>OZ024928.1:71080517-75880517 GCA_964017235.1 Sabellastarte sp. h YS-2021 | reverse complement strand
GAGGATCAGTCCCCTGTAGGCAGACACAGGTCTTCTAAGCCCTCTAGGGCTCAGCCCTCAGGGGCTGTTTCTGATCAAGACCTTCCACAACATGATCCAGACCCCCCTTATTATAGGGAAGTAGCTCTGTCTGACATTCCCTCACAGTACGCTGAAGAGGTCGACACTTTTAGGCGCATTCTTTCCCTCCCTGACCCCAGGGAATCTATGCCTAGGTCTTCAACTTCAGTGATGGGTCTGGATGATGAAAAAGGCCGTCAAGAGCTCAGACCTAGAGGTCCTTCTCTATTCTGCCCCTCAGCTCAGTTATCAAGGACGCCTTTGATAAATTTCCACATGACTTTAAGGCTGCTAATTTACCCGAGGGTAAATACGTCGAGCCGCCTCCTTCCACTTCTAAGTGGTACAGGGTGGGACAGCCCTGTTTTCAGGACAAAATTCAGGAGTTGAATACAGATTTTGGCGAAACTCCAAACTCCTAAACCCTCTGGGGCCCCTATGGGCAAGGTCCCCCTTCCAATTCTCAAGGAGTTGGAGCATCAGGCTAGACAAAATATCTCAACCCTCAATTTCACCGCTGCCTTTGCTAAAACTTCTTCTTCTTGCAATGCTTCCCTTGAGAAGTGTCAACATAGCATTAAGTCAACTGTCAAGAAGATCAAGTCTCAGATTCAAAAAGGTGCCAATCCTGAGAAAGCAGCAAAGCGCGGATATGAGGAAGTCGCTGAGTACATGGATTTTTGGAATAAGACAGTTCTTATTCAACACAGGGCCCTCACATGCCTCAGCAAATCCCTAGCCCATATTCTCCAGAGGGAGTTATATTCTATGGCTAATACCGGCTTGCTTAGGCGCAAAGCCGAGATGACTCTCTTACAGCCATAGTTGGGGGAAACGAGACGCCAAGAACTTAGGAACTCGTCCTTTTGGGACCCGTCCTTGTTCGAATCTCAACTTGTGAAGGAAGGGGAAGACTTCCTTCTCAAAAAAGGCACCTCTAAAGACTCTCAGGGTTTCGCACCCTACCAGAATAAGCCCTTTCGTGGTCCCCACAAGAAAAGAGGCTCCTACAGGAAACGCCCCTATGGGGGCAACTCCTCACAAAGCAGTAACCAATCGTTTTCCTCAGGAAGGGGGAAACCGAACTTCAGAGGTTCTAGGGGTCGTTTTCGACCCCATAATAGGGGAAGGGGGTGTGGAAACCCCTCTTCCCAATGACTCCTCCAAAGCCTCACTCAGTCCACCAGTAGTAGGTCGCCTCCGTTCTTTCAGGAGAGACTGGCAAACAAACAAATGTTCTCCAAACGTGTTAAACATTATCACCAATGGCTACGTACTGCCATTCCTTTCAAAGCCAAATTTGGTCAGATTCCCTCTGATTCTGTCAGAGTACAAGGCCCAGCAAAAAGACCAAGCCCTGGCCACTTGTATCCAGTCTCTCCTGTCAAAGAACGCAATCAAAAGGGTGGAAAATGTAAAATCTCTCGGGTTTTACAGTCGCCTGTTCCTAGTACCCAAGCCTCACCAAAGATGGAGGCCAGTCATAGACCTAAGCAGGCTCAACACTTTTCTACACGTAGAAAAGTTCAAAATGGAAACTCCAGAGTCCATCAGGACCTCCCTGATTCCAGGGGAGTGGGTATCGTCGATAGATCTGTCGGACGCTTACCTACACATCCCCATCCACCCAAACTCAAGGAAATACCTACGGTTTTGCTACAAGTCTCAGGTGTTCCAGTTCACCTCCCTCCCATTCGGACTAGCCACAGCCCCCCAGGTCTTTACAATGATTGTAAAGGAAGTGAAACTAATGGCCCTCTCCAGAGGACTCAGAATTCACCAATACCTGGACGACTGGCTGATCAGGTCCCAGTCTCAGGAGGAAGCCCAAGTGAACACTCAGGCGGTGGTAGACCTAACCCAGTCCTTGGGGTGGATAATAAATCGGGAAAAATCAGAACTGAAACCTACTCAGGTGTTTTCATTCGTGGGCTACGAATACCATCTAGATTCAGCCCTTGTAAAACCCACTCCAGAGAGATGGCTCAAACTTCAGGAATTGATCCTACGACTCAAGTCAAAATGTGTTTTGACTGCAAGATGTTTGATGTCGCTAATTGGGTTGCTAGCCTCAACGGAGAAAATGGTCCCAGAGGGATGCCTTCACATGAGGCCCTTTCAGTTTCATCTCAAGGAGCACTGGAGATATCGCTGGACAACCTCCTTCCTTGGACAGAATCCATTGCAGCCCACCTAGATTGGTGGCAAAATCCCTCAAACGTGATGAAAGGTGCAGACCTTCATCCCAAAGACCACAGTATCCAACTCTTTACCGACGCCTCAAACGAAGGTTGGGGTGCTCACTTAGATCAAAATTCTACAAAGGGTCTGTGGTCAGATCGGGAAAAAAGGCTACACATAAATGTCCTAGAATTGAAGGCGGTCTCACTGGCCCTTCGAGACTTCAAGGACCAGTGCCAGAACCAAACAGTGCTAGTTGCGACGGACCACTCAACAGTGGTAGCCTGCATCAACAAACAAGGAGGAACTCACTCAGCAGAAATGTGTGCTCTCCTGTGGAAGATCATGACCTGGTGCCATCACTACCACATAACATTGAAAGCCAGGCACATTCCAGGGTGCCTGAATGTGATGGCCGACCTACTGTCCAGGTCCAACCAAGTGCAGTCAACAGAATGGTCTCTGCATCTGCAAGTGTTCAAACAGATCTGCCAGAAGTGGTTCACACCTCATGTAGACTTATTTGCCACTCACCTGAACCACAAACTTCCACTGTACGTATCTCCTGTCCCAGACCCAAAGGCTTGGGACATAGATGCTCTAAACATAAACTGGACGAACCTCACGGCCTATGCTTACCCTCCTACGGCTCTCCTTCACAAGGTGATCCAAAAGATCAAGCAATTCCATTGCCTGATCATCGTAATAGCCCCAGGCTGGCCAGGGATGCTCTGGTTTTGGGACCTAGTGCAGCTCTCAACAGAGATCCCACTATGACTCCCAGTGTCAACGACCCTACTCAAACAGTCCCACAAGTATGTGTTCCACAACAACCCACAACAGCTGAACCTCCACGCCTGGTGTCTAGGAACGAACAACTCCAAGAACAAGGCTTCTCTGTGGAGGTGGCAGAGAGAATTGCTGCTCCTCAGCGGTCATCAACAAGGACCATCTACAAGTCAAAGTGGGCCCTATTTGAAAAATGGTGCAGAGAAAATTCGGTGGATTTCTCCACTCCATCTGTGAAACAAATCTCAGATTTTTTCATGTACCTGTACCAAGACCTAAACAGGCGCCCCTCGACCATTGATGGTTACGGGACTGCAATCGTTGACACATTGGGCCCAACGGTCCACCATATTGCACATAATGCAGACCTTCCTAGGTTTTCACAGGGATCGTCCCAAAAGTTCCAGAAATCTACACAGACCTCAAACATCTTACCCTCAAAACTGCTTTCTTGCTAGCTTTGGCCTCCGGCAAACGCCGCAGCGAAATCCATGCCTGGGTCGCAAACAAAGTATCTAATCTAGGCCAATAGGAAAAGGTCGCCTTGTTCCCTTCTTCTGATTTCATAGCCAAAAACCAACTAGCAAGAGAAGGTTCTGAAAGTGTGTCTCCGGTGACTATTCCTGCTTTGACTACCATGGTAGATAGACAATTTAAAGAAGACAGGACCCTGTGTCCGGTGCGGGCCCTGAGGTACTATCTGGACCGAACCAAAGACCTGAGAGGGTCTCGTTCCCTCCTTTTCATCTCCTTCAAGAAAGGACATACCTCAGACATCAGACCCGCTACTCTCTCTTCCTGGTTGAAACAAACCATCCTACTTTGTTATAAACAAGCAGACCAGCAAGCCTTGGACTTGGTCCAAGTTAAAGCTCATGACATCTGGGCCTTCGCGGCCTCTAAGGCCTTTTACGGTGGGGTATCGGTGGACCAAATCATGCAAGCCTGTCACTGGAAAGCTCACAACACTTTTACAAATTTTTACCTAAAAGACCTTACTTGGTCAGACACCGACAACAATATGTATCTGGGACCCGTAGTGGCGGCACAACAAGTCCTAGATCCTTCCCCTCAGACCAGTTGTCTTCGGAAAGAAAAAAAGGGGGGGGGGGGGCACATCCGCTACAACCAAGTCTTCAGGAGTCTCTCCCAGGATCTAGGTATTCTTTTACCTTCAAGATGTTACGTGTAAGGTCTTTTTTGTTTTTTAGTTTATCAAGTAATTTGTATTAAGGATATATTAAGTTGTCATTAATCTCATATTCAGGTGGCAAAAATTTATGAGAATTCCAACCATTGGGCTGGTCTGTCACTCGTGAAGGCCCCCTAGGGACCCTTAGACCTCTAAGTGAGCACTGCTGCACTTCCGTCCTACAATCAAACATCTAGACAGTTTTTAGCACTGTCTCTCATTCTACTTAGGTTTTTGGCTCTTCACAGGCCCGGTCTTCGGGATTGGGGCACTATGAATGGGACTCAGACTGGTATTTCTAACACTATTTCTATATACGGTATATTACTTCAAATCTTGGAAAAAATGACATATCTTCCAGTCTCAGCTGTAATCCTGCCACCGGGCGGTTGAATTCAGCATTAAGTCCCACATGGTAAGCTATTGTAGTGTAATAAAATTGAAAATTTTAATTACTTAAATGTAGCTTTTATAAGCTACAAGCTTACCATGTGGGACTTAGAAGAGTCCCACCCTGCCTCCCCGCTGTTTACAGCTGAGGGGTAGGTTTTAGAAAATTTCAACGAGAAAGTAGGGCGATTGGTCAGAAGTTATCATGTGACGACAACTAGATGCTACGGCTAACAAGAAATGTCTTTTTTTCTAAGACGTTGGCCGTGGCCAGTGGCCACCCGAGAACAGCATTAAGTCCCACATGGTAAGCTTGTAGCTTATAAAAGCTACATTTAAGTAATTAAAATTTTCAACTTTACAAAACACAATAAAGCTCACATTCTGCTTACACTCTAATACTGCAACTGCTACAATTTTTAAATAATCCACTTTTCGATCAGATACAAAACACAGTAAAGCTTACGTTCTGCTTACAGTTTCACACTGCAACTACTACAGCTTTCCATCGGGGCCGCTCGTTTTTGTTAGCAAAAACCTTTTTCTAGTTATAAACTTGGATGTACTTTTAAACTTTGTACTGTCCAAATCTGATTTGGAAATCTAGACGGTTGGTTGATTTTGTGACAGATGTGTGATTTCCACTTCCAACAAGCTCACAGCCTGAAGCACTTAAAACTTAAAAATCAGCGTATCAAGATTATTATAAGCAACACACTACTGAAACAAATTGTTATCATGATGTGATTGAACAGCCTCAAATATTAAATTGATATTAAATTAATGCAATATTGGTATTTTTTGCACCAGGTCTGGGTTTCAACATTAAAGGTGGAATGGATATTCCACATATCCCCGGTGATCCAGGCATATTTGTTGCAAAAATTAGAGATACAGGTGCCGCAGCAGAGGATGGAAGGCTCAAGGAGGGAGACAAAATTATAGAGGTTACAGATTATTTTCTTTTTGGATGGCGACTGTTTGTTACTGCCAATCAACATAAGACTATGCTTCCAGGATATTAATTGGCAGTAATAATTGTAACTAGTTGCTGTTTTAAAAAGATTTAGCTGGCATTGTAAAATTAAATCAATGTCTTAAAAAGGGTCATTGTTAGTTGATGTTGGCCAAGTTAGATTATGAATGAATTATGAATGTCTATGGTTCTTGTAAAATTATTAAAAATTTTTGTTTCATGCATGTGTTTGACTGTTAACTCTTAAAATACACTTATGATTTTTTTTTTCTATTTTGCAGATAAATGGAACAGATGTTGAAAAAGTACTGCACAAGGATGCAGTTGCACAATTCCTAAATGCTGGAAACATTGTAAAATTAAAGGTAATCCCGGGAGCAGAAGAAGCTGTCAAGGTCAGTACGAGTTAAATGAAACAAATATAATTTGATAAATACCAGTTTCAAGGTGGTGACAGGCTCTGTCCCTGTGTAGCATGTGTTGTGTCTGACCAAAACAAGAGACAAGTGAATGTCTTTTAAATGGTATCAGAACCAATATGCTGGGGGTGTTGCAATTTTGATAGGCAAAAAAAATTTTGAGGAGAATATCTTGTTATTACAAACTGATGAATATGGTAATTAAACGAAACGTGAAAAGTGTGCTTATTTTTTTCATGTGGAATTTCCCCGCCACCGCCGCATTATTGTCTCCCTTGAATATCTCCCTTATTAGTGGACAGATTCTAACCATTTTTGACATTTATATACCTAAGACATGGGAAAATTTTTCTACATGCTTATTTTTGATCTGTAACCTTTATCAAAGTTACATGGTCAAAAATAATTTTTTCCGGGTACACCCGCTCGTCGTTGCCGCTCAGCCAAAACTGCATACCGTGGGAGGGTGTTATTTTAAATATATATCAATACCATCTCTAGCTGATTAGATTTTAGGAGCGATTGGACCATAATTGAGAGATTTATGAGCATTTTTATACCAGGTGGTAATCAAAGCTTAAATTCATCAGTTTTCTAATGAAATTGTACATTATGATGTCATTTTGTGTATACAACTAAAAATGTATGAAAACAAGGCCAAAAAGTCTTTTGGTCTACATGTGTGAGCAGCAATGCTGTTAGACACGCGAGTAGTGCACTAGAAGTTATGAAAGTCTGGCAACAAAAAAAAACAAATTCCAAGTCAGATACATCCCACACCTGGGCTAGCCCTCAGACGGTCGACCATGCAAGAACTAACATAGCCCATTCCTGCTTAAGTACTCTGATGTGGCTGGTACTGGTCAATAAATTCATGCTATGCCACAATTCGTGAAAATCCAGTGACAAAAGAAAAATGAGAAGAAAGGGGTTTCCCTTAGTAGATGCCAGAATATTATGCAAAAAAGTGTTGTAGTGTTACTCGTGTTTTGTTGTGTTTCAGAAACAATTAAGAGAAGCAGAAACCAACTTTGCAGTTAGACCAGGTTCCATCAATACAAGTAGAAACACTTCATCATCCTCCTCTTCTATATCAGGCCCTGTAATCTTAGGCCTTGGTCTCGCAGCTTTAGGTGTAGCCATCTTTATAGCATACAAATATAGAAGGTGAAGTCACACTGCAAAATTTCAACACAGACCAGTATATTAATATGAAATGTAGAATAGTAGAGTAAGGAATCTAAAATTCGCCAGAAATCTAAATTTCGCCACCTCTAAAATCCTTACTTAATTCTATGAAAAATAGATGTTTTGTCTTAAACTTTTTATGTTCCAGTTCAAAAAGCTTTAATTTACTATACATTCAACAAATCTCACCTCAATTCATTTATTTTATTAGTCTTTCCACATGTGGCGAATTTCAGATATGTGGCGAATTTTACATTTCTTACTCTACATGTTTGTAATAGGTGATGTGATGTGTTTGTTAATTTGTGAGTTGTGGATAACAAAATAAATCAAAGTGATGCCTCCCAGTTGCGAAATGACAATTTTTTTTTTTTTTTTTTTTTTTTTTTAGTAATTATTCATTTCATATTGCACTGCTTCCTGGTATGTTTTCAGCATTTTCAAGACAATTGGATTAAAATAAGGTAAATTTGACATTTGCTGTCTACTTTTACATAATTCTTGATTAAAGTGGTTGACCTGAGTATGAAGATTTCTGCTTTACTTTGTTCCATTTATTAATAACACAGTACATATTTTTTATGCAAAAGCTCAGTATATGTTTGTCAATATAGTTTCATTTTGTTTGGGGGAATCAAAAGTTTTATGATCTAAACATGGCAAGAAGTAGTCATGCTTTCTTTATGATAGAATGTTTAATAGAATTTTGGGAAGAAAAGTTTTTTACTTGAATAGTGTATACCTTTCGCAGCATTTTTTACGACCATAGCGCAGTTGTAAATTATTTTCAAATATGATTAGAAGTTGAGCCTTTATTTGAAAAATAAAAGGATGGTGCATAACATCATAAAGCATTTCCTAGAGTCAGTCAAATCTTTTAAATATTTAAGCTATTTCAATAAAGTATAAAAACAGTTATTGGTATTCTAGGAATCTTCATATAAAATTGTGCTTCATTACAAAGATTTTCTTTTATGTGGTGGGTTTGTTAAGAATATGTACACTGTGTTCTGCATTTCACAATATTTCATTATTAATAATCTGTATTATGTCCGTAGATGGGCTTTGTAATAAAATAGCTGAGTCATGGTGACAAGGAAGTAGTTTTAGTCCAGTTAAGTTTTTAGAAGTGCAGATGTGACATTTACATCCTGTTATAAAGAACTCACTAACACTTGGTTACCTCTAAGCCATATTTTTTATCATACAAGCTCTCACTGAATAAGATGTGTTAAAACATGCATAATATAACTTACTTATAAGAGGAGTGGTGATGGTTCTGGTGAACTATTGATCTAATTTCAAAACAAACAGATGATTAAATTTCATTTCTTCATTCTGTTTAAACAGTTTGATTTATTGTGAAATTTACAAGAGTTTAATTATGCCCATTTTATGTTTGTGTGGAACTTATTATTTCTGAATGTAGACAACATTTAGGTTTGCTCAAACATGAGCATTATGTTAACATGGGGAAAATGTGCATAAGCATTACACTTTGTTTTAGAGTAAGAAATGTAAAATTCGCCACATATCTGAAATTCGCCACATGTGAAAATACTAATAAAATAAAAGAATTGTGGTGTGATTTGTTGAATGTATAGTAAATTAAGGCTTTTTGAACTGAAAAATACCAATTTTGAGACAAAAACATCATTTTCTTCATAAAATTAACTAAGGTTTTAGAGGTGGCAAATTTTAGATTCCTGGCGAATTTTAGATTTCTTACTCTAATAGGTGCTATCACAGTGTCCACTTTGACTTGGTTTTGATTTATGCATAGGTTTTTTATGTCAGAAATAGGTTAAATATTTACCAACATTTTTGTGGAACATTTTGATATCTTCACAAATAAATGTTAAATGTTTGACCTGTATTGTATCAATATATTTTCCTTTGTGTAAATATTTTGGTTATGCGTTGTTATTTTTCCCTGTTAAAGATTCGTTTACTTCTAATACTTTGTTTTGTGATCAGCTTAAATATGCCAACCTTTTGCTGTCTTTTTCATTCGGTTTCTTTAAAGTTATTACACATGTACAACATACTTGTAATTATGTTGATTTTGTTTTATATTGTTTCATGCTTTGACACAAAGTGAAAAACAAAATCAGTTTTCTAGATTTAAAATTAGGATCTGGCTGTATAACAGTCTTTGAAAATTTCAACATAAAAATTTGGCCGATTACAAATTTCATGTTTGTTAATTAAGAAGAAAATTGTCATCATATGTGTTTATAAACAGGCTTGCCTCTCAGCTCTGGTATTTAGGGTTCTAAAATCGTGGCCCTTGACCCAGGATGAAAAAGCTACCAATTTCTGGCATTGTCCAATATTTCATGGTTAAGAATTTGGGCAGCTAATATGAGTGGATTTCTCCATCAGTACAAAACTGTTTGCTGTGATTTGAGCTGCACAATGCTCTTGCAAGTGACTTCAAACTCAAATAAATCTAAAGTCTATACACGTTCACAGTTGTAAAATGTCTTTTGATGGAATACTGAATCATTACTGGAAACAAGTTTACAATGTCATGTGGGATTTCATGTTGTTTCTCTGTCTGTTAGAAACCTGTCATCTGTCATTTATGTTTACTTAAGTCACTAAAGTGATAGTGCTGCATAAAATTGTATGTCATTATGTAGGCATTTGTAAAGTGGAATGATTTTTAAATCCAAGTCAGGCTTTATCATTTGATAAAGTAATCATGCTCCTCTGTTATATTGAATGATCTCTAGCTTGTGTCATTGTTTTCTGAAGTTAATGTGTAAGTGTTATTGAGATATTAAATGTCACCATGAAAATGCTTACTGTAAGGTGAAGCAGTTAACCTTAGTACTAGGCTTTTAAGTTTTACAAGCACAAACAGCTGCTGACATGTCATAACATTTTAATTGCTAAGAAAGAAATCTCTTCCATGAAAGTTGATTGCAGCTCATAATACTTATTGAGGTGTATTTATTTCTTGATGATTATACCTTATATATATTCACTTTAATATATAGTTGTTCTTTAATGGGATTTAATGACACAATTTAAAAAAAGACATAGATCAGTGTAATTTCTATGTGAAATTGGCCCTAACACATATCCAGACGTAACAGTAGAAGAATTTTGTGTACCATGGATTGCGATAAAATTTTAAATGCAAGCTTTCATAAGTAAACATAGAATGACTTGCATATACAACAGTGTAGTAATTTATTTGGAACTTCATAGTTTATACAAAATGATCCACTGAGTAACAGTAAGTCTAATACTATTTATCTTGTTTGTCCAAAGTGTAGTTGTTAATCTGTTGAGTGGCATGTATAATGGCATGATGCAGTGTCTGTAGGATTTAAATTGTGATACATTTCTATAATAAATATTTTATATCAAGGACATATTTTTATTCACATCCTGTTTTAAGAAATCCCAAATTAAATTTTTGCGATCTCTTGGGTTCTGTAAAAGTGCAACAAGATGTTGTACATGTTGTCAGTCAATACACTATGCCCAAATATATATGAAAATGAGATTAAAGGCTCCCCAGATATTTTAAATCTTTACCATATACATCTAATATACTATCGGTGTGACCATGTTTGAATGATAGGATTTTGTCATAAATCTTGGCAACCAATGTTAAAATTCCCTTTGACCTATGAAATAACTTTTTACATTGGCAAGCAATTGTCGATGTGACCATGATGTGACTTTATTGTGATGTGGGGTTTGTTTCATGATAGTGGACTTATGTTAAATATGGTGCCATACATTATGGATTGGACAGTCTATTGAAAGTGTTCATACCAGGTTTTGCTGGACCATGTCATAGGACACATTGAGTGTGGTTCTGTATATCTAGATCAAGGAAGCATCTATGGCCAGATGCAAGATGTATCCATCCGAAAAGGACAACACGATTTTGAAGATAAACAGTATTTTTTCAGTAATAAATGATAATGGGTAAATTGTTTTGCCTGTAGATATCGATATTGAATGCAAAAATATTTCAATATTGGCTGATATTGGGGGGCTGAGAATGTCTCCTGAATAGTCCAAATCCGGGAAACCGAAAATTTTTTTGTTCAAGCATAGTCTGATTTGCTAACAGGAAGTGAACTTTACCAAATCAAAACGACACTTTTTATCAAAAACATGAGAGCAAAGTGTGCAGTTTCTTCAGGTTTATGCTTTATTTTGAATATTTTCAGTGTAAGTTTACAGTTTTACTTAAAATGGCGATACATATCCGCATCTTTAGATATCGATATCAGCAACCCTGTCCAAAAAAAAAAAATCGCCAATATTGCAAAAATAATGTAGCCACTAAGTGAGTTTTAAGAACTTTTAAGTTTGGCTACTCTTATTTGACCTTGAAGGAGGGGCGCAAGGTCAAATCTAATCACATTAGAATTTCCCAGCCCATGATTTCCTATAGGCTGGTTTCACACTGCAAACCTCTAGGACCAATAACTATAAGCACTTTTAAGTTTGGCTATCCTTGATGGAGGGGCCCAAGGTCATATCTGACCACGTCAGAAGACTCCTAGCCCATGCTTTCCTATAGGCTGGTTTTACACTGCAAACCTCTAGGAGCAATAATAAGTGAGTTATAAGAACTAAGTTTGGCTATCCCAAGGTAAAATCTGACCACATCAGAAGATTCCAAGCCCATGATTTCTTCTAGGACCAATAATAAGGGAGATATAAGCACATTTCATGACTGATAAGAACATCCATGGCAGCCATCTTGTTTTTCCAAATGAGGCAAAAAAATATTTCCAGTCAAGATTTTGTAATTATGAAAATATCCTGCAAATTTGAGATCTCTACCTATAATATCCTCTTTGCTCTTGACAGCTAATCAAACTCCTCACTGAAAGTTGACAAACGTTTGTGACAGCCATCTTGTTCTTCAAAATGAGGCCAAAAATATTCCCAGGCAAGACTTTATGGTTACGAATATATGCTGCAAATTTGAGAAGACTACCTATACTACCCTTGCCTCCAGAGAGGTAACGAGAAAATATCTACACACTACCATGGCGTCGTATCCATGTATCCATAATCCATTGTCTCCGGTGGATACACTTCCCTCCACCAGGAATTTTATGTTTTCGGGAGCATTAGATTGAGGTGTCCGACGTCCGTCAACATTTTTGTTTCTGGACTCTAACTCGAAAATGTCCTGTCCAATCGAATTCAAACTTGACGGGGAGACAGGTCACCATCATAGATACCTTGCTTTCGAAATTGGTGTAATTCCATCCATTCGTTTGTCCGTCAACATTTCCCTTTCCAGATTGTAACTTGAAAACGCTTTGTCCCATCGAATTCAAACTTGACAGCGAGTTAGATCACCATCACAGCTAAGTTGCTTTCGAAATTGGTGTAATTCTGTCCGTTTGTCTGTTTTTTGTCTGTCAACAATTTTGTTTTCGGACTTAACTCTAAAAAAAACACTTTGTCCAATCAAATTCAAACTTGACAGAGAGAAAGATCACCATCATAGCTAAGTTGCTTTCAAAATTGGTATAATTCCATCCGTTCGTTTGTCTTCTTTTTGTCCGTTTGTGTCTCTGTCAATATTTCCGTTTCCAGGCTCTAACTCAAAAACACTTTGTCCAATCAAACTTAAACTTGAGAGGGAGATAGGTCACCATCATAGCCAAGTTGCTTTTAAAATTGGTGTAATTTCGTCCATTGCAATTTCTGTTGAAAATAAATGGTAAACTAGAAATAGGACGCCCTGTTGATAGTAGATGCGAATAGAAACAGGATAGCATAGAAGAACACACATTATCATGTGTAATGTCCACCCCATGAACCTTGCCCAAATTGTACAGTAGTCTTACAAGACCCTGTTTCATTTGTAAAATATATCAATGATGCTTAAATATTTATTAGTTTGGATGTAAATTATTTCAGCTTCATGCCTTTTTGCATTGGTTGGGTTGAAAATTTTGGTGAAATCACTCTATCTTGCACGGTTAAGAAGATAGAAGCAAATTCCTGTTTTTCTATTTTTGGCAAAAATTTGAAAATTCAAAATGGCCGCCATTTTTGGGAAAAGGAAATTTTTTTGAAAATTGCCAAGAGTACATTTCTTAGATACCCTATGGGTCGAAAATTTCAACGAATTAACTTTATTTTGCACGGTTAAGGCGAGTTTGTGTTTTTCCATTTTGGGCAAAAATTCGAAAATTCAAAATGGCAGCCATTTTTGGGGAGGTGAAAATTTTTGGAAAATTGCAAAGAGTACACTCCTTAGATACCCTGTGGGTTGAAAATTTCGACGAAATCGCTCTATCTCACACAGTTAAGGAGATAGAAGCAAATTTGTGTTTTGCCATTTTTGACAAAAATTCTAAAATTCAAAATGGCTGCCATTTTTGGGGAGGGGAAAACTTTTTAAAAAATTGGCAAGAGTAGAATTCTCAGATACCCTGCGGGTCGAAAATTTTGCCGAAATCGCTCTATCTCGCATGGTTAAGGAGATAGAAGCAAATTAGTGTTTTGCCATTTTTGGCAAAAATTCGAAAATTCAAAATGGCCACCATTTTTGGGGAGGGGAAATTTTTTTTTGAAAATTGCAAAGATTGCATTCCTTAGATAACCTGTGGGTCGAAAATTTCGACGAAATCGCTCTATCTCGCACGGTTAAGGAGATAGAAGCAAATTAGTGTTTTGCAAAAATTCGAAAATTCAAAATGGCCGCCATTTTTGGGGAGGGGAAAATTTTTTAAAAATTACCAAGAGTACAATGCTTAGATACCCCATGGGTCGAAAATTTCGCCGAAATCGCTCTATCTCGCACGGTTAAGGAGATAGAAGCAAATTTGTGTTTGCCATTTTTGGCAAAAATTCGAAAATTCAAAATGGCCGCCATTTTTGGGCAGGGGAAAATTTTTGGAAAATTGCAAAGATTGCACTCCTTAGATACCCTGTGGGTCGAAAATTTCGACGAAATCGCTCTATCTCGCACGGTTAAGGAGATAGAACCAAATTTGTGTTTTGCCATTTTTGGCAAAAATTCGAAAATTCAAAATGGCCGCCATATTTGGGGAGGGGAAAATTTTTTGAAAATTGCATAGATTACATTCCTTAGATACCCTGTGGGTCAAAAATTCTGTCGAAATCGCTCTATCTCTTACGGTTTCTGAGATATTAGCAAATTACTCAAAAGTAGTACTGAAAATACACAATGAAGTACCTAAATGGCTATTACTCATGTACTGACAAAGCTATCAGTCCCAAATGCAATACCAAGCGAGCTATGGACATAACAATCTTGTATTCAAAATTGTAGTAAAATATCTTTAATTATTTTGGCTTAAATGCACGGAAACCAATGGGTACTGAAAATAGCTGTACTTAAGTATTACTCAGTAAGCAAAAGAGGTACAACAGCCAAAAGCAATCCCAAGCAAGCTACTGACCCAATAAGCCTGCATACCAAATTTGGTGACAATAGCTCTAATACTTTTCCTTTAAATGAGCGGAAACCATGCATGACGCCGGACATCGGACGCTGGACATCGGACGGCGGAAAAAGCAAAAATAATATATCCACCCCCCAGGGGGGTGGACATAATTAATCCTCTACACTTACTTAGTTTCAGTCCCATATTTAGTTTTGCATAGATACAGTAATGTAACCTAGATTACAATTTTACATTTCTTAGCATGTCTAACACATTTACCTTAACTGGGTGACCTAATATTTCTTTCCTTGTTTCTGAGTTTAATTTCAGCAGTCGCTAACCTTACTGCTACCTGCACAACCCTGACCCTCTTGTTTTTTAATGGTATGATCCTCAATCTGTTTGTTTATTTACATCATAACTCAAATACTTCTGCTCAGATAATTACGAAATTTTCAGGCAGCATCAGAACTGTTACAAGGAAGACCCACTTAAAATTTGGGAATAATCGGGGTCAATATCCTTAACACTGCATCGATTTTTTTCCAAAATTGTCTATGTCGGCAACAATGGGCCCTAATGCAAGCATGGGTGAAATCTCCTCCAAGCAGATCAGTGGTTCCCAAACAGACTGAGTAACATTTTACTAACATACTTTTTACAAAGTATGCACTCGGCTGGCCTCCAGCTGCTCTTGTTTGTACTTGTGATAAATCCAAAATAATGAACACACCAAATGAATAAGTAACCTTTGAGAAAGATCTAGACCATATTCTAAATATACAACAATCCTGAAGAACAGACCGATGTTTGAAGGTCAGCTATAACCTTCAAGAAAGAGGTTGAACAACAAATTTCACCATGCTTACACATGTGTTATGTGTATCAGCCACTCGATGATCTGAACTTCTGTATGGGAGTACCAGGCCAAAAAGTGAAGAAATAATCCACATTTGACTTAGTGGAAGGCTGAGGCCACAAAACAATAGGCTCTGAGGCCTTACCAACATGCCAAACTTGAAAGGTCTACATAAGAGATACAAGTTATTGTGTATGAAAGGAAATCTGCAACAGTGGCCTTACCATGCTAATACCTACAAGTATTCCTAACTTTCAGTTGGGGATACAATTAGCAGATCCCCATGAACTTTTATTGGGTTAGGGTATGGCAAAAGGAAGAAGTGATTACATTTTGAGAAAGATCCAGATCAGATTGGTGATGCATAAAAAATCCTGAAATATTAAAAATGCCCCCTGACGGAGGTCTGTGCTCTCTGAAAGCTATCTAGTAGTTAATTCAATGCAAAAAGTAAAATGGATTCTACACTGGTAATAAAATCTTGAATTTACACTAGTTTTCCAATAGTTGGGATCAAATTTGACCTATAATCACTAAAACTTGGATGGAGTGCCCTGTTTCATCAATGTTTGGTATAAGCAGTGTTGTGTGAGTAACAGTATTGGAATTGTGGGTTTGGTTTAATATTTAACCCTGGGATCTTTTGTATGGCTATCAGGTTACTTATGAAAATCGATCTAGAGCTTCATGGCGATGCCTGGAATATTGTGTAAATTTTTCATTTGTGTAAATGATTTGCATGAATTTCCTTAAATATTCTTGCATTTTGAGACCTCACAGAGCATTGGTTCTTAAGTGAGATGTTTCTCACTTTTCCTTCTTGTGTCAAATTAAAAAAGCCCCCAACTACCATGATATGCCAGATTTGGTAGATTTTGAAGTATCTTATGTTAGTTCATGCACACTTGTCTACTTTTCTTTGGCCAATAAATACAATAACAGAGAGCCTGCAACCTATGCCCCTTTCTCCTGCACAGGATACCAATCAATGTTAAAAATTCATGGAGTTCCAACTCAAAACAAGTGCAATTTTTCCAGGTCCCGGTAACAAACTGCTACTGCATAAGTTTCTTCTTCAACAGTGACATAGTAAAGACTTCAACAAGTATTTGTCATTCATCTTCAAAGTCACATCATTGTTTTCGTTTCAAGTTTGGACATGCCTGTAGAGAGCTTGTGCCATACATTTTTAATGGAGTAAAATCAGGATTATACCGAGGTTGTTTTGGTGGTGAATTCCACATGTATATTCTTAAGCTATTCTTTGTACATCAATTTATATAATTCTAAATATCTTCAGTGATAATACAAGTTTGCTTTTGCCCAATTAAATACCCTTTATCAAATCCCCCGCCCCAAGTATTCTGTACAAACTATCATAAAGTATCAAAAGTGGCAGAGAACCTTTTTCTCGATAGCACCAACAGAGCTAAGGTACATCAATACATCTGCAGAGGTTACATGGAATTGTTTTATAACTCTAATGCTTGCAAATAAATACAACCGAGTTGCTTGTTTTATTTTGAAAATATATAACATATATTAGGAACAAAACTTCAATGAATGCTACTTCATATTGTTACTGAAGCTTAGAGCCCAAACCTAACAATGAAATTGTGCAAAATGACACTGCAGATAGTACGATGTTTAAAATGCCATTAAGATAAACATTTCCCATGAAAAACACAATTTACTGTCAAGTTAAAGACTCTATTTTCTCCAATAGAAATTCTGACAAGAGTATAGAGCCCTCATCACCATGGCCCATATGGTAAATACTCCACAATGTACAAAGAGCATATCCTTGTTTAGGTTTGTAAATGTCTTAATATATTGTATCTCAGATGAAACAATATTTTATAAAATCTAAACTATTGAAAAGTGGATGCATAAAACATTTACATCTGAACAGATATTTGCTAAAACTAAACCTGGAAATATGTGTGATGCAGTAGAGCATCAATTATCTGAAACCTACATGAATGATTTTATGGTGTTCACTTTACACTTAAAATTTAAATTTCTTTCCTTAACACTAGTGGTGGGATCGCCAGCTAAAATGGCAGATCGAGCATCACCTATTAGAAGCGAGTTGAACTCGAGTAATTTTCGGGATAAAGTATTTTGTTTGATTAATGGAAAATATTTTACATAACTGTACATTAGCTGAAACTTTAACCTGGAAATGGCTTTCGCGAAATAATTTAAGTTAAATCTTCATTGATTTAAGCCAGAATAAAGTAAAAATGCAGTATATTTTTGAAAATTTCAGATATATCTGTTGTGTTGGGGAAGTGTTAGCCTTAGATGGTGAAAATATTGACGTTTTCAAAAACTCGAGTTTCACTTTGCAGATCGATGTTACCCCTAATTATCTATCGCCCATCGAGTTACAACTCGAGTTTCAGTCAACTCGTCCCAGCACTACTTAACACCTCAAGTAATATAAATACTATTGAAATAATTTTGAAATGTATGGCATTTACACTAGGCATATTTCAGAAATTAACATTATCTCTTGACCAAACAGCACTGTCTTGTTTCTAGCTTCCCAATGTTTTGCAGTTGGGGTATAAAGTCTTAATATTATATTCCAATACTTGAGTAATGAACCAATATAAAGCTGTTCTTCATATATATAAGCAGTCCTCACTAGAATTCTTACAAATTTACATTCTCAATAAATAACAAAATCAAGTCTCACTTGTAGTCAGTGTACAGTAAAAAATGTAAAATTTGCCACCAAAGATACTTTAATTGGTTGGATTTTTCTTAAAGCAATTGAGTAAATTTTTAAAATCATTTATCTAATCTGATGCACATTTATCTTATCAATCAAATGCTAACTTTCTATGGATTTGAATGAAAATTGCATAGATTACATTCCTTAGATACCCTGTGGGTCAAAAATTCTGTCGAAATCGCTCTATCTCTTACGGTTTCTGAGATATTAGCAAATTACTCAAAAGTAGTACTGAAAATACACAATGAAGTACCTAAATGGCTATTACTCATGTACTGACAAAGCTATCAGTCCCAAATGCAATACCAAGCGAGCTATGGACATAACAATCTTGTATTCAAAATTGTAGTAAAATATCTTTAATTATTTTGGCTTAAATGCACGGAAACCAATGGGTACTGAAAATAGCTGTACTTAAGTATTACTCAGTAAGCAAAAGAGGTACAACAGCCAAAAGCAATCCCAAGCAAGCTACTGACCCAATAAGCCTGCATACCAAATTTGGTGACAATAGCTCTAATACTTTTCCTTTAAATGAGCGGAAACCATGCATGACGCCGGACATCGGACGCTGGACATCGGACGGCGGAAAAAGCAAAAATAATATATCCACCCCCCAGGGGGGTGGACATAATTAATCCTCTACACTTACTTAGTTTCAGTCCCATATTTAGTTTTGCATAGATACAGTAATGTAACCTAGATTACAATTTTACATTTCTTAGCATGTCTAACACATTTACCTTAACTGGGTGACCTAATATTTCTTTCCTTGTTTCTGAGTTTAATTTCAGCAGTCGCTAACCTTACTGCTACCTGCACAACCCTGACCCTCTTGTTTTTTAATGGTATGATCCTCAATCTGTTTGTTTATTTACATCATAACTCAAATACTTCTGCTCAGATAATTACGAAATTTTCAGGCAGCATCAGAACTGTTACAAGGAAGACCCACTTAAAATTTGGGAATAATCGGGGTCAATATCCTTAACACTGCATCGATTTTTTTCCAAAATTGTCTATGTCGGCAACAATGGGCCCTAATGCAAGCATGGGTGAAATCTCCTCCAAGCAGATCAGTGGTTCCCAAACAGACTGAGTAACATTTTACTAACATACTTTTTACAAAGTATGCACTCGGCTGGCCTCCAGCTGCTCTTGTTTGTACTTGTGATAAATCCAAAATAATGAACACACCAAATGAATAAGTAACCTTTGAGAAAGATCTAGACCATATTCTAAATATACAACAATCCTGAAGAACAGACCGATGTTTGAAGGTCAGCTATAACCTTCAAGAAAGAGGTTGAACAACAAATTTCACCATGCTTACACATGTGTTATGTGTATCAGCCACTCGATGATCTGAACTTCTGTATGGGAGTACCAGGCCAAAAAGTGAAGAAATAATCCACATTTGACTTAGTGGAAGGCTGAGGCCACAAAACAATAGGCTCTGAGGCCTTACCAACATGCCAAACTTGAAAGGTCTACATAAGAGATACAAGTTATTGTGTATGAAAGGAAATCTGCAACAGTGGCCTTACCATGCTAATACCTACAAGTATTCCTAACTTTCAGTTGGGGATACAATTAGCAGATCCCCATGAACTTTTATTGGGTTAGGGTATGGCAAAAGGAAGAAGTGATTACATTTTGAGAAAGATCCAGATCAGATTGGTGATGCATAAAAAATCCTGAAATATTAAAAATGCCCCCTGACGGAGGTCTGTGCTCTCTGAAAGCTATCTAGTAGTTAATTCAATGCAAAAAGTAAAATGGATTCTACACTGGTAATAAAATCTTGAATTTACACTAGTTTTCCAATAGTTGGGATCAAATTTGACCTATAATCACTAAAACTTGGATGGAGTGCCCTGTTTCATCAATGTTTGGTATAAGCAGTGTTGTGTGAGTAACAGTATTGGAATTGTGGGTTTGGTTTAATATTTAACCCTGGGATCTTTTGTATGGCTATCAGGTTACTTATGAAAATCGATCTAGAGCTTCATGGCGATGCCTGGAATATTGTGTAAATTTTTCATTTGTGTAAATGATTTGCATGAATTTCCTTAAATATTCTTGCATTTTGAGACCTCACAGAGCATTGGTTCTTAAGTGAGATGTTTCTCACTTTTCCTTCTTGTGTCAAATTAAAAAAGCCCCCAACTACCATGATATGCCAGATTTGGTAGATTTTGAAGTATCTTATGTTAGTTCATGCACACTTGTCTACTTTTCTTTGGCCAATAAATACAATAACAGAGAGCCTGCAACCTATGCCCCTTTCTCCTGCACAGGATACCAATCAATGTTAAAAATTCATGGAGTTCCAACTCAAAACAAGTGCAATTTTTCCAGGTCCCGGTAACAAACTGCTACTGCATAAGTTTCTTCTTCAACAGTGACATAGTAAAGACTTCAACAAGTATTTGTCATTCATCTTCAAAGTCACATCATTGTTTTCGTTTCAAGTTTGGACATGCCTGTAGAGAGCTTGTGCCATACATTTTTAATGGAGTAAAATCAGGATTATACCGAGGTTGTTTTGGTGGTGAATTCCACATGTATATTCTTAAGCTATTCTTTGTACATCAATTTATATAATTCTAAATATCTTCAGTGATAATACAAGTTTGCTTTTGCCCAATTAAATACCCTTTATCAAATCCCCCGCCCCAAGTATTCTGTACAAACTATCATAAAGTATCAAAAGTGGCAGAGAACCTTTTTCTCGATAGCACCAACAGAGCTAAGGTACATCAATACATCTGCAGAGGTTACATGGAATTGTTTTATAACTCTAATGCTTGCAAATAAATACAACCGAGTTGCTTGTTTTATTTTGAAAATATATAACATATATTAGGAACAAAACTTCAATGAATGCTACTTCATATTGTTACTGAAGCTTAGAGCCCAAACCTAACAATGAAATTGTGCAAAATGACACTGCAGATAGTACGATGTTTAAAATGCCATTAAGATAAACATTTCCCATGAAAAACACAATTTACTGTCAAGTTAAAGACTCTATTTTCTCCAATAGAAATTCTGACAAGAGTATAGAGCCCTCATCACCATGGCCCATATGGTAAATACTCCACAATGTACAAAGAGCATATCCTTGTTTAGGTTTGTAAATGTCTTAATATATTGTATCTCAGATGAAACAATATTTTATAAAATCTAAACTATTGAAAAGTGGATGCATAAAACATTTACATCTGAACAGATATTTGCTAAAACTAAACCTGGAAATATGTGTGATGCAGTAGAGCATCAATTATCTGAAACCTACATGAATGATTTTATGGTGTTCACTTTACACTTAAAATTTAAATTTCTTTCCTTAACACTAGTGGTGGGATCGCCAGCTAAAATGGCAGATCGAGCATCACCTATTAGAAGCGAGTTGAACTCGAGTAATTTTCGGGATAAAGTATTTTGTTTGATTAATGGAAAATATTTTACATAACTGTACATTAGCTGAAACTTTAACCTGGAAATGGCTTTCGCGAAATAATTTAAGTTAAATCTTCATTGATTTAAGCCAGAATAAAGTAAAAATGCAGTATATTTTTGAAAATTTCAGATATATCTGTTGTGTTGGGGAAGTGTTAGCCTTAGATGGTGAAAATATTGACGTTTTCAAAAACTCGAGTTTCACTTTGCAGATCGATGTTACCCCTAATTATCTATCGCCCATCGAGTTACAACTCGAGTTTCAGTCAACTCGTCCCAGCACTACTTAACACCTCAAGTAATATAAATACTATTGAAATAATTTTGAAATGTATGGCATTTACACTAGGCATATTTCAGAAATTAACATTATCTCTTGACCAAACAGCACTGTCTTGTTTCTAGCTTCCCAATGTTTTGCAGTTGGGGTATAAAGTCTTAATATTATATTCCAATACTTGAGTAATGAACCAATATAAAGCTGTTCTTCATATATATAAGCAGTCCTCACTAGAATTCTTACAAATTTACATTCTCAATAAATAACAAAATCAAGTCTCACTTGTAGTCAGTGTACAGTAAAAAATGTAAAATTTGCCACCAAAGATACTTTAATTGGTTGGATTTTTCTTAAAGCAATTGAGTAAATTTTTAAAATCATTTATCTAATCTGATGCACATTTATCTTATCAATCAAATGCTAACTTTCTATGGATTTGAATGCTTTTTTATCATGACTGTGTCTCGACTCTCCAGAGGTGACTTTCACAAACTGTGACAAATTTAACAATTGTTTTACACATACAAAATTCTATTACATATACAAAGCACAGAGAAGTACAGTGGCAGTCTCTCAATATTACCTAGAGATACAGATGACTACATGAAGCCATGACACTTGCTCCCCAGTATTTTGGCAGTGTTTACACACCTAGCTATGAGGTGGCACTTCGTGTAAGGAACCACATGAATATTGGCTGTGACAATGCAATCACCAGAAGCATGTACAACCGCCTTTTGTTGCCTTGTGAGTAACTGTCAGCCGTGTCACTGTGCGGGATGATAGCCAGTTTTAAGGTCCTCACCTGGAGAAATATAATAATGGTGAAACAAATACTCCTGACAGTTTATGAAATAATTTTTTTTTAAATAAAAATATTCCCCTCAATTACACTCACCCCAAATTAATGTTTCACACTGGAAGAACACATTTCCACATCCAATTTTAGGGGGAAATTTGTGTATTCAGATATATTTTATATCATGATGGCAATACACATGGTTATTGATTCATAAACACACACTATGACTGGTATATGTCTTATTTCATTGTTTTTATACTATTAGAGAATACAGAGTACAAATATTTCACCAAGTATGTCACACTAGGATGTACAATTTTGCATGAACAATTAAAACCATATATAATGTATTGTAAAAGCTATGCATTCTTTTTCATCAACCTAAATACTTTCAAACTTTTTGTAGATATACTTACTAAGAAAAATGCTATGGAGCTGCTTGTCCAGAGAAGAGCTATGTAGTAGCCAGTGGATTCAAAGAGCAAACTCCCCAACAAAGTAATGATCATCCTGAAAAATAGCAGACTACAGACGTTATGTTTTAAAGAAAATACTTCTTTAGTAGATAAAAATGCTTGAAATATAACCTAGTAAGCTTTTACATATAGTGCTATAAAAATAGGATATGGAAATAATAATGCTTCTTTTTAAGTGTGCCATTTTTGTGCTTCGAACGCCATACAACAATAAAACATTGAACGCTATGGCATCCAGTTCTTAAAACTTTGGAATTATGTCTATACTGCACTAAAATGAAAGATTATAAATGCTAATATTCTGGATAACTGTGCCTACTGGTTTTCTTCATACCTGACAAAAACTGGGCCAACAGAGCTTATACACGCAAGACTGGATACTCACCCCACATATTTATAGCCACAGTAGGCCAATAGGTCATAATACTTCAGGTCAGTTGATACTCGCAGGATATACATGGACAAGAGAAGCACCACAATCTCAATCACAAGCCACACCATGGCTGTACTTGTTGTCATACCTAGTTGTTCTGGGCTGAATCTGCACATATAGAGTAATATCACAGTTACCAGGCAATCACATTTATTGCATGATCACACTACACTTATGTCAGATAGGGTATTGATCAAATCTCAGCCACCACTGGTTAGACAAATGTCAGTTGTTTATCTGTACCTGGTGGTTAATCTTCCTCTTTTTCCTGTTAAGACCACCCTGCTGGTGTGACTTGGGACATCATTTTATTAGTTGATCAAATGTCAGTTGTTTATCTGTACATGGTAGTTAATCCCTTCTTTGTCCTGTTGAGACCATCCTTCCAGTGTGATCTGAGACATCCAGTTATTAGTTGTATGATTAATGAGTCAGGAACGTCAGGGTTGCAATTATGGCAATATTAGAACTGGTTAAAAACTGGGAAATTATTTCAAATTTTGGATTTGATGTTTGATTTTTAAGAGATATACATACAGTACTTTCTAGTCTAATCATCAAAATAATGTTTGCAAATCTGTATAAACTCTTAAAACTATGTTAAACATTTCTTAAAAATATATTATTCAAACATAATTTAGATTACTCTTACCACATTCTCAATAGAACTTACAGAATATATTTTACAGCTGGGTGAAAATAGCATCTTATGTCACCATGTTGGTGATTTTAAATGGTTGAACTGAACTTCATCTCTGGAATATAGATCCAGCAAACCATCGCTTCAATCTTATCAAACATTGACACAACACTTGACCACAGTCCCATGTTTCAAACATGTTTAAAAACCTTTATGAGTAAGCCTACTTAGTTGAACTTTTCACTCGTGACTGCTTTAAGACATACCTTATTGGTCATATGAATCACCTTATTGGATGTGCACCTTATTTTGTTCACTCCTTTCATAGCATTACATTTCCTGTGACACCAACTGATCTTGTTCAGTGAGAAGGCTTAAAAGTGAATATTCCCATTTGTCTCCTCTGCTTACAAGACAAATAATGATTTTATTGCACTCCAGTGCATGTTGTAAGGCTTATCACTTTGCTTGCATGACATATCTTCTTGGTTGTAAGACTTGCCATTTCAGTCATAAGCAACAGCTGTTAAGGTCACGTTTTTCCCACCTTTTTTGGCCAGGATCACTTGTCACACCTTGCAATAGATTGTGAATGTGGAACACAGTTCAGAACCGTGAACATTTAGTATGCACTGCCTTGCCCCAGCCACTGCTTAGCAATGCCCTCAAAATACCTGTGCCAGGCAAGTAGTGGCAGGTGGAGTGCAAACATAAAAGCAATTCAAAGGTAACAACTTTGATCTGGGTTTGGGTTCCCATTATCCCGGATAAATTTTATGAGATAGATGACCAGGTGAGAAATGAGGAAATGCAATGCACACTAGTCATTGCAGAGTCTACTCAGTAATCCAGAGAGAAACTGAAAGCAACTGACCACTGTCCCAGCTAAAGCTAGGACTGAGACAGACTCCCATAGACTGGTATTAGTCTATTACAGGTAGATGGCACGTGATAGGTGGTAAGTTTAAAATTTCTGAACTGTAAGCATGTAATGTGGTTGTAAATACCATCATATGTAGTGAATTATGAGTGAGTGCCTTATGGGGTTATGTTTTTGCAAAAATCCTCAGTCAAAAAGTCGTCACCAGCAGAGAAAGGCTTTTGTCTGTGAGTAAAAGTACAAATCTGCATGTATCCGTTGATGTTTTGACAATGTTACTTACATACACAATGACACTAAAGTAGCCAGTTAATATAAAGAATTGATATGTTATACGCACCTGTTTTGAGTTCCAAGTGTTACTCCAAGAAGTAGAATGTACGTGACAAAGGCCATAACTGTAAAGGGAAAATTTTAACAATAACAGACATGCATTAAAAAAAAACAAAAAAAAACATCTCACTGTTTATATTAACTACTAGCTCAACTGAACACCTTAATTATAGATCTGGGGACTATATTTAGATGTCAAATTGAAACTTCATTGAACTATAAAATTTAACTGTAAAACTCGATACCCAAACATGCAACAACATCACTCAGCTTCCATAAAATATTTAACTTGATTTAACATGATAATTCAAGTCATGAAAAAATGTAATTACCAGGTATATATAAATCAGGAGCATTGACTTCATATCGTGGGGCCACTGGCTCATCTTGATTGTACTGTATGGACCAATCCTGTGTTGGAAAAATTAGATCTATGTGTAGGATTTTGGATATATACGTAAGACTACACATATGTGAGTAAAAATTGTGGCATATGTCACAACATAGAATTACAACTAGAAATCGGCCGCCCTGTTGATAGTAGATGCGAATAGAAACAGGATAGCATAGAAGAACACACATTATCATGTGTAATGTCCACCCATGAACCTTTTGCCCAAATTGTACAGTAGTCTTACAAGACCCTGTTTCATTTGTAAAATATATCAATGATGCTTAAATATTTGTTAGTGTAGATGTAAATTATTTCAGCTTCATGCCTTTTTGCATTGGTTGGGTTGAAAATTTTGACGAAATCACTCTATCTGGCATGGTTAAGAAGATAGAAGCAAATTCCTGTTTTTCTATTTTTGGCAAAAATTTGAAAATTCAAAATGGCCGCCATTTTTGGGAAAAGGAAATTTTTTTGAAAATTGCCAAGAGTACATTTTCTAGATACCCTATGGGTCGAAAATTTCAACGAAATAACTCTATTTGGCACGGTTAAGGCCAGTTTGTGTTTTTCCATTTTGGGCAAAAATTCGAAAATTCAAAATGGCTGCCATTTTTGGGGAGGGGAAAATTTTTTGAAAATTGCAAAGATTACATTCCTTAGATACCCCGTGGGTTGAAAATTTCGACGAAATCGCTCTATCTCGCATGGTTAAGGAGATAGAAGCAAATTTGTGTTTTGCCATTTTTGACAAAAATTTGAAAATTCAAAATGGCCGCCATTTTAGGGGACGGGAAATTTTTTTTTAAATTGCCAAGAATACAATGCTGAAATACCTGTGGGTCGAAAATTTTGACGAAATCGCTCTATCTCGCACGGTTAAAGAGATAGAAGCAAATTTGTGTTTTGCCATTTTTGGCAAAAATTCGAAAATTCAAAATGGCCGCCATTTTTGGGGAGGGGAAAATTTTTTGGAAAATTGCAAAGATTGCATTCCTTAGATACCCTGTGGGTCGAAAATTTCGACGAAATCGCTCTATCTCGCACGGTTAAGGAGATAGAAGCAAATTTGTGTTTTGCCATTTTTGGGAAAAATTCGAAAATTCAAAATGGCCGCCATTTTTGGGGAGGGGAAAATTTTTGGAAAATTGCGAAGATTGCATTCCTTAGATACCCTGTGGGTCGAAAATTTCGACGAAATCACTCTATCTCGCACGGTTAAGGAGATAGAAGCAAATTAGTGTTTTGCCATTTTTGGCAAAAATTCGAAAATTCAAAATGGCCAACATTTTTGGGGAGGGGAAAATTTTTTAAAAATTACCAAGAGTACAATGCTCAGATACCCTGTGGGTCGAAAATTTTGACGAAATCACTCTATCTGGCACGGTTAAGGAGATAGAAGGAAATTTGTGTTTTGCCATTTTTGGCAAAAATTCGAAAATTCAAAATGGCCGCCATTTTGGGGGAGGGGAAAATTTTTGGAAAATTGCAAAGATTGCATTCCTTAGATACCCTGTGGGTCGAAAATTTCGACGAAATCGCTCTATCTCGCACGGTTAAGGAGATAGAAGGAAATTTGTGTTTTGCCATTTTTGGCAAAAATTCGAAAATTCAAAATGGCCGCCATTTTTGGGGAGGGGAAAATTTTTGGAAAATTGCAAAGATTACATTCCTTAGATACCCTGTGGGTCGAAAATTTCGACGAAATCGCTCTATCTCGCACGGTTAAGGAGATAGAAGCAAATTAGTGTTTTGCCATTTTTGGCAAAAATTCGAAAATTCAAAATGGCCGCCATTTTTGGGGAGGGGAAAATTTTTGGAAAAATTACCAAGAGCACAATGCTCAGATACCCTGTGGGTCGAAAATTTTGACGAAATCGCTCTATCTGGCACGGTTAAGGAGATAGAAGCAAATTGGTGTTTTGCCATTTTTGGCAAAAATTCGAAAATTCAAAATGGCCGCCATTTTTGGGGAGGGGAAAATTTTTTGAAAATTGCAAAGATTGCATTCCTTAGATACCCTGTGGGTCGAAAATTTCGACGAAATCGCTCTATCTCGCACGGTTAAGGAGATAGAAGCAAATTAGTGTTTTGCCATTTTTGGCAAAAATTCGAAAATTCAAAATGGCCGCCATTTTTGGGGAGGGGAAAATTTTTTAAAAATTACCAAGAGTACAATGCTCAGATACCCAGTGGGTCGAAAATTTTGACGAAATCGCTCTATCTGGCACGGTTAAGGAGATAGAAGCAAATTGGTGTTTTGCCATTTTTGGCAAAAATTCGAAAATTCAAAATGGCCGCCATTTTTGGGGAGGGGAAAATTTTGTTAAAATTACCAAGAGCACAATGCTCAGATACCCTGTGGGTCGAAAATTTTGACGAAATCGCTCTATCTGGCACGGTTAAGGAGATAGAAGCAAATTTGTGTTTTGCCATTTTTGGCAAAAATTCGAAAATTCAAAATGGCCGCCATTTTTGGGGAGGGGAAAATTTTTTGAAAATTGCAAAGATTGCATTCCTTAGATACCCTGTGGGTCGAAAATTTCGACGAAATCACTCTATCTCGCACGGTTAAGGAGATAGAAGCAAATTAGTGTTTTGCCATTTTTGGCAAAAATTCGAAAATTCAAAATGGCCAACATTTTTGGGGAGGGGAAAATTTTTTAAAAATTACCAAGAGTACAATGCTCAGATACCCTGTGGGTCGAAAATTTTGACGAAATCACTCTATCTGGCACGGTTAAGGAGATAGAAGGAAATTTGTGTTTTGCCATTTTTGGCAAAAATTCGAAAATTCAAAATGGCCGCCATTTTGGGGGAGGGGAAAATTTTTGGAAAATTGCAAAGATTGCATTCCTTAGATACCCTGTGGGTCGAAAATTTCGACGAAATCGCTCTATCTCGCACGGTTAAGGAGATAGAAGGAAATTTGTGTTTTGCCATTTTTGGCAAAAATTCGAAAATTCAAAATGGCCGCCATTTTTGGGGAGGGGAAAATTTTTTGAAAATTGCAAAGATTACATTCCTTAGATACCCTGTGGGTCGAAAATTTCGACGAAATCGCTCTATCTCGCACGGTTAAGGAGATAGAAGCAAATTAGTGTTTTGCCATTTTTGGCAAAAATTCGAAAATTCAAAATGGCCGCCATTTTTGGGGAGGGGAAAATTTTTGGAAAAATTACCAAGAGCACAATGCTCAGATACCCTGTGGGTCGAAAATTTTGACGAAATCGCTCTATCTGGCACGGTTAAGGAGATAGAAGCAAATTGGTGTTTTGCCATTTTTGGCAAAAATTCGAAAATTCAAAATGGCCGCCATTTTTGGGGAGGGGAAAATTTTTTGAAAATTGCAAAGATTGCATTCCTTAGATACCCTGTGGGTCGAAAATTTCGACGAA
This sequence comes from Sabellastarte sp. h YS-2021, assembly GCA_964017235.1. Lineage (NCBI taxonomy): Eukaryota > Metazoa > Annelida > Polychaeta > Sabellida > Sabellidae > Sabellastarte > Sabellastarte sp. h YS-2021. The sequence continues at coordinate 75,851,210 of OZ024928.1, read as the reverse complement.
ATCGCTATATCTCGCACGGTTAAGGAGATAGAAGCAAATTTGTGTTTTGCCATTTTTGGCAAAAATTCGAAAATTCAAAATGGCCGCCATTTTTGGGGAGGGGAAAATTTTTTGAAAATTGCAAAAATTACATTCCTTAGATACCCTGTGGGTCGAAAATTTTGACGAAATCGCTCTATCTGGCACGGTTAAGGAGATAGAAGCAAATTTGTGTTTTGCCATTTTTGGCGAAAATTCAAAATGGCCGCCATTTTTGGGGAGGGGAAAATTTTTGGAAAATTGCAAAGATTGCATTCCTTAGATACCCTGTGGGTCGAAAATTTCGACGAAATCACTCTATCTCGCACGGTTAAGGAGATAGAAGCAAATTAGTGTTTTGCCATTTTTGGCAAAAATTCGAAAATTCAAAATGGCCGCCATTTTTGGGGAGGGGAAAATTTTTGGAAAATTGTAGATTGCATTCCTTAAATACCCTGTGGGTCGAAAATTTCGACGAAATCGCTCTATCTCACACGGTTAAGGAGATAGAAGCAAATTTGTGTTTTGCCATTTTTGGCAAAAATTCGAAAATTCAAAATGGCCGCCATTTTTGGGGAGGGGAAAATTTTTTGAAAATTGCAAATATTACATTCCTTAGATACCCTGTGGGTCGAAAATTTCGACGAAATCGCTCTATCTCTTACGGTTTCTGAGATATTAGCAAATTACTCAAAAGTAGTACTGAAAATACACAATGAAGTACCTAAATGGCTATTACTCATGTACTGACAAAGCTATCAGTCCCAAATGCAATACCAAGCGAGCTATGGACATAACAATCTTGTATTCAAAATTGTAGTAAAATATCTTTAATTATTTTGGCTTAAATGCACGGAAACCAATGGGTACTGAAAATAGCTGTACTTAAGTATTACTCAGTAAGCAAAAGAGGTACAACAGCCAAAAGCAATCCCAAGCAAGCTACTGACCCAATAAGCCTGCATACCAAATTTGGTGACAATAGCTCTAATACTTTTCCTTTAAATGAGCGGAAACCATGCGTGACGCCGGACATCGGACGCCGGACGCCGGACATCGGACGGCGAAAAAAGCAAAAATAATATATCCACCCCCCAGGGGGGTGGACATAATTATGTAATTATGTAATGTTTCAAGATTTAAAGATTAACCTTGTCAATCATATTTAGAAAACATGTAGAAGCATAGGCATCAAAGCTGGTGTTTTACATCCAGTATAATAGCCATTAGCCAGTGTCATATTGGGGAAGTGCCCCAGCACTGCCACTTGTGGGAATTTAAGCCACAAAGGTGACAGCCTGTGATTAGATGGCACTGGGGTAAAAGTGATGCTTTAACCAGAAATAGATTGGTAATAGAATTCAATAACATTAAATTCAGGAAAATAAATTGTTGCAGTGATATTAAATTGTGCATGAGTTTCTATGCATGTTTTACATTATAAAAAATGGGAGCACATCTCGTACCTTGTGAGCATATGGAAACAACAATAGACCCAACTTCTTCCCAACATAAGCTGTGTCCACGGCAAAATAATACTTCAATTTGTTTGTTGAGACATACTTGCTTATCTAAAATTTAAAAAAAGCAGCATTAGAGGCAATCTTCTTCCAAATCTTGCTTGATAGGACTGACATATATATACAGAATTGGTCCATGAATCATGTGACCTAACCTGCTCATAACTATTCATGTTGGAAAATGGCATAGTGATAACATGGCCAGAAAATATTTGAATATTTTTTGCAGCCTGCAACAAAATGACACCCTATACACATGTAAAAAATTAGAAAGGGTTGTGGACTTATGATTAACCATTATGTCATTGCAACTTTGCCATAACTTTAATTTTCACACATTTTTGCACAACATGAGGTGTAAACATTTAACTGTTTCAAACAAACAGAAAACTACTTCTGGATGAAAGACTGTATGCATAATGATATTTTACGCAGAGTCAAAGTTAGGTTGTTATATTTTCTTAAAAAGATGGGGCAGTCTCAGCAGTCATTTAAGCACAGATCATTAGTATTTCTTACATACTGTCACTAGATGGATATGATGCCACAACCACATTTGCTTGACTTAAATCAGAAAATGTTTAAGTCCAGAATAGTTACTTGCATTTTTATTGACATAATCTTTCCCCTGATCAGCCAGAGTTTGTCCGTAATGCACTGCCATGTTAGCCATGGGGTCATTCAAGTACTGCTGTCCAGCATATGTCTGCTGAGGTTGTTGATGGTTTGTATAACCTCCGGATGGGTCATATCCTGGGAAAAATAGAAACTTTTAATTTATAATTACTTAGAGGTTTCACGAAAAACTGGAGAACTGAAATACACCAACACAGTTGGTGAATGGAGGGAGAGAAAGTCAAATCTAGTTTAATAATATATTCTAAAGTAACATTATTTAAGTGCCATAACATCTTGATCAGTGCGATTATGTGACAGTATTATCATTAATTATACAGTATTTGACAGATGTCAGTATTCAAACACAATCACCTCGAAATGGGTCTCATTTTGAAAAGTGAATGTGAAACAATGGCATTGGATACGGACTGTTATTGTTACAATAACTTCATCAATTACATTTATGGTGTCCACTTTCAGCAATATTGAGATATTTTATTAATTTGGTTTAGTTAGGTTAGCGTTAGGATATAATACAGGTTATAAATTTGCAACATTTCTCCAGTTCTCATGGCATTATTTGTTATGAATTATTAAGAATGCAACTTTAATCAACAGCCCTCACAGGTTCAGCCATTCTTTTTTTTTTCATATAAGAAACTACTCAAAAAACTAAGTAATTTTGCAAATATTAAGTGATGATAATTTAGTATTTCATATAATTAATTTATAGGGATGAAATATATTGTGACATTATCTAATCAGCCATTTAAAATTTTAGTAAGTGATATCCTGCAAAAATTTGTATTGGTGAGCAAAACTGAGCACACAATATTTTCAGCAATGATGTTTTCACTTTTTACTCAAATTTACCCATCTCAAAGTTTTGACAAAATGTAGCTCACCATACTGCTCCTGTTGAGGATATCCACCACCATATCCTTGAGCCTGTGTACTAGTATCATCAAAGAGTTGTGGCTGTTGTGGACCAGGTGGTTTTCCTCTCCCACGAGCCCTTCGCTGGCTCCCTAGATAAGAACAACATCAGGTTGTTTTGTAGTATTTTGCTGCATTTATAATTTTAGTATAAATCACTATTAACCTGTGGAGTAACTGCTATTCTGGTGAAACAAATTATTAACATCTAGCTTCAATGTTTGTTTGTCACTACTCTGGTGATGCATAAGATTGCAACAAACACAAGCCATGATGGAAAATAAGAAAGGTTATTGAAACATATTTAAGTTTAATCTCAATTTTTTTACAGCAAAGAGTCACTACTGTTAGTGTATACATTCCACCAAATTTATAGCTTTTTATTTTTCTAAGAAATTATCAGGCATACATATTCCAGACTATTATGCAGCAATTTGAAATTACTTTATAAAACTATGAACATCAAAGCATCATTTTATCATTTTCACGGGGAAAGTAGATGCTCTTATGTCAAAGAAAAACTGCAATATTCGACATAACAAGACCGTGAATCAAAGATACTTGCCTATACTTTCTAAAAGATAAAATGACAATTTCAGGTTTATAGTATTGTAAATGGTAAACCATTTTGAAACAAGAGGAGAGTGTCAGCTGACTGAATGTTTTTGATTTGTGATAATGAGAGGAAAGCATAATTATCAGGGAAAGGGCTGTACAGAAATACAGTAAATGGTAACTGAACAGCATGTTCTAAAGATATTTCGAAGCTGACAGAAGAAAAGGACAAAAAAGTTGTGCCCTGCAAATGGTATTATGAAATAAAGTAACAAGGTAATTGTTTAAGTGTAAAAAGTAGGTTAAAAATATTTAAAGAAATACTATAAATGCAATATCCTCGTTCGACCATGAAGAAGGGGTCCAAAGGTCAAATCTGACCATACCAAAAGATTCCCAGCCAAAGAATTTAGGATGGTTTACCATCCCAAACCTCTCGGACCAATAATAAGTGAGTCATAGGCACTTTTTAAGTTTGGCTATCCTTGTTTGACCTTGACGGAGGGGTCCAAGGTCAAATCCGACCACACAAAAAAATTCCCAGCCCATGATTTCCTGTAGCTTGTTTACCATCCCAAACCTGTAGGACCAATAATAAGCGAGTTCTAAGCAATTGTAAGATTGGCTATCCTCAATTGACCTTGAAGGAGGGGTCCCAGGTCAAATCTGACCACACCAAAAGAATCCCAGCCCATGATTTCCTATATGTTGGTTTACCATCCCAAACCTCCAAGACCAATAATACGCGAGTTATAAGCACTTTAAGTTTGGCTATCTTCGTTTGACCTGGAAGGAGGGGGTCTAAGGTCAAATCCGACCACACCAAAAGATTCCCAGCCCATGATTTTCTATAGGTTGGTTTTCCATTCCAAACCTCTAGGACCAATAATAAGCGAGTTATAAGCACTTTTAAGTTTGGCTATCCTCATTTGACCTTGAAGGAGGGGTCCAAGGTGAAATCCGACCACACCAAAAAATTCCCAGCTCATGAAAGAAAGCTATTGCTCAGCTATGCCATGACATAGAGGTCTGCAATTTCACTATGTTATAGCTGACCAAAACGTCTGTGAATAACATATTTAACAAAATACTCTAAATGTAATAGTTTTCAAGTTACAACTGATTTACTCAAGAGTGAGAACCTCAAAGTAACTATTACTCAGCTATGCAATGAGCTACATGTCTGAATTTTTGCTCTGTTATAGCTGACCTAAAAGTAGGTGAACAACATATTTAAGCAAAATACTGTAAATGCAATAGTTTTCAAGTTACAACTGATTTACTCAATAGTGAGAATCTGAAAATAGCTATTGCTCCGCTATGCCATGAGCTATAGGTCTGTAATTTCACTATGTTATAGCTAACTCAAAAGTAGGTGAACAATATATTTTAACAAAATACTCCAAATGCAATATTTTTCAAGTTATAGCCGATTTACTCAACAGTCAGTGCCTGAGAATAGCTATTGCTCAGTTGTGCCATGAGCTACAGGTCTGTAATTTCACTATGTTATAGCTGACCCAAAAGTAGCTGAATAACATATTTGGACAAATTTCTGTAAAGGCAATAGTTTTCCAATTACAACTGATTTACTCAACAGTGAGAACTTCAAAGTAGCTATTACTCAGCTATGCAATGAGCCACAGGTCTGGAACTTCACTATGTTATAGCTGACCCCAAAATAGGTGAATAACATATTGCAACAAAATACTCTAAATGCAATAGTTTCCAAGTTATAAGTGATTTACTCAACAGTGATAACCTAAAAGTAGCTATTACTCAGCTATGCCATGAGCTACAGGTGTGAAATTTTACTATGTTATAGCTGACCCAAAAGTAGCTGAATAACATATTTATACTAAATTCTCTAAATGCAATAGTTTTGCAATTACAACTGATTTACTCAATAGTGAGAACCTCAAAGTAGTTATTACTCAGCTATGCAATGAGCTACAGGTCTGAAATTTTACTATGTTATAGCTGACCCAAAAGTAGGTGAACAACATATTTAAGCAAAATACTGTAAATGCAATAGTTTTGAAGTTACAACTGATTTACTCAATAGTGATGACCTAAAAGTAGCTATTACTCAGCTATGCCATGAGCTACAGGTCTGAAATTTTACTATGTTATAGCTGACCCAAAAGTAGCTGAATAACATATTTATACGAAATTCTGTAAATGCAATAGTTTTCTAATTACAACTGATTTACTCAATAGTGAGAACTTCAAAGTAGCTATTACTCAGCTATGCCATGACCTACAGATCTGAAATTTCACTATGTTATAGCTGGCCCAAAAGTAGCTGAATAACATATTTATACGAAATTCTCTAAATGCAATAGTTTTGCAATTACAACTGATTTACTCAATAGTGAGAACCTCAAAGTAGTTATTACTCAGCTATGCAATGAGCTACAGGTCTGAAATTTTACTATGTTATAGCTGACCCAAAAGTAGGTGAACAACATATTTAAGCAAAATACTGTAAATGCAATAGTTTTCAAGTTACAACTGATTTACTCAATAGTGATGACCTAAAAGTAGCTATTACTCAGCTATGCCATGAGCTACAGGTCTGAAATTTTACTATGTTATAGCTGACCCAAAAGTAGCTGAATAACATATTTATACGAAATTCTCTAAATGCAATAGTTTTCCAATTACAACCGATTTACTCAATAGTGACAACTTCAAAGTAGCTATTACTCAGCTATGCAATGAGCCACAGATCTGAAACTTCACTATGTTATAGCTGATCCCAAAATAGGTGAATAACATATTGAAACAAAATACTCTAAATGCAATAGTTTCCAAGTTATAAGCGATTTACTCAACAGTGATAACCTAAAAGTAGCTATTACTCAGCTATGCCATGAGCTACAGGTCTGAAATTTTACTATGTTATAGCTGACCCCAAAGTAGCTGAATATCATATTTATACGAAATTCTCTAAATGCAATAGTTTTGAAGTTATAAGCGATTTACTCAACAGTGATAACCTAAAAGTAGCTATTACTCAGCTATGCCATGAGCTACAGGTCTAAAATTTTACTATGTTATAGCTGACCCAAAAGTAGCTGAATAACATATTTATACAAAATTCTCTAAATGCAATAGTTTTTAAGTTACAAGTGATTTTACTCATGATGGAAGTTACTGAAAAGCCCAAAGGTAGCTATTACTCACTTAGCTATTGAGACAGGCACCCAACTTACTCACCATATTGTAGCTATGAAAAAAGTAGCTGAATAACATATTTTAACAAAATGCTCTAAATGCAACACTTTTCAAGTTATAAATGATTTTGTGCATGATTTCATGAATTTTAATGCATTAAAAATTATTAAAAAAATTTATTAAAAAAAAGTAAGACAGATCCAGGTCTCATACTCACACAAGAGAATCTACCTCTGGCCTAGTACATATATGCAAGATATGAGAGAAATCCCTGCAATAGTCACTGAGAAAATTGTGATTAAGTGTTGAAATTTTCACACTTTTGATGGGGGTACCCCCCTTGTAATGTCTCTAGCAAACAGACGAACAGATAGATTTGCATGCCTTGAACAATTTTTCATCCTCGATAGATAAGGTATCTTTTAAAAAAAACAGCACGTCTCTAGGCCTTGTAGTTTTGGAGGAGAAGTTGTTCACGCGGACGCGGACGCCCACGCCGCAGAGTGACGACATAAAAATTGCAAAAGTCATTATTTTTTGGTGGGGGAGGGGCGTGTTTATGCTAAATCTAGACGTGGTTACCTCGGCTCTGCTTTACTTGGGTGTAGAGCCAGGCATAACCTCACACAGAAATAGAGATTTGCATAAAATCTTGTTCTGTTGAATAAAACTTGATAAAACGAATGCAAATGCAAATGGTTTAATATAATTAGATACAGTTGATATTAAGTCAAGGACACAACAAATACAATATGTGTACAAAACATATGCTATTTTACGGAGCTTTTATGATAAACAAGAGGAGAGTGCCCGTGAACGGGCACTGTGTCAGCTGACTGAATGTTTTTGATTTGTGATGGTGATAATGAGAGGAAAGCATAATTATCAGGGAAAGGGCTGTACAGAAATACAGTAAATGGTAACTGAACAGCATGTTCGAAAGATATTCCGAAGCTGACAGGACAAAAAAGTTGTGCCCTGCAAATGGTATTATGAAATAAAGTAACAAGGTAATTGTTTAAGTGTAAAAAGTAGGTTAAAAATATTTAAAGAAATACTATAAATGCAATATCCTCGTTCGACCATGAAGAAGGGGTCCAAAGGTCAAATCTGACCATACCAAAAGATTCCCAGCCAAAGAATTTAGGATGGTTTACCATCCCAAACCTCTCGGACCAATAATAAGTGAGTCATAGGCACTTTTTAAGTTTGGCTATCCTTGTTTGACCTTGAAGGAGGGGGTCCAAGGTCAAATCCGACCACACAAAAAAATTCCCAGCCCATGATTTCCTGTAGCTTGTTTACCATCCCAAACTTGTAGGACCAATAATAAGCGAGTTCTAAGCAATTGTAAGATTGGCTATCCTCAATTGACCTTGAAGGAGGGGTCCCAGGTCAAATCTGACCACACCAAAAGAATCCCAGCCCATGATTTCCTATATGTTGGTTTACCATCCCAAACCTCCAAGACCAATAATACGCGAGTTATAAGCACTTTAAGTTTGGCTATCTTCGTTTGACCTGGAAGGAGGGGTCTAAGGTCAAATCCGACCACACCAAAAGATTCCCAGCCCATGATTTTCTATAGGTTGGTTTTCCATTCGAAACCTCTAGGACCAATAATAAGTGAGTTATAAGCACTTTTAAGTTTGGCTATCCTTGTTTGACCTTGAAGGAGGGGTCCAAGGTGAAATCCGACCACACCAAAAAATTTCCAGCTCATGATTTTCTATAGGTTGGTTTTCATTCCAACCTCTAGGACCAATAATAAGCGAGTTATAAGCACTTTTATGTTTGGCTATCCTCATTTGACCTTGAAGGAAGGTTCCAAGGTCAAATCGGACCATATTAATAGATTCCCAGCCCATGATTTCCTACAGGTTGGATACAATGATTTACTCAACAGTGAGAACCTGAAAGAAGCTATTGCTCAGCTATGCCATGACATAGAGGTCTGCAATTTCACTATGTTATAGCTGACCAAAAATTATGTGAATAACATATTTAAACAAAATACTCTAAATGTAATAATTTTCAAGTTACAACTGATTTACTCAAGAGTGAGAACCTCAAAGTAACTATTACTCAGCTATGCAATGAGCTACATGTCTGAATTTTTGCACTGTTATAGCTGACCTAAAAGTAGGTGAACAACATATTTAAGCAAAATACTGTAAATGCAATAGTTTTCAAGTTACAACTGATTTACTCAATAGTGAGAACCTGAAAATAGCTACTGCTCCACTATGCCATGAGCTATAGGTCTGTAATTTCACTATGTTATAGCTAACCCCAAAGTAGGTGAACAATGTATTTTAACAAAATACTCCAAATGCAATATTTTTCAAGTTATAGCTGATTTACTCAACAGTCAGTGCTTGAGAATAGCTATTGCTCAGTTGTGCCATGAGCTACAGGTCTGTAATTTCACTATGTTATAGCTGACCCAAAAGTAGCTGAATAACATATTTGGACAAATTTCTGTAAAGGCAATAGTTTTCCAATTACAACTGATTTACTCAACAGTGAGAACTTCAAAGTAGCTATTACTCAGCTATGCAATGAGCCACAGGTCTGGAACTTCACTATGTTATAGCTGACCCCAAAATAGGTGAATAACATATTGCAACAAAATACTCTAAATGCAATAGTTTTCAAGTTATAAGTGATTTACTCAACAGTGATAACCTAAAAGTAGCTATTACTCAGCTACGCCATGAGCTACAGGTCTGAAATTTTACTATGTTATAGCTGACCCAAAAGTAGCTGAATAACATATTTATACTAAATTCTCTAAATGCAATAGTTTTCAAATTACAAGTGATTTACTCAACATTGAGAACTTCAAAGTAGCTATTACTCAGCTATGCAATGAGTCACAGGTCTGGAACTTCACTATGTTATAGCTGACCCCAAAATAGGTGAATAACATATTGAAACAAAATACTCTAAATGCAATAATTTCCAAGTTATAAGCGATTTACTCAACAGTGATAACCTAAAAGTAGCTATTACTCAGCTATGCCATGAGATACAGGTCTGAAATTTTACTATGTTATAGCTGACCCAAAAGTAGGTGAACAACATATTTAAGCAAAATACTGTAAATGCAATAGTTTTCAAGTTACAACTGATTTACTCAATAGTGATGACCTAAAAGTAGCTATTACTCAGCTATGCCATGAGCTGCAGGTCTGAAATTTTACTATGTTATAGCTGACCCAAAAGTAGCTGAATAACATATTCATACTAAATTCTCTAAATGCAATAGTTTTGCAATTACAACTGATTTACTCAATAGTGAGAACCTCAAAGTAGTTATTACTCAGCTATGCAATGAGCTACAGGTCTGAAATTTTACTATGTTATAGCTGACCCAAAAGTAGGTGAACAACATATTTAAGCAAAATACTGTAAATGCAATAGTTTTCAAGTTACAACTGATTTACTCAATAGTGATGACCTAAAAGTAGCTATTACTCAGCTATGCCATGAGCTACAGGTCTGAAAGTTTACTATGTTATAGCTGACCCAAAAGTAGCTGAATAACATATTTATACGAAATTCTCTAAATGCAATAGTTTTCCAATTACAACCGATTTACTCAATAGTGACAACTTCAAAGTAGCTATTACTCAGCTATGCAATGAGCCACAGATCTGAAACTTCACTATGTTATAGCTGATCCCAAAATAGGTGAATAACATATTGAAACAAAATACTCTAAATGCAATAGTTTCCAAGTTATAAGTGATTTACTCAACAGTGATAACCTAAAAGTAGCTATTACTCAGCTATGCCATGAGCTACAGGTCTGAAATTTTACTATGTTATAGCTGACCCAAAAGTAGCTGAATAACATATTTATACGAAATTCTCTAAATGCAATAGTTTTGAAGTTATAAGCGATTTACTCAACAGTGATAACCTAAAAGTAGCTATTACTCAGCTATGCCATGAGCTACAGGTCTAAAATTTTACTATGTTATAGCTGACCCAAAAGTAGCTGAATAACATATTTATACGAAATTCTCTAAATGCAATAGTTTTTAAGTTACAAGTGATTCTACTCATGATGGAAGTTACTGAAAAGCCCAAAAGTAGCTATTACTCAGCTATTGAGACAGGCACCCAACTTACTCACCATATTGTAGCTATGAAAAAAGTAGCTGAATAACATATTTTAACAAAATGCTCTAGATGCAACAGTTTTCAAGTTATAAATGATTTTGTGTATGATTTCATGAATTTTAATGCACTAAAAATTATTAAAAAAATTTATTAAAAAAAAAGTAAGACAGATCCAGGTCTCATACTCCCACAAGAGAATCTACCTCTGGCCTAGTACATATATGCAAGATATGAGAGAAATCCCTGCAATAGTCACTGAGAAAATTATGATTAAGTGTTGAAATTTTCACACTTTTGGTGGGGGTACCCCCCTTGTAATGTCTCTAGCAAACAGACAGATTTGCATGCCTTGAACAGTTTTTCATCCTCGATAGATAAGGTATCTTTTAAAAAAAACAGCACGTCTCTAGGCCTTGTAGTTTTGGAGGAGAAGTTATTCACGCGTACGCGCACGCGTACGCCCACGCCGCAGAGTGACGACATAATGTCAGCTGACTGACAAGTCAGCTGACATAAAAAGAACATTTTCAAATTTTTGGGGAAATGGTCCAAAAACCCTGGAAAATCAGGAAATGTCATTTATTTTTTGTCAAACATGTTTGCATGTTGATTGATTGTTGAAGAAAATGAAACAAAATAGTTGTGGGAACAGTTATGTGTTCACATTTGTATGATACTTGTGTTTTATGCAAATCTCCAGTTCTATGTGGTGTCGTGCCACGGCTCTATACGCAAGTATAGTAGAGCCGAGGTAACCACGTCTATGTCAAATCAGCCTGTACTGTAAACGAAAATTAAAATTTGCGAATTTATGTAGAACATTTACAGCTAATCTGAACGGATAAATTAAAACAAGCATTCTGACGCATGCAATTATCTCTTGCCGTATAAATTAGATGTACTAAAGATAGTGGAATATAGATTTTCTTGTGAGATGGAGGAACGTGTAGAAGTGACAATAAGCATGAGGCACTTTAATGTTTGACTGCAATACTTTTAAAGGTAAAAGACATTTAGTCATTTTAGTAGCTATTATTGTGAAATGCAAAGAGCTACAGTTCCGCAACTTTACTATGTAGTAGATCATCCAAAAGTAGGTGAATGACTCATTTAGAAGAAATTGCCTATCTGTAACACTTTTAGAGATAAAACACATTTACTCATTTCAGTGGCTATTACTCTGCCATCCAAAGAGCTGCAGTTCTGCAATGCCACTATGTGGCAGATCACCCCAAAGTAGGTGAATAACTAGAAGAAATTGCCTATCTGCAATACTTTTACAGATAAAAGATATTTATTCGTTTTAGCAGGTATGACTCAGCTATGCAATGAGCTATGGATGTGCACCGTCACTATGTGGTAGATAACCCAAAAGATGAATGAGTTATTCAGAAGAAATTGCTTAACTGTAACAATTTTAGAGATAAAAGACTTATTTAGAAGAAATTGCCTATCTGAAATACTTTAAGAGATAAGAGGTATTTACTCATTTAAGTAGCTATTACTCAGCTATGCAAAGAGCTACAGTTGTGCAACTTCAATATGTGGTAGATCACCCAAAAGAAGGTGAATGACTTATTTAGAAGAAATTGCCTATGTGCAACACTTTTACAGATCATAAAAGACATTTATTCATTTTAGTAGGTATGACTCAGCTATGCAAAGAGCTACAGTTCTGCAACTGTAATATGTGGTAGATCAGCCAAAAGTAGGTGAATGACTTATTTACAAGAAATTGCCTATCTGTAATACTTTCAGAGATAAAAGACATTTACTCATTTTAGTCGCTATGACTCAGCTATGTAAAGAGCCATAGATCTGCAACTTTAGTATGTGGCAGATCATGCAAAAGTAGGTGAATGACTTATTTATCACCAAAATTACTCTATCTCACACCATTTCCAAGATAATAAGTTTTTGCATATTTACACAGAAATTCAATATGGCCGTCAAAAATGCAAATATGGTGGGAAAACAATTTTTGGCAAAAAGTTGCAGCTGACTCTGTGTACACCCCACGGGTCAAAAATTTTATCAAAATCGCTCTATCTCACACCGTTTCTGAGATAAACACGTTTTTTGCATTTTATGCACTATTGCATTTTACGCAGAAATTCAAGATGGTTGCCAAAAGTGGCGGGAAACGATTTTTGGGAAAAGTCGCCAGTAGACTCTGCAGATACCCTGCGGGTCAAACATTTCGTTGAAATCGCACTATTCGCTCTGTTTCTGAGATAAACACATTTTTGCGTCTAACACAGAAATTCAAGATGGCCGCCAAAAGTGGAGGGAAAACGTTGTTTTGCAAAAAGTCGCCAGTACACTCTGTATATACCCTGTGGGTCAAAAATTTTGTCAAAATCGGTCTATCTCGCTCCGTTTCAAGATAAATGCGTTTTTGCGCTTTATGCAGAAATTCAAAATGGCCGCCAAAAGTGGCGGGAAAACAATTTTTGGGAAAAGTCATTAATACAATCTGCAGATAACCTGCGGGTCAAAAATCTAGTCGAAATCGCTCTATCTTGCTCTGTTTCCAAGGTAAACGCACTTTTGTATTTTATAGTTAAGTACAAAGTAGCTGAACAACATGTTTTAGGAAAATACTCTAACTGCAATAGTTTTGGAGTTACAATGGATTTACTCAACAGTCACAATTTCAAAGTAGCTATTACTCAGCTATGCAATGTGCAACAGGCCTGAAACTTTACTATGTGACAGCTTATCAAAAACTAGATGAATAACATATTTGAAAAGAATTCACTAAGTTTAGTACTTTTGAAGATATTTGACATTTACTTCTGTTATTATTTTGCTACAAGTAAGAAAATAGCTATTACTCACTTATGACATACAATAGAACCCCAAACTATATGCCATCTTATAGTTAAGGACAAAGAGGCTGAACAACATACTTTAGAAAAATACTCTAACTGCAATAATTTTGGAGTTACAATGGATTTACTCAAAAGTCACAATTTCAAAGTAGCCATTACTCAGCTATGCAATGTGCAACAGGTCTAAAACTTTACTATGTGATAGCTTATGAAAAACTAGATGAATAACATATTTGAAAACAATTCCCTAATTTTAATACTTTTGAACATATTTGACATTTACTTGTGTGACTGTGTCATTATTTTGCTACAAATAAGAAAATAGCTATAACTCACTTATGACATGCAATAGAACCCCAAACTATGTACCATCTTACAGCTAAGGAGAAAGTAGCTGCACAATATATTGTAGGAAAATACTCTAACTGCAATAGTTTTGGAGTTACAATGGATTTACTCAACAGTCACAATTTCAAAGTAGCTATTACTCAGCTATGCAATGTGCAACAGGCCTGAAACTTTACTATGTGACAGCTTATCAAAAACTAGATGAATAACATATTTGAAAAGAATTCACTAAGTTTAGTACTTTTGAAGATATTTGACATTTACTTCTGTTATTATTTTGCTACAAGTAAGAAAATAGCTATTACTCACTTATGACATACAATAGAACCCCAAACTATATGCCATCTTATAGTTAAGGACAAAGAGGCTGAACAACATACTTTAGAAAAATACTCTAACTGCAATAATTTTGGAGTTACAATGGATTTACTCAAAAGTCACAATTTCAAAGTAGCCATTACTCAGCTATGCAATGTGCAACAGGTCTAAAACTTTACTATGTGATAGCTTATGAAAAACTAGATGAATAACATATTTGAAAACAATTCCCTAATTTTAATACTTTTGAACATATTTGACATTTACTTGTGTGACTGTGTCATTATTTTGCTACAAATAAGAAAATAGCTATAACTCACTTATGACATGCAATAGAACCCCAAACTATGTACCATCTTACAGCTAAGGAGAAAGTAGCTGCACAATATATTGTAGGAAAATACTCTAACTGCAATAGTTTTGGAGTTACAATGGATTTACTCAACAGTCACAATTTCAAAGTAGCTATTACTCAGCTATCAAATGTGCAACAGGTCTGAAACTTTATTATGTGATACCTTATCAAAAACTAGATGAATAACGTATTTGAAAAGAATTCACTAACTTTAATACTTTTGAAGATATTTGACATTTACTCATGTCATTATTTTGCTACAAATAAGAAAATGGCTATTACTCACTTATGGCATGCAATAGAACCCCAAACTATATGCCATCTTATAGATAAGGACAAAGTAGCTGAATACCATATTTTAGGGAAATACTCTAACTGCAATAGTTTTGGAGTTACAATGGTTTTACTCAACAGTCACAATTTCAAAGTAGCTATTACTCAGCTATGCAATGTGCAATAGGTCCAAAACTTTACTATGTGATAGATTATCAAAAAGTAGATGAATTCCATATTTGAAAAGAATTCCCTTACTTTAATACTTTTGAAGATATTTGACATTTACTTGTGTCATTATTTTGCTACAAATAAGAAAATAGCTATTACTCACCACTTATGGCATGCAATGGGACCCTAAACTATGTACCATCTTATAGCTAAGGACAAAGTAGCTGAACAACATATTTGAAGAAAAAGCTGCAACTGCAATAGTTTTTGAGTTATGAGTCCTTTACTCAATGTAGCTAAAATTGCTATTTCTGACTTATCTTTAGGCTTTAGTCCATAAAACCAAAAAATATTTCAAGGGTGTGAAAATTCATTGGGACAATTAATTTACAAAAAATCTGTAGCTGTAGTAGTTTTGGAGAAATCTGTGTGACACACTAATGCACGCACGCACAGGCATCATTTCATAATCTCCCTCCCGGGCTAAAGCCCGGCAGGAGATAACTAGACCTACGCATCGGAGACCGATGCAAATTTGTATCCACCGAAAAGACAACTCACCAAAGCCAGTGAACCAGTGTTTGACCTTGAAGGAGGGGCCCAAGGTCAAATCTAACATCAGAAAATTCCTAGCCCAAGATTTCATATGAGTTGGATTCGTACTGTAAACTTCTAGGATCAATAATAAGTGAGTTATAAGCACTTTTAACTTTGGCTATCCTCGTTTGACCTTGAAGAAGGGGACCAAGGTCAAATCCAACCACGCCAGAAGATTCCCAGCCCATGATTTTCTATAGGTTGGTTTACCATCCCAAACCTCTAGGACCAATAATAAGCGAGTTATAAGCACTTTTAACTTTGGCTGTCCTCATTTGACCTTGAAGGAGGGGCCCCAAGGTCAATTCCGTCCACACCAGAAGATTCCCAGCCAATGAGTTTCTATAGGTTGGTTTACCACCCCAAACCTCTAGGAGCAATAATAAGCGAGTTATAAGCACTTTTAACTTTGGCTATCCTCGTTTGCCCTTGAAGGAGGGGCCCAAGGTCAAATCCTACCACACCAGAAGATTCCCAGCCCATGAGTTTCTATATGTTGGTTTACCATCCCAAACCTCTAGGATCAACTAGACAAAAGTTTTTGTACACAAAAACAAAGCGTCCCTACAGCTTTTAAGCTTTATATAAAATGCTAAAGGACTAATGTGAAGAGGTAAATGTTATTGGTGAAGAGAAATTTTCGTGAAAAGGACCATGTTAGGATCACAAGAGTGACCTTAAAATGAAAAAAACACTCAGTGCCTATGAACGGGTTCTGTATCAGCTGACTGTGTGTTTTCAGCTGCAAAGAAGAAGAAGCACTTTAAAGTTTGGCTGTGCTTGTTTGACCTTGAAGGAGAGGCCCAAGGTCAAATCTGACCACATCAAAAGATTTCAAGGCCATCATTTCCTATATGTAGGTATACCATCCCAAACCTCTAGGACCAATAATAACTGAGTTATAAGCACTTTAAAGTTTGCCTATCCTCGTTGGACCTTGAAGGAGAGGCCTAAGATCAAATCCGACCACACCAGAAGATTCCCAGCACATGATTTCCTACATGTTGGTTTACCATCCCAAACCTGTAGGACCAATAATAAGTGAGTTATAAGCACTTTTCAGTTTGGCTATGCTCGTTTGACCTTGAAGAAGAAGCACTTTAAAGTTTGGCTGTGCTTGTTTGACCTTGAAGGAGAGGCCCAAGGTCAAATCTGACCACATCAAAAGATTTCAAGGCCACCATTTCCTATATGTAGGTATACCATCCCAAACCTCTAGGACCAATAATAAATGAGTTATAAGCACTTTAAAGTTTGCCTATCCTCGTTGGACCTTGAAGGAGAGGCCTAAGATCAAATCCGACCACACCAGAAGATTCCCAGCACATGATTTCCTACATGTTGGTTTACCATCCCAAACCTGTAGGACCAATAATAAGTGAGTTATAAGCACTTTTAAGTTTGGCTATGCTCGTTTGACCTTGAAGGAGAGGGCCAAGGTCAAATTCGACCACAGCAAAAGATTACCAGCCCTTAATTTCTACATGTTGGTTTACCATCCAAAACCTCTAGGACCAATCATAAGCGAGTTATAAGCACTTTAAAGTTTGGTTATGCTCATTTGACCTTGAAGGAGAGGCCCCAAGGTCAAATCTGACCACACCAGAAGATTCCCAGCACATGATTTCCTACAGGTTGGTTTACCATCCCAAAGCTCTAGGACCAATAATAAGCCACTTATAAGCACTTTTATGTTTGGCTATCCTTGTTTCACCTTGAAGAAGAGGCCCAAGGTCAAATCTGACAACACCAAAAGATTCCCAGCCCATGATTTTCTATATGTTAGTATACCATCACAAACCTCTAGGACCAATAATAAGCAAGTCATAACCACTTTTATGTTTGGCTATACTCATTTGACCTTGAACGAGGGGCACAAGGTCAAATCTGACCACACCAGAAGATTCCCAGCACATGATTTTCTACATGTTGGTATACCATCCCAATCCTCTAGGACCAATAATAAGCGAGTTATAAGCACTTTTAAGTTTGGCTATGCTTGTTTGACATTGAACGAGGGGCCCAAGGTCAAATCAGACCACACCAGAAGATTCCCAGCCCATGATTTCCTACATGTTGGTTTACCATCCCAAACCTCTAGGACCAATAATAAATCAGTTATAAGTACTTTTATGTTTAGCTATCCTCTTTTGACCTTGAAGAGGAAGCCCAAGGTCAAATCTGACCACACCAAAAGATTCCGAGCCCATGATTTCCTACATGTTGGTATCCCATCACAAACCTCTAGGACCAATAATAAGTGAGTTATAAGCACTTTTAAGTTTGTCTATCCTCGTTTGACCTTGAACAAGGGGCCCAAGGTCAAATCCGACCACACCCAAAGATTCCCAGGCCATGATTTCCTACATGTTGGTTTACCATCCCAAAGCTCTAGGACCAATAATAAGTGAGTTATAAGCACTTTTATGTTTGGCTATCCTCTTTTGACCTTGAAGAAGAGACCCAAGGTCAAATCTGACCACACCAAAAGATTCCCAGCCCATGATTTCCTACATGTTGGTATACCATCACAACCCTGTAGAACCAATAATAAGCGAGTTATAAGCACTTTTAAGTTTGGCTATGCTCGTTTGACCTTGAACGAGGGGCCCAACGTCAAATCCGACCACACCAGAAGATTCCCAGGCCATGATCTCCTACATGTTGGTTTACCATCCCAAACCTGTAGGACAAATAAGAAGCGAGTTATAAGCACTTTTATGTTTGGCTATCCTCGTTTGACCTTGAAGAAGAATCCCAAGGTCAAATCTGACAACACCAAGAGATTCCCAGCCCATGATTTTCTATATGTTAGTATACCATCCCAAACCTGTAGGACCAAAAATAAGCAAGTCATAAGCACTTTTAAGTTTGGCTATACTCGTTTGACCTTGAACGAGGGGCACAAGGTCAAATCAGACCACACCAGAAAATTCCCAGCACATGATTTCCTGTATGTTGGTATACCATCCCAATCCTCTAGGATCAATAATAAGCGAGTTATAAGCACTTTTAAGTTTGGTTATGCTCATTTGACCTTGAAGGAGAGGCCCAAGTTCAAATCTGACCACACCAGAAGATTCCCAGCACATGATTTCCTACATGTTGGTTTACCATCCCAAAGCTGTAGGACCAATAATAAGCGAGTTACAAGCACTTTTATGTTTGCCTATACTCGTTTGACCTTGAACGAGGGGCCCAAGGTCAAATCTGACCACACCAGATGATTCCCAGCACATGATTTCCTATATGCTGGTATACCATTCCAAACCTCTAGGACCAATAATAAGCGAGTTATAAGCACTTTAAACTTTGCCTATCCTCTTTTGATCTTTCACGAGGGGCCCCAGGTCAAATCTGACCACACCAGAAGATTTCCAGCACCTGATTTCCTATATGTTGGTACACCATCCCAAACCTCTAGGACCAATAATAAGCGAGTTCAAGGCTTAATCGTAGTAAATTTTTTATGAACTTATAATCAATCGCCCGTCAATCGCTCAATTATGGCCCGATTGATCCCAATATCGATTGGCGCCTAGATTCCTCTGTCAGAAATGTGCCTGATTGGCTCCTTAAGATACAGAAATTCAACAAGCAACACATACAATGCATTCAAATGTTTAAAGTTACGGGATATAACAAAATTCAAAACATGTACTCATATTTTCAAAGCTCATAGGAATTTGCTACCACCTAAACTAATGGAATGATATAGATATGTCAAGCATGTTCATAACTATAATACAAGGAACTGTGGAAACATTTATCAAAATATCCCCAAAACTTTCCAAAAAAGTAGATGTCCTAGTATTATAGGGGTTAAACTGTACAATCAAATTCCATCACATGTAAGATTGTTGCCATCTATAATAAGCTTCAAAAAGAGATTAAAAGAAGAATTCCTCACTAAATATAAAAAACCATTGCCTATCTAACAAATTATGGTATGACAAATGGAAGTTACGGATCTGTGTACTAAATCTGTGTGTATCTTAATCTATATTTTTACCATTAAGTACTTTGTCAAGTATGTTAAAATTTAATTAACAGACAAACAGTTCAAATTAGCATATTCATTGATAAATAGCTTCTTTGTGTCATAAATCAAAATCTATTTTATCTGCTGTATTTCTTTCTTGACTTTCTGTTGTCAGTTATGTCCAAGTTAAGTAATATTTACTAATAAGTTCATTTGAACTTCAGGCATTTCTGTTTAGTATTTATTGTATGTTCTTAACTTTATGTTGTCAGTTCTCTCCAAATTTAGGGATGTCTAGTTATAAGTTCATTTGAACTTCTGACATTTACTTTCAGCATTTATTTTAAAATGTTGTATTATTTCATTGTAATGTAATGCTGAATAAAGATCTATCTATCTATCTATGTATTCCTCCATAATAGTAAAACACCCGACACCATGTTTGTATACATAGTTCTTCACAATGTGTGTGGTTTTATTGCTGTTTACCTTTATAAAAGGATCTAAGAGTTCAAGAGGAAATTATTCCCATAAACTGATACATTTGTTGTGTTTTTAACATCTGCATTTTCCAACTATCTTAGTCTTTCCCAAAGTCTCTATTTATAACTATATACCTCGAAGCAGGACCCAAGTCCAGCTTATGGTTTCCCTTAGGTTGGTTTCATATTGCAAACCTTAGGACCAATAATACGTGAGTTATAACCACTTTTAAATTTGTCATTACAGGTTAGAATGTTTGGTCAAGGTTACTGTAAATATAAACCACCAGCAATTAACCTTACTTATTTCAAAAACAGTTCTACAGCTTGAAAAATGCAACAATTATAATATTGTAGGTCATTGTTTTCCTTAACAAAAATATGTGTCCGGTGTATAAAAAAACAAATTATCTGAAAGCTATGTCATATGTAGATAATGTCAGTACAGTAGTGAGTACCACACTAGGGGTGGGACGAGTACAAATAATTCGGGTCGATTACTCGCAGATGAAAACTTGACTCGACATCGAGCCCTCGCGACATTTAGTATCCACCATAACAGGAAACGACATCCAATATGGCGGCTCCCGTAAACGAAAAAAATATAAAGATAAAAGCTTTGAATCGCTTGAATTAGCTATTGTCAGCACATAATATCATTAATTTTATGTTACAAATGGTGGATTATGCGACTTAATGAAAGTAAGGTATGCTATTTATGTTTTATTAACTAAAAAACGTAACTGGTTCTATAGGTTGTTATATATACAAGAGTAATCGACCCTAAGAATTGGGGTCGAATTTTCGTGAAATTCGCCTCGCTCGGCGAGTGTCGACTGCTCGGTCGCACCCCTATACCACACCATATTATTTCTACAATGTTCTGTGACATATTACAGGAAATAAAATGAGTATGATGCAATGTACATTATTATAGGGACTTGTTAAATATGATGCCCATCTTGGCCACATCGATTACCAATATTCCATCAGACAATGCCACAAAGTGATCTGATATTAAAAAGGTGATAAAAATGTTAATTTCAACAGAAACAATCTGTGCACCTAAACAAGGCTACATGATTGTTTTCATCCTTGAAGTATACAACAGTGTCTTTTCTCTAAATTCTCATTGAGTGAGTTAGCCTTGCTTAAGGCTCAAATTTGTACCATATGTTTTCATACTTGAACACAGATATTTGGTATTCATAAAGCACTCATGCATGTTTTGAGATATAAACTGAGCAGACATATCATGTGTAAAATCCAGTACATGTTAATTGTAAGAATACATTATGCAAAATGACCATGTTTTCTGTATATTTTCTCTTAATTACTAGGGTACTTGAGCCTTAAGCAAGGCTATGAGTGAGTGTAAAGAAAAGGTTGAATCTACTATTAAGGTGGCATGGATCTGTATACTTTTTGAAAAAAGCAGTAAATCAGACATTTACAACTGTAGCAACTTACTATCCTAATATATATCATTAGAACATAATTCAGTGGTAATTCACTTCAAAATATGGTAAACTGAGTGAAGTTTCTGTTTGTTGGATTAATGAAGGGGAAAGATTATAAATTCCTTTTTACAAATATAAAAGAAAGAGAACAAAGTAATATATAGAGTTGTTGTACTCTACAGGAAAAAATATATGTAACTTTAGTCAAAAGCAAGAGGTTGCAAAGTAAATACACTTGTCACAGATATGAAGGCCAACTGCAAAACATTTCAAAATCACAAATGAAAAAAAAATTGCAAACCATGAACTCCTATAGGTTGGTTAATATCCAAAACTTCTAGGACCACTAATAAGCGACTCATAAGCAAGTTATAAGCACTTTTAAGTTTGCCTATCCTCATTTGACCTTGAAGGAGGGTCCCAAGGTCAAATCCGAACCCAAGAAAAGATTCCAAATCCATGATTTCCTACATCTTGGTTTACCATCCCAAACCTCTAGGACCAATAATAAGTGCTTTATAAGCACTTCTAAGTTTGCCTATCCTCATTTGACCTTGAAGGAGATGCCCAAGGTCAAATCCGACCACACTAAAATATTAACAGCCCATGATTTCCTGCATGTTGGTTTACCGTCCCATACCTCTAGGACCAATAATAAGCGAGTTATAAGCACTTTTAAGTTTGCCTATCCTCATTTGACCTTGAAGGAGGGTCCCAAGGTCAAATCCGAACCCAAGAAAAGATTCCAAATCCATGATTTCCTACATCTTGGTTTACCATCCCAAACCTCTAGGACCAATAATAAGTGCTTTATAAGCACTTCTAAGTTTGCCTATCCTCATTTGACCTTGAAGGAGATGCCCAAGGTCAAATCCGACCACACTAAAATATTAACAGCCCATGATTTCCTGCATGTTGGTTTACCGTCCCATACCTCTAGGACCAATAATAAGCGAGTTATAAGCACTTTTAACTTTGACTACCCTCGCTTGACCTTGAAGGGGGCCCCAAGGTCAAATCCGACCACAGCATAAGATTCCCTGCCCATGATTTCGTACATGTTGGTTTACCACCCCAAACCTTTAGGACAAATAATAAGTGAGTTATTCACTTTTAAGTTTGGCTATGCTCGTTTGACCTTGAAGGAGAGGCCCAAGGTCAAATCCGACCACACCAGAAGGTTCCCAGCCCATGATTTCCTATATATTGGTATACCATCCCAAAGCTCTAGGACCAATAATAAGTGAGTTATAAGCATTTTTATGTTTGGGTATCCTCGTTTGACCTTGAAGGAGAGGCCCAAGATTAAATCCGACCACACCAGAAGATTCCCAGCACATGATTTCCTATATGTTGGTATACCATCCCAAACCTCTAGGACTAATAATAAGCGAGTTATAAGCACTTTTAAGTTTGCCTATCCTCGTTTGACCTTGAACAAGGGGCACAAGGTCAAATCTAACCACACCAGAGGATTCCCTGCACATGATTTCCTATATGTTGGTATACCATCACAAACCTCTAGGACCAATAATAAGCGCGGTATAAGCACTTTTAGGTTTGGCTATCCTCATGTGACCTTGAGGGAGAGGCCCAAGGTCAAATTTAACCACACCAAAAGATTCCCTGCCCATGATTTCCTATATGTTGGTATACCATCCCAAACCTCTAGGGCCAATAATAAGCGAGTTATAAGCACTTTTAAGTTTGACTATGCTCGTTTGACCTTGAAGGGGGGGGGGGGCCCCAAGGTCAAATGCGACCACACCAGAAGATTCCCAGCACGATTTCCTATATGTTGGTATACCATCACAAACCTCTAGGACCAATAATAAGCGAGTTATAAGCACTTTTAAGTTTGGCTATGCTCTTTGACCTTGAACAAGGGGCCCAAGGTCAAATGCGACCACACCAGAAGATTCCCAGCCCATGATTTCGTATATGTCGGTATACCATCCCAAATCTCTAGGACCAATAATGAGCGAGTTATAAGCACTTTTAAGTTTGGCTATGCTCGTTCGACCTTGAAGGGGGGGCCCAAGGTCAAATGCGACCACACCAGAAGATTCCCAGCCCATGATTTCCTATATGTTGGTATACCATCGCAATCCTCTACGACCAATAATAAGCGAGTTATAAGCACTTTTAAGTTTGGCTATGCTCGTTTGACCTTGAAGGGGGGCCCCAAGGTCAAATGCGACCACACCAGAAGATTCCCAGCACGATTTCCTATATGTTGGTATACCATCACAAACCTCTGGGACCAATAATAAGCGAGTTATAAGCACTTTTAAGTTTGGCTATGCTCTTTTGACCTTGAACGAGGGGCCCAAGGTCAAATGCGACCACACCAGAAGATTCCCAGCCCATGATTTCCTATATGTTGGTATACCATCCCAAATCTCTAGGACCAATAATAAGCGAGTTATAAGCACTTTTAAGTTTGGCTATGCTCGTTCGACCTTGAAGGGGGGGGGGGGGGGGAGGGGGGGGGGGGCCCAAGGTCAAATGCGACCACACCAGAAGATTCCCAGCACATGATTTCCTATATGTTGGTATACCATCCCAAACCTCTAGGACCAATAATAAGCGAGTTATAAGCACTTTTCAGTTTGGCTATCCTCGTTTGACCTTGAAGGAGAAACCCAAGGTCAAATCTAACAACACCAAAAGATTCCCAGCCCATGATTTCCTATATGTTGGTATACCATCCCAATCCTGTACGACCAATAATAAGCGAGTTATAAACATTTTTATGTTTGGCTATGCTCGTTTGACCTTGAAGGAGAGGCCCGAGGTCAAATCTGACCACACCAGAAGATTCCCAGCACATGATTTCCTATATGTCGGTATACCATCCCAAACCTGTAGGACCAATAATAAGCGAGTTATAAGCACTTTTAAGTTTGGCTATCCTCGTTTGACCTTGAAGGGGGGGCCCAAGGTCAAATGCGACCACACCAGAAGATTCCCAGCACATGATTTCCTATATGTTGGTATACCATCACAAACCTGTAGGACCAATAATAAGCGAGTTATAAGCACTTTTAAGTTTGGCTATGCTCTTTTGACCTTGAACAAGGGGCCCAAGGTCAAATCCGACCACACCAGAAGATTCCCAGCCCATGATTTCCTATATGTTGGTATACCATCCCAAACCTCTAGGACCAATAATAAGCGAGTTATAAGAACTTTTAAGTTTGGGTATGCTCGTTTGACCTTGAAGGGGGGGCCCAAGGTCAAATGCGACCACAGCAGAGGATTCCCAGGACATGATTTCCTATATGTTGGTATACCATCCCAAACCTCTAGGACCAATAACAAGCGAGTTATAAGCACTTTTCAGTTTGGCTATCCTCGTTTGACCTTGAAGGAGACGTCCAAGGTCAAATCTGACCACACCAAAAGATTCCCAGCCCATGGTTTCCTATATGTTGGTATACCATCCCAAACCTCTAGGACCAATAATAAGCGAGTTATAAGCACTTTAAACTTTGCCTATCCTCGCTTGACCTTGAACGAGGGGCCCAAGGTCAAATCTGACCACACCAGAAGATTCCCAGCACATGATTTCCTATATGTTGGTATACCATCCCAAACCTCTACGACCAATAATAAGCGAGTTCAAGGCTTAATCTTAGCAAAATTTTTATGAACTTATAATCAATCGCCCGTCAATCGGTCAATTATAGCCCGACTGATCCCAATATCGACTGGCGCCTAGATTCTTCCCCCAGGAATGTGCATACCAAATTTGGTTGACCCACACCCAGTACTTTCTGAGGAAATCTAGTGAAAAGGAAGTAAATTTTTTTTTGAATTTTTGATGTGACCTTGATAAAGGTCAAAGGTCAAATTTATGCCTGTCAAAAAATTTCCCCACGCCTATAGAAGAACACCGCCACATATCATTTGGATAGGCCTAATAACAAGGGAGATATTCAAGGGAGACGATAATGCGGCGGCGGCGGCGGCGGCTGACTGAAAACCGGGGGTGAAACCAATAAGCGTCCCCTTTTCAAGGGACGCTTAATAATAAGCGAGTTATAAGCACTTTTAACTTTGGCTATCCTTGTTTGACCTTGAAGGAAGGGCCCAAGGTCAAATCCGACCACACCAGAAGATTCCCAGCCCATGATTTCCTATATGTTGGTTTACCATCCCACACCTCTAGGACCAATAATAAGCGAGTTATAAGCAGTTTTAACTTTGGGTATCCTCGTTTGACCTTGAAGGAGGGGCCCAAGGTCAAAACCGACCACACCAGAAGACTCCCAGCCCATGATTTCCTATATGTTGGTTTACTATCCCAAACCTCTAGGATCAATAATAAGTGAGTTATAAGCACCTTTGAGTTTGGCTGTCCTCGTTTGACCTTGAAGGAGGGGCCCAAGGTCAAATCCGACCACACAGAAATATTCCCAGCCCATGATTTCCTATATGTTGGTTTACCATCCCAAACCTCTAGGATCAATAATAAGCGAGTTATAAGCACTTTTAACTTTGGCTATCCTCATTTGACCTTGAAGGAGGGGCCCAAGGTCAAATCCGACCACACAGAAAGATTCCTAGCCCATGATTTCCTATCTGTTGGTTTACCATCCCAAACCTCTAGGACCAATAATAAGCGAGTTATAAGCACTTTTAACTTTGGCTATCCTTGTTTGACCTTGAAGGAGGGGCCCAAGGTCAAATCAGACCACACCAGAAGATTCCCAGCCCATGAGTTTCTATAGGTTGGTTTACCATCCCAAACCTCTAGGAGCAATAATAAGCGAGTTATAAGCAGTTTTAACTTTGGCTATCCTTGTTTGACCTTGAAGGAAGGGCCCAAGGTCAATCCGACCACACCAGAAAATTCTCAGCCCATGATTTCCTATATGTTGGTTTACTATCCCAAACCTCTAGGATCAATAATAAGTGAGTTATAAGCAGTTTTAAGTTTGGCTGTCCTCGTTTGACCTTGAAGGAGGGGCCCAAGGTCAAATCCGACCACACAGAAATATTCCCAGCCCATGATTTCCTATATGTTGGTTTACCATCCCAAACCTCTAGGATCAATAATAAGTGAGTTATAAGCACTTTTAACTTTGGCTATCCTCGTTTGACCTTGAAGGAGGGGCCCAAGGTCAAATCCGACCACACAGAAATATTCCCAGCCCATGATTTCCTATATGTTGGTTTACCATCCCAAACCTCTAGGATCAATAATAAGCGAGTTATAAGCACTTTTAACTTTGGCTATCCTCATTTGACCCTGAAGGAGGGGCCCAAGTTCAAATCTGACCACACAGAAAGATTCCTAGCCCATGATTTCCTATCTGTTGGTTTACCATCCCACACCTCTAGGACCAATAATAAGCGAGTTATAAGCAGTTTTAACTTTGGGTATCCTCGTTTGACCTTGAAGGAGGGGCCCAAGGTCAAAACCGACCACACCAGAAGACTCCCAGCCCATGATTTCCTATATGTTGGTTTACTATCCCAAACCTCTAGGATCAATAATAAGTGAGTTATAAGCACCTTTGAGTTTGGCTGTACTCGTTTGACCTTGAAGGAGGGGCCCAAGGTCAAATCCGACCACACAGAAATATTCCCAGCCCATGATTTCCTATATGTTGGTTTACCATCCCAAACCTCTAGGATCAATAATAAGCGAGTTATAAGCACTTTTAACTTTGGCTATCCTCATTTGACCTTGAAGGAGGGGCCCAAGGTCAAATCCGACCACACAGAAAGATTCCTAGCCCATGATTTCCTATCTGTTGGTTTACCATCCCAAACCTCTAGGACCAATAATAAGCGAGTTATAAGCACTTTTAACTTTGGCTATCCTTGTTTGACCTTGAAGGAGGGGCCCAAGGTCAAATCAGACCACACCAGAAGATTCCCAGCCCATGAGTTTCTATAGGTTGGTTTACCATCCCAAACCTCTAGGAGCAATAATAAGCGAGTTATAAGCAGTTTTAACTTTGGCTATCCTTGTTTGACCTTGAAGGAAGGGCCCAAGGTCAAATCCGACCACACCAGAAAATTCTCAGCCCATGATTTCCTATATGTTGGTTTACTATCCCAAACCTCTAGGATCAATAATAAGTGAGTTATAAGCAGTTTTAAGTTTGGCTGTCCTCGTTTGACCTTGAAGGAGGGGCCCAAGGTCAAATCCGACCACACAGAAATATTCCCAGCCCATGATTTCCTATATGTTGGTTTACCATCCCAAACCTCTAGGATCAATAATAAGTGAGTTATAAGCACTTTTAACTTTGGCTATCCTCGTTTGACCTTGAAGGAGGGGCCCAAGGTCAAATCCGACCACACAGAAATATTCCCAGCCCATGATTTCCTATATGTTGGTTTACCATCCCAAACCTCTAGGATCAATAATAAGCGAGTTATAAGCACTTTTAACTTTGGCTATCCTCATTTGACCCTGAAGGAGGGGTCCAAGGTCAAATCTGACCACACAGAAAGATTCCTAGCCCATGATTTCCTATCTGTTGGTTTACCATCCCAAACCTCTAGGACCAATAATAAGCGAGTTATAAGCACTTTTAACTTTGGCTATCCTTGTTTGACCTTGAAGGAGGGGCCCAAGGTCAAATCAGACCACACCAGAAGATTCCCAGCCCATGAGTTTCTATAGGTTGGTTTACCATCCCAAACCTCTAGGAGCAATAATAAGCGAGCTATAAGCAGTTTTAACTTTGGCTATCCTTGTTTGACCTTGAAGGAAGGGCCCAAGGTCAAATCCGACCACACCAGAAAATTCTCAGCCCATGATTTCCTATATGTTGGTTTACTATCCCAAACCTCTAGGATCAATAATAAGTGAGTTATAAGCAGTTTTAAGTTTGGCTGTCCTCGTTTGACCTTGAAGGAGGGGCCCAAGGTCAAATCCGACCACACAGAAATATTCCCAGCCCATGATTTCCTATATGTTGGTTTACCATCCCAAACCTCTAGGATCAATAATAAGTGAGTTATAAGCACTTTTAACTTTGGCTATCCTCGTTTGACCTTGAAGGAGGGGCCCAAGGTCAAATCCGACCACACAGAAAGATTCCTAGCCCATGATTTCCTATCTGTTGGTTTACCATCCCAAACCTCTTGGACCAATAATAAGCGAGTTATAAGCACGTTTAACTTGGCTATCCTCGTTTGACCTTGAAGGAGGGGCCCAAGGTCAAATCCGACCACGCCAGAAGATTCCCAGCCCATGATTCCCTATATGTTGGTTTACCATCCCAAACCTCTAGGATCAATAATAAGCGAGTTATAAGCACTTAAAAATTTGGCTATCCTCGTTTGACCTTGAAGGAGGGGTTCAAGGTCAATTCTGACAACATCAGAAGATTCGCAGCACATGATTTCCTATATATTGGTTTCACATTGCAAACCTCTAGGACCAATAATAAGGGAGATATAGGCACTTTTAAAGTCCGCTATGTGGGTTACTTTGGCACTCCGTGGATAACCTTGAATTAAGAGCTTCAAGGTCAAATGTGTGCAAGGTAGAGGACATGTATATCTGTTATACATATCACCTATGAAGAGATTTAACCTTCTACCTATGAGAAACAGCCAGTAGGAAAATGTCGATTATTTTCAAAGAAATGCCCGTGGCGGCCATCTTGTTTTTCAGAATGAGGCTATTTTCCTTCCCAGAGAAGCTTACCCTCCCCCCCAATGAAGATATCCTGCAAATTTGGTGAACCTAGCTGCTGTCGTTTTCCTCTTAGAACGTTAACGCCGAAAATCTCTCTACGCGCGGCGGCGGCGTAGCGAATGCTAAACCAAAGTATCCACCGGATGCTTCCGGTGGATACAATAACCTTAAACTATTCTGGCAATTAAAGGCAAAAATATTGTGAAGGACTGGGTAAATATGTATTGTCACACTTCCTATTATTGTGCGCTTCTTATTATCATGCACTGGTCTAGTCTTTGTTTACCATGTGTTCCTGGGCCAATTTTTGTCATAATCCGTGAAGTTCATGTGTCAAACATAAATCATGTTATTTTTTTCTGGTTTGAACTGACTAATCAGATAGAAACAGGTATTTTACAAAATTGGTCAAAATATCTTAACATTTAGGCTATGTAGATCTTATAACCCCCAAATCAAAGTTTTTTACTCTTGAATTTTTATAGTTTGAATTAATCCATATTATAGCTACTTATTGTTTGCTTTGAAATTGGGCTTTAAGGTAACCAAAAATTAATATGAGAAAAAAATCTTCATGTGCACGGTAATAGGAAGTACCCTCTCTAGTTAAAACAGATTTAACCAATTTTGAAGATGCTACAAAAACAAAACAATTAAAATAGTTTCTTTTATGTACAAACTTCACAAGGTCTGTAAAGACATGCATTGACAGTTTGTGATACTAAAGTAAACTGAAGCATGTGGGGTCAATTCTTTGCTCAATATTACATTTTCTGTTAGGCGCACGGTAACCAGTCGTTCAAGGTGGGGGTTAGACCGAGTTTCTGTCCCGTCGCCAATTGCTATTGATATACTGATGGTATGCATTGGAGAGGGACAGAGCTCACATGTACTTGTTTTCTGTGTAAATCTGAAACTGTTGGAAATTATTTCATTTATTTTAAAGTAGGGCTGTGAATGAGTACTCGAGCCTCGATAGACGAGACGATCTTTGCTAGTACTCGAGTCCATTTTAAATCCTCGGTTACTCGCAAGGTATTGTATTATCGCCCACGTAATGAAACGCTTGTGTAAAATATGCCACATTTCAGTCACATAATATCAATTAAAGTTTTTATTTTCACTTGGAAACGTATAATTGACTTCAGACTCTATAATATCTGGTCAAATAGAAGACGTTTTTCTTCAAAAGTTTCGTTTCCGGAACCGACTATTTGTTTACAGAAGACTTCTAACGGTAGATAAGTGACGGTCAACGGTAGATACTAAATCTCGCGGTTACTCGAATTCGGGCCGGTTGTCAGAGGGCGAATACTCGATGCCGTTTTTCAGCACCCGTCACAGCCCTATTTTAAACACAGTGGCTATTCTGTCGACGGTCGTCGGTAAAATAGAGTATGGCTTATTTTACCGACGGTCAACAAAATTAGGTTCAGGCTATTTACTGACTGTATTAATAATGGATTTGGTGTTTACAGGCACATTAAGACCTATATGTGACTGTAACTCATGCATTGAGTGAACAGTATATAGAACATATCCCAGAACAGACCTGTACAGCTTGTTAAGACAATTAATGAAAAGGTAGATATTAAAAGGATGTTAAGTTCCTTGATTTACCAGGTCAGCTGCTATCTGCAGTGTATTTAGGGCTTGAGTGAATATTTCAGTTTTTATTTTGTGTATGATATAGTGTTATTGCTGATACTTTCCCATTTCTCCTTTTAACATTTTCACAAAATCAAAGAAAATATGACTAGCCTGTCATTTGATTTACACTGATCAAGGAACCATAAGCCTAAAAGAAGAAAATAAAACTTATTACTAAAATACATTATATTCACTGTAAAAAAGGATAATGCAAAACATAATTTTGAGTAATGAAAAATTGAACAACCCTATTTTAAATAATATATGTAGTTAGTAAAATAGCCTGAACCTTATTTTGCTGACCGTCGGTAAAATAAGCCATGCTCTATTTTACTGACGATCGTCGGCAGAATAGCCACTGTGTATTTTAAAAGTCCTTCTTATGTTTATATAGCTGTATCTGGTTTACAATACATATGTTCTTAAACTGCTTTTACAAGCCAGCAATTTCTTTTGTAGATAACTATGTAAAGTTGAAGGTTTGTTTATATTTAAAAAAATAGGCTTAAACACATACATGCCACGGCACATATACATAAGTCAAATAATTCAAATAACACTTTATACTTGTGGTAATATGTGTACAGTACAAATATGCCGTTCAAAATTTACACAGAAAACAAGTACATGTGAGCTTTGTCCCTCGCCAATGCGTACCATCAGTATATCAATAGCAATTGGCGACGGGAGAGAAACTCGGTCTGGGTGGGGGTGTGCACCCCAGTGTCTAATCGTGGAAAATCAAATTTCGCACTTAAAGAATGTCTCAACCCTCTGTAGCTTTAGTGGATAAACATTCTATGTTAAATAATCAATCGTACAATAATAATCGTACACACCTTGTCCATAATCCATTATTTATTTTTCAGTGTTACGAAAAATGAGAATTTTACGCTGGCGAGAACCCATCTGCGGCAGCTGCC
This sequence comes from Sabellastarte sp. h YS-2021, assembly GCA_964017235.1. NCBI lineage: Eukaryota > Metazoa > Annelida > Polychaeta > Sabellida > Sabellidae > Sabellastarte > Sabellastarte sp. h YS-2021. The sequence continues at coordinate 75,819,190 of OZ024928.1, read as the reverse complement.
ACGAAACAACCAGACGAGTCTATTTTAAAGATACCCCGGACAGGATATACATTTCGAGATTTTCACTTGTTTCCCTTGCATTGGGTGTTCACGGGCTACAAAAATACTAACTAAGGGTTAAAGTTGTGTGTGTGGTAGTGTGGTTCGGGTCTCCAAATCCACCAATGGACCACTAGCAGTTTGATATTTTAACGCAATAAAATTTAGTAGTCACTTAGAATGGGTATCTGAATTCAGATCACCATGTATGCATAAGTGACTCAACAAAAGGGTACTTCAATTATTAGAGAGTTTATTATACAATGTCTATCTCTCTAGACCTTCTGTAGGAACTGTTCTGTGTTGGCTTGGGTACCACTATCCCAAATAATAATAAACAACTATATGTTCAAAAATAAAATATATAAACTCAACAACCGGGCAATCAGTATGACGAGGTATGGCAATCCAAATTAGGTATCAGCAGAACTACTGCGTGGCTATTATACTTTTTGTTGTCACACAATGTATGGCAAGATACTTAAATAAAGTATTCTATAAGTATAATTCAATCTCACTGCTGTCTCCACTCAGCTGGTTATCTGGAGTGGGATGAAGATGCATGCTAACTTCACCTGCAAGTGTTGAACCAAGCCAAGAGAGAGGAGAAAGATTAATTAAACTTATATATATAAATTTATTAACAGTTTAACATTGCATATTGGTATATTGAAATACTAAAGTAATAAATCTAGCAAATCATGTACAATTGTGGAGATTTAAATGTCCTAATTTACAAAATGTAGCAAATCAAATGCTAACTGGGGTCATGTAAGTGTTTATGGTCAGGATATTTAGCAACTCATCCGCTAATTGGGATCATGTAAAATGTGTATAGAGTCACAATATGTAGCAAATCATGTGCTAGCTGGGATCATGCAGATGTTTTAGTTGCACAATATAACAATTATATGCTAATAGGGGTAGTGAGAATGTTTAAAGAGTGTAAAATCCAGCAAATTGAGTTAGATCAGTCTATAAATACTTCAGCTGGACACATGTGCCGCAAGAGTTCAAAATAATAAGAAATTCAGTTCAGAGATATATAAAAATGTCATTATCTAACAGAATTACACATTAAATTGCATGCCAGCTAGGTATAGAAGATCTAAGCTATTTACGAAAAATATAAAAAGTTACCTAGTCCCAGTTTGAAGTGAGTCTAGAAGCTTATCAGTCAAAATTGCTGAGTACACTAGATGTTTAAAATCACCAAGGTCAGAGTGAGTTCAGCCAGGTCAAGGTCAAGCACTACAGTCTCACACTAAATTATATCTGTTATTTCATTGGTTGATTAGTAAGGGACACTGCTTCAGAGTTACACATAGAATTTCTTTAATTCTATCATCTGAAACTATGTTTCTCCCAAAACAGCTCTATTTTAATTGAATTTAGTGTTGTAGTGTCTTGTTTGTGATAATTTATCTGATTCTATTCACTGGTACCAGCTTAAAAGGGTAAATTTGGAGATTTCCAATGATTTGCGGTTGCGGTTGAAGTGCGGTTGCGGTGATTTTGATTTGTATGTCACTTGCCGCAAGATTTGCGGTTAGTATTGATTAGAGGGTTTTTACCTCTTATTTTGCGTTACGCAAATGCGGCCTCGTCATCTGAAAGCCAAAAAGCCCCTGACCTTCCTTATTTAGATTTCTGGACCGTTGCCGCGTATCCGTACGCCAGCCTACCGCAAGTAGTTCCAAAGCAAATCTGTTAGTTTCAACTCAAATTCAACATAATATCACCTAAAAATGTATAAAATATGCAAATTAAATAAATTATAACACTATAAATATTTTAAAACAATGGTTTGTCGCCCACTTTAAAGTCTTTCAGACGTGATATACTTGTACAATGGCAGCTAGTTTGACAGTTGAAATACTTCAAAAGCTACAATTCTTTAAAATATAATCAAAATATGAGGATATTCTGTGGTTTGTTAGTGTGAAAGGTTAGTGTGTGATAGATTTTTAGCAATTTATCAGTCTTTTTGTTGGAATCTCATGTGAAAAACCACTTTTCTCAGCCTAAATGGCTGAATTATCGCTAAGTAAGCCGTGGTCCACTATTCCAAACCAAACTGCTAGCCCATACTTTGCGTTACATCGGCTCTCGCCGTCACAATATATATTTGCTAAAAGGGTCAAAAAAGAAAACACAATAAAAATAACATAAAATTTTGAAAGGGACATAAAGTCCAACTTAATTATATCATCCTCCAAATTGGGTTGGCTTAATTAATAAAATAGCAAGTATAAAATATCAATGAATACAAATACAAAATTGTTAAAGTAACATTTTGTTATTTTTTTTCCAATAACGTACATATTATAAAAAGAATATGCCATGAGGAAGTATGCCTCGATGTAGAAGTTTGGATGGATTAAAATGCCAGAAGGCCTTTCTACCCTTTATCTAAAACTATTTATAAAGGCACACTTTCTCATTTTATGTCCCCTTATTTCAGGACAAAGTTTGGATAAGGTCCCAGCATTCAAACTATTGTATGGCCTAGACTTCAAGCACATTTATATCATTTGCCTTAAAATGTCATGGTAATACAGATTATTCAAGGTGGGCCTGTCTTCATATGACATTAGCTATCCCACAGATGGGATGTGTGAAACTATTAGTATAAGCTAATATTCAACAACTGCTTTATATCCCTGATAAACATGCACAAGTTTGCTTCCTGACTGCCCTTATTGTGCAGTTGGATGTGTAATCTTGTTATTTATGTGACCTAACTTTTCACTCATGAATATCGTGAGCATTATTTTGTCATGACATATGTCTGCCCAATTGTTCAAGCATTTTAAAAACATTTGTCAAACATTGACCAGTCTTTCTTACCCGTGTGTGATCTTCTCAATTTTCTCAATTGTAACTCTGTTACAGCCTATCTTTTTAAATGGTAGGAGCTGTTTTGGGTTGTGCAACTTATCCATTAACCTTTCTGTTAAAATAGAGCTGAGTTACCTCGTCACACCAAAAGATAATCATTCTGAGTTTCTTAATTAATCATCCCTGCTTTCCAAGTGGAATGGGGTAGACTGGAGCAAGCTGGAAGATTATCATTTTGTTTGTATAAGTTATTTGTTTTTGGCAAAGAAGTGTTGAATGCAAGAAGAGTATAATTGGTAATTCATATTTTTACAGGATCAATCATAGTGGGGTAATGATTTCAAAATCAGCTGGGTCTATGGGTATGAATGTGGAACAGCAGCATTCGGGTGGTACTTAAATGGTTGTCTTTGCAGGTATAGAGTCTCTATAGAGTGAAGAATCTCTATAGGCTCTTTGTGATGTGAAAACTAGATTGACAATGGTAAATTATTCCATTTTGTACCAAATACGTAACTGGAGGTACAGGGGCTATAATACCCTAGGTCTGAGTTTTACTTCATATATTCTTTTGTGACTAGCCCTTCTTATTGAAATGAAATTATTCTTAAAAGTAAAATCTTTTTACTTGTTTTTGGGCAGTGGATACACCTCCGTGCAAATGAAGCACATGAAAATGTGTCAGAAATAATCTATTCTCCATTATGGTATAACAACCAAAATTCCAAGGAGGTCCTATTTTTTCCAAAGGGGCAAAAATGGGAATAGATGTAATAAACTAAAGATGGCAAAGTTTTGTGCATTGATGAAATAGGAAATATATATACATTAGACATTATGACTTTTGATTACTTAAGGGTAAGGTCTCTAGTAAAAAAATGCAAAGAAGGCAAGGTAAAGTTAAAAGAAACCTATTATCTTTCAAAGATATTGTATTCCAAGCCACGTAAAAATATTACTTAATTCATCAAAGTGTTGTGGCAAAACAATACAATAAAGTGACATATAAAGAAGATCCACGGTGTCAGGATAAATGGAATAAGAGTTTGAATGTATTTTTGAGTAAATCACATGCTTTTATACAGTATCTGATAGTTATAGTAAATGGTTTCAATATAGAATTGGGGCACAGTGATAACACACTCGCCTGCCACCTCTGAGATCAGAGTTTGAATCCCGGCCTGACCTCAAGTGGGAAAGCTGGTAGTTGCTTGCCGTTGGTCGACAGTTTACAGTACAGAACCTTGACTAACTGTATGTACTGGTTTCTTCTGCCCATAAAACTACCCGTCGTGATATAACCTGTAAAATCCCAAATAAACAATTCAGTATAGAATTTTAAAACAGATCTTAGGAACAAGACACTACCTATATAAAATTGGTTTAATGGACACAGAGCTCTGTCGATTGTTTAATAGATATAATGAAACTGTCAAGCACATGATGGTAGATTGCTCAAAAAGTCATGAGCTTTGGGAAAATATAATTGTTTGGATTAAAAATAAAATTGGCATAAATTTTAAGATGGGGGATGTGGAAAAAGTGCTTGGTTATCATTTTTATGATAAAAACTTTATCCTTGTAAATTTTGTGTTGTTATATACATGAAAGTATATTTTTTGGTGTGCAAAAAATAACCACAGTTTGAACTTTATCTATTGCAGTCTATTTTGAAAAAAAAGCATATTGGAGGAAGAAAATTTGGCAAAATTGATTTACACTATTATAAAATTTAACCAAGTTAGGGAATATTCAACTAGTAGTAAATTTCTAATAATTAAAAATTACATTCAATTCTCTATACTTAGTTTTTAATTGACAGTTGTATATCATGTTAAATGAAGCCTATCAATTATAATGATACTGGTATAGTTTTGAAATTGAAAACAAGAGTATATGTTTTGCATTGTTTGTATAGTTTGTAATGTTTAGTATATATTATCTTCATAATGTAAAATGAGGAAGCTAGCTGCCGGGTGACCTTCAAGGAATGTAAAGGGAAGAAATCATAACTATAATAAATAAATAGAAAAAATCTTTTTAGATAGGCAATTAGATATTGACATCTAGTTGTAAATGCTAAATTGGAACAATAAACAGGTACTGGGGTTCATGCAAGCCCTAACTAGGAGTAATATCTTCATGAAAAAAGCAGAATCCAATGATTGAATGATAAATTTAGGCTTTGACGTAGCCTTCAACACATTGTATTGGGTCATATCTCAATACAATACAATGGATAATATAGGGTATGGGAGAAAGCATTTCATACTCCTTGGTCAAATTTCTGCGCTGCAAAAAATAGGTCACTGATAAAAGCGCTAAGGATAATTTAAAGGACTAAAATAATGATGGAATATGATGTATCTGTTACAAACAGATACATGTCAGGCATAACACTGTAGTATTGATAATCTGATTAAATTCATATTCAGTTAGTTCAAATTCACATATACGTGGGACATGCCTAATAGTTATGCTGCTGTCTTTTTAAGCCACAATGTTAATGTCTAGTCGGTGATACAAAATAAATCTTGATCAAATAGTGTGCACTCATTTGGTGTACCCTAAAACTTCATGCCAGTAAGGCCATACTAATAAGTAACTTGAAACCCATTTAAACAGCAAGGGACATTGCTAGTACAACTGGGAATCATTTGTTTTGCAAGACCTTGCTGCAAATAATCATATCAGCAACCTGTTTTAATCTGGAGCTTGCTTATTAAATGGCCTTATAATAATAATAATGTTGGATGTACTGAAGGCTTCTACTGAGGGACGTAAAATTATTACTTTGATTTTGATATGATATATCAGCTTTTGATGCAAAAACCCAGCTTTTACCTTGAAAATTCAAAGAGAAATCCAGACTTTGCATTGGTCAGTATAAAAAAATATTGAACTTGTCCCTATGGTCAAAGTTGAAATGCACAGATGGCATATCAAAACGAGAACTTGACATTAAGGGTTATAAAAATCCAAACTTTGACTTCAAATCTTTTTGCTATTAATATTGAACCTGTTTTTGAAAACCATTCAAAGATTACTGATATAGAATTTGTTCATTCTAGTTCTGTTTTGCCTGTCTAGAGTGCACATTCAGCATTTTGTTACCTCAGCCAAGAAGGTTATGTTTTAGGATGTGTTTGTATGTTTGTCTGTCTTTGTGTCTGTCTTTACAAAGTAATTGGACTGATCAAAGGAAAATAGTGACTCAACAACAACAACAACAACAACGATACTGCCTATATTGGCAGAGACATGCAATCTAGGGGTGCTCTCTAGTAAACTATGCATTTATGTTTAATCCTATTGGCGAACATAACCACAAGCGATTTCATTCATAAATGGAGGGAAATTTAACACATGTACACCGGGGTTAGGATGGCTGATAAAAATGCATTTGGATAGTTCATTAGAATTTTTAGATTTTGAAAGAATCTACCACTGAAGCATTTGATACACTCCCACTCTTCACCTTGCCAAGTATCTTGATTTATCTCCATTTTGTGTTTCCTTCATACTGTTGTCTCTGCTAAAGAGAATATGTTTTTTTATGCTGGTGTGCATTTGTTTGTTCATTTGTGTGTTTGCAAAGTAACAAGTAACTCAAATGTTTATGGATGAATTTTGATGAATTTTCAAGAAATGTTGACAATGGCACAAGGGACAGATGATTAAATTTTGGTGGTGATCTGGACCACAGTCTGGATTCAGAAATTTTTAACAGATTTTTTTTATCATTAAACCCTTTAGCAACATTTGATGTGGTGGGCCTTGTCCGATATCTGTACTCTTGTGTCATTTAAATCCACTACCAGCACATAAATATATTTTTGGCTGCAACAAGCTCTAGAATATATACTCTGTATTGTAATGACATGAAGATCCTTAGTGGTCTACTAAGTTACCAGGGTTGGCATCTTATCACAGACTGTCACCTCTGTGTGCTCGACTCCCACAATTGACAATGCTGAGGACCTGTCCCAGTATAAACCTGGTTGCTGAAAAGAAGATAAAACCCCAACATTGACCTTTGTATTTACATGGACATTGTGTAGAACAAGCTTTTTATGCTAAGACAATGATGTTCACAAACATCATAGTGTGATACAACAAGTAAATGACTGACAACATACAAACCCTCGCCCACAGGATGTGCTGGAAAAAACGCAAAAAGTCTGGGTCTTTTTCAGATAATAAAATCAGGATCATCCATATGCATATGGATCAACTTTGAGGAAGAACAAACCATGGACAGACCGTGATGTTTGGCTTCAACATTTCTATGATGTTGGAAAGTTTGTAGTTACTTTCTGATGCCCGATGGTTTACAGTGCAGACTCTTGGCCAACTAGTATGGACTGGTTCCTCCACCTATAAACTACCCATCGCAATGTGACCCTGACAATTGAACACAATGTAAAACAAAAATAAATCTAAATCTACATTTCTATAAAAGGTGGAAAAGGTTCATCTGAATGCCAAAACTGCATGCAAAAATACGTAAAACCATTTCTAGGCAACTGTTTGAATATTTTCTCTTTATTAAAACACATATTCGACACATAATGTAAATTGACATGAAAGATATGTAAAACATTGCAATTTTTATAATATCAAATGCAATTAATACTAGCGAGATATGCTACAATTTTGGGTCACCTATGCAAGTTCAGATATGTTTTCACTCACAAGTTAAATGCTCTAGTAGTCTACTAAAAACTGAATAATTATTTGCCATATTGACTTGATAATAATTGTTGAAAATAGACCATTTCTCTTGATATTAAAACAGCAAATCAACAACATGAAGAGATGTAATCGTGTTATCAGGTTGATTGGATTGTCAGATTGCAAACAGGAAACACATCCCATGTTACTTCTGCTGCAATCCTTGGGAAGAAATTTTGAATATTACTAGTTCTTCAGCTTGGAAAATCATTCATTATGTTGATGTTGAGTGCTCCCCACAGGGAACAACTGTAGTTGTTATTGTTAAAGAATAGTTTGAACTATACTTGATTAGCAAAATACCAAAATGCAACCATGCAACAGCATCTTGACAAGCTAAATGAGTGAGTGTTAATGATATTATTCGTTTTTGTTTCTAACAACAGCTTTGGTTCAAAATAGACAATTCATATTTTTTTTTCAATTTAAGTCTGGTTCAAAATAGACAATTCATATTTTTTTTCAATTTAAGTCTGGTAAAGTATGGTTAACTATGCTTAAAGTAAATTAAAGAAAACGATGATATATATATAAATAAAAAACAATAATCAGATATTAAATCATAGCAAAATGCAAGCATAATGTGTGTCCATTATTTGTCTGATATAAATATAGAAATACTCCCCAATGTTATGCTCGTGCATTCAAACTAAATCCTCAGAATTTTCATATACTCATTCACATACAAATTTTGCATTTTAATACATGAAGCTTGTGACCCTGGGTCTCCTTATATTAAGATAATACCATTTGTAATAGCTTGATGGCGTTATCTTGTAACAACAAGAAAGTTCTATCTTCTAATAACATTAAAACCCTCCTATTGTTTTACAATTAGAATAATAATCTTTGTTGTAAATATAACACTAGATTGTAATTATGATACATTTGTTTTGTTCTTAGTCCCAATAATGGACCTCTGTATTACTTTAACCAAGCTTGTTTTCCACTGGATGGAGGAACAGAATTGGGTTGTTGTTCCATTTCTTCATTAGCTGCCTCCTCAGCAACTTCCTCTTCCTCCTTCTTCTTCCTCCTTCTCCTCAGGACACCATCTGTAAATTTTGAACAGTTTTATCTAGACAAAATTACTAGAACTCCAATCTCAAGTCATCTCTAGGTCATGATGATGGTGATGATGATAACTTTGACCAAATCAGTATTTCTTTTGTTTTTAAAACTAAAAACTAACTAAATATGAATTTAATTAGGTTATCAATATTACAGTGTTATGCCTGACATGTATCTGTTTGTAACTACTTTTACAACCTAAAGCATATGACTTATTTACGAAGAGACAGTAATGCTAAAGAGAGAAGCGTTTTGCCATTTAATTTATAAGATAAGATTTTCTTTTGGTAGAGTCCAGTTTCTACCTACAGAAATTTGGTAGAGAGTTCAACTGGAGCTTCTACCAGCAGAATTCCAAATTGTACCACATGGACCATGAAAAACACGTGACAACTTACACAGGATACATGATAGCAGAGCCACTGCAGCCAGTATGCCACCAACAGTACCACCCACAACTGCCCCAGTGTTAACTCCTTTGTCCTTATCCTCAGTCTGGGCACCAGTGTCACCAACAACATTCTGGTCAATGAAAATTTAAAAAAATACAAAACAAAACAAGCAATTGGCGTATTTATTTATTTGGGGTTTTACATCACTTTCAACACTGTACAGGTCATATCACGACAGGTAGTTGGAAGGGCAGAGGAAACCAGTACATACAGTTGGTCAATGTTCTGTACTGTAAACTTCCAACCAACGGCAAGCAACTACCAGCTTTCCCACTTGAGGTCGGGCCGGGAACCGAACCCCAATCTCAGAGGTGGGAGGCAAGAGTGTTACCACTCTGCCACTGTGGCCCCCTAGCAATTGGTGTAATTACCTTGTATATATTACAGTAAATATGAGAAATCAGTAAATACATGTATTTACTGAAAATTTTAGGGCATACGCGTATGTACTGACCAAATCAGTAAATATGTGTATTTACTGAAAATTTCAGTAAATACACGTATTTACTGATTTCACATATTTACTGTAACATATATATCACTGCTAATAATTACAACTTATAATACTGTTCTACAGCCCTTTGAGTGGTAACACACTCACCTCCCACCTCTGAGGTCTGCGATTCAAACCCCAGTGGGAAAGGTGATAGGTGCTTACTGATGGTCGGCAGTTAATAGTACAGAATCTTGACCAACTGTATGTACTGGTTTCCTCTGCCCATAAAACTACCCGTCGTGATATGACCTGTACAATGTTGAATGCAACATTTAAAACCCAAACAAATAAATCTACCACCCTTGGGGGGGGGGGGGGGGGGGGAGTGTCAGATGGGTGGTAGATAACACAAGTTCTGAAATTAGCCTCAACCCGATATACAATGTGGAAAACATGGTAATTCCTTGTAAACACTTGATAGTTTTCAGTGCAGTATTTTGACTACCTATCATGTACGGCTTTTGTGAGATAACTGTCATTATGCGACATAGAATATGTACAGTGCTGGTAAATCCAAATCAACCATTTTAACCCTTGCAAGCTTATGATTTGATAGATGCACTTAAAATGTATTATAAATCTGCGAGTTCATCTCTGAAAGTAGCCACAGATATGAACATGATGGATTTTAGAGAAGCCACAGTTGCTTTTAAAATTGGCAAAATCCTCATGCACAAACTTAAAATGCCAAGTTTTTTGGCCCTGCAAAGCTAGCATCAGATCACTTCCATGGTACTTTTTCTTTCTGTATGTTATGGCTGCCACACTTTAAATCTGTAATGACAAGTCTATTGCTTGCAACCATGTACACTCATATTTTTCATTAGCTCAAACAGTAAATTCGATCACATGTCTTTATTGTCCTGGCGTTTGAACTGGAAGTAAAAATCCCAGCTTTGGCCTTTGTCTACATAGTCCCAAGGCAAGCTCCAAGCTAATATAACCCAATAACAAAGACCAAGTGATATTAGCACTAAAAGAAACAAGTATAGAGAGAAGTGATTTAGAAAAGACCCAAAACTTTTGTCACACTTTTGGGAAAAAGCAAGTCAATGTGGTGTGTCAACAGCAGTTTCATAAAGGTTATATAACCTTAGTGTCAAATTTCAACTCTGGAATTACGTTCTTTACATAACAACTAACCGCTGTACATAATTTAACCCTTTAGTGTTCATTCATTCAGCATATTGTTTACACAGTTTCAGAGGTGTTAGGGGTGAAGGTGGAGGGTAAGCAGAACATGCTAGTTAGTCAAGATTATGTACGATGAGCCACTGGGCATATCTGATTTACTCCTGACACACACAAAGGCGTCCAAGGCAAGATACAAGACACCTACGTCCTTGATGGGTCAAACTATTTTTAACTGCAGGTGGTTTCTAGTAAAATGTTATTTTTGTTACACTCCAATTGGAATTTTTGTTATTCCAATTTGAACGATTTCTTTCTTAAAATCTTCATTTCAGAAATTAGTTTGTTTTTATGATTGGGCTTCTGGGTGACTTCTTGTTTAAAAAAAATCTTCAAAATGTTTCAGAAATTATTAATTTTACTGTTTTTTCATGGTTTGGCATTGTCCTTGAATTGGGTAAATTTGCTTGTGTTATGTTTTAAAATTTGGGTATTTCGACTGTATCATAGGCAGGGTGAAAAATTAATCGAAATTATTCAAAATTCTTGCCACACTGTAGTAGGGCATGACGCATATTGTTTACATGGCACTGGTTAACCAGCTTCAAACTCATGTTGTACATATAATGGTGCATTATGATTGCTATGTTATTTATTGCAACTCATGTTGTATATATAACGGTGCATTATGATTGCTATGTTATTTATTGCCAGGTCTCCTGGCCATTAATCACTTATTTTACAACACAAGTCTTAGTTTACTAGTATTTTGGAAAAATGTAAATAAAATATTTAAAATCCAAACTTGGGTTTTTATGACCTGGTGAAATTGGTTTGAAAACTGTTATCGAGTGGTATCTCTTTGCTTGGGTTTGTGATCCTTTGGTGACCTTTGTGAAGTCACCTTGCTTGACCTTTCCCCTTGTGGGGGACTAGGATGAACTCACATTGACCTGTGCATGTGATCTATGCTTTTATGGTGCTTAATTTCTATCTTTAGGTTACATTTATTGATCATACTTTGATGTGGGTTACCACAAGTGGGGTCAGATATATCTGGTCTTGAATTTGACCTCTGACCCTGGGTTTGACCCTGCTTTTTCTTAAAACCTTGGATTATCATACTCTGGCCTTGGGTTCTGGCCTCAATGTGTTGGCTGAGTAACATCACTAGTGGTTTACAGTTAGTACTTAACAAATAAATTGAATCTTGATCATTTTCACTTGGGGTGGAGGAATGGAGTGTATTACCACTACATCATACTACTACAACATCTATTTCAGATTCACATTCATGTGCATCTTCATCAAATATGCATAACAGAACACAAACACTGAACTAGCATATCAGTTACTGACTAGCATATCAGTTAAATGTCTCTAAAGTAAGAACAGGCTGTCATTATATAGCATATGTTTCCAAGATATGGATTTGAACCCTTGACCGCAGACTTGAACTAGTTGATGAAAATTCCAACTTGTTTACCATGTATTCACTTGGGTCTTAATATAGTTGGTACAATCCTCATGATAGTATTACTTTGTAAAAAAACACATACATTGGTTTCAGACTTGGTAGTTGTCTGGGTTGAAGATTCAGTCATGGATGAACTAGAGACTTGTGTTGTTGTTGCTGGTGTTGTTGTTGTTGTCGCTGGTGTTGTTGTTGTTGGTTCAGTGGTAGTAGATTGTGTAGTGGTTGGAGGTGCAGTACCAACTGCCTCATCAACGTCTTGTCTGCAGGATTCTAGCTGGTCCCAGGCTTAAAAGTGAATGCTCACAGTGTTATATAGACGCACAGCGGAGTTTTTGCCGTTAAATTTAGTTGGTATTTCTTCCTCCCTTCAATTATTAGGGACAGTTATCCAGATGTCAAAATGGACTGTATGGATGCCAACCAATGGTCACACAGGTGATAACCATACGTTGACTTGCCAGATTCTATAAACTATTTAGAATTGATTGTTGAAGGTGTTCCCATAAGATCTTTTTGATTCTATTTGCTAAAGGCTAAGTTAATTGTCTTGTTTGATGTTAAGTTGTTTGCCATTTTTGGATAAGTTCGTAACTTTCTTCATGCTGACTTGTTTTGCTTACAGAGAGCACAATATGATAAGTTTCAAGGGCAAAACAAATCAACACAAGAAGTGACCTTTGCCTGTGCTGAAAAAGAGGACTGCACCACAGGTAGACCCACCTTGTGGGAAATTATGGCCCAACTCTGATGTATACAGTTTGGAGTTATGCACACACATTTAAAGATGAACCAAAATACAGAGAACACACACACAAAAACAAAACAACAATGAAAAAGATAAAAAATACAAAATAAATGATCCATGCACCATTCGTGGAGTTATTTAAAATTTAAAAAGAGGCTATAACTGTGACCATCCTCTCGTCTTCTCATTATTTTCCTTTTAATTGGTTTCACTTAATGACCCTGCTACACACATTCCCTGTCTTCTCTATGGAGAATAGTATTCTGTGGTGTTGCTTTTTGTGTGTAATAAGTACAAAATATTTGTGAATAACAAGGAAAAATTCTGGAAACTCGACCTAGATCCAGATGTGAACCACCTTTGAAGAGGACTGAGCCACGGATAGACAGCATCTCATGTTGAATTACGACCCAGATTAAATGTGTAGTTTTTATAGTTCTACGCATGGAGAAAAGGACACATAGACCCAATTATAATATTCTCAACCCTTCCGTTTGGAGGGCGGGGGTAATAAACTGAGAGAATCTAAAGCACCTTAATTACTCACTGACATGAAAAACACAGGTTAACTAAAAGAAAGTGAGATGGTTTTGAAACAGGCAAGGGTTTCAAAACAGCATGTCACAATTTCAGTACATTCTTAAAACCATTTAATGGGTTGAATTTGTAACCGGAGATAATCATTTAGTAGAAAAAAAACCCAATTATATCTCTATGTGTTTAAAAATGACTTTCAACCTGAAACATTTGTCTCACCAAGCTTGGTCCTACAATATGCAGTTCTTGACACGTCAGAATCTCGCACCTGATCAGGGTACCAAATCCACTGAGCAGCATTATTCATACCATTTACATTTCCCCATGGAGAGATCCCATGATTTCTGCAGATAACATGTGTTAATGTGAATGATACAGAATATGATTCATAAGATTTTATTAATAATAGTGATGTCTAATGTAAAATGGCAGTACCAGAAGTGTTCTATTCTGTTCTGAACTTTTATAGCACCTAATCTCTGCATTTAAGGTAGAGAGTAAGGTGCAAAATACATAACCTGTTTTCAAATTCATTAACCCACGGGTATAACAATAGTTATTTGCACAAAATATATTTCTAATAAATATGATTAGAGTTTCTTCCCGAAGATTTATTTATTTATTTGGGGTTTTATGTCGCTTTCAACACTGTACAGGTCATATCACGACAGGTAGTTGGAAGGGCAGAGGAAACCAGTACATACAGTTCGTCAGGGTTGTGCACTGTAAACTGCCGACCAATGGCAAGCAACTACCAGCTTTCCCACTTGAGGCTGTGCGGGGTTCTTCCCGAAGAAGACAACCGAGGAAGCAGAATGAACATCATTAGAAAATTTATTCCAGAGAGAAGGACGATCAAAGGCAAAACTATAACTAAAAGATTTGTGCAAGTATGGACAAACTGTGGAACCCCAGGAACCTTCTATTCAATCGGATAGGTATGAAGGCTACCCATTCAATATGGGTCAAATGGTGATTTAAAAACAAGAGAGTCTAAACAGGAATACAGATATATTTATGTTACAGTCAGTTTGGCCTGACCAGCCGTAACAAATAATGGCTAAAATTGGCCTTTCTTGTAATGAATGAAATCTATGGTTAATTTTCACACAGATTTATTGATAAAATTTCGGTCAATCAATGTAATTATGTTAAGAGTTACATTTTCATTATAACCTTTGCAAACAAATGAGGCATGTTTTAACGGTCAAATTTGGGTTGTATTTCACCATTTACATATAAGTTTAAAAAAATTGCAACCCCAAATATTTACATACTTTTGTGAAATGTTGTAAAGATTGTGTGGGCCAGAGTTTAAAGATGCCCTTCTTTAAATTACCATGAAAGATTGATTGGCATCTTAGTCAATGCTACTGATATTTGCTGTGCAGTTGTATTGATAAAATAGAAAAAAATGTATCAAATAGCACTAAATTTTACACAATGCTTTGAGTCATTTCACAAACTGTAACACTAAATCTTAAATACCACACTGAGTCATTTCACAAACTGTAAAAAAATAACAAACTGTAGCACTAAAATTCATTTACTTTTCTTAATTCCACATACTTTACTAAATTTCATATAGGCCTTATAAGAATTTCACATATTGTTCCAGCACTGGCATAGAGTGTTGTTTTGAAACAAAGTATATTCTTCTGGAACGGTTTCTTCACATACCAAATATTTTGGTTGATGTAAACAAATTAGTAAAAATAAATGTTAATTATTTGTTTAAATAGGTTTTTGTCACCTTTAACAAAAATTCAAACCAGGGGCCACGGAGGTTAGAGCCAGGTACTGAAAGTTAAAACTTATAAATCCTCTCTGAAGAATAATTGTTGCCAAAACACCATTACCCCAAGTTCTCCGCACTTTTCCAGTCTGAATCTTCTACAAAGTCAGGCAGTTTCCAGCCGTTACTTTCCACAAGACTACAGTTCCAGGTATTTGTATTGGAGGTGGTACCATCACTGAAAGATGCCAGTATTGCAGCCCTACCTTCCCAGTCTAAGCATTTTATACCTAAAAGAATGTAAAAAATGATGTATGTATATGAATGTCATTGTATTTAAAACATATTTTGAATATAATCCCCAAAGAGGCTTAAGTATAAAACTATTGGGAGGATAATTTAAAGTTTCCATATGGCCAAGTCACACCTGTCATTATGGTGCATACTTGTTTTCTACTTGATGACACCAGTAAACATTAAAAATGTTTTAAAATAGGTTTAATGTTTACAAAATATTTTAAACCCATCTTGAGGGTTACCAAATGTTCCCAAGTAAATGTTTACATTGTAATGTTTAAAAATGATTTTTAAACATTCTCTTTACAAAAGTTTTTGCTGAAAATATTTATTAAACGTTTATAAAATAATTCAAGAAACTAGATTTGGCTGGAAATGTTTTTAAGCATTTATAAAATAGCCGAGGAAAAGGGTTATGCTGGAAATGTTTTCAAACATTTATCATAAAATGTTTGATAAACAGTACATATAAAAATTTAAACAACATTTGTTGACAATGTTATGTAAATGTTTACTCTGAAAATGTTTTACAAATGTTTGATAGTAACTAGTGTTTATACCCATCACTAACGCTCGATGATAGGAGAGGGTTATTGTGATCAGTTTGTTTCTGTCTGTCTGTCCATCTGTCTGTGCACCGTTTCGCCCTTATAACTCAAAAACTGTAACACCAATTGAGCTCAAATTTGGTGGGCAGGTATTTCATGGGGTACAGATGGATTCTTCCAAATTTGGTGTAATTTGTTTGAAAATTAAAGCCAGGAGTGAGTTTTTCTTATTTTTAATTGGGAATACACAGTGAAACTGCTTCTCTTCATCACATACGTAAACAAGATGCACTCAGAGAGAGCAAAACGCTCGACTCGATGTGACCAGTCTCACAAGTGTTATAAAGTATAACACACATCCATCATGGTGGCATTTCCAGAAATTCTGGAGGCTTCTTGGTATCCAATATATTAATTGGATCTTTCCTAAACTATAATCACTCCTTCCCATGGCTAGTCCTTTCCTACTTCAAATTTGACATCAAAATTTATTAATTACTTTTGAAGAAATATGAAGTAGAAAGCTAAAATCATTAAAGTACATTGAAATGGGACCTATTAAAATTCATGATTTTTTTGTATCCAAAATATGATCCACGTCTTTCCCAAAAATTAGTAATTTCTTCCTTTCACCAGGTCCTACTCACAAATTTTTTATAAAGATCTGTTCATTAGTTCTGGAGTAATCTAAACACCAAAAACAGGCAGACAAATAGACAAAAAAGCACACAACAAACATAAATTCCTGGTAGAGGTAAAAATATTGGTTAAAAGCCACTTCTTGGTCAAAATTACTCAGGGTAAATTTTTGTGATGGACTGTCAAGAAATTGAAACAAAAAAAAACAAAAAAAAACCAGAAATAAATAAACATGACAAATACACCACTTCCCTCTCAATTGTATTTATGTCAATTTCAAGACATAAATTTAATGAGAAGAAGTATATCACACGTATCACAAGCTAGGTTTTGTGACCTCACAATGACAATTGCATTGTGACATCATTAAGTAATGACATCATCAGACAGCAAAATATTGATTTTTTTTACTTATGCAATAAAGAAAATCAGATTTCTCTGTATATGCCCAATTGATCTATTATTGTCCATCAAGTTGAACACTTTATCTTGGTTAAAGTTTTTTTTTTGAACAGTAAAATTTTAGATGCTGTGTTTTTTTCTTTTCTTTTTAAAAGACCTTTAAAAAAATTGCTAAAAAAATCTAAAAACAAAAATTAAAAAAAAAAAAAAAAAATTTAGAACTGACTGGTATTGAACCCCAATCATGAGATTACAAGTTCTACACATTACACTCACAGCCACAGAGGATATCTGATGAGACAAGAATTTATGAGGAGGAAATCCTATCATGATATTGATTTTTGAAGACAAGTAGGTTTCACTGTATATACCCAATTAAAAATTTAAAAACCTGTCTCCTGACTTTAATTTTCAAACAAATTACACCAAATTTGGAAGATTCCGTCTGTACCCCATGAAATATCTACCCACCAAATTTGAGCTCGATTGATGGTATAGTTTTTGAGTTATAAGGGCAAAACGGTGCACAGACAGACAGACAGACAGACTGACAGAAACAAACTGATTACAATAACCCTCTCCTATCGTCGAGCGTTAAAAAATCATTCTAACATGACACGGATGTGTCCTCGATTCTGATTGGCTAAATGACGAAATACTTCCCCGGTAAAATACAGTATAACCCTGTTACTCCCTTTTATCGCTCATTATGGCTGTCGTAACAATGAACGTTTTACAGTAAAATTTGGAATAATTATTCATCTTAAAATAATTTGTCATGTTAGAATAGGAATAATCCCCTCCCATACCGTGGTTTGGTCAGGGGTTATTCCTATAATATTTTGCTTCTGATGAAGTCATTACTCAGTGATGTCACAATGCAACTGTCATTGTGAGGTCACAAACCTAGCTTCTGATACTTGATGTCTTTAAGTAAAAATATTTCTTCTCATTTTATGTCTTGAAATTGACAAAAAGATAATAAAGAGGGACAGTCCTTGACAGTCCATCACGAAAAATTACCATGCATGATTTTCACCAAGAAGTGACCTTTAAGCAATATTTTTACCTCCACCAGCAGTTTATGTTTTTGTGTGCTAATTGTTTAATTGTCTATTTGTCTGGTTTTTTTTTTGGTTTTTTTTTGTGTGTGTGTGTGTAGATTACTCCAGAACTAATGAACAGATCTTTATTTAAAAATTTGTGGGTAGGACCTGACTGAAGGAAGAAGTTACTAAAAGAAAGATCTGGATCTTATTTTGGATACAAAAAATCATGATTTTTCAGAAGTCCCATTTCAATGTATTTTTAATGACTTTAGCTTTCTACTTGATATTTCTATGAAGATTAATTTACATGTTTGGTTTTATTTTATTGCCTTCGTTACAATACTTTATATCACTTGAGAGACTGGTCACATGGAGTCGAGCGTTTTGCTCTCTCTGAGTGCATCTTGTTTTAAAAGGTTTTAAAAATGTTTTCTATCACATGTTTTGAAAACTTTATATCACAAATGTTTTATACCCATATTTTCAAAATGTTTATTAAACTTTTATCTTTAAACATTTAAAAACGATGGCAGTGAGCAATAACAGGGGATTTTACAGGATTTTCTGAAATTTGCCCCACATGCAATACCTAAAAGTAAGAATTTAATGGGGCACAATTTAATAGCTACTTTCTTACAATTATAGACATACAAATTATATTTTCATACATGAGCAACCTAAAAAGATATTGAATTTGACCTCTGACCCCGATTAAGGTTAACATTGCTGAGCAATGCTAAGGTAATATTGTAACATTTTTCTTTTCTAACATTTATCATTAAACATTTAATAAATGGTATACATAAAAGGTTTTGAAAACCTTATGTTATAAATGGTTTTCATAGCCATCATTTGTTTAACCTTCGACAAACGTTTCCTTTCAAATGGAAACCTAAAAGTATTAACTGGGACTGTAACATTAACCAGTCTCTCAGATGGCTGTTTACTGGTGCTGTTTACTTTTATTGCTAACCCTTGGTCACTGAATATTTGTAATATATAAAGTGATGTTGCGATAATTAGATAGAATTTGATACATATCATCCAAATTATTATTATTTCCTCCAAAGAAGATATGTTTTTGGTGGCTTGCAGTAGTCTGTTTGCAAAATAACTCGAAAAGATATGCACAGATTTTGATAAATTTTTCAGGAGAAGTTGATAATGGCACAAGGAATATATGATTTGATTTTGGTGTTGATCTGGATTATTGCCAGATTATTGATCTGGATCCAGAAATTTCTTAAAGGATTTTTTTATTATTGAAATCATAAGTAATATTGGAGGTGGTTGACCTTGGTAGAGTTATGTGCTGTCTGAGTGTTCCTGTTACTAAAGCATCTGACAGAATGTAAGATTTGTGATATTTGAACAGAGTCCAGGAAGGGTCATGTTTCATCTAATTCTTCCGGGGGAAGTCATAAGTACTTTATTCCACACTTTAATTAAATGGATATGGGGATACTCCCTATCATGCCAGTACTATGAAGTTATATACAGTAACTGTGATGTCATATAACTAAGAATTATAAGTATATGCAGACGTTTTCCCATATTTTAGTCATCTACTTGGCATTATAACATAGAAAGCTCCAGCCATTTGGGAACACTGATGTACAAAAAGTATGCTATACAAGCAGCATATTGATTGTTCTTGTGCCTATTGCTTTGGCCAAATTTCAAGTAGAAATAATATAATCATCCTTTAAAAGCTTCCCGAAAGGTTAAATAACAAAATAGTTGCTTTGTGGAGCAAATTAATTTTATATTTGACAATTGTTTCAAGGAGTGTTTTATAACAAAAAATAATTTGCCCTAAATCTTATAAATAAGAAGCGTAAATATTGCTTTGTCTTCAAATAATGCTAGTTTTCCCAAGCTGAGTTCCAAACCCCTCCTTTTTGCATAGCTATAGAAACATGTCAGTTAAGCAAGTGGCAGGATACTTACCAATGACAGACACATTGCTGTAGATTTGTCTGAAGATGGACTTACTCCAGTCGTCCAAATGGCCAATGAGTTCACCATCTGCATACAACCACATCTCATTGTCACACGTACTGTACAGACCCAGGGCTGTGAATCACAAAACAGAATGGTGACCGGTGTGACATTGGGACGATTGTGCTTTTTATAATCTATACATGTCACTGTCATATCATAGCCTCCATTTTGTAATATGACACACATTTGACGTAAATAATGAATTTAAACTCTAGCTTGTCAGTTTGCAATTACAAATATAATGGTGGTGTATTGAAAGCGTTTAAAAATGAAAAGTGTTGAAAATATTAACCCCCAAAACTGCAGAAAATTAATTATCACCACACACATGCATAATTTTTGTTTAACTAATGCTGATTGATGTTGTTGGTAAGCTCTGTGCATCTTAGTTATATCCCCCATCTTTTGTTCGGATGTCTTTTTTGCTGCCTCTTTTGGGCTTTCTCTTTTTCTTAACTGCAGCATCTCAGGGAACATTTGGCACTTTAAAAATATTGGAGTTATATCTTGCATCATAAAATGATGTAGGGTGTGTCACTTATCTACATGTATAAATCTTTCTCAGGTTGGACTATACACGTCTACCACCTATTAAGTTGTGAGTTTGAATGTGTACTTCCTCCATCTCCCAAATTGTTTGTAGAAGTTTAATGAATAAGGTAAACCAATGGAAAGTTTTTCAGCTAAAACCAGTAACATAGAAATCTGTGTTCTTGGCATGTTTTATTGAGCACTTTCTAACCCATTGGTTGTACCTAAAAGCCAATATAAAAATGATTTAGTGAGCCTTTGCAGTAAACTTCCCATTGGTGGAATCTGTCTGGGAAGATATATGACACATCAGTGTAAGGTCAGTAAGTATGAATTTTGTGAATATCTTGAAAAACTACATTGATAAGAAAATGTGCTGGTATGATGCTCCAAATTAAATATTTAAGAACTGTAAGCAGTAACTTAGGTTTAATACATATTAGAGAGTCTGGTACAACAAAATTGTTGTTGTCCTGTAATCAGGTGTCTTAAAGACTTTGCATTAGTTATATGTAACTGTGTTTATGTGTTTAAACTTAACTGTATGTTGTTTTGAAGGAGTAAGAGGTTAGAAACAGACAAGAATATTACAGGAAGATGTTGTTTTAGTTTTGGAAAAGTGTTTTTGGTTGAGGGTTTATTATGCTGCAATACAAGTGGCAAAAGTAAAAGTTGCCTGGATATTAGAGGCGGTATGCATTTAATAAGATTCTGTGCACCCAATCAACCCAATGATTGAACATATATAGTCACTGTTTGAATTTAATTTTTAGATCAAGCTCTTGACTGTGACCTTACCCCGCAACTTTAGAATCGGTTATTATGAAAATAATCACATAAAAAGAATGAAATCAGAAAGAAAAACACATACAGTGACAGCAGTATCTGTTTTGACTGTATTGCTCATTCATCACACAGACATTTGGAGTGGTGTGGTATGGACACTGAAGACCTCCAGTGTTACACTCGGCGCAATTTGTCCCAGAAGTTTCCCACGGACACATCTGACCTGCGAAGCTTTTAGTCCAGTGTAGGAAGTCACCTTTGGCTGAAAGAAGAAGACACCTAGAATGTTTACTTTGGACTTTTCACAAAGGATTTTTACATTGGAAACATGATTGACATGATTTACATTGGGTTGGCAAATTTCAGAGAAGACTGATACAACGTACCATGGCTTCGTAGATATGAAACAAGATTATCCTGATTTGCAATGGGTTGTCAGATATGAAACAGCTAGGATTGATAGTCTTATACTAAGTCAAAGACTTAAATCTGAGACTTTTATCTCAGCTGAGTTTTGGGTTTAAAGGGATTTCAGAAAGGGTGACTTAGCTAACATCAAGCTCAGGGTAATTTATCAAATACACACAGCAGCTTTCTGTGCCATTTCTACTCAATATATACTGTTGTTGGCATATATCCTTTCTTTGATCCCTTTTATCTCGGGTTAAATGTTGTATTGCAATAGAAAACCTATTAACCATATAAAACTACTTTTAAAATGAAAGGCTGCTTTGGGGAGGTATTCTATATATTTATACTTTATTTTCAGTCATTTCAAATTTCCAATTGGAGACAAATTTATGGTGGACATATGTAAAGCCTTTTGTTTCCAAACGTTAAGCCCACCACCAGGTGGACTTAACTTTAAGTCCAAAACTTAGCCAAAGATTAAACTTGTTACTTTGTGAATCTGACAAGTTTAAGACTAAATACTAAACCTAAGTTTAAAACAAAAATCTTAACTTTATGTCGAAATCCAAGTCCTTCATTGAAACATGCCCCAGTACATTCTTAGATTCCGAGGAAGATTGGGGTAATTTGCAATAGATTCTTCTTTCTGAAACACGATTCAAGAACTTCCAATGGATGCGTAGGTTTCGTAATTGTTACTTCCAATACTTGATTTAAAGCAAGATTTAGATATGTTACGGTGGATGGTTAGGTTTAAAATGGGCTTGAGGCAATTCAAAATGGATTCGTAGATTTGATTTTTTTTTAGTAATTTACCATATATAAATTGTACATAGGTAAGTTGTATTGTATTCACTGGGTTGTAACAATTCTTAGACTTGCAACACTATTGATGCATTTCAAAACTGATAGTTGGTAGTTGGAAGAACAGTGTGGCAATTTCACAAAGGATTCTTTGATTTGAAACATGTATGAGATAAATCACCATAGATTCAGAGATTTGAAACAGGATGGATGAAGTCCAGCATGGATTGTTAGAATGGAATTACATAGAGATCATTACTTCTGACAAGGATTACGTATCAAGTATTCAAGTGCGTAATCTCCAAACCAGTGGATTCTAAGGCACACCATCCAAATCGTAATGCATAAATCATAAGTTGTAAGACATAATCAGGTCATCACCAGGGGACTATCGGTGTTTGGTTGTAAGAAAACCTAGGGAGGAAAAGAATTCTGAAACCGATAAGATTGCTATGTTTCCGGAGTGTTTGTCTGTTGAGTTTGTAATTACTCCAAAACTAATGGGTGTATCTTTATGAATGTTTTTATGCAGGTAAGGTCTAAGAATAGAAATAACTCATTACACTTTGGGACAAATCGGGATCATTCTCTTAATTTAAAGAAATCCAGAATGTACAAATGTCTCATTTTCACTGGTTTTACCTATTTATTCAACATTAATCTTTATATTTTCATGCTTGTGCTGTCTGATTATGAGAGTTAAAATAAAGAAGAACCATTTGGGTGAAACACTACAATATGGAGATATATACAGCTGTCTGGCAGAGGTCTGCCCTCAAGGAGTGCTTTCTAGCTTACAACAGAATTTTGGATTTGAAAAATGCAAACTGGAAAATGTTAGTTATTGTTTCTTGAAGAGTAAACACTTTACATTTATGTAAAATATGCAAATTAATTTATTTTTTGGTTCCCACAATGCTTTATTCATATGACATTACACCAGTATATAAGGGCCACGGTGCAGAGTGGTAACACTCTCACCTCCCACCTCTGAGGCCGGGGTTCGTTTCCCCCACAGCCTCATGTGGGAAAGCTGGTAGTTGCTTACCGTTGGTCGGCAGTTTACAGTACAGAACCCTAACAAACTGTATGCACTGGTTTCCTCTGCCCTTCCAACTACCCGTTGTGAAATGATCTGTACAGTGTTGAAAGTGACGTAAAACCCCAAATACATAAAATAAATAAATAAATACAGCAGCAGCATATATAAACTTGTATAACTATTGTTTACAACTAAACAAACCAGTTATATTATTGTATTTGGTAATTTGTGTTTGTCTTTGTAAAATAAATATAATATCTAAATTAATTTCTTAAGCAATCTTTCAGAAACAATATTTTATATATCATCATTCGTACTTTAAATGGTACTATATGAAAAATAAATTACATGGAATATAATAAGTTACATAATCATAACAAAGAAACATGTCTTACTGTTTACAAAACACTTCTGACATCTTATTCAGTTCAGCCATTGTAAAGTCTGATTTTATTATCCCTGATTAATAATATGCCAATGATATCAGATATCATAACCATATCTGAGTAATTACAGTCTTTGGAAGCACAATTAATCTGATGATTTGTTTCACTTTCACAGAATACTATTTATCCCTGCAATGCTATTTTTAAATTATTCCTAAATATTGTATTTACATGTTTATACCACATGAAATTCATATTACAATAGACAATAGAGCATTTACCACTCATATCTGACTTGCTACGTTGTCAGTTTGGTTCTCACCAGATGGAAGTTTTCTTAACTATTCCAAGAAGCACCTGCACATGTGAGTCTTGTAGCATGTAATCCACTAATACATTCAAAACACTTTTGGATGGAACCTTCAATCACACACAGACTAGATGGTTGACAAGTATGTTTACCTTTTGAGCTACTCGAGCGTGAACTTTCCCCAAATTTAATCACGTCTTGTTTTGGTCAGGCAATGCCCTCATAAAAAATCATGGGGATCTGTTCATCACTTTTGGAGTTATCACAACCACAGTCAAACAAACAAAGGGAAAGACAAATGAACATACCTAAAACATAGCCTCCTGGGGAGTTAATAAATAGGAGCTTGGTGACAATATAATTAGACAATAAACATGGTATTGGGCTATACAAAAATGTATATACTGGCCTGGATGTCTCCTGTTTAGGCAAAATATGGCTTATGAACAGAATGCTTTAAGTAAAAATGACCACAATTTCGTCATTGGTGAACCAATCCTTCCAATTTATTTCACTGTTTTGTACAGTTTAAAGAGGGAAAGTACTGGAGCTTATTTAATCTGGTACGTACATATCTAGTGCTAACAGATTGTGAGAAAGTATTTGACATAGAATATTATGCTTTAAATTTTAGGTGCTCCAGGATTACATACGCCAGACAAAACATTTTCCTAATGATAAGCTTTTTAAATATAAACAGACGGGGAAATATCAAAACATTCCAAGAATTATAGTGGAAACTGGTGCATTCCTAGAGCCCGATACTGCCCAGGAATTACTACTGTAGTGTGGTCAGTAGATTGCTCAATCTAAATCCATTATCAAAACGAAAGCACTCCAGTGTTTCAAAATTAAATGACTCAAAATGCTGTGAGTCGAATCCAGCTTATATTTGCAAATACCATACATTGACCTTTGTCTTCATATGGTCTTAACTGTTGAAAGAGGTGTAACACTTTGAAATATCTCAATGTTTTGAACTTACCTATCTCACAGTCATCTCCTGTGTAGCCATCTGGGCAGGTGCTTTCTGAAATATACAATACATTGAGTGTAAACAGTTGTCAAATTCTAAATGCTATCTAATTTCAACAGAGCCATATTTTATAGGGTTACAGTGGGAATCCACCTTATGGCCATACATGGGATGCACTAAGAACCTGTCCTGTTCGACCTTAGCTGTTGGAACAGACATCCAATGAGAGAGTATAGGATGCTTGACAGGGCATTATCAGGATTTATAGCCCCGGGGCAGATTATATAAATAGAAATTTGTATATATTTTTTTATCAGTGACGATAAATAGCAATAAGTTTGTGATGCTTGTTTGTTGCCTGCTCAAGCAACTTAAGTTCTTAAGTTTTATTGATTATTGCAATGCATTTGATTTTATTGAACAGTTCCTCTGCATGTCTAAATGTATGTTAATAACTAAAAGAACTCATAGAGGGCAGTCCTTCATGCTTCCACAAATTCAGGATTTCTTTGTTTTCAGTATACGATCTGGGTCTTCCGAATATGTTATAATGCATTCCTTTGGCCAGGCTCTATCCACACAGAAATTTTCCTGATGTTCTGCAAATTATTTTTGAAATAATGTCATCAGAAAACCCGAAGTCATCGGAAATATATTGAAAATAGTACCTTTGAAAAGTAGGAATTATATCTCTGTCCACAATATGATCGCCCTCTTTCCTAATATGAGTCACTTTTTCCTTTAGTCATGTCATACTCAGATAAATAATTCTGTTCATTACTATTGCAGTTGTCGTCAACACTGACAAACAGAGAAACGCAGCCAAAACATAATCTCAACACATTGTACAGGTCATATCACAATGGCTAACTCAGGAGTAGGGGGAACTAGAGGAAACTAGTTTGTTAAGATTATGCGCTAAAAACCCATCGAAGTGGGTCAAACATCTAGCAAGTTTGGCAGTAGAGGCAGGCATCCCAGTTAACATTAGAAACATTTTTAAATGGCTTAAACGTTTACAAAACATTTTCAAAACCTATTAAAACCCTATATTATGGTTTTCTAAACGTTTCCAAGTAACTGTTTTTGCTATAATGTGTAAAAAAAACGTTTTATAAACATTTTCTATGCAAAAGTTTTTACTGAAATTTCATATTTTTAAATGTAAAATGTATTTTTATGAATAAAAATGTATATACTTACCATATGAAAACACTTGGGTAAGCGTGGCTTGGCGTTCGGTGACCGCCACATACACCGTACATAGAATTTAAAATATGAGGGGAGACCCTCTTTAAACCTATATACTTGCTACCTTTGACCCCTGGTGACCTAATTCACTCTGCCATGCGCAGTAATACAGAAATAGTTCGTTCTTTTTGTGAATAAATGCTGGAAAAAGGTCTTTAAAAGTGGGGCAGGCGGGAGGGTGATTTGCTGTTTTCATATGGTAAGTATATACATTTTTATTCATAAAAATGCATTTTACATTTAAAAATATGAAATTTTATTTCATAAAAATGTAAATATACTATACCATATGAAAAGACTTGGGTTGAATGCCCACATGGAAGGATGGTGGGAAAAAGACAGACTGAGGAAAACCACCCTAAGGTTAAATTGCTACAAAAGGATACTTCCTAGTGCAATGCAATTGAACCCAAAACCTCTGTGCTGAAGCAATAACTCGAGTGAGCTAAGTGAGTAGCATTAACCACTGCACTAACTTCAGCACTGCTGTCTACACCCTATTAGGTCAGCTCAAAGGAGAAGGCATAAGTATGCCCTGTGCTCAGAATAGGAACATGCCCAGAGGCACTAAGAAGCACGGTTCTGAAAATAGAGATGAAGAATAGATTCCCTAAAAGGGAAATGCCACCCCCCTTTTTCTGAAACTAAAAGTTTCAGATGGACTTAAATTGAGGAATTTAAGTAGAAGAGAGAGAAATGGCTGAGTGGAAAAGGATGTCCACTCCACTTAAGAAATCATTAAGAGATTCTTAAGAACAACATCTCTGAAGGAAATACATTCCTAAAATAGAAGGATGTAAAAGTGGAATGGCTCTTCCACGTGCAGGATCTCATGTTGACTAGGAGTGGGATTCCACCCCTAAAGGACCAGGAAGACCCCTGTGCACTGACATGATGAGCCCTGACACCATGAAGAGATGCATTCTCTGTGGAACAGAGATTGAGGGAATAAAGGATAAAGTGCTATCCAAAAAGATATTGTCTGAGCAGCAATATCACCCTCTTGGACTTCAGAAGAAAGACCAAGAAGAAATCCTTTTAAGTCAGAATAGCTAGATAGAAAGTATCTTAGGAATCTGACTGTAAAAAAGGAGAGGTCTTCTAAGTCATCCTGACCAAAGACAAAAAGTCAAAGCAGGAAGAGCCTTCTGAAGATAACTGGCTTAAGCCAGGAAAGTAAGATCTGACTTAAGGATGACTTAGGCCATCCCTAAAGAGTGAAAGAAAACCTTTAAATAAAGGAATCAAAATCACTCCTTCTCCTTCCCAAAGAAAGGGAGTAAGAAAGACTGTCTAAAATGTGAAAAACTTGGCTCAGCAAATGAAAAGGGTTCAAGAGGAGCCTTGGTAAGAGCCTGCAGAACCAAGGATTAAGTACCAAACAGGTAGGTGACGACTACCCTAATTCTGGACTTAAAGAAGCTCTAAATGAGACTTCCTAGCTCCTATAAGAACCCAACTCCAAGTAGTACCTGGAGAGAGCTGACCTGTATCCCTATTGTCTGAAAAATAATTCCTTAAAAGGAACAAACAGCAATAAATGGGACAGTTGAAGCATGGCAGAGTGGCCATGTTTCTCACAAGTTTTTTGAAGCAGTTCCACATTGCTTCATAGACAGTTATGGAGGATAAAAATCCTCCAAGACCCCTCCTGTGAAAATTCCTCTTAAAGGAGACTTCAGCCAGAAAGCTTGAAGAAAGGAACTCCATAAAAATAAATAACAAAACTCTAGATGAGATTGTTATAGAAGAATAAGAGGAAGAGCCAATGGCTTTCTTAAAGGAGATCTTGAGGCCAAACCTGGCAATTACCAGGAAAGGCTACAAGAAGCATGATACAGCTCTGAAAGTTGATTAACTTCATGGCCATAGAGGACAAGTAGCTGAAGGAGGGAAGGAGTAAAATAAGTACTCCGGATCAAAACACTCCAGGGCATCTGTTGCCAGAGCCTAAGGATCTAGCACAGGAGGCACATGTAAGAGCAGCTTGTGATTGAATCACATGGCAAAAGAGATCTAAATAAGATGAGAAGTCTGAGACTACCATCTGAAGATCCAAGAATTGAAGGGCCACCTTATATGAAAGGTGAGAAAAGACCTCCAGAGATGGTCTGCCAAAGATTCATGCCTCTGGAACATGAGGTGGAAGAACAGACTTGTTCTTGTAAAAATAATGGCAAAAGATGCCAAAATACACATGTCCCAAGAGTGGAAGCTGTCTTGATAAAAAGAAAGCCCAGACAACAGTGTTACCTGGACTATCTGAAGAATCCCTTAAAGAAAGGACAAATGAGGAACAAATGTCTTGAGAACAAGACATCTGAGTTGTTTGAGGCTGAAAGGATGATCCTTTTATGAAAGGATAAAAGAGGAACAAATGTCTGAGCAAAAAGGACAGTTATGAGCTCTAGAACTGATGCACAGACTGGACTGCTACATCAAAAATAGACCTTAGGTGGTCCACAGAGCACAAAGAACTCCCAAACCCTGCAGTGAAACATCCATGAAAGTAGATGTAAAAACTAGGGAATTAAAGGGAGGTATGCAAAGACATAGTTCCCAGGATAGTACCATCTTGAATGAACCTTCATAGAAAGATCAAGGAATGGAAAATCCAGAGCACCTTTGAGAAGGAAAATCAAGTGTCCTGAGATGACACAGTAGAAGTGTCATGTGTAGGGACCTTGAAGAAGCGGCTTCCAAGTGGAAGCCAAAAGAAATAAGGAGCCCAGTTAGAGAGGTAATTAAGAAACAGGTTAAGAACCTGACCCAGGAAGGAGACCTGTTAAAGAAACAGATCTAAATACTTCCTGCTAAGAACCACTCCAAGATGAAAGTCAACTCTAATAGAGTTGAAAAAAGAGCCTCTGACAACTATTGGCTCTAATGAGCCAATTTGTAGTCACATGTGCACTGAGATGCCCAACCTCAAAGCCAACTTTCCTTACTTCCTTGACTAACGAAGTAAATCCTGAAAGGCTAGTGGCTAGACCATAAGGCATTGCCACAAAGTGGTACACCTTGCCCAAAAGCAAAACTATGAGCAAGAGTGAACCAAAGGAGCCAAAGGAGAGAAAGGAGGCAAATTGAGGAAGAGAAGTGGTCCACTGGCCAATTGAGAAAATGATCAACTGATAAGTTGCATCCTGATAGTTTGGAAAACCAGGAAAGGATATAAATCTAATTGTGGTTTCCAGTATATCTTTGTCAAGGATAATGCCCTGAAAAATCAGGAAAACAGGAGCTCAAGATACTTGAACTGCTCATGTGAACAGACAGTGTGAGACTAAATGACAAAGAACAGCATTCTTCTGTGGAGAAGTGCTGAAAGAATCAGGAAAGTGGAATCTGATAGACCACTGGAATCAGTTGACCTCCCACTGGCAAGTGGAGGGATCTGGAAGTAAGAGTGAAAATTTGAGTAAAACAACACTCTTATCTCCTGAAGGACACCATAATAGAGGTTGAGGCTGAGCCTCTACCTCTGGAAGGCATTCCACCATCAAAATGTTGGAACCTGGAAAGGAACCACATCCTAAAAGCACTAAGTTAGAGAGAAAACTCCCTGGATGGGAGGAAAAAAGGTCTTAATTGGTGTGCCTCAAGAGGCTAATGCAGATAGCTTAAAAGAGGTACCTTGAGTAAGGGCCACATGAAAAGCTTCTGCTTATAGTGTTATATGTGAGAAGAAATGGTCTCCCAAGAGAGACACCACAAGAAACAGCATAAGACCAAAATAGGACCAATTTACCCTACCAAGTGACTAAGCACAAGTGAGGGAAATGGATAATGAAATCTCTCAAAACAAAGTGCAAAGATGGCTGAAAAAGGGCCATAGATCAACCAGCTAAAATGGAGCTAGAAGACCCATTGAACAGATGTCCAAAGAATGATGGATGAAAAAGACCACTGAGAAAGTATTGCCTTGTCAATCAACTTGAGTAAGTGATCAACAAAACAGCTCTGAAGGAAAAAATTCCACAGAAATAAGGACCCTAAGGTCCATCTCAGATCTCCCCTAATAGCAGAGGAACTCTACCTACGGAAGAGAAGGTCTTAAGAACCCCATCAGGCTAGATCCCAGGTCCGGAAACCTGAGTAAGTCAACCCAAAAAAACCCTCTGAAGAGGATTTGTACCTGACAAAACTAAGTTTTAGAAGGAAAATTGGGTAATTACCCAACCTACAAAACTTAGAATAAGAAGATCCCAAAATGAATGAGTGACAGAAAGTAAGTATCTGGCCTCATGAAGGAACTTCTAAGCCTGGAAAAGTGGTTGATTTAGAGAAAAATAAGACTGATCAAAAGGAAAGAGCAGTCAAATCTATTCCCTAATTCTGTTAGACAGGAAGCTTGAAAATCTTGTGAGAAGAAGATTAAAGGATGAAAGCACCCATATAGTCCAACAGACTGGCACCAAAAAGTTGGAATAGGATTCCTGATGTCTGCATAAAGGTTAACTGTAGACAGAGGAACCCCCAACAAACCCAAAAGGGAGATGTGCCCATTGATCGTCAGATCTAAAAAATGGTGAAAACACAATAGAAAGCTGTTGAGTAACAGAAGATTTCCACCAAACCCCAAACAAAAATTTTCTAGATTTAGAAAATGAATGGAGCTGTGTTTAGGAAGAAGAAAATCAGTTGGATTCAACTGAAAAACTCTTATAAAGGGACCCTGAACATGAATGGTCTTAATAAGGTAATCCCAGCCCAAAAAGCAGCCTGATTAGGCTGAGCCCTAGGCACAAAAGAGGCCAAAGGACTAAAAAAGGACTGAGAAACTAAATGACCAAAATGACAAAATTGGAATGTAGGAAACCAGTAACAGTGAAATGGATCTCCAAAAGGTGGAAGACAAAGTCCTCCCCAGAAGCCATAAACCCCCAACCTCCAGAATTGAAGGTGGAGAAAGGCTAAAAATGGAGACCCTAGGCTCAGAATTGAACCCCAAAACACTGAAACCAGGATCCGAATTCCAGAAATGTCAAATGAAAGGGCCTGTTCAAGTGAAGAACCGTGAATGGTAGGTTGTAGATACCGTAATGTTACGCTATGAAAAATGCGTTAACAATTGAAATTATTACACATTATGCTCTGACATAATAATATTCAAAGAAATATGTAGAAGGAATGTATAAACAAACCTGGAAATGCTGTAATCACTATGAAAATGAATATTTTCTGACAACCGATCGGTTGACCTCCATTTTGGATGTGACGTCATCGTCACGTGACCTGCTGAATGATTTGTAAAAAGCTCAAAAATAAGGTCAAATTAAGCGGTGAAACGAAGAAATTCGTAAAAAGAATGAAGGAAAACCATAAAAGGTGAAATATAATGCCTGTATAAGTGCATAAATGAATTAATTCACCGCAGAAATGAATATTTCCAAAGGAAATCCAACATTCTGACACCACGTGACCCGATGAACGATAATACCAGAAGGGCATTTACGTGAAAACAAAGTACAGTCAAGGTGACAATACAGTCAAAATACGTGGAAAAACGAAGAATTTCGTTGGAAGAATGAAGGAAAACCGTAAATTAAAATTATAATGCCTGCAGAAGTGCATAAAAAGAATTAATTTACTAAGGAGATGAATATCTCCAAAGGCAATCCGACATTCTAACACCATGTGACCAGATGAGCGATAATACGAATTTTGAAGAAATACGTAAAATATTGCCCAAAGTATACACTAAATTCACCAGAAATTGAAGTAAAAGGTAAATAAAATGGAAGAAAAGTGAATAAAACAGCTTAAGTGTACTTACAGAGCACCAGAAACGTGTAAATGCAGGTCTTAGAAAGATAGCAAAAATGCCTGTTGACACTTCAACCGCCACAAAAAGAATGAACTATTTCTGTATTACTGCGCATGGCAGAGTGAATTAGGTCACCAGGGGTCAAAGGTAGCAAGTATATAGGTTTAAAGAGGGTCTCCCCTCATATTTTTAAATTCTATGTACGGTGCATGTGGCGGTCACCGAATGCCAAGCCACGCTTACCCAAGTGTTTTCATATGGTATAGTATATTTACATTTTTATGAAATAAAAACATTTATTAAACATTTATAAAAAACTCCAGAATATAGGTTTCACTGGAAACGTTTTTTAAACATTTATAAAATAGCTGAAGAAATAAAGGTTAACTTGTTAGCCACCCCTACCCCAGCTAGAGGCATTTTATATTGATATATAAATGAAAATATAATGTAACTTCATTATACATGCTCAGTTAGATGAAGGAGATAAAGCTGTAATAGGTTAACTGTACCCTCCTCTCTGACCATGAACATCTGATATAAGATCTCCCGCCCCCATTCAGTGAAATTTGACACTGGAGAAATGTGTCCCACTGGTAATATATACGTATCTGACATCCACAGTATGGATAATTCTTTAAATATGTCACCTAGCAGGTCTATATCAACCTTTGACATATCCCTCCCACACATTGTGTTCACTTTACATTAGTATAGTTTGTAGTTACAGCTTATTACCTCTAACAGGATGTTATGTCTGTGAGTGCATTCTTGTGTCTGTTTATCTTTCAGTCCGTCTTGTTTGTCTTCAAAAATAATGAGCATATCTTTTGATGTCAGTAGGACCTGGTCGAACAAAGAAGTGATTACTATTTGAGAAAGATCCCGATCATATTCTGGTTGCAAACAAATTTGAATTTTCTGAAATCCCCCCCCCCCCCCCCCCCCCCCCCCCATGTTGGAGGTCTCTTCTAGTTTTTAGTAAAATGAATGACTAAAAGTCTTTCTATTAAATACATAGTGTGATTCCTGCGACTCTTTGCAAGAGATCTCTTAGATATTTATGATCCAGTTTTTTCTTTGTTACAGATTTTTTAATTTATTACCTAGGCCAGTATTTTAAAATGCTTTGCATACCTGTATGTTGTGACAATAATCCCAGCACAACTAAACTTATAAGGTACAGCCACATTTCTGATACCTTCATCACAGAAACTTCTGAAGTGTCAAGTTAGCTTGTTAAAGTCCTTATATTGGTTATTTACCATTTGTAAAAGGTGGACACTAAACTCAAATGTCTCTATATATACATTTGTGTCTATTTATAATCACATTTTATAAAAACTTGGTCATGGCCCCAAGCGATTGGGGGGGGGGGGGGGGGGGGGGGGGGGGGATCTGCAAACAAAACTATTTTCTAGGAGAGATTATGAAACATGTATATGTACATTGTTTAAGTCTTTTTGACGCATCAGTGAGTGGCGGTGTAAATCTCTTGCAATACAAGGATTAAGGGGGTCAGTTAGAAAAGTAGCATGGAATGATTGTGTAAGCAGGACAAGATTAAGAAATGTAAAATTGGCCAGAGTTATGTAAAATTCACCCTGGGGGACAACTTTAGAAGTAAGATAAAACTCTCTTAGTTATTAGGCAAACTCCCAGAGCACTCGGTGAGTGCAAACCTCTACTAAGGTACACAATAATAATAATAAGTACGCAAATGGGAAAATTTGGATTATTTTTTTTTTGCATCCAGACAGTGAACCAGATCAGTCTCAAAATTTAATAGGATCTAAGGTGGAACCAAGACCCACATTCTGATTTTTTTCATGAAGTTCCAACCAGCAGTATTTGTGTAATCATGTCATCAAGCAAACGGTCATGTAAATAATACCTCTTTGTCAGAGCTAACAATTAAAAGTTGCGCCAGTTTTGCACCAGGGGAAATCTGAAGTCTAATGTAGTTACAGATATCACAAATGTATGAATGATTTGCCAAGGAAATAAAAGGATGTTTCCACACTAGCGATTTTTACACAGTGTGGCAAAGTGCTGGCGTGGTGATGACACTATCACCTACTGTTTTAACTGTGCGGATTTATACTTTGTCTTTTGGCAACTGCTTCCCAATGGTTAATAAGTGCTCATCAATACTTGCCAATATTTGACAGGTGCTTGCAGATGGTTGGTAATTGCTTGTGAGCGGTTAATACCTGTTTGTAAACATGTAACTTCTGCTTTCCATGGTTGACAACTACTTGGTAATGATTGATAATTGTTAGCTACTGATTAATAGTTATCTGTTACTAGGTAACAGCTGCTTACTAATGGTTGACAACTGCTTGTCATGTTGTCAGGCATACTGTCAGAGTAATTTTATTGATAGAGAAAACCAGTCAAACCTGCAACCACAAACATGCAGTTGGAACAACTTCCGTTGAATTTGAAAGGCTGACATAGTGAAAACACATTTATCTGCCACCTATCAGACCTTGGCATATTGATCTCAGCTTTAAGATTTTGACTTGGACCAGATTCAAGAGGGATCTCATGTAAAAAAGTCAGTTTTAGAGTCTTGTCTCAAATTTGGCGATTTGCTTTTAAGGTTAGTGTTTGCTCACGTTGCAATTAGATTTACTAAATGAATCATTCCTAAGACAAGCTACTCTGCTGTCATGTTATGACCAAAAAAAAAACACCTTGCAATGAATTCACATAACCCCTGGGACAAAGCAAGAAACATGTGTCATCTTTTAGACTTTCTTATATATTTAAGACAAAACGTTTACCCAACTTTAGTCTGACACTTTTATTTAACGCCTACTAAAAAGAAAAGTAGTGTGAGAACTTTCTTGAATGGGGCACCGAGACCATTGTTTCCCAATACCTAAATGCTGTTTTAGAATGTAGAATTTCCATCAATTAGTTGCAAATGCTGTGTCAATATACAGTAAGTCAAATACCAGGTCAGATCTAAATATATTTAAATGTAGTAACCATTTCTGATTTGGTAAAGTTATGTCCCCTGAACATACATGATCTTGTGTAATTCAGCATAGGGTTACAAGCCTGATTTAAAATAAATCCATAATCCATGATTTGTTCAATCCAGTGTAGACTGTTTTAAAAGTTCTCCTGGAAAGTAAAGCCTTAAAAAGTACCAATTTTCCCTTCCATTACTGATATGATGTATTGCCTTAAAATTTATATTCAATATTAATTGCATGCCAGAATACACTTAGACTGATCAAAATATGTGACTGGAAACCTTTTACTTACTTTTACACACTTTTGCACAGACTGCAACTGTGGAATAAAAATAATCAAGAATAAATATTTACGTTCAAGTATTTTAAGTTTATATACA
Organism: Sabellastarte sp. h YS-2021; assembly: GCA_964017235.1. Taxonomy (NCBI): domain Eukaryota; kingdom Metazoa; phylum Annelida; class Polychaeta; order Sabellida; family Sabellidae; genus Sabellastarte; species Sabellastarte sp. h YS-2021. Next base: position 75,783,359 of record OZ024928.1, on the reverse strand, counting down.
ATAATATAACTTTTTATAATTCACTGAAATCTATACATTGCACAATATGATATGCAGGAAAAAAGTGTGAAACTCTTCCTCATTTAGCAAAGGTCAAAGGTCGATCAGAGATTAAGATTTACGCTTTTTTCCAACAGTTGAAGGTCATATAAGGTTAGGCTCTCAATAAATCCCACGTGTTACAATGAGCTTGGCAGAATTTACTTTCAAAGTAACCAATTAAAACTAGTGCCAAGATTTGAACCATTAATCTGAGGGATGTGAGGTTCACGTGTTGCCACAACATGGCCGCAGAAAGGTGAATGGACACTTGAAAAGATATCCATCCTGGGCAATTATGAGCTAATCCATATTATATTAGGTTTTAGGTATTTCAGTTTGAAATGAATAGGACTCATTTGATAAAAAGCTGGTGTCATAAATTGGCAACAGAGGAATGGACTAAAAATGGCTCGAAGTAATGTCAAATAATAACAAGAAAAAATGGGATTGTTAAGGTGAGGCAGTGGCAACACGCTTGGCTCCCACATCTGAAATCAGAGTTCAAATCCCAGATATCAAGTGGGGAATCCGGTAGTTGTCTGCCATTGGCCAGTGGTTTACAGTACTGAACCTTGACCCACTGTATGTAATGGTCTCTTGCCTCCTGGTAATTACCTGTCACAATATAATCAACACAAGATGCCAGGCAAGAAGTTAATAAATACAATTAATGTAAGAGAATTTATGTCAAAGCCATTTTCTTAGAATTTAGTTTCACGAGAAAACAATATTTTTGCCCTGAAAACTTCAATATTACGTTGACAAATTGACGAACTATATCCCTAATTGAGAAATCATTATGACATTCCTGTTTAATACTAAATGGACTGTCACGATATTTAGTAGAGGTTAAGGTTCCTTAAAGTATGAAAATAGCCTTAAAACGTACGTTTAACTAATAAAATAACCTAACAAACGTGTTTTCAAAAATTGTTTATTTTATTTTTTACAAAGAGTTGCTAGTATTGCAATATACAATATACATTCACCCAAATCACAACTTGGGGTTGAGGATTTTACGAAGGATAAACTTTATGACCCCTTCATATGCTGATTTAGATGTTTGAAAGGTTAATTTTACAACTAGAAGTTTTCACCACTTTGCATTATGATTGTAAAAACCAAAGTAGGTTGGCTGTGTAGGATGGAAGTAACAGCTAAGTTATGTATACCCTGGTTTCAGAGATACTGTTATATGTAGAGAAGACCTCTATATTTTCCATTTGTGTTCTCTCCAGTTGAGAGTTTGACATATTTGTAATAATGCTTGCTCGTTTAAACAACCTTGATCTAGTATCTTTCAAAGGTTGAGATCACGTTTCATATCTGCTAATGTGTCCAACATATTCGCCTAGGAATACAGAGTAGCTGGGTTCGATCCCAAGTACTGACTGACCATTTAAAATGGCAATCGCCTGTCATCCGGTCCTTTCCCCAGCAGTAGGTTAAAAAATCCCAACTGGGATTGGTTAAATAGCACTTTAAGTCTTGTAATAAAGTCCTTGCTCAAGTCCTGATGAACTGAGTTGAAACATATGATCCCAAAGCTCGATCCAGCTCTATGTATTACATTTTCTTTCATCCCAACCTCCCATTGTATGTAAACGATCTATGTAATTTTTGAAAGTGATACATCTTTAAAGACAGAATCAATCAATCAATCAATCAATCAATCAATCAATCAATCAATCAATCAATTCATTACGATATAATTTACCTTGAATGTGGACAAAATATTTCTGTGTCAACCTGCAAGTTCACACCCCTCCCTAAAACCCACCTATCCTAATATTTCTAGAAGAGTTCAATCTATTTAATATTATGCAAACCGATTATATATGCTTCTAGGATTTTGCCTTTGCGTCCAAATTTTGGCTGAAGTCGACCTTTATTTAGTTCAAACTTAGATCAGAAATCCATTGTGCAGAAATTCCAATGGTATCATTTCAGTTGATTACCAAAGCATTTATTCTTCCATAATCTTATACAGCTCAACTGAGGGGCATTTCTTAAGTCCCAAAGTTGTATTTTTTTGCAAAATCTAGATATGAAATATGTACTAGAAATCATAAAAGCCTAAGTTCGGTGAACAGGGTCAGTTGTTTTGCCACTGCTCTTTATTAGAGCAAATATTAGGTGGAGGTGTATTTGTAATTTTTTATTCACAGATTGTCACTGTCTTTAGGAAGCTCAACAAAAAAATAACAAGAGGAGTCAGTGACCGAGAGGTTGATAAGTTTGATATGAAATCACTTAGCTTTCACCTATGTGACTGTTGGTTCTAATTATAGCAGCAGGTTGAATGTCTTAGGATGCCTGACCAGACTTCACCTGAGCTTTATTTTGGTCTTATTTTGGTTTTGTGGTTTTTAAGTTTTGCATTTAAACACTTAGTTTTTATTACTGTGGGTTTGGAATCCAGATATGGCCTTAGCTCTTGAAAGCGATCAAAATCTCCAAGTTTTACTTCATTAAAAGGACGTCAGATTAAAATATTGATCTATGATATAAAAAAAACAGGAATAGTAACAAAGATCACAGGTGGATATGTTCTGTTGTGTGTGTTTTTAGCTTGACAGTACCTTTCCTGTGTAGTTTGACAGTCTTTACTCATTTCACACAAAATACATCTGCAAACAGCCACACATTATTTCCCATTTATAAAAGTGATTTGGCCTTTCCACTTCCAGTCATTGTCGGACAGTCATTGTGAAAGCGGTTTTAAAGTTTTAAATGAACTTAAATATCTTCTTTGAATATGCATTTTAATTTAATTAGTTTTTTTTCAGTTTTTTTTTTCAAGTGACATGTAGAAAACATAATATAAAAGGTTACAAACAACACAACAAACATAAGTACACAGCCATTATGTACTTATATATGTCACTGTAAACAGACATTACGTACTCATATATGTCACTGTAAACAGAATTTACATGACAACAGAAGATAATAATAAAAGCTATAAATACCAGTATCTCTCTCTCTCTCCATAAATCTTTTTAAAACTCTATTAACCTCCATAAAACACTGTATAGCAGGAACTGGGCAGACAAGGGTAGGGACGCCACTATCAGCCCCATTTTACAGTACCATTCATACACAGGATGTAGGTGTCACAATCTACCCAGTAAACATTTTTGGAGTTTTCAAATGTTTGATACTAAATGATTGCCAAAGGTTAAAAAATGATGGGTACGAAAATCATTTATGATAGGATGTTTTCAAAACATTTTATTTATACCATTTATGAAACGTTTAATGATAAATGTTACAAAAAAGTTACAAATGATCATATTAATGTCTTAATAATAATAATGGGGTCAGAGGTCAAATTCAATATCATTTTAAGGTTGTTCATTTATGAAACTATTATTTTATGTCTAAAATTGTTAGATAGTGGCTTAAAAATTGTGCCCCCCTATTCAATGTATTTCAAAAATTTACCATTAAACATTTAATAAACGGTATACGAAAAACGTTTTAAGAACATTCTATTATAAATGGGTTTCGTACGCATCATTTTTAACCTTTGCCAACGTTGACTTTCAAACATTTTTAAAACCCCAAAATGTTTACTGGGATGAGGTTCATGGGCTCACAGATCAGTTGACCCCTATGATCAAGAAAAATTTGAGAGATCAGTGTTCCAGCGGTTTGTTTAATGATGAAGTTAATCAACAACCTACTGCTGTGATCTCCTCCAGTGGACACAATATTATGCTTATTGTTATGTTGATTCATAATTATGTGTTAAATACTATGGCAGCATTTTTATTAGGTCTCTATAATATATACAAATGTGTTATCACATATCAATACAGTACAGTCTACTGTAATAATATGTACATAGCTCTGAAAAGTGTACAAATATCAAAATACAAAGTATAACTATGTGCCCATACATGATTGTTGTTACCAAAGTAGAAATATCATATTTACATATCTTCAGTGCTATCCTTTTTCTGTCATTTAACATATTTTGTTTTAACTATTAGTATTTTAACTTGCTAACCTGTAATTATATTCTATTGAACATTACACACTAGTCACATTCTTTTACAGTAACGTAATTTAAACTTAATTATTGTCTTAATAACTACTTAGCATGATAACATGTCTATGTTATGGCTCATGAGTGATTAGTGTTATTTAAGGAACTGTAGTGCACAGTTCGAACAGGGATATCTTTTGAGTGAGATGGATCATAATCTTATTATCTTGTTGTTTTATGATCTTGTTTTACCAACAATCCAACTTATGGGCACAAATCTTATTTATCTCCTTTTAATCTGACCTCTACGTTTTAATGTCAGAACACAGGATTGTGCTTCTTGCTGAGTAACTGATTTTACCTATGGGACACTGTCCTTTGTTCTTTCAACTTGAACTTCTTAGTATGACCTTGTGATTGTGACAGAACATAGTTCTGCAGGATTAACTGGATTTTATTAACCAACTTTGGCCTTGGAAAACCTCCTCAATTTATGCTAAAATTTAGAGCAGTTTCGCCTAGCTCTTTGTTTGGTATGACCTCCTTTCCTCTTTTGACCTTCCTTATTTGGGTTCCAAATCCCTGGTTTATAGGTGAAATTTCATTTTGGGAACCTTTTTATAATATGTCACATCTAAATGGGGTGCTACAATTTCTCTTTTAAACCCCCTTTTTGCTATAACTTCATACATTTCTGCTGTTTTCCATTTCCTATCAGCCCTTTATGAAGTAATATTAACATTTTGCTACCTTTGACATTGGGCTTGTAGTCCATTGGGGCTTATATGTCTACAAAAGTTTGGGACATTTTGTAGTCCCTTATTTCAATCCAGTCTTTTTGGCCTTTCACTGGTTTCAAGGTCATTATCATGACCTTGCTTGTCTTTTTGACCTTGACATGTAAATAACCTTACTCAAGATCACTGGTAGCTCTTGTTTCCCTATACATATTTATAAAGTTTGAAAGAGACCAAGAATATTTGTCCTATACTAAATGTGCTGCTTTAAATGTTTAAAATGAAAAAAATAAATTTAAATATTTTAATGCCAATCCTGTATTTTATTTTCTCCATGAGGAATGCACACACCATATGAAGAAGGGCAACATGCAACATGTTTTTCTGTCTGAAGCAAGGAGGAAATAGAATTAATACAGCATCATGAAGCACTGTACAAGAGACATAAGTTAGTTAATGTGACAGTCTGTGAAGCCTGGCTAGACAGCAGATTCTCATTCATCAAGTGTCACATTGTATGTCACACCAAGAGCTCTTCCTTTAAGGGGACTGCTGCAGCTTCAGCAAATCAGGATGCCTGGAGTTCCTCTACCTTGCTACTTGGAGAGCCATAACATCTTAAGGCAAATATCAAACGTCCACCCACCCACAGAGAACCCTGATCTCAGTGGCCAGTTACTTGGCACACTTTGGTCAAATGAAGTCACTGATGACAACATTTATAAATGCTGAGAAATCCAAATAGCCTGAGGCAAAGCAGGCAGCATTTTTCACATCCCTAGCTCAGAGGGCGCCAATTCATCTGACAGTGATTTCATGATATTAAGCACATAGAATTACTCGATACTGACAGTACACCCATAAACTAGCCCCTGCAGCGGCAACTAACACCTTTGGTTCCAAAGTTTTGATTCAAGTTGTAAAACCCCAGCCATCTGCAACCTATGTACCACAACAGACTGTTTTATATATGTCCAAGACCAGCAACACCAGGTTCACCAAAATCATCCAAAAACAAACACAGCAACAACAGCTAAGTTAGCAACAGACCCTTACATATAGTTTATGATCGTTTAAAGGGCCACTGCAACCAAATTTACCAAGTATATTTTTCAGATGAATAACACTGAGTGTTATTCATACAACACTACTGACATAAATAACCAAGCCAGAATACACCCAGTGGTGTATTATCAGCACTTTTATCAGTTGAAATGTATGTTTCTGCTACAGACCCTGAGAAATTAGGTCAGGTTACTACTTCTGTGTACACGTCATCAACAGAAGAAGTACTGGCTTTTCTGTTGTTTATGTATGCAGAGGTCAGTTGCTTTGTCAGTGTATTCTCTTTATTTTACATTTATTTGGAACTCTTTTGGAATAATTAAAGGGCCATTGCAACCAAAAAAAAACTATTTTCTCAGTATATGGAGCTTTGGATAAACCAATTGAGAAAAAATACAGATATACTGCATACAGACAGTTTATAAGATGGTGCTGGGGATATCTAGGAAAAAACATAAGAGTCCCTCTCCCTTCTTGTGTTACAGCTGTCATTAGATAAAAAATTAATTCTCCTGACTTTGTTGGATTCAAATACTGACAAACATGAAAACTTCAAACTGACACTGTTTTACATGGACACATGTTTTATTTTACATTAACATTCTGTTGATGATATATACCAAAGATTTTTTTACATAAACCAAAACAAATTAGCTGTGATGTTTTGGAGATGTTTTCTTTTCATGATATTCATTGTTACTATAGTTCTCATAAATCTAAAGTGACTGACTGTTTTAATCAATTGTGAGATCATTGCTTGTATAGCTTTTATGTTCCAAATCACAGACTAGTCTGTGTGGCTGTCAGTCAATTACAATTCATCTTCTGGCTGCTTTTTTAACTGCCATGACTTATTTAATAATTTTATTTCTTTTAAAACTATTTTATGAATTAAGACACATGCATATGTGAAGCCCAATCCATGAAATTGTCCATTTTGTGAAACAGGTTAAGAGTTTTAGCCAAATAAGACAAATGAAAATATGCAAAAATATAAAAATTACAGTGAATTGTAAATTATAAACACTGAAGACACTGTTCCAAGACTGTTCATATGCAATAAATATACATGTATGTTTTAATTTATAGCTGATGTTTTAGTTAATAAGAGACATGTTTTATTTAAATTAATAAACGCATAATTGTATGAAATATGTCTGTTTTGTTGCAAATCTAGAACTATAACTATCAATTTCTGTGGTAAAATAGGACTTTTTTTGCATAAATACTTGAATATGAAGTGTAAGTTAATGTTCACAGTAACAGTGAAGCAATAAAATACTTTTATGCATGAAACTTTCATACATGGTATTGCCTATTTATGGGCAAGCAAAAACTGGACAAACTGGCTATTTGTGATCATTATATAACTTTAAAATGCCAGCAAAAACTGGTCTGTATATTGCAGATGCTGAACATAAAGATAATACCAAATAATGATGCTATAATGCTTTGTAATTTAACCTAACACAAGGTTTTAACACACTGTTTTTATACTGAGATGTGAGTACAGGAGATTTGTTGTGTTCATGTGATGACCTATGTACACCACACACGTGAGGTCAAATGTTCAGTGAGGCAGATTTCTGCAGGAAAGCTAAACAAAAGCATTTTTTGTGGCTTTAACAGTGGTTGTGTGTATATTTATCTACTGGGTTGGGTAATATGTGCTTTGATGAACTTGGTTGCAGTGGGCCTTTAAAGGCCCAGTTGCACCAATTAAAGTTTTCTTTCAAAAACACATATTTTATACAGACAGTATTAGGAAATATGAATCAAGTACACATACAGCTCAATCCTGTAACAGCACAGTGTTATTGTTGGAGCCCAACTTAGGAGTCAGCCCATCTTAAGATGGGCTATAGCCCAACTTAGGATCCTAAGTTGGGTAGCCCATCTTAAGATGGGCTAGAACATATTAGCCCAACTTAGGATAATAAAATTCAAGAAGGTTTTTAAATCTAAAATTGAATATTATCCTTTTAGATAGAATGCCCATAGCTTCATATTAAGATGAATTGACAGATATTAGCAAACCATTATGTCATACTTCATGGACTGTTTAATCAACCAGTTTATTTAAGTACTAAAAGTTTAATTAAATAGCCTATGGTTGTGAATTGCTATTGTTATCTAAAGTTTCTTTTTTCTTATCCTTCCTAAATATTTTCTTACGGATATTAGCCCAACTTATAATATGCACAGGTAGTTTTTATTCTGAAACTGAAATAATATTAAGTATTTTACCTATATTTTTATCCCTTTTATTTACTTCAGTATGCATTGATAGGATAAGTCTGAATTCATTTATCATTCCAAGACAGTTAGTATGTGTGACAGTGGGAGGGGGGTCATTAGCTGACAAGATGTCAAATCCTTTTGGTGACATCCGCGTTGATGTAGCACATCGTGTCGGGGTAAAAAGCTATAGGCCAAGATCTATGATTGTGAAGTTTATGTCACACAGAGGTCGAGATCTGGTTCTCACATATGCCAAAAATCTTAAACAGTCACCCTTTGCAATAAGTGAGCACCTGCCAGTTAGTGTGAGAGAAAGACGATCTGCCCAAATACCGCTTCTAATTGAGAAAAGAAATGAAGCCAAAAAAAATCACACAAGTACCAGAGTCAAATTGGTAGCTGACAAGCTAATTGTAAACTCAAATGTAAGTAAAGACGCTTTTGAATTGAATCCTTTGGACACAACAATGCCTGCATCAGACCCAATACCTTTGGAAACTCTTCTGCACTCTAGCCCCGTCACAGTGAAAGGCAGCATATTTCAGGGACATTTGCATCCTGTACACACTGAAGGAGAGTTAATCCAGGCAATACGTGCCATATCCCAGGACAAGCAATTAGCTAAATCGGATCATGCCATGTATGCTTACAATTTCATTGATCCTGAAGGGGTTAACCGATGTGGTTACTTCGATGATGGGGAATGGACAGGTGGTAATATTCTGTCTACTCTATTGTGTGAGAAAGAGTTGTCAAATATTGTCATCATTGTCACAAGGAGTTTTGGTGGAGTTCACCTTGGAAAGAAGCGCTTCGAACTGATAAGACAAGTGGCCAATGAGACAATAGCCTTATATAGTAAATAAACTATCTTTTAAGTGGATATAAGAGCTAAAAATACAGTTGCCGCAAACAATATTACCTTGACCTTTAAAATCAATGTAGTTAGTTGATTTTTACTAGATATCATAACTTTAAGTTTACTTGTTTAACTTATGCATATAGTTATGATAAACTACAAAGAATGTAATTACCAATAATCTAACATATAATAAATATATAAATTAATCAATACATGTACACATATACAGGGTTAATATGGCTAAAATTAATTGGTGAAACATTTTGCTAACTGAAACCTACGATAAATATTTTGTACAGCCTTTTGTCTTGTCTCTTGTCGACTAAGTCTTGTTACTTGACAATGTGATTTATACTTGCATACACATGTGTCGTTTCCTTAAGGTTTTGGCTGTGGTTGGTTAAAGAGGTTTTATTTTACTTTATTCGTGGTCTTTGTGTGTTTTTCTTTAAGAGTTATAATTTTTGGAAATTTTGTTTAAAACCGCACATGATCACAAAATTTGATAATTAAATGTACTCCAGAGACAGTAGATGTTTTAACATGCTCATAATGTTCATGGTGTTATACTGATGTGTGCATTAAGATAATAACAGGTAACAATAGAAGTACAGTGTACAAGTGCAAACATATCTTGTTTTAAAAACCTATCTTAATCAAATGTATTGTGTTGGTTTGTCCATTTAAATAAAATTAACAACAATACAATGACTGTTTAGATGGCTATGTGTTAAATTCCTGGCACTTTTTGTTAAAAATCATACATGATTACAAAATTTGATAATTATGTGTATTTTAGTGATAGTGTTTTACATATTTCAAAGTAGGCAGACATATCTTGTTTTCAAAGGCTATCTTAATCAAATGAATTGTGTTAGTTTGTGCAATGAAAAAGTTAACAGCAATACAAACACCAATTGATGGCCAGTTGTCAGTCTTCTGGCACCTTTTTTGTTTAAAAATTTACTTGATAACATAATTTGATAATTAAGTGTACTTCAGAGACAGTAAGTTAGACTTACAATAAGTACAGTGTACCAGTGCAAACATATCTCGTTTCAAAAGCTATCCTAATCAAATGTATAGTGTTAGTTTGTGCATTAAAATAAAGTTAAAAGCAATACGATGATCGCTTAGATGGCTAATGCTAGGTTTCATGTACTTTTTGCTTAAAACCTTATATGATTACATAATTTGATAATTATGCACTTCAGAGATAGTAAGTGTTTTAACATGTTGTGTGCATTAAGATAACAGGCGACAGCAGAAGTACAGTGTACAAGTGCAGACACATCTTGTTTTTAAAAGCTATCTTAATTAAATGTATTATGTCAGTTTGTGCATTAAAACAAAGTTAATAGTCAGCAATACAATGACCACTTTGATGGCTAAGTGTTAGATTTTTGGCACTTTCTGTCTAAAACCTTATATGATTACATAATTTGATAATTATGCACTTCAGAGATAGTAAGTGTTTTGAACATGTGTGGATTAAGATAACAGGCGACAGCAGAAGTAAAATGCATAAGTGCAGACATATCTTGTTTTTAAAAGCTATCTTAATTAAATATATTATGTTAGTCTGGGCATTAAAATAAAGTTAACAGTCAGCAATACAAATACCATTAAGTGTTAGATTTTTGGTACTTTTTGTTTAAAACCTTACATGATTACATAATTTGATAATTATGTGCACTTCAGAGATAGTAAGTGTTTTAACATGTTCATAATGTTCATGGTGTTATACTGATGTGTGCCTAAAATAATAATAGGTAACGAAAGTAGTAAGTATATAAGTGCAGACATATCTTGTTTTAAAAGCTATCTTAATTAAATGTATTATGTTAGTCTGGGCATTAAAATAAAGTTAACAGTCAGCAATACAACGACCACTAAGTGTTAGTTTGTTGGTACTTTTTGTTTAAAACCTTACATGATAACATAATTTAATAATTATGTGCACTTCAGAGATAGTAAGTGTTTTAACATGTTCATAATGTTCATGGTGTTATACTGATGTGGCATAAAATAATAATATGTAACAATAGAAGTAAAGTGTATAAGCGCAGACATATCTTGTTTTAAAAGTTATCTTAATCGAATGGTTTATGTTAGTCTGTGCATCAAAATAAAGTTAAGGGTCAGCAAAACAAACACCATTCAGATGGCTAAGTATTACCACATGGCAGAAATAATTCATTCAAATCCTGTGATTATTAAATGTCACACACTTCACCTCAATATCAAGTCAATTCTTCACTGGAATTTTAGTTCAGTTAAAAATTAAAAAAAAAAAAAAAAACAATAAATGATATCTATATTGTCTCTTTTAGACATAGCTTTTAAGCATTTAAATAACAATCTAATCTAAAATAAAGCTAATTATACCAAACTATTAGTAAAATTAATTTGCTGTCCCAGATTGTGATTGGTGTCCTTCATTTTAAATGAGCAAATTCACGAGTGTTGTAAATAGTTTTTTGTGTTTCTGTTGTAAATTTTTTTCAAATATTTGTATACATATACAAGGTAGATGTTCTGACTTAATTGTGGTTTTATTTATTTCTTATTTGAATCAAGACATTGTTTTCAATATTAATGAAGCAAATGTATGTGGTATTAAACTCTTTTTATTGAATGAATTCATCACTATTAATAGGTTATATTTCTTTTTTTTTGTCTTAGTTGATCAGTTCTTACTGCCTGCGCTGGGCTACAGGTTTTATGTCACAATCAATCATGAATAGTATTACTGTGTTATCCGCAAACTGCAGGGGTTTACAAAATATGAAGAAAAGGGTAGATGTTTTAACTTATTTAAAAGAATTAAATTATAACATTGTATGTCTCCAAGATACCCACTGGACAAAAAAGGACATGGCTTCGGTTAGTAATATATGGGGAGGTAAATGTTATATACATGGGACCAGAACAAATTCAAGGGGTGTGGCCATATTGTTTAAAGATAATTTTGAATATCATATCATCTCCTCTGCAACAGACTTAGATGGAAATTATTTATGCTTGACAATTAAAACTGCATCATCAGTGTTTAATCTACTTACTCTATATGGGCCTAATACAGATAACCCAACTTTTTTCAGAGATGTAAAAGATATAGTGCAACAAAATAATCCAGATTACTATATTATGTGCGGTGATTTTAATTTAACACTTGATCCGGATCTTGATAGTATGAATTATAAACAATTAAACAATCCGAAAGCAAGAATTGAAGTATTAAACATGATACAGGAATTAAATTTATGTGATATTTTTCGAAATTTCTACCCCAAACTTCATAGGTATACATGGCGAATACGAAATCCGGTAAAGCAAGCCCGATTGGACTACTTTCTTACCTCAAGTTTAATGATTGACCTTATTTATAAATCTGAGATTAAACCTGGATACTTATCAGATCATTCCTTTATTACACTTGAAATTATTGAAAATAAATTTACAATAGGAAAAGGTGTTTGGAAATTCAACAACGATTTGTTGAAAGATGAAAATTATGTCCATCATATAAACAACCTAATCAATGATGAAATACTAAATTATGCCTTACCAATCTACCATCCTAATTATATAATTGGAAATTATCAGGATATAATATTTACAATTGATGACGATTTGTTTCTTGAAATGGTTTTTCTAAAGATTAGGGGAGAAACTATAAAGTTTTCTTCCTATAAAAAGAAAAATGAGCGAAGACTGGAAAAGCAGCTGTTAGAAGATATTGAGCAGATAGAAAATATGGAAGTATTAAACTTTCAACTGCTTGCAGACAAAAAGTTAGCTTTAGAAAGTCTAAGAGAAAAACGAATACAAGGTCAGATGATACGAAGCAGAATTCAATGTTTAAATGAAAGTGAAAAGCCTTCAAAATTTTTCTTTAATCTTGAAAATAAAAATTTCTTGGACAAAACCATTAAAAAGGTCAAAACCACAAATGGGCATTACCTTACAGAACAGGGGGAAATATTGAAATATATAGAGAACTTTTATAAAGATTTATTTTCTAATAAGGACAATGACCTCGAAAATGTTGATCTTAATGAACTTTTGAAAGACTGTCAAGTAGAAAAAGTTAATGATCATACTTTAGGCAAAGCAATTTCCACTCTAGAATTAAGTGAGGTTTTGAAAAAAATGAAACACAACAAATCACCAGGCATGGACGGAATAACCTGTGAGTTTTTGAAAGTGTTTTGGGGAAAACTTAAATTTTTTATAACCAGAGCATTAAACACATGTTTTCGAAAAGGTAAACTTTCAATAACATTGCATCAAGGTATTGTAACTTGCATACCAAAAGGAACAAATGAAAGATATTTATTAAAAAATTGGAGACCAATATCACTCTTATGTGTGACCTACAAACTTGCGTCTGGTGTTCTTGCATCTCGGTTAAAAATAGTTCTTGACAAATTAATTTCAAAAACTCAGAGAGGCTTTGTTAGTGGTAGACAAATAAGTGATTGTACACGATTAGTGTATGATATCATGGATACTGCAGAAAATAAAAATTTACCTGGTTTACTTTTATTAATAGATTTTCAAAAAGCTTTTGATTCTTTATCATGGAAATTTCTGTATAATACTTTAGCTTTCTTTGGTTTTGACAAACAATTTATTGACTGGATTAAGCTCTTCAATAATGATATCATAATGCATGTCTTGCAAAGTGGTTATTTATCAGAAGGTTTTAGAGTTGGGCGAGGATGTCGACAAGGAGATCCTATATCTCCATATTTATTTCTCTTTGGGGCAGACATTTTAGCACTACTTATTTTAATTAACCCAGAAATAGTGGGATTTAAATTCAAGTCTTGTATGTATAAACTTACACAGTTTGCGGATGACACAACTTTGATATTAGACGGCTCAGTAAGCTCACTGCAGGCAGCACTTAACACACTTGAAGTATTTGGTAATTTCTCAGGCCTTAGAATGAATAGAGAAAAAACGAAAGTTATATGGATTGGCAGGAAAAAATACTCAAAAGATAAACTTTACTTACCTGTTGATCTGGATTGGGGTAAATCCGAATTTCAACTGCTTGGAATAACTTTTCATGTTGAATTGAGTAAAATGCCCGAATTGAATTTGAAAAATACTTTAGATAAGGCCAATATAGAGCTCACAAAATGGCAATCGAGGCAAATAACACCAATTGGTAAAATAATTGTTTTGAAAAGTTTAATTCTCTCCAAATTCATCCATGTATTTTCAATTCTACCAATTCCGAATAGTTTTGTAAAAACTTTAAATCTAATATTTTATAAATTTTTGTGGAACAACAAGCCAGATAAAATAAAAAGAGGAACAGTGTGTTCCAGCTATGCTGGTGGTGGTTTGAAAATGATTGATATAAATGAATTTATTAAATCCTTAAAAGTGTGCTGGATACGGAGAATAATTTGTGACCCAGAGTCCCAATGGCTTAAGTTATTTCACGAAATGTATGGTAGTGAAAAAAAATTTCACATTGAGAGTATGTGGTTTAATAATATTAATTGTAAAATGACAAATGGCTTTTGGATTGAAGTAATGAAAAGTTGGCAGACACTTTGTCATAAATGTAAATTGAGAAGTAATGTTGATATTTTGAATTCTTGCCTTTGGTATAATCCAAAGTTGGCAAGAGATCCATTTTATTTATCAGCATGGTATAAATAGGGGATATACTGCATAGGGGATATTGTAGACAACAGGGGGAAAGTAGAAGCCATTGAAGTATTGAAGAACAGATATTACTTCAATATAAATATACTTGATTATTATAGAGTCAAATTACATGTTCAAAATTTTATCAGTAAAAACAAATTTGGAGAAAATTTTCATTATGCTAGACCATCTCTTCCTTTTCATTTGAAAATCTTAATGAAATCTAAAAAAGGGTGTCAAGATTTTTATGATATTTTTGTATCTGACATAGTAAAAGAACCAATTGCAAAAATAAAATGGGAAACTCTTATTGATCATACTGTTCCAAATTTTTGGAAAATAATATACAGAGTTTGCTTCAAATCAATTGCTGATAATGAACTTAAGTGGTTCCAATATAAAATAGTTAACAATATTTTGGCCACTAAATACTACCTGTATAAAATAAAGCTCTCTGAAAGTGACAAATGCCAACTCTGTAATTCTCAAACAGAAACTATATGCCATCTTCTTTCGCAGTGCAAAAAAACTGAAGAATTGTGGAAAAATGTCAAAAACTGGATTTTTATGCGAACTGGGATAAATGTCACATTTACAGAAACAATGAAAATTTTGGGATATACGAAATATGATGAAAACTTTTGGCCTGTAAATTTTATACTTATCAAAGTAAGACATTATATTTACCGTTGTTCAAAGACAAAACAATCATTGAATATTTTTCAGCTTCAAAAAGAAATCAAAAATAAATATGAAGAAGAAAAATTATTAAGTAGATTTAATTGTCAAAACCACATATTTGATAAAAAATGGTCAATATGGCAGAGTCTGTTTTTGAATATTTAAACAATAAGTATATAATGAATGAACAATGGAAGGGCACTGCTTTTTGTTTTACCAGTCAGATTGTTATTTGAAAATATGTTCTAATATAGTTTTTTTTCCCTTTCTTTTTTCTTCTTTTTAAATTTAGATTTATTTGTATAGTATGTAATGTGTTTTTGATGTTCACTTTTCATATCACTGTAATAACCTTGTAATCTAGTGAAAAATAAAAAAATAAAAAAAAAAGATGTCTGTTGTTCAACTACTCCTTTCAGCTTAATTGTTTTACTTCTGGGAAGTGATTAGGCAACTGGATTACATTGTGATTTAGCTATTGTTTCAAGGCTCTTTTCAAGTTAATTTGTTTGACTATGTGTGTGACTTGTTAACTGGATTAGTGTTTAGATTTACCTTTTGTCCCAGCATTACTTTGTAACTTGATTTGTTTCACTTGTGCTTGCGTGACTAGCTGACAGGATTAAATAGGTATTGTAAGATTCTTTTAAGGTATTATTACATGGTTAAGGAAAACATGAACATAATCATAATTTTTAAAAGCTTAGGTTCTTAAGTAGACAATTACTGCTGTTTGACCGAATACATAAGATTAACTTGTTTGATTAAATTACATTTTAGTAATAATTAGTGTAATTTTGAAAAGGTAATTTGCATTTTTCTTGTGAAAATAAAGTGCTGTTTATAAAACTTTGCTAAATTTTATAATATGACTCGCCCATAAAATCACAAATGGGTTCTCCCCCATAAAGGTTTGATAGGATTAAGTCTCTTTATGTTTTGATATTACTTTGATGTTGAATTGTTTCACCTTATGACTGAGGTTTTCCTATTATTCACTTCGCCCACCCCAAGTGAAACAAATCAACATCAATAGAATGTTGAAACAATAGCCACAAATCCAATTAAGAAATCATCCTGATACAGACAAACAAATCAACATCAAAGGAATATTGTAGTGCCTCTCAGGGCTCAGGAAACACTGATGCTCTTTTGTTTTAGAATTTTTGGGCATTCTGTTTTGTTTTAAATATTAGTGCTATTATATTATATAAACTAAAGGGTTCCTCTTTTGAAATAGTTTAAAGATGTCTTCTGAAGAAAAATATTTTATTAATTTATCATGTCATGACAATGAATATGAAGAATCAATTCACACACAGTTCACTGATGTTAACTGAATGTTAAATGTTAAAAAAGTATATTAGGAATAAAACCCTATCAGTTTGAGCCATGTTATGGGTTTGATCAATAATTTATTTCCACAAAGTGTCACCACCCATGTCAATGGGGACTTTTTATACATACAACATTCTCGCATTTGAAGAAAAAGAAAGAGGGATTAATATTCTAAATTAAGTTTATACAATGCTGGAAAAATTTTTGCATTAGAAATTTACAGCTGAGTAAGAATGATACTGTAACAAATAATGGTGTAATGGTATACAATAATCATAATTGAAGCATTTGTAAATCACTAAAGTGATGTAGCAAATAACCATCCACTAAGCCACAAGTGTCTGAAAAGGTAGTCACTAAAATCTTTATTAGTGGGCCAAAAAGTTTGTTGAGCTAATCCAAAAGTAAAAAAAAATAACTTTATCTAGAACTCAGAATCTGACCTTAGCTGTATCTATGCAACTATTTCATCTGTGTCCCAATGCCTACTGTGGAAGAATCAAATTGCTGTCACAAAATAGACCCAAGTATCTCAAAGAATAGGGTACCATACCTACCTTGAATCCGGGTCGTTTGGCCGGTGACTTTTTGGGGGTAGGACAATTTGCCGAGGACATTTTTATGGGTTATTTTAACATGGTCCTAAATGAAAAAAACTTTTGTAAACATTGGAAAGCAATCAGCATTTCTGAGTAGGAATCAAAGGCCTTTTATTTCTTTTATGAACATTATATTTAATCCTGAGCAGTTATCAAAGGCCTTTTAATTCCTTATATTTAAACCTGAACAGTTATCAAAGACTAAACTTAAAATCAGTCAGCAATTCTGAGTAGGAATCAAAGGCCTTTTAGCTCCTTTATAAATTAACATCATGTTTATTCAAAGTCATCATTTTTTTATAAGAAAGTGATGATGAAATGGTTAAAAAACAGTTTATTCTATTTGAAACAATATTAAAATGACATTTTAAAACTCCTTTTGCAATATGAACACAAGTTTTTTTTTCATTTGGGCCAAATAATAAACATGTAATAACATAAATAAATAACATGTAAAAAGTCACCAGTCAATTGTCCTACCCCCCCAAGAAAGTCACCGGCCAAATGTCCACCAGCCGAACTTCTGCTGGCCAAATGTCCACCGACCAAACGTTCGCTGGCCAAATGTCCACACATTTTGCTTATCATAAAGACCATTGACACAGAAAAGTTGAGATAATTGAAAGATATAGATATATTGCATATCGCCAGTTGGCTTGTTGGTGTTGGGGATGTCTTGGGAAAGAAGTATGTGTCCCTCAATCTGCCTGTGCAGTTAGAGAATTCAGACAGAATTTCCTAGTGTTGATTATGAAGGTTTCAAACCAGATAGAGAACTCTAACAACTAGAATTATAGGGGAAGAAAAAGTTCAGCTAACAGAAAAAATGTATGACTCAATACAACTTGTGGATGTTTAATGGGATAAACTTGAATTTGCTGACAGAATAAATGACATGTTGATAAGGAAGCAGATTATGCTTAAACTTTCTTGTAGTTGAAATGTTATAGAAGGGTGTAGTAAATAGCCATATTTAAATTTTAAGTCAAAGAACAATATAAAACAAAATACATGCATGTAATTAAGTGGCCCGTGAGAGGCATCGTTGCCTATGTTTATTGTATTATATCACTCCTATAAAGTAGATTCTATACATTTTAATGATAGATATCATTTAGTATTTTACTAAAAGCTAAGATTTGTTATCACGGAAAATGTGTTTACTGTAGTAAACAAACTGCCACTTTTCTATATCAAGGCAAAGCTTGTGAAATATAACACTTGTAAATGTAAAGGTCAAAGGTCAAAGTTGGGGTTTTTTACGTCCCGTTCAACAGCCAGGGTCATATTGGGACAGGTCCTCAGAATTGCCACTTGTGGGACTCGAACCCACAGAGGTGACAGCCTATGATTAGATGCCAAACTTGCTAACCACTAGGCCACTGAGGACCTTTTGTAAATGTAAAAAATGTCTGTATAAATCATAAGCATAAATCAGTTCAGATAAATAAAATTTAGTTCTTCATCACTGAACACTTGTAAGATTTATATGGTTAAGAAAAATAAAGCATAGGTGCATCCACCTAAATTAATTAAATTAAATATATTTAATGTAAAAACAAAGTGTGTTTTACTGACATGAGCAAATGGGGGAATCTGTTTTCTCTCTTGGTTAAAATAATCTATAATATTTATCACATATAGCATAAAATATTCCCAAAATAATTGGCAATAATATTTTTTTTCACTTTTCCTTTATTTTGAATGTTCAGAAACTAAATTATGAAATGTAGTAGTGAAATTTTCTAGAACACATAAATAAAACACTATCTAATCTGTTAAACTGCATACACAGCAAACTCCCTGCCTACATCACAGCTAACAAGCCAAGAAGTAAGCCAGGTTGGGATAAAAAATTATTTATTAGTAATAACACACACTGTACAATAATACACACTAAACTAACACAAATACTAATACATTACTAGGTTACTAAGTTAACTAAAATACTAATAACAGTTACTAACTACCAATAATGATGATACTGGTTTAAACAGTTATAAAAGCAGAAGTTACGATTACTAAGATTACTAAAATTACTAACACTTGACTTTTCAATTGGTTAAAAATGTACAATAAATAATTTTTGGTTATATACAGCTAGTAATTTGACTGACAAGTGAAGCAGGGGTTTGTACCAGGCTTCTTACAGTTTGTTGGAGTATAATACGGTTTACCCAAATGCCAGATAGTGGTAGTTAGGGTTGTAGCAATTTTTTGAAAGCAAGGGAGACTGAACCTTGAGCTTGGGGATTGGAGACAATATATGACCATACAGCCTCAGAGGTCCAGGTACCTTGCTGTTGAATTGACTGGAGGGATACATCCGCATTGAATGCCAGGGAGGCTCCAGACCTCCTGAAACAGTGGAAGGAGTGGGACGAGGGGTCCAAACCCAGGGAATTGAGGATGGAAGCCAGGGCTTTTCGGACCTTACTTTCAGTGAGGGGGCCAAAGGACTGGCCCTGGGGAGTGGCAAAGAGGGGGGCGTTTGGGGGGAGGGGGAAGGCGTTGATCATGTCTTGAAGGGCAGTAACTGGACAGAGGGGGGAAGGTGAGAGGACTGGAATCTGAACAGTGGCAAATTGAGATTGTTTCTGGAGGGTTTTGGACCACTTAATTACAATAGTGGCAAAGTCCTTATGAGGAATGAAATCGGCCCTACATAGGTGGATAAGGGGGGAAAAAGTAGTAACAGAGGGGGGGACAAGGTTGGAAAGGCGAAAGAAAGCAAAAAAGGCAGTGAGAAAAAGGGCTTTGTAGGAGGGGCCAGAGGGGAGGAGGGTGCATGAGGAAACGATGGAAAGAAGGGACTGAAGGTCAAAAATCCCTTTAACTTTTTTAGGGACAGGGACGTGTAAGGCAATACTTCTAAGGGCCAAGATGACAGAATGGTGGGAAAAGGGGGAAAGAGGAAGTGATAAAAGTTTAAACTGGGACCTAATGGAGGATAGATAGGCCTGAATACTGGCATGGGAAATGTTGTTAAAACATAGGAATTCAATGAAAGCCAGGATGGAAAGATGAGTTGCTTCTAAGATGTCCACCTGGATGAACTGGAGGAACTGGAGGAAGAGTTTGAAGTGGGACTGGTGTGTCCGGAGGGTCTTTGGTCGATATGCTGATGGGATTCTCGCAGAGGTCAGCTGGAGTAATGCACACATAGCTGGACTAGAACCTGAAATAAAGAGACAAATCATATAGCTAGCTATATGCTTAAGTTAATTTGCAACATATCACTGGTAACATGACACCACACTGGCTGATTAATCATTGTCACTAATTTGTGCCAATTGTCGGTAACTAAGTGCCAACGTGACAATAAGTCGGCACACTGATTGTTTTTCCCTTGTACATGTATCAATTTCAACTTAATGTCTTTCAGGGCTGTTTCCAGCCAGATATTTCGTACTATGGCTCCCAAGCCATTGTCCTTTGTAACTCCCGTATTCACCACAGACACAACAGCTTCATTATCACACTTGATAATTACTTGTTTATTTTTCCATGCCTGACCCCATAGCCTCAGTGCTAACAATACGTTCCACATTTCTAAGTGGACAATAGTGAACATTGAGGGGATTTCATTGTCTTTAAATTGATATGTGTAGACACACTGATTAAATCTGCCACCTAGGCCTGTTAGGCAGGCGTCTAATTCAATTACATCCATGCTATACAAATTGGTATGCATATATGTGGCTGTGCCATTGAAATCTTTCACAAACGTTAAAAACCAATTAATATCCTGTCTAATTGGGTTTGACATGGGGGTTTTCTGTTTGGTCATATTTCTTAATGTATCCAACAATCGATTGACAAAGTACCTGGCAGCATGAACTACTTTATGAACAAACATGAGGCTGCCCAGGAGACTTTGAAGTTGCTTCTTTGTGAAGTGGGTTAATTTAACAAACTTTTCACAACCTGAAAGGATTTCTTGTAGCTTGTCTTTTGGGATAGACATAGAAGCCTTGACAGAGTCAATTTCAATACCAAGGCAGAGGATGCGAGTGGTAGGGGGGGGGGGGTTAGTTTCTTGGGGTTAACAGGGATATTGAGGTCCTGGAGTAGCTTGCACATAAAATCAAAGCTTTCCTGGGCTTTACTGCCCACTTCCGCCCCTAGTAAATCATCAATGTAGGACATAAGATAATAGCCCTGTTTTGCATGTAAATATCTTAAAAAATCAGTGAGTCTACTGCACCCCATGGCCCCCGTACGATGGCTGAACGCGTACGAGCCGTCCACGTAATACTCATCCTGCCATAGAAGACAGAGGAGGGGATAATCTGCTGGATCAACCTTCAGCTGTCTGAAGGCACGAGATAAGTCGATTTTGTACATGAGAGCGCCTCTACCAAGTTTTCTGAGTCTGTCAGTGAACGTATCTACTGAGGGGTAGCATAGCTTGAAGGCTGTGCCCATGTACTCATTGCTATCCGTACGACAGTTGACACTGGCCCCAATGGGCCAGGAGAGGTCTATAATGACACGACGTTTGTCACTATCTTGTTTGTTACGAGTTATAAATGGTGAAATATGTGTAATTTCCCCAAAAGGTTTACTTTTAAAAGGGCCAAAAATTGCCTGATGGTGTATTTCATCTCGCAAGTAAGCTGTAACATGATCCGGAAACTGCAAAGCTGAGGGATGGCTGTCTGAACACGAGATGAGATCCTCATGGGTACCTTTAAAGTCCATTGGGAACCCATAACGCAGAAAAAGGGGGAGGTGCCAATCCCAATAACCCTCAGCAAGTTTATCAATTAAATCTAAATTCATAGTATAATTGATTTGCACCCGTGCTCCCAAGAAATTAGGGCACTGGAAACTGTTGACATAATTATATAATCTCACAGGGTCTCTACAAAGTTCTGGGTCATGTATACTTTTATCACATTGCCTGATTTCCTCGAATTGCAGGGGGGACAGGGGTACAAAGCCAGTATGCTGTGGTTGTTGAACCATGAACTGGGAGAGAGCTTGACACTTATTGTCAAGTATTTGAATATCAATTCTTCCTAATTGTTTTTTGGTCACCTTGGCCCACGCATACTGACCTAAATCTTTGATTTTTGGGTTGGTATGTAAACCCCTGTCACACCTGCAAGATGATTCCACAGGGCAGGGAATATACGGTACACAATTTACATTTATATCATGTGAACTGGGCACATTCTCTTGTACACAATTATCTATAGCTACTAATGTTTCTTTAATGTCAACTACTCCTTTACTACTGTCAATGTCTTTCTCTGTATTTACAATTGAAACACTACTGTCATTAACCGTAACTTTTACTTTTTGTCACTGCTGTGACATACCATTACTGTTTTTCCGTCTCTTGTTGTTACACTGGGTTTCAGAGTGATTGTATAGCCTGCTGTACGTATACATACAATATGCACACACATGCTTGTGTGTTATCAGTCCCTGGTCGTGGTCAGTAGATTTCTGGCACCTACCCTCATTGTACTCTTTACACGGGATTGAGCTTGGCTTCCTGGACCCCTTTTTGTTGCTGTTATTGTTGTTTTCTACTTGGCTGCTACTGGGATTACTGGTAGCTCTGACATACGTTTTTCTCACCTTGTTGACCTTTTTAAGGTCACTCCAAGTGACGAGGCCCTCTTCCATCTTTGTCATAACCACCAGGTGGGCCCCTTTTGCTGCCTGCCAGCTGTGGTCACATACATTCTGAAAAAGTTCTGTGAGGTATTCTATCATGTTACCCTTTATGTGTACGTTCGGTTCCTCCTGTACGGACCTTAGGAACCCCAGTACAAATTGTGCTTGAGTCAGCTGTTCATAGCTTACCCTTGCTCTGAGATGTCCTACAAAGGCACAGTCTTGTGGCCACACGACCTCGACCTTTTCTTTCTTCCCTTTGACCTTGGTGGGTGGTTGTGGTGGGCAGGATGGGGGCAAGTTAAATTGAAGCTGATTACGTTGGTACTGAGGAAGAGCAAGGTGATTCAATTCCTGAAGTCTTTGTTGCACCAGGTCCTGGTTAACTGCCGTCGTCCTCAGGGCTTGGATGCTGGGGATGATAGGGTGCTTTGGGTTCGCTACGGGGTTGTTGGTGTGTTGGACTGCTGCATAATTCAGTGGGTTGTGAGGCACTGGCCCAACATGTGTGACCCCTGACATTGCTAGAGGAACCTGAGCTGGTAAGTGTGACCCCGGCATGTGGTTCGCTTGGGTTTGGGGTTGTTGGAAGCCATTCTGTGTAGCTTGGGTGGCCTGTAACGTATTGACAACTGGAACTTGACAGGGGATACTGATGGGTGGCTGCATAGCCATAGTGCCTGGGTTATGAGAAGCACCTGTTGGCCTAGTTATTCCTGCCACTGCTAATCCTGTCCCTTGGGCTGTCGCTGACATCACTGGTCCCCTCTGTGTGGTTGCAAACACCACTGAACTAGGTCCTGCCCGTACCTGGTGAGTGTGGTTTGAGGTACGGCAGGTTGAGAAAACCGTTTGGGTGTTTACGGTACTTCGAATCTCCTGCTGGACATGAGTTTGAACCTGGGAAAACAGGCTAGAGGTAGTGGTACTGGTGGTACTATTAGAGTGTGCATGTACTGGTATACGTACGCTCTCTGAAGTTCTAGGTATAGGGATGTATACGCTTCTGTTCTATTAACAGTACCAAATAATGAAGTGTCATTCACCTGCCTGTTACGGGTCGACTTTTTCCGTTTCCTGGGGGTAGAGGTGAAAGTGTCAGTGTGAAGTTCTTGTTCTACTTGTGACATTCTAGCGGATAGCTTTTGAAGTTCAGCCAGTATTAATTCATCTGTCCTAAGATTCCCTTGCTGAGGTTGTGAGGCCATGGTCGTAATCACTGTGGCCGAGGAGTTTCCAGTAACCGTACTGCCTGGGGGGCCGGTCTGTATTGGACTAGGTGATCTACCTGCAGTTTGCTGGGTGAGAAGGGCATTAGCCGCTGCTGCAGCCTGTTGTGAAGTAATGTTTGTTGCCATACCTGTCCTGAAACACCTTCTTCCCACGGGTCTTATATGTGAGGTATCACACTTACTACAAAAAAGTTCCATATACTGACACTTCCCTTGCAATGTTTCACTAAAACACTATTTTTTAAAACAAAATAAAACTGAATCCTTAAAAAAAACCAGGTATAATCACGAAATTTTTCTAAGTTCCACGTCTGATCACTTTCAAATCCCACAGTAAACAACTTATGGCGCCAACACAGGGTCATGTGATTAAAGGCCCAACCTAGCAAACTTAAGGTAGGTAGCTAATTACTGTCGTAACTTCTGGCTTGAGAGGCTAAGCCCCTATTAGGCCAAGCCAACAGAAAACATGGCTGTGTTTTCTGCACTCAGTGAATCTGGCATTTATGTAAACAAATGGAGATTGGAGACTAACTGGGAAATTGCTTGCTGTATAACATGTATTTTCTTGCTTGTGAGTTTATATACAATTCAATGGTGGATTGTTACTTTTTCCTGCAACTGGGCCTTTAAGTTCCACAAGGCAATGCAACTTGCATTGTTGTTTGACACGGACAATGCACACAACACTTAAACCACTCTACCAACGACTCAATACACCACATCCAATGACAATGTGAACCTGACAAAATACTTGTCAAGAACCTGAAGACGGAGCTTTTAAGAATTTGAAATAACTTTGAAATAACTTTCAGCCAAAAGGCCAATTATTAAGATTAAAAAACTGATACACCTTTTGTTGTCCAGTGTGACATGCTTCTATAAAAATAAGTAAATTGAAGTTCACATGTGTACACATTCATATAATTTAAGCAATTGGTTCTGCACTGATGCAGGAATATGGCCGTAAGAACAAACATATGCTGAAAAAAGGTGAAACAGAAAAAGAATCCATGTCTCTTGTTTGGACGAAAAAAGTACTTTCATATTTGCATGGAAAAAGTTCTTAGTTAAAACTGATCATCAGCCTGCCATTTACATCAAGCAAGCAAAAATGAACAGTAGTGACACTACAAGCTCGTCACTGTTCTCACAGTCTTTCAATTTTAGGATTAGGGCTGTATGGGGCTCAGAAAATATGGTTGCAATGTGTCTGAGCAGAGTAAAACTATCTTTAGGGATGGCTGTCGCTTTCTCTTTGTAGTTGTTTTGGCTATAGCAAGTATTGTTTTAGGGCAGAGGTATGTTATGTAATTAATTTTAATAATATTACAAAATCCCATGTTTTAACCAAGGGTGTGCGTGTGTGTTCTGTAATTAGGGTAAATAATGCAGTTAAATCTTTAAGAAATTCCTTGATTCTACATGTGCTTTAGCAATATATGCATATTGCCAAATAGGGTATTTAGTTTACTGTCACTCTGCAAACTTCTCCACACGTTGAACAGGCAATGAAAACCAAGTTGTGTTAATATCTTGCTGGGGTGTGTGATGCTATTGTCAGCACCATTCACTGAGGGACAGTTATGTGTTAGGAGTTTTATGTGTCATTTGGTAGATCTTCAATACCACAAGAAGAAGTGTTTATCAAGAGTCTCCTATCATGCACACAAGGAGTTGCTTTTCTGTTTACCAGTGTGTTTACATCAGTTAAAAATTGTGGCATATGATCTACCTACTATCACCATGTCTTGTAATGTACCCTGCCGCATGAAGCCGTGTTTATCTAAGTCCACGAACATTCACATGTGTGCTCACTTATTAGTTTACCAGTATGTGTCTGCCACTGTCGTGATGATGTAGTACCACATTACAAGGAATTATGATTGCACTGAACTTCAGTGAAGATATATAATATTATCATCTACCATATTCTATTTCTGTGTGAAGTGACTGCAATCGGAGTGCATATTCAATCACAGTCATAAAGAAACTACCTATTTGTGTAACAACAATTTATTAAAGCTTATGAATTTGCTTTTGTAGAAATATCAATTGCATATTTGAAACACAAAAAGCTGATGTTACCGCATAGTGTGAATTTTTATTCAGTAATAAAATTTGTATTGATATCCTCTAAATTGAATATTGTGAAAGTTTCGGGAAAAAGTTTTGTCCGGGCTGTATCTCAGAAACCGTAAGGTGTAGGAAGTTGATACTTGGTAGGGACATTGGTTAGAGAGTGTAGTTGTGCAACGTCATAGTCTGTCCTTGATTTGACCTTTGACCTTTCCATAGTGACCTTGATCTATAAAATCTTGTCCGGGCTATATCTCTGAAACTGTATGGTGTAGGAAGTTGATACTTGGTAGGGATATTGGTTAGGGGGTGTAGGTGTGCAACGTCATGGAGTGACCTTGATTTGACCTTTGACCTTACCATAGTGACCTTGACCTATAAAATCTTGTCCGGGCTATATCTCAGAAACTGTAAGGTGTAGGAAGTTGATACTTGGTAGGGACATTGGTTAGGGGGTGTAGTTGTGCAACGTCATAGTCTGACCTTGATTTGACCTTGCCGTAGTGACCTTGACCTATAAAATCTTGTCCGGGCTATATCTCAGAAGCCGTAAGGTGTAGGAAGTTGATACTTGGTAGGGACATTGGTTAGGGGGTGCAGTTGTGCAACGTCATGGTCTGACCTTGATTTGACCTTGCCGTAGTGACCTTGACCTATAAAATCTTGTCCGGACTATATCTCAGAAACCGTAAGGTGTAGGAAGTTGATACTTGGTAGGAACATTGGTTAGGGGGTGTAGTTGTGCAACGTCATAGTCTGACCTTGATTTGACCTTTGACCTTGCCGTAGTGACCTTGACCTATAAAATCTTGTCCGGCCTATATCTCAGAAACCGTAAGGTGTAGGAAGTTGATACTTGGTAGGGACATTGGTTAGAGAGTGTAGTTGTGCAATGTCATGGTCTGATTTGATTTGACCTTTGCCCTTGCCGTAGTAACCTTGACCTATAAAATCTTGTCTGGGCTATATCTCGGAAACTGTAAGGTGTAGGAAGTTGATATTTGGCAGGGACATTGGTTAGGAGGTGTAGGTGTGCAACGTCATGGTCTGACCTTGATTTGACCTTGCCGTAGTGACCTTGACTTATAAAATCTTGTCCGGGCTATATCTCAGAAAACGTAAGGTGTAGGAAGTTGATAGTAGAGACATTGGTAAAGGGGTGTAGTTGTGCAACGTCATGATCTGACCTTGATTTGACCTTTGACCTTGCTGTAGTGACCTTGACCTATAAAATCTTGTCTGGGCTATATCTTGGAAACCGTACGGTGTAGGAAGTTGATACTTAGTAGGGACATTGGTCAGGGGCCATAGGTGTGTATTATCATGGTGTGACCTTAATTTGACCTTGTCGTAGTGACCTTGACCTTTAAAATCTTGTTGCACCTTCGGTTCTGTCTTTTGATGCAGATTAAGCACTGTTAATTCATATTAGAATTTATTAAGAATTTTACTTTCATAACTTCCCATTGTAAGAGATAGAATTTCATCAAGTGAGCCACAGATTTTGCTCCAATACCACACATAAGCGTTCATTAAATGTATTACCACTTATGTATGCATGGTCATAACATCTAAACCATAATTCGGCCATGCAGATGTAGATAAAGAATGTTGAATTTTAGTTTACTGATTAATGCTGTCATCTTGTTATTGAATTGACTTGTTTTAATACTTCATCTTTACATGCATTATCTTTGTTTTAAACATTATTTTCTGCATTTAAACATTTTTTGGAACTTTATATACCTGACAGTGGTCTGAAAGTATCCTGAACTTTGTACTGGTACAGTGCGTCTGTATCTCATGGTGTTGAAAATATTTCCCTAGGCTGTGGGGTACGGGCATCTCTGATGCTATTTTTTCTATTGTATGATCAGTATACATCCTATGTAATATTAGGTTATTGACGAATAAAAGGAACACCAGCATTTTATTCTTTGTAAAAGAAAATTTATTACAATTTTAAATTTTTGACAAATAATGAACATTTTTCAAATTATCTTATATAAGTATCAAATATGACTTTGTACAACAATGAAGTGCAGGTACTGTTGTGGCAGATTGAAAAGGTTACATTGTGACTTTTCACACCACAAAAAGTCAAGACATCATCCGAATGTCATGTGTTAGTAGAAGACAATATACAAATCATGACACAACACATACAAAATTACACTTTCCAATCTTACTAGTCATAAAAATAAAACATAGAAAAAACAAAAGTACCAGAATATCCAGGCAACACAGGTCATACATTCAATTAGCCTGAATTTCCATCTGTAAGGTATAAATATATAGAAAAACAATAGTTTTTTTAATTTCAGTTTGACTAGGTGGATAAAAATGGAAAATGAAATAAAACTTTAAAATTCTTCAATAGCTAAGGAAACACAGGAGTAGCATCCCCTTCATTAAGACTGTCATTCTCTTCTACTTCAATTTCTTGTACAGGAGTTACCAGAACAGAAGGTCTTTGTTGTTTGTCATCCTTTGGATGTCCACTGTCCTCTACTGATCTGTTTTGGGAGGTAGTTAAACTGAAATGTCCACCATTCACCTTAAGGTGCTGATTCTCGGAGCAACCTTCAGCCTCTGCAACTTTGTTTTCTTTGAACACCTTTGAAAATTCCCAGACTTCACTGAAAACTGGCATCAAAGTTATTACAATCGCTCCTATGACTCCCCAAACTGCAGATATGCTGATCTGTAGAGAGAATAAAACAGACAAATAAGACAACAGATGGCTTTTGAATACAAAAATCTTAAAAACCATATGGCTATATTTGGGTTTATGTCAAAACCAACAAATTGCAGTATTTTAACTGACTGTTGTTCTTGTATCCCATTGTTTGTTAAGTTTGTAAGAATGAGGGTACATTGAAATGTTTCACTACTTCTCCTTGTCTGTGGACACCATTGCAGTGTGGTTGGTCAAAGTTTCTGTACTGTAAACTGCCAACATTTAGTAAAGCTTCCATCAATTTTCCCAAATTTAAGCTCTGAGTACACACATTATTTAGATCTGAATTTATTCAAGTGACATATTTCCAGAGTGTTATAGATGAGAGAAACCAGCCATTTTGTTTTGTTTAGCAACATGCTGCCCTTAAAACCTCTGTCGATCAATAAGCAGATGTGCATACCTTCACTAAAATTTAAAATCTGACTGTAAGTTGGGACCGAGTCTTTTTGAGGGGAAAAGGGGGCCTTTACTTGCAGAGTGAATAAAACAGAATTATTAAGTACCATGCCATCAATAAAGGGGGGATTACATCTATCACCAATACCAGCCTTAAATTAGGCAGTGAGAAATTCTTAACTATCTTTTATAAAACCCACAAGAGAGAAATGTAAATTAATGATATACTAAGAAGAATTCTTAGAACAAAGGCCTACTCCAAGTAGCTGAGTATCCCCATATTGTCATTTCTTCCAAATACTGTTTTTCTATTTTACCCTTAAGTATTGGATAGCATGCCCATAAAGATAAAGAGATTAAGGTTGAAAACAAAGGAAAATGCATTGAAAAATCAGTTAAAATAAGATTTTTGGGATTTGTTTTGCATTCAGAGTATGTTCTGGATATTTTACCAAAATTTTACCACTTCTTCCTTTTGTCAGGTCCTATCCACATTAAAAAAATTCAGAGGGATCTGTTCATTAGTTTTGAAGCAATATAGACAAACATAAAGACTGAAAAAGAATGGATGCACCCCAAAACGTATCCTCCTTTGCATAACTAACATAAGGTAACATAATAAATACTAGTAAAACAGGACAAAAATGTATATTTATCTAGGGATACTCATCAAATCTCATGATTTGCACTAGTTAACTTGATATTTGTACAACACAAATGGGTGTAAATATTTATTTTTCATCCAACTTGTACTTATAAAGTTTGTCTTACCCAAGCAGTAAAGTGACTCAGATCAAGCACACCAGATGATGTCATTATGGCAGGCCACAAAACAATGAGTATCAGTGCTAAAGCAATTGCACCATATATAGCCAACTGTCTAGCTCCTTTGAAGGTTTGTTCCACTTCCTCCAGACTTGGTCTGTTGTCCAGTGTTTTTATTCCCACAAAATTCAGTTCTCTGAATATATATATAAATGTGTGTCATCTTAATGGGCATTTTCTTGTACAAAGAATTCTATACACATGTACTGAATATATGATATAACTTGATAAAGATAATCAATAAAGGATAATACATATGTCTTAGACCAGCAGGACAGTGTGTATGTATATGTATAAATTCCACACATTTAATTTACCTGTTCATTCATAAAGCTTGATCTGAATTTATATCATGTGACATATTTCCAAAGTCTTTCAGAGAATGTTAATATTAGTATTAGATCCTTGTACACAGCTCAAGTCATAGAGGTCAAACTCTCTCAGTGAATCTCACGTGAACCAGAATAAAAACCTTGACCCAAGGGGAATGACTTGGTAACAACTTCTCCCCAAAGCTATAGCTAAGCTTTCAGAACCTTCTGTGTTTTCATTTTTTTCCTGGAAATGTATTAATGTTTGCACATTTCTTTCTAAAACCTTCTGTAATCTCCAGATATGTAGATATAAAGTGTGGAAAAGCTGCTCATAGTTAGTATTTAACTTGAGAGTTACATGAACAGTAGTCTTTGAAACTGCTATATTGTGGGTTTATTTCATTGTATAGCAAGTGGGTACAAACTGTTTGTTTTATACATTTTGTGGTGAACTCTAATTGGAGTGAATTGGATATAGTGTCTGGATGTACAAGAGAGTGGATTGCTGGATATTCTACTTTGTTTACATCCTGGAACGAACGTCAGAGTTAGGTAGCTATACTGAACAGCTGTAAACAGTCATTTTGTGGTGGTGAACACCGGATTGGTCACTAAACAGATTGCTGGGCATAATGGATAAACTTGCTTTAAGTGTTAGTAAGGTTGATAGGACTTTGGTCAGGTCAGATTGTTTGTATTTTTGTATTAATATATGAACCATAACAGTATCTCAGTTGACCGTACTTATTAATTGTTACATAAATCTGTTTGGTAAAATTTTTTGTATTTTCTTGTTATAACTTGATGTCTCTGTTTTAGAAGACCACAGTTCTCCATAAAGTCTTCACTGGAAATATTATAACCCCATACAAATTCTACCTACATTGATAAGAGAACATACCTGGCATACACTTCAGTCCATGGATTGAGTGGATTGTCTATATCACGTGTAGTTTCCCATACCTCAGCAACATTGATCTCCCTGTCCCTCATTTGTACCAAGCTGACAATTACAGTGATCAGCCCTCCAGAAAGTATTGCACAGAGATTTCCTGCCAGCATGCTCTTCTCATTACCTTCAAAGGAAGTCAGGATACAACAGTGAAATACAATTAACATTACTAGATTTGTCATATGTGGACTTGATTTTGTTTTATTCACTAATTTAAATGGATATGGGTTTATAGCAAACAGTTACAAGATTGTTAGATTTATAGGCATGTATACCACACATTTTATGAACCTATTGTCATAGCTGGCTAAGGGCGTGTAGCACAGTTTTAAGTCCTGTCAACATTGGTAATTAATGAGAAATGGACATACCTGTGTTAGATATGAACTTTTTCAGACCACCTGGCAGGGTAGATGCCACAACCAACCACACAATCAGGGCTAAAACAGTGCCAATGATGGCACCAGTTGACATGGCAAGGCCTGTGAGTCGTGACCAGAACATAGACAATGCAATGGGTATAACAGCAGAGCCGACAAGTATTCCCATGAACAGGTAGACCCAGCCCAGACTGATCTGAAAAGAGACATAGATTTTCACAGCGGCCAAAACAAAGATACACAATTAACACGTTATCAAATTTCCAGTTACTGAGAATCTGACCAATGGCTACATATAGCTAAAGGCAGTGGTCTGGGATAAAAACAAATAGATAAAATCCTTCCTGATGTGATAAATATCAATGTTCTTACTTCCTTATCACTCTACTAATATAGTCAGAATACTAGACAGCTCTTCTACAGTGCAGATCTCCGTAATAAATACAGCTGAGTATCCCCATATTTTTATGTTACCACAATATTCATTGAAAATTAGACGGGTTACAAATCCAGATTTTTTTCATCTGTATCCAGAGGAATGGTCCGGATCATTCCCAAAATCTAATTACTTTGTGGTTAGATCCAATCAATGTGTTCATTAGTTTTAAAGTAATCGTAAACACAAGCCAAAAAAAAAAAAGCCAAAGAATGGACATACTCACATACATATCCTCCTTTCACGATTTTAACTCTGTCAACAAAACTGAAACTATTCGCCAAGTTTTGTGATAATTATACTCGTTAGTAACTCTTCCCAATGACAGTTATGGACACGATGGTGATTAAAGTGCAAAATCTTGAGCAGCTAGTTTTTACTTTTCTGTTTTACCCCCCCCCCCCCCCCCCCCCCCCCGCTCTAGCCCTACCAATAGCGAAAAGAATGATACAATGTATGAAAAGTGAACATAAGTCAAATTAAATTCAATGACAGTGATATTCATTATGGCCAACATGAGAAATATGATGTTGTTAAATGTTATTAAAGGAACCCACCAGTTCCTCACTCACATAAGGTAAACATACAATTCCAATCGGATTTACCAGATCTGACATCTAAACAGGGGTATCAATGCCCCCCTCCCCCCCCCAAACAAAAAAAAATAAATAAATAAATAAATAAAAAAAATAAATAAATAAATAAAAAAATAAAAATAAAAAGACAGTTGCAGTAATACCTTCAATTGGTTTAAGGCTAGTGTGAGAAATATGCTGATTATTGTGACCCACAGAATACACCAGTTCTTCAGGCCCACCAGATAATCATTGTATTCTCTGTATTTTCCATGTGTGTCACACCTATACGGGGGCTTCAATGCCCGCTTTGCGAATTCCTTTCTGGACCTGCAAAGAAACACATATGCACTCCCTTTAAGTAATCTGATGTGGTTTTAAGACCCTAAAGTATGTCAAGCTACTTAACTGTATCAGTAATACCTCGGTCACACTGTACTATGATGGCTTCTCAAGCTACATTGTTGGGGCTCATTTCTGGTTCAATGTATCTCGTCCATTAGATTTGGTTTAATGTATCTCATCCAGCAATAAGGACAACGTCGTGAAGCAAATTTCAAATACGTGCTGATACAACATAAGGGAACAGTGTCAGTGGGCCATATTAATCTGCTTTTGAATAATGTCACATTTGCTTTAAGACATGTCTATGTTTACTCTGCAACCAATTAACAAAACCTGTTAATGCTTCAGGTGACCTTTCTATATGCTGCTATGCCACATATGTGAATTATCGGCCCAGCCCATTTTGAAGTCACAGCCCTGCTGCGACCAATCCTGGAATATAGAATGGGAAAATTGGGAGTTACCAATGAAGATAAAATTGTATGACCAAAAAGATAAGCTCTTGCGAGTTGTCATCGTCTCAGATGATTCAAGAAGATATCTCCTAACACCAAGTGACAAACACTCAGAGAAGAATAATCGGCTGACTTTTTCGACTTTTTCCCACGTGCGAGAACACAAAGCTGATATTTTTTTATGGGTACATAAGGCATGTTGTGAAAAGACTGCACAAAACTGCTTGTATAACTGAAGAAAGAAGTTATACCACCAAATATATAGGTTATAAGGCAATTATGATTGAAGTAATTGGACACAAGAATTCAAGAGAGAAAGGTCTTTAAACATGTTTAAAAATGTGATGGAGGTGTAAGATCAAAGCGTAATGCTCCTTACCTTTATGAATGGGAAGATAAACTGGATGAAAGCAATTTTACTTCTCACCATATAATAAAGCTCGTCATGAGGCCCACCCATGAATATGCAACAGTGGAATAAGTCATCAATTTTGATATTTTTAACCAAAACTAAGTTTCAATACTATTCTTTATGCTCACACAACATGCATGCTTTGTCAGAAACAAACTGAAAGACTTCCTTCGGTTGATTCAAATAACATTCAAAGCTTTAAAGTTCATAAGGCATCAAATATAAGTTGTACAGATGTAACAGACGTCTTGAGAGAAGATAATGCAACACTTTCAAGCCACACAACCCTCCATATCATACTACCCTCCAAATGAGACGGAAATGCCTGTAAGCACATTTTCCTCCCACTAATGTGGTAATGAGCAACAAAGTAGCAATTTTTGTACAACAATGTGATTCTTTTTCTTGTGCACCAAACATAACCCCAGCAATAGTATTACTGAGTACAACACACACTTACTCGTCGTCTTTTTTACAGGGCTGGCAATACGTCATACTGATACAGGAACATTTGTCACGTGGGTTAGCCATCCGTCCACGTGACCTGCCACATAGTATGCAGCTATTGGCGTCACTGGTGAGTCTGTATGGCTGGAAAGTAAGTAACAAGTATGTGCATTCTTTTACATTGTATTGTCATGTTTCAGTCACAGTGGCTACGTGAGGATGAAAAATGTTTGTATGTGTGTGTGTGTGGGGGGGGGGGGGGGGGGTGTTGTGTACCATAACGACACCCTTACAGAATGCAGTTTCTGCATTTTGTTTATATATCTGTAACAGCTTTGGATTTATTTTTTAGGAAATATGATAAATCCTTCTTTATAATACTGACATGAATACCTTTGGCTTTTCAAGTCTAATCAATCACATACGATTGAATTCTCATAAATTCTAATTACTAATGATACTAATGATTGATCATTAATCACCATCAAAGGGCAGACTGTAAGACATTTTGATCCAACACACCAATATATAGATATCCCAAAGCAAGGATGGATGCGGCTGCAATGACCATTTAATTCATATTTGTGTGCAATTGATAAACCGCCACAATTCACATACTTTGAGGCTGATCTAGGAAATATTATAGATAATTCGTTCACATTTAGGTTATTCTGGTGGGTGTCATAGATAAGGCTTAATCTGACCAGAATGAATCATAGTAAAATTTATGCACTCAGGAATAAATATCATAGACGATCAATTGATTAGAGGTAACTCTGATACCCACTGTAGGCCATTGCCTTATTTACCTGAGGCATATCTGACAGATATCATAACTGATTCACTTACCTTGCGGTAAATCTGGTAGATATCGTAGACAAGGATGGAAGTAACTGCTATAATCTCTGCAGATCCAGTGGATGTAACAGCCATCAGGATCATGATAAGGATGAGGAACTCTCCAGCATTTCCCAGAAGGGTCTGTGCCACCACAGGGGCCACCAGGCCTGTTAACACGTGTACAACAAGAATGAAGGCCATATATTTATCTATGGAACAGTACAATGAAGGCCATCCTTTAAAATCTTATTTTAACCAAGATAATTATCTTGATTCTGATATTTTTTGCGCTTAATCTATGCAGTTTCCAAGGCACAACATATCCACAAGTGCAAGTAAAAAATAGATATCAATGGATCTAATCGAATATGGCGTTTTATAGTGCTTAATCTCCCAAACACTTGACAGACTCTAAGGCACATCTACAGACTCTACGGAGTATGGACATGGAAAATGCCGAGAACCATGGAGATACCAGGCCAGAACAGAAACTAATTAGGATAAGAATCGGAGAACTGGTAGAATTTAAGTTTTGACCTGGAGAATGTAAAAGAGATAGCATGCGTTGGCTTACTGTTTTAATAAATTGAGAGAATTTTCTCCAAAATAACTACGTTAATACATGGAATGACTATTTCCATGAATTGAGATAATTCTCTCACTTTATCAATATCACTGCAATTTAGTCAACAATTAGAATCCTTTTACTTCTGTCCAACTACACGTCTTTTTCATGGATATCACACGAAGTTGATTGTTAGACAATAAAACATCATGGCTCATGTAATGGGACAGACTTAAAGCATTTGACACAATTTCCCATAGATAGGGCTTCACAGCCAAATCAGGTGAGAGGTTAGGGCCCAGTACTTATTTCATCAAACAATGAAAAAATGTACAGAAATTTTCAGTTTTGAGAGGGAAATAGTGACACGTGAAAATAATCTTCATAGAATGCCTTCATATTTTCAGGACTATATCAAAAGTGTATGTCACATGTCCAGGTGGATTTTAAATCTGCCTAGGTGAAATCAAAATGATGATCTCCCCCAGGAAAAAAATTATTGTCTGCTGTTGACAGGCAGATTTTTAAATTTGCTTAAACCAGATTGAAATTTTGACAAATACTTTATTAGAGGTTTTTATGAATTAGAAAAAAAATTGTAATTTTGGCCAAGGCAAATTTAAATTGATCTAAGGAAATTCTTTAATCCGTCTAGACAAGATCAAAATTTTGTTTTTAACTTGGCCAATTTAAAAATCCTTGGATTTAACTTGATCTGTGAAAGGAACCCAAAAGGGTCAATACTCGGATTTTAGATATGTATCCGATATATTTTCCAATATTGGACACTTACGAGGCTATTAACCTACTTAAATGGCACCTCTTCATTAATTTGCAATTTTTAAGATGTTGTTTAACATCATTACGTTTCATTTCTGT
This sequence comes from Sabellastarte sp. h YS-2021, assembly GCA_964017235.1. Classification (NCBI taxonomy): domain Eukaryota; kingdom Metazoa; phylum Annelida; class Polychaeta; order Sabellida; family Sabellidae; genus Sabellastarte; species Sabellastarte sp. h YS-2021. Next base: position 75,746,621 of record OZ024928.1, on the reverse strand, counting down.
ATTCCTGGTGTGTATTATTTTCGGTTTTAATGGCCATTTTAGTTTGAATAAATGTAAAAGGGTTTCTTTGGAAATGTGCTAAAAAACTTCCATATATGGTCAAAATCACAAAGTGGCCTGTAGTGAAAGATAGTGGACACTTTCAACAAAAGAAAGACTCTCAAGTGTAATTTAAGTTCATCTAACATAGAAAATCGTTACCACTGTTGTAGAGGACTTGCATAGCTACTTGAGGGATGTTTACACAAATATTTGGTATTGTTATTCTCTATGTAGAAGTCCCTGAAATCAATAAACTGTAGTGTATTCAAATCAGGCTTGCATTGGATAGTAACAACTCAAATATACTCTCCCCATTACCCACACACTTAACCTCTGCTACTAACTACCCTTAATATTTGTGGTGCTTTCTGTCTGTCATGTTTCAGGAAAGACTAAAAAGCTTTTTATTTGATAGATCTTTCCCAACCATTACTCTTATGTTTACTTCTCTTTAAAGAGGGAAATGGCATATTTACAATACTTATAAACTGTTTACAGTCAATTTATCTGCATTAATGCTCTTGTTACGCCATTATTTACTTCTTGTTACAGCAATTTAAATAGAACTCTGCAGATGCAGAGTCAACTGTACAAATGAGCCAGTTACCAGTTGAAGGGCCATAGAGCTCTATACAAGAATGATGAGTTTGGACCATTAACTCAACATCTTTTCAAATAAATCACACTGAACACCATGACTAGCTTTCTACCCAATCACACCCGGTTTGTGCTCCCATAATTACTAAAGTCAAAACCAAGTAATTTGTCATCATAAAGATCTTCATGATTAGATGCAATTCAGTCATCATACACCCACGTATTCAATGTTCATTTGCGGTCATAAGATATTATTTCTTTTCTGCCAGACCAGCAGAGCAGACCATTTGAAAAGAAATGAATTATGCAATACAAACTCATTTTATAGAAGAGAACAGCAAGTGCCACATATTGTCCCAATGGTAACAGGAATGAGACAAACCATTATTATTTCACATATATTGACTTGAGGTGGACCCAAGGTTTAGGGTAGCGCAGTGATCATTTTCCAAACTTGGTCCAAAGACCATTGTAAGGCCATTATAATAGAGATGTAACTTTTATCTGTTTCATTCTTTCTGAACTGGTGACGCCAAGCTTATCTTTATGGCATCACTTATGCAATCTTACCCTCGTTAACTTGTTGATCTGTTAGTAATGGGGCTCCATTATTTACACTTAATGCACTGTATGCCAGTCCCATGGTTGTTGCAAATGTGAAAGGGATGGTGAACCAGACCAATCCTCCAATCAGGAACCCATACACCCCTTGCTTGGGTTTGGCTGCCACACTGCTTTGCCAATAGGACTGATCCACAAAGACTGTACCAAAGTTACCTGAGGTAAGAAAAGTTGCAAAAGATTTTACTTAGTTGCACATCAATGAAATACAATGTATGGCTAAAGTAGGGGGTCTTTGGATTATATTCAAGATTGGTATTCACGTTGTTATAAAAGAAATTACGTGATATGAGAGAAACTCATCAATATCAGCATTGGGCTTCTTTAAAACACATAAATATTGTCCATGGTACAATGGATAATTAATTGATGGAATAGAATATATTTGAGCTAAGTTAATGTTTAGAAAGCTACTTGTTATACCAGAAAAGTACAAAGCTTCATTATTTATATTTTAAGGACAATATATATATATATATATATATATGGATATATGTATACCAACCTGACTTAAGCACATGTAACAACTTATTTTGTATCAACAACTTATTTTGTATTACCCGACTTATTTTGTATCAATTTTTGACTTATTTCATATTACCGACTTATTTTGTAGTAAAATTGCCTTATTTTGTATTACTTGGCCGACTTATTTCGTACCAACAGCTGACTTAATATGTTACAAAACGGTGCACAGAATTTTGGTAAAGATTTCAGGGTGATACAAAATAAGTCGATAATACAAAATAAGCTGCTCTATAGACAACTTGTTTGTATCACTGACTTATTTTGTAGTAATTTCAATTCACCTTTTATAGTAGCTTGTCTCCATCAATGGATGGACTCAAAGGAATTTAATCCTTACTGGATTCAATCTTGTAGTCCATTTACCATTTGTCTGATAGTAATTCTTATTTTCAGCACTGACATTGCACAGAGATATAATTGATTAGACTAGTCAGTAGTATATTGAAAATTATATCTGCATCTGTAATTGAACTTGAGTTTGGTGTTAAATCTTTGACTGGAATATATTTGTGGAAGTATAAATGCCCTTATTGAGTCGGATAAAGTTTACATATAGAGAGCTCAGATTTGGTTTATCGGTAGAAACACTAGCATAAAAAGCTTAAAATGCTTCAACTGGTTGCATGTTGTTTCCCCAATAAAAATAGCATCAGAGATGGCCAGATCTCACAACCTTTTGAAAATCAATGAACTCAATGAGATAAGATGTTAAAATGTACACTTCGTACACTCAAGAAACATCTGCTTAAATATTATATTCATGTTCAACATTACAGAGTAAAAGCTATAGGAAGCATTGATGTAAGACTATGAAGTTGAACAATACACCTGTCCCCCGGTCAATGTTAATGTGAAGTAGCAACCTTTTAAAGACTATAAAGGTCAGCATTGCTATGACAAGCTCAAAGGTCAACATGTTACACTGCACATTGCTAACCTATACTTCCTCACCAATATCCCTACCAAGTATCAACATCCTACACCTTACAGTTTGAAAGATATGGGCTGGATAAGATTTTAAAGATCAAAGTCACTACAGCAAGGTCAAATCAAGGTCATACTATGATGCTGCACACCTACACCCCTTAACCAATGTCTCTCAGTGTCTCTATCAAGGTTCAACATCCTACCCCTTATGGTTTATGAGATACAGCAGGGATGAGTTATTACTGAAGCCAGACCATCCACTTGGCTGAGAGACTACCCAAATGCCCAACCTGACACCAATACCTGGGTGACAACAATACCTGCACACCGTAAAAGCTACTTATGTCCCAAGCTACATATGTCCCAAATACTGCAAAATGTCCAATTCTTTTGACAACAGGCAAATGGTAATCACATGTCAGCTCAGCATTATTCAATAGAATATAGAGAAGGTGGCACATGTGTTCATCCATTTAAGCATTTGTTATGTATCAGAAAGAAAACAAGAACGACTGTGTATCATTTCAATAACCAAAATCTTTGCAATACTAAAATTTCAGGCATAAATACAATTTTTCCAATTCTTATGTGTTAATTACCATTGTAAGAAGTCCTCGTTCTACAAAATTATCATGGAAATTACATAAAAAGGATGAAAAAATAATGTTAAGTTCGGCACATTGATCATAATTCCAAAGGATTGCTATATCTTTTTTAACATATTGCACCTATTGTAGTTTTTGAGATGTCCAAGGATCTTCAATTTACAATAGGAATGGCTACACACCCAAGGAAAATTGCATGGTCTTTCATGGAATGGCTAATAAGAGGCAACTATTTGATAATTATAATTGTATTTGTATTTTCTAACTTATGATATATGTTTTAGTGTAATCTATGTCAAAGTGTTAATGTAACATTAAAATAATGAATAAACAAAGAGTTCCACAGTTTTAAAAACAAAATTCCTGACACAGTTTGGAGTTTCATAACCTGATAATACAAAATAAGTCAGTGATACAAAATAAGTTGTCTATATTGCAGCTTATTTTGTATTATTGACTTATTTTGTATCAATGTCAGTGCTGAAAATAAGAATTTCTATCAGACAAATGGTAAATGGACTACAAGATTGAATACAGTAAGGATTAAATTCCTTTGAGTCCATCCTTTGATGGAGACGAGCCACTATAAAAGATGAATTGAAATTACTACAAAATAAATTAGTGATACAAAACAAGTTGTTTATAGAGCAGCTTATTTTGTATTATCAACTTATTTTGTATCACCCTGAAATCTTGTCAAAATTTTGCACACCGTTTTGTAACATATTAAGTCAGCTGTTGGTACGAAATAAGTCGGCCAAGTAATACAAAATAAGGCAATTTTACTACAAAATAAGTCAGGTAATACAAAATAAGTCGTTGATACAAAATAAGTTGTTACAAGCACATTTGACTTTTTCTGCAAGTATTTTCATTATTTTATTATTATTTTAGTTACCAAAATAAGCATTTCCCTTTTTATCTTACTTCAGTTGTCAGGACCAAATTTAATTTCAGAAATTCTCTTGAGAATTATTCTTTTAATGACAGTTGTCTGGACATCCTGGTAAACCACTTTTCTGATCTGTTATTATGCAACTTTAAAAGATTAAACTGTGTTTTGTCTTTAAAGATGCAGATACTTGCCCACGATGTTGATGACACCAAACATAAGACCTGGATAGGACAACATGGTCAGGTGGCTTCTGTCTTGGTTCCCTTCTGGTGCTTCAGCACAGTATAACAAACCATGCAGTCTCTCAACAGAACCTGGATAAAAGTGTCATTTATAGCTGGAATGTTCAGAGAATACCCTCACTGAGTAAGATTTATGTCAATTACTTAAATTATATCCTAAGGCAAAGGTATAAAGTTAGGTTTACATTAATACAAATATGTCTTTCTGTCTGCCTGCAAGAAGGATTCCTGAAACTATGAAGATACACGTGTTAGGTGGCCCACCAAAAGAGATACAATAAATAAATATGAAAAAATACATGTCTTGAGCTTTTAATTCACGTATGGTATATTGGAGGTCAAATTTACTGATCACAAAAACTTCAACTTGATAACTCCAAAAGCAACAAATCCTTACACTTGCTCCTTAAAGGGATATTGTAATCATGTCCATTTGTCTGTTTGTTTGTTTGAATATCAAAAACTAAACATCGGATTAAGGTAATATTTTTACACAATGTGCTTTCTATCCATGGCTCGTTCCTCCAAAAGAGAAGTGGTAAGAGTGTTGCAATAATGCCCATTTGTCTGTTTGTTGGTCAAATATTAAACATTAGATCGGGGCACTATTTTCACAGAGGTGAAGTCTATTTATGGCCCATTCCTTTTCAAACACAGAACAAACCAGAATCCAGAATTGTTTTTGTAATTCTTCTGCTATATCACTCAAAATAAAGATCAGGATAGATAGTCACAGAACACAGAACAAATCAAAATCCAGAATCCAGAATTGTTTTTGTAATTCTTCTGCTATATCACTCAAAATAAAGATCAGGATAGATAGTCTATTCATGGCTCATTCCTTTTCAAACACAGAACAAACCAGAATCCAGAATTGTTATTGTAATTCTTCTGCTATATCACTCAAAATAAAGATCAGGATAAATTTTCACACAAGGTATGGCCTACACCTGGCTTGATCCTGCTCAATGTTGATTGGGATCCACAACAACGATCGGCTTGAAAATCCAATGTTTTAGTACTGCTCACAAACTAGTTTCTGTGGGTTCAATTTTTAGTAAAAATTGATATATGGGAAAAAAACACTAATAATTTTAAGATTAGCACAAAATTTTGGCTGACAAACATGACCGACTAATTGTGGTAGAGTTTATAGTTTAGTGCTGTGCCAAGTAAGAGTTTATTTGGGGATTTTACAAGATAATAATGATTGTTGTCCACCACAAGCTGTAATTGACACTGGGGAATAAAGAATGGAGAATTTGTGTATTTTCCAATTTCCCAGAGACCCATACTATGGATAATTAGCATTACACATGGACAAAGGCTATGTCAGTAACATATATGTTGCACATATTATCACTAGAAACATATCTTTACCCTGCTTCTGCTAGTTTTCATTTCATTAAGCTTAATGCTGTACTGGGGGAGAAAACCTAGGGTTAAAATCAAGTTTATATATATATATTCATTTGTGCCCCTAAAGGTGAATATGAATGTCAACTTGTTTTTCATTCTGTATGTAAATATTAACTTGTTTATTTTTTTACTTTCCTCGCAGTCCTTACTCAGGATAAAATTAAACATATATAAACACCCCAGCAGGCTTTGATTCACATTGTACATTTTCCTCACCTAATATATTGTCTCCTGCATTGTCATTGTACACCTTGCCAAAGAAGATCAACATGACCACGAAGATGATGACAGCATTGAAGTAGGATACATAGAAAGTCGCTCCCAGCCCTCCCACAAAAGTATAAGTCCCTGTAACAACCATAACCAGGGCCAGAGAGAGCTCTATACTGAGTCCTTTCACTAGACTAGTCATCACTGCGGAGCCTCCTACAATGATAAAAGATTTTTTTTATCCTGAAAGCAAAGTGGAACCTATATTTTACAGTTAGATCTATTAAAGCCGCCCCTCTGTAAAATTCGCCAGTAAGAAGGATCCCAATTCTATTTCTTGATTTGAGGGTATTTGTTTTTCCTTCTTTTTTTGCATTTGTCATTTTTGTGACTACATTTAGTCCTCTGATTTGCCAAAGGCAAAATTGGCACAAATTTTGATTACCAAGTTTTGCTTTAAAATGGTGTCAACCAATGAGAGTGCACTCTTGCTCCTCTCACTTCTATGAAACCAGGGAATATTCAAGAAGGTCTAGGACAAGCCTTTGGCTTAACTGCTAAATACAAATATAGCAAACTTAAACCTAAAATTTGCTTACAACCTTAGGTGAACATGGCCTATGGTGTCCAGTCTCTCCAATATGATAGCTACATTCTGCATCACATTGAATCACCTCTTCAATATATAAGCATTTAAAATCAAGCAAAATCTTTTTTTCCTAATATTTTCGAGTTTAAAATTATATTAACTATTCAGTGATTAAAGCTTTCAAATTAATATAACTAATACTGTGAAATCTGGTGGGAAAATATTGTATAAAAGTGGCTGATTTTTCTGACTATATTTTTATAATTATGACTTTCAAAGTGTCTGATATTAAGTCAGATGTTTTTAATATTTCTTTTATTGTTGTTTGTGTTAAAATACTTCATGAGAAAAAAGGAAGAAATGCAGTTTAACTTAAAGTTAACATAAAGTCATATAAAGAGAAAGACGCAACAAAAATACATCAATTATTGTTAACTAGACCATTTTACAATACAGGGATGACAACTACTGACCCAACATAAGCATGGCAGTGACGACTGTGTTTGTCAATAAGCCAAACACACAGAAAACGATGTGCGTCTTAGATCCAAACCTCGCCCGGATCACCTGAAAAAACATATGAGATGTATTCGATTGCTATGTTGTTGAGCACTTTTGGCTTCTGTTGACAGCAATTTATATTTATGTGGTAGACAGTTATATGAATACATATATTAAAGAAATTAAAGACTTAAGGGCCAAATCAAGAGATGTTATTTCCATTCAAATTACCCAAAAATCCACACGCTTATTCACACATATATATTTAAGAATAAGTTTAGCTGCATATAGGAATAGATTGTTTTTTTTCAGAATGTACAGTTACCAGCACGAATTGGCTTATATAAGAAGATTTTTAAGCATATATAAATTTTCATATTCTGATAAACCTGAAACTCATTAAGTATAATTGAGCATGGAATTTGCAAAATTTAATCAAAATTGGTTTAGGGTTACCTCTTCATGGGGAAAAGTGTATCCAATTAAGTTTGGTTGTTGTTTATGTATCACTTAAATGGCCACGAATATGTATTGTAAACTGTCAAAAGAACAGTCAGCATCTACCAGCTTTCCCACATGAGGTCCGGCAGGGATTTGAACCCTGATATCAGAGGTGGGGGGGGGGGGGGGGGGGGGGGGGCGAGTGTGTCGCCACTGCACCACCATGATCTCTATATACTACATGCTATATTATATACTACACCTGTAGAAATGTCTTAGCCCCAGGAGCTTTGATCTTCAGTTGTACAGATAACATGGAAAACAGAAGGATCTGGATACTTGCTCCTGCTGCATACCAGAATGGTCCACTGATACCATACTGAAACACAAAGCTAGGCTAAATAATTGCTCTTGAGGTATACCAGAATGGTCCACTGATACCATACTGAAACACAAAGCTAGGCTACATAATTGCTCTTGAGGTATACCAGAATGGTCAACTGAAACCTGACGTAAAACACGGAGACTATATATACTTGGTTTTGAGACATACCAGTATGGTTCACCGAAATCATACTGTAATGGAAACAAAGATAATGTAAATAATTGCTCTCGAGGCATACCAGAATGGCTGATCAACTGAAACCCTACTAAACTGAAAACAAAATAAAATATAAACACTTGGTCCAGAGGTGTATACCATCCTATAATGATACCATGCTGTCATGGAAACAAAGACAACATGAATATTTGCTCTGGTACAAGAAGTATACCAAAATACTCCCCTGACACCTATGGCATCCTACTGGGGGTGAAATACACTTTAGTACAAAATTAATGATATATAAACAATTAGGCTTCAGTATGGGCATAAGTTAACAAAAGACATTTGTTTGAAGGAATTATTACATTTTTTTCAAACTTAAAATCAATTGTTTGAATTAATGATGACTATATGATAGTTAAATAGTATCATTTTATATTTCTCTGGAAGAGATCCCATTGAAGTTTTAATTTTTTTGTATTGTATTGTATTTATACTTAGCACAATATCTCCATGTACTACAGGACTCAAAGTGCTATATTATCCATCCGACTGTGCAAATACAGCCCAATTCTCAATTTTATTGACAATCCCCTAAATGAAAGACAGACGCTCAAGGATGACCATTTATCAACAGCCGTCAGCTTCTGTAACCTGCCACTGGGGATAGGACCCAATGACAGGGCCGCCATTTTAAGTGGTCATCCAAACCACTATGTATCTGCCTGTATCTGGGTTTGACCCTACATCCTCTGTGTTCCTAAGCAAGTGTGTTACCCACTAGGCCACAGTGGCAGATTAATTTATATAAGTAACATATTATCATGTTGTATAATATAGGGGCTAGATTTTATTGGAGGGAACACAAGAACCAGACTATTGGTCATTAGTCCTGTCCAGTGTAGGCTTTAGACCCAGCTTTTACCTCTCATATCACATTTATTGCTGGTATATGCTAAAGATAAACTCTGTAATAGGATAGCCGTCTAAGGTAACTGCTATGTTATTAAACCATTGGTTCAAATATATAACTGTGCCCAATAATAGTAATCCTCATGTCATGTCTTCAATATATCCGGAGACCATAGGTGTATTATATTAGCACAATTATAGACACAATGCATTAACAAAAGGCTAGGATTGTAAGTAAAAACTTATACCCTAGTTATACATATATATAACTTATTGTAAGATCCATAACCTCTTTGCCCTCAGAAGCTGAAATTATTTTCCATGCTTTCCATTTATTTTTTTTATTACCCCAGTCCTTTTTGAGCTGATTAGTGGAATAAGTAATTGAATAAAATAACTCCCTTTTGCCCTTGGAAGTTTAAATAAACAAGTCTCTGTCATGAAAGCGAAAACCTGCAGTTCTTACTTATCTTGTTTATATTCCCTGAAAACGTGTAATGTCACTGTATCTTATTCAGAATGTGGCCAATAGCAAAATTTTTTCCAAGAAATATTTTTCTCACATATTTACGTTTTTTTGAAAGCTATAAGTTGTCAATTTTCTATTTCATCTCCAGATCTCTTTTACAAACTTTAAATCAAAGCATATTTTTATTCTATTAAGAGCACTAGAGTTAAATCAGTAGTTAATTATCCAAGTGAGTGTAGAGAGGGTGAAGTTGAGTGCTTAAGTCCTGGTCTCACTAATCTAAACATGCACCCTGATTCAAGATCTGGACCCTGATGTGTTTATCTAATGTTAGTCCAAACTGTGTAAACAGTCTGGATTTGGATATGGTGGAGGGCGGCTGCAAATGTTTTTAAAGTGTCTCAAAACCAAAATTTGGTCATTTTGTCATCTGGCCACATCTTGGTGAGACTATTCTCTGTTTTAACTAATCCTGATGTTCATAAAATCAAACCCAAGCAGGTGTGGACCGATGTCTTTTGTCAATGATTAAAGCAGTGAAAAAGAAATAAAAAGATGCTTAAAGGAACAGGTAATGTCCATAAACTGGAACTGAAGGTCCATTTTTAGCTCCTGTAATGATGTAAACAGATCTAAACTAATATCTGATCAGATCTGGCGCACACTTAATATAAAGAATGCATTTTGAAACAAGACATAGCAAGGTCATTCGATATAAACTAGGTCGAACTAGAACTACATGGATATATATAGAACTGTGGTTTATTGTGAAGAAAAAGAGGAAAAATAAACTACCTGTGATCACTTTTCTCTTATATTTGTGTCCACCATAATCCACAACATTTCTCAAATTTAGGTTTACTTTGTTGAACTGAGTATTCATCCAAATATACGGCTGTTTGAATGGGTCAGACTAGCCATTCACACCCTCTCTCTGTCACCTCTGGTGGGGGTTTGGTGTTGTAGTGGGTAACACATTCTCCTCCCACCTCTGAGGATGGTGGTTCAAACCCTGGACCCAACCCTGTGTTGGAAAGCTGGTAGTTCCTTACCAGTGCCCGGCAGTTTATCATGCAGTATCTTGACCAACTAGTATATACTGGCTTCCTCTGCCTTTAAAACAATCTGCATAGATATAAGGTGTACAATGAGCTGAAAGCAACGTAAAACTCCAATAAATCAAAATCTTACCTTACTAGCTACACTCGAGGACTGTAGTAAAGTGGCTGCCCAAGTCCATTGTGACACTATGGTACTGGCTGTCAGACCAACTGAAATTTTACCTCCTGCATCAAAGTCAGCATCTACACTGCTCTGAAAAGGAATAAACACTTTCTTGTGAATTGATATAGCAACCCTTGATATTTTCAGACATGTCTCCTGAAATAGATTTACTGCATTGCGCAGACTTCACCTTCTGTGACCATTTCATTGTCCCGAAAAAGAAACTTCCCTTGAAACAACCATTGTTGTTTTAGACACCTCATGACATCTGTGTAATGAACTTTGTTTACTACATTACTGAGAATGTTTTCTGCTGTCAGCATTAACACTGTCCTAAAAATAATAAAAATTAAATTTAGTAAATATTATGGCAAGTCTTGATATTCTCAGACATATGATAACATATCTATTGAAACTGATTCATTAATTTTACTGCTACTTTAATCTGTAGTGACAATCTATACTGTTCTAAAAAGACGAAAGATGTATATTTATCAACTCAATGTTTAATTGGAAAAAATAGGATACTGATTGTAATGGACTTAGGAAAAATTCGTATTAGTAAAGTAACTGAACCTTTAGTTAGTTCCTACATGCTCTGAAAAAAATAGAAACTTTTCATGTTAGTTTTCCTTAAATCACTTAAAACACTGCCCTCACATGGTTGTTAATGTTCATCGGGTCATTTTCAGATCCACGATAAAAGCCAATCCGGATATTTCAAACTGTCCAGAACTATTATGGTCGAAATCTGGCTGACTTTTGCTGTGTTTACATGCTTCTAGACACCCTGATACTTCAGGGACCTGTGGCCACCACCACGTTCACATTTGCCTCCTGTAAATGACACATGCTATCATATTGGATATACCAATATCTCCATTTCTGTTGTCTTGCCACAATATCAGATTAGACGAAATATACACATTAATCCACTTATACCAACTTCACTGTGTTGTTTGATGTGCCATGTTCAACTGGAGACAATTAAAAGTAGGACATCTTCTTCTGAGCAAATGTGAACATACCATTAGTAGGTTTGCAGACATTGCTCAGTAAATTCAGAGCTACAGTTCATTTAGACTGTGAAGTTTTCATCAGCATAAAATCTATTTTACTGACATTCACAATCAGTGAAAATAGGTGTATCAGTCTGTACATGCAATATCTGCCAAACAAGAAATAAAACAGGTCACATGATCCCATACACATTGAAATTGAGATATGGAGGTAAAGGTAAGAGTTTAAAAGACTTCAACATAGAAAATACTGTATGTCTTCTTAACAATGATAGAACTCTGTGGGATAACTTTTATAAAAGTGTGTCTGCAAGAATGCTTAAGTTAATAAACCATGTCTTATGACAATTATCAATTGTGCCTTCCAATGAAAATCAGTTTGTTTCAATAACAATTTTGAAAAGAAAAAATCCCATTTGTTACATCTAATCTCTAATTCCCCCTAAGTGCAAAATGTTTGCTTAAACAAAATGAGATTCACTAGCCTTGCCTAAGGCTTGTGTCTCTTGTTTTGTACTCTCACACTGTCTTTTACATTTTTAGATGTGGACCTGACTCCTGATTACAAATTTGAGCCATAAGCAATGCTACGAATACACAAAAAGTCCAACACGAAATTTTGTCTTTGATTTTCTCTTAAGTCTAAGGCCAATGCAGAATCGAATTTTAACTTAATTTTGTTTCTAAACGTTTAGAAAATTACTATAACCTTTTAAAATAATTCAGCTTTAATCAGATTGTTGGCACAAAAGTCAATTGAAAATTGCTCACTATATTTTACAATTACATATGAATGTGTGATTGTCAAACCATCGGAAGACAAAGTGCTAATATACATTATGGAGTAATGTCTCTAACTAAATAGAAGGCTAAGATTTCTCATTTACACATTTAAGTAAGCTTCAATGGACGTTTCCACAGGACAGACCACCGAGACCCAATCACCAATGGCCGACACGAAGGCTGCATTACAGTTTCCACCATGAGATCTTCAAGATTAATGTTGTATCTTTACATGACACAATTATCCCTGTTTTCTCATTTATAATCTATGTGTCTTTAATCCATAACTTCTTACTTCCCAACAAAGTTTGTGACAATTCTGTTACCTTAGTCTTCAGAACACAAAAATTTTGATACCAAATACTATGTACTAATATTTAATTTGAAATACAATGGTATGTTTATATGCTGTGTTAGCTTAGTATTTACTTACCAACTGCCATTGTTGTTTGATTCTTTTGATACAAGGAGAAAAAAGTAGGATCGACAATGTGATTGGCCATCTGTGTCGGATATTAAATCCCTTAAACCTTTCCCAGAGAAAATAAGTAAAACAGATTATACAGGTGTCGGTCGTCATTGATTGGGCAGCTCTGGTTGAAGTTGTGGAAACACCCCAGTAGAACATGATATCCACGAATATAGTATGTAGTAAAACAGCCACTGTACTAAAACTTATTTTTATAAAGATTGTGGAGTTAATGGATGCCTGTAAATGAAAATGTCCATCAATGGCAAACATTAGCGAAGGCGACATTCAGCCAGTCTTATTGGGCCTCATTAGAAACTGTAACATGTTTCAGTATTAGGTTCAGCATTTAGTTATTGACTAGAATCATTCCAATACTGCGTATTTATTCCAAGCCTTTTATATTATTCTACTTCTAAAATGTATGTACGCGGTGAACAGCTTATTTGCTGGTGATATTATATAATAAAAAAAATTGTAGTACAATATGCGATCTACTTGCTCTTAGCTTGATTGCCCTTGGCCAATTTCCATGTTTACTTGATCATGAAAGTTAATGTTATTTCCTGGCCTATCTGGGGTTGACCTTTGTCAAGGTTCTCCTTCGCTGTATTATTGATAGTCATTGAAATGTTATATACCTGAAGACAAATCTAGGCTTGGATATGGTAGATTATCGTTGTAATTATAATTACATTCACATGATCTTAAAGCTCAAGGTCAATGGTTCTTCTACGATTGCTTACTTATGTGTGAATAATATTTTTATAAAAAGTTATAGTTTATATGTACAGATTAAAAGAATGTGTATATGTTAGGAATAAAAAAAATTGAAATCCCAATGATGAGTTCTTCCTGTTTTGAAACTGAAGCATTGTCACTTTGGTGGAACTTTGCTTGATTTGTTATGGTGGAATGGCTTTCACTACCGTGTATTCTTTATCATCTTGGTGTTCTGGGTTCGAATCTCAGGGTAGGGGGGTGATGCATAAAATAACCCTTCTTATGACAATTCAGCTCAACTTTAACACAAAGTCTTCATAGAAATACATTGTGGTACGTAAATTTCGCGAATTGTGAAGTTAAAATATGCACAGAGATGCAACCACAAATTTTTATGTATAAATGCAAATAAAGAGGGTAAACTAAACATTTTGAGGTATATGTATTTCTGAGAGAAATTTTATTCTATTTTTATGATTTTATTATTGCCTAAATCAGTATAAACCTATATAATATCAGCATAGTTTTTGAACCACCATTCCATAATTGTTTATATTTGGATATATATATTGTACTTCTAGCTGGCTAAGAACTGTATTATACTGATTTGAACTAAACTGGAACACTGTTACTCCATAATCTACAACAATGGTAAAATACATAACTGTGTACTCGTTTTACCATTTGGGGACAAAGCAGTTTGTGCCTCACACCTCTCTGATGTTATGTTCCAAGCATGGCCTTGACCTCAAGTGTGACAGTTTGGCAGTTGCTCGGTGATGAGACATTGCTTTTAGTACAGAATCCTCTCATAATGTCAACCTCATGGACATCAAAAGGGTTAGCACGGGTGTCATACAATTTTATGTTATGGGTTAAAGTCCTAAGACTGAAATCCATACAGAACTTTATGTAAATTCACAGCTACAGATGGTGTAGCATAGTTTTTAAAAAGGTTACAAATGTCCCTCCAGACAAGATTAATGAACATAGTAGATAGTAGATATTAAAATAAACATCAAAGGGGTTATATTGGCATAACATTTTCTTGCATGCCAGTTTTACTTTGTTTTGCATTGTTTGTATCTGAATAAAGGCCACTGTTGTAAAACCACTGTAGCTACTACAATAGCATCACTTTTTCTTGTAACATTCCCAACTGTTTCTTTTCTTGAGCCATGCTTCCATGTGTCCTTATACTGTTGTCACACTCCTCTGTTTTGTAGATACAAAGATACATTTTAACATATACTGATAAGTAAGTAATCCCTTCGAAAAGTTATCCCGGAGCCCTGTTGCACTTTGGCAATCGATTGTACCACCGTAGTAATGTTAAACTCGGGTGACAGGTATGACTAAGAAGGCAGAAATACAGAATACATACATAATCCTGTACAAAAAAAGGTAAACTTTATAGCCTGCTCCTGATTGCCACAGTTCATAAAGATCATTCATAATAGCGTGCCCTGATTAATGTTAGAGAGTAATCAGTAGAAGTGCTAATCTTCTCCCTTTTATCTGAAGGATTGGATAAATCATGAAAAGGGTGGTAGTAACATTGAAAAAGATAGGATGATGAGACAGAAGGTGGTTACAACTGGAAAGACTGGTGTTGAGTACTAAAACTAACGGCTAGCTCACAAAAGTGTTGAAACATGTTGATTATTTCTGATGAGCATCTACAATCACCATGCTTACCCTGTCGACCTTTGGGAGTGAAGCAGGGCAGTCCAGAGTCCAACAGGCGACTGCGGAACAAGAGTGTAAATGTTTTGATTCATTTATGTCTAATGCACACTACATGTTGTACATCCCACGGTTACAGGTTTTTCGAGGCTGTAAAACTGCCTCCCAGGACGACTCATATCTTCCGAGATTTGGTGTAGCATTCACACCACAGACGGTTTCCTCCGCTGTAGTAAAAACGTCCCTGTCCTTCAACTACGGTCGGAGGTTCGTGTGCAGCCTTATGACACAGAGGCGAAACACCCATATACCTCCACTCTCCTTATGTTGCTGTATTACACCAAAAGGCGACCAAGTCAGAACCTTATATACACTGTGGACAACAGCTTCAGTTACCACAGCAATAAATTCCTCTGTGCATGCTCGCATTCATCTGTGCATGCCCACGGCACCAAATTCAAAGATGGAAATATCAAACATTTTCAATTTTTTGTAGGACATGCAAGGTAATGGCCATTTTGCCATTGTGTCGCAAGATGGCATACAATCCTCAAACGGTAGTTGAAAAACATTGACATTTTACCAAACACAGACTACCACAGGGGTTACTGCTTGCAGTGTGAATGGGGTATTACTGATATCACTTAAATTGCACTGCCTACTCAAGACTGGTAATTAAAACTTCCAGAATGTTCTGAAATGAATCGTGTATGTCCCCCATAAATTCAAACTGTTTTAAGTTGTCGTAAATTCTCTGTGATCCTTATTAGATCCTATATTTGGTAACTCAATCCTAAAGCTATCTTAATGTTTGTAAAGCAATCTGTCCTATCTTGGGTCAGTTCTAGTGATTATATAGACCTTTGTGAGTTTTTAAACCCATGTTGGGGACTTAGAAATCAATCGCCGGATTCTAATCTATTCCATTCTATTCTGGACTTTTATAGTGATTAATATCTTTCACAGTGAACTCTAAGGCACAACATAAGAAACCATATCAATAATAATTATTCCACAAACATAGCCAGGTTAATACCACGTAGATGCCAGGAAGTTTATATGCTAAAGTGGGAAAGATTTTTGAAGAGATATGATTTTTAGCTTTTGTTTGAAACAGTGGGAGCATCAAACGTAAAACTGTGACTGAAGTGTTTTTTGTTGTTGTTGTACAGATGGGTAGAATTGAGGAACCTCCATGAATAGTTTATCTGGATGGATGTATTTTGTGCCATATCTGCCACAATTAATAGACATAAGTGAAACAAAATAGCTAGGGTGACCACTGTAGATCAACTTATAAACCAAAGTAGTCATTTTGAAGATGCAGCGAAAGTCAACTGGTAGCCAATGGGATCTTTTGAGAACATAAGATGCCTGTGTGTATCTGTCACAGATTGCGACAAGACAAGCAAGTGTATTTTTGACATGCTGTAGTTTGCATTTGTTAAAACTGAACACACTTATTAGCAGCCTCATCTGTCAGATACTGTCCAACCATCCTGAGATCATGCAAGCAAACAAATAATTAAGACCAGGAAGCTAATCGGAACATTCGGGAACAAATTGCAAGGTTTCAAGGAACCAATTGCAATGTCTCTTGGAAAATTATAATTTTTTAAAAGCATAGAGCCACCCCTCTTCATCCATGGATCTTGGCTGAGCTACAGACCTTGAATAAGCTATGTGCTATGCTCAATAATAACAGAAACATTTGTATACCGCAAAACGGGGCACATCAAATTGTATTTATATTTTAATTTGTAACATCACAATTGAAAGGAGTTCTGTGTAGTTCTGACATGTCAGAGTATGTCATATTCTGGTTGCCCTTGGCGTTTTAATATGTATTAAAGAGTCAGGTATCGCCTACCATTTTGGACACTAAGCATACATAGTTACATCAAGCAATGATTAAGAAGAATTTAAATATAATACATTTCTAATCAACACATTTGGTGCACATTTGACACTATATCCCCCTTTTACTATGTAATGAAATCCAATAATAATTAAACAACATTTGTGATAAACAAAAAATGTGCATCACTTTAAGTGTTGTCGATCTTCTATTATCACCCTCAAAACACATATTTGTTTCTAAAGATTATTGTCATCTTAAATTATTTTTTATGTTTAATTAGAAATATTTGATATTATAAGTACCATAAAATATGGTAAAATTACATATTACAATGAATACATATAAAAATGATATAAATAATTAAAATCACGGTCGAGATTTCCCGATACATGGCAGATATTAATGGTGCATTCTTTTGACTATTCAGCACTGATACATACTAGTTCACTTCCTGTAAAAATGTGATTACAAATGCAAAGAACTGTTTCAAGGGTGTTTAGCATCCCCTCACGACGCACAAAAGCATGCAGTATTAATAGGTAAAGGCCATCGTAGACGATACCAGTCCCTTTAGTACCAGTCCGTTATTTGCCATAAGTAAATTAATATAGCACATGGAGGGTACAAAATCTGTGGGGGTACACAATATGGTAACCTCCGCCTTGCCAAAGTTTGTATCCACGCAGACTTTCTGAGGGATAGAGAATCTGGTGCTACACCAGAACGGAAATGTGAGACAGGAAATAATGTCAATGTACATAGTTACTCCACTTTTTTTACTTTTATGTTGCAAGCTTTTGAAAATAACATGTTGCCAATTAGACCAGGAAGTCATTAAAGTGTTTGTTGTGTCTTTGACATGATTATGCTGAAGTCGCAAGTCAAATTAAGGACCATAGCAAAGGGTATGTGCATATTTTACAATTGAACTTTTAAAGTCTATACTGTGTAAAAGAAGGTATAACTGTCATCACACAGTTTGTCGTGACTGAAAATATGTAAATGTGTTGAAATTTATGAGACACATTTAAAAATAATTAAATCACCAAACATCGTATACTCACACATTTCACCTTTTAGTATTTCTTTGACAGAAAAATAGCTGTAAGACCAGAAAGCTAGTGAGGAGTGCGGACTTCTACCGGGGCAAAAGTCCGGATTTTTTTTATATCCAGAATATAACCCAGATCGTTTGTAAAAATAGAATAAACTCCTTCTCTGGTCAGGTCCTACCCACACACACTAAACAAATTATGACAATTGGCTTACTGATTTTGGGGTCATGTCAACCAAAAGCCATTGAAAATACATTGAATATTTGACCTTTGAAAATACAGGAATTTTTTGTGTACACATTATGTTTCCTGGGGCCGATTTCACTAAAGGACTTAAACTAAGTCCCTTTATTGGCTAAGTCTTGGACTTAAATCTAAGACTTTAGTCTTAGCTAGGTCTGGGACTTAAAATGGATTTCACAAAGGTGACTTAGCTAAGTCCGAGCTTATCAAATAACCACAGTGGTTTTCTGTGTCATGTGACTTTTTGTATCTATTCAAAATATAATATTGGTGCCACATATTCTTCATTTGATGTATTTAACTAAGGATAAGTGCTGTTTTGAAATGGAAAACCTTGTTACCACATATAAACTTCCCAAACACTACTTGAGTGAGGTGTTCTGTATAATTATAATTTATTTACAGTCATTTCAAATTTTGCAGTGGAGAAAAGTTTATGGCGGCCATATTTAAGTCCTGTTTACAAAATTTAAGCCCACTACCTCCCAGACTTAAAGTTAAGTCCACTGACTTAGCAATTTCATGGACTTAGCTGCTTTGTGAAATCCGCTAAGCCTAAGACCACAGACTTAACATTCTTTTGACAAATTTAAGACCAAAGTCTTAGATTTAAGTCTAAATCTGGACTGAAGTCCCTTTGTAAAATCGGCCCCAGATCTTTCCTAATATTTAATCAAGCTGAGAAAAATCTGTTCATTACTTTTGGAGTTATCGTGAACATGGACAGACAAACAGAAAGACAAATGCACCAAAAAAGATAACCTCCTCACTCAGGGTAAATAATTAGTGTTTATCCAAACTTTTACAATTTTAAAGACAGGGAAACTGACATCAGCGAAATGGCATAGAAGAATACTTAATGCATTGAACGTGTTCATAAATAACTCACTATATAATTACAATTGCAATTGCAAAAGCTTAACAAAATATTGAATAAAAAACAGTAATTTTTATAAACATTAAGTTACAATATATCTTGTGTTTCTTTTATGGCTAAATATTAAGCCATAAACTGGCCGTAAATGTGTAAAGACAATTATATATATATTTCAGATATTCTGCACTGCACAAGAAAAATTTACTGTCAAAGTGATAGGTCAGATGGTCTCAGGAAGGTGTCTAATTAAAGAGAGATGAGCGGGTATAAAACATGTGTAGATCGGGAGACCGCCAATGCAAAATAGTTCCAATGTTGGAATTTTTTTAAAAAAAGCACTTTACTAGATTCCCAATCAAATAGGCCACTGGCGTGAAATGTTGATGGGGTACCAGTCTACTTTAACAATAAAGGGACTGGTATCGCCTATGATAACCTTCGCTTATTAATGCTGCATCCTTTGTCACGCCGTGAGGCAGTGCTAAATACCGGCGAAACAGTTCTTTGCAGGTTTAACCGATTTTTTTCGGGAAGTAAACTAGTAAGTACCAGTGCTGAATATTCCAAAGAATGCATCACTAATATCTGTCATGTATCGGGAAATCTTGATCGTTATTTTAATTATTTATACGAATTTTATATGCAATCAAAATATTTTTACTATATATTATTGGACTTATAACATCAAATATTGCCAATTATACTTAAAAACATTTTGGGGTTACAATAGGCTTTAAAAGCAAATATGTGTTTTTGGGTGATAATAGAGGATCGACAACACTTAAACTGATGCACATTTTTTATTTATCACAAATGTTGTTTAATTATTATGCGATATCATTATAGAGTAAAAGGGGGATATAGTGTCAAAATGTGTACCATAAATGTGTTAACTAGAAATCTATTATATTAAATGTTCTTCTTAATCATTGCTCGGTGTAACTACGGAAGCCTAGTACCCAAATGTGGTGGGCGATTCCTGATTCTTTATTGCAGAAAGCGGTCAGGAACCAGACTACAAGAAATGGAACTCCTGAAATCAAGATATGACAGTTTCCTGTATACAATATTGCAATGAAAGTCCCCAAATGCACAAAAAATATTGGATAGAAGTGTGCAATTTCTTCAGATTTAGGGTTCGTTTCCAATATTTTAAAGTTTCCTTCAATGAAATGTACTGATAAGCGGGATGGGGGTTATAAAATATCATTACAGTATTTCAGGAGAATGCTCTCAAAAATATCGTTATACTTGGCCCATTGACACATTCCTTGTCTAAAACATAAAATACGATGTTCCTAGGAAATACTGTATTCTGCAGTTTTGTGTGTGAATCGTTGTTTTAGTAGTGTTATGAAACCCGGATGCCCCATAGACTGTTAAAGGAATGATTACGTGACAGGAAATTTATAACACAATGTAACAGTAGACAGATGTCATAAACAAGAATTGTAGCCATTTTCACCCCCCTGCTGTCACCATATAAGTTTCATAGGGCAACAGTGAAGTATATGTGCAGTTGGATTTATATTTATCCCAAACAAAACTTGTTGTCAGATAATTGTCACAATGAATGCAATAGGTCACTGAAAATCCAAGGTAAAACACAAGTACACATATCCATGGGAATTTGACAACTGAAATGATTTGATATACCATACGTCATCTGGTACAAAAGTACATTTGTACTATGATATATGAAAGACTAATCTGCAGAGAATTCCCATCTTTTCTCTGCACATTAGATATGTGATACATCGTGAGTGACTGGCTGTAAGGGGCTGGGGTCATTAAGTGCGGAGCAGCTGTTCAAAGTGATTTACCCTCAAACCACTAACCTTCGTACTTCTAGCCAAGGTTGAGATTCAAACCAATGACGGTACAGATGGGAGGCGAGGACGTTACCACTATACTGCAGAGGTCACCAAGCCATCAATGAAATGGAGACACAGTCCTTGTGAAATACTTTCACTGCAAGGCAGTTTCCATTATTTATTACTTGTAATTAACTGGCGCGTGATGAAATGAATGGTCTATTAATGCAGTGTCACATAGGAGTGACATTAACCTATATCTCCCACTTAACCTTTAACAAAATGTGGCTTTTGTAATCCTATTTATTCTAAATAGCTTGAAAGCTCTTGTCTGAACGATAATCATTAGTTTATGGAGATAAAAAGTGTGGGTTTTTTTTCATTTAATAAAACAAATGGAGTAATTTTGTAGCAACTTTGAAGATACTTCTGAGTTTGATCAAGTAATACGTGCAAATTAAGTGTATACTCTTCCACAAATGTTCCCCTTTATAAACAAAGCACGTTACATATAATTCCTTGGATACACTATTGTGAGTTTGGTCGTTATTTATAGCACTGTAGTTCCCAATTGTTAGCAAAATTTATTACCCAAAATCCAGATAGCTGTACTAGCGACTTCTTATATTCTGTTTGCTTTACCTAAGTATCTAATTCAAATGATGTATCATTGCTTTGGAGTCCAAATTATACCTTAAAATGCCTAGTAACTATATATACGCTGATAAAAATAGTTCTAAATTTGGTTTTTACAGACTTTGTAATGTTATTATTTGTTTTTAAGATTTTTCTCAAAAAGACCTTAAAAGTATACTCAAGTTGCGTGTATGTCATGCATATGTATGACATATTTAATTGGTAACAGCAATGATCTTCATTACAATGGAGGCCGTTCCAATTCATACATCCCTCTAGCTGTGATAGATCTGTATATCAGGTCATGTGACCAGACTTAAGCCAATCAAATCGACATATTTAGCAGTGATGTGTAATGCAAAGCAAGGGGCCACAGTGGCAGAGTGGTAACACTCTCGCCTCCCACCTCTGAGGCCGGGGTTCGATTCCCGGCTCGGCCTCATGTGGGAAAGCTGGTAGTTGCTTGCCGTTGGTCGGCAGTTTACAGTACAGAACCCTAACGAACTGTATGTACTGGTTTCCTCTGCCCTTCCAACTACCCGTCGTAATATGACCTGTACAGTGTTGAAAGCGACGTAAAACCCCAAATAAATAAAAGTAATGCAAAGCATTATATTCACTGCCAGTGTTAATTCTTTGATGTGTTTATTAATTATGAGCAACTTGGCCTTGCGGGCACTTTTTAGATGTCCACCCATGCCTGTCCCTGGACTCTCCCTTCTTGGACTCAAGCGCATTAGAGGATTTGTATCAATTTTGTGCTATATAAATCCTACTATTATTATTATTATATGTGAAGGATGTTTGTTTTAAGGTTTTGTTTAAGGTCACATATGAGAAATGAATGAATCATTCTAAATACTCTCTACCCCCCCCCCCCCCCAACCTTGCTTTTTTGTAGTTTTTCTCCACCACAAAGCAACCACCATATTTAGACTTTCACCCCAGTCGGGCTACAGGTGGTATTGCCTAAGTTTATAGGCATTTTATATGACGCCTCATTTCCTCCATGCCATGTCAAACTTATTTCAGGAAATTTGCAATTTGTGGGGTGTCCACAGCAGAAGTTTTCAAAGTGTCCCTATGTCTACTTCCTCTGGTGGTTTACATGACCTTGGGACGTCTACAAACGTGGGTGCACCGCCTCCAGTATGCTCAGGGCAATGAACTGCATTTGAAACACATTGATGCTAATGTAGGAAAGTAGAGAGTTTATAAATCGTGAGAATAGTTTACTGCACCTAAAAGAGGATACCACTCAGTTATTTCCGGTTTCCCCCATTAAAAAAGAGAGGAGTAAATAACAGATCAAACACATTAATAAGACAATATTAATGGAACCCAGTCTTGGCTACTCATAACATAAACTAATCTTATACTGAGCAATGATTGTATCAAAACATTCAAACATAAACCAATCATCAGCTTGAGGGGACTGTGTCAAACATCAGGAAGACCCTCCTACCAAAGCTTCCACATTCGGCAAGCTGCCAATAAAACCAGAAATGTCACCCACACATTGTCAGAACAATATTCTAGGCTTGGCCAAAGCACCCGCTGTCCCTTGGTGCACAAAAGTAAAGATGTACAACAACAACATCATGGATGTGGGAACAGCAGAGAAGTGTGACAAGATACTAAATGTAGGGCACTGGCACATCAGACAATGAGTCTGTGAACCATATAGTGGTGGTGGACCAATTCACGCCCATGTACCTATTCACGCCCACCCTCAATTTTCTTAAAGATTTATTATTTTTCACAGAAAATTGACCACAACATAGATAATTATCAAATTGATCGTATACATTGGTAATATATTGTTTAACTGTGACAGATTTTGGAGAAATTTTGGGGTGGGCGTGAATAGGTACACCACCACTAGTACCAGTAAGTAGACATTTTTCAATGATTCAAAGATAACATTTTGCTGTTACAGTCCCACAAGTGACAATACTGAGAATCTGTGCTAATATAACTCTGACTGGTGAACCGGGCATAAAACACAAGCAGTGACCTTTGACTTCATTTCAGTCAATGATGTGCGGGATATTCTACTAGAGATGAGTCATGCTACTCTGAATCATATCATACACCTAAAGTGGGTCAAATAAACACACGGAAAAATGGTAGAGATATGGAAAAGTGAAACCAACCATTTGGCATTTAATATTGATTTATTTCAGTTCAGTGAATTCTTTGTGACACCAATTACTTGATATATGGTAATATCCAATACATCATGATTCCTTGGTTCATTGGTACACAAGAAGACTACACTGGTGTGACAACATCCAGGTTATTACTCTCAAGCCTTGGTGTATATGTTACAGTAAATATGCGAAATCAGTAAATACTGAAATTTTCATTAAATATTTGTATTTACTGATTTGGTCATTAAATACGCATATTCCCTGAAAACTGCAGT
Source organism: Sabellastarte sp. h YS-2021 (assembly GCA_964017235.1). Classification (NCBI taxonomy): domain Eukaryota; kingdom Metazoa; phylum Annelida; class Polychaeta; order Sabellida; family Sabellidae; genus Sabellastarte; species Sabellastarte sp. h YS-2021. The sequence continues at coordinate 75,722,261 of OZ024928.1, read as the reverse complement.
AAATCTGTGTATTTACTGTTTTTTTTGGTCCAGTAAATATGCGTATTTACTAAAATTATCCTGAAGATTTTATATCTTAAATAGTTGGGTGTTATCTGCTATGTCTTCGTATTAACAGTTAATTCAAACTTTTTATGGCTTTGTCATAGTCAAAGTTTGATACTTGTTTACAATCCAACACTGAGATAACCATTTAACATCACTTTATAATTTCAAAAGCAGTTGCATGTGATATATAATAAAAAACTTATAATATTTTTTAAAATAAATTGTAATGTAAATAGACAAGTTTCTAAATTTAAATATACAAATTATGATGCTTTATAGATAAGGAACAACAAGCAAGGTAATAAGATTAAGATATATTTATTGTTCAAGAACTGAATTTCACTGTACTTTTAACAATATATTTTACCTTTCTTTTCCAAAGGTCACCAATAAAATTTAGATCTATAATTAGAGTTAAATAAATCTTCCCCTTAATGCTGTCCCTAGATTAAGTCTCTCCAAAAGACTATGATGAAATCCAGTTAGGGGCTAGCTGGCCTTGTCATTGTTTCTAACAACAATTCTTTGATCAAGTAGCCAGTATGTACATTTAATTCATAAATCTACCAGAAAATGGCAAAAGATTAAGCCTTGATTGAAATAAAATAAAGAAACCACTTACTAATAATCTCTGTTAAACAATAGATTCTTTGAGAATACATGCAGACCTGTTTGGGTGTAAATCATGTTGTCTTAAATGATAAGGTAAAATTTCTGCTGAATGAAAGTACAGTTGGAATAATATTACGCTGAAATTTAGAAATTTAAATTAATAAGTATCAGTCACATAAAAATAGTGAAATGTTAAATGATCTTTAATCATTTGTAGGGATGACATAGGTCCTTAGTAGGAATGGCATTGAAAATAATATAAGCTTAAATGAAATATCAGCAGAAAGCACATATATAATTTTTTTAAAATAAATATTTAAAAGCCCAGTGCTATTTTTTAAACATATTTGTATGTAATGTACTGTAAAATGAAGTATGCTTAGTATGTTCTAATAGTCATCATAATAGAGTAATTGTTCCAATGTAATTCACAGTTTGGTTTACCATTTAATATTATATAGTTACAACCAGTAAACATCAAAGTTTCATTTCACATATCTACTGAAAGTCAAACCAGTAAACTTTTGAAATAACAGAGGTCATAAATCAGCAAATATGCATATTTACTGAAAATTTTCAGTAAATACGCGTATTTACTGATTTCACATATTTACTGTAACGTATACACCAATCAAACACAAAGTATTGTTGTTCTCCATACGTCATTAGAGTTCTGTATACCTGACCGTCTCTGTGTTATAATGGCACCACAAACTCTTCATACAAATTTAATTCCCATTGCATTGTTGTCATCACCCAGGCTTTGGTATCAGTATTGTCATTCATTTTTTTTTGTGGTTTTAAATTGACCATGAGGTGACTTACTCAACTTAAACGTAAAACCTCACTTTTAGTAAGAACACCTCTGTTGGATCCACAAAGCATGCTGCTGGTTAAATTGTGAGTTGTGTCATTAATTGTGTCTCATTTTTACATATGTTCCTTATAATCAGTACCCTTAACTGCTAGGGTTACACTTAACTGATATAAATTTTTATACTCTTCCAAATTTGTGTTTTCCCTTGGAGATTTATTACAATGCTTTAACTCTGGGATGATGGGTTATGGTGACCTTAAGATTTTTGTATGAATAATTGGGGTGACCCTATCTTGATATTAGTGTTATGTACATTAAATGCTGCACTTAATGTCACCTTAAATCTTGCCTTTGCCTAAGGCCACTCCATTCTCTGGGAGTTAACATGTTCTGGCAGATAACTAGAACAAAAATCTGTTGATGGGTCCCTCAATCAGGTGTTTTTTTCTATTTTGCTGATTGCTAGCTCTTGTAAACTGGTGTCACACACAAGATTCATGGACAGTAGTCAGGTCTTCTGGAGTTAAAATTGTCTGATTTTTCAGCCTCTTCAAAATATTCTGAGGGTATGATATCTTTCATTTAGAGGGTTGTGGTACACATTCATCGAGGGCCCTGATTCTGATTGATTTCTGACCCAGGTGCTCAATGAGAAGATGTACAATGATGCAAGTAAAGCATGAGTTTGTGACATTTTCAACCCTTGTGGTCATTATCTAATGGCATAATGTCATGTACTAAATAAGGGGGGTGGGGGTGTATTGCACATGATTGCCCTGGTCATCAGGGAACTGGATTGAACTAAATGACTTAGTCCAGGTGGTATCAAGTAGTACTGGTAACAAGTGATCCCAATCAGCCAGAAGGCTATCATGATGTTAGAATCGGTAAATAGTCCCCTATGTTTTGCCATCTGTGTATACTAAATCAGCGATTCTAATGGTTTGTCTTCTCTGCCAATCCAATGCATCGGTGACTGTATTCCATTTAACTTGGTAAATTGCAGAGAGTTAGTTGATGACCAACAACTTACAAAGGTCTATGCTTGATTCTGCACGAGTGGCTTTGGATATGAACTCAAAGTTTCTGTATTCCTTTTTATTTCATTTTTATCCATGAGTGGTGTCAAATTTCACTATTTCTTCACTTTCGTGTGAAGTTTAATTTAATTGTAAAATAATCTTTATGTAATTAATCAGGCTAAAAAGCAGTTCATAAAACATTATTCAACCTTTATTACATCTCAGTTCAGCCGCACTACAACAATGAACACTGGGATGTAAAAACTACTGTTATGCAACCCAACCATAGAAACTTCAAGTTATTGTTATTTATTTATTTGGGTTTTAACATAACTTTCAACACTGTATAGGGGGGCAGAGTGGTAACACTCTTGCCTCCCACCTCAGAGATCGGTGTTCGATTCCTGGCCCAACCTCAAGCAGGAAAGCTGGTAGTTGCTTGCCGTTGGTCGGAAGTTTACAGTACAGAACCTTGACCAACTGTATGTACTGGTTTCCTCTGCCCATAAAACTACCCGTCGTGATATGACCTTTGAATCCAGAGCATACAGTTGGTCCAGGTTCTATTGTAAACTGCCGACCATTGGTAAGCAACTATTAACTTTCCCACATAAGTCCCGGCTTTGAACCGCAGAAATCAGAGGTGGGAGGCGAGTGCATTGCCACTGTTTGTTATTGTGTACAGTATTTATAGTCTAACACTGTAACACACAAATCATTAAAGATTCTACTGTAATACAAGACAATATTAGAAGTTTTTGTAATGGACCTGTTCCACTGGAGCCGACCCTACAACCGACTCTACTACTCTAGAGTGGGTTAGCTGAGTTGGGGATAGAAAATCAAGAAAAAAAGTGTGCTAAAAATTTGGGTCGGTTTCACCTCCCCGATAGGATATGGTGCATCCAAGCTTGTCTGGATCAACCTCCAAACCTGACTTGGGATAGGGATGTTTTTTTCGATGAATAGACGGGAAACTACCAGGGCAAGCTGTAAACCCCTAACCAACAAACCGTATCAGGTCAATTCAAGCAAACAACACAGGTGCAGTTTCCCAACCCACCCAGACCAGACTGATTATTTCTGGATTTGAAGTTGCAAGTTGGGATCAAACCAACACTATATAAATGCACTGCTATAACTCATAATTTATCACAATAAAGATGCCAGTTACACATCAGAGATACTTTCTACAGAAGTTTAGGGCCTTTTTGTTTTTATTGGGTTTTTACTCTGATTTGCAGACGAAAAAGGAGACATCTGAATGCAGGACCAGCCGACTGGACATACATCCCATAACAGACAAGCCGTGAGTCAGTGAAATGAAACTAATCTGTCCTATACAATTCCTAGCTTGCATGTTGCTGTAATTGCCTTGTCGGTTTCCTCTAACATCTTGTCCTGCTGTGTTCCCGGTTTGTCCTGCTGTGATGAAATCGACCCTGTGACCAAAGACCAGGGCTTGTATTCACAAAAGGGTTGAAGCTCATGTCGAGCCAAAAATCAGCTCAAGTTTATAGCTGTTTATACTAAACTTGAGCTGATGTTTGGCACAGTTTGATCTTGATCCCTTTTGTGAATACAGCCCCTGGAAACTTCCCCTCTTGATATATAGTGACCAAGACAGGTCGCTTGTCATAAAGTGAGGCTGGGGGTACTTGAATACAACAGGCCGGCAAGTGTTTCCCGACAAGACGGTAACAATGTAGGACAAGACGCGAAGTGGCTATCACAAGATTTAGACAGACAAGACAGGATTGTTTCTAGTTGGGTGGGATTGAGTCGGGGTGGGTCGGTGAAATATCAAATATGTTTGATATCTTGCCGATCCTCCATGGGAAATATAACTAACCCTAACCGATTATGTAAGCATTGCTCCTGACCCTCGAAAAAAATCCATAGTTGCTGACAAGATGGCTCCAGTCCTTTTTGAGAGTCAGAGTCAGTGAGCACCACATTCCTGTTAAATGTCACAAATTTCACACAAATCTTATTGTTCTTTTAATTTTTTTACAATTTCCTTTTATTTTCACAGTGTTTTCGATTGCAATGCAACACTTAGATAGAAGATTGTGCAAGTTGTTCCACTGACTTAAACACCAGTCACTAAATACCTGGTCATTGCAATACAACACTGTTATAACAGCTCTGTGTTTCAAAGTGTCACACACAACTTAGAAATTCATAAACTTTCCCAAAATAACACAGAGAAATAAGAATATACAAGTTTTTTTCCCCAAAACAGTCACACAAAGGTCAGACTATACTAAACAAGCAATATGACAACATACCTTCTCCTCGTAGATGCGTTCACGGATAGTGTTGAAGAGTTTGGCCAGACCCAGACCCACCACACCGAGCAGGATGAATAGCAGGTAGGTGTGCCAGAGTTCTATGCCCTGGTGTAAACTCTGACCCAGTCCTCCTGTAACATTGGTACCCACGCCCCCACACTCACTCACATTGCGCAACATGATTGACAGGCAGCAACAAGATAGATTACATCTGCACTAACAGAGTCCAGTAAATTATGTGTAAGGATTTAATATAGTCCACCAGAGGCTCAAATGTTATCTCTCTTTGTACTTGTCTCAAATCAATGAAATGCCAAAAGGCCTTTTCTTTTCAGTTTTCAGTATTAACGTTGAATCATTTAACACAGTTGGAGTTAGTCAAATGTAAAGAAAACACAGTAGTTGATTTTGATATGTACTAAAGCTATTGAAACTTCTTTCAGTCCACCAATCAGTAACCAGTATGTTATGTTTTGACCTGGCGCTCTTCTACTATCCAAATAAAATACAATATAATTTTATTGAAGTCTATTTTGTTGCCATAAATATTGTTCAAATTGTTTAGAACGATAAAAGTTTGATGTTTTATACTGAGGTTAAAAGTTTAGTTTTAGCTAGACAGTCCTAAACATTATGTTTAGTTTGTGTCACTGACTTCAGTTCTATGCTGTAGTTCACTTCCCTGATCTTTGCAAGCAACAATTTTATATTTATTATGCAAAAGAGTTTTCTCCTGATTAATATTTTTCTATTGATAGTGTCCATTGCGAAGTATCTCCGCTGAGCAGTTTTCTTTTCAACATGCACTTATCATAAAATAATGGTAGTGTGTTCAATTGCCAAGCAGATTTATTTTATCCACATTTTAAAACTATTTGTAAATCTAGTCAGTGTTACACTTGCATGTGGAAAAAAATACCAACAAAACTAAAAGTTGTCACTGTATCATCGACAAAACCCCAGCTTCAAGTAATGACACCTATCCAAGTACTGTCCATTTAATCGAAAACCTTTTCACACACAAACAAAACACCTGACAATAAGATGTGTCCATACAATATGATTGGCTCATGCGATGTGACGTCATGAGGACTACCCTCACCAGCCATGCTATTATTATGATAGCTACACCCAGAAAAGAAGGGTCAAGTAAGTTTATTGGGGGAAGTTCTGGGGGCAAATTAATTAAGTTATGGCAAATTAATGCCCTAATTCTAAGACACAGAGTTGAGAGAAGTGGGTGGGGCAAGGATGGGAAGTGTGTTACTCGCAACACTTCCATTTCCCCTTATAGTCTCCTAATTGTGCTTAGATGACAACTTAGAAAATATAAAAGGAATTATAATAACAGGGGTTTGACAGTGGGATCTTAGAGAAACAAATTGATGTTGCTTGATGCATTTGTATTTTAGTCTCATCAGTTGTACTCCGGAACAGTGGTCCACACCAGAAAATATTATTTATAGAGATTTTCAATATTTTCCAGGTATTGGTCACTTTTGAGGAGTTTGACTGTTGTAAACCCCATTTCATATCCTTTTTAATTCCTGGTACCAAGATGTGATACTTTGTTCCCAAATTCTGTGATTTCTCTTTTCACAGGAATAAATTAGTTCCGCCAAAATGGTCATGGAGAGTAAAGTGTCCGGTACTGATAAGTATCAATCAACAGTGAAAACCAATCAGTGGGGTTTACATTCAACAAAACACGGACAGCCATGTTAACATGTAGTAGAATTTTTTTTTAATTTTCGAAGAAAATTCCCGTGAGCTTTTGCATGCTGGACTAAAACGTACACACAAGAGGGGTGACGTGGGGAATGGCTTAGCCTTGCTTAAGACTCAAATTTGCATGATATCGTTTGAAACATGCACACAGATATTTGGTATTCATAAAGCACTCATGCATATTAAGAGAGAGAGAGAGAGAGAGAGAGAGCTCTTAGCTGTATGCTACTGTAAAAGTCTGTATATGTATTAGTACATTATAGAAACTGAAACTGCGTTATATGAACTGAAAATTTTCCCTAACTGCAAAGAAACTTGAGCCTTCAGGCTAGGAATGGCTATACGGTGCAGCTTGTTTTGATACTCACACACGAGGTCCATTTACAGAACAATAAAGAGAAGCCCTTGAAGTAAAATTCAAATACACGTTATGACAACCACATAGAACAGTGTAAACGGGTCCCATTCCTTGAGTGTCCCATGGATGTTTTGAAATGTTCAAAACTACCGTCTCTTAAGTTCTAACCATTACTCACCATCAATGCACGGTCTGCCCTATCACCATCCGTTTATACCTGTGTCTCCCTCCCTGTCCATCCATTTCAGTGACCTTATGTAGATAAATTTTTCACAGAGTAACTGAAGATTAAATAAGGTATTACTCACATAGCCACTAATGGTGCACAGTGTGTAACCATCAGTAACAGTAGCATGAGCGTAGTGCAAACCTCTGTCACCGTGAGAGAACCTGTATTTTTGCCTCCGCTTAGTCTGGTTCCCGACCCAACTCTGCAATATAGGGTCAGGTATCGCCCACCATCTTGGGTACTACGCTTCCGTAGTTACCATAGTTACCAAGAAGAAATTAAATAAAAATATTTCTAGTTAACACATTTGGTGCACATTTTGACACAATATCCCCAATTTACTGTGTAATGATATCCCATAATACTTAAACAATATTTGTGATAAACAAAAAATGTGCATCACTTTAAGTGCTGTCGATCCTCGATTATCGCCCACAACCACGTATTTGCTTCTAAAGATTATTGTCAAAATATTTTAAAGTTTAATTGGCATTATTTGATGTTATAAGTCCAATAATATATGGTAAAAATATTTTAAATACATATAAAATGCATATGAATAATTGAAATAATGATCGAGATTTCCCGATATTAATGATGGATTCTTTTGGTTATTCAGCACTGGTACTTACTAGTTCACACCCCGGAAAAATGCCGTTGAAAATGCAAGCAACTGTTTCGCGGAAAAATAGCACCATCTCACGACGTAAAAAAAGAATGCAGCAAGGCCATCGTGGGCAATACCAGTCCCTTTATTGTTAAAGGTTGGCTGGTTCCCCATCTAACCTCCACTCACCTTATATAGCCATTGTACTAAAACCTGAAACCAAAGCAAGACCTAGTCACAACCGTATATACAACCCGGACATCACCATGATAGCACGGTACCAACCCCGCAGGTACATCAAATCTCAGAAGATATGAGGCATCCTGGGAGGTGGTTCCACGGCTTATTAAAACTTATAACAACAGGGTATATGCTTATAGTGTGAAAGGGGTGTTAGTCTTCCCTTATAACCAAGTCACACTACGGCCTGCATTGTGTACGTTTATATACATCTAAAACCATGAAAATTGTGGAGGTGGAAATTTTGAACATTTCAAAACCTCTGTGTATATTGACAGGTGAAACAGAGAAAGCCAAGGTTTCTTAACTTCTCAGAAAGAACTGTATCAGTAATTACAGGAATAAGGCATTTAACTTATTGCCCATAAATGTAGGAAATACCGACTGTAGTTTCACTGGGGTTTTCATTCCATGTTCTCTGAATAAAAGTCTTGCAAACAAATGTAACTGCATTGTTAGTTTCAGTTGGGGTCAAATCTAAAGAGGCGGTGATTTCAATGGGGTTTGATATACCATATATCAAAAATGAGAACATGATTTAAACTATGCATTTTTGTGGTCATTTTTTTAATTTTTAAAACAACATCTAAAGTCATTAAAGTATTGGGTGAAATCAGAAACACATTTATCTTTGAAATTGAGTTACCTGAAATTTTATTAGGCTATTTGAAACCAGACCATTTTATACCTATAAACACAATGATTGGTAAAAAGATTTTTTTTCTCAAAATTTAAGAAATACACACACTCTTTTAGTGTCTTATCTGAAAGTCAAATAATTTTTTTACGAATATTGCTTTGGAAACTGTTGGGCCACATGTACTAGTATGTCTCACAAATTTTTATTTGATACGTCTCACAACAAAGCTGTATTCCATAACCTTTTGTGTGTGTGTGTGTGTGTGTGGGGGGGGGGGGGGGGGGGTTGCGGTGGTTATAAAGTTGCATAGCAAGTAGGTCAAGTCTGTATGTAAGTATGTTTGTGCTGAAAGAGGATCAAATACGTATCTTGTTATTGTATTAAAAATATTATATTGTTCTTTGTTACCCTGAATCATACTGACTGTATTTCCACTGTATTGTAACAGTGGAACTGATCTGAAATGAAAACTTTGAGCAAAATAATAGCAAGGGTTCAAGAATGTCCTTTTCAGTGGTTAAAGTTTTAAGCAAAATTACATTGAACTTATGGATAAATTGCTTTGAGCTATTAGATAAACTTATGCCAAATTACAATGAACTGTTTGATGCATGGACTAATGCAGATTTTTTAACTGTTAGATGGTCTTCAACTGTTAGACAACTTGTACCAAATTCCATTTTTTTTCAGATGGACTCAATTTTTTGAATTTACACTCATATATTGCAGGTGCTATATATGCAGGTTTAAATGAGTTAGCTTTTTCAATAGAAGAAAACTAAATTTACTAAAATATTGGAATAAACTTTGTGAAACTGATAAATCCTGGCTGTAAAACAAGATATTTTCTTAGGGCTATAGAAAGTCAACTTACCACTTACGGTGCAATGATGTGAAAAAATTCAGGGAAAATGTTGTGTCTCTTGTAGAATATCTACATCAAATTCTCTTTGAATCTAAGTGAATCTAAGCTTGTAATTCCAGTGTTCCACAAGTATAATATACTGTATATTCTATTATATTTTTAAATTGAAATATGTTGCATTTATGTTTTATATTTTTATACAGGGTAAAACCATGTTACTAACACTATTAGTCAGTTTAAGTACTGCAATTTACATTGAAACTCTTCTTGCATGTACTCACATGCATACGCATGTCTAGTGAGTTTAAAGCTATACTAACCATGATAAACAGTATGTGGCAGTTTATTTGTCGAAAAAAGTGATAAAATAACTCTTTCTTTTGCTAAACAAATGGAAATCACAGATGTTCCGTATATATCATGCTTCAAGAATAGAGTTCAACAAATAAATGTAACATTTACGGTTCTATTAGAGCCCCTGGATTAAACACAGAACAGATATGCTATCTGATTTATGTTGGTTTTTTTGTTGTTTGTTTCTTTGGGTTTTTTTGTTTGTTTGTTGTTTTTTTTTTTTTTTTTTTTTGGGGGGGGGGGGGGGGGGGGAGGGGGGGCTTTGAAAAGCCTTCTCACTGATCGTTTGGATAGAAACAGATACTTTTGTCACACTTTTACGTTAAAAAAATCAGATTCAATCTACGGTTATTGGTGATATTTTTTATGTTATCAAACAATGTATGGTAATTCAGGATGCTCTTTACACTTTCAATTTTTATCCTTTAGATGTGTGATTTAGTTGAACAATGCGTTATGTCAGAAAGCAATTTAATTATGCATCATAATGTCCCTTTGAAGTAAGCTGGGGGGCAGGGAAGTGCAGTAATAACTTCTTTAACTTTAGTTTTTAGGCATATAACACAGACACAAAAAATACAATGCAAAATACATGGAAGACACCATGCATTTACATCAACACTCATAATGATACAAATATATTACTTGGGAAAACAGTTTAATACAGTGTAAGTGTATAAAATAATGCATTGACAGTTACAACAATTCATAAATCTTTATGAAAGTCTCAACATTTTAAATTCTAATTGTTATAACACATTCTTGCCTCACAACACTAAAGCCATGGGTTAAAAAAAAAACTACCCAGCCGGAAATTTGGATAACTGTTATGGAGAAAGGGGACCAGTCAGAATAACAGAAATTAGAACAGAGAGACAGAGATATGCAATTAATAAACATATACAATACATAAACAGAGAAGTAAAATTACAGAACAAAGGTAAACAAGCAGCAGCCAGCAGCCATAAGTAGGGCTTATGAACATAGGGTTCTTGAACAAATCAGTATTCTAAATTGACATAGATGCACAATAAAACAAACCACATTTGCATCCTATCTCAAATGCAAACGATTTTTTTATTATAAATTTTTGATACAATATTTCGGAAATAGTTCAGGCGTTCTTTTGTTATTAATATCCTAAAATTCTATATAACAGAAAGAGAATTCCAATCTTTGTGTTTACAAAACATAATTTGTTCAATGTGGGATCATAAATATAGGTTTGTTTCTAGAGAAATTAGGATCAAGTCAGGAATAAATGATATAAATAAATTGTCTGAAGACAGTATGAAGATAGGAAACCAAAAACTTGTACACAGACTAGAAATCACTTACTGATTAAAGTCGTAAAAGTTGTATGGAGTACAGGGAACCAGTCAGGAATTAAAGGGAGATGAGACTTGGGTGAAGACCAGACAAAACATTAATCAAAGGACAGAAAAGCTTCTCAAAATACAAGGAGTCAGTCAGGAAATAACAGAAAGAGGACATGTCTGGAGATAAGGAACCAACCAGAAACTAAACGAGGGAAACATTTTATATAAACAGGGCACCAGTCAAGAATTAAAGGAACAGTTTGATAAAGGTAGGGAAACAGTCAGGAATTGAAAACAAGAAAACCAAAGGCAGTGAATCAGCCAAAATAAAAGATAAAGAATCTTTTATGAAGAAGGCCAACAAATAAACAAGCACTCAGGCCACTGCTGAGTGGTAACTTCGAAATCTTGCTGCAATCTACTAATAACTTGCTGCATTATAAGATTCCAACTGCACATCTTTTGCATTGGGTCCAAATTTGGCCAACTCAAAGTAGCAATTGCTCAGCTATGGAATGAGCTACAGTTCTGGAATTTTACTATGTTACACCTGATCTAAAAGTAGGTAAGTAACATATTTCAACAAAATACTCTAAATGCAATAGTTTTAAAGTTACAAGTGATTTACTCAACAGTGAGAACTTCAAAGTAGCTATTACTCAGCTATGGAATGCGCTACGGGGCTGCAATTTTAAATTTTATTATGTTGTAGCTGATTCAAAAGTAGCTGAATAACATATTTCAACAAAATACTCTAAATGCAATAGTTTTAAAGTTAGAAGTAATTTACTCAACAGTGACATCCTGAAAGTAGCTTTTGCTCAGTTATGGAATGAGCTACAGGTCTGCAACTTTATTATGTCATAACTTACCCCAACATAGTAAATTATGTATTCAAAGAAAGTCACTATGTGTGATACTTTGAAAGAAATTGGACACATTCTCATTTTTAAATTGTGCTACAAATCAGGAAGTAGCTATTACTCGCTTAGCTAATGCAACAGAGCTCCAAACTATGCACCATCTTTTAGCTAAAGATAAAGTACCTGAACAACATATTGAACAGAAGCACTCTAAATGCAATAGTTTCAGAGTTATAAGTCATTTACTCAGAGTAGCTAAAATGGTCATAGCTATGTTAAAATGCTACTGATTTTGTCGAAATTCGGTCCTTCTCTATTCTGACACCTGACCATATTATAGGGAAAAAATGAGAAACCTAGCTTTAAAATTGTGGCCTACGACGTGCTCACAAACATATATACATACAAACAAACAAACATACAAACCGACTGACCAACATACTTCGAATCGAAAGATTTCGAAGAAATAAATACATGAAAACTTGCACAGATGTGTAAAGAAACCAACAACAAACCACAGTATGCAGCTATTCTTATTTCGCGAACATTTGGAACAATTAAGACTACGGTTAGTCCTGAAAACAAAGCCATTAGAAGCCAGTTTGGTTTGCTTTAAAAATGGTTGGTTATTTGCTTCTTTTTCATTGTCTTGCAAAGGCAGCTATTTCCTCAACAATATATTTACATGTCTTTCGGAAAAAACTAACTATGTGTGCAGATGCAATGAGGTTGAATGCTGGTGAGGCTGACTTTTAGAGTCTATGGAGGATAAAAACTCTTAGCTTATCAAGAAGATATGGGGGGTGTCCTTTTCTTTGTGAAAAAGGACTGTACGCCTGTTTTGCAACACAGTATGCATCACTTTTGGTGCCACCTTGTTATATTTTATCAAGTATAATTTGTTAAATCCAAAACTATCTTGACAGTGTATTTGCTAGCATACATAAAGTAATTTTATTTTCTCTAAATGAAAATAGGAACAATCATGCATACTATTAGACATATATACAACTTTTATTGTTTTTGTCCTTTTAATCATCGTTCATCTGGGACCATCTTGTAATAATAATAATAATAATAACAGAAGGATTTATAAAATTGATACAGATCCACTAATGCCGTTAAGTCTAAGAAGGGATAGTCCAGAGACAGACAGGAGTATGACTAAGGGGAGGGGGTATGCCAGTCTAAACAAGTGAGTCTTGGGCTGGCTTCCAAAACCATTTATTGTATGCTGGGATCTGACAGTTTGTGGCAGCCTGTTCCATTCAGCTGGTGTGGTGACTGCAAAGCCAAGCCTACCTATGTGCTTCTTGGGGTGAGTTGAGGAAACAGACAGTCTGTTGCCATGGGGAAGACTGCTAGAATTGATTAAAGCTGATAGATACGGGGGTTGGGAAAAGTTGATAGCTTTGAAAACCAGAAGGTTGTATTATAAAAGGATATGATTTTGAATTGGAAACCGGTGGAGTTTTTCAAATAGGGTGTAACATGACTCATTCTGTCATGTCTGAATACAATACGGTAAAGAGCATTCTGAACTCGCTGTAGTTCAGCTATGTTAGACTTGCTGACCCCACAAAGAATAGAGTTACAGTAGGCCAAACGACTACTGACCATAGTGTTTGCCACAATTATTGCAATATCAACACTAAGGAATTTGCGAATTCATGGCAAATCATGAAGATGATAGTAACAAGTCTGGCAAACCTTGACAATGTGAATATCAAAGGAGTTTTTTTGAGTCAAAGATAACACAAATTCTTCATTTCCACCAATGGAGATATATTGTTTTGGAGGAGTGGGAAATGGAAATTTGTTGCAAGTGACTCTCTTATGGGTTTGTCACCTATGATGATAAATCCTGTTTTTCCGGGTAAAGTTTTACTTTACACCATCCATCCACACCTGTACTGACTTGAGACACTCAGTCAGCTCTTCTATGCCTTCCACTGATAAATTTTAAGGGGCAATATTACCACTGTTCCACTTTTGTGAGTTAAGTGAAATATGGAAGTTATGTTGAGTTTAACTGAAATCCTCTTGTGTGTACTGTTGATACAATATTTTTCTGGTATTTGTTTGGTATAAACTAGTGTCCATCGTACAATATTACCACTGTTCCACTTTTGTGAGTTAAGTGAAATATGGAAGTTATGTTAAGTTTAACTGAAATCCTCTTGTGTGTAATGTTGATACAATATTTTCTGATATTTGTTTGGTATAAACTAGTGTCCATCGTACAAACAGGCAAGATAAGGGATAAGAGTGGCAGCTTTATTTTTGGCTTGTCTCATATTGTGTCATTGCTGGGTGCATTCGGGTCTTAACAGAATAAAGATAAGTCATTGCAAAGAAAATACTAGTCGTAACTAATGTTACACAGAAAAGATCAGTCTTAAGTATTCTTGAGAGAAATTCTGAGCTGCAAACGTTTGTAAACATTTTAAATATTTTCTACGGGTTGTCACAATTCCAGCCATTGGGCTTCTGAATTTTAGCATGTAACAAGATAAGTTGTCCAACCTCCACCATTTTGCTCTGGGCTACAAACTCCGGGTTGTTAGGAGGCAAACTCGGGACAATATGTTGTTACATTCTGGAGTTTCGTTGTAGCTGTATCATTTATTGGTTACAGAAGGAAAAATAAATGCATGCATATGCCAAATAGTATCTCAAGGTTGTTTTAGGTCTATAATTCGGATTAAATTATAATGGTTGATTTACAATACCAGCTTCATTCTTAAACCACATTCTCACGGTTCTGGCGCTCTGCCAGCCCTGGCATTTTGAAAAGTTATCTTGAATGTTTCAGTCTTTCCTTACAGTTCCACAAGTGTGGTGGCCTTGATTCCAGTTTTAGAGCTGAAATGATTCAACGTCAGATACTTGCCTCTTTTAACTGAGAGTAAAAGTTTTTTAGTTTTTTAGTTTTTTTTTAGTTTTTAAAATGTTAAAGTGGGTCCAAAATAAACTAGCTTTGGGCATTCAAAGTTTTAGTTAAATGTTAACAATACCTTCCGATATAAATGATCGGACATTATTGTTGTATTGTATTATATTCTGTTTCTATGTGCTTTCCCAGTGGATCCATTCACCCGGGGAAAGGTGAAGGACCCTTACTGTGTCATCCATTCATTGTAATTAGCCCATTAATCATGACTCTTATCACAATACCAATAAATTTTATGTATTAAAAACCTTTCCCCACCACTCGTAAACTTGACCTTTTGAAACACCATATTTCTATTTTCTGATATACAAGATATTAACCATGAACATTTAAGAGTATTTTTCCCATTGTGGTATGAGCAATGCATCTTCATTGAAAACTTTTTCTCTTGTTTAAATCTTCAGGTATGACTGATTGGGATTTCTTGTATAGTATAACAAAATATTGTCACCTTGTTTGCCTTTCCTGTATTTATTTATATGTAGATTAATTAGCTTGTGTACTGAACACTCCCACACCATAATACTATAAACATGATAAATTGTTATAACATATACAGTCTGGTAATCTTGGTGACCAAAATGCAAGTGCTTTAAAAATTGCATATCTGTTTTGTCGTGTGAAGTTTTAGGCTATCTGCTTTAAAATATCTTATAATCTATTATATTCGAACATGTTATAAAATATCACTTATGTTAAGGTGTCTACTTTTAGCTACGAGTCCTTACCTAGTTTATAAGCTTGATCTAATTCTATTATCGACCATAGTGAAAGAAGTATCTTGCAATCATCACAATATCAGTGAAATTGAATATGCTTACTGTAATCTTGTCCAACTCTTCATCTGGCTTGACTTGAAGATGATTTGAAATCTACAATACTAGAGGTAACTGATAAAACATTATTGTGATATTCATATCTCATAATTGCTTAGCACAGGTACAAGGTCCATAGTAACTGCTTGTCAACAAATCTGCCACTATTTCAGATAACACTAACAAGGAACCCATAATAGTTTACGTCTAAATTACTAAACCCATAATTACATTCCTTTCTGGATGTTGTTACAATAATTATTCTATTATTCTGATTATTTCATTTGTGTTAAAAGGCACAGATGGACAGCAATTGCACTCTATATTATGATATAGTGTCACTGAGGGATAATCTCAAATATAGATGTAATTATTTGTGGTTATAGAAACCCCACAAAAAAGCACAGATAAATGATATGCATTAATGAGAGGATAATCAATGGATACACATTTAGACAGAGGATACACAACTTGAAAAATAAAACTGAACCCCAAATATACAAACGAGTGAAGTTTTAGTAAATATCATTCAGGCAAATAATTCAACAAAATGGCCGCCACTGCCCGTCAAGAACGAGAAATGAAACAGAAATATGAAAAGATGAAATACAACAAGTCTTTGCCACCCCTCGATCAGCTGAGAGCTTATGTCATGTCCAGGGGTGTACATAGTCTCAAAAGTCTGAGCAGGTAGGTGAACCTTCAGCCTAGTCTTTTTGGTATCTCTGCTAAGGACCCCATCACACTTCCCTGTTGCAATGATAATGTATGTTTATATAGGTACAAAATATCACATTGGAACGGTAGTTTATGTAGGTACAAAATATCACATTGGAACGGTAGTTTTGATTTGATAGAAGGTATCACAATATACAATAGATACAAAATATCACATTGGAACGGTAGTTTTGATTTGATAGAAGGTATCACTATATACAATATGTACAAAATATCACATTGGAACAGTAGTTTTGATTTGATAGAAGGTATCACTATATACAATGGGTACAAAATATCACATTGGAACGGTAGTTTTGATTTGATAGAAGGTATCACTATATACAATAGGTACAAAATATCACATTGGAACAGTAGTTTTGATTTGATAGAAGGTATCACTGTATACAATAGGTACAAAATATCATATTGGAACGGTAGTTTTGATTTGATAGAAGGTATCACTATATACAATAAGTACAAAATATCACATTGGAACGGTAGTTTTGATTTGATAGAAGGTATCACTATATACAATAGGTACATAATATCACATTGGAATGGTAGTTTTGATTTGATAGAAGGTATCACTGTATAGCTAAGCAGGGACAATATATCATGCCCAGGTCATACCTTTCTGTACGGTTTCTCCTGTACATATTTAATGTCCACAACATATCCTGCTTATGGCACCAAAAAGAGACCTGGGCCTGGTTTCACATAGGTTCTTAGAATTTCTCTTAGAATTACACTTAAGTCTAAGAAAAATTCTAAGCTAAGAATTTTCTTATTCTAAGAATTAAAAGCTATTCACAAAACAATTCTTAGCTAAGAATAATTCTAAGAATAGAAGTAAAAAGAAATGTGTTCACAGGTTAAACTAAGTATAACTCCAAGAAAAAATTTGTGAATCTTTGTGAATACAGACGTAGAAGTGACTTTCTGTATTTGGATGAAATTCTGGTGTCAAGAATAAGAGTTTTGTGCATAGCAATTTCTTTTTCTTAGAAAAATTCTAAGAATAAAAACCATTCTTACAAAAATTCTAAGAATAAGTATAATTCTAAGAATAAGAATCTTTGTGAATACAGGCCCTGGTATCTGGGCAGTGCATGTTGAAGTATGAGTTGTCCCACACATCCATCTGGCACTCCTTTCACCTCCACTGTGTGTATATTAGTCTAGCTCCTGGGAGGTGGTAGGAAGTTTTTGTAAACATTTTAAAAAGCTGCCCCTAACGTTAATTACCTCCCCTAAAGAGGTATTATTTTCCTGTGACCTTTTATCTGTGTGTTTGGTAGCAAGATTACATAATACTACTGGTTGAATCTTTCTAAAAATCACCAGAAGATGGGTCTTGGTCCAACTTAGACAACATTAAATTTTAATGGGGATCTAGATCACCGTCCGGTAAAAAAACATCTATATATAATCCAGATTTTTCCCATTTACTTATTTTATTACATACCTTGGCGGAGGTATGCACTCTCCTAATGCTCTGATTACATTTAATGCTGTGTGGAATGTATCCTTTCCAAATGCAATATGCACCAAAATGCATTGAATGCAACCAGGAAGACACGAAGCAGAGCAAACCAAAATGATCCACAAGTGAATGATGTACAGGAGCAAGTTTGTTTTGTAGCACGTGACCCTAGCAGGGAAATGTGTAGCCTAGGTATTAGTTATTTATCCCTGAAACTTAACGCATATAATAACAAAATACTGCAAAATACTTTACTACATTTATTTTATAGCCTAAATCGTGTGCAGCCATCATGTCAACAGCCTGGCATATGTATTGGTCCTGTTAACATGAGACATTCTTATCTCCACAATGTCCCCAGTATTGTATATATATAAATGTTAATTCTTTATGTCACACATATATATTTTACATGCATATACATAATATTATAACTACATATTAAATGAGAATCAAG
Organism: Sabellastarte sp. h YS-2021; assembly: GCA_964017235.1. Taxonomy (NCBI): domain Eukaryota; kingdom Metazoa; phylum Annelida; class Polychaeta; order Sabellida; family Sabellidae; genus Sabellastarte; species Sabellastarte sp. h YS-2021. The sequence goes on along the minus strand of OZ024928.1, from coordinate 75,703,837 downwards.
AGTTTTTTAACAGAAAGGGAAAAGAACAATGCATATATATTGTAGCTGAAAAAACTTTTTCGTGTGTACATTTCATTTTGCATATCTGTTCACAGATATTACAGTTAGAGGGCCGTTTCTAGTTTTAGAAGTTACTGTTTGTTGAGATTTGGGTTTGTGACAAATATATCTGACAAGATTGGAGATTTTATTGACAGAAACTCCAATTGTGGGAACATTTGTATGTGTGTGTCATTACGTATTGATTGGAACACTGGTTTTGTGTGATGAGGTTTTGCCATAACACATATAACTTACCAAATCCACTCACACGACACTCTTTTATAATTAGCAACAAGATTATGGATTAGCACCTGAATCATCTCTATATGTGTTAATGAAAACTGTTCCAAGATTGAACTACAAAGTAAAAGGTATTAAATTTAACCTTGATTTTTGAACATAGGAGAAACAAAAGGAATATTTCTTAGACCATGTATGATACCTTTTGTCACGAGGTAACTGAAAAGTCTGAACATGTATCTTCACCAGGTATTGATTTCTTCTGCATAATTTAGGATCTGCAATTGTTACTTGTCATTTTTGAGGGAATTTTTAAGTTGCAGGCAATTTTTTCAACAGAAGGTAGATGAAGTCTAACCTCTTTGTCTAGATACAGACGATTTGTTCACAATGTTTCCTTTCTTCATATGACCTATGCAGTTGGCAATGTCAGGTTGACAAAGGAAGCTGTAAAAATAGCAATAAATCTTCCTCGTTCAATGAACTTGTTTTGAACTGGAAAAAAAACGAAGGGGAATGTAAGTCTGAGGGATTGTATACACGAGATAATTTGTCAAGTTTTCTTTTATTCCTGCGAGTTTTAACACATGTACATGGTTTTCTTAGGAATGATAATTGGTTTTTCTGTTTGTTTTATTTTTGACTTTGGACTGAGAAACAAGCAATAAGCAAACTAAACATTGAAATAATGGGACTTTCATACGTCTCCAGACAAATGGTCAAACTTGTCTATATGACTTTAAGTTGGGACTTCACTATAGTAAAACCGTACCATGCAGCTCAGTCTGTTTTGAGCCTATCAATGAATATGGGAGGGGTGGGGATATTTTTAGCTTCTGAAATATTCATCAACTGATTCCAATCCATTTTAAATTGGTATGTAATAGGAAAGGACATGTATAGCAAAAATAGATCAGTAACGAAGAAAAATAATGCGAGTAAATAGCATAAATATTACATTTTTGGTTTTTATGAGTGATACACTGATATATACGTCTCATTCCATGACCCCCAAGTGACCTTGTGTCAAATGAACATAACAGTTCAAAGATGGAAAATGTTCCCAATTCATAAGCCAAAGACACCATAAACCAATCTTATCTGTAAAGTAACCACTAAGGCAACAGTGCCCCTAAGTGTGACAATGACACCAATGGCCAAGGTCATATCAAAGGTCACAGAGGTCAGATCTAGACACGACCAGGAAAGGTGTGTACTGATAAAGGTCACAAAGATCAATGGTGAGAAAGGCCATAAAATGGGCCCACTCTGTGAAACCAGCAATCCAGAAGCAGCAAATAATGGCCAACCTGCGCAGGCAGCACATGAAGCAGTCTTAAATAAGATCATAGCCCAGGTCAGCTTGACTTGGCTTTCACATTGGTTAATAATGTACAGTAAGAATACCCAATTGGTTTTATATGTTTATTTTACAATAATTTAACACACATTCTAATGCCATCTAAAATGTTCTTGTAAAGCATTCAATAGTGAATTTATAACAGTCTATTTACATATGAGAGTCTGTCATGACTAGTAAATGTCACTGACTACAGGAGTCCATTATAATGTATAACATGTAAATAATTTAATTTCATGTGTATAACATTGCAATTGCAAAGGCACCATCAATGTGCCCATGCAATTGCAAAATATATGTGTGCTGCTTAAGGAGTGACCATCAGGAGTAACCCCCTCCCAAATAACAAATGATTACAATTTAACCCTATAATTTAGATATTCAACCAAAGGATTTGATCTAAGAATGCAATTCACCCCATGATAATATAACTAGATAAAAGAATCATAATAAAAATTTAATGACCATAAAGAGCAGAGCACACCATAAGTAATTCGTAGTATAATTTGTGAAGTCATATGTTACACTAAGATACATAATATACACATCAGTGGCAGGCCAGAGTGGTAGCAAAAAGAGAGTCCTCTGAGAGCACCAGAACAACATAAAAATAACACAATGAAACCACTCAATGCTGTGGTCTAACCACACACGAGGAGTCTAATGAGGGAGGTTTTACTTTTATTATCCACCATTTTATATGAATCATAGTTATTATCCACCATTTTATATGAATCATAGTTATTATCCACCATTTTATATGAATCATAGGTAAAAAATACAAAGAATTGTAGATTTTCATCAATCACTAGTAGATACAAAAGTGTAACTCCTGTTCTTAAGAAATTGCATTGACTGTCTATTGAATATGCCTTGAATATCTCTACACCAAGGCATAGCCACCCGTCTTAATATTCCCCTGGCTAGTACTTGACCCCCTTTCTGTCCCTGGATACTGATGTTGGTTGACCATTTTGGTGATGTTATGCCTTAGAGTATCCTTGTTTAGGAAAGAGAAAGTGCTATAAGATGTTAAATTAGAATTAGAACCATAGAGCTCATAGAGTAATCATGGAAACTTGCAGAGAGACAAACGAACCCACCCAAAACACGAGTGTATATGAAAATCCTCAGATAGAAAATCCCCAGATATCTGCAAACCCATAGAAAATCCCCAGGTGGGGCACAGAAAATGCCCAAAATAAAAACCTTCAGTACCATTTACAAATGTAATATTGTCTTGTTTATTCACTGGTGATCATTGATTTTATATGATGTGGCTTCTAATTCTTGTCATCTTCAAAACAGATTTGTTGTCCTCCCTTTTCCTTTTTAATTTAATGAATAAAGAAACTATTATTTCTTGTATTCTTTAATCTACCTGTACCAGAGTTATGGAGTTATTATGTCTGAAGTGTGGACACTGACAATTGCTCTTATGCCCTTGTTCCACCAAAGGATTAAGCCCCGACCCTGTCGGCGACCCTTAATCGTGGACAGTCGGTGAAAAAAAAACAAAAATGGGCGGGAATACTGGGTCGGTTTCAAAGTCTGGGATTAAGTACAGATCGTCCTCAGGAAGCCTCAGGACGCCTCAGGTGGCCCCAGACAGTCCCTAACTGGTCTGGGACTAAGAGCCGACTAAGCCATTTTTCTGGTCGGTTTGAACCACGATCCTGTCATAGACAAACCGACTGGGTCCCAGGACGCCTCAGGCCTCCTAACACAGGATTAAGTACCGACCCCACAAGGTGTCCTGAGGCGTCCCCAGGCGTCCCCAGACCAGGATCGCCGATTTTTGTTTGGCAATGGGACTAAGGGTCGCAGGAAGCCTGGGACTAAGTGATAGAGGTCTGGGACTAAGGGTCGGGGACTAAGGGTCGCAGGCGGCCTGGGACAACATAGGACTGTGTAAATTTGATCTGAGGAGGCCTGAGGACGCCTGGGACTGGACATTTTGTTTATGGCGGGAAAAAATAATCGGTTTGAGTCGGGAGAAATATCAAACATGTTTGATATTTCACACGGCCTCAACCGACCACAACCGAGCCTTACAGGACGCCTGGGACTAAGCATATTTTTCAAACCGACCCCAAAAATCCCTTAATCGGGAGCCTTAGTCGTGTGGTGGAACACCCACATAAGGGAATGCATGTGGCTTCATATCCATAGTCAGGAATGCAGTCTCCTCTTTGTTTTTTAACTGATTGATTATAGAATTATTTCATAACTATATTCTTTAATATACCTGTTTGGAGTGTGCCCCCTAAGTGTTAATTGCTCTCAGGGAAAGTGGCTTTTATTTGTGTCTCATTTTCTACATAGAGTTAGATAGACTCTGTTTAAGATAACTGCTCAGCAAGGATGTCAGAAGACTGACTCCACATTTTAGAAATTTAATCTATGCTCTTGGACCCACTCAAACATAGTAAATGCCTTTTAGGGTTGGTAAAATTAAAGGTACTTTCAAACCTACTTAGGAAGCAATTCTATCAAGGGAAATGTCAACAGTAATTTTTAAAAAGTTGTGCTTTTCAATTCAGGTTAAAAGTTTAATATTCAATACAACTTAAGGGACCACATAAAATGTCTTCAATTCCAATCCTCATTTTACAGTGTAATTCACCTGAATGTATGTAATGTTATGTAACTCCAACTTGAAGAATTAAAGTGTATTGCACATTATTATTATTATTATTATTATTATCAATATTATTATCACAGTTTTTAGTCTAATTTTTAGGGATTTTTGACTTGGGGATTTCCTATGGGTTTTGTAAATATCCGGGGATTTTCAATCTGGGTATTTTCAAGGTACACCCCATAATACACCTCCTTGGCAGATATAACAATGTTACATAAAACACAGTGGGGGAGGGTATAAAAAGAGTGTAATAACCTTCCCTGTATGATACTGATTCTCATGTGACAAATCTAAGGGAGCCATTATCTAGGTCTATACCGGAGATTGTCATTTGACTTGTCAGGAAGCTCACTTCATCTACAAGGATACTTTCATAAGGTAAAAATTATGTCATTTTAACATGACCATGCATCAGGTATAATATTTAAATCATTCTTTAGCTGGCACTTTTTTTTTTTTTTTTTTTTTACAGATAAGAAAAATACTTTATCTGCACAGGGACAATCCGTCTATTTGTCAAGAATAGAATCAGTACCAACAATCATCTTGTACACAAAACCTTCTCTCTCAGCCTTGAAACTATTTCTAGGTGTTTTAGGTTTATTTTTAGCTGTAACATTTTGTCTTTGCGTCATCAGACAATACAACATCCTTAAACATTGAAACGTCTGACATTTCAGAGACTATTAAGTTTTATTGCTAAATTTTTGGGTTAAGTATTTTTAATGTTTGTATATACTTGTTCTGCATTGTACTACTGTATATAGAGGTAGTTGATGCTGTTGGCCACTGGGTTTACAGTACAGAACCTTGACCAACTGTGTGGACTAATTTTCTTTGCCCTTCCAACTACCCGTCACAATATATCTGATCCAAAGGTACTGGGCGTGATGATAAAAATAATTAAATGAATTCCTAAGCATAATGTATGTTCTAATTAAGAAGTTGTTCTGGATCATTTAAACCATGTATTGGCAAACATCCACAATGTAAAGTTACTCAAAAGCCCAATTTGCCGGGTACTGTAAGTGCAGATATACGTCATATTGTGATATATTTGTCACCATAACTACATTGTTCAGTTCATTTTCAGGATACATTTTAGAACCTTTTCTGATGTAATACACAAAAACATACAGTTTTTGCCCTATTTGTCTTATGAATGAGTTGAAACGTTATTCTCCATATAAGAGGTTTGCCTTACCTATAGTCAATAACCTCAGTACTATTTAGAAACCTGGGGCCGTATTCACGAAAGGTCTTAGCCAAGTCTTAGGCTTAACTTTTGTACAAAAATACAGCCAACTTAAGCCTGAGACTTCTCTAAGACCTTTTGTGAATACGGCCCCAGGACAGTACCAGTGCAAAGTACTCTGTTGATTTCTTCATTACATCATTACACCATCTACCACAAGGCACCAGAAGGGTAAATATTGTTTGATACTATCTCCAGCTATGTTTAACATTAGAGAGGATTCAGTTCCGTAGTTAAACTGAGATCTGCTTGAGATATGACAGTACATTGTGTAGTCTCTCACAAGTAAATGATAAGTCTTACGACTGAAAAGATTTGGCTTTTACAACCCACTTCCGCTGCTATAGTTCATAAAGATCACTAGTAACTCAAAGCCCCGACCACTTTTTTAAAGTAATCAGGGAACTTCTGTGACTAATGCTCTCTTTGAACAAGATCACTCAGCTCCAAGTTTACAGATAAGTGTAGAAGATCTGTCATAACACGTCAGCTTATAAGTCATATCACACTAAAAGACTGGTCATAAGAATATAATTTATTAGTCAGAGAGGAACCGTCAAAAGACTGGGCATAAACCTATAAGTCATAGTACACTAAAAGATTGGTCATAATACTATGACTTGTAAGTCATGGAACACTAAATTATGATTGGTCATAATACTGTAATTTATAAGTCATAGCATGCTAAAAGATTGGTCATAACACTGTAACATATAAGTCACTGAACACTAAATGATGGGCCATAAATACTGTAACGGGCAAGGTGTCCCATCACACGCCCCGCCCCTCTTATGGGGACTACCGTAGCCACAGGTGCTCTTTCACCCGCGACTACTTCAATCACTAGATTTCCTTATGCCTACCCCAATTCAGACTACTAGGAAATATGTGATTTAAACTACTAAACCCTACTGATCCTGGTTTTCTGTCTGCTCACAGTTCTGTTCTTTTGGTAGTTTCTTAGCAGATTAAGCCAAAACTGTATTTGTGATAATATCCCTCACAAGTTTGATCCTTGACAAACAGTTAATACATTCACGGTTTACTGTCACAATCACTCTAATAGAGCCAAGGTCTATATGACCTATCAGACACTAATTCAAATGAAATCACTGCTCAGTGGTAAATCAATCAGAAACTTCAATTATCACCACGGGTATCCCGTGTATATATAATACTTAAATTACTGAAGTTTCATATCAGCGTAATAAAAATCACGGCATTCATTCATATATAAATAAATATCACCACAGCAGTATATTCATCAGTGTCAATCGACAGTGTTCACAAAGCATAAATCCTGTCACAATGAAAATATCAGAGTACAAGTCCAAGCTCAAATTCTCAAGATCACAAAAATATAAAATTCAATGTCATCGAAAAGATCCAATGAACACCCGATGCCAAATCAGTGAGATCTTCCTGAGCGGTGATATAAACCATTAACTAAGATATTAAAATAACCAAATTGAACATTTTATTCAACAAGACATTATGACATGAAAACATAACTATTATATCAAGTACCAATAATTCATAAATAAGTAAACCAATGTATGTAGGTAAATGTCAAGCACTGAACTTATATTTACATTGTAAAATATTAAAGCCACAGTATCAAGTCTACAAACCGATATCAATAAACCTGCAAACTACAAATGAATGTGTACACCAAGTCTACAAGCTAAAATACATGTGCACACCAAGTCAACAAGCTAAAATACATGTGCACACCAAGTCAATAAGCTAAAATACATGTGCACACCAAGTCAACAAGCTAAAATACATGTGCACACCAAGTCAATAAGCTAAAATACATGTGCACACCAAGTCAACAAGCTAAAATACATGTGCACACCAAGTCAACAAGCTAAAATAAATGTGCACACCAAGTCTGCACACTAAGATCAGTATAAACAAATGCGCACACCAAATCTGCACACTAAGATCAGTATAAACAAATGTGCACACCAAATCTGCACACTAAGATCTTTATGAGTGCACACTAAAATATATATGAGCACACCAAGTATAAGATTTTAAGCACATACACACAAAAATGGCCAAATAAATCAGCCAAATAAATTATTTATATACAGTTATAAAATGTCTAATCAGGTCAGACTGCTTGAAAGTCAGAGCAAGCATCAAGATATAAAGATTATCAATAAATACAGTCAAAATTATCCAAGAAACTGTAAGATTGGGGATTTAATTCTGAACCATCTTGTCCAGTTACCATAAATCATTAATCATAAGCAATCTTCATTAAATAATGTGGACTTCATTTAAAGGACAAATTTTGGTCAGACAACTATAGTAAACTTTAATGCTATTAATTATAAATCAGCAAATAAATTTCCAGTCTCAGCCAAAGAGAAATAACAATAAAACTATTCAATTCAGGTAGGTAATGATTGTAAATACTTACTTTCCAGCCAAAGAATTTAGCATGTGATGTGATAATGTTTGTAAACAAAGTAGTAAATTTATGTAAATTATCGTCTGACATGTAGACCTCTCATAGGGAAGTCCGCCAATTACATGCGGACCAAGCTTATTTATTGGCTCAGCTACTTGCCAACTCACTGGAGTATTCGTCCGCGAAGATGAAGATCCAAATATTCTAAATTAGAATACTGGTGAATACCGCTTCTAACTCAATTAAAGTGACAAATATGTTGAATATTTGCAGAATAAATGACGTTTACACTTTAAAATATTACAATATGTGAATATTTAACAGTTTAAGTCTTTAAGAAATAAAATTGCTCCGCTTTCGGTTTCGGAACGAAAACTTGCGGACGAAAAATATTCCCGACATTGTCGTTATAAACTACCTCAAAGATGGCCAGTTTTGCGATAAAACTAGCTGAAAATCATAGAAAAACAGCACAAAATCATTAAAATAGTTCAAATTATACCAGAAAAGTACAATTCCACGACGATAAAACTTCGGATATATACACTGCCACGCCTACACCACCGAGCCCCCCAATCTCTTCTGGAAGAATGGAGGCAACCTCCTACTGGTGGACTGAGGGAGGTTTGAAAGAAGTCATTGGGAGGCTGGGGTCGAAAACGACCCCTGAAGCCTCTTGAGTTTGATTTCCCCCTACCTAACCTAAGGATAATGTCTCCTATTACCCATAAAAGCAAAGGCAAATAGAGTTCATTAAGCACAATTACTTAAAGCTAAAGATCATATTTGCAATTAATAGAAAGTAAATAGGACTTCAGGCTAATGCATATACTACAGGGTAGAGCTTCTATTTTTCATCTATAATAATTATACCACACTTATTCTTGGTTGTTATCATGCATCTGTCTCTGTTATTTCTGCTGCCTCTAGCATCCCAGTAAACAATAAAAACGTTTTAAAATGGTTCAAACGTTTACCAAACGTTTCTAATACCTATTTAAACCCTAGCTTAAAGGTTTTCTAGACGTTTCCAAGCAAACATTTATGCTGTAACGTTTAAAAAACATTTTATAAACATTCTACATACAAACGTTTTAACTAAAATGTTTATTAAATGTTTATAAAATAACTCAAGAAGCTAAGTTTGAATGGAAATGTTTTTAAACATTTATAAAATAGCTAAAGAAATGAAGGTTAAGCTAAAAATGTTTTTTCAAACATTCATCATGAAGTGTTTTAGAAACAGTACACATAGAATGTTTAAAAAACATTGTTGATCAAATGTTTTAAAAACTTTCTGTCAAAAACGTTTTTTAAACCGATATTTTCAGAATGCTTATTAAACCTTCACCTTCACACATGTCCAAACAAAGATGGCGTTGAGCAATAATAGGGGATTTTAGAGCAGTTTGTCAAAAATTGCCCCACATGTAATCTCTAAAGGTAAGAATTGAATGGGGGCACAATTTTTAAGCCACTACCTTACAATTTTAGACATCAAAATAATATTTTCATCAGTGAGCAACCTTAAAAAGATGCTGAATTTGACCTCTGACCCTATTATTATTCAGACATTAATATGTTCATTTGTAACATTTTCCTAACATTTATCATTAAATGTTTAATAAACAGTATGCATAAAACGTTTTAAAAACATTCTATTATAAATGTTTTTCGTACCCATCATTTTTAACCTTTGTCAAATGTTTCCTTTTTAAGACTTTTGTCTTAGGCTTAGTGGTATTCACAAAGAATTTAAGACCGGTCTTAGGCTTAGCCAAGGGCTCAACTTTTAGACTGGTTGGTAGTGGGCTTAAATTTTGTAAAGAGGACTTAAATATGGCCGCCATAAACTTCTCTCCACTTCAAAATTTAAAATGGCTGTAAATAAAGTTTAATTATACAGAACACCTAAAAAAATGGTCTTTGGAAGTTTATATGTGGTAACAAGGTTTTCCATTTCAAAACAGCACTTTTCCTTACATAAAATGCATTAAATGAAGGATATATGTCACCAATAATATAGTTTGAATAGAAAAGAAAGGTCACATGGCACAGAAAATCGCTGTGGTTATTTGATAATCTTGGACTTGGCTAAGTCACCCTTTGTGAATACGGTTTTAAGACAAAACTTAGCTGAGACAAAAGTCTTAACTTTAAGACTGGATTTAAACCTAAGACCTGGCTAAGTCTAAGACCTTTCGTGAATACCAGCCCAGGCAATAAAATTATTAAATATATATTCAACCAAGCTAAATAATACCTACATAATACACATGGATATTATTAATGTCTTGGAATTGTTGTAGGTCTTTTTAATGATGATTGTGATGACAGAAGCATTTAGTTCTAGATAGTCAGAAATTAATTGGGCATGAAAACTTACATTGACATCCGGCATAATTTCTCTTGTTTACATTCTGGGCTTTTATGCCTTTGGAGTAAATAGAATAATGGGCCAAGCCTAATGTGAAGTAAGATTGTAACTAATGCATTTGATATCTCTTTTCTTCATTCAGCAGGTAATCCATTGACTAATGAGACGGGCAAATTGAGAAAGGTTGCATTTATACGTCTTTACTCATTAGACTTCTTCATCTGTATAAACTAATGGTTGACTTTATTTGACATGGGTGCTATTGGCAGTGAGCCAGTTTGATTGTTTGACATTTGTATGGAATTGTAGCCGATGTTTTTATTGGGACAGACAGGCAATAATTGCATGGAGTTTTTAGGTACCATGACAGAAAGCTTTGCCATTAGAAGGAAAGCTTGCCTAATTACATACCAATGGAGTCGCTCATTGTGGTCACCAGAGAAAATAAGTGACAAATTACACATTCAGCCATCATTGGTCATCTTACATGAGTAGACTTCAATAATAAAAACTGTGTGTCCTGATAATAAACTATTTCAAATAAACTCCAAAGGTGTTAACAAGATTCCCAATTGCACTTTATACATACATGCTTCATTATAATCAGAAGGGACTGCATATAGTTCACACACAATGTATATTGATGTATAATGAGTATAATGTATATTGATGCATATTTTACCAATGTCAATAAAACCTATATAGAAACCATTAGTTTCATTAAGTTCAGTCAATCACACCTAAAATTAATAAACAATAAAAAATGATGGGTAAAAAAATTGATGGGCAAAATTCCAGTCCTGAAAATTTGTTGATGGGCAAAGTTCCTGATGGGTATTATTCTGATGGGCATAGTACCTGATGGGCACTGTTCCTGGTGGGCATTCTTCCGTACACCCCTACTATTGGAGGTTTCTATTTTGGCGGTGTTGTCTCCTGGGAAAGAAATGGTAATGACTGACGCCTGTACAGGATGTATATACTTGATGTACAGTTACTTGGTGAAGAATGTTGGTATGCCCTGGTGCTTCCCATTGTCCAAATACACTTGATAATAAAAATTATTATTTTCCAAGTAAAGTAATTGATTTTATCTTTGCATTTTTTAGTTAGTTTATTCTCTGTCTTGTCTTTAAGGTTTGACAATTTATTATATATGTTTTTTTTTCCTGGTGAATGTTATTTTATCTAGTATTTCTAATAATTATGTTTTAGGCCTTGTTGGCAAATACTAGTATTATGTATTTGTATATTATTTACATATGTATTTGATTTAATTTGTAAATATTGTTCACTTAACGTATTTTAACTGTTAATGTTGTAGGGTTTAAACTTTGAATGACCTACTTGAAACTTGTACCTAGCTCTTCATCACTTATTTCCCATTGTTGAAAATTTTGAGGCATCTTGAAAGATATTCATTTGTCCTTAATGAAAATAACTTTAGTTTATGATATAACATGAAGTTATATCAAAATGTCACATTTGATCAAATTCGGCCACTAAGCTTTGTATAAACCTACAAACAAATAAACAAACATTATCTAAAACATAACCTCAACAATACACAAAAGAACAACACTATAAACAAGAAAACAACACTTTGAAACAATGTTTACATGTTTTCCTTTTAATCATGTTTCTTTTGCACATACCTACTTATTTAAGCATACATCAGGCTGTTTTTTCCATACTATGAGTAACTTGTAGATTGCATGACATTTCCCCTTGGCCTAACTCAGTTAACAAAGAGAATATTTTGACATGTGAGAATCCTCTTTCAGTGTACTAACCCACGGTTAACAAAACCTTCACCCCTTTGGTGCAGCTCACCAATGCCATTGTTTTATTTCATGTTTTATGAAAAAGCCCCAGGAATCTATAAGTCCATACAGCTGTAAAAAAACTTGTGGGTGTGGTTTCTTCTATAACAAATACCAAAAGAATGGTCAAAGAGGACAATATTTTCATGTCTGTTTGTAAAGAAACTCCATTCCTTACACAAGAAAATGTGACTTGAAAATATACACACCCCTAATTAGAATAAATATGATACGTGTCCTGTTGAGATTGTACCATTGGGAACATTTTACATAGGATACTTGTTTTTTACTGCGCTTATAGGAATCACTTTTTTTTCCCTTTTTTTAGTCACCAGACTTTCGCAGTGTGATGGGTATTTGTCTGCTAACTGAAGTTAAGCAGCAATGCGTTATGTTAGTACTTGGATGGGTGACCGTCTGACTTCTAGACCAGCTGTGGAATGTGTCTGAGTTGGAATTTTCTTTGTGTCACCAGACTTTCGTAAATTCAAGTGCACTACTCATGTCTCTGATGGCTTTGTGCTCGCACTAGGGGACCAAAACACCTTTTGGCCTTGTTTAATTTATTTATCTGAGTGGGTTTAACGTCGCATTCAACACATTAGGTTATATCACAACGTGTATTTCAAGGGGAGAAGAAACATACTACATACTGGTTGATCAAGATTCTGCACTGTAAACTGCCAGGCATTGGTAAGCAAACTAGGGTCAAGGGTTTGAAATGCAAACCTCAGAGGTGGGAGGCGAGTGTGCTATCAACTACAGAACACAGCCCTCCACAGAGTCCACTTCTAAGTGAACATTTTTGAGTTGTTCAAATATTTGAAGGTTAAAATGCGAAGGTTAAAAATGATGGGCACGAAACCCCTTTAAATGTTTACTGACAAATGTTAGAAAACATTACAAATGAACATAATAAAGTTTCAAATATTACTTTGGCGTTGCTTAGCAATATTAATATTCATTGGGATCAGAAGTCAAATTTGATATCTTTTTAGGCTGCTCACTAATGATCTATTATTTTATGTCAAAAATTGTAAGATAGTGCCTTGTAAATTGTGTCACATTCAATTCTTACTTTAAGTGATTGCATGTGGGGCAATTTTTGACAAAGTCCTCTAAATTCCCTAATATTGCTCACCGTCATCTTTGTTTGGAAAAGTTTGAAGGTAAAGTTTTAATAAGCATTTTGAAGACATGGGTTTTGCGTTTGAGATGGAATGATTTCAAAATGTTTAATAGAAAACATTTCAAAAACGTTTTTAAATGATGGCTATGAAAACCAAAGGAACCATTCACAAAACATTGTCAATAATTGTTGTTTAAATGTTTTATGTATACTGTTTATCAAATATTTCATGATGAATGTTTGAAAAACATTTCCAGCATAATCTTTATTTCTTCAGCTATTTTATAAATGCTTAAAATGTTTCCAGTCAAGCCTAGTTCCTTGAGTTATTTTTTAAACGTGTAATAAATGTTTTAGCCTAAACGTTTTTATAGAGAATGTTTATAAAACGTTTTTGTTTAAACATTACAGTGTAAACCTTTACTTGAAAACGTTTAGTATCCCAAAAAGATAGGGTTTAATAAGGTCTGGTAATGTTTAAACCATTTAAAAATGTTTTAAATGTTTACTGTGTATGATTTTGCTCAACAAAATGTTGCCAGAATAAACTGTACTCAACAGGAAAAATGTAACCATTAAAAGTTAGCATGTTGAAGTTTACCATATGGATATAAATGGTTGAAAACACTGAGCACAAGAATTACAAATGATCTTTATGAACTGTAGAAATTTGGAGTAGTGTCTAAAGCTGATCTTCTCACTCCGAACAAACATGGTTTGTTATCGCAGCACCCTAACTTTGAAATTGACAAGGTCTAACAAACAGTGAAATTGGAGCAGTAGTATAAAGAAATGTTAGTAAACATGGTACATATGAAACTTTCTAAGACAAGAGCACTCGGAGACCGCAGACCTCGGCCAAGCGCAGATCCAGATGATCCAGACAGTGATCCAGATCATTCCCAAAATCGAATCACTTATTCCTTGTCCCATTTAGGACATTTCCTGAAAATTTCATCAAAATCCATCCATAACTTCTTCAGTTATATGTCTTTAAATATGACATTGATCCAGAAGATCCAGATAGTGATCCGGATCACTGCCCAAATCGAATCATTTCTTCCTTTTACCTTTTCAGACATATCTGGAAAATTTCATCAAAATCCGTCCATAAGTTTTTGAGTTATCTTGTTCACAGACAAACAGACGGACAGACAGATGGACAGACAAACCCAGGCGAAAACATAACCTCCTTGGCGGAGGTAGAAATGTAATACTCCATTCTGTTGTTTGATGTCCTCCCATATACCTAAGTTCATCAATCAAAAGCATATTTCTACAATCCTGTTACTTATCTTTATACTTGTGAAGGTCAATACAAATATTGCAATAAATATTGATGCCTGGTACATTTTTCTAGCTATCCCACTTTTTCTGAAAGGGTCAGTCATGCTTGTGCGTCCTGTGTAGATATTACAATCATGCGTCAATTTGGAAACTGGGTATAACGTTTGGTGTCACCATTCAACCCATTAATATGACCTGCGGCCGTCCAGGGTCGAATATACATCTTTCCCTGATTCATGTGTAGCATGCCATTTTCTAGGCACTCAAACCACATGGTGATGGCAATAAACCAAATAGGAAATTTACACAAACAAAAAACAAAAAAATCAATGCGTGAGATGTTAATGGTATACCTTTAGGGCCTTCCTGGCATGTCAAGACTCACTTAGTTTATCTGTGAAGAGGCGACTTTGATGATTAGGTATGTAGTGGGTGGGGCTTATTATATTCATGATATTGTTATTATTACTAATTTTTTTGCTATTTTTAAGACAATGCTGTGGGTTTTATAAATGAATACAAGTTGTTCTTAAACACCTGAGACCGGGGTTTGTAACAATCATTATACACGCAGTTCAGAAATTCATAGGTATCAGGGAACTCCAGGGGTGTGTGACTAATTAGGTTGGCTGTGAAAATTGTGTAGGTGTCAAATGTATCCTCATACCCAGGTCATATCTTTCATTTCTGAGGTCACAAGCCACAAATAAAGGGACTCATCTACCTTCTGTTGTGATTTTGTCTGCCTCAGATTTGGGTAAGACACATTCAGTGAGTTTCAATGGGGCTCACATTTGGGTAGGATGCATCCAGTGAGATTCAATGGGGCTCACATTTGGGTAGGATGCATCCAGTGAGATTTAATGGGGCTCACATTTGGCTAGGACGCATTCAGTGAGTTTCAATGGGGTTCATATTTGGGTAGGACTCATTCAGTGAGTTTCAATGGGGTTCATATTTGGGTAGGACTCATTCAGTGAGATTCACATTTGGATAGGAAGCATTCAGTGAGGTTCAGTGGGATTCACATTTGGGTAAGATACATTCTGTGAGATTCAGTGGGATTCACATTTGGGTAAGATGCATTCAGTAAGATTCAGTGAGGTTCACATTTGGGTAGGATGGATTCAGTGAGATTCAGTGGGATTCACATTTGGGTAAGATTCATTCAGAGAGATTCAATGGGGTTCACATTTGGGTAGGACACATTCAGTGAAAATCAGTGGGATTCATATTTGGGTAGGACGCATTCAGTGAGATTCAATGGGATTCATATTTGGGTAGAATGCATTCAGTGAAAATTAATGGAATTCACATTTGGGTAGGATGCATTCAGTGAGATTCAGTGGGAATCACATTTGGGTCGGACACATTATTGACATTCAGTAGGATTCACATTCTTGGCATTTGACACAGCTTGAACAGAAAGTTGTATTTGAAGCCACTTTTTCAATATGTCTGAAAATATCTGCTACATCCCCTAGTTGTATTAAAAATACATGTTAGAGGGGTAAAGGGAGGAAGATGGTTATACAGGGTGGCTAGTTATTTACCCAGCTCTAACCAGATACAGGGTGTCTATTCGGAGGCTTAATCATGAAGTCATCAAGCTGAAATTAGATATGACCATCAGATATGGCCACATGGACAGGTGTCACCTAGGCATTACTGAGGCAGCATAACAATAGAAATAATAGGAGGGTTCCAATTAAGGTAACAAAGCAGATCTCATATTCCGGAAATGGCTGTTGAAAACTTACTTCAAATACCCAAGGACATATTATAAATTAGTGACACAGCTATGAACACATTTATTTGTTCATTTTTTCTCAAAGCAGTCAGGTGATTCAAAGGATTGGAACTGAAGAACAGGAAATGAGCTGCCCCAGATTGTTAGGTCACATGACAAAACATTTGATTTCAGAAGTCATTGAAAGAAGTCATCTGTCTTTTCAAATAGTCTTATGTCACCTTCCTTAGTCTGCCTCTTTTTCAGATGTACGCAGCAACATCCACTTTTCATGGTATTTTAACATTCTCTTAAAATTATTCTTCTCAGTCTAACTCTTTGCAAATGTTTCAATTTAAAGTTTCAGGGGCCGATTTCACTAAAGGACTTAAACTAAGTCCCTTTTTTGGCTAAGTCAGGGACTTAAATCTAAGACTTTGGTCTTAACTAGGTCTGGGACTTAAAATGGATTTCACAAAGGTGACTTAGCTAAGTCCAAGCTTATCATATAACCACAGTGGTTTTCTGTGTCATGTGACCTTTTATATCCTTCATTTAATACATTTTATCTAAGGATAAGTGCTGTTTTGAAATGAAAAACCTCGTTGCCACACATAAACTTCCCAAAGACTACTTCAGTAAGGTGTTCTGTGTAATTATACTTTTTTTACAGCCCTTTCAAATTTTCAAGTGGAGAAAAGTTTATGGCAGCCATATTTAAGTCCTCTTTACAGAATTTAAGCCCACTACCTCCCAGACTTAAGTCTAAGTCCACTGACTTAGCAAATCCATGGACTTAGCCCCTTTGTGAAATCCACTAAGTCTAAGCCCGCTGACTTAGCACATTTTTGACAGAATTCAAGACCAAAGTCTTAAACTTAAGCCCAAAACCAGGCTTAAGTCCGTTCGTGAAATCGGCCCCAGGACAGTGACTTTAAGAGACTTCCATTTTTGGAACATTAACACTTCGGAGGTCTCTCATTGGTTTCACGCTTTATTGATGCTTCTATAAAAAACAAGAGCACTCAGAGAGTGCAGACCTCCGCCAAGGGAGCTCAATTCCTGGACTATCATCAAAATCCACCTTAAAATTATCTGGCTATAACTTCCTTTAAAAAACCCTGGGTCCAGATGATCCAGACGGTGATCCAGATCACTCCCAAAATCTAATCACTTGTTCCTTGTCCCATTTAGGACATTTCCTGAAAATTTCATCAAAATCCATCCATAACTTTTGAGTTATCTGTCTTTAAAAATTACATTTCATGGATCCAAAAGATCCAGATAGTGATCCGGATCATTCGCAAAATTGAATCATTTCTTCCTTTTACCACTTCTTCCTTTTACTATTTCTAATATATCTTAAAATATCATCAAAATCCATCCTAAAATTATCTGGCAGTCTGGATCCAGATGATCCAGACAGTGATCCAGATCACTTCCAAAATCTATTCACTTGTTCCTTGTCCCATTTAGGACATTTCCTGAAAATTTCATCAAAATCCATCCATAACTTTTTGAGTTATCTGTCTTTAAAAATTAAATTTCATGGATCCAGAAGATCCAGACAGTGATCACTCCCAAAATTTAATCATTTCTTCCTTTTATCTTTTCAGACATATCCTGGAAATTTTATCAAAATCCGTCCATAAGTTTTTGAGTTATCTTGTTCACAAACAAACAAACAGATGGACAAACAAACCCAGGCGAAAACATAACCTCCTTGGCGGGTAACTAATAAAAATGATTATCTTGCTCTCAAAAATATCATTTGTTTCAATGCAAACTGATTTTTGCTCAACAGAAATCTTTGTGAACCACATTTGTGCAGTTTTTTTTGTGCATTGTGTCTTTTGTAGTTAAATATGTGTGCATGCTAAACCTTTCCATACATATAAATATTGTGTTACTATCTCCTGAAAAATCTATGAGCTATTTGTAGAGGTTTGTAAAAAAATAAATAAGCATGTTGAAAGAAACATTTTTTTAATCATAACGTACTCATGCCAGTCATGTTCAGAGTGTGTGTAGACGATTACATGAGTACATTGTAATAACACATTCTCCCTGAATATTTCAGTGAGAACATATGGCCGTATGTTTACAACATATATTTGAAAAACAAGGCCACGCCCGCAGCGGTTAACTCCCACCTTAGAATCAGTAATAATGGAGAACTAAAGGAGATATAAGGCCTTTGTAGTAAGATAACCCCACTTGACATTGAAGAAGGGGTCAAAGGTAAAATCAGCAATTGGAAAAGAGTCCCAGACCATGGCCATGACTTCCTTTAAGTTGTTTTCACATTTGGAACCCATAGTAGCAATGATAAGGGAGATATTCGGCCTTTTTATAGGATAATCCCATCTGAAATTATGCATCATATGACGGCCATTTTGTTTTCGAAACTAGGCCAAAATGACTATCAGGCTAACTTTCCTAGCCATATATCTTTTGTGCAAATTCAAGCTACAATATTTCAAGATTTAGAACATCTTTATGATCTTCAAATACTTGGTTATGGTGGTCATTTTGTTTTTCAAAATGAGGCCAAAATTTTGCACAGACATGTTTTCATAGCCATAAACATTCCCTGCAAATTTAGTAAAGATATCTTTATAAATGAATGAGATATTAAGGTTTATGTAAAAACATCACGAACGGATAGACGCATGGACGCAGGCACGGACGGAAGGCATTTTAAGAGAGTTTGCGAACAACGTTTCACAAACGCCCCTTACAAAAATACGCAACATAATTAATCAATAGGGGGGAGAAAGCCATTAGGGGGGAGTTTTGTTTGCGAACAGCGTTTGAACCATGAATTTTACAAGTATTTCTTTTAAATATATTGGGAGTTATACAAGTCAATAAAGATAAATACACTGGTTTTAATCATCTACAGTACTGAATGAACTGGGTACTGATATATATTACAAACTTTATTGGCACAATAGCCAATAAACCCACAACTTAAATAGCTAATAAAACACACGTACATAAAACTTTGAAGGATTGTGTTCATTACTTCAAAAAAATTTATGACAGGGGATGAAAAAAGGCTGGTCGTTGTACACTTGGGTTTTTCAAAAATTGACAAAGTTGCTACAAATAATCTACAGTCTCTCAAGAACTCTGTACTGAGATGTATAACACACTTTATTGCTCCAGTAATTAATAAATCCACAAGGGAAACAGATTACGTGACAAAGCAGTTTGCCACGTGAAAAACGTAACCTTGTGCAGTTAAAACCTTATGAAATGACATCACACACAGAAATCAATGACGTGTAACGTAGCGGAAAGTAGATCCGGGCATGAAAAACGTTGTTCGCAAACTCTCTTTAAATCTCCTGATCACGGCCTTTGGCTGCTAGCGGGAGATAATAATAATTATAACGAAATGTAGATCTACGCTTAAGGAGGCTTACATAGCTTTAGGCCTGATTCAGAAATGGATAAACCTGGTAAGATATGAGAACTAGGTTCATGATAACCCTTGAATGGAAACACAAAGAGTGAGCCAGAAGACAATCAATCCCCTAGACACATAGAACATATTTTGATAGTGATTCGGATTATTATATGATATTTAGAAGCACAAGACATAAGTAGGTAATACACTTGCCTTTCGACTCTCTGGTCTGGGTTCAATTCCCGGCCTGAACTAAAGTAGGACTGCTTTAGTGGGAACTGCTTTTTCCCATCCCCTTAACTTGTCTTCATCATGTGACTTATAGCGTGTGTTCAAAGCGACAGTAAGCCCCAGTATATATAACTTGTATTGCTTTAACATGTGTCATAATTTCCATCTTGTAGTATAATATATTGTTAAATAGACAGTATAGTCACAATTTAAAAAAAAACAGCAGCTGTGTTCGTGAACAAAGTAATATTTTAAGTAGTCCTTAGATTTCAAGTTAGAAATTATGAAACACTTTTCACAAACATTCCCAGCTCTTTTACATTTAAGGTCACCTTATCTACATATCATTTGTATTTTAAGTATTCCTTAGATTTCAAGTTAGAATTTATGAAACACTTTCCACAAACATTCCCAGCTCTTTTAGATTTAGGGTCACCTTATCTAAATATCGTTTGTGAATACTGTCCCAGATTGTAATTTTCTAAGTTTTTGAGTCATCTGCGATAAGTCAATTCACTGTATGTTTAAACACCTCTGATTTCATTGAGAGTTTGAAGAGTGTTGGTTTTTGTACAGAATTTATATGCAATTGACACTCTTAAGGATTCAACAAACATGTAAAATGGAGATGTCTCAGACTTCATGAAAAGACTGATCACTTTAAAAATATTACCCATAGGTTTGTGGAAGCTATAAAACTGTCAACAGATCAATAACAATGCATACCAAATATTTTCAAGTTACATTACCAACTGCATTTCAACACATTGAAATCATTTTAGATTTAGGGAATTTTATGTGTTAAATCAACAGAAATAGCAGGGAAAAGTGATTGACAGAAAGGATATTATATGAAAGGGAAGATATACTAATCAAAGATAATTATTGCAGTGGAGACAGGAAGATATGTTGCATAAATGTTTGTATGTTTATGTAACATATGACAGATTTAGAAGATTTACATAGATTCTGCCCTGACTCCTGACTGGATTATCTGATATCGACATATAAGGATTACCAAAATATACACAATTTTTGGAAAGTTTTAAAACATTTATTCAACCTGTCACATATTGATAGAAGTAACCTAGATTGAACTGTAATTGTAATTTAGATTGGACTTTCCTTGTGGACAATTAGAAATGATTAGATAGATGCACACAAAATTTTGAAAAAAATCCTAAGTTTATTGCATATCTGAAAGACTTAAATAGCACCTGAAGTGATTCATAATCCTATGGATTTAAATTGGAAATACCTGATAATCACCAGCTACATCAATATAAAATGCTATTTATTCAATCTGTTACACACTGGTAAGATGTTTAAATAATTCTTGCACTGTCTACCGGCAATAAAGAAGAACACCTTTGAACTTACATTAAACATAAAATCTGAATAAATTTTTAAACCTTTTACATATTGAAGAATAAAGTGCATCTATGCTATTTTACAGACCTTGGGGAAAGCTTTTGTGATTTGAATAAGAATATCTGATATGAAGTAACAGATAGTGATTATGTTTCATATGAAAATAATTTGAAAGGCCTGACATAATTATTCACCCATTATACCTTAAGGACAATTAAATAATATCTGCACTGTGACATGAACCTAAAGAAACTGGAATATATTGTCTTAATAAAAGCATAAGGAATAATAAGTGAATTTAAAATTGAAAATTTTTCTGCAACTAATTTTTACTGATGGCAGCAACACGGAGACAGGAGAAAGACATGAAGGCCAAATATCTAAAGATGAAACTTGACCCCAGCCTTGACCCTTTGATTCGTCTGCGTGCGCATGTCCTAAGTCAGGGTGTCTGTACATTGAAAGCTCTTCACAGGTTTGTAAACATAGGGACATAGACTGTCACAATGAAGTCTCAAGTCTTCACAGGTTTGTAAACATAAGGACATAGACTGTCATAATGAAGTCTCAAGTCTTCACAGGTTTGTAAACATAAGAACATAGAATGTCATAATTTAGTCTCAAGTCAAATTATATGTATGTTCACTGAGGGGTTTGCACAGGTTTGTAAACATTGAGTCATTAATAATCATAAAATAGTCTCAAGTCAAATAGTGTGGATATACTGAAAGTTATCCACAGGTTTATAAATATTGAGGCATAGACTGTCACAATGTAGTCTGAAGTCAAATTGTGTATGTACACTAAAAGATCTTCACTGGTTTGTAAACACTGAGTCGCACATACCGCCATAATGTCCCTGGTGGCTACAATGCAGACTTAATATTATGGATGTGCAATGCAGGGTATAATAAGTCTGGAAATATAACAGCTAGGGTTTTGACATGATGTCTAGTTACTTGAACATGGGATGTATTGAGAAACAAAGCACAAACTAGCAAACTGGGTACTGGTATTGGGCGCAAAGTACCGATCCGTACCATCTCGAGATGGTGCTTGCGCGATCTCACCATCAAAGATCGCGCGCCTATCTCGAGATGCACTCAGAGAGAGTAAACTGCTCGGCTTATGGTGCTGAGAAACGTCAGCCTTATAAAGTATTGTATTATCTATTGTTGTTTACATTTGAAGCTATGTAGGGATTTCTTTAATTATCTGTAGTTTCGAATGGATTTTTTTATAAATAAGCAGAAAGTCTGTAATGATACCTTTCTAATGATATAAATATCATATTTGTAGGTTACAATGTTTCCGAAATATAGAGGAAAAGTCTGCACTTGTTTACACTAATTAGGTTGGTGTAAAAACACTCCTTGACTGTGATCTGTATTGGGCATCAGTGAACATAATTTTTAACTTGTAATGTATCCGCCATTACTGCATGGATACAACCAATCTCTTTTCAAGACATTTTAGAGGGAGATAATAAATTTTACATGAAATCTTCGCCCCAAATTGACTTACACCCAATATAAGACATACAATGAGTTTTTTTGTTTTTTATTTTTAATTTTTTTTTGTATTGGTGATCCTAAAATTTTTGTTGACTTTATATTTGTGCCAATTTAAGACAGTGCCAAATTACCAAGGTAAGCCGTTGCTATTGTAATTTGCCGCCAATATTTCATCTGCAGACACACGCCAAATTAGGCAGGTCCTTGCAAGCCTGTTGTTAAAGTATAAAGTTCAGTAGTTATCTTGATATACTATGGTACTGTCATCAATTTTCCACTCAACTTTATTTCTTTTGGTTTGTGTTTGCGTTTACATTGTAAATCTTTGACATTGTAAATCTGAGATAATATTTTCTATTGAGGCTTCACTGTGCCCCTCCTTATCTATGAAAGAATGTTGTTAAGAGACCTGTTCCATTTCTGCCAGTGTGGTTTACAATAAGTATACGATTGCAAATAATATAAAAATGCATGATCCAGGGATGTGGATTACAATGGGTTTATGGTGGGTTTAAAGTGTATAGGATCTCATCCAGATAGCTTTATGATTAAGGCACACCATTCCCCCAAACCCAAGGACAGAAGATTGGGATTTAAAATTTTATTCTTTAACATTAAAGCAAGCACAATTAGTACAATTGTTTAAAACACATATATAGCAGTAAATGAACTAAATCATCATATTAGCACTAGTTATGATAAAATGAGTGGGAATTCAAACTTCAGCTACATACATCATTATTGATTACTTTAACTTGTTTAACGCTTAGAACAATGATACTAACAGAAAAGTAAACCATAATGATATTTCAAACTGCACACTCAAGATTAATAAATGTGACTGTTTACAGGCATAATTACGATAACTAACCATAAAGATTTGATTACATTCACTGATCCAAACTTCAGCATAATTTTTGACTGTGAGATTGTGACTACTTTATAAACCTTTGGCCTCTGGGCCAGGGGAGCTCGAACATGAAATGAAAGCGATCTGAGGTAAGAGGTCAAAAGGTCAAACCGTCAGATTGAAAGACAGGTAAAGTCAAGAGAGACCTGACTGAAAGGGGGAGACCGTGAACAGGTCCCCCAGTTTTGAAGGTTAATAGACCGAGTGATTGTTCGGGCTCACCTGACCTTGATATGGTGTAACCGTCCAGAGAGCACCAATTTTGGAGTTAAATTATAAGAAATAAGCGGTGAAATGGAAATAATGTGACTCCGACTGGGAAAACAAATTATAAAATAGTACGATAAGAATGAAATTAACATAGGTTAGTGGGCTATAATTTGCACAAGGCTAAGTTACCGTACCATGGAATTCACAGAGGCCACATAACAATTGAATACATATCAAAAATTGTTAAGAAAAAAAACAAAAAAAAAACACAGCCTTTAGAGGATGGTAGAATGGAACTGGAAATGTTCCAAGTGGCTCCTAGTACTGGGAGGTTCCTCCTATGTGAATGAAAGTTAGGCTCACTCCTGTTGTCCATTAAGGGCATTCCGAGCTAAAAGAATCCAAATCCAAAAGGCTAGGTTCCTGGTGCTGTGGGTATCCATGGAATCCCAGGCTACCATTATGATATGACCTAATATTAGTATGGCTACTTAGACTTAAGGCTTTTGATCGTCGATGCCATGATCTGTCTAGCTCAGCATTTGGAATCCCTAGTTTGGACCGAGCATTACGGCCCGCTAATTATAACAAAAAAGCTCATAGACCATGGCACCTGAGGTGCATGATATTTCACATAATATTATTCATGAGATACGTAAAAGGACACAATAAAATTACTGTACATGTGAGCAATGGAGGCACATTGTGTAATGAATTACTGGCAGACAATAATATACATGATATACCGTCAAGACACATGGTAAACATCCAGCATTGAGTAGTACTGACAATCTATTTACACGTTTAATATAATACAAAATGATATTGAAAGACGTTGAAATGGCAATAGCAGAACAAGATATTGTGTCCTTTGGTATAGAAGGCTGGTAAGCTGCGTTGTGACTGTCCGACGGCGGCTGTCAACACTTGGCCCCCGACTAGGACGGCAGCTGAACCAGAGCACCTCAAATTTTGTACGATCATGTGTGGCAAGAGTCTGAAACACAACATAATGTATGCAGTATCAAGGGCCTAAACAGATTACACGCCCTATAAAATTTGGGTGGGTTTTACTAGGGGTGGGTGTTTTCAATGTGACCCCACTGCCAGCTGAAGTTTGAATGACAATGTCAGGTGAAGGATTATAGAGCATTCAAGTATGACCAATCAGAGGAGAGGAAAACTAGGACAAGTGTGCTTGCTAAAGCTTGGAGAGGGTTTACAGGAATGAACCCGTCCACACCTAGATGTGGACCCGCACATTCCCCCAAACCCAAGGACAGAAGATTGGGATTTAAAATTTTATTCTTTAACATTAAAGCAAGCACAATTAGTACAATTGTTTAAAACACATATATAGCAGTAAATGAACTAAATCATCACATTAGCACTAGTTATGATAAAATGAGTGGGAATTCAAACTTCAGCTACATACATCATTATTGATTACTTTAACTTGTTTAACGCTTAGAACAATGATACTAACAGAAAAGTAAACCATAATGATATTTCAAACTGCACACTCAAGATTAATAAATGTGACTGTTTACAGGCATAATTACGATAACTAACCATAAAGATTTTTTTTTTTTTTTTTTTTTTTTTTTCCCCACAAATAAAACTTTATTGACCCTTTTTTTCACAATGGTATATACTTAGCTAAGCCCCGGGAGGGCGAGGGTTCAAACCCTCCATCGGGGTTTTTACAGAGATTTTTCATACACAGTATGAACAACTGTCACATTTAAGTATCTGTGCATACATTTATACAGATAGAAATTCATCAAATGTTACTGAAACACATTCTGAAATACTACCCACTTTTTACAAAATTTATCATGTTTTGCTTCAAGCCTGGACAGGTATTCTTGTTCATTATATTTTTGTTTTAGATAGTTTTGAAATTCAAAAATATGAGGTTTTCTTTTATTTCTTGAACACCAATAAATGTAATATTTCCCAACAATATATATAACATTAAGACAAAAACAAGGGGAGTAAAAACCAGTTGTTTCCTGTTTTCCAAATAGTATATCAACTAGATCTAAACTTAAAATTACATCTCCTTTTCTCATTAACCATATTTGAACATTTTCCCAAAATATTCTACTTATTTCACATTCTAAAAAGAGGTGTACCATGGTTTCCGGATCATTGCTACAGAGTGAACACAAAGAACTATCAGTATAATGAATTTTGTGCAAATATTGCTTTGTTCCAAGCAGTCTGTGGATCACACGATATTGAAACCAGATAAGAGTGTTATCACATATAGTATGAAAGCAAATTTTGTGTGCAGTAGTCCAATATATTTTATCTAAATCTATTTTTAGTATGCCTGTCCATTTTGTAATATAGTTGTGGGCCTGCTTTGTACCTTTTCTAACTAAGATGTTGTAAAGATCCTTGCTTCCCTGACTAGATTTGGTCAGCACTTTTATCTGAGGTAACATAAAGGGCTTTTCAAATGATTGATCAGTTGGTTTTATTTTCTGTAGATAATTTTTTACAGTTGAATAAATTCTATGATAAGTTAAAAAATTAATTGGGCTGTTGAATAAGGTATGAATTTCTTCCAAAGTTAAAATATTTCCATCTTTCGTCAATAAATCTATTGGGGAAATAATACCTTTCTGATATAGTGAAGGTTCAAATAACAGAGCATGAGAATTTTCCTGATTGTACCATAGAGGTCCACAAATGTTCTCATAAGGTTCACAACATTCAAAAAGTTTAGTCATAAAATCGCCCCAAGCAAACAGAACGTCTTTCCAAAAAATATTAGTGGTGTTGCCCGCACATTTATATGACCATTGTGGTCCCATGAAAAGCAGTTTATTTCTAGGACCTGTATTTGAAATTGCTAACTTTATCCAAGGAGCATCGACATTTACATATATCCTGCGTAGCCAAGTCAGTTTTAGAGACTTAATAAAATGTTTCAGATTTATCATTTTGAGTCCTCCTTCTAAATAGCCTTTGCATAATAAGTCTCTGCTGACCTTATCAGGCTTTCCATCCCAAATAAAATTATAAAAAGTTTTATTCATTTTTAATATAAAATCAACATTTGGACTTGGAATGGACATAAATAAATGTGTAAGCTTAGGAAGTAATAAAGTTTTAATCACAGTTACCTTTCCCAGTGGTGTTAAATGACGATTTTTCCACCTATTTACTATAGTTTTTATTTCAAAGGCAACTAGTTCAAAATTTAGATCCACCATTTTGCTTAAATTTACAGAAAACATTATCCCTAGAAAACTAAACTCTGTAGCTCCCCATATAAAGTCTTCTTTTATATCTAGTTTATCTTTAGAGTATCGTTTCTTTCCAATCCAGACTAACTTGGTTTTATCAGTATTGATTTTCAATCCTGACAGTGTACCAAAAATTTCTAAAGTATTTAAGGCTGCCAGAAGGGACCCCACTGAACCATCCAGAATGAGTGTGGTGTCATCAGCAAACTGGGTTAGTTTATAAAATTAACAAGTAGGCACCTGGGTTAGGGGTGCAATAAGAGGGCATAAACTCACACAAATATGTTGATACCCGTGGGATGGAGGGTGGGGAAGGCCCAGATATAGAATAGTTCCTGTCTTTTACGTTTAGTGGAAGAATCTGGGTTGTTTTCCTCCCCCATCCATTGCACAATGCTGAACTCCATATTTCTGACACTATGCTTGGGTTGTGTAAAGTGTCTTGAGACAGGGGTAGAATTTAGATCATTGAATTTCTGAACACTTCTGTAGTGTTCATACATTCTCTGTCTAATTGGTCTTTTGGTCTCTCCTATATATTGGAGACCACATTCAGTGCAATTAATAATGTATATTACATTACTTAATTCACAAGTGTATCTATGCCTTGGTGGTAGGTTAATACATTTGAAGGTCTTTTTAGTGTGGAAACTGGTTATTTGGTCCACTTTGGTCAGTTTAGGACAATATGTACATTTTCCTAATCTAGTACATACTGTATTGAAAGCTATTTTCTGTTTAGTTTCATCAGTGGGTGGGAATGTGATAGCTGCTCTTGTAAGTAGATCTTTGAGATTTGGTAGTCTCTTGTACCCTATGAGTGGTTTGTCCTTGAAGATTTGTTTAAGTTCATCAGTATTCTGGATAATGTTCCAGTTGTCTCTGATGAGGGATTTAATGGGTGGGTTCCTGGGGTTAAATTGAGTCACCATGACCGGTGTGTCTATGGTTTCTCTTGGGTTGTCCTCCAGTAGGTCTGACTGTTTGAACTGGTTGGCCCTGTTGAAATGCTTCTTGAGGCTACTTGCTGGGTAACCCCTTTTAAGGTAATAGCCAGTCAGTTTAAAGGCATTTGTTTTGAAGTCTTTATCCAGTGTGCATATTCTGCGTAACCTTAGATATTGTCCAAAGGGTCCTTTTTCTAGTACAGTGCTAGGGTGGGCTGAACTGTACTCTAAGTACAGGTGGGTGTCTGTAGGTTTATTGTATAGGGTTGTGATTAGTTCCCTATGTTCATTGAATTTCACTGTTGTGTCTAGGAAATTAATTTCAGAATAGCTAAATTCATGAGTGAATTTAATTGATTCATGGAGAGAGTTCAAATACTCAATGAAGTGGTTGAGAGACTCTTCCCCATGTGTCCAGACCATAAAGATATCGTCAATGAACCTTTTCCAGACTAGTGGTTTTAGGGGATAACCATCTAAGGCTCTGGTTTCGAACCTATCCATAAATAAATTAGCATAATTTGGTGCTAATGATGTTCCCATGGCTGTCCCTCCTATCTGTTGATAGTGCTCACCATTGAATTCAAAATTCATATTGTGGAGGACTAAAGTTAACAGGTCTAATATGAACTGGGTGATAGGCGTTTTGGTAGGGTCACTCCTTAGTTTATTCGCCACAGCTAATATTCCCTCATGGTTAGGGATATTAGTGTATAAACTAGATACATCAAGGGTGCATAATATTGCTCCCTCTGGGATTTGACCTAGATTCCTAAGTTTCTTGATGAAATCCTGTGTATCCCTAATGTGGGATTTTGTATGAGGAACATATTGTTTTATATGTTCGTCAACAAATTTGCTAATTCTGCTGGTGGGATGATTCACAGAACTGCAAATGGGTCTCCCTGGGACATTTTTCTTATGTATTTTGGGTAACATATAAAATTTTGCTTCTGTGCAAGATTTTGGTGTTAAATGTTCTAGGTTTTTCTCACTGATTAAACCTTTATTGTACATCTTTATTAGTGTATCTGTAATTTTTTGACCAATACTTTGGGTGGGATCATGGTCAAGTTTGGTATAGAAATTGGTGTCATTCAGTTGTCGGTAGCCCTCTCTGAGGTAGTCAGTTGTATTCATTACAACAACTGCTGACCCCTTATCCGCTTTTTTGATGATAATTTTAGGGTTTGATGATAGTTCCTTAAGGCCTGTCCACTGTTCTTTGGTCAGGTTTGGTTGTCCCTTATTTTTGAGTCTGCTTTTTAGCAAGCCATCTTTAAATGCTCTCTGGAACACTTCCAAGGATTGATGTATCCTTGGTGGTTTCCAGGAGCTTTTGTCTACAAATTTCTTGTGAATATCTTTATATGGATCTTCACTTTCTTCTAGGTTCATGGCCATAAAATCTACTATTGCCAATTCATCTTCATTAAGATCCTGAAGATGTTTATTGTCATAGTAGAAGTGATATTTAAGGCTTAGCCTACGGTGGAATTCTTTGAAGTCCAGCCAAATCTGAGCCTTATTTGGTGGTCCTGGTGTGGGGCAGAAAGTTAGGCCTTTTTCTAAGGCACCTACTTGTGCTTTACTCAGGGTTTCATCAGATAAGTTAATCACTGTGTGACCAATTAGGCTCTCCATAGTTTTACCTTTCTGGAGGAACCCAGGAGGGGCTATTTTCGCCTCCTCCTTAACTCTGTTTAAGATCTCCTGATAGTTATAGCCTTCCATCATAAGCAATGTGGATAGCCCAGTAATTCCTGACCTCAGAATTTCTGCTCCTCTGAGATCCCTTAGAAGTATCCAAGGACATATTAAACAACAACATTATGTATGTATAAACAGTTTATTAGGTGTTGGTTTGCCAGACTTGATAGGTTAATTTTAATTCCTAACTAGTTTATTCAATCCTTTAATCAAGAATTGTAACTGTTTGTTTGTCTGTCTTTGGCGGCTTGGGGGATTCTGGCGGTTTTGTCTCTGTCTCCCTCTTGGTTTGAACCTGGGTTTGGATTCTGGTTGAAGCCTTCTCTGCATGCTTGTGGTGGCTGCAGCTTTGTATTTATCAGTTAAAGAATCCTTCAATTCCTTAAACTGGCTTTTATTGGTGATATTTTCCAATTCTGCATAGGTGGTCTGGATGTCTGCTTTGATCACAGTGTACTTCGAGTTTAGTTCTTCCACTAAATGAAGTGTCAAGTCTCTCTTACATTTGTTCACTATCTCTGTCCACTTTGTCTTGAATGACTCGTTGACTGAGACTGGTGGAGTACACTTGAAATTACAGGATACTGGAAATTTGCCTTCCTTGAGGTGGGCTTTGATTGAGTGAATATTTGTTGCTACACTCAGTTTCTTCCTGTGGAGGTTTTTACTCTTCAGGTACAGGGGCTTGGATTCAGGTGGATACCTGTCCCTACTGGTAGACTGTCTCTCAGTTGAAGGGGAGCCGGTTCTCTTTCTCTTGGTGCCTTTGGAGGGTCCTTTGTCAGCTTCTTTTAACTTATTGGAAGCTTCTTGTAGGATTGCCAAAGTCTCACTGCTCATCTTACTAGCTGGAATGGGGGTTCCAGTAGTGGGAGTGTTGAAAGCTGTGTCATTGTCCACTTCTAGGTGGCTGATGCCGGCTACCAGGGCACTTTCACTGACATTCATGTTAACCCAATGAAAATAAAACAAGAAGATTTTGTGTCAGTGAAAAATGAGTCAAGACTTTAAATCTCTGCCTTATATTCACAGTATAATAGTTGTGAATATTTCGATCTGATTTTGTCAGTTCTCATCAGAGGCTGTGAGAGGGGTTGGGGGGGATCACCTGAAGTACAGATATGAGATCCTCTCTGATCCTGGGGATCAGATCCGGTGGCCGGCGGATCGGATCAGATTTTTTGTATCTGATTGTTGAAAATGCCAATTTGCACTAATAAATGACTAAATATCTTTAATTATGAATTTAAGTCCAAAAAGAAGGTTTTTCACCATTATGTAGCCACTGGGCTCTTGACCTGACAATGTTCCCTTTAAGTTTTTGTTCTCTCATGTCCTGCAGTTCTCTTTTTTTATCATCCAAGAGATCCCCAGAGGATAAAGTATTCAAATTTTCCAAAGTTTTTATGTCTGAAATTAGATTTTTTTCCTTTGTGTCAAGCTGTCTCTTTACTTTTGTTGCAAATTTGATAGTTTCTCCCCTAATTTTTAGTAAAAGAACTTCAAGAAATTGAGCATCATTAATCCGAAAACAAACATCGGAATCCTCGAGTATATTTAAGTATTCATGACTATATACAAGGACCGAATAAAACTTTTTTTCAGAATCGATCAAGGAGTTAATCATGTTGACATATTCTGTATTTTTTAACAGTGAACAATTAAATTTCCATATACCTTTACCTTTAACGAATTTACAAGTGACCAAAGTCATTTGGACTATTGAGTGATCAGTTCTATAGCCCGGTTGAATAGTACAGGTGACTACAAAGTCCATTAGTGTATTTGATACAAGAAAGTAATCTAGACGGGCTTTTTGAAAGGGTTTTTTCCTATGCCATGTATATCTTCTAATGGTGGGGTTGAAGATACGGAACGCGTCTGCTAAGTTGAGGTTTGACATCATTTTATGTATTTCTATTCTTGCTTTAGGATTATTCACTTTTTTATAATTATAAGTATCTATATCAGTATTCAGTGGGACATTGAAGTCACCACAGAGTATTGTATAAGGTTGTTCACTGGAATTAATAATCTCAGCTATTGTCTGAAAGAAACTTGGAGAATCATTATTGGGAGCATAGATATTAATTAGTTTAATATAAATGCTGCTCAACTTCAGGTCAGCAGAAATAAGGTTTCCCAAGTCATCATTATAGTGAGACAGAATTTCGTATTCAATATTTTTCTTAAAAAGTATTGCCACCCCTCTAGAATTTGTACTAACTCCATGTACCAAGCATTCACCATTCCATATTTGTTTGATTAATTTGACATCTTTACTTAGCCAATGTGTGTCTTGCAGACAGAAGATATTTGCATCAGAACTATTTAGGTACTCAAGCACATCATATCTCTTTTTAAAGTCCCTTAAACCTTGACAATTTACTGACAACACCTTGATTTCATCATTCATCGTAACCAACCCGATGGGGCCCTGATGACAGCTGGTACATATTTACTAAATGATTATCTTTCAATTTCTTACAATATGTTACAGACATTGGAATTCTGCATCCTTTTATATCTTTTGGACATAATTTACCAAAATTAGTCCATATGTGTATGATAAAAAATTTTTTCAAAGAACACAGTAAAGGAAAGAACTTCAGTGGGAATGAATAAAAACTTAAATAAAAATAAAAGTAAAAACTTAAACAAAAATAAAGAGAATAAGTTATGGATCTACAACTGTCCATAACTTAAAATATATGTAGTGACAGTGTTACAAGTAGGGGGAAGTCTCTTAGTAGTGTAACAATTAAACATTCAATAGTGATATGAATATATAACTGTTTAAACCTAGAAGTGCTTCTTTGTTGAGACATGCATCATAATGCATTTTTGTATCTTTTTTTTTTTGGAAAATAGAGCTGAAATTGAGTTTAGAAAGGAATTACACCACATGACTGTTATCAAATGCATTGAATGAAGGTTAGAACTATAATCATGCGGAACTTACTGAAACATGTCACTTCTTAGGTGACAACTCTCATCCATTTTAGAGGATGTTTATGCTACTGTTAATGAAATAAATTTTCAGGTGTCATTTCGAATGCACCACATAACTGTTATCAAGTGCATTCATTAAAGGCTAAACCTTGAGTAGTAAAAACTAGCTAAAAACGCATCATTTCTCAGGAGACAGCTATCACCCTTTTTAAGGACTATCAATGAAGTAAATTTTCAAATGTCATTGCTGCATGTATATCCACAAACACAACATGTGATATACAGGCAAATAGGTTTGTCTTTTCAAATCTTGTAAAAATTGATCAATAATCTTGGCCGGTGTTATAAATAATTACACCTTCATTTAATACCAAAATTTAACTATAACAATTAAAAAAGTGAAGGTATCACAATTAACAAAATAAGGTATGCGCGTCATATACATGCTTGTTTTAACATTAAATTATCACTGGGCTGCAATTCGCTCCACAGAGTATTATAAAAATAACTATGCTTATATTAACTCGATCAGTATGAAAAGCAGGTATTTCGCATCAATTACTTTAAACTGAAGTGACACTTGTATAACAGTAAAGAAATGGAGACCAGGTACTTCAAATGTATTGTAGTGAACTAATAATTAGCACCAACCTAAACTTAAACAAACCTTTTCCTTAATCAATACAATTGAATATTATTATATTGTTAGTATTCATAAAGACTGTGATGCATGAAAGTGCAGTTTCCTTTAAATTTTGTAATGATACAGAGTATACCAGATAATTTTTAACAAATATATTTATGCAGACTGAGACTACCACAGAAAATCTATATACAATGTCACGAGTGATTACCCAAATTAATCACAATACAGTTTCATTTCAACCACCACCGTCAAGCACTACACAGAGGTCATGAAATTAATTGCATTATAACTTTTCCTAGAAGAAAATAACTACACACTACCAATACAGAAGGAAGTCGCGGTTGTAGGTAAAGATTTTTTAATGTTCAAAGTTACCATATTGCTCTGACATGGAATTGAGCATTACAATATTGCCACAATGATGACAAATGTGACTGAAAAGAAAGTGGTTTGAATCATTTTCGAGTTATCCAAAATTTGTATAATGTTGACCAACTTTTTGTTAATGTAGAATACGTTTTGTTATTGTAAAAATAGAAAAAAAAATAAATAAATAAATAAAATAAAAATAAAGTAAATTAAGGCACTATCTTAATAAAAAACAAGAGAATTTACCTTTTAACAATGAGCACAACAAACACAGTGATAATCATTATGGGTTAGATTAATCCTTTTGCTATTTGAGTTTATGGCAATTACTTTTACAGTACCTTTTTAAGAACATTTTGTTTATAGTTTAAATTCACAGACTTCTCTTGTTAGTTCCTCTATGCATTGAAACCTTGAGGGTCCAATGTGTGTGCCTCCATACCATCGGGTCACAACAACTAGTTTGTTGGTGATGCTCTGTTCCTTCATAATCCTCAATATGCGGCGCCCTGCAGACCATTCTCCGTCGTCCTCATGATGTTCAATAAGCCCATCGCTTGAAGCTATTCTGTACGCATATATGTTATGAGTAGCACAAGCAACACGTGGATCCATGAACAATGCTTGTAAGCAAAAAGCAACATCATTTCTGTCATGAATGTCAGTTATGTGTCCTTGGAAATTACTTCCTTGTACAAGTTTAGGTTGAGTATGGTTGAACTTTTTCTGTTGCATCATCTCATCATCTATATCTGGTCCGTATATTGGGTCTGGTTTGGCTTCTATCATTTTGTTGTCCACCATGAGTTTTTCACCAAACCATTTTGCTGCCTTGGACTCTTCTTTTGCCTTTTTGTATTGAGGCCATGATTTTCGTTTTCGTTCGTTGAGCTCAGGTGGAAGCTGCTCTACCACTGAGTACTTCTGAAAGCTGTCCATGTTTTTGGTATGGCGAAGGACCTTTATCTTGTCTTGTATAGAGCCAAAACATACAATGATTGGTCTTGATCTCCTGCTGTTCACCTTTCCCATGCGATGAGTGTTTTCTATCACCAAACTGTCGATGAGGTCCTGTGGCATCATGAGCTGATTCATGAAGAACTCGTTTAGGACCTTGCGTACATCCTCACCTCTAGACTCTGCCAGATTGTAGAATAACAGATTCTTCTTCATGCTTCTAGCCTTCTGTTGCAGCAGTTCCTCGCGAGTTTCACCTACCACTTTTTCCAATCTTGTCAAGCGGCCTTCAAGGACTCGAGTTTTAGTTTGTGCATTCTCAAGGCTTGCATTTAAGTTTCTAATCTCCTCATCTTTTTTTTGTACTGAAGTCGTAAGGCTGTCAACTTTGGCAACTAATGTATTAAGCAATTGTCTATCCTCTTCCTTATTCTTGGTTATTAAGTCCTTTATTTCAGTTTTAAAGCCTTGTAGCTCCTGAGTAAATGATTCTGTCACAGACTTAATAGCAGCCACAGTTTTATCATGTGATTGCATTGTGAGTTCAGGAGTTTTCAAACTTCTACTTTTTGATACTTGTATTAGAGTTTCTTCATCCGTAGAATCACTGGCTGAAACATCATCTAAGTTCAGCATGAGCAATGGAGAGATATTCTTACGCTTTTTAGTTTTTCTATTGTCCTGAGATTTTGCCTCTCCTAGTATCATACTATCTAATGTTCTTTGTCTATAACTATCACTTTTTTCTTGCGGTCTTGGAGTACTTGATAATGTCTGTGTGTGTTTACCTAAAGGTGTATCCATTTGCAGGAGTGTCTGGGAAGTTTGTAAAAAATCCAAGTTGTCCCCACAATAACTATTTTTTTCAGCGGTATTATTTACATATATGTCATAGTAACTATCCACAAAATCTTCCAAATCAGTCAATGTTGTGTTTAGATTAGTGCTGTCATTAGTTTTTTCTGGGTCATTCACAGGCACAGATGTATTTTCTTTATTCCACTTTTTTCCAAATAAGGTGTTTTCCATTGACATTCTTCTTTACATGGGTACATACTTGGTGAAACTTCAAAGTCTATCCTTTTTATTCACTGTAGAACACTGGCCCAGTTTTTTGCACTTTTCCTATTTTTTAATATATTGACTAACCACTGTTCACTCCTGCAGATTTGCACCCTTTCCCCACCAAGTTTATTCCAAAGACATGTGTTATGAATGCATCAATTATATTAAACTTGTAGAAACACAGTACAGACTTGTGCCCTTTTTCCTGAGTTTATAAATATTTGCAAGAACTGTTCTTTTCTATATATTTATGCCCTTTTTTCCCTCTGAGTTTACTATAAGGGCATAGTATATCAATTATATTTGTTGATTTTATCAATAAAAATACCTATTAAAGGTTTTTATTGTAAGTAATATTTTGGCATCACTGTTATCCATGTATAATAGTAGGTTATAGTAGCAAGTTTCAATCTACTTTACTGTATCCATACTTGTGTTTTTTAACATTTTCCCCCTACAATGAAATGTGCTGTCACTGCATATTCACTACATATTCACCATAAAGATTTGATTACATTCACTGATCCAAACTTCAGCATAATTTTTGACTGTGAGATTGTGACTACTTTATAAACCTTTGGCCTCTGGGCCAGGGGAGCTCGAACATGAAATGAAAGCAATCTGAGGTAAGAGGTCAAAAGGTCAAACCGTCAGATTGAAAGACAGGTAAAGTCAAGAGAGACCTGACTGAAAGGGGGAGACCGTGAACAGGTCCCCCAGTTTTGAAGGTTAATAGACCGAGTGATTGTTCGGGCTGACTGGCCTTTGCCGCCTCCCAGCTGAAATCATTTGCATCATCAAAAAGTGCTATCAGATAATCTAACATAGAATTTTGAATGTCCCTGTTCTGTTCATCACGCATTATGCGGTAAAAGCCAGTCACCCATTGAATGACAGATAGCTGGTCATATGATACCGGCTCTTTCTGTGAGCCGGACAAGACATATTCATGTGGCCATTTAACTTTGTTTGGCACAAGGACTTCTACGGGGCCGCCGCGTAACGATTTTTGTTTGTGCGTACCTGATTTTTCTGCCTCAGCTAACTCTTTGAGTCGTTTTTCAACTTGGGCTTGGATCAAGAGATCTTGTCTAATAGTGTGTAACTGTGGAATTTGGTCCACACTCTGTGGCAAGATTTGATGCTGAGTAGAATTTGGTGTAGCGGAGGTTTCCCCTTGTTTTGCACTGATACTTTTGGACTTGTCATTACTCGGATGTTTATTTTTGCTGGTCTTAACTTTTTTCGGATCATTTGTTTTTTTACAGCGAGTCTGCTCTATTTTATCAAGTCTTTGACTGATTGTCTGTAATTGACTCAATATCTGGGAATTAATCAGTTGTTGGACTGCTGAATTGTCTGGAGCACTCTCACTAACATTATCGGATCTTTCAGACTCCTGTCCCCCTGTTTGTTCCCCATCAGAAGTCCCCACAACATCACTACAATTTAAATCTGACTCCGAGGAACTATCAGATTCCTCATTGTGTGGTTGAGTATTCGTTTTGAGAAGTTGTGACAGGAAATCAGAATCATTATTCAACTGTAGTTGAATGGGAACTTGGATTTGATCTGCTTTGTTAGACCGCAAATTGTAAGTGCTCTCCGACATGTTTAAAATCTACATACATAAATAGCCAAGTAACCTAAGCAGAACTCACTATATACTACTGGACTCTATAATACAATCACCTTGAAAAGACAAGATTTAACAAGTGTTTTGTGATCAAGAGAATGTCAGACCATATAGCATAATTATGAATTACATATATGCACTAACGGTACAACATAGAATAATATCTATATGCGGTAACGGTAAATCAATACATATAGAAAACAACGGTAACTTCTATGTGCGTTAACGGCACCACATTACATATAGAATCTGACAAAAAGATATGTGTATTAACGGTACATCAATATATAGTTAATATAAAACACTAAAACATATAAAAGAGCATAATAAAATGAAAATATAAAATGAAATTATAAAACCAAAGTCCAGTTTGACTAGAAGACAAGATGTCTGCTGTTTTCAATGTGACCCCACTGCCAGCTGAAGTTTGAATGACAATGTCAGGTGAAGGATTATAGAGCATTCAAGTATGACCAATCAGAGGAGAGGAAAACTAGGACAAGTGTGCTTGCTAAAGCTTGGAGAGGGTTTACAGGAATGAACCCGTCCACACCTAGATGTGGACCCGCAATTTCCCCTTAAAAGTTTACGATTGGTTTACAATAGGTTTACGACCCTAAAGAGAGAGACTTAAGATTGCTATAAGATGGTAAAGATTGTTTTGCACTGTCAAGATAGGTTTACACTTGCTATAAGATGCTAAGGATTACCTTGCGAGTGTTAAGATGGGTTTATAATTGCTGTAAGATGAAACAGATGAGTTTATTATTGATAAAAATCTGATAAGGATCAGGGGAGGTTTGTGATAATTTCAAACAGTTTGAAATCCCTGTGAACTGTTCCCAATGGACTCCCGAGTGCTGTACCGATAAACCTATCAGGAGGTACCATATTTCCCATACAGGGTCTCTGTATGATGGTTTTAAGATCATTACGATGTACAACAATCAATTTTCAGTACCTGAAAATTTACGTAAGGTTTACGATAAAATCGCAATAATGGAACAGCCCCATAACAAACAAGAATAAAAACAGCCAAACTATTGTAATACTAATTTGACTAAACTCTCCTTCAGTGCATTCAGTTTATGATCTTAATCGACAAACCACATTAACACCATATTATCACATAAATTGTAATTGTAATTTTTGTATGTAACGTTAAGTCTCATTTCTGTATCTTGTTCAATTCAAAAGTCATTTTATATTTTTATTCAACACCTCATCAATTTTAATTTTTATATTCTGGATGATCCAAGTAATTTGACAGATATCACAAAGCATTATTAAACCAACGTATCATATAGCTATAAAAGTAT
The DNA here is from genome assembly GCA_964017235.1 of Sabellastarte sp. h YS-2021. Classification (NCBI taxonomy): domain Eukaryota; kingdom Metazoa; phylum Annelida; class Polychaeta; order Sabellida; family Sabellidae; genus Sabellastarte; species Sabellastarte sp. h YS-2021. Next base: position 75,665,017 of record OZ024928.1, on the reverse strand, counting down.
ATAATTCAAGTCTAATCGAATTTGTATAGCACTTAACTCTATATTAGCACATTCTGAGAGGTATATAATGAAAATATTGGCACAAAACCATATTAAAATCGGTCATAAGTCCTAGATGACAGATACACCAGAGTTAAAACCAGAATAAGTTCTTCAGATAGGTTTTAAGCTTGTATAAAGATATAAGTTATGTTAGACCTAATGCAAGATACTTTCTTAGTGCATTATGAATAAGTAAGAATATTTCCCTCCCAAAGGAAGTGAGGGTGCAACATCCAGACTGGTATAAAATGTACTCATTCACGGTCTGACAAAAAAGCAACATGTAATGACTTGTAAGTAAAATTATGCTGGATTCTATAATTTTGTTTCTCTGTTCGCGAAAAAATATTTAGAAGATCTCATAAGATTACAGAGATCTCTATTGGTCAAACTAAGATCTAGTACATTAGCACTGGCAACAAAAATGGGGAGGTACAACAAGAAAGAAGTAATTCTAAATTCTAATTCTAATTGGACTTTTATAGCACTTAATCTCTGTCATAAAGACAGACTCTAAGGCGCATCACACAAAAAACATTGTTCAATATTCATAAACCAGAGACATTGCAAGTATCCAAAGTAGTCTGCGTTTTGTGCAATAAAATGAAAATTGGTGATTGTAATTGTCGTCAAGCAGTGTTGAAATATATTTTGTATTTATAATGAAATTAGAGGGCAAGCATTTTTACCAGTTTTCAAAAAAACAAAAAAACTTGGTATCAATTTCGGAATATATAAATTGTACTTGACGATAAGTCTTATGAAGAAAGGAGTCTTTAAGGAAACTCTTCTCTTGTTAATCAAACTGACTTGTTAATCACAATGTCTGTGTGTTAGATAGTATATTCAATAACTTTGTGTTATTTATTTGAAATAACATTTTGAAACAAAGTTCACAAGTATTAGTCCATGCTTAAACATATACATAATATGGCCTAAAATATGGTATCTGTGCTTAAGGCATGTATCCATGCATGTAGGATGAGAATGTGGTGTGTGGATGTGACTTGTATGTCTAACTTAGTTTATTTACAGGATAAAATACATTAAGAGAGATAATACAAATTTCATACAACCATAAATTCATTCTTTTGGTCCAATTTGATCGTTTTTGTAACATTGTATTCAATCAAATGTGACATAGATTTTGGTGACAAGTAACATTAATCTTCTAAAATGTATGTCTAATCTTGCTAGCGGAAGGTTGTAAATGGAGCAAAAATTGGTCACATTTAAAAAGATGAACGACTATAAATTCCGTATATGAGGAAATGGTCTCCTATTTCTTTGACGACTGATTTCTATACCCCAAACTTACCCCATATATTTACAGATATTTACTCTCTGGGAAATTATAGAATTCAGATATGACTAAATCTATTCTTACCAAAAACATCCAGCTAAATACACATCTCTCAAGGCTAAGGTAAAAACAATGTTTTGGTGTCCTTTTAAACAGCCGCAGTTATAGCAGAACAAATCATCAATATTTTCCAAGTGTCATCAGGGGTTAGATGCACATGCAATATTCAGGCAGGTGGAGTCAAGTGAACATTGAAAGATGAAAGCGTAAACTCAGTCTTCGAGCCTATAGTGGCCCATAGGATCAGTGTGTATTTTTCTGGTTTCTTCAAAGATTGTAACATATTGTCCATTTATAATTCTTATTGCAACCACTATTATTAGCTATTACTTTACAAAAGTAACATATAAGTACATTGGGGCTGGGCAAATTGTTTTCTGTCTTATTTGATTATTGTTTACTTGTCAGTATTTACATGATCATTATAATAAATTCTATTCTATTCTTCTGCATGAAAGAACTCAGACTATTCCAACTCCTCTGAAAAGGATGCCAGTCTGTTACCTCCCCCAACTGATGCCAGTACTCATTTATGCTCCCGATTGAATATGGACACATATGTGTAATTTACCTTATCAAATGGTACTATCCTGATGACCCAGCCAAGGAGCAAACTCCAGACCTTCCACTCTGAAATCCATCACTCTAACCAGCAGGCCAAATTAACAACTTGATAACCACCAGGTTACTGAAGACCTCACAATGAAAGCAGTATATCACAAATTTGAAAGGATTTTAAAGTAAAGATTTAACATGATTTGGCTTGAAACAATAACCTTACCCATTGGGAGAAGCCGGTAATTCCATAGAGTTCTGGTGGTATCCAATTATGTCAAAATTGTGACATTATTTTGTAAAGCTAAAATGTTCTAGCAAATCATAATAAAAAATAATTCTTCCACATCAAGATGATATAAACGTTTTACTATCTTGTAAATTCCCAAGCTGTCTTTAAAATTCCAGAACTGTAAACTTTCCAAAGCAATAATTTAAAGTTGTAAATTAAGGTTATAAAAGTTTGTACTGAGATAAATGAGAAGTGTATACAATGTATGAATGGTTGCTGTTAATAAAATCCCATTATTGAACTAAGATATCCAGATTTTATGATGCTATAAATGTGTTTATGTAAATAATTTCAAGGACAATCACCACCCACATAAATAATTGCTTAAGGTATCCTTAATATATTAAATAGAAATTTTTAGTTCATTTTCATTTTTAGTAACTTTGGAATTGTTTAGATGAGGATCTATATGTGACTTATGTTCAGCCAATACTATTATATTTTTACATTTTATAGAGTTCAACAACTTTGGCATATTCCTAACTTTAAGAGATATAATATTGTGTATGTACCCTAATTTTTACTCTTATCAGCAGGATTTTGTGCGGGACTGTGATTCACAATACATGTATTTGCAAACTATTGATAATTACAAACTTAGAGAAATATATTCCTTAAGTTAAAGGGTTTTAAATATTATGAAGCAAATATTATTGTGCTAAGGGTAGTTTCAAATATGTCAATAAGGTTATTTTTAACAAGTCACTACATATCTTCGCAATTCTTAATCACTGAGTTTAGTAGATTAGATGCATAATTTTTTCAGGTTTTGTGTTTTAAGCTAAGTCTTACCTTATTACAATTCCAGTAATCCAGTGCATAGTATGAAGTACCAGTAATCAAGGTCTTCACTCTTCTGCCTGTTATAAAAGTACAACTTTATGCACAAAATATGAGATTGTATTTGACCAACAGCACACACAAAGATAGAATGTAATATTAGTAACAATCCAGAGAAACCTCACAAAAGTACCGGAAGGTAAATTAGATTTCAAAATGGCAGCAACGAGACGACAAGAGAGAGAACTAAAAGCCAAATATGCAAAGATGAAAACAAAGAGTAACTTATCTCCCATAGAAAGGCTGAGAGCTCACTTATTAGCAAGTGGTCCAAGAAGTATTAAAAGTCTACACAGGTAGGGATTTGTATATGTGTATAAGTGTTAAATGTGTAATATTTAACAATTTTAGAAATACTACCAGACATGACTTTGTTAGAGCATTGCTTTGGGAAAATGACTTAGGTATCTGTTTTAGGACTTGACATCTGTTTCCGGACTTGTGTATCTGTTTCAGGATGAAATCCACTTATGGTACTTTTCCTTTGTTTTAGTCCTAGGATCCTAGAAAAGTATTGCTTTTGTATGTAGATATGTATTCAAAATTATTCACCATGTATTAACTTATATGGAATCATGCTTGTTTACAATTTCAACTAGCTGGTTTTACATGCTGATACAATAATATGTATGTTATAGATGTCATGCTATTTTATAGTTTTATGAGATAATTTTGCAACTCAATATTTATTTAATTGGTTCATGTTTGGATATTCAATCACTCTTTAGGCTGTTGTTATATTTTTATTGTTGTTTTTGTTTTCATTTTGTATGTCATTGGAACTTCTTCTGAAATATACCATTACTTTGTTCTGCAATAAAAGAATTGATTTTATTTTGATATTACCGAGGGACCACAGTAGCAGAGTGGTAACACTCTCGTCTCCCACCTTTGATATCGCCTTTTGGTTCCCAGCCCGACCTCAAGTGGGAAAGCTGGTAGTTGCTTGCCTTTGGTAGGCAGTTTACAGTACAGAACCTTGACCAACTGTATGTACTGGTTTCCTCTGTTCATAAAACTACCCATCATGATATAACCTGTACAATGTGTTGAAAGCGTTGTGAAAACCCAAATAAATAAATAGATTTTGATACCCACTGATGTCGTTATTTATTTGAAGATGCATTACTACTATCAAACCACTCCATTCTGACATCAACTGACATATTCAGTTCTTTCAGGATGTAAAAGTATTCATTATCCATTTCAATTTGCCAATTACAGATATTATTCAGTTCTTTTATGATGAAGAGGGCCTAGTGATGTAGAATGGCTAACACACTTGGATCCAGAATCTGAGGTTGTCGGTTTGAACCAGAATCCTATGTGTCAAAGTCGGTATTGCATAGCGATGCTCAGCAGTATGGTCGAACTTCTAGTGTATACTGGTTTCCTCTGCCCATAAAACTAGCTGTTGTAATATAAACTATACAAAGTGTTGAAAGCAATATTAAACCCACATAAATCATATAGAAGTTTATAATACAACAACACTCGCAATATCAGACAGATAAATTGCATCTACAACTTTTTGGCACATTCTTTTAGATGGTTAAATTTTCAGATGATGGTATATGGCATTATATGCATGGTGTAGCATCCTCTTAAAATGTGAACTTTCACAAACTATTTATATTAGCTATTTTGTCTGATGAGCTTGGATAGTGGAAGTTGGTTAATTAGTTAAATTGTTAAGCCAGCTTAACATACCTGAGCACACAAACCATTCTACTACAGTAAAACAGATAACAGAATAATCAGGAAAACAACGACATAGACAGAAATAGAAAGTGTAACTAAAATATAAAGTTACAACACCATAACTAAGTTCTGTGGCAGTCATAAGTAGAAATAACTCAAGAAAATTTCTAAAAATAAAAAATGAACTATTTTCTTCAGATAAAATGGTCAGTTATGCAGGATTTCTTTGTTAATAACATATTTTGTTCTTTGTAGCTTTTGTGAATCACTGATATGTTTGTTTACATAACTCAGTCATTCAGATGGCAAATCTTAGTCAGATCCTATGTCATTTCAGAGTATTTAAAAGAATAGACGTGAAAGGAGACCACAAGATAGACTTCAATGAGTTCAAAGAGGCTTTACATAACCAAGGGATATTTGTGGCTCCTGATGTGGAGAAAGAATGTTTCAACCAGATGGATATGGACAAGTCAGGTACTCTGGACCTTGACGAGTTCATCACTTCATTAAGGGTGAGAATTGACTTGTTAATTAATAGATTGATTGATTTATTGGCCTAGTGGGTGACACACTTGCCTAGAAACACAGAGGACCTGGGTTCTATTTCAGGTACAGGGAAATAAGTATTGGTTCAGATGACACACTAAACATTGTGGTTCTCTGTCATTGGGTCCTATCCCCAATGGCAGTCTAAAGAACCCCAGGAACATTGATAAATAGTCCTGAATGAGACTCTGTCTTTCAGTAAGGGGACTCTCAATCATCAGAGAGTTTGGGTTGTACTTGTGCAGTTGGGATAAGCCAATATCACTACAAGTCCACAACAAAGGATATAGTTAATGGATTATAAATTTCCAATACAGTACACAATTGAGGTTTTAAGGTCCTCTAAGCACTTTATATAGGGCAGGTCACAGTAGGATGTCCATGGCACAGAGAAAAACAAGATCCTAGATGGCCAAAATTCTTCCTTTACACCGATGGTAACACAGGTTTATATATTTACAACCAATTAAGTTTTTCTTTACAATATATTTATACATATATATATGACATCTAGTTTGGACACCCTGAGTGAGTTTGGCTTGTACGCCGAGTGTGTCGGCGCATGCAGAACTGAAGCCAAATGACTCAGAATTTTTCTGTATAATTTATTCATGCCAAGTAATCTCCACTACTGGTGGCTGCATTCCGAATTTCAAGATGGCGGTGTAAACAAAGCAGGGTCCAACGCCATTATATACTGGTTTTATAGTAACGTTTATTATTCTTAATTACACCAAAGAGGAAAGAACAGCCATTATTATTTTTATTATTATACATTAATTATTGCATAAATTTAAAGAGAGTGTTTCTCCCATTGCCATTTGTTTACTTTAATCCAGGAAGATATTACCAGTTGTTTGCCTTCTGATATTGGAATATGCGATCTGCACATGCGCAAGATTTATCCTCGTAGCACTCGGCATACAAGGCCAAACTCGCTCCCTATTCAATGAAATTCTACCTGCTTAGTTTGTGAAAGTATGTGTCACACTGTAGGGAAAGTGGTGAAATCATAATTGTCACAAAGTCCTATTATACTGGAAAACTGATGACATATGACCCTTGCTTTGCCAAATACATATCCGTCTGAGTTTTCAGAATTATAGTTTTGCTATAACAACTGTGAAAAATTACCTAAATAAATCATGTTGACACACTTTTGGGCCAATGTTCACTATCATGACGCCAGAACGGACAGGTGAGGCATAGGTTTAAGGAAGAATGTGTGATCTTGACTTTTCAGAAATATTCTTTCAGATTTAAAGGTTATCAATTTATGTTGCACAATATGAAAACTCTGTATGAGCTACATATTTGTCATTTCAAATATTTTTCAGCCACCCATGACACAACACCGGATAGACTTAGTACACCAAGCCTTCAATAAACTGGATAAAGATGGCAGTGGAGTGGTCACCACAGATGATCTCAAGGTAAACCACAGTTTGTTTCACTATAGGAATAACACCTGACAAACCATGGTATAAGCAGAATTTTATCATGGTTTGAGATTATAAACCCCAAACGCGAAGCCTGAGGGGTTCAATTCCTCAAACCATGGTAAAATTTTGCATATACCATGGTTTGGAGGGTGTTATTCCTATTTTAACATGACAAAATATTATAAGTTATTAATCATTGCAAATTTGCTGATATAAAATGATTTTATGAAGGCTGTTTCATCCATTATTCATGCAGAGGGTTATTATTGGAACAGCCAACATGTATATAGGGGTTTTACCATAGGTTTCGTCCAATCAGATTCGCGGACACATTCATGTCATGTTTGAATAAGATTTATATGTCTCGTCTTTCCCTATTAAAACAGTGTTTGTTATCTAGAAGAGAGAATCATGCTTTCTCAACTCCTCCACAGGTAAGGTGAATTTTAGTGTAATCAAATCAAATGTAACAGATTCCATCAAACACTTAAATACAATCCTAATTTTATTAAAATTTTTTCAAATAAGGAGATTATGGACAAAAATATTTGCTGTGACGCCGTCCGTGTAATGCTGAACTGTTTAAGTCTGATTTAAAGTAATCTACAACATTTACAGACTGCTGTAGAGATTACCTCACACAGTAACAATATTTCTGTTGCCAAAGAGAAAAAAACTGAACTGCATGTGGCTGACTTTAAAACACACAGATTCTATGTTATTCTGTTAATGTGAATCAAAAAGACACTGAATATCTTTCCTGACAGAGGCATAGATAGTGTTTATCTGAAATATTTAGATACTACCCAGCTCCTATTAGGATATTGTGATTTTGATTTTACCATGTACCAAGTCATAATCATGAGAAGACCTTGAGAGAGAGCAACTTTTATGTGGTGATCACCAGCAGATCTCAAGAGCACAGCATATTGTGAGCGTGACTATCTTATCTTGTGCTCATAACTTATTATGTCATGATAACTAGAATATCTGCTCATCACTTCATCATATGGTGCTCAGTTGATAACGTTGTGAGCACCCCCTCCCGCCATAAAAAAAGTTCAAAATATTACTGTCACGTGGTTTAATTATATGAATAGTATGTAATGTATGAGAAAATTACAAAGTATATCATTTACTGCAATAATATTTAACTACTACATCAGCTGAAATTTTCACTAGGCATTAATTACAGCCAATGAGCTTGGATAGTGAAAAATTAATTCCTAGTGAAATCTTAATTCAGTATTAATATCTTATTAATGAAAATTAATTCTAGTGAATTTCATAAAAATGTAAATTGGTGAAATTTTCTTTTAGCTAAAATTTCTACGTATACAGTATTTATACATAACAGGGTGTTTACAGTGGCAAAAAGCATCCGAAATACATCAGTGGAGAGTACACAGAAGAACAGGTGTTTGAGGAATTCCTCAATTCCTTTAACGGCCCAGGAAATACATCGGGAGAGGTCTGTTACGTATACTTTATGTTATAATACTTAAGTGTATATGTTGAGTTAAATATATTTCTTGCAAATAGTAATAAATTGTATGGAAAGTGGTATGGTTGCAGTCAGAGAACGGTGATACAAAATACAAGAAGATAAAAATGTTCATACAGTCCTTGATATATTTCGGCTAATTTTGAAAAATGTGACATAATATCAATTCAAGGGTAGTCAATGCCATTTACAGCTGTGTGGTTATCCACTGAAGAAGAGTTGGGCTGGTAGGCCAAAATGTGGTAAAAAGGGAGGGATTGAGTGTATATTTGTTTTATTTGAAATTGTGAAATTACAGGACTGACTTGATAGAAAGCATCAGCATATTATGTCATTGGGTTTTAACCGTTTAGCAATCTTTGACATGGCACTAGGCATGTGCACGATCAAGTGTTGTCGATTTAGCTCTTGAAAAATGAATAAATAAATAACAAAAAAATGAAAAAGGTTTGCCGCACCAATATAAATTGTTCTTAATGAAAGAGAAAAGTGCTTAATATTTGGCTAATCAAATCTGCCTGATGTAACTAAAACGTAAACAATTTAGTAGTCGGGTGGTCTGAAAACACCACAAAAATGGTGAAACCTGACCCACACCCACTCCCACCCACTCTTGACTAAAACCTTGCCAGTGGTTTATACCAAGATGTAGCTTTGTACATTGAAAAACTGCCATAAGGGCAAACTAGGTTTGAACCTACAACTTTTGTCAGACTTTGAGCTGTGTTTATGGAAATGTATTTTACCTAAATGCTGCTAAATAAATATGGGGTAATGTGTTTTTTTTACTCCCCGACACCCATGAAAATGCATAAATAGGCATCGATTTTTTTCATAAAAAAAATGTTATAATTCTGTATGAAATATCTATCTTTAATATATATATATGTCGTGACAGAACTTAAAATTTGACAGAATTTTAAATTCTGTCGACAGAACTTAAAATTCTAAGATCTGTCGACAGAACTTAAAATTCCAAGTTCTGTTGACAGGATTTGAAATTCTGTCGATAGAATTTAAAATTCTGTCAAAATACCTTGACAGAACTTAACATTCTAAATACTGTAGACAGAACTTAAAACCCTGAAAAACATCCTATATTTTGTTTAACTTCTTTTACAGTTAGTATTTTATATTTTGAAGGGGGCTCAGTACTTGAGCTAATATAGAAGTAAAAGAAATGCATAAGACAGATATTAAGTAGATACTTTACTGGCATAGATCCTTTACTAGCATCCACTTTCATTTATAATAATACATTAATATACAATAATTTCATTCAAATTTTCTATGATCACAGTGCTAAAGTCAGTGGGGACTGTATGCAAACAAAATGTACATAATACAGGTGTTTGCTGGTTTTGTTTTTTCAATATACATCTCTTTATGTTTACTGTTTCTTTACTGTAATTGCAGTGCTAAACTCAATGAATAATATATGTGTTTAATGTTGCATGTCACCAATAAAGTTTAAAATACTTCTGTTATATTTAATTTCTTTGATGACAGCTGTATAAACATGATTTTGAGTTCTGTCAACAGGATTTTAATTTCTGTCGACAGGATTTTAAATTCTGTCAACAGAACTTAAAATCCCTCCAAACCAATGAAATCCTAGGATTTTAAGTTCTGTCGACAGAACTTCGAATTTTAAGTTCCGTCAACAGAATTTAAAATTCTGTCAAATTTGAAGTTATATATTATTTAAAATATATATTAGAAAGGTATTTTATAGGCTTCGTCTTGTTTTGTTCCACTATGATCCATGAAGAAATCCCAAGTTACAAATGATTATTTTTTACATTCACGGGTTCCCCCTAATTGTGCATGTGTTTCAGAGCTGTTTTTGCAATACAGACTTATGTTACTTATTATTGAAACAAGGTCGTGGATTATGAAAGTAAAACGACCCATTTGGTTCATATTTTAAAACTTTATCACTCAAAAAGACATAACATATGATCGATTTCCTTCAGACTGTGATTATGTTGATTTGTCTTCTCTTGTAATATACCTGTCAGTCGCCTAATCTTCCTATTTTTGGTACACTGGTAACACAATCGCCTCCTATCTCTGAGATTGCAGTTCAAATCCCAGTCTGACCTAACGTGGGAAAGCTGGTAGTTGCTTGCCGTTGGTCGGAAGTTTACCCAATAGAACCTTCCCATTAAAATATAAATCAACTACCCATCACAATATAACTGATATAAAGGTACTAGGGGTGACATATTTTTGGTAAAAAATACATTCACTTTTTTCAGGTGACAACGCAGGACTTTGAGAATTACTATGCAGGAGTGAGTGCATCCATTGACAGTGAGGCCTACTTTGATCTCATGATGAGGAAAGCCTGGAAGTTATAAAGAGAAAGTAGAACAATTTTAGACATTACAATCATTCTACAACAACAATATCACTGCAATAACTGTATAATCTCTTTCAAATAGATAATTCTAGTCACATCATGAGCAATTGTTAAGATTTCTCTAAGATACATTAATGTGATATGGATTAATTTACTTAGATTTTACAAATAGATATTTTTATCCAACTGCGTCAATAAAATATAGTTTTGATAGGCATTTTTTATTCAAACTAATCCTGTATTAGGAAATCTCATGATCTTAATATACGTTGTTAAAGGCAGCATCTATAGATTGTACAAAACAAAAACACTGTATTATACTACATAAGTTACAATCAAAGATAGCTGTAATCACAATTTATTTATGGTTAAGGTACAAAGTTTCTGAGAAATGCTTAGATCTACAGTGTACATCTTTACTGCCCAGTAAACATTAGAAACGTTTTAAAATGGTGTAAAAATTTACAAAATGTTTTTAAAACCTATTTAAACTCTATCTTATGGGTTTCTTAACGTTCCAAGTAAACATTTATGTTGTGATGTTTAAAAACGTGCCATAATGTTCTCTATACAAATATTTTTAATGAAAACATTTATCAAACGTTTATAAAATAACTCAGGAAGCTAGGTTTGACTGTAAATGTGTTTAAATATTTATAAAATACCTAAAGAAATGAAGGTTATGTTGGAAATATTTTTCAAAAATTCATCATGAAATTTTTGGTAAACAGTACAGATAAAATGTTAAAACAACATTTGTGGACAACGTTTTATAAATGTTTGCTCTGAAAATGTTTTACAAACTTTTAATAGCAACTGGTTTTCCTACCCATGATTTTAAAATGTTTTTGAAATGTTTTTTATCAAACGTTTTAAAAACATTCTATCAAAAATGCTTTTTAAACCAATATTTTCAGAATGCTTATTAAATATGTATATTCAAACATGTCCAAACAAAGATGGCGGTCAGCAATAATAGGGGATTTTCGAGGACTTTCTCAAAAATTGCCCCACATGCAATCCCTAAAAGTAAGAATTGAATGGGGGCACAATTTCTAAGCCACTACCATACAATTTTAGACATAAAATAATAATTTCATTAATGAACAACCTTAAAAAGATATTGAATTTTACCGCTTACCCGATTATTATTAATGCATGATTATGTTCATTTGTAACATTTATCATTAAACGTTAAAAAACAGTATACACAAAACATTTTTAAAACATTCTATTATAAATGGTTGTTGTACCCATCATGTATAACCTTGCCAAACATTTCCCTACAAACATTTGCAAAACCCCCAAAAATGTGTACTGGGAGAACATCAATAATCTGCTATAATACCAGATTTTTATGTGAAATCAACTCTAAAAACTCATAAAAGAATTACTCCTGGATATAAATCTACAGTCACATAGCAGTGTACTATACATCTCTGTATAATAATCACCAACAATGATCTTATCACATACAGCAAATCATGTGAAATCAGGACATTTACATATTAACTGAAATGTGAGTAAATACCAGTAATGACTGTGTTGGTCAGTACACATGTAAATTCATTGGGAGAAAAATATACGTTTATTATAGAAATAACCGATGATAAATGAGGGGTTATGAGGGATTTTAAAATGAATAGCAATATTCACAAAGCCTGAGTGATTCTAAAGAGCTATAAGCTTTGAAATTTCTTATAACCCCCAGATCGTAATCGGTTATTTCTATTCTAACATAACAAACTTTTTAATATTAAAAATGCTATTATTATTGATATTTTAATGAGAAAAAGGCTGTTTCATCCATGTTACTTTGCATAGGGTTATTGTCGGAATAGCCATAATTTCCTCGAATAGCCAATCAGATTCACCAACACAGTCGTCTCTTTTTAGAATGAGTGATAATTCAAAGTGATTAGTTTATGCTATTTTTACTGATGGAATTTTATCCTAGTTTAGCCAATCAGCATCATAAACATAGCCTTGTCATGTTAGACTATAGGAATAACCCCAGACCAAACCATGGTATACGCAGAATTTTACCATGCTTTGAGGTTTTCCTTCAAGGTTTATTCTCTCAAACCATGGTAAAATTCTGCGTATACCATGGTTTTGGAGGGGGTTATTCCTATTGTAACATGACAAGTGTTTAAATTTTATAAATATCATTTATTACAAAATTGTTGAGACAGCCATATTGAGTGATAATAGAAACCAGAGATTATGCCAATTTTACGGATGAAATTTTTCCTCAATTAGCCAATCAGCATCATGGACACGGCTTTGTCATGTTAGACTACAGTTTCTTGAAGTTTCTGACTTAAACTGAGCAATGAAATTTGAAATATGTTGTGATATTTTTTGCAGTTTAATTTTTCAATGGCCATGTGTCTGTGTTTTTAAAGGATAACTTTGTGTAAAAAGTGTATAAAATACATAAGCTTTCCATTATGATAGTTAAAATACCTTATTTGATAGTTTGAATTCAAAATGTTATTTCTTTTTTTGTTAAGCTGTTTTTATTTTCTTGTATGAGTACCTTATTATTTAACTTTACATGCCTTCATTTGAGCATAACATGTAACACAATAAACTTCTGGAACAAAAACGTATCTAGGCCAGACAGCTGCATGAAAATGGTAACAATAAAGATAACGTATTCTACATGAAGCCATTTATTTCTTGCACTGTGTTAGTTATGTTCACTGCCATTTTGACCCCCAAGCCGTTTTAAACGGCGGGGTCCGCCGTTTTAAATGGCAGGCCCTGCCATTTACATCCACAAGGTTTAAGTAAGGGGTTGTAAATGGCTGAGCCGTTTAAAATGGCAGATTTCAGGTCCCAGCCATTTTAAACTTTTTTGTCTAGCAATGACTGTTTTGTTAGGTGATTGGTATTTTTTTCACTATAGGAAATAATTTTAAAGTTTCATGAATTGTTTTAATTTCCCTCCATTTAAGCTTATATACTTAAGGAAGTGTAATATTAAATAGGAATATAATTATATAGTAATTATGAGTCCCAGCCATTTTAAACTTTTTTTGTCTAGCTATAACTGTTTTGTTAGGTGATGGATATTTTTTTGTCTTCTGTAGGAAAAAATTTTAAAGTTTCATGAATTGTTTTAAGCTTATATACTTAAAGAAGTGAAATATTAAATAGCATTATAATTATATAGTGATTATGAATTTTCAACAAGTATTCAAATAGCTTTAACACTACCAAGTCAATTGTTTCAGTCAAACTTAATTTTGTGATACCCCAACAATAGGGACAAGTGAGTGATCACTTATATAATGGCAAACCAATAAACAATATAGGGATGACTTCCACAAGTCGATTGTTTCAGTCAAAGCTAATTTTGTGATATCCTAACAATAGGGTACAAATCCAATTAAGTAATCACCTAAATAATGGCTAACAAATCAACAAAATAGGGATGACTTCCACACTGTTAGGAAAACACTTGTCTGTGGAAAGCTATTCATACATGTAGGATTATTTTCTACTGTATTGTCTAGTATGTAGGCTGGATTTAATGGATGGATTTTGTTGAATCCATGCCTTTTTCTGGTGATTGGTTCACAGGGAAAAATAATCAGTTTATATGATTTACCCCTTTGATGTACAAATCATAGGTCAGTTTTCAAAAGGAAGAATTTCAAACACCAGAGTAGGCATACTTCAAACACCAGAGTATGTATACTTCAAACACCAGAGCAGGTACACAACTTACCTGAGTAGCCAAACTTCAAATACCTGAGCAACAAAACTTCATACACCTGAGCATTGAGTGTTATCCTAAGAACAACCTAAATCAAAGGCTAATTTGTATGAACAAGTAATGTACAAAGTAGAACTATTAATTGCAATTACGTCAATCAGTTGAATGCCCATTCTCTATAAATATAGCTGGGTGGCATACAAAAGACAGTTGATTCATATGTGTCATTGGTGCATAATATCTTTTAAAGTATGGAAAAGTTCTATCATCTAGTTGGCTGAGCCGGTTAAAACGGCAGCCCGCCGTTTTAAATGGCGGGTCGCCGTTTTAAACGGCGGGCTGCTGTTTAAAACGGCTGATGGGGTCAAAATGACATGTAACAGTTATTCACAAAAAAACTTGTCTCATCCAATGTTTGGTTGCATGTGTTTTATTTGTAAAAGGCTTTTTAAATTTATCATTTGCTAAGTTGTGCATTGATTTTAAATTTACCATTTGCTTTTGTTGTCCATGGATTTTAAATTTACCATTTGTTAAATTGTGAATGGATTTTAAATGAACAATTTGCTTAGTTGCCGAGGGATTTTTCATTTGACTATTTACAAAGCTGTGAAGAGATTTTAAATTTAGCATTTGCTTAGTTGTCAATGGGTTTTAAATGTGTCATTTGCGTTAGCTGTGAATGGGGTTTAAATTTATCATTTACTATGTTGTGAATGGATATTTCAATTTACCTTTTGCTTAGTTACCAATAAATTTTTAATTTACCATTTGCTAAAATGTGAATGATTTTTCAATTACCATTTACTAAGCTGTGAATTTACCTGTTGAGTTTAAATTTACCTTTTGTAAAGCTGTGAAATGGGTTTAAATTTGCCAATTGTAAAGCTGTGAATGGGATTTAAATTGACCATTTGCTCAGTTATCAGTGGGTTTTAATTTTACTATTTGTAAAGCAGTGAATGGGGTTTAAACTTACCATTTGTAAAGCTGTAAAAGAGGTTTACATTTATCACATGTAAAGCTGTGAATGGGGTTTAAATTGACCATTTGCTTAGTTATCAGTGGATTTTAAATTTACCATTTGTAAAGATCTAAATGGGGTTTAAATTTATCATTTGTAAAGCTGTGTGTGTGGTTTACATTTACCATATGAAAAACTGTGAATGGGGTTTAAATTTACTATTTGCTTAATTGTGAATACATTTTTTTCAGTTTACCATTGTTAGATTAAGAAAATATCTTTTACGCAATAACATACAAAAGTAGACATTTCTTTCGTGGTATCACTGAGCTTAAATGTGTCACTTATAATCTCAAATCAAAATATAAAATACACAATGCTTAGAATTATTAACATTTTCACAAAAAATACAAACAAATAAGCATATAGTAAACAATTGATGTACACATAGAAACAATGTAGGTATCTACTGCTTGGCTAAGTAGAAAGCCTCAACTTTGCACAAACCGGAAAATAGAATATTTAACAACGAATTTTACATCTCGTGGATTTCCGCATACCAAATAAGAAAGTTGAAACGACGGAGATAAATTAAATATCTTCGGCGATTTCAGTATGCAAATTGCGCAAAGTTGGGGCTCTGATTTCCAGCAGAAACTGTACTCATCAAAAGAAATCCACGTAAATCCACTTAAAACAAGTACATTTGTACAAATAAAGTTTTCTTGTCTAAGTTGTACAAAGTTATGTACATAAAAACATAATTTGATAGATTGGCACAAAAGATATTCTTTTACAGGTTAAACAGCAGGAAATAGAACCAAAAAATAAATTTTCATATTTATACCCTTAGTGACTAATCGTAAATGACACAACAACGAATTACTTTATACTAAGCACAGATAAAAATTCATCAACAATTCTGTGACTGCATTTCATATCTATTTCACTAACAGAGAAGCTCGTTAATCTCTGCAAGCAGATTTACATTTTCAATATGGTCTCTAGATTGTCAGAACGTAAGAACTGCAAGGGACATTAATATATTTGCATCATTTATAACAAGTGGGTTATGGTCCTCAAACCAGGCATGTGTAGGTTTAATGAATTTCCTGATATGACGTCTCTCAAAGAATTTAACATTCTGTTAAGTTAAAACCCCCACACCAATCTGCCTTTACAGCATACCATTGCTGTCAAATATGCACAATAAATCTGACAGGTTCGACCTATTCCTAGAAGGGATTTAATCTGTTCTATGCCCCTGTCACACTTCAACGGTATGTCCCGCGGTTACAGGTGTTCCCCGACGGCGGAACTGCCTCTCAGATCACCCCATTTTGTTCGAGTTGTTCACTCTACAGGCGGTGTAATTCACGGTTATTGGCGTTTGGCGAAATGCCCCTGTCCTTTAACTACCGTTAAAGATTCCTATGCACCTTGTGTCACAGTGGCAAAACATCCAGGTACTTTCACTCACCTTATGTCGCCATACTACACTGAAAGATGACTGTGTCATAACCTTATATACACTGTGGACCACACCTTCAATTACCATAGCAAGAAATTCATCTGTGCATGCTCGCATTCGTCTGTACATGCCCACATTCAGAGGCAGAAATTTTAAACATTTTAAAACTCCTGTAGAATGCGCAAGGTAATGGACAGTTCGCCACTGACTTGCAAATTTGCCAATGGACGTAGGATAGTGATCCAAGGACAGGGACATTTCACCAAACACAGGTCACCACGAGTGATACCACTGTAGTGTGAAAGGGGTATTAACTACCTTTATACTGAGAAGTTTTCTAAGTACAAGTAAAATGAGTAGGCTCCTTCATGAGAGATGGTCGGGGTGATCTCATTGCAGATGAAATAAGACTCAGGGCATGACTTGTGTAAAGACAAGTCCAATGGAGATGAATAGTCATAGATATTAATTTTCTATTTGATCATCCGGAAATCTACAATGGGGGGGGGGGGGGGGGGGGGGGGGGGGGGGGGGAGATAAAAATATTGAAGCTGATGTGAAAATACAGAAAAATATAATTTATATTGCTTTCTTCCTTAATTTGGCACACAGCATAAGTTGGCACAAATATGATACAAGGAATAAATGCAGGCTGTAACTAAATTAGGATAGTTACTACAAAAGTAAAGTATTATGAGTGCAAGATGATTAAATATATGCTGATCTGGGGTTCCAATGTCATGTGGAAATGCCATTATTTGATCTTTAAAAGCCATATAAAATTATTAATTAGTTGGGGTTTTCAATGGAAAGTCTACGTAAGGTGCTGATATGAGAACGAACGTAGCATTACCTAAGAAAAAACACAAATAAGAGGGGTTTTCCATGCAGTTGTTTTGAATTACTCCGGGGAGGATTTTGTGTTTCAATAATCAGATGTGCAAATCAACAAAAATAAAATAAAATGCTAAAATTTCTCCGTCCATCTGTCCATCTAAAACACAAGCCATCAGATCCCTGCAATTTTGGGTGATCTCCACAGGAGTTAGGTTAAAATACAAGACACAGAGTGCAGGCTTTTAGGCTATTCCATTACTTTCATAGCTGTTCCACTATTAAGATAGATTTAGAGCACCCGAATTTCACCCTTCCCGGGTCATCTCTGTAGGTGCCCATGGACTATCTGGTATGTTTCTGTTTCTTCTGAGAGAAAAATTTGAACATTTTTAGAATTTGTCTCTGGTTCTCAAAAATGTCACCTGCTGCTTCTGGCAGTCCAGGGTCAACTCCAGTGACCCAGCATTTGTTGACCCCTGGTCATTCGTGACCATTAACAACTGATATTCCGATTACTGATTACTGATTTGTCTATGCTGTAAAAACCATCCAAACTGTCTGGATTCATCCCTCACAAGCTGCCCTTTTATACTGTCATTGTCACTAAGAAACAAACAGCAGAGGATCAACGTGATAAGATTGGCTACCTGATAATCCACAGGCATAGTGTGAAATTAAGATCAACATGGGTGACCTTTAGAGCCAGGGTGGCAGCTGTGGCTACCCATTGGAGAATTGAGGTTATAAGCATAGACACCTGGTGTACACCCAGCATTTGCAACAGGTCTCCCCACCCTTCAGCTCATACACAGATAATAGCTGGTGTTCATCCAGACACATTGGGAGGTCTCCATGAATAGTCGATGGATGGCCTTGATAGTGGAGCAGCCATATAAGTTGGGAAAAGTAAAAAAAAAATTGAACTGCAATAAGGTACATTTTTGAAATGATAATTAGTTGTCTAATATATCATGAGCAAACGCTTATATTCTGAAATATATTTATAGAGAAAAATGTTTATAATATACTCAGTACTTAAACAATCTCCAGCAAGCAGTTATGAACGCTATTTAGGAATCTTTGTAGATATTTAATAAATTGTTTAACTACAGTACATGTATTACAAAATCACTGGACTCAGATGGGATGACAAATCTACAATAGTCTTATTTCACCCTCGTTGCTGTCAAAGATAAAGTTGTTTCCATCATACT
The DNA here is from genome assembly GCA_964017235.1 of Sabellastarte sp. h YS-2021. NCBI lineage: Eukaryota > Metazoa > Annelida > Polychaeta > Sabellida > Sabellidae > Sabellastarte > Sabellastarte sp. h YS-2021. Next base: position 75,646,151 of record OZ024928.1, on the reverse strand, counting down.
TGAAGCCCAGTATGAGAGTCTGCAGCACGAATCTGATGGCTTTCCTGTAGATGTTCTCCATGTAAGTACTGGTTTTATCGCCTAGTGTCTCCTTCACTGACTTCAGGAAAGGTTCTTCAATAGACTTTACAAAAAGGGACAAAATGATGAGAATTATTTAGATAATACTGTCTTTTTATAAACAAAAATAAACCCAAGTTACTTAGAAGTAATAGTAATATTGCGATAAATGCTTTATAAATGAGACATTTAAATATTGTTTGACAGTTGCCCTGATACATGATAATAAATAGTGTTGTACTCTTGTATAAGAGAGATTTGTTCATGGCATGTTAACTGTGGGATTTAGCTTCCAGAGAAAAAGCTTCATAGTTGTCTATTTGCGTTTATATTCAATATATAACGTGTTACTTTCGTGATAACCACAGAAGCTTTCCAGTTTCCAATGACAAAGCAATTGTACGATTCATGCCAACATAAAACCCTGTCCTGTGTTTCTTAAGTTTGAGCTTTCACTCCAAACTTGTTAGTGGTGAGTTATGTCCAAGACACACTACATGTGGTATTTGTTACAGTTATAGATGACAGGAGAAAACAAAAGCAGAATGATATACCTCCTGTGATACCCAGTTACATAATCTAACTACAGTTTTTGACCGAAAAGACTCAGAATTGGGGAGAACAATGGGCACAGTTTGACAACGAGAATATGCAGAAAACATACTGTAAAGATATTGTAATTATACAGTCGTGTTATCACAAACATTTCACTTCACTGAAGACACAGAAAAAAGACAGAAGAATACAGAATGGGAAGAAAGGCAGTGAAACATCTACGGAAATGATAGGACATCATGCAGTTACCCTACAGAACTTTATATTGCTTATGGCTGAAAGACAGTTCAAAACGTATGTGTGGGTTATGACAGAAGGCAGAGAATGTCACAGCATATAAACTTTACTGGGAGTTGTATGGTAGTATAAGGGGGAATGAGGAATGTTATAAACCACCAATAAACACAGCTATTACCGCTTGTAGTGTAACTGGACCATTACAGATAATATAGAACAAAGTCATTGCAAGCAAGTTTGAAATCACTTGAAACCTTACCCAGAATACATGAGCTCCAAACTGTTCAAACCTCCTGTGTGACTTGCCAGTAGTGAGAAGCATCTCCACCATGTACTCTCTGTCATCCATGTTGGTCATGGCCTCATCCAGGGCATTCATCACCAGCAGGGCGTGGTTCTCCAGGGCACGGCTTGTGGACAGGTCTGACATGTTATCTACTGTACGGAACTGCTCAAACATGTTACGTACCTCCTCACTTTTGTCAAACATGCTGCAAAAAATATGTCTTCATATTTATGTTTATACAAAAAACATTTACATTTCAAAAATAGTTCCTTATGTTTTCCAAAGCTCAACACATTCAGTCTTGACAATAGATTTTCTGTTTTAAGTGTTCCTATACATAACATAAACAAAGTAGCAGTAGTCATTGGATAATTGCAGAGCACTTCCAGTAGAAGAGATTCCAACCTGTAGTTAGATCACAATCCACTGTAACTTTCTTCAGAAACAAACAAAAGCATACCTTTTCAGAATTGCTTTTCAATTGCCAGAATTAGTGGACACTAATTATATGTTGCCTTTTACTGTTCCTGGAGTTTCCCTTCTTGGACATTTAGCACATTAGAGGATGTTTACACCCATAGAAATCTATACGGGAATTTAAATATTTATTTGATGTTTTATATCACGCCTGGTACCTTTGAATTTGTAATAAAGGTGCTAGGCGTTATATCAAATACTAATAATCACATTGTTTTGGTTATATGAAACCAAACACACATAGCTTTTAGTGGATGATGAAGCTGTCCACTCACCTCAGAAACATAGCTATGCCAGTGTTGATCATGTTCTTACTGATATGTTTCCAGGATTTGGTCAGACTGTAGATCTCTTTCTCTGACAGAGGAATCTTGATGTCATTCTTGGACTTGATATTTTTCCAGGCCAGGCTGTTATTGTAGTTATAGGCCTGAGTGGGGTGAACACCTCTGGATACAAAACAGCCCATGTCAGACAATGCCGTTCTATTTATACGTTATTTATATGGTTTATATATCAAGCACTGAAAGATTACAATCTCACTCTGTAATAATGCAATTTTAATGAACTATTCACTTGTTATAGTCTATTGTCGCTTCTGTTCTTTTCTAATCCGCCTTTACTTTGTTAACAGCACAAGGAATCATTGAACTAATCTTCTTCACACTTTTAACTATTTGCTGTAACTTTGTACGGCGATATCTTCAAAGCATCCTCAATTTCTCATCAAATTATATCCATAGAAAAGACAACAAAAAATTATGAACTTCTAGAGTAAATATCACTTCGGTTCACATATATTAAGCAGTTTTTAAACCTTTTGTTCTCTTTTTCTGTAATGATGTTATCAATGTAAAAATACTTCTTGTGTCCTTCCTAACAGTCACGGAATTTTAGAACTTTCTTATGGTGACAGAAGTTCAGTTTATCCCACAACTAAGAATCATACAAGTTCAGGGTCCATCAAAGAAACTGCTGTATTCAACTCACATGTTTTTTGAAGAAATGTGCCATCTGCATTCTGAATCAGTCACGACTTAAAATCTGGCTTTAAGTTAGGCTCACTGCATTTTTCTTGTTTGTTTTTTTTTCTCCAAAGGTTAAAAAAGACAATTCAATTTAAAGTGCTAAACATTATAATTGTGGGAAGCAATTTGTTTTTATTTAGTTCATTTCTACCATTTTGATCTGTTAAATTAAAGTCCAAACAAAGGTGAGCTCACTGTAAGAAAACTGTCCTGCTTTCTGGATAATTTCTTTTAATTAGTGGGATGGGTTTATTTTTTTCATCCCCGATTAAACTCAGCCTTGCATTAATTCTGCTAATGAAGTTAGGCAAGGTTTTTGCCTACTCTAAAGCATGTTTCTGCTGTGTAAATATGGTTACTTAAAAGCTTTCATAGGTTATAAATCTTCTCAAATAAAATGAGGGAATTTGGAGCGTCTTGAACTGTATTACTGTTGTAATAGTAGATTACACAGTTATAGAGTTCAATAGAGGGACAATAGATGCTCCAATTTAATAGTAAATAAGTTTATCGTAAATAGTGAAAAGTTTTTCCGATGACCACTTATAGTCACTTTAAGTTTATTATACATATCTATAGGTATTTTTTTCACATTTTACTACTGAAATGCAATATTAGTACTATTTCATGCATGGTTATACATCAGAACTTCATAGAGATGCATTAGGGGTTTCTTCATGTAGGATATATCCAATGCTTTGTTTCATTTTGAAGAGCAAATTCACATATTGGCTAAAATAACCTGACTTTACAGCAGCTTTCACAGACATGGTCTCAGCTGTGATTCTACACTTAATTACAAACTGGCTTCTTCCCATCAAATCCACTCTTTATGCAGATGACATCTGGTAATCATTGACTCCTTTCGATTATATATGTCTATTTTGCGTTCTAAATTATGCTCAAACTATATGGCTATGTTACTCATAGATTGTCTTAAAGTACCCATTTTACCTTTGTCAAATTATGCATCTATGTCATTCCTAAATTCTGTTGAAATTGACCAGATACTGCATGTAAAGAGTCGGGGCAGAATATTTTATTAATGGCCCGCAAAAACTATAAAGGTAGACAATCGACAGTGCTTCATGTAAAGAATATTCTTGTTTTTGACATGCATAAATCTGAGTCATTGTCAAGTAATACACGTAGTTGATATTGTGAGTTTGCCACCCAACAAATGCTGGTGTAAGCCCCCAGATTATACCACCACCACCCTCCCCCCTTCAATTTATAGCCAGGTAGATTCTGGGAGGGCCCAAAATCTACCCCATGGTAGATCCCAAAGTATATCCCGGGGGTAGATTATGGACCCCAACAGAATTCCCCCCTCCTCCCAGAATCTACCCCTTGTGATTTGTAAGATAGAGTTAAAGAATAGCAATAAAAAGAATGTTAATACTATTTTAACCCTAAACTTAACCTTGAGACAGCTTTGTGTGCTTGATGTGGGGTCATTGTTTTATTGTTTTGCTTGCACACAACGTAATACTCACAAATTTTATACACATTATTTTAAACTGACTTATACGCATTTTATGGATTATGTGTTACATTTCGTGTAATATATTTGTCTAATATTTTCATAACAATTCAAGTATAATAAAAATTTGTCTATCTTATTGCACTATATGTAGAGATGAAATGTTTAATCTCCATACAATTGTCATCCATGTTTAAATTTTGACAAGTGTTAATATTTAAAATGTGCTTATATATGTTACAGTGAATCTGTGTAATCAGGGAATTTGAGAATTCCCTGGACAGTTTTAGGGAATTCGCGAATTCATGAATTCCCTGGTCTATTTAGGGATTTCGTGAATTCCCTAAAAAATTCAGGGAATTCGTGAATTCCCTGATTACACAAATTCACTGTAACATATACATTCCTAAGCAAACCCTTCACATTAGTTGCAATTTACTTTATTACTATTTATGCCACTAATTCACATTTAGTTTTTTTTTTTGTGGGAGCAATCAACTATTCTGGTTTTTCATTTGAATTCACCAGTTAAGACATGCTGGTGAAATGCTTCATTTTACACACCAAAAGTCCAGTTATTCTTTTGACTTGATTGATTGGGATAAGTTAAAGCTGGGCCCTAATGTACATAAAAATGCACATTATGTAAATGTTACATGAAATCATTTCTCATTGATCAATTTTAAACAGAAACCTACCCCGGGGTGTAATCTGGAAGGACGAGGTAGATTCTGAAGGTCCCCCAGAATCTATCCTGTAACGCGAGATAATGACTCCCCTCTATTTCTGACTCCTCTCCTTTGATCTTTTTGGGGAGTCATTATTCTGCAAACAACATTTATCCCCCCAAACAATAGGATTTAGGGAGGTTAGAATATTGCTTGCAAGATACTCTCCCCCCATTCAGAAACTGACTCCCCTCTATTGTTTCTGCACCTATTCAATTGGGGGCAAATGGGGAGGGGGTGGTATTGTCTCTCAACTTGTATAGGCAAAAGTACACTTTGAGCTAATCAGTGAGATCTTCATTTCTCCAGCTCATTTACATAATGAGGGCAAGTGGAGAGTCCATGTTGGTGTTTATTGTCTGTCCACATTGAATCAGGACAATTGCACTTAGAACAAGTCATTTTCAGCTTTTTTAGTTTAGGTTGATCAAAGGCACACACACTTTTCTTTTTTGTGAGAAGCCATGCTACCAAAATCAATTGTAATTGAATGGCTTCTACCTTTTTATTGATAAATTTCCACAGCCACCTATTAAAAAGATTAGCTAATTCATACTATTGAGAATTAATGACAACAAGCCAAAGCCCATTCTATACTATTTTACAATATAGCTAACATAATAGTTTTCATTTTAAAAATATTAATAATAAATCATTTATTGCTCAGAAGTCCATGCTGTACTATTTACATGATATTCAATATTGATAATAGTGTCTATTTTTTAAAATATTAATTGCTGTGTGTAATACTTCATTGTTATAACAGTATTAAATGTTTATAAACATGAACATATTTAATGACTATGTGTGATTATTATTTTGTATTGGAAAAACAACCACATGTATGACTATATCTTCATGTTAAAAGTGACATATAAGCCCATATATTGTTGGTGCATGTCACTATAATAAATGAATAAATAATATTAATAACTTATTGCTCAGCACACAAATGAGTACACAACCCCACCAATATGTGCTTTAATGGCACTCAATTAAGTGGGAAGTGGGGGGTAAAGGGGGAGTCATAATCTTGCAGGGGGGTCAGAATATTTCAACCCCCCTTGCAAGATACTGACCCCCCAGTCAGTAATCTAGGGGAGTCATTATCTCGCGCTACACCGGGTATAAAATACTTTCAGTTTTTGCACCGGTGTAACGCAAGATAATGACTCCCGCTATATTTTGCACCCCCAAACAAAAGAGGGATTAGGGAGGTCAAAATATAGCAGGCAGGGCTGCACGATAATCACCCCACCCCCCCCCCACTGCTAGATATTTACTCCCCTCTCCACTAGTGTGTTTATTTAGTCAATTGGATAGTTGTCAATACATGTATATCAGTAACAATGCCTAAGACTCTTTTGAGGTGTTTTGGGGTGACACTTTATATATTTTCATATGTATAAATTAAATGATCAACTTAATCACAAATTTTAAGTTTTTACATGCTAAGTTCTTAAATAGTCAATTACCCATATAACCTATGAAAAAGTCACAATTTTAAGTGCATATCAGAGTGTTGTATCACCAAATTCATCAGATTGATTTCTATGATTTAATTATACTTTCATATTAATTTACATTGACTTGTGAAAACATTGTTATTTTAATAATTCATTGTTAAATTAAATGATAAGGCTCAACCATAAAACCACCATTATATATGTTTGCGCCCTTAAAGGTTTAATTTGTGTAAGACTGATAATAATAATAATATAATAAATGATGTGAACATTATTATTAATGTCAAAAGAAATCTCAAACAAAAAGGCACATATTTGTATAAGATTTAATATAATAATTATTTTGTTAATCATGCAAGAATATAAAATCAACATAAATAAATAACAAATAAATAGAATGCTTTTCTTTGACCGATATCAATATTAAATAGAAGGCAAGTGTTCCACTGCAAGTTCAGTCGCATTATTACACGTATTCAAAGATATGAGATTTGGGCACTACCATTTATTAGTCACTACATTTGTTAAGCATATATATAAGCAATAATATCTCGCGAGACTTCCCATACGAGATTTGTATAAGTATCACAATCACCAAGATCTCGTGAAACTTTCCAACGAGACTGACAATACCAAGCATGTACTTTTACATAATAAATAAGAAGTAACAAAACAAGATTGTGAACACAAATGAGAATAGCCCATAAAAACACTAAAATTAAACTAAAATGAATAATACGGGATGGGACAGGGTGGGTTTTTAAAATAGATGTTGCTCTTTCAGACTTCAAATTATAACTGAGAGAGAAGCTGACTCAGCACCACGAGGGAATAGTAAAAGGCCTGTGATTGGCTAATGACAGAAGGAGGACTATGATTGGCTGGATTCAAGAGGGTGAGTTTATTTTACGTGGATTAGTCTAATGCGACTGAACTGCAACCCCAAAAGGGGGTATTGCTTATACAGTCGCATTATTACACGTATTCAAAGATATGAGATTTGGGCACTACCATTTATTAGTCACTACATTTGTTAAGCATATATATAAGCAATAATATCTCGCGAGACTTCCCATACGAGATTTGTATAAGTATCACAATCACCAAGATCTCGTGAAACTTTCCAACGAGACTGACAATACCAAGCATGTACTTTTACATAATAAATAAGAAGTAACAAAACAAGATTGTGAACACAAATGAGAATAGCCCAAACCCCAGACAACATTTATTGTAGATTGTTGATAAGACGTTGAAATGTAAGGGGAACTTGAAGGGCCTGAGAAGTATTATCCGAGATGTAAGACCATATCGCATCACTATGCCACAACCCATGGACCTTTATGGCTGTAAGTGATGCATTTGCATCATAGGCTATAGTAGCTGCCGACCTACGGAAAGTGTGAAACCCGTGACCTTCCAACGGCAATCCCATAACCCGAAGAAAGATGGCCAAACGTGATCTTAAATGAGACTGCAGTAACAACTGATAATCATCCAGTATAAGCAAAGGGTTCGAATCTTTTAAACGAAACTTTTGTAATAGTGCAGAAATAGCCCGAACTGGACACATGTCAGAATTCTGAACCATTGGCAATCTCACCCAATGCTGCTTTTCAGGGGCTTGTATGTTTTTAGCCCATTTAACACGTATATGCACACCCGGGTACAGAAATTTCACATCAGAGCGTAACAAATACCTATTTGCATCAAAGGCACGGGAAGTAGTTGGTGCGAGATTTGAAATACGAAACAAGCCATAAAAAGCCATGAGATATGCTGCTCTATACGTCAGAGTACTTTCATAAGAATGACACAACTGTGATATCTCCATAATCTGGGACAATGAGAACAGACCTCTGGGTCGTGGTTTATGTACACTGGAATATTGTATGCCTCTCAATAATCTCTTGATGAGTGAACTCTCAAACACAGAGTCACTCCATCTATATCTCGTGAAGAAATACTTCAGTGCTGACACATAGTTATTGATGACTCTAAAAGACAAATTATTACTGGCTAAAAACTGGAGAAAACATAACACTGTAGATTGTGAATCGATGCTCATACATTTGTGATATTGTATAAACGCCAAGAACGTCTTAAACTGTCTCAAATATTGTGCTCTCGTGTGAGGTCTCAAGCCTTGATTAACTGTTCCCAGCGCTTGTTGCAAAAGTGTATTCATACCAGCCGGGATATCTAAAACACAGGATACAAACTGGCATTAACAACTTTCCACGAGACTTCCCCCAATTGGTCAAGTTTTCCCCGTGATAAAGCATCTGCCACAGTATTGGCTTTCCCCCTAATATGTTGAACTCTAAAATCAATGTTAAACGAGGCACATACCATTGTTAAGTGACGTAAGCACAAGTCTAGAAATGGATCACGTGTCTTGCCTGTGTTACAGACTGTGACTGCACTCTCATTGTCACAATGCACACAAATTACTCTATCAATGAAATCAGTGGCCCACAAACGTACTGCTAACAAGATGTTATACATTTCATACTGCGTAATCGGTCTCTCACCTATCACGTCTATTGGTACGCGAGTAGAGTATACCCGAGATCCCCATACTCCCCCTAAACCCGTGAGACTTGCATCAACGTATACGTGATGTTGAACAGCTGGTCGATTAAAGCGCACTACACCATTAAACTGTTTCATAAATTGCAGAAACCATGCTAGGCTCTCATATGTACCCTGGTCTAACTTTATTCTATCTTGCGCTGACTGAGCTTTAAAAGCCATCAGGATTCTATTTAAAAATACCCTAGACGCCTTCACGCACCTCGCAATATACAGCAGTTTTCCCAACAGGGATTGGAAGTCACGCTTCACCATATAATCTCACAGGAACGCTTGTTCACATAACTCATGAATCTCACTCAATTTGCCTTCTTCAATACTAAACGTGCCTTTCTTTACATTTATCACGATTCCCATAATCGAGAGCTCAGTGGTTGGAGCAAAAACTTTTTGTGGATTAATTGGTAAACCTACTTCGCGTATGACCTCATTCAAAGCTTCAAACGCATCCTTTGCTGTGTCAAAATGACAACATGCGTATATGTCGTCTATGTAGTTGAACACCACAAAACCCTGTTTTGCTAAGATAAATCTTATAAAATCAGTGATCCGCTGAAAGATGGCCGTCCCATGTACTGCCCCAAAGGCTAAAAATTTGTCGACATAGAACTTATCACGCCATTTCATACCTAAATGTATAGCATCCCCCGGATCCACAGGTACATTCCTGAAAGCTTTTCATCAAATGGACCAAATAATGCTTTATGTTCTAGTTCCTTCTGGAAGAAAGCATCAATTTCGCGTTCATATGCCAAAGCAGACTGATGGTTTTGTGTTGCATTAGTTTCAATCTGGGTCCGGTCTCCAATACCCAATGGAAACCCGAACATGAGGTAGTCAATCAACTTACCGTCATGATATGAACTTATGTGTTGTTGTAGGTACTTCCAGTTGAAGACTGATTGTAATGGGACACGGACGGAACAATAATTGGGAAGACCAGATGACAATACATCAGACACCAGTTGCAGGTAAGCCTGACAGTCATTCATGTCTATAGGTGTGCTATGAGGCGCAATAAAATTCGTAGCTGGAGGTGTAACAAAACCTAATGTGTAATTAAAGTTCACTGGTTTATTACACTCTAATAATGCATTTATAACGTTGCTTTTATCATCACAAGAATCTACTGAACTTTCAATCTCGTCAGTTAAAAACTCGTTATTAACACCCAACGAGACTTCAGCATTAGAATTACTTTGAACCTCAAGATCATTGTTCAGGCTACTGAGATCCTTACAAGTGCAACCAGTCATATTAAAGCAAGTTTGAGCATCAAAGCGAAAACATGGTATACCCACAAAACTTTGTACAAAACGGTCTCTCATATTATTATAAGGACCCAAACTGTGTAAATAAAACAAACGACATAAGTTAGCAGATACATGTGGCGGAAACCTAGCCGCAGAAATACATGGGGAGAACCCCTTATTATCAGACCCAACACCAATTTTAGACAGAGCAAATGTTTTACATTGTAAACAATTATTGTTTATTACTGTCTGGGTTAGAATACAGTCACAGTCTTCCCTGGCCTACGGGATCACTTTCTTCCTGTTGAGACAGTCACCTTCTACATGCGCGTTACTCCGCTTTAACGTCTTGAAGCAATAAAGACATACATGTTTAAATAAAGTAGTTCCTGAGGTATCTAGATGGTCGGCTGAATGAGGACAAGTGCCCTCATTATACCACTTACAAGCAATTTTCTTAATAGTTCCATTTCCCGCTGTAGGAGGCCCACGTGGCGACATGGTGGTCGATCCAGCAAAAACTGCAGACTGAGAGTAAGTGAGTCGTTGATCGGCTAGTGTACGCGTGTCACTCCAAGCAATGCTCTCGTCTTCGATTTTGAGCATTGATGCGGCAAATGCCCCCCTTGCAATAGGCCATGATATATTCTCAGCAAGTTTTACTGTCTCCACGAGTTCTGTAAGCATGTGTTTCATAGTCGGAATATGTTGCGTGTCCATCACATTATTGATAAATCCAATTACAAACTGTCCTAGTGAAAGCTCGTCAAACGTGACCCGCTTTCTAGCTGTCCCTATAACACACGCTTCGTTCGGCCAACGTAGGTGCGGAGTAACATGCGGGGTATCAGCCACATTGTATCTGCCACTCTTACGTCGTCTTTGCATACCTCCTTGGATCTCTAGTTTCATCTTCACCTCTAATGCTGCCATGCGCTCTTCCACCAATTGTTGGATGAGTGGATTGGAACGTAGTGTATCTAACGTTGGTGGATTCACTGGATTATTCACCACATGTCTTTCTGTTGCAGGCACAAATATATCGCGTGACTCGGTACTGTCTATAGGGCCTTGCACACGTACCAAGTTCCCAAACTGGTCAACGTGACCGTAAACAACGTTCTGGTTGTGATCCTGAACAGCAACTTCCTCTGTAACTAAAGTCGTGTTTACACTCTGCTGTGTGCTGCCCTCTTGAGGTTCCATTTCGGTTGTAACACTAGTTTGAGTACAAGTCCCAGTGGCAAAATTCCCTTGAGTCGGAGCAGTGATTGTGGAAGTAACTTGTGTTGTCACAGCCGGTTGATAATTGAGAGGTGTAAGGCCTAAATCCAATGCATGCTTCTGCTTCTTTGGTCTAGCAGGTGTTGATATAGTTTTCACTGCCACGGCGGTATCAGGAAATACATGAGCATATGAAGTTCCCCCTTCTTGAATAAGTGGGGCTCCCGTTGGTGAAGCAAACAACGCTTCCTCTGCCTCTGTAACTCCTCTGCGTTTTGACTGTTCTCGCGGACGAGATTTCCTAGTTGATGCTTTGGCAGGCGTAGCATCAATGCGTGAAGCCAGGCCAGTAATTCTGTCATCCATGGCAGACAACTTCTCAGTCACGTTTGTCATCGTGTTCAAAACCAAGTCTAACATTTTATCCTGCGATTCTCCAACCTTCCCTTTCGGCGTTTTCTTAACAGGGAGACTCTCGCGGCTTGAATCTCGTTTCTCCATTTCCTTTGCAGCCTGCTTGCTACGCTCACACTTATTTCCAACGGGCTTCTCATGCTCCAAAGAGCATTTCTTACAAAATGTCATTCCAGGTTTCGGTAAAGCATCAGTCGCGACGTTGGTCGCCATTATACAGTCTTATAAAATATCCCAATATGAAACAGTGCATAAATTAAAACAACTTTGTTTTGTAATTTTAAAATAGATGTTGCTCTTTCAGACTTCAAATTATAACTGAGAGAGAAGCTGACTCAGCACCACGAGGGAATAGTAAAAGGCCTGTGATTGGCTAATGACAGAAGGAGGACTATGATTGGCTGGATTCAAGAGGGTGAGTTTATTTTACGTGGATTAGTCTAATGCGACTGAACTGCAACCCCAAAAGGGGGTATTGCTTATAAATCCCCAACACAATAGTAATCACCACTTTGGGGAGGGATTCCAAATCTTGCAAGGGGAGTCAAAATATTTCAACCCCCATTGTAATATTTTACCCCCTAGTGACAAATATATGGGAGTCATTAGCTCGCGGTACACCGGCACGTACAGACCAGGTATTACTATTTTTACTATTCCGTGGGAACTCCCATCGCATGGATAAGTAGTATTTTACAAATGTGTAAGGTACAGCCAAGTTTTTGGAAATGTCCCATAAGTTATATAAGCTACAAACATGTAGGAAAATATATGCATCAAAGCTATTACTATGGAAAGGTACAGTATCACACTTGACTAATCTTCACTCACGATATATTTTGTATGTATATGTGGGGAGTTTTCCAATTGTCTGAACTACATTTTAGGACAAGAAGGTTAGAAACGTGATCACAGTGATTGTAGATGCTTGCCAAAAAATCAAACATGCTTAAAATCTGAGTGAGCTTTTCTCACCTGAATACTCGCAAATGGTCTTTTTCATAGTAATGAAATTGGGATTAAATTTTAATGGTGCTCCAACTTGTCTTTAGTTTATCCCACAAATCTTCTTACTACAAAATCTATATTGTACACTCGTCTGTAAAAAGGGGACCAAGTAGTGACCAAGTCCCAAGAGATGACTGATCATAGGATTGCCTAAACCACTGTGTAAGTAATCTTTATGAATTGTACAAATCCGAAGCTGGGATGGTATTCACGAAAGGTCTTAGCCAAGTCTTAGGCTTAAATTTTGTATTCAAATATAGCCAACTTAAGCCTAAGATTTGGCTAAGACCTTTCATGAACACTACCCCTGGTCATTAAGGCCAGTCTTTGTGGTGTATATTACTGATTCAGTGGACGCAGGTGAACAGGTGGCTAATATGTTTAGAACTAAGTTGAGTACGTCCTAGTCTACTTATACCTCTGTCGTTTGGGTGGAAACAGTTTTATAAAAAAGTTTCACAATTATTATGTACTCAGTCATTACTCCAATATTTTACTTATTATAGTATCTGTTCATAGGGTCACCTTTCATAACGCACCTATTCACTTTTTCTTCTAAATCATCCCTAGCTATTTACTTCTTTGCTGAACGTCCTCCTCATTCTTTAGGTTAAGATTGCCTTAAATTGTGCTTCATGTAAGGTGACCCTATGTTCATATGGTCTTGACTTTATCTCTTGATTTGTATATACATGTAGTATGGAAAGTGGTTAAAGACATATGTCTTTAAATATGAAATAAGAATTTATTTCCGCATGCAGCTTGTCTTCTTGTAATTTCACCTTATGGTAACTTACCTCTGGCCTGGTACTGAGGAACTGAGGCCAGTCTTTGTGGTGATATGACTGATCTCAATCCAGGGGAAAGACATGCAGTGTGTCATTTTGCCAATTTCTTCATATGACAGGATCAGTTTTTGCAGAAACCAAAGTTTAACTTTACAATTAGTTATGACAGTGGAACGGTAGCATAAATAAATAAACACCTTGAAAAATAATTTAAATATGTAAATCACCCAGAAAGGACACAATTATTAGCATATAATTTCGTTTAACAAGTTTCGCAGACTATTGTTGGGCCTTACCCTTGAAGACTCTACAGGCCCCAACATTGGTGATCACAGCATAGTATCAGGAAGGACACACGTGATCTGTGTATCACCTGACACAAATACGCTAAAAGGCAGAGTTATTTATATTTTGTCACACTGAATTCAAAAATGTCAAAATTACATTACTACTTAATCCACAAGTATTATTTAGGTGTAGAATACAATCTTACAGTATTTCATCCATGGCCTGCTGTTACTTCTTGATGTATCCTTTGGCTTCCTTGTCTTTGACCCCTTACAAAATTATCACATTTTTCCCCTTTACAGCCATGGGCTACTTATTGCAGCCCCCCTCCCCGGTTCACATGTTAGGCAAGTGGACCCCTTGTAGACAAGGAAATGCATTATTACATTATGGTCATAAGTGGTATTATGTAATGCCATCTTATATGTTTCAGGGTTATTAACCCTAGCTTTATAGAAGGATTTTAGAAATATGGAGTTATAATGATATAAAATTAATAATAAAAATATATAAACCCCTTGCTGGTCTCTATGGTGCTTCCTTCTCCAGGGTAATGTAATTTTATTTATTCATCTAAAAGTCAGTGTAACATAGCCTTCTTCTGTACAATTGGTTCAGCAATAGTCCATGAAATTATGGATATACGTGTAATGTGTAGTAAGGACACTGCTTTATATAAACCTGTTGTGACTATCTAATTACTTGTGCTCCACCAAGCAGTCGTTTAAAACTGGCTTTAAGATAGTGGCTTAAAAATTGTGCCCCGTATTCAATTCTTAACTTTAAGGGATTGCATGTGGGGCAATTTTCGACAAAGTCCGCTAAAATCACCGCCATCTTTGTTTGGACATGTTTGAAGGTGAAGCTTTAATAAGTATTCTGAAAATATGATAGAATGTTTTAAATCACTTTATTTGTACTGTTTATAAACCATTTCATGATGAATGTTTGAAAAACATTTTATTTGTACTGTTTATAAACCATTTCATGAAAAACATTCCCAGCCTAACTTTCATTTCTTTAGAGTAGCCATGACATTGTAGTCTCTAATGGTTACTCTAACCACTATTACCTAAGTTGTGCTTCAGGGAATATTTCTTTTAGATATTTCTATTATCTTATCAGGATTATTTAACTATTCAGCTGTAAAGAAGGTTAATGTATAAATTTTAATTATAGTGTCACTGCAACAGTTGGCAAAATTTAAATGTGACCTTTTAAATTTAAAGCAAGACAAATTTTCAACCAAGTTTATCGAAAAATATCACCTTTAGCTCCAAATTTCCTTTTGCCCTGGGCCCGTATTCACTAAACCTCCTTTATACCAAGGAACCCTCGAAAAGTAAGGATTTCCTTTATTTCTTCCTCCTTTATTTGTTTTGGTATTCATTAAACTTCCCCAAAACAAAGAAGCCTAACTTTCTTTCCTTGAATTTCAAGGAAACCTTAAAAATCTAGGACATCCTTAACTTTCAAGGAAATCTTGAATTTTGATATTCACTAACCTTCTTTTACTGAGGAATCCTTGTTTTTTTGTTTCCTTAACTTCCTGGGTTACTGTATGGCTACCTTTATGGGGAGTTTTGGTTTAAGTACAAGTTGAGTTAATTGATGAAGAAATATGATATTTGAAAAAGAAATTTAAAAAAAACATTCTTGGATTTTTTTCTCCATACCATATCATTTATATCACCATACTTCATTCTTTGAAATTTATAGTATATTCAGTTGATATGTCTTCAAACCCAATGAAAATTTATATGGTGTATGTGTCACAATATCTGTACAAAAAGTGGCTATTACCACAATGTGGTATGAAATACAAAAATCTTTAAAAGTTAGGTATTTATTTCTTACAATATAAAGTATCATCTTAAACAGCAATAGAAAACACTTCATAACTCTGATGTTACTGAAAAGAAAATACAAAAGGAAGGGATAGATAAAGGAGCCTTAAGTTTATATGAACAAACATTTTAACCAATCAGATCACTGAATACACTCCTTTAATAAAGGATCCTTTATTTAAGGTCTCCTGTTGTAAGGAAACCATAAAGGAGGTTTAGTGAATAGCATTTTAAAGGTCACCTTACCAAAGGAAATTTTTCACTTCCCTTTAATAAAGGGACCTTAAAAGTATAGGAGGTTTAATGAATACGGCTTGGGTGTTTGGGTGTCCTTCATTGCTTTATAACCGCCATATGACCTTGAACTTCGTATTTAACCTTACAAGGGTCATGAGGAACTTTGTTCAACTGTATTTGTTTCACACACTCACCTTTGCTCATGATGGGGGGACCGGCCTGCCTGATGTGCTGTTTATAATATTATCATTCTTCATAGGGCCATAACTTTGTATATGGTCTACAGGAACTTACATGTCATAATATGCTCAGTAACTGTTTGCTAATGAACTGTGTTTACAACCTTTTCGTTTGTGCTTCATCTATGATTAGCTGGAACTGTGTATAACTGGAACTTTGTGGAATGTGATTTGTCTAAGAATCTCTATGGAACTTTTATTCACCTGCAACTTTTATTCACCTGCAACTTTTAGTGATAACTTGGAACTGTGTCAGTGACTGTGAATTACCTTGTGAGCCACTGACTGTACATATTAACTGTAACATTGTACTTATAACATAACTGTGTTATTATCATAACAGTTTCTACATACAATAATTTACAAATGATTTTATATGAATAAATATAATGTATAATCTCAATGTTGGGTTTTTCATTGTCTTGGGTGGTCCTGGGAATGTAATGAATACGGCTGTAGGTATTTTTCTGACGAACAAAATTCTGCTATTAATAAGATGAAGGTCTCTGAGGTGTCTTTTTCTTCTTTTATTTTCTTTTTTTGATGTTGTTGTTTTGTTGATTTTTTTAGATTGCATATATTGTACATCAATGTAAAGATTGTAAGTTATGTATATCAAATAGAACAATTACACCTAACTTAGATCATTATACTTGTGCCACTGTAAATGGCAGTTTTGTTGCTGACTGAATGGTTACATTACAAGATATGCTTGAACAAATTGAAATGCCCCTGTCCTTCATCTACCATCAGAGGTTTGTATGCGACCTTGTTACACAGTGGCGAAATGTCCATTTACCTCTACACTAAAACATGAAGGAGTCACAACTTTATATACACTGTGGACTACACTTTCTGTTACCATAGCGAGAAATTCATCTGCGCATGATTGCATTTGTCTGCACATGCTCACAGTCATTCTCTCACGAGACTTTTTCCTCTCGAAAAAAGTTTTCAAAAAAAGACAATCCCGCGTGAGGATGGCTCACAGTACCAAATTCAGAGGCAGAAATTTTACAAACATTTGAAAACGTATGTTTCACCACTGTTTCACAAGGCCACATAGGGTGGTTGAAGGACAGGGGCATTTCACCTAACGCCTATAACTTCGGGTTTATACTGCCTGTAGGGTGAATAGAGTTTTAGTTAAATACACGCTGAAAGGAACTACATGTATATTAGAACCTTTTATCAGTCACTAGAGAATGTAAATCAAAGTGATCGCCAATAATTTTGCAATTCGCAACCTTTGAAAAAAACTACCACCATAGAAAGTGTTTATAGTCCAGTAGACAAACCCCCAAAATTAGCTGAAGCGTGAAAATCAGTATGAACAGCGTTTTTTTTGCTGAAATCAATTCTTAATGGGGAGTAGATCAATAATCTGATGGGTGCCGCTCTGGCATTGTTGAGCAATTTTTTTTATTTAGCAAAATTCAAGATGGCCGCCATATTGATTCTGCTGTATCAAAAATGACCATTAAATCATTATTTCTTAACCAATTTTCATGTGTAATATGTCATTTTTTTTCAGACTTTTATACTCTATCACATGGTCAAAACAGATGTTAGTTTTCCCCCAAATTTAAAATAGCCACAACAATAGACCTTCCATAATTGCGATTATACAGTCATTTTGCGAAGTGACAATAAATTGTTGATGCAGTCTGTTACTAAGTTTACTTAGACACAAAATAGCGAATTCTGCCTCACAGTGACAGTAAGATGTGTATGATAGTCCAGCTTTACAGCAACAGTGATTACTGCCACTGTGAGGCAGAATTTGTAAGCACTGTGTTTTACTGATGACTCAGATGAAGAATAGAATGAGCAAGATACACAATTCTCCTTTATCCTTAGTTTCCCAGCCAAACGTATTGAGGGCTCATTGGAATCTACTAAACAACAAAGCAGAGTTTGTAAGTGTGTTATCTTGATGTGAAAAAGCAGCTTTATTAGTTGGTGGCAGGACTTTAACCTTAGGGAGGTTTCCTTTTTTGTTGAAGAGTTGATATCTGTAGCTATTAAGGTCAGTTTCTCTAGATGTGCAACCATAAAGGTATAGCAGTACTGTTGATCCCAGTTCTAAATTGATGTCATCAGATATACCTCTGATTTGGGTAGGAGGTTAGCAGCACTGATTTTCCCCTTCCAAAGGGGTATGATACAGTATCACAACCTATTAAGGCAAGTAAGGGTAATAAAGTGATACACCTACTTCCAAGCTGTGATGCTGTTTCATTTGTAGGCTATCAGTACGACCTCAGACAAGGACTAGTTAGGTCCACCTCAGACAGATGGGAGGCCCTGAACTCAACATAGGGGCTCTTCTAAAGCAAAAGCAGTGTACGGTGAGGCAGTTCATGTCACTGATAGGTCTGGTCACTGCCACTGAGAAGCAAGTTCCTTCAGGCTCCCTACACATGAGGCCTATCTAGTGGGACATAAAGGCAAATTGGCATGTCCCAGAGTCCTAAGAAAAGTCTATCCCTGTTCCAAAGTCTCCCCACAAACACATAAAGTGGAGGAAAACAATGTCTAATCTAATCTAATCTACTGCTTTGCAGGCACAGTATCTTCCCCACAAAAAGGAACTCAGTGTGCTGACTTAACAAAAATCATTATCATAAGGAGAGTTGAGGGGCGTTCAATGTCAAATGTCCCAGTAGGCCAACCCCCACATCCTCAATACAATATGCTCATCAAGTATGGTTTTCCACCAACTCCCCTGATAGCGAATGTCATAAACAAGATTCTCAGAAATGACTGTCAGAGGATAATAGTCATAGCTCCTGGCTGGCCCAACATGTTGTGGTTTTGGGATCTAGTGAGCCTGTCATCCCAGCTTCCCTTTGTCTACCTTACCGACCCAACCTTCTAACTCAACCTACACAGAGACCTCCTCAATCTGAATCTCCAAACTTGGCTTCTGGTCAAGTGGTTGGAACGAATTGAGGCTCCTCAGAGACGTTCAACAAGAGCAGTCTATGAGATGAAGTGGTCCATTTTTGTTTGATGGTGCAAATGGAATCAGGTGGACTTCAAAACACCATCTATAAACCAAATAGCTGAATTCTTTCTCTAATGTTACAGGAAAGGAAACTTCAGCCCTCCACCATAGTTGGTTACAGAACTGCCATAGCTGATAAGGTTGGGTAATTACTCAGTTGAAATAAGTACGGATGAAGTTTCCACAGAGATAGGCCAACAGGTCGCAGGGATATCCCCTCTTGGAACCTATCTCTTGTTTTACATCAACTGACCAAGGCCCCCTTTGAACCTCTCAGGAAGGCCTCCCTGAAACACCTCACCTTCAAGGCTGTCTTCCTATTGGCTCTGGCATCAGGAAAAGGTAGAAGTAAAATCCATGCCTTTGTGAATAGGAACATTCACCGCAGGGAGGACTGGTCTCAAGTCTCTCTTTACCCCTGTGAGGGTCCCATCAGTGTAACTCCAGTGGTTATCCCTGCACTGGCCCCTGCCTTGGAAAAATCTCTGAAATCTCTGAGGGTCCCAACAGTGTAGCTCCACCGGTCATCCCTGCACTTCCCCCTACCTTGGACAAATCCCTGCACTATGCTACTACCTGGACAGAATTAAGGACCTCAGAAGAAACAAACAACTGGTTTTCGTCTCTTTTAAGAAGAATTGTGATGGGGCATATCCCGTGCTACAATCTCTTCTTAGATCAATCAGTCAGTACTCCTGTGTTACAAGCCCTCTGACCAGGAGTCACTGCAAGTGTATCAGGTAAAGCCCCCTTATGTTAGGGCCTTTGCTGCTTGCAAAGTCTTTCAAGGAGGAGTTTCCTTACAGTAAATCCTCTTGGCTTGTCATTGGAAGTCTCACAACACCTTCACTCAGTTCTACCTAAAGGATGTTGCCTAGGCTGATTCTGAACATTATCATTTGGGTCCCATAGTGGCAGCACATCAAATTCACCATTGAGTGCCTGTACTATAAAATCTAGTTTTTCTTCCACCTGTTGTATCTTGTTTAGATATTTGAGAGGGGAAATTTTTCTGGAAAACCAGCACAAGGGTATTTTCATTCTATAATTCTACTTTGTTCACGGAACCTCTCCACCTTGCTGCTTTAAGAGTTACAAGTTCTGTCAATGTTTCCCTGTTATTCCTCTGAAAATCCCTAGGGACTGAACTCTTTCTTCCCTCTCTTCTTATTTTATTGGAGAAAAAATGAGAGGGTTATCCATTCCGGTAACCGGTCAACCGGTCGGACCTAAGACCTGACAAGACCGATTTTCTGTCAAATTACTCCTTAGAGTTCTACCTTGCCCCTTCAGTAAGCTACCCACCATCCTTTTGGTAGTTATTGTGCCATTAGTCTGTTAGGTAAGATATATCAATGCAAAAAATACAAAATTTAACAAGTAAATTTTTATAAGTTAATATCTTTAAGTTACCTAACAGACGGGAGAGTCCCACCCTCCGACCCCGCAAATCTACCTTACTAGGATTCACAATGGTCAAGATTTTCAAACAAAGAAGTGACGTCACTGGCCACCTGACAAGTGAGGGATACACTAGTGAGTGGGGGTGGCACCATGGCCGGTTCCACTGGAGGAGACTCAGGACATCTTTTTCTGATGTTTGGTGGGGCCAGCTTGCCCTGGGCAAATGCCATTAGTCTGTTAGGTAAGATATTAACTTATAAAAATTTAATTTACTTAACAAATTTTCTAAATAACAAAGTTTGTTTGGAAAATTAAGGATAAAGGAGAGTTGTGGCCTATTATGGGTCTGCAGTGGTTGCACCAGCAAGTCTTCTACAAGTTGTAGCTTGCTCATGTTCATCACAAATTCCATGTAATAGTAATCACTGTAGTTGCCGTAAAGCTGGACTATCATGCACATCTTTCTGCCACTGTGAAGCAGAATTGAAATGTGGAAATGAAAGCACTGTAATTATGTAAGCACTGTGTTTTACTAATGATTCAGATGAAGAATAGAATTTTTATTTTGATATCTATGAAGCTCTTTCATATATATCGGTTCAGTATGTTGATGGTTTTCACTTTTTGATGTGAGATGATTTGAATGAAGACTTACTTTATTTGTAATACAAATATTATGATTTAAGTCTTCTAATATATGCTAATAAATATGTTTATATTAAATCTATGCATTTGCTTTTTTTGTGTCTAAGTAAACTTAGTAACAGACTGCATCAACAATTTATTGTCACTTCGCAAAATGACTGTATAATCGCAATTATGGAAGGTCTATTGTTGTGGCTATTTTAAATTTTGGGGAAAACTAACATCTGTTTTGACCATGTGATAGAGTATAAAAGTCTGAAAAAATGATATATTACACATGAAAATTGATTAAGAAATAACGATTTAATGGCCATTTTGAATACAACAATATTGATATGGCGACCATCTTGAATTTTGCTAAATAAAAACAATTGCTCAACAATGCCAGAGCGGCACCCATCAGATTATTGATCTACACCCCCTAAAGAAATGATTTCAGCAAAAAAATCTTGTTCATACTAAATTTCACGCTTTTTCAAATTTCTACTGGACTATTAAGGGTGATGCTCTCTACACACTGATCCATCTGCTTTTATGAAACAGTGGTAGAAAGGATTTCACAAACATTCATAAACCATATTCTGAAACATCTGAAAGTTGCACCATGTTCTCAAAGTCCATTGAACAATCAGTTAATGACATGGAACCTGACTGTAAAATAAATGAACATTAAATATATGACAACTTCTATCGTAGTGTGTTAAATGACAATCATGAAATGTAAATAAAATTGAAAGCCTGTAGCCATTGACAGAATACAAATGAGATAGCCGAGAACAGTAAAGTTAAGACTGCCTTTCTGAGTTTATTCATATTTTTCTTCAAAAACAATCTAGTTCCTAGTTTTACACATTGGGTAACGTTTTTGGACAGACTAACCCATACATGTCATGTTTTCTAATGGGGTTTCTGAATGTCAGAAAAAGACAAGAGTCTTGTCAAGGAGACATAAACATATACATGTACTGACATCGTTATAAATTCTTCACATGTTTCTGCAGCAGATGCTACTGTAAATTGGTTTGACAACTTATTTTAAATACACGACAGACGTGTTGAGAAAAAATTTGTAACATCTCTGGAAATAGTGCCACTTGATGAGGTGTGTTGCAGTTCTGACTTGAATAATCACACAGAAAAAATAACAGTATTATGATAAATACCTTGAAAACACCAGTAATATTGTTTTGTAATAGTTTTTTGAATATTGTATTTTTATTGATTAACTAGTTGATTGATCGATTACATATATGGGTTTAACAGCTTTTGCAACACATTATATATGAAATGTTATGGTGGACACTAAATGATACTAAGGAAAGCAATGTACAAACTGACAAACATTCTGCACAAAACACCATGGTGTATCTGCAGGAAACTAAGAACTTTTCAAACTAAGATTCCAACCTACAACCTCAGACAACTATGCAGCAATCGAATATATTTATCAATTCTATGGCCACCGATCGACTTTCTTAAAGGTGTGGGGTTTTAGGCTTAATTTCCTAATATCATTCCTGATAACACCTGAAACCAGTGCATTTGTATCTATTGGTATCAACTTTGTTCTAGTTTAATCTTCATTCAGTAGCTTGTGATGTGGTCTAGTGAGTAATACACTCACTTAGGAGAGAGCCTGTCCAATCAGAGGTACAGGCAGACATGGAATGGCTCAGATGACAGCTTAAAATGGTAGTCCTATATGTATCTGGGTCCTCTCCCCAGTGGCAGGCTAAAGAACCTCAGGGACTTTCGTAAATCTCTGAGAATTTGTCATTCAGTTAAGGGGCTGTCAGTCACATGAGAGCTTGGGCAGTACTTTTCCAGTCAGGATGGGTCAAATAGTCCTAATACAGAATTGTTAGTATTGTCAATAATATCGGTTTTTTTTTTTTTTTTTTTTTTTTTTTTTTTTGGGGGGGGGGGGGGGGGGGGGTTAGCGGGGGGGTCGAGTGAGGGTGATGGGTTTTATTCAAACTTTGGGATTTTCATAGCCTTAGAATCAACATTTTAAAGAGATTAAGTGCTGTAAAAATTGCATTGGAATTAATATATAGAATGGCGAATGTGTCTTTTCCTGTTTTAAACAAATATTAGTTTGGTATTTGAAATGATATAATCCAACACTGTGCTGACCTAAAATGTAAAATTGGAAGACACCTAAAAGACACATTAAAAGCTTTGCACATTCTCTCAAGACGGTACACTGAGAAACATTTACATTTAAGGATCTCTCTAATTATCAATTAAGTCTTGGTAGTAATTAATACAGATGAATTCTATGGGGTATTCTATGATGTGCCAGTATCGTAAACAGACCATCTTTTCATGTTTTAATAGTAATGTAATTAACTAGTATAAGGATATCTTAGCATACCTACCTGTATATGTCATGGATTGTGTCTTAGGAACCTTCAGTTGTTTTGTTGACATCAAGTAAAGTGATTGATTTCTAATAAATAGTACAAAATAATACTCATGTAGACTACTTTGGCAACTTCCAGTGACTCAAGTCAATTAATTAATACTGTCTTTTAGTGGTTGTTTCCATATTATTGACTGCTGATTATACTGCCCTCTTTGATTTTATAAAAGACGTTTCAATCCTTGATCGACTGAGATCAACACTCCTAGTTTGCCTTCCCTATTGAGAAGGGACCACAGTGGCAGAGTGGTAACACTCTCACCTCCCACCCCTGAGGCCGGGGTTCAGTTCGGCATGGCCTAAAGTGGGAAAGCTGGTAGTTGCGTGCTGTTGGTTGGCAGTTTACAGTACGGAACCCTGACAAACTGTATGTACTGGTTTCCTCTACCCTTCCAGCTACCCGTCGTGATATGACCTGTACAGTGTTGAAAGCGACGTAAAACCTCAAATAAATAAATCCCTATTGAGAAAAGAATAAAGTGATACCCCTGTTAAGCTTTTGGAACCAAGCTGTCAAAAGATCAAGCTAATTTGGAAGTTAGGACGTCTGGGACTAAGCAAATATTTGAAACCGACTCCCAAAAAAAACACCTTTAATCGGGAAGCTTAGTCGTGTGGTGGAACACCAACATTAAATACAAGGGCTTACACTCCCTCGCCATGTAGAACTTGTCAGTACAAGCCCCTTTGGATTGACATTGTCAGCAAGGTCAGAATGGCAAGATTAAAGATGGATCCATTAGCTTTCCCCAGACTGTCGCCCCCTTCACCCCTGACATTTAAAGGTCCCCATAGGCCTAGTGGAAAGAAGATTCCGCATCTTATTACAGACTGTCCAAGTTCGACTCTGACAAGTGGCAATGCTAAGGGCCTCTCGTCGTGTAGCCCTTGCTGTTGAATGGGACGTTTAACATTTACTTTAACTTGGCACCATTTAATGTTTGGTCTTGAGAAATGTTGTGTTGCCCTGAAGAAATGACTCAAGTGTACCCTTCTCAAGGAGAGGAATGGACATTAATGAAGAAGTATACATCTACATGATACCCAGAAAAAGAAGTTGGCGAAAGGATGCAGTTGGCATAATATTGCATAGGTTCAGCCTGCATGTCCATCATGCAACAGGAGCATAGTGTGCCTTCCCAGCATATTCATAAGCTGTGCTTTCCTACTGCACAGCATAAGGAGGGTCCTCGAGATATGTAAAGGGTTCAGCCACATGGAACACAGCTCCAACCCAAGTGTCTTCTCATCAGTTACCAAATTAATCTTCACTATGTCCCTTTGTAGTATTTTTAAAATGCTCGATGAAAAGAAATTCCCGCATAAATGTTACTTCGTGAAATATTTATTTATTTTATAAATGCTATTGAAATAAAAATTAAAGAAATTCCACAGTTCCGGCGTTATTTATACTATTGTTAAGCCTCTTCCACCCCCCATCCTCCTCTCATGATATTCTATGCTGAGAAGACATGTGACTGAGTCATCCTGTTTGATAATAAGACAGTTATACATTAAATTGAACTGATTATAAGGAAATGTTTATGTTTTATACATATATATGACTGCACATTAATAATTGGTATGTGGAAACACTGTAGTTTTGACAGCCAATAATCAGATTTCAGCGATCGGTTGTGACAGAACACACACTTACAGTTTTTTTCCGAATAACTATTGATTTTATACCTATATTAAGGCAGCCACTTCAATGTTAATGTCTCTCACTCTTTCAAAAGATCTGTAACAGTTGTTTTTAAGAAGCAGAGACAGTAAATTGTAACATAAATTGCTACGAATTAATGTGAAGTTAGACCTGTTTGTACAACTGAAGTGTGCAGTAGATGTCTTAAACAGGATTAAGTAAAGGAAGTAGTTTTAAGTGTTATTAATGTTATATGCAAAAGTGTAACACTCTGTGTAAGAAGGATTTTGTAAGTTACTTTAGTAACTGAAGGTAGTCAATATGTAAGGTGAAAAACATAAAGGTAAATTTTTGAAGTATGTATGAAAAGAATGTTTAAAATAAGAGGCTGAGATGTCATTGGTTGAAATAATTTATAAATATGACCAAACTTTGTTTTTTGAAAACTGGATAAAAGAATTTTGTAAAAACACAAACAGAAAGGCATAAATCTGGCGACAATATATTGTTTAGCCAGTTGGTAAATATTTATTATTTTTCATATACTGTATTGACAAGTTTAATTTGTCATAGAATCTGGCAGAAATAATAAGAAAGACTTTATTTTGATGTTCTATTACTCTGAGCGTCAAAGACAGGAGTACCATGACCTGAATGACAAATTTATTGAAAGTCCAAATAAGGGCAAGCGAGTGTCTCAGTTGACCAACAAGATTTCCAGCCATGCATATGTAAATTACTGAGTCTGCGCAGCAGGCAATGTTTGGCATAATTATTCATGTGGGGTTCTCCCAGACGAGCATATCTGATATATGAATATG
Organism: Sabellastarte sp. h YS-2021; assembly: GCA_964017235.1. Lineage (NCBI taxonomy): Eukaryota > Metazoa > Annelida > Polychaeta > Sabellida > Sabellidae > Sabellastarte > Sabellastarte sp. h YS-2021. The sequence goes on along the minus strand of OZ024928.1, from coordinate 75,619,988 downwards.
TTCTGAGAACTACAACATGATATTTAGGATTCACAACTGATGCCAGTTTTGTAGTTGTTCTTTGCTTTTCAACAAAAAAGAAGGAAAATGTCAACTGAGGCAAATGCAGTCATGTTTCAGCGAGAAGACAGCAGCACTGTTCAACCTTTAAGCAAAGGGCAAAGATTTCTGTTGGAACTTGTAACAATTCTTTACTTTATTGTGAAAAATTCACTGATTCCTGTAGTTCAGCAATATATATTTTTTCTAGTCGACAGAAAGTATAATTTTACTGTTCAGAAGAATGGCTTGTTGGATGAAGTGCCTCTAGATGAAGCTATAAAAGCCCTGGAATCAGGGGAAGGTTTCAATGGTGTACCAAGGAATAAACTCAAAGGTTTGCAGCAACTCAGTCATATAGTAAATGAAGAGAGTAGTCTAATTGTGTTGTATTTGAATATAGCTGAGTTACTTCCTTCAGCTATTGTTGTCTTGTTGTTAGGGGCGCATAGTGACAGCATAAAAAAGAGAAAGTTTCTAATGTGGCTGCCATGTTTAGGTAATGCCATTTATGCACTTGGGTTTGTCCTGCCACTTTACCTCAACGACGGAGACATGGACAGTGTAACAACTAAAGCTTTCTTCATTATTGCTGCTCTGTGCTCTGGATTTTTGGGAAATGTACCTACTTTCTTGTCTGGAAATGCAAGCTTCATTTCTGATACAGATACTCCCACCAGACGAACCCTACGCCTGTCAATAGTAGAACTCATCATTGGACTAACATTTGGTATAGCTAATTTTGTTCAGGGTTTCTGGATCAAGGCTACTGATCATTTTGAGCAGCCTTTGTGGTTCCTTTGTGTTCTATCCGCCATCACCTTTGCCATGATCTTTTTCCTCTTACAAGAAGCAGTTGAGACCAAAGCATCAGATGTAGACAGAGTAAGACCATCGATAGTAAACATCAAAAGCATCAAAAAACTGTTTGAGTTTAACAGCAGTCAACACAAGAAGCTTTGGTTTATAATCACTGCATATATCTTATTCGTCTTTGTACAACAGGGTCAGGAAAGAACCTATGTCTTGTTCCTGCAGAATCCACCTCTTTACTACAGAGCCTTTCAGATAGGGTCATTCTTCCTGGTTACCTATGTTCTGGGTGGTCTGGCCTCTTGGCCAGGTGTGCCACTGTTTCAGAACTGCCTGGATGACAGGACTATTGCCATCATTGGACTCATTTCAAAGATTGCTGGTTCTTTGGTTATGGCATTTGCTAGTAGCACGCCTATCTTGTATATTGGTAAGTAAAGTGTTTAGTGCTTTATGGTTTCTCCCTTAATATAAATTAACTAGAATGGGGAAACATGTAGTCCTCATATATTGTAACCAAACCTTCAAATAATAAATGTTTAAATGTTTTGTAGTTCCTTCTTTGGGTACAATAAGAACTACACGAAGAGTAGTCTGGTTTTTTTTTACAAAATCATGTTTAAATGGCTGTTTTAAAGATTGGAGAAACCCTTTCTAAATAACTTGTATAAAAGGAAGTAATGTTCATCTGCATGCAATGTAGTAATGCCTCCTGGTGCATTTTCATTTTTCAGTCTTTATAAAAAAAATTCTGATGCCCATTGTGTATTGAGCTGATGCAAAATGAAGCTTTCTTTATTCTTGAATACAAGTACTGTCAACTTGCGCTCTCTGAAATCAATTAAAACTATTTGGCTTAATATGGACACGAACAATAGGCATTTCAAAGAGTGATATATTGTAAATGCCAATCCCCTTTTCATCGCAGTAGCTTATGTAGGGCTGTTCTTTAGAAATATCTTTACAAACAGCCATAAGTGGGTTACTATGCTGTACATTTGTAGACTTTGTTTTGAAAAATAAAATTAAATGAACAACATACAATTTATTAAGACCCTGTTCATACCATTTCATGCCTTGTCGGGGATTTTGTTGTTGCTTGATAAGTTCATGTTTTGCAGTACATCATTTATGTTTCATCCGTGACACATTTAGGTAGGATGCATTGACAACAACACCGACAGCTTTTTCAGTACATTTCAGCTGATTTTTTTTTTAATGTTTGAAAAACCTACCACGAGCTGTCACATGCTAAACTAAATGTACATACCAGAAGGGTAATGGGGCGGAGTGGCTCTATGGGGGCAATTCAGTTTTAAACATTCACTGACAATACGTGCTGTGTCTTCCAAGAGTGATAAAGGGGCCACACTGGCGGAGTGGTAACACACTCGCCTTCCACGTGTGAGGTCGGGGGTTCAAACCCCAGACCTTATTTGGGAAAGTTGCTTACCTATGGTCTGCAGTTAAAAAATAAAGCCAAGAGTCATAAGCAATAAGGTCATGATGCTATATTAAAGTAAGAGTTAAAACCACACGGATTGGTGTGAGCAGGCCTTAACAGATCAATGTGGACTTAAGGTTGAATTTCCATAGCTAGATCTGATTTTGGTGAACTGGTGAACGAAGATGAAATTAATATATATCTTTGTTGATAGTGGCAGTTTGCCATGTGTCTGACGGCATTAGTTGACAAACAAGTTTATATTGAACTTAGCAAAAAAAAGTAGAAGCATTTAAATGAAAACTTTTACGCCCTGAACTTACTGATGCAGAATGACTATTGTATAAATCAACTGATCAGTGACAATCAGAAAAATATTCCAGCTTCTGACGTTTCCTGCATTATATTGTAAAATGGGAGATCATTTACCCCTGCCTAGGAGTGTACCTATGTTTTTGGCAGCGTACGTTTGCCGGTTTGTTTGCAAAATAACTCATAAAGTTGTAGACCAATTTTGATTTTCAGGAAATATTGAGAAAAGCACAAGTAACAGATGATTAATTTTTTTCGGGATCAAGGAATTTTTAACAAAACTTTTCATCATTGCACTGACAAGCAAATACTTGGCCAATTAATTAATGGAGCCATTTTGTTAAACTGTTAGTATTCCAGGTAAAACGTCTTCGATAAAATGCATTTCTTTAAAAACCACTAAACGTTCAATTGCATATCGTTTATCAAATACTTGAAGACAGAATCTTTGTGAATAAAACGGACAGAATCTGCAGGGCTATTGTGTCTGATTAATGGGCTGGACAAGTTGGAGCAGAAAACTGACACGTCTGACTTCTGTCAGGTGTCTTAGTGGTGGTGCCTATAGAACACAACGAAAATCTGATCTTATAAAGTAATATCACAATTGGCCAGTCCCCCAGTGAAGTGCCATATCACGAGATATAAATCATTACAACCAAGCCTCTTATTGGAATATCAAGTGATTAATCACTGCTGGTATTGAACTGCCACTTGAAAGAATCCAATATCCACGAGTGACAACATTCGCCTTTTGACCTTAATGAGACAAAAAGGATCAATTGGAATTTATTAAATCGTAAAATTAAACAATGGATTTTAGTGGGAGAATTTAACAGATATACATACTGCACTTACTTAATAATTATGAATATTATAAACCCCAATTTAATTTTAAATGTAACCCTAAAACTTAACCACTTGGACGAATGAAAGCACTGGTAAAATCCCTGAAAGAAAGAAAAAGTATGACAATGGAGGGTTGCGTAAATCTCCTCAAAAGTAATTGCAGAATGAAAAATAGGCTATAATAAAATCATAAGCAATAAGAATTGCCTTGAAGACTGAAGGCAACAGTTTCAGATTACCAGTTAGTTTCCACAAATCTGTTTCTCTAGTATATACTTAAGCATTAATTTTTTAAAAGCTCTATTTGGTCAACTAGTGACAAAAATTGTACATTTTAATTCATTGCAGCCAGTGCTGCCCAGATGTTCCACCTGGTTCCCTTTGCTGTTGCCAGGTCAATTGCATCCAGACAAGTTGGTGATGATGAACAAGGTAAATTTACACACCTTTTACAATTTAATAGAGTTGTGTAACGAGGGATAAACAGGAACTGATAGTATGTGCAGTTTGTGGACATGTGTGAAACCATTTACTTTTTAGTTTAAGTAAATATATCTATATTCAGTTTAGCATTCTTTTCCATATGGAAAAGCCTCCAAATCAGTAGTCCTAATTATATCAGATCATTTTTATCAATCGAGAATTTCATGTCATTTGGCCTCAATAATGTCTGAATCAACCCATTTGAGTTTCTTTGAGTGGTATATAAATATCATAATATGCATCATATCTTTTACTGAGTTTACAGGTTTGACAACATTTGTTTCACTGTAACCTGCAAGACAATCACCATTTCACTTTTTTTGTGAAATTCTTCAGGTTCAATATATGCCCTGATTCACAGTGCTCAAGCTATAGTAGCTTTCCTAGGCCCTCTGGTCCACAATGCTATCTTCACCGCCTCACTGCGCAGGATGAGTGGATTTGTGTTCTTAGTGTCAGGACCTGTACTAATCATCCCTGTCACTTTGTTACTGTGAGTACTTGATATATATCCTTGTCAGACCCTGACATCACCATGGTTAATGACCAATATCGGTTCAACAGACAGACCATATCGGAGTAATCTTTCTATGAACCATATAAGCTGCGATTAGGATATTAAGTGCTATAAAAATTATTAGATCAGTCAGTCATTTCAACTAGGATATGTGTGTGAAGAATTGTCAAGCAAAACTTCATTGTCTAAATATTTTATAATGTTAAATCTATTTATTATTAGTCCAGAGGTCTCAATAGCAAAATAGTTAATAAGCTTGACTTACAGGATTCACAGATGGTTTCTTATGACCTAATCCATGGAAAAGGACGCAAAACCAACACATGGGACATTTAGCTAGATTTACATTCAAACTTTGGACTTTTTCATGTCCAGGATTATAATGGACTGATCATCAGTATTTACTTTATGTACCAAGGTGAATTGAAACCCACCGACTAATATTAGCCCTTTGATTGTCTAATTTGATAACCACCAAATCTGAGACCACTCGATTTGAATGGCACACAGTATTATAGAGGTCCCAGTGGTCTAGTGAGATGGGGAATTTAACATTTAATAACATGGTCACCAGTTCGGTGTTGGGATCCCACAACTGACACTGCGGAGGGCCTGTCCCCAATAACAACCTGGCTGTTGAATGGTACATTAAATCCTAACTGAACATTTCCAGTTGTATCAGTAGTCATATCACAATAAGCAGTTTTAGTGGTGGAGGTACTCGCGGATTAATATTTGCGTTACTTTCTGCACACTGGAAATAGCTGCCAATTTTTGCGACTATTTTCTGGTCAGATTCAATTCAATCCCACAACCTCTCGGGCAAGAGGCACGTGTAAGGTAAACAAAGCATAAAGCTGGGTGGAGAGAAGTAAATGTATATGACTTGTATAACTGGACAAGCTTTACAAAGAATTTTAAAACTAGCTGAAAAGCACAACCCAAAAGAGTTTTAAGGCAGCTCATGTGAAGGGCTAACAACCTAAGAAGAAATATTAGAACCATTAAAAACAATATTTTTGTAATTGAACAAAAATTATTGATCATGCACCAAAATCTGTACACAACTGCAGCTGTTTCTATATGTGATCACTTCTCCATGACCATTATTTAGATTTTGTTGAAATATAGATGATTGCACAGTACAGAATCAGCCCTTTCCAATGGTATATTACACGTCAAACAAGCACACGACCAAAGGTATATTTTCAACTTAAAAATTCCAAACAGTTTTCATACATAACACACTTTTGATGTACACAGTCTGTACAGTTAAGACTCCGATGAGACTGAGGATAACCCTGATTTTGTTTCCATCTTTCTTGTATATTCTGTTTGAAGGTACATGAAATACCTGGACACAGATGATGTAGGTTACAGTTTTATGGATGAAGAGTCTCCACCAGTGAAAATGAAGTTTGCTTTGTCAGAATCTACTAGTTTTGGACCAAACACTAACCATGATGGATTTGGTGCAACATCCAGAAAGTCTCAAGATTAGAGTCATCCAGATGACATAATGCTTGAAGAGAAACTGAGGACATTTAAAACTTTCTACTACTATTATTATGATACTTAACTAATTTAGTACACATGGTATCTTGATCTTTAATCTTTGAATATGAAAAGTATCCGAGAAATGTATATAATGAACAATTATTGTTCGTCAAAACAGAAATGTTGGTTGAACAATTTTCTGAAGAATGGTCAGTGTTAACAAAGTTACTTGACTAATAAGACTTGAAAAGGAAATTATGTAAATGAGTATAATACAATTTTTACAATAATTTATCAATTTATTTATTTATTTGGGGTTTTACGTCACTTTCAACACTCTACAGGTCATATCACGACGGGTAGTTGGAAGGGCAGAGGAAACCAGTACATATAGTTCGTTAGGGTTCTGTACTGTAAACTGCCGACCAACGGCAAGCAACTACCAGCTTTCCCACTTGTGGCCATGCCGGGGATCCAACCCCGGCCTCAGAGGTGGGAGGCGAGTGTTACCACTCTGCCACCGTGGCCCCTAAGAATTTATCAAGGGCAAATGTAATGTCTAAAGTAATTACTGTTTGTGGTTTTTATTGGCAAAAGTGTAAATAAAATATATAAGGCAAAACAAAATGTTGGTCAAATACATCAAAGGACCAGAAACCAATTTTGCTATGCATAAACAAAGCAGTCTACTCTGGGAAACTGAAGTTTTCTAATAATATAAAATCCACATTGAGTAGAACAATTCTGATTTGGGGATGGTGAAGTACTCATCACTTCAATACTACACTTTAATCCCATTTATCTGAAAAGGCATGACTGTCCAGATAGTAATGCAGTTAATATACATTTCAAATTGGGCAGACATCTCATTTCTGAGAAAAAAGATCACAGGCATCTTTTGGCAAAAAAAAAATAATAATAATCTAGTCATGTGACCTCAACAAAATGTCAGAAATTAAGTCCAATGTAAACTAGAGGATCGCTCGCAAAAAAAAAAGATAATGTTTTTGCATAGCAAAAACAAAGCGTCCCGAAAAGGATATAAAGGTGAGTGCTAAAGTATTAAGAAAATGCTTCGTTTCTAGCCTTATACTGTTGTGGCAACCAAAGTCAGCGCAGTCTGCTCTATGTAGCACAGTTTTCAAGATATAAGCATTTTTGTGTTTTGCAAAAAATAAAAAAATAAAAAATGTCCGCTATATTTGGCGAGACAAAAATATTTTGAAAATTGGCATGGCTACTCTGCAGAGATACCCAGCAGGTCCAAAATTTTGTTGAGTTCGCTCCATATAGCACGGTTTTCGAGATATAAGCATTTTTGTGTTTTGCAAAAACTTTGAAAATTCAAAATGGCCACCATTTTTGGGGAGACAAAAATTTTTGTCAAGACCACTGCCGCGGTGTGTATCTCCCGCCGAGCATTAAAGCAGAAGAAATAGCTTTTCCGAGATATTCACAATTTTTCATTTTCGTGTGTGAAAGGTCTTCCAAAAGTAGGTGAATGAGTTATTTGAGAAAAATTGGCTATCTGCAATACTATTAAGAGATAATTCACATTTACTCATTTTGAGTAGGTGAATAATTATCTATGGGTCTGAAACTTCACCAAGTGAAAGCTCTCCCAAAAGTAGGTGAATGAGTTATTTGAGAAAAATTGGCTATCCGCAATACTTTTAGAGATAATTCGCATTTACTCATTTTGAGTAGGTGAGTAATTAGCTATGGGTCTGAAACTTCACCATGTGAAAGCTCTCCCACAAGTAGATGAATGAGTATTTGATAAAAATTGGGTATCCGCAATACTTTTACAGATAATTAGCATTTACTCATTTTGAGTAGACGAATAAATAGCTATGGGTCTGAAACTTCACCAAGTGAAAGCTCTCCCAAAAGTAGGTGAATGAGTTATTTGAGAAAAATTGGCTACCTGCAATACTTTTAGAGATAATTCACATTTACTCATTTTGAGTAGGTGAATAATTAGCTATTGGTCTGAAACTTCAAGTGAAAGCTCTGCCAAAAGTAGGTGAATGAGTTATTTGAGAAAAATTGGCTATCTGCAATACTTTTAGAGATAATTCGCATTTACTCATTTTGAGTAGGTGAGTAATTAACTAGATAATTCACATTTACTCATTTTGAGTAGGTGAATAATTAGCTATGGGTCTGAAACTTCACCAAGTGAAAGCTCTCCCAAAAGTAGGTGAATGAGTTATTTGAGAAAAATTGGCTATCTGCAATACTTTTAGAGAGAATTCGCATTTACTCATTTTGAGTAGACGAGTAATTAGCTATGGGTCTGAAACTTCACCAAGTGAAAGCTCTCCCAAAAGTAGGTGAATGATTAATTTGAGAAAAATTGGCTATCTGCAATACTTTTAGAGATAATTCACATTTACTCATTTTGAGTAGGTGAGTAATTAGCTATGGGTCTGAAACTTCACCAAGTGAAAGCTCTCCCAAAAGTAGGTGAATGAGTTATTTGAGAAAAATTGGCTATCCGCAATACTTTTAGAGATAATTCGCATTTACTCATTTGAGTAGGTGAGTAATTAGCTATGGGTCTGAAACTTCACCAAGTGAAAGCTCTCCCAAAAGTAGGTGAATGATTAATTTGAGAAAAATTAGCTATCTGCAATACTTTTAGAGATAATTCGCATTTACTCATTTTGAGTAGGTGAGTAATTAGCTATGGGTCTGAAACTTCACAGAGTGAAAGCTCTCCCAAAAGTAGGTGAATGATTAATTTGAGAAAAATTGGCTATCTGCAATACTTTTAGAGATAATTCGCATTTACTCATTTTGAGTAGGTGAGTAATTAGCTATGGGTCTGAAACTTCACCAAGTGAAAGCTCTCCCAAAAGTAGGTGAATGAGTTATTTGAGAAAAATTGGCTATCTGCAATACTTTTAGAGATAATTCGCATTTACTCATTTTGAGTAGGTGAATAATTAGCTATGGGTCTGAAACTTCACCAAGTGAAAGCTCTCCCAAAAGTAGGTGAATGAGTTATTTGAGAAAAATTGGCTATCTGCAATACTTTTAGAGAGAATTCGCATTTACTCATTTTGAGTAGACGAGTAATTAGCTATGGGTCTGAAACTTCACCAAGTGAAAGCTCTCCCAAAAGTAGGTGAATGATTAATTTGAGAAAAATTGGCTATCTGCAATACTTTTAGAGATAATTCACATTTACTCATTTTGAGTAGGTGAGTAATTAGCTATGGGTCTGAAACTTCACCAAGTGAAAGCTCTCCCAAAAGTAGGTGAATGAGTTATTTGAGAAAAATTGGCTATCCGCAATACTTTTAGAGATAATTCGCATTTACTCATTTGAGTAGGTGAGTAATTAGCTATGGGTCTGAAACTTCACCAAGTGAAAGCTCTCCCAAAAGTAGGTGAATGATTAATTTGAGAAAAATTGGCTATCTGCAATACTTTTAGAGATAATTCGCATTTACTCATTTTGAGTAGGTGAGTAATTAGCTATGGGTCTGAAACTTCACAGAGTGAAAGCTCTCCCAAAAGTAGGTGAATGATTAATTTGAGAAAAATTGGCTATCTGCAATACTTTTAGAGATAATTCGCATTTACTCATTTTGAGTAGGTGAGTAATTAGCTATGGGTCTGAAACTTCACCAAGTGAAAGCTCTCCCAAAAGTAGGTGAATGAGTTATTTGAGAAAAATTGGCTATCTGCAATACTTTTAGAGATAATTCGCATTTACTCATTTTGAGTAGGTGAATAATTAGCTATGGGTCTGAAACTTCACCAAGTGAAAGCTCTCCCAAAAGTAGGTGAATGAGTTATTTGAGAAAAATTGGCTATCTGCAATACTTTTAGAGAGAATTCGCATTTACTCATTTTGAGTAGACGAGTAATTAGCTATGGGTCTGAAACTTCACCAAGTGAAAGCTCTCCCAAAAGTAGGTGAATGATTAATTTGAGAAAAATTGGCTATCTGCAATACTTTTAGAGATAATTCACATTTACTCATTTTGAGTAGGTGAGTAATTAGCTATGGGTCTGAAACTTCACCAAGTGAAAGCTCTCCCAAAAGTAGGTGAATGAGTTATTTGAGAAAAATTGGCTATCCGCAATACTTTTAGAGATAATTCGCATTTACTCATTTGAGTAGGTGAGTAATTAGCTATGGGTCTGAAAGTTCACCAAGTGAAAGCTCTCCCAAAAGTAGGTGAATGATTAATTTGAGAAAAATTGGCTATCTGCAATACTTTTAGAGATAATTCGCATTTACTCATTTTGAGTAGGTGAGTAATTAGCTATGGGTCTGAAACTTCACAGAGTGAAAGCTCTCCCAAAAGTAGGTGAATGATTAATTTGAGAAAAATTGGCTATCTGCAATACTTTTGGAGATAATTCGCATTTACTCATTTTCAGTAGGTGAGTAATTAGCTATGGGTCTGAAACTTCACCAAGTGAAAGCTCTCCCAAAAGTAGGTGAATGAGTTATTTGAGAAAAATTGGCTATCTGCAATACTTTTAGAGATAATTCGCATTTACTCATTTTGAGTAGGTGAGTAATTAGCTATGGGTCTGAAACTTCACCAAGTGAAAGCTCTCCCAAAAGTAGGTGAATGAGTTATTTGAGAAAAATTGGCTATCTGCAATACTTTTAGAGATAATTCGCATTTACTCATTTTGAGTAGGTGAGTAATTAGCTATGGGTCTGAAACTTCACAGAGTGAAAGCTCTCCCATAAGTAGGTGAATGAGTTATTTGAGAAAAATTGGCTATCTGCAATACTTTTAGAGATAATTCGCATTTACTCATTTTGAGTAGGTGAGTAATTAGCTATGGGTCTGAAACTTCACCAAGTGAAAGCTCTCCCAAAAGTAGGTGAATGATTAATTTGACAAAAATTGGCTATCTGCAATACTTTTAGAGATAATTCGCATTTACTCATTTTGAGTAGGTGAGTAATTAGCTATGGGTCTGAAACTTCACCAAGTGAAAGCTCTCCCAAAAGTAGGTGAATGAGTTATTTGAGAAAAATTGGCTATCTGCAATACTTTTAGAGATAATTCGCATTTACTCATTTTGAGTAGGTGAGTAATTAGCTATGGGTCTGAAACTTCACCAAGTGAAAGCTCTCCCAAAAGTGGGTGAATGATTAATTTGACAAAAATTGGCTATCTGCAATACTTTTAGAGATAATTCGCATTTACTCATTTTGAGTAGGTGAGTAATTAGCTATGGGTCTGAAACTTCACCAAGTGAAAGCTCTCCCAAAAGTAGGTGAATGAGTTATTTGAGAAAAATTGGCTATCTGCAATACTTTTAGAGATAATTCACATTTACTCATTTTGAGTAGGTGAGTAATTAGCTATGGGTCTGAAACTTCACCATGTGAAAGCTCTCCCACAAGTAGATGAATGAGTTATTTGATAAAAATTGGGTATCCGCAATACTTTTACAGATAATTAGCATTTACTCATTTTGAGTAGGTAAATAATTAGCTATGGGTCTGAAACTTCACCATGTGAAAGCTCTCCCAAAAGTAGGTGAATGAGTTATTTGAGAAAAATTGGCTATCTGCAATACTTTTAGAGATAATTCGCATTTACTCATTTTGAGTAGGTGAGTAATTGGCTATGGGTCTGAAACTTCACCAAGTGAAAGCTCTCCCAAAAGTAGGTGAATGAGTTATTTGAGAAAAATTGTCTATCTGCAATACTTTTAGAGATAATTCGCATTTACTCATTTTGAGTAGGTGAGTAATTAGCTATGGGTCTGAAACTTCACAGAGTGAAAGCTCTCCCAAAAGTAGGTGAATGATTAATTTGAGAAAAATTGGCTATCTGCAATACTTTTGGAGATAATTCGCATTTACTCATTTTGAGTAGGTGAGTAATTAGCTATGGGTCTGAAACTTCACCAAGTGAAAGCTCTCCCAAAAGTAGGTGAATGAGTTATTTGAGAAAAATTGGCTATCTGCAATACTTTTAGAGATAATTCGCATTTACTCATTTTGAGTAGGTGAGTAATTAGCTATGGGTCTGAAACTTCACCAAGTGAAAGCTCTCCCAAAAGTAGGTGAATGAGTTATTTGAGAAAAATTGGCTATCTGCAATACTTTTAGAGATAATTCGCATTTACTCATTTTGAGTAGGTGAGTAATTAGCTATGGGTCTGAAACTTCACAGAGTGAAAGCTCTCCCATAAGTAGGTGAATGAGTTATTTGAGAAAAATTGGCTATCTGCAATACTTTTAGAGATAATTCGCATTTACTCATTTTGAGTAGGTGAGTAATTAGCTATGGGTCTGAAACTTCACCAAGTGAAAGCTCTCCCAAAAGTAGGTGAATGATTAATTTGACAAAAATTGGCTATCTGCAATACTTTTAGAGATAATTCGCATTTACTCATTTTGAGTAGGTGAGTAATTAGCTATGGGTCTGAAACTTCACCAAGTGAAAGCTCTCCCAAAAGTAGGTGAATGAGTTATTTGAGAAAAATTGGCTATCTGCAATACTTTTAGAGATAATTCGCATTTACTCATTTTGAGTAGGTGAGTAATTAGCTATGGGTCTGAAACTTCACCAAGTGAAAGCTCTCCCAAAAGTGGGTGAATGATTAATTTGACAAAAATTGGCTATCTGCAATACTTTTAGAGATAATTCGCATTTACTCATTTTGAGTAGGTGAGTAATTAGCTATGGGTCTGAAACTTCACCAAGTGAAAGCTCTCCCAAAAGTAGGTGAATGAGTTATTTGAGAAAAATTGGCTATCTGCAATACTTTTAGAGATAATTCACATTTACTCATTTTGAGTAGGTGAGTAATTAGCTATGGGTCTGAAACTTCACCATGTGAAAGCTCTCCCACAAGTAGATGAATGAGTTATTTGATAAAAATTGGGTATCCGCAATACTTTTACAGATAATTAGCATTTACTCATTTTGAGTAGGTAAATAATTAGCTATGGGTCTGAAACTTCACCATGTGAAAGCTCTCCCAAAAGTAGGTGAATGAGTTATTTGAGAAAAATTGGCTATCTGCAATACTTTTAGAGATAATTCGCATTTACTCATTTTGAGTAGGTGAGTAATTGGCTATGGGTCTGAAACTTCACCAAGTGAAAGCTCTCCCAAAAGTAGGTGAATGAGTTATTTGAGAAAAATTGTCTATCTGCAATACTTTTAGAGATAATTCGCATTTACTCATTTTGAGTAGGTGAGTAATTAGCTATGGGTCTGAAACTTCACAGAGTGAAAGCTCTCCCAAAAGTAGGTGAATGATTAATTTGAGAAAAATTGGCTATCTGCAATACTTTTAGAGATAATTCGCATTTACTCATTTTGAGTAGGTGAGTAATTAGCTATGGGTCTGAAACTTCACAAAGTGAAAGCTCTCCCAAAAGTAGGTGAATGAGTTATTTGAGAAAAATTGGCTATCTGCAATACTTTTAGAGATAATTCGCATTTACTCATTTTGAGTAGGTGAATAATTAGCTATGGGTCTGAAACTTCACCAAGTGAAAGCTCTCCCAAAAGTAGGTGAATGAGTTATTTGAGAAAAATTGGCTATCTGCAATACTTTTAGAGAGAATTCGCATTTACTCATTTTGAGTAGACGAGTAATTAGCTATGGGTCTGAAACTTCACCAAGTGAAAGCTCTCCCAAAAGTAGGTGAATGATTAATTTGAGAAAAATTGGCTATCTGCAATACTTTTAGAGATAATTCACATTTACTCATTTTGAGTAGGTGAGTAATTAGCTATGGGTCTGAAACTTCACCAAGTGAAAGCTCTCCCAAAAGTAGGTGAATGAGTTATTTGAGAAAAATTGGCTATCCGCAATACTTTTAGAGATAATTCGCATTTACTCATTTGAGTAGGTGAGTAATTAGCTATGGGTCTGAAACTTCACCAAGTGAAAGCTCTCCCAAAAGTAGGTGAATGATTAATTTGAGAAAAATTGGCTATCTGCAATACTTTTAGAGATAATTCGCATTTACTCATTTTGAGTAGGTGAGTAATTAGCTATGGGTCTGATACTTCACAGAGTGAAAGCTCTCCCAAAAGTAGGTGAATGATTAATTTGAGAAAAATTGGCTATCTGCAATACTTTTACAGATAATTCGCATTTACTCATTTTGAGTAGGTGAGTAATTAGCTATGGGTCTGAAACTTCACCAAGTGAAAGCTCTCCCAAAAGTAGGTGAATGAGTTATTTGAGAAAAATTGGCTATCTGCAATACTTTTAGAGATAATTCGCATTTACTCATTTTGAGTAGGTGAGTAATTAGCTATGGGTCTGAAACTTCACCAAGTGAAAGCTCTCCCAAAAGTAGGTGAATGAGTTATTTGAGAAAAATTGTCTATCTGCAATACTTTTAGAGATAATTCGCATTTACTCATTTTGAGTAGGTGAGTAATTAGCTATGGGTCTGAAACTTCACAGAGTGAAAGCTCTCCCATAAGTAGGTGAATGAGTTATTTGAGAAAAATTGGCTATCTGCAATACTTTTAGAGATAATTCGCATTTACTCATTTTGAGTAGGTGAGTAATTAGCTATGGGTCTGAAACTTCACCAAGTGAAAGCTCTCCCAAAAGTAGGTGAATGATTAATTTGACAAAAATTGGCTATCTGCAATACTTTTAGAGATAATTCGCATTTACTCATTTTGAGTAGGTGAGTAATTAGCTATGGGTCTGAAACTTCACCAAGTGAAAGCTCTCCCAAAAGTAGGTGAATGAGTTATTTGAGAAAAATTGGCTATCTGCAATACTTTTAGAGATAATTCGCATTTACTCATTTTGAGTAGGTGAGTAATTAGCTATGGGTCTGAAACTTCACCAAGTGAAAGCTCTCCCAAAAGTAGGTGAATGATTAATTTGACAAAAATTGGCTATCTGCAATACTTTTAGAGATAATTCGCATTTACTCATTTTGAGTAGGTGAGTAATTAGCTATGGGTCTGAAACTTCACCAAGTGAAAGCTCTCCCAAAAGTAGGTGAATGAGTTATTTGAGAAAAATTGGCTATCTGCAATACTTTTAGAGATAATTCGCATTTACTCATTTTGAGTAGGTGAGTAATTAGCTATGGGTCTGAAACTTCACCATGTGAAAGCTCTCCCACAAGTAGATGAATGAGTTATTTGATAAAAATTGGGTATCCGCAATACTTTTACAGATAATTAGCATTTACTCATTTTGAGTAGGTAAATAATTAGCTATGGGTCTGAAACTTCACCATGTGAAAGCTCTCCCAAAAGTAGGTGAATGAGTTATTTGAGAAAAATTGGCTATCTGCAATACTTTTAGAGATAATTCGCATTTACTCATTTTGAGTAGGTGAGTAATTGGCTATGGGTCTGAAACTTCACCAAGTGAAAGCTCTCCCAAAAGTAGGTGAATGAGTTATTTGAGAAAAATTGTCTATCTGCAATACTTTTAGAGATAATTCGCATTTACTCATTTTGAGTAGGTGAGTAATTAGTTATGGGTCTGAAACTTCACAGAGTGAAAGCTCTCCCAAAAGTAGGTGAATGATTAATTTGAGAAAAATTGGCTATCTGCAATACTTTTACAGATAATTCGCATTTACTCATTTTGAGTAGGTGAGTAATTAGCTATGGGTCTGAAACTTCACCAAGTGAAAGCTCTCCCAAAAGTAGGTGAATGAGTTATTTGAGAAAAATTGGCTATCTGCAATACTTTTAGAGATAATTCGCATTTACTCATTTTGAGTAGGTGAGTAATTAGCTATGGGTCTGAAACTTCACCAAGTGAAAGCTCTCCCAAAAGTAGGTGAATGAGTTATTTGAGAAAAATTGTCTATCTGCAATACTTTTAGAGATAATTCGCATTTACTCATTTTGAGTAGGTGAGTAATTAGCTATGGGTCTGAAACTTCACAGAGTGAAAGCTCTCCCATAAGTAGGTGAATGAGTTATTTGAGAAAAATTGGCTATCTGCAATACTTTTAGAGATAATTCGCATTTACTCATTTTGAGTAGGTGAGTAATTAGCTATGGGTCTGAAACTTCACCAAGTGAAAGCTCTCCCAAAAGTAGGTGAATGATTAATTTGACAAAAATTGGCTATCTGCAATACTTTTAGAGATAATTCGCATTTACTCATTTTGAGTAGGTGAGTAATTAGCTATGGGTCTGAAACTTCACCAAGTGAAAGCTCTCCCAAAAGTAGGTGAATGAGTTATTTGAGAAAAATTGGCTATCTGCAATACTTTTAGAGATAATTCGCATTTACTCATTTTGAGTAGGTGAGTAATTAGCTATGGGTCTGAAACTTCACCAAGTGAAAGCTCTCCCAAAAGTAGGTGAATGATTAATTTGACAAAAATTGGCTATCTGCAATACTTTTAGAGATAATTCGCATTTACTCATTTTGAGTAGGTGAGTAATTAGCTATGGGTCTGAAACTTCACCAAGTGAAAGCTCTCCCAAAAGTAGGTGAATGAGTTATTTGAGAAAAATTGGCTATCTGCAATACTTTTAGAGATAATTCGCATTTACTCATTTTGAGTAGGTGAGTAATTAGCTATGGGTCTGAAACTTCACCATGTGAAAGCTCTCCCACAAGTAGATGAATGAGTTATTTGATAAAAATTGGGTATCCGCAATACTTTTACAGATAATTAGCATTTACTCATTTTGAGTAGGTAAATAATTAGCTATGGGTCTGAAACTTCACCATGTGAAAGCTCTCCCAAAAGTAGGTGAATGAGTTATTTGAGAAAAATTGGCTATCTGCAATACTTTTAGAGATAATTCGCATTTACTCATTTTGAGTAGGTGAGTAATTGGCTATGGGTCTGAAACTTCACCAAGTGAAAGCTCTCCCAAAAGTAGGTGAATGAGTTATTTGAGAAAAATTGTCTATCTGCAATACTTTTAGAGATAATTCGCATTTACTCATTTTGAGTAGGTGAGTAATTAGTTATGGGTCTGAAACTTCACAGAGTGAAAGCTCTCCCAAAAGTAGGTGAATGATTAATTTGAGAAAAATTGGCTATCTGCAATACTTTTAGAGATAATTCGCATTTACTCATTTTGAGTAGGTGAGTAATTAGCTATGGGTCTGAAACTTCACCAAGTGAAAGCTCTCCCAAAAGTAGGTGAATGAGTTATTTGAGAAAAATTGGCTATCTGCAATACTTTTAGAGATAATTCGCATTTACTCATTTTGAGTAGGTGAATAATTAGCTATGGGTCTGAAACTTCACCAAGTGAAAGCTCTCCCAAAAGTAGGTGAATGAGTTATTTGAGAAAAATTGGCTATCTGCAATACTTTTAGAGAGAATTCGCATTTACTCATTTTGAGTAGACGAGTAATTAGCTATGGGTCTGAAACTTCACCAAGTGAAAGCTCTCCCAAAAGTACGTGAATGATTAATTTGAGAAAAATTGGCTATCTGCAATACTTTTAGAGATAATTCACATTTACTCATTTTGAGTAGGTGAGTAATTAGCTATGGGTCTGAAACTTCACCAAGTGAAAGCTCTCCCAAAAGTAGGTGAATGAGTTATTTGAGAAAAATTGGCTATCCGCAATACTTTTAGAGATAATTCGCATTTACTCATTTGAGTAGGTGAGTAATTAGCTATGGGTCTGAAACTTCACCAAGTGAAAGCTCTCCCAAAAGTAGGTGAATGATTAATTTGAGAAAAATTGGCTATCTGCAATACTTTTAGAGATAATTCGCATTTACTCATTTTGAGTAGGTGAGTAATTGGCTATGGGTCTGAAACTTCACCAAGTGAAAGCTCTCCCAAAAGTAGGTGAATGAGTTATTTGAGAAAAATTGTCTATCTGCAATACTTTTAGAGATAATTCGCATTTACTCATTTTGAGTAGGTGAGTAATTAGCTATGGGTCTGAAACTTCACAGAGTGAAAGCTCTCCCAAAAGTAGGTGAATGATTAATTTGAGAAAAATTGGCTATCTGCAATACTTTTAGAGATAATTCGCATTTACTCATTTTGAGTAGGTGAGTAATTAGCTATGGGTCTGAAACTTCACCAAGTGAAAGCTCTCCCAAAAGTAGGTGAATGAGTTATTTGAGAAAAATTGGCTATCTGCAATACTTTTAGAGATAATTCGCATTTACTCATTTTCAGTAGGTGAATAATTAGCTATGGGTCTGAAACTTCACCAAGTGAAAGCTCTCCCAAAAGTAGGTGAATGAGTTATTTGAGAAAAATTGGCTATCCGCAATACTTTTAGAGATAATTCGCATTTACTCATTTGAGTAGGTGAGTAATTAGCTATGGGTCTGAAACTTCACCAAGTGAAAGCTCTCCCAAAAGTAGGTGAATGATTAATTTGAGAAAAATTGGCTATCTGCAATACTTTTAGAGATAATTCGCATTTACTCATTTTGAGTAGGTGAGTAATTAGCTATGGGTCTGATACTTCACAGAGTGAAAGCTCTCCCAAAAGTAGGTGAATGATTAATTTGAGAAAAATTGGCTATCTGCAATACTTTTAGAGATAATTCGCATTTACTCATTTTGAGTAGGTGAGTAATTAGCTATGGGTCTGAAACTTCACCAAGTGAAAGCTCTCCCAAAAGTAGGTGAATGAGTTATTTGAGAAAAATTGGCTATCTGCAATACTTTTAGAGATAATTCGCATTTACTCATTTTGAGTAGGTGAGTAATTAGCTATGGGTCTGAAACTTCACCAAGTGAAAGCTCTCCCAAAAGTAGGTGAATGAGTTATTTGAGAAAAATTGTCTATCTGCAATACTTTTAGAGATAATTCGCATTTACTCATTTTGAGTAGGTGAGTAATTAGCTATGGGTCTGAAACTTCACAGAGTGAAAGCTCTCCCATAAGTAGGTGAATGAGTTATTTGAGAAAAATTGGCTATCTGCAATACTTTTAGAGATAATTCGCATTTACTCATTTTGAGTAGGTGAGTAATTAGCTATGGGTCTGAAACTTCACCAAGTGAAAGCTCTCCCAAAAGTAGGTGAATGATTAATTTGACAAAAATTGGCTATCTGCAATACTTTTAGAGATAATTCGCATTTACTCATTTTGAGTAGGTGAGTAATTAGCTATGGGTCTGAAACTTCACCAAGTGAAAGCTCTCCCAAAAGTAGGTGAATGAGTTATTTGAGAAAAATTGGCTATCTGCAATACTTTTAGAGATAATTCGCATTTACTCATTTTGAGTAGGTGAGTAATTAGCTATGGGTCTGAAACTTCACCAAGTGAAAGCTCTCCCAAAAGTAGGTGAATGATTAATTTGACAAAAATTGGCTATCTGCAATACTTTTAGAGATAATTCGCATTTACTCATTTTGAGTAGGTGAGTAATTAGCTATGGGTCTGAAACTTCACCAAGTGAAAGCTCTCCCAAAAGTAGGTGAATGAGTTATTTGAGAAAAATTGGCTATCTGCAATACTTTTAGAGATAATTCGCATTTACTCATTTTGAGTAGGTGAGTAATTAGCTATGGGTCTGAAACTTCACCATGTGAAAGCTCTCCCACAAGTAGATGAATGAGTTATTTGATAAAAATTGGGTATCCGCAATACTTTTACAGATAATTAGCATTTACTCATTTTGAGTAGGTAAATAATTAGCTATGGGTCTGAAACTTCACCATGTGAAAGCTCTCCCAAAAGTAGGTGAATGAGTTATTTGAGAAAAATTGGCTATCTGCAATACTTTTAGAGATAATTCGCATTTACTCATTTTGAGTAGGTGAGTAATTGGCTATGGGTCTGAAACTTCACCAAGTGAAAGCTCTCCCAAAAGTAGGTGAATGAGTTATTTGAGAAAAATTGTCTATCTGCAATACTTTTAGAGATAATTCGCATTTACTCATTTTGAGTAGGTGAGTAATTAGTTATGGGTCTGAAACTTCACAGAGTGAAAGCTCTCCCAAAAGTAGGTGAATGATTAATTTGAGAAAAATTGGCTATCTGCAATACTTTTAGAGATAATTCGCATTTACTCATTTTGAGTAGGTGAGTAATTAGCTATGGGTCTGAAACTTCACCAAGTGAAAGCTCTCCCAAAAGTAGGTGAATGAGTTATTTGAGAAAAATTGGCTATCTGCAATACTTTTAGAGATAATTCGCATTTACTCATTTTGAGTAGGTGAATAATTAGCTATGGGTCTGAAACTTCACCAAGTGAAAGCTCTCCCAAAAGTAGGTGAATGAGTTATTTGAGAAAAATTGGCTATCTGCAATACTTTTAGAGAGAATTCGCATTTACTCATTTTGAGTAGACGAGTAATTAGCTATGGGTCTGAAACTTCACCAAGTGAAAGCTCTCCCAAAAGTACGTGAATGATTAATTTGAGAAAAATTGGCTATCTGCAATACTTTTAGAGATAATTCACATTTACTCATTTTGAGTAGGTGAGTAATTAGCTATGGGTCTGAAACTTCACCAAGTGAAAGCTCTCCCAAAAGTAGGTGAATGAGTTATTTGAGAAAAATTGGCTATCCGCAATACTTTTAGAGATAATTCGCATTTACTCATTTGAGTAGGTGAGTAATTAGCTATGGGTCTGAAACTTCACCAAGTGAAAGCTCTCCCAAAAGTAGGTGAATGATTAATTTGAGAAAAATTGGCTATCTGCAATACTTTTAGAGATAATTCGCATTTACTCATTTTGAGTAGGTGAGTAATTGGCTATGGGTCTGAAACTTCACCAAGTGAAAGCTCTCCCAAAAGTAGGTGAATGAGTTATTTGAGAAAAATTGTCTATCTGCAATACTTTTAGAGATAATTCGCATTTACTCATTTTGAGTAGGTGAGTAATTAGCTATGGGTCTGAAACTTCACAGAGTGAAAGCTCTCCCAAAAGTAGGTGAATGATTAATTTGAGAAAAATTGGCTATCTGCAATACTTTTAGAGATAATTCGCATTTACTCATTTTGAGTAGGTGAGTAATTAGCTATGGGTCTGAAACTTCACCAAGTGAAAGCTCTCCCAAAAGTAGGTGAATGAGTTATTTGAGAAAAATTGGCTATCTGCAATACTTTTAGAGATAATTCGCATTTACTCATTTTCAGTAGGTGAATAATTAGCTATGGGTCTGAAACTTCACCAAGTGAAAGCTCTCCCAAAAGTAGGTGAATGAGTTATTTGAGAAAAATTGGCTATCCGCAATACTTTTAGAGATAATTCGCATTTACTCATTTGAGTAGGTGAGTAATTAGCTATGGGTCTGAAACTTCACCAAGTGAAAGCTCTCCCAAAAGTAGGTGAATGATTAATTTGAGAAAAATTGGCTATCTGCAATACTTTTAGAGATAATTCGCATTTACTCATTTTGAGTAGGTGAGTAATTAGCTATGGGTCTGATACTTCACAGAGTGAAAGCTCTCCCAAAAGTAGGTGAATGATTAATTTGAGAAAAATTGGCTATCTGCAATACTTTTAGAGATAATTCGCATTTACTCATTTTGAGTAGGTGAGTAATTAGCTATGGGTCTGAAACTTCACCAAGTGAAAGCTCTCCCAAAAGTAGGTGAATGAGTTATTTGAGAAAAATTGGCTATCTGCAATACTTTTAGAGATAATTCGCATTTACTCATTTTGAGTAGGTGAGTAATTAGCTATGGGTCTGAAACTTCACCAAGTGAAAGCTCTCCCAAAAGTAGGTGAATGAGTTATTTGAGAAAAATTGTCTATCTGCAATACTTTTAGAGATAATTCGCATTTACTCATTTTGAGTAGGTGAGTAATTAGCTATGGGTCTGAAACTTCACAGAGTGAAAGCTCTCCCATAAGTAGGTGAATGAGTTATTTGAGAAAAATTGGCTATCTGCAATACTTTTAGAGATAATTCGCATTTACTCATTTTGAGTAGGTGAGTAATTAGCTATGGGTCTGAAACTTCACCAAGTGAAAGCTCTCCCAAAAGTAGGTGAATGATTAATTTGACAAAAATTGGCTATCTGCAATACTTTTAGAGATAATTCGCATTTACTCATTTTGAGTAGGTGAGTAATTAGCTATGGGTCTGAAACTTCACCAAGTGAAAGCTCTCCCAAAAGTAGGTGAATGAGTTATTTGAGAAAAATTGGCTATCTGCAATACTTTTAGAGATAATTCGCATTTACTCATTTTGAGTAGGTGAGTAATTAGCTATGGGTCTGAAACTTCACCAAGTGAAAGCTCTCCCAAAAGTAGGTGAATGATTAATTTGACAAAAATTGGCTATCTGCAATACTTTTAGAGATAATTCGCATTTACTCATTTTGAGTAGGTGAGTAATTAGCTATGGGTCTGAAACTTCACCAAGTGAAAGCTCTCCCAAAAGTAGGTGAATGAGTTATTTGAGAAAAATTGGCTATCTGCAATACTTTTAGAGATAATTCGCATTTACTCATTTTGAGTAGGTGAGTAATTAGCTATGGGTCTGAAACTTCACCATGTGAAAGCTCTCCCACAAGTAGATGAATGAGTTATTTGATAAAAATTGGGTATCCGCAATACTTTTACAGATAATTAGCATTTACTCATTTTGAGTAGGTAAATAATTAGCTATGGGTCTGAAACTTCACCATGTGAAAGCTCTCCCAAAAGTAGGTGAATGAGTTAT
The DNA here is from genome assembly GCA_964017235.1 of Sabellastarte sp. h YS-2021. Taxonomy (NCBI): domain Eukaryota; kingdom Metazoa; phylum Annelida; class Polychaeta; order Sabellida; family Sabellidae; genus Sabellastarte; species Sabellastarte sp. h YS-2021. Next base: position 75,597,462 of record OZ024928.1, on the reverse strand, counting down.
TTGAGAAAAATTGGCTATCTGCAATACTTTTAGAGATAATTCGCATTTACTCATTTTGAGTAGGTGAGTAATTGGCTATGGGTCTGAAACTTCACCAAGTGAAAGCTCTCCCAAAAGTAGGTGAATGAGTTATTTGAGAAAAATTGTCTATCTGCAATACTTTTAGAGATAATTCGCATTTACTCATTTTGAGTAGGTGAGTAATTAGCTATGGGTCTGAAACTTCACAGAGTGAAAGCTCTCCCAAAAGTAGGTGAATGATTAATTTGAGAAAAATTGGCTATCTGCAATACTTTTAGAGATAATTCGCATTTACTCATTTTGAGTAGGTGAGTAATTAGCTATGGGTCTGAAACTTCACCAAGTGAAAGCTCTCCCAAAAGTAGGTGAATGAGTTATTTGAGAAAAATTGGCTATCTGCAATACTTTTAGAGATAATTCGCATTTACTCATTTTGAGTAGGTGAATAATTAGCTATGGGTCTGAAACTTCACCAAGTGAAAGCTCTCCCAAAAGTAGGTGAATGAGTTATTTGAGAAAAATTGGCTATCTGCAATACTTTTAGAGAGAATTCGCATTTACTCATTTTGAGTAGACGAGTAATTAGCTATGGGTCTGAAACTTCACCAAGTGAAAGCTCTCCCAAAAGTAGGTGAATGATTAATTTGAGAAAAATTGGCTATCTGCAATACTTTTAGAGATAATTCACATTTACTCATTTTGAGTAGGTGAGTAATTAGCTATGGGTCTGAAACTTCACCAAGTGAAAGCTCTCCCAAAAGTAGGTGAATGAGTTATTTGAGAAAAATTGGCTATCCGCAATACTTTTAGAGATAATTCGCATTTACTCATTTGAGTAGGTGAGTAATTAGCTATGGGTCTGAAACTTCACCAAGTGAAAGCTCTCCCAAAAGTAGGTGAATGATTAATTTGAGAAAAATTGGCTATCTGCAATACTTTTAGAGATAATTCGCATTTACTCATTTTGAGTAGGTGAGTAATTAGCTATGGGTCTGAAACTTCACAGAGTGAAAGCTCTCCCAAAAGTAGGTGAATGATTAATTTGAGAAAAATTGGCTATCTGCAATACTTTTAGAGATAATTCGCATTTACTCATTTTGAGTAGGTGAGTAATTAGCTATGGGTCTGAAACTTCACCAAGTGAAAGCTCTCCCAAAAGTAGGTGAATGAGTTATTTGAGAAAAATTGGCTATCTGCAATACTTTTAGAGATAATTCGCATTTACTCATTTTGAGTAGGTGAGTAATTAGCTATGGGTCTGAAACTTCACCAAGTGAAAGCTCTCCCAAAAGTAGGTGAATGAGTTATTTGAGAAAAATTGTCTATCTGCAATACTTTTAGAGATAATTCGCATTTACTCATTTTGAGTAGGTGAGTAATTAGCTATGGGTCTGAAACTTCACAGAGTGAAAGCTCTCCCATAAGTAGGTGAATGAGTTATTTGAGAAAAATTGGCTATCTGCAATACTTTTAGAGATAATTCGCATTTACTCATTTTGAGTAGGTGAGTAATTAGCTATGGGTCTGAAACTTCACCAAGTGAAAGCTCTCCCAAAAGTAGGTGAATGATTAATTTGACAAAAATTGGCTATCTGCAATACTTTTAGAGATAATTCGCATTTACTCATTTTGAGTAGGTGAGTAATTAGCTATGGGTCTGAAACTTCACCAAGTGAAAGCTCTCCCAAAAGTAGGTGAATGAGTTATTTGAGAAAAATTGGCTATCTGCAATACTTTTAGAGATAATTCGCATTTACTCATTTTGAGTAGGTGAGTAATTAGCTATGGGTCTGAAACTTCACCAAGTGAAAGCTCTCCCAAAAGTAGGTGAATGATTAATTTGACAAAAATTGGCTATCTGCAATACTTTTAGAGATAATTCGCATTTACTCATTTTGAGTAGGTGAGTAATTAGCTATGGGTCTGAAACTTCACCAAGTGAAAGCTCTCCCAAAAGTAGGTGAATGAGTTATTTGAGAAAAATTGGCTATCTGCAATACTTTTAGAGAGAATTCGCATTTACTCATTTTGAGTAGGTGAGTAATTAGCTATGGGTCTGAAACTTCACCATGTGAAAGCTCTCCCACAAGTAGATGAATGAGTTATTTGATAAAAATTGGGTATCCGCAATACTTTTACAGATAATTAGCATTTACTCATTTTGAGTAGGTAAATAATTAGCAATGGGTCTGAAACTTCACCATGTGAAAGCTCTCCCAAAAGTAGGTGAATGAGTTATTTGAGAAAAATTGGCTATCTGCAATACTTTTAGAGATAATTCGCATTTACTCATTTTGAGTAGGTGAGTAATTGGCTATGGGTCTGAAACTTCACCAAGTGAAAGCTCTCCCAAAAGTAGGTGAATGAGTTATTTGAGAAAAATTGTCTATCTGCAATACTTTTAGAGATAATTCGCATTTACTCATTTTGAGTAGGTGAGTAATTAGCTATGGGTCTGAAACTTCACAGAGTGAAAGCTCTCCCATAAGTAGGTGAATGAGTTATTTGAGAAAAATTGGCTATCTGCAATACTTTTAGAGATAATTCGCATTTACTCATTTTGAGTAGGTGAGTAATTAGCTATGGGTCTGAAACTTCACCAAGTGAAAGCTCTCCCAAAAGTAGGTGAATGATTAATTTGACAAAAATTGGCTATCTGCAATACTTTTAGAGATAATTCGCATTTACTCATTTTGAGTAGGTGAGTAATTAGCTATGGGTCTGAAACTTCACCAAGTGAAAGCTCTCCCAAAAGTAGGTGAATGAGTTATTTGAGAAAAATTGGCTATCTGCAATACTTTTAGAGATAATTCGCATTTACTCATTTTGAGTAGGTGAGTAATTAGCTATGGGTCTGAAACTTCACCAAGTGAAAGCTCTCCCAAAAGTAGGTGAATGATTAATTTGACAAAAATTGGCTATCTGCAATACTTTTAGAGATAATTCGCATTTACTCATTTTGAGTAGGTGAGTAATTAGCTATGGGTCTGAAACTTCACCAAGTGAAAGCTCTCCCAAAAGTAGGTGAATGAGTTATTTGAGAAAAATTGGCTATCTGCAATACTTTTAGAGAGAATTCGCATTTACTCATTTTGAGTAGGTGAGTAATTAGCTATGGGTCTGAAACTTCACCATGTGAAAGCTCTCCCACAAGTAGATGAATGAGTTATTTGATAAAAATTGGGTATCCGCAATACTTTTACAGATAATTAGCATTTACTCATTTTGAGTAGGTAAATAATTAGCTATGGGTCTGAAACTTCACCATGTGAAAGCTCTCCCAAAAGTAGGTGAATGAGTTATTTGAGAAAAATTGGCTATCTGCAATACTTTTAGAGATAATTCGCATTTACTCATTTTGAGTAGGTGAGTAATTGGCTATGGGTCTGAAACTTCACCAAGTGAAAGCTCTTCCAAAAGTAGGTGAATGAGTTATTTGAGAAAAATTGGCCATCTGCAATACTTTTAGAGGTAATTCGCACTTACTCTTTTTGAGTAGGTGAGCAATTAGCTATGGGTCTGAAACTTCACCAAGTGAAAGCTCTTTGGGATAGCTGCTCTGCAGAGATACCCTGAAGATAAAAAATTTCGTCGAAATCACTCTATGTAGCACGGTTTTCGAAATATTAGCATTTTTGTGTTTTGCAATTTTTGCGCAAAAATTCGAAAATTCAAAATGGCCGCCATTTTTGGGAAGACAAAATTTTTTTGAAAATTGGCATGGCTACTCTGCAGAGATACCCTGTGGGTCAAAAATTTCGTCGAAATCGCTCTATCTAGCACGGTTTTCGAGATATAAGCATTTTTGTGTTTTGCAATTTTGCGAAAAATTCGAAAATTCAAAATGGCCGCCATTTTTTGAGAGAAATTTTTTGTTTGAAAATTGGCATGGCTACTCTGCAGAGATGCCCTGTGGGTCAAAAATTTCGTCGAAATCGCTCTATCTAGCACGGTTTTCGAGATATAAGCATTTTTATGTTTTGCAATTTTTGCGAAAAATTCGAAAATTCAAAATGGCCGCCATTTTTGGCGAGACAAAATTTTTTTGAAAATTGGCATGGCTACTCTGCAGATATACCTTGTGGGTCAAAAATTTCGTCGAAATCGCTCTATCTAGCAGGGTTTTCGAGATATAAGCATTTTTATGTTTTGCAATTTTTGCGAAAAATTCGAAAATTCAAAATGGCCGCCATTTTTGGCGAGACAAAATTTTTTTCAAAATGGGGACAACTACTCTGCAGAGATACCCTGCGGGTCAAAAATTTCGTCGAAATCGCTCTATCTAGCACGGTTTTCGAGATATAAGCATTTTTGTGTTTTGCAATTTTTGCGAAAATTTCGAAAATTCAAAATGGCCGCCATTTTTGGCGAGAAAAATTTTTTTTGAAAATTGGGAAAAGTACTCCGCAGAGATATCCTGCGGGTCAAAAATTTTGTCGAAATTGCTCTATCTAGCACGGTTTTTGAGATATAAGCATTTCTGTGTTTTGCAATTTTTGCGAAAATTTCGAAAATTCAAAATGGCCGCCATTTTGGGCGAGACAAAATTTTTTTGAAAATTGGGAAAAGTACTCCGCAGAGATACCCTGCGGGTCAAAAATTTCGTCGAAATCGCTCTATCTAGCACGGTTTTCGAGATATAAGCATTTTTGTGTTTTCCTTATTTGGAAAATTCGCAATGATTAATTAATCATTAATTACTCGGCCATTTCTTGACCAATCAATGCCAAAATCTAATGATTTCCAGATTTTAATAGAATGAATGTATTTGCCAAGTTTCAGGTGAATTGATAAAATTCCTTTCAAGTTATCATCCGGACAAGCTTCCCCATCGAAAAAAGACATTTTTGGTCATGTGACCTCTCTGATTGGTTGAAATGTCACTGCAGCATATTCAAAAAAATTCCCCAAGGCTACTGCCTAAACCTGCCAAATTTGAAAAGAATCCGCCTAACGGTTACAGAGTTATAAGGAAAACAAAATGCGGAGCCGGCGGAGCCGCCGGAGCCTGAAGCTCTCCCATACACAAACAAGCGTCCCTTGCGGGACGCTTAATACATGTAGTAAGTATGTGCCACACAGAGTATACAGTCCAAAAATCATTTCCAATTTTCCTATAAAATTGATATTAAAGAAAAAAATATTGTTAAAGTGGCCTAAATCCCACAGCCTGGGAAAACACAAACAGACTGCAGGAGATACAGAAAGTGTGAAAAAGTACAACTGATGAGGAGTGTTCCAGAGCAGACAGTTTAACCTATGTAAAATTACAAAAGAAACAACACTCTTAAGAAAAAAGTATGAAGACAAAGTATCAAAAGTAGAGAACAGCAAGATGAGAGCATCAATTTGCACACTGGGAATAAAGTATAACTGTCAATTATGTAAAAGTACATCTAATAATCAGTAACAGCAAATCCCTATAGCTTCACGCTTGGAGAGTTGTGTCATAAATATGCCAGTATAAAAATCCTGGTTTGGCATGATCAATGGTCACACTGACATGTTGCACACTACATCTCCCAAAGAACATCCTAGCCTAGTTTGATCTTCTTCCACCTTGCAGATATGGAGATATGGCCCAGAAGGTTGGCAGGCGACACCTTCCCACCCACACAACATGGGTGAAAACAATACCTAAACAGCCTTTATAGGCTGTAGCGTAAAAAAATAGCCAGCCTCAGCAGGCAAGAACCCCCAGCCCACAGGTACAACTAAATGGGCAATAACAAGGAGATCTGGAAGTGTACAGAACCCAAGAGATGTTTTTCAGATGTAAGAACTTTCACGTAGTTGAAGAAGGGGAAAACTCCCATAGTTTATTCATTCTTGATGAAAGTTCCAAGGCCAAAGACTAATACGTAACAAATATTGGGCCATTTTAGAACTAGAAATAGGACGCCCTGTTGATAGTAGGTGCGAATAGAAACAGGATAGCATAGAAGAACACACATTATCATGTGTAATGTCCACCCATGAACCTTTTGCCAAAATTGTACAGTAGTCTTACAAGACCCTGTTTCATTTGTAAAATATATCAATGATGCTTAAATATTTGTTAGTGTAGATGTAAATTATTTCAGCTTCATGCCTTTTTGCATTGGTTGGGTCGAAAATTTTGACGAAATCACTCTATCTTGCACGGTTAAGAAGATAGAAGCAAATTCCTGTTTTTCTATTTTTTGCAAAAATTTGAAAATTCAAAATGGCCGCCATTTTTGGGAAAAGGAAAATTTTTTGAAAATTGCCAAGAGTACATTTTTTAGATACCCTATGGGTCGAAAATTTCAACGAAATAACTCTATTTTGCACGGTTAAGGCAAGTTTGTGTTTTTCCATTTTGGGCAAAAATTCAAAATGGCCGCCATATGTGGGGAGGGGAAATTTTTTTTTTGAAAATTGCGCAGAGTACATTTCTTAGATAACCCTGTGGGTCGAAAATTTCGACGAAATCACTCTATCTCGCACAGTTAAGGAGATAGAAGCAATTTTGTGTTTTGCCATTTTTGGCAAAAATTCGAAAAATCAAAATGGCCGCCATTTTTGGGAAAAGGAAAATTTTTTTAAAATTGCAAAGATTACATTCCTTAGATACCCTGTGGGTTGAAAATTTCGACGAAATCGCTCTATCTCGCACGGTTAAGGAGATAGAACAAATTTGTGTTTTTCCATTTTGGGCAAAAATTCGAAAATTCAAAATGGCCACCATATGTGGGGAGGGGAAATTTTTTTTTGAAAATTGCAAAGAGTACATTCCTTAGATACCCCATGGGTTGAAAATTTCGACGAAATCGCTCTATCTCGCACGGTTTAGGAGATATGAGCACTTTTGCCTTTTTAAGTATTCAAAATAGCCAATTACTCATTTATTTAATTAATTACTCATTCATCTATGAATCAATTCCCCCCAAAAGCAATCCCATACAAGCTATTATCCCAATGAACCTCCGTACCAAATTTCAGAAAGCTAGGCTTAATAGCATTCCTTAAATGTCTGGAAACCAAAGAGCTACTCAAAAGTAGCAAAGTAGCTATTACTCAGTTAGCTATAGAGCTATCATCACCAAAAGCAATCCCATACAAGCTATTAACCCAATAAACCTGCATGCCAAATTTGGTAAAGATAGGATAAGAACTGTTGCCTAAAATGTCTGGAAACCAAGGGGACGCCGGACGGCGGAAAAAGCAAAAATAATATGTCCACCCCCCAGTGGGGTGGACATGATGATACCACTCAACCTTAAAGCTGGGGTCAAAGTTTGACCCTTGAACTTTGACCCTTGCAATATATTCACAGGCCATGATTTCTTATAAGTTGTTTTCATATTCTGAAGCCCCAGAACCAATTATAAGGGACACAGCATGATGACGCCACTTGACCTTGAAGCATCAAATTTGACACTTGCAAAGATTGGCATGCTATGGTTTCCTAAAAGTTTTCACTTAGACGCCCTAGAAGCAATAACAAGGGAGATATTAGAGGTTTGTAGTATGATGACCCTCACTTGACCTTGAAGCAAAAGATTTGAAGGACATGATTTCCTAAAAAACATTTTTCTCATTCTGAACCCCTAGACCCAATGATAAACAAGATATTCGACCTTTTTATATGAGGACTCCTGAATCTGACATTAAATTTGTGATATGGAGGCCATATTATATTCAAAACAAGGTCACAATTACTCTCATGCAAGCTTTCCTAGCCATCTACATTTTATGCAAATCTGATGAAGGTAGCTGCAATATTTCAAGTTTTAGAATATATTAATGATTTTCAAATAATCGGTTATGATGGCCATGTTGTTTTTTAAAATGAGGACAAAATTTTTAAGACATGTTTTCACAGCCATAAACATTCTCTGTAAATTTGAAGACATCTTCATAAATGAATGAGAAAATGTGGTTTATGTAAAAATGCGACAAATGCACACATGCATGTACGGACACCGGCACACACACACACATGGAAGATGTGTTTAATGGAGCAGTTTTTTCAATGAAGAAGTTAAAGACCAAAAGTATTTAAATCGTTTGTATGGCAACAGCTTTTGCCAAATACCCCCCAAAGCCTAACCAGCTCCAGATCCTTTTGGGGTAAATATATCCTGAAAATTTGGGGAAATCTGTGCATGTGTTTAGGCTGTGCAACACCCACAAACTTTAAGGCCCAAAAGTCTTGAAAGTGTTGCCATGGCAAAGAGGTATGCTGGATACCCCCCAAAACTGAATCAGCTCTAGATCCTCTTGGGGTAAATATATCCTGAAAATTCGATGAAAATATGTGCATGGGTTTAGGCTATGGAACACCCAGAAGCTTTAATCCCCCACCACTGTTGCCCAAAGGGCACAGGGGATGAGTATAACCCCAGCCTTTATGGGCTGGAGCTAAAAACATAACACCAATAAAGGTAGACCAGATTTAATTCTGTATTGTACAGTTTATTAAGTTATTTTGAACATATTACACAAAGGCATGAACAGACAGTACAAAAATTAGTAATTTTCATATTAACTGATGTGAACGAGTATGAATGAAAGTGGGAACTGAGGTCAGCTCATTACATCCTTATAACCACAAAAAAAAAAAAAAAAAGCTATAATGGTCATATGATTCTAAATAACTTCAAAGGTTAAGTACATACAGGTCACAAATTTGTCCCATATCCAACGAATATACATGCCAAAAGTCATTTGCATAATTATATTAATGTTAAACGAAATGTTAAGTATTGCAACCTGACAGCTGAGACTCGCACAACATAATTAATCCACATGAAAAACACATGACTTAAACTTTTCTTTTGTGAAAAACTCATTGCGGTTAAAGTTTTTACCAAATATGGTTGACAAGCAAGTGTCATGTTTTATGTCCTTGAAAAGTCAGGTATCTAAGTGCTTGATCTCTGAACTGGCAGATTCTAAGACACACTATCTAATGAGACATAAATCAAAAGTAGGACTCACATTTTAGTATTCTCATTGTCAAAAGAAACATCTTATCTTTTCCCACCATGCCAAAAAAAAGATACATGCCAAAGCAAATTATTTCAATACTTTTGATGTCGAAGGAGATACCAAATAGAGTCCACAATGTAACTGCAGTTGCACAAGTCCCTTTGCAAGGGAGGGCTATTTTGTGGCAAGAGAGATATTTATACAAACTGATTATGGCATTGATAAACATTGATGATACATCAATAGCAATACAAATCAGTTGATGATGGTAGGAATTTATGAATATAAACAAAACATATGGAATATATTCATTCATAAAATTTAAAAAAAGACACATTTTAACTGAAATATTGGAAATACATTAAGATACAAACAAACAAGAAGATCTGTTTATAGACTAATATTGTCAATATTATTTTAGTATTTTCATTGTTCCTATTTTCCAAATACCCACACAAACATCAAACAAATGTACTGAAGATAATACAAGAAACTGAATGCACGAGTCAATTAAAAAATATTTAATTCATTAAATCAAAGAAAAAAAAATTTTATTTTCTTCCCTTGTCTGAAGTTACCATGACAAAAATGTTGAAGAGAGTGACTTTCACCTATGACTGGGGCTCAGTCTTCTAGTGAGAAATACACTTGCCTCCCACTTCTAAGGTTGGGGGTTCAAACCTTGGACCAGACCTTATGTGGGAAACTTGGTACATGTAGTTGCTTACCGATGCCGGGCAGTTCACAGTACAGACTCTTAACTAGTATATACTAGTTTCCACTGCCCGTAAAACTACCTGGCATGGTATCACCTATGCAATGTGTTGTAAGTGACATAAAACCCAATTAAATCAAATCCGTTCCATTATGTCTGTGTGACATTGTGCCAGAGTACTCCAAACCAGTGTTGAGAAACTGAGTACAAACTACTAAACTGGAAACACATAAAACTATTAAGTATTGTCTTTTATTTCCATTAATAAAAAAAGGATGAAACTAATCTCCAGTCAACTTTGTTGACATAAGTGGAATTCAGGGCATCTCCTGCAATAGTTGGCCCTGTTTTTCTTGGAGTCGCATTCCTATCTTGAGTCTACATTTTCTACAAGTCAAAACGCCAAACTGATCCCTAACTGGTGTGTTTTATTGTTTTAGCTCTTGCTTAAGGAGTTTGTCAGCATTACTTGTCTTGTTCGGAGTTGCGGTAAGTTTCACATGGTTTAATTATACACCACATGAAATGGATTTTTTCTGTGAACCTGTTCAGGTTACAGATATATCTCTATGCCTGTATCTCCTCTACCTCCTGTTCCTCAGTCTTTTTCGGTCTGGTGAATCGACTTATTGTCCTGTAAAATACATGGATCGATAAACATGTAACTTTACATTCAAATCCTTTTACTGTAATTTAAGTCAAATATATTTGTTACACTGAATTTGTGAAAATTTCAGGGAATTCCTGTAATTCCTACATGGACTGAGGAATTCGTTGGCATTGATGTTCACAAATAAAAACACAATAGGCATTCACTTTTTCCTCACTTTTGTCTTCCAACATTTCAGAAGCCATATTATAATGCAATTCACTATTAACATTTACCCCAAAACTGACAAAGCTACTTTGATAATCGCTTTTGCAATAATTGGTCTCAGTAGTCAAGTGGTGAACACATTCAGGATTTAAGTGCTTGACTCTTGCCTCTGTGGTTGTAGCTTCGGTACTAGTTATGGCACAATGTGGTCCTGTCCTTATATCAACTCAGTTGTTGAAAGGGATGTAAAAACCCCACCAATCCCAAGGTACAAGATGAATTTATTCTCAATAGTATGTACAGTAAACTGTTTAACTGGAAACTCAAAACAACCAGAAAATGTGGTCCCAGTTATTGCAGACTCTCATTTATAGTCACAAATAAAGGACTGTCTGATGATGGCACCTTAAAGCTTGTCACACACTTAGGTCTAAGTTTGACTTGAACTGGTTCTGCTGATGCAGAGGCCACTCTATCTGACATTCATTGGTCACTTTACTGTTTGCTTTTGTAAGTTTCAGTAGAGGTTTAACATAAACGTAGGTATTTAGGGATCAGGGTCTTAGGGACAAATGTGGCAACTGATGTTACTTTAAATTAGGGCTGACAGGTGCTGAAAAATAGCAGCGAGTACTCGCCCTCTGACAACTGGCCTGAATTCGAGTAACCTCGAGATTTAGTATCTACCATTAGAAGTCTTCTGCGATCAAATAGTCGGTTCTCGAAACGAAACTTTTGAAGAAAAACGTCTTCTATTTGTTCAGATATTATAGAATATGGAGTAAATTATATGTTTTCAAGCGAAAATAACAACTTTAATTGATATTATGTGACGGAAATGCAAAAATGTAGCATTTTTTACACAATCGTTTCATTACGTGGGTGATAATATAATATCTCACGAGTAACCGAGTATTTAAAATGGACTCGAGTACTAGCAAAGATCGACCCGTCTATCGAGGCTCGAGTACTCGTTGGCAGCCCTACTTTAAATGACATTTAGTCTTTTATATGACTGCATGTTCACTTTGGAGCTAAATCCAATTTTTAGATGTGTTATGTTTAATCTGTCATTCATGGTTAAAACCACAGTTAATGAAGGAGTAAGAAAACACAGTGATTATTTAAATATTTATACAAACCCAACAAAGCTTTTGTCTATTGATCCTGGTTCTAATACAACAAGGGACTCAATGGTCGATATCTTTGACAAAATTTCTTGTTTCTGTGTCTCATCCTCTGCGTGCTCCAATACTGCAGCTTTAATGCTATTCAACTGTGAATGGTACAAGAGATTTTGACACAATTTAGGGTAGTTCCAACTGACAAATTTTTCTTCTTTGGCTCTGGGCAGTCATGATTTACCTTGTGTGGTATTTCTGAAGAACTCTTCATATTTGAAAAACAGAAATGTACTTCGGAGCTTAAATATGGTTCAGAAAGAATCCAGGCTTTTGCTACTTTTCTACACAAATAAAAAAAGTATCCACACACACAACTGAATGTTAAGTTGATTACAGCCATCAGAAAAAACTTCAATTTAGCCAGGAATTTCAGTTTACATCGACATGTCAATGACACAGGCAATGTAAAGGTGAGATAGAGTAAGGAATCTAAAGTTCGCCAGAAATCTAAATTTCACCACCTCTAAAACCTTCACTTAATTCTATGAAAAAAAGATGTTTGTCTTTCTTAAACTTCACCTCAATTGGCAAATTCAGATACGTGGCAAATTTTACATTTCTTACTCAGTCTGACCCTGTGCCAGTGAGTGTTTAGTTTAGATATTTAAATTTAAAAGAGAATCCTACTAAACAGAGTTCTACTTCTGGGCAAGGTTTTACAAAGCCTACATTGGAAAAGAGAAAGTTAAGGAAGGTCAATTTCTTTCGTTTGGGAAGGCCTCCTTAAAATTCAGTTTCACAAAGTCTCCTTACCAAAGGTGTTCCTTCAAACTTTACAGAGGGATAAAAAATGATTAAACATTCCTTAGAGTATATTTCCTTCAATCTAAGGTACATCCTTTCCTTCAAGGTCTCCTTTTGAAACTGAGTTTCATTAAAAGGAGAAATTCAAGGAAAACCTTAAATTTAAGGTGAGCTTTATCTTAAAAAGGCTTTGTAAAACTGGGCTCTGGAGGTTTGAATACAACACTTTAGCACAAACCAATGTCCTCTACAGTGCTGGTGAACAACAGATTAATCAAAATATAAACAATGGACATATTTTTGCTTTCATTATAATCATAAAACATAAAGTAGTTAATAGAAGCAAGAAATACAAGTACTTATTACCTCAGCAAAGGAGGTTATAGTTTTTAGTGCATTTAACTGTCTGTTCCTATGGATGTATTCAAAATAGCTCTAAAACTAATGAGCATGTCTTTGCATAATTTTTTTTATTGTATTGGGGTCTGGTCAAAGGAAGAATATATTATATTATGGAAAAGATCTGGATCATACTCTGGTTACAAAAAAACCCCAGAATTTTCAACAATCCCGTTTTCACATAATTTCATTGTGGTCATTGTATTAAACCCACGAGTATGATAGTTACACCACAGCAAAGGCCATTTTCCATTTTTTTTCTATTTGTTCAAAGACTGTGTGTACAAAAGGTGATATGTTGGAAATAGACATTTTTCAAAAAAAAAACCCAGTTTGATCATTCATATTTTGTAACTGTTCAAGTTTATTTATGAGGCTAGATTAATTTTGGTACTACCTAATGTCTATCAAATCAACAACTACAATAATAATGCCACCTGCACTGTACACAGTCATGGTATCCAATTTTTACTATTATCTTTTGAAATTTAAAAACTGTTAGGAATTTAAAATTTCTTTTTCTCAAAATGTTGTTCTAATAGTTTTTTTTTAATAAAAAATAGCTGTTACGAAATTTAGCAAGATCTCTGGCTGTAATTCACATGGAATAAAGTGCTACCATTGTACCATCCACGGACACGATTTCTACAAAATCCTTTCAACAGGTATAGAGTAAGGGTTACTATATAATACAGAGCCGGGTTAACAAGCTATTCTAAATAGGACATGCTTTTGTCGGTGATTTTCACTGGTCAAGAAGTGAAAATGGCCAGATTATAAATCTGTTTTAAAGGTTCACCAAGTAAACAAAAATTGTTTAACAGTAAACTATATAAAGTTAAATAAATATTTGCATAACTGTACTTATTGGCTTTGTCGTTATGAAATGCCAACTGGATCATAATTCTGTGACGGATTATTACTACACGAGATCACAACCTCTTAGTATCTCTGTACCTGTTGTTCTTGAGAGGATTTTGGTGATGTGTGAACACCAGCACTGCAAGACCACAACAATATGTCAGCAACTGTGACAACTGATGTATAACCATTGCAGATGCTTTAGGAAAATAAATCTTACCAGATGTGTGTCCAGTACTATTGTATCCCGCTGTAGTAATCTCACAAAGATGGGCACTCCGTTATGACCACCAATGATCTCATCAAATCTGGCAATAGTTTTATAAAGGTCTTCTAAATGTCCACTTTCTGCTTCTGCCCACATCTGCATGGGATAATATATCGTGCGAGTTAGAGAAGTTATTAGGACAACAAAAGTGTCAACAAAATATCACACAAATATTTCTGCAGACACTATCAAATCACATTTAAAATACTGCTGTTATTTTACACGTAGTTTCACAAAGTATTCAGGGCAACAAAATCTTCACACAAGCAGAAAAATTAACCCACTTCAAGTTCTAAGGGTCAACTTAAGGAGTTTAATATTTGAGTCATTGGCATAATATTAATGACTGTGGAAGACACAATGTACCAGAATACAACAGGACACCAAAAACAAATTTTTTTTTTTGACGCAGTGTATAAACCTTTGTACTAGTTTAGTGGACATATTCGCTAATGCAAGCATGGGCCTATAGCTGAATGTAATCAAACCCCTAACACCCATTAACATGATAAAAGTCACCACAAATATATAGATTAAACATCAAACCTTACAATATTATAAAATAATGCATTTACCGGTAATTGAAAAATGCATGTTGGAAATACCAGTATTTGCCTTTATAACAAAAATATATTGTTCACGTAACCAATCAATGCATTGTATCTTCCACATTCATGCTCAGCCAATGAAGACCCTTGAAACTCCTCAGTACAGGGAATTCCCACTTTTATTACAAATTTTGATATTTTATTGGAAAGGGTTGGCTTTTACACATATTGCACATGTTTTCGGGGATGGGCGATAAAAAGAACACGACTGTGAGCTTTCGTGAATGATATCGGTACTTATCCTCCAGTTATACCCACTTGTAGTTTATTTGAAGGAGTGTCCACTAAAATGCACTTTTAGAGAAAAATGCCTATTGCACACAAGATCTACATTAGGTAAAACCCCAATTAATGTAGAAATTTGTGAACAAGAAAACGTTCACAAGTGTCCAGTGTGGCCAATAATTTAGCCACGTTTTTTGCTTGATCAGGCCAAAAACTAAATCGGGCAAAGTTCACCTTAGTGCTCAGTTTTTAACCAAATTTGGTGAAAATCTGTCAAAAGAATCAGTACCTGTATTAACAAGCGAAGTTCAAACAAAATATTCTAACCGAAATGTTTGCCATAGTAACAGTATTTGATCATGCCCAAACTAAAGGTAAGTGTTATAGGTCGCTTTCATATTTTTAAGATGGATAGAGAGAAGGGTGAACAAGAGACTTAATGTCCCCTATTTCTAATTTCAAGTAAGCTAGTACCAATAAGTTCCCTTTTCAAGGGAGACTTCATTAAACTTATTCTATTTACAAAGTAATGCCCAATTGTACACTGTATTTTAATATTCCTATATGTATTTTTTAATTTTTTTTTTTTTTACAATATAATCTATCTTCGCCTTCTCCGAGGTGATAATGTTTGACCTTTAAATCCCTTAATTTCATTGGTCCAGTGGTTCTGGTGTCTAGGTAACTCCTATGTGACTCCTCTCCAGTCATTCAAACATTCACTCACTATCCATAAAAGATCATATTTCAGAGTTGTTACACAAACCAGCCACATTGACACTTTAATTCTTGTTGCGCCGACTGCCCCGCAGCCCACATGCCTCTCAGACTGGCTGTTTTCAGTAGAATCTACATAGTTTAGTTATCTCACATTTTGGTCATTTTTAAGCAACATTGACATATACCAAATGGATTACACCAAATTACACAGAATGACAAGGTATGTTTAAATAACACCATTGTAATATCCCAACTGTCATGTAGGGCACACATGGAAGTAAATTAAGTTTTAAATATTTTCTTTCACCTGAAAGTAGAACGGTCCAAAGATGGATATATCTGGCTTGAGTTTCACTGATACATTGTATAAAAGCCTGATTTATCTGTCTGTGGGACCACAAGGTGTAATATTACACAAACACTTCCAATATCACAGGATTTGAGCTCCAGTTGGCACAAACATCTACTTCTTATTACTTATAGTCTTTTCTAACCTTTATGTGTCATAAAACAGGTTTTATTTACATCTAGATTCTACTTCCTCCAGTTCAGCTTATAAAGAGTCCACTGTATATATCAACTTACCAAGATCAAACACTTTCCACTAGACAGTTTACTCCTGTCTACATATGGCTGGAGCAGATCAAGGGCTACTTTTGGTTCTCCCTGAAACAAAGGAATGCAAGTAAGCAGTGAGTTAAGTAACAGCTCCAAACAGGTCATATAGAATGTTTAACAATAACAATGTACATGTCTGAAATAACTTTCTTCCTGATTTGGAATGATTAAATGTTACTTGAAGAAATGTATTTCCCATAAGCTGGACTTCTGGGCATTCTCACTTTAGCTAACCTTGTTAATGATCTGTGTTAAATAAGTAACTATTTAACTGTACAATTGATGTGGTCAAGTGCTGTAATAGCTGAGGTTAGGACTAACCAGTTTTACTCTTTTCCTTTCTTCTTTTTTAATGGTAAGAATGGCATGAATCCAAATGAATATTTAATAAGTGGTTGTTGAAAACTTAATATTTTAGACTTTGTTTGAAGTTGAACTGACATTGATGAAAACAATAAGCATGGTAAAATATTTCCCATTTATCTTTACATAGGGTGAACATCTAGTGTATTAACTCATTACTATGACTCATGTACACATCCAACAAGTTTTCACCATACATCAGCAAAAATGCCCCTTTCTCACTACAGGTGGTACGTCCCGTGGAAGAAGGTTTACTCCGCGGCCGAACCGCCCCAAGGTCGCCCCATTTCTTCCAAGTTGTTCACACTACAGGCAGACGGCCACCGGTTGGACACGGTTTTTTAACCGTCAATAACAGTAGTATGACAGTACTACAGACACTGCTCAGCAAGAAGCAAACTAAACTCACCTAAACTTACACTAGTTGTTTCGCACGTCGGATAAACATGCGCAGAAACAAGCAATACCTTAACTTACCTCATGTCGCCGTATTACACTGAAAGACAACCAAATGAAAACCTTACATACACTGTGGACCACACCTTCGGTTACCTTAGTAAGAAATTCATACACGAAATCGTTTGCACATGTTCACGGTACCAAAATCAGAGGCGGAAATTTTAAACAGTTTAAAATTTCCGAAGGACTCACAAGGTAATGGATAGTTTGCCACTGACTTGCAAGTTTGCTAACAGATGTCAGACGGTGGTCCAAGGACAGGGGCGTTTCACCAAACACGGACTACCGCGGGCGATTCCGCCTGTAGTGTGAACGGGGTATAAGCAAAAAAAAAGTTATGGTTCACAAGCCACTCAAAATCCATATACTGACCTGCCGTAAAGCTAACAGAGCATTCAGAAAAGGAGCCTTGCTGAAGGCACCTACTGAGACTGATGCAGGCATAGTGTTCGTCAAGGCCAACATCTTTTCATAGCTCTCTCGTGTATTCTGTTAAAACAAGTGCAAAGTGACTTTTATTTGTATAATTTATACAGAAAAATGGTCAGTTAATGAGAAACTTCATCTACTTGGCGCAATATTCTACTGATTACACCGAAATTTACTGTTTTATATATCAATTCTGATGCATTTTCAGCTGAAGGTCAAACCAATATTGTAAAAAAAAATCTACTGTTGAGGGATTACACCACATCTACTTTTTATATATCAATTCTGATGTATTTTCAGCTGAAGGACAAACCAATATTACAAAAAAAATCTACTGTTGAGGGCTGATAGTAAAAGTCAGAAACATGTGAACACATACTTACAAGCCAGGTTTCAATTAACCTTTAAAAGATTTATAATATCCAAGTGCACAAACCATTTCTTCAAAGATATAATACTTATAACCAGGACTGGTGATATATAACCATAATATAAGATTTTGTACAGAGGTGAAACATTTTCCAAAAAGTAAGATCAAATATCTCCCAAACCTTGTCTGATTCTTCAAGAATAAAGCATTTGATTACTAGTCTTGTATTTTAAGTCCCCTATTGGCTATCAGGCTAAAATTTTATTTTAAAGACATGTGTATGTGCCAGTAGATTCATTCTGTTTTGGTTGATGACTTTCTCTTAAAAATGTTTAAACTGATTTCAAATGAAACTATTTAAATTTGACAAGTTAATGTATTATATGGACTAAATAAATATCTACTGTAACCTAAAATTTCACAGACCTTCCGACAACACAATACTTACAAAGTAAAATGATTGACTAATAATTCAGATATGAACTGTTAAACAGTAAGTAAATTGTTGCTACCTTAACATTACTGTTGAGCAGGTATTTCGAGTATAAGTTTGCAAAGAAAAAATTACATTCAGCTGTGGATTTCACATGTTTTTGAAGGCTGCTATTCTTTTCTTGGAAGTTTTACTTTCTTTCATGACAGTAAAAGTGACAAAACTTTCATTGATGTTACATGATAAATGGATGCATACATCATCCAAAAATCACTCAAAAAGTGAATGCATAGTTGTATAGTTTTATACACATACATTACGTTATATCAGCAAATTATCACCAATTTCAGTTACATACAAAATGTAGAAATTTTATCTTAAAATACTTACAAACTTAACAAACAAAAAGTTAAAATACAATAAAATTTCTACATTTTATTGTGTAAAATATCATTACCTTATCCTCACTATTGCTTGATTTCAACTCTATTGGGGGTGGTTTTTTTTAAATTTTTGACACCAAAAGTAGGTTGAAATCCTAAGTCAAAGTAATAATATCAAGCATTATTGTGGTGTAAAGTACTGAAATTTTAGGACAAGTAACTGTTGATTACCTTTTTGTTAATTTAAAGTTAAATAACTAAAACAACTTCATAAGTTGAAAATATTTATCAAATAAACATAGAAAAGCACCAGATGACAAACATGGGGGTTGAGATAAGGTAGGTTTTGGTGAAACCATGGTTGTTTGTGATTTTCCCAATGTGGTAGAAGTGAAAACAAAAAAACAAAACCAGCTCATCCTTTGCCAACCTTGGGATACTACCAACATGTGACAAGCATAAGTTCTCATTTTTGTACTAGTTTTAGAACAAGAGCTATTGGACAGTAGGCATAACTGTCTAGTGCCTCCCACGAGATACTCAATGCATCTACTGCCATCGTTTTGGGGTCTGGGATTGGAGAAATGTACAGAGGTAGCTTGTTGTTCATTTTTTTTTTTTTTTGCAAACATGTCTACCATTGGTCTGTGCCAAATTTGGCAAATCATCTGAAAAACTTTGGGATGAAGTGACCATTCTGTCTGTATGATTTTCAGATTTTGTCCCTACATGAAAAGCTGTCTGCTATCACATAGTAACAGCCCTGAATGTGGAGAGCCCTCAACAAAATTGTTCTGGGACTGTCCCTCCCTTCTTTGCTGAGATAGGCCATCAGTGTGGCATTGTCTGAAGCAACTGGAACCCTTTTGATTTGAGGATGAGTTTGACAAGCCTTTATCACTAGAAATACAGCCTTC
This sequence comes from Sabellastarte sp. h YS-2021, assembly GCA_964017235.1. NCBI lineage: Eukaryota > Metazoa > Annelida > Polychaeta > Sabellida > Sabellidae > Sabellastarte > Sabellastarte sp. h YS-2021. Next base: position 75,577,973 of record OZ024928.1, on the reverse strand, counting down.
AATTCCAAAACATTTATATGAAGACTTGTCTCTGTGTCCGACCACATTCCACTGACTGTCAGGTCTCCCGTATGTGCTCGCCAACCCTTCACGGACACATCAGTTAACAGTAGCAAATTGTGCAGGTTGTGGAGAGGATAACCTACTAACACATTCTCTGGATCTTTCCACCTTATCAGATGACTTCTCAAAATCTCTGAACAGGGAATCCGAATGTTCAGTGATTCAGGATATTTCCAATAGGTTTTAAGGTACCACTATAAATGGTCTCATGTGTAATCTGCCCATTGGTTCTGTCTTTTCTAGAGGTGCTAAAATCCCTATGAATTACATTAGAATCCTGGGAGTGGTTCTCAAACTTCCTTTTAAACCCTGTATTGCCTTTGTGAAAATACCCCACTTTTTTCTGTGGGGACACTTTGCCCTTATTTAGATCGAATCTGTAACCGAGGAAGTTAAAGTGTCGAGTTGGAGTTAGCTCTGACTTCTGAAACTTTATTACCCAACCGAGTTCTTCACAAACGCCACTAGTTGTCTTGATTACTCCAACCAAATTTGATGTGAGGGAGCCCAGAGTAACCAGTCGTCTAGGTACTGATGTATACAAATTTCCTGCTTTGAAGCACAAGTTTCACTTCTTTTGCTTTCACTATTTTTTGGGTGAACTTGAGTGGAGCCATAGCAACACCAAAAGGAAGTGCCCGGAACTGATAGGATTGTCCTGCTACATGGGCCCTCAGAAGATTTTGAGATTTTTTGTGTATGGGGATATGAAAGTAAGCATCTGTTAAATCTATGGAGACTTCCCTTTGCAAATGGTATTTCTAATCACTTCTGAGGTTTCCATTTTGAAGGTTGGGACGGATAGATGCCGCTTCACCAGACTTAAATCTGTAACTGGCCTCCATTTTTTCCCTAACTTTGGAACCAGAAATAACCTGCTGTAAAATTTGAGAGTTGTGGCCATTTATTGGACTTATCGCATTCTTACATCTGAACTACACCATATTTACGAAAAACCTTTTTCTTGCGATTTGCATATCTGTTGTGAATTGTTGAAATCCTCGCCAGAAACAGTCAACATATTACAAATATACCCAAAATCTGAAGAAATTATAAGCTTTATTCTATATTTTTGTGCATTTGCAGAGTTTTATAGTGATTATGTTGAGCAGAAATTCCATGTTTTGGTTATGATATTTTTTAACCTCAATCTCACTTATAATACAAGACCACTGCCGCGGTGTGTATCTCCCGCCGAGCATTAAAGGGGAGGAAATACCTTTCCGAGATATTCACAATTTTTCATTTTCCGCTAAAATCCAAGATGACATTTTTCCCCTAGGCACAGAATACTGTTGTACTAGCCCATGGGTGAAAAATTCGCTCGAAATCGCTCTGTCTGTTACCATTTTGAAGATATTTTCAATGTTTATTTTCTGCTAAAAATCCAAGATAGCCGCCAAAAGTGGCGAAAATTGAATTTTTTCCCTTTTGCATATTATACTCATGTACTACCCTGCTGGTCAAAAATTCACTCAAAATCGCTCTATCTCTTACAGTTTTCGAGATATTAAGACTTTTTCATTTTGCGCAAAAATCAAAGTAGCTATTACTCAGTTAGCTATGGACCTACAGGTCTCAAAATTTGCCATTACATAATACATCAAAAAGTAGGTGAACAACATATTTGACAAAAATCCTTTAAATTCAACAGTTTTGCTGTGGTAAGCGATTTACTCAATTGAAAACCATGAAAGTAGCTATTACTCAGTTAGCTATGGACCTACAGCTCTGAAACTTTGCCATGACACAGAACATTAAAAAGTACATAAACAACATATTTGACAAAAATCCTGTAAATTTTATAGTTTTGCTGTTATAAGTGATTTACTCAATGGAGAACCATCAAAGTAGCTAATACTCAGTTAGTTATGGACTTACAGGTCTCAAAATTTGCCATTACACAGTACATAAAAAAGTAGCTAAACAATATATCTGAGAAAAATCCTTTAAATTCAGCAGTTTTGCTGTTATAAGTGATTTACTCAATGGAGAACCATTAAAGTAGCTATTACTCGGTTAGCTATGGACCTACAGCTCTCAAAATTTGCCATTTCACAGTACATCAAAAGGTAGGTGAAGAACATATTTGAAAAAAATCCTCTAAATTCAACAGTTTTGCTGTTAAAGGTGATTTACTCAATGGAAACCCTCAAAGTAGCTATTACTCAGGTAGCTATGGAGATACAGCTGTGAAAATTTCCCATGACACAGTACATCAAATAGTAAGTGAACAACATATTTGACAATAATTCTCTAAATTTAATAGTTTTGGAGTTATAAGTGATTTACTCATTGTTGAAATTCAAAGTAGCCATTACTCAGTTAGCTATGGAAATACAGTTGTGAAACTTTTCCATGACACAGAACATTAAAAAGTAACCGATTAACATATTTGACAATAATTCCCTAAATTCAATAGTTTTGGAGGTATAAGTGATTTATTCAATGTTGAAATTAAGAAATTTAAAAGTAGCTATTACTCAGTTAGCTATGGACTTACAGCTCTGAAAATTCACCACGACACAGTACATCAAAAAGTAGATAAACAACATATTTGACAAAAAACCTCTATATTCAATAGTTTTTGAGTTATAAGTGACTTGCTGAATGGTCAAATGTTTAACTTAGTGTAGCTATTACTCAGCTAGCTATGGTGCTACACCTTGGAAACCTCACCATGATATAGCACATGAAGGAGTTGTTCAACAACATATTTGAGACCAATATTGTAAGTCAACAGTTACAAAGATAAAAGCAACTTACTCATTTTGGTCATTGTTAAAAACAGAAAATAGCTATTACTCACTTAGCTATCAAGATAGACCCCTAAAAATGGTACCATCTTGTAGGCATGGAGAAAGTAGCTGAACAACATATTTTACAGAAATGCTCTAAATGCAGTCGTTTTGGAGTTATGAGCACTTTACTGAAAGTAGCCACCATTGCTATTACTCACTTAGCTATGGACCTAGGTCTGAAAAATACCAAGCAGGCTATTTTTAGGCTGTATAAAAGTGCAACTACACACTTATGGCAGCCAGGCATGCAATAGAACCCTAAACTATGTACCATGTTATAGCTAAGGACAAAGTAGCTGAACAACATATTTTAGGAAAATACTCTAACTGCAATACTTTTGGAGTTACAATGGCTTTACTCAACAGTCAAAATTTCAAAGTAGCTATTACTCAGCTATCCGAGGTGCAACAGGTCTGAAACTTTACTATGTGATAGCTTACCAAAAAGTAGATGGATAACATATTTGAAAAGATTTCCCTAACTTTAATACTTTTGAAGATATTTGACATTTACTTCTTCTGTTATTTAGCTACAAATGAGAAAATAGCTATTACTCACTTATGGCATGCAATAGAGTCCCAAACTATGTACCATGTTATAGCTAAGGACAAAGTAGCTGAACAACATATTTTAGGAAAATACTCTAACTGCAATACTTTTGGAGTTACAATGGCTTTACTCAACAGTCAGAATTTCAAAGTAGCTATTACTCAGCTATCCAAGGTGCAACAAGAGGATGTTGCATCAATTTTGCGCTATATAAATGTTTCTATTCTATTCTATTCTAGGTCTGAAACTTTACTATGTGATAGCTTACCAAAAAGTAGATGTACAACATATTTGAAAAGATTTCCCTAACTTTAATACTTTTGAAGATATTTGACATTTACTTCTTCTGTTATTTAGCTACAAATGAGAAAATAGCTATTACTCACTTATGGCATGCAATAGAACCCCAAACTATGTACCATCTTATAGCTAAGGACAAAGTAGCTGAACAACATATTTCATGAAAAAACTGTAACTGCAATACTTTTTGAGTTATGAGTCCTTTACTCAAAGTAGAAAAAAAATCCACGGCAGCCATCTTGTTAACACCCGTGTCAGCCATCTTGTTTTTTTACTATGTGATAGCTTACCAAAAAGTAGATGTACAACATATTTGAAAAGATTTCCATAACTTTAATACTTTTGAAGATATTTGACATTTACTTCTTCTGTTATTTAGCTACAAATGAGAAAATAGCTATTACTCACTTATGGCATGCAATAGAACCCCAAACTATGTACCATCTTATAGCTAAGGACAAAGTAACTGAACAACATATTTCATGAAAAAACTGTAACTGCAATACTTTTTGAGCTATGAGTCCTTTACTCAAAGTCGAAAAAAAATCCACGGCAGCCATCTTGTTAACACCCGTGGCAGCCATCTTGTTTTTCAGAATCAGGAGAAAAAGATTCCCTGGCAAGTTTTTCCAATGATGAATGTATCCTGCAAATTTGGAAGCTCTAGCTATAATAGTTTTAGAGATAGAAAGGCTTTTGTAAAAACGTGACGAACGGACGCACGCACGCACGGACAGAGGGCATTTTATAATCTCCCGTACCGGGCCTATCGGCCGGCGGGAGATAATAATGGAAGAAAAAAATTAAATACTTTTAACAAACCAGAAATCTGAAGAAATTTATAAACTTATCTCATATTCCATGAATATGAGGACTTTTATTGTGATGTCATTAGAGGAAACATCATGTTTGTTGGGGGTACTAAAACATGAAGTCCCGAAATCGGTGCAGTTTTACATTGGCGACCTCCCGATATACATATTTTATTTTTTGTATCCACCCATCCTTAGTATTAGGAAGAAAAGGGTCAGTATTGTAGGGTGCAGACTCTAACTTTTCTGAATCCTGTGACAATGGGTTACCAGCCACTTTATTTTCCAATACACTGTGTCTATCATTTAGTTCTTCCTATTGTCTATCATTTAGTTCTTCCATAGGTGGTAAAGACACTGGTAAAGGTCGTTTAATTCCCCTATCTCTGGAAGAAAAGATCTTTGAAGGAGCTTCAACCAATGGCTCCATCATTGGTAGGTCCAAGACTGTTGTCCCTGTTTAGGGGAACTGCCTGTGTGAGGGATCTTCATCCACTTCCTCGTGTTTCTGGTGTGGAATCACAGACAGTGAGGGTGACCTATGCTTCTTAAACCATGCATGCCTATCTGCAGTGAGTCTCTTGACAGGAAAGGTGATCTTTCTCCTCCATCCTGAAAAACTGTGTTGATTACTGATGGTCACAGTCCCCGTCCTGGCCCATCTAAAATGACTGCCTCTGCTGTTTGTATCTCAGAAAAGATGGCAGATTTAGCTGTAGATTTTGATGCAGATCTCTCTTGGGATATGTTTTTGATGTGTTTCAACTTTGCCAGAATGAACTGCAGTGGACCAGATGTTAAAGAGGAAGAGGTCTGAACATCAGACACTGAAGTCTCAGAAGCATGAGAATCAATTCCCAACAAAAATCTACTAATTCTTTGGAAATACTGCCTTCTTTTGCTTTCCTCTCTACCTTTCTAGCATTTAACTTCTTAATCTGATCAGACCAAAATTGGAGACATCTGTAACAATCTTCAGGATTTTCTTTGACACAAATATCATTGCCCTTGCCTTTATCTCTACAAGAGGAACAATAGTTATGCGAATCCTTATCAGACATAAATGTCTACATCCAGGAGCTTGTTTGTTAACTTTCTTTACTTGAACTTCACCCATTTTAAAAAATGACACAAAAAGAAATGGTATATGCTAGGTGTCCATGTTTACTCTCCAACAACCAAAATAAATATGAACAATATCGGGAAACTACAGAAGTGGCGAATGCGCAGTCCACATATGCACAGCAAGTAAGCACCAAGAAGAATATTTCTTTTAAAATAATTCAAGTTGGTCATGAATGTTTGCTCTCGCCAACATAGAGCAATATTGAGGACAAGGTAATGGTATTTTACGCAATAAAAACAAACTAGAGAGAGGCAATGCATATTTGTATCCTTGCAAAGACAAAGTAATCCAGTTAACAAGCACTTTATCTAGCAGCCATGCTAGGAGCATACAATATCCTGTAGAGCATTTATCCCATTGTTGACCTTGAATGAAAGGGCTCAAGGTCAAATCAAAACATTCAACATGCAGTCACAGACAAACTGGCTCATCAATGAAGACATCCTGAAAATAGCTTTCCCCTGAATGAATGTCAATCCCTAGTACAGAGTAAAAAATCTAAAATTTGCCACATACCTGAAATTCTCCACATGTGGAAATGCTTAGAAAAATAATGAACTGAGGTGAGATTTGTTGAATGTATAGTAAATCAAGGGTTTTTGACCTGAAATATACCAAGTTTAAGACAAAACATCATTTTCAGCATAGAACTAGATTGGGCCAACTCGGCGCCAACATATCCCCAGACAGGTCATCACTCACGCCAAGGTTTTGATCGGGAATTTTTAAAAACATAATTACCCATTATTATATGAACTTCAGCACATCAATCTACTCTGTTTATATCTTCCCAAGGAAGATGGTGTATCCCCAGACGCCGAATACATAACTCAAATTATATTTTCAATCTTCCTGCAATGATAACTCTAAACCTATTTTCAAAGTATTTAAATGATTGATGATTGAATGTCCATTCTAAAATAATAATCCCAAAAGAGCATATCTGTTTCTATATTTGTTGACAAATAAAATATTATTTTTAACTCAACTCATCATACTTTTCAATCTTCCTTCAAAGTATTTAAATGATTGATGATTCAATGTCCATTCTAAAATTCATAATCCCAAAAGCGCATATCTGTTTCTATATTTGTTCACAAATAAAATATTATTTTAAAAAAAATTATTTATATTATTATTTTATTATATTATTTTTAGAATTTGCAAATTGTTTTCAGTTATTCATTTCCTCTATACCTATATATGTGGTCCATATATATGCAACCTAAATATGTGACACAATCTCAGTTCTGACTCCCCTTTGTGTTATATGTAATGAAGCCCACCACCTCCCACCCCCACCCCTCTCCCCTTCTCCACACCTCTCTCACTATTACACAAGATCTGCAACCCCATTGAGTTCTTTGTTTCTCATCCGATATCATTAAATACCTTTGTTTATTTAGTGTCACTCAATATAGCTGGAGGTCCCAGAGGTGGGAGGGGGGAATCGGGGTGGGGGATGTGGGTTGGGACTTAGTTTAGTTTATTAGTTTATTATAGTGACATGTATTATGTTGACAAGGATTATACAAAAACTATTGAAGTAATACCCAGCCCTATATGGGCTATATAAGTCACTTTAAATAGAGAGTTAATAACAAACAGAGCAAACATATTTTGAGGTAAGATACAGTAAATAAAGACAGCAATTCAATACATAAAAATTAACAATATAATTTACTTTTTCTTTCTTGCCACAAATCAAAAATAAAACTAGAGGATCGCTCGCAAAAAAAAAAGATAATGTTTTTGCATAGCAAAAACAAAGCGTCCCGAAAAGGCTATAAAGGTGAGTGCTAAAGTATTAAGAAAATGCTTCGTTTCTAGCCTTATACTGTTGTGGCAACCAAAGTCAGCGCAGTCTGCTCTATCTAGCACGGTTTTCAAGATATAAGCATTTTTGTGTTTTGCAAAAAATAAAAAAATTAAAAATGTCCGCTATATTTGGTGAGACAAAAATATTTTGAAAATTGGCATGGCTACTCTGCAGAGATACCCAGCAGGTCCAAAATTTTGTTGATTTCGCTCCATATAGCACGGTTTTCGAGATATAAGCATTTTTGTGTTTTGCAAAAACTTTGAAAATTCAAAATGGCCACCATTTTTGGGGAGACAAAAATTTTTGTCAAGACCACTGCCGCGGTGTGTATCTCCCGCCGAGCATTAAAGCAGAAGAAATAGCTTTTCCGAGATATTCACAATTTTTCATTTTCGTGTGTGAAAGCTCTTCCAAAAGTAGGTGAATGAGTTATTTGAGAAAAATTGGCTATCTGCAATACTATTAAGAGATAATTCACATTTACTCATTTTGAGTAGGTGAATAATTATCTATGGGTGTGAAACTTCAAGTGAAAGCTCTCCCAAAAGTAGGTGAATGAGTTATTTGAGAAAAATTGGCTATCCGCAATACTTTTAGAGATAATTCGCATTTACTCATTTTGAGTAGGTGAGTAATTAGCTATGGGTCTGAAACTTCACCATGTGAAAGCTCTCCCACAAGTAGATGAATGAGTATTTGATAAAAATTGGGTATCCACAATACTTTTACAGATAATTAGCATTTACTCATTTTGAGTAGGTGAATAAATAGCTATGGGTCTGAAACTTCACAGAGTGAAAGCTCTCCCAAAAGTAGGTGAATGAGTTATTCGAGAAAAATTGGCTATCTGCAATACTATTAAGAGATAATTCACATTTACTCATTTTGAGTAGGTGAATAATTATCTATGGGTCTGAAACTTCACCAAGTGAAAGCTCTCCCAAAAGTAGGTGAATGAGTTATTTGAGAAAAATTGGCTATCCGCAATACTTTTAGAGATAATTCGCATTTACTCATTTTGAGTAGGTGAGTAATTAGCTATGGGTCTGAAACTTCACCATGTGAAAGCTCTCCCACAAGTAGATGAATGAGTATTTGATAAAAATTGGGTATCCACAATACTTTTACAGATAATTAGCATTTACTCATTTTGAGTAGGTGAATAAATAGCTATGGGTCTGAAACTTCACAGAGTGAAAGCTCTCCCAAAAGTAGGTGAATGAGTTATTCGAGAAAAATTGGCTATCTGCAATACTTTTAGAGATAATTCACATTTACTCATTTTGAGTAGGTGAATATTTAGCTATGGGTCTGAAACTTCACCAAGTGAAAGCTCTGCCAAAAGTAGGTGAATGAGTTATTTGAGAAAAATTGGCTATCTGCAATACTTTTAGAGATAATTCGCATTTACTCATTTTGAGTAGGTGAGTAATTAGCTATGGGTCTGAAACTTCACAGAGTGAAAGCTCTCCCAAAAGTAGGTGAATGAGTTATTTGAGAAATATTGGCTATCTGCAATACTTTTAGAGATAATTCGCATTTACTCATTTTGAGTAGGTGAGTAATTAGCTATGGGTGTGAAACTTCACCGAGTGAAAGCTCTCCCAAAAGTAGGTGAATGAGTTATTTGAGAAAAATTGGCTATCTGCAATAATTTTAGAGATAATTCGCATTTACTCATTTTGAGTAGGTGAGTAATTAGCTATGGGTGTGAAACTTCACCAAGTGAAAGCTCTCCCAAAAGTAGGTGAATGAGTTATTTGAGAAAAATTGGCTATCTGCAATACTTTTAGAGATAATTCGCATTTACTCATTTTGAGTAGGTGAGTAATTAGCTATGGGTGTGAAACTTCACCAAGTGAAAGCTCTCCCAAAAGTAGGTGAATGAGTTATTTGAGAAAAATTGGCTATCTGCAATACTTTTAGAGATAATTCGCATTTACTCATTTTGAGTAGGTGAGTAATTAGCTATGGGTGTGAAACTTCACCAAGTGAAAGCTCTCCCAAAAGTAGGTGAATGAGTTATTTGAGAAAAATTGGCTATCTGCAATACTTTTAGAGATAATTCGCATTTACTCATTTTGAGTAGGTGAGTAATTAGCTATGGGTGTGAAACTTCACCAAGTGAAAGCTCTCCCAAAAGTAGGTGAATGAGTTATTTGAGAAAAATTGGCTATCTGCAATACTTTTAGAGATAATTCGCATTTACTCATTTTGAGTAGGTGAGTAATTAGCTATGGGTCTGAAACTTCACCAAGTGAAAGCTCTCCCAAAAGTAGGTGAATGATTTATTTGAGAAAAATTGGCTATCTGCAATATTTTTAGAGATAATTCGCATTTACTCATTTTGAGTAGGTGAGTAATTAGCTATGGGTCTGAAACTTCACCATGTGAAAGCTCTCCCACAAGTAGATGAATGAGTTATTTGATAAAAATTGGGTATCCGCAATACTTTTACAGATAATTAGCATTTACTCATTTTGAGTAGGTAAATAATTAGCTATGGGTCTGAAACTTCACCATGTGAAAGCTCTCCCAAAAGTAGGTGAATGAGTTATTTGAGAAAAATTGGCTATCTGCAATACTTTTAGAGATAATTCGCATTTACTCATTTTGAGTAGGTGAGTAATTAGCTATGGGTGTGAAACTTCACCAAGTGAAAGCTCTCCCAAAAGTAGGTGAATGAGTTATTTGAGAAAAATTGGCTATCTGCAATACTTTTAGAGATAATTCGCATTTACTCATTTTGAGTAGGTGAGTAATTAGCTATGGGTCTGAAACTTCACCAAGTGAAAGCTCTCCCAAAAGTAGGCGAATGATTAATTTGAGAAAAATTGGCTATCTGCAATACTTTTAGAGATAATTCGCATTTACTCATTTTGAGTAGGTGAGTAATTAGCTATGGGTCTGAAACTTCACAGAGTGAAAGCTCTCCCAAAAGTAGGTGAATGAGTTATTTGAGAAAAATTGGCTATCTGCAATACTTTTAGAGATAATTCGCATTTACTCATTTTGAGTAGGTGAGTAATTAGCTATGGGTGTGAAACTTCACCGAGTGAAAGCTCTCCCAAAAGTAGGTGAATGAGTTATTTGAGAAAAATTGGCTATCTGCAATACTTTTAGAGATAATTCGCATTTACTCATTTTGAGCAGGTGAGTAATTAGCTATGGGTGTGAAACTTCACCAAGTGAAAGCTCTCCCAAAAGTAGGTGAATGAGTTATTTGAGAAAAATTGGCTATCTGCAATACTTTTAGAGATAATTCGCATTTACTCATTTTGAGTAGGTGAGTAATTAGCTATGGGTGTGAAACTTCACCAAGTGAAAGCTCTCCCAAAAGTAGGTGAATGAGTTATTTGAGAAAAATTGGCTATCTGCAATACTTTTAGAGATAATTCGCATTTACTCATTTTGAGTAGGTGAGTAATTAGCTATGGGTCTGAAACTTCACCAAGTGAAAGCTCTCCCAAAAGTAGGTGAATGAGTTATTTGAGAAAAATTGGCTATCTGCAATACTTTTAGAGATAATTCGCATTTACTCATTTTGAGTAGGTGAGTAATTAGCTATGGGTGTGAAACTTCACCGAGTGAAAGCTCTCCCAAAAGTAGGTGAATGAGTTATTTGAGAAAAATTGGCTATCTGCAATACTTTTAGAGATAATTCGCATTTACTCATTTTGAGTAGGTGAGTAATTAGCTATGGGTGTGAAACTTCACCAAGTGAAAGCTCTCCCAAAAGTAGGTGAATGAGTTATTTGAGAAAAATTGGCTATCTGCAATACTTTTAGAGATAATTCGCATTTACTCATTTTGAGTAGGTGAGTAATTAGCTATGGGTGTGAAACTTCACCAAGTGAAAGCTCTCCCAAAAGTAGGTGAATGAGTTATTTGAGAAAAATTGGCTATCTGCAATACTTTTAGAGATAATTCGCATTTACTCATTTTGAGTAGGTGAGTAATTAGCTATGGGTGTGAAACTTCACCAAGTGAAAGCTCTCCCAAAAGTAGGTGAATGAGTTATTTGAGAAAAAATGGCTATCTGCAATACTTTTAGAGATAATTCGCATTTACTCATTTTGAGTAGGTGAGTAATTAGCTATGGGTCTGAAACTTCACCATGTGAAAGCTCTCCCACAAGTAGATGAATGAGTTATTTGATAAAAATTGGGTATCCGCAATACTTTTACAGATAATTAGCATTTACTCATTTTGAGTAGGTAAATAATTAGCTATGGGTCTGAAACTTCACCATGTGAAAGCTCTCCCAAAAGTAGGTGAATGAGTTATTTGAGAAAAATTGGCTATCTGCAATACTTTTAGAGATAATTCGCATTTACTCATTTTGAGTAGGTGAGTAATTAGCTATGGGTGTGAAACTTCACCAAGTGAAAGCTCTCCCAAAAGTAGGTGAATGAGTTATTTGAGAAAAATTGGCTATCTGCAATACTTTTAGAGATAATTCGCATTTACTCATTTTGAGTAGGTGAGTAATTAGCTATGGGTCTGAAACTTCACCAAGTGAAAGCTCTCCCAAAAGTAGGCGAATGATTAATTTGACAAAAATTGGCTATCTGCAATACTTTTAGAGATAATTCGCATTTACTCATTTTGAGTAGGTGAGTAATTAGCTATGGGTCTGAAACTTCACCAAGTGAAAGCTCTCCCAAAAGTAGGTGAATGAGTTATTTGAGAAAAATTGGCTGTCTGCAATACTTTTAGAGATAATTCGGATTTACTCATTTTGAGTAGGTGAGTAATTAGCTATGGGTGTGAAACTTCACCAAGTGAAAGCTCTCCCAAAAGTAGGTGAATGAGTTATTTGAGAAAAATTGGCTATCTGCAATACTTTTAGAGATAATTCGCATTTACTCATTTTGAGTAGGTGAGTAATTAGCTATGGGTGTGAAACTTCACCAAGTGAAAGCTCTCCCAAAAGTAGGTGAATGAGTTATTTGAGAAAAATTGGCTATCCGCAATACTTTTAGAGATAATTCGCATTTACTCATTTTGAGTAGGTGAGTAATTAGCTATGGGTGTGAAACTTCACCAAGTGAAAGCTCTCCCAAAAGTAGGTGAATGAGTTATTTGAGAAAAATTGGCTATCTGCAATACTTTTAGAGATAATTCGCATTTACTCATTTTGAGTAGGTGAGTAATTAGCTATGGGTGTGAAACTTCACCAAGTGAAAGCTCTCCCAAAAGTAGGTGAATGAGTTATTTGAGAAAAATTGGCTATCTGCAATACTTTATAGGTAATTCGCATTTACTCATTTTGAGTAGGTGAGTAATTAGCTATGGGTCTGAAACTTCACCAAGTGAAAGCTCTCCCAAAAGTAGGTGAATGATTAATTTGAGAAAAATTGGCTATCTACAATACTTTTAGAGATAATTCGCATTTACTCATTTTGAGTAGGTGAGTAATTAGCTATGGGTCTGAAACTTCACCAAGTGAAAGCTCTCCCAAAAGTAGGTGAATGATTTATTTGAGAAAAATTGGCTATCTGCAATATTTTTAGAGATAATTCGCATTTACTCATTTTGAGTAGGTGAGTAATTAGCTATGGGTCTGAAACTTCACCAAGTGAAAGCTCTCCCAAAAGTAGGTGAATGAGTTATTTGAGAAAAATTGGCTGTCTGCAATACTTTTAGAGATAATTCGCATTTACTCATTTTGAGTAGGTGAGTAATTAGCTATGGGTGTGAAACTTCACCAAGTGAAAGCTCTCCCAAAAGTAGGTGAATGAGTTATTTGAGAAAAATTGGCTATCTGCAATACTTTTAGAGATAATTCGCATTTACTCATTTTGAGTAGGTGAGTAATTAGCTATGGGTGTGAAACTTCACCAAGTGAAAGCTCTCCCAAAAGTAGGTGAATGAGTTATTTGAGAAAAATTGGCTATCTGCAATACTTTTAGAGATAATTCGCATTTACTCATTTTGAGTAGGTGAGTAATTAGCTATGGGTCTGAAACTTCACCAAGTGAAAGCTCTCCCAAAAGTAGGTGAATGATTTATTTGAGAAAAATTGGCTATCTGCAATATTTTTAGAGATAATTCGCATTTACTCATTTTGAGTAGGTGAGTAATTAGCTATGGGTCTGAAACTTCACCATGTGAAAGCTCTCCCACAAGTAGATGAATGAGTTATTTGATAAAAATTGGGTATCCGCAATACTTTTACAGATAATTAGCATTTACTCATTTTGAGTAGGTAAATAATTAGCTATGGGTCTGAAACTTCACCATGTGAAAGCTCTCCCAAAAGTAGGTGAATGAGTTATTTGAGAAAAATTGGCTATCTGCAATACTTTTAGAGATAATTCGCATTTACTCATTTTGAGTAGGTGAGTAATTAGCTATGGGTGTGAAACTTCACCAAGTGAAAGCTCTCCCAAAAGTAGGTGAATGAGTTATTTGAGAAAAATTGGCTATCTGCAATACTTTTAGAGATAATTCGCATTTACTCATTTTGAGTAGGTGAGTAATTAGCTATGGGTCTGAAACTTCACCAAGTGAAAGCTCTCCCAAAAGTAGGCGAATGATTAATTTGAGAAAAATTGGCTATCTGCAATACTTTTAGAGATAATTCGCATTTACTCATTTTGAGTAGGTGAGTAATTAGCTATGGGTCTGAAACTTCACAGAGTGAAAGCTCTCCCAAAAGTAGGTGAATGAGTTATTTGAGAAAAATTGGCTATCTGCAATACTTTTAGAGATAATTCGCATTTACTCATTTTGAGTAGGTGAGTAATTAGCTATGGGTGTGAAACTTCACCGAGTGAAAGCTCTCCCAAAAGTAGGTGAATGAGTTATTTGAGAAAAATTGGCTATCTGCAATACTTTTAGAGATAATTCGCATTTACTCATTTTGAGTAGGTGAGTAATTAGCTATGGGTGTGAAACTTCACCAAGTGAAAGCTCTCCCAAAAGTAGGTGAATGAGTTATTTGAGAAAAATTGGCTATCTGCAATACTTTTAGAGATAATTCGCATTTACTCATTTTGAGTAGGTGAGTAATTAGCTATGGGTGTGAAACTTCACCAAGTGAAAGCTCTCCCAAAAGTAGGTGAATGAGTTATTTGAGAAAAATTGGCTATCTGCAATACTTTTAGAGATAATTCGCATTTACTCATTTTGAGTAGGTGAGTAATTAGCTATGGGTGTGAAACTTCACCAAGTGAAAGCTCTCCCAAAAGTAGGTGAATGAGTTATTTGAGAAAAATTGGCTATCTGCAATACTTTTAGAGATAATTCGCATTTACTCATTTTGAGTAGGTGAGTAATTAGCTATGGGTCTGAAACTTCACCATGTGAAAGCTCTCCCACAAGTAGATGAATGAGTTATTTGATAAAAATTGGGTATCCGCAATACTTTTACAGATAATTAGCATTTACTCATTTTGAGTAGGTAAATAATTAGCTATGGGTCTGAAACTTCACCATGTGAAAGCTCTCCCAAAAGTAGGTGAATGAGTTATTTGAGAAAAATTGGCTATCTGCAATACTTTTAGAGATAATTCGCATTTACTCATTTTGAGTAGGTGAGTAATTAGCTATGGGTGTGAAACTTCACCAAGTGAAAGCTCTCCCAAAAGTAGGTGAATGAGTTATTTGAGAAAAATTGGCTATCTGCAATACTTTTAGAGATAATTCGCATTTACTCATTTTGAGTAGGTGAGTAATTAGCTATGGGTCTGAAACTTCACCAAGTGAAAGCTCTCCCAAAAGTAGGCGAATGATTAATTTGACAAAAATTGGCTATCTGCAATACTTTTAGAGATAATTCGCATTTACTCATTTTGAGTAGGTGAGTAATTAGCTATGGGTCTGAAACTTCACCAAGTGAAAGCTCTCCCAAAAGTAGGTGAATGAGTTATTTGAGAAAAATTGGCTGTCTGCAATACTTTTAGAGATAATTCGGATTTACTCATTTTGAGTAGGTGAGTAATTAGCTATGGGTGTGAAACTTCACCAAGTGAAAGCTCTCCCAAAAGTAGGTGAATGAGTTATTTGAGAAAAATTGGCTATCTGCAATACTTTTAGAGATAATTCGCATTTACTCATTTTGAGTAGGTGAGTAATTAGCTATGGGTGTGAAACTTCACCAAGTGAAAGCTCTCCCAAAAGTAGGTGAATGAGTTATTTGAGAAAAATTGGCTATCTGCAATACTTTTAGAGATAATTCGCATTTACTCATTTTGAGTAGGTGAGTAATTAGCTATGGGTGTGAAACTTCACCAAGTGAAAGCTCTCCCAAAAGTAGGTGAATGAGTTATTTGAGAAAAATTGGCTATCTGCAATACTTTTAGAGATAATTCGCATTTACTCATTTTGAGTAGGTGAGTAATTAGCTATGGGTGTGAAACTTCACCAAGTGAAAGCTCTCCCAAAAGTAGGTGAATGAGTTATTTGAGAAAAATTGGCTATCTGCAATACTTTTAGAGGTAATTCGCATTTACTCATTTTGAGTAGGTGAGTAATTAGCTATGGGTCTGAAACTTCACCAAGTGAAAGCTCTCCCAAAAGTAGGTGAATGATTAATTTGAGAAAAATTGGCTATCTACAATACTTTTAGAGATAATTCGCATTTACTCATTTTGAGTAGGTGAGTAATTAGCTATGGGTCTGAAACTTCACCAAGTGAAAGCTCTCCCAAAAGTAGGTGAATGATTTATTTGAGAAAAATTGGCTATCTGCAATATTTTTAGAGATAATTCGCATTTACTCATTTTGAGTAGGTGAGTAATTAGCTATGGGTCTGAAACTTCACCAAGTGAAAGCTCTCCCAAAAGTAGGTGAATGAGTTATTTGAGAAAAATTGGCTGTCTGCAATACTTTTAGAGATAATTCGCATTTACTCATTTTGAGTAGGTGAGTAAAATGGCCGCCATTTTTGGCAAGATAAAATTTTTTTGAAAATTGGCATGGCTACTCTGCAGATATACCCTGT
Source organism: Sabellastarte sp. h YS-2021 (assembly GCA_964017235.1). Classification (NCBI taxonomy): domain Eukaryota; kingdom Metazoa; phylum Annelida; class Polychaeta; order Sabellida; family Sabellidae; genus Sabellastarte; species Sabellastarte sp. h YS-2021. The sequence continues at coordinate 75,561,549 of OZ024928.1, read as the reverse complement.
GGATCAAAAATTTCGTCGAAATCGCTCTATCTTGCAGGGTTTTCGAGATATAAGCATTTTTATGTTTTGCAATTTTTGCGAAAAATTCGAAAATTCAAAATGGCCGCCATTTTTGGCGAGACAAAAATTTTTTCAAAATTGGGATAACTACTCTGCAGAGATACCCTGTGGGTCAAAAATTTCGTCGAAATCGCTCTATCTAGCACGGTTTTCGAGATATAAGCATTTTTGTGTTTTGCAATTTTTACGAAAATTTCGAAAATTCAAAATGGCCGCCATTTTTGGCGAGACAAAAATTTTTTGAAAATTGGGAAAAGTACTCTGCAGTGATACCCTGTGGGTCAAAAATTTTGTCGAAATTGCTCTATCTAGCACGGTTTTTGAGATATAAGCATTTTTGTGTTTTGCAATTTTTGCGAAAATTTCGAAAATTCAAAATGGCCGCCATTTTGGACGAGACAAAAATTTTTTGAAAATTGGGAAAAGTACTCCGCAGAGATACCCTGTGGGTCAAAAATTTCATCGAAATCGCTCTATCTAGCACGGTTTTCGAGATATAAGCATTTTTGTGTTTTGCAATTTTTACGAAAATTTCGAAAATTCAAAATGGCCGCCATTTTTGGCGAGACAAAAATTTTTTGAAAATTGGGAAAAGTACTCCGCAGAGATACCCTGTGGGTCAAAAATTTCGTCGAAATCGCTCTATCTAGCACGGTTTTCGAGATATAAGCATTTTTGTGTTTTCCTTATTTGGAAAATTCGTAATCATTAATTAATCATTAATTACTCGGCCATTTCTTGACCAATCAATGCCAAAATCTAATGATTTCCAGATTTTAATAGAATGAATGTATTTGCCAAGTTTCAGGTGAATTGATAAAATTGCTTTCAAGTTATCATCCGGACAAGCTTCCCCATCGAAAAAAGACATTTTTGGTCATGTGACCTCTCTGATTGGTTGAAATGTCACTGCAGCATATTCAAAAAAATTCCCCAAGGCTACTGCCTAAACCTGCCAAATTTGAAAAGAATCCGCCTAACGGTTACAGAGTTATAAGGAAAACAAAATGCGGAGCCGGCGGAGCCGGCGGAGCCGGCGGAGCCGCCGGAGCCGGCGGAGCCTGAAGCTCTCCCATACACAAACAAGCGTCCCTTGCGGGACGCTTAATTAATAACCATATTGACATTCATATGAGTTAATACCCTTGATAATTGATCTATTAATAATTCAGATTTATCTATATTTAAAATTTTGAAATATTTCATACGAATCAGCTCTAAAGCTGGACAAACACAAACAAAATGTATCTCATCTTCTACATCTTTTTACACAGTTTACATGTTCTCTCAAAGAGATGGAGTGCTACAGCATAAATGGTAAACAAACAATCTATATAAAAGGGGTACTCAAATACAAAAAGAATTGAGAATATTAAGTATGTGATTATCAACTGAAATGAGTTCATAACTGTAGGAGCTGTGTCAAAATTAACTGAGGCAAGTTGAATAAAACTGGACTAGTTGAGGGTTAAAAATCCCCTAGTTTTACTACATACGGATATAATTTCATTAATATTGGGACTTAAAGCTCACTTAAAGTGTCCATTTTGTCTACTTGAATATGTTTAACCGGCGTTTAACCAGTTTCATTTTAAAAAGTTAAAAACTCAGCAACCATAGGTATAACACACAAAAATAAGTTCTTAAAAGACTAAGAGAGCCATAACATTATTAATATTCAAAATTTAAATAGACAGGCATTTCCTTTTAAAAATTCAAAGATTTCAGCTCTATAACCCACATAGTTTGACAGTTACTGGGCTTTAAAGTGGCATAATGTCCATAAATTGGGTTTCTGTGGGCATTTTACAATTGTTAAAGAGACCTTAGCAATTAAACTACAGATCTGAAACTTTTTGGGGGACATACATAACAAACAAAAATTATATATAATACAGTTTAAGACTTGTCACACTAAGCATTTCCAAATAACAGGGCAAAATACGGAAAAAATGTCCAAAAAGGCACTTGGGCGAGTGTCTATGGCCCTCATACACAGGTTAAATGTCTACTAAAAACCTTGATTTTCGGCATATGTAAAAAGGACATAATAATGCATTCCCAGATGGGATTTCAGCTCCATCAATCACATAGTTTAACAGTCACAGGGCTTAAAGGTGGCAAAAAGTCCAAATATTGGGTCTCTGTGGGCCTTTTAGAGATCTCGATGTGGCTTTCAAATTAAAGCTTCAGACTTAAAATTTGTTACATACTAAGATTACACATAGAATATATATCTAATAAAGTTTGAAACTCTCAGATTTACCATTTCCAAGTTACAGAGCAAAATATGTGAAAAATGTCTTAAAAGGGTCACTCAGGTGGGTGTTTAAGGTCCTCATACACAGGTTAAATGTCTACTTGAAGCCTTGATTTTTGGCACATGTAAAAAGAACATAATAATGTATTCCCAGATGAGATTTCAGCTCTATCAGTCACATAGTTTAACAGTCACAGGCCTTAAAATTGGCAAAAAGTCCAAATACTGGGTCTTTATGGGGCCTTCTAGAGACCTAAATGTGGCCTTCAAATTAAAGCTTCAGACTTAAAATTTGTCACATACTAAGATTACACATAGAATATGCATCTAATACAGTTTGAAACTTCTTAGACTTACCATTTCCAAGTTACAGGGCAAAATATGTGAAAAATGTCTAAAAATGGTCACTCGGGTGGGGATTTATGGTCCTCATACACAGGTTAAATGTCTTCTTAAAGCCTTAATTTTTGGCACATATATAAATAACATACTAATATCTTCCCAGATAGGATTTGAGCTCTATCAGTCACATAGTTTGACAGTCACAGGGCTTAAAAGTAGCAAAAAGTCCAAATATTGGGCCTTTGGGAGCCTTTTAGAGACCTCAATTTGACCTTCAAAATTAAAGCTTCAGACTTAAAATCTGTTACATACTAAGATTACACACAGAATATATATCTAATACAGTTTGAAACTTCTCAGACTTACCATTTCCAAGTTACAGGGAAAAAGATGTGAAAAATGTCTTATAAGGGTCACTCGGGTGGGTGTTTATGGTCCTGATACACAGGTTAACTGTCTATTAAAGGCCTAAATGTTATGGCACATATAAGAAAACACATAGATATATTCTCAGATGATATTTAACTTAGATGAGAGACATAGTTTGAAAGCTACAGTGCTTGAAAGTGGCAAAAAGTGCATAAATTGGGTCTCTGTGGGCACTTTTGAGACCTTAAGTCGACCCCTTTGGGTAAACCTACAGCCCTAAAATTTTCTACAGACAAGGATTACATATCAAAGTTATACCTAGTGCAGTTTGAGACTCATCAGAATTACCACTTCCAAATTATAGGGCAAAATATGTGAAAAGTATAGCAAAAAATCCCTAAGTAGGGGTATTTATGGGCCTCCAACACAATTTTCTCCTCAACTTAAAGTCGTGATTTTCGGCACATGTACTAAGAACATATTAATGTGTTGTCAGGTAAAATTTCAGCCAGCTGAGCATCATAGTTTGTGACCTACAGGGCTCTAAGTGGCCAAAAGTCCAATTTCTGACCTTAAGGTGGCCATAAGTTCTTTTTTACTGGGAGTTTAAGGTCACCTTAAAATAGGGATCTTCCTTTGGGCACCCTTAACATGTGTACCAAGTTTGAAAAAAAAATATTAATTTGTTTTTGAGTTATCGCGTCCACAAGAAAATTTCTACGGCGGCGGCAGCGGCGGCGCGACGGACCTGAATCCAATATATCCCCGACTTTCGTCTGGGGATATAATTAGCTAAGGTTTCAGAGGTGGCGAATTTTAGATTTCTGGCGAATTTCAGATTTCTTACTCTACATTAAATATCTCTGCTAGATACAATTTCAAAAATATAAGATATACTCTCTTTTTTTTTGTTTGTTTGTTCGTTTGTTTAGATCTCATAAGACTAGGGATATTTAGGTACACAGATTGTGTTAATTAAAATTTTATACTGGTAGACAATACTCACCTGTTTAAAGTATGTGGCACATAACATATAAAATATTACAGGTTGGTCAATCTCGGCTGCAAGTTTTTCAAACAATTCAACAAGTTTGTCATATTTTCCATTTTCATAAAGCAGGTCTCCGAAGATCAACTGGGAAGACAATGAAAATGCTTTGGCACTGACTAAAACCTGTAAAGTTAACAAATAAAGGCTGTAAACTGTAGTATACTGTTTTCTTTCCAGAAATTGACAAGAAAAAACAAGAAGAGTGCCCTCCTGGCAACTGTATCAGCTGACTTAACTTGGAAATGGCTTGAACCGTGTGCTGGCATGGAAGAGAGTGAAACATCTATCAACAAGTGATCAAGTGAACTGACCAGGCATTCTTGTCAGTTCAGAGGATTTCAGATACTTCAACAACAGTGACTGACAGTGCGGGTTGAAAAAAATATACCATTATCATGTCTCATATACTTTAAAACATTTCCAAACCTTGGCCTTTGAATTTCATCATTTATTTTGTGAGTAAGCTATTTGTATGTCAGTGATGTCAATCTGAGGAGACAACCTTGCATAGAAGATATTTTTATTGGCTTCTAACAGCAGAGGCAATGTTAAGTTCCTATTTGATACATAAAAATCTCATAGCAATATTTTAAAGTAAAATATGTGAAAATAAGACAAAACTAGAAATATGACAAACCGTTAAAAGTGACTGGAACAATGGTGAAATAACAGGATGCCATAAAAATAGATATGATCAAACCTTATGGTCACCCAGTGAATACTGCTGAATTTGACTGAGGAATCCTTTTAATGAGCAGAAAATATAGGTCAATATTTGAAATATTTTGTTAGGGCAATGTTTGTATGCCACGTGACTGAAAAGTAATCCCAATTAACCAAATTTGGCAAAAATATCATTCCACATCCCCAGCAATGATGATACAATAGCATTTCCTAGGTAACTAATATGATATCATATATCCAACACTACATTCCTGACAGATCGCTTAATTTTACAAACGTTTTAGATAACAATCTAATTCTGTTATATCTTAATAATATACATTTAAATTTCTCCAAAAGTACCTTTGCAGTGATATATATGCTGTATTTGTGGATAAAGCAGTTTCTGAAAAATTTGTTCACACCCTCCATCTTGCTGTGATTTGGTTTGAAACTTGTTCTACTTGGTGAACAACACTGGATTATGGGCGTGAACGAATAACAGATACTCAGTAAAAGTTCTACAAAAGGTTTATACCAATTATAATGCCCCAGTGTATATAAAATACCAATGCAAGTTTATGTTTATTTATTTATTTGGGGTTTATGTCGCATTTAACATTGTACAGGTCATATCATCTAATCTAATCTACTGCTTTGCAGGCGCAATATCTTCCCCACTAAGGGGAACTCAGTGCGCTAGTAACAAAAATCATTTCTTATAAGGAGAGTCGAGGGGCATATCATGACAGGTAGTTTTGTGGGCAGAGGAAACCAGGACATATAGTTGGTCAAGGTTCTGTACTGTAAACTGATGACCATCGGTAAGCAACTACCAACTTTCCCACATAAGGTTCAGGGTTTGAACCGCAGACCTCAGAGATGGGAGATGAGTGTGTTACCACCCCCCCCCCCCCCCTTGAATGTTTATGGGTCAGTAAGAAGTGCCAATTAGTTTTTATTGTGAAACCCCTAACTAATTTCAAAGGCTAATCAATGTACTTTAGAATGATCTAACACAAAATAGGTTAAATTCTTAATAGGTTAAAGGTCTTGGTTGAAGTTATCTCTGAAATAAAATTTTTGTGGCTGCAATGAGACAAGCTCAAAACCAATGTATCCCTAACTTTTATCCACGAATATAATTGACAAAGCAAAATCAAGAGCTTTACCTTCAAAAAGCAAAATTCCAATTTTAAATAGAGAAACTAAAACCTTCTGTTAAAAACTTAATTACACAACAGTACTTATTGGCCTCACATATTCAAACATTGACCTGTTAAAAGTAGCTATATTATACATGCCAATTTTCCAAATTTGGGGAAAAGTAACAAAGAAAACTAGAAGAATGTTTTTGCTGACAAAAACGAAGCGGCCCTGATGAAAAAGAAGTCACCCATAAAAGATGTCAACATATGCATCATAAGCAATAGAAACTGTGAAGTTTATTGCATTGTGTATGTTACTTGTCCCTATTTCCATCTTTAATGAGTGCGCACAATTAAAGTGAGGTCAGCTGAACAATACAATAGCTGGAGATTAAAAACTCCATAATTTCGCTGCAAGATGGCCATAACTTCATTCATATGGGGACTTTAAGGTGACCATAAAATAAGAATGTCCCTTTTCTCATCCTTTATAAGTGCATAAAGTTTAGCTTAGGTCAGTTGAACAATAAGATAGCTGGAAGCTAAAACTTCCTTTTTCACTGTAAGGTGACCATAACTTCATTCATATTGCGACTTTTAAGGTGACCATAATATGAAAATGTCCCTTCAATATCAATATATGTTAGATATGGAAAAAGAAAGGAGCCAGATGACTTTATTCAAATGTTATGACTTTAGGTGGGACCAAAATTATATTAACAGTTTAAGGTCACCTTAAAGTCAGGATAACCCTTTGGTTTGCCATCCTTTATAAGTGTGCAAAGTTTAACTGAGGTCAGTCGAACAATAAGATACTTGGGAGGCTGAAAACCCCCTTATTTCACTTTAAGGTGGCTACAACTCCATTCATACTGAGAGTTTAAGGTGACCATAAGTATTATTTTTATCTAGTTTAATACCATTGATAATTTTGATATAAAAAAATGGAAAAAGAAAGGAGCCAGAGCATTTTATTCCAATTTGATAACTTTAAGCAGGCCAAATGTCCATTAACATTTTGAGTTTAAGGTCACCATAAAGTCAGGATATTCCTTTGGCAAATCTTAATATATGTGCCAAGTTTGGTTGAAAAAAGTGAAAAACTAAGTGAACTGGAGGGCTAAAACCCCGTTTTTTGACATTAAAGTGACCTTAAAATTGCAGATACAGGGCTAAAACTTCGGCATGTGAAAGATTATTAAAAAGTAGCTGAATAAGTTATTCCAACAAAACGCCGAAATCCTGACCGTTTTTGAGATACAGACCAAGTACCCATTTTTAAAAAATTTACGAAAATAAAACGCCTCCCATTCAGGCATCTATGGTCCGATTGATGAGAAAATCCTTTCCAACCTTGGAAATTTGGTCTAGAATGTACCTGATAAATTTTATAGCACAGGTGTGTTTTTTTCCGAAACGCGATGACGGGGTGTTTTGGAGGTATGCTTAAGGTTACCTTAAGTAAAGCTTAAGGTCTGCGCAAAGTATCTCAAAAATTTTTCCCGCCCCTATAGTTTTAAAGAAAGATAAGAAGGGAAGAAAAATTTGAAAGGCTAAGAAGTTATTCAAGGGAGACCATAATCCGGTGGCGGCGTCGGTGATCAGTCGAACTTCGGTGAAAACAAATAAGCGTCCCTGACGGGCCGCTTAATTATCTTGTAAATACTTCTAATTTCTCAGTATTATGTTGCTTAAGGTTTTACTTTATTTAATTTGTTTCTCTGTCATGGCAACAAAATTCAATGTTATGTAGAAATGTCTTCATACTTCACAAAGAAAATAGCACATTTCACAAGAGTTCCCACCTAAAAATTCATCACTGATGCCTTCTTTTCGCAAATATAACAAATACAAACCTGATTCACATACATCCTTTCAGCCCTGTCACAATCATTTGCCTGATGACACATTCTCATTATGTTGGCTCCTACACCAGAATAACTATATTCTGTGCTATGGTCAATTTGCTTCATGTATCTGTAATAGATTTACTTTAGCTTGTAAATGCAAAATTGGTTTAGTCATTGGTGGGAATTTGTTTATCTGACTGTTTACATGAAGTTAGTTTTCTCATACAAATGAAGGAAAAAGAGGTTATAAGTCATTTAAGTTGTTTTTATAATTCAAAAATAGTACCAAGCCAATATAAGACTTGTCTGACATTCATCCCCCCACCCCCACCCCACCCCCCTCAAAAAAAAAAAACAGAAGAAAAACAGAAAAACTTGGGAAACTCCTAGTACTCTTACGCTATAGCCATCTTTTCTGCCACTGCAAATTCATTTTCATTCTTGGCAATGGTAATCATGAGTTGCAGATCTCCTTCAAAGATAATGCTGTCTTCATCCAGAAGTTCTACGTGACTCACAAACTTATCTAAGAAAGTTTCAAAGGATACAAAAACAAGCAATCAGTTGTAGCCTGGGGATCACTACATATCTAGGATATATAGTGTTGGGACAATTCTCGATCTCATATTATATTAATTTTATGGTGTTTTTTTTTCTGTGTTTTTTTGGCTGTTTAGTTGCAGAAATTGACACTGTGTACTAGGTAGGTAGAATTTGTGAATTTAAAAAGTCTACTATTATGGCCAGAGAAAGCCATTTTACAGGATGTATTCCGTGAAACATACAAAAATAAGATAATAAATCAACCAGGCAATTTGTAATAAATATCCAAATATATGCATAAATATAAACCCAATTCAAAAGCTTTAAGTAAAATATTTTAAGTAATCTCAGACCTCTAGAAATCTATGCAGCTTCAGTGGCCTGACAGACTCAAAACTAATATATTCTTAAAATTTGTTTGAAGGTCTACTTAATTTATTACAAATTTTGTGTTAAACATCACTTGGAAAATATGTGTAACCAATAGATTAACAAACAAAACTGTTACTTTCAACTGTCTAAAAACACAGTATCAAACTTAAACACAAACACATGTAATGGAAAGTTTTCAAAATTTGTCTTCACTGAAAATGTACAGCCAGCTGCTTCTACCTATCAAACCTAGCTTTTATGAAATAAAATGCAAATTACCTCGCATTATTCCTAGCCGCTGCTCCAGTCTATCTTTTCTTTCTTTGAATTGATCCAGTTTTAAAGCTGATTGTGAAACCAGCCATCTTTTTTCTGTATAAAGTTTAAAAAGAACATATTTTATGTAATTTAACATACATAACATAATTCTGCATTATGATTTTAACAGGTAATCAAAAGTCAGCCAATATTTTGTCAAATGACAAATGGGAAATGAGTGATGAATTGAATAGTGCAGGGATCATTGGCAATTTCTGCAGATGGAGGTATATTGCAGGGTGAATCTGCAATTTTATGACCACAGTTTGACCCATAAGGGGAAGCCAGGGGGTAAATGTGATGGCCCTCTGGACTCCCTGTATATGGTTTCCTACTACCACTCAATACATTCAAACCCTGTAATTTTACAACCCCAGTTTGACCCATAAAGAGTGACCGGGGGTAAATCTGAAGGGGTTTTTGCACATCGCTTCCTATTACCTCCAAATACATTGTAGGCTCTAATGCAACATATAAAGAGATAATGGGGGGTTCAGATGAATTTAAGCTTTATGATTACTACCTAATATAAAACACCCATAAATCGCTCAATTATGATCCAACAGCTCCCAACATCTAATCAGCTCGAGCTTTTGATAGCACTGACATATATTTAAAACAACTCCCTCCTACGATAGGTAAGTAGTTTTGGGCTAGCAGCAATAAAGAGCGGGTGCACTCGAAAAAAATTTATTTTTGATCTCATGACCTTGATAAAGGTCAAAAATAAGCACGTGGAAAAAATTTGCACATCTAAAGTATATGACTGCCAAAAATGGTTACAATCTGCCTGCTATAAGTAGAGATGGCATCGTGAGGGATGTGCCCCTTTTTCCCTTTTCCAAAAACTGTGTGCCCCTTTTTTCTTGTGCCTCTTTTTTCTGTGCACCAGTGATTCAAGTGTAAAATGTAATTGAGCCTTTGGTTTTAATTAATTCTTAATTTGTTAAATATTGGTATTTAAATACAAAAGAATTTTTTTCCTGCTTGTTGGAACTTATTCTGAGGAGAAGTTGTCTGTACAATGAATTTCAGATACTGAGTCTTGACTATCTGATTTTCAAACGGAATAGAGAATCTGATGTACTTATTAGGGCTACGAATGGTTACTCGAGCCTCGATAGATGAGTTGATTGTTTCCCACTATTTAGAAGCTTTGTAAGTGCAACTGCAAATGTGTTAAACATTATCTGTTTTCCGCTCGGGCCTTTAAAATAGGGATGGGTCGGTAGGCCCTTTATCTCACTATTGAGAGCATTATTGAGAGCACTTTGCTGAAATGTATGATTTGTATTTGATTGGAGAGAACACCCCCTTCTATAAACTGATCCAAGTAGATCGCCGGTTATCCAAATTGTTTAATTTTTAAGCTTACAATTGCAACTAGAGGAATACTTTTGCTAACAAAAGCGAAGCGTCCCTTACAGTTTAAAATGCTTTGTGGTTTTAATAAGCATGCTGTAAAGCCAAGAATGCACAAAGCTGCACCGTATGCTTTCCCAATACCTCTTAATACATTCTGAAGCTATAAAAGCAACAATAAAGGAGATATAAGGCAAAAACTCCAAAGCAGCTATTTATGACCCCAGTTTGGCCCATAAGGGAGGGTCGGGGGGGGTAAAACTGACCGGCTATTTAGACTCTCCACATATGCTTTCCCAATACCTCTTAATACATTCTGAAGGTCTAACAGCAACTATAAAGGAGATATAAGGCAAAAACTCCAAAGCAGCTATTTATGACCCCAGTTTGGCCCATAAGGGGGGTGGGGGGATAAAACTGACCGGCTATTTAGATTCTCCACATATGCTTTCCCAATACCTCTTACTACATTCCGAAGCTATAAAAGCAACGATAAAGGAGATATAAGGCAAAAACTCAAAATCGGCTATTTTATGACCCCAGTTTGACCCATAAGGGGGGGTCGGGGGTGGGGGGGGGGACTGACCAGCTATTTAGACTCTCCATATATTCTTTCTAAATACCTCTTAATACATTCTGAAGCTATAAAAGCAACAATAAAGGAGATATAAGGCAAAAACTCAAAATCAGCTATTTTATGACCCCAGTTTGGCCCATAAGGGTGGCCGTGGGGTAAAACTGACCGGCTATTTAGACTCTCCACATATGGTTTCCTATTACCTCCCAGTACATTTTATAGCTCTAAATGCAATACTTAAGAAGATAATAGGGGGTTGGCCTAAATTTAAGGCTTTCAGATTGGAAGGTGTCAGAAAATCACTCATAAATGAGACATTTTTCAAGGGATTGCTCCCAAAATCTAAACAGCTCGCGTTTTCGATAGTATGAACAGGTGTGTCAAATTATAAGGCTCTGTAGCAAGTAGTTTTTCCTGAACTGTGATGACAGGGGGGCTGAACTGTGATGACGGGGGGGGGGGGGGGGGGGGGGGGGTGTACTTCAAAAAATAGTTTTTGATCATGTGACCTTCATAAAGGTCAAAGGTCAAATTTAAGCATGCAGAAAAATTTTCCCACGCCTAAGGTATATAACTGCCAAATATGGTTTGAAACCTTCTAACAATAAGGGAGATATTTAAGGGAGACCATAATGCGGCGGCGGCGAAGAAACTGAGGCGAAAACAAAGAAGCACCCTTTCAGGGACGCTTAATTACAAACTTCTTATACTTAATCTAAAGTATTTAAATCTGCATTGAGTACTTTATAATCATTTTCAAGATATGGGGGAGGGACTTTTTTGGTGGGGGATGGTTTCCTTGGAATTTATCATACCCGGGGTGGATTTTCAGGGAGGGATTTACTTTTACACTGGTATATTTACTTTCTACCAGTAAATGCCCATGCCTTAGATAATAGTGACAATTTATAATATAAGCAGGTTTAGCTTATATTCTTCCATTAAATTATCAAATGACATAGAGTATATTATACTCAATTCAGTGGCTCAACAAAAGCAACAATAAATCCCCTCAATCACTAGAAGATTACAATTTTAAGCACTTCTTATAAATGCTACTGGAATATAAAGGTTCAGTCCTTCACAAATGATGTTACATAATAAGAAAAGTATATACTTCAGAATTTCATGAAATAATTGTGAAATCCATTAATTTTGGACACTGAACATTAATTTATTTGCTACAGTTGTTTTTCTTTTTAATGACTTTTATATTTTGTTTGCACATATAAGCATTTGTCCTTGACCTCAAATAAAGATATATAAGGTGGGCGATCACTGGTAGGCTGGCTTTCACTGGTGGAATGCCACTAAATGTTTTATGTATGTCACACAGCATGTAGGATTTTACGAATCATTGCAACTGTTCATATTTCAAGTTCAGACAAAAAAATGGAATCAAATTATAGCATTTTGTCTGTGTTGTATCTATGTTAAAAATATGAAAAGTTGCTGTAGTAATTACTGTACTACAGCAACTTTGTTCTCTATAAATGTCACAGCATCCTTTTTAATTGTTTCAAAAAGTAAAAGTACAGTAGATATTCTATATCCAAAAACCAAAAAAAAAAAAAAAAAAAAAACACATGGCAATACTCATGTATACTCAAAGTATATTGAATAAATCTACTGCCTTTCTACAAATTACTGCCGATTAACAATTATTGACACCTATAACTAAAATGTCCAGTAGTGGCCACATCTTTTGAAAGCTTTTTGTTGTGTACGGCTTGGTGCCATATAATGGAAATAACCTTAACTTGGCACAAAATGGAAGTTAAAATATTAAACTAGAAATAGGACGCCCGGTTGATAGTAGCTGCGACATATGAATAGAAACAGGATAGCATAGAGGAACACACATTATCATGTGTAATGTCCACCCCATGAACCTTTTGCCAAAATTGTACAGTAGTCTTACAAGACCCTGTTTCATTTGTAAAATATATCAATGATGCTTAAATATTTATTAGTGTACATGTAAATTATTTCAGCTTCATGCCTTTTTCAATTGGTTGGGTCGAAAATTTTGACGAAGTCACTCCATCTTGCATGGTTAAGAAGATAGAAGCAAATTTCTGTTTTTCTATTTTTGGCAAAAATTCAAAATGGCCGCCATTTTTGGGAAGAGGAAAATTTTTTGAAAATTGCCAAGAGTACATTTCTTAGATACCATACGGGTCGAAAATTTCAACGAAATAACTCTATTTTGCACAGTTAAGGAGATAGAAGCAAATTTGTGTTTTTCCATTTTGGGCAAAAAATTCGAAAATTCAAAATGGCCGCCATTTTTGGGGAGGGGAAAATTTTTTGAAAATTGCCAAGAGTACATTTCTCAGATAGCCTGTGGGTTGAAAATTTCGACGAAATCGCCCTATCTCACACGGTTCAGGAGATAGAAGCAAATTCGTGTTTTGCCATTTTTAGCAAAAAATTTGAAAATTCAAAATGGCCGCCATTTTTGGGGAGGGGAAAATTTTTCGAAAATTGAAAAGAGTACATTCCTTAGATACCCTGTGGGTTGAAAATTTCGACGAAATCGCTCTATCTCGCACGGTTAAGGAGATAGAAGGAAATTCGTGTTTTGCCATTTTTGGCAAAAAATTCGAAAATTCAAAATGGCCGCCATTTTTGGGGAGGGGAAATTTTTTTTAAAATTGCCAAGAGTACAATGCTCAGATACCCTATGGGTTGAAACTTTCGACAAAATCGCTCTATCTCGCACGGTTAAGGCAATAGAAGGAAATTTGTGTTTTGCCATTTTTGGCAAAAATTCGAAAATTCAAAATGGCCGCCATTTTTAGGGAGGGGAAACTTTTTTGAAAATTGAAAAGATTACATTCCTTAGATACCCTGTGGGTCGAAAATTTCGACGAAATCGCTCTATCTCGCACAGTTAAGGAGATAGAAGCAAATTTGTGTTTTGCCATTTTTGGCAAAAATTCGAAAATTTATAATGGCCGCCATTTTTGGGGAGGGGAAATTTTTTTTGAAAATTGCAAAGATTACATTCCTTAGATATCCTGTGGGTCGAAAATTTCGACGAAATCACTTTATCTTGCACGGTTAAGGAGATAGAAGCAAATTTGTGTTTTGCCATTTTTGGCAAAAATTCGAAAATTCAAAATGGCCGCCATTTTTGGGGAGGGGAAAATTTTTTGAAAATTGCAAACAGTACATTCCTTAGCTACCCTGTGGGTCGAAAATTTCGAAAAAAATCGCTCTATCTCGCACGGTTTAGGAGATATGAGCACATTTGCCTTTTTCAGTACTCAAAATAGCTAATTACTCATTTATTTAATTAATTACTCACTTATCTATGAAGCAATTCCCCCCCCCAAAAAAAAAAGCAATCCCATAAAAGCTATTAACCCAATGAACCTCCATACCAAATTTCAGAAAGATAGGCTTAATAGCATTCCTTAAAATGTCTGGAAACCAAATAGATACTCAAAAGTAGCAAAGTAGCTATTACTCAGTTAGCTATAGAGCTATCATCACCAAAAGCAATCCCATACAAGCTATTAACCCAATAAACCTGCATGCCAAATTTGGTAAAGATAGGATAAGAACTGTTGCCTAAAATGTCTGGAAACCAAGTGTGACGCCGGACGCCGGAAAAAGCAAAAATAATATGTCCACCCCCCAGTGGGTGGACATAATAACTAATGTACTTTATTGCCCACACTCGCACATTTCCGCTTAACAAATAAGTCAGTCGAAGTGGGAAATAATTTAAATATCTTCAGCAATTTTCGTATGTAAATTGTGCCAAGTTAGGGCGCTGATTTCATGTAGAAATTATATTATTGCTCATTAAAAATGAGTGTAAAAGGTTTACTATTTTATGTGAGTAAAACGATTTTATTATAGCTTGCACTTGGGTCCATACATATTGTGACGGCGAGAGCCAATGTAGCATGAAATATGGGCTAGCAGTTTGGGTTGGAATCGTGGACCACGGCTAACTTAGCGATAATTCAGCCATTTGAGCTGAGAAAAAGTGGTTTTTCACATGAGATTCCAACAAAAAGACTGATAAATAGCTAAAAATCTATCACACACTAACCTTTCACACTAACAAACCACGCATTATCCACATATTTTACTTATACTTTAAAGAATTGTAGCTTTTGAAGTATTTGCAACTGTCAAACTAGGCGCCATTGTTGTACAAGTATATCACGTCTGAAAGACTTTAAAGTAGGTGACAAACCATTGTTTTAAAATATTTGCAGTGTTATAATTTATTTAATTTGCATGTTTTATATGTTTTTAGGTGATATTTAGTTGAATTTAAGTTAAAACTAACAGATTTGCGTTGGAACTACTTGCGGTAGGCTGGCGTAGGGATACGAGGTAAAGGCCAAGAAATCTATATAAGGAAGCACAGTCAGTGGCTTTTTGGCTTTCATATGACGAGGCCGCATTTGTGTAACGCAAAAATAAGAGGTAAACCCTCTAATCAATACTAACCACAAATCTTGCGGCAAGTGACATACAAATCAAAATCACCGCAACCGCACTCCAACCGCAAATCATTGAAATCTCCAAATTTACCCCATTAAGCTGGTTCCAGGACTCAGAATCCAATTAAAAACCCTTGATACAGGAATAACACACTAATTTAAGTCAGAATACAAATGTCTATAATGGTCAGTGTTTCAGTAGATAGAATTTAAACAATATCTATACATATTTCTGAAGCACTGACCTTTAATGGTCAACCAATCAAATGACAGATATTCTTTAGTGTGAAACTGTAGTGCCTGACCTTGACCTGGCTGAACTTGATTTGTCCTTGAGTTGATGCTTAATTTTTGTTGACCTTTATTTGAACTGCTCATTTTGAAGATTCACCTGTGAACTGGAGTTATATAGGTAATTTTGACATTTGTTCTAAATATTGTAGATTTTTATTAAGTCTGGCACTTAACCTTAGTGAGTAACTTTACCGGATAATAACCTTTATCTTTATTTCTGACTGAATAAGCATAATTATATATTCTGCTGTGGCACATGTGTCCAGCTGAAGTATTTATAGACTGATCTAACTCAATTTGCTGGATTTTACACTCTTTAAACATTGTCACTACCCCTATAAGCATATAATTGTTATATTGTGCAACTAAGACATCTGCATGGTCCCAGTTAGCACATGATTTGCTACATATTGTGACTCTATACACATTTTACATGATTCCAATTAGCGGATGAGTTGCTAAATATCCTGACTGTAAACACTTACATGACCCCAATTAGCATTTGAATTGCTACATTTTGTAAATTAGAACATTTAAATCTCCACAATTGTACATGATTTGCTAGATTTATTACTTTAGTATTTCAATATACCAATATACAATGTTAAATTGTTAATAAATTTATATATATAAGTTTAGTTGATCTTTCTCCTCTCTCTTAGCTTGGTTTAACACTTGCAGGTGAAGTTAGCATGCAACTTCATCCCACTCCAGATAACCAGCTGAGTGGAGACAGCAGTGAGATTAAATTGTACTTGTAGAATACTTTAATTAAGTATCTTGCCATACATTGTGTGACAACAAAAGTATAATAGCCATGCAGTAGTCCTGCTGATACCTAATTGGATTGCCATACCTCGTCATACTGATTGCCCAGTTGTTGAGTTTATATATTTTATTTTTGAACATATAGTTGTTTATTATTATTTGGGATAGTGGCACCCAAGCCAACACAGAACAGTTCCTACAGAAGGTCTAGAGAGATAGACATTGTCTAATAAACTCTCTAATAATTGAAATACCCTTTTGTTGAGTCACTTCTGCATACATGGTGATCTGAATTCAGATACCCATTCTAAGTGACTACTAAATTTTATTGCATTAAAATATCAAACTGCTAGTGGTCCATTGGTGGATTTGGAGACCCGAACCACACTACCACATACACACATAACTTTAACACTGCTGGAAATCCACAGGCCCACTACAATATTTTAATAACTAGGGTGAAGTGGCTGGCCTTCTGCCAACCACGGAGTCGAATCTTAGGACAGCAGTGGGTGTTGAAATCTGTAAACTTGGTATTATCGCCCGCTAAACAGAGTGAGGTGCGGTGACAGTAAAATATTGCTGGATTATATATTTGTAAAATGTTGTTAGAAACCCCATCGTAGCCTCACGTTTTCATCACTCTGTGGTGTACAACTACCAGCATTTGATATTTTATTTGTTTTAAATATTGCGAGAAGACAGTGAGGTGCGGCGACAGTAAAATATTGCTGGATTATATATTTGTAAAATGTTGTTAGAAACCCCATCGTAGCCTCACGTTTTCATCACTCTGTGGGTGTACAACTACCAGCATTTGATATTTTATTTGTTTTAAATATTGCGAGAAGACAGAGTGAGGTGCGGCGACAGTAAAATATTGCTGGATTATAAATTTGTAAAATATTGTTAGAAACCCCATCGTAGCCTCACGTTTTCATCACTGTGTGGGTGTACAACTGTACCAGTATTTGATATTTTATTTGTTTTAAATATTGCCAGAAGACAGAAATATTGCTGGATTATATATTTGTAAAATGTTGTTAGAAACCCCATCGTAGCCTCACGTTTTCATCACTCTGTGGATGTACAACTACCAGCATTTGATATTTTATTTGTTTTATATATTGCGAGAATACAGTGAGGTGCGGTGACAGTAAAATATTGCTGGATTATATATTTGTAAAATATTGTTAGAAACCCCATCGTAGCCTCACGTTTTCATCACTCTGTGGTGTACAACTATCAGCATTTGATATTTTATTTTAAATATTGCGAGAAGACAGAGTGAGGTGCGGTGACAGTAAAATATTGCTGGATTATATATTTGTAAAATATTGTTAGAAACCCCATCGTAGCCTCACGTTTTCATCACTCTGTGGATGTACAACTACCAGCATTTGATATTTTATTTGTTTTATATATTGCGAGAAGACAGTGAGGTGCGGTGACAGTAAAATATTGCTGGATTATATATTTCTAAAATATTGTTAGAAACCCCATCGTAGCCTCACGTTTTCATCACTCTGTGGTGTACAACTATCAGCATTTGATATTTTATTTTAAATATTGCGAGAAGACAGAGTGAGGTGCGGCAACAGTAAAATATTGCTGGATTATATATTTGTAAAATATTGTTAGAAACACCATTGTAGCCTCACGTTTTCATCACTCTGTGGGTGTACAAGTACCAGTATTTGATATTTTATTTGTTTTAAATATTGCGAGAAGACAGAGTGAGGTGCGGCGACAGTAAAATATTGCTGGATTATATATTTGTAAAATATTGTTAGAAACACCATTGTAGCTTCACGTTTTCATCACTGTGTGGGTGTACAACTACCAGCATTTGATATTTTATTTGTTTTAAATATTGCGAGAAGACAGAAATATTGCTGGATTATATATTTGTAAAATGTTGTTAGAAACCCCATCGTATCCTCACGTTTAGAAACCCCATCATGATACCTTCTAGGACATACAAAAGCGCCTTCTAGTGGTTGAATGTAGATATACGGAGTTTGAATTTTCATTGTCTCTGCCAGACGTGATCTCGATTTTGATTGGCTAAACGAAAAATGTATAGTACTACCGTGACGTCACTTCATTCATTAATTTCTTTGCGGTTTATTTGTTTGACAAATAATGGAGTACACGTAGATGCGCAGACAGCAATTTTACATTAACAGTGACTGCGTGGTAAACCCTGCAGACAAATAAATTAATTGGGGTTTCACCTCTAGAAACCAGCAGACGAAACCGTTAAAAAAGACTCTTTCGAGTAGGCCATTACAATGGCAAACACAATAGTTTCTAGGACATACGGGTCCTTGGAGAAAGCCAGACGAAGTGCCAGACAAGCTTTTTACTTTATAAAATATAACTGAATAAAAGCATTAAAAATCTTCAAAATGGCAGAGTGTATAGTATAGACCTTAATGTACCGATATGTGAACAAATATTATGAAGAATTTGATATTTAAGGGCTTAAACGGCCCTTTTAAAATCGCGACCGCAACTCAGTACATAACTCGAATCAAAGATTCGACTAAAAATGAAATACATGAAACTACACTTAAAACAATAAAAAATAAAGTTTTTGTGTCCAAGTTGTGCAAAGTTACTGCGTGGAGCAGTATTTGTTCTATTAACATAGGAAGTAGCTTAAATTTACTGTACAGTACTGCCTTGCTACCAATTATCGCCGGGTACCAATTACCGCCAGACAAAATTCAAATAGATATAACTTGACCAAAAGTACATCCCAAGTCTAGTGGTGGTGGACCAGTTCACGCCCGTGTACCCATTCACGCCCACCCCTAAATTTCTCCAAAACAATCACAGTTGCACAATAAATTACCAATGTATATGATCATTTTGATAATTATCTGTGACGTGGCAACCATCTTTTGTATGAAAAATTATGAATCTTTAAGAAAATTGAGGGTGGGCGTGAATAGGTACATGGGCATGAATTGGTCCACCACCACTACTGCCTTGCCACCAATTATGGTCACCCCCAGCCGGTCAAATAAAAGTAAATGCCATGGTGAGGAAAACATGAAGTAATTGTTAACAGCTAGAGTAATCCTATTCTAAATAACAAAAGATTATTAAAATATATTTTTAAAGGCTAAACATTAAGTTATATTTGCAGAGCACCACAGATCAAACATTATTTTCTGTTATATCAGTGGCTAAAATAATGGGACGACCATAATTGGTATGAAGAAATTCCAGTTGTTTGGGTGATAATAGGGCATTTTTGGTGCAATGTACATGTACAGAGGAAATTGATTTTGCTGTTCGAAACGAAGGCAAAACTTTGGATTAGTAAAATAAACACACACTAATTAATATCTGTAGTGTCATTTTCATTTATTGAAGCACAGGAATTAATTTTCCTACACAGACGTGACCATAATTGGTGGCCATGCAGGCAGTAGCAAATAAGGTAAAACCATTTCAACAGTGAATAGAACAGATACACAGTGAAAAGCTTTCAAAATATATGGCCATTACTGAAATATTGATGTTTTATTCTCTGGTGGCGATAATTGGTACCCGGCGATAATTGGTAGCGAGGCAGTACCTTACGTATTTGCTACAGTACTGACTTGGGAAGTACTTTTGGTCAAGTTGTCAATTTGAATTCTGTCTGGCGACAAATGGTACCCGGCGATAACTGGTAGCAAGACAGTGCTATTAGACAATATGTTTAACCACATCTTTCTCCGGGAAGCAGGGTTCCTGGTAACTCTGCACCAGCCCAATGAACCACGTGTCCCGAATTATCGCCCATATGACCTTGTCAGTCCAACGACTTTTTTCAATATGTCAATACTAAAAAGATGGTAAACCATTAAAAAGTACCTGTATTTCCCTGTGTTACCCTACAGGCAAGAAATAATTTACGTAGCGACCCTTTATTGAACAAACGTAATGCCATTTTCTACTGTGCATCTGAGCTTTACACGAGTCGACTCGTACATGCCCACAATGTCTCCAAAAAGTACATTGTGGGAACATCGTAATTGGAGCATACTAATATCAAATAGAATAAGTGGTACAACTGTCTACCACCCGAAAAAATTATGTAGATAAATATGTAGATAAATTATTATTATCATTATTATTGTTATTATTATTATTATTATTGGTACTACTAGTAGTGGTATTAGTATTATTATTATCTATTTATTACAGATATAACTGGTATTGATTGCAATTATTATTATAATAATAATTATTATTATTATTATGTCATAGCTGAATCAGACTTCTATCCTCAGTAAATCATACTGGTCGAAGCACTGATAAGTGGAACCATTGGTCCAAGAAACCATTACTCCTCCTTTGGTTCCCACGGTGTATAAATCGGAGTACTGAGGAGTACCCCTCAAAACGCGCCTAATTAGGACTACATTTCACTGGACACAGTACAAAACCATCTTGAACCTACCTGGTGCACCATTTCCCTTCAATACACGAACCTTGACCACAGCGAGATGGTCACATGACCCCAAAAATCAATGAGTCTCCCTCGTGAGTGCCCACGATGTACTTAAAAAAATTAAAGCCAAAAGACTCTCATTTTGGCATGATTATGGCAGTATATCAGGCTTCTATCTCCTGTAAACCATACTGTGCATACCTTGGAAAGGTGGCCATCCAACCCTTAAAGGTCGAAGCACTGATAAGTGGAACCATTGGTCCAAGAAACCATTACTTCTCCCTGGGTTCCCACGGTGTACAAATCGGAGTACTGAGGAGTACCCCTCAAAACGCGCCTAATTAGGACTACATTTCACTGGACACAGTACCAAAACCATCTGGAACCTACCTGGCGCACCATTTCCCTTCAGTACACGAACCTTGACCACAGCGAGCTGGTCACGTGACCCCAAAAATCAATGAGTCTCCCCCATGAGTGCCCACGATGTACTTAAAAAAATTAAAGCCAAAAGACTCTCATTTTGGCATGATTATGGCAGTACATCAGGCTTCTATCCCCTGTAACCCATACTGGGCATACCTGGGAAAGGAGGCCATGTAACCCTCAAAGGTCGAAGCACTGATAAGTGGAACCATTGGTCCAAGAAACCATTACTCCTCCCTGGGTTCCCACGGTGTACAAATCGGAGTACTGAGGAGTACCCCTCAAAACGCGCCTAATTAGGACTACATTTCACTGGACACAGTACCAAAACCATCTGGAACCTACCTGGCGCACCATTTCCCTTCAGTACACGAACCTTGACCACAGCGAGATGGTCACGTGACCCCAAAAATCAATGAGTCTCCCTCGTGAGTGCCCACGATGTACTTAAAAAAATTAAAGCCAAAAGACTCTCATTTTGGCATGATTATGGCAGTACATCAGCCTTCTATCTCCTGTAAACCATACTGGGCATACCTTGGAATGGTGGCCATCCAACCCTTAAAGGTCGAAGCACTGATAAGTGGAACCATTGGTCCAAGAAACCATTACTCCTCCCTGGGTTCCCACGGTGTACAAATCGGAGTACTGAGGAGTACCCCTCAAAACGCGCCTAATTAGGACTACATTTCACTGGACACAGTACCAAAACCATCTGGAACCTACCTGGCGCACCATTTCCCTTCAGTACACGAACCTTGACCACAGCGAGATGGTCACGTGACCCCAAAAATCAATGAGTCTCCCTCGTGAGTGCCCACGATGTACTTAAAAAAATTAAAGCCAAAAGACTCTCATTTTGGCATGATTATGGCAGTACATCAGCCTTCTATCTCCTGTAAACCATACTGGGCATACCTTGGAATGGTGGCCATCCAACCCTTAAAGGTCGAAGCACTGATAAGTGGAACCATTGGTCCAAGAAACCATTACTCCTCCCTGGGTTCCCACGGTGTACAAATCGGAGTACTGAGGAGTACCCCTCAAAACGCGCCTAATTAGGACTACATTTCACTGGACACAGTACCAAAACCATCTGGAACCTACCTGGCGCACCATTTCCCTTCAGTACACGAACCTTGACCACAGCGAGCTGGTCACGTGACCCCAAAAATCAATGAGTCTCCCCCATGAGTGCCCACGATGTACTTAAAAAATTAAAGCCAAAAGACTCTCATTTTGGCATGATTATGGCAGTACATCAGGCTTCTATCCCCTGTAACCCATACTGGGCATACCTGGGAAAGGAGGCCATGTAACCCTCAAAGGTCGAAGCACTGATAAGTGGAACCATTGGTCCAAGAAACCATTACTCCTCCCTGGGTTCCCACGGTGTACAAATCGGAGTACTGAGGAGTACCCCTCAAAACGCGCCTAATTAGGACTACATTTCACTGGACACAGTACCAAAACCATCTGGAACCTACCTGGCGCACCATTTCCCTTCAGTACACGAACCTTGACCACAGCGAGCTGGTCACGTGACCCCAAAAATCAATGAGTCTCCCCCATGAGTGCCCACGATGTACTTAAAAAATTAAAGCCAAAAGACTCTCATTTTGGCATGATTATGGCAGTACATCAGGCTTCTATCCCCTGTAACCCATACTGGGCATACCTGGGAAAGGAGGCCATGTAACCCTCAAAGGTCGAAGCACTGATAAGTGGAACCATTGGTCCAAGAAACCATTACTCCTCCCTGGGTTCCCACGGTGTACAAATCGGAGTACTGAGGAGTACCCCTCAAAACGCGCCTAATTAGGACTACATTTCACTGGACACAGTACCAAAACCATCTGGAACCTACCTGGCGCACCATTTCCCTTCAGTACACGAACCTTGACCACAGCGAGCTGGTCACGTGACCCCAAAAATCAATGAGTCTCCCCCATGAGTGCCCACGATGTACTTAAAAAATTAAAGCCAAAAGACTCTCATTTTGGCATGATTATGGCAGTACATCAGGCTTCTATCCCCTGTAACCCATACTGGGCATACCTGGGAAAGGAGGCCATGTAACCCTCAAAGGTCGAAGCACTGATAAGTGGAACCATTGGTCCAAGAAACCATTACTCCTCCCTGGGTTCCCACGGTGTACAAATCGGAGTACTGAGGAGTACCCCTCAAAACGCGCCTAATTAGGACTACATTTCACTGGACACAGTACCAAAACCATCTGGAACCTACCTGGCGCACCATTTCCCTTCAGTACACGAACCTTGACCACAGCGAGCTGGTCACGTGACCCCAAAAATCAATGAGTCTCCCCCATGAGTGCCCACGATGTACTTAAAAAATTAAAGCCAAAAGACTCTCATTTTGGCATGATTATGGCAGTACATCAGGCTTCTATCCCCTGTAACCCATACTGGGCATACCTGGGAAAGGAGGCCATGTAACCCTCAAAGGTCGAAGCACTGATAAGTGGAACCATTGGTCCAAGAAACCATTACTCCTCCCTGGGTTCCCACGGTGTACAAATCGGAGTACTGAGGAGTACCCCTCAAAACGCGCCTAATTAGGACTACATTTCACTGGACACAGTACCAAAACCATCTGGAACCTACCTGGCGCACCATTTCCCTTCAGTACACGAACCTTGACCACAGCGAGCTGGTCACGTGACCCCAAAAATCAATGAGTCTCCCCCATGAGTGCCCACGATGTACTTAAAAAATTAAAGCCAAAAGACTCTCATTTTGGCATGATTATGGCAGTACATCAGGCTTCTATCCCCTGTAACCCATACTGGGCATACCTGGGAAAGGAGGCCATGTAACCCTCAAAGGTCGAAGCACTGATAAGTGGAACCATTGGTCCAAGAAACCATTACTCCTCCCTGGGTTCCCACGGTGTACAAATCGGAGTACTGAGGAGTACCCCTCAAAACGCGCCTAATTAGGACTACATTTCACTGGACACAGTACCAAAACCATCTGGAACCTACCTGGCGCACCATTTCCCTTCAGTACACGAACCTTGACCACAGCGAGCTGGTCACGTGACCCCAAAAATCAATGAGTCTCCCCCATGAGTGCCCACGATGTACTTAAAAAATTAAAGCCAAAAGACTCTCATTTTGGCATGATTATGGCAGTACATCAGGCTTCTATCCCCTGTAACCCATACTGGGCATACCTGGGAAAGGAGGCCATGTAACCCTCAAAGGTCGAAGCACTGATAAGTGGAACCATTGGTCCAAGAAACCATTACTCCTCCCTGGGTTCCCACGGTGTACAAATCGGAGTACTGAGGAGTACCCCTCAAAACGCGCCTAATTAGGACTACATTTCACTGGACACAGTACCAAAACCATCTGGAACCTACCTGGCGCACCATTTCCCTTCAGTACACGAACCTTGACCACAGCGAGCTGGTCACGTGACCCCAAAAATCAATGAGTCTCCCCCATGAGTGCCCACGATGTACTTAAAAAATTAAAGCCAAAAGACTCTCATTTTGGCATGATTATGGCAGTACATCAGGCTTCTATCCCCTGTAACCCATACTGGGCATACCTGGGAAAGGAGGCCATGTAACCCTCAAAGGTCGAAGCACTGATAAGTGGAACCATTGGTCCAAGAAACCATTACTCCTCCCTGGGTTCCCACGGTGTACAAATCGGAGTACTGAGGAGTACCCCTCAAAACGCGCCTAATTAGGACTACATTTCACTGGACACAGTACCAAAACCATCTGGAACCTACCTGGCGCACCATTTCCCTTCAGTACACGAACCTTGACCACAGCGAGCTGGTCACGTGACCCCAAAAATCAATGAGTCTCCCCCATGAGTGCCCACGATGTACTTAAAAAATTAAAGCCAAAAGACTCTCATTTTGGCATGATTATGGCAGTACATCAGGCTTCTATCCCCTGTAACCCATACTGGGCATACCTGGGAAAGGAGGCCATGTAACCCTCAAAGGTCGAAGCACTGATAAGTGGAACCATTGGTCCAAGAAACCATTACTCCTCCCTGGGTTCCCACGGTGTACAAATCGGAGTACTGAGGAGTACCCCTCAAAACGCGCCTAATTAGGACTACATTTCACTGGACACAGTACCAAAACCATCTGGAACCTACCTGGCGCACCATTTCCCTTCAGTACACGAACCTTGACCACAGCGAGCTGGTCACGTGACCCCAAAAATCAATGAGTCTCCCCCATGAGTGCCCACGATGTACTTAAAAAATTAAAGCCAAAAGACTCTCATTTTGGCATGATTATGGCAGTACATCAGGCTTCTATCCCCTGTAACCCATACTGGGCATACCTGGGAAAGGAGGCCATGTAACCCTCAAAGGTCGAAGCACTGATAAGTGGAACCATTGGTCCAAGAAACCATTACTCCTCCCTGGGTTCCCACGGTGTACAAATCGGAGTACTGAGGAGTACCCCTCAAAACGCGCCTAATTAGGACTACATTTCACTGGACACAGTACCAAAACCATCTGGAACCTACCTCCCTTCAGTACATGAAAATTTATTTAGTCAGGATGTTATAAATATGGCTGATTTTTAAATATGAAAAAAATTCTCTGTAACCAATGAATGCCCTATCTTTATTATAAGGAAAAAAATAATCTGCCACTTGTATATATATCAGTCTTGTCTATTATATTTTCTACCTGCTTTACTTTCACTGATGGGTGAAAGGAAATGCAGAGAGTCTTAAAACTGCACAGATTTACCACCTGCTCCCTGTGGTTGAAATTGGGATAATAAAATCCCATAACTGAGTTTTGAGCTTATATATGTTTTATTATTGCATTTACATGTTTTCAGTGCATTGAGATGTAACAGGAAATCATATGCAAGGAATCTAGAATTCTCCTTCTGGAGGCTTAAACAGCATTTAGAGGGAATAGGAAACCATATGCAGAGTCTAAAAGATGTACTCGCAGGTCACTCCTTTTGGATAAAACTACCCATGCAGTTAACATATGCAAATGCTTTAAAAGGTTTAAATATTTATAAAATGTTTTATAACCCTATTTTGGGCTTAGTGAATCTTTATGGAGCCTTATGGTACATTGTAATATTAAAAGTTTTTTTATTGTTCTTTCCACAACAGTTTTTGGCTCAAAACATTTTCAAATGTATACACAATAACCCAAGAAAATAAACCATGACTGAAAACATTTTTGAAACATTTTCAAAAGTGTTGAAGCTTAAAAAGCTTCGTTGTGAATGTTTTTTAAATATTTATAATATTGCTCAAGACTTGAAGGCTCAACTCAGCTATTACTCAGTTAGTTCAGGTCACCTAAGTCAATCTGTAGGGCATCCTTTTCTAAATAAATGTAGATTAAAGCCACCAGTCAAGTTAACCTAGACCTAATGTGGACTCCATTGCTTGTAAAAGTCGGCCCGAAATTACAATGAAAGTCAAACTTTACTGTTTATTACCATAATGAAATAGCATCAGTAACATGTGTCAGAAAGGTAATCCTAGATTCAATTATAAATTGTTAAGCTTAACTGAATTTAAGGTGGTTATATGCTAGAAAGTATAATGTGTATGTACAAGAGATTCTTTATATCCAAAAAAAATTGTTCTAGTTGCTGTTTATCTTTCTTCCCTTTACTAGGTCAGGCCCTACCTCCCCCAACCCCCAAGTCAGAGAAACAACAGCTGTGGGTACTGTTTATTAATACATGATAATAATGCGAATACATAACCACTGTAAATAAATGAGACTACTAAAGTTATATACAAGTCAAAAACCGAAAAATGCACTTATCATGGTATGAGTAAGATACAACTGCAATGCTAAAACAAGTAAACTACATGTGATATTACACACTTAGTCATTAGAGTTTATCATACATTTGCCCCTGAATAGCAGCAGAAGAGGCCATCAGGACAAGCTAATGCAGCCAGGGCCCAGCAATGTAATTTAAAAGACAAAATTTGAATTTTGGACTAGGGAGATCCCGGGGAGCTTTTAACCCAAGGACCCAACAGGATTGCCAGATAAATATAATTTACTGATAAGAAGCTAAAATATGCACTTACTTGGATTTTCAAGAGTTGTAAGAAATGTTACCTTTGCATACAGACAAATATAAGCAACCCTCTGTGACACCCCCCCTCCTGACCTGCTATAAAGCAGGTCGAAGTCAAGTGAGGAGGGGATGGAGAATTTTCATGTTTCTTCTTCAAAGTCAAATTTAAAGTGACACAAATCCTAGAAGCCAAGTTAAGACCAAATGGATAAACCAACCCGGCTGGTGAGACTGAGCAAGGGGGGCCCAAAATCCCAGAAATGATGCAATCCTGATGCAAGTCTTATGTAAGAACATCAAACTGGTCATAAAAACTTGTTAAGCAAACATTCCAGTGCAGAAGAAATACCATTAACAACTTCTGGCTCAGGAGCATGACTGACATCCGCGTTGCACAACGAATCAAGCAACACGGCAGACTTCAACATATAATGAAGGAAATTTACCATGTAGAAAAAATTACAGACAAGATTGAAATCAATACAGAAGGAACAATAGATTTCTCCTTCTAATAATGAAAAGTTATTCATTGGTTACAGAGAATTATTTTCGTATTTAAAAATCAGCCAGATTTATAACATCCTGATTGAATTAATTTTCATGTACTGAAGGGAGGTAGGTTCCAGAATGGTTTTGGTACTGTGTCCAGTGAAATGTAGTCCTAATTAGGCGCGTTTTGAGGGGTACTCCTCAGTACTCCGATTTGTACACCGTGGGAACCCAGGGAGGAGTAATGGTTTCTTGGACCAATGGTTCCACTTATCAGTGCTTCGACCTTTGAGGGTTACATGGCCTCCTTTCCCAGGTATGCCCAGTATGGGTTACAGGGGATAGAAGCCTGATGTACTGCCATAATCATGCCAAAATGAGAGTCTTTTGGCTTTAATTTTTTTAAGTACATCGTGGGCACTCATAAGGGAGACTCGTTGATTTTTGGGGTCACGTGACCAGCTCGCTGTGGTCAAGGTTCGTGTACTGAAGGGAAATGGTGCGCCAGGTAGGTTCCAGATGGTTTTGGTACTGTGTCCAGTGAAATGTAGTCCTAATTAGGCGCGTTTTGAGGGGTACTCCTCAGTACTCCGATTTGTACACCGTGGGAACCCAGGGAGGAGTAATGGTTTCTTGGACCAATGGTTCCACTTATCAGTGCTTCGACCTTTGAGGGTTACATGGCCTCCTTTCCCAGGTATGCCCAGTATGGGTTACAGGGGATAGAAGCCTGATGTACTGCCATAATCATGCCAAAATAAGAGTCTTTTGGCTTTAATTTTTTTAAGTACATCGTGGGCACTCATAAGGGAGACTCATTGATTTTTGGGGTCACGTGACCAGCTCGCTGTGGTCAAGGTTCGTGTACTGAAGGGAAATGGTGCGCCAGGTAGGTTCCAGATGGTTTTGGTACTGTGTCCAGTGAAATGTAGTCCTAATTAGGCGCGTTTTGAGGGGTACTCCTCAGTACTCCGATTTGTACACCGTGGGAACCCAGGGAGGAGTAATGGTTTCTTGGACCAATGGTTCCACTTATCAGTGCTTCGACCTTTGAGGGTTACATGGCCTCCTTTCCCAGGTATGCCCAGTATGGGTTACAGGGGATAGAAGCCTGATGTACTGCCATAATCATGCCAAAATGAGAGTCTTTTGGCTTTAATTTTTTTAAGTACATCGTGGGCACTCATGGGGGAGACTCATTGATTTTTGGGGTCACGTGACCAGCTCGCTGTGGTCAAGGTTCGTGTACTGAAGGGAAATGGTGCGCCAGGTAGGTTCCAGATGGTTTTGGTACTGTGTCCAGTGAAATGTAGTCCTAATTAGGCGCGTTTTGAGGGGTACTCCTCAGTACTCCGATTTGTACACCGTGGGAACCCAGGGAGGAGTAATGGTTTCTTGGACCAATGGTTCCACTTATCAGTCCTTCGACCTTTAAGGGTTGGATGGCCACCTTTCCAAGGTATGCCCAGTATGGTTTGCAGGAGATAGAAGCCTGATGTACTGCCATAATCATGCCAAAATAAGAGTCTTTTGGCTTTAATTTTTTTAAGTACATCGTGGGCACTCATAAGGGAGACTCATTGATTTTTGGGGTCACGTGACCAGCTCGCTGTGGTCAAGGTTCGTGTACTGAAGGGAAATGGTGCGCCAGGTAGGTTCCAGATGGTTTTGGTACTGTGTCCAGTGAAATGTAGTCCTAATTAGGCGCGTTTTGAGGGGTACTCCTCAGTACTCCGATTTGTACACCGTGGGAACCCAGGGAGGAGTAATGGTTTCTTGGACCAATGGTTCCACTTATCAGTGCTTCGACCTTTGAGGGTTACATGGCCTCCTTTCCCAGGTATGCCCAGTATGGGTTACAGGGGATAGAAGCCTGATGTACTGCCATAATCATGCCAAAATGAGAGTCTTTTGGCTTTAATTTTTTTAAGTACATCGTGGGCACTCATGGGGGAGACTCATTGATTTTTGGGGTCACGTGACCAGCTCGCTGTGGTCAAGGTTCGTGTACTGAAGGGAAATGGTGCGCCAGGTAGGTTCCAGATGGTTTTGGTACTGTGTCCAGTGAAATGTAGTCCTAATTAGGCGCGTTTTGAGGGGTACTCCTCAGTACTCCGATTTGTACACCGTGGGAACCCAGGGAGGAGTAATGGTTTCTTGGACCAATGGTTCCACTTATCAGTCCTTCGACCTTTAAGGGTTGGATGGCCACCTTTCCAAGGTATGCCCAGTATGGTTTGCAGGAGATAGAAGCCTGATGTACTGCCATAATCATGCCAAAATAAGAGTCTTTTGGCTTTAATTTTTTTAAGTACATCGTGGGCACTCATAAGGGAGACTCATTGATTTTTGGGGTCACGTGACCAGCTCGCTGTGGTCAAGGTTCGTGTACTGAAGGGAAATGGTGCGCCAGGTAGGTTCCAGATGGTTTTGGTACTGTGTCCAGTGAAATGTAGTCCTAATTAGGCGCGTTTTGAGGGGTACTCCTCAGTACTCCGATTTGTACACCGTGGGAACCCAGGGAGGAGTAATGGTTTCTTGGACCAATGGTTCCACTTATCAGTGCTTCGACCTTTGAGGGTTACATGGCCTCCTTTCCCAGGTA
Organism: Sabellastarte sp. h YS-2021; assembly: GCA_964017235.1. NCBI lineage: Eukaryota > Metazoa > Annelida > Polychaeta > Sabellida > Sabellidae > Sabellastarte > Sabellastarte sp. h YS-2021. Next base: position 75,531,056 of record OZ024928.1, on the reverse strand, counting down.
TGCCCAGTATGGGTTACAGGGGATAGAAGCCTGATGTACTGCCATAATCATGCCAAAATGAGAGTCTTTTGGCTTTAATTTTTTTAAGTACATCGTGGGCACTCATGGGGGAGACTCATTGATTTTTGGGGTCACGTGACCAGCTCGCTGTGGTCAAGGTTCGTGTACTGAAGGGAAATGGTGCGCCAGGTAGGTTCCAGATGGTTTTGGTACTGTGTCCAGTGAAATGTAGTCCTAATTAGGCGCGTTTTGAGGGGTACTCCTCAGTACTCCGATTTGTACACCGTGGGAACCCAGGGAGGAGTAATGGTTTCTTGGACCAATGGTTCCACTTATCAGTCCTTCGACCTTTAAGGGTTGGATGGCCACCTTTCCAAGGTATGCCCAGTATGGTTTGCAGGAGATAGAAGCCTGATGTACTGCCATAATCATGCCAAAATAAGAGTCTTTTGGCTTTAATTTTTTTAAGTACATCGTGGGCACTCATAAGGGAGACTCATTGATTTTTGGGGTCACGTGACCAGCTCGCTGTGGTCAAGGTTCGTGTACTGAAGGGAAATGGTGCGCCAGGTAGGTTCCAGATGGTTTTGGTACTGTGTCCAGTGAAATGTAGTCCTAATTAGGCGCGTTTTGAGGGGTACTCCTCAGTACTCCGATTTGTACACCGTGGGAACCCAGGGAGGAGTAATGGTTTCTTGGACCAATGGTTCCACTTATCAGTGCTTCGACCTTTGAGGGTTACATGGCCTCCTTTCCCAGGTATGCCCAGTATGGGTTACAGGGGATAGAAGCCTGATGTACTGCCATAATCATGCCAAAATGAGAGTCTTTTGGCTTTAATTTTTTTAAGTACATCGTGGGCACTCATGGGGGAGACTCATTGATTTTTGGGGTCACGTGACCAGCTCGCTGTGGTCAAGGTTCGTGTACTGAAGGGAAATGGTGCGCCAGGTAGGTTCCAGATGGTTTTGGTACTGTGTCCAGTGAAATGTAGTCCTAATTAGGCGCGTTTTGAGGGGTACTCCTCAGTACTCCGATTTGTACACCGTGGGAACCCAGGGAGGAGTAATGGTTTCTTGGACCAATGGTTCCACTTATCAGTCCTTCGACCTTTAAGGGTTGGATGGCCACCTTTCCAAGGTATGCCCAGTATGGTTTGCAGGAGATAGAAGCCTGATGTACTGCCATAATCATGCCAAAATAAGAGTCTTTTGGCTTTAATTTTTTTAAGTACATCGTGGGCACTCATAAGGGAGACTCATTGATTTTTGGGGTCACGTGACCAGCTCGCTGTGGTCAAGGTTCGTGTACTGAAGGGAAATGGTGCGCCAGGTAGGTTCCAGATGGTTTTGGTACTGTGTCCAGTGAAATGTAGTCCTAATTAGGCGCGTTTTGAGGGGTACTCCTCAGTACTCCGATTTGTACACCGTGGGAACCCAGGGAGGAGTAATGGTTTCTTGGACCAATGGTTCCACTTATCAGTGCTTCGACCTTTGAGGGTTACATGGCCTCCTTTCCCAGGTATGCCCAGTATGGGTTACAGGGGATAGAAGCCTGATGTACTGCCATAATCATGCCAAAATGAGAGTCTTTTGGCTTTAATTTTTTTAAGTACATCGTGGGCACTCATGGGGGAGACTCATTGATTTTTGGGGTCACGTGACCAGCTCGCTGTGGTCAAGGTTCGTGTACTGAAGGGAAATGGTGCGCCAGGTAGGTTCCAGATGGTTTTGGTACTGTGTCCAGTGAAATGTAGTCCTAATTAGGCGCGTTTTGAGGGGTACTCCTCAGTACTCCGATTTGTACACCGTGGGAACCCAGGGAGGAGTAATGGTTTCTTGGACCAATGGTTCCACTTATCAGTCCTTCGACCTTTAAGGGTTGGATGGCCACCTTTCCAAGGTATGCCCAGTATGGTTTGCAGGAGATAGAAGCCTGATGTACTGCCATAATCATGCCAAAATAAGAGTCTTTTGGCTTTAATTTTTTTAAGTACATCGTGGGCACTCATAAGGGAGACTCATTGATTTTTGGGGTCACGTGACCAGCTCGCTGTGGTCAAGGTTCGTGTACTGAAGGGAAATGGTGCGCCAGGTAGGTTCCAGATGGTTTTGGTACTGTGTCCAGTGAAATGTAGTCCTAATTAGGCGCGTTTTGAGGGGTACTCCTCAGTACTCCGATTTGTACACCGTGGGAACCCAGGGAGGAGTAATGGTTTCTTGGACCAATGGTTCCACTTATCAGTGCTTCGACCTTTGAGGGTTACATGGCCTCCTTTCCCAGGTATGCCCAGTATGGGTTACAGGGGATAGAAGCCTGATGTACTGCCATAATCATGCCAAAATGAGAGTCTTTTGGCTTTAATTTTTTTAAGTACATCGTGGGCACTCATGGGGGAGACTCATTGATTTTTGGGGTCACGTGACCAGCTCGCTGTGGTCAAGGTTCGTGTACTGAAGGGAAATGGTGCGCCAGGTAGGTTCCAGATGGTTTTGGTACTGTGTCCAGTGAAATGTAGTCCTAATTAGGCGCGTTTTGAGGGGTACTCCTCAGTACTCCGATTTGTACACCGTGGGAACCCAGGGAGGAGTAATGGTTTCTTGGACCAATGGTTCCACTTATCAGTCCTTCGACCTTTAAGGGTTGGATGGCCACCTTTCCAAGGTATGCCCAGTATGGTTTGCAGGAGATAGAAGCCTGATGTACTGCCATAATCATGCCAAAATAAGAGTCTTTTGGCTTTAATTTTTTTAAGTACATCGTGGGCACTCATAAGGGAGACTCATTGATTTTTGGGGTCACGTGACCAGCTCGCTGTGGTCAAGGTTCGTGTACTGAAGGGAAATGGTGCGCCAGGTAGGTTCCAGATGGTTTTGGTACTGTGTCCAGTGAAATGTAGTCCTAATTAGGCGCGTTTTGAGGGGTACTCCTCAGTACTCCGATTTGTACACCGTGGGAACCCAGGGAGGAGTAATGGTTTCTTGGACCAATGGTTCCACTTATCAGTGCTTCGACCTTTGAGGGTTACATGGCCTCCTTTCCCAGGTATGCCCAGTATGGGTTACAGGGGATAGAAGCCTGATGTACTGCCATAATCATGCCAAAATGAGAGTCTTTTGGCTTTAATTTTTTTAAGTACATCGTGGGCACTCATGGGGGAGACTCATTGATTTTTGGGGTCACGTGACCAGCTCGCTGTGGTCAAGGTTCGTGTACTGAAGGGAAATGGTGCGCCAGGTAGGTTCCAGATGGTTTTGGTACTGTGTCCAGTGAAATGTAGTCCTAATTAGGCGCGTTTTGAGGGGTACTCCTCAGTACTCCGATTTGTACACCGTGGGAACCCAGGGAGGAGTAATGGTTTCTTGGACCAATGGTTCCACTTATCAGTCCTTCGACCTTTAAGGGTTGGATGGCCACCTTTCCAAGGTATGCCCAGTATGGTTTGCAGGAGATAGAAGCCTGATGTACTGCCATAATCATGCCAAAATAAGAGTCTTTTGGCTTTAATTTTTTTAAGTACATCGTGGGCACTCATAAGGGAGACTCATTGATTTTTGGGGTCACGTGACCAGCTCGCTGTGGTCAAGGTTCGTGTACTGAAGGGAAATGGTGCGCCAGGTAGGTTCCAGATGGTTTTGGTACTGTGTCCAGTGAAATGTAGTCCTAATTAGGCGCGTTTTGAGGGGTACTCCTCAGTACTCCGATTTGTACACCGTGGGAACCCAGGGAGGAGTAATGGTTTCTTGGACCAATGGTTCCACTTATCAGTGCTTCGACCTTTGAGGGTTACATGGCCTCCTTTCCCAGGTATGCCCAGTATGGGTTACAGGGGATAGAAGCCTGATGTACTGCCATAATCATGCCAAAATGAGAGTCTTTTGGCTTTAATTTTTTTAAGTACATCGTGGGCACTCATGGGGGAGACTCATTGATTTTTGGGGTCACGTGACCAGCTCGCTGTGGTCAAGGTTCGTGTACTGAAGGGAAATGGTGCGCCAGGTAGGTTCCAGATGGTTTTGGTACTGTGTCCAGTGAAATGTAGTCCTAATTAGGCGCGTTTTGAGGGGTACTCCTCAGTACTCCGATTTGTACACCGTGGGAACCCAGGGAGGAGTAATGGTTTCTTGGACCAATGGTTCCACTTATCAGTCCTTCGACCTTTAAGGGTTGGATGGCCACCTTTCCAAGGTATGCCCAGTATGGTTTGCAGGAGATAGAAGCCTGATGTACTGCCATAATCATGCCAAAATGAGAGTCTTTTGGCTTTAATTTTTTTAAGTACATCGTGGGCACTCACGAGGGAGACTCATTGATTTTTGGGGTCACGTGACCATCTCGCTGTGGTCAAGGTTCGTGTACTGAAGGGAAATGGTGCGCCAGGTAGGTTCCAGATGGTTTTGGTACTGTGTCCAGTGAAATGTAGTCCTAATTAGGCGCGTTTTGAGGGGTACTCCTCAGTACTCCGATTTGTACACCGTGGGAACCCAGGGAGGAGTAATGGTTTCTTGGACCAATGGTTCCACTTATCAGTGCTTCGACCTTTGAGGGTTACATGGCCTCCTTTCCCAGGTATGCCCAGTATGGGTTACAGGGGATAGAAGCCTGATGTACTGCCATAATCATGCCAAAATGAGAGTCTTTTGGCTTTAATTTTTTTAAGTACATCGTGGGCACTCATAAGGGAGACTCATTGATTTTTGGGGTCACGTGACCAGCTCGCTGTGGTCAAGGTTCGTGTACTGAAGGGAAATGGTGCGCCAGGTAGGTTCCAGATGGTTTTGGTACTGTGTCCAGTGAAATGTAGTCCTAATTAGGCGCGTTTTGAGGGGTACTCCTCAGTACTCCGATTTGTACACCGTGGGAACCCAGGGAGGAGTAATGGTTTCTTGGACCAATGGTTCCACTTATCAGTGCTTCGACCTTTGAGGGTTACATGGCCTCCTTTCCCAGGTATGCCCAGTATGGGTTACAGGGGATAGAAGCCTGATGTACTGCCATAATCATGCCAAAATAAGAGTCTTTTGGCTTTAATTTTTTTAAGTACATCGTGGGCACTCATAAGGGAGACTCATTGATTTTTGGGGTCACGTGACCAGCTCGCTGTGGTCAAGGTTCGTGTACTGAAGGGAAATGGTGCGCCAGGTAGGTTCCAGATGGTTTTGGTACTGTGTCCAGTGAAATGTAGTCCTAATTAGGCGCGTTTTGAGGGGTACTCCTCAGTACTCCGATTTGTACACCGTGGGAACCCAGGGAGGAGTAATGGTTTCTTGGACCAATGGTTCCACTTATCAGTCCTTCGACCTTTAAGGGTTGGATGGCCACCTTTCCAAGGTATGCCCAGTATGGTTTGCAGGAGATAGAAGCCTGATGTACTGCCATAATCATGCCAAAATAAGAGTCTTTTGGCTTTAATTTTTTTAAGTACATCGTGGGCACTCATAAGGGAGACTCATTGATTTTTGGGGTCACGTGACCAGCTCGCTGTGGTCAAGGTTCGTGTACTGAAGGGAAATGGTGCGCCAGGTAGGTTCCAGATGGTTTTGGTACTGTGTCCAGTGAAATGTAGTCCTAATTAGGCGCGTTTTGAGGGGTACTCCTCAGTACTCCGATTTGTACACCGTGGGAACCCAGGGAGGAGTAATGGTTTCTTGGACCAATGGTTCCACTTATCAGTGCTTCGACCTTTGAGGGTTACATGGCCTCCTTTCCCAGGTATGCCCAGTATGGGTTACAGGGGATAGAAGCCTGATGTACTGCCATAATCATGCCAAAATGAGAGTCTTTTGGCTTTAATTTTTTTAAGTACATCGTGGGCACTCATGGGGGAGACTCATTGATTTTTGGGGTCACGTGACCAGTTCGCTGTGGTCAAGGTTCGTGTACTGAAGGGAAATGGTGCGCCAGGTAGGTTCCAGATGGTTTTGGTACTGTGTCCAGTGAAATGTAGTCCTAATTAGGCGCGTTTTGAGGGGTACTCCTCAGTACTCCGATTTGTACACCGTGGGAACCCAGGGAGGAGTAATGGTTTCTTGGACCAATGGTTCCACTTATCAGTCCTTCGACCTTTAAGGGTTGGATGGCCACCTTTCCAAGGTATGCCCAGTATGGTTTGCAGGAGATAGAAGCCTGATGTACTGCCATAATCATGCCAAAATGAGAGTCTTTTGGCTTTAATTTTTTTAAGTACATCGTGGGCACTCACGAGGGAGACTCATTGATTTTTGGGGTCACGTGACCATCTCGCTGTGGTCAAGGTTCGTGTACTGAAGGGAAATGGTGCGCCAGGTAGGTTCCAGATGGTTTTGGTACTGTGTCCAGTGAAATGTAGTCCTAATTAGGCGCGTTTTGAGGGGTACTCCTCAGTACTCCGATTTGTACACCGTGGGAACCCAGGGAGGAGTAATGGTTTCTTGGACCAATGGTTCCACTTATCAGTGCTTCGACCTTTGAGGGTTACATGGCCTCCTTTCCCAGGTATGCCCAGTATGGGTTACAGGGGATAGAAGCCTGATGTACTGCCATAATCATGCCAAAATGAGAGTCTTTTGGCTTTAATTTTTTTAAGTACATCGTGGGCACTCACGGGGGAGACTCATTGATTTTTGGGGTCACGTGACCAGCTCGCAGTGGTCAAGGTTCGTGTACTGAAGGGAAATGGTGCGCCAGGTAGGTTCCAGATGGTTTTGGTACTGTGTCCAGTGAAATGTAGTCCTAATTAGGCACGTTTTGAGGGGTACTCCTCAGTACTCCGATTTGTACACCGTGGGAACCCAGGGAGGAGTAATGGTTTCTTGGACCAATGGTTCCACTTATCAGTGCTTCGACCTTTGAGGATTACATGGCCTCCTTTCCCAGGTATGCCCAGTATGGGTTACAGGGGATAGAAGCCTGATGTACTGCCATAATCATGCCAAAATGAGAGTCTTTTGGCTTTAATTTTTTTAAGTACATCGTGGGCACTCATAAGGGAGACTCATTGATTTTTGGGGTCACGTGACCAGCTCGCTGTGGTCAAGGTTCGTGTACTGAAGGGAAATGGTGCGCCAGGTAGGTTCCAGATGGTTTTGGTACTGTGTCCAGTGAAATGTAGTCCTAATTAGGCGCGTTTTGAGGGGTACTCCTCAGTACTCCGATTTGTACACCGTGGGAACCCAGGGAGGAGTAATGGTTTCTTGGACCAATGGTTCCACTTATCAGTGCTTCGACCTTTGAGGGTTACATGGCCTCCTTTCCCAGGTATGCCCAGTATGGGTTACAGGGGATAGAAGCCTGATGTACTGCCATAATCATGCCAAAATAAGAGTCTTTTGGCTTTAATTTTTTTAAGTACATCGTGGGCACTCATAAGGGAGACTCATTGATTTTTGGGGTCACGTGACCAGCTCGCTGTGGTCAAGGTTCGTGTACTGAAGGGAAATGGTGCGCCAGGTAGGTTCCAGATGGTTTTGGTACTGTGTCCAGTGAAATGTAGTCCTAATTAGGCGCGTTTTGAGGGGTACTCCTCAGTACTCCGATTTGTACACCGTGGGAACCCAGGGAGGAGTAATGGTTTCTTGGACCAATGGTTCCACTTATCAGTGCTTCGACCTTTGAGGGTTACATGGCCTCCTTTCCCAGGTATGCCCAGTATGGGTTACAGGGGATAGAAGCCTGATGTACTGCCATAATCATGCCAAAATGAGAGTCTTTTGGCTTTAATTTTTTTAAGTACATCGTGGGCACTCATGGGGGAGACTCATTGATTTTTGGGGTCACGTGACCAGCTCGCTGTGGTCAAGGTTCGTGTACTGAAGGGAAATGGTGCGCCAGGTAGGTTCCAGATGGTTTTGGTACTGTGTCCAGTGAAATGTAGTCCTAATTAGGCGCGTTTTGAGGGGTACTCCTCAGTACTCCGATTTGTACACCGTGGGAACCCAGGGAGGAGTAATGGTTTCTTGGACCAATGGTTCCACTTATCAGTCCTTCGACCTTTAAGGGTTGGATGGCCACCTTTCCAAGGTATGCCCAGTATGGTTTGCAGGAGATAGAAGCCTGATGTACTGCCATAATCATGCCAAAATGAGAGTCTTTTGGCTTTAATTTTTTTAAGTACATCGTGGGCACTCACGAGGGAGACTCATTGATTTTTGGGGTCACGTGACCATCTCGCTGTGGTCAAGGTTCGTGTACTGAAGGGAAATGGTGCGCCAGGTAGGTTCCAGATGGTTTTGGTACTGTGTCCAGTGAAATGTAGTCCTAATTAGGCGCGTTTTGAGGGGTACTCCTCAGTACTCCGATTTGTACACCGTGGGAACCCAGGGAGGAGTAATGGTTTCTTGGACCAATGGTTCCACTTATCAGTGCTTCGACCTTTGAGGGTTACATGGCCTCCTTTCCCAGGTATGCCCAGTATGGGTTACAGGGGATAGAAGCCTGATGTACTGCCATAATCATGCCAAAATGAGAGTCTTTTGGCTTTAATTTTTTTAAGTACATCGTGGGCACTCATAAGGGAGACTCATTGATTTTTGGGGTCACGTGACCAGCTCGCTGTGGTCAAGGTTCGTGTACTGAAGGGAAATGGTGCGCCAGGTAGGTTCCAGATGGTTTTGGTACTGTGTCCAGTGAAATGTAGTCCTAATTAGGCGCGTTTTGAGGGGTACTCCTCAGTACTCCGATTTGTACACCGTGGGAACCCAGGGAGGAGTAATGGTTTCTTGGACCAATGGTTCCACTTATCAGTGCTTCGACCTTTGAGAGTTACATGGCCTCCTTTCCCAGGTATGCCCAGTATGGGTTACAGGGGATAGAAGCCTGATGTACTGCCATAATCATGCCAAAATGAGAGTCTTTTGGCTTTAATTTTTTTAAGTACATCGTGGGCACTCATAAGGGAGACTCATTGATTTTTGGGGTCACGTGACCAGCTCGCTGTGGTCAAGGTTCGTGTACTGAAGGGAAATGGTGCGCCAGGTAGGTTCCAGATGGTTTTGGTACTGTGTCTAGTGAAATGTAGTCCTAATTAGGCACGTTTTGAGGGGTACTCCTCAGTACTCCGATTTGTACACCGTGGGAACCCAGGGAGGAGTAATGGTTTCTTGGACCAATGGTTCCACTTATCAGTGCTTCGACCTTTGAGGATTACATGGCCTCCTTTCCCAGGTATGCCCAGTATGGGTTACAGGGGATAGAAGCCTGATGTACTGCCATAATCATGCCAAAATGAGAGTCTTTTGGCTTTAATTTTTTTAAGTACATCGTGGGCACTCATGGGGGAGACTCATTGATTTTTGGGGTCACGTGACCAGCTCGCTGTGGTCAAGGTTCGTGTACTGAAGGGAAATGGTGCGCCAGGTAGGTTCCAGATGGTTTTGGTACTGTGTCCAGTGAAATGTAGTCCTAATTAGGCGCGTTTTGAGGGGTACTCCTCAGTACTCCGATTTGTACACCGTGGGAACCCAGGGAGGAGTAATGGTTTCTTGGACCAATGGTTCCACTTATCAGTGCTTCGACCTTTGAGGGTTACATGGCCTCCTTTCCCAGGTATGCCCAGTATGGGTTACAGGGGATAGAAGCCTGATGTACTGCCATAATCATGCCAAAATAAGAGTCTTTTGGCTTTAATTTTTTTAAGTACATCGTGGGCACTCACAAGGGAGACTCATTGATTTTTGGGGTCACGTGACCATCTCGCTGTGGTCAAGGTTCGTGTACTGAAGGGAAATGGTGCGCCAGGTAGGTTCCAGATGGTTTTGGTACTGTGTCCAGTGAAATGTAGTCCTAATTAGGCGCGTTTTGAGGGGTACTCCTCAGTACTCCGATTTGTACACCGTGGGAACCCAGGGAGGAGTAATGGTTTCTTGGACCAATGGTTCCACTTATCAGTGCTTCGACCTTTGAGGGTTACATGGCCTCCTTTCCCAGGTATGCCCAGTATGGTTTACTGGGGATAGAAGCCTGATGCACTGCCATAATCATGCCAAAATGAGAGTCTTTTGGCTTTAATTTTTTTAAGTACTTCGTGGGCACTCACGAGGGAGATTCATTGATTTTTGTGGTCATGTGACCAGCTCGGTTGTGGTCAAGCTTCGTGTATTCAAGGAAATGGTCTGCCAATTGTAGGTTCAAGAGAGTAGGGGGAGCAATACAGTAGCTGATTTGGCATGTTAGATAGTTTTGGAAATAAAATAATTTTTGCATGAGTATTTCCTATCATGTAAATGTCTTTTACATATATTCATAAATAAAATAGATAGAAGGTGTTATAAATTAAAAATATATTTTCATATTGTAGTATTATGACCAAAGATAATTTATTTCTACATAATATTGTATGATAATGTTTCAATATGGTTCATTTTAAGCACAATAACTCAAATAAATCAATGCACTGGATGAACTTTTTTGTTGCAATTTGGGTATTTGTACAGTTTATCTACATATTTTCGGGTGGTACAGGGTTCTACCAGCAATTATCTTTGGATTTAGCATGTCCCATTACCGTAATTACGTTGTTCCCACAGTGTACTTGTTTGAGACATTGTGGGCATGTACGAGTCGACTCGAGTAAAGCACCTCTCCTACTGTGACATCCACCAACCAGTGTTTTCTCTGGGTGACATCTAAACCTTTGGATGTTATTAACATTAAGGTCGGAGCAAATTGTAAAACTACTAAACAGCCCATGGTTTCTTATAAGTTGTTTCACATTCCAAACTGATTGGACAAACAGTAAAGGAAATAAAATGACCTTCAGATGGACTAACCTTATTTGACATTACATCAGGGGCCGATTTCACAAAGGGACTTAAGTCCAGATTTAGACTTAAATCTAAGACTTTGGTCTTAAATTTTGTCAAATGAATGTTAAGTCTGTGGTCTTAGACTTGGTGGATTTCACAAAGCAGCTAAGTCCATGAAATTGCTAAGTCAGTGGACTTAACTTTAAGTCTGGAAGGTAGTGGGCTTAAATTCTGTAAAGAGGACTTAAATATGGCCGCCATAAACTTTTCTCCACTTCAAAATTTGAAATGGCTGTAAATAAATTATAATTACACAGAACACCTCACCACTAAAGTAGTCTTTGGGAAGTTTATATGTGGTAACAAGGTTTTCCATTTCAAAACAGCACTTATCCTTAGATAAAATACATCAAATGAAGAATATGTGGCACCAATATTATATTTTTGAATAGATACAAAAGGTCACATGATACAGAAAACCACTGTGGTTATTTGATAAGCTTAGACTTAGCTAAGTCACCTTTGTGAAATCTATTTTAAGTCCCAGACCTAGCTAAGACCCAAGTCTTAGATTTAAGTTCAAGACTTAGCCAATAAAGGGACTTAGTTTAAGTCCTTTAGTGAAATCAGCCCCTGGGGTCAAAGGTTAAATCTAACAAAACGAAGATTCTCCCATAACTTTCAATTAGTTGTTTTGAATTTACAAACCCTTAGAATCAATTGTAATCAGGATATAAGGTATTTTTTGCAAGATGACCCCGTTTCACCTTAAAGCCAGGGTGAACAATTTTATGTGATCCTTGAAAAGTTTCTTAGCCCATGATTTCCTTAAAGTCATTTTCACATTTAAAAACTCACAGTACCCATACTAAGATAGATATGAGGTCTTTTGGGTATTTAGTTGTTCATTTTGTGGGGGCCTGCTGGAGTAGTGGGTAAAATACTCACTTCCCACCTCTGAGATTAGTGACTCGAAAACAAGAACCAACCCTATGGGGGAAAGTTGGTAGTTGCTTAGCATTTCCCAGCAGTTTGCAGTACAGTATCTTGACAAACTAATATCTATTGGTTTCCTCTACTCTTAAAATTACCCATCATGATATAACCAATACAATGTGTTAAAAGTGAAGTCAAACCAAAAAGAAATCAGATCGAATTGGTCCTTTTATTTCATTTTAAAACAGAGGTCCAAGGTCTTAATGAACCAGTTGAAAATATTAGTACTTAGTGCATGATTCCATATAAGTAGATGCGGTCTGATCTTGGCAGCCACCATTGGCCCAACACCTTTTGGCCAGTGCATGCATCTTTGGACCAATGTAGGCAAGCTGCTGGTGAGTCTTGTATTATGACTATAGCATCAGCCAATCAGATTGCAGGATGGTATTATGTGACCATTGTGTAGAAAAAAGACAAATGACTGACAGATTTTAGGCAAATGATCAGTGATGCTACTTGGTCATAAGCAACCATAAATAATGGTTGATGGGAGTCTTAAGAGTTGAACATTGATACAATGACAATGCTTAATAACAACCTTTTTATTGTGAATTTATAATTACAATATTATTTTATGTCTAAATTTTGAAGTAGTTAGTTAATATTTGTGGGCTCTGATTATTAGAAACTACGATAAGTAATCATTTTACGTAGTTTCCCTGAATCCCCTGTTATTGCTCGCTGCCATCTTGAATAAAAAGCCACTGTTGGCCCAATTCTGGCACAATATTGGCAAAATCTAATGATATGCCACCTGAAACGTGGTTGAGGAGGCACTGTTGGCTTAACCTTGGCAGAATCAGCTGACCATGCCACCAATAGCCAATAACATCCCAACATTGACAAAATCTGTCAACCATGCAACCAACAGCGAATGTCAGTCCGACTATTTAATCCTCTCTGGGACCTTCACTGGGTACATTCGGAGCCAGAAGTCTGTATAGTATCTCAGTCACTGAGGTTGCTGACTGCAGTTGTTTCCCCTCCATATTTTAATTCTCCTTGGATTTCAAACCTACAAATTTGCAAATTTAATAAGTAAATTAAATTTTTATAAGTTAATACCCTATCCAATGGACAATTGCTTTACCGGTCGGCGCGACCGGTCCCGCCAAACGCCAGAAAAAGACGTCCTGTATATACTACCGGCAGGACCGGTCACAGAGTGTGCATTCGCCAGGTGGCGCATCGTACTTCATTTCCTGTTTACCTATTGACGTCATAGCATCTTTTTCGTGTCTAATCCTAGTAAGACCCCTAGTAAGCTGATAACGGGGCCGGTTGGGTGGGCCTTGCCTGTCCATTGGATAGGGTATTAACTTATAAAAATTTAATTTACTTATTAAATTTGCAATTTTATTGCGTTAATACATCCTATCCAATGGACAATTGCTGAATAACTCCCACTTGGTAGGCGGTTAAGCAGCTAGGGACTTATGTGAACTCATAACAACAAATTTTAACAGGCCCATTTGACCTAGGGTCAGAGAACCCTGAAAGGTCAGGGTCGGTCACTAACTCACCGGTTAACCGGGAGCCTACCGACGTTGCCCCCCCCTTTTTCTTTCCTTTCAGAGTTGATCTGAGTTGGAAAGATAGAGAGGGGCTGAGTTCAGTCCCAGAAGAAATAAACTTCCCAAAGGAAGCAAGTCACAGTTTTTTTTGTTTTTTTTGTTTTTTTTTTACATTATGTACATATCTAACATATATACAATATGTACATATTTACATATATACAACATCTCCTCACTTCTGGGCCTGGTGGTGCACCTGCTGGGCAGCCACTACAGGTCCCAGGTGGAAAAGCTCTGAGTCAGCCCAGGCAACATCCTTCAAATAGAATTGGGTGAAGGTGTTGTGAGATTTCCAGTGGCAGGCTGACAAGATCTGATCTAAGGAGATCCCTGATTGGAAAGCCTTAGAAGCAGCAAAGGCCCTAACATCATGGGCTTTAACCTGATGTAAGGTGAGGGCCCCCTGGTCAGAGAGCTCATAGCACAGAACCACAGTCTGTTTGATCCATGAGGAGATGGTGGCAGGCGAGATGTCTTTATCAAAACCCTTCTTGAAGGAGACAAAGACTAACTCCTTATTCTGCCTGAGGTCTGCAGTCCTGTCCAAGTAGTAACGCAGGGCTCTAACTGGACATAGGGACCTGTCACCCTTGAGTGACCTATCCAGAGATGGTGCCAGGGCTGGGATGACCACTGGTGCCACACTATCTGGACCTTCCTTAGCCAGCTGATTCTTGGATAGGAAGCTGGGTGAGGGGTACAAGGACACCTTAGACCAGTCTGACTGGTGTCTGATGTTCTTATGTAACCAAGCATGGATCTCACTCCTGCGTTTACCTGAACCCAAAGCCAGCAGGAAAACAGTCTTGAAAGTTAAATGTTTCAAGGAGGACTCTTTCAGGGGTTCAAAAGGAACCTTTGTGAGCTGATGTAAAACCAGTGAAAGGTTCCAGGAGGGGATGCCCCTCCTGCCCTTAGGTCTGTCTCTATGGAAACTATCCAGGAGACGAGTGAGATTCTCATCTTTGCTGACATTAATGCTGGAATTGCCCAGTTTGTCAGCAATGGCTGATCTGTAGCCATCAATAGTGCCTGGTTGTAACTTCTTGTCCTGGAACAAGTGCAGGAGGAAGTCAGCAATGGCCTTCAGAGGTGGTGCCCTGAAGTCCACCTGATTACTGAGGCACCACTTTGTAAAAATGGTCCACTTTGCCTCATAGACAGATCTGGTTGATCTTCTTTGAGGAGCCTCAATTCGTGCTGCCACTGCCTCAGAGAAGCCTTGCTCCTTGATTGCTGAGGCTCTAGGAGCCAGGCATGTAGGTTCAGATTCGACAGGTTCCTGTGAAGGACCTGGTTGAATGGCTGAGACACAAGGTTTGGTATGCTGGGCAGACAGAGTGGGATCTGGCTTGACATTGCTACCAGGTCCCAAAACCAGGGCATGTTGGACCACCCTGGGGCAATCAGGATTATTCTGTTGCAGGGGTAGTCCTGGAGCTTCTCCACCACTTTGCTCAAGATGGCTGCCGGTGGGAAGGCGTATGGGTCCAGGTACTCCCAGGAGAGACTGAGTGCATCCACTGCCCAAGCCTGGGGGTCTGGCACCGGTGACACAAACTGAGGTAGTTTGTTGTTGAACCTGGTGGCAAACAGGTCCACTCTTGGCTGGTGCCACCTTGCGCATACAGCTTGGAATACTGCTGGATGAAGTGACCACTCTGTTTGAATGGTCTGGCCAAGTCTGGATAGCTTGTCTGCTATCACGTTCAGCTGGCCGGGGATGTGACGTGCCCTGAGGGTTACCTGCTGTCTGGTGCACCAGGACAGGATTCTCCACAGTAGGGCACACAGTGACCCCGACTTCATCTCCCCTTCTTTGTTGATATAGGCAACCACTGTTGTGTTGTCTGTAGCTATCAACACAGTCTTGTTGCAGACCAGGGTTCGAAACTCCTTTAGAGCTAGAAAAACTGCTTTTAGCTCTAAGTGGTTTATGTGCAACTTGCTTTCTGGAAGGGACCAGGTTCCCCTTGCAGTATGGTCGTCCAAGTGAGCGCCCCACCCTTCGTTTGATGCGTCTGTAAAGATCTGTAGAGCATGTTTTAGAGGGTGTAATGGTTGACCTAGTAGCACATTGCTTTCCTCCAGCCACCACCTTAGATGAGGGTGGAGGGACTTGGGGACCGGTATCACCTTTTCCAGTGACTCTGGGACCCTCCAATTGTTTTTCAAGTGCCACTGTATGGGTCTCATGTGGAGTCGCCCTAAGTGGACTTGTTTTTCTGTTGCTGTGAGGAGACCTATGAGGGACATGAAATTCTGGACCGGACAAACCGGATCCGACATCATTGATCTGATCTTGTCTGTCAAGGCCTGCCAACGTTCTTCTGTTGGTCTGACCTTGCCCTCTTTCAGGTCGAACTGGTAACCTACGAAGTTGAAGACCTGTTTGGGTGCCAGTTCTGACTTTTCCCTGTTCACCAGCCACCCTAGTTCCTGACAAAGTGTGACCAGGGTTTGAGTATGCTGGAGACAGGTGTGTAGGGTAGAGGCCCTCACCAGCCAGTCGTCTAGGTACTGGTGGATTCTTATACCCTGTCGTAAGGCCATGAGCTTGACCTCTTTGGCCACCACTGTGAACTCCATGGGTGCTATGGAAAGACCAAAGGGCAGGGCCTTGAACTGGTAGGATTGGCCCTGAATGTGAAAATGCATGTACTTCCTTGACTGACTGTGAATTGGTATGTGGAAGTAAGCGTCTTTGAAATCTATGGATGTGACCCACTCCCCTGCCTGTAGGGAGGTTCTTATTGTCTCTGGGGTCTCCATCTTGAACGACTCTGTGTTTAAAAAGGTGTTCAAAGTGCTCAGGTCCAAGATAGGTCTCCACCGGTTGTTGGGTTTGGGAACCAAAAATAGCCGGTTGTAAAACCCTAGGGAGGTCTGATTTGTTACCGGTTCTACTACATTCTTGTTTGTTAGCTGAGTCAGTGCCTCCAAAAGGAAGGACTGTCTTTGGGGGTTTACATATTTGCTGATGACCATTGGTGACCTGGTTAGGTTGGGTCTGAACCGGAAGGGAAGGGTGTAGCCCTCTCTCAGTATTCCGATAACTTTGGGACTGGCACCCAGAGTTTCCCACTTCTCCCAAAACTGCTGAAGTCTTGCCCCTACAGGAAGATTTGTGACAACAGTTGGGACATTTGTGACAATTTTTACAAAACTCAAGTGATCTACACAGGAAACATCTTTATTTCTCTGATAGATTGACAATAAACGGGATTTACACCTTTCTTTTGCGGTGACCCACTGGCAAAAGGAACACTTGCAACAAAAGAGTTTACATGTGGAAACACAGTCTCGCTCTTGTTTGTCACTGGTGGTGGTGGGTTCAAGCCCTCCATCTTGTCGGATACATTAACAGAGTTCACCAATCCGACCACATTTGCAAAACAGTGATTGTCATTTATGCTTTTTAAATCCCCTGGCCGGCTTCTGGATGAAGTTTGAGGCTTTACCACCACCTTTCTGAGCAGTTTGCCGGTCTCTAATCTGCTTCCATGCCGGAGTAGTGGGCTTCCGGTCCGGCTGGTGAGGGGTTCGATTGGAGGAGACGTATGGATGAAAACGTCCAGGTTTCCTTGGTGTGGTACCAGCAGAACGCCTCTCTTCACTACGTGAGATTTCCTCTTCAGCTTTGACCAGTAAGCTGTCCGGGAAGAGTGATAGTTGGTGAACTGGAGACGTACGTAAGGCAGACAAGGTGTCCGGTTTAATCCCACCCCTTATGAACTCTAAATAACTGTCCCGCCGGGCCAGGGTGAGATTAGCCATGCTGATAAAGACTCCCTCTGACAAATCCTGCATGGTACGCTGCATAGCCTGTGAAATTGACCGGTTAAACGTAACCAGATATTCCAGTTCTTCAACAGCTTGTTGTTGTTTCTCAGCACTTTTGCCCTTTGAGGAATCGAACCTGAGGGACTTTAACTGGGTGACCATGGAGTCCTGTACTTTGGTGAGGCATCTAGAGAGGCCAGCAGCGTGATTACACATCACTGATTGTTCTCTGAATGACCTCTCCCACCTTCTAAGGGTGTCCTGGCTGAAGGTCCTGGAAGCTGGAGCAGAAGGTAAACTGCGTCTTGCAACTCTAGAAAACATACTGTTAAGCTTCGCCGGTTCCGGAGACCAGTCACCAACAGCCTGGGTAGACGCATCCTTCTTAACAGCTTGCATGTCGTACCACTTTGAAGTACGGGGTGTCTTGACAAATTGGTCACGCAGCAAACCACTGGTTTCTGTATTCCTGGATGGATAACCTTCAGCAATGGTTATATTTAGTTTCTCCAGCTTTTTACAAAGCCATTCATCCACCGGCAATTTTACTGACACTTTACCGGTAGTCTTCACTCTAGAACCGGCAAAGGGATTGTCATCCATAGATGCAGCTGAGGTGTCATAATCCGGGATTTGATGCCAGCCCATGAAACTCCTCACCCCTCTCAAGGTTTCCCGGTAATTGGCATCTTCAGATAGATCCTGGTCAGTGTTAGTTTCCGGTACATCACCCTGGTAGTGAACACTAGCCGGTGAAGCCGGTTCCGCATCCACCTCAGCCTCACTGTCAGATTCCCTAGCAACCTCAGAATTCTGACCAATGGGAGGCGACTGGTTAGACAGCGTAGTTTCATAACCGGAAGGCAGAACCTCAGGACCCGCACCGGGAGCCTGTGGAGGCTGGGTGGCAGTCCCTGCACCGGGAACCAGTAAAGGTTGGGTGGCAACAGTCTCAGAGGTACCGGGGCCCTGAACAGGGTGGGTAGCACTCTCATTCCCTTCCTTCACAGCTTGTGTACCGGGAACCCCCAGCGGAGGTTGGGTAGCCGTCAACTGCGTAGCAACGTCACTAGTGCCCTCAGAAAACATAACACTTGTAGAAGCACCGGGTCAAAGAAGGGGTGTTCTCTGGGCACCACAGAAGCAGAATTCACCGGTCTCACAGGGACAGCAAATGACTGGTTAATCAGCATTGCTTCCAGACGGGAAAATCTCTCACTCCACTTGTCATCAAGGGACTTGAGGTCGTCTGAAGAAGGCTTACTGCTGTGCTTCCGTTTACTAGACCTTGGGGAACCATCAGAACGCTTCTTCTTGTGCTTGGGTGTAGAATCAACAGGAGACTGCGTCCCTGAATTGACCGGACCCAGCAGTGAAACCTCAGACGGATCAACAAGCTTGGGAGACGCACTTGTTAATTCTTCAGATTTCTTCTGGCTAGAGCGTTCTTTCCGTTCCTTGTAGGTGGGGGTTGCTAACTGGTGGATCTGAGCAGGCGTAAACCCCTTACAGATACTACAATCCAACTTCTTCACACACGGGTCGTCTCCCACCCCCTTGTCACGACAACGCGCGCATTTCTTATGGTTGTCGAAAAGGGCCATAACGTGCCCGCAAGAACCTCGTTTCTGTCCAGGAGACGACATAATGATCAGGAACGTTGTAGAATTACTCCGTACTAATAAAAAACAAGAAACTTGGAAGAGTTCGTTGTAAAACTTCAAAAGCGTATCTCTGAAGAAAATCTTCTGCACACTCTTTCGCGCCAAACGAAAAAGATGCTATGACGTCAATAGGTAAACAGGAAATGAAGTACGATGCGCCACCTGGCGAATGCACACTCTGTGACCGGTCCTGCCGGTAGTATATACAGGACGTCTTTTTCTGGCGTTTGGCGGGACCGGTCGCGCCGACCGGTAAAGCAATTGTCCATTGGATAGGATGTATTAACGCAATAAAATGATAAAGCTACATCTGTTCAAGCGTGGTCTTAAGGTGAAAAATTGAATAGGTTTTACACGTCTTCCAATAGCACGCCTGTATGATTTTTTGACTGAAACACCATCATAAAAGGCTGCAAAGGTTCTAATGACATGAGGTATTAATAAGTTCTAAAGATACTTGATAAGTCTGTCAGTGACAAGCTAAATTCGCCATTATGAAATGCTAGCTATTTTAGTGTCCATTATTATTCAGACATCACTCTGTTCATTTGTAACATTTTGTTAACATTTATTGTTAAAGGTTTAATAAACATTACACATAAAATTTTTTAAAAACATATATTCCTATTATAAATGGTTTTTATACCCATTATTTTTTAACCTTTGCTGAATGTATCCTTTCAAAACCTCAAAATGTTCACTGGGTTTAATAGCAATAGAAAGAAGAGAGTAGTTTTATTCTAGCCTGCTTTAGGAATGATCAGCAGGGAAAACCTTTGGGCGCCATCCTCAACCAATTTTATGAAAGCATTAAAATGACCATTTCCCCAATTCACCAAGATTAGAAACTTTATTGACAGCCTAGACATAAACTTTTCTTTGTTATTTTTTCTGAGGCAAGAGTAAGCAAAAAGATTTTTTTTGTAAGTTAGCCATTTGAGTTCAATGGGTTCTTCTGAGGGTCTATTCAGGACTACAGAAGGATTCCACTTTGAAAAATTTCAAGCACATTTTATTCTGTCCCCATGAAGACTGTCCTACAGTCTGATAATGTCTTGGTTCTAACACATGGCTAGACTTTGAGGACCAAGATATCTCACTACTGTGTTTTTACTATTCTTCTGTGGGATAACCAGTCCAAGTCCCCATAAAAGTGCACAAATTGTCAATAAAACTTTACAGATGGTGAGGTAAAGACCCCTGATGGTCAACACCATTTGTCTAAAATGTACCACTTAAGTATATGACCCAAGTGGATTGTCTGAAGAGTTAGTATTTCCAAAGAATGAAGTGGTATTTCCAAAAACAGTTGAACTAGATCCTAACTACCTCATGGCAATCAAGATCATCACACAATTGTAGTTTTATATTTTATGGCTTTTGCAGAGTGATCAGGGGATATACATATGGGACCAGAACAAATCAACTTCCCTGGTTGGGAAAAGGATGAATCATAAAGAAGGAACTTAGTATTGAGATGTATGGCAAACAAGTCAACATGTAGGGTGAATATATGTGTAATCTATCTAATCTACTGCATTGCAGATGCAATATCTACCCCACAAAAAGAAAATCAGTGTGCTAAACTAATAAAAGAATAGACAAAAAAATGATAGTAAAAGGACCCCAAAGATCATTAATCAAGGATTTTACACATATATAAGGAAAGATGAGTGGGACCTTAGCATAATTGAGGAAATTTGAATAGATGCATGGTCTCAAGATTCTTGCTAAAGAATATTACTGAATGACTGGTTCATATTTGAAGAGCAAGAATGTACCAAAATGGTATATTTTACTATAGACCAGTGGAGTTCTTTTTTAAATGTTGGTAATGGGTAAAGGTCTGTTTGGTAAAGTGATTACCTTGAAGAGTGAACACTCTGGAGTCTACTGAACCTTAAGTTGGTGAATGAGGCAAAGAGAGAATAACAGTAGTCCAATCAGCTGCTCACTAGAGCATTTGCTAGAGAACTGATGTGTTGGGGGTAAGGAAATATGACATAGTGGTTCCAGTTGGGACTACTCCGTGGATAACACCCAAGTTACCTAGGACTCTGCAATCATATAATGGCAGTGTGAT
Organism: Sabellastarte sp. h YS-2021; assembly: GCA_964017235.1. Lineage (NCBI taxonomy): Eukaryota > Metazoa > Annelida > Polychaeta > Sabellida > Sabellidae > Sabellastarte > Sabellastarte sp. h YS-2021. Next base: position 75,510,232 of record OZ024928.1, on the reverse strand, counting down.
ATGTTTGGGCCTGAGTGAGATGTGAAAGTGATGACACCAATTCATTATTCCCCATAGGAGAGTACATATTTTGACTACCATAACATTGCTATTGTTCAGAAAGGGTGCTTGCCCCTTCATCTGTAGTGGAGACTGAACTACCCTCTGCTGACCTAAGAATTTGCTCTAGAGGAGTAAGACTGGCCACTGGGGGAAACCCCAGCTGGAACTGGGCCTATACTGGCTCGAGACACAGGGCTGGCAACAAAAGGGCCGTCTCTGGGAAAGAGAAATTCTTCTTCAATCTGAAACTGGGAAATGGGTTGGTTGGAATAAAAGGACTACTTCACAACAGTAATTTGAAATTGTGGTTTCATATTTACACTGTTTGCAACCCTCCTACCTACAATGTTTTATCAGCTGTCTTTTCAGGGGTTTCACCATCATGCTTTTGGTTCAGGATGGATCCAAAAAGTCTGACACAAAGTTGGAGATAGGGAAGGAAGGACCAACTCGATCTCTCAGGTTCAGAAAAGGAAGCTCAGCACATGCTTGCTAGTGACTCAGAAATCTATCTGGAGATTTCTTTGAGTCAAACTGGCAGAGGGCCTGACAGTCATGCACTGTCAACCCTCTGTTTTGATTTGTTCCACACATGGCTAAGCAATGGCAGTGGTGTCTGGGGAAGAAGGTGGGGTACCAGTTAAGTTACCTTTAGCTAGGGGTTTGCAATGTAGTCTCTACTAAAACGTTGAGCCAAGGTGGAGGGGGTGGGGTGGGGGTTGGGGGAGTGGCAATAACAAAATTTTGCAGTGGCTCTTCAGACAATGCTCTGTCAGCTCCTTCATATTGTTCCTGGGACATACTGGATCGATATCCAATTGCCTTGATATCATTTTCTCTTTTCTCAATGTCTCATAAAGTAAGTGTGAACTCTTAATATACGGTTTATCTCCTATCCAACAGTGGTTACAAATCACTCATTTATGACCTGATATGGTATTCATTTAAAGCTTAAAAATGAACCAAACATAAAGAATTTGGATAAGTTATATAACCATGAAAATCTAACAAACTAATCATTTTTTTTTGCAATTTTACTTATGGCGTCCCAACAAAAAAAGAGACAGAACATGTCACCGAGCACTTATGCTGTGGGCGATACCTAGCGAGCCCAGGTGATAGTCACCATGCAATCTTGATTAGCATAGAGTTCCAGGGCATGAGCTATTGTAGTTCAATAAAAGGGTATAATTAGGTAATAATTGCTAGAAATTATATTTCAATATGCACCATACACAGCAATTTTCACCTGCTACAAAAAGGATACGCAATAGGTTTATAACTCAAGTGTAAGCTACTATAATTTGACCAAGCTGCAATGACGACAGAATTTCACTGGCTGATAAAAGGAGTGTCTTCATATCAGACCATGAAGAGCAACAAAAAGTTGACAAACAAGCCAAATGTAGTGTATTACCAACAAAACTGCTTCAAAACTAAAAAAACTGCTGGTATTTTAAATTGCTGATACATGAAATGGTGTAATACAGTGTCTTGCTTGGTAAAAACAATATAGGGGAATGTATTCTGAAACCTGCCACATTTAAATACCCTTAAACCAGGGTCCCTCATAATTCAAATTCCTCCAATAAAAGGTGTACTATAATGCATCCATTAATCCATGAAGCACCTATTGCAAGCTATGTTCTCTTTCTATACCTAAATGAATGCAGAAGTCCAATGAACCTTACATGGATATGTATTAGAGGTGGGTCACACAAGTTGGTATTTTTAGTCCTATTCAACAGCCAGGGTCATATTGGGACAGGCCCACAACATTTGTGACTTGTGTGGATTGAACCCACAGAGGCGAGACCCTGTAATTAGATACCAAACTTCCTAACCACTGGGCCACTGAGGCCCATGCTGGGAGGAGAGCTTGCAGCAGAATGATGAGCTATACTATCAAAGGCAAATTTAACTGCCTTTAATAAAAACTTATATTTCATGCTGAAGTTTCTTTATTATTCAAGTTAGAAACTATAACAACAGTAAGAATAAACTTTACCATGAAGCAAATTAAATCATGGCATAACCTTACAAGCAGCATTAAATTGTATCAATCTTGTGAAAACTATTTGCTTCAGGCAAATCATGTGCCTCAGGTACAACATATTGTCAGATATACAATGGATGGGGAGGTAACAGATATACAGATACACAATACACATAATACAAATATATAGAGTGTTTCCGTAATGTCATGGTAAAGGAGAAATGTTCCAAGAAACATTCTAAAAAGAAGATTATAATATTGTTCACTCTATTTCTTCACAATTTTTAAAATGACGTAGAAAAATGAACTTCTTGCTTATCCTATCACTTGTGACATAATCAGTCATACAACCATAAACTTTTAAATGGATGTCAAAAATCAAAGTATTGAAAATTTTCATATTGTGTGTGCCAAAAATTGTGAATTCTCTTTGCGTTATCTTAGATTCAGTGCCCATATAATTTCCTATATGTCATTTTGATATTACAAACCCCCAGCACAAATAATCAGAAAGATATCAAGCATATTTTTCAACTGGTTTGACATAAAACATATGGCCATAGGTCAGATGAAGAAAAGCCCCCAAGGTTAAGGTACTGGATATCAATTCATTGGTTTCGCAATTATTTCTAATGTTTATAAGCTAAAATATGCCAAAATGAAGATAACAAGGGTCTCAAGTTGAAATTTTGCACTCCATAGGTTGCCTTAAACAAAAGATTCAAGGTCAACCTTTCAGAAGTTTATTCAAAATATATACATTTATTATGCATAAAAACCAAAACATGAGACAAGCACCAGTATATAAGATTTGGGCCAAAATATGAAACAAGCAATCACTCCCTATGAACGGGCTCTGTGTCAGCTGTGTGTTTTTTAGTTTCAGAGTAGAAGTGAAAGAAGAAAAGGACATAAAAAGTGTGCTCTGCAATTGGTATTGAGTAGTAAAGTCCAAAGTTAACAATTAAGGTGTAAAAAGTAGGCGAATAATATATTTAAACAAAATTCTCAAAAATGAAAACCTCAAAGTAGCAATTGCTCAGCTATGCAATGAGCTACAGGTCTGCAATTTTACTATGTTATAGCTGACCCGCAAGTACATGAATAACATATTTAAAGAAAATACTCCAAATTTGAAAATTTCTTAAACCAAACTTTTATAAGCTACATGCTTACCATGTGGAACTGAATGCTTTCTCCAGAGGCCGCAGGCATCCAGCCAACGTCCAAGAAAAAAAGGCATTTAGTACTGGATGAATCCCGTGCTGAGAGTGTACCGTAACAGTGTAATCCCGAGATTCTCCCTTCTTCTCTCGTAAATTTAGACCATACCCCCTCAGCTGGAATACAGGGGGAGGCAGGGTGAGTTCCACATGGTAAGCTTGAAGCTTATAAAAGCTACATATAAGTAATCAAAATTTTCAATTTTATTGCACTACAATAGCATACCATGCGGAACTGAATGCTGAATCCAACTGTCTAGTGGGGGAATTACAGCTGAGACTGGAAGAATAGTGAGTTTTTCTTGGTTTTGAATTAGTAAATAATTAGAAAGAATATTTGAGAAAAAAACCAGTCTGAGTCCTGCTGACAGAGGCCCAATTCTGAAAATTGGATCTATAAAAATCCAAAACCAGTAAAATTAATGAATGACAGTACCGATACTGTCTGGATGTTTTGACAGAAGGGTTAAGTGCGGTCATGCTCACTTATGCAGTTATAGCCCCAAGGGCTTCACTGTGATGAACACAAGCCCTAGGCTTGAAATCTCATTAACTTGCCCCCCCCCCCCCCCCTCTTTCCTTTCCAAGGATGAGTATTCTGAGGGGAAGGGTCTAGGACTTGTTGTGCCGCAACTACTGGTCCCAGATACATATTGTTGTCGTTGTCTGACCAAGTAAGGTCTTTTAGGTAAAAATTTGTAAATGTGTTGTGAACTTTCCAGTGACACGCTTGCATGACTTGGTCCACTGATACTCCACCGTAAAAGGCCTCAGTACCTCAGGGCCCGCACCGGACACAAGGTCCTGTCTTCTTTGAATTGTCTATCCACAATGGTATTTAGAGCAGGAATAGTCACCGGAGACACTTTGAGAACCTTCTCTTGCTAGTTGGTTTTTGGCTATGAAATCTGAAGAATTAACATTTTCTCATTGGCCTAGATTAGATACTTTGTTTGCAACCCAGACATGAATTTCGCTGCTTGCAAGAGGCCAAAGCTAGCAAGAGAGCAGTTTGAGGACTAAGATGTTTGAGGTCTGTGTCTTTCATAGGCTCAAAAGGTGCTTTTGTAAGCTCAATAAGTACAACAGAAAGGTTCCATGTAGGAAGATTCCTGGAAATTCTGGGACAATCCCTGTAAAAACTGGAGAGTAACCTGTTAAGGTCTGAACTTTGGGAAATTGGGAGCCCCGCTGGGCCCAAGATGTCAACAATGGCTGTCCTATAACCATCAATGGTCGAACGGCGCCTGTTTAGGTCTTGGTACAGGTGCATGAAGAAGTCTGAGACTTGCTTCACTGAGGGAGTGGAGAAATCCACCGATTTTTCTCTGCACCATTTCCCAAATAGGGCATACTTTGACTTGTAGATGGTCCTTGTTAATGACCTCCGAGGGGTAGCAATTCTCTCTGCTACCTCCACAGCGAAGCCTTGTTCTTGGAGCAGTCCAATCCTAGACACCAGGTGTGGAGGTTGAGATGTTGTGGATTGCTGTGAAACATATAGGTGTGGGACTGTTTGAGAAAAGTTCATGTTGACACTCGTAGTTGAAGTGGGATCTCTGTTGAGAGCTGCACTAGGTCCCAAAAGCAGGGCATCCCTGGCCAGTCTGTGGCTATTACAATGATCAGGTAACTGGATTGCCTGATTTTTTAGATCACCCTGTGAAGGAGTGCTGTGGGAGGGTAAGCATAAGCAGAGAGATCCGACCAGTTTATGTTCAGAGCATCTATGTCCCAAGCACTTTGGTCTGGGACTGGAGATACAAAGTCAAAGTTGGGGTTTTACGTCCCGTTCAACAGCCAGGGTCATATTGGGACAGGTCCTCAGAATTGCCACTTGTGGGACTCGAACCCACAGAGGTGACAGCCTATGATTAGATGCCAAACTTGCTAACCACTAGGCCACTGAGGACCTCCGGGACTGGAGATACATACAGTGGAACTTTGTGGTTAAGACGAGTGGCAAATACATCTACATGAGGAGTGAACCACTTCAGACAGATCTGTTTGTACACCTGCGGATGCAGAAACCATTCTGTTGACTGGATTTAGTTTGACCTGGACAGAAGGTCGCCCATCACATTCAGACACCCTGGAATGTGTCTGGGTTTTAAAGTTATCTTGTAATGATGGCACCAGGTCATGATCTTCCACAGGAGAGCGCACATCTCTGCAAAGTGGGTTCCTCCTTGTTTGTTTATGTAGGCTACTACTGTTGAGTTGTCCGTGGCAATCAACACTGTTTGGTTTTGGCACTGGTCCTTGAAACTTTGAAGGGCCAGAGAAACCGCCTTCAGCTCTAGAACATTTATGTGTAGCCTTTTTTCTCTGTCTGACCACAGACCCTTTGTAGAGGCTTGCGAGCGTGCCAGCCTTCGTTTGAGGCGTCTGTAAAGAGTTGGATACTGTGGTCTTTGGGATGAAGGTTTGCACCTTTCATCACGTTTGTGGGATTCTGCCACCATTCTAGGTGTGCTGAAATGGTTTCTATCCAAGGAAGGAGGCTGTCCAATGACTGAGGAAATCTCCAGTGCTCCTTGAGGTGAAACTGAAAGGATCTCATGTGAAGACATCCCTCTGGGAGTCCCGGACCGGGACCATTTTCTCCGTTAAGGTAAGCAACCCAATTAGCAACATCAAACATCTTGCAGTCACTTGAGTCGTAAGATCAAATCCTGAAGTTTGAGCCATCTCTCTCGAGTGGGTTTTACAAGGGCTGAATCTAGATGGTATTCGTAGCCCACAAAGGAATACACTTGAGCAGGTTTTAGTTTGGATTTCTCCTGATTTATTATCCACCCTAAGGACTGAGTCAGGTCTACCACTGTGTGAGTGTTCACTTGGGCTTCTTCCTGACACTGGGCCCTGATACGCCAGTCATCCAGGTACTGGTGAAGTCTGATTCCCCTTGTCTGGGCCATCAGCTTCACTTCTTTTACAACCATTGTAAAGACCTGAGGGGCTGTGGCTAGCCCAAAGGGAAGGGAGGTGAACTGCAACACCTGACTTGTGGCAAAACCTTAGGCACTTCCTTGAGTTTGGGTGGATGGGAATGTGAAGGTAAGTCTATCGATGACACCCATTCCCCTAGAATTAGAGAGGCCCTGATGGACTCTGGTGTTTCTATTTTAAACCTTTCTACAAGTAGGAAGGTGTTGAGCTTGATTAGGTCTATTACTGGCCTCCACCTTTGGTGAGGCTTGGGGACTAGAAACTAGGCAACTGTAAAACCTGAGAGATTTTACATTTTCCACCCTTTCTTTTGCGTTCTTTGACAGAAGAGACTGGATACAAGAGGTCAGAGCTTGTTCTTTTTGAAGGGCCTTGTAACCTGATAGAATCAGGGGAGCTCTGACCAAATTTGGTTTTGAGATGAATGGAAGAATGTAACCATTGGTGATAATGTTTAACACATTGTCTGAACATTTGTTTGCTAGCCAGTCTATTCTGAAAGAACGGAGGCGACCTCCTACTGCTGGACTGAGGGAGACTTGAAAGGAGTCATTGGGGGGGGGGGGAGGGGTTTCCATGCCCTCGTCCCCTTGAATGGGGTTGAAAATGACCTCGGAGGCCTCTGTTGTTCAATTTCCGCCTACCTGAGGATAACGATTGGTTACTGCTTCGAGAGGAACTGCCCCCATAGGGGCGTTTCCTGTAGGAGCCTCTTTTCTTATTGTGGTGGGGACCATGAAAGGGCTTATTTTGATAGGGTCCACAACCCTGTGAATCTTTAGGAGTGCCTTTTTAACGGAGGAAGTCTTCTCCATCCTTGACTAATTGTGACTTGAACAGAGGAGTAGGCCAGAATCCCCTAGATGTAGTTGAAGGAGGGTCATTTCAACCTCGCGTCTTAGCAGACCAGTGTTGCCCATGGTATACAGCTCCCTCTGGAGAATATGGGCCAAGGATTTGCTTAGGCAGGCTAAGGCTCTCTGTTGAATAAGGATTCCCTTATTCAATATCTCAAAATATTCACAGGCGTGTTCATAGCCACGCCTCTCAGCTTTTTCAGGATTGGCACCCTTCTAAATCCGGCTTTTAGCCCCTTTAAAGGTAGCCTTAAGACTGTGCTGACACTTCTCCACAGTAGTGTTACAAGCAGAAGCAGTCTCTGCAAAAGTAGCTGTGAAGTTGATGGTAAAGAGATTCTGCCTAGCTTGGTGCTCAAGTTCCTTTAGAACTTGTAGGGGAACCTTGCCCATAGGAGCCCCAGAGGGTTTAGGAGAAATAGAGATCTTGGCAAAATCTGAATTAAGCTCCTGTAGTTTGTCCTCAAAACAATGCACTCCCACCTTGTAATATTTTGCTCTTGAAGCAGGGGGTTTTATATATTTACCCTCAGGTAAATTAGAGGCCAGGAAGTCCTGTTCAAATTTCTCAAAGGTATCTTTGAGATATGAATTTAAAGGGAGCATAGCAGAAGGGCCTCTTGGCCTGAGCTTCTGTTGGCCTTTTTCATTGTCCAGGCCCAGCACAGTGGTAGAGGACCTAGGCATAGTTTCCCTGGGGTCAGGGAGATCAAGTATGTGCCTAAAAGTCTCAACTTCCTCTGGGTACTGTGAAGGCCAATGGATGTCAGACATATCTACCTCCCTGTAAAAAACTGGGTCTGGGTTATCCTGTTGTTGGTCTTGCTCAGGAGCCTGCTGAGGCTTAGCAGACTTTTTAACAGGGACAGAGGACTGATCCTCCTCTGAAGATGAAGATTGTGAATAGTCTTTTGCCCGAACCTTGTGTTTCTTTTTTTCTGAGTGTTTCTTGGCTTTAGAAGAACACAACCTTTGAGGTTGTTCCGAGTGTTCAGAATGAAGATCCGAGTGTTTAGAGTCATGATCGGACTGTACACTTCGGCCGAATCATGGTGGAAGAGAAGGACCATAGAAGTGTGTTTCCATAGGTTAAGCATCCGAGTGATCGGATGTTCGAGGGTTCGGATGGGTGTTGGATCAGGCAAATCAAAAGACTGTTTACTAGGTCCAGCTTTTGAAGTTGAAGCGGAGGTCTTATCTACCTCCGCTTCAGAGGCTTTTTTCATAGACTGCATTTCCTCTCTAAGAAATTTCATAGCCTCCAGCATGGACGCTTGAAAGACCCCCATTTGCTGTTGAAATTAGATGTTGAATTAATTACCCAGGGATTTTTCTAGTTTACGTCCTATCTTATTTTGTAAAGCTGTACCTGGGGTGGGTGGGACAGTTTGAGGTGTCAAAGACTCGAAATGTAAGGGTTGGGGGCATGGAGGAGATGAAAAGGTCTGCTTGTGATCCAGAAAAAGCCTTCACGTCATCCCGCAACAAGTCCAGATCATCATCTTTAGAAGTATTGCAGGTATCAGATACCTTTTGCTTCCTAACATATCTATGCCTGTGCTTTATTTTAATAAGCTGTTCTTCAGTAAAACCAGAGCAAATATTGCACGGCTTTTCATTGGTAACACAAGGGTCATCCCCTTTGCCAGCTTCTCTGCACATAGGACAGTAGGTATGGGTATCAAAACTGAAGCCGAAATGTCTGCATTTGTATGATCTGGGCCTGTTAGAACTCGTTTGGTGGGAGGACATTTTTAAGCAATAAATCCATGCAGTACGCGCCGGAACTCTGACAACAATGAAATATTTAAATAAATACTTATCCTGCACACTTCAAAGTTTATCAGAATAAGCTCGGACATAAAATAAAACAAATGGCTGAATGGGAACATCCAACAATACGTACATCCTGAGAAAACAGTGAAATAAAGTAAGCTTATTTTAAACACTTGCTAGTAATGCAGCCAATGAGAAAAGGGAGAATCACAGGATTACACTGTTATGGTACACCCTCAGTCCGGGATTCGGCCAGTACTAAACGTCTATTTTTCTTGGACGTTCGCCGGATGCCTGCGGCCTCCCGAGAAAGCATTCAGTTCCACATGGTAAGCTATTGTGGCATAATAAAAGCAACAGTTTCCAAGATACAATTGATTTACTCAACAGTGATAACCTGAAAGTCGCTATTGCTCAACTATGCAATGAGGTACAGGTGTGCAATTTCACCATCTGAAAAGTAGGTGAATAACATATTTTAAGAAAACACTGTAAATGTTACAACTGATTTACTCAACAGTGAGAACTTGAAAATAGCTATTGCTCAACTATGCAATGAGCTACAAGTCTGCAATTTTACTATGACATAGCTGACCCAAAAGTAGGTGAATAACATATTAAAAGAAAATACTGTATATACAATAGTTTTCAAGTTACAACTGATTTACTCAAGAGTGTGAACCTGGAAGTAGCTATTGCTTAGCTATGTAATGTGTTACAGGTCTGCAATTTTATAGCTGACCCAAAAGTAGCTGAATAACATATTTATACAAAATTCTCTAAATGCAAGAGTTTTCAAGTTAGAAGTGATTTTACTCATTATGGAAGGTAATGAAAAGTCAAAAAGTAGCTATTACTCACTTAGCTATTGGGACAGACTTGCATGTTACTAATCATGTTGTAGCTATGAAAAAAGTAGCTGAATGACATATTTTAACAAAATGCTCTAAATGCAATACTTTTCAAGTTATAAGTGATTTAGTGCATGATTTCAGGAATTTTAAGGCATAAAAAATTATTTAAAAAATTTATAAAAAAATAATGAAGAAAGATCCAGGCCTGACACACAACTGTGACACAAGGGAATCTACTAGTGGCCTAGAACATATATGCAAGATAAGAGAGAAATCCCTGCAATATTCATTGAGAAAATTGTCATGAAGTATTGAAATATTCACACTTAGGGTGGGGTACCTCACTAATAATGGCTCTAGAAAACAGATGAACAAACAGATCTGCATTCCTTAAACATTTTTCATCATCGATAGATAAGGTATCTTTAAAGAAAAAACAGCATGTCTCTGGGCCTTGTACTTTATAGAAGAAGTTGTTCACGCGGATGCCAACACTGACATAACAATAGCGCAAACTGACTTCAATGCCATCATTGACCTTAAAATTGAATATCAAGGTAATAAAGAAATAGGCTTATTGCCCTTGCCCATATATATACCTCCATACTAACTTTGAAAGCTCTAGGTCACATTCTTTTAAATTATGCCATGTGAAAGCCCATCTCTGCAGTGGTCTGACAAGCTCAAAAACAATACATATGTCACAGTGGAGACTCCGATTCAGGGGAATCGGCGATTCCCCCAGTGGAGATCCCAATCAGAGTTTCCAGTAGTGCAGACTCCGATCCATTATTTAAGGGCTGTAATTGTAGTTTCCACTAGAGGAAACTCTGGTCGGAGTCTCCACTAGTGGAATCGCTGATTCCCCCTGGCCCACAGAAATTTATCCAATACCAAAATTAAACACATTGTTTATATATTTCTTGAGGTGTGGGCTACAAATGAACTTTGGCTGTTTTTATATCAGAAACTTAAAAATATGCATTTTAGCTGGAAAAACAGAAAACTATGAGTCACACCATCACTCAAACATTATCATCTTTGTAAATATCAGTCCATTCTTAATATACAAAGTTTATTTCATAGATTCAAATAATATTACCACATTTACCATACTCTGGTAATACTGTTTAAAAGATTAACTTATAACAGACCATAAAAAGAGAATGGGAACAATAAACTGATATTTACAAAACTAAACTGAATGTAAAACCATTCTTGCCATAACAATATGTACAATCTTAATACTTTGTTACAATTTACACTGAGATATTGTACTAACTGCTTAATTAAGGCAATGCAAACATTTATGGCTTCGCATAAAAGCATAGTTTTGTATGAACTAGAAAAGGCTTTATTCACAAACGTGAATTATCTCTCAAGCTGCAAAGTAAACAAAAATATAGGATTATAATGCAGTCTTAAACTGTGTCAAAAAGAAGGATATGCAGTAAAAATACAAACAGCATTATGTGTGAAAATCCACCATTATTATTTATGAAAAAAATCCCTGTGGACATTGGTCATTAAAATTGTAAACAAAGTCTTTCCATAGGCTATTCTTGAATGTGGGAGTAATACACTGATAAGACACAGTGTGCCCACTATTGTAACTCCAATAAATATATCTTATATTCATATTTTGAATTTATTCTATTCAGGTTTAAATGATGGCACTGAAACAGGAATTCTACTGTATTAAAAAGACCGTGAGCTGTGGCCAAAATAAGGCAATTGATGATTGTCATATAAAGCATGTGATATGGTGAAATGCATCATTGGCTGTTACAATCAAAACTACGGATCAAAGATATACATAGTAAATATTTACACTGTATAAATAATTAAATGCTTAATTATCGACAAACAGGACATTTACTCAAGATTGATGCCTTAAGTAGATATGAACATGTCCACTGTACATAAAAAGTCCTCTAAAAGACAGATATAAAACAGATTGTATCTTCAGTGTTTGTATTCATCAAACCTCTTGCATTCCAAGGAACCCTTAAAAATTTAGGATTTTTTACTGGCTGCTCCTTCCCTTGTTTTGGTTTTCAATACGCCTGTTTAAACATAGGAGTCTGACTTTCTTTCCTTAAATTTAAGGGAAGCTTTAAAACATAAGGAATCCTTGATTGAGACCCCATAACTAACCTTCCTTTGGTGAGGGATCCTTCTATTTTAGCCTTAACTTCCTGTGTTAGTGTGTACCTACCTTAATAATAAAGGGGAATTTCGGTGGGTTTGGTTTTGACATAAAGATTCACTGTAACTAGTAAATCTTTTTTGGAAAAAAAGTACCTTCACTATATCTCCAAATTTTTCAGTGAAATTCACTTATATATCCAAATTTTTTAGTGAGATTCACTATATCTCCAAATTTTTCAGTGAAATTCACAAGCTATCAGAGTTATATGATATAATGAAAACTGAATAACTTATACACAGAGAAGAAAATCCATGTTGTTCCTTAAGGTGTTGTTGCTAAGGTGACCTTACCAATGAGATTACACTATTGATTATACTCAGTTTAATAAAGGATCCCACTTTTAAGGTTTAATTGTGTAAGAAAACCAGAAAGCTTTAGTGAATAGTGTTTTAAAGGTCACCTTACCAAGGAAATTTTTCCCCTTCCTTTAGTGAAGGAACCTTAAACATATGGGTTTAGTGAATAGACTGGTTCATGAAACTGAAAACATGGGAACATCATATCAATGGGAATATACAACTTCAATGATAATCTGACATTTGAACTTTGTTTAAACCTTGTAATTGAAAGAATACCCTATTTGACATTAACATCATGTCTACTTTTATCAGTATTTAACACACGGGTCATATTTCAGCAACTGTATGAAGATACCATAGACACAATACATAACACAAGGATGAACAGAAGTCTGGATTTTGAAAATGCACCCAGCCAAACTTAAAGTCTTTACACTTCAACAGATAGCAGTAATTCTTTTTGCATAGTTAGACTATACTTCATCGACCACTGATGCCTAGTGGGTAGCACACTTGCATAGACATACGGAGGACTTGGGTTCGATCCTATTTACAGGCAAGTACATAGTGGCTCACTTGACCACTAAAAATGGTGGTCCTCTGTCACTGGGCTCTATCCCCAGTGGCAGGCTGAAGAACCTAAGGAACTTTTGATAAATTGTCTTCCCTGAGCCTCTGTCTTTCAGTTGAGAGAATGTCAGTCACTAGAAGGTTTGGGCTGTACTTTTACAGTTATGATGGGTGAAATAGCACTTTTATCCCTATTGTAAAAGGAGATAATGTGATGTGCATAAATATACAATATACTTCAGATAAGGCTATTACCACAACTTGGTTCATTCTTTTTGAAGAGTCACAAATTGTGAAAAGTATAAAGCGGGCCCAGAAAACTGTAGAGTAAGAAATCTAAAATTCGCCACATATCTGAAATTCGCCACATGTGAAAATACTAATATAATAAATGAATTGTGGTGAGATTTGTTGAATGTATAGTAAATTAAGGCTTTTTGAACTGAAAAATACCAATTTTTAGACAAAAAAATCATTTTCTTCGTAAGAATAGAGGTTTTAGAGGTGGCGAATTTTAGATTTCTTACTCTATGTGAGTCAAAGGTCCGATATCCAAAATATCTAAATTTACATCTGCTGATACACTTGTATGCAATTCTCTGTTTCATAACCTTATTTAGTTAGTTTGGTTTCATGTGTCAATTTATCTGTGCAAAGTGAGATTGCCTTTCCTGGAGAGAAAGAGGTTCCTCAAGATGGTGCACAGAGTAACATGGCATTTCCAATATAAATAAACCCATTCAAATTTTGGGGGGATGGATTATGACTTACAATTTTCTGATCTACTGTGTTCAGAGCAAGTCTGACATGATCTACCAGGAGAGGTTATAATCATAGGATGAAAATTGACAAAAACTCCTTATTTTGGATGTGACATTCTATGTCTGATAGATTGTTTGGTTATTTCAGATTATCAACAGACTAGTCAAGACATTCACAGAACAGCAATGGACTTTATCAGTAATTTATCACTAAGCCAGAATCCTTGAATGGATGTTTATTTGATAATTTTTAACTTTGGTTTCCAGAGTGAATATTGTATCTAACAATACTTGAGAAAATAAAATCCCCTCGCTACCATGCATTTCAGAGAGAAATGAGCTTTCAGTGTGGCCAATTATAAAATGGTGAAATATGTAGAATAATAGTGTGGAGAGTTGGGGGTCAAGTGAGTTGACAGATGGCACAATGTAATGTGTCATGTGACCTTAGTAATGAAATTTCTGAACTGGAAATAAAACCAGGGGCCGTATTCACGAAAGGTCTTAGCCAAGTCTTAGGCTTAACTTTTGTACAAAAATACAACCAACTTAAGCCTGAGACTTGGCTAAGACCTTTCGTGAATACAGCCCCAGGACAATACTCGGGTTTTCTTGACTCTTGCAAGAACAGAGTGTACGTGTAGCACAGATCTTTGCTTGACAATATTTCATGCTAATTTTTGTCAAAAAAAATCCAGAAAAAGGTAGTCACAGTATAATACCCTTTATACTGATGGATGATGACAAAAACCTCTTCAAAGTCACAGCAATAGTTAAATAAACTTATACCCGTAATAACCATTGAAATATTTACCTTGGAAAAATACAAGGCAGATCAAATTAGGTCAGTATGAGTTGGATGACTATATTGAATCTTATGCACTCAACTGCTGAAATATTGCATTTTTCAGGCACTTCGGGCATCATAACAGGTCCAGCTTACACAATAACTCAACCCGATACTAATATTCAAACTCTGAAGTGTAAATCCTACACAATATAACACAATACATAAAATCATATAACTAATGCATATACAGTTCATTCTGTACACACAGACTAGATCAACAAGATGATTACTGAAATAAGTTCAGATTACAACCAAAACTGTTTGAGTTTTGACTATAACTTTGTCCCGATAAGGTCTGCATCCGTCTTTCCCGGCTAAGCTGGTACCTGTACCTATCTTCTGGGTCTATATTTGACTTGGAATTCATTATATCTGTGTGAGACTGCTGAATCTCTTTTTTGCTAAATTTGGGTCGCTTTTGATATGTTTCCCAGGCTTTTGCTTTAGACTGTCGACGTAGCTTTTGTATTGCGAACACTACTGCCTGTAAACAAAACATGGTATTATACAATTCTACTGTCAAAAAAATTCTGCCAAGAACTGATGAAATTCCGGTGAATGCTTTGAAAAATATTCACGTGTAAATATTTTCAATACTCCAACCAATTCAAAACGGACTTTCTAAAGTGACTACGATACATTAAGATATTTAGTAATTAGTGTCAACTTACTGATAATATTTGGACGTGCCACAAAGTTATAAGCAGTACACAAAACAGATAGGAATCCAGAAGCATTGTTCTGATGTTTTTTTTTAAATGATAAGATGGACGTGTAAATATTTGTTCATCTTTTCCAAAAGTAACATTTCCTCTGGTCCCTTGAGTTTTGATTTAAAAGGGTGAACTGTAATTGCTTTGTCATTCATAAATCAAAGTTGTGGAAAAGGTAAATTTATTATGATATAAAACCAATATTATATTTAAATCTATATATACAATGACAAAGATGTTCAAATTGCCTTTTAACTAATGTATGAATTTTTTCCCTTTTCCTCTATAATGCTTGCCAAACTATAATTTTTGGTACACCAATTATAACCAAACCGAACATTTTATAAGTTTATTCTAATTGCAAAAGCCTGAATTGTGCAAGTAATGTACAGCTTTACTTAGGTAGTTATATCAGTAATTCCTTGACAACAGGGTAAACATCAAATTTACGGAAATAACCATCTGGGCACATGACATCTAATTCCACCCAATTACACAGGGTTTGAGTGTGGATCATATTTACCTCAGGTAGCCACACTGAGAAGACATAGGGACCTTGTTCATAGTAAGGAAGATCCGTTAACTTGACAAACTCCATCAGTGCAGAAATTATTTCATCTTGCTGAAAGAAAGTTTAGATATGTCATATTACAGATATAATACTTGGACTAATTTGGGTTATGACATTCCTTCAAATATATCTTCAGCTCTTTTTCACTGAAAACTTTATTTCATATAATTTAAGTTTATAAAAGTCAACAGTCAGATATTTTTAAATTACTTGCCTTGACTGGGACTGGATCCCAGGCTATACTGATATACAAACATACAAATAAACACAAAACAGAAGGGAGATTTCTGCCACATTCATGGTTTGAATGGTGCAGATATGTAGAAAGAAACGACAGTATAAACGCTGACATACTAACACTTCTGTTATCCAGTGGCAAGTGACAATTTTATGACCTCATTTTCACTTTCCAATTTGTATTTCCATCTTGTTGCTTACTAAAAACTTTTTTTCTTCCTAAAATCTTAACACCTTCTATTTTCCAAATAAAACCTAATTCTCCCAAATTGTTCAAAATATAAAGATTTTACTGTATAAACTATCCTTCACTGAACACCTACAGTATTACATGCCCATGACTATTGTCCTTGAGGGAGAATCACAAAAGTCCAAGGTGTTACTGGCACAGGAATACAAGGAGATTTACTAGTGTTGTTAACGGTTTGCCGGTATGCGGAATATCGTTTCATTTTAGTAGAAAAAACGAAATCTGCAAAGAATATTTGGGAACCGGTTATTGTAAAAGTTACTATTTTAGGCTTTCTAATGGCTGATACTTCATAGAAACAACAAAAAATACACATATTTTGTAAAATATGTCCCAATTTTAATCTATATTGAGCAAAAATCATTTTTACGTACTTAAAAATATCTCGCGAGAGCCACTTCCATTTGCAAGTTATCGCTCATGTATACCTGCGAATAATTTTCCATGCACTGAACAAGCATACGAAATACCAGATTTCGTTTCGTTTCAAAGCCCCGGTAACCGGTTTTGACTTCTGTAAACGATGCCACCACTAAGATTTACACAAGCTAGAGTAGCACTCAGCTGGACACCAGAATGGAGCAAGAAAAGAGGAGAACCATTGGAGCCTTAGAGAAGAAAGTGACAACAGAAAGGAGATAGCTTGGGTTTTAATACATGGTCTGACAAGACAATGCTTGGCATAACGTACATTAATATGCAGAGAACTTGTTCACAACTAGGCCTGTTATCATCAGCGATTTCTGTAGATCGAGGATCGCCTGTTAGATGCGAGTTGAACTCGAGGTGAACTCGAGTAAATGACAAAAAAATATTAATAAAATACCATAATGTACAAATATTGCCATTAAATGTGTTTAGTACCATTTTATTACCGGTAAATTTGCACAGGTGTGTATGTGCACTTTATGGAACAGCCACGCAAGTGAGGCAAATAAAAACGACCATTGCTCATTGATTTTTATGTTTTCATAATTAGATAAATTGCAAAAGTGCTAGTTTGTAACAAGGTTAGTATGTCATTATTCATTTGTCAAAAACTCAAGGTTAAATTGCGTAAAATTAATGTGATCTCCAAATATCGCCCACCGAGTTACGACTCGAGTTTCGGTCAACTCGTTGCAGCACTATTAATAGCCTAATTCAACATGTGGAAAATTGGCATTAGATAAAAGAACAAGAAAACTCTCAGTGCTACCTGCATTTCATCCACCACAGGACCAAAACCCATCCGCTTGAGGGCCAGCTTCTCCTCTCTGGTCTGGTTCTCTTTCCTATAAAGAGTGTCCAGGTGACTGCTTTCTTTGCCTTGGTAGATGTGAAGAAGATGCTCCTGCCATTACCACAGAATTAAACAGGATTTATTTTGTGTTTAAAATAGCTTACAACATACTTTGCAGTCAAAATGCAGAAAATATGCATTATTTCTTTGGGTTTTAACATACATATAGCATTCAACATATTGTGCAGTCAAAAACCACAGAAAATATGTAAAATTTCTTTGGGGTTTAATATAGCTTGCCTTGAAACATATTTTTTAGGCAAAACATCTCAGAAATAGATTGGATATATAGAGTTTTACATAAATCAATAGACACTATGTGTTGTTAAAACTACAGACATTGACTGGATTTATTTTGGGTTTAAACAAGCTTCAAACATACTGTGTCATAAAAACCATAGACATAACTCGGAATTATGTTGGCTTAACACAGTTTACTACACAATGTACAGTCAAACCACAGAAATTGGTTACATTAATTCAGTTTGGTATAGTTTTCAAAATATTGTTGAACTAGATTTTATAGGTTCAATACAGCTGACAACATACTGTACATGCTATATCATCCGAGTAAGTAAAAGTGGTACAGCAACAACAAGCTGGCCGAAATACATCATATTGTGTTTTTTGTTCCCTCCCCCCCCCCCCCCCCCCCCCACAAAAAATGGTTATAATTACACCATGATGAAATCATTTATACAAGATGCATGTCTGCCTTTCTCTGTTGCACATCTGATTATATGTTTAATGAACTCTACCTTGACACGTTCTGTCTTTATAAAATCCACCAGTGTCTGATTCTGAAATATACGTCTGAGGACTTGAGGTTCAACATTCCTCTGAAACCTTTCAGGTGACTGCTCGGGAGAAGAACCACAACTTGACTAAAGTAGAACAAAGAGAAGCTTTCAGAATTTGTTATATACACCCACACCTTCTTTTAAAACATACTTTAGTAGTGATGTCCGCCATTTTACACAACTAAACCAATAATCTAACAGATATCCATTCATACAAAGCAGCTTTTAAAAATTGATTCTAACATGACACGGATGTGTCCTCGATTCTGATTGGCTAAACGACGAAATCCTTCCCTGGTAAAATACAGCATAACCAGGTAGCTCCCTGTTATCGCTCATTATGGCTGTCATAACAATGAACATTTTACAGTAAAACTACAATAATTATGCATCTTAAAATAATTTGTCATGTTAGAATAGGAATAACCCCCTCCCAAACCACGGTATACGCAGAATTTTACCATGGTTTCAGGCAATAAACCCCTCAGGCTTCGCCTTCGGGGTTTATAACCTCAAACTATGGTAAAATTCAGCGTATACCGTGGTTTGGTCAGGGGTTATTCCTATAATAACTTTACAAAATTTTTGAGATATGAAAGTTTGAGAACATCACATTTTTTCTAAATGTCAGTTTTATGTTTGTTAACATGAAATCCATGATAAAGTTGTATTCTTATTTTAGGATTTTAGCAAAAATTTCCTGTTGATCCAAAGGATTAGATACACGGACATGCCAAATATGACCATACATTAAACAGAAGATACTCTCTAGCCTTTATTAATTTGGGCAGGAATGACCCTTTTAAACAGAATATACTTATTAACCTTTGCTAATTTAATGAGATATGATACTCAGTTGTGAGCGCCTTTTCAAGGATCTGAATGTTTTATCATAAAATACAGAGTATAAGAACCTCCAATATTCACATGTTTGGGTAGTAACTGACACTTAAAAATGCACTTTCTAATTATGGGATGTTGAATTTGTTCTGACTTACACTGGGGCATGGTATTTGTACAGTCTACTGTACTTAACCACAAAAATGAATATAATGTGTATCTGGTATCACGAGACATGTCACTCTAAATGGATTCTAAAGGAAAAAATTCTTCATTAGTGGAAATTCTCGCTATGTAGCAATTTTAAGTATGTTCATTAATACACTGTTATAGTAAAAATTCATTTCTTTCAAAGTTTTAAACCTATAGTGATCTCCAAAATGGAAACTAACCACAGCGAAAATTAATCCCACAGAATTTCTCAAACGCTGAGAACTAATGCTGTTTTGGTCCAGCTAAAATTTAAACATGTATAGTTTTATAATGCTCTGAGAATTAGAAAAGTTAAAACTTGGAAACTAAACCAAGGACTGGGTTTTTACATCTGACAGCTAAGGGCATATCAGACAATCTATATGTATATCCCAACTAAACCAAGGACTGGCTTTTTACATCTGAAAGCTAAGGTTATATCAGGCAGTCCATCAGTGTATCCCAACTAAACCAAGACTGGGTTTTTACATCCGACAGCTAATAGGGGCATATCAGACAGTCTGTCAGTGTATACCGACTAAACCAAAGACTGGGTTTTTACATCTGACAGCTAATAGGGGCATATCAGACAGTCTGTCAGTGTATCCAACTAAACCAAGGAATCGGTATTTACATCTCATAGCTAAGGGCATATCAGACAGTCGATCAGTGTATCCCAAATAAACTAAAGACTGGGTTTTTACATCTGACAGCTAAGGTCATATCAGGCAGTGCATCAGCGTATCCCAACAAAACCAAGGACTGTGTTTTGAGATCTGACAGCTAAGATCATATCAGACAGTCCATATGTGTATCCTAACTAAACCTAGGACTGGGTTTTTACATCTGACGGCTAAGGTTATATCAGACAGTCCATCAGTGTATCCCAACTAAACCCAGGATAAGTTTTTGACATCTCACAGCTAAGATCATATCAGACAGTCCATATGTGTATCCCAACTAAACCAAAGACTAGGTTTTGACATCTGACAGGTAAGGGCATATCAGACAGTCTATCAGTGTATCCCACGTGTTGCTGTCAGCTGGATTATAACCCACAACCACATAGATGAGAGATGTATACAGACAACACACACTGTACACTCACAGTATTGTGGTCACTGACTGGGGTCAATGTTTCAGTTCTTTCACTGGGCTCATTTGTGCACGATACTGTCTCATTTTCCCTTTCTTCATATTCCGGTAAATCTGTGGTTAAAACAAATAAAACAGTTGTTGAGAAAATATTTAAAAGCAAAGTTTAACTCATGAAAAGTGTGGAAAAAAAATATTTTTTTTTGTGATATATTATAATACATGTACTGTAAAAATATTAATATTACTTAAAATAGAAAATACCATGGAAGTTAATAAATATAAAAGGATACTTTTCACACCCTTTAAAACCTGTAATTGTTTTATCTCTTCCACTGGATATTGTTTTTTACACTTCAAATGCAACAAATAGAGTCAAATATGCTATGGATGATGACGAACACTTGTGGTAGGATTTTAAGTAACTTAACCTCTCTACAAACTCATCAACCATTGAATTTCTTTTGCTACTGCAGAACCCTGCTCCACTGATGGTGAAGTGGTTAATGTCTCCTATTTCTTTCTTCAGGATTGAAAATAATAATGAAGAGAATATTACACTAAGGTGACACTTAAAATGCACAAATAATAGTGAAGTCAAAAGTCAAAATATAAAAATTTACATATATTATTAATATTTACAGAGTTCAAAATCTGCCTGGAAATATGTGAGCGAGTCCACTTCTTTTCCCTGAGCTTTATGCCAGAGAAAAGCTTCCACTTGTTGGACACTCTCCTCAAACTTCTCATCAAATGTCAAGCCAGCTTCCTGTACACATCATACAATAGTGAAAACAACATTCAACATATGCTTACAAAAATAGCAAGAACCAGCAGGCAGGAACTGCAGCCCGCAGGTAAAACCAAATGGGCAAAAACATTAATATTTCGTAAAATCTAAGGAACAACTTCCAATTTAACAGATAAACAGAACCCAACAGATGCTGTAAAATGTGACAAATTTTATGCAGTTGAAGAAGGGGGAAAACTTAACAGATTTTCTTCATTCTTGGAATGAACAAATGTGCATAAACTTTGCTGGCAGAGCACTGACAAACTGTAAAACCAAAAACTGTAAAAGCGTTGCTATGGCGACCAAATAATCCTCAAAACCTAATCAGCTCTAGATCTTCTTGGGTTAAACATATCCTGAAAATTTGGTGAAAATTTGTGCATGGGTTTAGGCTGTGAAACTCCCACAGCCTGGGGAAATAGCATTGGAAACCAAGAACCACAGAAAAGGTGAAACTGGACAAAGATCAGGAGACTTTCAGAACAGACAGTGTAAGAGATGTACAGGTGTAGGAGAAATAACACTTCTGAGAGAGAAAATGTGTATTAATCATCAAAACAAGATCATTCAATAGCAAGATGACAGCATTACTCCGAAACTAAAAGTTATGAAGTTGAGAAATTTATTAAATGAAGTATAGCTGTGAATGGATATAGCATTTGGTGAAAGTACATACAATAATCAGTTGCAGCAATCCACATATTTTTGTGATAGGAGAAATATGTGTCAACTATGGCCATAGAAAACATTCTGGCAGAGCCCAAGTGAAAGGTTAAAACAATGTCACATGATATTGCACAACCAGTTCCTTACCAAGTACCAGCTTTCTATACCTTACAGTTTCCAATATATACTACAGCAAGGTCAAATGTGAAATCAAGATCACGCTATGATGTTGCAAACTTCTATCCCCAGACATAAATTTATAGGTCAAGGCCACTATGGCAAGGTCAAAAGTCAAACCAAGGTCACACCATGATATTGCACACCTACACCCGCATCCAATATCCCCACCAAGTATCAACTTCCTACACCTAATGGTTTCTGAGATACAACCCACACAAGATTTTCCTGCAACCTTGACACCATGGAAGAAAACGATACTGCACCACCTTTAAAGTCTGTGGGATAAAGAAGTCAGTTTACTGCATAACAGTGGGTTCAATTTATTTAAAAAATTAACCAGAACTATGTTTTATAAGCAAAAGGTAAAGTTTTCCAATTATCACTATAAGTATTACAAACCTTAAACTCTGCATACTTTAGATGGTCACCGAACAGATTGAATGGCAAGATTTTTCCTGGTTTATAACTCAGAGTAATGCCTGATTTACTGAAAACAAAACAGAACAGCACATTTTGTTTAAAAATTATACTTTTACTTATTTTCCATGACGTGATCTGTACCAATATGGAAATAGCTGTCACTTGTCAGACACCATATTCAAGAAGATTCAAGTGCAGTGATTCAAATTTATTTACTTTGGGTTAGAAGATGCTTTCACCCAACTCTATATGATACATCATTATGTGTAGCTGATGGATGGAGGGAAGTAAGGCATACTGGTACATCAACAGTATGCCTAAGCAGCCAACCAACTTGTCTGGTCTTTGATTTCAACCCATTAACCTTAGATATAGGAAATATGAATTCTCACCATAACACTACAAGATAGTCACATCTCTTAAATTTTAAATAGTGATGCAAGTGAATTGTTAACACTGTGAGCAGTCAGGCAATATTTGCAAGAAGTCAGTGTTTTATTAAGTTTAATCAGACCAAGCACTATATCTAACAGGTCCACAACAAGGATTCTCACACATAATTGCCCAATTAGAAAAGTAGAGAAAGGGTTTTATTTACCTTATTAGTTTGCCATGTTCTAGGTATATCACAGATACTTTTTCAATCCTATTCTTCTTCTTGTAAATGTTCCTAACCTTTAAATATTAATAAAAAAACTTTTTTGAGCATGCAAAACATATTACTGCCGCAGAAATAAGCTTTTATCTATTATGTCAAGACATACAAATAAAATTTTTCTCAAGTGGTTAAAAATTAACTTCTAGAAAGGTGTCTCTTGCATAAAACACTCAAGACAATGTACAATGTTTCTTCAAAAGCAATGAATTACTGGTATTACATTTCTAAAATGTACCCAAAAGTTTGGAGAACCACAGTTATTAGACTTTGTTTCTAAACTTTCTTACAAAGAACTTATCTGCATTTTTTGGACAAGGATCTTTGTTCAATCTTTACACATAACCACTAAATTAGTTTCATGTTTTCAAATAATTTTCAAGTAAGTAAAGGGTTTTGTTTGAACCCAGTTTGATGCAGGTTCAAAATTGTGTTGAACACAGCATATAGGTCATACAATGATACATTGTACACAGGTAAGAGAATAGAGGAAAGATCTGAAAAACTAATTAGTGAAAAATTTTCCCTATGAACTACTGTACCTCAGCAAGCAATTATAAATTTACAAATTTAAGATCCAGGGACCGGAATTCATAACCATAGAAGAGGAAGGCATAATCTAACAATGGATTAAAGCACTCCAATAAATCTGTAACTTTTGAATACTCTAAATTATATGTCTTGATGTTTCAACTTTGATAGCTGTAAAAATGAACTGGATTCATCCATGTGTTTTAAGGCTAGATCTGAGTGAAATGTCTGTGCTGTTAGGATCAAAAGAAGGTAGTAATTGTGAACTTATTAATACCATTGTTAATATGTGTAAAAGACATGTTTATGTCAGCAGGTATAATGGAACAAACTTTAAATGAAATATTAAGCTTCTTGAAAATATTCCATTTTAATTAGAGATCACTTATATATGCAAAAGATATTGTTTAAGGAAACAAACTGAAGTGACATAGTTTTGTACAAGAAATGGGGTCCTATTCTTATAATTTATGCAGCTACTATAACCAATAATTTGTTCTATATCATTTTGATGAGTTTTTGGGGTATTTTTTTTTGGTATCATGCTTACAGTTGTTTTTCAGTATGTCTTGGATGCCTTCCTACCAGGCTGTTGCACTCCTAGCCTTTCAGTATATCAGTAGAGCTTATTATTTTTGATGGAAAATCAAATATTAGAGAAAAAAATCATGGATTAAATTGTACTACATACCACAGCAGGCCAGTAAGGTAGCCGGGAGGGCTTCACCCACACAACAGCACCTTTCACAAGGAAATCAAGGCCTGCAACAACAAACTGAACAGGCTGATGAGGGAGAATGGGTGAGTGAATACACCAAGTAAGTTGAAGTAACACTCAAATAATCCTGGAAACATGCATGTGTTTTGCATGGAAAACAAGTAATTGAGTTATTAGCAACATATATGTATATAGTATTTTTTCTATTATTTACTAATTTTGTTTTAACTACATCAAATATTGACATTACAGTATTTCTCATGTACATACCAAGGATGCCTTTTGACATCTTTTCTCCATTCATTTCAATCTTAATTTAATACCTCTAAGATCAAAAACTGATGCTACTGTCACCTTTTGAAAATATCACAGAACTATCAAAGGAAAATATATGTACAAAGGAAGTATATACCACAAAAGAGACCATCTGTTTCTCATTTCTTTTTAATAAACTTGCTTGTAAAACCCTGAACCAGTATAAGATCCAGGCAAGAGATAGTCTTTATTTTGTACATTCAAATTGTGCTGAAATTGTATTTAAATCTACTTCTTCATCTGGTCTCAATCTGAAGTAGACATTAATCTGAAATTTGATATGTTAAAGTATTTATGCAAAGTTAAAAAAACAAAAAAAAAAACAACAATCAATGACAACTTACCACTGCATGAAGCAGCAGAGAAAGCATCAGGCAAGTCTTCATCAGAAGAATCATCCGAACTCATTACCAATGGTACACTGTCTGTGGTATCAGACACAGGCTGGCTATTGGCAAGAAAAAAAACAACAGCTTAAGTCCCAGTTTCACAATATGTACTAACACTAAACCAACTAGACCAAGGACGCATCTGTGGCCAGATGCTGGATGTATCCTCCGACAAAGGCCAACTAACATAGTTTGGAAGATAAACAGCATTTTTCGTTAATGAGCAAGCTGAAAGCACTTTTAAGTTTGGCTAACCTTATTTGACCCTGTAGCAGGGGCCCAAGGTGAAGTCTGACCACATCGAAAGATTCGCAGCCCATGATTTCCTATAAGTCGTTTTCACATTGCAAACCTCTAGGACCAATAATAAGCAGGAGGGGCCCAAGGTCAAATCTGACCACATGAAAAGATTTGCAGCCCATGACTTCCTATAAGTTGTTTTCATATTAATGAGTTATTTGAGAAATACTGGCTATCTGCAATACTTCTAGAGATAATTCGCATTTACTCATTTTGAGTAGGTCAGTAATTACCTACGGGTCTGAAAATTCACCAAGTGAAAGCTCTCCCAAAAGTAGATGAATGAGTTATTTGATAAGAATTGGATATCTGCAATACTTTTAGAGATAATTAGCATTTACTCATTTTGAGTAGGTGAATAATTAGCTACAGGCCTGAAACTTCACCAAGTGAAAGGTCTCCCAAAAGTAGGTGAAGGAGTTATTTGACAAAAATTGGCTATCGGGAATACTTTTAGAGATAATTTGCATTTACTCATTTTCAGTAGGTGAGTAATTACCTACGGGTCTGAAACTTCACCAAGTGAAAGCTCTCCCAAAAGTAGGCAAATGAGTTATTTGAGAAAAATTGGCTATCTACAATACTTTTAGAGATAATTTGCATTTACTCATTTTGAGTAGGTGAGTAATTACCTACGGGTCTGAAAATTCACCAAGTGAAAGCTCTCCCAAAAGTAGATGAATGAGTTATTTGATAAGAATTGGATATCTGCAATACTTTTAGAGATAATTAGCATTTACTCATTTTGAGTAGGTGAATAATTAGCTACAGGTCTGAAACTTCACCAAGTGAAAGGTCTCCCAAAAGTAGGCGAAGGAGTTATTTGACAAAAATTGGCTATCGGGAATACTTTTAGAGATAATTTGCATTTACTCATTTTCAGTAGGTGAGTAATTACCTACGGGTCTGAAACTTCACCAAGTGAAAGCTCTCCCAAAAGTAGGTGAAGGAGTTATTTGAGAAAAATTGGCTATCTGCAATACTTTTAGAGATAATTCGCATTTACTCATTTTGAGTAGGTGAGTAATTACCTACAGGTCTGGAACTTCAGCATGTGAAAGCTCTCCCAAAAGTAGGTGAATGAGTTATTCAAGAAAAATTTGCTATCTGCAATACTTTTAGAGAAAATGCAGAATTACTCATTTTTAGTAGGCAAGTAATTTAGCCACAGGCCTAATTTAGACATAAGGCCTACCAATAGAATACTGTGGTGCACCCTCTAATATACCTTGCAAACTTGAGAAGGCTAGCTATAATATTTTTTTTCGTTAGAGCGGTAATGGTGAAATCTCTCTACACACTGCGGCTATCCAGTGGATACAATGATTTACTCAACAGTGAGAACCTGAAAGTAGATATTGGTAAACTATGCCATGACATAGAGGTCTGCAATTTCACTCTGTTATAGCTGACCAAAAATTATGTGAATAACATATTTAAACAAAATACTGTAAATGTAATAGTTTTCACGTTATAACTGATTTACTCAACAGTGATAACCTCAAAGTAGCTATTACTCAGCTATACAATGAGCTACATGTCTGGATTTTTTCTATGTTATAGCTGACCCAAAATTAGGTGAACAACATATTTAAGCAAAATACTGTAAATGCAATAGTTTTCAAGTTACAACTGATTTACTCAATAGTGAGAACCTGAAAATAGCTATTGCTCAGCTATGCCATGAGCTATAAGTCTGTAATTTCTCGATGTTATAGCTGACCCAAAAGTAGGTGAACAACATATTTTAACAATATACTCCAAATGCAATATTTTTCAAGTTACAAGTCATTTACTCAACAGTCAGTACCTGAAAATAGCTATTGCTCAGTTGTGCCATGAGCTACAGGTCTGTAATTTCACTATGTTATAGCTGACCCAAAAGTAGCTGAATAACATATTTACACAAATTTCTGTAAATGCAATAGTTTTCCAATTACAACTGATTTACTCAACAGTGTGAACTTCAAAGTAGCTATTACTCAGCTATGCAATGGGCCACAGGTCTGGAACTTTACTATGTTATAGCTGACTCCGAAATAGGTGAATAATATATTGAAACAAAATACTCTAAATGTAATACTTTTGAAGTTATAAGTAATTTACTCAATAGTGATAACCTAAAAGTAGCTATTACTCAGCTATGCCATGAGCTACAGGTCTGAAATTTTACTATGTTATAGCTGACCCAAAAGTAGCTGAATAACATATTTATACAAAATTGTGTAAATGCAATAGTTTTCAAGTTACAAGTGATTTTACTCAAGATGGAAGTTACTGAAAAGCCCAAAAGTAGCTATTACTCACTTAGCTATTGAGACAGACACCCAAGTTACTCACCATGTTGTAGCTATGAAAAAAGTAGCTGAATAACATATTTTAACAAAATGCTCTAAATGCAACACTTTTCAAGTTATAAGTGATTTAGTGCATGATTTCATGACTTTTAATGCATTTTAGACATTTTTGTCTACCACAGGCCTAATTTAGACATAAAGCCTACCAAAAAGATAGGGTGGCGAGTCCTCTGGCATACCAAGCCACCTGCCAAATATGAAAGAAATCTGGAAAGAAATGTGGACTGTAGGTCGCTAACAAGCAATATTCCACATTTTAGACATTTTTGTCTACCACAGGCCTAATTTAGACATAAAGCCTACCAAAAATGTAGGGTGGCGAGTCCTCTACCATATCAAGCCACCTGCCAAATATGAAAGAAATCCAGAAAGAAATGTGGACTGTAGGTCGCTAACAAGAAATCTCTGCGGACGCGGGCGCGGACGACAACGATGATGAATCCATAGTATCCCCGCTTCGCGTCGGGGATACAATTAAACTGATCAGAAGAATGATCAGAACTCATCACCAATGGTACACTCTGTATGTCATCTGTCAGAGGCTGGCTACTGGCAAAAAGAAACAGTAGGTTAAGTAACAAGTTGACAACATGTGTATTTATTTTACTCTGACTGACCATCAGAAGAATCATCAACACTCCTCACCAGTGGTACACTCTTGATGTCATCAGTTAGTGGTTGGCTACTGGTAAGGTGAAACTAGAGCTTAAGTAATAGTTGACAAAATATATATAGTCAGTGCTTAGACTGACCATCAAAACTTGCCACAATATTAAACTGTCTACTTTATCAGCCTGAGTATTGGTGCAGGAAAGAATAAATACACAAACAGGTAAAAGTGTTTGTAATGGAAGCTGACTAGTAAAATAAGTCTGCTGCAACTGGTGGTTAGACACATGTACAGAAGACTCTTGTGGTAGTAGAACAGTCATAACTCTCTGAAGCATTTTGGCCTCAGCTTTACATAAGATGACCCAAGGATTTGGAATGATCTACCTGATGATGTACGCTGGGCTAAATCTCTCACTTCATTCAGGAAGAAGTTAAAAATGTATCTCTTTACAAAAGTTACCCACCCTAGATTTTTCTGGTCTTGTCTAGGTCTTTCTCTGTGGTGCTGACACATGCAATATTTCTGATTTAATGATTATGATCTTGCATTTCTGACATTTTGCCGCTAAGAGTCTGTCAATAGATGGACTTCAAGTGCTATAAAAGTACTATTAGAATTAGAACAGAATGGGTTAATTCAGGTATAAATGGAACCAGTTCTTTGTATTTTCTGTATGAACAAAATCTTGTGGATATTTTAGGTTCTACCAACACAGTGTCTACTGTATTGATACTGGCAAGACAAACTGAAATACTGAGGATATGTACTACCTGAAAAATCTCCTAGGTTAAAAAAATATATAGTTATAACATATGGAATAACATAATTCCTTTTTCAAATTTTTAACTGATGCCTGGTAAGAATTAAGGTTCAGGAATTATTTCACCACAGACAGGCTGTGACAGTATCAGTGACAGCTAAATTTTTCACTGAAGATATATGTTACATCAGAAACTCCAATCCATCAGAATCTCTAATAATGCTGTTTAGCTGGAAAGTTTCTGAACTACAGATTTGACGGTCTCAAAATTCTGATGAATCTGACTTTCTGATCAAAGGGGCTAGGTACTTGGGAATCAGAGTTTCTGATGGCTATTTTTATCAGAACTTCAAACTGTGACAAAATAATTAGAATTTCTGACATCAAGACTTCTAATTGGTGTTCCAGATATCAGAATTTCAAATTCGGACGGACTGGAGTTTCTAATGCGACATACATAAGTAACTGATGTACATTGCTGATTAGAATTGAGGTAATTTCTTCCCGATGTGTGTCAAATTATTTGTAACTTGTAGATTTTCTGCCCTACCTTTGTACAGGTTCTGTCCACCCTGTGTCAATGGTGTCCACTACTGCCTCACTTCTGTCATCTCCATCCAAAATATCCGGATCTAGCACTGAAGGTTTTCTCCTTTTCTTCTTGCCTCTTTTCTTTGCTGTCTTTGCAGTTTTTCCTGATTAAATACATACAATACGGTAATAATTCATCACTGGAAGACATTTGCATAGTTATACTCTGGCAGTTTTGTACCATGAAGGAAAAGCCTACTTGGAATCCCAGGCCATGGTCTCCTACCACTTCCCAATATATTCTAAAGCGTCAAAAATATAAGCGATATTTGGCACTACACAAATGTCTTCTGCCTGTATACAGAAAAGAGACCTTAATTGGCTGGTTTTAAGGCAACTTTAACGCGAGGATGCAACTTTTGATTCTATAAACCCAACTTTCATGTTTCAATAACATACTGAACCTGTGTAAGATTGGTTAATTATGGCCCAACTGATCTGAAATACAACTTGTTTGCAGATTTTAATGAGTGCCTGTGAAATTTGGTCAACCTACTAGTATATGTTGTACTTTCTGAGAAAATCTGAAGTACAAAAAAAAAAAAAAAAAAAAATACCATCAGAGATGCCCGTACCCCACTGCCTGGGGAAATAGTTTTCAACACCATGAGATATAGAAGTAGTGAAACAGTACACAGATTGGGATACTTTCAGAGCAGTGTCAGTGTCCAAATAATCTTTAAGTAGAGAAAATAGCATCTAAGAGAAAGAAACTGCATGTAAAGATTAAGTATTAAAACAGGACAATTCAGTTAACTAAAAATTATGAAGCTTTAAGACTTCTCCCATTTTGATATTCATTTGTATGGTTGAATTATGGTTTGAATATTTTGAATATTACCCATACATACAGATGTGGCAATACATGCTTTTATGTGGAGTTGGGGCAAAACCTGTGGCTCACTTGATGCAATACCATCTGTTACAATGGGAAGTTGCAAAAATAAAACAGTTAATGAATTCTAATATGACTTTAACAGTGCTTAATCTACATCAAAAGACACCCAAAGGTGCAACAACCGACATTCAAGTAAAAAATATAAAAGAGAGATATAAGAGAGATAAAATAGTATTAGATATCCCTGTAGAGAGATAATATAGCATCAGATATGCAAGATCAACGGTCAAATCCAGGTCACACCATGACGTTGCACACCTACACCGCCTAACCAATGCCCCTACCAAGTATCAACTTTCTACACCTTACAGTTTCCGAGATACAGCCCAGACAAGATTTTATAGGTCAAGGTCAGTACGGCAAGGTCAAAGGCTAAATCAAGATCACACTATGACATTGCACACCTACAACCCCTAACCAATGTCCTACCAAGTAACAATTTCCTACACCTTACGGTTTCCAAGATATAACCCCGACAAGATTTGATATGTCAAAGTCACTACGGAAAGGTCAAAGGAAGGTCACAACATGACAAAATTTTCAAACTCAAGGTCACTAAGGCCACACCATGACAAAATTTTCAAACTCAAGGTCACTAAGGCAAGGTCAAATCAAGGTCACACCATGACGCTGCGCACCTACACCCACTAACCAATGTCCCTACCACGTATCAACTTCCTACACCTTACGGTTTCCGAGATACAGGCTGGACAAACTTCTTCCCGCAGCCCGCCCGCCCGACCATCCGGACACCATGGGTGAAAAAAATACCCACAGCCCTTAATTTGCTCTTGATCTTTTGACTTTAATGAAGGTCAAATTCATACCTGGCAAAAAATTTTCCCATGCATACAAATGATACCTGCCAAAACTTATTTTGATAGGCTTCATATTAAGGCAGATAGGCAACCTGGAAAATAGTGCAGTGGCAGCATACACCATCTAAAAACAGGGGACAAACCATTAACGTTACCTTTTCAAGGGGCACTTAATTAGCATACACAAAATCGAACAAATGTAAAGTACTGGCGTACCACTAAATGTGACCCCTTAATTTTCTGCATTGATAGCACCTCACAATCGGCCACATTGTTTACAATATTTTACATCCAGGGTTCATGCACATCTGACGTTTTCGTCATTTCCTCTATCTCCAAAGATACTACACACAGTGTATGAACTACCTTACAAAACCAGATGGCCAGCAGGGCCATTAACTTTTCACTTTTGATGGCCCGTATGAAATTTAAATAGCCCAATAAAATTAAATTTAAATCTCTTTATTTTCTGTAATAATTACCATTTTTTAACCAATCGTCAACTGGTTTAGAAATTTAGATAGGAAATAAAATAAAAATAGGAAAATAGTTTTGCCAAAATTTAAAAAAAAAAGTCAAAGCAATTAATACCAAATGAAATTACCAATTATGTATGGTTAATATGATAGCAGATAGAAAACAGTTTAAACAGTTACACAAATTAGTCTAGACTGTCTAGTTACTGTCAATGTCAGACAGGTCTGGTTTATCTGACTCCCAAGAACAGTCTGACTCATAGTCACTAAGACTGGAGTCTGATTCAGCAACTTTATCCTCACTCGCAGGCTCTGCAGCTGCTGACGAGCCAGATGCAGAAGTTACAGTGGCACAGTAATTGCCACTTTCTTCCATGAAACGTGTCTTTCTGTATGGCTTCAAGGAAAACCATTGCTTAATTGCTGGTTCAGTATGAAAGTCTTCAATGGAGGCTGTGTGCAGTTTGACTGTCAACAGTTGGGAGAGAGTGGATGATTTCATTTTATTTCTATATGCAGTCTTTGTTAGCTTCATCAGGCTAAAGCCTCTCTCACAAATGGAACTACTTGCTGGCAAGGATAGGATTAAGTCTATCAGATCTAAAATGTTTCCACATCTGTTTCTGTATCTCTCGTTCACGCCTGCCCAATCCAACTTGGCTACAGAATGACTATTGAACAAAGAACGCTTAAGCTCTCCCCATTCTATTAACAACAGTTGAACATTTACCCCCTGTTTTTCTAAAGTATCTTTGAAATGTTCACTCAACCTAGCAACAAAGTCATTTCCAAACATTTCAGCATATTCAGTTGGCCATGTTCAAAAATCAGCAATTTTCGTTGCTTCAAGAAATCCCTCAGTTACATCCACACACCTTTTTTCTAGGCTGTTAATAAGGCTGTCAGTCAGTCTATGCTTTATTGAGTCAAAATTTCCAAGATCTCCAACCAGAGGTTGATCCATGAATGTCTCAGATCCCTCAATTTTGCTCAGCATTGGACCAGATCTTTCTTTCAAGCTCTTTACAGATTCTAATGTTGCTTGCAAACGTTCTTGTGACTCATAAATCCCCACATGATCGCTTTGAAAGTCCAGTGACAATCTTGATACCACAAGTAGTAGGTCATGCAAATGGTGAGCAAAATAGATGACTTGCTTGGACTTCAACAGATTCATCAGATGCTTGGCCCTGCTTTGCTTTGTGCTGGTGTGGTCAATGGCAACCTAATGTTTAAAAAATATATATATCATAGATCAGTACATCATCAGTTGTGTATATAACTGCATAAATACTTTATCAATGCATATTTGTATTACTTTTGGGAGTGATACAACTGATAGCTCAGTCGGTAGGGCATTCGCCTTATGATCTGTTGAGTGCTAATGGTCAAGCTGACCACAGCAAGCATGGGTTCAAGTGTCCTATGGGGCAGCCACTTTGTATCTTTAGGCACTTAACTGTCATGGTACTGCCTTTGATATATAATAATAGAAGGGTTTGTACAGTGTAAAATTGATAAAAATCCTTTAATGCGCTGAAGTCCAAGAAGGAATAATCAGTGGGGATAATCCAGGGACAGGGATGGTCTGCTGAAGAGCTTCACCAATGTATCATGACATGCTGTCTGAGCTAGACTTTGAGTTTGAACAAGGATGAAGCGCCTTAGAGCCCATCCTGTGGAGATTAAGTGCTATGAAACTAATGAAAATTTGACTAAAATTGAATTCTATGACAATGTGTTAAACTTGAAGACAAGAATAATAATCTGATAGATTTACCTGACTCAGATGGAGGTAAAAGCCTTTATATCCTTTCCACACTTGTCCAAGAGCACCAACTAGATGGGAAACCCAGCGAGTGCCACCAACTCTGTGAGGTAGTTGGACTGTCATGCCACAAGCTTCAAATGTACTCTTAAGGTTTTCAGTTTGCAATGCACTAGTATGATAGAACTTGTAAAGCTCAGCCAACATGCCGTCTACCTTTGCATACAATTTTTGGCCTTTTACTGCATCTTTGAAAGCAAGTTCAATCCTGTGATTCAAGCAATGGATAAGAACTATTGAGTGGCTGATTTTGTCATGCATTAGAGCAATAACACCTGAAGAGCTACCAACATTTACACTTGCACCATCACAGGCAAATCCTACTAATTTATTTTCAGCATTTTCATCATAAGAGTTCAAAGCAAGTTTAATGCTGGAAAATATCCCCTGTGCATTGGCTCTCTTAACTGCATGCATTTCAAGAAAATAGACATGCACTTTTCCCCCAGTGCAAGCTCGAGCATAAATAACTTCATTTTCTATTGTGGCAACATCAGTTGAGCCATCTGTTAGAACACTCAAAAATTTTGCATCCTTGATTTCATCAGAAATTTTAGCCCTTTCGACAGCTGAGATACTTTTGATAAAACTGGAGCACTGCTTATCATTTCTGTAAGTTTTACCTACTGGTAACCCTTTTTTTTCATCAAGCTTGGCCATCCACTGAAAATCACTGAAAGGCCTTGAATTTACTGCAATAGCATGGGCATTTCGAAAAAGTAAGTCAAGTCTAGTCATATCAGCCTTGTTCAGACTCAGCAGACACTTTTCTGCTTCACTTTCTCCAGGTTTTGCTTGAGTTTTAGCCCAAAATTTTTTACAGCATCTTTGTGACCATCTGACTGATCATGAACAACTAGGGCATGTTTTTTGAAATTATCACTGCCCTGGACTAAAGGACCACGCATGTATTTGTCAAATTTATCCCCTGAAAATTTTGAGCTTTGTGCCTTATTTTTTAAAGCAAGTGGGCCATAGACAGAACGACAAGGTCTGCAATACATTTTTTTTTCAACACTACTGTAGAGAAGCCAATCAAATTGAGAGCTCCAACAAGCTTGAAATGATCTTTCTCTTTTTTCGAGATCATATTTTTTATTACTTGCCTTGGTGTCTTTAAGCTTTTTGCTAGGGGGAGGTTGCAGACCAAGAAATTTATCCATTACTGCAGTATGGCTATATCATACATCAGATCAAATCAAAATCAAATCTGTCTTTTTTTTTAAAAAACAAGAGGAGAGTGCCCGTGAACGGGCACTGTGTCAGCTGACTGAATGTTTTTGATTTGTGATGGTGATAATGAGAGGAAAGCATAATTATCAGGAAAAGGGCTGTACAGAAATACAGTAAATGGTAACTGAACAGCATGTTCGAAAGATATTCCGAAGCTGACAGAAGAAAAGGACAAAAAAGTTGTGCCCTGCAAATGGTATTATGAAATAAAGTAACAAGGTAATTGTTTAAGTGTAAAAAGTAGGTTAAAAATATTTACAGAAATACTATAAATGCAATATCCTCGTTCGACCATGAAGAAGGGATCCAAAGGTCAAATCTGACCATACCAAAAGATTCCCAGCCAAAGAATTTAGGATGGTTTACCATCCCAAACCTGTCGGACCAATAATAAGTGAGTCATAGGCACTTTTTAAGTTTGGCTATCCTTGTTTGACCTTGACGGAGGGGTTTAAGGTCAAATCCGACCACACAAAAAAATTCCCAGCCCATGATTTCCTGTAGCTTGTTTACCATCCCAAACCTGTAGGACCAATAATAAGCGAGTTATAAGCAATTGTAAGTTTGGCTATCCTCAATTGACCTTGAAGGAGGGGTCCCAGGTCAAATCTGACCACACCAAAAGAATCCCAGCCCATGATTTCCTATATGTTGGTTTACCATCCCAAACCTCCAAGACCAATAATACGCGAGTTATAAGCACTTTAAGTTTGGCTATCTTCGTTTGACCTGGAAGGAGGGGTCTAAGGTGAAATCCGACCACACCAAAAGATTCCCAGCCCATGATTTTCTATAGGTTGGTTTTCCATTCCAAACCTCTAGGACCAATAATAAGCGAGTTATAAGCACTTTTAAGTTTGGCTATCCTCATTTGACCTTGAAGGAGGGGTCCAAGGTGAAATCCGACCACACCAAAAAATTCCCAGCTCATGATTTTCTATAGGTTGGTTTTCATTCCAAACCTCTAGGACCAATAATAAGCGAGTTATAAGCACTTTTATGTTTGGCTATCCTCATTTGACCTTGAAGGAGGGTTCCAAGGTCAAATCGGACCATATTAACAGATTCCCAGCCCATGATTTCCTACAGGTTGGATACAATGATTTACTCAACAGTGAGAACCTGAAAGAAGCTTTGCTCAGCTATGCCATGACATAGAGGTCTGCAATTTCACTATGTTATAGCTGACCAAAACGTCTGTGAATAACATATTTAACAAAATACTCTAAATGTAATAGCTTTCAAGTTACAACTGATTTACTCAAGAGTGAGAACCTCAAAGTAACTATTACTCAGCTATGCAATGAGCTACATGTCTGAATTTTTGCTCTGTTATAGCTGACCTAAAAGTAGGTGAACAACATATTTAAGCAAAATACTGTAAATGCAATAGTTTTCAAGTTACAACTGATTTACTCAATAGTGAGAACCTGAAAATAGCTATTGCTCCGCTATGCCACGAGCTATAGGTCTGTAATTTCACTATGTTATAGCTAACCCAAAAGTTGGTGAACAATATATTTTAACAAAATACTCCAAATGCAATATTTTTCAAGTTATAGCCGATTTACTCAACAGTCAGTGCCTGAGAATAGCTATTGCTCAGTTGTGCCATGAGCTACAGGTCTGTAATTTCACTATGTTATAGCTGACCCAAAAGTAGCTGAATAACATATTTGCACAAATTTCTGTAAAGGCAATAGTTTTCCAATTACAACTGATTTACTCAACAGTGAGAACTTCAAAGTAGCTATTACTCAGCTATGCAATGAGCCACAGGTCTGGAACTTCACTATGTTATAGCTGACCCCAAAATAGGTGAATAACATATTGCAACAAAATACTGTAAATGCAATAGTTTGCAAGTTATAAGTGATTTACTCAACAGTGATAACCTAAAAGTAGCTATTACTCAGCTATGCCATGAGCTACAGGTCTGAAATTTTACTATGTTATAGCTGACCCAAAAGTAGCTGAATAACATATTTATACTAAATTCTCTAAATGCAATAGTTTTCAAATTATAAGTGATTTACTCAACATTGAGAACTTCAAAGTAGCTATTACTCAGCTATGCAATGAGTCACAGGTCTGGAACTTCACTATGTTATAGCTGACCCCAAAATAGGTGAATAACATATTTATACGAAATTCTCTAAATGCAATAGGTTTTAAGTTACAAGTGATTTACTCAATAGTGAGAACTTCAAAGTAGCTATTACTCAGCTATGCCATGAGCTACAGGTCTGAAATTTTACTATGTTATAGCTGACCCAAAAGTAGGTGAACAACATATTTAAGCAAAATACTGTACATGCAATAGTTTTCAAGTTACAACTGATTTACTCAACAGTGATAACCTAAAAGTAGCTATTACTCAGCTATGCCATGAGCTACAGGTCTGAAATTTTACTATGTTATAGCTGACCCAAAAGTAGCTGAATAACATATTTATACTAAATTCTCTAAATGCAATAGTTTTCAAATTATAAGTGATTTACTCAACATTGAGAACTTCAAAGTAGCTATTACTCAGCTATGCAATGAGTCACAGGTCTGGAACTTCACTATGTTATAGCTGACCCCAAAATAAGTGAATAACATATTGAAACAAAATACTCTAAATGCAATAATTTCCAAGTTATAAGCAATTTACTCAACAGTGATAACCTCAAAGTAGCTATTACTCAGCTATGCCATGAGCTACAGGTCTGAAATTTTACTATGTTACAGCTGACCCAAAAGTAGGTGAACAACATATTTAAGCAAAATACTGTACATGCAATAGTTTTGAAGTTACAACTGATTTACTCAATAGTGATGACCTAAAAGTAGCTATTACTCAGCTATGCCATGAGCTACAGGTCTGAAATTTTACTAAGCTATAGCTGACCCAAAAGTAGCTGAATAACATATTTATACTAAATTCTCTAAATGCAATAGTTTTGCAATTACAACTGATTTACTCAATAGTGAGAACCTCAAAGTAGTTATTCCTCAGCTATGCAATGAGCTACAGGTCTGAAATTTCACTATGTTATAGCTGACCCAAAAGTAGGTGAACAACATATTTAAGCAAAATACTGTAAATGCAATAGTTTTGAAGTTACAACTGATTTACTCAATAGTGATGACCTAAAAGTAGCTATTACTCAGCTATGCCATGACCTACAGATCTGAAATTTCACTATGTTATAGCTGGCCCAAAAGTAGCTGAATAACATATTTATACGAAATTCTCTAAATGCAATAGGTTTTAAGTTACAAGTGATTTACTCAACATTGAGAACTTCAAAGTAGCTATTACTCAGCTATGCAATGAGTCACAGGTCTGGAACTTCACTATGTTATAGCTGACCCCAAAATAAGTGAATAACATATTGAAACAAAATACTCTAAATGCAATAATTTCCAAGTTATAAGCAATTTACTCAACAGTGATAACCTCAAAGTAGCTATTACTCAGCTATGCCATGAGCTACAGGTCTGAAATTTTACTATGTTACAGCTGACCCAAAAGTAGGTGAACAACATATTTAAGCAAAATACTGTACATGCAATAGTTTTGAAGTTACAACTGATTTACTCAATAGTGATGACCTAAAAGTAGCTATTACTCAGCTATGCCATGAGCTACAGGTCTGAAATTTTACTAAGCTATAGCTGACCCAAAAGTAGCTGAATAACATATTTATACTAAATTCTCTAAATGCAATAGTTTTGCAATTACAACTGATTTACTCAATAGTGAGAACCTCAAAGTAGTTATTCCTCAGCTATGCCATGAGCTACAGGTCTGAAATTTTACTATGTTATAGCTGACCCAAAAGTAGCTGAATAACATATTTATAAGAAATTCTCTGAATGCAATAGTTTTCCAATTACAACTGATTTACTCAATAGTGAGAACTTTAAAGTAGCTATTACTCAGCTATGCCATGACCTACAGATCTGAAATTTCACTATGTTATAGCTGGCCCAAAAGTAGCTGAATAACATATTTATACGAAATTCTCTAAATGCAATAGGTTTTAAGTTACAAGTGATTTACTCAATAGTGAGAACTTCAAAGTAGCTATTACTCAGCTATGCAATGAGCCACAGATCTGAAACTTCACTATGTTATAGCTGATCCCAAAATAGGTGAATAATATATTGAAACAAAATACTGTAAATGCAATAGTTTCCAAGTTATAAGCGATTTACTCAACAGTGATAACCTAAAAGTAGCTATTACTCAGCTATGCCATGAGCTACAGGTCTGAAATTTTACTATGTTATAGCTGACCCAAAAGTAGCTGAATAACATATTTATACGAAATTCTCTAAATGCAATATTTTTGAAGTTATAAGCGATTTACTCAACAGTGATAACCTAAAAGTAGCTATTACTCAGCTATGCCATGAGCTACAGGTCTGAAATTTTACTATGTTATAGCTGACCCAAAAGTAGCTGAATAACATATTTATACGAAATTCTCTAAATGCAATAGTTTTTAAGTTACAAGTGATTTTACTCATGATGGAAGTTACTGAAAAGCCCAAAAGTAGCTATTACTCACTTAGCTATTGAGACAGGCACCCAACTTACTCACCATATTGTAGCTATGAAAAAAGTAGCTGAATAACATATTTTAACAAAATGCTCTAAATGCAACACTTTTCAAGTTATAAATGATTTTGTGCATGATTTCATGAATTTTAATGCATTAAAAATTATTAAAAAAATTTATTTAAAAAAAAGTAAGACAGATCCAGGTCTCATACTCACACAAGAGAATCTACCTGTGGCCTAGTACATATATGCAAGATATGAGAGAAATCCCTGCAATAGTCACTGAGAAAATTGTGATTAAGTGTTGAAATTTTCACACTTTTGGTGGGGGTACCCCCCTTGTAATGTCTCTAGCAAACAGACGAACAGACAGATTTGCATGCCTTGAACAATTTTTCATCCTCGATAGATAAGGTATCTTTTAAAAAAAACAGCACGTCTCTAGGCCTTGTAGTTTTGGAGGAGAAGTTGTTCACGCGGACGCGTACGCGGACGCCCACGCCGCAGAGTGACGACATAAAAAGAGAGTTCTTCAAATTAGAATCACATAGTTCTTACAGGGTACAGTACAGTACTCAGTACATACAGTCAGTGGTGATCAAAAATTAAACATTGTTATATTGCCCAACTCCTACAAAAAAAAAACAAAGAAATCTCTAAAACAAAATCACACAGGTCTTGACTTTGCTTTCAAAGGCTACATAGTGATAAAAATCATATTTCCAAATCTTTAACAATGAAGAAGTCCGACATACTAGTGTGTTTGCATTCAAAACGTTAGCATCGAAAGCAGAAATTAAGCGAAGTTCTCTCGATTTTAAAAACGTTTCGAGTACTTCGACTGGTTGTCGTACAATATTTTGTCTTCTCGTTTAATCAGGAACCAGAGCGTGTATGCATTCAAAACGTTACCATCGGAAAGCAGACAGCGAAGTTCTTTCGATTGTAAAACGTTTCGAGTACTGTGACTGGTTGTCGTACATATTTTGTCTTCGCGTTTAATCAGGAACCAGAGCATTAAATGGCCAGCCGGGCTACGCATTGGCGAAAGAAGAGAGCCCGGAGCAGAACTTGGTAGTTCCTGGCCACCGGGCCTGCGCAGTTTCGAACACTGACTACACATCTACTAGTGAGTTATCTGCTAATGCAAACAGCTCCCCAGCAAGAAAATTACGCTAACTACTTCAGCCTTATGTAGACATCTTTTCCATACCTGATGTTTTGATATTATTTCTGACTGGCTTTGCATCACTTGGCAGGATTTTCAGCTTTTTGGTTTTATTACAATCTTCATCCACATTCTTTTTAGCAAACTGTCGCTTTCTGGATGTTACCTTGACTGCAACCTCAGAGGTTTGGTCATCGTTGGTGACAGACTTAAACAAATGAAAGGCAAATTAATATGCATAATTTTTTCTATCTTCATGAATATTAGCTCTATTTACAATTGTTTGACCAAAAGATCTGCTCACTTAATAATTATTTTTTATTGATTAAGTGTATATATTCATCTACAATAAAAAAGTGACAGCAGTGAACTGGTACACAAGAAACTGCATTACACAAGCATATATTGGGAGAGTGATATTTTTATGATAAATAACAAGGTCTTTTAGTGGAAAACAGTAACAAATAACAAAATTTGGAAGAACGGATATACCACCAAAAATTAACTAGAGGATCGCTCGCAAAAAAAAAGATAATGTTTTTGCATAGCAAAAACAAAGCGTCCCGAAAAGGATATAAAGGTGAGTGCTAAAGTATTAAGAAAATGCTTCGTTTCTAGCCTAATACTGTTGTGGCAACCAAAGTCAGTGCAGTCTGCTCTATCTAGCACGGTTTTCAAGATATAAGCATTTTTGTGTTTTGCAAAAAATTAAAAATGTCCGCTATATTTGGCGAGACAAAAATATTTTGAAAATTGGCATGGCTACTCTGCAGAGATACCCAGCAGGTCAAAAATCTTGTTGAGTTCGCTCCATATAGCACGGTTTTCGAGATATAAGCATTTTTGTGTTTTGCAAAACTTTGAAAATTCAAAATGGCCACCATTTTTGGGGAGACAAAAATTTTTGTCAAGACCACTGCCGTGGTGTGTATCTCCCGCCGAGCATTAAAGGAGAAGAAATAGCTTTTCCGAGATATTCACAATTTTTCATTTTCGTGTGTGAAAGCTCTTCCAAAAGTAGGTGAATGAGTTATTTGAGAAAAATTGGCTATCTGCAATACTATTAAGAGATAATTCACATTTACTCATTTTGAGTAGGTGAATAAATAGCTATGGGTCTGAAACTTCACCAAGTGAAAGCTCTCCCAAAAGTAGGTGAATGAGTTATTTGAGAAAAATTGGCTATCTGCAATACTTTTAGAGATAATTTGCATTTACTCATTTTGAGTAGGTGAGTAATTAGCTATGGGTCTGAAACTTCACCAAGTGAAAGCTCTCCCACAAGTAGATGAATGAGTATTTGATAAAAACTGGGTATCCGCAATACTTTTACAGATAATTA
Organism: Sabellastarte sp. h YS-2021; assembly: GCA_964017235.1. Taxonomy (NCBI): domain Eukaryota; kingdom Metazoa; phylum Annelida; class Polychaeta; order Sabellida; family Sabellidae; genus Sabellastarte; species Sabellastarte sp. h YS-2021. Next base: position 75,468,254 of record OZ024928.1, on the reverse strand, counting down.
GCATTTACTCATTTTGAGTAGGTGAATAAATAGCTATGGGTCTGAAACTTCATCAAGTGAAAGCTCTCCCAAAAGTAGGTGAATGAGTTATTTGAGAAAAATTGGCTATCTGCAATACTTTTAGAGATAATTCGCATTTACTCATTTTGAGTAGGTGAGTAATTAGCTATGGGTCTGAAACTTCACCATGTGAAAGCTCTCCCACAAATAGATGAAGGAGTATTTGATAAAAATTGGGTATCCGCAATACTTTTACAGATAACTCGCATTTACTCATTTTGAGTAGGTGAATAAATAGCTATGGGTCTGAAACTCCACAGAGTGAAAGCTCTCCCAAAAGTAGGTGAATGAGTTATTTGAGAAAAATTGGCTATCTGCAATACTTTTAGAGATAATTCGCATTTACTCATTTGGAGTAGGTGAGTAATTAGCTATGGGTCTGAAACTTCACCATGTGAAAGCTCTCCCACAAGTAGATGAATGAGTATTTGATAAAAATTGGGTATCCGCAATACTTTTACAGATAATTAGCATTTACTCATTTTGAGTAGGTGAATAAATAGCTATGGGTCTCAAACTTCACAGAGTGAAAGCTCTCCCAAAAGTAGGTGAACGAGTTATTTGAGAAAAATTGGCTATCTGCAATACTTTTAGAGATAATTCGCATTTACTCATTTTGAGTAGGCGAGTAATTAGCTATGGGTCTGAAACTTCACCAAGTGAAAGCTCTCCCAAAAGTAGGTGAATGATTTATTTGAGAAAAATTGGCTATCTGCAATACTTTTAGAGATAATTCGCATTTACTCATTTTGAGTAGGTGAGTAATTAACTATGGATCTGAAACTTCACCATGTGAAAGCTCTCCCACAAGTAGATGAATGAGTTATTTGATAAAAATTGGGTATCCGCAATACTTTTACAGATAATTAGGATTTACTCATTTTGAGTAGGTAAATAATTAGCTATGGGTCTGAAACTTCACGGAGTGAAAGCTCTCCCAAAAGTAGGTGAATGAGTTATTTGAGAAAAATTGGCTATCTGCAATACTTTTAGAGATAATTCGCATTTACTCATTTGGAGTAGGTGAGTAATTAGCTATGGGTCTGAAACTTCACCATGTGAAAGCTCTCCCACAAGTAGATGAATGAGTATTTGATAAAAATTGGGTATCCGCAATACTTTTACAGATAATTAGCATTTACTCATTTTGAGTAGGTGAATAAATAGCTATGGGTCTCAAACTTCACAGAGTGAAAGCTCTCCCAAAAGTAGGTGAACGAGTTATTTGAGAAAAATTGGCTATCTGCAATACTTTTAGAGATAATTCGCATTTACTCATTTTGAGTAGGCGAGTAATTAGCTATGGGTCTGAAACTTCACCAAGTGAAAGCTCTCCCAAAAGTAGGTGAATGATTTATTTGAGAAAAATTGGCTATCTGCAATACTTTTAGAGATAATTCGCATTTACTCATTTTGAGTAGGTGAGTAATTAACTATGGATCTGAAACTTCACCATGTGAAAGCTCTCCCACAAGTAGATGAATGAGTTATTTGATAAAAATTGGGTATCCGCAATACTTTTACAGATAATTAGGATTTACTCATTTTGAGTAGGTAAATAATTAGCTATGGGTCTGAAACTTCACGGAGTGAAAGCTCTCCCAAAAGTAGGTGAATGAGTTATTTGAGAAAAATTGGCTATCTGCAATACTTTTAGAGATAATTCGCATTTACTCATTTTGAGTAGGTGAGTAATTAGCTATGGGTCTGAAACTTCACCATGTGAAACATCTTCCAAAAGTAGGCGAATGAGTTATTTGAGAAAAATTGGGTATCCGCAATAGTTTTTGAGATAATTAGCATTTACTCATTTTGAGTAGGCGAGTAATTAGCTACGGGTCTGAAACTTCACAAAGTGAAAGCTCTTCCAAAAGTAGGTGAATGAGTTATTTGAGAAAAATTGGCTATCTGCAATACTTTTAGAGGTAATTCGCATTTACTCATTTTGAGTAGGTGAGCAATCAGCTATGGGTCTGAAACTTCACCAAGTGAAAGCTCTTTGGGATAGCTGCTCTGCAGAGATACCCTGAAGATCAAAAATTTCGTCGAAATCGCTCTATGTAGCACGGTTTTCGAAGTATTAGCATTTTTGTGTTTTGCAATTTTTGCGCAAAAATTCAAAATGGCCGCCATTTTTGGGAACACAAAATTTTATTTGAAAATTGGCATGCCCACTCTGCAGAGATACCCTGTGGGTCAAAAATTTTGTCAAAATCGCTCTATCTAGCACGGTTTTCGAGATATAAGCATTTTTATGTTTTGCAATTTTGCGAAAAATTTGAAAATTCAAAATGGCCGCCATTTTTGGCGAGACAAAATTTTTTTGAAAATTGGCATGGCTACTCTGCAGAGCTACCCTGTGGGTAAAACATTTCGTCGAAATCGCTCTATCTAGCACGGTTTTCGAGATATAAGCATTTTTATGTTTTGCAATTTTTGTGAAAAATTTGAAAATTCAAAATGGCCGCCATTTTTGGCAAGACAAAAATTTTCTCAAAATTGGAATAACTACTCTGCAGTAATACCCTGTTGGTTAAAAATTTCGTCGAAATCGCTCTATCTAGCACGGTTTTCGAGATATAAGCATTTTTATGTTTTGCAATTTTTGCAAAAAATTCGAAAATTCCAAATGGCCGCCATTTTTGGCGAGACAAAAATATTTTCAAAATTGGGGTAACTACTCCGCAGAGATACCCTGTGGGTCCAAAATTTCGTCGAAATCGCTCTATCTAGCACGGTTTTTGAGATATAAGCATTTTTGTGTTTTCCTTATTTGGAAAATTCATAATGTTTAATTAATCATTAATTACTCGGCCATTTCTTACCCAATCAATGCCAAAATCTAATGATTTCCAGATTTTAATAGAATGAATGTATTTGCCAAGTTTCAGGTGAATTGATAAAATTCCTTTCAAGTTATCATCCGGACAAGCTTCCCCATCGAAAAAAGACCTTTTTGGTCATGTGACCTCTCTGATTGGTTGAAATGTCACTGCAGCATATTCAAAAAAATTCCCCAAGGCTACTGCCTAAACCTGCCAAATTTGAAAAGAATCCGCCTAACGGTTACAGAGTTATAAGGAAAACAAAGTGCAGAGCCGGCGGAGCCGGCGGAGCCTGAAGGTCTCCCATACACAAACAAGCATCCCTTGCGGGACGCTTAATTACTGAGTTTGTAGGTGTCAATACAATATGAGAGTTTATAAGTAAACTCGTTAAACTTTCACAATAAACTGCAATACCTGGTCTTCTTGAACTGTTTCCCTCTGTTTCACTGATGAAGGCAACAAATTTTGACATTCTGGAAATATCTAAAACAAAGACATTAGATAATGTAGTATTTTCCTAAACATGAATTTATGAGATTTCTACTGAAGTTTCTGTCCCATTTTATACATATTTTATGAGCAGAACTTATTTATACTCTCCCTATAAATTCCTATCTTTTTGCAGTGCCTTGTTTTATCTTTTGTACATGTTCTCAGTTTGATGAAAAATAAATTTGCAGACTAACTCACAATTATATTCTATATTATATTCTATACAGGACTTTTACAGCTTAATCTCTGCATATAAGCACACTCTAAGACACAACAACCACGGCTGAATCAGAATCTACAGTGAAAAGTAGTACTGAGACAATGTTTGTAGAAGCTTGACAGTCGGCCTTTTGACTGCCCCGAAAACAAAGTTTGGTTCAACATCTTAAATTCGTACTCCAAAAGACATTTAGTAATCACCAACATCACAAAAGATGCTATTTTCATCCATTTATAATTTATATATTTTGTGTGTTACGCCACACCTAGTACTTCACTAGTTATATTGTGATGGGTAGCAGGAAGGGCAGAGAAAACCAGGGGCGGATTTCACGAAAGGTCTTAACCCGGTCTCAGACTCAAACTTGAGACTTTTGTCTCAAATTATTGGAATATTTTACTTGAGCCCATGGGCCTAGCCTTAATGGATTTCACAAAAGGTCTCAGTCTCAGCTTTGGCTGAGCCACTGGCTCAAATGTTGAGCCTGGTAGAAAGTGGGCTTAAGTTTTGTAAACAAAGGCTCAAATATGGCCGCCATAATTCTTTCTTCACTTCAAATTTTGAAATGGCTGAAAATAGGGTACAAGTATATAAAACAACCCCCAGAAGTAGTCTTTGGGTGTTTTTACATGTTTACAAGGTTTCCCATTGCAAAATGGTATTTAACCAGAGATATTGTGTGTCAAACAAGGAACATATATGCCATCAGTAGAATATTTTGACTACAAAAAATGGTCACATGACACAGAAAACCACTGTGGTAATTTGATAAGCTTGGTCTCAACTGAGATCCCTTCTGTGAAAACCATTTGAGACAAAGACTTAGCTGAGCCAGAAGGCTCAGATTTGAGCCAGTGGCTCAGCCTGAGACTGGGCTAAGTCTGAGACCTTTGATGAAATCCGCCCCAGTACTAGTTGGTTGAGGTTCTGTGCTGCAAACTGTCGACCAATGACAAGTAACTCCATTTATAAAGCTTGCATTTTATTGAGAATATGGAGAAATTTCCCAAAAATATCAATGGATTTTATGTTTGTACCATATTTTCAAAAAAGGGCTGAGATTTTATGATAGATTTCTCTATTTTACTAGTTTTGAAAACCTTGGTTTGATAATCGAACTAAAACAAACTTTGCTAGCTTGTACAGATACCAAACATAGACCCCAAATTCTAAACAATTTCACAGCACTTAAGAAAAGGACCTGGCAAACAAATATGATTTGAGTTTTTTCCTGAAGAGAAACATTCAACATGAAAAAAACATGTTTTGGAAGACGTTTACCTGACATTGTTTCAATAAAAGTCCACTTAACAGAGGAAGTAGAATGAACATCATCAAGAAATTTATTCCACATTGTACTAAACCCGGGAACCTCCAGAAACCTTCTGTCTAGTCTTTCTCATCTTGTGTTGTATTTGGTGCTACAGGGAATCAGATTGATTTAATTTATTTGGGCTTAACATTGCTTACAACATATTGTACAGATTATATCATAAATTTCATAATGGGTAGTTTTAAGGGCAGAGTAAACCAGTACATACTAGTTGGTCAAGAATGTGCACTGTAAACTTCACAGGCATCGGTATGCAACTACCAGCACCAATTTTGCCACATATGTGTTGGGTCTGGGATTCAAACTGCAGGGTTGGTATTCACAAAGCGTCTTAGACTTAGCCAGGTCTTAGGCTTAAATCCAGTCTTAAAGTTAAGACTTTTGTCTCGGCTAAGTTTTGTCTTAAAACCGTATTCACAAAGGGTGATTTAGCTAAATCCAAGATTATCAAATAACCACAGTGGTTTTCTGTGTCATGTGACCTTTCTTTTCTATTCAAACTATACTATTGGTGACATACATCCTTCATTTAATGCATTTTATCTAAGGAAAAGTGCCGTTTTGAAATGGAAAACCTTGTTACCAAATCTAAACTTCCCAAAGACTGCTTTTGTGAGGTGTTCTGTATAATTATACTTTATTTACAGCCATTTCAAATTTTGAAGTGAAGAAAAGTTTATGGCGGCCATATTTAAGTCTTCTTTAGCAAATTAAGCCCACTACCAACCAGTCTTAAAGTTGAGCCCTTGGCTAAGCCTAAGACTGGTCTTAAATTCTTTGTGAATACCACTAAGCCTAAGACAAAAATCTAAGCAGTTTTGGGGGAGAAACTTGAGACAAAAATCTCAACTTTAAGCCTAAGCCCTGGCTAAGACCTTTCGTGAATACGGTCCCAGACCTCAAGACAAGGGAGGCAGTAGTATCACTCACTACAGGATCAGAAATCAAACTTCTTATCAATTAAGATACATGAATACAATTTGTGCTAATAACAAGAAGCACGCTTTTCAATGTCTTGTACAAAGACAAAGCAAAAAGAATTTACAACTTCATTGCTCAGCGATTTAATCAGTACTTAAATTTATGCTTAAAGATGAAACTCACTGTTTTAAGGCACTTTTCAATAACTAACACTTTAAAGTTAAATCACAAGAGACATGCTGATGCATAAACAACTGCTTCTCTGCCCTCAATCATCTTAACCTTTCCATATTATCTGTTCCTGCAGACACATTTTCCAGTTTCTTACTAACTGTAACATACAGTTTTATTCAGTTACGTGAAACTTCAAGGAGCCAATTTTTTTTTTGCCAAAATTATCAGAAAGTCAAGGGCATAGTGAGAATTTTAAAATGCATTGCAGGGATCTGATATTTACTTATACACAGAAGACATCTCCACTAGAATTTCTTCTACTTCATGGCTTGGATAAACAACTTTGATTGTACTTACTTCTGGTTCTTCTGGTATATCCGGGCACACTTGATTAGAGAGAGGTGGGCTTTTTCTTTTACAATATTTTTTGACAGTCTTCCATTTGAGCTGTCTTTTACTGTCTTTTCCATCCAGCCAGTCTAAGGAAGTATTGAGCAAAGAATCCCCAGAAGAATCCAGCTTATTGCTTGCAGTTTGGTGCTTTTTTAGAGGTGTTCTATTGTATCTTTTTCCAACTTTTGAAATATTAAGAGTTGGAATATCTTCATCCAATCTGTTTCCAAAAACTGCATCAAAATCGGGAGAATTCACAGTTTTAGAAACACCACCATCATTTAGATGAGTACCTGCATCATATTCTATGTCACTTTTCTCACCCGTTTCAACAATGTCTGCAGAATCTGTTTCAAACATATTGCTTTCTGTTCCAGGCTGCTCATAATTTTCATCCACAATGGCACATGCCTCATCACATTCTACCGACACATCTGTAACAGATGATACACTTTCATTAAATATTTTCTTTGATTGTTTTCCTTTATGAACTGTTCGACACGAAATATCATGTGTATATCTTTTGCAAACATTATCTACTGAATGTGTATTTTTACACTTCGACACTTTACACTGCGATGCATTAGCTTCAACTGTGTCTGGGTTGTTGTTACCTTTTCTTCTTTCAGGACTGCAAGTTCTGGTTTTGTGATAAAACATTTCACTTAATGTCCTTGCTTTGTATCCACAGAGGTCACAGGAATACTCTTTAGTGTCTGTTTCTTTGATTGCGGTGTGACAATGCTTTTTTTCACCATACCTCTTGTGATGTGGTCTACATTCTCTATTATTTATACCCCTGACTGAACCATTTGCAAAACCTTTACCCTGGTGCAGGATTGGTTCTCTGTCATTGATAATGCTAGTTTTACAGTTTTCTGCCCTGCTGTTGAATTTTTGGGTGTTTATTTGTGTACTAGTTGGATAACTGACCATTTCAGGAGATAACTCTGGCATATTTGCCTTAACTTTTCTCAATGTACTGGAAGTGGAAGGAACAAATCTTAGGTCATCACCTGAACTGTTTGTCACAGTATCATAATGAAACATATCTGTGTCAAGAGAAGCAGCAAGAGACACAACACTGGCATCAGAAGTATCCAATGCATCAGGTTCTAGTCTCCGTTTGGCCCCATGTGTTTTTGTGGAAGACCTTTGCTTGGAGCAAGTTCCTTTCCAAGAATTTCCACTTGGAGTTGAATTTGCCTTTGAGTTTAGACTGTGTCTGGAGTTGGACATTGTCTGCAAAAAATGATTTTGCAAGATTTTATATACTATAAATTAACATGTAGGCATTAATTGTACAATATTCATTCAAGAGAAGATTGAATGGATAACAACTGTTTAAATCTCACATCTCTGCAGAAGAGAGACAATCAAAACATCAATTTTATTTATAAATGATAAGAGCTGACAAGTGTACCAACAAAAAAATGGGTCTTTATGTTTTACTCCTTTCTCTTGAAATTGACAGTATGTCTTATAATGCCTACCAAGTAATAGTTCAGAAATTACGAAATATTGGTCTTAAGATTTACAATTTAAAATTGGGGTGTTACGGATTTACACAAAAGTAGAAAGAAATACGAATTTCAATGGTGTGAATAGGACAACAAAATCCATACATAATTTATTATTTCATTTTGAAAAATCAGCCAACAAATTTGGTTTGACCCCATATGCAAGTTTATCAGTGATGAACAAAAGGTACACTTGAATGAAAACCACCCCATTCAAAATTACCTGATAGTCTTCAGCATCAAGAGAAGAGTGCACTGGTGAAGCCTCATACTCTAATAAAGAAGGACTAGACTTGACTTTCAACCGCTTTAATTTTGAAGGACTGCCTGGGGTATCTGCCCCTCCATGAGAGCTGTTTCCTTTATCAGTGTTTGTTGACGGCAAACACAAATGCTCTGCTGTAACTTCATGCTCCTTATTCTGTCTTTTGGATGATTTATCATTTCTGGAATGTATATGTTTAACTCCTGGTGATTTTATATTTTCAGTAATTGCATCTGAACTACATTTTATATTCACATATTTGTTTCCAATCTTTTTCTGGTCATTTTTATTTCGATACCCTTGTTTTTTACTTCTCTTTCCATGACAATCAATGGTTTTTGGTTCATCATGTACACTGATTGGAAATGCTAGTTCATCTACTGTAGGTGAACCACTTCTTGAAACTGTGGCAACTTTCTTTGCAGGAGGCATTGGGAAGATATCTGTCTAAAAGTATAAAATAGAGTTAAAAGGTCCTGATTTTTCTTTTTCAAAATATCAACTGTAATATTTTAAGAGGGTTAAAGGAGTATATTTTACAGACCGAAGGCAAAACACTACTTAAAACTGAAGATCTGCTATAAAGACAATTACTTTTATTATATTCAAAGTTATCATAAACTGACTATACCAAAAATGCAACACAATATGATGTACACAATAAGATTATTAGAATAACTGTTTATTTCAACAGTTAAAATAACATCAGAGATGCCTGTACCCCACAGCCTGGGGAACAGCATTGGACAACATTATATTTTGAACTTACAAAGTAAGATATGCAAAGGTACATGAGCAATAACACTTGAGAGAGATAAAATGTATATAAAGACAAAGTACCAAAAAAAGACAATAGCAAATTGACAGCATTAATATGTAAAACTGAACATTATGAAGCTGTAAATTTATAAATTGAAGCATAGTTGTCAACGCAGATAGCACAATAAGGTAAAAGTAATATAATAATCAACTGCAGCAATCCACATATCTTTGTGATAGGAGAAATATGTTTTAAACATGGCAGAAGAAACATTCTAGCAGAGACACGGTCAAAGGTTACACAAAAGTCACAGCAAGACGTTTCACACCTACACCCCTAACCTATGTCCCTACCAAGTTTCAACTTCCTACACCTTACAGTTTTCTAAATATAGCCCAGACAAAGTCAAGATAGCAAGTTCAAATAAAGATCACATCATGAAGCTCCACACCTACAATCCACAATCTACCACAATTCAAATTCCTACACCTTATGGTTTCCAAAATATAGCCTGGACAAGATTTTAAAGATTAAGGTCACAACAGCAGAGTCAAAGGCCAAATCAAGGTCACAACATAATGTTGCACACCTACATTTACAAACCAATGTCCCTACCAAGTATCAACATCCTACACCCAAAGTTTCTGAGATACAGCCTGGACAAGCTTTTCCCGGGAAAAACTGTGACAACCTGGCCATAAATCTGTTTTTAAGTGTGAGCTCTAGTGATGCTTGCACTTCTAGGAATAACCTTTCTTTTTTTTTTGTCTCCGAATTCATGAATTGTGGCGCAGTGTGATGAGTATCTCTCTGTTCAATGAAGTTTAGCAGCAATGGGCTACATTAGTACTGGGATTGGTAACCGTTTCGGTGCACTACTTGTGTCTCTGATGGCTTTGTGGCTTGTTTTATTTCCAACAGAAAGTCTATAACAGAGCGTAACAATGGTGACTTAGTTAACACTCTTATTTTTAACAGTCAGATGTCATACAGCCAGAGTGTTGATAAGTTTTGATTCTCTGTGTTCAAGAGACACAACAACACACCTTGGATTCAGACAATCTCCTAAAAGCAGAGTTGTACCTTGGCTGGGACTGTGGCTTAGGTTTCCTTACATCTGTCAATATAGTTCTGGGGCCATATTCACGAAAGGTCTTAGCCAGGTCTCAGACTTAAGTTGGCTGTATTTTTGTAAAAAAGTTAAGCCTAAGACTTGGCTAAGACCTTTCGAGAATACGGCCCCAGGAGTATACCAAAAACACGCCAGTGCAACAACAAAACAGTGCAACTGGGTGCAGTGATACATGGCTGGTGATTAAGTTCCTTCCCAATCAACCAGAAATTAAAGTTCTCGATCAGTTGAAGGTCATCAGTATTAAGCTCAGGGTTTCTAGATATGCATTTTTAGAAGCAATTCCTTCTGATGACAGGCTTTAACATTCCAGTAGGTGACACACAGCCAGCACCCTTTGCATAGATCTGTTCTTCTAATGTTAAGTTGACTTTTATTGAAACAATGTGAGGCAAACATTTTCAAAGAGCATGTTTTTTTTTACGTTGAATGTTACCACATGACAACCATGGATAAAGCAGCTTCTTTTCCTGGAATGCTTTGTTCCACCTAAAGAATACAGCTGTTCATCACTTCTGGCATCTTTGAGAGTTTGGCTTGCTCTTGACTTTGGTTACTCATAACTGCTGTTGCAGAAAACCCTTGTTTAATTGGAGGACAACTAATCATATTGGAACAAGCAGGCAAGTAATCCTAACTTCATGTGTGTCAGCTTCTGGTAAATAGTCCTTTGGCTATGAAATCAATATTTGCAGGCAACATTGTGCATGTCATTCTCTGAATAAAACTTCTGCCGCTGCACCTCACGTTTCTGTGGGTTCTGGTGGTCCATCAGTTGTCTTTTTTTATAGATAAGTTCACTGTCCCTCAAAAACTCTATAATTTTCAACCCCTGTTATTTGGTGAAAACCATAGTGGCTGATCTATGTCCCTTTTTCCCTGTGTCGTCCCCTTCCTCATCAAAAGCTTTTTCATTCATCTCTTGTGTAGCCTCTTGTGTAGCCTCAATGTTACTCACAAGGTAATAGACAGTTCGCCACCGACTTGCCAGGTTGCAGACGCACATCAGACGGTGATGCAAGGACAGGGACGATTCACCAAACGCAGGTGATACTGCCTGCAGTGTGAATTAATGGGGTATTAGTGGCTTTCTACCAGTAAACACCCACCTACCAGTGAACACCTGCCTCATATTTCTTTGTTAGGGGTCAAGTACAAATGCTTCTATATTTATCTGCAAAACAGGCATTGACAGGTATTTCCGGTCTGCAGTAAAAACGGCCGATAATAGAGTTATATTATTAAAATATAATTAAAGCTTTGTAACAAATGTCACAACCTGCACCAAAATTATTGATTGTGTCGAATATCATTTGACAGTATGGTGACAGAAGAATAAAATATAATTAACTTAAATTCAATATATGAGCTTCAGCATTGGCGTTTATTGGTAGAATGCCACCAGAGTTTCCACCTCTTCACTGAACCTAGTGGCATTCTACCAGTGAACGCCAGCCTACCAGTGAACGCCCGCCTTATATATCTCTGTTAGAGGTCAAGGACAAATGCTTCTATTTGCAAACAAATTGGGCGTTCACTGGTATTTCCGGTTTTCCATAAAAACGGCTGATAATAGAGATATATTGTCAAAATACAACACTTTCAAAGAAATATTGAACAACATAAACAAATCAGTAATTGTACTGTATGTCATTTGATGACTTTGTTTAAGAAGAATATAACCTAAATAAACTGATACTGCTCAGCCAGTGAATTTTGTCACCCAAGTGAAGTTCGTCACCTGCTGTAAAAATGGCCAAGGATAGGCAATATTCATATTTAAATAAATGGAATAGCTGCTTTCAGCAACAAGGTATACATGTATGCTGAAAGCTCACAGGAAGAACTCTTTAATATTGCCATAAAATACAGGTGACGAACTTCACTGGGGTGACGAAATTCACTGGCTGAGCAGTATAGTGTAAATTTTAAATATTATCTAAAGGACGGGCGTTCACTGGTAGAAAGCCACTAGTGGGTTTCTAACAGTGAACGCCCGCCTACCAGTGAAAGCCCGCCTTATATATCTTTGTTAGAGGTCAAGGACAAATGCTTCTATAAGTCTACAAAAAGGGCGTTAACTGGTATTTCCGGTTTGCGGTCAAAACGGCCGATAATTGAGTTACGTGTAAATTATTAAAATACAAAGCTTCAAAACAAATGTAGCAACATGCGCCTGAATTATAAATTGCTGTGTACATCATTTGACAATCTGGTGCAAGAAGAATAAAATAAAAATCTGTTTTTATAATTTATATTCAATATATTTACTTCTGCATGGGCGTTTACTGGTAGAATGCCACTATCGTGTACTGCCTTGCTACCAATTATCGCCGGCTACCAACTATCGCCACCAGAAAATAAAACGTTCATATTTCAGTTATGGTTATATATTCTGAAGGCCTTTTGTTGTGTATTCGTTCCATTCAATTTGGAAATAGTTTTACCTTATTTGCTAGTGGTGGTGGACCAGTTCACACCCGGGTACCAATTCACGCCCACCCTCAATTTTCTTGAAGATTTATAATTTTTCATAGAGAAGATGTTTACCACATTATAGATAATCATCAAATTGATCATATACATTTGTAATTTATTGTTTAACTGTGATTGTTTTGGATAAATTTAGGGGTGGGCATGAATTGGTACCCGGGCGTGAACTGGTCCACCACCACTAGACTTGGGATGCTACTTTAGTGAAGTTATATCCATTTGAATTATGTCTGGCGATAATTGGTACCCGGCGATAATTGGTAGCAAGGCAGTATGGTCGATGGTCCAGTTTTCGTGCTAGCACTAGTTTTCGTGTGTTTGCTGCATATTTAACAATATCCCAGCCAATACACAACAAACTTTCTCCAAATAAAACTGACAAAATCTACAGTAATATTTCTTTAAAATGATACATTTATCATTTCTGTAGTTGAATCAGGTACTTGGATATCACTTGTCAAACTCTGTTAGTCTTTATTTTGGGTTAATGCAATGGTTTGTTTGAAAATAAATTTTTATCCATGCAATGTGAAATTCTGTTTATCTTTAATTGCTTGTAAATCTGTAAATACATAACCAAGTTTTACAATTAAAACACCATTGGAAAGTTTATTGCGTTGAGTCCAATGGTTATGTCTTTGTTTTGTATATATAGTATTGTGCAAAAATTATTTAATTTTTAAAGTTTCTAGAATAACCAACAGATAGCATGAAAACTGGGTCAGTAACCCTGTGACATATAACCTGTGACATTCTAAATTAAATGAATGCAACAAATATTTTTTACACTGTGGCTTCAGAACAGTCACTGACGGATCGGAAAACAATCCCTTTCAGAACCGTCAATGGAAATGGCTCACAAATTATTTGCTTTAAGACCCGTTTTAAAGAAAAATGTCTTTACCCTTGATATACCGTATCCACAATGGACGGGTTTTCGATATGATAACGTAAACCGATAATGCTGAATATCACAACCAACGCAAGCAAAATAAAAACATATAAAAACAAAATTATATCCTCAAAGTCGCTGGTTCAGTGTGACTGCATATTTATTCGAAAATATTGTAAAACTGTCATCCAAAAACGAGGCCAAGGGCTTATGTTTTAAATGATCGAAAACTTGAATATATCGAAAACCCGTACATTGGCTATAATTTATAAATATTTGCATAACAAAATCGGAACCAGAAAATTTCTAATCTAACATTACATTTTAGAATATCTTTAGTTTTGAAGCTATTTTGCAGAAAAATATACAAACTTTGTTATACTTGGTCTCAAGTGAGGTTTCAGTAACAAATTATTTCATTGGTTAATGAAATTAATCATGTTTGCAGACGAAAAGTTATACTTGGTCTCAAGTGAGATTTCAGTAACAAATTATTGCAATTTTTAATGAAATTAATCGCGTTTGCAGATGAAAAGTAGACTGGTTTCCTGGTTTTATGTATCTATTTTCATCAATAGCATGTTTTAATTCAACAGCCACACATCAAATAGTTATAATATGAACATGACGGTTCTGAAATTAAAAGAATTGTGACCCGTCCTTGTCGGTTCCGAAGACACTCTGTATTTTTTAGCATTTTTGTGGACATTTTCTTCATAATTCAGCATAAATAATGCCTGAAGTATTTTATAGTCGTGGAGAACTTAATGTAAACTTGTTTTATCACATACTTCATTGATATTTTTTATTAAGTAGCATGATTACTGGTGCAACTGACATACTGTACTGTACACAGTAGTGCACTATGCGTGTACACTGAAGGCAACGGATGAAAAACCTATTTCCGTGTGGTAAAAACAAAACATGAAATGGACTAGTTACATTATTAAACTAGATGACTATTTGGATACATGTAATTTATTAACTGTATTACTGTTACAAGTTTCAGTTGGCACAAATACTCAGTAAATCTTCCGTAAATATTTTAGCCGCATAAAAGTTTTCCGGAAAATTCGGATTCTGATATTCTTCTTTCAAAATGGCTTATATTTAAAAGTAATTACGTCAACTACACACAAATTGGCAATATTCGATTGGTTAAAATTCATCACAAGAAAGATTATTATTTCACACATCTTAGCTTTGACTTTTGACTTCTTTACTTTTTCATGTGTAAATGTAATTTAAAGCTGTAATATAACAGTTGCCAAAATTACAGTGCTGTCTGATACCAGAAACATATACTTCTTAAAATAAATGTGGTAATTATTTTGGTAACAACTTTCTTAGTATTTGTGTTCCTTAGTCTCCCAAGGGGAGGGGGATATGGGCATATTGTAGGTGTGTATGTCTGTCCATGCACATAACTCAAAAACTATACTTCAGAACATGGTCATACTTTAATAAATGGTTGGGTCTAACCATAAGTTCCCGCCTCTTCAGATGGTCTGGGTCTGGACCCTGAATGTATAACCCAGTAAACTTTTTAGAGGCTTGCAAACATTTGTAGGGAAACGTTTAAAGGTTGAAAAATCATGAGTATGAAACCCATATTTATTTGAAAATGTTTGAAGATAAACGTTTAATAAGCATTCTGAAAATTTAGGTGCAAAAATATTTGTGATAGAATCTTGTCAGAACTTTTGATAGAATTATTTCAAAGACATATAATATAATGGGCATGAAAACCAGTGGCTATTAATTGTTTGTAAAACATTATCACAGGAAATATTTACAAAACAATGTCAACAAATATTGGTTAAACATTGCACACTGTTTATTATACATTTCGTGATGAATGTTTGAAAAACATTTCCAGCATAACCTTCATTTCTTCAGTTAAATGATTAAAAATGTTTGCAGTCAAAACTTAGTTTCTTGCATTATTTCACAAACATTTAATAAATGTTTTCAAAAAAATAGCAACATGCAGAGATGTACATACCCCACAGCCTGGGAAAATATTTTTCAACACCATGAGATGTAGAAGTACAGTACAAATATTGGGATACTTTCAGAGCAGTGTCAGTTGTATAAATGTTCCAAATAATGTTGTTAAAGTACAGAAAAAAATGTCTTAGAGAAATAAAATGTAAATATGAAATATTAAAACAAGAAAATTCAATAGCAAGATGACAGCATTCATCACTAAGCTAAAAATTATGATGCTGTAAAAGTTAAAGGTCACACCATGATGCACACCTACACCCCCTGACCAATGTCCGTACCAAGTGTCAAACCTTCTACACCTTAAAGAATTCAAGAGCCCAATAAGATTTTAAACCTCATGGTCAATACAAAAAGGTCAAGGGTCAAATCAAGATCACATCATGATGTTGCACACCTACAACCCCAACCAATATCCCTACCATGTATCACCTTGCAACACCTTATGGTTTCTTAGACATAGCCCGAACAAGATTTTATAACTCAAGGTCACTATAGCAAGGTCATAAGGTCAAATCAAGGTTACACTATGACATTGCACACCGATAACCCCTAAGCAATGTCCCTACCAAGTATCAACTTCTGACACCTTACAGTTTCTGAGATGTAGCCCAGGCAAGATTTTCAAACTCAAGGTCATTATGGCAAGGTCAAAGATCAAATCAAGGTCACACCATGACATTGCACACCTACACCCTGACCAATGTACTTACCAAGTATCAACTTCCTACATGTTACGGTTTCTGAGATATAGCCCAGACAGGATTTTATAGGTCAAGGTCAATACAGCAAGGTCAAATCAAAGTCACACCATGACGTTGCACACCTACAACCCCCAAACAATGTCCCTACCAAGTTTAACTTCCTACACCTTACCATTTCTGAGATATAGTCCAGACAAGATTTTATAGGTCAAGGTTACTACGACAAGGTCAAAGGTCAAATCAAGGTCACACCATGATGTTGCACACCTACAACCTCTAACCAATGTTCCTACCAAGTATCAACTTCCTACACCTTACGGTTTCCAAGATATAGCCCGTACAATAATTTATAGGTCAAAGTCACTATGGCAAGGTCAAATCAAGATCACACCATGACATTGCACACCTACACCCACCAACCAATGTCCCTACCAAGAATGAAATTCTTACATCTTACACTTTCTGAGATACAGCCTGGACAAACTTTTCCCCGCTGCCTTCCCGCCCAACCACCTGCCTGCCGATCCGGACACCATGGGTGAAAACAATACCCTGACAGCTATTAGGGCTCTGGGGTAAAAGCATTTGTATATCAATGTTTATCAATCGTTTTTTAAACATTACAATGTAAACGTTTACTTAGAAATATTTAGTAACCCAGAAGATATATCGGGTTTTACTATGTTTTGTGAACGTTTATACCATTTTAATACATTTTAATGCATTTTCATATTTTCATTTAAACATTTTGAAGCAACAATTGTTGTTTTGAATCACTTTGTTTATTGTAATTTAAAATATGCATCAGAACACATATTTAAACTCATAATCAAATCAAATTCAATTAATGTGAATGGTTGCAAGTATGCGGGTAAAAATATATGTCATTATTAAGAAAGTACACTGAACTTTGCATAATGTCCTATTTTATTTTAAAAAGAGGGAAAAAGTATGTCATAATGCACACATTTAGTTGGTCTCAGTATTTTTATAAAGTTTGGAGGGGAAAAATGCACTAGTTTCTGTCTTTAACAATGATTTTTCAAAGAAATAACCTAGAAGATACACAATCTTCTTCATCAGAAATTACGTGTTCATAGCAAGAAATACGGATACCCATAGCAGAAAGGAACTTGAATAACTATATCTATACACACAGTAAAACGTATATTAAAACTTGGCTTTAAAATCTCAAATATGTGAAGTAGTTCTAGTATCTGGGAAATCTGTACTTTTTCAAAGTAAAGTTTTGCTTTAATCTAAAAGGTACCATCTGTCAGAACAACAGGTGGAATGATGAACAATCAACATCTCTAAAACTAATATCCTGCAGACATTAAACAGGTGGAAAAGTTCATTTATCTGCCATAATCTAATACACAAAGGCTGCATCAAGACCTTTGAATGAATCTTTGGACTCAAAACAAACACGTGAGCTAGACATTTCATATACCCTCCAATGATCCAGTGAAGGATTAAAAAAAAGTATTTTCCACATAAAAAAAATCCCATAAATTGCACCAGTTTCACGTAATATTTGGATTTTACAGAATCCTCTAAAATGATAATAGTTATTGTAATAGTAATCATTTAGATATAGCTTCCGACACATTGAATAAAAACGAATGTGAATGCATAACCAAATTCTGTGGTGTCGATGTGTAGTTTTTGAGTTATGTATGTGGACAAACAAACAAACAGACGCGAATACAGTCCATAGATTAGCATAATCATAGAAATCGTCTTAAATAGCCTAGTTCATACGATTTCTATGAGCACAATGCAGAAAGTCACGACAGGTATATTACACACCTATTTCAAATCCAAATAACTTACGCGAAAACTACTATCACAGTAAGTTAAATTCTACCATAATAATATAAATTTGTGATTTTTGTTTTTTGGGTGGGTGGGGCTTTGGGTGTCTGTTGGGGGGGGGGGGGGGGGGGGGGGGGGGCTTTGGGTGTCTGTTGGTTGGTGGTCAAGTCTGGCACATGGTTACTTGTCTCTAAACTTTGTGTTGCTGTTGTCATGGATATATGTGTGAAACTCTTCATAACTCCTCACAATATTCTATCTCAGCCAGTTGTTGACAGGGACATTACATCCAAATTTAAAATACTTGTGCCTGTGAATTGCTCGCGTTTAACTCCTTAGAGCCTTTCTCAGACTCTAAAAATAATCAGTTGATGAGTATCGCTGCACTGACAACTAGGCACACATTCCTGCATTCTATGTTTCATTCCAGATTTAACAAATGAGTGGCATGGTCATCTCTACAACTCTGTAATACTGCATTAGTCTGTACTGCAAACAAAACTAAACAGACTCTTATTTTCAACAGAATAAATATTTGTGCACTTTAACATGAAGTAATTTATCCTGCATTTTATAATGTCTGTAAAGTATCCATTGATAACCTCTACACTGTAAGCAATTAAGATAGTAAGACCAATAACATATCAATTTGAGGTGACCTTAGCTTTTTCTCTGATCTTTGAGTTCTTGGACTTGGCAGCTGTATCATACGTACAGCAGACAAATCAAATAAAACGGAATATATGCAGAATATTGACGAGAGCAAAGGCGTGAAGTTTACGGTGGCTTGAGAAAGCCACACTAATTTTATATTAGTTATGTAACATTCTGCATGAATATCCTGTATAAAGTACGTTTAGCTATAGAAGCTACACTGCATGATCTGGCTACAAGTGAAAACACACCAAAATTAAACCTTATTTATATATGTATTTTTTTGACAATTATACTGTGGATGTCTGATTCATTCAATGATCCGTTTGTGATCTGATATAGATGCTCTGTTTATGACAAAGTAACTTGATTGTAGTTACTCACTTCACTAATTACCTGATCAGGAAGTCCTTTGAAGTCAAACGACTCAGATTTATGTAGTTTGTTCTGTCTGTATTAAAATGGCCAGGCTAAATGAGGTATTGAACAGACAGATAAATTAAGTTGGTCTTTTCAAAACTTCAAATGACCATTTTGAAAACGCCAGAATTAAAAAAAAAAAAGCTGTGAAGAGTATTTTTGTGATTTAATGAGGAGAATAAGACTTTCTTCCCACAAATGAGGTCTTGGGTTTGAATTTAGCATTTAAATTCTATATTATATGGGAAGGTTGTGGTTGAATTCTACTGTGTCTTGTGCTCTATAATGTAGACTCTTGGTAGACAGATGCATGTTTTCCGACATCCCTCAACTCAAGTTTTAGACTTGGATGTGAGCTATGGTCTGAAGTGTGAAAGTTGATTTTTCATTAACCAATGGTTTACCATTTAGAAATCTGGTATCCATGGTTTTATGCCCAGATCACAGACTAGAAAGGATGATATGACAACTATGGCCAATTTAAATAAGAATCAAGGCATTTTAAAAGTTGTGTCTGACAGGAATGAAGCTGGAGTTATGTGATAAAAAAGCCTGATGACGATGTTCATCTACTTTCTTAGAGTATGCTGAAATGAAACCTCAACAAAGCACAATTGTACTGAGAATACCCTACGAATTTGTATAAAGATTTTTGGAGACTCCGCAACGGAAAAGTGAGAATGAAATGTGAGTTATGAAGACTCTTCTGTCAGTTATTATATTTTATCTATTAAAAAAATGGAACTGATATTAGTTTTTTTAAAAGCTCATATGTGCAAACAACAGTTCACATTGCTGTTTACACGAACAACCTTGAACCCTCCGTGTCATATAGTTTTATACTTTTCCCATTTAAAATGACAGCATCCCAAGTGACCAAGCCAGTAAAAAAAAAAAATTCCTCCCACATCTGTCTGTGTGGGTTCAGGTCCAGTAAAAACTCTAGCTCTTCACCACATGTTAGATGCACTGATTGCCACTCCTGGTATAACCTCAGCTGTTCAAATGGACATCAAGGGGCCACGGTGGCGTAGTGGTAACACACTCCCCTCCCACCTGTGAGATCAGAGTTTGAATCCTGGCCTGACCTCATGTGGGAAAGCTGATAGTCGGTAATTGCCATTGGGTTGGCAGTTTACAGTACAGAACCTTGACCAACTGTATCTACTGGGTTTCTCTGCCCTTCCAACCACTTGTCACAATATAACTGATAAAGGTACTAAGCGGTGTGACATGAAACACTATATAAATAAATAATAAATAAAATTAAAGGGACATTAAAGCCAGCTTTAATCTGTAAAACAAAATAATGTGACTTCTCCACGCCACTGTAGTTTTGTTAGGTAAGCTTCCCGCCAACGCAAAGTTTATTTGCAGCTACAAAAACATCTCCGACATCTGAAAGAACTTCCATTCCACTCAGCTCAGGAAATTGCATGGAACCTACACATACTCTGTTATAACTCCATCTCAAATCTACCTGTACACACATACAGTCAAACATTGCAAATAGTTTGAAATTCGTATAACAAAAGTAGTTTTGACAACAAGGTGTAATGTGTAGTACCATATATTATTTCAAACTTGAAACATGCAAAGATAATATATAAACTGAAAAAAAAACTCTGCACATATATAAGTGCATGTTCAACCTCTCTTATTAATCAAAATAGTAGAAGGTTTTTATGAATGAATTGTCTACTTTGAGTGTCAGAATGAGAAATTAGAAGGGCATATATTACATGCATAAATGTTTGGTTTTATACAATATATATATATATCTCTTGTGTGTGTATATTTGACTTGTGTGTATGTGTAGTTAATACAAGTCTGTTCAGCAGCAGTTTGGATACATAAACTTCTCTGGATAAACCGAACAAAAACATTATTTTCTGTGTTAAAAAGTATTTGAATAATTATTATCACAGATTCATTTGGAAACTTTTGTTCTTCAAAGAAAATTGCAACAAAAATTGCTATTATATTCAAAAGAAAAATACATGTGCTGCAAATGAAATAAATTAAGACACTTCTAGACAGTTAAATAGAAAAAGATGGAAATCTGCTGGTTAAGGCTATGTGCCTTAATCTTACCAATTATCAGTGGGATAACAGCTGATAAAGGTAAGGTTTTTATCTTCTTTAGTATATATTGTACACTACACATATTTATAATTTAAAATGGGACCTAAAGCCTTTTGTTCTTTTTGTGTTTTAAATACTTTTTGGAATAGTTTGACTTTGGATGCTCTTTCACTAAGTATTTTTCTTCAATTTCTTCTCAAAATGTACAACTTATTTGGCAATTTGTCTTCATGAATGTCAGCTAAGTCAAAATATAAGACAACGACTAGTATAAAATAGCTCAAAAGTTTCTTAAAACGTATGACTTCAACTTTTATCAATGAGTGGCAGTTACAAAAAGGTGTGTGTACAGATTGTTGTCAGATTTGAAACTGACTATACCTGAAATGGATGAGCTTTCAACTTTGGATCTGTTACTGTCATTACAGAAAATGGCTTTTAATTTTAAATTTGTTTCCCATCTATCATAATTCATATTTTTTCCATGACAAGTGAGGAAAATTGTAAGAGTCTAGCCTCTTTTTGTGCCTTTCATTTTTAAAATATTTTATGTAATAGCTGCTTTGAAAGGTATGGTTCCATATTCAGAAACAGTTTGGACAGAGGCTCTGACTTTAAGGTCGCGATAGATTGGAGGTAGAAAGTGCCAGAAAGCGAGGAAAAATTGAAAGCATCCAGAGGTTTTAAGATCACGATAGGAACTGCCTGATTTATCTGTGGACCTATCCCAACTATACCTGACCTAACCAAAGGAGTCGCTCCTACCAATATGATTTCAATATGTTTTCAATATGCTTTATTTGTGATTGGACAGAACAGATAGAAATGACCTTTTTTACACGATTTCTATGCCTCAACCCTCCTGCTCAGCAATAAAAATGATAGGAGATGGCATGTATGTAGCCATTCCATTTTATCATCTTGATCAAAGCCATGGTCAGCAAGCCCCAGACTTTCACGATTTTAATAGAATTGGTCATAACAGAAAAACAATTCGATGGTAATAGGATCTTATTAGGTTGCATTTCGATTTCTACGATTTGACTTTATTGACATTAAGATAGGCAAAGCTGAAAAAAATATATCAAACATGTTTCATATTCTCCGGCCTTGTGGTAACATTTCTGATTATGCTTCTCGACGTATATGATTGCTGAAAGTTTGGGCCTGACATCAAAATCTACACAAGTCATGGCTATAGTCGAGAATATGGAACCATCCCTTAACTCAACCTCAGCGTTGGCAATGAGAAATTCCCAGAACTCCACTCCAGTGTGAAAAAAGTTGAGTACAAACCACAGATCTGTGAATGAGTTTTTTAATAACCGCATTTATTGGTATTTAATTTGCTTCATATGTAACTGTTGGTATGCCAGTTTGGTTTTATCTGCAAAACACGTCATATTTAAGATACATAGAAGCCATCAGTATGTCCCAGAATATGTTCTTGTAACATTATCATAAATTGAACACTGAATTTCAACAGAGATTGTGTGTGTTTTTTTCCTATCTGGAATAGCATACTAATGGAAGAGCTGTAGATATTATCTGTACAAATCTACTGCGTGTACACATTCTTACTATCATGTTCATCCTTATCACATTTTTGGGTTTTCTTGCATATTTGCATAATTCTCGTGAAACCTTTAAAGGCTAATTTAACATTAACATATTACATAAACATGCAAGTCTTATTTTGAATCCAGTCACCTATACTAAAGTCTCAAAATAAAAGTACAGTTGTCTTTTTATTTTATCTGGGATTGTATTCAGAAAAGGGATCGTTGAAAATTAAGTAAATTAATATTTTAAGCTTCTTGTAACAAGGTATACTAGTGTACTTGAAATAAAAGTTTCTTTGAACTTTGACATATCTCTCGTCTGAAAGTGGCCCCTATTTAAAAAATAAACAAATAAACAGTTCAAAATTTTGTTATTAAAATGCAGATTATGTTGAGATTAGGGATGATATACGTTTAAAAGATGTCAAATAATCAAGTCAAACACAGTCTTACTTCCAGTATGTACAGCAGGGTGACGGTATTCCATGTAAAATATTTCTCATTCACAAGCCCACGTTACGTTTTAGATGCATAAAACGTTCACAGCATTGTCAGATAAATGAGCTGTAATAAGTAACTACCAGTTTGTAATTGCAATGTCCGTCAATGTGTTCATGGGAATGGACTGACAAACGGCCTAATTAGGTCTCAGATTAAAGAAAATGTAATCTAATTAAAGATTTGTCTGAAATTGGATAATGCATTTTGTCTTAGTTCCTATTCAATCAAAATCTAAGACTGAATTTTGGGGCTAAGCTTCGGCTTAAATATAAGACAGCAAAGACAGAAGTATTTACTCAATTTGTCATAGTAATTACGTGGGAACCTTACAAGATTTCAATGAACAGACTTTAGACCTTTTATAGAAACAAATTTTCATATTAAAATTATATACTATACAGTACAGTTTTCTCCTGATTTTTCCTGTCTTTCATAATATGTGGTTAAATTTTTTTTTGCCTAAAGAAATAGCACCTTTGACCCGAAAATCTGGTAACTCTCTTGGTCTACGGTGACATACATATACTATGCAGTCATATTCCTCGACCAATTAGCAGACAAAATGTGAAAAGGCCTTGACATTAAGTGACATGAATCTGGCACACTAACAGTTGGGTCTTTAAAATGGAATGGCCATATAACTTTGGCAGCTAAGTCTTCCATCAATGGTGAGACTTGTTTGATGAAGAGTCACGTAACATGCATGTGTAAATTCAGAGAATTAACTGTGCTTTTAAAACCACAATGATGTTTTGTGAGATGGCATATATAGAATATACTGAAGATATATGAGGTTATTAAACGTCCATGCTTGCTGAAGAAAGAATGAATTCCCACAAAAATATAAGCAAATTTTATTCTTAAATTTTCTTGTAATTTTATGTCACTCAAATATTTCATTGGTCAGAAGAATTGTAAAATAAATATTGTCTTGAATTATTTGTACATAAATGAATTCCTCAAGCAATGGCAAATAATTACAATACATTCTATCATTCAGATTTATTGTCTATTTCCCCGTTTTTTAATGTTTTTTTCTTCTAAAATTCTTAAGTAAATGAAAAAAGTCCTGTAATTGTAAAACTTGTGTAAAATAGCTTTATATATCATATATTATGTGGCTTTGGATTAATATCAATTATTTAAAAAATTAGGTAAAACGAGATTTAATTATAAATGAAGTGTTCTTCAACAGGAATGCTTTTTTAAGCAAATCTCCAGTTTTAAATAGGGTCTTGTCATGTCTCTATCACACTAGTGTAGTGCTAAGGTAACCAGTGTCTATAATTAAGTTAAACTTAAACAGAAGCCAAAATCAACAAAACTACTGATAAATAAACATACTCATTAATTGATATATATACATATGAAGGACATTCAGTCATTGCTTCAATTGAACTGCCCAACTTATAGAATCAGAAGTTTGTAACACAATCTGATTCAAACATTGTCTTTCTTAATGCAAATTGAATTACAAGGGGACTGAGTACAAATAAGATACAGTTGCATTTCTTATCAAATAAAAATGTAACAAAGCATATTGTTCTTGGTTTATGTTTACAAATTTATTGAAATTTATGCCCGAAGCAAAAAACATGTCATTGGTAAAGTAATAATGAAAAAAAGTTCCCATTTCATTTTATTACAGGGTTCAAAAAATAACATTGGTTTGATACATTGTATATCGCTCTCAAATTGTAATACGATCAAATTTGTTTAAACTAGATAGAAAATCTAACACATAAAGCCATGTAAGCAATCCTTTTAACACTTGTCCATGGCACTTTTATAGCCTCGTGTTATCTTCTATTTCCACCGGGGAGGTGGAGAGTGGTCTTATAGTAAAATACCCTCTTCCCGCCCCCACCTCAGGGATTTAAATTTTGACCTTGACCTCAAGTTGTAAAGTTGCAGTTGCAAGTAAATGCCAATCCTTGGGCTGTATTCACAAAAGCTCTTAGCCAAGTAATAGGCTTAAGTTGGCTATATTTGTATACAAAAGTTAAGCCAAAGACTTGGCTAAGAGACCTTTGGTGAGTATAGGCATCAGGTTTACACTGGAGAATGTTGACCAACTTCTATGCACTGATTTTCTCCACCCTCTCAACTAGCCCCTCTCAGCTCAGTACAATGTATCTGAATGAAGTTTTCCTCTCCTATCATGTTTTTAAAGAAAGGTCAGTATTGTTACCAAAGTAATATTTTCATTCAGTAATGGCCTTAGCATTCAGTTAGCATTCACTTCCCATGATTCCACCTCTTTTTCACTCTGCTTGGATCTAGGCACCAAATATAGCTGCACAGTTTTACACTGGAGAATTATAACCACTGAAAGAGAGACTGATAAAGGCTATACATGTGGTTGTGTAAAATGGAAAATCTCATTTTGATGTAAAAGAAATGATAAAGAGACAAGGTACATAAAGACCAAGATGTAAAGGTACCATTAAACATAGTTGTCCTCATCTACCGAAACATAACACGTATATCTTAGAAGTGAAATATATATATGCCACACTGGCAGCCAATCTAACTATACCACCCTGGTAACAGTATTATAATGTATACCCACATGACCATGTATCTGTTTTTGGTGACAATGCCTAATTTATACAATAAAATTAATCTGCCTTCACGCTGACCAAAGTAACATTTAATCCACTGTATATGTATTCCATCATCTCTGCTTCCTCAATGTTGACCATATGTGCCCAAAATAACTGTTTCCACATACCAGATATTTTAGGTTGATTTTGTGTATCTACACCACAAAAGCCTTTGTTTTAGTTATTTATTTTTATTTTCCTATGTTCCAACTGTTTAATGATTCTTTAACTGATATCCTCTGTGTGCTAAGGCAAATACTTTGACGTCAAATACAATTGTATATCTGAAAATATGCATGTACATGTACCTATTTAATATTTGTCAATCACCAATGTTTGCCAATTATTTTGCTATACAAGGAGGGAAAACAAAGTTAAGACATCTATGTCAGCCATGATGAGGTGTAGTGAGGAAATACTTGTAATAAAATCTGGAAAAGGGACAAACTCTACAATCACCTTAATAATCAGGGCTCTATAAACACCCACTAACATTCAAATAAACATCAATGGTATGTAAAACCCTTACATCTGACATTGCAGTGCTGTGTGATGATCTAGTTGACACCATACACAACAAGGAGGAGGTATTCCTGGCTGGAGCGGTGACACGAGAGGATGGCACAAAGAGGGTGGTGTTGGTGGATGTGCTGCATGAAGACCACAAAGCTGTGCACATGACATGGGACACTCACAGGCAAAGGGGTAGGACTCATTGTAGAATTAAGCCTTTGAAATTGTACATATACTTGGTTACAATTGAAGTATTTATATGGCCCAAATTTGATAGAGAACCTCTCCTGTGCTAGAATCTGAAAAAAGGACAGTCCAAAACCAGGCAGAGGTCATAATTCAGCAAGCACCAGTCAGGGCGAGATGACTGTGGTAGTGGGCATGCCAGTCTGAACAGGTAGGTTTTGAGTTGGCTCCTGAAACTCAAGATGGTCTTTTGGGATCTGATATTTAGTGGCTAATTGTTCCATTTGGCTGGAGCAGCCATGGCAAAACCACACCTGCCTATTGCCTTTTTTGGACACCTTTGTTTCTATCATTATGAAGATGGGTTATAGAATAAAAATGAACAGTGACATTTTCTAAGAACACTCTTAGAAATATTTCCTTCTTACCAAATCTTTTAAACTAGTTTTTGTCAGTGCCTTTACCTGGCTCAGATAATTCACAGTTAAGAATTACTCATTTGCAGTCTATACCAATTGTTCTAAAGGTGACCCCAACTCTATTAGAGACAAGAATTTGTGTTTGCACTATATTTGCCAAAATTTGATTGCAAATTCATTTTGAAATCCCTTTCACACGGGACAGACATATATATACTCTCATACTAAGGATTTAACATTCCAAATATTGTGAATCGGATATTTTATTCCATCTTACGGGACCAATATCTGAGTAATCGCCCCATGTTCACCAATTGTGGCAGTATTTCGTGGTCTACTTATCATAACCTCTATACAAACACTGTATAGAGTAGATCCTTTGTTCTGGATTTTGATTTGTTATAAATGCTCAAAGCCAAAAGTTGGTATCTTGCCAAATGGAGACATATGCATCTTATAAATTTGACATGATGTTATCTTGTAGTTAAAAGATATATGGCTGTTGTTACGAATTCAGTAACCTATAACTGAAGCTGTGCAATTCCTATGCCACAACATTATCTTGCTATAATAAGATAACTTTATGTTACAATCTTAAGATAGTCTTAAACTTTGTATTAACCATGTGCCATATATTTTAATTACTAAATATGTCTCATAGTTACTTGTTGTGAGTATGATTTCTGTAATATTATGTTGTGATATAGCCTAAAACTGTACAGACAGAACCTCAGTTGTCCTCCATATGGCTAACAATAATGGGTAGAAACCTGTAAAATTGGGTCCTACTGATAACATTAATTATATCATTGTTGATAAAAGTCTTTAAATTTATGGAAGCACAGCTTTTTTTAAAAATCATTGCTGAAAACTGAATCTACAATCTAAATCTCAATCTGGAATGACAAGTGTGTTTAGGTTCAGCAGACTAGCAATCCAGTATAACAGACAAGTATAAGCTTCAGGCTATTCTGTTAGGGCATCTTCATATTAGCACTTAGTCAGATAGCAATAGATGATTGCATTGACCTGGTTTGTAATGTGCTCATTAAAGCCCACAAGTCTGGAAAGATACTCACAGAAATCTTGTAGTCATTTGTAATGTGGCATAGATCATCTACTGTAAAGCTCTCAGTGACAATGGTCATTTATTTTCTTCATTTAACTTAAACCTATGGTCATATTTCAATTGAAATATATTTTACTTTGAAAGCACTATCTGGACCATGAAGTATTTGTATTTTAAAATGTAATTGTATTACATTTTAACTTTTAACTATTATCTGTTCAGATGGTCTGAATTGAGTATTTGTACTTGAAATATGCAACCTGATAAGAACCTTTATTATACCTCAACCTTTACTTTCTGTCAATATGGTTACACATGGTTCACTCTCAGGGCTTGAGTGTAAAAAAGTTCATTCCATTCACAAAGTTGCTGAGTTTGATGATTCCAGGTACAAGATTTGGCTGAAGGTAAAATACATGTACATATAAATAGTTACATATAGTCAGCCAACACCAATACATTTTTAAGTGTACATTTCCATGTCAGCAATCATAGTAAATAAGTAATTGGGACCTTGTACATCAAAGAATATATTGCAGTTTTGAAAATATTTTTAAATTGTATTAAACCTGTTTTGCAAATGATTACATATGATTATAATTCTTCTCTGGAAAGTCATGATTAAGTTTCTTGAAATATAAGTCCCATTATCTATAATAAACAACTGATTATCTATAAAAATTGCTTGTACGGAAACACACACTAAGAGGTACATAACTGTTTCATTTTGTATTGGTAAATGCATGTGTAGCTAATTCTAGCTACTTCTCTTTGCATTTTGGAGAGCATCCTGGCAGCAGACCCACTTAAATCTGATAGTATACACATACAGCCAAAACATCATTTCAGACAGCATGTAGGTTTTTATGTGGTGCTTAGCCTTGCTGAAGGCTCAAGTTTCTTTGCAGTTAGGGAATGTTTCCAGTTCAGATAATGGAGTTTCACTTTCTATAATGTACTCATACACATACATAGCATACGGCTAAGAGAAAGAGCTTCCTTTAAAATTCTGAATGCGTACCTTATGATTGCCAAATGTTTTTGCACCTATTCTGAACATATTATATACATATGGGCCTTAATAAGCAAGGCTATGTGGTGCTTAATGGTCAGTACTTGTTTACAGAGGAAGTGGAGGATATCTGATGAGCTGTGAGCTAACTTATGTTCTCATCAGGCGTCTAAACTAGCCTTGTGAGCTCTAAGTGACAAAGCTATTGCAGTGAACACGACATACAATTCCTTAAATTGTGTTCTCAAAAAGGAACAATGAAAAGGGAAGAGTGACCAAAGATCCCAAAATCAGCCTAAGTGAAGTGTATATAACAAGCTGTCTTTGATCTGTTTTTTGAGTATCAGCCCTGTTACAGCACCTAAGTATCTTTTAGTTTCCCCTTCTCTTTTAAGATATGGCAGGAACTTACAAGTGTGTGCCTAAATATAACATAAGGCTGGTAAATAAGGCAGATTCAGTTCCAATTATAGAATGGCTATGATCATTTTACACTGTCAGGTGTCATTAATTTACAAGTACTTTGTCCTATATGTGTCCCTGATATGATGCCTCATTTTTCACTGCATAGATATCTATTTTATCGTGTTTGAAGTCTAATAGTGCTGGAATTATGCTGTCACAACTTAAAATAGTGAAAATAGATCATTTTAAGACCTAATCTGGTTTGGCACATTCAACTGAAAATATATTTACTTGTCTTGAGATTTGTAAAAGTCATATTTTGTATCTTTAAATCATTCTTTAAAACTAACAATTCATATGGCAGGTATTTACTTTGGGCTCCCTCTGTATTTCTGGATGTTCAAGACACATATCAAACTAAATTATACCATTTCAATCAAACCAGTTGAAAAATACTTTTGACTCAGGATGATTTTCCAGTTAAACATAATGTGAATAAATCCTTCAATACCCAATAGATTGGATTCTAGTTATGACTAACCTCCAATTATATAAATAAAAACAGCTTTTTCTCTTGTTAGAACCTCAAAACTGGTTCTACTCATGCAGTGTTCTTTGTTTGGGGCACCTCACGAAAGGCTAGCAATGTGTTTCATTTGTATTATCTTTGGGTTGAGTTATTGTTCTATTGTGCTCTTGGAGAAAACAATTACTATTTCACAAAGGAACTTTATAATTATCTAAGCATTATACATTATTCATTAAGATTTTAAAATTTATAATGGACCAAAGTCAGGACAATTATTTAAAGAATTTATAAGTTTTCATTTTTCATAGCCTTACTGTCTTTCAAGCATTGATTGATTAACTGATTTTTTAGTAAAGCAACATTATCTATGAGTATTACTATGACTAGATAACTTTTAGTGTTATCATGTTGTTCAGATGAGAAAAGTATATTGCTGCTGTTGTTATAATCTACATATCTTTAGTTTTAACAGCTGTTTGAACTGTGTTATACAAATGTGTTCTGCACCATAAAATTTTAACACTTGTCTTATCATTGTTCAGATCATACCTCATAACTTGTTCATTCTTTAACATTTATTGTGTGAATTTTATTATGATTTTATCATGAACTATTTTATTATGAAATTTTTAAAAAAATCTCTCAAGGTTTTTACAATAGATAATTAAAATATGAAATCTCACAGATAATTCTAGTTAATATCTAGTTAAAAATCCACAAACGAAAGTACACAGGCATATTCATTTGTGGTGAGTGACCGCAGCACTGAAAGGAGAAATCTAGGAATAAATTTTGCAAAAATTTTGCATAAATTTGAACCCGAATCTAGGCTACAGTCTATGGGTGTGGGCCAAACTCTTTAGATAACTTTAAAAGAAAAACTGTTCTGTTTCTTTAAACAAAGAATAAACATTAATTAGCATCGCCAGTAGCAACTTCAGAGTTAACCATTGATTCAAAGAGAAAAAGGGTAACAAGAAATAAGTGCAATTTGTTTACGTCAAGTGACTTTAAGTACACGTCTAGCCAGTTACCTTGAGAATTGAAACAAAACTACAGCATGATGAAAAGTAAGAAGTATATACCTCACAAAGAAAGGCTTCAATGGGAATGGTTAAAGTATGTGATAATTACCTGTATAAGTTGAGCAAATCTTGCTTCTGTCCAGCATAAAATGACTGACCTAAAGGGTCATTAAGTGTTACAAGCTTGCAATATTAGAATTAAAAAAAAATTAAATATGTTAAAACTGTTATAAATTGTGATAACTATTCTGATGTATCAGGCTTCTAAGTTTCAGGTTCACTATAACGTTGGCAATTTGAATACAGTGTAATTGATAAGTAATGAAAATCTCTTTGATTTGATATACTTTGTTGAAAGTTTCTTAATTTACTTCATTGGCACTTAAAAATCTCAAAGTGCTAGATAAAGTGAGATTTATACTAAATAAATAATCTTTTGACCCTTACTTGTATCTGTGTTATTTCACTCATGATTGATCGCAAACAGGGTTTCAATCATTGGCATCCCTGTATAAACTACAGACATGGTTTCCACAAATAAGTGTCCAAAAGTGATAAGAAAATCTTTACAGTCAGCTAACAGTGATGTTATACCACAAATATTTTAGTTTCTTGTGTGACAAAAACAAACAAATTAACCTTTATATTAGCATGATGTAATGCATTGATTAAAGATATCAGATAAAATAGAATCATATCCATATGTTTCCATAGAAGTAATAAAAGTCTAAATTTCTCTTATATTTCAATTCATGTTTTTAATTTCCTTGCTTTGATGTTGAGCGGAAGCCAATAGCCCAGAAAATTTAACATTTCAAACCATTTTCAAAATACCATTTGTCTCTGTCGAAATGGTTTGAGGCTATAATAAATTACTATTTAATAAGTTAGATATTTTTTGAATATATCTCAAAATCTCTCAAAACTGGTTTAAGACACGGTGATTTCATATGTGGAGGAAATAACTTAAAGATGAAAGAACTACAAATAACAAAGCACTGTGTGGGATGTGCCATATTTTTGAGCTGCTTATTTATATGCAATGATGGGTAATGCGAAGCACTAGAACTTGTGTATTAGCAATTCATTCAAAATTAGGAGGGTTTATAGCTTATTACTCTCAACCCTCAAAGAAAATTGGGAAGGTCATCAGTGGACTAATGGTAAGCAAGTTTTGCATCTTATCATAGGCTGTCTTATCTGTGGGTTTGACCCCCCCTCAAGTGACAATGCTGAAGGACCTGTCCCAATATGACCCTGGCTGTTGAACGGGAATGTAAAAAACCCAACTTTGACTTTCAAAGAAAATTGGAGAGGGTATTGTAATCAAGTCTGTTTTTAGCTTCTTTGTCTCCTAGCAAAACTTTAAAACTATACATTAGATTGGGCTCATATTTTCACACTAGGTGGACCCTACCTCAGACTTGGTTCTTCTCAAAGGTGAATTGGAGCCAGATCCATACTCCAAAATTATTTTAGGGATTTTTGGACAATATCAGCTGCATAACTCAAAAACTACTAAATCACATTGAAGTTTTATTTTTACAAAGGGTGAGGTTTACCCTTGTCTCGGTCCTCAGTCTGCATTGGGACTCCACAATTTTTAAGGGATTTTCACTAATAGCTGGAGGGGCCACAGTGGTGCAGTGGTAACACACTCACCTCCCACCTCTGAGGTCATCGGTTCAAACCCTAGACCTTATGTGGGAAAGTTGGTAGTTGCTTACCGATGGTCAACAGTTCACAGTACAGAGCTTTGACCAACTGTATGTACTGGTTTCCTCTGCACACAAACTACCCTTCGTGACATGACCTATATACAGTGTTGAGAGCGACCTAAAACCCTAAATAAATAAATAAAATAAAACAATATCTGGATTTGGATCCCCAGGCAGAGGTTTGTGCTCCCTTGGGCACTGTTTGTTTTGGTTGAAATTGCTTAAGACTTCATTCACTTGAGTACACAGGCATTGTGGATCATGTTCACCTGTTAGAGTTCTTCAAGTGCTAGAATTGTATATATATATATATATATATATATATATATATATATATCCCAATAAACCCTCAAACTAATTATAGATTCCAGTCATCTTGGTTTGCTGAAACCTCTGAAAGATGTATCATTATATGTAATTGTTATATACAATTATGCAGTATGTATACAATGATACTCTGCACACCAACAATGCGAGGCCTAATTCTTAAATATTAGTATATTTAAAATACACCTGAGAATGTTTCTTTTGATAAAAGTGTCCAGTATCTTTCATTAATGGCCAGTTGTTCCACTTAGTGATTAAGACCATATATGGAAGCACTTTTTACATATTTCCAAAGAAACACCTTTATTTTATTTCATGTAAAATGACCGTATAAACCTCTGAAAATTACCAGAAATACAGAGAGGATATGTAATAAGGTAAAACTACGTGTTTAAAATTGCAAATTAAGGAAGGGTGTAATTTAAATAAGTTAAACCGCTCATAAACATCCAATATTTGAAAATACTGGACTGTTGACTCAGTCCCTTCGGGAACTTGTTAATATTGGACATATACTTAGACATTAACCTACTGTATATGTATAGACATCTACTGTGTACCAAGATCAATTAAGTCATTACAAATTTTAAAAGGGAAAAGATAAAAGGAAACACTTAAGTCACAGAAATTTAAGTTTACAAACAGTTAGCTAATTGTGTATTGTCCATATAAAATGTTTATACAGTGTAATAAGAGCTACAAGAAAATTCTAAGTAATTAGGCATGTCACAATTGCATTGTAATTAAGTTCAGTGCAATGCAAAGTTTATGTAAACAAACAATAAATTGCACTTTGGTGTTCACACTACTGTATCTGTACTAGGTAAATATCAAACAAACCTTGATTTATTGAGTATGGTAAAAAATTTGTTTAATTGTTGACAGATTGAGAACTCCAAAATTGTTTCACTTTTGTATATAAATTTATCTGTCATTAGTTATGCTTCAAGATAGGGTGTATTTGAAAATAGTTTATTGTCATTAAAAATGCCATTTTGCCTGTTTGTAAGAAAAATTTGATTTCTTATACCACCAAATTGTACCATCATTGATTACAATTAAATAATGCTTTGAGAATTAAACAAACATTTCCATTCAAGTACCAATAAAATCAAGTTTGCTTATCGAATGAATAGTGCCAGCAATACAAATTATCAAAATAAACATGTGTTAGTAATAAACAGAACCCAAATCTCTTGGATATCAGACTTTTTGAATAATATGTCTTTTTGCACCCAACTGAGTCTTAAAGATAAATCAGATGTCTGAAGAAAAATTTACAATTAAATAACAGGATAAATGAAAAATATAATAAATTAACCAAGACTGAAATTTTTTGTTAATAGTATTATAACTCTTCACATAATGTATCCTTCAGATGTATATCCTTCAAGATCAGAGATGTATTTGATTTTGTAACAGTGATTTTTTTTAATTGTTTTGCCTAAGTCTCTATCAGAAAGGAGATTAAGAGCTAAACAAATCTGATAAATTCTGATTAGAATAGAAATTTCATGTCTATTTATCCACTAGCATTTCCTGGATAGAAATTTATTTGATTTAAAATGTTCTTCCATTTTATATAAAGCATACACAGTAAATTCTACAATTAACAAGAAATACAATTAAGAAAACACACCTACTTAAACCAGACAAAGTTAGAGTAAAGGCTCTTTGACTAATTCAACTAGGGTCATATTTACAAAAGCCCTGCTACTTGTGGGAGTCCAACCCACCCTGAGGTGACATGTGATCAGATGTTGAGGTTTTCTAACTACCAGTACTATCTTGTGTGTGGCAAAAGTTAAACTCTGCTCCAAAAATAATGCAAGACGCAATGCACATACGCAAGCTGCATCCGCAAGCTGAGGACAAAGAAACCCTTCTTCAATTACCGGTAATATTAACATTTTTTGCACAAGTTCCCTCTACAAGCTGCAAAGCACTACACACACATGAGTATGTACACTTAATAAAACCAAAACCTGATGATATTGAATGTCTAGTTATACAGTTGAGTATTCAGTTGTCCAGTGTATAGTCTCCCCTAGAATGATCACTCTTCCACCATGTTTCAACAAAAATAAAATTAAGTGCCTTTTTGGGATATTTCATTTGACACAATTCTGCATGAAACAGTTTCTTTCTGTGATGTGCATTCTTTCCATTCATTTCAGTAACACTACAGTTGCGACCAGAATTTGAAGAGAAGGAAAAGCACCATTTCCAGGCACCCTCTGTTGGTAACTTGACCTTCACCTTTGTGGTACACTTCTATGACCTTGGGGAGATGTTCACAGGCATCAAGCTCTATGTGGACTGCATGCTGACAGATGAGGGTTCAACAGATATTCCTCTGAGGAAGTTATTTCAGGATGATTATACTGTGGTAAGTATCACTGAGCAAGTTATTTAGGATCATTAAACTGTGGTAACTACCACTGTGGAAGTTATTTAGGATCATTATACTGTGGTACCTACCACTGTGGAAGTTATTTAGGACCATTATAGAATAGAATATCTTTTATTACAGTGTCCTGTTTGCATATAATACTATAGTGTACAACAAATAACAATGAAGTAAAATTGATCGTAGCAAACAGCCTGATGTAGGCTTATAAGACACTACAAATCAAAATAATTATTATATTAACAAGATGTGAAGATTTGAAACATCTGTGGTAAATAACACCACGGAAGTTATTTAGGATAATTATACTGTGGTAACTAAGAGACTGAGAAAGTTACTTTAGAATCATTATACTTTGAGAATTACCACTAAGAAAGACTTATCAGGATCATTATTCTGTGGAGAGTGTACATGTACCTGGGCCAAAATTGACTCACATTTTTACCTCCGCCAAGGAGGTTATGTTTTTGCCTGGGTTTGTCTGTCCATATGTTTGTTTGTTTGTGAACAAGATAACTCGGAAACTTATGGACGGATTTTGATAAAATTTTCAGGATATGTCCAAAATGGTAAAAGGAAGAAGTGATTACATTTTGGGAGTGATTCGGATCACTGTCTGGATTTTCTGGATCCATGAAATTTAATTTTTAAAGAAAGATAGCTCAAAAACTTATGGACGGATTTTGATGAAATTTTCAGGATATGTGAGAAATTGGTAAAGGAAGAAGTGATTAGATTTTGGGAGTGATCCAAATCACCTTCTGGATCTTCTGGATCCCTGAATTCTTTAAAGGAAGATAATTCGAAAAGTGATGGACAGATTCCGATGAAATTTTCAGGACATGTCCAAAATGGGACAAGGAATAAGTGATTTGATTTTGGGTGTGATCCGGATCATTGTCTGGATCTTCTGGATCCAGGTATTTTTTAAAGGAAGATAACTCAAAAAGTTATGGATGAATTTGGATGAAATTTTCATTAAATGTCTGAAATGGGACAAGGAACAAAGCGTAAAAAATACAATATCAATGCTAATGCTAGGTTTTCAAAGCCCAGGAATTACTTTATGGAGTAGACACAGCATTGGGAGACTGAGCTGCCTTGGCGGAGGTCTGCGCTCTCTGTGTGCTCTTGTTCTTTTTGAAATTTTTAAGAAAAGAACAACTGTATCAGACAAATTCTGAGAGATCTTCATGCCTGGGAAGTTCTGGAATTTTTAAGATAATAATGACAGAATTGATAGCAATAGATATAAAACAGCAAGCAGCATTTAGTCAATGTAGTGTTCTTATTGACTGGTATGAAATAACAGTTTGTTGAAGAATGTTGTGAAAATTTACTATTATGGCAATTTCGAGGAATCCTTAAAAGGTCTTTCTCATTCTGGCTCACATTTCTGCCGACCGAGAATGTTCTTTGGAATTGAGTTATTCTAAGAATCAGAGAATCTTAGTGAATGTGCTCCCATCACAATGAATGTCTGTACAACACTACTCAGAGAGAACAGGCCTCAAGGTTTCCATATTTAAGAATCTTCTTAGATATGTAAATAATTTAAGTTAAATTGTCAGACTACTGAATGAATTCCTTTTATTTTTGCCTGCCTTTGAATACATACATCTGCCATCTTGCAAATTTAAAAAAATCTTTTGATAAATCTTGGATAAAGAAATCTATATAATGATGCCCACTATCTTTTCAATAATTGATGATCCAAACATGTTTTACAATTCTTTGAAAATAAATTGAAGAATCTGAGTTAGTGATATCTGGCTTTAATATAGAGCAGCATTCACTGGAGTACTGAGTAAAATACTCATCTCTGATAGAAGCCATGGATTGAAATAACAACCCAAGAATGACAAACATTTGGATAAGTTAGTGTATTGTTGACGTCTGCATGGTTATTTTAAACACAGGATCTTGACCAACTAAAAAAAAAAAAAACTGCAAAAAGACTGCATTCCATTAAACAGTCTGAAGATGTATTACCGTAACAAATGCAAAATGCATAAGATATACTTAGGACCAATTTAATGGTCTGTTACATTTGAAGGGTAGTTAAGAATGATAAGATTTACCACCCAGAGTGATATATTTTACAGTTTATTGGATCAGTTACTGGTGCTTAAATTTTATGAGAAAGTATTTTAGGGAGAGAACAAGTTAAACTAAAAGCCCAGTATAAAACTATGGTCATAAACAATTCCATCCAACACTGTTAATAACATTTGTAACATGGTGCAGAAACAGTATCTAGTATAATCATATTTAGTGTTTTAAAATTAGTGAACAAAACTGTATTTTGTTATTAAGTAAAACAGAGGGAACATATTTCATATGATGAACCGGCCTTCGTATATCCCAAGCTTTCAAACTTGCACTGGTTGACACTGGTTGATACTTGTTGGGTATGGTTGAGTAACATCACAAGCATCTGTTGGCTGTGGTGATTTTTCACACTTTCATTCCTTCTAAGTGGTGTCAATTATGTGCCCTGA
The DNA here is from genome assembly GCA_964017235.1 of Sabellastarte sp. h YS-2021. Lineage (NCBI taxonomy): Eukaryota > Metazoa > Annelida > Polychaeta > Sabellida > Sabellidae > Sabellastarte > Sabellastarte sp. h YS-2021. The sequence continues at coordinate 75,430,300 of OZ024928.1, read as the reverse complement.
TGGACATGTATGGCATATCCTAGATTCTTGCAGCATTGTTTTTAATGTGGTAATTGTCCTGAAAAAATGTCAGGCAGTTTTTGTTTGACATTTTAACCCCCTACATAATAGACCACATATTGTGTGGATGTTCAGAAGGTGGGTTATTTCAGAGAATTAGGAAAATGCATGCACTCTGATCATCTCTTCATGTCAGTTTTCAAAATATGGCCCGGGCGTTAATTATTTTTAAATGGCATCAGACCAGGCGTTAAATTGAACCAGGCGTTCTTTTGAAATACAAAAAACAGTGTTATAAATTGTTAACAGTGTGCTTGGTACCAGGCGTTAAATTGAACCAGGCATTTATTTGAATGTGGGCGTTATTTTGGAACTTTACGGTAAGTATTATTCTCTGAAGGTAACACAGCTGTTAACACACAGTCGAATATCAAACTTTGAGAATCATATAATATTTTTTCTTTAAATGTTAGACTGCAAGATGGTTTGAATTAATGTGGACTGACATTCACAACAAGGACCAGCCATAGATCAGTTCAAAATCAGTCAAAAATCAGTTCAAGTACAACTGAAAAACACTTGGAGAGTGCAGACCTCCGCCAAGGCCCAATACTTCCAATATGGCTTATGAGTGTAATGATAAAAATCCTTTAGAAATTCTTGGATTCAGTTCCCTGTGCTATTATGCATATTCGATTGGTCAGTCAGATCACTTTTTCGTTCACTTGAATCATGATCAAAGTGATCAGTCTCCCTTGTAGGATCACTTGGTCTAATGGTTTTAGTTACACAAGAGGCCGCAGTCTAATAGAAAAGATCATTTTGGATCACTTAAATCATTGTGAATTGAATACACATATTGTCCACATTTCTGTCTGCAAATTTGTCTGCAACTTTTTGAGTGTTAGAAAGTTGTACACCTCTTCAGACTCTATTGAATGAGCTTTCTATGAGCCAAACATACTCTTACTCTTCCAGGACATTTGGATAAGAGAGTTTATCCTCTATAGGGTAATATATGGAAGAGAAGGGCTCAAGTATTAGTATTTCCAGGCAACATCTGTTCTCATCTTGACAGAATAAAATAATATCTAGAGGGAACATAAAAGTATCTGGTAAAACATCAGACAGACAGACAAATACAGGTGCTGAGTGTATTATCACACTGTTAATTTTAGGTGTGATTTAAGTAACTAAAAAAAGTTCATTTATTTCCTCTTTATATCTTTTATTATTCCTTTTATTTCTGGGGTGTAGCTTTTAACAAATAACAAACATAATCACATATCAATTAAAACTTGATCACCATATAGATCATTATCTGTTCATATGACCCAGATATAATACAATGTAATATTAAAGTCACAAATATCAAATTGTCTACTATTAGTTATAATGATAAAATTTCCAATCCTAAAACATATTTCTTTTTTTTTAACTTTTATGTTCCTATCTGACTAATATTCACTCTCAAAGAAATCTCATAACTATTTATTCATTATTTATTCTCCAATTCTGATCTCAATTCTCATTTTATTCTCTCTCATTCGTTTCTATGTCAATTCTCCTTTTTTGGTGCAGTTCCACTCACAATTTATATACAGAGTTTACAGTGCAAAGATATTACAATTTAGACATTGGCCAATCACATTACAGGAACACAAGACAATACAAAAACACTAGATAATAAAATGAGTGACCAATGACATGACACAGAAAAGGACAATAACCATTTATAAGACAATATACAATACAACATCACAAGAACATGAATTACATCATTACACAATCACACAGTCATTCTGACATCATCAAATAAACTCATCAATAATAACCTCCTGCAGATACCATAGGCCTTATACAACAACTGGATATCTTTGATTCCAGATGATAGATAACAGAGTTTACAAAATCAAAGATAGCATGCAGGATATAATTACAGATGTTTAACAACAGACATTACATCATAAAAGTCATAACTTTATAAACCATAAACACAAACTACAAACAAAACAATTATATCCAAAGAAGCACATTTACAAATAAGACATTTTAACTGGGAAAACTAGGGGTATCCTTAAAATTCATGTAACTCCTAAAAATACTAAATTTTACACTGTGATAATACACCCCCTTGTTACAATTTGGACCTCCTGGTTCAAAAGAATAATACAGTAATACACAAAGGATAAATGATATACACGCCTATATATGTATACAGTCAGTGAGAAATAAGATACGTCCTGGTCTACAATAATAACACACAATGATACCCAAACGGTAACTGATAATGATATGCATATATATGTATACAGTCAGTAAAAAATAAGATACATCTGTAACATTATACCACTTTTTATGCAATACACAAACCATACTAAAATGACTCATGATGAACAAGAGGATGGGGCACTTTATACAACCGTCTGACTAAAAAACTGTTTCCTAACTACCATCCAGTTGATTCACCTCAAGACACCCAAAGTGCTTGTCGAAAAAATCTCAACATCACCAGAACTGGGATTAGCCACCTGCAACATTAGACAGCGCACAGTAATGGGATATAATAATATAACAGTGGCATTACTTCTATAGTTTTCTAAGCAGAGAGGAATTACCAAACAGTACACTCATCTGCAAGCATGCACAGTCACTCAGCATTGGAAATATGAACACAAGGTAATAGTAATACAATTGAAGAGGCCATCAAAACATTTAAATACCTGATACACACTTAATGAAATATTCTGTGCAAAACATTTGAATATCTAGTTATGTACATTCAGGGTAATATTCTTCCAATAACAGTAAAAATACAAAGCTAAAACTCTGAAGAACACTGGAAAATGAGAGATGTACTTGATAGGATAACGAACTGACATTGGGATTGTAAACTCAATGACATTGCCAAGAATTTCGTTCTAAAGGTGGCGCCAGAATTTTGATCAAAAATGGAGAAATGATGGCAAGTTACTGAGCGCTAAAGCAACCCGAAAGGGGTAACACAATACATGTCTTACAAACCTTGGAGAATTAACGTGTGGCATGTTTGCGCCTACTTTTCCTTACCCTACCTACAGCTGTTTTGTGTATGTTATATTCCCTAATCAATCCAGGGGGAATATCTTCTTCATACAACAGGGTTGTTTTAGATATTCCTTTCCATTTGACTTTGTACATGTTCTTTTTTTTGTAACGGAAACGTTTCAACAAGCGCTCTATTTCCCACAGCTCACCCTCCTGGGGCATCTTTGCAGTGACACTAGATGAAGTTTCTCTGGATGGTGTGTCCCGCTGTTCACCATTCAGGGTTGTGGAGCAATCACTATTTTGCGGTACATCTGGCTGTGTTATCGCTGTTTGGCTTGATTGGGTGACTGGATTCGTAGGACGTCCCTGTGGGTCTGTGTAGGGCCTGAGCCTGTTGGCATGAATTGGCGATCTGATGGGGTTGTGGTTGTCACAGCGCCTCAACTTGTATGTGCATTCACCAATTTTCTGTGTGATGTAGAATGGACCATCATATTTTGCAGCCAGCTTAGGGTTGAGACCCCGTGTTCGCCGCCTGTTGTCAATCCATACTCTCTCTCCAATGCTGAAGTTGGAGTCTGTAGCTTTGGCATCATAATTACACTTGTACCGTTCCTGAGCCTTAATGGTGTTCTGTCTTGCAATTTCTCTGGTGACAGCTAGCCCATCTCTGAATTTTGCATAGCTCTTTTCTGCATCTTTGCTTATCTTGATGTCTGGAGTCAAAGCCACATCTATTGGAAGGGTGGGTTCTCTGCCAAACAGTATTTGAAATGGAGATTCTTGAGTGGAGGCATTAGGTGACATGCGGTAAGCCATCATAATGCTTGGGAGTAAATCTGGCCAGTTGTCCTGATTTCTGTTGACATACATCCTTAAAGTTTGCAAGATGAAACTATTGAGGCGTTCTACTGTGGCATTGGTCTGTGGATGGTAACTGCTGGTCTCAATTTTGGTAATTTGAAAAAGATTACAGAGTTCTTTGATTAATTTTGACATGAAGTTAGTGCCACGGTCTGAGATGAGGGTTCTGGGTGCCCCGTAACGACAGATGATATCCTGGTACAAATACATTGCTACTTCTGCTGCTTCCATAGATTTCAGGGGAAACGCTTCACACCACTTGCTGAAACTGTCAGCCACCACCAGGACATACTGAAAGCCTTCTGCCTGGAAATTTGATGCTTTCTTCAAAGGACCAAGGATGTCAATGTGCCAGCGGTTGAAAACATCTACCGGAGGAATGGGACACAATAATGCTGGATGAGAATGAAAATGCCTCTTATTCTGTTGACATGCCTCACACGAATTAATGTAATTTTTGACATCACTATACATACTTTTCCAGAAGTACTTGTTTTGTAATGCTGCATATGTTTTGTCAAATCCTGTGTGTCCCCCACCTGCAAGAGAATCATGATATGATCTCAAGAGGTCGTCACGCAATTCTGCAGGTACTGCTAGCTGTTTAATGATGAGCTTTCTACGGGATTTGCTGGTTGGGAAATATTTCTTATAGAGAAGGCCATCTTCTATGACACAGTTACTAGCAAATTTTCTGACTTTTCGTGCTGCTTGAGTGGAGTTTGGCAGTTCTTTTGTTTCCAGGAATTTAATAACTGGTCCGAAATGGGGATCTTGTTTTTGAAGTGTTGCCAGGTCATGTGGAACCATCGTTGATATGTTAGTGAGGTATGAAGCTGCATCAGCGGTATCCAATGTGAAAACAGTATCTACTGGTGGCATTGATGACGTTTCTCCTGGGCTTTGCTGAACCGAGTAGGTTAACCAATATTCACAGTAATCACCAGCAGCCGTGACAGTGCAGGAATCAATGGTAGGTGTGGCATCATGCTCTAATCTGGATAATGCATCTGCGGGTCCATTTTGAACACCCGGCTTGTGACAAATGCTCTGCAGATAGGGTTCGAGCTCCAGTGCCCATCGACCAAGCCGTCTGGATGTATCCGTGTGGCGTGCTAACCATTGTAATGCCTTGTGGTCAGTGTAAATCCGAACTTTGTGCCCCTGCAAATAAACCTTGAAATGCTTTACACCCTCCACCACAGCCAGACACTCTTTTTCGGTTGTACTCCATTTTTGTTCTGCCTTTGTGAGAGCTCTTCCTGCAAAGGCAATAGCCTGTTCTCTATTCTTTGAATCAGCCTGGCCCAGAACATATCCAATGGCCTTGTCAGAGGCGTCAGTAGACAAGATGAACTCTTTACTATAATCAGGGTACCTAAGAAGTACTGGTTCAGTTGTGACACACGTTTTAAGTTTGTTGAAAGCTGCCTGGCATTCAGCATCCCATTCAAACTGCACTCCTTTTCGGGTCAATCTGTTCATTGGTAGAGCTATTTTGGCAAACCCCTTGATGAATCTACGATAATAGTTACAAAGCCCTAGAAACCCCCTCACTTGCTTAACATTTTTTGGTGTGGGATAGTTCTTAATTTTGCTGATGTTTATGGCCTCCATGCCAAATCCATTCTTGGTGATGTCATGTCCCAAATATGTAACTTTATTTGTAGCAAAATTGCACTTACTGGGTTTTAAACGCAGACCAGCCTGTTGGAGACGGTTAAAAACTTCTTGAAGGTGGGAAAGATGTTGATCAAAGTCTTTACTGTAAACCAGTATGTCATCCACGTACACCACTGCACTGTTGAATGTCATGCCCCTTAGTACTTCATTCATCACCATACAAAATGCAGATGGACTGTTCATCATGCCAAAGCTGAGCCTTTTGAATTCATAAACCCCACTGTGTGTGCAGAATGCAGACTTGTGAGCTGTTTCTGGGTCCAGAGGTATCTGCCAGAAGCCAGAAGCCAAATCCAGGGTGGAGAAGACCTGTGCTTGAGAATTCCCGATTGCATCAAATATGTCTTCCAGCCTGGGTAAGGGATGGTACATTGGTGAAGTCACACTATTTAGCTTACGGTAGTCCACTGCAAATCTGTATGTGTTGTCTTTTTTCTTGACTAGGACTACTGGAGACTGCCATGGGGATATAGAAGGTTGGATAATGTTGTTTTCTAAAAGTTCCTGAACCTGCTGATCAATTTCGTCTTTTTTCTCTGGACATACCCGAAAGGGAGCTTGTTTGATGGGCCTTGCTTCACCTGTCTCAATGCGATGGGCATACAGCTGTGTTAAACCTAATTCCTTAAGACTAGTGGCAAATATATCTCTGTTTTTACCTAAGAATACTTGCAGCCTACTCTTTTGGGATACAGTGAGATCAGTGTTATCTAATTTGAAACCTAATTGTTTTGCTATATCAAGATATTCCTCATCAGTTTTATTCTCAGTTACTGGCTGGTCATTGCTCATGTCAGTATCTACTACATGCACGTCAGATATTTGCTCAGTGGATATAGCATCTGTATCAGCACAACTGTTTGCTAGGGCTATTTTTGTCCCTCTTAGTAACCGTTTCATTTGAGATGTTGGGTTCATGAGGCGAAAAACTGTCTGGCCATTACTAATGTTACTGACACAGTAGGCTCCAGCTATCTGGAATCTTGGAAACAAAGAATCCTGAGGTATGAGAAGATGTTCACCATTAAGATAAATACTAGCCCTCAAGGGAACAACATATTCATGGTAAGGTTTTAGCGTTACACTCTTTGCTAGTCGAAGCACCTTGTTTCTAGAGTCAGAAAAACAACCACTCTGAATAAAATGTACTTGAACATCACCTGACTGACTCTGTAAAACAATCTTAGATTCCCCTATTTTAATTTGAGCCTGATGATCTTTAAGAAAGTTCATCCCTAAAATCACAGACTGGGTCATTGAACTAAGTACACAAAACTGATACACAAACATTTGACTCCCAATCTGAAATGGTAACTCAACTTGACCCAAAACTTTGATAGGGTTACCTCCTACACCTTTAACCATAGGTATAGAACTACATAGCAACTGAACTCCTTTCAAATCCTTAAAAACAGCTTCAGACATACACGAGATCATAGCACCAGTATCAATCAATGCAACAACATTTTTACTCTGTATTTCTATTTCAACCTTATTTCCTTGAAGCTCTAAAACCCTGGTATCTAGTGAAGGTACCTGTGGGATTCTTTGTGTCTGTCTTTTAACACTATGACTAGGCCTATCTCCAGCATAAACTTTCAAGTCGCCCTGAGAGATAGGCAAAAAATCCTAGTACTGACCCTCTCTTGCCTGAAAAGCAGTACGACGGCATACTCTGGCCAAATGTCCAACCACACCACAACCATTACATGCTTTAGACCTATGTTTACACTGCCTAGCTTTATGCCCTGCTAAGCCACAGCAATGGCATAGAATATCCCTTGCTTGAGAACCCTGTATCACTGGACTAGACTTTACAGTATTTTGAAATGATGGTGCTCTAATGCCTAAAGAAACATTACTAGAGTTACCCTGTTGTGCCTGCTGATACCTCATGGAAGGGTGACTTGGAGCTCTTGACACCATGGCAACACTGAATTGTTCTTGTAAAGCCGCTATCTCCTTTCTGGTCTTGTCATTTTCTGCAAACATCCTCTGCATAGAGTCCACTACTTCCTTCAGTGCTGTTGTGGTGGTTGTGTTGTCATTGGAACAGTCGGCTAGTCTTGCTATGGCTCTGACATCATCAATAGTGCTGGGGCGCTGCATTCGAACTTGTCTGTGAACTTCTTCCTTTAGACCTGCCATGACACCTGCCATAATGGAATCATCATCCAGCCCAAGGTCCTGTGCGAAAGTGATCATCCTGTTGATAAAAACGTCAGATGACTCAGTCTCTTGTTGCCTGCTTCTAAAGAATTGGGCCTTTCTCTCCTGCTTCTGTTGAACACTCCACTGGAATCTTCTAAAGAAGGCTGCTTTCAGGTGTGCTTTTGTATCCTTGTCACAGGCATCTAGAGTGTTGTACCACAGAACTGCTGCACCAGTGAGGTACATGGGAAAAGTGTTCAGAAAATCTTCCCCACTCCATTTCTTTAGAATTGAAAGTCTTTCAAGATTTTCATACCAGTGTTTAGCCTCTTGTCCCATGGCTGATCCATCAAATCTAGCAAGCGCTGGTACTCCCTCCATCTTGTTTGTATGGGTAATGGCTTGCTTTCTCCCAACCGAAGTGTTTCTTGTGACCCTTTGCATTCAGCGAGAGGTACTGTTTGGATCACAGCATATCTCCACCAATTATCACACTGTTAATTTTAGGTGTGATTTAAGTAACTAAAAAAAGTTCATTTATTTCCTCTTTATATCTTTTATTATTCCTTTTATTTCTGGGGTGTAGCTTTTAACAAATAACAAACATAATCACATATCAATTAAAACTTGATCACCATATAGATCATTATCTGTTCATATGACCCAGATATAATACAATGTAATATTAAAGTCACAAATATCAAATTGTCTACTATTAGTTATAATGATAAAATTTCCAATCCTAAAACATATTTCTTTTTTTTTTTAACTTTTATGTTCCTATCTGACTAATATTCACTCTCAAAGAAATCTCATAACTATTTATTCATTATTTATTCTCCAATTCTGATCTCAATTCTCATTTTATTCTCTCTCATTCGTTTCTATGTCAATTCTCCTTTTTTGGTGCAGTTCCACTCACAATTTATATACAGAGTTTACAGTGCAAAGATATTACAATTTAGACATTGGCCAATCACATTACAGGAACACAAGACAATACAAAAACACTAGATAATAAAATGAGTGACCAATGACATGACACAGAAAAGGACAATAACCATTTATAAGACAATATACAATACAACATCACAAGAACATGAATTACATCATTACACAATCACACAGTCATTCTGACATCATCAAATAAACTCATCAATAATAACCTCCTGCAGATACCATAGGCCTTATACAACAACTGGATATCTTTGATTCCAGATGATAGATAACAGAGTTTACAAAATCAAAGATAGCATGCAGGATATAATTACAGATGTTTAACAACAGACATTACATCATAAAAGTCATAACTTTATAAACCATAAACACAAACTACAAACAAAACAATTATATCCAAAGAAGCACATTTACAAATAAGACATTTTAACTGGGAAAACTAGGGGTATCCTTAAAATTCATGTAACTCCTAAAAATACTAAATTTTACACTGTGATAGTATACATGTATTGTTGAAGAAATAAGCAAATAATCTAGTTAGGACATCAAGTTACCAGTTGTTTCTTCAAGGATGAAGGTAAATTGAATAACTTACTGATAGTGGGGTACTTTTAAGATTAAAAACCATTGTTGATAGTTTCATAAGTTCTTAGTTTTCATAGAAGAATTCATATTTGTGTCTGACTTTAGATGCATGAGCTTCACAGCATCTTCAGCTGTTATTATCATTAAGCTGTATTTATCATTAAGCTGTCAGGTTTTGGTATCTTTGAAAATACAAGGAAACCACAAATTTGCATCATAACAGAATACTGGGTACCTGATTCATAGCTAATTTTGAGTTGTCAGCTATTTGAACTTAAACCATGTTAAATGAATCCCTCAAATCCATTTCACCTCAAAAATCTGACTGAAATTAGAAAAATACTTGAAATTTTATATGGAAAGGATTTCCGATCCGGAAACTGATCCTCCATCTGTATGGTTAGCTTAACTGATTTCTTTGTGTCTAAAAGACTTGATTTTCAGGTAAGGTTATTGATATAGTCAGGGTGAGGTTCCTCATAAACCTTTGAATGTCTGTTAAATGGGTCTTCTATTTGATCACTAGAAACAACTTTTATAACTCACAGCAAAAGTATACTATCTTAAAAGTTTGTTATTCATGTACATATTGCCAGTCAGCTCATGTAAGACGATATTGTATTGAATGTATAAAGCCTGAGCTACCTTTAAATGTATATCACAGCTATGTAAATGTTTTACAACTGATACATGGTCAAATACCTATTTAATACAAAGGTAGCTGAAACATATGTAATGTGACCAAGGTTTTACTTCAGGTTTGGAGTCAAGTATGTTAATTAAAGCCACTCATCCATATAGAGTCCATTTTTTCATGTTTTTGTACATTGTTAAAATTTCAGCTATAAGAAACCATTACTTTTAAATTTCAAAAAGTTCACCAGAACTTATTTCTATTAATTTTCAATGGATCAATAGAGTTTTACAATTTGACCAAGAATACAGTTTCACTATTCAATCTTAAATTAATGGCAAATAAAAGTTTCCATTTGCACAGTGTATAATATATTTTATCTTGTGGTCTCTTTAGGTCACCATCAGCACTATGCATTTTTCACAACCTCATACATATACAAGACAAAAACTGGATTTACAAACTACCATTAGATTACATCCTTGCCCAAATATACTGATATATGTATATGTGTTTTTTATTAAAACACAAAGCTTTTTAACTTTTAACCTCCAACATGAAGTGCTGAAGGAAAGAAAAACTGCCATAAGTCACATTTGTATGAGATTTTATGTGTATTATAGCAGAAACTATGAGACACTACACAGTTTAATTAAGTACACTCACACCTCAATAAACAGCATTTATTTTCTTAAGTGTCTGGGTCCCAAATATGTCTTTCTGACACATTTCTGTTGTGTATTTATCAAACTTAATGTCCATATTTTGTCATCACATTAAAGTTTACCCATTGCCTAATATGTAAATCATGATAACTTTTTATACACTAATCTAGTATAAATTTTAGAATAAGGAATACAGTTTTACACCCTATTTTTTGTGTTAGTAGATATTTTAAAATTTGGACTACATAATTCTTGAGGATGTTGAAGTTATATCAATATGCTCTGTTTGACAGATGTAACCGCAAGTTGTCTCGTTGTGTAGTTTTGTAACAACAATTTTGATAATTATTCATGAGTGCTGCCAATTTATGTTAAACTGGTGCAGTGAGATGCTTGAATTAGGTATTACACATGTTTTTTTAAAGATATACAGTTCAGAATAACCAAAAAGAAAACCAACAAAGTAAAACCACAATAAAAATGACAAAAGTATCTCTCAGTATGAGTTTAGTCATCAGTGTCTACTAGTTTTTTATTATTCAAAAACCACTTAAAGTCAAACCCCTGTGACCAGAACTCTTAGTGTACGTGTCCATGTGCACAGCTTGCGGATACACTTGTGGATGTGGCTTGTGTTTATATTTCTATTTTGTCGCAGTAAATAAATTGAGATAGCTACTAAGCCTTTCTTGAAATGAACAGAACTCCCTTATTTGTTATCCAATTTAAAAAATTATTACGTGTCAAATGAGACACAAACATTGATACCAAATAACCTCAAATATCTCCCAGAATATGTGTCTATGTTGCTTGCGGGAGCTTGTGGCTTGCATGAAAATTCAGCGAGTACTCAAAAATAAATGCAAACCGTATCCGCAAGCCATTGAGATAACAGTTGAAATAGTGTTTGTGCTTTTGTTGGAAATGAAGTGCCTTACATACTTGTATTCCACTTCTCAGCTCATGGGTTTGAATCCTGGCCCATCCTGAAGTAGGAATGTTTTTAGTTGCTTACTGGCACCCAATGGTTTTTTATAGAGAATCATGACCAAGTAGTAATCACTGCTATCCTACATTTCCTCAACTATATATACATCAAGATATGATTTATGCAAGGTGTTGGATGCTATGTTGCACCCAAATCAGTCAAATCACTCAGTTAATCTAATGATTATAGCAATGGAAAAAGAAAAGGTAACAGTAAACAAAAGGAGCAAGGATTTTTAGACTTTGATCGGGTATCAGAGAGAATATATTTCTAATGAAAATTCCACTGATAGTAATTTGAAAGTTCTGGCTTTTGCAAACAAATAAGTTTTGAGCTTTTTCTTGTTGGTGTCAATAGATGTTGCACTGTGTACATGATTAAGAAAAGCATTCCAAATCTTGGGAGCATCAAAAACAAAACTATGGTCAAGAGACTGGACACATGCTAAAAAAATGGTTTTGCTTAATGCTCACATCAGTATAGACTATAGATGGGTTTGACTCCAACTCATAGAAACAAGCTAGTACACACAGTCCCTGAAGGAGCACAAACCCTCTGCCTGGTGATCTGAAACAAGATATTGGTTAAAAATTCTCTTAAAAATTTCTGGAATTTCAATGCTGAGCTTTATCATCTTTGAGGATAGAGGACTGTGCCACAGAGAGACCATGGATATAAAAATATGATGATACGATGTAGTTTTCCAGTTATGTGCACTGATATGCCCCTGTTCCACCAAAGGACTAAGTCCCGATCCTGTCCCCGACCCTTAATCGTGGACAGTTGGTGAAAAAATGGTAAAATGGGCGGGAATACTGGATCAGTGTAAAAGTCTGGGATTAAGGTCAGATCGACCCCAGGGGGGCTGAGGAGGCCCCAGGCCACCCTACAGAGTCCCCGACTGGTCTGGGACTAAGAACCGACCAAGCCATTTTTCTGGTCGGTTTGATCCAAGATCTGGTCGTAGACATACCGACTGGGTCCCAGGACGCCTCAGACCTCCTGGGACTAAGCCCCGACTAACCCACGTCTAAGTCCCGGCCTCCTCAGGCCTCCTCAGGCATCCCCAGACCAATGTGGCCGATTCTTGTTTTGCAATGGGACTAAGGGTCACGGGAGGCCTGGGACTAAGACACTAAGGGTCTGGGACTAAGGGTCGCAGGTGGCCTGGGACAGCATAGGACTGTGTAAATTTGGTCTGAGGCGGCCTGAGGAAGCCTGGGACTGGACATTTTGTTTATGGCGGGAAAAAAGAGTCGGTTTGGGTCGGGAAAAATATCAAACATGTTTGATTTTTCTGACGGCCCCAACCGACAACTATCGACCCTTACAGGACGCCTGGGACTAAGCAAATTTTTCAAACCGACCCTCAAAAACCCTTAATCAGGAGCCTTAGTCGTGTGGTGGAACACCCACAATAAACAGACACACAGATAAGCAGACAGATGAGATTACCCCTCTCCTTTCACTGTGTGAGGGTTAAAAATGTGAATGGCTTGTGGTAATCTGACTCTTGCTTTTAAATGAGATGTAAAAACCTTAATTTGGCTTTATATTACTCTGTTACTGGTACAGAAAACTATAGTCCATAAACTTTTATAGTGCAGAGAAGTAGTTATCAAGATATAATCTAGACCCCAGACTATATCTTGATAATGATTTCTGCAACCGCCCTATTTCCTGAAGGAATGGAACGCTCCTTACACACCTTGGAAGTTGTTAGAGTAATTAAAATGTTGAATTTCACTGTTAATGAATTAAGAATTAACTGTCTGTTGGACTAAATCATAAAAAATTATCAAAAATTATTTAGCAAATGAAGATTAAATGCGGAAAAAGGTTAACAAATGTGATTAAAATATTTGGTCAAGAAGAACTATTATGGTTATTATCATTAGGTTTAACAATTCTACTTAAAATGTACTGTATATTATAAAATCAGGAATAATTTTGCGGTTGAAAGATTGAAAGTTGTGCGTGCAAAATCATTGTTGACTATAGACCTGTGTATATACAAAATTAAGGTATTCTATTAAAGAAGATTATCTCATAGATAAAACTCATTTTTTAGGTGTAAAGAAATTATTATATTTTTGTAGGTATTAGTGTACATTTAAATTATTGTCAAATCTTGCCAGTCTAAATAATTCTAAAAACATCTTTAAAAGGAAATTCATCTCATAGATATAAACTCAGTCTGGTATAAGAAGATGCCATAGAAGAAAAGGACGCTAACACAGATTGGACCAGACAGCAAATCTGTTTCACATTGAAAGCTTGCATGACCTAGTGATTTGGTTGGGGATTCAGCCATACTTTACATCCAAAGACACTGCTTTCGTGCAAAGGTTGAAGGGTTAAAATCTTTGATTTGTTGTGATTAAAAACACTATCTATAAATGTCTTGTTTACTTCCAGTTCATGGCTGGTTTGGTGTTGGAGATGGAAATAAAGATTATTGTACAATCAATGTTTTCATAGAGCCTTTCTTTTGAATGACCTTTTTTTGTTTGTGTGTGTTTATAAAACATGGTTTGATGCACAGATTTTAACTGCCATTTGTGTATGTCCTTTGTGAGAATAATATTAGAATGAATATATTAGTCAATATTGGTTGTTATACAGTCTACCCCCTTCAATAGGAACTTTTTAAAGTATAATTTGAATGAATATATTAGTCAATATTGGTTGTTATACAGTCTACCCCCTTCAATAGGAACTTTTTAAAGTATAATTAGAATGAATATATTAGTCAATATTGGTTGTTATACAGTCTACCCCCTTCAATAGGAACTTTTTAAAGTATAATTTGAATGAATATATTAGTCAATATTGGTTGTTATACAGTCTACCCCCTTCAATAGGAACTTTTTAAAGTATAATTAGAATGAATATATTAGTCAATATTGGTTGTTATACAGTCTACCCCCTTCAATAGGAACTTTTTAAAGTATAATTAGAATGAATATATTAGTCAATATTGGTTGTTATACAGTCTACCCCCTTCAATAGGAACTTTTTAAAGTATAATTTGAATGAATATATTAGTCAATATTGGTTGTTAGTTGTTATACAGTCTACCCCCTTCAATAGGAACTTTTTAAAGTATAATTTGAATGAATATATTAGTCAATATTGGTTGTTTTACAGTCTACCCCCTTCAATAGGAACTTTTTAAAGTATAATTTGAATGAATATATTAGTCAATATTGGTTGTTATACAGTCTACCCCCTTCAATAGGAACTTTTTAAAGTATAATTTTCTTCAAGTGGAACTAAACAGTAGGTCCTTTCCAGTAATATTTACCCTATTAGTTGGGATTTAACTTTATTGTTTTTAAAAATTATATGCCATTCTTCACTTAAGTTACTCCGTCATGATTGTCATTGCATTTTCTTAATATTTATCTGCTAAGATAGTTTACAAATGCATTCGATTTCACTCTGCCTACCTGTGAATTTAACATTCACTTCAAAAGAAATATACTTGGGTGTTATAAATTTGTTTTTGCTTGTGGCAAAATGATATGTCCAAGGGCTGTTAGTTGTAAATGGTTCTTGAATGCAAAAAGTATTGCTTAATATTAAAAATGTATATTCTCTTATATGCGTTTATCTGATTTTCATAGTTTACAAGTTATTTTGAAATGAGCTAGTATGTGGTTCACATCCAAAAGCAATTCTATCCAAAACCAGCCATATACTGGACAAGACTCAAAAGTAGCAATAACCTGGACTGTGATACCAAAAATGGTTTGCCTTTATATCTGAGTCATGTATTTCTACTTTTGACACTTAGATTGCTCCATAAGGAAACTAACTGCTGATGAGTCCATCCTTAAGCATACCACTAAGTATATTGTCAATTTTGACTCAAAATAGTTGTGGAGGCTGTTAATCAATTTCAAACTCACTAAAACTTTCGGGGTGCAAACCCATTTTTGATTCAGCTAGTGTCACATTTCATTGTTATCCTTTTATTTAGGGTAAGGTCTCTTCTACAATGGCCCTGTTTTTATTTCATAGTGACACATTCCATTACACCAGAACTATGTAGAACTAATTAATATACTTAAATATATATCTCTTTTGAACTTAAGGTCTGGTGTGCCATGTTCAACTAGGAAATTCTATGACCATCCCTGTTTGTCTGGAGAAATGTGAAACCCCCATAGTATAAAAATAGTATAGTTTTTCTGTTATTTTGGCAGCAAGGACCAACAAAGTGTGTTGTTGACTGATATTCTTATTCCTCTGAGACACTCTAATATTCTAAACTTAATTGTTGGGTTATTGGTTACATTTTTAAAAAGTTAAAGAAAAAGTGTAAAAAAAATTAAAGGAGTTACTCTCCTGCAGATGTGAATTTAACAATAGAATGTATATGATAGAACACCTTCTATTTCTTAAATCCCACCATGTTTTATGAAGCCAAAATATGATCTATGACAGAATATGATCCACATTTCTCTATTTATTAACACCGGAGTATTAATTTCTGATAGTCATGGAGTGATATTGCAGTCCATTATTATGTATTTGAATATAGTCTATATGCTTTCATATACAAAATGTATAAAATCAAAATATATATGGTTTCAGTTCCAGTATACTTGGTCCACTATTACTTCTTGTTCTGTTGTGATATGTATATATATTTGTAGAAAATATGAGCAGAGAGGGCAATATGAATTCTAATATACAAAAATAGTGATTTTTATTTAATTTTTGTACAGTAGGGCTTCCTATTGTAATAAAGATAAAAAGGAAACCTCTGTGTTCCAAAGGGTATAAATTGCACTCTAATTACATGTGTGATTCCGATTTCATTTGTATGTGGATCTTGCTCTTAAAGTTAAACAAGGGTCAAAATATAATTTACCCAATATTACACCAGTACAATAAAACAAGTTGTCCAAATATTCAATTTTTGTAAAAACTCAATTCCAGTGTCTGAAATTTATATTTTCTATTTTTTCACTGAAAAAGTTCTTCTAACCTTCTGTTATCCAAACAAAGTGTTATTGTCAAAGAATGTTTGAATAATAGAATTTCCAGTTGCCAGTTGTCAATTACTCTATACTATGGCATGCACTCATGTAACACTGTATTATATGGAAAAGTTGTCAGAGAGGGAGCAATAAACTGAATACTTTAACATTTGTAGCTTGGAATAATGTTAATTGCTTTTATGAGAAAACCTTGTAGATTATTTATCTAATATGTTGGTGAAAAATCTATATATTGGTGATTCACAGAACTGTAGCGTTGTTATCAGCCAGCAGTGTATCTTACAGTCACAGTGCATATAAACCCCTTTAGAATGAACCCCTTTGTGATACTGACCTAATTGTCCGTACAGGTCCTTCCTATTGAAATTTACTCTGTTATGTGGAATTTCAGGTTAAGTAGAACAGTTTTTGTAGTCCCCCGAGAATCAAGATAACTGGATGTCAATTGTATTTTATAAACCAATGATTTCAAGCGGTCTAAAAACTCCAGGTAATTTTAGATTTGAACTGATTAGTTTCAGACTATAGCACAGATTCAGTGTGTCTGTGGTGTATATAGATTTGCCAACTGTTTTCTAATTCTGTTTGTGTACAAATAATTATATACATTGGTGTATATTTATATGCACATTTCTATATAGGTCTGACCTTTAGTGCAAGCCAGCTTGCAACTTAATTTTTGCCAGAGATCAAGATAATTACAAATGGTACAATTGATCAAAGAAAACTAAAGAAACACATTATTATTTTCAATCGCTATTCTCAAGGACCTCTATCTTTCTAGAGATATAGGTCCAGATACTCTATAACTTAAGAAAATTGTTTATATATTTTTTTTAATCTCCAAAACTGATGAGATTTTTACTTTTTACATTCTTGGCATTATAGAGAATAATATTAAACCATTTTTTTCAGTTGCACTTGCCATTTGGACAATTTTGAAACTTAATATCGATTTAATCTCCATTGAAATATGGACTAACAAGTTTCATAACAGACCTGCAACATTCTTCCGTTGCAGTTCCAGTGGATGTGGAAAGTTTTTCAGTAAACATCAACTAACATGACATGCATTTTTGTCAGCATAGATAGAAGTCATCCATAACTAGAACTAAATTAAGTAGATATTGTTGGTTGTGATAATACAGTCTGCTGTATTAATTTCAATGACATATTCTTTCATTTGATCAGACCAGGGATAGCAAGAAGCCAAAATCTGTGCAAACAATGCAAATTTAGATGAGTAGATAATGGTGATAAGTCAGGAGATTGAATAGATGGGTTGGCATGTGTTTCTGCATACTATGTGGAGGCATGCTGCTTTGAAGTGTGTCTTCATGGTTATTAGCCTAGCAATTCTCATACAAATGATGACTGAAGGGTAGCCTTAACTCTTGGCTGTATATTGCTGTCTCAATGCAATGATGTAAACACAGTCTTTGTCCAGCCATGTGAATTTTTTTTATCCAGAATATCCCTCATGTTTTTTAACAATGAGTAAATCTGAACAAATTTTGCTATTTTAATTCCTTCCCAGAATTCGAGAGAAAGTTTGAAAGCAGATTTAACAAATTTGAACCAAAAATTAAAAAAAATTAATGTAGCCGAGATTGTTCTCAAGTTTCCTTAAGTTATATTGATGCATTTCATTTTGAGAATCTGTTTTTGAGAGTGACTGACATAAAGTTAATTTTTAATATTACCCCTATATTTATGGGATGAACATGGTCACCAAAACATCAGTAGGGTGTTAATTTGTACAGTACTATTGAAAGTAGAAAAACCTTGCATATATGTTTGTTATCTTGTTGAATTTCTTTTGATATTAATTTAATTTCAGATCATGGTAGCCTTTTTGCAAGTTTGACTTCATAGTTTGAGTTTCCTTAAAAAGATTTGAAAAGAAGGAAAAAATATAAATATGAATGAATAAATATGAATAGATTGAATACAGTAGATTTGATATAAGTAGAACTGCTATAACTAGAATATTGCCATAAGTAGAAGTAACTTCCAAGTCCCAATAAATTTTAGTGCAAAATAGAAAGATAACTAGAAGTTCAACTTACAGAAAATGGCCATAACTTGAATCTAATTTGATGCACAAGGTGTTACTTTCCAAGGGAATGTATCAGTACATCCTAGAATTCTTGAGTATGTTACTCTGTATCTATTTCTTTACCATCGTCTTATTAAGTCTGTCATGTTAATGAGTGTAAGAGAGTTAAATTACATGATATCTGTAGTACTTCATATATTTACAGTTTACAGTACAGAACCTTGACCAACTGTATGTATTGCTTTCTGCTGTCCTTCAAACTACCTATCACAATAACATAATAAGGTAGTAGGTGTGATGTAAACACTAAATAAATGAATAAATCACTGTGACTATGATCATGACCTCTGTAAGTTGTATTAACCAATAAACTCTGGAATGATGTCTGAACTAATAAGATCTTGTGGGTTGCATAATAATCAAACTGGAGGAGGTTAGCACCGATGACTCAGGCATTCCACTGCTGACATGGTGGATTCTCTTGTTGAGTTTTAGAAGCAGAAAAGTGTTAACAAAAGAAAACTCAACTGCACAAATATCTTTCATGAAGATTTTTTCCAAATGATTCTGGGAATCTTGAACAAAATATGGTTTCAGGTAAATGCTAATTTGAGGACTGTGTAAAAACAAAGGATTTAATGATAAAAGCAAATATATATTCCTCATTGAGTAACAGTGTACATAATACGAGAGATAATGGGAACACTACTGTGATGTTGTATTTTTCTATTCACATTGATTTGCCTATTTTTCACAAATAGCAGATACACAGAGATAATATAGAAATCCCAGGAAGTCAAGGGTTGAAACCTTCCATCCAGATCATGTACAGTGTTTTATACACAACATGAAATGCAGTAAAACTATAATTAATAACCCCCCAAAAAATCTAAAAAAAATGTGATGTTAATTGTATTATTCGCTGTCAATTTTTAAAGTTAATTGTTCTTAATTCCTATTTTACAGATATAGATCTCTCTGACTCATCTGAAAATGTCAAATTGTTATCAATGCTGTACCAGACATTTGTTCCAACACCCTTTAATTTCCAAGAAAACAACCAAAGAAGATAATATTAAGTAAGCTATGTACCATTGTAAACATCTGCTCTAATTGTATTTGTTTGGAGGCTTCCAGTGGGTCTACAATAATATGGTAACACCCTGATTTAAATTGAATCCCACTTGATCCATAGATTCTATCTAATTGGTTCCCCACACCCAAATCCATTCTCTTCAAAAGAGCAAAAGGTATCAATGTTTCGAAAATTTACTTTTGGCTTAAAAGTTTTGTTGTTTATACGGACATAAAAAGTTGAGTTGGGAAGATTGAGGAATCACTCACACATACACTATTACTGTCATTAATGAGGTATTAAACACTGATTATATGGTTTATGTAACAATACTCTGTTTACTTATCACTCTAGGACTAAAGTAAAGTAAATGTTGAACTAAGCTTGCCACTCACAAGACCTCTATTATCTGAACAGGTAGGTAGAGTGAGATGTTTTCTGATAATAGAAGGTTCTTAAATAGAATTTTGGCATTTAAGTACAAAACAATATGGAAACACAAATTTGGGAGAGTGGAGGTGAGTTCATAAAATTGAAGGTTCAGATAATAGAAGGTCTTATAATAGAGGTTATACTGCATACCATGATAAATGCCCATATTTTGTTTGAGCAATAGTTAAATTTATTTTAAATATTTTGCAAATTTACAGGACTTTTTTAAAAGTGTGTACAGCATGGCTTCTTTAGATCTGGCTCTGATGGGTGTCATATCAAAACTAAATTTTGCAGTCTAATAAGTAGAACTGTTGCCCAAACATTGTGGAGAATCGCAAAGACTACTGCATGGTTGTGATGGGGTTTTTTAGGTGCAACCATTGCATGTAAAAAAAATCACACAATGTGCTGCAGGATTTAAACTTATATATTTTGATAAAGTTTTACAGAGGCTTCTGGTTAGTGGACGAGCGCTAGGTCTCTAAAAAGACCCACTTTGCCACAAGTCGTATTTTTAGGCAAATTTAAGTGCTCTACCATATATGACCTATAGTTGCAGTGAAGAGGTATATATTTAAATTTGGTATCAATTTTAACTCCACAAAATAGTGGCTAAATTATAATCATGATTTCCTTCACCTGGCCTTTATCTGAATCAGACATTGATTTGAGTCAACACTATCTATCACAATTTCCATATAGAGACCTATAGATGTCTCTCATCTAGAAAGATTGATGGAAATATTTGATATATTTTTTAACATTTACCACAGAGTCAATACCAGGACACATTGTTTATATTTCTTTAGATACAGCTTTGAAGATTTATATATTTTCCAGTAACACAAAATATAATTCATTATCAAACCCCGAATGAGTTCTGAGGTTAGCCTTGCTTAAGGCTCAAATTTGCATGATATCTTTTCAAACATGCACACAGATATTTGTATTCATAAAGCACTCATACATGATAAGAGATAGAACCTAATCAGACAGAGACTTTCTCTTAGCTGTATGCTGTTTTAAAAGTCAGTACATGTATGAGTACATTATAGAAACTGAAACTCCATTATCTGAACTGAAAACAGTACATGTATGAGTACATTATAGAAACTGAAACTCCATTAACTGAACTGAAAACTTTCCCTAGCTGCAAAGAAACTTGAGCCTTCAGCAAGGCTATTCTGAGGTATGCATATGTATTGCAATAATAAAAGTTACTGCTGCAATTCTTATACTTTACTTACTCTTGTCTCCTCCCAAAATGAATGTGTGTGAACAAAGTTGGAGGAAAGAAACAAAACCTCAGAATATATTGATGCTTGCACAAGTTTTGTCATAAAACTAAAACCACACTTGTTGATAAATTAATCAGATAGATTTAAGATAAAATGTCTTACCATTACTTATTTGGTATTAACATAAGTTGATTAGGTTTGTAGTTTATTAAATTTCAGATTTTTGTCTGTTGATGTGTGCACTGACTTGAGGTTGTACTTAAAGTAAAGAAACTATATCTCAGTACATTCTACATTATGACAGGTGTATTATTCTGAGAACACTCTACTCTGCTAGGCTAATTACATAGATAACATGGATCCACAAAGTGGTAGCCTACTAAAGACACCCACTTGACAAGAGTATATAAAAATGCAGGGCCAATAATCATCCATAGATATGTTCATCGATCATTGATTAACCATCAGTCCATAAGTTAATAAAGTTATACCAAACATGGAAGATAATCAACTTCTCTAATAATCTCTGTAATAACAACCATTGGTATGTCCACAGGCTGATGAATTCTGCAATACTGCTTAAGATTGTTGTCCTAGAGTCTGTTGAAAGGCAGAGATTAAGCATTCTAAAAGTCCAGTATAAAATAGAATGGAATACAGCCTCTTGTTTGATAAGTTGTTCAACTCCTTTAATAAAGTGAAAGTGTGGTCATAAGAAGTCCCAGTTTTGAGGACAAAGATATGGTTACAGCAGATAATTTTAATACAACTATTGTGATATACTACAGGGTTCCCACATCCTTGAAAATCCTTAAAAAAATTGCTTCATTTTCAAGGCCTTGAAAGTCCTTGAATTTGGCCAAAATTGAATAAAATCCTTGAAAAGTCCTTGAATTTGTTACTGCTATACTTTGGCATCTGTATCATCTAGTTTTACAGCTATTACAGACTCAGCATGTCTAGTCTGAACAAAGTTTATGTTATAATATTATTAGATGTGTTAACTAGCATTGTTGTAATGAGTTTATAAAATGTTAAAATCATGTGACAATGAAGAATTTTGTGGCAGGACCGGATGGCTAGAAGGAGAAGTAAAGGAGGCCACACCTTAAAATATATCCTTAAGAATCGTTGTTGACCTTGATGAAAATCCTTGAAAAGACCTTGAATCCAGTTATCAAATGTCTGTGGGAACCCTGTACTATTGTCTACTGATCTTCTCCCTAGAAAGTCTTTTGCTATAAAACCAACATAAAGGTATCACAAGTATATTATGTGTCATAACTTCTAAAATGCTTGTTGGCATGTATCTGTAGATGATTCTGTGGAAAATGTTCTTATTGGGGAATATTTCCAGGAAAATAATATTCAACATTTTTTTTATCTGACTTTTATTATATACACACATTGTTGAAAAATATGAGCGTAGCCTGGTAGTGGGGTAGCAGAGATTTGCAAGTACAAAGAAGGTGAATTTATTCAATAAGAGTGTCAGGACTTGAACATCAAATAACAGACTGCAATTAGCTACAGGTCCCACAGTGGGTTAATATGGATGCAAGGTACACGTGGGTGTATTATACGACACATGCAGTCCCTATAAGTGAATGGAGAGATCTTGCAACACTAGCAAGGGGAATGTATGTGTGTAAGCCTCTCGTAAGTTACCCTTGTGACATTTATAGGAATGCTGTGTGCACACAGAGAAAATATGCATGCCAATTTTCATTGCAGGGTCTGTGCGACTTTGATATTCTGTTATAAACTCACAAGTGTAGCTTAAATCGCTCCAAAAGGGATTGCATCCGTATATTTTTACACGCATACGCACCTAGATGCAAGTACATGGATCGATAGAGTCATATAAACTTAAAATAGTGGGAGGGATTTTTTTTAAGTATACGCATATGCACACGGATACGCATATGTATCTGCCATTGCGTATAAAAGGACTCTCAGCGTAAGTGTCCCTTGCAAATCAGGCGATTTTTCTCTGCAGCCGGGACATACGTGCACGTACGATGGGATGTAAGAGAAGCTTATGGTTTACTACATCTGCTGGCAGTGGTTTATGGCTGGCACACTTCACGTCATGTCAGTATGTAGTTTTTATACTGTTCAGACATATACTTGATTAAGCTTTCCCTGAACTAAAATAGCCCTCATTTTTGTCATTACATAATGCATCTGGATATATTCAACACACCATAACCTGTAATAAATCATATTAGTAGACCATTTATCAAAGTATATCACAACAATGCCTGGAAAAATGAAGGATTGGTAGGTTTGTATCCCTCCAGAAAAGCCAGTACACACACACAAAGGTAAAAGTCAATTTCTTGCTTGACTTGAACCAAAGGACTGTTTTGTCAGACAGATCCAGTTCTCTTGGTGTTTATCTTTGAAATTAACAAAGTGTGTTGCACCTATAGACTGAGTGTAAAACCAGCTTCTCCAGTTTTCACAAAACAGGTTTATGTAAAGGTTTCATGGCAGATGCTCAGAAATTTGATTATACAGCAGCTGTGGAAGCAAGATCTTACTTCACTCTGGCACACATGAAAATGTCAAAATGAAATAAATGACAAATTACAAATATATATTAGTTTATAAACTGACTTTATACAGGTATTGATTAAATTTTTTTTTGACAATTTATCATCAGTATAACATATATAAATGAAATAATAAAACTATTGTTGATGTAAAATTTACCAGTTTACTGTGTAAGTCTTAACACACAAAATGTCTAAGTCAGTGTATCAGCTGCCCTCACATGGAGGTCTGAAACTATTAGTCCATTGATACAGCTGTGTGGCTGATCAGTACAATATTTTGATATAAATCCTGATGAATTAATTCAATTGAAAGATATTTGACTGGAAAATAAATGTATATATTGTCTTAATACAAGATCAATCTGGTAGTAACAAAGTTTCCACAATGATTCTTGGAAATTTGAAGGGAAGTTTAGCTTAAGAGGTCTGAATATTGATTCTCATATTGATTTTAACTTATTTGAAAGATAATAAGTAAAAATATACAAATATTATAAACACAGGCTTATCAGTTTGAAAACTGCACTACAACTAGTTATGGTTTATACAGATTTCATAGATAACTTGTCTATTTGCTATCTGATCTGTATGTCATCCAGATATTGATCATGATAAATCAAGTCATTTCTAAGATATTTGTTTAATTACATTGATTTTATAAATTCGACAGGTTCCTCCACTCTGTGATGATTTGTAAAAACTCGAAGGGTAGCTTGGAAATTGATGCCTGATCTGATTATCATCCTGATATTGAAATGCATAAATTTATTATTTTCAAAGCTAATGACTAAAGAGGTGTGAAACTTCAACCTTTGGCTGAAGATGTGCCTGAAAATATGTCTCCTCAGTGACTATTTGAACTGATAAAAAATAGTATTTGGAATTCCAAATAGTTATTCAGTGTTCTAAATATGCTTTTTAGAATTCCAAAATATGTATTTCGAATTGTATTTGGAATTCTGAATAGTGTATTTGGAATTCCAAATAGACTATTTAGAATTCTTAACATGTATTTGGAATTCCAAATACATATTTGGAATTCCAGATAGTATATTTCAAATTTTGATTTTGGATGGTGGTTCCAGACTTTCGTAGATAAATTCAAGAATATTTTAATCTTCTGAAAACTGTAAGATTTAGAAAGAAGGTACCTCTGCACATTGCACCAACATTTTATAAATTGCACTGGATACTGCCTTTAATTGTCTGGTGTAAAACATCTTGATTACATAGTATTTGCATTATGTTTAGCATTGCAAGCTAATTTCCAAGCCATGTTTTTCCACAAGTATGGAAAAAAAGGAAGGATTGCAGAATTCCCCTCCTGGAAGTAAAAAGGTGTAGGAATATCATTAAATTTATTTTCTGCAATAATATAGTTCCTAAGTAAATGGAAAATAAGAGACGTGGACAGGTAGACATGTAGGCAGGTAGACATGTAGGCTGGTAGACATGTAGGCAGGTAGGCTGGTAGACAGGTCGGCAGGTAGACAGGTCGGCGGGTCGGCAGGTAGACAGGTCGGCAGGTTTGCATAAGAGATGTTAAACCAGCCGACCTGTCTACCTGCCGACCTATCTACCCACCGACCTGTCTACCCGCCTACCTGCCTCTTTCTTAATTCTTTATATAATATATATATATATTTTATATATCTATATATTGACGGAACTACTTTCATGTATTTCCGGGAGGGGAATTCTGCAATTCAGCTGAAAAAAAGATGTGTCATATGGCCAGTTTACAAAAATTGGAACCTATCCTTCAAGAAAAGTTAATGAACCTGAACAAGATTATTTTTGTTTCATTTGAGTTCATTAGTGTTGGTATTGAAGTGCAATTTCAAGATCATTGAAATATGGTTTCATGCTGTGGAATGAATCTTATAACTCTCACTAGAGCTTAAAAAAGTACACCAGATATTCAAAGAATGATGACATATTCAAGACAAACTGTTGTACAAATAATCAAATTTCTTAAAAGGACCACAGCAGAACTCTTCTAACATGATATGTGGATGATAAAATAGGTACAAAATACAAAAGTATTTAAAAAGATATTTTAAAGAATCATAAATTGTATTTGAATTAAGCCTTTTGATTGTGATATTGAAATCCAGGAGGCTCTATCATATACTACTGACATACATGTATTGATAAGTGATCAGGTCTCTTGTTTATTAAAGTAACATATTATAATTTTGTTCCTGTACATGCTGATGTTCTTCAGATGTTGAAATGAGTATGTCGTCTGAGAAATAAATAAATAAAACAACAACAACCACACAAAAAGTGCATCTGTGTAGAATTGTAACAGGATGCTGTTGATGTCTGCCCACACAGTTTGTGGTTACACTTCTGCATCAGAATTATCTCCATTCATAGTGTCACATTGTTTTGTAAAGCTATTACTGGTATTTCCTAAAATTAACATTTTGTTGTTCTTAGAAGCAGAAGTACCACTAGTTATTCATTTATGTGACAAAACTGTGGTACAGTTTGTATCTTTTTGTCTCTGAATCATTCTGAGTTTTCTAAGAAATAAATTTCATCATGTTAGCCCACTAGGTATAGTTCATATTCATTCATAAAATCAACCTCTTTTATCCATCCTTATGCAAGATTTTGTTTATACCAAGATGCATAAAATTTTATTTTTGTGAAATTTTCACTAGACTTGTTTGAAGTGCCTTATTTTTACAAGTCCAAGTAGACTATTTTGCATTTCAAATATATTCATAATAATTTGACTTGTAAATTTGTGTGGCAGTTCAAAGCTTTTTTCACAGTTTCAACTGTTTGCATCATATCATTATGAATAACTTAAGGTTGGACAAAACATAAGTGATGCTGTCTTTAAAAACTACGGAATGTATAAAAATATTGATAATATACAGACAAAATAAAACCACCCACATATCACAAATGTATATCATGGAACTATTTGAAATTTGACCTTGATACCAAATCCAGTGTGACCCTCCTCAGAAGAATATAAACTTTTGTTTGTTTCTTATGTGGACCAAAGATCTATAGATTTGATTCCTTCAGTGACTGATAATGATAAAAATATGTAATGCTAAACAAATTCCTTGGTGAATTTTAACAGAATATGTCACTTTTTACAGTGAAGAGTTTTATTTTCTAAGAAAAACTTTTGTCTCCAGAGACCCGGCATGTGATTAATCTTGCTTTGATTTACTGACATTTGTTGTTTTGCAGATATTATCAGAAAATGTCCACGCCTATGCAGATACAAAACTGGACAGTGTTTTAGAAGAACAAGGATGTGACTCACAGCAACCTCTGCTTGGCATGCAGTAAGATATTTCTACTTAGAGTAAAAAATGTAAAATTCACCACACAAAAAACCCCTCTGTAGCTGTTTCCACAGTGCTAACGCTTGATTATAATCATTGATTCAAATTTTATCCTTTTCATTGATTTTATCTTAAGTGATTCTAAGCTTAATTGACCAAGCAGACCATGATGGTTGATCACTGACACCAATCCTACTTATTTCTCTATATAGCAAAAATAAAAAAAACCAAACATTGGCTGTTAACAAGTAAATAATAGACAACAAGTAAATAAAGCTACGTATATGTCTGTACAGACATAACTGAAATCACAATTTTGATCCTTTAATATTGAGGACATAGGTGAATGACTCATCAAAGCTATGGTTTAGAAACTAATTTTAAAACTTGAGACTTTTATTATATCAATATACAAGATCGGCCTGTAATATCCGGTGTGTAGGAACTTGGGGACCAGCCATGGGCAGTCTGGTGTTGGTAGTTGGCACTGAGGAAAACCAGCTTCATGAGATAGTCTTTTTGTCAACTTTAGTCAACTTAGGCTAGTTATCCATCTTAATACAACACGGCTGTGTCGGTGAAGCTGATTGGTCGAGAGGAAAAACATATGAGCCACATGGTGTGGTACAAATTTTAAACAGTGCTCAGCTGGCAACTTAAGTTTACCGTTTACAAATATGTCATCTTTGGTAGTTTTTATATGAAGAGCTTCTATTTCAAAGGTAGTTAGATGTTTGACAAATTTTAGGATAATCCCCATGAGATGAACATAATATATAAGTGACACAGATAATATTTTGATACCTGTTCTTCCCCCATGAGAACTGAGTCCCTTCATCATGACTAGGTTGGACTAGTCTGTGTAGTATATGAGAGACCATTTACATTCTTCACCCAATTGATTTTTATTCTGTTCATATAATGTTTAGTGACATAGAGTATGATAATTTGCAGTCTGTTGGGTAGAATTTAAGACAAATATTCAGGTATAGATGGAGAAAATTATCTGCAAAAGCTACACTTTAGTAAAATTTAAAAATTTCTTATAGACATTAAAGCACTGTGCCTCGTAGAACCCAAGTGGCTTGTTTGTGAAAGTAGTATACCATTATACCAGTAGATTATGCTTTTCCGTGCTGGCCTTACCAGCTACATAAGAATGCAAAATATTTAACATGTTGGGCCTCATTTTTGGCTCAGCACATTTTGTGATTTAAGAGTATCCACTCACTGCAAAAAGAATAAGTATGTTCTTTGCCTGTGGAGCCAAATATATCTTTACTCAACCCGATGTCCAGATAACCAGGTGAATCTTAATGAAAAAGGCTTAGAAATAAAGAAATATGTTAAATGCCTGTAAATGTGTGATGCAATGTATCTGTATTGGTTTGCAGAAGTGACATGCCACAAGACAGCACATTTACCTACCAAAATGATGACATCAATGAACTCATTGAAAGCAATGGTAAGTTCAAACTGAACAATGTATCTTTGTATATATCTTGGATCATTTGCTACAAACATCACAGTATAAATACAATAAATAAATCATAGTACTAGTTTAAATGTTCATAATGATACTGGTTTAAACAACCTTATACTTCATTGGATTTCACTCCAAGGATAAGTTTTGTTTTTTCGACTCATTGTGCTTGTTAAAAATTAACTTCAGTCTTTGGTGTGACACCCTTTCTACAAAGTAGGGCAACAGTTCTCAGAAACCAGCAGTTTAGATGATGCCTAATCCTAATCTCTTATGAAAGAAAATTTGTCAGAAACCAGGAATAGAAATAAACAACTGAACATGTATCTCTGACATTATTTTCTAATGCATATACCGGTGTATCTCCTAAGTGTTTTCAGTTATTCAGTTATACATAACAAATAAATAACCAAATTTTGAGGTCTGTATCTACCAATTACAATACAATATGAGATGTTAAGATATTATCAATACAAGATTTATATTATATTATCTGATAATATGCTTGATTAAACTGGTATAATACATCTTGTCTTTGCGCCAAAGATGATACAACATGAACTGACATGAAATCATTTTATTTGGAAGAATTCTCAAGATTTGTTCAGATCAGAAGGTATCATCAAAAATCCAGGGAACTGATGTCTTTAGTTTAAAAATAGTTCATATCTAAGGACTAATGTGTACAGACCAGGTTTAGACACCACACCAGAATAAATGAATCCACAGTTTATGATATATTTTTTGCCTATAATGAATAATTGCAATAGATAAAAGGGTTAAATGTTCATATATAATGAACATGCAATTATCAAAAGCAGCAGAAATACAATTACAAGATAGGACGCATGCTTCTTTTATCAAGACTAATAATAATCCATTGGTTAGAGGCTCCGGATATCTCTATTATTTGAGAATATGCAGTTATTTATTGTCATAGATATGATGATAAGTCATTATAATACATCAACAAACTATCCCACATAAAACCATGACAACCTGTTGAGTAAGAGCAGGACTCCTTAGTCCATGTTTCCACATAGGAAATTTCCAATAATGTATATATTATCAATGGGTAATTGCCAGCACTCAGAAAGTTATCATAGTTTGTTGTTGATTCTTTTGGTTTAACATCAACACATTGTATAGGTTGTATGATGATTAGTAGTTGAGGAGGAGGAAGAATTTAGTGTATAATAGTTGGTCAAAATTCTGCACTGAAAATAAACAATGACTGACAAGCAACTATCAACCTTCTCACTTATAGTTGGGCCTGGAATCAAACCCAGGACATTAGAGATCAGAGGTGAGTGAGTTGCACACTATGTTGAGGTCTCCCAAGGCATGTAAAAGTCAGTTACCAATAACTAACAATTTGAAATTTTGAAGTGGAGA
This sequence comes from Sabellastarte sp. h YS-2021, assembly GCA_964017235.1. NCBI lineage: Eukaryota > Metazoa > Annelida > Polychaeta > Sabellida > Sabellidae > Sabellastarte > Sabellastarte sp. h YS-2021. The sequence continues at coordinate 75,400,168 of OZ024928.1, read as the reverse complement.
ATAATTTATGGCAGCCGTAAAGACTTAGTCAAGCCAGCTTCCATGTCAGGACTTAAGTTTAAGCCCAAGACTTAGCCAAAGCTAAACTTAGCTGTTTTGTAAAATCTGTTAGGTTTATGACCACAGATTTAGTCTAAATCTGAAGGAAAAGTCTTAACTTTAAGTCTAAGTCCAGACTGTGTCTTTTGTGAAACCAATCCCAAATCTGTGAAAGTTCCAATGTCACAGCTATCTCTACTTGAATGCATGATTAGATGCTATTTGATTACAATACATTTTGTTGGAACTTTTCTTGGGGCAGTTTGTTATCTGGCATATTTATATTATATAAACTATTAAATAGTTTATGCCAGAATTTTAATGTTTCAAGAATCTACATGTGTGATCATTCCAGGTTTTGTACCAGTGTCATTTACTCAATTTAGAGTATTTGAAATTATTTATGTTTAATGTCAATAATTTTAAAACTATTTTGAAACGAGTTTGTAGAGACATAAACATGCATATATTCACACTTAATAATCTGAAGTGGACAAGGGTTACAGTGCATTCTTACAAAAACTCTGTCTAATACTACAAACTGTTCCAGTTTATCCTTCCCTATTGTAACTTTGAACTAATTGAAAAGGTCATGTCACAATGGGTAGTTTAGAGGTTGGAGGAGAGCAGTACATACTAGTCAGTCAAGATTCTACAACATAGGTGATCAGGCATATGCCAAACAAGTATCAAAGTTACCAAAGTCAAAGTTGGGGTTTTACGTCCCGTTCAACAGCCAGGGTCATATTGGGACAGGTCCTCAGAATTGCCACTTGTGGGACTCGAACCCACAGAGGTGTCAGCCTATGATTAGATGCCAAACTTGCTAACCACTAGGCCACTGAGGACCTCTATCAAAGTTACCATTTGGGGTCATGAGAAGCTTTTACAACTCATACTGATGTTCCAGTTCTTAAAATTACTTGTTTCATTATATGTACTTACAGGCTGGGGTTACTGCAAGCCAGTGGAAATTATTTTTAAGAAGAATATAGATTGCAATATTGGTTGATGTACTGTTATCAAAATTATAAAAACCATGTGTATGAATATTAAGAAAAAAATGTGAAACAAACAACTGAGGTGATTTTTGGTTACATCATAAGAAAGAGACTTAGGTATGCTTTATAGATAAGTCACTGGGTATATTACTTCTATCTTGGTTGTGTTAGGTCTCTGGGAATGTAGACAAGAGCAGCCAATAAATCCAGTTCAATGTAGAGATGTAACAAATGAGGTATTCTATCACTTAATGGGTGGAACCTCACTACAGTATGCTCAAAATGTCAAACAAGAGATACTCAACTATTGTTTATACAGCCCAGAAAGGAGAGTTTTACTCAGATATCTAGTATTTAGCAGGACGAGACTTTATTGGGGAAAAATGAGAAAAAAATTGTTTGAAGTAAACCATTAAGACATCTTAATGTAACTGAACAGACCAAAAAATGATATAAAATCTTATCTTAAAAAAATCTAGAGATTGTATCTTGACACCGAATATATCTAGATGGGATAAATTTGGTGCACTACACAGAGAATTCCTAGAAAGTGAGGTACAAGTGCTCTTAGATATAGTGACGTCATTCCCTTTGAGAGAGGTATCACAGGTTATGTAAGCACATCACCAACAGATATGCATCCCCTTATTCATATATTCATAGCCTTAAGGGTCAATAGTTACAGTGATCTAAGGGTTTTTAAGTGTGCCGACATCATTTGACTTTGCAAGAGATCTTGCAGGTTAAATCGTCACTTTTCAAAAGATTCAGAGCCTATAATTGTCAATAAATTGTTTTGATATTTACCCTCTTAGTTAAAACTTCTGCAGGTTTATAGGGAAGATACATATCTCTTATCTACTTTGAACAAAAGGTAGTTAAAGCTACTATAAATCAGAATTGAGCCCAAATGTGAGGAAAAAATAGCCAAAAATTGACATTCTGAAGGCCACCATTGAGGTTCAAATTAAAGAACAAAGTCAGCAACAAATAATCATTTGGTCTTGACCCATATGTACCCACTTGCCATATGTGAAAGCCCTTGGTTAAGAAATATTGGTTGAGTTACTGCATCTCAAACCACACCCATGTGGTTGTGGAATGACAAACTGCAAACCGATACCTATATCCCAGACTTTCATCTAGGAATATAAATAGAAGCCAGTAAAATGTGTGACAGATAAATTTGGCCCTCAGTGACCTATTGGTTATTGGGTTGTTCCATTTTTGGCTCCCAATTTTGAAAATGCATGATTCAGGTTATAACTTATGATAAGTTTACGATGGCTTTAGGATGTGTTCCCGATGTACAAGATGTTTTCTCAATAGCTTCCCGATTGGCATTGCCATTGCCTCAGAAAATCTTCCGATAGGCTTGAGATTGTTTCCTGATCCATCTGATTGGTATCTGATCGGTTAACGATGGACTTAAGATGAGACAGATAGGTTTACAATCACTAAAAGATAAAAAAGATTGCTGTACAACTGTAAGATAGGTTTAAGATCGCTGTAAGATTAAAATGATGACAACATGATTGGTTTACAATGTTATGAAATCTGATAAGAATAGGGGAAGGTTTGTGACAATGTCACAGTTTGAAATTCTCATAAACCGTTGGACTCCTGAGTGCTGTACTTGTAAACCTATTAGGAAGCTCTGTATTTTCCATACATGATCTCTGTACAATCGCTTAAAATTCGGATCGTTCGGATTGAAAAGATTTACATCCCAATCCCAGTATATTGGGGATTTGAAGCAAGGTTTACGATGTATCGCAGAAATGGAACAGTCCTCTTGGCAAGTTTGGCATCAAATCAAAGACTGTCACCTCTGCATGGTTTCTACATCCACAAGCAATGCTGCTGAGGCCCAATCCCAATGTGACCCTTGCTATTGAATAGGATGTAAAACCATAACTTTGAACTTTGATAAATTATTTAGTTATCTTTGTAAGTTTCATATGAATATTGACTAGTTTACTTTTATGATGAATGACATTAATCTGTGCTTATGTGTGTATTCAAACTTGTCAGTGAAAGAGATCTTTGCCTCCACGCAGTAACTTCAAACATGTTTTAGCTGGGGCTTTTAATATTGGTGATTTGATATCTGAAAGAACAACACACACAGAGGTTTTTTACCTTGGCTTTCAAATTCAAGGTTAATGGCACCCCCTAGAATATCCAATTTTCTTAAAACATTTGGAATTGTTCTGACATAAAGTTGCTTGAATCATTTTGTGCTCAATAAATATAATACATGTGATAGATATGTTCATTCTCCAAAAACCTGCAAATTTTGTCCTTGAAGTTCTTTCTTAAAGTGATTAACAGAGCACCAAAATACCCCACTAAAGATGCTTTGAGTCATATCTTGGCATAGTTCTGCTTGTTGTTCTTGTAGTACTCGATGACATCAAACTCATTTGCATGACTGTCTTTCAAGGTCAAACAGGGTTTCTGTACCAACAAGGCTGAAAGGGGTTTTGGTTTACTAGTGCAAGCTGCAGAGCCATCTGAGAAATGAGTAGTGCACTGAAGCGGTCACCCCATCCTAGTACTAATGTAGCTCATTGCCACTTAACTTCAGTGAGGAGGCAGGCACTCATCACGCTATGCCACAATTCATAAAAAAAGGGAAAAAAGTGATCTCTAGAAGCTGGAGCCTTGCTAGAGCTTGCGCTTGTAACAGTCTTAATGTTCCAATAGGTACTGGACATGAAGACAACTTATATGAAAAAAATGGATTAAACGTTTTTGGTGGAATCACTCTGATTTTGATAGTTGACCTCACCACAAGGTTAAATAGGGTTTTACTGACTAAATAACAGGCCAACGTGGGCAAAATCTTTTGAAGGGTTAAATTTGACCTTTCAAGCCTTCTTCAAGGTTGAATGGGACTAAAAGCCCTTATCTTCTCCCACTTGCACCCCTCAATCATAACCACAGGCTCACAATGGGGCTTTCTTATTCTGATATATAAATCCTTGAAGGCAAATTTTTTATTAGTGTTCCAGTAAATAAAATTAGATAAATTATTTCAAAATAATATTGTTTTTTATTTCAAAGAAAGTGCATCTGTTGCTACCTCCGCAAACAATGAGATGTTTTTGGTAGCTTTTTTGTTTATTTCTCTGTGTATTTACAAGATAACTGGGAACATTACCAATGGATTCTGAATGAAATGTTGACATTGGCACAAGGAACAGATCTGAACAGGTTTTTATGATTATCCGCATCAATGCCCTCAGCATCTGGATCCAGGAATGTTTGAAGGATCTTTTATCATTGTCAGATTGGGCCAATTTCAGTATATGTGTCTATACCTGTACCTCCATAATTATTTGTCAGATTATTTGGCAAAACAAAATAAAGAACACTGTAACAATAACACTAATTAGTTTGATCCGGATCCTTACAAAATACCCAATACTGTGATTCAGAATAAGAAAAATTAGGGGCAGAGACACAAACTTCTTGGAGGAGGACTGAGCTCTACAAGTGCTTATTCTAGTTACATCAGGAACACTTACATCTATTGTATGATTATGAAAATTGTTGTAGAGTAAGAAATCTAAAATTCGCCAGGAATCTAAAATTCGCCACGTCTAAAACCTTAGTTAAATTTATGAAGAAAATGACGTTTTTGTCCAAAAATTGGTATTTTTCAGTTCAAAAAGCCTTAATTTACTATACAGTCAACAAATCTCACCACAATTCATTTATTTTATTAGTATTTTCACATGTGGCGAATTTCAGATATGTGGCGAATTTTAGATTTGTTACTCTAATAACACTCACATTATAATGTTACTTATTGTTAACACAACACACTATGTGACACTTTCAAGTACTATAGTGACATGACAAAAACAAAGTCAATTGTTGGCAAAATCTATAGTACTGACAAGTGAGTTTTAAAAAGCAGAGACAAATAGCTTGAAGCTAAATATGTATTTATCAGTTCTAATTACAAATATTATTCCTAACTGACCTTCTCTACAAGAGGATGTATGATTTCCTTTTAGTTTATTTGAAAGTTGATTCATATCGGGTAGTAATACTGATTGAACTCAAATTTCTTTTAGGAAGAAATACAAAAAAGTTCAAAAGTAAATCTCAGTGTTCATTCATGTAATATAAGGTTTTATGTGTTTCTGTTAAAACTGCTAGATTTTGTTGATAAATGCATGAGTATTTATAAAATCTCCCAAGATTCAAGAAGTGTCCTATGAAATTTCTTTGTTGATGTAAGTGCACAAAGTTTGAGACTTTGTTTTTCTTTCAATAAAATATTGACCTTTCTTCCATTATGATGTCTGGCACCATGCCTGTTGTTTTCATAGCCTCACTGTATTTGTGTTATTTCAGTTCTCTGTGTTATCTTTTGAAACTGATTGTTCCAAGTTAGGTCAAAATGTTTTTGTTTTCTCAGAAAAGAATAATAAATGTTACTTTGGTTTTCAATAGAATAAACTAAGTGACATGCCTGGCTTTGTATATAAATATGAGGAAAATAACATGTGATGCAAAATGCATATGAGTGTTGTACGTGTTTGATTCCATTGTAGATTTGCAAATACTATAACTCGGTGACCGTTATTTCCTCTTTGCAATGTCAAGGATGGGGCAACACGTTGTGAAAGTCCAGAGTGTTTCATAAGTACATAAAAAATTGAGCAATGTTACTGCCCTATACCTAATTGTTTTAAGCTAAAATATACATACCTATAAGGGTGAAGGAGGGGATGGAATGGCCACACATGAGGCCCATTTATGGATCAATAAGGACCAGGTCAGGAAGCACAGTTCTAGTATGTGTTGATCTGACCACATTGAACAAAATGAATGGACCATTACTGGTAAATGTCCAGTTGTTCACAGTGTAGAATCCTTCTTCTTGAGATACGATTTCATCAGAAAAAGATGACGACTCTCTCAGAAACCATTGTGGCCACAGTCCATTCAAGTCAAGATTCTTTTTAGAAAGTAGTAATTCTAAAAGTTGATAAATAAGAACCACAATAGAGAGTATTTCTTGAAAATAAGGAATAAATCTTAAATGAAAGAATATTTCAGTAAAATGTGACATAATTTTTATTGGGCTGTTCCATCTCCACAATAATGCTTCACAACCCTAGGTGTACGCCCTTGTATATTGTCAGTTCAGGAGGTGGATCTTTTCAATCAGAATGATCTTACAGCCATCACAAACCCATCTTGTATGGAGCTTCCTGAGTGATTTGCAATTGGATGGGATTTAAGTCCATCAGGAACACTATACAACAATATGAAATGGTTTGAATTTATTGTAACCTGCTCCCAATTCACATAAGATCCTTATCAGATCCTGGAATTGGGAATCCATCTTAAACCCATCTTAAACCTATCTTACCAATTGTAAAGTCTTCTTTTGATCTTACAGCAATCATAAACTTAGCTTAACAGTCATGAAGCAGTCTCTTCCATCTTAAGTCTATCTTTAAGGCTCATAGACCTGTCATAAACTCTTCAGGAACCTTGGTGTAGTAATCGCAGTATTAATCAGAAAGCTATCAGGAATAGATCTCAAACCTTTCTTAAACTACACCCATAGATCATGAATGTTTTCATATTTTCCATTTGGGAGTTAGGTATATGATCCGATCGCAAAGGTGGAACAGCCATTATTAATCCTATTAATCCAGCTCCTCTCTTACCTCTGAAAATAGGGTTCAAATGAACCCGGTCTTCACTTTAAATTGGTAAAGCTGGCAGTTGCTCTTACCAATACCCAGTGATTTATTGGGTATCTCTTTACCAAATAATTTTCACACCTTGCCTCAATCATGTGACAAAACTTTGTTGGAAGCAGTGTAAATAATTAATTGATACAAGGTGAACACTTTACTTCACTGTAACATGGAGTAGTGCTGACTTGTTGTATAAACAGATCAAGTCAAAGTAAATAGGAATTTTGTGACTGTGAGTTTTTCTGCAAAGATTAGTTTGATTACTTTTTGCATTGCAGATGTCTTCCAAAACAGATGTTAGACTCTCAAATGTCTAATTGTGTTTGGAAAAAACAACAAAATACATAGACAAACACAAAAACATACAAATAACAAGCAAAAAGGCAAACCCAGATCATTTCTGGTAAATTTGGTATAATGTTTCTAAATATTTGTGTTGTAACATGAAGATAGAATTCTTCTCAGAGAAATGAAGAAGGCTAAATAGGTTCTTTATTGAATAAAATCTGTACCCTAAATCTTTTCTATTGCATATTTAGTGAGGCAGTTAGGACCCTTGATTATCCAAGTAGTTGTGATGAAGTAGTGCTCTAAACTTTTACAATTAAGCTGGTGTAACAATACTTAATGTATATAGTTGTTCGCAGAAAGTACCCCTTGATATGACCTCTTTTTGATGAAAAAGTAAACTATATAAAAGTGCCTTTATATTGAGACAACTGCAAGATATGCTATAGTAACTGGGCACAAACTGGTGAATCTTTGCATTAGGATCAGGGCACACCCAGTATAAGTTAAATGATCATACTTACCTCTGTCAAGGAGGTTAAGTATTTGGGTGCATGCGTTTGTCTGTCTGTCTGGGTTCCTGATTTCTCCAGCACTAATGAATGGATCTTTCTAAAAAAATTTCATGTGGGTAGGACCTGACCAAAGGAAGAAGTGTTTAAAGATCATACTCTGGATCCCCCAAAAATACAGAATTTACTAAAGTCCCTCTTCACTGAATTTGCAAATGTTTTTGACTTTTTGATCAATATAACTCTTTACATTTTCAGTTGGGGGATGCTCAGCTGTCCTGGTGGACGTTTGCACTCTAGGAGTGATTTCTAGTAATTGAATACATTTTTGAAGTCTCAATATAAGAAAAATCCTTAAAAACCAGCCTTGTGGATATTGGATGGATCAGGTTATTATGTTCTCAGGCTACCATGTACACCCGCTATATTTCAAATCTCAATTAGATAAAACTAAAAACACATTTTTATTTAACTAATAATGTACTTTACCTGACATTTTACAATGTTTTTTATGAAATTTTCCACTAAGGGTGACCATTAAAACCAAAATAGTAGACCCAATTTTGCATGTGGGGAGTTGAAAGGCCTAGTGTGATCATAAAAGCCATAAATGTTTTGAAGAATTTCCCACATGTCCAGGAAATGGGAAGGTGTGTCCTTACCAGGGAATTTAACATTTCTTACTCTGTCACATGGTGGAGATGCTGGCCTCTGTTGACTGCTCTCATATAGCATGAGTAGCTTTTTACCTTTTGTAGCAAACATAACAAAAACACTCTTTAGTTTCATGTGCTGAAGAATATGTTATCTTAAAATCTTGCATGTTTGACCAAAAGAAGAACCTTGTAGTATAGCTACTTTCAGAACGAGTGCTTGATACAAGATCATACATTATACGTGTAGCGTTTAAATTATCAGTATTTAGAGTGAGAAATTTTGAGAGTTGTAGTGATATGTAAGAACACAGGTAATATTATACAGAAAATAACACAAACAGAAAAAACGTCATGCAATATTTATTGTGGAGTGTTAAACAAACCGTATGTGGCAGAACATTTAACTCTGTCTGACATGCTAACAAGGGGATCATAAATATGTCCATATTTTTTTATTATTTCTGTTGGATTTTGAAATGGTTAAAAAAATTATACATATTTGGCTTAATTTCTTAACTTATATTTATTTTAAGTCAATGCATATTGTTTTTAAAGTTAACATTTAAACATTTATATCCTAATATCCCTATTGCACACTACTGAATAATGTTCCTGAATGACTTCAGACTTGAAAATATGAGGGTTTGGTAAGTTTTGTGCAGATTTCAGGGCTATATTTTCAATATAATTATGTGCATTCAGGAGGTTCAACAGGGCATTTATTGGTCATTTATCATACTAGTAATCTTACAAGCCATTGGTGCTGGGCATAGGGTTTCTGGATGTTATCCGAACTCCTGTATGTATTTTCACCAAATTTTCAGGATGTATTTTATCTAAAGACAAACTTGAGTTGCATAGGTTTTGGCAGGTTTTAGAAGTGATAATTTGTAACAGATCCCAGTAAACATTAGAAACGTTTTAAAATGGTTTAAACCTTTACAAAACATTTTTAAAACCTATTTAAACCATATATTTAGGTTTTCTAAATGTTTCCAAGCAAACCATTACACTGTAATGTTTAAAAAACGTTTTATAAACATTCTATATACAAACATTTTTACTGAAAACATTTATTAAACATTTATAAAATAACTCAAAAAGCTAGGTTTGACTGGAAACATTTTTTAAACATTCAAAATAGCTAAAGAAATGAAGGTTATGTTAGAAATGTTTTTCAGACATTCATCATGAAGTGTTTTATAGACAATACACATAAAACATTTAAAAAACATTGTTGATCAAATGTTTAAAACACATTCTGTCAAAAACCCATATTTTCAGAGTGCTTATTAAGCCTTCACCTTCAAACATGTCCAAACAAAGATGGCAGTTGGCAATAATAGGGGATTTTAGAGGACTTTGTCAAAAATTGCCCCACATGCAATTACAAAAAGTAAGAATTGAATGGAGGCACAATTTTAGGCCACTACCTTACAATTTTAGACATAAAAATAATATTTTCATTAGTGAGCAACCTTAAAAAGGTATTGAGTATGACCTCTGACCCCATTATTATTAAGATATTAATATGTACATTTGTAATGTTTTTCTAACATTTATCATTAAATATTTAATAAACGGAATGCATAAAAAGTTTTAAAAACATTCTATTATAAATGGTTTTCGTACCCATAATTTTTTAACCTTTGCCAAACGTTTCCTATCAATGTTTGCAAAACCCAAAAATGTTTGCTGGGATTATAACTGCATTGAGTTATATTTCCCTTGTAATGTCACAAACTCAAATTATAAAACTCTGGAAATTTCAGTCATATTCGGCCACTTTGTTGCTGTGCTTAGTTATATGAACAGTTTAAAGTGTTTGGTAATTTTAGTGAAAGCAAGCTTCTTTGCTTCTGTATTTTAAACATCCAGGCATAGGGAACCAACTGTCAAATATCATGCTGAAGTCTATCCCTAGCATTCAGAATCATATCTTACTCTGCATATTGAAATACCAAGAAATTAAATAATTAAAGTGACCTGATAGAAAATGAATTAATCCTTGAATCTGACAATAGAAATTCAACATCTGGATATAATAGTAGTTTACCGGTACTTAAATATCACAAAGATTTTTAAGAAGAAGAATATCATCTCGTATAAATATTTACACAGTGATAGAACTGACTCGAAACTCGGAGGATTTTCAGCAAAAATGTGGCATTTTAGGAGGTAATTTTATTTGAAAAGCTGGGTTATATATGATCAGTGTTTTCATGTTTCTGACTTCTTGAAAGCAAGTTATGAGGAGTGTGATATCATATGTTGGGTCACACTCAGGGGCAAATCAATTATCATATATTAAAGGTGGTTCAGGTTGACTCTCAGATATGAAGATAACAGACAATATGGGTCTTTGTAAAGATTCATATTGAGGTCTCAAGAAGATGTCCTTCGAGGGTTAAATGCTTTCCTGTGTTTTGTCTGTGTTTATGAAAGAGTTTAGTAAATACAGAGAAACCCCTTATAGTGTGTGTATATTTAACAAACTCGGGTTAAAATACCCTGAAGGGTAAGTCACTGATAGATCCTTGTAGATCATGTAATGGTCTTTATGTAATTCCTGACTTACCAAAGGGAACTTTGTTCCCCAGTGTTTGACATTTACTCTGGTAATTTGACACCTATTGACACCTTTAGGAAGTGTCATGTTTGTGCTTAATAAGATCTGTGAACTGGTGAAGAGTTTGTGTGTGGCCTTCCATCAAGTCTCTCTAATGAACGTCTTTTACAGCATTTTTTTATTCTCCTAGACTGTAAGCTATTTTGGGGTCTCAGTGGCTTATTGGTTATGAAAGATCAAAGTTTTTTTTATTCAACATTTAAGGTCAAGTTATGACTGGCTTTCAGTGAATCTAACAAGTTGCCATGATGGTTATCAGGTTTGGCCAATGTTTGCTTAGCTCATACATGGGTGGACATAGGTTCAAAAACAATGTGTATAAAATACTTACGACCTGTGTCAATGATCAACCTTAAGCTTTGAAGGCCAATACACACCAGCAACAATGTGATACAGCTTTAATATTAACTTGTCACTGGTGATACTTTGTCCATATGCACCAAAACGATACAATAAAATATAAAGTAATTTTATTTTGAAGAATTCTCCAACTTTTGTGGGATTGATAGATATCAGGTATTAGATATCCAAGTGCCTAATCTCCGAACTAGTGGATTCCAAGGCACACTGTCCAAAACGTACAGAGATAAATCAGAAGTCATGAAACGTGAGTAGGTCATGACCAAGGACATCATTGCTGTTTGGTAGTAAAAAACTAGGGAGGGAAAGAGTTCTAAAACAGATACGCTTTTAAGCCAGCTTTTGAAACACAAAAGAGTAGGAGCAGTTTGAATTTTCAGTGGCAAGTCGTTCCATAGTTTTGGAGCTTCATATGAGAAACTATTGTCAAAATGAACTTATGATTGTGAATTGAGAACTGCTGGTATTTATTGTCAACATGTCACAGACCTCTAGTTAAAGTGACTTCTTTATTTCTGGATTTGTTTTTTCACCATGTCCTTTAGCTCAAATAAGATTTGCATCAGAGTGTATCATTTCAGATCACATCAAGATCATTTTTGTGCATTTGGACCTTAAACATACTGCATCAAAATAAAAGTCCAACCCACAGCTTCTTACAAAATTTCTATGGTAGTAATATCGATATAGAGTAAGAAATCTAAAATTTGCCAGGAATCTAAAATTCACCACCTCTAAAACCTTAGTTAATTTTATGAAGAAAATTATGTTTTGTCTTAAAATTGGTATTTTTCCATTCAAAAAGCCTCAATTTACTGTACATTCAACAAATCTCACCTCAATTAATTCTTTTATTAGTATTTCAATGTGGCTAATTTCAGATATGTGGCGAATTTTTTTACTCTGTATGAGAGAACAACTTAACATCATGAAAAATCTTACATCTAGGAATATTTCCTTACTGTTTCTGTGGAAGTTCACAAATCTCAGAAATGTTATATTTGAATTCATTTGAAGTATAAAATGAAGGGGATTAAAAAAAGAATTGAAATTAATTATTCATTGCAGATTATAGGGTATATTTTAATAAAAAATAGGTTATTAAGTTCATTCAACTTAGTTATGATTGAAGGGGTGTAGCCATGCTTGCAGTTAAAACTACTGTGAGAAGAGACTTGTAGCAAGGCTATGTGAACTTTATGTATGAAATTTTAGTAAATGGTATGTAAAAACGAGACAATTGTAAAACTGTTTATGTAAATTAAGGTGTGTGTACCAGCCTGGAAAATGAAATAAATACATGGTCAAGTCTCTAACCTTGCAAGTATACCGAGTTCAGAGGATTATCAAATATTATCAAACAGGATTTAGTTACTATGTCAAGTATAAATATAAACTTTTCTGTTTGATTTGAAATACAGACATAACACACAATTAAAAGGTGCCAAATATCAAAGAAACTCTTAGTTTAATTTAAAAAGAGTATCACTCCATAACTGTAATTGTTATTCAGAGCAAACTACTATCTCTTATTCCTTTAAATTCCATTGATATATACACAAAAACCATAATCTCACCTGCACCTGTCAGGATTATATGAAAGTTAACTTTTCCAAATTTCCCAGTACATTGACTATACAGTTTTAACCCTTTAAGTGGAAACTGCAGAGTCAGTGTGCTCATGGAGCTAATTTGTTATACACCTTTTCCACTTTCACCACTGATCTTACAACCTAGTTGATATTGAACATGGGGAGATGCTGTCACAGATCCTGTCAAAACAGGAGAGGAAAACTGACAAAACACATGATCTGTCCTCAGTGAAAGGATTAATTGTACTCCTAATTGCCATGGTTCATAGGATCACTCGCAAAACCAAGTCCCCATCAAACTTTGAGAGTAATAAACAGACTCATTTGACTGATCTTACAGATAATATCACTTAGCTCAATTTTAGTAGGAAGATTGGTTGTATCATGAAAAGAGTGGACAAGATGATAAGTCATAGCACTGAAAGGATAATGTTTTGACACTCAGTCATAAGGCAACTACACCACTAATAGATCGGTCACATGTACTCGCAAAGCTTTTAAACATGTTGACTACTTTCAATGAGCATCTTCAATTACCATAGTTATGCTCTAAGCCATTCGCTAGTGAAAGGATCAGTCATTTCACCATTAAGATAATGCTTGGGAATACATAATTGGGGCAGTCAGAAAGCAAAGTCATGCACGTGAACCGGGAATATCTAGTTGGTTTCCCTTTATTTATGGTTTCAGAAGCCAGCTCAAGACTCACTTGTTTATACTGGCATTGCCCCCCCCCCCACCTTAGTCATACCCTGGCTGGTGCTTTTTAGATCTTGACCCATGTCTGTCCCTGGACTGTCCTTTCTTGGACTTAAGTGCATGAGAGGATCTGTATCAATTTTGTCCTCTATAAATTCTTCTTTGTATAGTAAACTGCCCTTACCATTTCCTAACAGTAGCTATTTGTTGGAGCCATTCTTTTACTTGCAACAAAAATAATGATGTAAACAATGTGGTCATGTGACCTATTTGGCGGGAGAACGGACTACTGTAACCAAATGGCTTGGTTAAGGTTGTTACATAACCTTAAAAAGCACATCTCTGCATTGACCATTGAGTTGGATGGCTCTAACAAATAGCTACTGTTAGGAAATGATAAGTATTTATACTAAAATTTAAATTACTATTAAATTTTCCAAATTATTATTATTATTTGACATTGCTTTGAAAGTATGGATCATTTTAAAATTTCATCAATTTATTTTAACAACGTTCTTCCTTCTTCATAAACTCAATTTATACAATTTCTGTTTCTTTCTTTGTTCCATTATATGTAAAACTAAACATGGTGTACCTATAGTTTTTATTTGATTATTTTAGAACTACATAGGACAACATAATAAATGTCTGTGCCAGTCTCCATTTTGATTTCAGTAGAGTTGTGTTACTTTGCTTCATTAAGTTGTGTAACTGCATTGCACTCTATTTAGATTGTCAAAAAGTGTGACACATTTGTCAAAAGGGTTGGCAAATGTTAAATTCCTTCTGACACATTAAATGGCTGGCTTTTTGTCGAAACTTTTAAGTGTAAATTTGATCAAATGTAAACTAATTTTAATACCTCTTCCTCGACATGAGTTTTATACACTGCATATGTAAGTAAATTGAGGCAAAAATTATGTTATTTTTAGATGTAACACAATATATATGTATGTAAACTAATTCAGAGCAAATAGAAAGAAACATATATATATTTAATTACCAAAAAAGTGATTTTAAAGGAGATATTGTTAGAAGTTTATAAATGCTTGTGTTGGAGTTTTTATTGTGTCAATAGATTCTTTATGTGACTTGAAACGTTGAAGCTGAAAATACAAACTTAAATCTAAAAAAGTGCAAACAGAAGTGTGCAAACTTTTGAGAAACAAATGTGCCAATTAACCCTTCAGTTTAGCCTCAAATCAAGTTCATGGGAATGAAATAACAAATATGAATTTCTTAATGTTTAGAGTATGACCACGCATCAGATATCAAAATGCCCTCATATACGTCTCTGGAGATGTTTTTTTATGTCAGCCAGTGCTGTTTTCAAAGCATCAGAGATTTACATTATTTTGTTGTGAAATATTGGCATCATAAAACAACCAAGAAACATGGCTGCTGTTAAAACTATTTTAACTACGTAGTGATACATTTTATTGTATTAAAATTATATAACAACTACCTATGTTCTTTGTTAAATTATAATGTTGCAACTGAAATGGTCAAGTATATGAGTTAATTGCTTAAAGTAAATGTTGATGTTCTTAGAATGTTGCCCTTTGTTTGGACAAATTTAAAAATCTACAAGAAACAGGAAGTTTGAATATTTCACCATTGAGCGAACTCCTAATTTTGTTATAAATTGTAGGAGATTCTATGTGACTACTATAACATCCCCATATCAATCACAAATTGATACATTCTACCATATCAGAACTACATGGAACTATGTAGAACTCTGTCCCAGTAAACATTTTTGAGTTTTGCAAACATTTGAAAGGAAATGTTTGACAAAGTTTAAAAAATAATAGGTACGACACCCATTTATAACAGAAGGTTTTCAAAATGTTTTATGTATACTGTTTATTAAACGTTAAATGACAAATGTTAGAAGAACGTTACAAATGAACATAATAATGTCTCAAAAGTATTACTTTGGCATTACCTAGCAATAGTAACCTTAACTTGGTCAGAGGTCAAAATCATTATGTTTTTCGGTTGATCACCAATGAAAAAGTTTTTTATGTCTAAAATTGTAAGATAGTGGCTTAAAAATTGTGCCCCCATTCAATTCTTACTTTTAGGCATTGCATGTAGGGTAAGTTTTGACAAAGCCCTCTAAAATCCCCTATTATTGCTTTCCACCATCTTTGTGTGCAAATGTTTGAATTTAAATGTTTAATAAGCATTTTGAAAATATGGGCATAAAAAATTTAATTTGTGATTTTATGTTTTCAAAACATTCGACAGAAATGGTATGAAAACCAGTTGCTGTTAAATGGTTGTAAAACATTTTCAGAGGAAACATTTACAAAACATTGTCAACAAATGTTGTTTAAATGTCTTACGTATACTGTTTATCACACATTTCATGATAAAGGTTTTAAAAACATTTCCAGCATAACCTTCATTTTTTGAGCCCTTTTATAAATGTTTGAAAAATGTTTCCAGTCAAACCTCAGTTTCTTGAGTTATTCTATGAAGGATAAAATAAATGTTTTCAGCAAAAACATTTGTATAAAGAAGGTTTATAAACCGTTTTTAAACATTACAGTGTAAACATTTACTTGGAGCATTCAGTAACCCAAGAGATAGGGTTTTAAAATATTTTGTAAATGTTTAAACCATTTTAAAATATTTTTAATGTTTATTGGTGCTTTCATTGTAATATCAGAATCTAAAATTTACAAATTTGCACACCACGACCATCTGAGCTCTTATTCATTTTATTTCGTTTTTCAAAATCTAATATTTCATGATTAATTTTCTGATTTATGTGATTTGAGGAAAAAAATATGGATTTGTGTAGGAAACCAGCTAAGTATACTAGCTAAGTTACATAGTTTTAAAACAGAGAATACCATACATTTGAATAGTCACCAAAAATATGACCAAATATTCAAACATTGATTATGCCAGCTTTTTTTTGTTTTCAACCTCAATTTTGTATCAGGATATCCTAATTCTTGTATGACTTTTATAGTGCTTAATCTCAGCAAAATAGATATTCTAAGGCACAACAAAATCTACAAGCATGAGTTCAAGCAAAGCAGACACGGAAGGAGTTGGAAACCATGGAGACACCCAGAAAAAGAAAAGAAACTAAGCTGGATATGCATCGGTGAACTGGTAGGTTTTGCTTTTTACTCTGCTGAAGGATGTAAGATAAGTGGCAAATCAAGTGTCATCGGGTAACTCACTCCATATGGTGGACCTGCAAAAGTATTTAGTCAGGCTTACTCCACCTTCAAATTATTTCAGTTAAACAAAAATCACCTGGTTGGCAAATCTACTCTTCCATTTCTACAATACACCTTGTGTACACACAGGTGTCTGTTTATTGATATTTTCCTTTCAAGGACTACATTTTTATTCACACATTTGTGCAAGGTGTGCAAATAATCAGTGTAGTATCAAATTATTTTTAAAGTGATATTGATATACAGAATCAATGAATGTTGGACACACAAAAATAATATACTGGGTGTGTTTTCAGATATGCCATCACACACCATGGATCCAATATTTATAATTTCCCCAAGTCATGATTTATTTTTCATGGGAAATAACTGTGTCAATATACTTAAGATCCCACTAAAGTCGGGTTTGGCTTAGTTTTCCCTTTCAAAATGTTTACTGGTATATATTTCTCTTTGTTATTCGTTATTTGACACATCTCAGTTGACATTCTCAGAATTTACAAAAAAAAAACACACAAGTTATTTTAACAGTTTTCACATATACACATAAATATCAGTCTTCGTTTTGATTGTCTTGTTGAAAGATGATTACAAACAATACCTCAGGTGGTGCTTCAGGTTACATAGTCTGTTCTTGTTACCCAGTGTAAAAGACAGGCTTCACTGATCTGTTTGAGTGAAAGTAAATGAGCCGGTGTAGCGCCAGATTTTACACCCCACATAAAATGCATGGGGGTGTAATATATGGCAAGTTCACTTGCCATATTTTACACCCCTTGCCATATTCTATACCCCCTTGCCATATTTTACACCCCTTTGTGGATTTTTTTACAGTTGCTATTTTTATGAAATAAGTGAAGTTCAACAGCTACAAACAGCCACAAATTAAGCATTAAAACTCAAAGACAATAATTCCTTTGCTTACAAATTGTTAAACATTTTAAAAATGTTTGATGGCACATCTAAATAATAATAGCTAAAATTATTATCCAGTGACTTTTCAGTTAATTCACAAATGTCTAAGATTAATAGACCGAATGAAATAAAATATTTCGTGTTAATACAGTGGGACAAAATCATTTCTATATATTTTCCTTTGATATGAGAGGCCAAACCATTGTTGTTGATTTGTATTCACTAGGCTAGTCCCTAATTGAAATTATCCCTATTGTTGTCTCAAGTCACCACAGCCCTAGATTAGAATCTTGCCAATAGAAGTGCAACCATGTGCACATGTAATTCCCATGAATATTGAAATGTATTTTACGATATCTGAGCACATTGAATGTTACTGTATCTCACAGTATTTTATTAACAATGGTATTTTACAATTTTCTATGTAATAATAATGGTATAATAAAATTCTTCAAGAAAGCTTTTTACTCTAAATATAATATAAACCATACAAGCTTGTGTAAATGAAAGGAATTTATGTAACATTATCATGGAGGAGTTGTATCTCCCAAAAACAGCTTAAAGCGGGTTTTTCAACAATACTCATTAATCCTGTTAGCTTGGCTAGTCACTCAACCACAAGTGAAACAAATCAAGTTCAAAAGAATGCTAAAAGAAAAGGCAAAGCTAAGACTAATCCATTTACCAAGTCAAATATACATAGCCAAACAAATCAACTTAAGAGTCAATAGACAATAGACATATCATAACCTAATGGAGTTTCTGTCACACCCCAAAAGTGAAACAAATCAAGTTCTAAGCAGTGGTTAGACAATAGACAATTTCCAAACTCAATTGCAATCTAACCATTAAAGGGTTTGCTCCTAATCCCCCATTGATTTGCTCTGTATGGACTGGTAGGGGGTGTAACTTTTGGTGGGGGTGTAAAATATGGCAGCTATATTTTACACCCCCTTAATCCCCCATTGTTAGGGGTGTAAAATATGATTGCCATATAATGCATCCCCTAAAAGATCAAAGAAAGGGTGTAAAATATGGCAGGGGTGTAAAATATGGCCGGTAACACTATTGAATTAGATCGGGTATATTAGGAAAGTAACTAAAAATTGTATATTTTTATTATTTTAAATTGTTACATCACAATGAAAAATAGTCCTACATGCATCTATGTGATATTTTATGATAGAAAGTATCACAACATTATTCAAATGTTGAAATCATGATGGTTACATAACCATGTTTAAGAAGTAACACATTTTGACTTTTGTTATATTGAAGAATGCCACATAATGGATGTTTGCCAGTTGTTTTAAAACATTAGAAGCTGCCTCAGAAATATCTCCTTATCCAGAAACATGCAGTTGTTTGGGCTAAATGGCACTAATAGGTTAACAGTTTCGTGTACATATTCCATGACAAAGTCAAAGCTGATTTTTAATATTTTTTAACCATCTGGGGACAAACGTGAAACAGACCGTCAGTTTTCATACTTGTTGCTACCACTTGGATTCAAACCTATGACCACAGAAACAAGAGTCACATGAACGCTTGTTAAACTTAATATCCTCTAAGGTACTGAGACCCAGCTGGTACTGAGACCCCAGCTAAACCTTAAACCTGTGATCAATGAAGAAACCTGTTATTAGTCTGTTCTCGTGCCCCTTATTTAAAATGTAGCATTCATAATAAAAGAAAGCTATTTGTAGTAAAGTTGTATAGGATTTGGCAAACCTTCTGGAAAATTTAATCTTTGAAGATGTGTACAAGTAATTAAGTTGTTCTACTTGATTATGAAAGCTATATATGAGACTAGAATCTGGTGGTCTGCTGCCTGTTAATTATTATTTTGATACAGCCCTTGCATGTACCTATATGTACGAAATATGAAAAAATAAAGATGATTTTGTGCCCCTTTGGGCACATCGCTAAATTGGTAAATAAAAAAAATGCTTAAAGGTATTTATGTCTCTCCTAATTATAATGTCATCTGAGATCAGATGTAGTATCTTTATGTGAATAATACTAGTATTCTGTTCATCTATTTTACAACTACTGTCATGTTCCTGTCTCTTTTGCGTTGATGACATACAGTGAATTTAATATACATTGGTCCACATATAGTATGTAAAGTTCTTTGTTATCTAATCAATTCAGGTAAAGTATGTCAAAACAGTATCAAGTGATAATAAACTAAACAATACTGCATCCAATGATTTTGAATCATACAAAAAATAAAAAGTTGAAGTGTTGAATCTAACTGTTTCATTAAACAAGTGAATGTCTTTATGTGTGCTTATATTTTTCAATATTTGTGACTAAATTCACATGTTATTTATCATGATATGAAATATTTTTACAACATTAACTTTTATTAAGACTTATATAAAATATAATTCTGTCATTAGTTATAAATATACTCTATTTTTACATTACTGACTTAAATATTTTATAAAGCAGAATAATTATACAGTTATTGAAAGTTATGTAGGGAATCATTTATTCAATTTAGATAAATTTAAAACTTATTTAAAATGTAATTCTGTCATGAGTTGTAAATAAATTAATATTTTACATTTTTGGTGTTTTTGACAAAATAAATCTCCGCGTGAGATTAAACAGTTTACAAGCAAAACCAGTATATACGGTAATTTAAATTCAGTCTAACTAGATCCAAAGAGTACCAAATTGAGACACTCTTTATATAAGTTATATAATTATACCTTGCAATTTACTGTAAATTTACTGTAAATTACCTAAATTAACAAGAATCCAGTTAACAAGATTTGTCATATCGCAAACCACATATTACGATTAATATCTTTGAAACTTTATAAAGTGATGTAATGATGATGAAATAGTTTTAAATTATATCGCAAATAATGACAAGCTCATCCATTTTTTTTATTCTTAACTCAAGATAAAATTTAAAATGTACATCACTCAGGTGATCTTCCTTTAATTTTTTATTTCATTTAGTTACTTTAAAGTTTGATTCAAAGCATCTGAAAACATACAATAATCTCCACAGACAGCAGGTGTTGGACTGAAAAATTAAGGTCCCCATCACTGAGACATGGGGTCTTCAGCAGTCAAAGTTCATTTTTTGTGAAATGCCAGTGATGTCAATTTTCATATCATGGATTGGTAAAATAAAGGCAAACTCCCATGGCGAAACCTGCTGTGATGTTATCTTTGAAACACAGGGCAGTATTTTGATAAGGCCTTTGAAGTGAGCTGGAAACTTGACAGTAAACAACTTGTGACCTGCAGACAAAATCATTGTCTTTTCCACATAAAAATTAAGAAAAAAAAGAAAACCTACCCCCCCCCCCCCCCCCCCCAAAAAAAAAAAAAAAAAAAAAAAAAGATTAATAAATAAATCAGTGAGTTTCATTATCACTGATATCAACACTATTATGAAAGAAAATACAATTAATTTATGTTGACTTTTTATATTACCACAATGGCAAAACATATACTGCAAAAAAGATTTTGATTGTTTAAAAAAGTGTTTGGGGATATCATGCTGTTAATATTTTGGCTATTTATACAAGAGTTATGCTGTTATCATGAAATTAAGTAAAAATATATCTTTACTTTCCTACCATATTTGCTATAACTGTTATACCATCAGATATTCAGACGTTTTCAGTTTTGATAACACTGAAGTGATGGTGTTAGAATAACTAGTCAGAGGTGACTTGATTTTACATCACAACATGCACATATGGCTGGAGTTGTGGGCATGTTGGATTGGGATGGTATTGAAATGGGACATCACAGAAATAAATGACGTAATTCAGAATATTCATCATATCTAATTTGATATCTGCTTGCATAATAGCTCAGCCTCACTAGTTTTTGCAGTTGGTATCTTTGTCAAAATATTAAAAGTACTGGAAAATGAAGGCACAGAAAAATTTTTAACAGCATGGATTTTGTATGCTGTTGAAATTTACCAAATACTTGTAGTTTTCAAGTAATATTCAAATAGTACTGCTGTGGATTGAATAACAAATATTTAATATTTGCTATTGTCAGCCTGAAAGCTTATTAGTAGAGTAATACAATTGTTCAGTCTTAAGGCTTACCAATAGTGTAATAAAAATGTCCAGTCTTAAGGCTTACCAGTTGTGTAATTAAAAAGTTCAGTTTTAACGCTTACCAGTTGTGTAATTAAAAAGTTTAGTCTTAAGGCTTACCAGTTGTGTAATTAAAAAGTTCAGTTTTAACGCTTACCAATAGTGTAATAAAAATGTTCTTTCTTTGGGCTTACCAGTAGTATAATAAAACAAATATTCATTCTTAAGGCTTACCAGTAGTGTGATAAAATGTTCATTCTTAAGGCTTACCAGTAGTGTGATAAAATGTTCATTCTTAAGGCTTACCAGTAGTGTGATAAAGTATTCATTCTTAAGGCTTACCAGTATTATAATAAAAATGTTCAGTCTTAAAGTTTACCAGTAGTGTAATCAAAATGTTAACTCATTCATTGCAATACTTAACTTCAAAGACAACTAAATGGTGCACATATTTTGGCTGCAATACCAGTTTGACAGTTATCAACAATTGTTATAGTTAAGTTTATGGTATCATGTGTTTTTTTCTCCCTGAGTACAGGCTGCTATGTAATATTTTTAAAATAATGGTTTTTGTATGTTATCTTTTGTGAAAAATACATATTTCTGGGTTTGATCAAAGGAATGGTAACAGATTTAGTACCATTCTGTGTTTTACATTTGGGGCATATTTTTTGTTATTTTTCTATTGAAATACGAATATTAAATCTGGTTCTGATGTTATTATAAAGGAGTATTTTTACAACAAAACATGTAGTAATTTTAAACTGAAATTTGAGAAGTACATTTGTATTTCTATACCAGTTTTATTTAATGATATATTCACATGTGCTTCTGAGATCTAAGGTTCTACAAAGTTTGACACACATTTCTGAAAGAAGCAAATCTAAAAAAGTCTTATATTCAAATTTAATTAGTAAGTTGTCAGTTTATCTATTCCTGCAAAAGATGCATTTCAGAAACAAGTGTATACATATAAAAATATAAATAGAGAGACCAAGTTGTCAGTTTGACTATTCCTGTGAAATATGCGTTTCAAAAACATGTACTGCATATAAAAATATAGATAGAGAGAACAAGTTTTCTTTTCACTCAAAGAAAACTTTGCATTATTGTATATTTCCAGTAAATTAAATTGTTCCAACAGAAGGAGTGATTCTTTATTTAAGCATCCTTAAAAAGGTCACTTGTTTGTTGAACATTCCGATATTCTGTCTGCAGTCACAGTGTTTTCTGCTGTACAAGTTTAAATATTCACCAGGCATTAATTTTACCTATTTCAGCTAATGAGCTTGGACAGTGAAAATAAATTCCTAGTGATTAACTTTGAATACAGATTTGTTCCTAAAATCATTGACAGAATCAATGTATAATACCCCAGACACACTACAGGGAGTGTTTCCTGTGCTGTTTATGGGCATTTTGTTAAACACCCCATTCCTGTAATTACTGATACACTTCTGTCTGTGAACTAGAGGAACTCTAGATTTCCCTGCTTCACTTATCAATAGGTGAAGTTTTGAAATGTTCAAAATCCCCTCCTCCACAATGTTAGGGTTTTTGTATGCCTATAAATGTAGGCAATACCACCTGTAGTGTGACAGGGGTATAAGATGTTATGATGTTTACTGGGAGACTGTTGTGTTCACAAATCCATTTTGCAATTGAATTGATTTCCATTACATTTCTAGGTGCAGCGTCAGTCATGGTCAACACTATGATGCAATTTATGGACAACATGAAACAGATGCAGAGAGATATGCAATATCAGGTATATTAATTAAGCAACCTGCTTCCTCTCACCACATAATATGTGCACATAATATCTCCCTGAGTTGATGTCGGCCATAGTTATTCCGCTGGGAATTATATAATTTTGGCAGTTATCTTTCATGTACAGTGTAAAATATTGCCAATATTTGGATTAGTATCAGAATGAAGCAGATCAGTCAATTTTTAGATCAAGTGATTGAGTGATTGATTTACAAATAATTAATACTATTTTGGCAATAAATGTACTGAAAACTCAGGTTTTTGGCACTCTTTCCATGGATAACTAAGTAATTTCATTTGAAGAGTTGATAAAAACATTGGGGTATTGAGTTAAATATTGATATTTTATTAAATATTGACATCCACAAAAAACAATAAAAGGAAATATTAGGTTTCTTCAAAGAGGAATATCCTAAAGTATGCGTATTGTTACTCTTATTTTTAGATGAGGGAAACACAAGCTCTACGTAGGACTCTTCAGATGTGTGATGTTTGCCAGCTAACTGGTTTGTACAATTTATAATTAAGGTTATATTATTTGTAATTAATTTTCCACTGTTTTCTGGCTATTTTATGATCTACAATACAATGTATTTGACCTATATACAAGGACATACTGACTGGGTAATATTTGTTTTTGTTCCTCACCATTTTATCCAAGAAAATTTAACAAACAAAAAGTTTCAATTTTGATATTCATATTTTAGGAAAGCAGATTTCTTGTAAGAATTTCACAGCCATAATGAATAGTATTTGTTGCTAATGTGGTTAGGAAATGATACTTAAAACATTTTGTTGATAAATGAATAATAAATGTCTGACAACTATCTTTCAGCCTTTTATAAAAATCTTAAAAATAATGTAGAAATTTCTGATAATTCAAAGAAAAATAGTGACTTCTTCTCTCATAAATTTTGCATTTCTTAGTGTATGTGGCTGTTTCAGATTACTGTAATCCCAATCCTTGTTACCGTGGTGTGGAGTGCACTAACACCAGGCAGGGTCCTCAGTGTGGCCCATGCCCACCAGGTTACAGAGGAGACGGAAGAAGGTGCAACCGTGTGATCACTTGTGCAGAAAGACCTTGCTTTACAGGTAATGTATCAGTGCTAAAACATAACATATTTCAACAGTTCCAGCTACAAAAGGGTCTTGCAGTGAGCAGGCTCCCAGATATCTGCAGCTATTGTGAGACAACAGAATTTCAGATACCATCAAAGAAATGGTTACCAACACTGATGACATTATATGCTTTGTAGTTTATTTATGTGTCTGATACACCATTACTGTGAAAGGTAACATGATAGATTCCTCCGGCAGTAAAGGGATTTGCAGGAAAGGGATTCTGTGGTCTCCGACTAGTTATTCTATGACAGAGGCTCAATTACATCTTTAGAAACAGTATGGATCTAATGGCAGTAACACTGCTGAAGGACACTAATTCATTCTAGGTATTGTGTCAGTGAACAGGCACTGTATGCATTATCTTGGCAGATGTCACAGATAAACATACACTATTTGCTATTAGAACGGTCTACAGGTATTGTACCCTTGTGTAAACCTCATACTTTGTGTGTCCTCATAAAAACAGACTCATGATGCCAAGGTAAGTTGAACCTACATCCAAGGGAACATCCAAGAGGAAAGGGAGAAAAGTTAGATATCATGTATTTAGAATATGTATGAAATGACAGCACATACCTATTTCTCAAAAAACACTAACACATTGATGTTCCTGTTTTTTGTGGCTGCCCAGCATATTTAATTGTATTACTTAAATTTTTAGTTACCTTGTAATCGATAAAAGTATGAATAGCAATAGCCAAATTTCCCTTGTTGAATGTGTTATATTTAGCTGGCATAAAATAGTTTATTTAACTTTTTAGTTACCAATACATTTAAATAGTATAAACGTATTCTATACATTAACTAATAGTAATATGTGTAATAATGTTGTGTATTAAACAGCGTTTCAATACTATTTTGTTTTGTTAATTATATCCCTTTAATATCTGTTTTATTAATGATACCTGATAATACTTGATATTTATTTTTCAGAAATTGTTAAATGGATTGAAGATTTCAAACATAACAAATAATTTGAGTGACAACATAACTACACACAATCTTACTGTTTCTTAGACTTAACAATTCTTATTGTCATTCTTAAAATCTCTAAATCTCTCAGTTAACATCATGCCCAACCCCATAACACAAGCCAACCAATTAGATAAAAGACTGTCATGTGTATATATGTTAACCTTTGCAATAAATTTTAATATGTCTGTAGCAGGAAAACAGGAAAAAGATGTAAAAGAGAAACATTTACTTGTCTATACCATAATTTCTGGAATAAATACCCCCTCCCTCTAATTATGGCATCTCATCCCCCTTTTAATAAGAACCATGTGTGACAAAAGGTCAAGTATAATAAATCAAACCATCTTCAGTAATGAAAATTACAGTTAGAGATCAGTAAATTTGTATAGTTTTCTGCAGAAGTTGAATACAATTAAAAGTAGGGCATGACTATTAGTCAATATTTTAAGACTTGCACAAGTAAAGGACTATTGATCCATAGTCGCATTTACAGCCCTATAAGAGTTATGTGTCCGTGCAACATTTGTAATTAACAAGTATATAGGCTTAATTTGCAAAGACCCTCAGTATCCTTGCAAGTCTTCTTATACCATATAGCTCACCAGATAAAACCATATTTACATGGGCTGGCTTTGTGGTAGTGTAATCTGACTGTTGAATGGGACATGAAACCCCAACTTAAACCTTTGTAATGGTGTAACGTCTGTAAAATACAAACAAGGAAGTACAAAACATTTGTCACTTTAATTCCCACATCGCTCTCTATGAAGACAAGTTTTCTCTGTAAACAAGAAATGAAGGCAAATACCATGATTTTCCCATAGAAGGTTATATACACCATGGAACTATGAGCACTAAAATATGGGTTAATGGCTACTTCATTAAAAATATACAATATGTGCTTTATATTATTAACTTTAATGACCATGTATGTTACCTGTCACATCTGCAGAAAAAAGTCCAAACAATATTAGAGAACTAATTGAAATATGTTAAGGTAGTTGTTTCTTTACCTAGATAATCTTATACCAATGTGTTTTGCTGTGATAAACATACCTCTCTCAAAAAATGCATGTTCCCAAGACATTAATTACAGAAATTATGGTATATTATCTGTTTTAAAAATGCTGTTAGTGGTAACTGACACAAGTTTGACACTCTTCACACTGTCTCTACATTACATCCAAAGTTATACAAAGTATTCATGACAGTGCTTAATGTGTTGCTATGGCATATCAGGTGTTACTTGTCAAGACTCCTCAGATGGTGCAGTGTGTGGCCCATGTCCTCCTGGATACACAGGGGATGGTAAACGCTGCTTGCGCTCAGACACTTGTGCCAGTACTAGACCATGTTTCCAGGGTACGTTCCAGTGAAATCGTCAACGTAATTGTCCAATCTAAAATATGATTGTTTATTGAAGTTTTGTTTTCTGTATGTTTCATGATATTTAATCCGAGATTTAAAAGTGTGGTGAGAGTGGTGGAGACCAAATTTTTAGCATATTATCTTGCAACTTTGGTGTCTTTGTGTAACATTCAATGGTTATTAATGGTTTTTCCTCTATTTCTATTTAAAGAGTAAATTTATTACTATTATTGTAAGTTGTGCGGGTTTATGTTGGGCTCAATTTTTGACCATCAGGTAGTTTTATTTACCAAAGTCGTCTTTATGACCCTTTAACCTTATCTATTATCTACAATACCTTTTACTTAGCTCAAACTCCGTAACAGAATAATGTACCTTAAAACGTTTTAGGCATCATCAATTTCTCTACAATAGATTTTTTGTTATCATTGCTTATATAGTTATGATTTTACGGGGCATGTACAAATTCCTGATACAAATCCATTTTCATTCTGGAATACCAATTAGGAGTGACCTGTACTGATACAGCCAGTGGACCAACATGTGGCCCTTGTCCTTCTGGATACAGGGGAGATGGCAGGAGATGTGAACTCATTGATACATGTGCATCATTAAGACCTTGTTATCGTGGTATGTTCCCTGGACTAGCAATCTGTCATAAACAATGGTGTTGCTGTATTTGTAATAACATTAATAGGGGCAAAATATTTGGGATATCCATTGAAGGGCCATTTTAAAATCTTTCACAATCAATTTTATAAACCACATTAAAATGTATCACACACCATTTCCCAACCACGTCAACTTTGAATTTTTTCATAGTCACATAAACGATGGGGATTTTATATAACAATATAAGTTATAAAGTTTACTATTCAGGGTTGAGGAGTTTTTATCTTCCAATAATAATAATGGTGATCATATGTTAAAATAGTAAAGTGTTATGTTACTTAAATCACATACTGGCATTATTTCTGAGAATCACAAATATATATATACAAAAAAAAATGTTCCATAAAACTGTCAAGATTCAAAGTCAACCATCAAATTACATACTGGGACTTTCATTAGGGGTGACCTGTACAGACACTCCAAATGGACCAGTTTGTGGATCTTGTCCAGATGGTTACAAAGGAGATGGCAGAAGATGTGAGCTTATTGATACCTGTGCAACACTTAGACCTTGTTATCCTGGTATGTCAAGTCAATTGACAACATTCGTCTTTTCCTTACCTATTCTTCAGTCTTGGTACATCCTGTCTGCTCTATCACTTGTTTTTTTTTAATTTTCATGAAAAAGAAAAGCATGGCATCTTCTTCAAACTTGCATTTTTCCCAAACATGGTTTTATATCAAACATTTATGCAAATTTTTTAGAAAATTATGTGAAGTTCATTTCGATAATTCTGATAGTGCAGATGAAATTCAGGTCATGTTAAGATAGAAACAACTCCATAGTGAATAAGACAAAAGATCTTTATATTCTTCAAAATGCATCAGCCATATTCATACTGCAGAGAGTCACATTATAAATTATAGTTTTAACTTAAAGGGATAGCACTGATTTGGTTATCTGAATGCAAGGAAGAGATTTAAGCACTTACAGCAGAATGGCTTTCTAAGTTACTTCTGGTAATGGCACCAAATAGAGTATTTTTTACCAATACAAATCATTATAACATCAATTGAGAATAGGCTAATTTTGTGCTACAACACACATGTTGGACATTTCTCAGGAGTGACCTGCCAAGATACAGCCAGTGGGCCAGTGTGTGGGTCTTGTCCACCCGGCTATGAAGGGAATGGTAGAAGATGTGAACGTACAGACACTTGTGCTAAATTGAGACCTTGTTTTAATGGTATGTTATTGGTTTTGCTGTTCCATACAAATTTTATCATATCACATGCTTAATTCTGATTGATACAAATTGTCTCTCTATTTTTCTGTTCAAATATTTGTTTATTTTTTACTGTTGACTTATAAGTTGAGTCACCAATGTGTGTTTTTATGAAGTTTATATCATGGCAACTCTGTTTTTCTGTCCTAACTGCTTGCTGATCTGAAAATTGTCTTTCTTCAGCATCTTTTATAAGTTAATTTCATCCTTTACTCTGTAGCAAACAATATGTTTTTATGATGGAGTTTTATGTAAATCCTTTTTATTTTGCATTTTCGCAAGGTATAACTAGATGGTCTTTCATGTATCTTCTCTTTTGTCTATGCAATTGTGTTGGCTTCTTTAATTTGATCTTCTCTGAGGTCTTTCTTATTGTTTCTTATTTCTGGTCTTTTCTTGTAGATGCTTACCAAAAGTAAGTTATATGTTTCTGGTGTCACAAAGTTTTCTTTAGTTACATTGCTTAATGCCTATGTGGCTTGTTATAAGAAGGAAGGCGCTTTACAACTCATTATCTTTTAGATTGCTATGGACTCATTTTATTGTTCTAATTTTTACTAGCAGGTTGTTAATTACAATACAAAACTTTCAAAACTCTATATGCAACTTTAGCAAATAAAAAGCTTAATAAAATGTTTCACTATTGTTTTAGATTCAGTGCAACATTTTATTATTGCCTTTCAGGCTTTGTTACTCTATGCTGCTAAACTGGTTATTTGCTACCAGCTAGTTTGATAACATGCTACATTTTACTGGAGAAATAGTCTTGTCCAGTGAGTTGAATTTGAAGTCACCTGTTTAATTGTTTGTTTGTATTTATCTTTTGGTAATCAGTTGTTCCGTTTTGCAATTTCCCACTTTGCTTTCCTTATGTACAATTTTTATTTTAATCATATCAAATGGACTGTAAGGAGAATATTTACACAAATTGTATGTTTTACAAGACTCATCACCATTATGCAATGGCTATAGTATTTGTATATCTTGTAGTGTTTGTTAATCATGGTACAGCCACCTTTAGTTGTGTTTCTCATAGAGCTCATTTGGTGGCCTTTTGATTTTTTTTCTCTTATTTTTTTCTGTGTAAATTTCAAAATGGTTATTTTAGAATTACAACTAACTATAAAACATTATCAGTAAAATATACTAGATACTACATACAAATGATATAACATGTTCTGTGGATGTAATCTTAGTTGTCCTAATCTTCTATTAGTAAGCTGAATTTTTTATTGTAACACATAAAATTAATTCAATATAGAATTTATTCCATGTCCATAATTTTATAGTTATAAATACCTTGTAATTTAACAAGGATATTTATAACATATGTACTAAACTAGAATACATGAATAGCACATGGAATAATAGTTTGTAGAACAATTAGCTATAATATTCTAATATATAAATAAATGTATCAAATTTAATCATGATGCACAATAATGTTCTGCATATGATAACAGCTCATCTATATCAATGTGAAAAACTATATAACAGATAAAGTAGACCCTGTACAAAGCGAAAACAGTATAAGTCAAATTCAGGTGTAAGAGCAACCTGTTTTGAGGTCCCATCAAGGTAAAGCCAGCCACCTACAAATTCTTTGGGTACTGGCTCTTGCTGCATGTAATTTAGTAGAACTGGAACACAAAAATCATTGTGCTTGTTTTATGAAATTTAAAATGGAATTGTTTCAATTGAAATATAAACTGGCTTACGTAATATTTGTCTACAATTGACACTTTTTATCGATTAAAGATGTTTTGTAAAATATTAATTAGATTTTCAAATTAAATCACCAGTACACCAATCAATGTCCATTTAACAAAATTTTATACTTATGTCAGTCATCCTGCTTTTTTGAACCTTGCAATTGTCTTGTTTGTAAGCACTAAGGTTATGCACTGTACAGAGTCTACTATATGCCTGTAACTTTTATTTGTTGATATACTTATTTTGACACATAACTATAACTGTGTATATGTTTGTCCACTCCCTAACCCCTCTCACTGTACAGGAGTGGATTGTCAGGACACTGCCAGTGGACCTCGTTGTGGACCATGTCCACAAGGTTACACAGGAGATGGCAGGAACTGTGTGAGAGTCATCACCTGCCAGGAGAGACCCTGCTTTCCAGGTATGTGACAAAATAGAAACCTGAAATTTGTTCTACACAATTTTGGTAGTGTTAAAACAGCAAACTGGATACATGCTTTTTGTTGAATTCATACAAATATAAATGGAATCCAGTCAGAGATATAAACAACCAGTATCTGAGAAAGTGCATAATTGATGACAGCCGCATGAATTACTTTACAGAAATACTTATTACTCTGAATTGTGGTGTGTTAAGGTCTATATTTTGGAGATATGAAAACATTTTAAAGGAATTTAATCAACGTAGCACTTTATGAGAATATCTTAATGACGTAATATACCATGTGTGTTTTTAACAGATTAATGCCTATTTACAAAGAACAATACAATAAGTGGATATTTTAGCTAGAAGAAATTTTCACTAATTTTCAAATTTTCAGAAATTCTTTCAAATAAATTTTCACTGAAGGGCTGCCCTTTTGTACTAAACCATTTCAGTATTCACCACAAAACCTGAGTGATATCTAATCTAATCTATTCTAATCCACTTTGCAGGCACAATTTCTTCCCCATAAACAATTATAACAGATATAACAGTTCACCGATTTTCATTCCAAAAAGTCAGTGTTTTTGTTTGCAATTGACTTGTGATGTTGTGCCACAGAGTTTTATTATTAAATGTTATGATTTTGTGTAGGGGTTAGTTGTGATGAGACTCTAAGTGGACCTAAGTGTGGACCTTGTCCCAGAGGATACAAAGGGGATGGTAGAAGATGTGTACGTCATATCACTTGTGAAGAAAGGCCATGCTTTGAAGGTATTCTGCGTTTGGAGTAGGCACACTATTAGATCTGCTCAGGAGTATTCAAAGTATCAAATTTACTGCAATCAACTCTAAATGGATCATTACATTTTATGTAACTGAAAGTAAGCAAATCATCAAATTCACTGTAGGAGTAAGCAAAGTGTCAATATCATTTCATGAGGAAGTGTTCAGCAAAGTACCATACTGACAATAGGATTGAAGCAAATTCACTACAAGTTTAAACTGAGTATCAAATTCATCCTAAGAGTAAATGTGTTAGTTTCACTGAAGGTGTAAGCAAAGTATCAAATTGACTACAGGAAGTAGCTAATAATCAAATTCGCTATAAGAGTAAGCAATATATCGAATTGAATGAAGGAGCAAGTGAAGTATCATACTCAAGACAAGAGTGAGCAAATTAAGTATCAAATTCATTGCAAGAGTTAGCAAAGTATGAAATTTACTGTAAGAATAATCAGCGTATCAAACTATCAGTGTATCAACTAAATTACAAGAGTAAGCAAAGTATCAAGTTTGCTTACTCCTCTTAATTACAAGAGTAAGCAAAGTATCAAGTTTGCTTACTCCTCTTAATTACAAGAGTAAGCAAAGTATCAAGTTTGCTTACTCCTCTTAATTACAGGAGTAAGCAAAGTATCAAGTTCACTTACTCCTCTTTATTACAAGAGTAAGCAAAGTATCAAGTTCGCTATATGAGTAAGCAAAGTATCAAATGCGCTACAGATGTAAAAATTCACTGCAACTCAGGTGTGTATCTTTACCTTTAAAGAATGATGCTTAAATCTAGGGAAGTGAAAGCAAATTTTAAAGTTGACATAAAATGCTATTGATATTTTTTTCATTAATAAGTTTAAAACTAAATGGGACTTTGAAATGGGAGTATATTTTGGACTTGGAGAGGGAATATCAATGTATTTCAGTTCTCTAATGTCATAATCGGTACATTATATTGATTTTCTTTACTCTTAAAAGCTGCAAGTTAAAATACGACCTAAACAGTATAAAGATAAGTGATGGTCACACAATTAACGTTTACACCATATGCATTCATGTGACTGTCTTGGAGTGTCAACTACCTTTTTCTGACTTTTTTATGAAGTCAACCTGATATTGTTACCCAACCAACAATTTTTTTAACTAAACATCAGTTATTTCTATTTTCAAACACCAATAACCACTGTTATTGTATGAAGTGGTTTAACTTTAGTTGGTAGTGTTATGAAGCTTTTGGAATGAATTTCCATATTGTGTAGTATATATTCTTGTTTATTTCTGTCTTAAGCTTACTTGTAGTGTCTTCCATAGAAATGTATATTGATCAGTTTCTCTTTTGTGGTCAGTCATATATTTACTTTGTATATAGCAAACTTGACTTTCTTGAAGTACTACTTTCAACAATCTATCTGTGTAATTGTGCATATATGTAAATATATTAGTTATATTTTATTTTAGGAAATTAGAGTCAAACTAATAGTGAACTTATTACGCATGGCTAAAATATATTTAGCCTATGTAATATTATTTAGGCCAATATCTGTTTTTCTATTGGACTGGAAATTACTCACTTGTAGCAGGTGTAACCACAATAACGTAACAACAAGTATAACACATTTGTATATGTGTACCATAATTATGTCTAACATTGACAGTTACCACTGATGTTTTTTTCTTTCATGTACATAATTGCAATAATTGTAATTGGATGTGTTCCACACTGACCCAGATTCCCATTATTGTTTACTTTTCCATCTTTAGCTAGATAACATATTCAATACATGTGTGTAACCAATGCCATTAGAACAAACCTCAGACACCTTAATATGTGAAACCACAATTTAATAAAACTGACAGTATCTTGATAAACCAACCACATTTATAGCCACCCTGACTATAAACCTATCAAAGTAATGGAGAAAAAACCTAAAAAGTTCAGTGTTCTCTGTTCAAAGCCCTCTGTTCAGTGTATTCAATTATAGATCATTGGTAAGTATAAGAAACATAAATTACATGTTAGTTATTATGGAATGCTAATAAGTTGCAAAGTAAGTATAATAATTTTGGGTTGAACAAGCAAATATCAAGTACAAAACTCTCACCAGAATCAGAAGAAAACATTTGCACACACAAATATAACATCAAAATTATCAATATATATCACATGCTTAGACCTTTCACTTGACCCATACATATACCATCAATAGAATCAACATATATCATATGCTTAGACCTTTCACTTGACCCACACATATGTGATCAAAAACATCAACATATATCACATGCCCAGACCTTTTACTTGACCCACACATATACCATCAATAAATTCAACATATATCATATGCTTAGACCTTTCACTTGACCCACACATATACCATCAAAAGCATCAACATGTATCACATGCTTAGACCTTTCACTTGACCCACATATATACCATCAAAAGCATCAACATGTATCACATGCTTACACATTTCACTTGACCCACATATACCATCAATAAATTCAACATGTATCAATTGCTTAGACCTTTCACTTGACCCACACATATATCATCAATAGAATCAACATATATCACATGCTTAGACCTTTCACTTGACTCCAATATTTAGTTTGAGTTTCATTCATATGCGGAACCATTTTTTATCAAATGATTTTAGTATAAAACATGCTATATTTGAATAATTTTGTGAGCCTCGACAATACTGATATCCTTCTCTTTTATTTCAAATATATAAACATGATTGCCTCAAATCAGATCATTGCCCAAGGGACAGATATTGTTGGAACATTATTGACTAAGCACATCAATTGACATAACATAAGACCATGTGACTTGTGATTACAAATGCTCGGTCTTGGTAGATGTGAAGTGCACAGACACAGACGATGGCCCTCAATGTGATCCCTGCCCCAAAGGATATTCAGGAGATGGGATAAAGTGTATACGTGTTATTACCTGTGTCGACAATCCGTGTTTTGAAGGTAGTATATTATCGTCCAGACCAGATGTCAGTCTGATATGTTTTTGTGAAGCTTTTAGCGCAAGGACATGGCAATCTATGTATATGTATACGTGTAGCAGCTTAGCTTGCATGGCTTTTACTTCATTTAGCAGCATTGTGGTTATTTATTGTTTCACCTTTGCTTTGGCTTATTGGTAATTTTCATGTTGCATATCATTATGATAAAATGGGATTAATTATAGAGTGTTCAAACTTGCCTTTATTCTCAATATTATATTTTGCAATTGTTTTCAGTTTAAAGCTCAGTATGTACTTCAGCCTAGTGGTCAAAGGCAGGCATATTAATGATGCCAGTGTACAGTAGTACCTATATTATCTGGACAGGAATCCACACCTCTGTTCTTCAGAAATTCGCTGTGATTTTAAAGGCCTGGTGGTTAACAAGTTTGGCATTTAATCTCTTATCTCTTACCTGTGTATACATAGATCTAAATCCACCTCATGGTAAAAAGTGTATTTTGCGAAGGGCTTTTCTTCATTTCACCTGTTAAAGCTGTTGAAAGGGATGTCAAAGCTTTAGTCACAGTGGTTGATGCTTGTATATATCTTCAGAGTAAAAAATTCTGTTTTAAACCCTTTTCTCTACTCTGTTAGGATAATATAGGTGCCACTATTATGAGAAAGGTTATAATAATTTATATTGATATACTGGTGAATGTAACAACGGGAAGATAGTGGAAAGGTCACTAATCAGGTGTAGTAAAAAGAATGAAACTCTTCTAAGAAGAACTCTGTTAAGTAGAATTTCCTGTTTGAGTAAAAATAAATATTAATTGAAATTTACCCTGGGATACATGATTACATAGCTTTTTTCTAGTCCCTTTATACTTCATTTAACAGAATTCAGTTGTAAAGACAAGTATGCAATAATGCCGATATGATACCGGACTGTTCAATCCAATAATAAAAGTTAGAGCTCATATTCTGTGTGTTCACTCTGTTGAGGATGCAATACAACAAGTCTTTTATTCTGAAGAATTCTCCATATGAGAATTAAATTAATAGGTATTGTCACCATAAAACATAGAGACCTATTTAAAATGAACAGAATTTCTTTAGTTTTAGACCAATTTAAGTATTTATTTATACAGTGTAAAGAGGGCTTGTGTGTGACTTTATTGTATCATATTAGTATTAGTGCATACTGCCCTTAAAGGATATTTTTGTTAAAATTGCATGGGTGTGACTTTCCTCCTCTTTACCGTGGTCATGTTTAATATGTGGTGGACTCCAAATGATACTAGAACATTTAAATAAAAGCTTAAAAAAATGAAAATTAAATACATCTGGTATCATCAGCAAATGGAATAATTTTGTTGGTCATGTGCACAAAATATTTAAATAGTACAGAATATTTGTAATTTTGAAAATCTTCAACTCTTTGAAGACATATCAAGATATATCCTTGTTTATTTTATTATAAAGAATTAAAATGAAGATTGTTTAATTTTCCAATAAATTCATGCTTGATTATGCAAAATCAGACTGTCTCCAAAATTGAAGAAAAATGGGCATGAACAAATTTAGCCAAAACGTTTACAGTTGAGGAATCTAGATTAATAGTTACTGTGTACTAGTGAGAAACTTCTTTATAGTTTATGAACAAATCGATACATTTCATAAGCAAAAGCCTAGTTTATTTCATGAATAATTTCTGAAACAATCTGTAGACTCTGCCACATATTAAACATGTACCCATTCGCAATGATTGTGTCACAGGTAAGTGTTGTATTACATTCTTTTTACATGGTTTGCATAATACTCTAAATACAAAAAGGTAAAATTTAACAGCCCAATTATGTACATCCAAAACTTAACTATACAGACTGTATAATGTAAATGTAAAATCTTTTGATAAATTGATAATACTTTTGTAACTCTTGTATGTACATTTTTGAAATATTGATAAATTTTTGTGTACAAGGAATACAAAATTATATATGAATTGTTGTTGCATGAATGTCTATACCCAAAGTGTTGTTGTATATGTTTTCATGGCTCAGTGTTTCCCATATAATTTGAGGTCTTCAGTGGCCTAGTGATTAGGAAATTGGCATCTAAACACCTTTATGTGGGTTCAGTTGCCACAAGTGGCAATGACAAGTGCCTGTCCTGGAATGACCCTGGCTGTTGAACAGCATGTAAAGTCCTAAACTTTGATTTTACATATATAATCTATGGCCAAACATGAATAAAAATTTGCCTCAATATAAGTATTAAGGAAAAGTATAATTATTTGTAGCTTACAGTATTAAAAAAATATTGTAATAACTTGATGCATACTTGATGCATGGCAATAATTTCATTGTGTGAAGATTGTGTCATCTCGATATGTGTATATTTCTTTACAAGAGGTTGTAATCTTGGACACAACCTAAGTGGTTTGTGATTACAAAATAGTTTGCAATGAAAACTTATGACCTACTCATATGCACTGTTTTCCCCCATCTCATCCTCTATACCTTGTGATATGATCTGAATAATGTATTAAAACCTTGTTAAGGTAGAATAGATGTTCCCTGTGGCCTAGTCATCAGCAAGTTTGGCATCTAATCACAAGCTGTCATCTCTGTGTGGGTGTGACTCGCCTCTAGAGCAATGCTGAGAGCCTGTAACAGTGTGACCCTGGTGGCTGAGTGGGATATAAAACACCAGCTTTAAAATTTTTTGAGCAGAATAAATTAAAACTATAAAATATATTTTAGACACTCACAATGACTATTAAATATAAAGATGTATCAGGTCTACAGAGTGCTTTTTCCACGACTAAGGCTCCAGATTAAGGTATTTTGGGAATCAGTTTCCAAAAAATGTGCAGTCCTGGACAGTCGGCTTGAGTCTGTTTTTGTCTGTAGTGGTCGAATTTTAAAAATTTCAAACATGTTTGATATTTGCCGTGTCTGTAACCGATCCACTTTCTCCCCTACCCACAACTTTCCTAGTCTCAGGCTCGGGGATGTACCAATTGGCTCTCAGACTGGTTTGAGGCTTCCTCAGGCCTCCTGGGACTAATAACAGATTTCCTAATTAGACAGCAATGGGCGATTTTTGTTGAGGTCTGGGACTAAGCCCAGGCCTCCTGGGACTAAGAGTCCTGGGCTTAAGAGTAGCAGGACGCCTCAGACAACATAGGATTGTGTAAATTTGGATCTGAGGAGGCCTCAGGAAGCCTGAGACTGGGGAAGTTGTGGGTAGGGGCAAAAGTGTATGAGTTACAGATGTGAAAAATATCAAACATGTTTGATATTTATACATACCACAACAGATCCAAACAGACTCAAACAGACTGTCCAGGACTCTGAATCCGATCCCTAAAAACCCTTAATCGGGAGTGTTAATCTTGTGGTGGAACGGGGACATTGGTTAGACTTATTTTGTTTGGCCCATGGTGATTCATTTTACTACAATTCGAGTCTACATTGTATGTCAAATTATACAGACAATTGAAATATTTCCCAAATGATGCATATTTGTAAATTTTATCCCACAAGATTACATATCAATCTAATTAGGGTTTGAGGGATGACGATTGTTTTGACTTATCCTGTGAAGTGATAACAGTTTTAAAATATGAACTACAAGGGTTGTTTTATTTATTATCCACCAAAATAAGTCAATATTTACCTAAAAATGCATCTTCATGAGTTAATTGTATTTCCACACTTTTCACTCATTTCAAAATGGATTTTAATGCAACAACAATGAGCCAAAATGCCATTAAAATACCTTTCATATGTTATTAATATGGGGATTTCATAATTTAAAAAAGATGTGCAAGTAAATGGAACATTTTTATGATTTACGCAAAATCAGCTGTAATTAACTTATCAACAGTGTCAGGTGCCACTGAATATAGGAAATTTCAGTTAAAATAGATTACTTGTGTAAGAGGCACTGTATAACTATGTTTATCCAGGGTATACCAGGGTGTGAAACATCTTTGTGGTTTTTTTTTGTGTTTTGTAGTTTTTAAAGTATTTTTGAAAATTATGAGCAGATGGAGTGCATTTGAACAATATATTACGTGACTGGAATTGGTCCAGCTTCCATGGCGAACCAAGTTCTCTCTTGCACAGATGTCATCATAAGTTGGCTTCACTAGCTAGTGTTTGTCCTGCTATTTAGGGTCAAGTTCAATCTATGGTGGATAATAAATTAATAGTATTTTCAATCCTTCAGACAGTCACATATGACTGTGAATAGTCCACCTTTTTTTGCCTTCAGGTAGCCAGTGCTATGACACAGATTCTGGATACCGCTGTGGACCCTGTCCCAGAGGCTATACTGGGGATGGTACCCGGTATGGATGCTCTAGGATTGCACCCAGCTGTAGAGACAATCCATGTTTCCCTGGAGTGGACTGTAGAGATACTTCAACTGGCTTTCAGTGTGGCAGATGTCCTACAGGTAAGAAAATAATTTTCTGGATATCATGACTGTTATGTGTATGTGTGTATTGTAGTGAAAGCAGTTCACACAGGGTCTTACTTAGACTTAGTCCGGACTTAATCTAAGTCAGGGACTGAAATCTAAGCCTTTTGTCTTCACCAGATCTTGCACTTAAAATGAATTTCACAAGGGGTGACTTAACTAAGTCCAAGCTTATCGAGTAACCACAATAGTTTTGTACATCATGTGACCCTTTATTGGAAGTCAAAATGTACTACTGGAGACATATTTCTCATTTTTTTGACACTGTTATCTCAGGAAAAAATGCTCTCTTACAATGGAAAACCCTGTTACCACACAAAACGTCCAGAGACTAATTTGAGAGGTGTTCTGTATGTTTATTCTTTATTTTCAGGCATATCAAATTTTGAAACAGAGGAAAATTTACAAAATTTATTGTTTACAAAAGTTAAGTCCACTCCCAGATAGACTTAACTTTTAATCCAAGACTATGTCAAAGCTCAAAATTGTATGCTTTCTGAAATCTGCTAAGTCTAAGACCACAGACTTAGCATGAGTTTAAGACAAAAGTCTTAAATTAAGTCTAAGTCCGGCTAAGTCCTAAGTGTGCAACTGACCCCAGTCATTTACAATTTTTAAACATATTCAGAAGTATTTGTAATGAATTTGGTTCTAAATATAAAATGTTTGTTAAATACATGTAAATATATATATATATGGCTAATTATTATTATTACTACAGAATGGAAATACATGATAAATAGCAATGTAAACTGTGATGATTTTCATTTTTTATTTATTTTTTGTCAGAAAATTGTTTTTCCCATTTTCTCTCATTTACCATGCACTTACAGTTTTCCTGTAGTATATTTCTGTTGATACTTAAATGCATTTAAAGCATGATAACTTTATAGTAGTCGAGCATTTTCTTCCATTTTTCTTTCAGATACTTTGTGGTATTTTGGGGGCAATTCTCCATATAACGGAAGCATATGATACCATAGTTCCTACTCATAATAAGACTTGTGACTGACTAAATTTGCTTCTTATATCTCTAAAGATCGATTTTTTTTAAATAAACAATTTTAAAAATAATAAATTATGAATATGTATAAAAAAAGTTCTTTCTAACTTTCAGTGTTGAAATTATCACAATAACAAGATGAATATGATACAAAATATGTCAGTTCTTCCACATAATGTGGATCTGAAATATACTGTTTTATTGAATATTTCAATATCAGTTGACAGATTAGCTTCTATTTTCCTGAGACTTTTTAAAAAAATCTTTTAAAATATGATTTAGTACCGTACAAAAATAAAAGTGAAGTATGTGTTTTGTCATTATAAAAATTTATGAGTGAACTCTTTTGTCTTCATGACATTTAATAAAAAATAAATATGTGAAGTAGATTGTATGTCTGAAGTTCGTAATGTATGATGTATGTGAGGTTTCCATGTATTAATAAACATGACAAAATATACTGAAACTAAATCTTACACAATAATTGGTTTGAAGATATGTTCTATTTTTTTCCATATTAAAACAGTGACATATTTTGAATACAAACTATTTTATCTTCTAGGTTTATAAAGAATGAAGTTCCAATTTTAATGTCAATGATCATCGCATGCAAGCTCATTAATTTAAATGACAGCTACAGTTTAATAACTGTGACAAGTTTCACAAAATGGCTGTCTGAAAGGTCTCTGTCTTTGTAAACGCCTATCCCCCAATCATC
The DNA here is from genome assembly GCA_964017235.1 of Sabellastarte sp. h YS-2021. NCBI lineage: Eukaryota > Metazoa > Annelida > Polychaeta > Sabellida > Sabellidae > Sabellastarte > Sabellastarte sp. h YS-2021. The sequence goes on along the minus strand of OZ024928.1, from coordinate 75,359,232 downwards.
TCTTATCAGTAATATATTGTTCTGAGGAATAATAACTTCATTAAATCATATTAAATCAAATTCGATCATCTTTTATTTGTTTAAAACATATGCAATTTTACTTATTTTAGAAGTTACTTCCAATTTTATATCCAATGTATTTTTCTATATCAACCATATTTTACTTCCAGTTGGTGTATGCCATTTTTGTGAAAGCTAAATTTGGGTCATTTTTTCCCAGACTACTCAACATGGTTTTCATTCTCGTAATTGCCCACCCCTTACTTTTGCCAACATTTGGTCTTTCCGCCCATGGGTAATTCTAAAAGGACTGACAGTAAGCTACACTGGCTTTCCTAAAAGTCTTACAGATATTTAAATAATATTCCTTTTCCCTTGAATGTGTTTGTATTTGGTACAACACTAATGCACAGAGTACGTTGTATTTTAAACTATGAACATGTCAAATGACATTGAAGGTATATGGAAAAAATACTATTTTTATATTTGAGAAGCCTAGTCAAAGACACTTACTTTGTATCATATTTCTGAAGGAACTATGAATGAAAGTTCCATCATTCTTGGAGATAAGATACACTTCACTCATCAAAAGGTTAAACACTTTGAGGACATCTTGTAAGTTAACACTCCTTTCAACTGAAGACATTTTACTAAAATGATTTACAACATAATGGACAAAGGTCTCTAAAACCTGTTAGGGTTGAGGATGGAATATTCAACACTTGTCAAGAAGCTTTGCTAAGTGATCAAGGCCAATGGAAATGAATCTAATGGGACAATTCTTTTGTGAAAGAGTGTTTTTGGAAAAGATTTATATTATATTGTGATGAAAAACATGTTAATTTTTGGATTAAAAGAAATAAAAAAATTTAAATTTGCAAAAAAAAAAAAAAAAAGAAAAAGGAAATGTGGTTTAGAGAACTGTGAAAAGTCTACATTATTCTCAAAGGCACTTCTGTTATTTAAATATGTATATGTGTCAATATTCTACTTTATTTAAAACTGCAAAAGTAAACAAGAAAATGTACTGGATTTGCTAGCATATAATTGCCAAACACACAAGTTCAATCTACAGTGTTGAAAAGATTGATAGCCACACATTATCTTCCACATTTCAACCATTATCTAAAACCACATGTTCTTTCATTTTGTAAAACATGATCAGACATGGTTGTGACATGTTGATTTGAGCTCTATGGTCCTAGAAGTGAAGGATTGGAGCACATGTTTTTTGATTTACCACATGACCAGACATGACTGTGGCATGTTTGATTTCAGCTCTATGGTCCTTGGAACAAATGATCTTTGATTTACCACATGACCAGACATGGCTGTGGCATGTTTGATTTCAGCTCTACGTACGGTCCTTGGAACAAATGTTTTTGATTTACCACATGACCAGACATGACTGTGGCATCTTTGATTTCAGCTCTATGGTCCTTGGAACAATTGATCTTTGATTTACCACATGCCCGGACATGGCTGTGGCATGTTTGATTTCAGCTCTATGGTCCTCTAAGTGAAGAATGGTCTGTCACATCTCAAGTCCTGGTTTTGATTCCTTTCCTGATCTGAAGTGGGAAAATTTGTAGTTCCTTGCTGCTGCCCAATGGTTTTTAGTGTACAAATAAAGTCCGAGGATAAGTTCATTAGGCCATAAGTTCTATCAATCATAGCGCACATAAAGTACAAACCTGAGGACTTTATTTTTATTATAAAGGCCAGTTCCATTTAGGGATACATTTCATTGCAATATCATTTCTTCCCATACTTAGTTTTGGCTGTACATAATGCTTCATATAATATATAATAAAATCAGGGTCAGGTCTTAGTATAAATAAAAGTATTTAGTACAAGTACCAGTACTTTTAAAATCGTTTAGTACAAGTACCAGTACATTTTTAGGAAATGTATTTAGTACAAGTACTTTTGAAAAGTATTTAGTACAAGTAGAATTACTTTTTTCACGGAAAAAATTATTGCTCAACAATATTCTTTTCATTTGCAATCCAATGTTAATCAATATACACTGCCTGTGGGTAACTTGGAAAGTAAACATAAAAAGAAAAACAAGACATAGTTCATACAAAAAATATCATGTGCAGTGCATGGATTTTTGGTTGTCTGTTAACTACAGCTCTTTATAATATAGAATCTTTGTCGACCAGTATGTATTGCTGTCCTCCACCCCTTCAAATACCTGTTGTAATATGGCTTATATAGTATGTTGAAATTGATGTTAATCCACACCAGTCAATAAAATCCTGGTGGGTGATGCTGAATAAGTAATAATTCATGTTAAATATAGAACAACCTAGGGAGACATATTCATTATACATTTTCTTATGAACTCCAATTTTTGTGTTTATTTTATATTTCATCTTTTTTTCAAATTTTAAACTTTAAAAATTTAGGTTTTTATTGATCTTGTGCTTAATTTACATATTGTTTTTGGAATTTTTGGCATATATTTGATGGAGACAAGGCTACAGAGGTGATAGTGTGACGTCTATTAATGATAAATGAATGACAAAATTTCAGTTCAAACCTGGTGACAGTTCTTTATCATTAAAGATGAAAAGGAGTATTTAGCCTTGTTGATGAAATGTGATAACATTTTATCCAAATGTGAAAATGAATTATTTGTCATCAAATCTCAGTTGGCTCTATAATTATGTGTAATATGTCTCACATCTTCTGAACACCTTATTAACATTTTGACTTATTTTGTTTCTCATATATATTCTTTAAATGGGCCCAAAAAGTGTGAGAGTGAAATGATAAGAAGCCACTATACTTATGATTAATGTGCTTATTTTATACAAAGTTTATATAAATAACCACAAATATACCCTCTGTTGTGCAACATTGAATGGAAGGCTTTTCCTTTAAAACTAAAGCTTTACCTACTGAGTTGTATGATAGAGTGGAACATTTAAAATTCACCACAATATGTGAGATTCACAATTAGGGGCATCCTTGTAAATAAGAAAAAATGATTCTTTCTAATTTTGTATCAGTTGGGATCAGAGGCCTTTTTTAATGTAGTCACAGAGATCACAAATATGTAATGAAATTTATACAAGTCAAGGAAATAGACAGGCATTTCATCACAGGTGAATTTCAAAATGTGTTACACTGCATAAATAAATAAATACTGGGTTTATCTTACACACCATAAAATTAAACAATTTACATTTTAAAGTATTTACTTTGTGAATCAATCATTGAAGATAATGAAGGGGTGATACAATGGGTGTTCCTGATAATCACACAAAAGCATGATGAGAATTACAAAACAAAACAAATTCTTTTGTGTTTTCTTTGAAAGTGATATGTCACTTCTTTATTGAATACATTATGTTTTGGAATATCCACAATATCAAGAAACATGAGTTATCTGTCACTTTTGTATGAAAACAAGTAAAGTTTCAAGAGGAATGTTACATGTAAATACTTTGTGGAATTTGCTTGAAATTCTATGATAATATAGATATCAACTAAGTGTGATAAAACCCAGAAAAGTCATATGTAGTGAAATGACCAGACAGAATAACTCAAAATATAAAATAACTTAATCTGATGAAGACAGTTTCTCACAATGTCGTGAAGTATGGTGGACAGAGTAACTCATAGAATAAAATTCAGTGCACCTTATAGGCAGACAGAGTAATTCTAAATGTTTAAATTCACATGGTCTGGCAAACAGAGAGAGTAACTCAAAAGTAAGATTCATCAAGTCTTATTGACAGAGTAACTCTACAAGTAAATACACTAAGTATTATAGGCAGCCAGAAGAAGAGAGACTCAAAATATATAAATTCAGTAATTTAAGGGAAGAGAGAGTCACTCAAAATGTATAAGTTCAGTTGATGGACTGATAGAATATCTAAATAATGTAAAATCCATTTAGTGTAAATGACTGATAATGATAATCCATAAAATACACCAGGTTTTGAAGGAGATGGTACATTGAATGGCTGTCACCCTAGAACGCCTTCGTGTCAAGATAGGCCCTGTTTTCAAGGGGTCAGATGCATGGACACTAATACCGGGTATATTTGTGACCGATGTCCCAGGGGTGAGGACCTGAAACTGGCATATATCTTTCTTTTTACCATAGCAAACCTTTGATCCTAATCCCTCTCACAGTCAGTACTAAATAACAGCTTTTCCTGGGTCAGGGTTTTTACAATGGTTTTGAACATGCTTTTTCCTTTATTAACAGCAAAAGTTATGTCTTTATCAGTGTCTGTCAGTCAGTCTTTTATGAAATTCTAATGTGTCAAAAGAAATACATGTACACATATATATATATATAATAATTTAAAACACTTGTCAAAGGTAATAGAATCTAAATTACTCAGTTGTTCTGCAGTTTATTATGTCCTTGTAACCATTGTATTGTGGTTTTATTATTTTATCCATCAATGGACTTCTAGAAGTCACTGCCCTTGGAATTGTCATATTGAAAGTAATCCATTACCATGAGTCAATTAAGGGTCATTTGGAGTCATGCATGGGAAGTATGGGCCTGACAATGATTGTAGGATTTGTGTTAATTTTCAGCCTCACAGTATGGCACCAGGGGTATTTGGTTCAAGGGTGTACAGCAGAACTTTTTTCAATGGAAATTCACCTTGTTATTTAGAATTATTGTTGGTTAACTAGAAATTATTTTGGTGAGTTGAAAGTTTCTTTCATAGCCCTTTAGGTTGTATGCTTGCTAATTATGAATCCAATTTCCTGGACAGTGAATTTAAGATTTGTACCTGTACATTTCTATCTCACAACCTTTATAAGCTGATTGGTATTTCCATGTGAGCTTTTTGTGGACACTTTGAATTAGATTGCTAAAATTCTTGTGTTACCCCATGCATTGTTGTTTTACAGCAAGGTAACATTTGATATCTGTACATTGTAATATGTTTGGGGGGCGGGTTACTGTTAAAAACCTAAAATCTGAAGAAATTCAAAACTTTTATGCCATATTTTTGTGCATTTTGTGACTTCTATCTCAATTTTATGGAAGTACTACTATGTTTTGGTTTCACGAGTTTTTGCTTCCTGTCATTAGGCCTATTTGGTGGGGATGTGTTAAGATGGACCTCTTTTCAGAATTCCAGAATCCGAGCAAGTTTGCATTGGCGGGATACAGAGGGGAATTTTAGTAGTTAGGAGGCACTTGTACATTGAATCAGGGTTTATAAAGTGTCATTGTATGACCTTCTCTTGACCTTTGACATTATACAATGACATGTATTTGTAGTAATAAATTCTGAGTATGTATTTTTGTGAGTTGATCTGCGTCACGTCATTGTTGATATCATAAGTCTAAGAGATGAAAACTTAGTAAAGAATATTTATATTACACCATTCAACACAAGATTGTGGTATTTCAGTTAATTGTAGTATTTTATTATCTATTTAGTGTGTGATTCTAATCTCCTGCTCACAAAAATAAATGTTATGAAACCTATTAAAGAATGTATAGAATATCGATAAATTTCAAACTTAATAATATGTAAATAGTCTACTCATTAGCTAATATTTCCAATTAGTTATTTTTGACCGAGTGTGAACTATTTCCTCCTTTCAATTCTTGGACAGATAAATCTAAAGTCTAATGTTTGATGGTTAACAAGAAAAATTTTGAACTTTTAAACACAGGAGTTTAACAATTAAAATATGACATTATGATTTTCATTTTTTTGTTTATACAGTGTAAAATGTAAGTTATTTGCTGTGACTAGGTAAAACTAACTTATAATCGAAAGCCCAGTTTTACTTTATATTTACAATCTACATGTACCTTGTAAATATAGTAAACTTTGGCTACAATGTACCCTTACAGGTGACCTTACCTCTTAGATGAAATAGTCTCATAACACTCCTATAGTTATGTTTATCCTGAAATTAATTCAATATCCATTTGCCTCTTTCATTTCAGCAACTGCAATTGCAGCGAGCATAAGCCAGGAAAATTAAGATTTTATTAACCATTTTACAAAATTAATGTTTTACATCAATTACATTTATTATATTTTACATAATTTTATTGATACTTCTAAAGTTTCAAAATGTCTGAAAGAACTTAATCTTCTGGAACTTTTGATTATAGGAAAACATGATATCCCTAAAAAAGATGGGAAGACAAATCATAAATGGTGATTTCTGTTCTGCTAACAATAATAGAAAGTAAATTAGGGACCAGAGGTGGTAGAGTACATACAAAAATCGGACTCAATTTACTCTCATATAAAAAGAGACTGACCCCCTTACAAAACAAAGAGGGTCAGTATGATATAAAGATTTCCATATCATTTCTATACAAATGTGCACTGCTATCCTTGTATTAGACTTGCTCCAAGTCTTTGTATTTGTAGCCACCAGTAACCTGAATAGTTAAATTTAGATTAGAAACTTACAGGAGTTCATTATACAACAAACAATCAGGAGTAAGGTGGGTAGTCACTGTAAAAACAAAGTCAGGGATGGCTGTTTCTTCAAAAGTCATACAGTATCCATATATTTCACAAAAGACAAAAGGACTTGGTGAAAGTCTATCCTTGTATTACAGTGTTTGACAATGATATGACAACAATTGTGTGTACTGTATGTCTTCTATGAAAGTGTCATGTTTTTGTTTGAAGATATTGGAAAGATGTGCAGTTAAACATTTAAAATGAACATTTGGTAAATAGCAGAGAATATCTACCTTGTAATATGAACAGTTATCCAATGGTCACACAGGGCTAGAGGCCTCAAGTTACTGTGGTATAAGCTAGTTTGTTAGCTTTCATAAAATTGTCATATGATTGTCTACACTAATGAGAATGATGTTTTTCAGCTTTAAGTTGAGAATCCGCTATATTTTTTAATATTCTCTTCATAAATATCTAAAAAATTTAGTTTATGAACAAAAAATTTTTCTTCCTTGAGGAATCATTTTTAACAGGTTTTTAAGTCTGTTCATTTTTTCCAAAAACTTCCTTCCTTGAGGAATCATTTCTAACAGGTTTTTAAGTCTGTTCATTTTTTTTTCCAAAAACTGCTGTTTTTTTTTGTTTTTGTTTCAGCTCAAGCCCTCAACTGGGACATTAATAACGTAGGCATAATCATTCAAAGAACAGAGTAAAGGCATGTATTGCTTTTTGTTTGCAGGTTATGAAGGTGATGGGACGAGGAATGGGTGTACACTGAAGAAGCCTTCCTGTGCCGACAGACCTTGTTACCCTGGAGTCAGATGTCAGGACACCTCCACCGGATTCAAATGTGGCAGTTGTCCCACTGGTAATGCCTTAATTTCTCCATCAGAATCTAACAGTATAATATTGTTTATGAAACATACTTTACAAGTGTTAACCCATCCCTAGATGTGGGTCAATATCCATGAACATTCTGCTGATTCTACTTCATCTTTACCAGCCAAAACCATGACTTTACTGTGAAATGTGTCTGCTTATATTTAACTGGAAAAGTGTTTTACTGCATAGACATATAAATGTTCTGGTATACTGTGTGTATATAAGTCACATAAAATTGTTAAATGAAATTATTCAGATTCCATACGATCCATTTGAATGCACTTATTGTTGAGTCTTATTGATAGTTTGAAGCCCACACCCTCCCAGACTTATAATGGTCAAATAGGGAAATTAATTTGAAAATAACATCTCTGTATAACAAAATTGTACACAGGTTACACAGGTGATGGCACAAGGACTGGCTGCAGGAGGCTGACTTGTCGGGATGATGTCTGCTTTACTGGAGTTACTTGTGTGTCCACAGAATTTGGTCCTAGGTGTGGCCCTTGTCCTGAGGGATACACAGGTAAAGTACATAGCACAGGCCTCATTCAGTAGAACTCTATTAAGTAAAAATAAATCTAATAAATAGAAGTAAATGTCATGTCTTCAGATGGCCACTGTGGCCTAACAAGCTAGGAACACAAAGAATGTGGGCTCAAACCCAGGTACAGGCGGATACATAGTGACATGGATGACCACTTAAAATGTTGGCCCTCTGTGATTGGGTCCTATCCCCAGGGGCAGGCTAAAGAACCATGAGGATGTTCATAAATGGTTATCCTTGACCCTCTGTCTTTCAGTTGGGGGAATGTCAGTAACTTTAGATCTGGGGCTGTACTTATACAGTCGGATGGGTGAAATAGCACTTTGAGTCCTGCAGTACATGGAGATATTGCGCTGAGTGTAAATATACAATACAATAATTATGCATATGTCAGGCATTTTCTTTCAGTCGTCTCTGTATGTATTAACTTTCCAGTTGATGGCCTCATACTTATGGGTCCACAGAGATACCACATCTCTGGCTTATGCACATTAAAGAATGAGTAACCCTTTATATCCATCTCACCCCGCTTCACCACTCTAGTGTGTGTATATAGTATAGCTCATGAGAGGTCACTGAAGGTTTTTCTAACATTTCCATATAGCTGTCCCAAATAAAAAATGATCTCCAAGCTATGTTGGATCGTGATAAAGATTATCCTGCCTAAATGTGAATCTGAGCAAATTGGTCCTAACAAAATATAAAATAGATTAAACGATAGATAGTTGAGTCAAATCTATCGTAGCTGACATGACCCCAGTACAGAAAGGTGTGACCTAGGTAGATGGGTCTCTCTATTACAGCACAGGATTGAAAAACTAGACACAACCTCATCAGAGTGTCTCAGTTCCCTCTGTAGATATGTCCCCTTCTCAACTTAAGTTGACTAGTGGTTCTTTCCACATTGGACCTGCTCCACCAGTAAGTGTTGTAATAAAAATAAAACCTTCTAAAATCACACTTTTAACTGGTCAAACAATGGGTTTTATATCATCTTTAATTGTCAAGGTCATATATGGACAGGTCCTTAGTGAATCCTTAGAATGTCATGCTGTTGTGAAGTTGGTCTGAATCCTCAAACAATGAGGCCAGGCCAAGTGATTAAATTCACTGAAACTCTGCAAAAGATAAGATTAAAGACCCATAGTTGTCATATAAATCTCAAATTTGACAAGAATTTTACTTATTTTAGGGTAATTTATACATTTTCTGTGGAAACATTTCCGATATTCTGTGGTGCCATTCTTTCAGGTGATGGTTCTAAAAATGGTTGTGAGAGGATCACCTGTGATCACAACCCATGCTACCCTGGAGTTGAGTGCTTCCCAACTAGTCGTGGGTTCAGGTGTGCTTCTTGTCCAGAGGGATATGTCGGGGATGGCACTAGGAGTGGATGCAGAAGAATCAGTAAGTGTAGCAGAAAAAGTACAAAAAATTTTTATTATTCTACAGTTGAGATCAGACTCTTAAAATGTTATATGGCAGTGAGTATATTGTGTGGTATAAACTCATAGCAGAATAAATTCTAACAATATTTATATCATTGAAATTTCAATCTTGATCTAGTATATCCAAGTAAGAAATGATAAAAGGTTAGAAAAGTGATAGATTGTTTCTGCCACAATAATTCTTTGTAAATATTGGACATTTTGGGAACCCTGGGATAATGGCATTTGAATACTTAGTCGATTGTCAATACCATCATGTCTTATGGTCATGTGATTCTGATTGTCCTACATATAGTAGTATTTACAAGTTACTATAAATATTTGGTCATCCATTAATTTTAGTGGACATTTGGCCATTAGAAAATGTTTTTTTTGCCTGTGATTGATTTTGCCAATATATTGGGTCAGTGACGTAGACTGGTATATTCCTCTTAAATCTTGTTTGATTTTGCCAATATATTGGGTCAGTGACGTAGACTGGTATATTCCTCTTAAATCTTATCAACACAAGTTAGTTACCACTGACTCTAATGACCATGTGAGTACATTATGATCTTTCAAGTAAAACTCTATTAAGTAAAGTTCCTTTTTAAGTAGAACTAATTACTTTCAGGTCCTTATAGTGCCTTCTTTCTTGAACTTTGACCTACCATCCAAAAATCTTGTTAAAGAGAGTTCAACTGAGCCCATTAAAATTTAAGTGTTTGCTTTTGTGCATATCTTTTACGCATATATATGCACTTTATCTAATGCATTTTAGGTGGGAGATATGGTTATATACTTCTTTTGTAAATACATTCACTAATTTTAAACACAGCTTGAAAGCTTATAACTTGTAGGACAATTAACTGTCTGAACAATGTTAAGAGGGAATTATTAAATGTTTGATTTTTTTCGAAATTCTACAATCAACAAAAAAGTAAACTACTGTAGTTGATACATTTGTGAAAGTCTATGAAAAAAAGATATAAACTTTGTTTCTTTGAACACCAAAAATAAAATATGAGTACTGCTACTACAATAATAGCATTTTCCTTTTTGGTTGATTGTGGTGGAAACAGGTGAAAACCACCATGTCTTATGAATAAACAGTAATCTTTCTTCAAAACAGTTTCATTTTGGGTCTGCATCTAAATGATGAAAAAACTTATAAATGTAATCAAATATTTGTTTAATATTTGGAGTAAAATTAGCATTTAAAATCTGTAAAATACCTCACAGAAGTGCCATTTCTGACTGTGGCTAATGCAAGTGGATGTCATCAGTGACAAGCAAACAAGAGCCCTCGAACACAAGACGAGTGCCGACTTTGCAAAATTTTTATGCATGATTGCAGCAGAGCAATGCTCCAGAATCAAGGATATTGAGCTGACAGAATGAGTAAAATACTTTGCAAAAATTTTGCAAACTAATAAAACATCAGATTTTGTTCAGTTGTAGGTGCAGAAAAACCAGGTTTTCCTTTTCATAATGACAACATCATAATGATTATAAATTCTATTGTTAATGCATAAGATAAATTTTAAGATCATCTTTCTTTAATTATCAGATTTAATTGTTTTCTCTGTAGTGTATTTAAATTATGTCTGCAGACTCTGTAAATTCAGAGTGAAAGTAGTCCTGTATTAGTATCTAACATGAGCATTCTTAAAATTACAGTCTGGTGTAAATTGTGAAAAAAATCGACTGTAATTTAAAAATGCTGGGAGTGATGGAAACTCAATGGGAATAGGTATCTGCACATTAGTTAATACTGCACAGAAAATGGTTATGGTTTGTATATATAAGAAATTATTAATACCATATAAGACACATGCAAAAGGTCATATTTTTCAGGGATAGCAAGGTTATAGTATAGTTCCTAATAATGTAGACCCAAATGTAACCTTATCGGTTTTACAATTGATCTGTTTCATCAACACTTGTCCTATGTTTTAAACATAATATAAACATCTTTGCAAGTTAGGATTTAAGTTGCCAGTAGCCATCACTGATTTTTTCAGCTTATGACTAGTCCTCATGAGACTAGTATTTATTCTTAATTCCTTACACTTTTATTTGTAGTGTTATGTCTAATTATGTACACATTTCTGTAAAAATGGACCCAAGTGGTCTTGTCCCACATGAAGATTACTAGTGGGAGTCCGTTGATTAATGCACTATAGTTATCAGGATCTTATTAGTCATACAGCTTATCTCTTCACTCATTGCAAATCACATGCCCAAAATCACATTACATTCTTGCCAAGATTGACATGAATAAAAATGATATTGGTAATAGTAGTCTGCTTTTAAGGATGAAGTACCATTTCAAGGCAGAATAATTTCTAGATAATGGACATATATTATATATTAAAGTGGAATAATGCAGGAATATCCAGCATGAGACTGTTTTTTTTTTGTTTCCAATACTCTTCTGGTTTTTATAATTGGTCATATGATAGCTAATATTATTTCATTGTATTTTCTGATTCAGTGAACTGGAACTTTGTAGTCTTTTCTTACAATTGCAATTAGCTATAATTATGGTGTAATTCTGAATTATATATGTATTTATGTAACCGCTGCACTGTTTAGATTAATATTGCAAGGTTTTCAAAAATATATTAGTAATATAATTAGCATATGGACTAGAATAACAAGTATGACATACTTTTCTTTAGCAATTTGCATAACATCAGGCAACGCTTTACAAGAGCTGCTAAAAATATCAGGTAAAACTACTACCGTAGCTACAATAATAGATAATGTTAGAGATAACATGCATAAGTAATATTCGTAACAATGCACATTTAGTTTTAATTATATAATCATAACATTTATAACATTATATAATAACCCTTTAATTTATTGAAGCATAGTCTTCAATATTTTATGTTTATAACAATATTAATCAAAGCCATAATCAAAGAGGTTAAACAACAAACACTGTTGAGAAATGTATAACATTTGACCAGTGGTATTGTGTCATTTGGTTTTAACAAGATAACTTCTTATGAAGTTAACCTGTAATTATTTAAAACAACAAAGTTTCTTTTTCTGATTTGGTACAATTTAGGTGTCCTTGACTTTTAAAGCCATCTAGTTGCCCCACCTTTAAGGTAACATTGGCATGCTACAACTGAACCCCAAATAAAGTTTGAAACAAAAGTGGCATTTTCTGTTTTCATTCAGTTTAAGTGACCTTAACTTTTTTTGCAGAGCTTTTGGGTTTTGCCATCTCCAGATAACATTTGGCATGCTGCAATAGAACTTCTAATACTTCAAACTCATTATTAAAAATTCATAAATAATAATCTTGACTTCAAAATGATTAATAAAATTTTCTGAAAAATCTTGCCCTTCTAGCTTTGGCCATTGTTCCTGCTCTAAGGTAAAAACAGTTTGATGAAATTGAAATGCTCGTAATTGTAGTTCTTCTTTCTGATTTGCTGCAGGTTAAGTCATCTTACCTTTCATTGAAGCTGATAGGTTCCATCTGCAAAAGTAAATTGCCATTTTCTTTGAAAAATACTTTTAAAATTTCTTGATCATCATTGTGACCCTGTTGAAACAGAGCCTAAAACAGCTTCAGATATGCACAAAGCAAGCACATATGTTTGACATTCTTTTTTGGATTAATGTTATGTTTTGAACTGGCATTTCTATTTCCTTTCTCAGATCTGTGGAGATAACATATACATTATGGCCCCCTCTATGTTTTTATTAGGTTGGTTTTATACAATGAAAACTTAGGGAAAGTTATTTTTCTGTAGGATTGATCCCAATAATATTTTTAATATTTCTGTGTAGTTTTTGGACATGAAATCAATCTTCATGGCATATTTTTATGTAATCTGTGATCTCTGAACATAGTTCTGTTAATTTTTACATTCCCCATTCTTAATTTGTTACATATACCTTTTTTAACAGCCCAGGAAGCCTCTGAATATCACTTAAAATGATAAATGAATACTTTAGTGTACAAAGTCCAGGTAATTTAAGTGTATAAGCACTTCTGTATTCTTAACAAAGTGCTGCTTTTAGAATTAATTGTTTCACACATTTTACTAAATAAATTGATTTATTTTTTCTAAAAATCAGTATAAGCGGTAATTTTTAATGGTTGAAATAGAATTTTATGTTTGCTTTTGAATGTATCACTTTTAATTTCTTACAGCTTCAATTTGTTGTAAAACCTGCCACATGGCATGTAGTGTTTGCAACAAATATTTCATTAAATAATAATTTCACAGATGGAAACTGTGCTTGGTAAAACATTTATAATAAAAACTTTCAGACTTTTTTAATGTCACTAGAACATGTGTTTTTAATGCTGTCCTGAAATATAGAACAGCAAATGAAATCTGATTACAACAGAGAAAAAATTAATGTTCTCAGCACATTAGTTTGCAAATCTGGAAGAAATTAAAATGATCTGTTTAGTATATTAATTTTTAGCAAGAATTTAATCTGTAGAAAAAAGCAGTCAGAATAACACACGCTGTAAATAAAACCTTTTTGAAAAAAAATTTTATCCCGAGCTTATAAAGGGTTTGTGGTAGTCACCTGCTGCCATTCAGGTGGCATCTGAGAGCTAGCTGAAATAAAGGTTATGGGTGCTTTACAGATCAAATGACTGGAGGCACTGATTAGGATTTGTGCATTGTCTGGCAACAACTGTTGTTATGGAATACTTTTTCTGATGTTTTTATACTTGTAAATTTCCAGGTGCTCCACAGGCTAAACCTTTGCAGTATTTTTCACCGAAATTGCAGGATATGCTTATCTCAAGAAAACTTCGTGTTGATTTAATTTGAGGAAAAATCTGGCAACAACTGTTGTCATACCAATACTTTTTCCATTTTGGAGATCTGTCATTTTGTGAATGCTCTGCAGACCTAACCTCTACTCTGATTATCATCAAACTTTCAGGTTATGTTTATATCCAAAGGACATTGCCACCAAACACTTACGTGTTTTTTATCACTCTATAGATTCTCACCAGATTTTCAGGTTATGTTTATTCCCTGAAGATCTGCAGTTGAACAGGTGTCTATCAAAATCTTGCAAAAACTGTTGCCAGGGCGATACTTTTTGTAATTTTCTCTATTTAACTTGATACTGTTCTAATTGTATATTGGAAAAAATTCACATATGTTTCCTTTAGTTTTTGTATACATTTTGTTGAAATTGAGACACACAGTCACATGTGATTTATTCCAGCCTGTGCTGACAACCCCTGCTATCCAGGGGTCAGATGTGTGGACTCTGACAGTGGACCTATTTGTGACCTGTGCCCACCAGGCTTTACAGGCGATGGCAAGACCTGTGAGAGGACAATCATCAGATGCTCCAGCAACCCTTGCTTCAAGGATGTCATCTGTACTGATATTGCCACAGGTTACCAATGTGGTAACTGTCCATTGGGATACAGAGGGGATGGAAGGACCTGCACAGATATAAATGAGGTGAGACAATCAGTATTTAAACTTGGTTACAGTATTGCAGATTGCAGAGTCTGAATAGAAAGGTTACCTATTAGAATCTGGCCCCTGGCTTTAGGTGTTCCATCTGTACTATCCTAGCCCCTGAAACTAGCTTTACACATTTATTGTATTTATACTTCTGTCTAATATGTTGTTTTCAGTGTGTGGAAGCCATGCCCTGTGACAGACTGACTACCTGCCAGAACCTGGCCCCTGGATTCAGGTGTAGCTCCTGTCCACCAGGCTTCACCGGCCCAGTGGTCAGGGGAGTGGGTCTTGAAGAGGCCAGGAGAAAGAGACAGGTGTGTATGTGGGCGGGGTCACTTTTCTCATCAGGTAGATACAATATGCAGTTGTTTGTGAAATTTATAATCCTTGTTTCTGTTCAGGTAACAGTGATAATGTTGATAAGGTAAACAGAACAGGTTTTGTGATGACAACACAATCTCAGGAGACCTAAAGGAGATATCTTTGGATCTTTTAAATCATACCTCACTTTTACACAGATGATCCTCAATCATATAAACATTTCAACTCAATTCCCATAGCAGATGTGATGAAATCAGTTGAAATTGCTGTTCACCAGTTAATCCTGGATGAATCCTAATATGACTCCTAATATGAATCTTAATGGGAGAGACCATAAAGCTAATCCCACATAAAAATCTAATTGTAGAAACTTTAATAATAAAAATGGCAGAAATTTGTCTGCCAGAAGCAAGGAGAAAGAGGCCTAAACCCAGTGCTGATCATAAATATCAACTTTCTGTCGAAGTTAATGCTTGTGCATCACCTGTCTCATCAGGTTGGTGTTGTTAGGTGGTAT
Organism: Sabellastarte sp. h YS-2021; assembly: GCA_964017235.1. Classification (NCBI taxonomy): domain Eukaryota; kingdom Metazoa; phylum Annelida; class Polychaeta; order Sabellida; family Sabellidae; genus Sabellastarte; species Sabellastarte sp. h YS-2021. The sequence continues at coordinate 75,343,636 of OZ024928.1, read as the reverse complement.
ATTTTGGTATTGTTACATGTTTAGACTATGTAAACTGTAACCTTTGAAAACATCATACAAGTAACCAGCTGTTTATACTGTGAAAATTTTATGTTTATTAAGTATGTACTCAAACTAGTATTGTGGGTATTGTAATTTTATGTTGACAGATCTGTGTAGATATTGACGAGTGTAAAGTCAACAATGGAGGTTGTGTGGCCAACTCTCAGTGTATCAACACAAGGGTAAGTCTGTGTGAATGGACATATTCTAATTCAATATCTTTTTTATCAATTGAGGGATGATCACAGATGGAAATATACTATAGTTGATTGCCGTTAGTTAGAATCTCAAGTGACGAGCAAAGTACTTCTACTTAGGAATTCCTGACAAACGTCGAAAATACATTCTAATGACTAGATAGTTATTAACACTTAATAGCAATTTTATTATCCACCATGCACCATTTTTTGACCCATATAATGGGATATACAGAGCGGGTTATATAATTTTTGTATACAGTGGTGCCTCCGTACCATGGATAATTAGTGTCAACAAGTTCCGGTTTTTCACAGATATCTTGGAAACTATGTAACTTATAAATATATTTTATATGTCATCAGAAAGGTCATCTTACAGTGCTTCATCTAATTGCATAAAATCCATGCAAATATGGCTGAGAATCACAAGTTAAATATCTAGTGTTTTGACTAGATAACTTTTCACTTGATTTGATTGTTAACTTGTAAATTATACAAAATGGTGGATAATAAAAGTGAAACATCCCTCATTAGACATATACAGAAAAAATACATCACTCATGAAGATTAACAATATAATACTTGTGCTATGCATTCGTATAATATTCTTATCTTCATTTGTGATATATTTTTTCTGTATATGTCATTCAGGAAGTTTTCCTATTGTACTTAACATATTTCTAAATACAGTTTGTATAAGTTAGTCCATCAATGGACTCAGGATATTTGATATTCTCATTTATATGGTAATTGTTAATTATTTTATATAATTATTCTTGCGGAAAGAATTTTAAAATAGACGCCACAAAGCATATTATCTACAACTTCCATTGCATAATAAGTAAAATATATCAATACTCACCTAAAAATTGCAAAATAAATTTAAAAAATAATATAATAAGCAGTGAATGTAGCCACATCAATTTCTAACTTCTGAGTTCTCTGTCATTTATGATGCAACAAAAATCAGCAGAAGCACCAGAGATATCTTTCTAATGTTGTATTTTATACAATTATAGTATTATGTAGTTGTTACATGGCACTTGTTTACATGAAATCAGAGAAACTTGTTTAATGCAAGGGCACCAGTGCACCTAAAAATGTGCATTGGGCCATATCTCCCAAATCCAATGCATTGCATGCCAGATAATAAATTGGTTTGCAATAAAAAAATCTATTATCTGAACTATTTTTATCCATATTTATTCCTTATTTTCAATTTTCTACTTTTTTATCCAAAAATACCACTTCTGTTATCTAAACCTTCTTTTATCCAAACAAAATCTCATTCTCCCAGCAAGGTTTAGATGCTAGACATTCTTCTGTATTTGCATCTTCCAGGGGGGCAGCAGGTGTGGAGCATGTTTGGATGGCTATTTTGGAGATCAGAATATTGGCTGCACAGCAGGAGCAAACCTTTGTCCTGATGGTAGAACCAACTGCCATGAGTACGCCAACTGTATGATATGGCCAGGTATATAAGCCTTAATTGCTTAATCTGTGCTACAGTTTTCAGTGTTGTCATGAGCAAGGGATATGATTTTGACTCAAACCAAATTTAGGTGATTTTTAAATCAATGGTTTAATGTAATGTAAGAGTACTTTTACATCACTTAATCTCTAGATGATTACCACTTCTATGCGGACGACACTCAGTTGTTCATTCACTTATACCCTGATGATAGTCTCAAGTCTTTTGACCGTCTTAAATCATGTTTGAATGATATTCAGGTCTGGATGTCTGAAAACAAACTCAAGCTAAATCCTGATAAAACAGAATTCATAGTCTTTGGTGCCAAAGACAGACACAAATGGCTCAGTGACTCACTACCTGTCAATATCCTGGGTAACTGCCTCTCTCCCGCAGATGTTGTACGCAATCTGGGTGTTCTGTTTGATGCAAAGTTTTGTTTCACCAATCACGTAAATTCTGTTATCAAATCCTGCTTTATCAGCCTCAGGGACCTTCATCGTATCAGGAGGTTTCTTTCTGTGGATACATCAGTGGTGATTGCAAATGCTCTGGTCAGTAGTCGTTTGGATTATTGCAACTCTCTTTTTCGCAGTTTGTCATCCCGAAATGCTACAAGGCTCCAATATGTTCAAAATGCGCTTGCACGGTTTGTCACTGGTGCTTCAAAGTACACTCACATTACATCCACCCTTAGGACACTCCATTGGCTACCCATTAGACAACATATTATCTTCAAAACCCTAGTTTTGGTCTATAAGTACCTCACCACTGGCCAGCCTAAGTATTTTGCACCATATCTCCCCTTGTACAAATCTGCCGTGAATACAAGACGTTCCAATCCCAAAAATTTGTTCCTTCTGGTTCCCTCTTACTGTCCTTCCATCCATAAATCAAAGGTCCATTTTAACAATAGTTTCTCATATGATGCCCCTAAGTTATGGGATGATCTTCCATATGATATACGCAGTGCTCCAAATCTCTCCAGTTTCAAAAGTCGACTCAAAACCTACCTATTTCAGAAATCATTCCCACCATAGCTTCTTACTACCGAACACCGGACCGCTTCCCTGGCAACAACTCGGAACATGTCTAATGTCTCATGATTTATGCCTTACGGATTGGATGGTGTGCCTTAGAATCCGTTGATACGGAGATTAAGCACCTGGACAACTGATTGAGATGACAAGCTCTGAGGTGATTGAACCAATAAAGGGAGAAGGAAAAATCACAATCCACAGACATAGCAGGATGGCATCTTTCAGAAAGCACCTCAAAAAACCTACCTGTACACTAAGGCATACCCCCTTAGTCCTACTCACTCCCTAGTGTTCTCTACTGATACTGATACTGGTCGACTGTTTCTGGTTCTGTTGCGCTTGGCACACCTTAAACACAAAATCCTTCAAAGTGCTTGATTTATGAGTTATAAAGTGGACTTCTTTTGATTAAAATATGTACTAACAGAGGCTAAGTCATCAAGGTACTGTGTCCATAGACAGTTAAATGAATTAACCTTTTAAAGAGCCCTTTTAAGATGTAATAATATAATTTCTACTTAAAATCAGCTCTCTAAAGTGGCACGAACCTTGCAATCTTCACTCGGAAATTCCTGAAAACATCTAATTTATTTGTGTCATCACTTTGGCTCTCATTGCTGTACTTGACTGTTTATTGAATCTTATATGACTGGAATTCATTGCACACTGAAAGGTTCAAGTGTTTCCAATTACAACTAACTGTCAGTAGGTGTTCTGTATTCCATTTGTAGCAAGTTATGACATGTACCAATTCATCAAGCCGATTAATATGCTTACAGGTTTGAGCCGCTATGTATGCCAGTGTAAGGTTGGCTGGGCTGGAAACGGTCGAATCTGTGGCAAGGATCAAGATGTAGATGGTATACCAGATGAGAGCCTACCATGTGAGGAACGATTCTGCAAAGCAGTAAGTGTAAAACAGTGTACAGTATGGTCATTTGATGAACAGAGAATTTAAATGCATATGATTTAAGAAATTACTCCAAAATTAAACAGAAACATATGAATGGAGATGACAGTCACAAAGTTCACATGACTATGCTATTTTTCTTCAACAGTTACATAAAAAAAGTAAAAAAAAATAAGTAACTATATAGCTTGAATATTACTTGCAGTTCTGAAAGCTTGAAATTTTTCACTAATAATTAGTAAATTAAAATGAACTCACCAGCTGCTGTAATCAGCACTCTTCTAATTTCAATTTCCTGCTCTGTTGACTGCTGGTATAGATGTTCTCCATATTTCTGTTCTATACTCTTTTTGTACTTGTTCACATTATATAACTCTACGTTCTTTATGTTGGCATAAAAGGTGGTTTCCGCACTTTCGTCTCAGTTCGATAAACTCTCATCATCCTCTTGATGACCTTCTCTTTATATAAGAAGTCATACAGTGACTACATCAATGGTGACATCGGCTCAGCCTACAATTCACTGCTACATTTCACTGCAATATTTTAATTTTTCACAAAGGAAAATAATGAAAACCATATATATATTTTGTATTTTAGTTAGTTCCTGCAAATATATATGCAAATATATATTTGACAGAATTTTAAATTCTGTTGACAGAACAAAAAATTGAATATAACCTTGGAAATCCATGGATTTCATTGGTTTGGAGGAATTTTAAGTTCTGTAAACAGAATAAACAATAAAGAAAGTTTAAGTTTAGAAAGAAAGTTTAATTTATTAAGCAGATCACAGAGATCAACTACTCGGGGGGGGGGGGGGGGGGGGGGGGGGGGATTTGTAAGTACATGTATTGAAAAGTTAGTGAACATATTAAATTATAAATGCACTATTATAAATGAAAGTGAATGCCAGTAAAGGATGTATTTAATATCTGTCTTATTCATTACTTTTCCTTTTAATTTTAGCACAGGTACTAAGCCCCCTTTAAAATGTTAAATACTCACTCACTGTAAAAGAAGTTAAACAAAATATAGAGAATCCGGATTTGATCAGGATTTTAAGTTTTGTCAACAGAACTTAAAATTTTATGTTCTGTCAAGATATTTTGACAGAATTTCAAATTCTGTCAACAAAATTTAAAATCCTGTCGAGAGAACTGAGAATTTTAAGTTCTGTCAACAGAACTTAGAGTTTTAAGTTCTGTTGATAGAATTTAAAATTCTGTCATGACATATACATCTTATAATATTTGTAATTTAATTTTAATTTTGAGCTGAAATTTGACAAGTTTTGGGATGAAATGTTCATACAATATTCAGTGCTATTTTATTATATAGAAAGCTGATTCAAAAGGTTCAGAATCAGTTGTCAACAAACACTTTTTTCCCCAAACTGACCCTAGACTATCACTTTCGAACATTCTTTTCTTAATTTAGCACACTGAGTTAGCCCTTGTGGGAAGATATTGGGCAAGCAAAGCAGTAGATTAGATTGAATCAGAAAGCTTATAACAGTTTTTATATTTGATTGTAGGATAACTGTATCGCTACACCCAACAGTGGACAGGAGGATGCTGACAAAGATGGCATTGGAGATGCTTGTGATCCTGATATGGACAATGATGGCATCCCAAATGATCCTGTAAGTAAATGTCTTCATCTTCCACGATTGATGAAATGTTAGAAATATTGATATTCTAGCCCTAGCTGCAGCTAAGTGTCTGGAAGTCCTGGAGTGATTTTCTTTGTGTGTTCATTAATTTTCCGCACAGATTCAAGGATCCTGTTCCTGAAATGTTCTGAGTCCCCAATGTTTTGCACATATAACAATATATATATATATATATATATTGCGATTGATATGTGGTATGGCCCTGTGGCCTTAAAACTTAAAAAAAGAACCTTGTTTGCGCTTGTGTGTTTGTTCTTATTTCCATCATTAAAACAAAAACATGTAGACTCAAAGAGTTTTTCATTAGATGGTTAAAGGGGACCCTTCTGTTAGTTTGAACCCATGGGAAAGGAAACAAGTATATTCACCAAATTCCAGGTACATTTATTGTTTTCATGAAGTTGATATTATAAACTCCCTGTAATTGAATGTAATAGATGTGAATTTTGCCTTTAGCATGATATTTTTTTTGTTCACAGAAAGTACACATTTTTAAATGAGATAGTCAGTTTTGAAATCAACTTAACTCAACTCTGAGTAGGTCATTGGACAATCATTACTAATAAAAAGAGTAACTCCGACCTTATTTACTGTAGGAGATCTTGCTGACTCATACACACTTTTAAATTTACATCAACATGATATTCAATTTTAAATACAATTCATTCATACAGTATAGAAGCGTTAAACAGTTTATGGGTCTAATTTTGGTTAATTTTTGACTTTGAATCTCACTAACACAAAGACTATATTTCATATTTTTTAATATTAATAGTTTAAATATAAATAGGTGTGCTATCCCTTTGTCACTGTACCAAATATCATTCTGCTAGTATTTATGGAAATATTAAAAATTTTACATTTTTCTGTCTCTAATTGATGAAAACCTTTGAATCAGAAACTGGGTCTATTTTGAAAAAAAGGTTAACACTGAATGAATACTTCAACTATTTGAGGTGTACCATATATGGTATTCTTGTATGTGGTCAGTTATCAAATAATGAGACTGTTTTACCAATTTCTAGTGTGAAGTAGTGTCTCTGCATGTTTTAGTTGTAGAAAATGAAATTACATTGTATGTTGTTTGGTGGAAGTATTATGATCACTTCATGGATTTTTGGGACGACTTTTTTCCTTCAAACCTCAACAACGCGTACAGTATTTCATTTATTTTCATGGTTGATAGCTCAGATGTCATCCTTTATTATTATTCCAGATATAATTGTCCAAATACTTGTAGAAATATTAAACAGATATTTTCTTTGTTTCTTATAGCTAAAAACCCTGTAATAAGTGTATGGGTCTATTTTCAAACCAAAAAAAATGTTATACTTGACTGATTACTTCAGAGATTTACCACATATGTACTGTTACCTGCGGTCCCTGAGGAGTGACCGAATTATGATTTTAAATAGTCCAAATGTAGGTATTGTTTTCACCCATGGCATTTAGCTGTGTGGACTGGTGGGAGGGCAGGTGGTCAGGGATACATATCTTTTTTTGCCTGTATGTCAGAATCCATTAGGTACAGGATGTTGATCCTTGGTAGGGATAATGGGGTGTCATATGGCTCAGTTGGTATGGTGTCCAAGGTTTGGGGATCAATCCTCACTGATGCCAACTGTTTCATGTGGGATAACACCCTTGGGCAAGATGTCAGCCTGGACTGTGCCTCGCTCCACCCAGGGGAAATATGGGTACCCAGCTATAAGGGATACTGGCTTCTGTGCCTTGCATGGCAGCAATAGGTAAGGTTACCAAGACTAGTTATCCTTACTGGGTTAATACTGTGTAAAACACTTTGAGCTAATAAAAGAAAAAGCCCTATATAAGAGCCCAGTATTATTATTATTATGGTTAAGTCTGACCCTTGATCTTGACTCTGTCAGAATGTTTTCTACAGTAATATTTGAAACATATTTCTCTGATGACAATGATATATGGATTGCTGCAACCGATTGTTACCTCCACCTAGGAGGTATTATTTTCATGCATGTTTACTTGTTTGTTTGTCTTGTTTGTGTGTTAGCAGGATTATGCAAATACCACTAGTTGGATCTTCCTGAAAAAAATCAGATGTGTCCAACTTAAATCCTGTTAAGTTTTTACAGTGATCAACTAGATAAAAAATAACCTTGATTTACCCATTTACTGTAGAAATAACACACGACTAGCATGGGGTTATGCAGGGTTTTACAACGAATAGCGATATTAGTAACACAAAGGTGAAGCCTGAGTGTTTCTAATGCACTATGAGTTGTAAAACCCTGCATAACCCCACGCTAGGAGTGTGTTATTGCTATTCTAACATGACATTTTATATTTTATCCTTTTTTGATGTAGATTTATAATGCATATTTTTCGAAATTTGACTTTTAAAAAGTGAAATGGGATTATCGCCCATCTATGTAAAACTAGCCGTGAGGTTATGCTCGGTTTTACCACTGAGATTGACCAATCAGAATCGCGGACACAAGTCGCGTGTCATGTTAGAATTATTGTTACATGCCTTGGCACAGGTATGAACTCTACAAGTGCTCTTGTTATATGTAATTTACCTAATTCTCTTATTTCCATTGGAATTTAATACTTTAATTAATAAATTGTACAGCTTCATAACTTTTAGTTTACTAATTAATGATTTGATATTGCTATTGAATTGCCTTGTTTTGATACTTTGCATACATTTTATCTCTCTTATGTGTTATTTGTCGTGCCCCTTTGTATAACTTACAAAAATGTAAGTTCTTTATGTAATGGTGTCTAATACTGTTTCCCCAGGCTGTTAAATTTAATTAAAAGTAATGAACAGAAGAGTAAAATTATTGTAATAAAACACCCCATGAATAAATATGTGTTTAAACTTGTAAAGATAAATAAAAAACAAAGTTTTTAAATTGAAATACTTGAAAACACACCACTACACAACTAACTTGGCAAAAATAGGCTCACAATTTTGTCATTGCCCTTGGGTTACAGTCTGTGTATATGGTAAACTTGAAACAGCTGGGGGTTCAGTCAAGTGTGACCTTTTTATCAAAATAGGTCCATAAACTGATTGAAGTGTTTTTGTAAATTAGAAACAGTAAAAGTAATATTTTTAACATCTGCATAAATATAAGGGTATTGATATCTAGCACAGTATTAATGGGATAACACACCTATTATTTGAGGTATTAACATCAAAAATATATGAAACACTCTGTGTTATTGAAGTTCAAAGTAAAAAATTCACCAACATTAGACCCATAAACTGATTAAGGCTTCTACAGGTGCAAGATTTTACAATAATAACCAGAATTTTTAACAGTGATGATAAAAATAAAACATAGAAGAAGTGGACCTATACATTTACTGTCTGCTTGGCTGTAATTAGATATGCATCATTACTATTGTAATATTGGGTCTGTGTGTTTGTCAGGGGCCACGGTGGCAGAGTGGTAACACTCTTGTCTCCCACCTCTGAGGCCGGGGTTCGCTTCCCGGCACGGCCTCAAGTGGGAAAGCTGGTAGTTTCTTGCCGTTGGTCGGCAGTTTACAGTACAAAACCCTGACGAACTGTATGTACTGGTTTCCTCTGCCCTTCCAACTACCTGTCTTGATATGACCCGTACAGTGTTGAAAGCGACGTAAAAAAACCCAAATAAATAAACAACTGTATGTTTGTCTGTCTCTCTGTCGTTGGACTAAACTTGAAACCTATACATTGGATCTAGGTCATATTTTTATGCAATGGGGGGAGGGGGGGGGGGGAGAGTCTACTTACCATGTTTAGGCCCTACTCCAAACGGTCTTAATCCAGATCTGGAAAATGAATTGATTTTGGGGGGTTAAATGTTACATATACATGTATATGCCTGTATATTGTTTGCTTTTCTTCTATTATTTTTCTAAAAATATTAAAATTAATTGGAACATATATACCATATATAAGAAAACTAAGTGAAATACTGCAGTATAATAGGACAGGTCAGTTTAACCAAGGAAGATAGACAGTTTGCAAAGTGAAAAAAATTACAGTTTATTAACTGAAATTACAAAAACCTTTCCATGTTAATGTTCTTGATATCAAATTTTGTCCAGAAATTGGACTTTAATTAATAAATACAATTTATCATATATAACTAGACTTTATTGAACAAAGTACAGCTGTCATATAGGACTACAGGCCTGTATAATTTCAAACTATTATGTTTCAATAAATTATTTTCAGCGAGTTATTTTTGGCCTAAATAATGGACATCCATCATTTACATTCTGTTTCATTTCATAAGTCAGTTAAACTATGTACTTTTATTCTTTAAAATTAAATCTTAATTGCTTACTTTTTATCATGTCAGCTGACTTGTCAGTCAGCTGACATTATGGCATCACTCTGCGGCGTGGACGTACGCGTACGCGTGAGCGACTTCTCCTCCGAAACTACAAGGCCCAGAGACATGCTGTTTTCTTTAAAAGATAGCTTATCTACCTAGCATGAAAAATTGTTCAAGGCATGCAGATCTATTTGTTTGTCTGTTTGCTAGAGCCATTATAAGTGAGGTAACCCCCACCCTAAGTATGAAAATTTTAACACTTTATCACAATTTTCTCAGTGACTATTGCAGGGATTTCTCTAATATCTTGCACATATGTACTAGGTCATAAGTAGATTCCCTTGTGTGAGTGTCAGACCTGGATCTTTCTTAATTATGTTTTTATGAATTTTTTAAATAATTTTTAATGCATTAAAATTAATGAAATCATGCACTAAATCAATTATAACTTGAAAAGTATTGTATTTAGAGCATTTTGTTAAAATATGTTAGTCAGCTACTTTTTCCATAGCTACAACATGGTGAGTAACTTGGGTGTCTGTCTCAATAGCTAAGCGAGTAATAGCTACTTTTGGACTTTTCAGTAACTTCCATCATGAGTAAAATCACTTGTAACTTGAAAACTATTGCATTTAAAGAATTTTGTGTAAATATGTTATTCAGCTACTTTTGGGTCAGCTATAACATAGTAAAATTTCAGACCTGTAGCTCATGGCATAGCTGAGTAATAGCTACTTTTAGGTTATCACTGCTGAGTAAATCACTTATAACTTAAAAAGTATTGCATTTAGATTATTTAGTTTCAGTATGTTATTCACCTATTTTGGGGTCAGCTATAACATAGTAAAATTAAAACTATTGCATTTGCAATACTTTCTTTAAATATGTTTTTAACTTACTTTTTACACCTTAACAGTTACCTTCTTACTTTCCTTCTGAACACCATTTCCAGGGCACAACTTTTGTGTCCTTTTCTTCTGTCACTTCTACTCTGAAACTCAAAAGACACAGTCAGCTGACACAGGGCCCGTTCACGGGCACTGATTGCTTGTTTTTGAAACTATTATATACACTACGGTTGTGTTTTGTTATATTTTGGTTGATAGATTATTCATAATGGTTTCATTTTTGTGAATAATAATGTCACTGTGTTGCTGGATTAGTTATTTTGAGATGCTTTCAATGAAGTTTAATAATGTTGATTATATGATAACCATTTTTGTTGCTTTAATTGTTTATCTACTATAAAACATTTTATTTTTAGAACATTAATAATGTTGCATATTTATTATTTTGCAGAAACTACCAGTAATTTAAGTATAAATAATTTTATGAATTTGTTACATTTCCAGGGCATTGGTTATGATCCTTTTGTTGAATATAAGGTAAAATGGTCGTACTAGGGAGAACAGATTCTTAGCTTATAGTCATCCCACATTTTAATACCTCACACAGCTAACCTGTATGTTTCCACATGACTACAGGTTTGATTGTGGGTATAAAAATCAACTCGCAACAAGGGCTGTCAGTAGTACTCGAGTACTAATCAAGGGACAGACTAATGAATACTAATACCTTGGTTACACCTTTCCTTATGGTCGTATCTGTATCTATTTGATTACCGTTTGACTGACCTTGTTCTCATCTCACTGAACATAGACCTCTAATCTTGATAGTACATGTTGAAGAACAAGCTCCTCTATATATCCATCTCTTCCCCTCCTCACTCATCCAGCTTGTGGATTGTAGTACAGCTCATGAAGGTTGCAGAATGTTGTAGCGAGGCTTGCAGTTCTAGAGATCTCCTTTTTTTCTGTCTCCAAACTTTCATGAATTGTGACATAGTGTGATGAGTACCTGTCTTGTCACTAAAGTTAAGCAGCAATGAGCTATATTAGTCCTTGGATCGGTGACCGCCTCAGTGCACTACTTGTGTCTCTGATGGATTTGCGGCTTGTGCCAGTAGACTGAAACCCCTGTCGGCCTTGTTCAAATGTTTAAATCACTTCTCTGAGCTGTGTCAAATTGCCCTGAACATATCCAACCAAAATCTGAATCCAGCTAAATTGCACCAAATACATCCTACACAAAATATGAGGTGGACCAAACCACAACTGAACATAGATGAGCCTGTGTTGTTGTACCTGGTGACCCCAGCATGAAAAGATGTGACCTTGGTATTAGGAATTTCTTGTGTTTTGTATCAGTGGTTTTGTAAACATTTAGATGGACCATATTTTATAACTCTTGAAAAGAATGAATGAGTAGAGTACTGATAAAAGTACTCGAGTACTTACTAATAAGTTATTACTCATTTCAGCCCTGCTCCTGTAACATTTAATATATTTAAACCTAACTGAAATTTTTAAAACCTGTATGTTATAATATATAATCATATTTTCAGGTTAAGCTTTTAAAACTATTTATCTCTGTGTATTTTACCCATCCTTTCAATTGTTGTGTTAAAATATATATACAACAATGAAAGGTTCTTCTGTCAGTTGAAATATTTAACCTTGTATATGTAACCATTCATATTTTTTGCTAGAGGTTTGGCAAAATAAAAGTGAAATGTTATTATCTCCATTTTAGCTGTACTAATTTTTTTCCTATTATTATATTACCTCATTATTTTGTATTTCATGAGTTTGGGTATATTTTTTTTCAAATTGGTATTTATATTTTCAGTCCCATGCATAATTATTTGTTCCCACATATAAAGTTAATTTTATTGCTGCTATGTATAAATATGAAGAAATGGGATATCGGGTTACTATAAGGAATCCAATATTCCAAGGTTGTAAAAATAACATATTTTTTGGTTCATGTCTAAAACAGCTTATGTTTTATAAGGATGTTATTTGTTATTATGTTAATTCTTTTGAAAATTATGAACATCATTGAAAAGGAAAGAAATTTCCAGGTCAATCATCTCAAGGTTGTTTTCCAGGTCATGTTCTATTGGAGAGGGTGCTCAAGAGTTCAAGGACTCAAGATACCATTATTTCAGTTTTGCATTTTCATCAGACATCTTGGATTATGTGATTTATAACTTGTATACTATAAGAATGATTTCTGGTCATTTTTACCTGAGAGTACTCAAACTTCCCATCCAAAATTTTAAACTATTATCCAGGTTTTGGCTTCTTGTGTAATATGCTGTGGCTAATTCATGGATTTTTGATGTTAGATACTTGTCATGAGGGCATGTTTTCAGATTGGTTTTGTCATGCCTTATATTCAATATATTTGAGTATACAAAAAACTAATGGCTTTAAAATTTAAAAGGTGTTACATAGTGCAATAATTTGCCTTCCAAATAAATATTATACTTCTGACTTTAACAATATAATATAAATTAGTCAAACAATATGCCTCTAAAGTCAAAGTAAGATAGAGGTGAAAACAAGTGTTGATTTACACAAGTACAAGAAATTGGATATTTAGTTTAAGGGTGATATAAAAGTCTTTTTGGGATCTGGGATTTTTTGCAAGTGATGACTCCAACAAATTTTGCTTTGCTTTATATTCACCATTAAGAAATAACTATTATTACAGCCATCTTCACTATAAGCCGTAGATAATGTGGCCAGCAACACCTGATTGCTTGTTTCAGTTTTGGTTTAGAATTAAATATAATTGTTGTCCGTATTTCATATTGTCTGCACAAAAAATGAAGATTCATCTTTTGCAAGTTATATCTGTTTTGTTCAATGCAGATTCAGTTGAAGTTAAAGAAATTTCAAAAGCTGAAAGGTCGATAAACATCTTTGTTATTATAGTTCAATAGTTTATCATAATTTAATAAGAGATGTGTTTGCAGAATATACATCATATTTAAATACCATTTTCTTCTGTCACTAGTGACTCTTTGTAGATTTAGTATTGCCATGGTATCAACAGTGGCAGATTAGAAGAACTCTATGCAATATTTAGCCATTTGTTATTTAATACATTTTTAAGTGAAGCATTCTTCAATAATAAATATGTTTACTGCAAATGCCAAAAATATCACATTTCTAGATGGAATTTTTCTTAATTTTTCTCTCATTACAAAGTGGCATCTTTCAATGTTTAGTTGTTTCATCCATATCCATGATGATACCTTAGCACAAAGCTTTATTCCATTATTTCCTGTGGGATTAGTTTGGAGTTTGTCTTTTTGTTCCTTTTATACAATAGTTGCAATTAATATCAATCTGTGTCTTGATAATCCATAAAAATACATAACTGTACCTGAATAATATAGATTTTTTTTAGAATAAATATTTCACAGTTATATTAGTGTTAACATTTTTAAATAGTTGACACTAACTTACAACCTAATCAGTGCTTATTTAATTCTAATTGTTTAGTTTTTTAGAAAGCTGTATTCACCTTCACTTGGAACACATATTATATGAAAACAAACTTAAATTTTTAACATTCTCAATGCCCTCTGATATATGTCATTTAATGTCTCTTATACTCTCACTTTGATATTTTATTCCACAGTTAATTGCCGTGTTCACCATCCATTTTTTTTCCATATTTAAATATTCAAGGGTAGATCTTTACCTTATTTATGTGGGTTCTTTCATATTACACCTGGTCCTGATGTATTTGTTATATTATTATGAATACTTAGAAGGGCAGAAAAACGACTATATACTGTTGGTCAAGGCTCTATACTGTAAATTCCAGCCAACACCAAACTGCCAGCTAACCCACTTGAGGTTGGGTTGGGATTTAAACCCTGATGCCAGGGATGGTAAGTGTGTTGCCACTGTTCCACTTTGACCCCTGAGTTGAGGACAGAGGTATATAATAGGAAAACTTCCTGAATGATATATACAGATAAAAAAGTGTATCATGAATGAAGATGACAATATTATACGAGTGTGTAGCACAAGTATTATATTTTTAATCTTCATGAGTGATATATTTTTTTCTGTATATGTCTAATGAGGGATGTTTTACTTAAATTTATTTTCCACCATTTTGTATGATTTATGACTTTCAAAAACCCATATTTAAAGAGAGAATTTGCCAAAGGTTGTCATATATATACAGGGCACCAGTCAATATAAAACCCTGATTTTTAACCTGCCAAATGTCAGCCATTTCTGCATGGAGTTTTATGCAACAAAAATGAGCAGAAGCACTGTAAAAAGATCTTTTTAATGATATGTAATACATATATGTTTGTAGGTTGTAGTGTTTGATATATTAATGGAAAAATCGGAACTTATTGACACCAATTATCCATGGTAGGGTGGTAGGGGTGGATCATAAAATTATTATTTTTATTGAGGAAAATCATAAATGTTGCAACAAATAACTGAATGAGGCTTCATTGGCCTTAGAGATTTGGAATTTTTAATTTAATTTTAATTTTGGGGCCTTATAATGTGGTATCAGACACCAAAAGGACTGAAAAACTTTGGGAAAAGATTGAAGATCCATTTGAATCTGAAGCTTGATTGCAACATAAACTTTGCCTGCAACCCATTTATTTTTATGTTTCTATTTGATGCTTTTGTGAGCTAATGATTGCAAAAAAAATGTATACCACAATCACCACAAAGATTTTTTTATATGTTTAAAAATACTTTTAACTACCTAAATCCTCACTGCTATCAGCAAAAATTGTATTTATGTGTATTTATATTACTTTAAATAAAATCACATGTTATCCACTTAGAAGAAAAATATGCCAAATATTTTTTCTCAGTTTACTGAACTGATTGGTATCCTATTTTTATAAAATATAATTGTCTCTACTGCTGTTAGATTTTCAGCTAAAACAAAGCAATCGCCTGGTTCCCTTCCCTTTCCTCATCCAAAAGTCTATATGTATTCACCGATATATAAACTCAAGAGTTAACTTGTATAGAAGAGCATTACAGCAAAAAATAAAGGTAAGTAGTTGCACCCTACAAGTTCTTCAGAATGGTTCTCTTTGGAGGAGTGTTGCTTGATATTGATTTGAGGGCCACAACAATTTCATTTTCATGATCCCAGTGTGTATTTTTCAGGACAACTGTCCCTTTGTTCACAACCCAGGGCAGGAGGACTTTGATAAACAGGAGGGAGGCTTCACAGATTACAGAGGAGATGCCTGTGACAACTGTCCACGCAATCCCAATCCTGACCAGACTGACACTGATGACGATGGTTTGGGAGACCTCTGTGATAATGATAAGGACAATGATGGTATGATAAGAAACGTTCAAATAATTTTTATACTTTATGTGGTCAAGTTATAATGGGTAGTTTTCTTGGACATAATTGGTGTAGAGTTGTTGGTGAACATTTTTACACTCTCACGTGTACTACTGACTTTCCAATGAATTACACTGTAGGCTGAAATTCAAACACGTTCGACAGCATGGTAATTCTGTATTTTATGGTTTGGTGATGTTATTATATATATTCTTCAGGTATCCCAAATGTTCATATGGAAACTGAGTAATGATACCCTAAACGGATACATGTGGTACTTATAGAGAAATTAAAAAATATATATATACCATGAATGAAAATGATATATATAATATTATACAATGCTTTTGCCCAAGTATTATAATGCTCATCTTCATGAGTGATGTATTGTCCCATATATCTGATTAGAGATGTTTTACCTTTATTATCCACCATTTTGAAAGCAGCACTTGTTGATGAGATTTTAACTCTCATTATGCATAGTATGTGGCACCAGATTGCAATCGATAATAAATACAGATTGCTATGATAATAAATATACTCAATGGTCTATATATATATTTAATAATATATCACTTTGTGATATTGATGTTCTGACTGTATCTTGGATGAGCATGACAACTGTGTGAAGGATTTTGTCATGCTTCTACTGTTATCCTGAATAGTCATGACAACTGTTAGCTACATGGTTGGCCTATTTGTGTGTTTTCAACATTCCTTACATTTAACAAAATGCAACTTTGTGATATTGCTGTCATGGCATATTGCCAGGTACTCTGAATGAACATGACAACTGTGTTTACCACTTTGTTATGCTTTTATTTTTCTCCTGAATGATGATGACTGTTTGCTGGAACCTTTATACATGTGTTAATTTGTAAAATTTGTGATGTCACAATAATACCAGGTATCCTGAATGATCATGACAACTGTGAACTGGTGTCCAATCCAGACCAGAGGGACACTGATGGAGACCGTGTTGGTGACGCGTGTGACAATTGTCCTCTTCAGTACAACCCCTCACAGAATGATACTGACAAAGACTTGGTGGGAGATGCCTGTGACTACAATAATGACAGGTATTCATTTGTGTTAAGTACTTAGGAAAACAGCAATGAAGGCTTTTGACTACATTTGTAGATTACCCCCAATGTGATTTAAAGCATAATCTCAAAAACAAATGTTAAAACAAACAATGAATTGAAATTTTTAAATAAAACATCAAATGACATTTTATAATAGAAATAAACTACTTCTGCTTACACTAAGTCTTAGTCCATTACTTGAAGCTGCTTTGTGATTGGATTGCTGATAACTTCCACTTAGTTTTAGTTTATTTCAACTGTAAGACTCAAAACAACAAGAGCATCCAGATAGTGCATACCCCTGCCAAGGGCAAACAGCCCATATATTGCTATTGAGTTCAGTGATAAAAATGTCACTTAAACATTTCCTGGGTTCAGACAGTGATGTGGTAATAAAACCTTAAACAACATGTGGTCCACACATGAACCCCAAGTACTGAATACAGACATAAAACCTTTAAAATTATTGTCACAGTGACAGTCACTTTGTGATAAACCGAGTAAACTGTTAATTAAACATGACTAGTGCTCATTCTGTACATTATACATGTGCTAATCATGCAGATACGTATCGAAGGTACTGACAGAATTATTCATGCAGATACTATTAACATTTACTGACAGAATTATTCATGCAGATACGTATGGCAGGTACTGAGAGGATTATTCTCCTTAGTCTGCAGTGTTTATTAACTGTTACTCATGGCAACTTGTAGAAATCACCCGAGCCCTGTTTTGGTCTGATCTGAGCTGGTGAAAGGAACGTAAAACCCAAGTTTTGAACCCTTTTAAACCTATAGATCATTGTGATAAGTTGTCTGCATTTCAGGGACTTTGATGGTGTTCAGGACGTGGATGACAACTGTCCTGATGAACCCAATGCAGACCAGTTGGACACTGATGATGATGGTAGAGGTAAGGAAAATAACTGTTAAAGCACTGGAAGGTAAATATATTATAGTCATTATTCATTGAGCAGCAGTATTATGTGAATAACATTTAACAACTACTGATAATTGGCAAATTTTAATTACCTGTAAAATTCATACATCTAAAGTGCCTTTCTTAAAACTTTGTTTTAATTTTTAGAATAAATAATTAATTTAGGTAAATGTGAAGCTTTATTCTTAGTCCTGTGGATATTAAAATGTGTGTCACCTGTTTCATGATGAATTTTCTGACTACTGGAAGAAAATATGTGTTTTTTTTACAAGAACCCCCGCTTAGTTACATAAACTTTTAAGCTGAAACCAGATATCTGAAAATTTGCCACATAACAAGACCAAATATTTGAATAGTAGTTTTGCTTTTTTCAGCCTCATAAAATATTGTCTTCAGTGACACATATTTTTCTTGGAATTATAAAGTTCTACTGCAGTGGTACACATTAAGTTACGTAAACAGATTTTACACAATATTACAAACACTACATTTACAATACAGTGAGTCTGTGTGTTTGTATTATTTTCTGCATTACATTTCTGTGTATTTAGTATTTACTTTCATTTAAAATGTTTTTAATATTATACTTTTTAGGAGACATTTGTGATAATGACGATGATAATGACAATGTGCTGGATGATGTAGATAACTGCCCTCTAGTGGTGAACCCCAACCAGCATGACTTTGACAGTATGCATCTGTTTTCTGTAGTCTCGTGGAGTCCTTGGGAGCTAAGCATAGAAATAATCTATCACTAAACTTTATACAGAATTATAAATCTGACTGACAGATAAGCACCATGAAGGCAAACAAGAAGTTAAACAAATTATTAAAATCCATCACTGGGCAGATTTTATGCAAAATTACATTCCTTTGGCAGTTTAAAACCACAAAAAATAAAGGCGAAGTTCAACATAATAGTTAACATCCATCACTGGGTGAACTTGATGCCAATTGGCCATTTAAAACAATGGAGGTGTTTTTACTATTCTAATACCATAAGTAAGCAAATATATATTTAACCTTATATATATTAAACTATAAAACCATTTTTGTTTAGTAGATGGTTCTTTTTACAAATTTGATGATCAACATTTTACAGATTTATCTTCTAACCATTTTCACATCTCGACCAGTGAGAACTGTAGACAGAGCGTGTGTCGTACCAGAATGGTCATTAAATTGGGTAGAGGGCCAATTAACTCTCACCTCTGGGTCGGCATTTACAAAGATTCTTAAACTTAAATTCATGTCAAAACTTACTTCTAAACTTATCTTTATGAGTTTATGCTTAGACTCAAACCTTTCACATTACAAGAAATTCTTAAATTTAAACTCACCTTAAAACACAGACATAGACTCATTTTCTGAGTTTATGCTTAAATTCTCATTTGTTGAAGTCTTTGGTTTCAACTCAGCTCATGACAACATATAGGATTCAGTGAGGATCTTACCCAGTATAACCTTAGTCATTACAACGGATGGAAAACTCTCAACTTTTTATACCTTGGTCTCAGTGGCCAAGTGGGTGTGAAATTTAGCTAACAATCTCCTTACTCACACAGCTGTGTGTTTGGGTTCAAATCCAAATCGTGAAAATATGTGGGAAATAGCAATAATCTCTCTCAATATGACACTTAAGAGAGATGTAAAAACCCAAAATTTGACTTTGGGTCAGTTATCACATGCTAACTTTTGCAGTTCAAAAATAACTTATTTTCTTGTTTTATATATATTTACCACTTTCAGTGCTTGATATATATGTTGAACAAAAATTGAAAAGAAAACCTATTGTTTCTGCTTGCTTATGTCTGGTTTTAATGAGAAAATCCTTTACCAAGCTTTTTAAAGGCATACCATAATTTTCTGTAAGAACTGCCTCCCTAATATTGATAACCATGTTTGTTACCTGTTGACACCAACAGGAATTTAGTCCAAAAATACTAGAGAGAGATAATTAATTGTAACATTAACATTATGTGATTCTTGTTTAACTTGTGTGAAGATCTTATATACCAGTGCCATTTTGTTGTTATGAATGCCCTACTTTTGAGAAAAACAGGCATATAGCATTGGGCGATTATTACAGAAATTATGGTATGCACATTATACGTAGTGATCCTATGTTTAGTCTCTCTCTATCCAGACAATGGTATTGGTGACATCTGTGAAGGAGACCAAGATGATGATGGAGTACTGGATGAAGATGATGTGTGTCCAAACAACAAGGAGATTTACAGAACTGACTTCAGGTAATGTCAAAGCAAATCCAGAATGAATTTGACAAAAGATGGAAGACATGGAATAATTTATTTGAAATTGCTGAATAAAGAAAGATTAAAAGAAGATCATTTACAGATGGAAGGTATCAGAAACAAAAACAATCTTTTCTATCTTCAACTACCATCTAAGGTTTGTATGCGAATTTGTGATGCAGTGGCAAAACATCCAATTTCTCCACTCACCTTATGTCGCTGTATGACACCGAAACACAACTTATATACACAATAGACCACACCTGCAGTTGCCCTATCATAAAATCCATCTGAGCATGCTCACAGTGAGACAGTCAGAGGCAGAAATGTTAAACATTTTAAAACTTCCATAGCACATGCAACAAATTAAATGTTTTGCCACTGTGTCACAAGCTTGCATATGGACGTCAGATGGTAGTGGAAAGCCTGGAGCATGTTGACCAATGTAAGCTACCATGGGACGTACTGCCTGTAATGTGATTGGGGGTATAAGTAGTCTAAATTTAAAGGTAAGTGTTTATTGATTGTTATTACAGCTGAAGTTTTATCTAAATCCTTGCAGAACATATCAAACTGTGGTACTGGATCCTTTTGGAGATTCTCAGATTGATCCCAATTGGGTGATCCGCAATGAGGGGGCAGAAATCATCCAGACAATGAACAGTGACCCAGGACTGGCTGTGGGTGAGTTATGAAAAGATATAACCATTCATTTAGATATAAATATGCATTGACATAAAAACAACTTTTATGTATAATTTACAGAAACAACCTGTGTTAAAGTTTCTGATGGGTTACATATTCTCCAACAATGCTTGTATTAGAATATCTAACTTTGTAATGACTCATCACAATGAACTCTTATCTCTAATATGTTCTCTCTCTCCCCCCCCCCCCCCCCCCCCCCCCCCAAAAAAAAAAAAAAATTTTATTTTTCACAAAAAACTTAATAGATTCAATTCAGACTGAAAAAAAACTCTACCACAGTATGTTAAATTGGTCTCTTCGGGGCAGCCTTCGAAAGTAAAAGAAGATAATTAAAATGTGTGGTAATATTAAATCAGGGAAGATTAAATGCCCAATTCAGTCACAAAAAACAGACTGTCACAAATGAGTAAAAAGTTGCCTACAAGGACATATGAGTAAAGAGTTGCCTAGAAGGCAAGGACATAGAATAGGGGTTTCTGTACAGGAGATTTGTTGTGAATTCATACATCTTGCTCCATTATCTAAGCAATATATCTTCTCTAAGGCTGTCTCAGAGTGCACTGGTACTTGAAAACAGGTCGTTTATGATGACAAACTAGGTGCAAGCTAGTGGTATTTGTAAAACTGTTAAAAGATTGTTTATTTCCATACATACATGGATGAAACCTGATTACCTGCCTGTTTAATCACAAATATTTGACATTGATTTATTGGTACATCCAATTGCTTATTATTAAAAGAAAGATGCTAAGACTTGGATCAGTCACTCAACAACGGATATCCTGCCCAGATTTTAACAAGTCATACCTCTAATCTCAAGCTTAAAGTTAGAGCTTTAAGAATAAAACCAAAGAACAATCTCATGGTATTTTTGCAGGGTATGCCCCATTCAGTGGTGTGGATTTTGGTGGGACTTTCTATGTGAACTCTCATGTGGATGATGACTATGCAGGCTTCATCTTCAGCTACCAGAACAACAAGAACTTCTATGTGGTGATGTGGAAGAAGTCCAAGCAGACTTACTGGCATTCAACACCTTTCAGGTAAGTTTCGTCCGAGATCACATACTTAATACAACAAATGTGTATACACTGGAAACCCTTTACATAAGCTTCATGTGAATATAGCCTATTTTGATGAATTCAGGTGTAATAAACCACCCAGGTGTTTGTCAGTTATATGTTATAAAATGTCATATCCTAATCTTATAATCAGCCTTGGCTCACAAGAACACACGCCCATAATTCTAAGAAGCTTGAATGATTAAATCTAAACAGTTCTAGATTTCAAAATGTCACAAAAAATTAGGTGAACATCTAACATCAATTCAGTTGGACTGTAGTGTACACAGACTTTGTTTGTGTAAAACACCTGACAGCTCAAAGAAAAACCTGTACCTATGGTGGCAGTTTTGCATGATACAATGTACTCAGTTTTGGAACTTCTTGTTGTAAATATTTTGATGAAATATGACATATAATACTGAAACAAGCTTTGTTTGTTCAACCATCTACAGGATGAAATCAGGGATGATGATAATCTGAAATTCATAGGCTGAGGGTGTAAACCATTGTCCTCTTGTTTTTTAGGGCTGTAGCTGAGCCAGGCATTCAGTTGAAGGCGGTGAAGTCTGACACAGGTCCTGGTGAAGTGATGAGGAATGCTCTATGGCACACTGGTAACACCACAGGGCAGGTATGTTGAGAGACAAAGGACATAATCTATAACTGAGCACTGAAAATGGAAGGTGGCTGATGGTTTATATATAGTAGATGATCGTACTGTCAATATGCTCATTAAGTCGATCGGTCAGTATTGACAGCTTTACTCAACATAGCAAACTTCATTTGATTTTGCAAATAAACAAACACCCTTATCATGAATATATTCTTCAAAAATAATCGCGCAATGTGTTCCAGGCAGATATATTTTTATATTTTCTGAAATAAACACTAAAATATTACCTCAATACAGAACTAAACCATCTAGTTTATTATAATACAACTAATATAAAATCTGTGTACAAATTTTTGTTCGATAGATATAATTCATCATCTCATAGAAAATCTTTCATCTTGTTGATCCCAATGAAAGTGGTGGTACTAGGTGATCGACTTAATCAATCCTACAAATAACAGTCTTTTGTCTGCAGTTTCAAACCCACATACATGGACACATACACTTACCTTTTCCACTATCATATATTCATGGCAATATTCATATGAACATTTATAATTAGTACCACTATGTTTGAACACTTTAATAACTTTGTACAGGTGAAGTTACTGTGGACTGACCCAAGGAATGAAGGCTGGAAAGAAAGGGTTCCATACAGATGGGAACTCATCCACAGGCCAGCTGAGAGCTTGATTAGGTAAGATCTTTAACCTTCTAGTAACGTAAAGTTTACCACATATTGTTTGGGATAATCTTTTTACACAAAAACATCCACAGTGCATACTTTACTGAATGTTAATTGCCAAAGTATTACAAGTGGTAATTACAACATCTGGATGCTGCATGGTTTGTATGTAAATAATAATTTAGTCTCTGCCACCGTGACCTAGTGCCACCTATGAACCTTGGTTCAATCCAGGTACCACAGATACATAGTGGCTCAGCAGATCACTTATTGACAAAGTTTTGTAAATATTTGCGCTGAAAATGTTTTACAAACGTTTAATAGCAACTGGTTTTCATACCCATCATTTTAAAATGCTTTAAAAATAGTTTCTATGAAATGTTTTAAAAACATTCTATCAAAAATGTTTTATACCAGTATTTTCAGAATGCGTATTAAACATTTACCTTCAAATATGTCCAAACAAAGATTGCGGTGCGCAGTAGTAGTAGGGGGAATTTAGAGGACTTTATCAAAAATTGAACCACGTTCAACCATAAATGTAAGAATTGAATGGGGCACAATTTCTAAGCCACTCTCTTTCAATTTTAGACATAAAAATAATAGATATTGAATTTGCAACATTTTTCTAACATTATCATTAAACATTTAATAAATGGTATACATAAAACATTTTAAAAACATTCTATTATAAATGGTTTTTGTACCCATCATTTTTTAATCTTTGCCAAATGTTTCCTTTCAATGTTTGCAAACTGGAAAGTGTTTACTAGGTAGTTAGTAGTGAAGGTGTGCAATGAGATAATATGGCCTTGGTTTGACCTTTGACCTTGTCAGAGTGACCTTGATCTTTTAAAATCTTGTTCGGGCCTTGTCTGGGAAACCGTAAGGTGTAGGAAGTTGATACTTGGTAGGGACAGTAGTTAGGTGTGCATCATCATAGTATGACCTTTAATCTTGGCTCTGCCAAAGTATGTTCAACTGCCATTTATGACAAAGATTGTTGCAACTGATTATTATTTGTACTTTTACTTAATTGTGAGGTATTCACTAACAGCTATACTTTAATTGATAGATTTTACAGCATCATAATTTTTAATTTAACGATTAATACTGTCATCTTGCTTATTGAATTATCTTATTTTCATACTTTATCTTTACACACATTTTGTGTTTCTTAGACATTATTTCCTCTATATACATATTATTTGGACCTTTATATTACTGATACTGCTCTAACAGTCTCCCGAGCTTTGTACTGTTTCACTACTTCTATGTCTCATGGTGTTAAAAACTGTAGGCTGTGGGGTACGGGCATCTCTAATACTATTTTTGTACTATTTATCCAGGATCTCTTTTTATAGTCTTTTAACATCTATTTGCTTACTATTTTCCATCATTGTTTACTGGTTTTTCAGAAATTTATATTTTTCAAGAACTGTGTGTAATGTTTTTTCAGGATCCGTTTCTATGAGTATAACAGCTTGGTTGCAGACACTTACAACATCCGTGATGACACACATAAAGGTGGCAGGTTGGGAGTCTTCTCCTTCTCTCAAGAAAATGTCATCTGGTCTGATCTGGTCTACAGATGCAACGGTAAGTCACGGAGATAAAATTCTTTTGTAATAAGCTTTAAAAGAGCTTGCGTAGCAGATACATGAGTGTGACTCTCTTCACTGAATAGTTTTTGAAGTAATACCTGATTGTTTATATATGTTAACTGACAATCTTGGTAAATTTAATACTATGTGATAGACTTTCTGGAGCAGGGGAATCAACATAACTTAGGTTTTTTTTTGATAAATTCAAAGGGCTGATGAATTTCACTAAATGTACTATCAGATCCTTCCAACTATCTCTCATCTAATTGACAACAAAGACATAAGTTTTGCAATCTTCCATAAAATCATGCTTGATAATACATGTATCCAATGACCATTCCAACGAGCATTAGATCCTGTGATTTACTTTGAACTTGAACTTGTTATTGAATATCAAAATAAAACAACTATAGGAGGAGATAGTACTTGTCATTATTCTACAATTTTTCACTGTGCTTTTTGTAAAATAGAACTGAATTAGTGCTTTTTATGTCACAGCCTTTAAAGGTTGTGCAAGTATCAATGTTTTCACCTATGGCATCCATCTGGGCAGGCGGCAAGAAAAGTCTTGTCTAGGTTGTATCTGAGAAACGACAAGCTATAGGAAGTTCTTTCTTGGTGGGGACATTGGTTGTGGGGTGTAGGTAAGCAACATCCTAGTGTCACCTTAATTTGACCTGTGACCTTTCTGTAGAAACCCCAAGTCTACTAGGAAGTTGATACTTGGCATGAACATTGGAGGATGTAGATGTTGAATGTCATGGTGTGACCTTTATTTGACATTTGACCTTGCTGAAGTGACATTGACCTTTAAAATCTTATCTGGGCTATGTCTTGGAAAGCACAAAGTTTAGAAGATGATGCATGGCAGTGACACTGGTTAGACGGTGTAGTTGTGCTATGTCTTGATATGACTTTGATTTGACCTTTGACTCTGCAGGAGTGACACTGACATTTTAAAATCTTGTCTGGAGTATATCTCTGAAATGTTAAGGTGCAGGAAGTTGATACTTTGTAGTCACATTGGTTTAATGATATAGGTTTGCAACATGGTAGTAGTGTGACTTTCATGTGATGTTTGACCTACTGCAGTGGCCTTGAGCTTTAGATCTTGTCTGGGTTATGTCTCGGAAATAGCAAGGTGTAGGAAGTTGTTACTTGGTTGGTATGTTTGTTGGAGGGTGTAGATGTCCAACATCATGGCGTTACCTTGGTGTGAGCTTTGACCTTGTCTCTGCCAGCATGTTTTCTTCTGCCACATTTGAGACATATTTATATCACAAAGCTATATGGATTGCTGCAACAGAGTATTATATGTATTTTACCTATCTGCATTGACAGCTGTATGTCAATTAATACACTGATCAATTAATAAATTTTACAGCAGCATAGCTTTTAATTTACCATTTAATCCTGCCAGCTTTCTATCAAATTGTCTTATTTTGATACTTTGTCTTTACATACATTTTCACCCACTGCATAAGTTACACTCTTATCTTAAAGTTTGAACTTTTTCACCCCTTCTCTGTGTAATGGAGATCACAGGCTATGGGGTACGGGCATATTTGATGATATTGTTGTATCGATGTTTTCAGTATTCTCTAAAATAATTGTGCAAAATTTGGATGCTGTTCCAAAGATAATGACAATACAATTAAAACTAATAAATATATACCAAGTGGACTTCACTTTTAAAATGAAAGTAATCAATAGGGTATGATATATTTTAATTTACCCTGTTACCAAGATACCTAATTAGAAATAATGCCCAGATATATTGTATTGTGTATTCACAAGGTCAGTCTAAATGTAAAGTTGTGTTTGATTGATTAACTCATTTTTATTTTAGGATATTAATCTGCCATAAGTTTTGGTAAATTGTACACACATGTCTGTGCTGAATGTTTGGTGTTAAGAGTTTAGTCTAAGCTGCCTGGTAGATTTAGGGCAATAATGTGCACAGAACATGTCTCCTCAGTATATTCTGTGGAAACTGTGACTTGTTATAAGTGAAATGAAAGAAAAATTACATGTCTGAACTGTATGGGATATGAACAATAACATTTACACATGATATCTGTGATGAGAAGTATGCATGATAAACTGGAATCTGTAGTTATAGGTCACTATTCGCTGGAGGACCAGTTAGAATTTTACTTTATTAATACAGCTTGGATCTATTTTGTTTAACTACTTCTGTAAATTACCCCTCTTACTTTTGATTATGCTTTAATTTTTAACATGAAATTTACTATGTTTGAATGCTCTGCTTTAGTTTTAATACCAAATGCACTATATTATTGGGTTAAGTACACAAACAACATCTAATGTCTAATTTTGGGCACATTTCAAATGTAAAATCTAGTTGGTTCTTCACAATAAGTAAGGCATATACAAATGTTACTTAAATTAGCCGGATGACACAAGTGTGAACATTGTATAAAAGTAGTAGGTGCATGTTATTTATGATGTGAAAGTATAACAGTTTGGATGTATGTCAACTCACATAAACATATGCATGATTCAGTCTTTGATGCATCCATGAGTGTGTGTGTTTTAGTGTCCGAATGGGTTTACTTCCAGATTCCGATGTTTTTAAAGAACCCCAACCTCAACCCTCCACCAATACCAGTTTATGCAAGTGTTTTCTCCCCAAATACCAATTGTTTGTATTTATTTGCTTTAAATGTAGTTCTCCACTATAACTATATCATTTAATGCTAATCAATTTGAATAAAATGTATTTATTGTTGCCCTGCTCTTAAGTTATTTTCACCAACACCCCCACCACCACCACCCCGCCCCCACCCACCCCCCCCCCCCCCAAAAAAAAGTGGAAAACCATTCCTTGACCTTTGTAATTGGATTTTTTTAATGCTGCCTTGCACAAACATCATCCGATAAGGAAAACGATCACCTTTGTATAAAGCATGTGGACAAATCATACTTTGCTCAGACAAATAGATCATATTTTCTCCCTGCTTTTGTCTCCTTTTGCTCCCTCTATATAAAACATGTGAGTGAAAGCACAAACATTGCTCGCATCAAATATTTTAAATCAGGGGCGGATCCATCTTTTAAGTAAGGTGGGGGTTCACATCAGACATACCATAACTAGGGGGGGTTCGGGAGGCATGCCCCCACCCCAGGGTAGTGTATTTCCTGTAAATTTAATACCACTCTCAAGAAATAATTTTATACTTTAGGTTGAACCTTTTTACATTATTTTTCAGGGGGTGGGGGGTGGGGGGGTTGAACCCCCTGAACCCCCCTGGATCCGCTAGTATAAAGGATCGATCCAAGGCCTATTGTAAAGTGTTGGTGAAGCATGATTGTTTTGTGGCTTTGTTTGTTTTGTTCACTTGCATTACAATGTAATTAATCGTATGTTTTGTGTGTCTTTACAATGAATGTGGCAAAACAGCAATATGGTTTGGCTTCAAAAGTTTGTGGTGAGAAGAAATAGTTTATCATAAAGACTTGATGTTCTACAAAATTACATCTGTTCATTGATATATATTAACAGCTTATTTTCATTACTTTTGAGAGAAGCAAGTGGCACCTGAATCATGTAGTAAAACATAATTAACAAATATTGTTTTCAATCAAAAAAAAAACTATACTGTATTTGTACACATTTTGACCAATGGCGAGTCATTGATATGCTAAAGTTGCAGCTATTTTGGAAATAGTTTTTAACACTAGTTATCTTGTACCCAGTAAACATTTTTGGGGTTTTGCAAACGTTTGATAGGAAACGATTGGCAAAGGTTAAAAAATGATGGATACAAAAACCATTTATAATAGAATGCTTTTAAAATGTTTTATGTATACCGCGTATTAAATGTTTAATGATAAATGTCAGAAAAAAATAATAAATAAATATAATAATGGGGTCAGAGGTCAAATTCAATATCTTTTTAAGGTTGCTAACTAATGAAAATATTATATTTATGTCTTGTGAGATAGTGGCTTAAAAATTGTGCCCCTATTCAATTCTTACTCTTAGGAATTGCACTTGGGGCAATTTTTGACAAAGTCCTCTAAAATCCCCTATTATTGCTCACCGGCATCTTTGTTTCAACATGTTTGAAGGCGAAGGTTTAATAAGCATTCTGAAAATATGGGTTTAGAATGTTTTTGATAGAATGTTTTTAAAACAAGAATGTTGTTTACTTTGAAACCATAAGATAGGGTTTAAATAGATTTTAAAAACATTTTGAAAATGTTTAAATCATTTTGAAATGTTTCTAATGTTAACTGGGTATGGTTTACAGTGACAATTTTAGAGAAATTTGATAAATCATGTATTTTTGCTGGTGAGTCTTGTCACTTTCCAAAATGTCAATTTCAATGATTGAATAATATATATAAATTTTCATTACCTCAGAAAATTGGAAAAAAATTATTTATTTTTCAGTGATATACAATTGAAAATTAATTTTGACAAAAATACATATTCTGTAACTATTGTGATAGCATTAATTGCTTTTATATTTATGTACTGAAGAAATGATCTATTCTGTAACTTGTCCAGGTGTTCATGTTTATATCTTCATCTTACCAATTTCAGATGAACTAGTGGATCACATCGACTTGTCTACCACAAAATAAAGGAGACATTTTAATACATGTGATGAAACTAGAAATATATTTATATGTGTAAATTCTAGGTGACTTCATAGAACTAGACTATGTGTACCATACCTTAACCAATAATAAAATCTACCAGTATCCCCCCACCCCTTTGCTAGCTTATTGTCACACATATTGTTTGTGACAAGAACACAATGCAATTCTGAGATAATTGTCAATATATAAGTGTCCATCATTCTTTCTATGCTGATTATTTGGAGAAAGTCACATTTTTAAGTAGCAACTGAACTATGCATGTGAAACGGGTGTGAAATTGCACTTGCTGTAAAGCACGATTATAACCTCTACCAGGAGGATAGATTTTTGGGTGCCTGATAAGTCACAAAATAATGAACGGATCTTTTGCAATTTCTTTGTACAGATAGGGCCAGACCAATAGAAGAAGTGATTACATTTCTGAAAAGATCTAACTCATATTCTGGATCCAAAAAAAGTCCTAATTTTTAGAGGATTTTGGCTTTCTGGGTGGAGTACATTACTCCAAAATAACTGAGTGAATCTGATGAAATTGTTTATGTGGGTAGGACCTTTTTAAAGGACTTTAGCTTTCCGGTTGGAGTACATTACTCCAAAATAACTGAGTGAATCTGATGAAATTGTTTATGTGGGTAGGACCTTTTTAAAGGACTTTAGCTTTCTGGTTGGAGTACATTACTCCAAAATAACTGAGTGAATCTTATGAAATTGTATATGTGGGTAGGACCTTTTTAAAGGACTTTAGCTTTCCGGTTGGAGTACATTACTCCAAAATAACTGAGTGAATCTGATGAAATTGTTTATGTGGGTAGGACCTCGCCAAACAAAGAAGGGTTTACAAGTTAGAAAAGATCCAGATCATATTCTGGATATAAAAATTTAAACATCCAGAATTTTGGAAAGCCGACCCGGGCTCCCTAGTGGAGGTCTGCACTCTACGAGTGCTTTCTAATTAAATATGTCATGTACCAGTATATGAAAGTTTGGTGGACACTTAAAATCCCAGAAAAGTGCATTGATAAATATTCTATTAAATTGTACTTTCCTATACTTTTTATTATGTATCTTTTTTGGTTTCTATTTAAGATCAACTGCTAAGCATATTTAAAATTACAGTATTTGTATTAATACAAAGCAATTGTAGATTCATAGTTTAATTGACCATTAGTATATTATTATATTTGTTAAAACCGTCATATTTGCTCACACATATTTGCATTAATGTTATGATCACATTATTGGCAGCTTAAATCACGGCTAATACATATGTTTCAGTTTTTTTGTATTTGGACATTGATATCTAGAAAACCAGGTACCTAATGAAATGTAAAAAAATGGGTATGGCTAGACAAAAATGAGATAAAGTCATACATTCATAAAAATTATAATGTAATGGAATATACTCTATAACATTTACAACTTATAGAAAATATCAAAACAGATTTGTCATCAATTTCTGGGGAAACTGCAGTTCAAACACAAGCACTGTTTTTATGTGAAGGGAAAAAACGACAAGGCTTTGTATTTAACATTGCCAGGACATTATTAACCAAGCGCTTGCAATTGGCATCGATCTCTTCCATCACACTTTTATTATGTCAGAAGAGGTTATTTTTTTGCTTAATACTCCAATTCCACTTTTGTGTAGTCTAAGAACAAGTTTTGAAAAATCTTTGTAATTGATTGTATCCTTGCTAGTGTATGATCTTTACAGTTGTAACTGCCTTATGATCTATTTTTTCAGTGCTACAACTTACGTTTATGGTCATACGACCTATATCTTGTCCACTCTTCTCATGACATGATTAATATACCATAAAAATGAGGGCAAGTGATCTTGTTTCAACACAAGATAAGTAATCTTATCTTTATGATTCACCACCTCAGGAGCAGGACATAAGACCTAGAGTAGGAAATCTAAAATTCGCCACATATCTGAAATTCGCCACATGTTAAAATACCAATAAAATAAATAAATTGTGGTGAGATTTGTTGACGGTATAGTAAATTAAGGCTTTTTGAACTGAAAAATACCAATTTTTAGACAAAAACATAATTTTCTTCATAAAATTAACTAAGGTTTTAGAGGTGGCGAATTTTAGATTCCTGGCAAATTTGAGATTTCTTATTGTATCTATTTGGTCAAGCAACATATCTTTTTAGTCAAGCAAGTGTAATTGAAAAAAAGAACATTTGTTCCCCTTTTTTGCCAGGATCAATGTCGGCAAATTCAACATCTGTTGTGGTCACTTCACACAGCTCCATGCAGCCATATCAGCATATATTTGATTTTGGTTCATGGCCATGTCTTTATTGTTCCATAAAAGGACCTCGTATTTGGGTTGTGTATTCTTTTAGGGTATTATTTGTGCCATAAAGCAATACCACCCATCCGCCCCTTCATCCCCCTGGTGTATACAGTTTTAGGTTAGCACATTGGGACATGTGGTTTTCAAACATTCAAAACTCTGCAAAATGCTGAAAACTCTGTTGTTACAAACACATCCTACCTAAATCCAAATCCGGATTATTCACACTTATTTCAATGAGCAGATACTACTAAAACATGAATCACATTGAACCACAAACAAGCATTGATGAGTTAAATATTCTACAATCACATGTAAGCTCATGAGGCTAGTACAGAACAGTGTGATCTAGGGGTTACTTGTCTACAATAGTGGAATTGGGGTATTGGCAGAATGTGATATGTGTGAGCAGTTAACCATCAATGTTACACATGACTAAAACTTTTGCAGCACTAGATTTTGATGTATTTGTCCTTATATTGAGAGATGGTTATAAAATTAGATATTCGAGCATACAAAATGAAGCATTGGTCATTCCGAAAGATAATGTTTATGATTTGGGGCTGGAATTCACAAAAGGAATAAGACAAACATATAGTTCCTAGTCCTGCTTCTTACTACAGTTAATAGTATGTAGTCAGAGTGAAAACTGGTATTTTATGTCGTGTTCAACAGCCAGGGTTAAATTGTGACATGCCCTCTCAACACTGCCACCTGTACATGTGGAACCCACACAGGGGTGACAGCCTTTGAGTATATGTCAATCTTGCCAGTGCACTAGGCCAATGAGGAAATGTTTGGAGTCTGTATGGAATGTGTTCATATTTTGAACTGGGGTACCTAGCTCAGTGTTGCTCCCTAAACCTATTACTTGACCATCTTTCTGTGTGTCAGATGCTCAGAATTTGAGAAATCATAGCACTGAGCTATCACTGTTTCAGCAAACCCTGCTTATCGTTATATTTATACAGGCCTGTTTTGACCATTTAAATGGAAAAATAAGACTGAATAACCTAAATGAATAGTACTTCCTTGAGTACACTGATTCAAGACATTGTCAGGTTTTAGTTCTCTGAAACGACTTTATAATGGTGAAGATTCAGACAGATTCATAAAAAAAGATTTGATTGTATTTGAATTTACATTGGCTTTTAATACTGAGAACTTAGAAGTGGGAGAAAGTTTATACTGCTGAGTCCAAATTCTGAGCAATTACTCACTTGACATCAACAACCAACTTTCCCACTTTAATCAGTTGTTTCAAAATAATAATAACTTAAACAAATGTTCAATCTTGTATTTAAGTAGTATTCCCGTAATAATAATGTTTAACATATCTTTTTGCATTCATGTACGATACATGTACAATTGTTATCATAATAAAGCGGACTACATCTTGGATGGATTGTTTTGTTCTGAATGTTGTATGAACACTTCTTATAAAAATTACCCTTTTTAAGTGTATTAACCTGTTTTAATTGTATTGCAGACACATTACCCACATCCCAGATGTTTGCAGATTAATTTTAACATATTGTTACCTGCATGTCTTTTTTGAGAATATAATACATAATTTTAATAATATTCTAACATGACACAGCTGTTTCAGTGAATCTGATTGGCAAAGAGCCATCAGGTAAAATTCCTATTCCTATAATAACTTCTGCAATGTATAATGGATGAAACAACTGAAATTTGTAATTATGAATAATGTTAAAAGCTATGGTTTACAACCTCGAATCATGATAAAATTCTGCGTATAGATCTACCATGGTCTGTCAGTTGTAATTCCTATAAGGAGACTTCATTTATACTGGTGCAGTTTTCCCAATATTTGTTAAATTTGTATGAATGTACTACGTCATATAGCCTTCCTAAAAATCTTAGTATGTACCAGTTAAAAAAATACCAATGTTGATGTGACAGCATTTAGGTTTCTGATTGGTATCTCTAACAGTTAGAATCCTGAATATACTATTGGCAAGAAGCTTACAGTAAAGAAAAAAAAAGTAAAGCAGCTTACAGCAAAGGCTGTGTGCCTTCAAATGCTTACAAACTCCTCAGATATTGTCATAGGCATACATGGTGGTAACATCTTTTTCTGTATCAAACATTTGCTGTCTGGGAATACACTGCATCCGCAAGCAATGTCTGTTTCTAATTTTTTTATATACAACAGAATAATTTTGTAGTCTTAGCTCTTTACCTGTGTTTGAACCAAGAATGTATTTATGTCAGTTTGTCCTACAATAGAATAGTGACAAATATAATTTTGTTGGATTTTTAAATATATCTTACATCAAATGTCTTCTTCACAAAATTTACATCTTAGAAATGCACCATCATCATATGCAGTTTAGTGATAATTAAAAACAAAGATTTATTAATTTTACACTGCACATGTAATTATTGCACAAATTTTGAGAATAAAGTGAGCACATATGTGTATATAGATTGCACCATTTTTCTTTGGATTTGTTTGTTTCCATAACAATGAGCTTAATGTTAATTTTTCTGTTTTTACTGGGTTGTCATGAAGAATACAAAATTTACCACAGATTTTTTTTTCGTTACAAAATTTTAATTGTTAAGGCTTGAATATTACAATTTTTGGAGAT
Organism: Sabellastarte sp. h YS-2021; assembly: GCA_964017235.1. Taxonomy (NCBI): domain Eukaryota; kingdom Metazoa; phylum Annelida; class Polychaeta; order Sabellida; family Sabellidae; genus Sabellastarte; species Sabellastarte sp. h YS-2021. Next base: position 75,309,266 of record OZ024928.1, on the reverse strand, counting down.
TTGTCTATAAACCTTAATTGCACATGAATTGTAATGAGTTTTGTGTTCTATCCTGCCTATCAGAATAATAATTTCAAAAACAAGAGTGGTAAATTTTTTTTCTTTACATACAGTATCATGTGGTGGTGAAATATTCAATGTAAAATATTTCTTCATGCATTGAAAGCTTTCAGTGGCATACATTTTCAAATTTTTATTTCATAAATACATCCAAGTCTTTTACCAAAATAACTTTTAAACACTGAAAATTTCACCCAATTAATCATGTAAAAATTGGCATTGCACATCTAAAGTAGATTAACTTGAGTTATTTTTTCCTCTTTTACAGACAATGTAGACTTCTTGACGAGACCACAACTGGATGATGACAAATCCACAGATGATCAGAAGTAAATCACAGTGCAATAAAACAGACTGAATACCATAGATAAAGTTTTGAAAGATGTAATTGTTTTAAATACTTAAATATCATACCTAGTTCAACTAAAGTATAACACTTGTTTAGTTGAATCTCGAGTGATCACAAAATTACTTCTACTCAGCAAAGAATCCTAAATAGGAGGTTAAATTTTGTTGGAAAAAGGTCTGCTGAGGGGTTCATGTTAAATTCTGCATGAAAAGAACATTCTGCTTATAAGAGTTCAATTTATAGGTGTTTTTTTTTTTGGAAGTTACAAAAATCTGATAAAACATGATATGCATAGGATCAGACTTAGTGAACATCAGAATTGGTACAATACACAGGAATGCCCCTTTTTTAAGAAAAAAAATATGTATGTCTTAGTAGCTCTTCTACCAGAGGTTTTCTTTCATAGAGAAAGGTTAAAGCCTGCAATTACAAAAATACTCACCATTGGAATTAGTTTAAAAAATAGCATGTCTTTTTAAAAAACCTATTAAAAATGTTAAACTCTGACTTTCCAGAATTTCCTTTTTGGACTTAATGATGACAAATTTGCTTAAATTGCCACATAAAGTTGGTACTGGTCGAGTGGCTATTAATTTGTACTTTCCACTTCTTGGTAAGAAATTCAATTGTAGAGTAAGAAATCTAAAATTCGCCACATATCTGAAATTCGCCACATGTGAAAATACTAATAAAATAAATGAATTGTGGTGAGATTTGTTGACTGTATAGTAAATTAAGGCTTTTTGAACTGAAAAATACCAATTTTTGGACAAAAACATCATTTTCTTCATAAAATTAACAAAGGTTTTAGAGGTGGCGAATTTTAGATTCCTGGCGAATTTCAGATTTCTTACTCTATATACTCCAATATTATTATCTGTATTATTATATAAAAACTGCAATTCAATGAAGTTGTATGAGACAATATATGCTTTTTAATAATAGTTACAAAAAGGCTCCAGTAACAGATAAATGCATGTCATTTTGCTGAATTGATCATCAAGAACATGATCTGACAATTGGGCGATTGTGTTATAATGTTATTATAGTTGTCTTAATTACTAACCATGTTAAGTAAGTATTTGTACACGTTATGTAACTGTTATTCTATTTTCATAATCATATAACAGTGTATAACCACATGTATATCTAGTGGAGAAAATTAGGAAGTTTAGTAACATTCATACTGAAATGACTAAGGACATAAAGCCTACATGCACAACACCGATACAATACTGATATGAGCCTTTTTTAAAATTAAGAAAATGGTGAAATGTTTTCCAAAGTTGGACCATATAAGAAAGTATATGCTGTCTACCTCTCTGATGTGGCTTGAAGAGTTCCAGTGTCTGAACACTGAAGTGAAGCAGCAATGGGCTTTATGTATAGCGCTTGGATGGGTGACTGCTTAGTGTTCTGAGCCAGGTGTGGGCAGATACATTTAGTGACTCGGGTGGCAGCCCCATTGCATATTACAGTTGAAACAAAGTATTGAGGGGTAACGTTTAATCAATCAATCTATATTACATGCTGATGATTCTTATTGAACATGTAAAAGTTGGAACATTCTTTAAAATAAAAATTGTTTTGTATTTTCATTAGTATGTTTTGACAAGGTATATACGTCAGTTTACACTTTTTGATTAGATTGTATCTGATTGTTCGTGCATATAGGCATAAAGGCCTTTAGAAGTACTGTCATTCAATTACTGTGTATACTGTATTGTGTTTACACATGAACTCTAGTTGTGGTTTGGAATATATATGGTGAAATACTTGAACCCTGTGAAGTGTATGTACACATGTATATGGTTCCCCTGAATCGTTTCCCGGATCAGAGACCCAATTTGAGAATAATAGTGTGAATTTTCTCTTTACATGTACGTAAAATTGCAATTCATCAAATTAAAAAACAACATACATATTAGACCGAGTTCTGTCCCATCGCCAATTACTATTGATATGTTGAGGGACACAATGGCGAGGGACAGAGCTCACATGTACCTGTTTTCTGTGTAAATTTTGAACGGCATATTTCTAGACATATTACAACAAGTATAAAGTGTTATTTGAATTATTTTTTTATATTTATGTGCCGTTCACTAATATTTAAATGCCAAACAAACTGGCATGCATGTATATCAACCTGTTTTAAAATGTAAACAAACCGTCAATAGTACATAGTTATCTATAAAAGAAATTTTTTGCTTGTAAAAGCAGTTTAGTTAAACAGCATATGTACTGTAAACCGGATACAGTGACTTGGACATAATAATTACTTTTTAAAGTAAATGAAAATATTTCCCACAGTTTGAGATTTACACAGAAAACTAGTACATGGGAACTATGTCCCTCGCCATTGTGTCCATCAGTACATCAATAGCAATTGGCGACGGGACGGAAACTCGGTCTACATACATATATGTATATACATAGTAAATAAAATATATTATATCGGCAATTTTTTTATACTTGTGCTAAATAATCGCAGTGACCTGTTCACAGTAAGTGTCATAAATTGGAAATATATAATGAGACTTCGGGAGAAAATTGTTGCAAATTAGATATCAGTGTCATAAGCCGCATACATATGCACATACACTACCTGGTATCCGACAGGACACAACAATATACTGTTACTTAGCCTAGCTTTCCATGTGACAGGCTACATTGAAATGGGAAAATGCCTGTTGGAGTCCCTATGTTTGATACTTCTAAACTGAAATTCTAGTAATAAGATGTCCACTTAAATGGGTTTGACTCCTAATTTTATGCCATGGTCTTTCAGCGTTGTTTAGTAATTAAAGATTTTGTTGGTGGCATTAAATGTTTAAGAGAACAACTTGAAATGTATTGTTCATTTGTTGGTGGCATAGAATGTTTAAGAGAATAACTGAAAATGTATTGTTCGTTAGAATATTATTTCAAAAAGAAATAATGAGTACCATAACTTCTGTGACAAATGCCCTCTGTCTAATTATTAGTCGCAACACTTTAAAAAATAATAATTTCAAGTAACATAAAGTTCACCAATTAAAGCAACCAGTACCAGTTGAAAGGCCACTGAGAGACTGGTAAATTTTACATTTTTTTCCAATCTGGATTTTAAATGTCATACAAACAAGTGTATTAAAATTTTACATGATTAGTACCAGTTAAGTCTTTGACAGAAGATATATAGTTGAATAAACTGCAAAATACTTTCCATTGTTATTTTTTGTCAGAGAGAGAACTCTCAGTGAGAGAGAACTATTTCAAGGTACATTTTTAAATTTTGTACTCATTTTAAAAAACAACATGGCCACCATAGCCGATTGTTTGAAGATCATTGATATGTTCTAAAGTTTAAAATATTGCAGCTACTGTGTCAGATTTGTGCAAAATGTAAATGGCTAGGAAAGCTTGCCTAAGACTAATTTTGGCCTTGTTTTGAAAACAAAATGGCCGCCATATGACGTTTTAATGTCAAATGGGGGGCATAATAAAAAGACCTAATATCTCCCTTATTATTGGTCCTAGGGGTTTGGAATGAGAAGACAAGTTATTGGAAATCATGGTCTGCAAATCTTTTGCAATGTCAAATTTGACCTTTCACCCCTGCTTCAAGGTCATGTAGGGTAATCATGCTTAAAGGGCCTTATATCTCCATTATAATTGGTTCTAGGGTTTCAAAATATGAAAACAACTTGTAACAAATCATGGCCTGTGAACTTACATCTGACAACATTTTGTAGATTCTGTATACTTCTTACAACTGATGTTGTTCCTAAGATTTTCCCATAATTCAGTGTTGTTGCCCATTCAGTTTTACCTGCTGGCTGGAGTTCTTGCCTGCCGAGGCTGGCTAGACTCAGCAGTTTTGTGAAACCCTCTAAGTCTAACACCACATACATAGCCTCATTTTAAGACAAAAGTCTTAACTTTAAGTCTAAATCTTAAAGTCTTTTTGTGAAACCATTCCCTGTAATGTGCTCTCAGTTAAGCCTGATCTACTCATTAATTCAGTTACAAGTTTATCCATGTGGTTAACAGTATAGTTTATGATCCTCATATTATCAATAGTTGAAATTCTTGCATTATATCTAAAATGCTGCTGGCAAATTAATTAAATAAAGTTTTGTACATTTTGCAGTTAGATTTGTATCTTTGTCTCCATGGAAATATCTACTGAAGTGGTGACTTAATAATAATGGCTATTGATCACGACCCAGTAAACATTAAAAACATTTTAAAATTTTATACATTTACCAAACATTTTAAACCTTGTTTAAATCCTATCTTTGGGGTTGCTAAATGGTTCCCACATTCCCCATTATTGTTGTATTACCTGTATTACCTAATTCCAGGGTTGGTATTCATGAAGGGTCTTAGACTAAGCCAGGTCTTAGGCTTAAATCCAGTTTTAAAGTTAAGACTTTTGTCTCAGCTAAGTTTTGTCTTGAAACCGTATTCACAAAGGGTGACTTAGCTAAGTCCAAGATTATCAAATAACCACAGTGGTTTTCTGTGTCATGTGACCTTTTTTTCTATTTAAATTGTACTATTGGTGACATATATATCCTTCATTTAATGTATTTTATCTAAGAAAAAGTGCTGTTTTGAAATGGAAAATCTTGTTACCACATATAAACTTCCAAAGACTCCTTTAGTGAGGTGTTCTGTATAATTATACTTTATTTACAGCCATTTCAAATTTTGAAGTGGAGAAAAGTTTATGGCGGCCATATTTAAGCCCTCTTTACAAAATTTAAGCCCACTACCAACCAGTCTTTAAGTTGAGCCCGGTCTTAAATTCTTGGTGAATACCAGAAAGCCTAAGACAAAAGTCTCAACTTTAAGCCTAAGCCCCTTCGTGAATACCAGCCCTGGTGTATTGTTAATTGTCTGGTATTTACTGTAGGGTTTTGTGTTCTGAGAGGTCTTGTTAGGTTCAGACAGTGGGATGTTAGCTTGCTGTGACTAGCCCACAGCACTTAAGGAATTTTGGGTTTTCTGTCTTTTTCATTATTTTCCATTTTTCTTGTTAGAGTCTCTTTTTGTCTGTCAGTTTGTTAGCTTAGTTTATGTTTCTGACACATCACTGCTAAGTGCAAGATTTTAGCATTTTGCCTACAGTCATATTAGCACTCAAAACTGCACTGTTGATTAGTTTCCTGAGTGCTTACCTCAGTCAAAATAGGAAAAATATTGACAACAGTATCCCGTCAATGTTTTTGCTCCCTGCTCAGGCCGTAAATATTGTTTCATTTGCAACACAAAACTGGTTTCTACTCTATTGAAATTGAAAATTTTCCCCCTACTTCTGCTATTGTGTGGTGATGTTGCTTTAAACCCTGGTCTGACCAATTTTGGATTTGGAAATTGCAGGTTGGTTTGCAATACAGGCCCTTTATTCATGACCTCATAAAATACAGCAACTTTGACATACTGGCTCTTGCACAGACTCAATTCAGGGTAGTTGTCTGAGTCATACCACATTGGACGCTCTCTAAGGCGGCAATTTGAGTGGATGTGGAGGAAGCCCAAGACACAATTGGCCAATAAAGATAAAGGTTCCTATTATACCAATCTCATCTCTGCCAACAGTGATGATCTAAAGAAGCTTTGGGATTCTCTTAGGAAGGTATTGCACTGCAAATCTGAGACTATTCTGCCTGCTCATAGCTCAGATAAAAGCCTCGCAGACAAGTTTGCTTTATTTTTTTGATAAAATTAGCAAAATTTGGGATGCATTCCCAACTTCAGGCTCTGCTACTAATGTCCTTACTTTGGCTCCTCCTGCTTTCAATACCTTCAAGCCTGTGAGTGAAGTAGCCAAGAAGAGTATCATGATCAATAGTGTTGAAAGCTGCCGACAAGTCAAACATCTTAAAGCAGATGGGGTCTGCCAGGGGGTCTGCCAGCTATTAGACAGAGAAGACACAAAAGATATAGGTTCAGGCCTTGGCTAACCCGGACAGAGCTTAAAGAAGAGGGTCAGAACAGCAGACTGATGTCAAGGCTCCACTTAGATAACCCTATGGCATATAGAAACATCACCCGGATGTCGTCTGAGCTCTATCAAGAGCTGGAGCAAAGAATCACTGCTCAGTTCCAGAAGGACAGGACCTTGAGTCCAGGAGTAAAGTTGGCAGTAACCCTCAGAGATCTCGCCACTGGTGACAGCTACACCACCCTGCAGTATGCCTTCAGGATAGCCAGTTCGACCATCGAAAAGTTTGTGCCTGAGGTGTGTGACGCTATCACCGGGCCTATCGAGATCAGGTGATGCGGTGCCCCACACTTCCAGAGGATTGGTTGCAGGTCGAGTCTGTCTTCCTCCAGAGGTGGAACTTTCCGCATGCCCTGGGTGCCCTGGATGGAAAGCATATTCCAATCAGATGTCCACAAGGGGAAGCAGCCTCTACCGCAACTACAAGGGCTTCCACTCTATTGTACTCCTGGCCCTGGTGGATGGAGGTTACAAGCTCCTGTGGGTGGACGTGGGGGCAGCCTGGTCAACTACAGATGCTCATATTTTCAAGCACACTGATTTAAGGCACAAAATAGAGGATGGCAGCATCAGCTACCTTGACCGTGAATCTCTGGGTATTGGTGGACCAAAGGTGAACTTCTTCATCCTCGGGGATAACGCCTTCCACCTCAAGCTCTGGCTAATGAAGCCCTACTCCAGCCACAGTATGGACTTGAAGGAGAGGGTCTTCAACTATAGGATCAGTCGGGGAAAAAGTGTGGTCGAGAACGCCTTCAGAATCCTGATGTCTTGCTTTAGGATTTTTCAGAGCCCACTGCAGCAGGAACCCCCGTGGTCAACAGGGTTGTCATGGCCTGCCTAGTACTGCACAACCTACTGAGGATCATATACCCCACAGCTCAACAGAAAGACTTTTGGGGGAGAGTTCTCGAGGGCAATGACATTCCATATGATGGCTGTAACACAATTGGGGCAGCTAAAAAGGAATATTTTCAGGGACTATTTCATGAATGAGGGGTAGGTCCCCGGTCAAATGGACAGCAGTTAAAATGTGATATATTGTTATACTGTGACTCTCTAAATGTAAATAGAACAGTGAAGCACTTTTAAGACAAAAATCAGTTTAAATGAATAAGACTTATGCTCAAATTTAAATAGTACTATATGGACTGGAAACAAGTGTACACAAGTTTAATGGACAGAAATGGTTAACAAGGTCCAGCAATATTTCTATAATGATAATTCCTGTCTTCTGCTTTTCATGTGTCATAGATTATTGTATGTGTATATGTTATCATTTGGTCTGTTATATTATTGCCAATAAAATGTTTTATTTTCTTTACATTTATTACATATGAAAAACAATCACCAATAACTACATCTATTTGGTCCAAAAGGAGATAGTTTGCTAATTACTGGAGCATAACCTTTGGTAACAGGTCAATGGGCATTGTTAATGGTCACACAATGAAAAGATCAGTTTGAAGAAAAGATGACTACCAATTGTCAGAAACATTGCATACCTTGTCTTCTGCTTGTGTACTCTGAATGTGTGTCGCCCCACTGTGTGGTGACCAAATGAAAGGGTTAAGATACAATGCTTTCAAACAATGGACAGGCAAGCAAGAAAACCACTGCCCTATAAGGTGCAAAGAATTGAGAAGAAGCTGCCCCACACCACTACATGAGAGGTGGAGTGAGGGGTCCACAGCATTGTGGGCACAGGTTCCAACAAAATTTGGGGTTTGAGGGCTTCATCTGGACTATTTTTTTTCATTTTATTTTAGTGGGGTTATGTCTTACAAGCTAACTCTTACTGCAAAGTATTGCATCAATTGTTGTATTGTTGTGTGTTTGGGGGGTTCATTAAGTTGTCTTTTTGGTGTTAATTTGGGTTAAAGTAACATTTCTATTTAACTCTATTAACTTGGGGGACCTTGGTTTAACATATTCGGTCTATTGAAGATGTTTGGGACATTATCTTGCAGGCCTGGGATGAATACTTTCAAAAGTATTCGAATACGAATACAAATACTTTTCATTTCAATGAATATGAATACGAATACATCAGTTTCAAAAGTATTTGAATACGAATACTTTTTGAAAAGTATTCGAATACATGTACGAATACATTTATGAATACATTTTAACTAAACCCCCATTCATGCAATCATTTTTAATAAATCTTAATAAATTTACCTTTCTGAATAAAATATACAAACATGAAAGCACAATTCAGTAAATAATGGCTCAGATTCACATCATATTTGACAAGAATTAATTTTTGCTCCAAGATCTGAATATTCAATCTAATAAACATGAGCTAATCAAAGAGACCTTTTTTTCTTTTTTTTTTTTTTTTTTTTTTTTCCTGAAAAGGACATCATAGTGCCCTAAACATCTTGTATTTAACTGAGATAGCCATTGTTTTGGAAATCTTTATGATGGGATTACTACTACAACAAAACTGTCACAATAGGTGTCAGATAAGTTTGCCTAAGAATTACCCATATATGACCAGTGACACTGGTATTGAAACACATACAAGTTAATCCCCTATTGTAGCTCAGGCAAACACAGTTGTCATTTTAAGGTAGGTAGCTTGGTGTTTATAATTTTATGAATTTTACAATAACATAATGAAAACCAATGTGGATTAAAATACACATGATGTCATTTATCAATATAAAAGTTAAACACAAACTAATTGCATTTATGAGATGTAAGAGAAGAAGCTATAACAACATGATGTTCCAACATGACACTGTCATTATTATGTTATATAATATTTACTGACAAAAAGTATTTATTAAATATGTCTTGTTAGTTTTCTTAGGCACATAATGATTGACAGCCAAATTTCATATTTATATCTAAAACTTGTCAGTACAGGGTGAAAAAAATTAACAAAAAGTGAAAAATATTAAATGTATTCATAAAAGTATTCATGAATACGAATACTTCTGAAATGTATTCGAATACGAATACTTTACATTTTTCACAAAAGTATTCGAATACGAATATGAATACTTAAAAAAATGTATTCGAATACTTATGAATACGAATACATTTTGCCCAGGCCTGTTATCTTGTTATGTATTTTTTTTGTTTTTGTGGTGTGTGGTCTGGGGCTTTTTTAATTTGCTATTTGGATAACAGGATAACAGCATAGCTCAAATAATCGTTTTTGGAAGATTTGGGGCCCTGAGAAGGGCCTATAAAAATTATCAGCTAGTGCTGATATGTTGGATGGCTACTGGTCCCCTGAGGCTGGTTGGTCTGGTTGGATGGTGGATGTGTCTTCTACTGGCTGGAACTGAGGTGTGTTGATGGCACCGAAGCTGACATCCTGTGACGTGTTTGGAATGTTGCTGAATTACTGGCTGTCAACTTAGGGTGGATTTGTTGGTGGTGAGAGGGTGAATCCTGTTGGTGTGCTGGTGAGTGGTAGGCTGCCTTGGCATCTAATGTCTGACGTTGTAGTGGATAGGCGACATGACACACAGCTGTGATGAACTGGCACTCTGTGACGTTTGCTGCTGTGATGTTTGCTGACTGTGTTGTAGTGTGGGCTGCTGCTGTGAACTTTGGACAGTTTGTTGATGATGCTGCTGCTGTTGAATGGGCTGCTGCTGTATTGCCTGCTGTGACTGTATGGAATGATGTGGTTGAATTGCCTGCTGCTGCTGCATCGGCTGCTGTGGCGCTGACATCACTTGCAAGTGTTGCTGTGGCTGCATGCTTTGCTGTGTACGTTGTCTGTGGATATGTTGTTGAGCTGGTGCATGTGGGTGAGTAAATGTCTGTTGAAAGAGCTGCTGTGAATGCAGTAACTGCTGCTGTGGAAGTCCTTGCGGTACGTGTGTAAATGTATATTGCATCTGCTGATGTGGAGCCTACATCTGTGTGTGAGACACAGGGTAATGGTGTGACATAGAGTCGTGCCTGTAGTTGACGGTATGGGCCATGCTTGTGCTGATTCCATGTTGGTACCTTTGCTGCTGCTTGTCCCTACATTTAAGTCTCATCAATAAGTTGAATGTCTTGAAATTCATCATATGAGTTAGTTGTTAGTTCTACCACCTCCACATTTAGAAAGTCACAGAAGCCCAATCTTGGGTTATCAGGCTTGTCATCACTGAAATTTTTAACCACAATGTCTTTTAACTCTGTTATCCCCCTCTCAGATTCTGCAAGAGCTGACTGGAGGTCAGAAAACTTGACGTCACACTGACAGCACGCGATCCAGAAGTAGGCATATGTGTATCCAGGCGCGAGATGTCTGATGGGTCACAAGTGGAGTCTGGATGAGAAGTATCCTGGAATGGTTCCATGTGCACAGTCTCCTGTCTGGATGTTGAGCCCACTATTGCACTGGCTTGAAAAGCAGACTTCCTGGGAGCCCTGAATTCACTTTTTGCTGTAAGATGGCGCACCATGTGGTCCCTGAGGAAGTCAAAATTGTCTCTAGTCTATTTCTGCCTCTCTGTCAGCTGTGGTTCCCCCTGGCCCGACTTCATGTGAGTGACCTTTCCGAACAGTGTGCGCTGGCTCTGGAACCACCTTTCGCAGGCATTTTTATCCAAGTTGTTCTCCTCACAAAACTTATCCCACAAAGCCTCCCTCTTGGACCTATCCTTGTAGTCCATTAAACACTTCTTGTAGAGAATTTCATTGTCATGCAAAAACTAACTTCTGCTCCTCCTCAGCACAGCAGAACAGCGGGTTTCTTGCTCCTTTTGTCAGCCTTGCCCTTGCTTTTGCCCTTGCTCTTCTGAGTCCCCCCAGCAGCCTGTGTATCCTGTGTATCATTATCACTTGAATCCAAATCCTGCTGTGTCTCCAGCCCAACGTCACCCTGTTCTGTATCCGACATCTCCAGAGGATCCTCCACTCCCACCACCAACTCCTCCACCCTAGCTGCCTGCTGGCTCTGCTGAGTCTCTGGTACACAACTTAACTCATCCACCTCAGGACTCCTAGCCTGGGTCTTTGCCTCATCACTGCCTCTCCTCTTGGACCTCTTCTTTGACGGCATTTTACACAAATATTCACCAAGTTTCCTATTTTGAAAAAAAAGAAACACCTCAAAAATTTTGACTAAATATGGAAGCAAAATATATCCTCAAACATATACAGTATATTCTGTAAAGTTCCAAAAATTCATGTGTCCTCTCAAAGATGCCAAAATTGTATGAGCAAAAGCCAAGCCAAGTGCCCTTTATATAGGCTTTTGTCCATGAGAAAGCGTCTTTTCGTAACTTCTCAAGTGTCGTGGGAAACTACAAATCTATCTGTAAACTCTGTCCTTATTGTCCTTGAGGCGTATTTGTCATCCGTAAACCCCATCCCTATTGTCCGTGGACAGGTCCGTAAACATCTGTGCATATCCGCAGACTAATTTCATATCCGTGACCTTCTTCCAGGACCATCCTTATTGGTCCAGTAATGTTCATTAACATCTGTTGGCATCCTCACAGCCTCCGGGGATATCCGTAGAAATTTTCCGAGCCTTTATTGGTGCGGATGAGTCAAGGATGTCGCGGATGCCACAAGGACATCCCTGATTGCTTTAAGGACGCTAACGATGAGTTACAGATGAGATACAGATGAGTTATGGATATCAATTACAGATAAGATCCCCAAACCATTTACGGAAAAATCAAGCAGTTTGATTTTTCCGTAGCATGCTTGCAGACCAATTGCATCCGTGGCAGATGCCACAAGGACAATAGGGACGTTACAGACGAGATCACGGATGTAAAATATGATCCGTAAATCACTCACAATTTTCCATATTAGGAATCCTGTCGCGATCCGGCGGATCATCCGTGGATGTGTAACTGTGGTCTAAGCAAAATCATCAGCCTTCATCCTAATAAAAAATTTTAATTCCATGCAGATGATGCCTAACTATATGTCTATAATATGAGTAGCCCAAGCAAACTTTACACAACTACAGAAAAACTGATATATTATCCAGCGGATCATCCGTGGATGTGTAACTGTGGTCTAAGCAAAATCATCGGCCTTCATCCTGATAAAAAATTTCAATTCCACGCAGATGATGCCTAACTATATGTCTCTAATAGGAGTAGCCCAAGCAAACTTTACACAACTACAGAAAAACTGATATATTATTCTCACAGTATAATATTAAGTAGTACGTTATTATGATAATTTACAGGTATATTCCAGTTTTTATGTGTGTAAGTCCGACAAAAAACAAAGGGACGTCTGGTAATAGTGTCTGTTTTTCCATTGAAGATTTTCAAATCACAGCCATTTCAACTACTCTGATTTAACATTTTCTTCAAGAGAACTGATTGCTTTGGAAGCTATCAATTTGGGAAGCACAAAAGTTCTAGTTTTCAAGTGTATAAGTTTGACAAAACACTAAGGGACATCTGGTAATAGCGTCTGTTTTTCAAATAAAGATTTTCAGATCACTACCACTGTAACTACTCTCACTTCTTTTCTTCAAGAGAACTGATTGCTTTGCAAGCTATAAATTTGGGAAACAAATTTTATGCTACAGTTTTAGAATAAATATAACATATTATTCCCAGAGAAGTGTACAATATTAAGTTTTAAAGATAATTTACTCCCACATCTGAGATCGGAGATCACTTCCTGGCCCGACCTCTAGTTGGAAAGCTGGTACAGTCCTAGGAATTATACCATCCCAACCCCTCAAATCTGAGGGAGAGCTTATCTGCTCCCCCACTGCAAGTGTTTATGTTATCTGAAGACCATGTAATCAATAGCCCATCATTTGCATGTGTCTTGTGGTTGTAAATAACTGTTCTCTGATTTAAAATGTGTTGCCAGTACTGGAAGAAAGCAATTATACTTATCAAACCCAAACCACATTTGTAAAAAGAAGCATATATACTGTTTCTATCTTTTTCATTCACTAGGATGTAATGAACAAGTTGTATTTTACTGGTACACACATTTATTATCTTCACTAAGGTGGTATTGTTTTCATGAACATTTGTCTGGTTTTTTTTTCTGTTTGTCAGCAGGATTACACAAATACTAGTCATTGGGTCTTTCTTTAAAAAGTCATCAGCTGAGTCACGGTTTGACTTAGATCCCATTAAATTTTGACTGATCTGGATCACTATCTGGATGCAAAATAATAATAATAATCCAGATTTTCTCAATTACTTATTAGTGAACCCCATAGACATGCTGTTACTTTTAAAATTCTAATTCTAATTCTAATAGCACTTTTATAGCGCTTAATCTCTGTCAAAAGACAGACTCTAAGGCGCATCACACAAAAACATTGTTCAATATTCAAAAACCAGAGACATTGCAGGGGTCAGCACCGCGGAGAAAGCAGAAAGGAAATTGGAAATTTAGGGTGGGTATGCTTTTCCAAAGAGGTATGACTTCAACTTTGACCTGAAAGAGGCAAGTGAGTTTGCAGAGCGGACCTCATCAGGAAGGTCATTCCAAATCATAGGTGCGTCATACGCAAAACTGAGTCCAAAATGTTTTCGAGACTTGAAAATTGAACCAAAGTGGGGAACCTCAAGAAATATGCCATCAGATTGACTTCGACGAGTGTTATATGCACTATGTCTGGGAATGAGGAAGGGTTCAAAGTATTTGGGGTTACCACTGTGTAGGAACTTATATACCAACATGGCAGTCTTAAAGATAGAACGGTACTTAATTGGCAACCAATGTAGTGCTTTTCTAACTGGAGTGATGTGTGAGTACTTGGTGGTGTTGGCAACAATTCTGGCCAGGCTATTCTGAACACATTGAAGTTTGCGCAGATCTAGAGCTGAGAGACCTCTGAACAGAGAGTTACAGTAATCTAGTTGACTTCCGACCAGAGCATTGGCAGCCATAAGAGTAGCTTCATGTGTCAGATGTCCTCGGAGTCGCTTAAGATCACGGACATGAGCAAAACAAGCCTTGCAGACCTTCCTAACATGGCAAGAGAATGAGAAATCAGAATCAAACCAGACACCAAGGTTCCTAACTGCATCTGTTGGTGATATGAGATTACCAAGTATGTTGACCGGGAAGGACTGATTAAGTTTTTCGCGCTGAGACTTTGAGCCAAACACAATGAATTCGGTCTTATCTGGATTTAGCTTGAGCTTATTTGTAGAGAGCCATCTCTTTACATCTTCAAGGCAGTGTGACAGCTTATCAAGGGCCGAGGCAACATTTTTATGTGTGAGGTGTACATACAATTGTGTGTCATCAGCGTAGAACTGGAAACTAATACCAGGATGATTCTGTATGACTTTACTCAGTGGAGTAGTATAGAGTGAAAAAAGGATTGGCCCCAGGACAGAGCCTTGAGGCACACCATACAATAACTTTTTGGCATCAGATAAAATTGACCCAATCTTAATGCACTGAACACGGTCTGAGAGATAAGACTTAAACCAATCGAGGACAACCCCGCTCACACCAAACCAGGAGCTAAGAGAATTAAGTAGCGTATCATGATCAATAGTATCAAACGCTGCTGATTGATCCAAGAGAACGACAGCAGTAGCCTCACCTTTAGCAAAAGCCAAATGAACATCATTCTTAATTGAAAGCAATGCAGATTCAGTTGAGTGACCTAGTTTGTAGGCAGATTGCCTGACATTCTCCAGTCCGTTCAAACTAACATGGTCATTCAACTGAGAAGCAACAACACATTCAACCAGTTTGGATATGAAGCCCAACCCAGAAACAGGTTTGTAGTTTTTTAAGTCATTGGGTGGTAGTGATGACTTTTTAATCAATGGGGTTACAATAGCCTTCTTGAATTCATCAGGTACAACACCTTCTGACAACGAGCAGTTAACAAGCCTGGTGATAGAGGGCAGTAAAATATCAATACATTCCTTAACAAGAAATGTAGGCCATGGGTCTAACAAACAAGATTTAGTGGGTGACTTCATGATAATTTTTCTAATTTCCTCTTGAGAAACTTGTTTAAAGCAGCTGAAATTGGGTACATCAGGTGGAGGAGGCAGAGTGAATGAGTCACTAGAGGAAAATGAGTTTCTGATTTTATCTATTTTGTCACTGAAGAAAGTGACAAACCGGTCAGCAAGACCTTTCTTAGATTCATGAGAAGGGAGTACTGCTTCTGGACTAGAGTGCAGTGCGGAACGCAAGACCTGCCATAGCTTCTTGGAGTCATTGGTATTTTCTTTGACCAGGTTTCTGAAGTAATTTGCCTTATCTTTGTTGACCAGTGAATTGCAGCGACCAATCTGTCTTCGAAGTCTAGCTCGATTATAGGCAGATTTATCTTTACGCCAGATTCGTTCCAGCTGTCGCCTGATGGTTTTTGCCAGCCTGTAGGTGTCAGATAGCCAGCCAGTAGCTTGCTTAGTAAAAGTGCGAGTAACCAATGGTGCATGCTTGTTGAGCAATTTGCTCAAATCAGCTAAGTATTGTTCACACAAACCACTGACTGTATCACCAGGGCATTTTACGAATGCGCTATTTCCCAAATCCTTACGGAAACTGTCCATGTCAATTTTATGATACCTCCTGAAAGTGACAACTTTTGCCTTATGTGAAGGAGGATTAACTGAGTCAAGCTGAGCAAGGACAAGAGCATGATCAGAAATAAATTCAGCAACTCGTACATTAGAGATGACACTGGCATCAGTAGGAGTAAGAACAAGGTCTAGGATATGACCATGTAGATGGGTAGCCGTTTGAACATTTTGTGTTATATTGCATGATTCTAAACAGTTCTGGAATTTGATACTATCATTTGAAGAAGTATCCACATGAATATTGAAATCCCCACAAATTAGGAAAGAGGGAGAAACAGAGGATAAATATTCTAAAAGATTGAGAAATTGGTCCAGGAAACTTTCAGAGCATGAGCCAGGTGGACGATAAACACAAGTCAACACAAGCTGTTGAGCCGCCGACCCAATTGCAATGCTAACATTTTCAAAGGAACTGAAAGTAGGTGTGTCCACAGATCTAAACTGTATAGCTTTGTTGATAAAAAAATCCGACACCACCACCACGGCCATGAATACGGGGTTTATGGCAGAATTTGAAGCCTGTCGGGGTGATGGAATGTAGAAGGCTGTCCGTTTCCTCCTGGCGAATATGTGTTTCAGTGACAGCAAGAATGTCGACAGAATGTACTGTTACAGTATCATCGATGCAGGGTCCCTTGTTTCTTACAGATCGGCAATTTACCACCCCAAACGAGATTGGTCCAGGATTAAGGGAGATGTCACCACAAAGCAACAATAAGGTCGCAAGGCCATGACGCTTAGCCACACAAGGGAAAAGATGTGTATTCAGGACATAGCTGTGGAGTCTGTAGGGGCGTGGTAATGAAGTAAGACCATGAGCAGACAACGGAATAAACACATTAGGATCACTGCTTACTGACTTTCTCCAAAACAACAGTAAGAGGAACAACCAGCAGATGGTACTCATTGCACTCCAGTTCCCTAAACTAAGAACAGGACCGTGAGGAGTAACACCAGTATGCCCTAATTCTAAGTTAGTTACTATGTGACACAGTCTGTCCACTCTAAATTCCGTCCCGTGGGCGACTCACGGGCACCCTACACTCCTCACTGAGCCTCTAGAATAAACAATTTCCCTAAAGTGAATCGAAGAGGGGATGGCCTTAAGCTTAAGGAAAGTATTGGAGTGACTAACAAAATAGTCAATTGTATTCAGTAGTTATTTCACAACAGTGAAAAAACAACAATTGGAATGACCAGAAACTGGAGAATGATATTCAGGTGATATTGACAGCCACTACAGTGAAAAACAACAATGGACTAAAATATCAGTAAAATAGGAATAACTCACAATAAATCTGGGCCGATAATTCCCGCTAAATGGGCGATAATACCCGTACTATCAATAAACATGCAAATACAAGCTACAGCATTGGTAATAGGAACACAGACTACACATATTGTGGATATTATTTAGTTTCCTTGCAATATATATTGAAAGCTTCTTATATTCGCCTAGACTTATGTACCAAACAGGGTTTCTTTTATTATTTACAAAAAAAAGACGTCTCCGCGGTGCGCACTAAAATTATACAAAAAAAAATTATTATTTAAAAGATACATTATCTATCAAGGATAATAAACTGTTCAAGGCATGCAGATCTGTCTGTTTGTATGTTCTCCAGGGCCGGTTTTCATAAAACTTGCTGAGACCAAATTTTGTCCCAAGTCTTAAGTTTTGAGACCATTTTTGGTCTCAAACTTGTTAGCTATTCACAAAACAGTTGAGACCAAATTTAGTCTCAGATTTGGTCTCAAACTTAAGACTGGTACATAGTTGTCTCAAATATTTTGTTCAAAGTCTCAAGCATTATTTCATCTTA
Source organism: Sabellastarte sp. h YS-2021 (assembly GCA_964017235.1). Lineage (NCBI taxonomy): Eukaryota > Metazoa > Annelida > Polychaeta > Sabellida > Sabellidae > Sabellastarte > Sabellastarte sp. h YS-2021. Next base: position 75,291,524 of record OZ024928.1, on the reverse strand, counting down.
AGTGAGATTCATATTTTTATTTTTATGGCTTAATGTAAAGTAGAAATAATTTACAACATATATACTACTTGGCCTAAAGTTTTGTAACAACTGATAGCACAAATTTTGGCTTCAAAAGTGCCTTACTTTGAGACAATTTTCAACAGAGTTTTCTGACTGCATAGCAACAAAGAAGTGGATCATGTAACATGCAAAATAAAAAACATTTGACACAATTATCTATTTATTTTAATTTTAATAGACAGTATAATTTTTGTTAAGAATTAAAACACACAACAACTATTGATCTTTAAAAAATGTTGGATATATTTGCAAGTTAATGATTTGTTTTCATTTGCAAGACTTGAGACTGGTCTCAGCTTGGTCTCAGCTGAGAACCTATTTGTGAATACAAAGTTGAGACTTTGTCTCAGCTGAGACCAAATCTCAAAGCTGAGACTATTTTTTGTCTCAGGCTTAAGATCTCTTTATGAATACGGCCCCAGAGCCATTAGAAGAGAGGTACCCCCACCCAAAGTGTGAAAATTTCAATACCTAATTATCACAATTTTCTCATTGACCATTGAAAGAATTTCTCCTTTATCTTAGATATATGTAATAAGCCACAAGTAGATTCCCTTCTGTGAGTATCAGGTCTGGATCCTTTTTGCATGTAACCAACCCGCCTATTAGATTGATGTGTCCGACATCCGTCTGTCTATCCGTCCACATTTTCGTTTCCGGACTCTAACTCAAAAACTCTTTGTCCGATCAAATTTAAACTTGACAGGGACATAGATCACTATCACAGCTAGGTTCCTTTCGAAATTGGTGTAATTCCGTCTGTTCGTTTGTCCATGTTTTGTCCGTTTGTCTGTCCGTCAAAATTTTTGTTTGCGGACTCTAACTCGAAGACGCTGTGTCCAATCGAATTCAAACTTGACAGGGAGATATATCACCATCATAGCTAGGTTCCTTTCGAAATTGGTGTACACGGGTGGTCACTGAGATAAATGGTCATATGGTCATAGAGATAAACGGTCTCAGAAATACTCTCATAAAACAGTTAAAAGGTTTAAACAACAATATAACACAAACCAAAATCATGGAAAACATTGTTTAAGTCTATTTTGTTGTTTAGTTACTGCGATTTTGCTGTTTAAATTTGAAAACTTGAAGACCGTTTATCTCCGTGACTGTTTATTTTAGTGACCACCCGTGTAATTCCGTCCGTTCATTTATCCGTTTGTCCGTCAACATTTCCATTTCCGGACTCTAACTCAAAAACAGTTTGTCCAATCGAATTCAAACTTGACAGGGAGATGGATCACCATCACAGCTAGGTTCCTTTCAAAATTGGTGTGGTTCTGTCTGTTCGTTTGTCCGTTTTTTGTCTGTTTGTCTGTCCATCAAAAATTTCAGTTTCCAGACTCTAACTCGAAAACTCTGTGTCCAATCGAATTCAAACTTGACATGGAGATAGATCACCATCATAGCTAGGTTCCTTTTGAAATTGGTGTTATTCTGTCCGTTCGTTTGTCTCTTTTTTTGTCCATTTGTCTGTCCGTCAACATTTCTGTTTCCGGACTCTAACTCGAAAACGCTTTGTCCAATCGAATTCAAACTTGACAGGGAGATACATCACCATCATAGCTAAGTTGCTTTCAAAATTGGTGTAATTCTGTCCTTTCTTATGTCCGTTTATAGCATAGATACAATTATGTAACCTAGATTACAAGTTTTACATTTCTTAGCACATCTAACACATTCACCTTAACTGGGTGACCTAACATTTCTTTCCTCGTTTCTAAATGTAATTACAGCAGTCGCTAACCTTATTGCTGCCTGCGCAACCTGTCTTTTGGGGCATTTTTGACCCTCTTGTTAATTATTTTTTTGGAGGGAATTTTTAAAATAATTTTTAATGCATTAAAAAATTCATGAATTCATGCAGTATTAAATCATCCTACTTTTACCATAGCAACAACATGATGATTAACTTGGGAGACTATCCCAATAGCTAAGTAAGTAATAGCTACTCTCTGACTTTTCAGTACCTTCCATAATGAACAAAATTACTTATAAATTTAAAACTATTGCTTTTACAGTATTTTTTTAAATATGTTATTCACGTTCTTTTGGATCAGCTATAACATAGTACAATTACAGACCTGTAGCTCATTGCATAGCTGAGCAATAGCTTCTTTCAGCTTGTCATTGTTGAGTAACTTGGAAACTATTGCATTTACAGTATTTTGTTTAAACATGTTATTCACCTACTTTTGGGTCAGCTATAACATAGTAAAATTTCAAACACATACCTCATTGCATAGCTGAGCGATAGCTACTCTATAGTTTTTCACTGGTGAGTAAATCACTTGTAACTTGAAAACCATTGAATTTAGCGTACTGTGTTTAAATAGACTATTCATTTACTTTTGGGACAGTTATAACATAGTAAAAGTGCAGACCTGTAGCTCATTACATAGCCCAGCAACAGCTACTTTGAGGCTATCACTGTTGAGTAAATCACTTGTAACTTCAAACTATTGCATTTAAAGTATTTTATTTAAATATTTTATTCACCTACTTTTGGTGGTGGGAATCAGACTTGAAAATCAGAATCGATTAATCGGAAAAGTCCATAGATGATTAATCAATTGGAATCAAATTTTGGGTCATAAAGGGAATTTTCCCAAAAAAATTCCATAATTTCATATGAAATGTCTGGGCTACTGTCAGTTTACAAATATTGATTTTGGTTTCCTTTAGAAATAACTGTCGGTAATTTTCTTTGAAAACGATTAATTTTTCCTGATATTTTAATGATGTATATGTTGTACTGTGGTTCTATGTTATCTTTAATTCATTTACTATCAGAAAATAATTATTTTCTGGAATAAAATTGACGTAAGTTCTGTCACTTTATTGTCAAGAAGTTTCACAACTTGTAATTAAGATTCATAGATCATAATTAACATGTACAGTAAACTTTTAAATAGTGAAAAATGTGTTGAAATAACATAAAAATATCCTTAGTGTGAGAGAATTCAGCTAATTTAACTGAACATAATGCTGAAATTATAAAAATTGGACAAGAAATAAGGAAGTTGTGGCTACATAAGTATACATTAAACATAAAAACGAAGTTCTGCGATTGCATGTTTTCCCAATTATCACCCATTTAAAACCACTTTGGTTACCGCTGACGGCTTGTAGCAAGTATTTCTATTATCATCCACTCAAAACGTCTTCCATGCTTTCGTTATTTTTCCGTGGCTAACATTTCCAATGGGATCGATGTAGATGCTAAAACACAGACTCAAGTTCAGAAATCGAGTTCTTGGCGAATCATTCCACCATTACCTGCTTTTGGGTCAGCTATAATAGTAAAATTGCAGACCTGAAACTCATTGTATAACTGAGCTATAACTAGTTTGAGGTTATCACTGTTGAGTAAACTAGTTGTGATTGAAAACCATTGCATTTACAGTACTTGTTTAAATATGTTATTCACCTATTTTGGGGTCAGCTATAACACAGTAAAATTGCATAGCTGAGCAATAGCTACTTTGAGTCTCTCACTGTTGAGTAAATCCTTTGCAACTTGAAAACTATTGCATTTAAAATATATTGTTTAAATATAGTACTATAGTATATATAGTATTTAGTTATTCACCTACTTTTGGGTTAGCTGTAACAGAGTAAAATTGAATAGGTGTAGTGCATTGTTAGCTGAGCAATAGCTACTTTCAGGTTCTCACTGTTGAGTAAATGTACTAAATGACTTGTAACTTGAAAACTATGGCATTTAAAATATTTTGTTTAAAATAGTATTCACCTACTTTTGGGTCAGCTGTAACATAGTAAAATGGCAGACATGTAACTCATTGCATAGCTGAGGAATAGCTAATTTTAGGTTCTCACTGTTGAGTAATTACTTGTAGCTTGAAAATTATGGCATTTAGAGTAGTTTGTTAAAATATGTTTTTTCATCTACAATAATAAGCGAGTTATAAGCACTTTTATATCTGGCTATCCCAGTTTGACCTTGAAGGAGGGGCCCAAGGTCAAATCTGACCACATCAGAAGATTCCTAGCCCATGATTTCCTATAGCTTGGTTTCACATTGCAAACCTCTAGGGTCAATAATAAGCAAGTTATAAGCACTTTAAACTTTGGCTATCCTTGTTCGACCTTGAAGGAGGGGCCCAAAGAAAAATCTGACAACATCAGAAGATTCCTGACCCTTGATTTCCTTTAGTTTGGTTTCACATTTCAAACCTCTAGGGCCAATAATAAGCGAGTTATAAGAAGTTTTGCAATAGTTTTCAAGTTACAACTGATTTACAAAAGAGTGAGAACCTCAAAGTAGGTATTATTCGGCTATGCAATGAGCTACAGGTCTGCAATTTTACTATGTTATAGCTGACCCAAAAGTAGCTGAATAACATATTCAAACAAAATTCTCTAAATGCAATAGTTTTCAAGTTACAAGTCAATATTTTTGATGTTTGGACTCCTGATAGCATAATTTTGACTCCTGGCTTAAAATAGCTATTACTCGCTTGATTTTGAACCCAGGTCTACAAAAAAGATAGGGTGGCGAGACGTCATACCCACCAATTCATGCACTAAATATAAAATAAATCTGAAAGAAACTGTTCCCTATAGGTCAAAAAAATTTTGATGTTTTTGACTCCCCAGAGCATAATTTTGACTCCTGGGCTACCAAAAGTATAGGGTGGCCAGATCTCTGCCATAGCAAGCCACTTACAAAATTTAAAAGAAATGTGGCTTGTAGGTTGAGCACAAGAAAATCTCTGCTGATGCAGGCGCGGACACTTTACAGACGATGACCGTGCATGATCCATAGTATCCCCGCTTTTCAGGGATACAATTAAACACAGGTCTTGGTCAAACTTAGATCCTTGTAAATTTTGATCTGATCAGGATCACCAAGCAGTTTACTGTACTTTGCCATATCCAGCCTCGGGATACACTAGGTCAAGTCAACACAGTTTCTAGTTAGATATTACATGCCTTGGCAGGGGTTTGTGTTCTCTGAGTGTTCTCATTTACATTACTAGATGCTAGTGACAAGTGGACCATCATTGCTATATCTCTGTATAACGTGATACATTCCTGTAAGCACAAAGTAAAGTAAAGAAAATATTACATCCTTAAACACTTTTAATCTATTCATTAAATTAAGAATTGACCCAAATGTTTGTACTACTTTGTTTAATCAAGCTTCAAAAAATGTGCATGGTTGCACAAAAATCAAGTAAAATGATACATGAAATACTCCTGTACAAAACTTTATAAAAGAGGCTTATTTGTGTGGTGCACTATATGAAATACTGAATTACAGTTAGACAAGAAACCAAAGATGTGAAATCATTTGTGGTTTGTGGTAATTCATTATCAGTACCCTACCAACTTAAAATAAAGACAGTCAGAGGGGGAGCAGATAGACCTTCCATCAGATTTGAGGGACTTGGATGGTATAATTCCAAGGACTGGGTAGTTCCTTACCGTTGGTCAGCAGTTTACAGTACAGCACCTTTACCGACTGTATGTACTGGTTTGATCTGCCCATAAAACTATCTGTCATATGACCTGTACAATGTGCTGAAAGTGACGTTAAATCTAACCAAAGAGAAGTGTCATCTAAATCAATGACCGTTGTGCAATTGAAGCTGTTCATTTGACTGATGATGTTACTTATTCCTTAAAATGACTCATTGTTTGGAAAACTATGAAATTGAGCAGATGAGTGAATGCCTTGCAACCTAAAACATTCCATCCAATAAGGGACTCGAACCCTTGACCCTCAGATGCCTTCAAGTAATACACTTAATAGTCTGATGCTCTACCGACTGAGCTAACCAGGCTTAATTCCAAAGCTTTTATAGGAGTAATCTGCCCGGATTTCACATAGGGTCATATATTTATGCGTCTGTTTTTCAAATGAAGATTATCAGATCTCTGCCACTTTATCTATTTTGACTTGACTTTTTCTTCAAGAGGACTGATTGCATTGCAAGCTATCACTTTGGGAAGCACAATTTTTTTTGCTGCAGCTTTAGAGTAAATATAATATATTATTTCCAGAGAAGTGTGAAATATTAATTAGTTTTAAAGATAATTTACAGATATATTCTTGTTTCTAAGTGTGCAAATCTAACCAAAGATGAAGTGTCATCTAAATCAATGACTGTTGTGCAATTGAAGCTGTTCATTTGACTGGTGATGTTACTTTTTCCTTAAAATGACTCATTGTTTGGAAAACTATGAAATTGAGCAGATGAGTGAATGCCTTGCAACCTAAAACATTCCGCCCAATAAGGGACTCTAACCATTCACCCTCAGATGCCTTCAAGTAATACACTTAAAAGTCTGATGCTCTACCGACTGAACTAACCGGGCTTAATTCCAAAGCTTTAATAGGAGTAATCTGCCCGGATTTCACATAGGGTCATATATTTATGCGTCTGTTTTTCAAATGAAGATTTTCAGATCTCTGCCACTTTAACTATTTTGACTTGACTTTTTCTTCAAGAGGACTGATTGCATTGCAAGCTATCACTTTGGGAAGCACAATTTTTTTTGCTGCAGCTTTAGAGTAAATATAATATATTATTTCCAGAGAAGTGTGAAATATTAATTAGTTTTAAAGATAATTTATAGATATAATCTTGTTTCTAAGTGTGTAAATCTAACCAAAGATGAAGTGTCATTTAAATCAATGCCTGTTGTGCAATTGAAGCTGTTCATTTGACTGGTGATGTTACTTTTTCCTTAAAATGACTGATTGTTTGTCAAGCTATAAAATTGAGCAGATGAGTGAATGCCTCGCAACCTAAAACATTCCGCCCAATAAGGGACTTGAACCCTTGACCCTCAGATGCCTTCAAGTAATACACTTAAAAGTCTGATGCTCTACCGACTGAGCTAACCGGGCTTCATTCCAAAGCTTTAATAGGAGTAATCTGCCCGGATTTGACATAAGGTCATATATTTATGCGTCTGTTTTTCAAATGAAGATTTTCAGATCTCTGCCATGTTAACTATTTTGACTTGACTTTTTCTTCAAGAGGACTGATTGCATTGCAAGCTATCACTTTGGGAAGCACAATATTTTTTGCTGTAGCTTTAGAGTAAATATAGTATATTATTTCCAGTAAAGTGTGAAATATTAATTAGTTTTAAAGATAATTTACAGATATATTCTTGTTTCTAAGTGTGTAAATCTAACCAAAGATGAAGTGTCATCTAAATCAATACCTGTTGTGCAATTGAAGCTGTTCATTTGACTGGTGATGTTACTTTTTCCTTAAAATGACTTATTGTTTGGAAAACTGTGAAATTGAGCAGATGAGTGAATGCCTTGCAACCTAAAACATTCAGCCCAATAAGGGACTCCAACCATTGACCCTCAGATGCCTTCTAGTAATACACTTAAAAGTCTGATGCTCTACCGACTGAGCTAACCGGGCTTAATTCCAAAGCTTTTATAGGAGTAATCTGCCCGGATTTCACATAGGGTCATATATTTATGCGTCTGTTTTTCAAATGAAGATTTTCAGATCTCTGCCACTTTAACTATTTTGACTTGACTTTTTCTTCAAGAGGACTGATTGCATTGCAAGCTATCACTTAGGGAAGCAAAATTTTTTTTGCTGCAGCTTTAGAGTAAATATAATATATTATTTCCAGTGAAGTGTGAAATATTAATTAGTTTTAAAGATAATTTATAGATATATTCTTGTTTCTAAGTGTGTAAATCTCACCAAAGATGAAGTGTCATCTAAATCAACGCCTGTTGTGCAATTGAAGCTGCTCATTTGACTGGTGATGTTACTTTTTCCCTCAAATGACTGATTGTTTGTCAAGCTATAAAATTGAGCAGATGAGTGAATTCCTCGCAACCTAAAACATTCCGCCCAATAAGGGACTCTAACCCTTGACCCTCAGATGCCTTCAAGTAATACACTTAAAAGTCTGATGCTCTACCGACTGAGCAAACCAGGCTTAATTCCAAAGCTTTAATAGGAGTAATCTGCCTGGATTTCACATAGGGTCATATATTTATGCGTCTGTTTTTTAAATGAAGATTTTCAGATCTCTGCCACTTTAACTATTTAGACTTGACGTTTTCTTCAAGAGGACTGATTGCATTGCAAGCTGTCACTTTGGGAAGCACAATTTTTTTTGCTGCAGCTTCAGAGTAAATATAATATATTATTTCCAGAGAAGTGTGAAATATTAATTAGTTTTAAAGATAATTTATAGATATATTCTTGTTTCTAAGTGTGTAAATCTAATCAAAGATGAAGTGTCATCTAAATCAATGACTGTTGTGCAATTGAAGCTGTTCATTTGACTGGTGATGCTACTATTTCCTAAAAATGACTCATTCTTTGACAAGCTGTGAAATTGAGCAGATGAGTGAATGCCTCGCAACCTAAAACATTCCGCCCAATAAGGGACTCGAACCCTTGACCCTCAGATGCCTTCAAGTAATACACTTAAAAGTCTGATGCTCTACCGACTGAGCTAACCGGGCTTAATTCCAAAGCTTTTATAGGAGTAATCTGCCCGGATTTCACATAGGGTCATATATTTATGCATCTGTTTTTCAAATGAAGATTTTAAGATCTCTGCCACTTTAACTATTTTGACTTGACTTTTTCTTCAAGAGGACTGATTGCATTGCAAGCTATCACTTTGGGAAGCATAATTTTTTCTGCTGCAGCTTTAGAGTAAATATAATATATTATTTATATAGAAGTGTGAAATATTAATTAGTTTTAAAGATAATTTATAGATATATTCTTGTTTCTAAGTGTGTAAATCTAACCAAAGATGAAGTGTCATCTAAATCAATGCCTGTTGTGCAATTGAAGCTGTTCATTTGACTGGTGATGTTACTTTTTCCTTAAAATGACTCATTCTTTGACAAGCTGTGAAATTCTGCAGATGAGTGAATGCCTTGCAACTTAAAACATTCCGCCCAATAAAGGACTCGAACCCTTCACCCTCAGATGCCTTCAAGTAATACACTTAAAAGTCTGATGCTCTACTAACTGAGATAACCGGGCTTAATTCCAAAGCTTTAATAGGAGTAATCTGCCCGGATTTCACATAAGGTCATATATTTATGCGTCTGTTTTTCAAATGAAGATTTTCAGATGTCTGCCATGTTAACTATTTTGACTTGACTTTTTCTTCAAGAGGACTGATTGCATTGCAAGCTATCACTTTGGGCAGCACAATATTTTTTTTGCTGCAGCTTTAGAGTAAATATAATATATTATTTCCAGAGAAGTGTGAAATAATAATTAGTTTTAAAGATAATTTATAGATATATTCCTGTTTCTAAGTGTGTAAATCTAACCAAAGATGAAGTGTCATCTAAATCAATGCCTGTTGTGCAATTGAAGCTGTTCATTTGACTGGTGATGTTACTTTTTCCTTAAAATGACTCATTCTTTGACAAGCTGTGAAATTCAGCAGATGAGTGAATGCCTTGCAACCTAAAACATTCCACCCAATAAAGGACTCGAACCCTTCACCCTCAGATGCCTTCAAGTAATACACTTAAAAGTCTGATGCTCTACTAACTGAGATAACCGAGCTTAATTCCAAAGCTTTAATAGGAGTAATCTGCCCGGATTTCACATAAGGTCATATATTTATGCATCTGTTTTTGAAATGAAGATTTTCAGATTTCTGCCACTTTAACTATTTTGACTTGACTTTTTCTTCAAGAGGACTGATTGCATTGCAAGCTATCACTTTGGGAAGCACAATATTTTTTTGCTGCAGCTTTAGAGTAAATATAATATATTATTTCCAGAGAAGTGTGAAATATTAATTAGTTTTAAAGATAATTTACAGATATTCTTGTTTCTAAGTGTGTAAATCTAACCAAAGATGAAGTGTCATCTAAATCAATACCTGTTGTGCAATTGAAGCTGTTCATTTGACTGGTGATGTTACTTTTTCCTTAAAATGACTCATTCTTTGACAAGCTGTGGAATTGAGCAGATGAGTGAATGCCTTGAAACCTAAAACATTCCGCCCAATAAGGGACTCTAACCCTTGACCCTCAGATGCCTTCAAGTAATACACTTAAAAGTCTGATGCTCTACCGACTGAGATAACCGGGCTTAATTCCAAAGCTTTAATAGGAGTAATCTGCCCGTATTTCACATAGAGTCATATATTTATGCGTCTGTTTTTCAAATGAAGATTTTCAGATCTCTGCCACTTTAACTATTTTGACTTGACTTTTTCTTCAACAAGACTGATTGCATTGCAAGCTATCACTTTGGGAAGCACAATTTTTTTTGTTGCAGCTTTAGAGTAAATATAATATATTATTTATAGAGAAGTGTGAAATAATAATTAGTTTTAAAGATAATTTACAGATATATTCCTGTTTCTAAGTGTGTAAATCTAACCAAAGATGAAGTGTCATCTAAATCAATGCCTGTTGTGCAATTGAAGCTGTTCATTTGACTGGTGATGTTACTTTTTCCTTAAAATGACTCATTCTTTGACAAGCTGTGAAATTCTGCAGATGAGTGAATGCCTTGCAACCTAAAACATTCCGCCCAATAAAGGACTCGAACCCTTCACCCTCAGATGCCTTCAAGTAATACACTTAAAAGTCTGATGCTCTACTAACTGAGATAACAGCGCTTAATTCCAAAGCTTTAATAGGAGTAATCTGCCCGGATTTCACATAAGGTCATATATTTATGCGTCTGTTTTTCAAATGAAGATTTTCAGATGTCTGCCACGTTAACTATTTTGACTTGACTTTTTCTTCAAGAGGACTGATTGCATTGCAAGCTATCACTTTGGGAAGCACAATATTTTTTTTGCTCCAACTTTAGAGTAAATATAATATATTATTTCCAGAGAAGTGTGAAATATTAATTTGTTTTAAAGATAATTTACAGATATTCTTGTTTCTAAGTGTGTAAATCTAACCAAAGATAAAGTGTCATCTAAATCAATGACTGTTGTGCAATTGAAGCTGTTCATTTGACTGGTGATGCTCCTTTTTCCTAAAAATGACTCATTCTTTGACAAGATGTGAAATTGAGCAGATGAGTGAATGCCTCGCAACCTAAAACATTCCGCCCAATAAGGGACTCGAACCCTTCACCCTCAGATGCCTTCAAGTAATACACTTAAAAGTCTGATGCTCTACCGACTGAGCTAACCGGGCTTAATTCCAAAGCTTTTATAGGAGTAATCTGCCCGGATTTCACATAGGGTCATATATTTATGCGTCTGTTTTTCAAAGGAAGATTTTCAGATCTCTGCCACTTTAACTATTTTGACTTGACTTTTTCTTCAAGAGGACTGATTGCATTGCAAGCTATCACTTTGGGAAGCATAATTTTTTCTGCTGCAGCTTTAGAGTAAATATAATATATTATTTCCAGAGAAGTGTGAAATATTAATTAGTTTTAAAGATAATTTATAGATATATTCTTGTTTCTAAGTGTGTAAATCTAACCAAAGATGAAGTGTCATCTAAATCAATGCCTGTTGTGCAATTGAAGCTGTTCATTTGACTGGTGATGTTACTTTTTCCTTAAAATGACTCAGTGTTTGGAAAACTATGAAACTGAGCAGATGAGTGAATGCCTTGAAACCTAAAACATTCTACCCAATAAGGGACTCGAACCCTTTACCCTCAGATGCCTTCAAGTAATACACTTAAAAGTCTGATGCTCTACCAACTGAGCTAACCGGGCTTAATTCCAAAGCTTTTATAGGAGTAATCTGCCCGGATTTCACATAGGGTCATATATTTATGCGTCTGTTTTTGAAATGAAGATTTTCAGATCTCTGCCACTTTAACTATATTGTCTTGACTTTTTCTTCAAGAGAACTGATTGCATTGCAAGCTATCACTTTGGGAAGCACAATTTTTTTTGCTGCAGCTTTAGAGTAAATATAATATATTATTTCCATAGAAGTGTGAAATATTAATTAGTTTTAAAGATAATTTATAGATATATTCCTGTTTCTAAGTGTGTAAATCTAACCAAAGATGAAGTGTCATCTAAATCAATGCCTGTTGTGCAATTGAAGCTGTTCATTTGACTGGTTATGTTACTTTTTCCTTAAAATGACTCATTCTTTGACAAGCTGTGAAATTCAGCAGATGAGTGAATGCCTTGCAACCTAAAACATTCCGCCCAATAAAGGACTCGAACCCTTCACCCTCAGATGCCTTCAAGTAATACACTTAAAAGTCTGATGCTCTAATAACTGAGATAACCGGGCTTAATTCCAAAGCTTTAATAGGAGTAATCTGCCCGGATTTCACATAAGGTCATATATTTATGCGTCTGTTTTTCAAATGAAGATTTTCAGATGTCTGCCACGTTAACTATTTTGACTTGACTTTTTCTTCAAGAGGACTGATTGCATTGCAAGCTATCACTTTGGGAAGCACAATATTTTTTTGCTGCAGCTTTAGAGTAAATATAATATATTATTTCCAGAGAAGTGTGAAATATTAATTAGTTTTAAAGATAATTTACAGATATTCTTGTTTCTAAGTGTGTAAATCTAACCAAAGATGAAGTGTCATCTAAATCAATGCCTGTTGTGCAATTGAAGCTGTTCATTTGACTGGTGATGTTACTTTTTCCTTAAAATGACTCATTCTTTGACAAGCTGTGAAATTCTGCAGATGAGTGAATGACTTGCAACCTAAAACATTCCGCCCAATAAAGGACTCGAACCCTTCACCCTCAGATGCCTTCAAGTAATACACTTAAAAGTCTGATGCTCTACTAACTGAGCTAACCGGGATTAATTCCAAAGCTTTAATAGGAGTAATCTGCCTGGATTTCACATAAGGTCATATATTTATGCGTCTGTTTTTTAAATGAAGATTTTCAGATCTCTGCCACTTTAACTATTTAGACTTGACCTTTTCTTCAAGAGGACTGATTGCATTGCAAGCTGTCACTTTGGGAAGCACAATTTTTTTTGCTGCAGCTTCAGAGTAAATATAATATATTATTTCCAGAGAAGTGTGAAATATTAATTAGTTTTAAAGATAATTTATAGATATATTCTTGTTTCTAAGTGTGTAAATCTAATCAAAGATGAAGTGTCATCTAAATCAATGCCTGTTGTGCAATTGAAGCTGTTCATTTGACTGGTGATGTTACTTTTTCCTTAAAATGACTCATTCTTTGACAAGCTGTGAAATTGAGCAGATGAGTGAATGCCTTGGAACCTAAAACATTCCACCCAATAAAGGACTCGAACCCTTGACCCTCAGATGCCTTCAAGTAATACACTTAAAAGTCTGATGCTCTACCGACTAAGATAACCGGGATTAATTCCAAAGCTTTATAGGAGTAATCTGCCCGGATTTCACATAGGGTCATATATTTATGCGTCTGTTTTTCAAATGAAGATTTTCAGATCTCTGCCACTTTAACTATTTTGACTTGACCTTTTCTTCAAGAGGACTGATTGCATTGCAAGCTGTCACTTTGGGAAGCACAATTTTTTTTTGCTGCAGCTTTAGAGTAAATATAATATATTATTTCCAGAGAAGTGTGAAATATTAATTAGTTTTAAAGATAATTTACAGATATTCTTGTTTCTAAGTGTGTAAATCTAACCAAAGATGAAGTGTCATCTATATCAATGACTGTTGTGCAATTGAAGCTGTTCATTTGACTGGTGATGCTACTATTTCCTAAAAATGACTCATACTTTGACAAGCTGTGAAATTGAGCACATGAGTGAATGCCTCGCAACCTAAAACATTCCACCCAATAAGGGACTCGAACCCTTAACCCTCAGATGCCTTCAAGTAATACACTTAAAAGTCTGATGCTGTACCGACTGAGCTAACCGGGCTTAATTCCAAAGCTTTTATAGGAGTAATCTGCCCGGATTTCACATAGGGTCATATATTTATGCATCTGTTTTTCAAAGGAAGATTTTCAGATCTCTGCCACTTTAACTATTTTGACTTGACTTTTTCTTCAAGAGGACTGATTGCATTGCAAGCTATCACTTTGGGAAGCATAATTTTTTCTGCTGCAGCTTTAGAGTAAATATAATATATTATTTATAGAGAAGTGTGAAATATTAATTAGTTTTAAAGATAATTTATAGATATATTCTTGTTTCTAAGTGTGTAAATCTAACCAAAATGAAGTGTCATCTAAATCAATGCCTGTTGTGCAATTGAAGCTGTTCATTTGACTGGTGATGTTACTTTTTCCTTAAAATGACTCATTGTTTGGAAAACTATGAAACTGAGCAGATGAGTAAATGCCTTGAAACCTAAAACATTCCACCCAATAAGGGACTCGAACCCTTTACCCTCAGATGCCTTTAAGTAATACACTTAAAAGTCTGATGCACTACCAACTGAGCTACCCTGGCTTAATTCCAAAGCTTTTATAGGAGTAATCTGCCCGGATTTCACATAGGGTCATATATTTATGCGTCTGTTTTTCAAATGAAGATTTTCAGATCTCTGCCACTTTAACTATTTTGTCTTGACTTTTTCTTCAAGAGAACTGATTGCATTGCAAGCTATCACTTTGGGAAGCACAATTTTTTTGGTTGCAGCTTTAGAGTAAATATAATATATTATTTCCATAGAAGTGTGAAATATTAATTAGTTTTAAAGATAATTTATAGATATATTCCTGTTTCTAAGTGTGTAAATCTAACCAAAGATGAAGTGTCATCTAAATCAATGCCTGTTGTGCAATTGAAGCTGTTCATTTGACTGGTGATGTTACTTTTTCCTTAAAATGACTCATTCTTTGACAAGCTGTGAAATTCTGCAGATGAGTGAATGCCTTGAAACCTAAAACATTCCGCCTAATAAAAGACTCGAACCCTTCACTCTCAGATGCCTTCAAGTAATACACTTAAAATTCTGATGCTCTACTAACTGAGATAACCGGGCTTAATTCCAAAGCTTTAATAGGAGTAATCTGCCCGGATTTCACATAAGGTCATTTATTTAATGCGTCTGTTTTTCAAATGAAGATTTTCAGATGTCTGCCACGTTAACTATTTTGACTTGACTTTTTCTTCAAGAGGACTGATTGCATTGCAAGCTATCACTTTGGGAAGCACAATATTTTTTTGCTGCAGCTTTAGAGTAAATATAATATATTATTTCCAGAGAAGTGTGAAATATTAATTAGTTTTAAAGATAATTTACAGATATTCTTGTTTCTAAGTGTGTAAATCTAACCAAAGATAAAGTGTCATCTAAATCAATGACTGTTGTGCAATTGAAGCTGTTCATTTGACTGATGATGCTACTTTTTCCTAAAAATGACTCATTCTTTGACAAGATGTGAAATTGAGCAGATGAGTGAATGCCTCGCAACCTAAAACATTCCACCCAATAAGGGACTCGAACCCTTGACCCTCAGATGCCTTCAAGTAATACACTTAAAAGTCTGATGCTCTACCGACTGAGCTAACCGGGCTTAATTCCAAAGCTTTTATAGGAGTAATCTGCCCGGATTTCACATAAGGTCATTTATTTAATGCGTCTGTTTTTCAAATGAAGATTTTCAGATGTCTGCCACGTTAACTATTTTGACTTGACTTTTTCTTCAAGAGGACTGATTGCATTGCAAGCTATCACTTTGGGAAGCACAATATTTTTTTGCTGCAGCTTTAGAGTAAATATAATATATTATTTCCAGAGAAGTGTGAAATATTAATTAGTTTTAAAGATAATTTACAGATATTCTTGTTTCTAAGTGTGTAAATCTAACCAAAGATAAAGTGTCATCTAAATCAATGACTGTTGTGCAATTGAAGCTGTTCATTTGACTGATGATGCTACTTTTTCCTAAAAATGACTCATTCTTTGACAAGATGTGAAATTGAGCAGATGAGTGAATGCGTCGCAACCTAAAACATTCCACCCAATAAGGGACTCGAACCCTTGACCCTCAGATGCCTTCAAGTAATACACTTAAAAGTCTG
Source organism: Sabellastarte sp. h YS-2021 (assembly GCA_964017235.1). NCBI lineage: Eukaryota > Metazoa > Annelida > Polychaeta > Sabellida > Sabellidae > Sabellastarte > Sabellastarte sp. h YS-2021. The sequence continues at coordinate 75,275,513 of OZ024928.1, read as the reverse complement.
ATGCTCTACCGACTGAGCTAACCGGGCTTAATTCCAAAGCTTTTATAGGAGTAATCTGCCCGGATTTCACATAGGGTCATATATTTATGCGTCTGTTTTTCAAAGGGAGATTTTCAGATCTCTGCCACTTTAACTATTTTGACTTGACTTTTTCTTCAAGAGGACTGATTGCATTGCAAGCTATCACTTTGGGAAGCATAATTTTTTCTGCTGCAGCTTTAGAGTAAATATAATATATTATTTGCAGAGAAGTGTGAAATATTAATTAGTTTTAAAGATAATTTATAGATATATTCTTGTTTCTAAGTGTGTAAATCTAACCAAAGATGAAGTGTCATCTAAATCAATGCCTGTTGTGCAATTGAAGCTGTTCATTTGACTGGTGATGTTACTTTTTCCTTAAAATGACTCATTGTTTGGAAAACTATGAAACTGAGCAGATGAGTGAATGCCTTGAAACCTAAAACATTCCACCCAATAAGGGACTCGAACCCTTTACCCTCAGATGCCTTCAAGTAATACACTTAAAAGTCTGATGCTCTACCAACTGAGCTAACCTGGCTTAATTCCAAAGCTTTTATAGGAGTAATCTGCCCGGATTTCACATAGGGTCATATATTTATGCGTCTGTTTTTCAAATGAAGATTTTCAGATCTCTGCCACTTTAACTATTTTGTCTTGACTTTTTCTTCAAGAGAACTGATTGCATTGCAAGCTATCACTTTGGGAAGCACAATTTTTTTTGCTGCAGCTTTAGAGTAAATATAATATATTATGTCCATAGAATTGTGAAATATTAATTAGTTTTAAAGATAATTTATAGATATATTCCTGTTTCTAAGTGTGTAAATCTAACCAAAGATGAAGTGTCATCTAAATCAATGCCTGTTGTGCAATTGAAGCTGTTCATTTGACTGGTGATGTTACTTTTTCCTTAAAATGACTCATTCTTTGACAAGCTGTGAAATTCAGCAGATGAGTGAATGCCTTGCAACCTAAATCATTCCACCCAATAAAGGACTCGAACCCTTCACCCTCAGATGCCTTCAAGTAATACACTTAAAAGTCTGATGCTCTACTAACTGAGATAACCGGCCTTAATTCCAAAGCTTTAATAGGAGTAATCTGCCCGGATTTCACATAAGGTCATATATTTATGCGTCTGTTTTTCAAATGAAGATTTTCAGATTTCTGCCACGTTAACTATTTTGACTTGACTTTTTCTTCAAGAGGACTGATTGCATTGCAAGCTATCACTTTGGGAAGCATAATATTTTTTTGCTGCAGCTTTAGAGTAAATATAATATATTATTTCCAGTGAAGTGTGAAATATTAATTAGTTTTAAAGATAATTTACAGATATTCTTGTTTCTAAGTGTGTAAATCTAACCAAAGATGAAGTGTCATCTAAATCAATACCTGTTGTGCAATTGAAGCTGTTCATTTGACTGGTGATGTTACTTTTTCCTTAAAATGACTCATTCTTTGACAAGCTGTGGAATTGAGCAGATGAGTGAATGCCTTGAAACCTAAAACATTCCGCCCAATAAGGGACTCTAACCCTTGACCCTCAGATGCCTTCAAGTAATACACTTAAAAGTCTGATGCTTTACCGACAGAGATAATCGGGCTCAATTCCAAAGCTTTAATAGGAGTAATCTGCCCGTATTTCACATAGGGTCATATATTTATGCGTCTGTTTTTCAAATGAAGATTTTCAGATCTCTGCCACTTTAACTATTTTGACTTGACTTTTTCTTCAACAAGACTGATTGCATTGCAAGCTATCACTTTGGGAAGCACAATTTTTTTTGTTGCAGCTTTAGAGTAAATATAATATATTATTTATAGAGAAGTGTGAAATATTAATTAGTTTTAAAGATAATTTACAGATATATTCTTGTTTCTAAGTGTGTAAATCTAACCAAAGATGAAGAGTCATCTAAATCAATGCCTGTTGTGCAATTGAAGCTGTTCATTTGACTGGTGATGCTACTTTTTCCTTAAAATGACTCATTCTTTGACAAGCTGTGAAATTGAGCAGATGAGTGAATGCCTTGCAACCTAAAACATTCCGCCCAATAAGGGACTCGAACCCTTGACCCTCAGATGCCTTCAAGTAATACACTTAAAAGTCTGATGCTCTACCGACTGAGCTAACCCGGCTTAATTCCAAAGCTTTAATAGGAGTAATCTGCCCGGATTTCACATAGGGTCATATATTTATGTGTCTGTTTTTCAAATGAAGATTTTCAGATCTCTGCCACTTTAACTATTTTGACTTGACTTTTTCTTCAAGAGGACTGATTGCATTGCAAGCTATCACTTTGGGAAGCACAATATTTTTTTGCTGCAGCTTTAGAGTAAATATAATATATTATTTCCAGTGAAGTGTGAAATATTAATTAGTTTTAAAGATAATTTACAGATATATTCTTGTTTCTAAGTGTGTAAATGTAACCAAAGATGAAGTGTCATCTAAATCAATGACTGTTGTGCAATTGAAGCTGTTCATTTGACTGGTGATGCTCCTTTTTCCTTAAAATAACTCATTCTTTGACAAGCTGTGAAATTGAGCAGATGAGTGAATGCCTTGAAACCTAAAACATTCCGCCCAATAAGGGACTCGAACCATTGACCCTCAGATGCCTTCAAGTAATACACTTAAAAGTCTGATGCTCTACCGACTGAGGTAACCAGGCTTAATTCCAAAGTTTTAATAGGAACAATCTGCCCGGATTTCACATAGGGTCATATATTTATGTGTCTGTTTTTCAAATGAAGATTTTCAGATCTCTGCCACTGTAACTATTTTGACTTGACTTTTTCTTCAAGAGGACTAATTGCATTGCAAGCTATCACTTTGGGAAGCACAATTTTTTTTGCTGCAGCTTTAGAGTAAATATAATATATTATGGATAGAGAAGTGTGAAATATTAATTAGTTTTAAAGATAATTTACAGATATATTCTTGTTTCTAAGTGTGTAAATTTAACCAAAGATGAAGTGTCATCTAAATCAATGCCTGTTGTGCAATTGAAGCTGTTCATTTGACTGGTGATGTTACTTTTTCCTTAAAATGACTCATTGTTTGGAAAACTGTGAAATTGAGCAGTTGAGTGAATGCCTTGCAACCTAAAACATTCCGCCCAGTAAGGGACTCCAACCCTTGACCCTCAGATGCCTTCAAGTAATACACTTAAAAGTCTGATGCTCTACCGACTGAGCTAACCGGGCTTAATTCCAAAGTTTTAATAGGAGCAATCTGCCCGGATTTCACATAGGGTCATATATTTATGTGTCTGTTTTTCAAATGAAGATTTTCAGATCTCTGCCACGTTAACTATTTTGACTTGACTTTTTCTTCAAGAGGACTGATTGCATTGCAAGCTATCACTTTGGGAAGCACAATTTTTTTTGCTGCAGCTTTAGAGTAAATATAATATATTATGGATAGAGAAGTGTGAAATATTAATTAGTTTTAAAGATCATTTACAGATATATTTTTGTTTCTAAGTGTGTAAATCTAACCAAAGATGAAGTATCATCTAAATCAATGCCTGTTGTGTAATTGAAGCTGTTCATTTGACTGGTGATGTTACTTTTTCCTTAAAATGACTCATTGTTTGGAAAACTATGAAATTGAGCAGTTGAGTGAATGCCTTGCAACCTAAAACATTCCGCCCAGTAAGAGACTCCTACCCTTGACCCTCAGATGCCTTCAAGTAATACACTTAAAAGTCTGATGCTCTACCGACTGAGGTAACCGGGCTTAATTCCAAAGTTTTAATAGGAGCAATCTGCCCAGATTTCACATAGGGTCATATATTTATGTGTCTGTTTTTTAAATGAAGATTTTCGGATCTCTGCCACTGTAACTATTTTGACTTGAATTTTTCTTCAAGAGGACTGATTGCATTGCAAGCTATCACTTTGGGAAGCACAATTTTTTTTTACTGCAGCTTTAGAGTAAATATAATATATTATTTCCAGAGAAGTGTGAAATATTAATTAGTTTTAAAGATAATTTACAGATATATTCTTGTTTCTAAGTGTGTAAATCTAACCAAAGATGAAGTGTCATCTAAATCAATGCCTGTTGTGCAATTGAAGCTGTTCATTTGACTGGTGATGTTACTTTTTCCTTAAAATGACTCATTGTTTGGAAAACTATGAAATTGAGCAGATGAGTGAATGCCTTGCAACCTAAAACATTCCGCCCAATAAGGGACTCTAACCCTTGACCCTCAGATGCCTTCAAGTAATACACTTAAAAGTCTGATGCTTTACCGACTGAGATAATCGGGCTCAATTCCAAAGCTTTAATAGGAGTAATCTGCCCGTATTTCACATAGGGTCATATATTTATGCGTCTGTTTTTCAAATGAAGATTTTCAGATCTCTGCCACTTTAACTATTTTGACTTGACTTTTTCTTCAAGAGGACTGATTGCATTGCAAGCTATCACTTTGGGAAGCACAATATTTTTTTGCTGCAGCTTTAGAGTAAATATAATATATTATTTCCAGTGAAGTGTGAAATATTAATTAGTTTTAAAGATAATTTACAGATATATTCTTGTTTCTAAGTGTGTAAATGTAACCAAAGATGAAGTGTCATCTAAATCAATGACTGTTGTGCAATTGAAGCTGTTCATTTGACTGGTGATGCTCCTTTTTCCTTAAAATGACTCATTCTTTGACAAGCTGTGAAATTGAGCAGATGAGTGAATGCTTTGAAACCTAAGGCATACCGCCCAATAAGGGACTTGAACCCTTGACCCTCAGATGCCTTCAAGTAATACACTTAAAAGTCTGATGCTCTACCGACTGAGCTAACCGGTCTTAATTCCAAACCTTTAATAGGAGTAATCTGCCCGGATTTCACATAGGGTCATATATTTATGTGTCTGTTTTTCAAATGAAGATTTTCAGATCTCTACCACTGTAACCATTTTGACTTGACTTTTTCTTCAAGAGGACTGATTGCATTGCAAGCTATCACTTTGGGAAGCACAATTTTTTTTTGCTGCAGCTTCAGAGTAAATATAATATATTATTTCCAGTGAAGTGTGAAATATTAATTAGTTTTAAAGATAATTTATAGATATATTCTTGTTTCTAAGTGTGTAAATCTAACCAAAGATGAAGTGTCATCTAAATCAATGCCTGTTGTGCAATTGAAGCTGTTCATTTGACTGGTGATGTTACTTTTTCCTTAAAATGACTGATTGTTGGTCAAGCTGTAAAATTGAGCAGATGAGTGAATGCCTCGCAACCTAAAACATTCCGCCCAATAAGGGACTTGAACCCTTGACCCTCAGATGCCTTCAAGTAATACACTTAAAAGTCTGATGCGCTACCGACTGTGCTAACCGGGCTTAATTCCAAAGCTTTAATAGGAGTAATCTGCCCGGATTTCACATAGGGTCATATATTTATGCGTCTGTTTTTCAAATGAAGATTTTCAGATCTCTGCCACGTTAACTATTTTGACTTGACTTTTTCTTCAAGAGGATTGATTGCATTGCAAGCTATCACTTTGGGAAGCACAATATTTTTTTGCTGCAGCTTTAGAGTAAATATAATATATTATTTCCAGTGAAGTGTGAAATATTAATTAGTTTTAAAGATAATTTACAGATATATTCTTGTTTCTAAGTGTGTAAATGTAACCAAAGATGAAGTGTCATCTAAATCAATGACTGTTGTGCAATTGAAGCTGTTCATTTGACTGGTGATGCTACTTTTTCCTTAAAATAACTCATTCTTTGACAAGCTGTGAAATTGAGCAGATGAGTGAATGCCTCGCAACCTAAAACATTGCGCCCAAAAGGGACTCGAACCCTTCACCCTCAGATGCCTTCAAGTAATACACTTAAAAGTCTGATGCGCTACCGACTGAGCTAGCCTGGCTTAATTCCAAAGCTTTAATAGGAGTAATCTGCCCGGATTTCACATAGGGTCATATATTTATGCGTCTGTTTTTCAAATGAAGATTTTCAGATCTCTGCCACGTTAACTATTTTGACTTGACTTTTTCTTCAAGAGGACTGATTGCATTGCAAGCTATCACTTTGGGAAGCACAATATTTTTTTGCTGCAGCTTTAGAGTAAATATAATATATTATTTCCAGTGAAGTGTGAAATATTAATTAGTTTTAAAGATAATTTACAGATATATTCTTGTTTCTAAGTGTGTAAATCTAACCAAAGATGAAGTGTCATCTAAATCAATGCCTGTTGTGCAATTGAAGCTGTTCATTTGACTGGTGATGTTACTTTTTCCTTAAATTGACTGATGGTTTGGAAAACTATGAAATTGAGCAGATGAGTGAATGCCTTGAATCCTAAGGCATACCACCCAATAAGGGACTTGAACCCTTGACCCTCAGATGCCTTCAAGTAATACACTTAAAAGTCTGATGCTCTACCGACTGAGCTAACCGGGCTTAATTCCAAACCTTTAATAGGAGTAATCTGCCCGGATTTCACATAGGGTCATATATTTATGTGTCTGTTTTTCAAATGAAGATTTTCAGATCTCTGCCACGTTAACTATTTTGACTTGACTTTTTCTTCAAGAGGACTGATTGCATTGCAAGCTATCACTTTGGGAAGCACAATATTTTTTTGCTGCAGCTTTAGAGTAAATATAATATATTATTTCCAGTGAAGTGTGAAATATTAATTAGTTTTAAAGATAATTTACAGATATATTCTTGTTTCTAAGTGTGTAAATCTAACCAAAGATGAAGTGTCATCTAAATCAATGCCTGTTGTGCAATTGAAGCTGTTCATTTGACTGGTGATGTTACTTTTTCCTTAAAATGACTGATTGTTGGTCAAGCTATAAAATTGAGCAGATGAGTGAATGCCTCGCAACCTAAAACATTCCGCCCAATAAGGGACTTGAACCCTTGACGCTCAGATGCCTTCAAGTAATACACTTAAAACTCTGATGCGCTACCGACTGTGCTAACCGGGCTTAATTCCAAATCTTTAATAGGAGTAATCTGCCCGGATTTCACATAGGGTCATATATTTATGTGTCTGTTTTTCAAATGAAGATTTTCAGATCTCTGCCACGTTAACTATTTTGACTTGACTTTTTCTTCAAGAGGACTGATTGCATTGCAAGCTATCACTTTGGGAAGCACAATATTTTTTGCTGCAGCTTTAGAGTAAATATAATATATTATTTCCAGTGAAGTGTGAAATATTAATTAGTTTTAAAGATAATTTACAGATATATTCTTGTTTCTAAGTGTGTAAATGTAACCAAAGATGAAGTGTCATCTAAATCAATGACTGTTGTGCAATTGAAGCTGTTCATTTGACTGGTGATGCTCCTTTTTCCTTAAAATGACTCATTCTTTGACAAGCTGTGAAATTGAGCAGATGAGTGAATGCCTTGCAACCTAAAACATACCGCCCAATAAAGGACTCAAACCCTTCACCCTCAGATGCCTTCAAGTAATACACTTAAAAGTCTGATGCTCTACCGACTGAGCTAACAGGGCTTAATTCCAAAGCTTTAATAAGAGTAATCTGCCCGGATTTCACATAGGGTCATATATTTATGCGTCTGTTTTTCAAATGAAGATTTCAGATCTCTGCCACGTTAACTATTTTGACTTGACTTTTTCTTCAAGAGGACTGATTGCATTGCAAGCTATCACTTTGGGAAGCACAATATTTTTTGCTGCAGCTTTAGAGTAAATATAATATATTATTTCCAGTGAAGTGTGAAATAGTAATTAGTTTTAAAGATAATTTACAGATATATTCTTGTTTCTAAGTGTGTAAATGTACCCAAATATGAAGTGTCATCTAAATCAATGCCTGTTGTGCAATTGAAGCTGTTCATTTGACTGGTGATGTTACTTTTTCCTTAAAATGACTCCTTGTTTGGAAAACTATGAAATTAAGCAGATGAGTGAATGCCTCGCAATCTAAAACATTCCACCCAATAAGGGACTCGAACCCTTGACCCTCAGATGCCTTCAAGTAATACACTTAAAAGTCTGATACTCTACCAACTGAGCTAACCGGTCTTAATTCCAAAGCTTTAATAGGAGTAATCTGCCCGGATTTCACATAGGGTCATATATTTATGCGTCTGTTTTTCAAATGAAGATTTTCGGATCTCTGCCACGTTAACTATTTTGACTTGACTTTTTCTTCAAGAGGACTGATTGCATTGCAACCTATCACTTTGGGAAGCACTTTATTTTTTTTTGCTGCAGCTTTAGAGTAAATATAATATATTATTTCCAGTGAAGTGTGAAATATTAATTAGTTTTAAAGATAATTTACAGATATATTCTTGTTTCTAAGTGTGTAAATCTAACCAAAGATGAAGTGTCATCTAAATCAATGCCTGTTGTGCAATTGAAGCTGTTCATTTGACTGGTGATGTTACTTTTTCCTTAAAATGACTGATTGTTTGTCAAGCTATAAATTGAGCAGATGAGTGAATGCCTCGCAACCTAAAACATTCCACCCAATAAGGGACTCGAACCCTTAACCCCCAGATGCCATCAAGTAATACACTTAAAAGTCTGATGCTCTACCGACTGAGCTAACCGGCTTAATTCCAAAGCTTTAATAGGAGTAATCTGCCCGGATTTCACATAGGGTCATATATTTATGCGTCTGTTTTTCAAATGAAGATTTTCAGATCTCTGCCACGTTAACTATTTTGACTTGACTTTTTCTTCAAGAGGACTGATTGCATTGCAAGCTATCACTTTGGGAAACACAATATTTTTTTGCTGCAGCTTTAGAGTAAATATAATATATTATTTCCAGTGAAGTGTGAAATATTAATTAGTTTTAAAGATAATTTACAGATATATTCTTGTTTCTAAGTGTGTAAATCTAACCAAAGATGAAGTGTCATCTGAATCAATGCCTGTTGTGCAGTTGAAGCTGTTCATTTGACTGGTGATGTTACTTTTTCCTTAAAATGACTCATTGTTTGGAAAACTATGAAATTGAGCAGTTCAGTGAATGCCTTGCAACCTAAAACATTCAGCCCAATAAGAGACTCCAACCCTTGACCCTCAGATGCCTTCAAGTAATACACTTAAAAGTCTGATGCTCTAGCGACTGAGCTAACCGGGCTTAATTCCAAACCTTTAATAGGAGTAATCTGCCCGGATTTCACATAGGGTCATATATTTATGTGTCTGTTTTTCAAATGAAGATTTTCAGATCTCTGCCACTTTAACTATTTTGACTTGACTTTTTCTTCAAGAGGACTGATTGCATTGCAAGCTATCACTTTGGGAAGCACAATTTTTTTTTGCTGCAACCTTAGAGTAAATATAATATATTATTTCCAGTGAAGTGTGAAATATTAATTAGTTTTAAAGATAATTTATAGATATATTCTTGTTTCTAAGTGTGTAAATCTAACCAAAGATGAAGTGTCATCTAAATCAATGCCTGTTGTGCAATTGAAGTTGTTCATTTGACTGGTGATGTTACTTTTTCCTTAAAATGACTCATTGTTTGGAAAACTATGAAATTGAGCAGATGAGTGAATGCCTTGCAACCTAAAAGATTCCGCCCAATAAGGGATTCCAACCCTTTACCCTAAGATGCCTTCAAGTAATACACTTAAAAGTCTGATGCTCTACCGACTGAGCTAACCGGGCTTAATTCCAAAGCTTTAATAGGAGTAATCTGCCCGGATTTCACATCGTGTCATATATTTATGCGTCTGTTTTTCAAATGAAGATTTTCAGATCTCTGCCACTTTAACTATTTTGACTTGACTTTTTCTTCAAGAGGACTGATTGCATTGCAAGCTATCACTTTGGGAAACACCTTTTTTTTTGCTGCAGCTTTAGAGTAAATATAATATATTATTTATAGAGAATTGTGAAATATTAATTAGTTTTAAAGATAATTTACAGATATATTCTTGTTTCTAAGTGTGTAAATGTAACGAAAGATGAAGTGTCATCTAAATCAATGCCTGTTGTGCAATTGAAGCTGTTCATTTGACTGCTGATGTTACTTTTTCCTTAAAATGACTCATTGTTTGTCAAGCTATAAAATTGAGCAGATGAGTGAATGCCTCGCAACCTAAAACATTCCGCCCAATAAGGGACCCGAACCCTTGACCCTCAGATGCCTTCAAGTAATACACTTAAAAGTCTGATGCTCTACCAACTGAGCTAACCGGTCTTAATTCCAAAGCTTTAATAGGAGTAATCTGCCCGGATTTCACATAAGGTCATATATTTATGCGTCTGTTTTTCAAATGAAGATTTTCAGATGTCTGCCATGTTAACTATTTTGACTTGACTTTTTCTTCAAGAGGACTGATTGCATTGCAAGCTATCACTTTGGGCAGCACAATATTTTTTTTGCTGCAGCTTTAGAGTAAATATAATATATTATTTCCAGAGAAGTGTGAAATAATAATTAGTTTTAAAGATAATTTATAGATATATTCCTGTTTCTAAGTGTGTAAATCTAACCAAAGATGAAGTGTCATCTAAATCAATGCCTGTTGTGCAATTGAAGCTGTTCATTTGACTGGTGATGTTACTTTTTCCTTAAAATGACTCATTCTTTGACAAGCTGTGAAATTCAGCAGATGAGTGAATGCCTTGCAACCTAAAACATTCCACCCAATAAAGGACTCGAACCCTTCACCCTCAGATGCCTTCAAGTAATACACTTAAAAGTCTGATGCTCTACTAACTGAGATAACCGAGCTTAATTCCAAAGCTTTAATAGGAGTAATCTGCCCGGATTTCACATAAGGTCATATATTTATGCATCTGTTTTTGAAATGAAGATTTTCAGATTTCTGCCACTTTAACTATTTTGACTTGACTTTTTCTTCAAGAGGACTGATTGCATTGCAAGCTATCACTTTGGGAAGCACAATATTTTTTTGCTGCAGCTTTAGAGTAAATATAATATATTATTTCCAGAGAAGTGTGAAATATTAATTAGTTTTAAAGATAATTTACAGATATTCTTGTTTCTAAGTGTGTAAATCTAACCAAAGATGAAGTGTCATCTAAATCAATACCTGTTGTGCAATTGAAGCTGTTCATTTGACTGGTGATGTTACTTTTTCCTTAAAATGACTCATTCTTTGACAAGCTGTGGAATTGAGCAGATGAGTGAATGCCTTGAAACCTAAAACATTCCGCCCAATAAGGGACTCTAACCCTTGACCCTCAGATGCCTTCAAGTAATACACTTAAAAGTCTGATGCTCTACCGACTGAGATAACCGGGCTTAATTCCAAAGCTTTAATAGGAGTAATCTGCCCGTATTTCACATAGAGTCATATATTTATGCGTCTGTTTTTCAAATGAAGATTTTCAGATCTCTGCCACTTTAACTATTTTGACTTGACTTTTTCTTCAACAAGACTGATTGCATTGCAAGCTATCACTTTGGGAAGCACAATTTTTTTGTTGCAGCTTTAGAGTAAATATAATATATTATTTATAGAGAAGTGTGAAATAATAATTAGTTTTAAAGATAATTTACAGATATATTCCTGTTTCTAAGTGTGTAAATCTAACCAAAGATGAAGTGTCATCTAAATCAATGCCTGTTGTGCAATTGAAGCTGTTCATTTGACTGGTGATGTTACTTTTTCCTTAAAATGACTCATTCTTTGACAAGCTGTGAAATTCTGCAGATGAGTGAATGCCTTGCAACCTAAAACATTCCGCCCAATAAAGGACTCGAACCCTTCACCCTCAGATGCCTTCAAGTAATACACTTAAAAGTCTGATGCTCTACTAACTGAGATAACAGCGCTTAATTCCAAAGCTTTAATAGGAGTAATCTGCCCGGATTTCACATAAGGTCATATATTTATGCGTCTGTTTTTCAAATGAAGATTTTCAGATGTCTGCCACGTTAACTATTTTGACTTGACTTTTTCTTCAAGAGGACTGATTGCATTGCAAGCTATCACTTTGGGAAGCACAATATTTTTTTTGCTCCAACTTTAGAGTAAATATAATATATTATTTCCAGAGAAGTGTGAAATATTAATTTGTTTTAAAGATAATTTACAGATATTCTTGTTTCTAAGTGTGTAAATCTAACCAAAGATAAAGTGTCATCTAAATCAATGACTGTTGTGCAATTGAAGCTGTTCATTTGACTGGTGATGCTCCTTTTTCCTAAAAATGACTCATTCTTTGACAAGATGTGAAATTGAGCAGATGAGTGAATGCCTCGCAACCTAAAACATTCCGCCCAATAAGGGACTCGAACCCTTGACCCTCAGATGCCTTCAAGTAATACACTTAAAAGTCTGATGCTCTACCGACTGAGCTAACCGGGCTTAATTCCAAAGCTTTTATAGGAGTAATCTGCCCGGATTTCACATAGGGTCATATATTTATGCGTCTGTTTTTCAAAGGAAGATTTTCAGATCTCTGCCACTTTAACTATTTTGACTTGACTTTTTCTTCAAGAGGACTGATTGCATTGCAAGCTATCACTTTGGGAAGCATAATTTTTTCTGCTGCAGCTTTAGAGTAAATATATTATTTCCAGAGAAGTGTGAAATATTAATTAGTTTTAAAGATAATTTATAGATATATTCTTGTTTCTAAGTGTGTAAATCTAACCAAAGATGAAGTGTCATCTAAATCAATGCCTGTTGTGCAATTGAAGCTGTTCATTTGACTGGTGATGTTACTTTTTCCTTAAAATGACTCAGTGTTTGGAAAACTATGAAACTGAGCAGATGAGTGAATGCCTTGAAACCTAAAACATTCCACCCAATAAGGGACTCGAACCCTTTACCCTCAGATGCCTTCAAGTAATACACTTAAAAGTCTGATGCTCTACCAACTGAGCTAACCGGGCTTAATTCCAAAGCTTTTATAGGAGTAATCTGCCCGGATTTCACATAGGGTCATATATTTATGCGTCTGTTTTTGAAATGAAGATTTTCAGATCTCTGCCACTTTAACTATTTTGTCTTGACTTTTTCTTCAAGAGAACTGATTGCATTGCAAGCTATCACTTTGGGAAGCACAATTTTTTTTTGCTGCAGCTTTAGAGTAAATATAATATATTATTTCCATAGAAGTGTGAAATATTAATTAGTTTTAAAGATAATTTATAGATATATTCCTGTTTCTAAGTGTGTAAATCTAACCAAAGATGAAGTGTCATCTAAATCAATGCCTGTTGTGCAATTGAAGCTGTTCATTTGACTGGTGATGTTACTTTTTCCTTAAAATGACTCATTCTTTGACAAGCTGTGAAATTCTGCAGATGAGTGAATGACTTGCAACCTAAAACATTCCGCCCAATAAAGGACTCGAACCCTTCACGCTCAGATGCCTTCAAGTAATACACTTAAAAGTCTGATGCTCTACTAACTGAGCTAACCGGGATTAATTCCAAAGCTTTAATAGGAGTAATCTGCCTGGATTTCACATAAGGTCATATATTTATGCGTCTGTTTTTTAAATGAAGATTTTCAGATCTCTGCCACTTTAACTATTTAGACTTGACCTTTTCTTCAAGAGGACTGATTGCATTGCAAGCTGTCACTTTGGGAAGCACAATTTTTTTTGCTGCAGCTTCAGAGTAAATATAATATATTATTTCCAGAGAAGTGTGAAATATTAATTAGTTTTAAAGATAATTTATAGATATATTCTTGTTTCTAAGTGTGTAAATCTAACCAAAGATGAAGTGTCATCTAAATCAATGCCTGTTGTGCAATTGAAGCTGTTCATTTGACTGGTGATGTTACTTTTTCCTTAAAATGACTCAGTGTTTGGAAAACTATGAAACTGAGCAGATGAGTGAATGCCTTGAAACCTAAAACATTCCACCCAATAAGGGACTCGAACCCTTTACCCTCAGATGCCTTCAAGTAATACACTTAAAAGTCTGATGCTCTACCAACTGAGCTAACCGGGCTTAATTCCAAAGCTTTTATAGGAGTAATCTGCCCGGATTTCACATAGGGTCATATATTTATGCGTCTGTTTTTGAAATGAAGATTTTCAGATCTCTGCCACTTTAACTATTTTGTCTTGACTTTTTCTTCAAGAGAACTGATTGCATTGCAAGCTATCACTTTGGGAAGCACAATTTTTTTTTGCTGCAGCTTTAGAGTAAATATAATATATTATTTCCATAGAAGTGTGAAATATTAATTAGTTTTAAAGATAATTTATAGATATATTCCTGTTTCTAAGTGTGTAAATCTAACCAAAGATGAAGTGTCATCTAAATCAATGCCTGTTGTGCAATTGAAGCTGTTCATTTGACTGGTGATGTTACTTTTTCCTTAAAATGACTCATTCTTTGACAAGCTGTGAAATTCTGCAGATGAGTGAATGACTTGCAACCTAAAACATTCCGCCCAATAAAGGACTCGAACCCTTCACGCTCAGATGCCTTCAAGTAATACACTTAAAAGTCTGATGCTCTACTAACTGAGCTAACCGGGATTAATTCCAAAGCTTTAATAGGAGTAATCTGCCTGGATTTCACATAAGGTCATATATTTATGCGTCTGTTTTTTAAATGAAGATTTTCAGATCTCTGCCACTTTAACTATTTAGACTTGACCTTTTCTTCAAGAGGACTGATTGCATTGCAAGCTGTCACTTTGGGAAGCACAATTTTTTTTGCTGCAGCTTCAGAGTAAATATAATATATTATTTCCAGAGAAGTGTGAAATATTAATTAGTTTTAAAGATAATTTATAGATATATTCTTGTTTCTAAGTGTGTAAATCTAATCAAAGATGAAGTGTCATCTAAATCAATGCCTGTTGTGCAATTGAAGCTGTTCATTTGACTGGTGATGTTACTTTTTCCTTAAAATGACTCATTCTTTGACAAGCTGTGAAATTGAGCAGATGAGTGAATGCCTTGGAACCTAAAACATTCCACCCAATAAAGGACTCGAACCCTTGACCCTCAGATGCCTTCAAGTAATACACTTAAAAGTCTGATGCTCTACCGACTAAGATAACCGGGATTAATTCCAAAGCTTTATAGGAGTAATCTGCCCGGATTTCACATAGGGTCATATATTTATGCGTCTGTTTTTCAAATGAAGATTTTCAGATCTCTGCCACTTTAACTATTTTGACTTGACCTTTTCTTCAAGAGGACTGATTGCATTGCAAGCTGTCACTTTGGGAAGCACAATTTTTTTTTGCTGCAGCTTTAGAGTAAATATAATATATTATTTCCAGAGAAGAGTGAAATATTAATTAGTTTTAAAGATAATTTACAGATATTCTTGTTTCTAAGTGTGTAAATCTAACCAAAGATGAAGTGTCATCTATATCAATGACTGTTGTGCAATTGAAGCTGTTCATTTGACTGGTGATGCTACTATTTCCTAAAAATGACTCATACTTTGACAAGCTGTGAAATTGAGCACATGAGTGAATGCCTCGCAACCTAAAACATTCCACCCAATAAGGGACTCGAACCCTTAACCCTCAGATGCCTTCAAGTAATACACTTAAAAGTCTGATGCTGTACCGACTGAGCTAACCGGGCTTAATTCCAAAGCTTTTATAGGAGTAATCTGCCCGGATTTCACATAGGGTCATATATTTATGCATCTGTTTTTCAAAGGAAGATTTTCAGATCTCTGCCACTTTAACTATTTTGACTTGACTTTTTCTTCAAGAGGACTGATTGCATTGCAAGCTATCACTTTGGGAAGCATAATTTTTTCTGCTGCAGCTTTAGAGTAAATATAATATATTATTTATAGAGAAGTGTGAAATATTAATTAGTTTTAAAGATAATTTATAGATATATTCTTGTTTCTAAGTGTGTAAATCTAACCAAAGATGAAGTGTCATCTAAATCAATGCCTGTTGTGCAATTGAAGCTGTTCATTTGACTGGTGATGTTACTTTTTCCTTAAAATGACTCATTGTTTGGAAAACTATGAAACTGAGCAGATGAGTAAATGCCTTGAAACCTAAAACATTCCACCCAATAAGGGACTCGAACCCTTTACCCTCAGATGCCTTTAAGTAATACACTTAAAAGTCTGATGCACTACCAACTGAGCTACCCTGGCTTAATTCCAAAGCTTTTATAGGAGTAATCTGCCCGGATTTCACATAGGGTCATATATTTATGCGTCTGTTTTTCAAATGAAGATTTTCAGATCTCTGCCACTTTAACTATTTTGTCTTGACTTTTTCTTCAAGAGAACTGATTGCATTGCAAGCTATCACTTTGGGAAGCACAATTTTTTTGGTTGCAGCTTTAGAGTAAATATAATATATTATTTCCATAGAAGTGTGAAATATTAATTAGTTTTAAAGATAATTTATAGATATATTCCTGTTTCTAAGTGTGTAAATCTAACCAAAGATGAAGTGTCATCTAAATCAATGCCTGTTGTGCAATTGAAGCTGTTCATTTGACTGGTGATGTTACTTTTTCCTTAAAATGACTCATTCTTTGACAAGCTGTGAAATTCTGCAGATGAGTGAATGCCTTGAAACCTAAAACATTCCGCCTAATAAAAGACTCGAACCCTTCACTCTCAGATGCCTTCAAGTAATACACTTAAAATTCTGATGCTCTACTAACTGAGATAACCGGGCTTAATTCCAAAGCTTTAATAGGAGTAATCTGCCCGGATTTCACATAAGGTCATTTATTTAATGCGTCTGTTTTTCAAATGAAGATTTTCAGATGTCTGCCACGTTAACTATTTTGACTTGACTTTTTCTTCAAGAGGACTGATTGCATTGCAAGCTATCACTTTGGGAAGCACAATATTTTTTTGCTGCAGCTTTAGAGTAAATATAATATATTATTTCCAGAGAAGTGTGAAATATTAATTAGTTTTAAAGATAATTTACAGATATTCTTGTTTCTAAGTGTGTAAATCTAACCAAAGATAAAGTGTCATCTAAATCAATGACTGTTGTGCAATTGAAGCTGTTCATTTGACTGATGATGCTACTTTTTCCTAAAAATGACTCATTCTTTGACAAGATGTGAAATTGAGCAGATGAGTGAATGCCTCGCAACCTAAAACATTCCACCCAATAAGGGACTCGAACCCTTGACCCTCAGATGCCTTCAAGTAATACACTTAAAAGTCTGATGCTCTACCGACTGAGCTAACCGGGCTTAATTCCAAAGCTTTTATAGGAGTAATCTGCCCGGATTTCACATAGGGTCATATATTTATGCGTCTGTTTTTCAAAGGGAGATTTTCAGATCTCTGCCACTTTAACTATTTTGACTTGACTTTTTCTTCAAGAGGACTGATTGCATTGCAAGCTATCACTTTGGGAAGCATAATTTTTTCTGCTGCAGCTTTAGAGTAAATATAATATATTATTTGCAGAGAAGTGTGAAATATTAATTAGTTTTAAAGATAATTTATAGATATATTCTTGTTTCTAAGTGTGTAAATCTAACCAAAGATGAAGTGTCATCTAAATCAATGCCTGTTGTGCAATTGAAGCTGTTCATTTGACTGGTGATGTTACTTTTTCCTTAAAATGACTCATTGTTTGGAAAACTATGAAACTGAGCAGATGAGTGAATGCCTTGAAACCTAAAACATTCCACCCAATAAGGGACTCGAACCCTTTACCCTCAGATGCCTTCAAGTAATACACTTAAAAGTCTGATGCTCTACCAACTGAGCTAACCTGGCTTAATTCCAAAGCTTTTATAGGAGTAATCTGCCCGGATTTCACATAGGGTCATATATTTATGCGTCTGTTTTTCAAATGAAGATTTTCAGATCTCTGCCACTTTAACTATTTTGTCTTGACTTTTTCTTCAAGAGAACTGATTGCATTGCAAGCTATCACTTTGGGAAGCACAATTTTTTTTGCTGCAGCTTTAGAGTAAATATAATATATTATGTCCATAGAATTGTGAAATATTAATTAGTTTTAAAGATAATTTATAGATATATTCCTGTTTCTAAGTGTGTAAATCTAACCAAAGATGAAGTGTCATCTAAATCAATGCCTGTTGTGCAATTGAAGCTGTTCATTTGACTGGTGATGTTACTTTTTCCTTAAAATGACTCATTCTTTGACAAGCTGTGAAATTCAGCAGATGAGTGAATGCCTTGCAACCTAAATCATTCCACCCAATAAAGGACTCGAACCCTTCACCCTCAGATGCCTTCAAGTAATACACTTAAAAGTCTGATGCTCTACTAACTGAGATAACCGGCCTTAATTCCAAAGCTTTAATAGGAGTAATCTGCCCGGATTTCACATAAGGTCATATATTTATGCGTCTGTTTTTCAAATGAAGATTTTCAGATTTCTGCCACGTTAACTATTTTGACTTGACTTTTTCTTCAAGAGGACTGATTGCATTGCAAGCTATCACTTTGGGAAGCATAATATTTTTTTGCTGCAGCTTTAGAGTAAATATAATATATTATTTCCAGTGAAGTGTGAAATATTAATTAGTTTTAAAGATAATTTACAGATATTCTTGTTTCTAAGTGTGTAAATCTAACCAAAGATGAAGTGTCATCTAAATCAATACCTGTTGTGCAATTGAAGCTGTTCATTTGACTGGTGATGTTACTTTTTCCTTAAAATGACTCATTCTTTGACAAGCTGTGGAATTGAGCCGATGAGTGAATGCCTTGAAACCTAAAACATTCCGCCCAATAAGGGACTCTAACCCTTGACCCTCAGATGCCTTCAAGTAATACACTTAAAAGTCTGATGCTTTACCGACAGAGATAATCGGGCTCAATTCCAAAGCTTTAATAGGAGTAATCTGCCCGTATTTCACATAGGGTCATATATTTATGCGTCTGTTTTTCAAATGAAGATTTTCAGATCTCTGCCACTTTAACTATTTTGACTTGACTTTTTCTTCAACAAGACTGATTGCATTGCAAGCTATCACTTTGGGAAGCACAATTTTTTTTGTTGCAGCTTTAGAGTAAATATAATATATTATTTATAGAGAAGTGTGAAATATTAATTAGTTTTAAAGATAATTTACAGATATATTCTTGTTTCTAAGTGTGTAAATCTAACCAAAGATGAAGAGTCATCTAAATCAATGCCTGTTGTGCAATTGAAGCTGTTCATTTGACTGGTGATGCTACTTTTTCCTTAAAATGACTCATTCTTTGACAAGCTGTGAAATTGAGCAGATGAGTGAATGCCTTGCAACCTAAAACATTCCGCCCAATAAGGGACTCGAACCCTTGACCCTCAGATGCCTTCAAGTAATACACTTAAAAGTCTGATGCTCTACCGACTGAGCTAACCCGGCTTAATTCCAAAGCTTTAATAGGAGTAATCTGCCCGGATTTCACATAGGGTCATATATTTATGTGTCTGTTTTTCAAATGAAGATTTTCAGATCTCTGCCACTTTAACTATTTTGACTTGACTTTTTCTTCAAGAGGACTGATTGCATTGCAAGCTATCACTTTGGGAAGCACAATATTTTTTTGCTGCAGCTTTAGAGTAAATATAATATATTATTTCCAGTGAAGTGTGAAATATTAATTAGTTTTAAAGATAATTTACAGATATATTCTTGTTTCTAAGTGTGTAAATGTAACCAAAGATGAAGTGTCATCTAAATCAATGACTGTTGTGCAATTGAAGCTGTTCATTTGACTGGTGATGCTCCTTTTTCCTTAAAATGACTCATTCTTTGACAAGCTGTGAAATTGAGCAGATGAGTGAATGCCTTGAAACCTAAAACATTCCGCCCAATAAGGGACTCGAACCATTGACCCTCAGATGCCTTCAAGTAATACACTTAAAAGTCTGATGCTCTACCGACTGAGGTAACCAGGCTTAATTCCAAAGTTTTAATAGGAACAATCTGCCCGGATTTCACATAGGGTCATATATTTATGTGTCTGTTTTTCAAATGAAGATTTTCAGATCTCTGCCACTTTAACTATTTTGTCTTGACTTTTTCTTCAAGAGAACTGATTGCATTGCAAGCTATCACTTTGGGAAGCACAATTTTTTTTGCTGCAGCTTTAGAGTAAATATAATATATTATGTCCATAGAATTGTGAAATATTAATTAGTTTTAAAGATAATTTATAGATATATTCCTGTTTCTAAGTGTGTAAATCTAACCAAAGATGAAGTGTCATCTAAATCAATGCCTGTTGTGCAATTGAAGCTGTTCATTTGACTGGTGATGTTACTTTTTCCTTAAAATGACTCATTCTTTGACAAGCTGTGAAATTCAGCAGATGAGTGAATGCCTTGCAACCTAAATCATTCCACCCAATAAAGGACTCGAACCCTTCACCCTCAGATGCCTTCAAGTAATACACTTAAAAGTCTGATGCTCTACTAACTGAGATAACCGGCCTTAATTCCAAAGCTTTAATAGGAGTAATCTGCCCGGATTTCACATAAGGTCATATATTTATGCGTCTGTTTTTCAAATGAAGATTTTCAGATTTCTGCCACGTTAACTATTTTGACTTGACTTTTTCTTCAAGAGGACTGATTGCATTGCAAGCTATCACTTTGGGAAGCATAATATTTTTTTGCTGCAGCTTTAGAGTAAATATAATATATTATTTCCAGTGAAGTGTGAAATATTAATTAGTTTTAAAGATAATTTACAGATATTCTTGTTTCTAAGTGTGTAAATCTAACCAAAGATGAAGTGTCATCTAAATCAATACCTGTTGTGCAATTGAAGCTGTTCATTTGACTGGTGATGTTACTTTTTCCTTAAAATGACTCATTCTTTGACAAGCTGTGGAATTGAGCCGATGAGTGAATGCCTTGAAACCTAAAACATTCCGCCCAATAAGGGACTCTAACCCTTGACCCTCAGATGCCTTCAAGTAATACACTTAAAAGTCTGATGCTTTACCGACAGAGATAATCGGGCTCAATTCCAAAGCTTTAATAGGAGTAATCTGCCCGTATTTCACATAGGGTCATATATTTATGCGTCTGTTTTTCAAATGAAGATTTTCAGATCTCTGCCACTTTAACTATTTTGACTTGACTTTTTCTTCAACAAGACTGATTGCATTGCAAGCTATCACTTTGGGAAGCACAATTTTTTTTGTTGCAGCTTTAGAGTAAATATAATATATTATTTATAGAGAAGTGTGAAATATTAATTAGTTTTAAAGATAATTTACAGATATATTCTTGTTTCTAAGTGTGTAAATCTAACCAAAGATGAAGAGTCATCTAAATCAATGCCTGTTGTGCAATTGAAGCTGTTCATTTGACTGGTGATGCTACTTTTTCCTTAAAATGACTCATTCTTTGACAAGCTGTGAAATTGAGCAGATGAGTGAATGCCTTGCAACCTAAAACATTCCGCCCAATAAGGGACTCGAACCCTTGACCCTCAGATGCCTTCAAGTAATACACTTAAAAGTCTGATGCTCTACCGACTGAGCTAACCCGGCTTAATTCCAAAGCTTTAATAGGAGTAATCTGCCCGGATTTCACATAGGGTCATATATTTATGTGTCTGTTTTTCAAATGAAGATTTTCAGATCTCTGCCACTTTAACTATTTTGACTTGACTTTTTCTTCAAGAGGACTGATTGCATTGCAAGCTATCACTTTGGGAAGCACAATATTTTTTTGCTGCAGCTTTAGAGTAAATATAATATATTATTTCCAGTGAAGTGTGAAATATTAATTAGTTTTAAAGATAATTTACAGATATATTCTTGTTTCTAAGTGTGTAAATGTAACCAAAGATGAAGTGTCATCTAAATCAATGACTGTTGTGCAATTGAAGCTGTTCATTTGACTGGTGATGCTCCTTTTTCCTTAAAATGACTCATTCTTTGACAAGCTGTGAAATTGAGCAGATGAGTGAATGCCTTGAAACCTAAAACATTCCGCCCAATAAGGGACTCGAACCATTGACCCTCAGATGCCTTCAAGTAATACACTTAAAAGTCTGATGCTCTACCGACTGAGGTAACCAGGCTTAATTCCAAAGTTTTAATAGGAACAATCTGCCCGGATTTCACATAGGGTCATATATTTATGTGTCTGTTTTTCAAATGAAGATTTTCAGATCTCTGCCACTGTAACTATTTTGACTTGACTTTTTCTTCAAGAGGACTAATTGCATTGCAAGCTATCACTTTGGGAAGCACAATTTTTTTTGCTGCAGCTTTAGAGTAAATATAATATATTATGGATAGAGAAGTGTGAAATATTAATTAGTTTTAAAGATAATTTACAGATATATTCTTGTTTCTAAGTGTGTAAATTTAACCAAAGATGAAGTGTCATCTAAATCAATGCCTGTTGTGCAATTGAAGCTGTTCATTTGACTGGTGATGTTACTTTTTCCTTAAAATGACTCATTGTTTGGAAAACTGTGAAATTGAGCAGTTGAGTGAATGCCTTGCAACCTAAAACATTCCGCCCAGTAAGGGACTCCAACCCTTGACCCTCAGATGCCTTCAAGTAATACACTTAAAAGTCTGATGCTCTACCGACTGAGCTAACCGGGCTTAATTCCAAAGTTTTAATAGGAGCAATCTGCCCGGATTTCACATAGGGTCATATATTTATGTGTCTGTTTTTCAAATGAAGATTTTCAGATCTCTGCCACGTTAACTATTTTGACTTGACTTTTTCTTCAAGAGGACTGATTGCATTGCAAGCTATCACTTTGGGAAGCACAATTTTTTTTGCTGCAGCTTTAGAGTAAATATAATATATTATGGATAGAGAAGTGTGAAATATTAATTAGTTTTAAAGATCATTTACAGATATATTCTTGTTTCTAAGTGTGTAAATCTAACCAAAGATGAAGTATCATCTAAATCAATGCCTGTTGTGTAATTGAAGCTGTTCATTTGACTGGTGATGTTACTTTTTCCTTAAAATGACTCATTGTTTGGAAAACTATGAAATTGAGCAGTTGAGTGAATGCCTTGCAACCTAAAACATTCCGCCCAGTAAGAGACTCCTACCCTTGACCCTCAGATGCCTTCAAGTAATACACTTAAAAGTCTGATGCTCTACCGACTGAGGTAACCGGGCTTAATTCCAAAGTTTTAATAGGAGCAATCTGCCCAGATTTCACATAGGGTCATATATTTATGTGTCTGTTTTTCAAATGAAGATTTTCGGATCTCTGCCACTGTAACTATTTTGACTTGAATTTTTCTTCAAGAGGACTGATTGCATTGCAAGCTATCACTTTGGGAAGCACAATTTTTTTTTGCTGCAGCTTTAGAGTAAATATAATATATTATTTCCAGAGAAGTGTGAAATATTAATTAGTTTTAAAGATAATTTACAGATATATTCTTGTTTCTAAGTGTGTAAATCTAACCAAAGATGAAGTGTCATCTAAATCAATGCCTGTTGTGCAATTGAAGCTGTTCATTTGACTGGTGATGTTACTTTTTCCTTAAAATGACTCATTGTTTGGAAAACTATGAAATTGAGCAGATGAGTGAATACCTTGCAACCTAAAACATTCCGCCCAATAAGGGACTCTAACCCTTGACCCTCAGATGCCTTCAAGTAATACACTTAAAAGTCTGATGCTTTACCGACTGAGATAATCGGGCTCAATTCCAAAGCTTTAATAGGAGTAATCTGCCCGTATTTCACATAGGGTCATATATTTATGCGTCTGTTTTTCAAATGAAGATTTTCAGATCTCTGCCACTTTAACTATTTTGACTTGACTTTTTCTTCAAGAGGACTGATTGCATTGCAAGCTATCACTTTGGGAAGCACAATATTTTTTTGCTGCAGCTTTAGAGTAAATATAATATATTATTTCCAGTGAAGTGTGAAATATTAATTAGTTTTAAAGATAATTTACAGATATATTCTTGTTTCTAAGTGTGTAAATGTAACCAAAGATGAAGTGTCATCTAAATCAATGACTGTTGTGCAATTGAAGCTGTTCATTTGACTGGTGATGCTCCTTTTTCCTTAAAATGACTCATTCTTTGACAAGCTGTGAAATTGAGCAGATGAGTGAATGCTTTGAAAGCTAAGGCATACCGCCCAATAAGGGACTTGAACCCTTGACCCTCAGATGCCTTCAAGTAATACACTTAAAAGTCTGATGCTCTACCGACTGAGCTAACCGGTCTTAATTCCAAACCTTTAATAGGAGTAATCTGCCCGGATTTCACATAGGGTCATATATTTATGTGTCTGTTTTTCAAATGAAGATTTTCAGATCTCTACCACTGTAACCATTTTGACTTGACTTTTTCTTCAAGAGGACTGATTGCATTGCAAGCTATCACTTTGGGAAGCACAATTTTTTTTTGCTGCAGCTTCAGAGTAAATATAATATATTATTTCCAGTGAAGTGTGAAATATTAATTAGTTTTAAAGATAATTTATAGATATATTCTTGTTTCTAAGTGTGTAAATCTAACCAAAGATGAAGTGTCATCTAAATCAATGCCTGTTGTGCAATTGAAGCTGTTCATTTGACTGGTGATGTTACTTTTTCCTTAAAATGACTGATTGTTGGTCAAGCTGTAAAATTGAGCAGATGAGTGAATGCCTCGCAACCTAAAACATTCCGCCCAATAAGGGACTTGAACCCTTGACCCTCAGATGCCTTCAAGTAATACACTTAAAAGTCTGATGCGCTACCGACTGTGCTAACCGGGCTTAATTCCAAAGCTTTAATAGGAGTAATCTGCCCGGATTTCACATAGGGTCATATATTTATGCGTCTGTTTTTCAAATGAAGATTTTCAGATCTCTGCCACGTTAACTATTTTGACTTGACTTTTTCTTCAAGAGGATTGATTGCATTGCAAGCTATCACTTTGGGAAGCACAATATTTTTTTGCTGCAGCTTTAGAGTAAATATAATATATTATTTCCAGTGAAGTGTGAAATATTAATTAGTTTTAAAGATAATTTACAGATATATTCTTGTTTCTAAGTGTGTAAATGTAACCAAAGATGAAGTGTCATCTAAATCAATGACTGTTGTGCAATTGAAGCTGTTCATTTGACTGGTGATGCTACTTTTTCCTTAAAATAACTCATTCTTTGACAAGCTGTGAAATTGAGCAGATGAGTGAATGCCTCGCAACCTAAAACATTGCGCCCAAAAGGGACTCGAACCCTTCACCCTCAGATGCCTTCAAGTAATACACTTAAAAGTCTGATGCGCTACCGACTGAGCTAGCCTGGCTTAATTCCAAAGCTTTAATAGGAGTAATCTGCCCGGATTTCACATAGGGTCATATATTTATGCGTCTGTTTTTCAAATGAAGATTTTCAGATCTCTGCCACGTTAACTATTTTGACTTGACTTTTTCTTCAAGAGGACTGATTGCATTGCAAGCTATCACTTTGGGAAGCACAATATTTTTTTGCTGCAGCTTTAGAGTAAATATAATATATTATTTCCAGTGAAGTGTGAAATATTAATTAGTTTTAAAGATAATTTACAGATATATTCTTGTTTCTAAGTGTGTAAATGTAACCAAAGATGAAGTGTCATCTAAATCAATGACTGTTGTGCAATTGAAGCTGTTCATTTGACTGGTGATGCTCCTTTTTCCTTAAAATGACTCATTCTTTGACAAGCTGTGAAATTGAGCAGATGAGTGAATGCTTTGAAACCTAAGGCATACCGCCCAATAAGGGACTTGAACCCTTGACCCTCAGATGCCTTCAAGTAATACACTTAAAAGTCTGATGCTCTACCGACTGAGCTAACCGGTCTTAATTCCAAACCTTTAATAGGAGTAATCTGCCCGGATTTCACATAGGGTCATATATTTATGTGTCTGTTTTTCAAATGAAGATTTTCAGATCTCTACCACTGTAACCATTTTGACTTGACTTTTTCTTCAAGAGGACTGATTGCATTGCAAGCTATCACTTTGGGAAGCACAATTTTTTTTTGCTGCAGCTTCAGAGTAAATATAATATATTATTTCCAGTGAAGTGTGAAATATTAATTAGTTTTAAAGATAATTTATAGATATATTCTTGTTTCTAAGTGTGTAAATCTAACCAAAGATGAAGTGTCATCTAAATCAATGCCTGTTGTGCAATTGAAGCTGTTCATTTGACTGGTGATGTTACTTTTTCCTTAAAATGACTGATTGTTGGTCAAGCTGTAAAATTGAGCAGATGAGTGAATGCCTCGCAACCTAAAACATTCCGCCCAATAAGGGACTTGAACCCTTGACCCTCAGATGCCTTCAAGTAATACACTTAAAAGTCTGATGCGCTACCGACTGTGCTAACCGGGCTTAATTCCAAAGCTTTAATAGGAGTAATCTGCCCGGATTTCACATAGGGTCATATATTTATGCGTCTGTTTTTCAAATGAAGATTTTCAGATCTCTGCCACGTTAACTATTTTGACTTGACTTTTTCTTCAAGAGGATTGATTGCATTGCAAGCTATCACTTTGGGAAGCACAATATTTTTTTGCTGCAGCTTTAGAGTAAATATAATATATTATTTCCAGTGAAGTGTGAAATATTAATTAGTTTTAAAGATAATTTACAGATATATTCTTGTTTCTAAGTGTGTAAATGTAACCAAAGATGAAGTGTCATCTAAATCAATGACTGTTGTGCAATTGAAGCTGTTCATTTGACTGGTGATGCTACTTTTTCCTTAAAATAACTCATTCTTTGACAAGCTGTGAAATTGAGCAGATGAGTGAATGCCTCGCAACCTAAAACATTGCGCCCAAAAGGGACTCGAACCCTTCACCCTCAGATGCCTTCAAGTAATACACTTAAAAGTCTGATGCGCTACCGACTGAGCTAGCCTGGCTTAATTCCAAAGCTTTAATAGGAGTAATCTGCCCGGATTTCACATAGGGTCATATATTTATGCGTCTGTTTTTCAAATGAAGATTTTCAGATCTCTGCCACGTTAACTATTTTGACTTGACTTTTTCTTCAAGAGGACTGATTGCATTGCAAGCTATCACTTTGGGAAGCACAATATTTTTTTGCTGCAGCTTTAGAGTAAATATAATATATTATTTCCAGTGAAGTGTGAAATATTAATTAGTTTTAAAGATAATTTACAGATATATTCTTGTTTCTAAGTGTGTAAATCTAACCAAAGATGAAGTGTCATCTAAATCAATGCCTGTTGTGCAATTGAAGCTGTTCATTTGACTGGTGATGTTACTTTTTCCTTAAATTGACTGATGGTTTGGAAAACTATGAAATTGAGCAGATGAGTGAATGCCTTGAATCCTAAGGCATACCACCCAATAAGGGACTTGAACCCTTGACCCTCAGATGCCTTCAAGTAATACACTTAAAAGTCTGATGCTCTACCGACTGAGCTAACCGGGCTTAATTCCAAACCTTTAATAGGAGTAATCTGCCCGGATTTCACATAGGGTCATATATTTATGTGTCTGTTTTTCAAATGAAGATTTTCAGATCTCTGCCACGTTAACTATTTTGACTTGACTTTTTCTTCAAGAGGACTGATTGCATTGCAAGCTATCACTTTGGGAAGCACAATATTTTTTTGCTGCAGCTTTAGAGTAAATATAATATATTATTTCCAGTGAAGTGTGAAATATTAATTAGTTTTAAAGATAATTTACAGATATATTCTTGTTTCTAAGTGTGTAAATCTAACCAAAGATGAAGTGTCATCTAAATCAATGCCTGTTGTGCAATTGAAGCTGTTCATTTGACTGGTGATGTTACTTTTTCCTTAAAATGACTGATTGTTGGTCAAGCTATAAAATTGAGCAGATGAGTGAATGCCTCGCAACCTAAAACATTCCGCCCAATAAGGGACTTGAACCCTTGACGCTCAGATGCCTTCAAGTAATACACTTAAAACTCTGATGCGCTACCGACTGTGCTAACCGGGCTTAATTCCAAATCTTTAATAGGAGTAATCTGCCCGGATTTCACATAGGGTCATATATTTATGTGTCTGTTTTTCAAATGAAGATTTTCAGATCTCTGCCACGTTAACTATTTTGACTTGACTTTTTCTTCAAGAGGACTGATTGCATTGCAAGCTATCACTTTGGGAAGCACAATATTTTTTGCTGCAGCTTTAGAGTAAATATAATATATTATTTCCAGTGAAGTGTGAAATATTAATTAGTTTTAAAGATAATTTACAGATATATTCTTGTTTCTAAGTGTGTAAATGTAACCAAAGATGAAGTGTCATCTAAATCAATGACTGTTGTGCAATTGAAGCTGTTCATTTGACTGGTGATGCTCCTTTTTCCTTAAAATGACTCATTCTTTGACAAGCTGTGAAATTGAGCAGATGAGTGAATGCCTTGCAACCTAAAACATACCGCCCAATAAAGGACTCAAACCCTTCACCCTCAGATGCCTTCAAGTAATACACTTAAAAGTCTGATGCTCTACCGACTGAGCTAACAGGGCTTAATTCCAAAGCTTTAATAAGAGTAATCTGCCCGGATTTCACATAGGGTCATATATTTATGCGTCTGTTTTTCAAATGAAGATTTCAGATCTCTGCCACGTTAACTATTTTGACTTGACTTTTTCTTCAAGAGGACTGATTGCATTGCAAGCTATCACTTTGGGAAGCACAATATTTTTTGCTGCAGCTTTAGAGTAAATATAATATATTATTTCCAGTGAAGTGTGAAATAGTAATTAGTTTTAAAGATAATTTACAGATATATTCTTGTTTCTAAGTGTGTAAATGTACCCAAATATGAAGTGTCATTTAAATCAATGCCTGTTGTGCAATTGAAGCTGTTCATTTGACTGGTGATGTTACTTTTTCCTTAAAATGACTCCTTGTTTGGAAAACTATGAAATTAAGCAGATGAGTGAATGCCTCGCAATCTAAAACATTCCACCCAATAAGGGACTCGAACCCTTGACCCTCAGATGCCTTCAAGTAATACACTTAAAAGTCTGATACTCTACCAACTGAGCTAACCGGTCTTAATTCCAAAGCTTTAATAGGAGTAATCTGCCCGGATTTCACATAGGGTCATATATTTATGCGTCTGTTTTTCAAATGAAGATTTTCGGATCTCTGCCACGTTAACTATTTTGACTTGACTTTTTCTTCAAGAGGACTGATTGCATTGCAACCTATCACTTTGGGAAGCACTTTATTTTTTTTTGCTGCAGCTTTAGAGTAAATGTAATATATTATTTCCAGTGAAGTGTGAAATATTAATTAGTTTTAAAGATAATTTACAGATATATTCTTGTTTCTAAGTGTGTAAATCTAACCAAAGATGAAGTGTCATCTAAATCAATGCCTGTTGTGCAATTGAAGCTGTTCATTTGACTGGTGATGTTACTTTTTCCTTAAAATGACTGATTGTTTGTCAAGCTATAAATTGAGCAGATGAGTGAATGCCTCGCAACCTAAAACATTCCACCCAATAAGGGACTCGAACCCTTAACCCCCAGATGCCATCAAGTAATACACTTAAAAGTCTGATGCTCTACCGACTGAGCTAACCGGCTTAATTCCAAAGCTTTAATAGGAGTAATCTGCCCGGATTTCACATAGGGTCATATATTTATGCGTCTGTTTTTCAAATGAAGATTTTCAGATCTCTGCCACGTTAACTATTTTGACTTGACTTTTTCTTCAAGAGGACTGATTGCATTGCAAGCTATCACTTTGGGAAACACAATATTTTTTTGCTGCAGCTTTAGAGTAAATATAATATATTATTTCCAGTGAAGTGTGAAATATTAATTAGTTTTAAAGATAATTTACAGATATATTCTTGTTTCTAAGTGTGTAAATCTAACCAAAGATGAAGTGTCATCTGAATCAATGCCTGTTGTGCAGTTGAAGCTGTTCATTTGACTGGTGATGTTACTTTTTCCTTAAAATGACTCATTGTTTGGAAAACTATGAAATTGAGCAGTTCAGTGAATGCCTTGCAACCTAAAACATTCAGCCCAATAAGAGACTCCAACCCTTGACCCTCAGATGCCTTCAAGTAATACACTTAAAAGTCTGATGCTCTAGCGACTGAGCTAACCGGGCTTAATTCCAAACCTTTAATAGGAGTAATCTGCCCGGATTTCACATAGGGTCATATATTTATGTGTCTGTTTTTCAAATGAAGATTTTCAGATCTCTGCCACTTTAACTATTTTGACTTGACTTTTTCTTCAAGAGGACTGATTGCATTGCAAGCTATCACTTTGGGAAGCACAATTTTTTTTTGCTGCAACCTTAGAGTAAATATAATATATTATTTCCAGTGAAGTGTGAAATATTAATTAGTTTTAAAGATAATTTATAGATATATTCTTGTTTCTAAGTGTGTAAATCTAACCAAAGATGAAGTGTCATCTAAATCAATGCCTGTTGTGCAATTGAAGTTGTTCATTTGACTGGTGATGTTACTTTTTCCTTAAAATGACTCATTGTTTGGAAAACTATGAAATTGAGCAGATGAGTGAATGCCTTGCAACCTAAAAGATTCCGCCCAATAAGGGATTCCAACCCTTTACCCTAAGATGCCTTCAAGTAATACACTTAAAAGTCTGATGCTCTACCGACTGAGCTAACCGGGCTTAATTCCAAAGCTTTAATAGGAGTAATCTGCCCGGATTTCACATCGTGTCATATATTTATGCGTCTGTTTTTCAAATGAAGATTTTCAGATCTCTGCCACTTTAACTATTTTGACTTGACTTTTTCTTCAAGAGGACTGATTGCATTGCAAGCTATCACTTTGGGAAACACAATTTTTTTTGCTGCAGCTTTAGAGTAAATATAATATATTATTTATAGAGAATTGTGAAATATTAATTAGTTTTAAAGATAATTTACAGATATATTCTTGTTTCTAAGTGTGTAAATGTAACGAAAGATGAAGTGTCATCTAAATCAATGCCTGTTGTGCAATTGAAGCTGTTCATTTGACTGGTGATGTTACTTTTTCCTTAAAATGACTCATTGTTTGTCAAGCTATAAAATTGAGCAGATGAGTGAATGCCTCGCAACCTAAAACATTCCGCCCAATAAGGGACCCGAACCCTTGACCCTCAGATGCCTTCAAGTAATACACTTAAAAGTCTGATGCTCTACCAACTGAGCTAACCGGGCTTAATTCCAAAGCTTTAATAGGAGTAATCTGCCCGGATTTCACATAGGGTCATATATTTATGCGTCTGTTTCTCAAATGAAGATTTTCAGATCTCTGCCACGTTAACTATTTTGACTTGACTTTTTCTTCAAGAGGACTGATTGCATTGCAAGCTATCACTTTGGGAAACACAATATTTTTTTGCTGCAGCTTTAGAGTAAATATAATATATTATTTCCAGTGAAGTGTGAAATATCAATTAGTTTGAAAGATAATTTACAGATATATTCTTGTTTCTAAGTGTGTAAATGTAACGAAAGATGAAGTGTCATCTAAATCAATGCCTGTTGTGCAATTGAAGCTGTTCATTTGACTGGCGATGTTACTTTTTCCTTAAAATGACTCATTGTTTGGAAAACTATGAAATTGAGCAGTTCAGTGAATGCCTTGCAACCTAAAACATTCCGCCCAATAAGAGACTCCAACCCTTGACCCTCAGATGCCTTCAAGTAATACACTTAAAAGTCTGATGTTCTACCGACTGAGCTAACCGGGCTTAATTCCAAAGCTTTAATAGGAGTAATCTGCCCGGATTTCACATAGGGTCATATATTTATGTGTCTCTTTTTCAAATGAAGATTTTCAGATCTCTGCCACTTTAACTATTTTGACTTGACTTTTTCTTCAAGAGGACTGATTGCATTGCAAGCTATCACTTTGGGAAGCACAATTTTTTTGCTGCAGCTTTAGAGTAAATATAATATATTATTTCCAGTGAAGTGTGAAATATTAATTAGTTTTAAAGATAATTTATAGATATATTCTTGTTTCTAAGTGTGTAAATCTAACCAAAGATGAAGTGTCATCTAAATCAATGCCTGTTGTGCAATTGAAGCTGTTCATTTGACTGGTGATGTTACTTTTTCCTTAAAATGACTGATTGTTTGTCAAGCTATAAATTGAGCAGATGAGTGAATGCCCCGCAACCTAAAACATTCCGCCCAATAAGGGACTTGAACCCTTGACCCCCAGATGCCATCAAGTAATACACTTAAAAGTCTGATGCTCTACCGACTGAGGTAACCGGGCTTAATTCCAAAGCTTTAATAGGAGTAATCTGCCCAGATTTCACATAGGGTCATATATTTATGCGTCTGTTTTTCAAATGAAGATTTTCAGATCTCTGCCATGTTAACTATTTTGACTTGACTTTTTCTTCAAGAGGACTTATTGCATTGTAAGCTATCACTTTGGGAAGCACAATATTTTTTTTGCTGCAGCTTTAGAGTAAATATAATATATTATTTCCAGTGAAGTGTGAAATATTAATTAGTTTTAAAGATAATTTACAGATATATTCTTGTTTCTAAGTGTGTAAATGTAACCAAAGATGAAGTGTCATCTAAATCAATGACTGTTGTGCAATTGAAGCTGTTCATTTGACTGGTGCTGCTACTTTGTCCTTAAAATGACTCATTCTTTGACAAGCTGTGAAATTGAGCAGATGAGTGAATGCCTTGCAACCTAAAACATTCCGCCCAATAAGGGACTCGAACCCATGACCCTCAGATGCCTTCAAGTAATACACTTAAAAGTCTGATGCTCCACCGACTGAGATAACCGGGCTTAATTCCAAAGCTTTAATAGGAGTAATCTGCCCGGATTTCACATAGGGTCATATATTTATGCGTCTGTTTTTCAAATGAAGATTTTCAGATCTCTGCCACTTTAACTATTTTGACTTGACTTTTTCTTCAAGAGGACTGATTGCATTGCAAGCTATCACTTTGGGAAACACAATTTTTTTTTGCTGCAGCTTTAGAGTAAATATAATATATTATTTATAGAGAATTGTGAAATATTAATTAGTTTTAAAGATAATTTACAGATATATTCTTGTTTCTAAGTGTGTAAATGTAACCAAAGATGAAGTGTCATCTAAATCAATGCCTGTTGTGCAATTGAAGCTGTTCATTTGACTGGTGATGTTACTTTTTCCTTAAAATGACTCATTGTTTGGAAAACTATGAAATTGAGCAGTTCAGTGAATGCCTTGCAACCTAAAACATTCAGCCCAATAAGAGACTCCAACCCTTGACCCTCAGATGCCTTCAAGTAATACACTTAAAAGTCTGATGCTCTACCGACTGAGCTAACCGGGCTTAATTCCAAAGCTTTAATAGGAGTAATCTGCCCGGATTTCACATAGGGTCATATATTTATGCATCTGTTTTTCAAATGAAGATTTTCAGATCTCTGCCACGTTAACTATTTTGACTTGACTTTTTCTTCAAGAGGACTGATTGCATTGCAAGCTATCACTTTGGGAAACACAATATTTTTTTGCTGCAGCTTTAGAGTAAATATAATATATTATTTCCAGTGAAGTGTGAAATATTAATTAGTTTTAAAGATAATTTACAGATATATTCTTGTTTCTAAGTGTGTAAATCTAACCAAAGATGAAGTGTCATCTGAATCAATGCCTGTTGTGCAATTGAAGCTGTTCATTTGACTGGTGATGTTACTTTTTCCTTAAAATGACTCATTGTTTGGAAAACTATGAAATTGAGCAGTTCAGTGAATGCCTTGCAACCTAAAACATTCAGCCCAATAAGAGACTCCAACCCTTGACCCTCAGATGCCTTCAAGTAATACACTTAAAAGTCTGATGCTCTACCGAGTGAGCTAACCGGGCTTAATTCCAAAGCTTTAATAGGAGTAATCTGCCCGGATTTCACATAGGGTCATATATTTATGTGTCTATTTTTCAAATGAAGATTTTCATATCTCTGCCACTTTAACTATTTTGACTTGACTTTTTCTTCAAGAGGACTGATTGCATTGCAAGCTATCACTTTGGGAAGCACAATTCTTTTTGCTGCAACCTTAGAGTAAATATAATATATTTTTTCCAGAAAAGTGTGAAATATTAATTAGTTTTAAAGATAATTTATAGATATATTCTTGTTTCTAAGTGTGTAAATCTAACCAAAGATGAAGTGTCATCTAAATCAATGCCTGTTGTGCAATTGAAGCTGTTCATTTGACTGGTGATGTTACTTTTTCCTTAAAATGACTGATTGTTTGTCAAGCTATAAAATTGAGCAGATGAGTGAATGCCTCTCAACCTAAAACATTCCACCCAATAAGGGACTTGAACCCTTGACCCTCAGATGCCTTCAAGTAATACACTTAAAAGTCTGATGCTCTACCGACTGAGCTAACCGGGCTTATTTCCAAAGCTTTAATAGGAGTAATCTGCCCGGATTTCACATAGGGTCATATATTTATGCGTCTGTTTTTCAAATGAAGATTTTCAGATCTCTGCCACGTTAACTATTTTGACTTGACTTTTTCTTCAAGAGGACTGATTGCATTGCAAGCTATCACTTTGGGAAGCACAATATTTTTTTGCTGCAGCTTTAGAGTAAATATAATATATTATATCCAGTGAAGTGTGAAATATTAATTAGTTTTAAAGATAATTTACAGATATATTCTTGTTTCTAAGTGTGTAAATGTAACCAAAGATGAAGTGTCATC
This sequence comes from Sabellastarte sp. h YS-2021, assembly GCA_964017235.1. NCBI lineage: Eukaryota > Metazoa > Annelida > Polychaeta > Sabellida > Sabellidae > Sabellastarte > Sabellastarte sp. h YS-2021. Next base: position 75,240,919 of record OZ024928.1, on the reverse strand, counting down.
TAAATCAATGCCTGTTGTGCAATTGAAGCTGTTCATTTGACTGGTGATGTTACTTTTTCCTTAAAATGACTGATTGTTTGTCAAGCTATAAAATTCAACAGATGTGTGAACATTCCACCCAATAAAGGACTCGAACCCTTCACCCTCAGATGCCTTCAAGTAATACACTTAAAAGTCTGATGCTCTACCGACTGAGGTAACCAGGCTTAATTCCACAGCTTTAATAGGAGTAATCTGAACGGATTTCACATAGGGTCATATATTTATGGGTCTCTTTTTCAAATGAAGATTTTCATATCTCTGCCACATTAACTATTTTGACTTGACTTTTTCTTCAAGAGGACTGATTGCATTGCAAGCTATCACTTTGAGAAGCACAATTTTTTTGCTGCAGCTTTAGAGTAAATACAATATATTATTTCCAGTGAAGTGTGAAATATTAATTAGTTTTAAAGATAATTTACAGATATATACTTGTTTGTAAGTGTGTAAATCTAACCAAAGATGAAGTGTCATCTAAATCAATGCCTGTTGTGCAATTGAAGCTGTTCATTTGACTGGTGATGTTACTTTTTCCTTAAAATGACTCATTGTTTGGAAAACTATGAAATTGAGCAGATGAGTGAATGCCTTGCAACCTAAAACATTCCGCCCAATAAGGGACCCAACTCTTGACCCTCAGATGCCTTCAAGTAATACACTTAAAAGTCTGATGCTCTACCGACTGAGCTAACCGGGCTTAATTCCAAAGCTTTAATAGGAGTAATCTGCCCGGATTTCACATAGGGTCATATATTTATGTGTCTGTTTTTCAAATGAAGATTTTCAGATCTCTGCCACTTTAACTATTTTGACTTCACTTTTTCTTCAAGAGGACTGATTGCATTGCAAGTTATCACTTTGGGAAGCACAATTTTTTTGCTGCAGCTTTAGAGTAAATATAATATATTATTTCCAGAGAAGTGTGAAATATTAATTAGTTTTAAAGATAATTTACAGATATATTCTTGTTTCTAAGTGTGTAAATGTAACCAAAGATGAAGTGTCATCTAAATCAATGCCTGTTGTGCAATTGAAGCTGTTCATTTGACTGGTGATGTTACTTTTTCCTTAAAATGACTGATTGTTTGTCAAGCTATAAAATTCAACAGATGTGTGAACATTCCGCCAAATAAGGGACTTGAACCCTTGACCCTGAGATGCCTTCAAGTAATACACTTAAAAGTCTGATGCTCTACCGACTGAGCTAACCAGGCTTAATTCCACAGCTTTAATAGGAGTAATCTGAACGGATTTCACATAGGGTCATATATTTATGCATCTGTTTTTCAAATGAAGATTTTCAGATCTCTGCCACATTAACTATTTTGACTTGACTTTTTCTTCAAGAGGACTGATTGCATTGCAAGCTATCACTTTGAGAAGCACAATTTTTTTGCTGCAGCTTTAGAGTAAATACAATATATTATTTCCAGTGAAGTGTGAAATATTAATTAGTTTTAAAGATAATTTACAGATATATACTTGTTTGTAAGTGTGTAAATCTAACAAAAGATGAAGTGTCATCTAAATCAATGCCTGTTGTGCAATTGAAGCTGTTCATTTGACTGGTGATGTTACTTTTTCCTTAAAATGACTCATTGTTTGGAAAACTATGAAATTGAGCAGATGAGTGAGTGCCTTGCAACCTAAAACATTCCGCCCAATAAGGGACCCAACTCTTGACCCTCAGATGCCTTCAAGTAATACACTTAAAAGTCTGATGCTCTACCGACTGAGCTAACCGGGCTTAATTCCAAAGCTTTAATAGGAGTAATGTGCCCGGATTTCACATAGGGTCATATATTTATGTGTCTGTTTTTCAAATGAAGATTTTCACATCTCTGCCACGTTAACTATTTTGACTTGACTTTTTCTTCAAGAGGACTGATTGCATTGCAAGCTATCACTTTGGGAAGCACAATTTTTTTTGCTGCAGCTTTAGAGTAAATATAATATGTTATTTCCAGTGAAGTGTGAAATATTAATTAGTTTTAAAGATAATTTATAGATATATTCTTGCTTCTAAGTGTGTAAATGTAACCAAAGATGAAGTGTCATCTAAATCAATGCCTGTTGTGCAGTTGAAGCTGTTCATTTGACTGGTGATGTTACTTTTTCCTTAAAATGACTCATTGTTTGGAAAACTATGAAATTGAGCAGTTCAGTGAATGCCTTGCAACCTAAAACATTCAGCCCAATAAGAGACTCCAACCCTTGACCCTCAGATGCCTTCAAGTAATACACTTAAAAGTCTGATGCTCTACCGACTGAGCTAACCGGGCTTAATTCCAAAGCTTTAATAGGAGTAATCTGCCCGGATTTCACATAGGGTCATATATTTATGTGTCTGTTTTTCAAATGAAGATTTTCAGATCTCTGCCACTTTAACTATTTTGACTTGACTTTTTCTTCAAGAGGACTGATTGCATTGCAAGCTATCACTTTGGGAAGCACAATTTTTTTTGCTGCAACCTTAGAGTAAATATAATATATTATTTCCAGTGAAGTGTGAAATATTAATTAGTTTTAAAGATAATTTATAGATATATTCTTGTTTCTAAGTGTGTAAATCTAACCAAAGATGAAGTGTCATCTAAATCAATGCCTGTTGTGCAATTGAAGCTGTTCATTTGACTGGTGATGTTACTTTTTCCTTAAAATGACTCATTGTTTGGAAAACTATGAAATTGAGCAGATGAGTGAATGCCTTGCAACCTAAAAGATTCCGCCCAATAAGGGATTCCAACCCTTTACCCTAAGATGCCTTCAAGTAATACACTTAAAAGTCTGATGCTCTACCGACTGAGCTAACCGGGCTTAATTCCAAAGCTTTAATAGGAGTAATCTGCCCGGATTTCACATAGTGTCATATATTTATGCGTCTGTTTTTCAAATGAAGATTTTCAGATCTCTGCCACTTTAACTATTTTGACTTGACTTTTTCTTCAAGAGGACTGATTGCATTGCAAGCTATCACTTTGGGAAACACAATTTTTTTTGCTGCAGCTTTAGAGTAAATATAATATATTATTTATAGAGAATTGTGAAATATTAATTAGTTTTAAAGATAATTTACAGATATATTCTTGTTTCTAAGTGTGTAAATGTAACGAAAGATGAAGTGTCATCTAAATCAATGCCTGTTGTGCAATTGAAGCTGTTCATTTGACTGGTGATGTTACTTTTTCCTTAAAATGACTCATTGTTTGTCAAGCTATAAAATTGAGCAGATGAGTGAATGCCTCGCAACCTAAAACATTCCGCCCAATAAGGAACCCGAACCCTTGACCCTCAGATGCCTTCAAGTAATACACTTAAAAGTCTGATGCTCTACCAACTGAGCTAACCGGGCTTAATTCCAAAGCTTTAATAGGAGTAATCTGCCCGGATTTCACATAGGGTCATATATTTATGCGTCTGTTTTTCAAATGAAGATTTTCAGATCTCTGCCACGTTAACTATTTTGACTTGACTTTTTCTTCAAGAGGACTGATTGCATTGCAAGCTATCACTTTGGGAAACACAATATTTTTTTGCTGCAGCTTTAGAGTAAATATAATATATTATTTCCAGTGAAGTGTGAAATATCAATTAGTTTGAAAGATAATTTACAGATATATTCTTGTTTCTAAGTGTGTAAATGTAACGAAAGATGAAGTGTCATCTAAATCAATGCCTGTTGTGCAATTGAAGCTGTTCATTTGACTGGCGATGTTACTTTTTCCTTAAAATGACTCATTGTTTGGAAAACTATGAAATTGAGCAGTTCAGTGAATGCCTTGCAACCTAAAACATTCCGCCCAATAAGAGACTCCAACCCTTGACCCTCAGATGCCTTCAAGTAATACACTTAAAAGTCTGATGTTCTACCGACTGAGCTAACCGGGCTTAATTCCAAAGCTTTAATAGGAGTAATCTGCCCGGATTTCACATAGGGTCATATATTTATGTGTCTCTTTTTCAAATGAAGATTTTCAGATCTCTGCCACTTTAACTATTTTGACTTGACTTTTTCTTCAAGAGGACTGATTGCATTGCAAGCTATCACTTTGGGAAGCATAATTTTTTTGCTGCAGCTTTAGAGTAAATATAATATATTATTTCCAGTGAAGTGTGAAATATTAATTAGTTTTAAAGATAATTTATAGATATATTCTTGTTTCTAAGTGTGTAAATCTAACCAAAGATGAAGTGTCATCTAAATCAATGCCTGTTGTGCAATTGAAGCTGTTCATTTGACTGGTGATGTTACTTTTTCCTTAAAATGACTCATTGTTTGGAAAACTATGAAATTGAGCAGATGAGTGAATGCCTTGCAACCTAAAAGATTCCGCCCAATAAGGGATTCCAACCCTTTACCCTAAGATGCCTTCAAGTAATACACTTAAAAGTCTGATGCTCTACCGACTGAGCTAACCGGGCTTAATTCCAAAGCTTTAATAGGAGTAATCTGCCCGGATTTCACATAGTGTCATATATTTATGCGTCTGTTTTTCAAATGAAGATTTTCAGATCTCTGCCACTTTAACTATTTTGACTTGACTTTTTCTTCAAGAGGACTGATTGCATTGCAAGCTATCACTTTGGGAAACACAATTTTTTTTGCTGCAGCTTTAGAGTAAATATAATATATTATTTATAGAGAATTGTGAAATATTAATTAGTTTTAAAGATAATTTACAGATATATTCTTGTTTCTAAGTGTGTAAATGTAACGAAAGATGAAGTGTCATCTAAATCAATGCCTGTTGTGCAATTGAAGCTGTTCATTTGACTGGTGATGTTACTTTTTCCTTAAAATGACTCATTGTTTGTCAAGCTATAAAATTGAGCAGATGAGTGAATGCCTCGCAACCTAAAACATTCCGCCCAATAAGGGACCCGAACCCTTGACCCTCAGATGCCTTCAAGTAATACACTTAAAAGTCTGATGCTCTACCAACTGAGCTAACCGGGCTTAATTCCAAAGCTTTAATAGGAGTAATCTGCCCGGATTTCACATAGGGTCATATATTTATGCGTCTGTTTTTCAAATGAAGATTTTCAGATCTCTGCCACGTTAACTATTTTGACTTGACTTTTTCTTCAAGAGGACTGATTGCATTGCAAGCTATCACTTTGGGAAACACAATATTTTTTTGCTGCAGCTTTAGAGTAAATATAATATATTATTTTCAGTGAAGTGTGAAATATCAATTAGTTTGAAAGATAATTTACAGATATATTCTTGTTTCTAAGTGTGTAAATGTAACGAAAGATGAAGTGTCATCTAAATCAATGCCTGTTGTGCAATTGAAGCTGTTCATTTGACTGGCGATGTTACTTTTTCCTTAAAATGACTCATTGTTTGGAAAACTATGAAATTGAGCAGTTCAGTGAATGCCTTGCAACCTAAAACATTCCGCCCAATAAGAGACTCCAACCCTTGACCCTCAGATGCCTTCAAGTAATACACTTAAAAGTCTGATGTTCTACCGACTGAGCTAACCGGGCTTAATTCCAAAGCTTTAATAGGAGTAATCTGCCCGGATTTCACATAGGGTCATATATTTATGTGTCTCTTTTTCAAATGAAGATTTTCAGATCTCTGCCACTTTAACTATTTTGACTTGACTTTTTCTTCAAGAGGACTGATTGCATTGCAAGCTATCACTTTGGGAAGCACAATTTTTTTGCTGCAGCTTTAGAGTAAATATAATATATTATTTCCAGTGAAGTGTGAAATATTAATTAGTTTTAAAGATAATTTATAGATATATTCTTGTTTCTAAGTGTGTAAATCTAACCAAAGATGAAGTGTCATCTAAATCAATGCCTGTTGTGCAATTGAAGCTGTTCATTTGACTGGTGATGTTACTTTTTCCTTAAAATGACTGATTGTTTGTCAAGCTATAAATTGAGCAGATGAGTGAATGCCCCGCAACCTAAAACATTCCGCCCAATAAGGGACTTGAACCCTTGACCCCCAGATGCCATCAAGTAATACACTTAAAAGTCTGATGCTCTACCGACTGAGGTAACCGGGCTTAATTCCAAAGCTTTAATAGGAGTAATCTTCCCAGATTTCACATAGGGTCATATATTTATGCGTCTGTTTTTCAAATGAAGATTTTCAGATCTCTGCCATGTTAACTATTTTGACTTGACTTTTTCTTCAAGAGGACTGATTGCATTGTAAGCTATCACTTTGGGAAGCACAATATTTTTTTTGCTGCAGCTTTAGAGTAAATATAATATATTATTTCCAGTGAAGTGTGAAATATTAATTAGTTTTAAAGATAATTTACAGATATATTCTTGTTTCTAAGTGTGTAAATGTAACCAAAGATGAAGTGTCATCTAAATCAATGACTGTTGTGCAATTGAAGCTGTTCATTTGACTGGTGCTGCTACTTTGTCCTTAAAATGACTCATTCTTTGACAAGCTGTGAAATTGAGCAGATGAGTGAATGCCTTGCAACCTAAAACATTCCGCCCAATAAGGGACTCGAACCCATGACCCTCAGATGCCTTCAAGTAATACACTTAAAAGTCTGATGCTCTACCGACTGAGATAACCGGGCTTAATTCCAAAGCTTTAATAGGAGTAATCTGCCCGGATTTCACATAGGGTCATATATTTATGCGTCTGTTTTTCAAATGAAGATTTTCAGATCTCTGCCACTTTAACTATTTTGACTTGACTTTTTCTTCAAGAGGACTGATTGCATTGCAAGCTATCACTTTGGGAAGCACAATTTTTTTTGCTGCAGCTTTAGAGTAAATATAATATATTATTTATAGAGAATTGTGAAATATTAATTAGTTTTAAAGATAATTTACAGATATATTCTTGTTTCTAAGTGTGTAAATGTAACGAAAGATGAAGTGTCATCTAAATCAATGCCTGTTGTGCAATTGAAGCTGTTCATTTGACTGGTGATGTTACTTTTTCCTTAAAATGACTCATTGTTTGTCAAGCTATAAAATTGAGCAGATGAGTGAATGCCTCGCAACCTAAAACATTCCGCCCAATAAGGGACCCGAACCCTTGACCCTCAGATGCCTTCAAGTAATACACTTAAAAGTCTGATGCTCTACCAACTGAGCTAACCGGGCTTAATTCCAAAGCTTTAATAGGAGTAATCTGCCCGGATTTCACATAGGGTCATATATTTATGCGTCTGTTTTTCAAATGAAGATTTTCAGATCTCTGCCACGTTAACTATTTTGACTTGACTTTTTCTTCAAGAGGACTGATTGCATTGCAAGCTATCACTTTGGGAAACACAATATTTTTTTGCTGCAGCTTTAGAGTAAATATAATATATTATTTCCAGTGAAGTGTGAAATATCAATTAGTTTGAAAGATAATTTACAGATATATTCTTGTTTCTAAGTGTGTAAATGTAACGAAAGATGAAGTGTCATCTAAATCAATGCCTGTTGTGCAATTGAAGCTGTTCATTTGACTGGCGATGTTACTTTTTCCTTAAAATGACTCATTGTTTGGAAAACTATGAAATTGAGCAGTTCAGTGAATGCCTTGCAACCTAAAACATTCCGCCCAATAAGAGACTCCAACCCTTGACCCTCAGATGCCTTCAAGTAATACACTTAAAAGTCTGATGTTCTACCGACTGAGCTAACCGGGCTTAATTCCAAAGCTTTAATAGGAGTAATCTGCCCGGATTTCACATAGGGTCATATATTTATGTGTCTCTTTTTCAAATGAAGATTTTCAGATCTCTGCCACTTTAACTATTTTGACTTGACTTTTTCTTCAAGAGGACTGATTGCATTGCAAGCTATCACTTTGGGAAGCACAATTTTTTTGCTGCAGCTTTAGAGTAAATATAATATATTATTTCCAGTGAAGTGTGAAATATTAATTAGTTTTAAAGATAATTTATAGATATATTCTTGTTTCTAAGTGTGTAAATCTAACCAAAGATGAAGTGTCATCTAAATCAATGCCTGTTGTGCAATTGAAGCTGTTCATTTGACTGGTGATGTTACTTTTTCCTTAAAATGACTGATTGTTTGTCAAGCTATAAATTGAGCAGATGAGTGAATGCCCCGCAACCTAAAACATTCCGCCCAATAAGGGACTTGAACCCTTGACCCCCAGATGCCATCAAGTAATACACTTAAAAGTCTGATGCTCTACCGACTGAGGTAACCGGGCTTAATTCCAAAGCTTTAATAGGAGTAATCTTCCCAGATTTCACATAGGGTCATATATTTATGCGTCTGTTTTTCAAATGAAGATTTTCAGATCTCTGCCATGTTAACTATTTTGACTTGACTTTTTCTTCAAGAGGACTGATTGCATTGTAAGCTATCACTTTGGGAAGCACAATATTTTTTTTGCTGCAGCTTTAGAGTAAATATAATATATTATTTCCAGTGAAGTGTGAAATATTAATTAGTTTTAAAGATAATTTACAGATATATTCTTGTTTCTAAGTGTGTAAATGTAACCAAAGATGAAGTGTCATCTAAATCAATGACTGTTGTGCAATTGAAGCTGTTCATTTGACTGGTGCTGCTACTTTGTCCTTAAAATGACTCATTCTTTGACAAGCTGTGAAATTGAGCAGATGAGTGAATGCCTTGCAACCTAAAACATTCCGCCCAATAAGGGACTCGAACCCATGACCCTCAGATGCCTTCAAGTAATACACTTAAAAGTCTGATGCTCTACCGACTGAGATAACCGGGCTTAATTCCAAAGCTTTAATAGGAGTAATCTGCCCGGATTTCACATAGGGTCATATATTTATGCGTCTGTTTTTCAAATGAAGATTTTCAGATCTCTGCCACTTTAACTATTTTGACTTGACTTTTTCTTCAAGAGGACTGATTGCATTGCAAGCTATCACTTTGGGAAGCACAATTTTTTTTGCTGCAGCTTTAGAGTAAATATAATATATTATTTATAGAGAATTGTGAAATATTAATTAGTTTTAAAGATAATTTACAGATATATTCTTGTTTCTAAGTGTGTAAATGTAACCAAAGATGAAGTGTCATCTAAATCAATGCCTGTTGTGCAATTGAAGCTGTTCATTTGACTGGTGATGTTACTTTTTCCTTAAAATGACTCATTGTTTGGAAAACTATGAAATTGAGCAGTTCAGTGAATGCCTTGCAACCTAAAACATTCAGCCCAATAAGAGACTCCAACCCTTGACCCTCAGATGCCTTCAAGTAATACACTTAAAAGTCTGATGCTCTACCAACTGAGCTAACCGGGCTTAATTCCAAAGCTTTAATAGGAGTAATCTGCCCGGATTTCACATAGGGTCATATATTTATGCGTCTGTTTTTCAAATGAAGATTTTCAGATCTCTGCCACGTTAACTATTTTGACTTGACTTTTTCTTCAAGAGGACTGATTGCATTGCAAGCTATCACTTTGGGAAACACAATATTTTTTTGCTGCAGCTTTAGAGTAAATATAATATATTATTTCCAGTGAAGTGTGAAATATCAATTAGTTTGAAAGATAATTTACAGATATATTCTTGTTTCTAAGTGTGTAAATGTAACGAAAGATGAAGTGTCATCTAAATCAATGCCTGTTGTGCAATTGAAGCTGTTCATTTGACTGGCGATGTTACTTTTTCCTTAAAATGACTCATTGTTTGGAAAACTATGAAATTGAGCAGTTCAGTGAATGCCTTGCAACCTAAAACATTCCGCCCAATAAGAGACTCCAACCCTTGACCCTCAGATGCCTTCAAGTAATACACTTAAAAGTCTGATGTTCTACCGACTGAGCTAACCGGGCTTAATTCCAAAGCTTTAATAGGAGTAATCTGCCCGGATTTCACATAGGGTCATATATTTATGTGTCTCTTTTTCAAATGAAGATTTTCAGATCTCTGCCACTTTAACTATTTTGACTTGACTTTTTCTTCAAGAGGACTGATTGCATTGCAAGCTATCACTTTGGGAAGCACAATTTTTTTGCTGCAGCTTTAGAGTAAATATAATATATTATTTCCAGTGAAGTGTGAAATATTAATTAGTTTTAAAGATAATTTATAGATATATTCTTGTTTCTAAGTGTGTAAATCTAACCAAAGATGAAGTGTCATCTAAATCAATGCCTGTTGTGCAATTGAAGCTGTTCATTTGACTGGTGATGTTACTTTTTCCTTAAAATGACTGATTGTTTGTCAAGCTATAAATTGAGCAGATGAGTGAATGCCCCGCAACCTAAAACATTCCGCCCAATAAGGGACTTGAACCCTTGACCCCCAGATGCCATCAAGTAATACACTTAAAAGTCTGATGCTCTACCGACTGAGGTAACCGGGCTTAATTCCAAAGCTTTAATAGGAGTAATCTTCCCAGATTTCACATAGGGTCATATATTTATGCGTCTGTTTTTCAAATGAAGATTTTCAGATCTCTGCCATGTTAACTATTTTGACTTGACTTTTTCTTCAAGAGGACTGATTGCATTGTAAGCTATCACTTTGGGAAGCACAATATTTTTTTTTGCTGCAGCTTTAGAGTAAATATAATATATTATTTCCAGTGAAGTGTGAAATATTAATTAGTTTTAAAGATAATTTACAGATATATTCTTGTTTCTAAGTGTGTAAATGTAACCAAAGATGAAGTGTCATCTAAATCAATGACTGTTGTGCAATTGAAGCTGTTCATTTGACTGGTGCTGCTACTTTGTCCTTAAAATGACTCATTCTTTGACAAGCTGTGAAATTGAGCAGATGAGTGAATGCCTTGCAACCTAAAACATTCCGCCCAATAAGGGACTCGAACCCATGACCCTCAGATGCCTTCAAGTAATACACTTAAAAGTCTGATGCTCTACCGACTGAGATAACCGGGCTTAATTCCAAAGCTTTAATAGGAGTAATCTGCCCGGATTTCACATAGGGTCATATATTTATGCGTCTGTTTTTCAAATGAAGATTTTCAGATCTCTGCCACTTTAACTATTTTGACTTGACTTTTTCTTCAAGAGGACTGATTGCATTGCAAGCTATCACTTTGGGAAGCACAATTTTTTTTGCTGCAGCTTTAGAGTAAATATAATATATTATTTATAGAGAATTGTGAAATATTAATTAGTTTTAAAGATAATTTACAGATATATTCTTGTTTCTAAGTGTGTAAATGTAACCAAAGATGAAGTGTCATCTAAATCAATGCCTGTTGTGCAATTGAAGCTGTTCATTTGACTGGTGATGTTACTTTTTCCTTAAAATGACTCATTGTTTGGAAAACTATGAAATTGAGCAGTTCAGTGAATGCCTTGCAACCTAAAACATTCAGCCCAATAAGAGACTCCAACCCTTGACCCTCAGATGCCTTCAAGTAATACACTTAAAAGTCTGATGCTCTACCGACTGAGCTAACCGGGCTTAATTCCAAAGCTTTAATAGGAGTAATCTGCCCGGATTTCACATAGGGTCATATATTTATGCATCTGTTTTTCAAATGAAGATTTTCAGATCTCTGCCACATTAACTATTTTGACTTGACTTTTTCTTCAAGAGGACTGATTGCATTGCAAGCTATCACTTTGGGAAACACAATATTTTTTTGCTGCAGCTTTAGAGTAAATATAATATATTATTTCCAGTGAAGTGTGAAATATTAATTAGTTTTAAAGATAATTTACAGATATATTCTTGTTTCTAAGTGTGTAAATCTAACCAAAGATGAAGTGTCATCTGAATCAATGCCTGTTGTGCAATTGAAGCTGTTCATTTGACTGGTGATGTTACTTTTTCCTTAAAATGACTCATTGTTTGGAAAACTATGAAATTGAGCAGTTCAGTGAATGCCTTGCAACCTAAAACATTCAGCCCAATAAGAGACTCCAACCCTTGACCCTCAGATGCCTTCAAGTAATACACTTAAAAGTCTGATGCTCTACCGAGTGACCTAACCGGGCTTAATTCCAAAGCTTTAATAGGAGTAATCTGCCCGGATTTCACATAGGGTCATATATTTATGTGTCTATTTTTCAAATGAAGATTTTCATATCTCTGCCACTTTAACTATTTTGACTTGACTTTTTCTTCAAGAGGACTGATTGCATTGCAAGCTATCACTTTGGGAAGCACAATTCTTTTTGCTGCAACCTTAGAGTAAATATAATATATTTTTTCCAGAAAAGTGTGAAATATTAATTAGTTTTAAAGATAATTTATAGATATATTCTTGTTTCTAAGTGTGTAAATCTAACCAAAGATGAAGTGTCATCTAAATCAATGCCTGTTGTGCAATTGAAGCTGTTCATTTGACTGGTGATGTTACTTTTTCCTTAAAATGACTGATTGTTTGTCAAGCTATAAAATTGAGCAGATGAGTGAATGCCTCTCAACCTAAAACATTCCACCCAATAAGGGACTTGAACCCTTGACCCTCAGATGCCTTCAAGTAATACACTTAAAAGTCTGATGCTCTACCGACTGAGCTAACCGGGCTTATTTCCAAAGCTTTAATAGGAGTAATCTGCCCGGATTTCACATAGGGTCATATATTTATGCGTCTGTTTTTCAAATGAAGATTTTCAGATCTCTGCCACGTTAACTATTTTGACTTGACTTTTTCTTCAAGAGGACTGATTGCATTGCAAGCTATCACTTTGGGAAGCACAATATTTTTTTGCTGCAGCTTTAGAGTAAATATAATATATTATATCCAGTGAAGTGTGAAATATTAATTAGTTTTAAAGATAATTTAGATATATTCTTGTTTCTAAGTGTGTAAATGTAACCAAAGATGAAGTGTCATCTAAATCAATGCCTGTTGTGCAATTGAAGCTGTTCATTTGACTGGTGATGTTACTTTTTCCTTAAAATGACTGATTGTTTGTCAAGCTATAAAATTCAACAGATGTGTGAACATTCCGCCAAATAAGGGACTTGAACCCTTGACCCTGAGATGCCTTCAAGTAATACACTTAAAAGTCTGATGCTCTACCGACTGAGGTAACCAGGCTTAATTCCACAGCTTTAATAGGAGTAATCTGAACGGATTTCACATAGGGTCATATATTTATGGGTCTCTTTTTCAAATGAAGATTTTCAGATCTCTGCCACATTAACTATTTTGACTTGACTTTTTCTTCAAGAGGACTGATTGCATTGCAAGCTATCACTTTGAGAAGCACAATTTTTTTGCTGCAGCTTTAGAGTAAATACAATATATTATTTCCAGTGAAGTGTGAAATATTAATTAGTTTTAAAGATAATTTACAGATATATACTTGTTTGTAAGTGTGTAAATCTAACCAAAGATGAAGTGTCATCTAAATCAATGCCTGTTGTGCAATTGAAGCTGTTCATTTGACTGGTGATGTTACTTTTTCCTTAAAATGACTCATTGTTTGGAAAACTATGAAATTGAGCAGATGAGTGAATGCCTTGCAACCTAAAACATTCCGCCCAATAAGGGACCCAACTCTTGACCCTCAGATGCCTTCAAGTAATACACTTAAAAGTCTGATGCTCTACCGACTGAGCTAACCGGGCTTAATTCCAAAGCTTTAATAGGAGTAATCTGCCCGGATTTCACATAGGGTCATATATTTATGTGTCTGTTTTTCAAATGAAGATTTTCAGATCTCTGCCACTTTAACTATTTTGACTTGACTTTTTCTTCAAGAGGACTGATTGCATTGCAAGTTATCACTTTGGGAAGCACAATTTTTTTGCTGCAGCTTTAGAGTAAATATAATATATTATTTCCAGAGAAGTGTGAAATATTAATTAGTTTTAAAGATAATTTACAGATATATTCTTGTTTCTAAGTGTGTAAATGTAACCAAAGATGAAGTGTCATCTAAATCAATGCCTGTTGTGCAATTGAAGCTGTTCATTTGACTGGTGATGTTACTTTTTCCTTAAAATGACTGATTGTTTGTCAAGCTATAAAATTCAACAGATGTGTGAACATTCCGCCAAATAAGGGACTTGAACCCTTGACCCTGAGATGCCTTCAAGTAATACACTTAAAAGTCTGATGCTCTACCGACTGAGCTAACCAGGCTTAATTCCACAGCTTTAATAGGAGTAATCTGAACGGATTTCACATAGGGTCATATATTTATTCGTCTGTTTTTCAAATGAAGATTTTCAGATCTCTGCCACATTAACTATTTTGACTTGACTTTTTCTTCAAGAGGACTGATTGCATTGCAAGCTATCACTTTGAGAAGCACATTTTTTTTGCTGCAGCTTTAGAGTAAATACAATATATTATTTCCAGTGAAGTGTGAAATATTAATTAGTTTTAAAGATAATTTACAGATATATACTTGTTTGTAAGTGTGTAAATCTAACAAAAGATGAAGTGTCATCTAAATCAATGCCTGTTGTGCAATTGAAGCTGTTCATTTGACTGGTGATGTTACTTTTTCCTTAAAATGACTCATTGTTTGGAAAACTATGAAATTGAGCAGATGAGTGAGTGCCTTGCAACCTAAAACATTCCGCCCAATAAGGGACCCAACTCTTGACCCTCAGATGCCTTCAAGTAATACACTTAAAAGTCTGATGCTCTACCGACTGAGCTAACCGGGCTTAATTCCAAAGCTTTAATAGGAGTAATGTGCCCGGATTTCACATAGGGTCATATATTTATGTGTCTGTTTTTCAAATGAAGATTTTCAGATCTCTGCCACGTTAACTATTTTGACTTGACTTTTTCTTCAAGAGGACTGATTGCATTGCAAGCTATCACTTTGGGAAGCACAATTTTTTTTGCTGCAGCTTTAGAGTAAATATAATATGTTATTTCCAGAGAAGTGTGAAATATTAATTAGTTTTAAAGATAATTTATAGATATATTCTTGCTTCTAAGTGTGTAAATCTAACCAAAGATGAAGTGTCATCTAAATCAATGCCTGTTGTGCAATTGAAGCTGTTCATTTGACTGGTGATGTTACTTTTTCCTTAAAATGACTCATTGTTTGTCAAGCTATAAAATTGAGCCATCAGTGAATGCCTCGCAACCTAAAACATTCCGCCCAATAAGGGACTCGAACCCTTGACCCTCAGATGCCTTCAAGTAATACACTTAAAAGTCTGATGCTCTACCAACTGAGCTAACCAGGCTTAATTCCAAAGCTTTAATAGGAGTAATCTGCCCGGATTTCACATAGGGTCATATATTTATGCGTCTGTTTTTCAAATGAAGATTTTCCGATCTCTGCCATGTTAACTATTTTGACTTGACTTTTTCTTCAAGAGGACTGATTGCATTGCAAGCTATCACTTTGGGAAGCACAATATTTTTTTTCTGCAGCTTTAGAGTCAATATAATATATTATTTCCAGTGAAGTTTGAAATATTAATTAGTTTTAAAGATAATTTACAGATATATTTTTGTTTCTAAGTGTGTAAATCTAACCAAAGATGAAGTGTCATCTAAATCAATGACTGTTGTGCAATTGAAGCTGTTCATTTGACTGCTGATGTTACTTTTTCCTTAAAATGACTCATTGTTTGGAAAACTATGAAATTGAGCAGATGAGTGAATGCCTTGCAACCTAAAACATTCCACCCAATAAGGACTCCAACCCTTGACCCTCAGATGCCTTCAAGTAATACACTTAAAAGTCTGATGCTCTACCGACTGAGCTATCCGGGCTTAATTCCAAAGCTTTAATAGGAGTAATCTGCCCGGATTTCACATAGGGTCATATATTTATGTGTCTGTTTTTCAAATGAAGATTTTCAGATCTCTGCCACATTAACTATTTTGACTTGACTTTTTCTTCAAGAGGACTGATTGCATTGCAAGCTATCACTTTGGGAAGCACAATTTTTTTGCTGCAGCTTTAGAGTAAATACAATATATTATTTCCAGTGAAGTGTGAAATATTAATTAGTTTTAAAGATAATTTACAGATATATACTTGTTTGTAAGTGTGTAAATCTAACCAAAGATGAAGTGTCATCTAAATCAATGCCTGTTGTGCAATTGAAGCTGTTCATTTGACTGGTGATGTTACTTTTTCCTTAAAATGACTCATTGTTTGGAAAACTATGAAATTGAGCAGATGAGTGAATGCCTTGCAACCTAAAACATTCCGCCCAATAAGGGACCCAACTCTTGACCCTCAGATGCCTTCAAGTAATACACTTAAAAGTCTGATGCTCTACCGACTGAGCTAACCGGGCTTAATTCCAAAGCTTTAATAGGAGTAATGTGCCCGGATTTCACATAGGGTCATATATTTATGTGTCTGTTTTTCAAATGAAGATTTTCAGATCTCTGCCACTTTAACTATTTTGACTTGACTTTTTCTTCAAGAGGACTGATTGCATTGCAAGCTATCACTTTGGGAAGCACAATTTTTTTTGCTGCAGCTTTAGAGTAAATATAATATATTATTTCCAGAGAATTGTGAAATATTAATTAGTTTTAAAGATAATTTATAGATATATTCTTGCTTCTAAGTGTGTAAATCTAACCAAAGATGAAGTGTCATCTAAATCAATGCCTGTTGTGCAATTGAAGCTGTTCATTTGACTGGTGATGTTACTTTTTCCTTAAAATGACTCATTGTTTGGAAAACTATGAAATTGAGCAGATGAGTGAATGCCTCGCAACCTAAAACATTCCACCCAATAAGGGACTCGAACGCTTGACCCTCAGATGCCTTCAAGTAATACACTTAAAAGTCTGATGCTCTACCGACTGAGCTAACCGGGCTTAATTCCAAAGCTTTAATAGGAGTAATCTACCCGGATTTCACATAGGGTCATATATTTATGTGTCTGTTTTTCAAATGAAGATTTTCAGATCTCTACCACGTTAACTATTTTGACTTGACTTTTTCTTCAAGAGGACTGATTGCATTGCAAGCTATCACTTTGGGAAGCACACTATTTTTTGCTGCAGCTTTAGAGTAAATATAATATATTATTTCCAGTGAAGTGTGAAATATTAATTAGTTTTAAAGATAATTTACAGATATATTCTTGTTTTTAAGTGTGTAAATGTAACCAAAGATGAAGTGTCATCTAAATCAATGCCTGTTGTGCAATTGAAGCTGTTCATTTGACTGGTGATGTTACTTTTTCCTTAAAATGACTGATTGTTTGTCAAGCTATAAAATTGAGCAGATGAGTGAATGCCTCGCATCCTAAAACATTCCGCCCAATAAGGGACTTGAACCCTTGACCCTCAGATGCCTTCAAGTAATACACTTAAAAGTCTGATGCTCTACCAACTGAGCTAACCGGGCTTAATTCCAAACCTTTAATAGGAGTAATCTGCCCGGATTTCACATAGGGTCATATATTTATGCGTCTGTTTTTCAAATGAAGATTTTCAGATCTCTGCCATGTTAACTATTTTGACTTGACTTTTTCTTCAAGAGGACTGATTGCATTGCAAGCTATCACTTTGGGAAGCACAATATTTTTTTTCTGCAGCTTTAGAGTCAATATGATATATTATTTCCAGTGAAGTTTGAAATATTAATTAGTTTTAAAGATAATTTACAGATATATTTTTGTTTCTAAGTGTGTAAATCTAACCAAAGATGAAGTGTCATCTAAATCAATGACTGTTGTGCAATTGAAGCTGTTCATTTGACTGCTGATGTTACTTTTTCCTTAAAATGACTCATTGTTTGGAAAACTATGAAATTGAGCAGATGAGTGAATGCCTTGCAACCTAAAACATTCCACCCAATAAGTACTCCAACCCTTGACCCTCAGATGCCTTCAAGTAATACACTTAAAAGTCTGATGCTCTACCAACTGAGCTATCCGGGCTTAATTCCAAAGCTTTAATAGGAGTAATCTGCCCGGATTTCACATAGGGTCATATATTTATGTGTCTGTTTTTCAAATGAAGATTTTCAGATCTCTGCCACATTAACTATTTTGACTTGACTTTTTCTTCAAGAGGACTGATTGCATTGCAAGCTATCACTTTGGGAAGCACAATTTTTTTGCTGCAGCTTTAGAGTAAATACAATATATTATTTCCAGTGAAGTGTGAAATATTAATTAGTTTTAAAGATAATTTACAGATATATACTTGTTTGTAAGTGTGTAAATCTAACCAAAGATGAAGTGTCATCTAAATCAATGCCTGTTGTGCAATTGAAGCTGTTCATTTGACTGGTGATGTTACTTTTTCCTTAAAATGACTCATTGTTTGGAAAACTATGAAATTGAGCAGATGAGTGAATGCCTTGCAACCTAAAACATTCCGCCCAATAAGGGACCCAACTCTTGACCCTCAGATGCCTTCAAGTAATACACTTAAAAGTCTGATGCTCTACCGACTGAGCTAACCGGGCTTAATTCCAAAGCTTTAATAGGAGTAATGTGCCCGGATTTCACATAGGGTCATATATTTATGTGTCTGTTTTTCAAATGAAGATTTTCAGATCTCTGCCACTTTAACTATTTTGACTTGACTTTTTCTTCAAGAGGACTGATTGCATTGCAAGCTATCACTTTGGGAAGCACAATATTTTTTTTCTGCAGCTTTAGAGTCAAAATAATATATTATTTCCAGTGAAGTTTGAAATATTAATTAGTTTTAAAGATAATTTACAGATATATTTTTGTTTCTAAGTGTGTAAATCTAACCAAAGATGAAGTGTCATCTAAATCAATGACTGTTGTGCAATTGAAGCTGTTCATTTGACTGCTGATGTTACTTTTTCCTTAAAATGACTCATTGTTTGGAAAACTATGAAATTGAGCAGATGAGTGAATGCCTTGCAACCTAAAACATTCCACCCAATAAGGACTCCAACCCTTGACCCTCAGATGCCTTCAAGTAATACACTTAAAAGTCTGATGCTCTACCGACTGAGCTATCCGGGCTTAATTCCAAAGCTTTAATAGGAGTAATCTGCCCGGATTTCACATAGGGTCATATATTTATGTGTCTGTTTTTCAAATGAAGATTTTCAGATCTCTGCCACATTAACTATTTTGACTTGACTTTTTCTTCAAGAGGACTGATTGCATTGGAAGCTATCACTTTGGGAAGCACAATTTTTTTGCTGCAGCTTTAGAGTAAATACAATATATTATTTCCAGTGAAGTGTGAAATATTAATTAGTTTTAAAGATAATTTACAGATATATACTTGTTTGTGAGTGTGTAAATCTAACCAAAGATGAAGTGTCATCTAAATCAATGCCTGTTGTGCAATTGAAGCTGTTCATTTGACTGGTGATGTTACTTTTTCCTTAAAATGACTCATTGTTTGGAAAACTATGAAATTGAGCAGATGAGTGAATGCCTTGCAACCTAAAACATTCCGCCCAATAAGGGACCCAACTGTTGACCCTCAGATGCCTTCAAGTAATACACTTAAAAGTCTGATGCTCTACCGACTGAGCTAACCGGGCTTAATTCCAAAGCTTTAATAGGAGTAATCTGCCCGGATTTCACAAAGGGTCATATATTTATGTGTCTGTTTTTCAAATGAAGATTTTCAGATCTCTACCACGTTAACTACTTTGACTTGACTTTTTCTTCAAGAGGACTGATTGCATTGCAAGCTATCACTTTGGGAAGCACACTATTTTTTGCTGCAGCTTTAGAGTAAATATAACATATTATTTCCAGTGAAGTGTGAAATATTAATTAGTTTTAAAGATAATTTACAGATATATTCTTGTTTTTAAGTGTGTAAATGTAACCAAAGATGAAGTGTCATCTAAATCAATGCCTGTTGTGCAATTGAAGCTGTTCATTTAACTGGTGATGTTACTTTTTCCTTAAAATGACTGATTGTTTGTCAAGCTATAAAATTGAGCAGATGAGTGAATGCCTCGCATCCTAAAACATTCCGCCCAATAAGGGACTTGAACCATTGACCCTCAGATGCCTTCAAGTAATACACTTAAAAGGCTGATGCTCTACCAACTGAGCTAACTGGGCTTAATTCCAAAGCTTTAATAGGAGTAATCTGCCCGGATTTCATATAGGGTCATATATTTATGCGTCTGTTTTTCAAATGAAGATTTTCAGATCTCTGCCATGTTAACTATTTTGACTTGACTTTTTCTTCAAGAGGACTGATTGCATTGTAAGCTATCACTTTGGGAAGCACAATATTTTTTTGCTGCAGCTTTAGAGTAAATGTAATATATTATTTCCAGTGAAGTTTGAAATATTAATTAGTTTTAAAGATAATTTACAGATATATTCTTGTTTCTAAGTGTGTAAATCTAGCCAAAGATGACGTGTCATCTAAATCAATGCCTGTTGTGCAATTGAAGCTGTTCATTTGACTGGTGATGTTACTTTTTCCTTAAAATGACTCATTGTTTGGAAAACTATGAAATTGAGCAGATGAGTGAATGCCTTGCAACCTAAAACATTCCACCCAATAAGGGACTCCAACCCTTGACAATCAGATGCCTTCAAGTAATACACTTAAAAGTCTGATGCTCTACCGACTGAGCTAACCGGGCTTAATTCCAAAGCTTTAATAGGAGTAATCTGCCCGGATTTCACATAGGGTCATATATTTATGTGTCTGTTTTTCAAATGAAGATTTTCAGATCTCTGCCACTGTAACTATTTTGACTTGACTTTTTCTTCAAGAGGACTGATTGCATTGGAAGCTATCACTTTGGGAAGCACAATTTTTTTGCTGCAGCTTTAGAGTAAATACAATATATTATTTCCAGTGAAGTGTGAAATATTAATTAGTTTTAAAGATAATTTACAGATATATACTTGTTTGTAAGTGTGTAAATCTAACCAAAGATGAAGTGTCATCTAAATCAATGCCTGTTGTGCAATTGAAGCTGTTCATTTGACTGGTGATGTTACTTTTTCCTTAAAATGACTCATTGTTTGGAAAACTATGAAATTGAGCAGATGAGTGAATGCCTTGCAACCTAAAACATTCCGCCCAATAAGGGACTTGAACCATTGACCCTCAGATGCCTTCAAGTAATACACTTAAAAGGCTGATGCTCTACCGACTGAGCTAACTGGGCTTAATTCCAAAGCTTTAATAGGAGTAATCTGCCCGGATTTCATATAGGGTCATATATTTATGCGTCTGTTTTTCAAATGAAGATTTTCAGATCTCTGCCATGCTAACTATTTTGACTTGACTTTTTCTTCAAGAGGACTGATTGCATTGCAAGCTATCACTTTGGGAAGCACAATATTTTTTTGCTGCAGCTTTAGAGTAAATGTAATATATTATTTCCAGTGAAGTTTGAAATATTAATTAGTTTTAAAGATAATTTACAGATATATTCTTGTTTCTAAGTGTGTAAATCTAGCCAAAGATGACGTGTCATCTAAATCAATGCCTGTTGTGCAATTGAAGCTGTTCATTTGACTGGTGATGTTACTTTTTCCTTAAAATGACTCATTGTTTGGAAAACTATGAAATTGAGCAGATGAGTGAATGCCTTGCAACCTAAAACATTCCACCCAATAAGGGACTCCAACCTTTGACAATCAGATGCCTTCAAGTAATACACTTAAAAGTCTGATGCTCTACCGACTGAGCTAACCGGGCTTAATTCCAAAGCTTTAATAGGAGTAATCTGCCCGGATTTCACATAGGGTCATATATTTATGTGTCTGTTTTTCAAATGAAGATTTTCAGATCTCTGCCACTGTAACTATTTTGACTTGACTTTTTCTTCAAGAGGACTGATTGCATTGGAAGCTATCACTTTGGGAAGCACAATTTTTTTGCTGCAGCTTTAGAGTAAATACAATATATTATTTCCAGTGAAGTGTGAAATATTAATTAGTTTTAAAGATAATTTACAGATATATACTTGTTTGTAAGTGTGTAAATCTAACCAAAGATGAAGTGTCATCTAAATCAATGCCTGTTGTGCAATTGAAGCTGTTCATTTGACTGGTGATGTTACTTTTTCCTTAAAATGACTCATTGTTTGGAAAACTATGAAATTGAGCAGATGAGTGAATGCCTTGCAACCTAAAACATTCCGCCCAATAAGGGACCCAACTCTTGACCCTCAGATGCCTTCAAGTAATACACTTAAAAGTCTGATGCTCTACCGACTGAGCTAACCGGGCTTAATTCCAAAGCTTTAATAGGAGTAATCTGCCCGGATTTCACATAGGGTCATATATTTATGTGTCTGTTTTTCAAATGAAGATTTTCAGATCTCTACCACGTTAACTACTTTGACTTGACTTTTTCTTCAAAAGGACTGATTGCATTGCAAGCTATCACTTTGGGAAGCACACTATTTTTTGCTGCAGCTTTAGAGTAAATATAACATATTATTTCCAGTGAAGTGTGAAATATTAATTAGTTTTAAAGATAATTTACAGATATATTCTTGTTTTTAAGTGTGTAAATGTAACCAAAGATGAAGTGTCATCTAAATCAATGCCTGTTGTGCAATTGAAGCTGTTCATTTAACTGGTGATGTTACTTTTTCCTTAAAATGACTGATTGTTTGTCAAGCTATAAAATTGAGCAGATGAGTGAATGCCTCGCATCCTAAAACATTCCGCCCAATAAGGGACTTGAACCATTGACCCTCAGATGCCTTCAAGTAATACACTTAAAAGGCTGATGCTCTACCAACTGAGCTAACTGGGCTTAATTCCAAAGCTTTAATAGAAGTAATCTGCCCGGATTTCATATAGGGTCATATATTTATGCGTCTGTTTTTCAAATGAAGATTTTCAGATCTCTGCCATGTTAACTATTTTGACTTGACTTTTTCTTCAAGAGGACTGATTGCATTGCAAGCTATCACTTTGGGAAGCACAATATTTTTTTGCTGCAGCTTTAGAGTAAATGTAATATATTATTTCCAGTGAAGTTTGAAATATTAATTAGTTTTAAAGATAATTTACAGATATATTCTTGTTTCTAAGTGTGTAAATCTAGCCAAAGATGACGTGTCATCTAAATCAATGCCTGTTGTGCAATTGAAGCTGTTCATTTGACTGGTGATGTTACTTTTTCCTTAAAATGACTCATTGTTTGGAAAACTATGAAATTGAGCAGATGAGTGAATGCCTTGCAACCTAAAACATTCCACCCAATAAGGGACTCCAACCCTTGACAATCAGATGCCTTCAAGTAATACACTTAAAAGTCTGATGCTCTACCGACTGAGCTAACCGGGCTTAATTCCAAAGCTTTAATAGGAGTAATCTGCCCGGATTTCACATAGGGTCATATATTTATGTGTCTGTTTTTCAAATGAAGATTTTCAGATCTCTGCCACTGTAACTATTTTGACTTGACTTTTTCTTCAAGAGCACTGATTGCATTGCAAGCTATCACTTTGGGAAGCACAATTTTTTTTGCTGCAGCTTTAGAGTAAATATAATATATTATTTCCAGTGAAGTGTGAAATATTAATTAGTTTTAAAGATAATTTACAGATATATTCTTGTTTCTAAGTGTGTAAATCTAACCAAAGATGAAATGTCATCTAAATCAATGCCTGTTGTGCAATTGAAGCTGTTCATTTGACTGGTGATGTTACTTTTTCCTTAAAATGACTCATTGTTTGGAAAACTATGACTTTGAGCAGATGAGTGAATGCCTTGCAACCTAAAACATTCCGCCCAATAAGGGACTCCAACCCTTCACCCGTGGTAAGACTCTCGCCTCCCACCTCTGCGGCCGGGGCTCGATCCCCGTCATGGCCGTAAGTGGGAAAGCTGGTAGTTGCTTGCCGTTGGTCGGCAGTTTACAGTACAGAACCCTAGCGAACTATATGTACTGGTTTCCTCTGCCCTTCCAACTACCCGTCGTGATATGACCTGTACAGTGTTGAAAGCGACGTAAAACCCCAAATAAACAAATAAACAAAACCAACCCTTCACCCTAAGATGCCTTCAAGTAATACACTTAAAAGTCTGATGCTCTACCAACTGAGCTAACCGGGCTTAATTCCAAAGCTTTAATAGGAGTAATCTGCCCGGATTTCACATAGGGTCATACATTTGTGCGTCTGTTTTTCAAATGAAGATTTTCAGATCTCTGTCACGTTAACTATTTTGACTTGACTTTTTCGTCAAGAGGACTGATTGCATTGCAAGCTATCACTTTGGGAAGCACAATTTTTTTTGCTGCAGCTTTAGAGTAAATATAATGTATTATTTCCAGTGAAGTGTGAAATATTAATTAGTTTTAAAGATAATTTACAGATATATTCTTGTTTCTAAGTGTGTAAATGTAACCAAAGATGAAGTGTCATCTAAATCAATGCCTGTTGTGCAATTGAAGCTGTTCATTTGACTGGTGATGTTACTTTTTCCTTAAAATGACTCATTGTTTGGAAAATTATGAAATTGAGCAGATGAGTGAATGCCTCGCAACCTAAAACATTCCGCCCAATAAGGGACTTGAACCCTTGATCCTCAGATGCCTTCAAGTAATACACTTAAAAGTCTGATGCTCTACCGACTGAGCTAACCGGGCTTAATTCCAAAGCTTTAATAGGAGTAATCTGCCCGGATTTCACATAGGGTCATATATTTATGCGCCTGTTTTTCAAATGAAGATTTTCAGATCTCTACCACTTTAACTATTTTGACTTGACTTTTTCTTCAAGAGGACTGATTGCATTGCAAGCTATCACTTTGGGAAGCACAATTTTTTTTGCTGCAGCTTTAGAATAAATATAATATATTATTTATAGAGAAGTGTGAAATATTAATTAGTTTTAAAGATAATTTACAGATATATTCTTGTTTCTAAGTGTGTAAATCTAACCAAAGATGAAGTGTCATCTAAATCAATGACTGTTGTGCAATTGAAGCTGTTCATTTGACTGGTGATGTTGTTTTTTCCTTAAAATGACTCATTGTTTGGAAAACTATGACTTTGAGCAGATGAGTGAATGCCTTGCAACCTAAAACATTCCGCCCAATAAGGGACTCCAACCCTTCACCCTAAGATGCCTTCAAGTAATACACTTAAAAGTCTGATGCTCTACCGACTGAGCTAACAGGGCTTAATTCCAAAGCTTTAATAGGAGTAATCTGCCCGGATTTCACATAGGGTCATATATTTATGCGTCTGTTTTTGAAATGAAGATTTTCAGATCTCTGCCACGTTAACTATTTTGACTTGACTTTTTCTTCAAGAGGACTGATTGCATTGCAAGCTATCACTTTGGGAAGCACAATATTTTTTTGCTGCAGCTTTAGAGAAAATATAATATATTATTTCCAGTGAAGTGTGAAATATTAATTAGTTTTAAAGATAATTTACAGATATATTCTTGTTTCTAAGTGTGTAAATGTAACCAAAGATGAAGTGTCATCTAAATCAATGACTGTTGTGCAATTGAAGCTGTTCATTTGACTGGTGATGCTACTTTTTCCTTAAAATGACTCATTCTTTGACAAGCTGTGAAATTGAGCAGATGAGTGAATGCCTTGCAACCTAAAACATTCCGCCCAATAAGGGACTCGAACCCTTGACCCTCAGATGCCTTCAAGTAATACACTTAAAAGTCTGATGCTCTACCGACTGAGCTAACCGGGCTTAATTCCAAAGCTTTAATAGGAGTAATCTGCCCGGATTTCACATAGGGTCATATATTTATGTGTCTGTTTTTCAAATGAAGATTTTCAGATCTCTACCACGTTAACTACTTTGACTTGACTTTTTCTTCAAAAGGACTGATTGCATTGCAAGCTATCACTTTGGGAAGCACACTATTTTTTGCTGCAGCTTTAGAGTAAATATAACATATTATTTCCAGTGAAGTGTGAAATATTAATTAGTTTTAAAGATAATTTACAGATATATTCTTGTTTTTAAGTGTGTAAATGTAACCAAAGATGAAGTGTCATCTAAATCAATGCCTGTTGTGCAATTGAAGCTGTTCATTTAACTGGTGATGTTACTTTTTCCTTAAAATGACTGATTGTTTGTCAAGCTATAAAATTGAGCAGATGAGTGAATGCCTCGCATCCTAAAACATTCCGCCCAATAAGGGACTTGAACCATTGACCCTCAGATGCCTTCAAGTAATACACTTAAAAGGCTGATGCTCTACCAACTGAGCTAACTGGGCTTAATTCCAAAGCTTTAATAGAAGTAATCTGCCCGGATTTCATATAGGGTCATATATTTATGCGTCTGTTTTTCAAATGAAGATTTTCAGATCTCTGCCATGTTAACTATTTTGACTTGACTTTTTCTTCAAGAGGACTGATTGCATTGCAAGCTATCACTTTGGGAAGCACAATATTTTTTTGCTGCAGCTTTAGAGTAAATGTAATATATTATTTCCAGTGAAGTTTGAAATATTAATTAGTTTTAAAGATAATTTACAGATATATTCTTGTTTCTAAGTGTGTAAATCTAGCCAAAGATGACGTGTCATCTAAATCAATGCCTGTTGTGCAATTGAAGCTGTTCATTTGACTGGTGATGTTACTTTTTCCTTAAAATGACTCATTGTTTGGAAAACTATGAAATTGAGCAGATGAGTGAATGCCTTGCAACCTAAAACATTCCACCCAATAAGGGACTCCAACCCTTGACAATCAGATGCCTTCAAGTAATACACTTAAAAGTCTGATGCTCTACCGACTGAGCTAACCGGGCTTAATTCCAAAGCTTTAATAGGAGTAATCTGCCCGGATTTCACATAGGGTCATATATTTATGTGTCTGTTTTTCAAATGAAGATTTTCAGATCTCTGCCACTGTAACTATTTTGACTTGACTTTTTCTTCAAGAGCACTGATTGCATTGCAAGCTATCACTTTGGGAAGCACAATTTTTTTTGCTGCAGCTTTAGAGTAAATATAATATATTATTTCCAGTGAAGTGTGAAATATTAATTAGTTTTAAAGATAATTTACAGATATATTCTTGTTTCTAAGTGTGTAAATCTAACCAAAGATGAAATGTCATCTAAATCAATGCCTGTTGTGCAATTGAAGCTGTTCATTTGACTGGTGATGTTACTTTTTCCTTAAAATGACTCATTGTTTGGAAAACTATGACTTTGAGCAGATGAGTGAATGCCTTGCAACCTAAAACATTCCGCCCAATAAGGGACTCCAACCCTTCACCCGTGGTAAGACTCTCGCCTCCCACCTCTGCGGCCGGGGCTCGATCCCCGTCATGGCCGTAAGTGGGAAAGCTGGTAGTTGCTTGCCGTTGGTCGGCAGTTTACAGTACAGAACCCTAGCGAACTATATGTACTGGTTTCCTCTGCCCTTCCAACTACCCGTCGTGATATGACCTGTACAGTGTTGAAAGCGACGTAAAACCCCAAATAAACAAATAAACAAAACCAACCCTTCACCCTAAGATGCCTTCAAGTAATACACTTAAAAGTCTGATGCTCTACCAACTGAGCTAACCGGGCTTAATTCCAAAGCTTTAATAGGAGTAATCTGCCCGGATTTCACATAGGGTCATACATTTGTGCGTCTGTTTTTCAAATGAAGATTTTCAGATCTCTGTCACGTTAACTATTTTGACTTGACTTTTTCGTCAAGAGGACTGATTGCATTGCAAGCTATCACTTTGGGAAGCACAATTTTTTTTGCTGCAGCTTTAGAGTAAATATAATGTATTATTTCCAGTGAAGTGTGAAATATTAATTAGTTTTAAAGATAATTTACAGATATATTCTTGTTTCTAAGTGTGTAAATGTAACCAAAGATGAAGTGTCATCTAAATCAATGCCTGTTGTGCAATTGAAGCTGTTCATTTGACTGGTGATGTTACTTTTTCCTTAAAATGACTCATTGTTTGGAAAATTATGAAATTGAGCAGATGAGTGAATGCCTCGCAACCTAAAACATTCCGCCCAATAAGGGACTTGAACCCTTGATCCTCAGATGCCTTCAAGTAATACACTTAAAAGTCTGATGCTCTACCGACTGAGCTAACCGGGCTTAATTCCAAAGCTTTAATAGGAGTAATCTGCCCGGATTTCACATAGGGTCATATATTTATGCGCCTGTTTTTCAAATGAAGATTTTCAGATCTCTACCACTTTAACTATTTTGACTTGACTTTTTCTTCAAGAGGACTGATTGCATTGCAAGCTATCACTTTGGGAAGCACAATTTTTTTTGCTGCAGCTTTAGAATAAATATAATATATTATTTATAGAGAAGTGTGAAATATTAATTAGTTTTAAAGATAATTTACAGATATATTCTTGTTTCTAAGTGTGTAAATCTAACCAAAGATGAAGTGTCATCTAAATCAATGACTGTTGTGCAATTGAAGCTGTTCATTTGACTGGTGATGTTGTTTTTTCCTTAAAATGACTCATTGTTTGGAAAACTATGACTTTGAGCAGATGAGTGAATGCCTTGCAACCTAAAACATTCCGCCCAATAAGGGACTCCAACCCTTCACCCTAAGATGCCTTCAAGTAATACACTTAAAAGTCTGATGCTCTACCGACTGAGCTAACAGGGCTTAATTCCAAAGCTTTAATAGGAGTAATCTGCCCGGATTTCACATAGGGTCATATATTTATGCGTCTGTTTTTGAAATGAAGATTTTCAGATCTCTGCCACGTTAACTATTTTGACTTGACTTTTTCTTCAAGAGGACTGATTGCATTGCAAGCTATCACTTTGGGAAGCACAATATTTTTTTGCTGCAGCTTTAGAGAAAATATAATATATTATTTCCAGTGAAGTGTGAAATATTAATTAGTTTTAAAGATAATTTACAGATATATTCTTGTTTCTAAGTGTGTAAATGTAACCAAAGATGAAGTGTCATCTAAATCAATGACTGTTGTGCAATTGAAGCTGTTCATTTGACTGGTGATGCTACTTTTTCCTTAAAATGACTCATTCTTTGACAAGCTGTGAAATTGAGCAGATGAGTGAATGCCTTGCAACCTAAAACATTCCGCCCAATAAGGGACTCGAACCCTTGACCCTCAGATGCCTTCAAGTAATACACTTAAAAGTCTGATGCTCTACCGACTGAGCTAACCGGGCTTATTTTCAAAGCTTTAATAGGAGTAATCTGCCCGGATTTCACATAGGGTCATATATTTATGCGTCTGTTTTTCAAATGAAGATTTTCAGATCTCTGCCACGCTAACTATTTTGACTTGACTTTTTCTTCAAGAGGACTGATTGCATTGCAAGCTATCACTTTGGGAAGCACAATATTTTTTTGCTGCAGGTTTAGAGTAAATATAATATATTATTTCCAGTGAAGTGTGAAATATTAATTAGTTTTAAAGATAATTTACAGATATATTCTTGTTTCTAAGTGTGTAAATGTAACCAAAGATGAAGTGTCATCTAAATCAATGACTGTTGTGCAATTGAAGCTGTTCATTTGACTGGTGATGCTAATTTTTCCTTAAAATGACTCATTGTTTGGAAAACTATGACTTTGAGCAGATAAGTGAATGCCTTGCAACCTAAAACATTCTGCCCAATAAGGGACTCGAACCCTTCACCCTAAGATGCCTTCAAGTAATACACTTAAAAGTCTGATGCTCTACCGACTGAGCTAACCGGGCTTAATTCCAAAGCTTTAACAGGAGTAATCTGCCCGGATTTCACATAGGGTCATATATTTATGTGTCTGTTTTTCAAATGAAGATTTTCAGATCTCTGCCACTGTAACTATTTTGACTTGACTTTTTCTTCAAGAGCACTGATTGCATTGCAAGCTATCACTTTGGGAAGCACAATTTTTTTTGCTGCAGCTTTAGAGTAAATATAATATATTATTTCCAGTGAAGTGTGAAATATTAATTAGTTTTAAAGATAATTTACAGATATATTCTTGTTTCTAAGTGTGTAAATCTAACCAAAGATGAAATGTCATCTAAATCAATGCCTGTTGTGCAATTGAAGCTGTTCATTTGACTGGTGATGTTACTTTTTCCTTAAAATGACTCATTGTTTGGAAAACTATGACTTTAAGCAGATGAGTGAATGCCTTGCAACCTAAAACATTCCGCCCAATAAGGGACTCCAACCCTTCACCCTAAGATGCCTTCAAGTAATACACTTAAAAGTCTGATGCTCTACCAACTGAGCTAACCGGGCTTAATTCCAAAGCTTTAATAGGAGTAATCTGCCCGGATTTCACATAGGGTCATACATTTATGCGTCTGTTTTTCAAATGAAGATTTTCAGATCTCTGTCACGTTAACTATTTTGACTTGACTTTTTCGTCAAGAGGACTGATTGCATTGCAAGCTATCACTTTGGGAAGCACAATTTTTTTTGCTGCAGCTTTAGAGTAAATATAATGTATTATTTCCAGTGAAGTGTGAAATATTAATTAGTTTTAAAGATAATTTACAGATATATTCTTGTTTCTAAGTGTGTAAATGTAACCAAAGATGAAGTGTCATCTAAATCAATGCCTGTTGTGCAATTGAAGCTGTTCATTTGACTGGTGATGTTACTTTTTCCTTAAAATGACTCATTGTTTGGAAAATTATGAAATTGAGCAGATGAGTGAATGCCTCGCAACCTAAAACATTCCGCCCAATAAGGGACTTGAACCCTTGACCCTCAGATGCCTTCAAGTAATACACTTAAAAGTCTGATGCTCTACCGACTGAGCTAACCGGGCTTAATTCCAAAGCTTTAACAGGAGTAATCTGCCCGGATTTCACATAGGGTCATATATTTATGCGTCTGTTTTTCAAATGAAGATTTTCAGATCTCTACCACGTTAACTATTTTGACTTGACTTTTTCTTCAAGAGGACTGATTGCATTGCAAGCTATCACTTTGGGAAGCACACTATTTTTTGCTGCAGCTTTAGAGTAAGTATAATATATTATTTCCAGTGAAGTGTGAAATATTAATTAGTTTTAAAGATAATTTACAGATATATTCTTGTTTTTAAGTGTGTAAATCTAACCAAAGATGAAGTGTCATCTAAATCAATGACTGTTATGCAATTGAAGCTGTTCATTTGACTGGTGATACTACTTTTTCCTTAAAATGACTCATTCTTTGACAAGCTGTGAAACTGAGCAGATGAGTGAATGCCTTGCAACCTAAAACATTCCGCCCAATAAGAGACTCCAACCCTTGACCCTCAGATGCCTTCAAGTAATACACTTAAAAGTCTGATGCTCTACCGACTGAGCTAACCAGGCTTAATTCCAAAGCTTTAATAGGAGTAATCTGCCCGGATTTCACATAGGGTCATATATTTATGCGTCTGTTTTTCAAATGAAGATTTTCAGATCTCTGCCACTTTAAGGTAACCGGGCTTAATTCCAAAGCTTTAATAGGAGTAATCTGCCCGGATTTCACATAGGGTCATATATTTATGCGTCTGTTTTTCAAATGAAGATTTTCAGATCTCTGCCACGTTAACTATTTTGACTTGACTTTTTCTTCAAGAGGACTGATTGCATTGCAAGCTATCACTTTGGGAAGCACAATATTTTTTTGCTGCAGCTTTAGAGTAAATATAATATATTTTTTCCAGAGAAGTGTGAAATATTAATTAGTTTTAAAGATAATTTACAGATATATTCTTGTTTCTAAGTATGTAAATGTAACCAAAGATGAAGTGTCATCTAAATCAATGCCTGTTGTGCAATTGAAGCTGTTCATTTGACTGGTGATTTTACTTTTTCCTTAAAATGACTGATTGTTTGTCAAGCTATGAAATTGAGCAGATGAGTGAATGCCTCGCAACCTAAAACATTCCGCCCAATAAGGGACTTGAACCCTTGACCCTCAGATGCCTTCAAGTAATACACTTAAAAGTCTGATGCTCTACCGACTGAGCTAACCGGGCTTAATTCCAAAGCTTTAATAGGAGTAATCTGCCCGGATTTCACATAGGGTCATATATTTATGCGTCTGTTTTTCAAATGAAGATTTTCAGATCTCTGCCACGTTAACTATTTTGACTTGACTTTTTCTTCAAGAGGACTGATTGCATTGCAAGCTATCACTTTGGGAAGCACAATATTTTTTTACTGCAGCTTTAGAGTAAATATAATATATTATTTCCAGTGAAGTGTGAAATATTAATTAGTTTTAAAGATAATTTACAGATATATTCTTGTTTCTAAGTGTGTAAATGTAACCAAAGATGAAGTTTCATCTAAATCAATGACTCTTGTGCAATAGAAGCTGTTCATTTGACTGGTGATGCTACTTTTTCCTTAAAATGACTCATTCTTTGACAAGCTGTGAAATTGAGCAGATGAGTGAATGCCTTGCAACCTAAAACATTCCGCCCAATAAGGGACTCAAACCCTTGACCCTCAGATGCCTTCAAGTAATACACTTAAAAGTCTGATGCTCTACCGACTGAGCTAACCGGGCTTAATTCCAAAGCTTTAATAGGAGTAATCTGCCCGGATTTCACATAGGGTCATATATTTATGCGTCTGTTTTTCAAATGAAGATTTTCAGATCTCTGCCACTTTAACTATTTTGACTTGACTATTTCTTCAAGAGGACTGATTGCATTGCAAGCTATCACTTTGGGAAGCACAATTTTTTTTGGTGCAGCTTTAGAGTAAATATAATATATTATTTCCAGAGAATGGTGAAATATTAATTAGTTTTAAAGATAATTTATAGATATATTCTTGTTTCTAAGTGTGTAAATGTAACCAAAGATGAAGTGTCATCTAAATCAATGACTGTTGTGCAATTGAAGCTGTTCATTTGACTGGTGATGCTACTTTTTCCTTAAAATGACTCATTCTTTGACAAGCTGTGAAATTGATCAGATGAGTGAATGCCTTGCAACCTAAAACATTCCCCCCAAGAAGGGACTGGAATCCTTGACCCTCAGATGCCTTCAAGTAATACACTTAAAAGTCTGATGCTCTACCCACTGAGCTAACCAGGCTTAATTCCAAAGCTTTAATAGGAGTAATCTGCCCGGATTTCACATAGGGTCATATGTTTATGCGTCTGTTTTTCAAATGACGATTTTCAGATCTCTGCCACTTTAACTATTTTGACTTGACTTTTTCTTCAAGAGGACTGATTTCATTGCAAGCTATCACTTTGGGAAGTACAATTTTTTTTGCTGCAGCTTTAGAGTAAATATAATATTTCCAGAGAAGTGTGAAATATTAATTAGTTTTAAAGATAATTTATAGATATATTCTTGTTTCTAAGTGTGTAAATGTAACCAAAGATGAAGTGTCATCTAAATCAATGACTGTTGTGCAATTGAAGCTGTTCATTTGACTGGTGATGCTACTTTTTCCTTAAAATGACTCATTCTTTGACAAGCTGTGAAATTGAGCAGATGAGTGAATGCCTTGCAACCTAAAACATTCCCCCCAAGAAGGGACTGGAACCCTTGACCCTCAGATGCCTTCAAGTAATACACTTAAAAGTCTGATGCTCTACCGACTGAGATAACCAGGCTTAATTCCAAAGCTTTAATAGGAGTAATCTGCCCGGATTTCACATAGGGTCATATATTTATGCGTCTGTTTTTCAAATGAAGATTTTCAGATCTCTGCCACTTTAACTATTTTGACTTGACTTTTTCTTCAAGAGGACTGATTGCATTGCAAGCTATCACTTTGGGAAGCACAATTTTTTTTGCTGCAGCTTTAAAGTAAATATAATATATTATTTATAGAGAAGTGTGAAATATTAATTAGTTTTAAAGATAATTTATAGACATATTCTTGTTTCTAAGTGTGTAAATCTAACCAAAGATGAATTGTCATCTAAATCAATGCCTGTTGTGCAATTGAAGCTGTTCATTTGACTGGTGATGTTACTTTTTCCTTAAAATGACTCATTGTTTGGAAAACTATGAAATTGAGCAGATGAGTGAATGCCTTGCAACCTAAAACATTCCGCCCAATAAGGGCCCCAACCCTTGACCCTCAGATGCCTTCAAGTAATACACTTAAAAGTCTGATGCTCTACTGACTGAGCTAACCGGGCTTAATTGCAAAGCTTTAATAGGAGTAATCTGCCCGGATTTCACATAGGGTCATATATTTATGTGTCTGTTTTTCAAATGAAGATTTTCAGATCTCTGCCACTTTAACTATTTTGACTTGACTTTTTCTTCAAGAGGACTGATTGCATTGCAAGCTATCACTTTGGGAAGCACAATTTTTTTTTGCTGCAGCTTTAGAGTAAATATATTATATTATTTCCAGAGAAGTGTGAAATATTAATTAGTTTTAAAGATAATTTATAGATATATTCTTGTTTCTAAGTGTGTAAATGTAACCAAAGATGAAGTGTCATCTAAATCAATGCCTGTTGTGCAATTGAAGCTGTTCATTTGACTGGTGATGTTACTTTTTCCTTAAAATGACTGATTGTTTGTCAAGCTATAAAATTGAGCAGATGAGTGAATGCCTCACAACCTAAAACATTCCGCCCAATAATGGACTTGAACCCTTGACCCTCAGATGCCTTCAAGTAATACACTTAAAAGTCTGATGCTCTACCGACTGAGCTAACCGGGCTTAATTCCAAAGCTTTAATAGGAGTAATCTGCCCGGATTTCACATAGGGTCATATATTTATGCGTCTGTTTTTCAAATGAAGATTTTCAGATCTCTGCCACTTTAACTATTTTGACTTGACTTTTTCTTCAAGAGGACTGATTGCATTGCAAGCTATCACTTTGGGAAGCACAATTTTTTTTTGCTGCAGCTTTAAAGTAAATATATATTATTTATAGAGAAGTGTGAAATATTAATTAGTTTTAAAGATAATTTATAGATATATTCTTGTTTCTAAGTGTGTAAATCTAACCAAAGATGAAGTGTCATCTAAATCAATGCCTGTTGTGCAATTGAAGCTGTTCATTTGACTGGTGATGTTACTTTTTCCTTAAAATGACTGATTGTTTGTCAAGCTATAAAATTGAGCAGATGAGTGAATGCCTCACAACCTAAAACATTCCGCCCAATAAGGGACTTGAACCCTTGACCCTCAGATGCCTTCAAGTAATACACTTAAAAGTCTGATGCTCTACCGACTGAGCTAACCAGGCTTAATTCCAAAGCTTTAATAGGAGTAATCTGCCCGGATTTCACATAGGGTCATATATTTATGCGTCTGTTTTTCAAATGAAGATTTTCAGATCTCTGCCACGTTAGCTATTTTGACTTGACTTTTTCTTCAAGAGGACTGATTGCATTGCAAGCTATCACTTTGGGAAGCACAATATTTTTTTCTTGCAGCTTTAGAGTAAATATAATATATTATTTCCAGTGAAGTGTGAAATATTAATTAGTTTTAAAGATAATTTACAGATATATTCTTGTTTCTAAGTGTGTAAATGTAACCAAAG
The DNA here is from genome assembly GCA_964017235.1 of Sabellastarte sp. h YS-2021. Lineage (NCBI taxonomy): Eukaryota > Metazoa > Annelida > Polychaeta > Sabellida > Sabellidae > Sabellastarte > Sabellastarte sp. h YS-2021. Next base: position 75,205,649 of record OZ024928.1, on the reverse strand, counting down.
ATGAAGTGTCATCTAAATCAATGACTGTTGTGCAATTGAAGCTGTTCATTTGACTAGTGATGCTACTTTTTCCTTAAAATGACTCATTCTTTTACAAGCTGTGAAATTGAGCAGATGAGTGAATGCCTTGCAAACTAAAACATTCCGCCCAATAAGGGACTCAAACCCTTGACCCTCAGATGTCTTCAAGTAATACACTTAAAAGTCTGATGCTCTACTGACTGAGCTAACCAGGCTTAATTCCAAAGCTTTAATAGGAGTAATCTGCCCGGATTTCACATAGGGTCATATATTTATGCGTCTGTTTTTCAAATGAAGATTTTCAGATCTCTGCCACTTTAACTATTTTGACTTGACTTTTTCTTCAAGAGGACTGAGTGCATTGCAAGCTATCACTTTGGGAAACACAATGTTTTTTGCTGCAGCTTTAGAGTAAATATAATATATTATTTATAGAGAAGTGTGAAATATTAATTAGTTTTAAAGATAATTTACAGATATATTCTTGTTTCTAAGTGTGTAAATCTAACCAAAGATGAAGTGTCATCTAAATCAATGCCTGTTGTGCAATTGAAGCTGTTCATTTGACTGGTGATGTTACTTTTTCCTTAAAATGACTCATTGTTTGGAAAACTATGAAATTGAGCAGTTGAGTGAATGCCTTGCAACCTAAAACATTCCGCCCAATAAGGGACCCAACCCTTGACCCTCAGATGCCTTCAAGTAATACACTTAAAAGTCTGATGCTCTACCGACTGAGCTAGCCAGGCTTAATTCCAAAGCTTTAATAGGAGTAATCTGCCCGGATTTCACATAGGGTCATATATTTATGTGTCTTTTTCAAATGAACATTTTCAGATCTCTGCCACTTTAACCATTTTGACTTGACATTTTCTTCAAGAGGACTGATTGCATTGCAAGCTATCACTTTGGGAAGCACAATTTTTTTTGCCTCACCTTTAGAGTATATATAATATATTATTTCCAGAGAAGTGTGAAATATTAATTAGTTTTAAAGATAATTTACAGATATTCTTGTTTCTAAGTGTGTAAATCTAACCAAAGATGAAGTGTCATCTAAATCAATGGCTGTTGTGCAATTGAAGCTGTTAATTTGACCAGTGATGTTACTTTTTCCTTAAAATGACTCATTCTTTGACAAGCTGTGAAATTGAGCAGATGAGTGAATGCCTCACAACCTAAAACATTCCGCCCAATAAGGGACTTGAACCCTTGACCCTCAGATGCCTTCAAGTAATACACTTAAAAGTCTGATGCTCTACCGACTGAGCTAACCAGGCTTAATTCCAAAGTTTTAATAGGAGTAATCTGCCCGGATTTCACATAGGGTCATATATTTATGCGTCTGTTTTTCAAATGAAGATTTTCAGATCTCTGCCACTTTAACTATTTTGACTTGACTTTTTCTTCAAGAGTACTGATTGCATTGCAAGCTATCACTTTGGGAAGCACAATTTTTTTGCCTCAGCTTTAGAGTAAATATAATATATTATTTCCAGAGAAGTGTGAAATATTAATTAGTTTTAAAGATAATTTACAGATATTCTTGTTTCTAAGTGTGTAAACCTAACCAAAGATGAAGTGTCATCTAAATCAATGGCTGTTGTGCAATTGAAGCTGTTAATTTGACTAGTGATGTTACTTTTTCCTTAAAATGACTCATTCTTTGACAAGCTGTGAAATTGAGCAGATGAGTGAATGCCTTGGAACCTAAAACATTCCCCCCAAGAAGGGACGGGACCCTTGACCCTCAGATGCCTTCAAGTAATACACTTAAAAGTCTGATGCTCTACCGACTGAGCTAACCGGGCTTAATTCCAAAGCTTTAATAGGAGTAATCTGCCCGGATTTCACATAGGGTCATATATTTATGCGTCTGGTTTTCAAATGAAGATTTTCAGATCTCTGCCACTTTAACTATTTTGACTTGACTTTTTCTTCAAGAGGACTGATTGCATTGCAAGCTATCACTTTGGGAAGCACAATTTTTTTTTGCTGCAGCTTTAGAGTAAATATAATATATTATTTATAGAGAAGTGTGAAATATTAATTAGTTTTAAAGATAATTTACAGATATATTCTTGTTTCTAAGTGTGTAAATCTAACCAAAGATGAAGTGTCATCTAAATCAATGCCTGTTGTGCAATTGAAGCTGTTCATTTGACTGGTGATGTTACTTTTTCCTTAAAATGACTCATTGTTTGGAAAACTATGAAATTGAGCAGTTCAGTGAATGCCTTGCAACCTAAAACATTCCGCCCAATAAGAGACTCCAACCATTGACCCTCAGATGCCTTCAAGTAATACACTTAAAAGTCTGATGCTCTACCTACTGAGCTAACCGGGCTTAATTCCAAAGCTTTAATAGGAGTAATCTGCCCGGATTTCACATAGGGTCATATATTTATGTGTCTGTTTTTCAAATGAAGATTTTCAGATCTCTGCCACTTTAACTATTTTGACTTGACTTTTTCTTCAAGAGGACTGATTGCATTGCAAGCTATCACTTTGGGAAGCACAATTTTTTTTTGCTGCAGCTTTATAGTAAATATAATATATTATTTCCAGAGAAGTGTGAAATATTAATTAGTTTTAAAGATAATTGATAGATATATTCTTGTTTCTAAGTGTGTAAATCTAACCAAAGATGAAGTGTCATCTAAATCAATGCCTGTTATGCACTTGAAGCTGTTCATTTGACTGGTGATGTTACTTTTTCCTTAAAATGACTGATGGTTTGGAAAACTATGAAATTGAGCAGATGACTGAATGCCTTGAAACCTAAGGAGGTCCTCAGTGACCTAGTGGTTAGCAAGTTTGGCATCTAATCATAGGCTGTCACCTCTGTGGGTTCGAGTCCCACAAGTGGCAATTCTGAGGACCTGTCCCAATATCACCCTGGCTGTTGAATGGGACGTAAAACCCCAACTTTGACCTTTGAAACCTAAGGCATACCACCCAATAAGGGACTTGAACCCTTGACCCTCAGATGCCTTCAAGTAATACACTTAAAAGTCTGATGCTCTACCGACTGAGATAACCGGGCTTAATTCCAAACCTTTAATAGGAGTAATCTGCCCGGATTTCACATAGGGTCATATATTTATGCGTCTCTTTTTCAAATGAAGATTTTCAGATCTCTGCCACGTTAACTATTTTGACTTGACTTTTTCTTCAAGAGGACTGATTGCATTGCAAGCTATCACTTTGGGAAGCACAATATTTTTTTGCTGCAGCTTTAGAGTAAATATAATATATTATTTCCAGTGAAGTGTGAAATATTAATTAGTTTTAAAGATAATTTACAGATATATTCTTGTTTCTAAGTGTGTAAATGTAACCAAAGATGAAGTGTCATCTAAATCAATGACTGTTGTGCAATTGAAGCTGTTCATTTGACTGGTGATGTTACTTTTTCCTTAAAATGACTCATTCTTTGACAAGCTGTGAAATTGAGCAGATGAGTGAATGTCTTGCAAACTAAAACATTCCGCCCAATAAGGGACTCGAACCCTTGACCCTCAGATGCCTTCAAGTAATACACTTAAAAGTCTGATGATCTACAGACTGAGCTAACCAGGCTTAATTCCAAAGCTTTAATAGGAGTAATCTGCCCGGATTTCACATAGGGTCATATATTTATGCGTCTGTTTTTCAAATGAAGATTTTCAGATCTCTGCCACTTTAACTATTTTGACTTGACTTTTTCTTCAAGAGGACTGATTGCATTGCAAGCTATCACTTTGGGAAACACAATGTTTTTTGCTGCAGCTTTAGAGTAAATATAATATATTATTTATAGAGAAGTGTGAAATATTAATTAGTTTTAAAGATAATTTACAGATATATTCTTGTTTCTAAGTGTGTAAATCTAACCAAAGATGAAGTGTCATCTAAATCAATGCCTGTTGTGTAATTGAAGCTGTTCATTTGACTGGTGATGTTACTTTTTCCTTAAAATGACTGATTGTTTGTCAAGCTATAAAATTGAGCAGATGAGTGAATGCCTCGCAACCTAAAACATTCAGCCCAATAAGGGACTTGAACCATTGACCCTCAGATGCCTTCAAGTAATACACTTAAAAGTCTGATGCGCTACCGACTGAGCTAACCGGGCTTAATTCAAAAGCTTTAATAGGAGTAATCTGCCCGGATTTCACATAGGGTCATATATTTATGCATCTGTTTTTCAAATGAAGATTTTCGGATCTCTGCCACGTTAACTATTTGAACTTGACTTTTTCTTCAAGAGGACTGATTGCATTGCAAGCTATCACTTTGGGAAGCACTTTATTTTTTTTGCTGCAGATTTAGAGTAAATATAATATATTATTTCCAGTGAAGTGTGAAATATTAATTAGTTTTAAAGATAATTTACAGATATATTCTTGTTTCTAAGTGTGTAAATCTAACCAAAGATGAAGTGTCATCTAAATCAATGCCTGTTGTGCAATTGAAGCTGTTCATTTGACTGGTGATGTTACTTTTTCCTTAAAATGACTCATTGTTTGGAAAACTATGAAATTGAGCAGTTGAGTGAATGCCTTGCAACCTAAAACATTCCGCCCAGTAAGAGACTCCAACCCTTGACCCTCAGATGCCTTCAAGTAATACACTTAAAAGTCTGATGCTCTACCGACTGAGCTAACCAGGCTTAATTCCAAAGCTTTAATAGGAGTAATCTGCCCGGATTTCACATAGGGTCATATATTTATGCGTCTGTTTTTCAAATGAAGATTTTCAGATCTCTGCCACTGTAACTATTTTGACTTGACTTTTTCTTCAAGAGGACTGATTGCATTGCAAGCTATCACTTTGGGAAGCACAATTTTTTTTGCTGCAGCTTCAGAGTAAATATAATATATTATTTCCAGTGAAGTGTGAAATATTAATTAGTTTTAAAGATAATTTATAGATATATTCTTGTTTCTAAGTGTGTAAATCTAACCAAAGATGAAGTGTCATCTAAATCAATGCCTGTTGTGCAATTGAAGCTGTTCATTTGACTGGTGATGCTCCTTTTTCCTTAAAATGACTCATTCTTTGACAAGCTGTGAAATTGAGCAGATGAGTGAATGCCTTGCAACCTAAAACATTCCGCCGAATAAGGGACTCGAACCCTTGACCCTCAGATGCCTTCAAGTAATACACTTAAAAGTCTGATGCTCTACCGACTGAGCTAACCGGGCTTAATTCCAAAGCTTTAATAGGAGTAATCTGCCCGGATTTCACATAGGGTCATATATTTATGCGTCTGTTTTTCAAATGAAGATTTTCAGATCTCTGCCACGTTAACTATTTTGACTTGACTTTTTCTTCAAGAGGACTGATTGCATTGCAAGCTATCACTTTGGGAAGCACAATTTTTTTTGCTGCAGCTTTAGAGTAAATATAATATATTGTTTCCAGTAAAGTGTGAAATATTAATTAGTTTTAAAGATAATTTACAGATATATTCTTGTTTCTAAGTGTGTAAATCTAACCAAAGATGAAGTGTCATCTGAATCAATGCCTGTTGTGCAATTGAAGCTGTTCATTTGACTGGTGATGTTACTTTTTCCTTAAAATGACTCATTGTTTGGAAAACTATGAAATTGAGCAGTTCAGTGAATGCCTTGCAACCTAAAACATTCAGCCCAATAAGAGACTCCAACCCTTGACCCTCAGATGCCTTCAAGTAATACACTTAAAAGTCTGATGCTCTACCGACTGAGCTAACCGGGCCTAATTCCAAAGCTTTAATAGGAGTAATCTGCCCGGATTTCACATAGGGTCATATATTTATGTGTCTGTTTTTCAAATGAAGATTTTCAGATCTCTGCCACTTTAACTATTTTGACTTGACTTTTTCTTCAAGAGGACTGATTGCATTGCAAGCTATCACTTTGGGAACCACAATTTTTTTTACTGCAACCTTAGAGTAAATATAATATATTATTTCCAGAAAAGTGTGAAATATTAATTAGTTTTAAAGATAATTTATAGATATATTCTTGTTTCTAAGTGTGTAAATCTAACCAAAGATGAAGTGTCATCTAAATCAATGCCTGTTGTGCAATTGAAGCTGTTCATTTGACTGGTGATGTTACTTTTTCCTTAAAATGACTCATTGTTTGGAAAACTATGAAATTGAGAAGATGAGTGAATGCCTTGCAACCTAAAACATTCCGCCCAATAAGGGACTCCAACCCTTTACCCTAAGATGCCTTCAAGTAATACACTTAAAAGTCTGATGCTCTACCGACTGAGCTAACCGGGCTTAATTCCAAAGCTTTAATAGGAGTAATCTGCCCGGATTTCACATAGGGTCATATATTTATGCGTCTGTTTTTCAAATGAAGATTTTCAGATCTCTGCCACTTTAACTATTTTGACTTGACTTTTTCTTCAAGAGGACTGATTGCATTGCAAGCTATCACTTTGGGAAACACAATTTTTTTTGCTGCAGCTTGAGAGTAAATATAATATATTATTTATAGAGAATTGTGAAATATTAATTAGTTTTAAAGATAATTTACAGATATATTCTTGTTTCTAAGTGTGTAAATGTAACGAAAGATGAAGTGTCATCTGAATCAATGCCTGTTGTGCAATTGAAGCTGTTCATTTGACTGGTGATGTTACTTTTTCCTTAAAATGACTCATTGTTTGTCAAGCTATAAAATTGAGCAGATGAGTGAATGCCTCGCAACCTAAAACATTCCGCCCAATAAGGGACTCGAACCCTTGACCCTCAGATGCCTTCAAGTAATAGACTTAAAAGTCTGATGCTCTACCAACTGAGCTAACCTGGCTTAATTACAAAGCTTTAATAGGAGTAATCTGCCCGGATTTCACATAGGGTCATATATTTATGTGTGTGTTTTTCAAATGAAGATTTTCAGATCTCTGCCACTGTAACTATTTTGACTTGACTTTTTCTTCAAGAGGACTGATTGCATTGCAAGCTATCACTTTGGGAAGCACAATTTTTTTTGCTGCAGCTTTAGAGTAAATATAATATATTATTTCCAGTGGAGTGTGAAATATTAATTAGTTTTAAAGATAATTTACAGATATATTCTTGTTTCTAAGTGTGTAAATGTAACCAAAGATGAAGTGTCATCTAAATCAATGCCTGTTGTGCAATTGAAGCTGTTCATTTGACTGGTGATGTTACTTTTTCCTTAAAATGACTCATTGTTTGTCAAGCTATAAAATTGAGCAGATGAGTGAATGCCTCGCAACCTAAAACATTCCGCCCAATAAGGGACTCGAACCCTTGACCCTCAGATGCCTTCAAGTAATACACTTAAAAGTCTGATGCTCTACCAACTGAGCTAACCTGGCTTAATTACAAAGCTTTAATAGGAGTAATCTGCCCGGATTTCACATAGGGTCATATATTTATGCGTCTGTTTTTCAAATGAAGATTTTCAGATCTCTGCCACTTTAACTATTTTGACTTGACTTTTTCTTCAAGAGGACTGATTGCATTGCAAGCTATCACTTTGGGAAGCACAATTTTTTTTACTGCAGCTTTAGAGTAAATATAATATATTATTTCCAGTGAAGTGTGAAATATTAATTAGTTTTAAAGATAATTTACAGATATATTCTTGTTTCTAAGTGTGTAAATCTAACCAAAGATGAAGTGTCATCTAAATCAATGCCTGTTGTGCAATTGAAGCTGTTCATTTGACTGGTGATGTTACTTTTTCCTTAAAATGACTGATGGTTTGGAAAACTATGAAATTGAGCAGATGAGTGAATGCCTTGAAACCTAAGGCATACCGCCGAATAACGGACTCGAACCCTTGACCCTCAGATGCCTTCAAGTAATACACTTAAAAGTCTGATGCTCTACCGACTGAGCTAACCGGGCTTAATTCCAAAGCTTTAATAGGAGTAATCTGCCCGGATTTCACATAGGGTCATATATTTATGCGTCTGTTTTTCAAATGAAGATTTTCAGATCTCTGCCACGTTAACTATTTTGACTTGACTTTTTCTTCAAGAGGACTGATTGCATTGCAAGCTATCACTTTGGGTAAGACAATATTTCTTTGCTGCAGCTTTAGAGTAAATATAATATATTATTTCCAGTGAAGTGTGAAATATCAATTAGTTTTAAAGATAATTTACAGATATATTCTTGTTTCTAAGTGTGTAAATCTAACCAAAGATGAAGTGTCATCTAAATCAATGCCTGTTGTGCAATTGAAGCTGTTCATTTGACTGGTGATGTTACTTTTTCCTTAAAATGACTCATTGTTTGGAAAACTATGAAATTCAGCAGTTCAGTGAATGCCTTGCAACCTAAAACATTCAGCCCAATAAGAGACTCCAACCCTTGACCCTCAGATGCCTTCAAGTAATACACTTAAAAGTCTGATGCTCTACCGACTGAGCTAACCGGGCTTAATTCCAAAGCTTTAATAGGAGTAATCTGCCCTGATTTCACATAGGGTCATATATTTATGTGTCTGTTTTTCAAATGAAGATTTTCAGATCTCTGCCACTTTAACTATTTTGACTTGACTTTTTCTTCAAGAGGACTGATTGCATTGTAAGCTATCACTTTGGGAAGCACAATATTTTTTTGCTGCAGCTTTAGAGAAAATATAATATATTATTTCCAGTGAAGTGTGAAATATTAATTAGTTTTAAAGATAATTTACAGATATATTCTTGTTTCTAAGTGTGTAAATGTAACCAAAGATGAAGTGTCATCTAAATCAATGACTGTTGTGCAATTGAAGCTGTTCATTTGACTGGTGATGCTACTTTTTCCTTAAAATGACTCATTCTTTGACAAGCTGTGAAATTGAGCAGATGAGTGAATGCCTTGCAACCTAAAACATTCCGCCCAATAAGGGACTCGAACCCTTGACCCTCAGATGCCTTCAAGTAATACACTTAAAAGTCTGATGCTCTACCGACTGAGCTAACCGGGCTTAATTCCAAAGCTTTAATAGGAGTAATCTGCCCGGATTTCACATAGGGTCATATATTTATGCGTCTGTTTTTCAAATGAAGATTTTCAGATCTCTGCCACGTTAACTATTTTGACTTGACTTTTTCTTCAAGAGGACTGATTGCATTGCAAGCTATCACTTTGGGAAACACAATATTTTTTTGCTGCAGCTTTAGAGTAAATATAATATATTATTTCCAGTGAAGTGTGAAATATCAATTAGTTTTAAAGATAATTTACAGATATATTCTTGTTTCTAAGTGTGTAAATCTAACCAAAGATGAAGTGTCATCTAAATCAATGCCTGTTGTGCAATTGAAGCTGTTCATTTGACTGGTGATGTTACTTTTTCCTTAAAATGACTCATTGTTTGGAAAACTATGAAATTGAGCAGTTCAGTGAATGCCTTGGAACCTAAAACATTCAGCCCAATAAGAGACTCCAACCCTTGACCCTCAGATGCCTTCAAGTAATACACTTAAAAGTCTGATGCTCTACCGACTGAGCTAACCCGGCTTAATTCCAAAGCTTTAATAGGAGTAATCTGCCCTGATTTCACATAGGGTCATATATTTATGTGTCTGTTTTTCAAATGAAGATTTTCAGATCTCTGCCACTTTAACTATTTTGACTTGACTTTTTCTTCAAGAGGACTGATTGCATTGTAAGCTATCACTTTGGGAAGCACAATATTTTTTTGCTGCAGCTTTAGAGAAAATATAATATATTATTTCCAGTGAAGTGTGAAATATTAATTAGTTTTAAAGATAATTTACAGATATATTCTTGTTTCTAAGTGTGTAAATGTAACCAAAGATGAAGTGTCATCTAAATCAATGACTGTTGTGCAATTGAAGCTGTTCATTTGACTGGTGATGCTACTTTTTCCTTAAAATGACTCATTCTTTGACAAGCTGTGAAATTGAGCAGATGAGTGAATGCCTTGCAACCTAAAACATTCCGCCCAATAAGGGACTGGAACCCTTGACCCTCAGATGCCTTCAAGTAATACACTTAAAAGTCTGATGCTCTACCGACTGAGCTAACCGGGCTTAATTCCAAAGCTTTAATAGGAGTAATCTGCCCGGATTTCACATAGGGTCATATATTTATGCGTCTGTTTTTCAAATGAAGATTTTCAGATCTCTGCCACTTTAACTATTTTGACTTGACTTTTTCTTCAAGAGGACTGATTGCATTGCAAGCTATCACTTTGGGAAACACAATTTTTTTTGCTGCAGCTTTAGAGTAAATATAATATATTATTTATAGAGAATTGTGAAATATTAATTAGTTTTAAAGATAATTTACAGATATATTCTTGTTTCTAAGTGTGTAAATGTAACCAAAGATGAAGTGTCATCTAAATCAATGCCTGTTGTGCAATTGAAGCTGTTCATTTGACTGGTGATGTTACTTTTTCCTTAAAATGACTCATTGTTTGGAAAACTATGAAATTGAGCAGTTCAGTGAATGCCTTGGAACCTAAAACATTCAGCCCAATAAGAGACTCCAACCCTTGACCCTCAGATGCCTTCAAGTAATACACTTAAAAGTCTGATGCTCTACCGACTGAGCTAACCGGGCTTACTTCCAAAGCTTTAATAGGAGTAATCTGCCCGGATTTCACATAGGGTCATATATTTATGCGTCTGTTTTTCAAATGAAGATTTTCAGATCTCTGCCACGTTAACTATTTTGACTTGACTTTTTCTTCAAGAGGACTGATTGCATTGTAAGCTATCACTTTGGGAAGCACAATATTTTTTTGCTGCAGCTTTAGAGAAAATATAATATATTATTTCCAGTGAAGTGTGAAATATTAATTAGTTTTAAAGATAATTTACAGATATATTCTTGTTTCTAAGTGTGTAAATGTAACCAAAGATGAAGTGTCATCTAAATCAATGACTGTTGTGCAATTGAAGCTGTTCATTTGACTGGTGATGCTACTTTTTCCTTAAAATGACTCATTCTTTGACAAGCTGTGAAATTGAGCAGATGAGTGAATGCCTTGCAACCTAAAACATTCCGCCCAATAAGGGACTCGAACCCTTGACCCTCAGATGCCTTCAAGTAATACACTTAAAAGTCTGATGCTCTACCGACTGAGCTAACCGGGCTTAATTCCAAAGCTTTAATAGGAGTAATCTGCCCGGATTTCACATAGGGTCATATATTTATGCGTCTGTTTTTCAAATGAAGATTTTCAGATCTCTGCCACGTTAACTATTTTGACTTGACTTTTTCTTCAAGAGGACTGATTGCATTGCAAGCTATCACTTTGGGAAACACAATATTTTTTTTGCTGCAGCTTTAGAGTAAATATAATATATTATTTCCAGTGAAGTGTGAAATATTAATTAGTTTTAAAGATAATTTACAGATATATTCTTGTTTCTAAGTGTGTAAATCTAACCAAAGATGAAGTGTCATCTAAATCAATGCCTGTTGTGCAATTGAAGCTGTTCATTTGACTGGTGATGTTACTTTTTCCTTAAAATGACTCATTGTTTGGAAAACTATGAAATTCAGCAGTTCAGTGAATGCCTTGCAACCTAAAACATTCAGCCCAATAAGAGACTCCAACCCTTGACCCTCAGATGCCTTCAAGTAATACACTTAAAAGTCTGATGCTCTACCGACTGAGCTAACCGGGCTTAATTCCAAAGCTTTAATAGGAGTAATCTGCCCTGATTTCACATAGGGTCATATATTTATGTGTCTGTTTTTCAAATGAAGATTTTCAGATCTCTGCCACTTTAACTATTTTGACTTGACTTTTTCTTCAAGAGGACTGATTGCATTGTAAGCTATCACTTTGGGAAGCACAATATTTTTTTGCTGCAGCTTTAGAGAAAATATAATATATTATTTCCAGTGAAGTGTGAAATATTAATTAGTTTTAAAGATAATTTACAGATATATTCTTGTTTCTAAGTGTGTAAATGTAACCAAAGATGAAGTGTCATCTAAATCAATGACTGTTGTGCAATTGAAGCTGTTCATTTGACTGGTGATGCTACTTTTTCCTTAAAATGACTCATTCTTTGACAAGCTGTGAAATTGAGCAGATGAGTGAATGCCTTGCAACCTAAAACATTCCGCCCAATAAGGGACTCGAACCCTTGACCCTCAGATGCCTTCAAGTAATACACTTAAAAGTCTGATGCTCTACCGACTGAGCTAACCGGGCTTAATTCCAAAGCTTTAATAGGAGTAATCTGCCCGGATTTCACATAGGGTCATATATTTATGCGTCTGTTTTTCAAATGAAGATTTTCAGATCTCTGCCACTTTAACTATTTTGACTTGACTTTTTCTTCAAGAGGACTGATTGCATTGCAAGCTATCACTTTGGGAAACACAATTTTTTTTGCTGCAACTTTAGAGTAAATATAATATATTATTTATAGAGAATTGTGAAATATTAATTAGTTTTAAAGATAATTTACAGATATATTCTTGTTTCTAAGTGTGTAAATGTAACCAAAGATGAAGTGTCATCTAAATCAATGCCTGTTGTGCAATTGAAGCTGTTCATTTGACTGGTGATGTTACTTTTTCCTTAAAATGACTCATTGTTTGGAAAACTATGAAATTGAGCAGTTCAGTGAATGCCTTGGAACCTAAAACATTTAGCCCAAAAGGAGACTCCAACCCTTGACCCTCAGATGCCTTCAAGTAATACACTTAAAAGTCTGATGCTCTACCGACTGAGCTAACCGGGCTTAATTCCAAAGCTTTAATAGGAGTAATCTGCCCGGATTTCACATAGGGTCATATATTTATGCGTCTGTTTTTCAAATGAAGATTTTCAGATCTCTGCCACGTTAACTATTTTGACTTGACTTTTTCTTCAAGAGGACTGATTGCATTGCAAGCTATCACTTTGGGAAACACAATATTTTTTTTGCTGCAGCTTTAGAGTAAATATAATATATTATTTCCAGTGAAGTGTGAAATATTAATTAGTTTTAAAGATAATTTACAGATATATTCTTGTTTCTAAGTGTGTAAATCTAACCAAAGATGAAGTGTCATCTAAATCAATGCCTGTTGTGCAATTGAAGCTGTTCATTTGACTGGTGATGTTACTTTTTCCTTAAAATGACTCATTGTTTGGAAAACTATGAAATTCAGCAGTTCAGTGAATGCCTTGCAACCTAAAACATTCAGCCCAATAAGAGACTCCAACCCTTGACCCTCAGATGCCTTCAAGTAATACACTTAAAAGTCTGATGCTCTACCGACTGAGCTAACCGGGCTTAATTCCAAAGCTTTAATAGGAGTAATCTGCCCTGATTTCACATAGGGTCATATATTTATGTGTCTGTTTTTCAAATGAAGATTTTCAGATCTCTGCCACTTTAACTATTTTGACTTGACTTTTTCTTCAAGAGGACTGATTGCATTGTAAGCTATCACTTTGGGAAGCACAATATTTTTTTGCTGCAGCTTTAGAGAAAATATAATATATTATTTCCAGTGAAGTGTGAAATATTAATTAGTTTTAAAGATAATTTACAGATATATTCTTGTTTCTAAGTGTGTAAATGTAACCAAAGATGAAGTGTCATCTAAATCAATGACTGTTGTGCAATTGAAGCTGTTCATTTGACTGGTGATGCTGCTTTTTCCTTAAAATGACTCATTCTTTGACAAGCTGTGAAATTGAGCAGATGAGTGAATGCCTTGAAACCTAAAACATTCCGCCCAATAAGGGACTCGAACCCTTGACCCTCAGATGCCTTCAAGTAATACACTTAAAAGTCTGATGCTCTACCGACTGAGCTAACCGGGCTTAATTCCAAAGCTTTAATAGGAGTAATCTGCCCGGATTTCACATAGGGTCATATATTTATGCGTCTGTTTTTCAAATGAAGATTTTCAGATCTCTGCCACTTTAACTATTTTGACTTGACTTTTTCTTCAAGAGGACTGATTGCATTGCAAGCTATCACTTTGGGAAACACAATTTTTTTTGCTGCAGCTTTAGAGTAAATATAATATATTATTTATAGAGAATTGTGAAATATTAATTAGTTTTAAAGATAATTTACAGATATATTCTTGTTTCTAAGTGTGTAAATGTAACCAAAGATGAAGTGTCATCTAAATCAATGCCTGTTGTGCAATTGAAGCTGTTCATTTGACTGGTGATGTTACTTTTTCCTTAAAATGACTCATTGTTTGGAAAACTATGAAATTGAGCAGTTCAGTGAATGCCTTGGAACCTAAAACATTCAGCCCAATAAGAGACTCCAACCCTTGACCCTCAGATGCCTTCAAGTAATACACTTAAAAGTCTGATGCTCTACCGACTGAGCTAACCGGGCTTAATTCCAAAGCTTTAATAGGAGTAATCTGCCCGGATTTCACATAGGGTCATACATTTATGCGTCTGTTTTTCAAATGAAGATTTTCAGATCTCTGCCACGTTAACTATTTTGACTTGACTTTTTCTTCAAGAGGACTGATTGCATTGCAAGCTATCACTTTGGGAAACACAATATTTTTTTGCTGCAGCTTTAGAGTAAATATAATATATTATTTCCAGTGAAGTCTGAAATATCAATTACTTTTAAAGATAATTTACAGATATATTCTTGTTTCTAAGTGTGTAAATCTAACCAAAGATGAAGTGTCATCTAAATCAATGCCTGTTGTGCAATTGAAGCTGTTCATTTGACTGGTGATGTTACTTTTTCCTTAAAATGACTCATTGTTTGGAAAACTATGAAATTCAGCAGTTCAGTGAATGCCTTGCAACCTAAAACATTCAGCCCAATAAGAGACTCCAACCCTTGACCCTCAGATGCCTTCAAGTAATACACTTAAAAGTCTGATGCTCTACCGACTGAGCTAACCGGGCTTAATTCCAAAGCTTTAATAGGAGTAATCTGCCCTGATTTCACATAGGGTCATATATTTATGTGTCTGTTTTTCAAATGAAGATTTTCAGATCTCTGCCACTTTAACTATTTTGACTTGACTTTTTCTTCAAGAGGACTGATTGCATTGTAAGCTATCACTTTGGGAACCACAATTTTTTTTACTGCAACCTTAGAGTAAATATAATATATTATTTCCAGAAAAGTGTGAAATATTAATTAGTTTTAAAGATAATTTATAGATATATTCTTGTTTCTAAGTGTGTAAATCTAACCAAAGATGAAGTGTCATCTAAATCAATGCCTGTTGTGCAATTGAAGCTGTTCATTTGACTGGTGATGTTACTTTTTCCTTAAAATGACTCATTGTTTGGAAAACTATGAAATTGAGAAGATGAGTGAATGCCTTGCAACCTAAAACATTCCGCCCAATAAGGGACTCCAACCCTTTACCCTAAGATGCCTTCAAGTAATACACTTAAAAGTCTGATGCTCTACCGACTGAGCTAACCGGGCTTAATTCCAAAGCTTTAATAGGAGTAATCTGCCCGGATTTCACATAGGGTCATATATTTATGCGTCTGTTTTTCAAATGAAGATTTTCAGATCTCTGCCACTTTAACTATTTTGACTTGACTTTTTCTTCAAGAGGACTGATTGCATTGCAAGCTATCACTTTGGGAAACACAATTTTTTTTGCTGCAGCTTGAGAGTAAATATAATATATTATTTATAGAGAATTGTGAAATATTAATTAGTTTTAAAGATAATTTACAGATATATTCTTGTTTCTAAGTGTGTAAATGTAACGAAAGATGAAGTGTCATCTGAATCAATGCCTGTTGTGCAATTGAAGCTGTTCATTTGACTGGTGATGTTACTTTTTCCTTAAAATGACTCATTGTTTGTCAAGCTATAAAATTGAGCAGATGAGTGAATGCCTCGCAACCTAAAACATTCCGCCCAATAAGGGACTCGAACCCTTGACCCTCAGATGCCTTCAAGTAATACACTTAAAAGTCTGATGCTCTACCAACTGAGCTAACCTGGCTTAATTACAAAGCTTTAATAGGAGTAATCTGCCCGGATTTCACATAGGGTCATATATTTATGTGTGTGTTTTTCAAATGAAGATTTTCAGATCTCTGCCACTGTAACTATTTTGACTTGACTTTTTCTTCAAGAGGACTGATTGCATTGCAAGCTATCACTTTGGGAAGCACAATTTTTTTTGCTGCAGCTTTAGAGTAAATATAATATATTATTTCCAGTGGAGTGTGAAATATTAATTAGTTTTAAAGATAATTTACAGATATATTCTTGTTTCTAAGTGTGTAAATGTAACCAAAGATGAAGTGTCATCTAAATCAATGCCTGTTGTGCAATTGAAGCTGTTCATTTGACTGGTGATGTTACTTTTTCCTTAAAATGACTCATTGTTTGTCAAGCTATAAAATTGAGCAGATGAGTGAATGCCTCGCAACCTAAAACATTCCGCCCAATAAGGGACTCGAACCCTTGACCCTCAGATGCCTTCAAGTAATACACTTAAAAGTCTGATGCTCTACCAACTGAGCTAACCTGGCTTAATTACAAAGCTTTAATAGGAGTAATCTGCCCGGATTTCACATAGGGTCATATATTTATGCGTCTGTTTTTCAAATGAAGATTTTCAGATCTCTGCCACTTTAACTATTTTGACTTGACTTTTTCTTCAAGAGGACTGATTGCATTGCAAGCTATCACTTTGGGAAGCACAATTTTTTTTACTGCAGCTTTAGAGTAAATATAATATATTATTTCCAGTGAAGTGTGAAATATTAATTAGTTTTAAAGATAATTTACAGATATATTCTTGTTTCTAAGTGTGTAAATCTAACCAAAGATGAAGTGTCATCTAAATCAATGCCTGTTGTGCAATTGAAGCTGTTCATTTGACTGGTGATGTTACTTTTTCCTTAAAATGACTGATGGTTTGGAAAACTATGAAATTGAGCAGATGAGTGAATGCCTTGAAACCTAAAGCATACCGCCGAATAACGGACTCGAACCCTTGACCCTCAGATGCCTTCAAGTAATACACTTAAAAGTCTGATGCTCTACCGACTGAGCTAACCGGGCTTAATTCCAAAGCTTTAATAGGAGTAATCTGCCCGGATTTCACATAGGGTCATATATTTATGCGTCTGTTTTTCAAATGAAGATTTTCAGATCTCTGCCACGTTAACTATTTTGACTTGACTTTTTCTTCAAGAGGACTGATTGCATTGCAAGCTATCACTTTGGGTAAGACAATATTTCTTTGCTGCAGCTTTAGAGTAAATATAATATATTATTTCCAGTGAAGTGTGAAATATCAATTAGTTTTAAAGATAATTTACAGATATATTCTTGTTTCTAAGTGTGTAAATCTAACCAAAGATGAAGTGTCATCTAAATCAATGCCTGTTGTGCAATTGAAGCTGTTCATTTGACTGGTGATGTTACTTTTTCCTTAAAATGACTCATTGTTTGGAAAACTATGAAATTCAGCAGTTCAGTGAATGCCTTGCAACCTAAAACATTCAGCCCAATAAGAGACTCCAACCCTTGACCCTCAGATGCCTTCAAGTAATACACTTAAAAGTCTGATGCTCTACCGACTGAGCTAACCGGGCTTAATTCCAAAGCTTTAATAGGAGTAATCTGCCCTGATTTCACATAGGGTCATATATTTATGTGTCTGTTTTTCAAATGAAGATTTTCAGATCTCTGCCACTTTAACTATTTTGACTTGACTTTTTCTTCAAGAGGACTGATTGCATTGTAAGCTATCACTTTGGGAAGCACAATATTTTTTTGCTGCAGCTTTAGAGAAAATATAATATATTATTTCCAGTGAAGTGTGAAATATTAATTAGTTTTAAAGATAATTTACAGATATATTCTTGTTTCTAAGTGTGTAAATGTAACCAAAGATGAAGTGTCATCTAAATCAATGACTGTTGTGCAATTGAAGCTGTTCATTTGACTGGTGATGCTACTTTTTCCTTAAAATGACTCATTCTTTGACAAGCTGTGAAATTGAGCAGATGAGTGAATGCCTTGCAACCTAAAACATTCCGCCCAATAAGGGACTCGAACCCTTGACCCTCAGATGCCTTCAAGTAATACACTTAAAAGTCTGATGCTCTACCGACTGAGCTAACCGGGCTTAATTCCAAAGCTTTAATAGGAGTAATCTGCCCGGATTTCACATAGGGTCATATATTTATGCGTCTGTTTTTCAAATGAAGATTTTCAGATCTCTGCCACGTTAACTATTTTGACTTGACTTTTTCTTCAAGAGGACTGATTGCATTGCAAGCTATCACTTTGGGAAACACAATATTTTTTTGCTGCAGCTTTAGAGTAAATATAATATATTATTTCCAGTGAAGTGTGAAATATCAATTAGTTTTAAAGATAATTTACAGATATATTCTTGTTTCTAAGTGTGTAAATCTAACCAAAGATGAAGTGTCATCTAAATCAATGCCTGTTGTGCAATTGAAGCTGTTCATTTGACTGGTGATGTTACTTTTTCCTTAAAATGACTCATTGTTTGGAAAACTATGAAATTGAGCAGTTCAGTGAATGCCTTGGAACCTAAAACATTCAGCCCAATAAGAGACTCCAACCCTTGACCCTCAGATGCCTTCAAGTAATACACTTAAAAGTCTGATGCTCTACCGACTGAGCTAACCCGGCTTAATTCCAAAGCTTTAATAGGAGTAATCTGCCCTGATTTCACATAGGGTCATATATTTATGTGTCTGTTTTTCAAATGAAGATTTTCAGATCTCTGCCACTTTAACTATTTTGACTTGACTTTTTCTTCAAGAGGACTGATTGCATTGTAAGCTATCACTTTGGGAAGCACAATATTTTTTTGCTGCAGCTTTAGAGAAAATATAATATATTATTTCCAGTGAAGTGTGAAATATTAATTAGTTTTAAAGATAATTTACAGATATATTCTTGTTTCTAAGTGTGTAAATGTAACCAAAGATGAAGTGTCATCTAAATCAATGACTGTTGTGCAATTGAAGCTGTTCATTTGACTGGTGATGCTACTTTTTCCTTAAAATGACTCATTCTTTGACAAGCTGTGAAATTGAGCAGATGAGTGAATGCCTTGCAACCTAAAACATTCCGCCCAATAAGGGACTGGAACCCTTGACCCTCAGATGCCTTCAAGTAATACACTTAAAAGTCTGATGCTCTACCGACTGAGCTAACCGGGCTTAATTCCAAAGCTTTAATAGGAGTAATCTGCCCGGATTTCACATAGGGTCATATATTTATGCGTCTGTTTTTCAAATGAAGATTTTCAGATCTCTGCCACTTTAACTATTTTGACTTGACTTTTTCTTCAAGAGGACTGATTGCATTGCAAGCTATCACTTTGGGAAACACAATTTTTTTTGCTGCAGCTTTAGAGTAAATATAATATATTATTTATAGAGAATTGTGAAATATTAATTAGTTTTAAAGATAATTTACAGATATATTCTTGTTTCTAAGTGTGTAAATGTAACCAAAGATGAAGTGTCATCTAAATCAATGCCTGTTGTGCAATTGAAGCTGTTCATTTGACTGGTGATGTTACTTTTTCCTTAAAATGACTCATTGTTTGGAAAACTATGAAATTGAGCAGTTCAGTGAATGCCTTGGAACCTAAAACATTCAGCCCAATAAGAGACTCCAACCCTTGACCCTCAGATGCCTTCAAGTAATACACTTAAAAGTCTGATGCTCTACCGACTGAGCTAACCGGGCTTACTTCCAAAGCTTTAATAGGAGTAATCTGCCCGGATTTCACATAGGGTCATATATTTATGCGTCTGTTTTTCAAATGAAGATTTTCAGATCTCTGCCACGTTAACTATTTTGACTTGACTTTTTCTTCAAGAGGACTGATTGCATTGTAAGCTATCACTTTGGGAAGCACAATATTTTTTTGCTGCAGCTTTAGAGAAAATATAATATATTATTTCCAGTGAAGTGTGAAATATTAATTAGTTTTAAAGATAATTTACAGATATATTCTTGTTTCTAAGTGTGTAAATGTAACCAAAGATGAAGTGTCATCTAAATCAATGACTGTTGTGCAATTGAAGCTGTTCATTTGACTGGTGATGCTACTTTTTCCTTAAAATGACTCATTCTTTGACAAGCTGTGAAATTGAGCAGATGAGTGAATGCCTTGCAACCTAAAACATTCCGCCCAATAAGGGACTCGAACCCTTGACCCTCAGATGCCTTCAAGTAATACACTTAAAAGTCTGATGCTCTACCGACTGAGCTAACCGGGCTTAATTCCAAAGCTTTAATAGGAGTAATCTGCCCGGATTTCACATAGGGTCATATATTTATGCGTCTGTTTTTCAAATGAAGATTTTCAGATCTCTGCCACGTTAACTATTTTGACTTGACTTTTTCTTCAAGAGGACTGATTGCATTGCAAGCTATCACTTTGGGAAACACAATATTTTTTTTGCTGCAGCTTTAGAGTAAATATAATATATTATTTCCAGTGAAGTGTGAAATATTAATTAGTTTTAAAGATAATTTACAGATATATTCTTGTTTCTAAGTGTGTAAATCTAACCAAAGATGAAGTGTCATCTAAATCAATGCCTGTTGTGCAATTGAAGCTGTTCATTTGACTGGTGATGTTACTTTTTCCTTAAAATGACTCATTGTTTGGAAAACTATGAAATTCAGCAGTTCAGTGAATGCCTTGCAACCTAAAACATTCAGCCCAATAAGAGACTCCAACCCTTGACCCTCAGATGCCTTCAAGTAATACACTTAAAAGTCTGATGCTCTACCGACTGAGCTAACCGGGCTTAATTCCAAAGCTTTAATAGGAGTAATCTGCCCTGATTTCACATAGGGTCATATATTTATGTGTCTGTTTTTCAAATGAAGATTTTCAGATCTCTGCCACTTTAACTATTTTGACTTGACTTTTTCTTCAAGAGGACTGATTGCATTGTAAGCTATCACTTTGGGAAGCACAATATTTTTTTGCTGCAGCTTTAGAGAAAATATAATATATTATTTCCAGTGAAGTGTGAAATATTAATTAGTTTTAAAGATAATTTACAAATATATTCTTGTTTCTAAGTGTGTAAATGTAACCAAAGATGAAGTGTCATCTAAATCAATGACTGTTGTGCAATTGAAGCTGTTCATTTGACTGGTGATGCTACTTTTTCCTTAAAATGACTCATTCTTTGACAAGCTGTGAAATTGAGCAGATGAGTGAATGCCTTGCAACCTAAAACATTCCGCCCAATAAGGGACTCGAACCCTTGACCCTCAGATGCCTTCAAGTAATACACTTAAAAGTCTGATGCTCTACCGACTGAGCTAACCGGGCTTAATTCCAAAGCTTTAATAGGAGTAATCTGCCCGGATTTCACATAGGGTCATATATTTATGCGTCTGTTTTTCAAATGAAGATTTTCAGATCTCTGCCACTTTAACTATTTTGACTTGACTTTTTCTTCAAGAGGACTGATTGCATTGCAAGCTATCACTTTGGGAAACACAATTTTTTTTGCTGCAACTTTAGAGTAAATATAATATATTATTTATAGAGAATTGTGAAATATTAATTAGTTTTAAAGATAATTTACAGATATATTCTTGTTTCTAAGTGTGTAAATGTAACCAAAGATGAAGTGTCATCTAAATCAATGCCTGTTGTGCAATTGAAGCTGTTCATTTGACTGGTGATGTTACTTTTTCCTTAAAATGACTCATTGTTTGGAAAACTATGAAATTGAGCAGTTCAGTGAATGCCTTGGAACCTAAAACATTTAGCCCAAAAGGAGACTCCAACCCTTGACCCTCAGATGCCTTCAAGTAATACACTTAAAAGTCTGATGCTCTACCGACTGAGCTAACCGGGCTTAATTCCAAAGCTTTAATAGGAGTAATCTGCCCGGATTTCACATAGGGTCATATATTTATGCGTCTGTTTTTCAAATGAAGATTTTCAGATCTCTGCCACGTTAACTATTTTGACTTGACTTTTTCTTCAAGAGGACTGATTGCATTGCAAGCTATCACTTTGGGAAACACAATATTTTTTTTGCTGCAGCTTTAGAGTAAATATAATATATTATTTCCAGTGAAGTGTGAAATATTAATTAGTTTTAAAGATAATTTACAGATATATTCTTGTTTCTAAGTGTGTAAATCTAACCAAAGATGAAGTGTCATCTAAATCAATGCCTGTTGTGCAATTGAAGCTGTTCATTTGACTGGTGATGTTACTTTTTCCTTAAAATGACTCATTGTTTGGAAAACTATGAAATTCAGCAGTTCAGTGAATGCCTTGCAACCTAAAACATTCAGCCCAATAAGAGACTCCAACCCTTGACCCTCAGATGCCTTCAAGTAATACACTTAAAAGTCTGATGCTCTACCGACTGAGCTAACCGGGCTTAATTCCAAAGCTTTAATAGGAGTAATCTGCCCTGATTTCACATAGGGTCATATATTTATGTGTCTGTTTTTCAAATGAAGATTTTCAGATCTCTGCCACTTTAACTATTTTGACTTGACTTTTTCTTCAAGAGGACTGATTGCATTGTAAGCTATCACTTTGGGAAGCACAATATTTTTTTGCTGCAGCTTTAGAGAAAATATAATATATTATTTCCAGTGAAGTGTGAAATATTAATTAGTTTTAAAGATAATTTACAGATATATTCTTGTTTCTAAGTGTGTAAATGTAACCAAAGATGAAGTGTCATCTAAATCAATGACTGTTGTGCAATTGAAGCTGTTCATTTGACTGGTGATGCTGCTTTTTCCTTAAAATGACTCATTCTTTGACAAGCTGTGAAATTGAGCAGATGAGTGAATGCCTTGAAACCTAAAACATTCCGCCCAATAAGGGACTCGAACCCTTGACCCTCAGATGCCTTCAAGTAATACACTTAAAAGTCTGATGCTCTACCGACTGAGCTAACCGGGCTTAATTCCAAAGCTTTAATAGGAGTAATCTGCCCGGATTTCACATAGGGTCATATATTTATGCGTCTGTTTTTCAAATGAAGATTTTCAGATCTCTGCCACTTTAACTATTTTGACTTGACTTTTTCTTCAAGAGGACTGATTGCATTGCAAGCTATCACTTTGGGAAACACAATTTTTTTTGCTGCAGCTTTAGAGTAAATATAATATATTATTTATAGAGAATTGTGAAATATTAATTAGTTTTAAAGATAATTTACAGATATATTCTTGTTTCTAAGTGTGTAAATGTAACCAAAGATGAAGTGTCATCTAAATCAATGCCTGTTGTGCAATTGAAGCTGTTCATTTGACTGGTGATGTTACTTTTTCCTTAAAATGACTCATTGTTTGGAAAACTATGAAATTGAGCAGTTCAGTGAATGCCTTGGAACCTAAAACATTCAGCCCAATAAGAGACTCCAACCCTTGACCCTCAGATGCCTTCAAGTAATACACTTAAAAGTCTGATGCTCTACCGACTGAGCTAACCGGGCTTAATTCCAAAGCTTTAATAGGAGTAATCTGCCCGGATTTCACATAGGGTCATACATTTATGCGTCTGTTTTTCAAATGAAGATTTTCAGATCTCTGCCACGTTAACTATTTTGACTTGACTTTTTCTTCAAGAGGACTGATTGCATTGCAAGCTATCACTTTGGGAAACACAATATTTTTTTGCTGCAGCTTTAGAGTAAATATAATATATTATTTCCAGTGAAGTCTGAAATATCAATTACTTTTAAAGATAATTTACAGATATATTCTTGTTTCTAAGTGTGTAAATCTAACCAAAGATGAAGTGTCATCTAAATCAATGCCTGTTGTGCAATTGAAGCTGTTCATTTGACTGGTGATGTTACTTTTTCCTTAAAATGACTCATTGTTTGGAAAACTATGAAATTCAGCAGTTCAGTGAATGCCTTGCAACCTAAAACATTCAGCCCAATAAGAGACTCCAACCCTTGACCCTCAGATGCCTTCAAGTAATACACTTAAAAGTCTGATGCTCTACCGACTGAGCTAACCGGGCTTAATTCCAAAGCTTTAATAGGAGTAATCTGCCCTGATTTCACATAGGGTCATATATTTATGTGTCTGTTTTTCAAATGAAGATTTTCAGATCTCTGCCACTTTAACTATTTTGACTTGACTTTTTCTTCAAGAGGACTGATTGCATTGTAAGCTATCACTTTGGGAAGCACAATATTTTTTTGCTGCAGCTTTAGAGAAAATATAATATATTATTTCCAGTGAAGTGTGAAATATTAATTAGTTTTAAAGATAATTTACAGATATATTCTTGTTTCTAAGTGTGTAAATGTAACCAAAGATGAAGTGTCATCTAAATCAATGACTGTTGTGCAATTGAAGCTGTTCATTTGACTGGTGATGCTGCTTTTTCCTTAAAATGACTCATTCTTTGACAAGCTGTGAAATTGAGCAGATGAGTGAATGCCTTGAAACCTAAAACATTCCGCCCAATAAGGGACTCGAACCCTTGACCCTCAGATGCCTTCAAGTAATACACTTAAAAGTCTGATGCTCTACCGACTGAGCTAACCGGGCTTAATTCCAAAGCTTTAATAGGAGTAATCTGCCCGGATTTCACATAGGGTCATATATTTATGCGTCTGTTTTTCAAATGAAGATTTTCAGATCTCTGCCACTTTAACTATTTTGACTTGACTTTTTCTTCAAGAGGACTGATTGCATTGCAAGCTATCACTTTGGGAAACACAATTTTTTTTGCTGCAGCTTTAGAGTAAATATAATATATTATTTATAGAGAATTGTGAAATATTAATTAGTTTTAAAGATAATTTACAGATATATTCTTGTTTCTAAGTGTGTAAATGTAACCAAAGATGAAGTGTCATCTAAATCAATGCCTGTTGTGCAATTGAAGCTGTTCATTTGACTGGTGATGTTACTTTTTCCTTAAAATGACTCATTGTTTGGAAAACTATGAAATTGAGCAGTTCAGTGAATGCCTTGGAACCTAAAACATTCAGCCCAATAAGAGACTCCAACCCTTGACCCTCAGATGCCTTCAAGTAATACACTTAAAAGTCTGATGCTCTACCGACTGAGCTAACCGGGCTTAATTCCAAAGCTTTAATAGGAGTAATCTGCCCGGATTTCACATAGGGTCATACATTTATGCGTCTGTTTTTCAAATGAAGATTTTCAGATCTCTGCCACGTTAACTATTTTGACTTGACTTTTTCTTCAAGAGGACTGATTGCATTGCAAGCTATCACTTTGGGAAACACAATATTTTTTTGCTGCAGCTTTAGAGTAAATATAATATATTATTTCCAGTGAAGTCTGAAATATCAATTACTTTTAAAGATAATTTACAGATATATTCTTGTTTCTAAGTGTGTAAATCTAACCAAAGATGAAGTGTCATCTAAATCAATGCCTGTTGTGCAATTGAAGCTGTTCATTTGACTGGTGATGTTACTTTTTCCTTAAAATGACTCATTGTTTGGAAAACTATGAAATTCAGCAGTTCAGTGAATGCCTTGCAACCTAAAACATTCAGCCCAATAAGAGACTCCAACCCTTGACCCTCAGATGCCTTCAAGTAATACACTTAAAAGTCTGATGCTCTACCGACTGAGCTAACCGGGCTTAATTCCAAAGCTTTAATAGGAGTAATCTGCCCTGATTTCACATAGGGTCATATATTTATGTGTCTGTTTTTCAAATGAAGATTTTCAGATCTCTGCCACTTTAACTATTTTGACTTGACTTTTTCTTCAAGAGGACTGATTGCATTGTAAGCTATCACTTTGGGAAGCACAATATTTTTTTGCTGCAGCTTTAGAGAAAATATAATATATTATTTCCAGTGAAGTGTGAAATATTAATTAGTTTTAAAGATAATTTACAGATATATTCTTGTTTCTAAGTGTGTAAATGTAACCAAAGATGAAGTGTCATCTAAATCAATGACTGTTGTGCAATTGAAGCTGTTCATTTGACTGGTGATGCTACTTTTTCCTTAAAATGACTCATTCTTTGACAAGCTGTGAAATTGAGCAGATGAGTGAATGCCTTGAAACCTAAAACATTCCGCCCAATAAGGGACTCGAACCCTTGACCCTCAGATGCCTTCAAGTAATACACTTAAAAGTCTGATGCTCTACCGACTGAGCTAACCGGGCTTAATTCCAAAGCTTTAATAGGAGTAATCTGCCCGGATTTCACATAGGGTCATATATTTATGCGTCTGTTTTTCAAATGAAGATTTTCAGATCTCTGCCACTTTAACTATTTTGACTTGACCTTTTCTTCAAGAGGACTGATTGCATTGCAAGCTATCACTTTGGGAAACACAATTTTTTTTGCTGCAGCTTTAGAGTAAATATAATATATTATTTATAGAGAATTGTGAAATATTAATTAGTTTTAAAGATAATTTACAGATATATTCTTGTTTCTAAGTGTGTAAATGTAACCAAAGATGAAGTGTCATCTGAATCAATGCCTGTTGTGCAATTGAAGCTGTTCATTTGACTGGTGATGTTACTTTTTCCTTAAAATGACTCATTGTTTGGAAAACTATGAAATTGAGCAGTTCAGTGAATGCCTTGGAACCTAAAACATTCAGCCCAATAAGAGACTCCAACCCTTGACCCTCAGATGCCTTCAAGTAATACACTTAAAAGTCTGATGCTCTACCGACTGAGCTAACCGGGCTTAATTCCAAAGCTTTAATAGGAGTAATCTGCCCGGATTTCACATAGGGTCATATATTTATGTGTCTGTTTTTCAAATGAAGATTTTCAGATCTCTGCCACTTTAACTATTTTGACTTGACTTTTTCTTCAAGAGGACTGATTGCATTGTAAGCTATCACTTTTGGAAGCACAATGTTTTTTTGCTGCAGCTTTAGAGAAAACATAATATATTATTTCCAGTGAAGTGTGAAATATTAATTAGTTTTAAAGATAATTTACAGATATATTCTTGTTTCTAAGTGTGTAAATGTAACCAAAGATGAAGTGTCATCTAAATCAATGACTGTTGTGCAATTGAAGCTGTTCATTTGACTGGTGATGCTACTTTTTCCTTAAAATGACTCATTCTTTGACAAGCTGTGAAATTGAGCAGATGAGTGAATGCCTTCCAACCTAAAACATTCCGCCCAATAAGGAACTCGAACCCTTGACCCTCAGATGCCTTCAAGTAATACACTTAAAAGTCTGATGCTCTACCGACTGAGCTAACCGGGCTTAATTCCAAAGCTTTAATAGGAGTAATCTGCCCGGATTTCACATAGGGTCATATATTTATGCGTCTGTTTTTCAAATGAAGATTTTCAGATCTCTGCCACTTTAACTATTTTGACTTGAATTTTTCTTCAAGAGGACTGATTGCATTGCAAGCTATCACTTTGGGAAACACAATTTTTTTTGCTGCAGCTTTAGAGTAAATATAATATATTATTTATAGAGAATTGTGAAATATTAATTAGTTTTAAAGATAATTTACAGATATATTCTTGTTTCTAAGTGTGTAAATGTAACCAAAGATGAAGTGTCATCTAAATCAATGCCTGTTGTGCAATTGAAGCTGTTCATTTGACTGGTGATGTTACTTTTTCCTTAAAATGACTCATTGTTTGGAAAACTATGAAATTGAGCAGTTCAGTGAATGCCTTGGAACCTAAAACATTCAGCCCAAAAGGAGACT
This sequence comes from Sabellastarte sp. h YS-2021, assembly GCA_964017235.1. Classification (NCBI taxonomy): domain Eukaryota; kingdom Metazoa; phylum Annelida; class Polychaeta; order Sabellida; family Sabellidae; genus Sabellastarte; species Sabellastarte sp. h YS-2021. The sequence goes on along the minus strand of OZ024928.1, from coordinate 75,178,016 downwards.
CCAACCCTTGACCCTCAGATGCCTTCAAGTAATACACTTAAAAGTCTGATGCTCTACCGACTGAGCTAACCGGGCTTAATTCCAAAGCTTTAATAGGAGTAATCTGCCCGGATTTCACATAGGGTCATATATTTATGCGTCTGTTTTTCAAATGAAGATTTTCAGATCTCTGCCACGTTAACTATTTTGACTTGACTTTTTCTTCAAGAGGACTGATTGCATTGCAAGCTATCACTTTGGGAAACACAATATTTTTTTTGCTGCAGCTTTAGAGTAAATATAATATATTATTTCCAGTGAAGTGTGAAATATTAATTAGTTTTAAAGATAATTTACAGATATATTCTTGTTTCTAAGTGTGTAAATCTAACCAAAGATGAAGTGTCATCTAAATCAATGCCTGTTGTGCAATTGAAGCTGTTCATTTGACTGGTGATGTTACTTTTTCCTTAAAATGACTCATTGTTTGGAAAACTATGAAATTCAGCAGTTCAGTGAATGCCTTGCAACCTAAAACATTCAGACCAATAAGAGACTCCAACCCTTGACCCTCAGATGCCTTCAAGTAATACACTTAAAAGTCTGATGCTCTACCGACTGAGCTAACCGGGCTTAATTCCAAAGCTTTAATAGGAGTAATCTGCCCTGATTTCACATAGGGTCATATATTTATGTGTCTGTTTTTCAAATGAAGATTTTCAGATCTCTGCCACTTTAACTATTTTGACTTGACTTTTTCTTCAAGAGGACTGATTGCATTGTAAGCTATCACTTTGGGAAGCACAATATTTTTTTGCTGCAGCTTTAGAGAAAATATAATATATTATTTCCAGTGAAGTGTGAAATATTAATTAGTTTTAAAGATAATTTACAGATATATTCTTGTTTCTAAGTGTGTAAATGTAACCAAAGATGAAGTGTCATCTAAATCAATGACTGTTGTGCAATTGAAGCTGTTCATTTGACTGGTGATGCTACTTTTTCCTTAAAATGACTCATTCTTTGACAAGCTGTGAAATTGAGCAGATGAGTGAATGCCTTGAAACCTAAAACATTCCGCCCAATAAGGGACTCGAACCCTTGACCCTCAGATGCCTTCAAGTAATACACTTAAAAGTCTGATGCTCTACCGACTGAGCTAACCGGGCTTAATTCCAAAGCTTTAATAGGAGTAATCTGCCCGGATTTCACATAGGGTCATATATTTATGCGTCTGTTTTTCAAATGAAGATTTTCAGATCTCTGCCACTTTAACTATTTTGACTTGAATTTTTCTTCAAGAGGACTGATTGCATTGCAAGCTATCACTTTGGGAAACACAATTTTTTTTGCTGCAGCTTTAGAGTAAATATAATATATTATTTATAGAGAATTGTGAAATATTAATTAGTTTTAAAGATAATTTACAGATATATTCTTGTTTCTAAGTGTGTAAATGTAACCAAAGATGAAGTGTCATCTAAATCAATGCCTGTTGTGCAATTGAAGCTGTTCATTTGACTGGTGATGTTACTTTTTCCTTAAAATGACTCATTGTTTGGAAAACTATGAAATTGAGCAGTTCAGTGAATGCCTTGGAACCTAAAACATTCAGCCCAAAAGGAGACTCCAACCCTTGACCCTCAGATGCCTTCAAGTAATACACTTAAAAGTCTGATGCTCTACCGACTGAGCTAACCGGGCTTAATTCCAAAGCTTTAATAGGAGTAATCTGCCCGGATTTCACATAGGGTCATATATTTATGCGTCTGTTTTTCAAATGAAGATTTTCAGATCTCTGCCACGTTAACTATTTTGACTTGACTTTTTCTTCAAGAGGACTGATTGCATTGCAAGCTATCACTTTGGGAAACACAATATTTTTTTTGCTGCAGCTTTAGAGTAAATATAATATATTATTTCCAGTGAAGTGTGAAATATTAATTAGTTTTAAAGATAATTTACAGATATATTCTTGTTTCTAAGTGTGTAAATCTAACCAAAGATGAAGTGTCATCTAAATCAATGCCTGTTGTGCAATTGAAGCTGTTCATTTGACTGGTGATGTTACTTTTTCCTTAAAATGACTCATTGTTTGGAAAACTATGAAATTCAGCAGTTCAGTGAATGCCTTGCAACCTAAAACATTCAGCCCAATAAGAGACTCCAACCCTTGACCCTCAGATGCCTTCAAGTAATACACTTAAAAGTCTGATGCTCTACCGACTGAGCTAACCGGGCTTAATTCCAAAGCTTTAATAGGAGTAATCTGCCCTGATTTCACATAGGGTCATATATTTATGTGTCTGTTTTTCAAATGAAGATTTTCAGATCTCTGCCACTTTAACTATTTTGACTTGACTTTTTCTTCAAGAGGACTGATTGCATTGTAAGCTATCACTTTGGGAAGCACAATATTTTTTTGCTGCAGCTTTAGAGAAAATATAATATATTATTTCCAGTGAAGTGTGAAATATTAATTAGTTTTAAAGATAATTTACAGATATATTCTTGTTTCTAAGTGTGTAAATGTAACCAAAGATGAAGTGTCATCTAAATCAATGACTGTTGTGCAATTGAAGCTGTTCATTTGACTGGTGATGCTACTTTTTCCTTAAAATGACTCATTCTTTGACAAGCTGTGAAATTGAGCAGATGAGTGAATGCCTTGAAACCTAAAACATTCCGCCCAATAAGGGACTCGAACCCTTGACCCTCAGATGCCTTCAAGTAATACACTTAAAAGTCTGATGCTCTACCGACTGAGCTAACCGGGCTTAATTCCAAAGCTTTAATAGGAGTAATCTGCCCGGATTTCACATAGGGTCATATATTTATGCGTCTGTTTTTCAAATGAAGATTTTCAGATCTCTGCCACTTTAACTATTTTGACTTGACTTTTTCTTCAAGAGGACTGATTGCATTGCAAGCTATCACTTTGGAAAACACAATTTTTTTTGCTGCAGCTTTAGAGTAAATATAATATATTATTTATAGAGAATTGTGAAATATTAATTAGTTTTAAAGATAATTTACAGATATATTCTTGTTTCTAAGTGTGTAAATGTAACCAAAGATGAAGTGTCATCTAAATCAATGCCTGTTGTGCAATTGAAGCTGTTCATTTGACTGGTGATGTTACTTTTTCCTTAAAATGACTCATTGTTTGGAAAACTATGAAATTGAGCAGTTCAGTGAATGCCTTGGAACCTAAAACATTCAGCCCAATAAGAGACTCCAACCCTTGACCCTCAGATGCCTTCAAGTAATACACTTAAAAGTCTGATGCTCTACCGACTGAGCTAACCGGGCTTAATTCCAAAGCTTTAATAGGAGTAATCTGCCCGGATTTCACATAGGGTCATATATTTATGCGTCTGTTTTTCAAATGAAGATTTTCAGATCTCTGCCACGTTAACTATTTTGACTTGACTTTTTCTTCAAGAGGACTGATTGCATTGCAAGCTATCACTTTGGGAAACACAATATTTTTTTTGCTGCAGCTTTAGAGTAAATATAATATATTATTTCCAGTGAAGTGTGAAATATTAATTAGTTTTAAAGATAATTTACAGATATATTCTTGTTTCTAAGTGTGTAAATCTAACCAAAGATGAAGTGTCATCTAAATCAATGCCTGTTGTGCAATTGAAGCTGTTCATTTGACTGGTGATGTTACTTTTTCCTTAAAATGACTGATGGTTTGGAAAACTATGAAATTGAGCAGATGAGTGAATGCCTTGAAACCTAAGGCATACCGCCGAATAACGGACTCGAACCCTTGACCCTCAGATGCCTTCAAGTAATACACTTAAAAGTCTGATGCTCTACCGACTGAGCTAACCGGGCTTAATTCCAAAGCTTTAATAGGAGTAATCTGCCCGGATTTCACATAGGGTCATATATTTATGCGTCTGTTTTTCAAATGAAGATTTTCAGATCTCTGCCACGTTAACTATTTTGACTTGACTTTTTCTTCAAGAGGACTGATTGCATTGCAAGCTATAACTTTGGGAAACACAATATTTTTTTGCTGCAGCTTTAGAGTAAATATAATATATTATTTCCAGTGAAGTCTGAAATATCAATTACTTTTAAAGATAATTTACAGATATATTCTTGTTTCTAAGTGTGTAAATCTAACCAAAGATGAAGTGTCATCTAAATCAATGCCTGTTGTGCAATTGAAGCTGTTCATTTGACTGGTGATGTTACTTTTTCCTTAAAATGACTCATTGTTTGGAAAACTATGAAATTGAGCAGTTCAGTGAATGCCTTGCAACCTAAAACATTCAGCCCAATAAGAGACTCCAACCCTTGACCCTCAGATGCCTTCAAGTAATACACTTAAAAGTCTGATGCTCTACCGACTGAGCTAACCGGGCTTAATTCCAAAGCTTTAATAGGAGTAATCTGCCCTGATTTCACATAGGGTCATATATTTATGTGTCTGTTTTTCAAATGAAGATTTTCAGATCTCTGCCACTTTAACTATTTTGACTTGACTTTTTCTTCAAGAGGACTGATTGCATTGTAAGCTATCACTTTGGGAAGCACAATATTTTTTTGCTGCAGCTTTAGAGAAAATATAATATATTATTTCCAGTGAAGTGTGAAATATTAATTAGTTTTAAAGATAATTTACAGATATATTCTTGTTTCTAAGTGTGTAAATGTAACCAAAGATGAAGTGTCATCTAAATCAATGACTGTTGTGCAATTGAAGCTGTTCATTTGACTGGTGATGCTACTTTTTCCTTAAAATGACTCATTCTTTGACAAGCTGTGAAATTGAGCAGATGAGTGAATGCCTTGAAACCTAAAACATTCCGCCCAATAAGGGACTCGAACCCTTGACCCTCAGATGCCTTCAAGTAATACACTTAAAAGTCTGATGCTCTACCGACTGAGCTAACCGGGCTTAATTCCAAAGCTTTAATAGGAGTAATCTGCCCGGATTTCACATAGGGTCATATATTTATGCGTCTGTTTTTCAAATGAAGATTTTCAGATCTCTGCCACTTTAACTATTTTGACTTGACTTTTTCTTCAAGAGGACTGATTGCATTGCAAGCTATCACTTTGGAAAACACAATTTTTTTTGCTGCAGCTTTAGAGTAAATATAATATATTATTTATAGAGAATTGTGAAATATTAATTAGTTTTAAAGATAATTTACAGATATATTCTTGTTTCTAAGTGTGTAAATGTAACCAAAGATGAAGTGTCATCTAAATCAATGCCTGTTGTGCAATTGAAGCTGTTCATTTGACTGGTGATGTTACTTTTTCCTTAAAATGACTCATTGTTTGGAAAACTATGAAATTGAGCAGTTCAGTGAATGCCTTGGAACCTAAAACATTCAGCCCAATAAGAGACTCCAACCCTTGACCCTCAGATGCCTTCAAGTAATACACTTAAAAGTCTGATGCTCTACCGACTGAGCTAACCGGGCTTAATTCCAAAGCTTTAATAGGAGTAATCTGCCCGGATTTCACATAGGGTCATATATTTATGCGTCTGTTTTTCAAATGAAGATTTTCAGATCTCTGCCACGTTAACTATTTTGACTTGACTTTTTCTTCAAGAGGACTGATTGCATTGCAAGCTATCACTTTGGGAAACACAATATTTTTTTTGCTGCAGCTTTAGAGTAAATATAATATATTATTTCCAGTGAAGTGTGAAATATTAATTAGTTTTAAAGATAATTTACAGATATATTCTTGTTTCTAAGTGTGTAAATCTAACCAAAGATGAAGTGTCATCTAAATCAATGCCTGTTGTGCAATTGAAGCTGTTCATTTGACTGGTGATGTTACTTTTTCCTTAAAATGACTGATGGTTTGGAAAACTATGAAATTGAGCAGATGAGTGAATGCCTTGAAACCTAAGGCATACCGCCGAATAACGGACTCGAACCCTTGACCCTCAGATGCCTTCAAGTAATACACTTAAAAGTCTGATGCTCTACCGACTGAGCTAACCGGGCTTAATTCCAAAGCTTTAATAGGAGTAATCTGCCCGGATTTCACATAGGGTCATATATTTATGCGTCTGTTTTTCAAATGAAGATTTTCAGATCTCTGCCACGTTAACTATTTTGACTTGACTTTTTCTTCAAGAGGACTGATTGCATTGCAAGCTATCACTTTGGGAAACACAATATTTTTTGCTGCAGCTTTAGAGTAAATATAATATATTATTTCCAGTGAAGTCTGAAATATCAATTACTTTTAAAGATAATTTACAGATATATTCTTGTTTCTAAGTGTGTAAATCTAACCAAAGATGAAGTGTCATCTAAATCAATGCCTGTTGTGCAATTGAAGCTGTTCATTTGACTGGTGATGTTACTTTTTCCTTAAAATGACTCATTGTTTGGAAAACTATGAAATTGAGCAGTTCAGTGAATGCCTTGCAACCTAAAACATTCAGCCCAATAAGAGACTCCAACCCTTGACCCTCAGATGCCTTCAAGTAATACACTTAAAAGTCTGATGCTCTACCGACTGAGCTAACCGGGCTTAATTGCAAAGCTTTAATAGGAGTAATCTGCCCTGATTTCACATAGGGTCATATATTTATGTGTCTGTTTTTCAAATGAAGATTTTCAGATCTCTGCCACTTTAACTATTTTGACTTGACTTTTTCTTCAAGAGGACTGATTGCATTGTAAGCTATCACTTTGGGAAGCACAATATTTTTTTGCTGCAGCTTTAGAGAAAATATAATATATTATTTCCAGTGAAGTGTGAAATATTAATTAGTTTTAAAGATAATTTACAGATATATTCTTGTTTCTTAGTGTGTAAATGTAACCAAAGATGAAGTGTCATCTAAATCAATGACTGTTGTGCAATTGAAGCTGTTCATTTGACTGGTGATGCTACTTTTTCCTTAAAATGACTCATTCTTTGACAATCTGTGAAATTTAGCAGATGAGTGAATGCCTTGCAACCTAAAACATTCCGCCCAATAAGGGACTCGAACCCTTGACCCTCAGATGCCTTCAAGTAATACACTTAAAAGTCTGATGCTCTACCGACTGAGCTAACCGGGCTTAATTCCAAAGCTTTAATAGGAGTAATCTGCCCGGATTTCACATAGGGTCATATATTTATGCGTCTGTTTTTCAAATGAAGATTTTCAGATCTCTGCCACTTTAACTATTTTGACTTGACTTTTTCTTCAAGAGGACTGATTGCATTGCAAGCTATCACTTTGGGAAACACAATTTTTTTGCTGCAGCTTTAGAGTAAATATAATATATTATTTATAGAGAATTGTGAAATATTAATTAGTTTTAAAGATAATTTACAGATATATTCTTGTTTCTAAGTGTGTAAATGTAACCAAAGATGAAGTGTCATCTAAATCAATGCCTGTTGTGCAATTGAAGCTGTTCATTTGACTGGTGATGTTACTTTTTCCTTAAAATGACTCATTGTTTGGAAAACTATGAAATTGAGCAGTTCAGTGAATGCCTTGGAACCTAAAACATTCAGCCCAATAAGAGACTCCAACCCTTGACCCTCAGATGCCTTCAAGTAATACACTTAAAAGTCTGATGCTCTACCGACTGAGCTAACCGGGCTTAATTCCAAAGCTTTAATAGGAGTAATCTGCCCGGATTTCACATAGGGTCATATATTTATGCGTCTGTTTTTCAAATGAAGATTTTCAGATCTCTGCCACGTTAACTATTTTGACTTGACTTTTTCTTCAAGAGGACTGATTGCATTGTAAGCTATCACTTTGGGAAGCACAATATTTTTTTGCTGCAGCTTTAGAGAAAATATAATATATTATTTCCAGTGAAGTGTGAAATATTAATTAGTTTTAAAGATAATTTACAGATATATTCTTGTTTCTAAGTGTGTAAATGTAACCAAAGATGAAGTGTCATCTAAATCAATGACTGTTGTGCAATTGAAGCTGTTCATTTGACTGGTGATGCTACTTTTTCCTTAAAATGACTCATTCTTTGACAAGCTGTGAAATTGAGCAGATGAGTGAATGCCTTGCAACCTAAAACATTCCACCCAATAAGGGACTCGAACCCTTGACCCTCAGATGCCTTCAAGTAATACACTTAAAAGTCTGATGCTCTACCGACTGAGCTAACCGGGCTTAATTCCAAAGCTTTAATAGGAGTAATCTGCCCGGATTTCACATAGGGTCATATATTTATGCGTCTGTTTTTCAAATGAAGATTTTCAGATCTCTGCCACGTTAACTATTTTGACTTGACTTTTTCTTCAAGAGGACTGATTGCATTGCAAGCTATCACTTTGGGAAACACAATATTTTTTTTGCTGCAGCTTTAGAGTAAATATAATATATTATTTCCAGTGAAGTGTGAAATATTAATTAGTTTTAAAGATAATTTACAGATATATTCTTGTTTCTAAGTGTGTAAATCTAACCAAAGATGAAGTGTCATCTAAATCAATGCCTGTTGTGCAATTGAAGCTGTTCATTTGACTGGTGATGTTACTTTTTCCTTAAAATGACTGATGGTTTGGAAAACTATGAAATTGAGCAGATGAGTGAATGCCTTGAAACCTAAGGCATACCGCCGAATAACGGACTCGAACCCTTGACCCTCAGATGCCTTCAAGTAATACACTTAAAAGTCTGATGCTCTACCGACTGAGCTAACCGGGCTTAATTCCAAAGCTTTAATAGGAGTAATCTGCCCGGATTTCACATAGGGTCATATATTTATGCGTCTGTTTTTCAAATGAAGATTTTCAGATCTCTGCCACGTTAACTATTTTGACTTGACTTTTTCTTCAAGAGGACTGATTGCATTGCAAGCTATCACTTTGGGAAACACAATATTTTTTGCTGCAGCTTTAGAGTAAATATAATATATTATTTCCAGTGAAGTCTGAAATATCAATTACTTTTAAAGATAATTTACAGATATATTCTTGTTTCTAAGTGTGTAAATCTAACCAAAGATGAAGTGTCATCTAAATCAATGCCTGTTGTGCAATTGAAGCTGTTCATTTGACTGGTGATGTTACTTTTTCCTTAAAATGACTCATTGTTTGGAAAACTATGAAATTCAGCAGTTCAGTGAATGCCTTGCAACCTAAAACATTCAGCCCAATAAGAGACTCCAACCCTTGACCCTCAGATGCCTTCAAGTAATACACTTAAAAGTCTGATGCTCTACCGACTGAGCTAACCGGGCTTAATTGCAAAGCTTTAATAGGAGTAATCTGCCCTGATTTCACATAGGGTCATATATTTATGTGTCTGTTTTTCAAATGAAGATTTTCAGATCTCTGCCACTTTAACTATTTTGACTTGACTTTTTCTTCAAGAGGACTGATTGCATTGTAAGCTATCACTTTGGGAAGCACAATATTTTTTTGCTGCAGCTTTAGAGAAAATATAATATATTATTTCCAGTGAAGTGTGAAATATTAATTAGTTTTAAAGATAATTTACAGATATATTCTTGTTTCTAAGTGTGTAAATGTAACCAAAGATGAAGTGTCATCTAAATCAATGACTGTTGTGCAATTGAAGCTGTTCATTTGACTGGTGATGCTACTTTTTCCTTAAAATGACTCATTCTTTGACAATCTGTGAAATTTAGCAGATGAGTGAATGCCTTGCAACCTAAAACATTCCGCCCAATAAGGGACTCGAACCCTTGACCCTCAGATGCCTTCAAGTAATACACTTAAAAGTCTGATGCTCTACCGACTGAGCTAACCGGGCTTAATTCCAAAGCTTTAATAGGAGTAATCTGCCCGGATTTCACATAGGGTCATATATTTATGCGTCTGTTTTTCAAATGAAGATTTTCAGATCTCTGCCACTTTAACTATTTTGACTTGACTTTTTCTTCAAGAGGACTGATTGCATTGCAAGCTATCACTTTGGGAAACACAATTTTTTTGCTGCAGCTTTAGAGTAAATATAATATATTATTTATAGAGAATTGTGAAATATTAATTAGTTTTAAAGATAATTTACAGATATATTCTTGTTTCTAAGTGTGTAAATGTAACCAAAGATGAAGTGTCATCTAAATCAATGCCTGTTGTGCAATTGAAGCTGTTCATTTGACTGGTGATGTTACTTTTTCCTTAAAATGACTCATTGTTTGGAAAACTATGAAATTGAGCAGTTCAGTGAATGCCTTGGAACCTAAAACATTCAGCCCAATAAGAGACTCCAACCCTTGACCCTCAGATGCCTTCAAGTAATACACTTAAAAGTCTGATGCTCTACCGACTGAGCTAACCGGGCTTAATTCCAAAGCTTTAATAGGAGTAATCTGCCCGGATTTCACATAGGGTCATATATTTATGCGTCTGTTTTTCAAATGAAGATTTTCAGATCTCTGCCACGTTAACTATTTTGACTTGACTTTTTCTTCAAGAGGACTGATTGCATTGTAAGCTATCACTTTGGGAAGCACAATATTTTTTTGCTGCAGCTTTAGAGAAAATATAATATATTATTTCCAGTGAAGTGTGAAATATTAATTAGTTTTAAAGATAATTTACAGATATATTCTTGTTTCTAAGTGTGTAAATGTAACCAAAGATGAAGTGTCATCTAAATCAATGACTGTTGTGCAATTGAAGCTGTTCATTTGACTGGTGATGCTACTTTTTCCTTAAAATGACTCATTCTTTGACAAGCTGTGAAATTGAGCAGATGAGTGAATGCCTTGCAACCTAAAACATTCCACCCAATAAGGGACTCGAACCCTTGACCCTCAGATGCCTTCAAGTAATACACTTGAAAGTCTGATGCTCTACCGACTGAGCTAACCGGGCTTAATTCCAAAGCTTTAATAGGAGTAATCTGCCCGGATTTCACATAGGGTCATATATTTATGCGTCTGTTTTTCAAATGAAGATTTTCAGATCTCTGCCACTTTAACTATTTTGACTTGACTTTTTCTTCAAGAGGACTGATTGCATTGCAAGCTATCACTTTGGGAAACACAATTTTTTTTGCTGCAGCTTTAGAGTAAATATAATATATTATTTATAGAGAATTGTGAAATATTAATTAGTTTTAAAGATAATTTACAGATATATTCTTATTTCTAAGTGTGTAAATGTAACCAAAGATGAAGTGTCATCTAAATCAATGCCTGTTGTGCAATTGAAGCTGTTCATTTGACTGGTGATGTTACTTTTTCCTTAAAATGACTCATTGTTTGGAAAACTATGAAATTGAGCAGTTCAGTGAATGCCTTGGAACCTAAAACATTCAGCCCAATAAGAGACTCCAACCCTTGACCCTCAGATGCCTTCAAGTAATACACTTAAAAGTCTGATGCTCTACCGACTGAGCTAACCGGGCTTAATTCCAAAGCTTTAATAGGAGTAATCTGCCCGGATTTCACATAGGGTCATATATTTATGCGTCTGTTTTTCAAATGAAGATTTTCAGATCTCTGCCACGTTAACTATTTTGACTTGACTTTTTCTTCAAGAGGACTGATTGCATTGCAAGCTATCACTTTGGGAAACACAATATTTTTTTTGCTGCAGCTTTAGAGTAAATATAATATATTATTTCCAGTGAAGTGTGAAATATTAATTAGTTTTAAAGATAATTTACAGATATATTCTTGTTTCTAAGTGTGTAAATCTAACCAAAGATGAAGTGTCATCTAAATCAATGCCTGTTGTGTAATTGAAGCTGTTCATTTGACTGGTGATGTTACTTTTTTCTTAAAATGACTCATTGTTTGGAAAACTATGAAATTGAGCAGTTCAGTGAATGCCTTGCAACCTAAAACATTCAGCCCAATAAGAGACTCCAACCCTTGACCCTCAGATGCCTTCAAGTAATACACTTAAAAGTCTGATGCTCTACCGACTGAGCTAACCGGGCTTAATTCCAAAGCTTTAATAGGAGTAATCTGCCCGGATTTCACATAGGGTCATATATTTATGTGTCTGTTTTTCAAATGAAGATTTTCAGATCTCTGCCACTTTAACTATTTTGACTTGACTTTTTCTTCAAGAGGACTGATTGCATTGCAAGCTATCACTTTGGGAAGCACAATTTTTTTTTGCTGCAACCTTAGAGTAAATATAATATATTATTTCCAGAAAAGTGTGAAATATTAATTAGTTTTAAAGATAATTTATAGATATATTCTTGTTTCTAAGTGTGTAAATCTAACCAAAGATGAAGTGTCATCTAAATCAATGCCTGTTGTGCAATTGAAGCTGTTCATTTGACTGGTGATGTTACTTTTTCCTTAAAATGGCTGATTGTTTGTCAAGCTATAAAATTGAGCAGATGAGTGAATGCCTCGCAATCTAAAACATTCCGCCCAATAAGGGACTTGAACCCTTGACCCTCAGATGCCTTCAAGTAATACACTTAAAAGTCTGATGCTCTACCGACTGAGCTAACCGGCTTAATTCCAAAGCTTTAATAGGAGTAATCTGCCCGGATTTCACATAGGGTCATATATTTATGCGTCTGTTTTTCAAATGAAGATTTTCAGATCTCTGCCACGTTAACTATTTTGACTTGACTTTTTCGTCAAGAGGACTGATTGCATTGCAAGCTATCACTTTGGGAAGCACAATATTTTTTGCTGCAGCTTTAGAGTAAATATAATATATTATTTCCAGTGAAGTGTGAAATATTAATTAGTTTTAAAGATAATTTACAGATATATTCTTATTTCTAAGTGTGTAAATCTAACCAAAGATGAAGTGTCATCTAAATCAATGCCTGTTGTGCAATTGAAGCTGTTCATTTGATTGGTGATGTTACTTTTTCCTTAAAATGACTCATTGTTTGGAAAACTATGAAATTGAGCAGTTCAGTGAATGCCTTGCAACCTAAAACATTCCGCCCAATAAGAGACTCCAACCCTTGACCCTCAGATGCCTTCAAGTAATACACTTAAAAGCCTGATGCTCTACCGACTGAGCTAACCGGGCTTAATTCCAAAGCTTTAATAGGAGTAATCTGCCCGGATTTCACATAGGGTCATATATTTATGTGTCTGTTTTTCAAATGAAGATTTTCAGATCTCTGCCACTTTAACTATTTTGACTTGACTTTTTCTTCAAGAGGACTGATTGCATTGCAAGCTATCACTTTGGGAAGCACAATTTTTTTTGCTGCAGCTTTAGAGCAAATATAATATATTATTTCCAGTGAAGTGTGAAATATTAATTAGTTTTAAAGATAATTTACAGATATATTCTTGTTTCTAAGTGTGTAAATGTAGCAAAAGATGAAGTGTCATCTAAATCAATGCCTTTTGTGCAATTGAAGCTGTTCATTTGACTGGTGATGTTACTTTTTCCTTAAAATGACTCATTGTTTGAAAAACTATGAAATAAAGCAGATGAGTGAATGCCTCGCAACCTAAAACATTCCGCCTAATAAGGGACTCGAACCCTTGACCCTCAGATGCCTTCAAGTAATACACTTAAAAGTCTGATACTCTACCGACTGAGCTAACCCTGCTTAATTCCAAAGCTTTAATAGGAGTAATCTGCCCGGATTTCACATAGGGTCATACATTTATGTGTCTGTTTTTCAAATGAAGATTTTCAGATCTCTGCCACGTTAACTATTTTGACTTGACTTTTTCGTCAAGAGGACTGATTGCATTGCAAGCTATCACTTTGGGAAGCACAATATTTTTTGCTGCAGCTTTAGAGCAAATATAATATATTATTTCCAGTGAAGTGTGAAATATTAATTAGTTTTAAAGATAATTTACAGATATATTCTTGTTTCTAAGTGTGTAAATGTAGCAAAAGATGAAGTGTCATCTAAATCAATGCCTTTTGTGCAATTGAAGCTGTTCATTTGACTGGTGATGTTACTTTTTCCTTAAAATGGCTCATTCTTTGACAAGCTGTGAAATTGAGCAGATGAGTGAATGCCCTGCAACCTAAAACATTCCGCCCAATAAGGGACTCGAACCCTTGACCCTCAGATGCCTTCAAGTAATACACTTAAAAGTCTGATGCTCTACCGACTGAGCTAACCGGGCTTAATTCCAAAGCTTTAATAGGAGTAATCTGCCCGGATTTCACATAGGGTCATATATTTATGCGTCTGTTTTTCAAATGAAGATTTTCAGATCTTTGCCACGTTAACTATTTTGACTTGACTTTTTCTTCAAGAGGACTGATTGCATTGCAAGCTATCACTTTGGGAAGCACAATATTTTTTTGCTGCAGCTTTAGAGTAAATATAATATATTATTTCCAGTGAAGTGTGAAATATTAATTAGTTTTAAAGATAATTTACAGATATATTCTTGTTTCTAAGTGTGTAAATGTAACCAGAGATGAAGTGTCATCTAAATCAATGACTGTTGTGCAATTGAAGCTGTTCATTTGACTGGTGATGCTACTTTTTCCTTAAAATGACTCATTGTTTGGAAAACTATGAGTTTGAGCAGATGAGTGAATGCCTTGCAACCTAAAACATTCGGCCTAATAAGGGACTCGAACCCTTGACCCTCAGATGCCTTCAAGTAATACACTTAAAAGTCTGATGCTCTACCGACTGAGCTAACAGGGCTTAATTCCAAAGCTTTAACAGGAGTAATCTGCCCGAATTTCACATAGGGTCATATATTTATGTGTCTGTTTTTCAAATGAAGATTTTCAGATCTCTACCACGTTAACTATTTTGACTTGACTTTTTCTTCAAGAGGACTGATTGCATTGCAAGCTATCACTTTGGGAAGCACACTATTTTTTGCTGCAGCTTTAGAGTAAATATAATATATTATTTCCAGTGAAATGTGAAATATTAATTAGTTTTAAAGATAATTTACAGATATATTCTTGTTTCTAAGTGTGTAAATCTAACCAAAGATGAAGTGTCATCTAAATCAATGCCTGTTGTGCAATTGAAGCTGTTCATTTGACTGGTGATGTTACTTTTTTCTTAAAATGACTCATTGTTTGGAAAACTATGAAATTGAGCAGTTCAGTGAATGCCTTGCAACCTAAAACATTCAGCCCAATAAGAGACTCCAACCCTTGACCCTCAGATGCCTTCAAGTAATACACTTAAAAGTCTGATGCTCTACCGACTGAGCTAACCGGGCTTAATTCCAATCTTTAATAGGAGTAATCTGCCCGGATTTCACATAGGGTCATATATTTATGTGTCTGTTTTTCAAATGAAGATTTTCAGATCTCTGCCACTTTAACTATTTTGACTTGACTTTTTCTTCAAGAGGACTGATTGCATTGCAAGCTATCACTTTGGGAAGCACAATTTTTTTTTGCTGCAACCTTAGAGTAAATATAATATATTATTTCCAGAAAAGTGTGAAATATTAATTAGTTTTAAAGATAATTTATAGATATATTCTTGTTTCTAAGTGTGTAAATCTAACCAAAGATGAAGTGTCATCTAAATCAATGCCTGTTGTGCAATTGAAGCTGTTCATTTGACTGGTGATGTTACTTTTTCCTTAAAATGGCTGATTGTTTGTCAAGCTATAAAATTGAGCAGATGAGTGAATGACTCGCAATCTAAAACATTCCGCCCAATAAGGGACTTGAACCCTTGACCCTCAGATGCCTTCAAGTAATACACTTAAAAGTCTGATGCTCTACCGACTGAGCTAACCGGCTTAATTCCAAAGCTTTAATAGGAGTAATCTGCCCGGATTTCACATAGGGTCATATATTTATGCGTCTGTTTTTCAAATGAAGATTTTCAGATCTCTGCCACGTTAACTATTTTGACTTGACTTTTTCGTCAAGAGGACTGATTGCATTGCAAGCTATCACTTTGGGAAGCACAATATTTTTTGCTGCAGCTTTAGAGTAAATATAATATATTATTTCCAGTGAAGTGTGAAATATTAATTAGTTTTAAAGATAATTTACAGATATATTCTTATTTCTAAGTGTGTAAATCTAACCAAAGATGAAGTGTCATCTAAATCAATGCCTGTTGTGCAATTGAAGCTGTTCATTTGATTGGTGATGTTACTTTTTCCTTAAAATGACTCATTGTTTGGAAAACTATGAAATTGAGCAGTTCAGTGAATGCCTTGCAACCTAAAACATTCCGCCCAATAAGAGACTCCAACCCTTGACCCTCAGATGCCTTCAAGTAATACACTTAAAAGCCTGATGCTCTACCGACTGAGCTAACCGGGCTTAATTCCAAAGCTTTAATAGGAGTAATCTGCCCGGATTTCACATAGGGTCATATATTTATGTGTCTGTTTTTCAAATGAAGATTTTCAGATCTCTGCCACTTTAACTATTTTGACTTGACTTTTTCTTCAAGAGGACTGATTGCATTGCAAGCTATCACTTTGGGAAGCACAATTTTTTTTGCTGCAGCTTTAGAGCAAATATAATATATTATTTCCAGTGAAGTGTGAAATATTAATTAGTTTTAAAGATAATTTACAGATATATTCTTGTTTCTAAGTGTGTAAATGTAGCAAAAGATGAAGTGTCATCTAAATCAATGCCTTTTGTGCAATTGAAGCTGTTCATTTGACTGGTGATGTTACTTTTTCCTTAAAATGACTCATTGTTTGAAAAACTATGAAATAAAGCAGATGAGTGAATGCCTCGCAACCTAAAACATTCCGCCTAATAAGGGACTCGAACCCTTGACCCTCAGATGCCTTCAAGTAATACACTTAAAAGTCTGATACTCTACCGACTGAGCTAACCCTGCTTAATTCCAAAGCTTTAATAGGAGTAATCTGCCCGGATTTCACATAGGGTCATACATTTATGCGTCTGTTTTTCAAATGAAGATTTTCAGATCTCTGCCACGTTAACTATTTTGACTTGACTTTTTCGTCAAGAGGACTGATTGCATTGCAAGCTATCACTTTGGGAAGCACAATATTTTTTGCTGCAGCTTTAGAGCAAATATAATATATTATTTCCAGTGAAGTGTGAAATATTAATTAGTTTTAAAGATAATTTACAGATATATTCTTGTTTCTAAGTGTGTAAATGTAGCAAAAGATGAAGTGTCATCTAAATCAATGCCTTTTGTGCAATTGAAGCTGTTCATTTGACTGGTGATGTTACTTTTTCCTTAAAATGACTCATTGTTTGAAAAACTATGAAATAAAGCAGATGAGTGAATGCCTCGCAACCTAAAACATTCCGCCTAATAAGGGACTCGAACCCTTGACCCTCAGATGCCTTCAAGTAATACACTTAAAAGTCTGATACTCTACCGACTGAGCTAACCCTGCTTAATTCCAAAGCTTTAATAGGAGTAATCTGCCCGGATTTCACATAGGGTCATACATTTATGCGTCTGTTTTTCAAATGAAGATTTTCAGATCTCTGCCACGTTAACTATTTTGACTTGACTTTTTCGTCAAGAGGACTGATTGCATTGCAAGCTATCACTTTGGGAAGCACAATATTTTTTGCTGCAGCTTTAGAGCAAATATAATATATTATTTCCAGTGAAGTGTGAAATATTAATTAGTTTTAAAGATAATTTACAGATATATTCTTGTTTCTAAGTGTGTAAATGTAGCAAAAGATGAAGTGTCATCTAAATCAATGCCTTTTGTGCAATTGAAGCTGTTCATTTGACTGGTGATGTTACTTTTTCCTTAAAATGACTCATTGTTTGAAAAACTATGAAATAAAGCAGATGAGTGAATGCCTCGCAACCTAAAACATTCCGCCTAATAAGGGACTCGAACCCTTGACCCTCAGATGCCTTCAAGTAATACACTTAAAAGTCTGATACTCTACCGACTGAGCTAACCCTGCTTAATTCCAAAGCTTTAATAGGAGTAATCTGCCCGGATTTCACATAGGGTCATACATTTATGCGTCTGTTTTTCAAATGAAGATTTTCAGATCTCTGCCACGTTAACTATTTTGACTTGACTTTTTCGTCAAGAGGACTGATTGCATTGCAAGCTATCACTTTGGGAAGCACAATATTTTTTTGCTGCAGCTTTAGAGTAAATATAATATATTATTTCCAGTGAAGTGTGAAATATTAATTAGTTTTAAAGATAATTTACAGATATATTCTTGTTTCTAAGTGTGTAAATGTAACCAAAGATGAAGTGTCATCTAAATCAATGACTGTTGTGCAATTGAAGCTGTTCATTTGACTGGTGATACTACTTTTTCCTTAAAATGGCTCATTCTTTGACAAGCTGTGAAATTGAGCAGATGAGTGAATGCCCTGCAACCTAAAACATTCCGCCCAATAAGGGACTCGAACCCTTGACCCTCAGATGCCTTCAAGTAATACACTTAAAAGTCTGATGCTCTACCGACTGAGCTAACCGGGCTTAATTCCAAAGCTTTAATAGGAGTAATCTGCCCGGATTTCACATAGGGTCATATATTTATGCGTCTGTTTTTCAAATGAAGATTTTCAGATCTTTGCCACGTTAACTATTTTGACTTGACTTTTTCTTCAAGAGGACTGATTGCATTGCAAGCTATCACTTTGGGAAACACAATATTTTTTTTGCTGCAGCTTTAGAGTAAATATAATATATTATTTCCAGTGAAGTGTGAAATATTAATTAGCTTTAAAGATAATTTACAGATATATTCTTATTTCTAAGTGTGTAAATCTAACCAAAGATGAAGTGTCATCTAAATCAATGCCTGTTGTGCAATTGAAGCTGTTCATTTGACTGGTGATGTTACTTTTTCCTTAAAATGACTCATTGTTTGGAAAACTATGAAATTGAGAAGTTCAGTGAATGCCTTGGAACCTAAAACATTCAGCCCAATAAGAGACTCCAACCCTTGACCCTCAGATGCCTTCAAGTAATACACTTAAAAGTCTGATGCTCTACCGACTGAGCTAACCGGGCTTAATTCCAATCTTTAATAGGAGTAATCTGCCCGGATTTCACATAGGGTCATATATTTATGTGTCTGTTTTTCAAATGAAGATTTTTAGATCTCTGCCACTTTAACTATTTTGACTTGACTTTTTCTTCAAGAGGACTGATTGCATTGCAAGCTATCACTTTGGGAAGCACAATTTTTTTTTGCTGCAACCTTAGAGTAAATATAATATATTATTTCCAGAAAAGTGTGAAATATTAATTAGTTTTAAAGATAATTTATAGATATATTCTTGTTTCTAAGTGTGTAAATCTAACCAAAGATGAAGTGTCATCTAAATCAATGCCTGTTGTGCAATTGAAGCTGTTCATTTGACTGGTGATGTTACTTTTTCCTTAAAATGGCTGATTGTTTGTCAAGCTATAAAATTGAGCAGATGAGTGAATGCCTCGCAACCTAAAACATTCCCCCCAATAAGGGACTTGAACCCTTGACCCTCAGATGCCTTCAAGTAATACACTTAAAAGTCTGATGCTCTACCGACTGAGCTAACCGGCTTAATTCCAAAGCTTTAATAGGAGTAATCTGCCCGGATTTCACATAGGGTCATATATTTATGCGTCTGTTTTTCAAATGAAGATTTTCAGATCTCTGCCACGTTAACTATTTTTACTTGACTTTTTCTTCAAGAGGACTGATTGCATTGCAAGCTATCACTTTGGGAAGCACAATATTTTTTGCTGCAGCTTTAGAGTAAATATAATATATTATTTCCAGTGAAGTGTGAAATATTAATTAGTTTTAAAGATAATTTACAGATATATTCTTGTTTCTAAGTGTGTAAATCTAACCAAAGATGAAGTGTCATCTAAATCAATGCCTGTTGTGCAATTGAAGCTGTTCATTTGATTGGTGATGTTACTTTTTCCTTAAAATGACTCATTGTTTGGAAAACTATGAAATTGAGCAGTTCAGTGAATGCCTTGCAACCTAAAACATTCCGCCCAATAAGAGACTCCAACCCTTGACCCTCAGATGCCTTCAAGTAATACACTTAAAAGTCTGATGCTCTACCGACTGAGCTAACAGGGCTTAATTCCAAAGCTTTAATAGGAGTAATCTGCCCGGATTTTACATAGGGTCATATATTTATGTGTCTGTTTTTCAAATGAAGATTTTCAGATCTCTGCCACTTTAACTATTTTGACTTGACTTTTTCTTCAAGAGGACTGATTGCATTGCAAGCTATCACTTTGGGAAGCACAATTTTTTTTGCTGCAGCTTTAGAGTAAATATAATATATTATTTCCAGTGAAGTGTGAAATATTAATTAGTTTTAAAGATAATTTACAGATATATTCTTGTTTCTAAGTGTGTAAATGTAGCAAAAGATGAAGTGTCATCTAAATCAATGCCTTTTGTGCAATTGAAGCTGTTCATTTGACTGGTGATGTTACTTTTTCCTTAAAATGACTCATTGTTTGAAAAACTATGAAATAAAGCAGATGAGTGAATGCCTCGCAACCTAAAACATTCCGCCTAATAAGGGACTCGAACCCTTGACCCTCAGATGCCTTCAAGTAATACACTTAAAAGTCTGATACTCTACCGACTGAGCTAACCCTGCTTAATTCCAAAGCTTTAATAGGAGTAATCTGCCCGGATTTCACATAGGGTCATACATTTATGCGTCTGTTTTTCAAATGAAGATTTTCAGATCTCTGCCACGTTAACTATTTTGACTTGACGTTTTCTTCAAGAGGACTGATTGCATTGCAAGCTATCACTTTGGGAAGCACAATATTTTTTTGCTGCAGCTTTAGAGTAAATATAATATATTATTTCCAGTGAAGTGTGAAATATTAATTAGTTTTAAAGATAATTTACAGATATATTCTTGTTTCTAAGTGTGTAAATGTAACCAAAGATGAAGTGTCATCTAAATCAATGACTGTTGTGCAATTGAAGCTGTTCATTTGACTGGTGATGCTACTTTTTCCTTAAAATGACTCATTCTTTGACAAGCTGTGAAATTGAGCAGATGAGTGAATGCCTCGCAACCTAAAACATTCCGCCCAATAAGGGACTCCAACCCTTCACCCTAAGATGCCTTCAAGTAATACACTTAAAAGTCTGATGCTCTACCGACTGAGCTAACCGGGCTTAATTCCAAAGCTTTAATAGGAGTAAACTGCCCGGATTTCACATAGGGTCATACATTTATGCGTCTGTTTTTCAAATGAAGATTTTCAGATCTCTGCCACGTTAACTATTTTGACTTGACTTTTTCGTCAAGAGGACTGATTGCATTGCAAGCTATCACTTTGGGAAGCACAATATTTTTTTGCTGCAGCTTTAGAGTAAATATAATATATTATTTCCAGTGAAGTGTGAAATATTAATTAGTTTTAAAGATAATTTACAGATATATTCTTGTTTCTAAGTGTGTAAATGTAACCAAAGATGAAGTGTCATCTAAATCAATGACTGTTGTGCAATTGAAGCTAGAGGTCCTCAGTGGCCTAGTGGTTAGCAAGTTTGGCATCTAATCATAGGCTGTCACCTCTGTGGGTTCGAGTCCCACAAGTGGCAATTCTGAGGACCTGTCCCAATATGACCCTGGCTGTTGAACGGGACGTAAAACCCCAACTTTGCAATTGAAGCTGTTCATTTGACTGGTGATGCTACTTTTTCCTTAAAATGACTCATTCTTTGACAAGCTGTGAAACTGAGCAGATGAGTGAATGCCTTGCAACCTAAAACATTCCGCCAAATAAGGGTCTCGAACCCTTGACCCTCAGATGCCTTCAAGTAATACACTTAAAAGTCTGATGCTCTACCGACTGAGCTAACCGGGCTTAATTCCAAAGCTTTAATAGGAGTAATCTGCCCGGATTTCACATAGGGTCATATATCTATGCGTCTGTTTTTCAAATGAAGATTTTCAGATCTCTGCCACTTTAACTATTTTGACTTGACTTTTTCTTCAAGAGGACTGATTGCATTGCAAGCTATCACTTTGGGAAGCACAATTTTTTTTGCTGCAGCTTTAGAGTAAATATAATATATTATTTATAGAGAAGTGTGAAATATTAATTAGTTTTAAAGATAATTTACAGATATATTCTTGTTTCTAAGTGTGTAAATCTAACCAAAGATGAAATGTAATCTAAATCAATGCCTGTTGTGCAATTGAAGCTGTTCATTTGACTGGTGATGTTACTTTTTCCTTAAAATGACTCATTGTTTGGAAAACTATGACTTTGAGCAGATGAGTGAATGCCTCGCAACCTAAAACATTCCGCACAATAAGGGACTCCAACCCTTCACCCTAAGATGCCTTCAAGTAATACACTTAAAAGTCTGATGCTCTACCGACTGAGCTAACAGGGCTTAATTCCAAAGCTTTAATAGGAGTAATCTGCCCGGATTTCACATAGGGTCATATATTTATGCGTCTGTTTTTCAAATGAAGATTTTCAGATCTCTGCCACGTTAACTATTTTGACTTGACTTTTTCTTCAAGAGGACTGATTGCATTGCAAGCTATCACTTTGGGAAGCACAATATTTTTTTGCTGCAGCTTTAGAGTAAATACAATATATTATTTCCAGAGAAGTGTGAAATATTAATTAGTTTTAAAGATAATTTACAGATATATTCTTGTTTCTAAGTGTGTAAATGTAACCAAAGATGAAGTGTCATCTAAATCAATGACTGTTGTGCAATTGAAGCTGTTCATTTGACTGGTGATGCTACTTTTTCCTTAAAATGACTCATTCTTTGACAAGCTGTGAAACTGAGCAGATGAGTGAATGCCTTGCAACCTAAAACATTCCGCCCAATAAGGGACTCGAACCCTTGACCCTAAGATCCCTTCAAGTAATACACTTAAAAGTCTGATGCTCTACCGACTGAGCTAACTGGGCTTAATTCCAAAGCTTTAATAGGAGTAATCTGCCCGGATTTCACATAGGGTCATATATTTATGCGTCTGTTTTTCAAATGAAGATTTTCAGATCTCTGCCACTTTAACTATTTTGACTTGACTTTTTCTTCAAGAGGACTGATTGCATTGCAAGTTATCACTTTGGGAAGCACAATTTTTTTTGCTGCAGCTTTAGAGTAAATATAATATATTATTTATAGAGAAGTGTGAAATATTAATTAGTTTTAAAGATAATTTACAGATATATTCTTGTTTCTAAGTGTGTAAATCTAACCAAAGACGAAATGTCATCTAAATCAATGCCTGTTGTGCAATTGAAGCTGTTCATTTGACTGGTGATGTTACTTTTTCCTTAAAATGACTGATTGTTTGTCAAGCTATAAAATTGAACAGATGAGTGAACATTCCGCCCAATAAGGGACTTGAACCATTGACCCTGAGATGCCTTCAAGTAATACACTTAAAAGTCTGATGCTCTACCGACTGAGCAAACCAGGCTTAATTCCAAAGCTTTAATAGGAGTAATCTGCCCGGATTTCACATAGGGTCATATATTTATGCGTCTGTTTTTCAAATGAAGATTTTCAGATCTCTGCCACGTTAACTATTTTGACTTGACTTTTTCTTCAAGAGGACTGATTGCATTGCAAGCTATCACTTTGGGAAGCACAATATTTTTTTGCTGCAGCTTTAGAGTAAATGTAATATATTATTTCCAGTGAAGTTTGAAATATTAATTAGTTTTAAAGATAATTTACAGATATATTCTTGTTTCTAAGTGTGTAAATCTAGCCAAAGATGACGTGTCATCTAAATCAATGCCTGTTGTGCAATTGAAGCTGTTCATTTGACTGGTGATGTTACTTTTTCCTTAAAATAACTCATTGTTTGGAAAACTATGAAATTGAGCAGATGAGTGAATGCCTTGCAACCTAAAACATTCCACCCAATAAGGGACTCCAACCCTTGACAATCAGATGCCTTCAAGTAATACACTTAAAAGTCTGATGCTCTACCGACTGAGCTAACCGGGCTTAATTCTAAAGCTTTAATAGGAGTAATCTGCCCGGATTTCACATAGGGTCATATATTTATGCGTCTGTTTTTCAAATGAAGATTTTCAGATCTCTGCCACTGTAACTATTTTGACTTGACTTTTTCTTCAAGAGGACTGATTGCATTGCAAGCTATCACTTTGGGAAGCACAATTTTTTTTGCTGCAGCTTTAGAGTAAATATAATATATTATTTCCAGTGAAGTGTGAAATATTAATTAGTTTTAAAGATAATTTACAGATATATTCTTGTTTCTAAGTGTGTAAATGTAACCAAAGATGAAGTGTCATCTAAATCAATGCCTGTTGTGCAATTGAAGCTGTTCATTTGACTGGTGATGTTACTTTTTCCTTAAAATGACTCATTGTTTGGAAAACTATGACTTTGAGCAGATGAGTGAATGCCTTGCAACCTAAAACATTCCGCCCAATAAGGGACTCCAACCCTTCACCCTAAGATGCCTTCAAGTAATACACTTAAAAGTCTGATGCTCTACCGACTGAGCTAACCGGGCTTAATTCCAAAGCTTTAATAGGAGTAATCTGCCCAGATTTCACATAGGGTCATACATTTATGCGTCTGTTTTTCAAATGAAGATTTTCAGATCTCTGTCACGTTAACTATTTTGACTTGACTTTTTCGTCAAGAGGACTGATTGCATTGCAAGCTATCACTTTGGGAAGCACAATTTTTTTTGCTGCAGCTTTAGAGTAAATATAATATATTATTTCCAGTGAAGTGTGAAATATTAATTAGTTTTAAAGATAATTTACAGATATATTCTTGTTTCTAAGTGTGTAAATGTAACCAAAGATGAAGTGTCATCTAAATCAATGCCTGTTGTGCAATTGAAGCTGTTCATTTGACTGGTGATGTTCCTTTTTCCTTAAAATGACTCATTGTTTGGAAAATTATGAAATTGAGCAGATGAGTGAATGCCTCGCAACCTAAAACATTCCGCCCAATAAGGGACTTGAACCCTTGACCCTCAGATGCCTTCGAGTAATACACTTAAAAGTCTGATGCTCTACCGACTGAGCTAACCGGGCTTAATTCCAAAGCTTTAATAGGGGTAATCTGCCCGGATTTCACATAGGGTCATATATTTATGCGCCTGTTTTTGAAATGAAGATTTTCAGATCTCTGCCACTTTAACTATTTTGACTTGACTTTTTCTTCAAGAGGACTGATTGCATTGTAAGTTATCACTTTGGGAAGCACAATTTTTTTTGCTGCAGCTTTAGAGTAAATATAATATATTATTTATAGAGAAGTGTGAAATATTAATTAGTTTTAAAGATAATTTACAGATATATTGTTGTTTCTAAGTGTGTAAATCTAACCAAAGATGAAATGTCATCTAAATCAATGCCTGTTGTGCAATTGAAGCTGTTCATTTGACTGGTGATGTTACTTTTTCCTTAAAATGACTCATTGTTTGGAAAACTATGACTTTGAGCAGATGAGTGAATGCCTTGCAACCTAAAACATTCTGCCCAATAAGAGACTCCAACACTTCACCCTAAGATGCCTTCAAGTAATACACTTAAAAGTCTGATGCTCTACCGACTGAGCTAACAGGGCTTAATTCCAAAGCTTTAATAGGAGTAATCTGCCCGGATTTCACATAGGGTCATATATTTATGCGTCTGTTTTTCAAATGAAGATTTTCAGATCTCTGCCACTTTAACTATTTTGACTTGACTTTTTCTTCAAGAGGACTGATTGCATTGCAAGCTATCACTTTGGGAAGCACAATTTTTTTTGCTGCAGCTTTAGAGTAAATATAATATATTATTTATAGAGAAGTGTGAAATATTAATTAGTTTTAAAGATAATTTACAGATATATTCTTGTTTCTAAGTGTGTAAATCTAACCAAAGATGAAGTGTCATCTAAATCAATGCCTGTTGTGCAATTGAAGCTGTTCATTTGACTGGTGATGTCACTTTTTCCTTAAAATGACTCATTGTTTGGAAAACTATGACTTTGAGCAGATGAGTGAATGCCTTGCAACCTAAAACATTCTGCCCAATAAGGGACTCCAACACTTCACCCTAAGATGCCTTCAAGTAATACACTTAAAAGTCTGATGCTCTACCGACTGAGCTAACAGGGCTTAATTCCAAAGCTTTAATAGGAGTAATCTGCCCGGATTTCACATAGGGTCATATATTTATGCGTCTGTTTTTCAAATGAAGATTTTCAGATCTCTGCCACGTTAACTATTTTGACTTGACTTTTTCTTCAAGAGGACTGATTGCATTGCAAGCTATCACTTTGGGAAGCACAATATTTTTTTGCTGCAGCTTTAGAGTAAATATAATATATTATTTCCAGTGAAGTGTGAAATATTAATTAGTTTTAAAGATAATTTACAGATATATTCTTGTTTCTAAGTGTGTAAATGTAACCAAAGATGAAGTGTCATCTAAATCAATGACTGTTGTGCAATTGAAGCTGTTCATTTGACTGGTGATGCTACTTTTTCCTTAAAATGACTCATTCTTTGACAAGCTGTGAAACTGAGCAGATGAGTGAATGCCTTGCAACCTAAAACATTCCGCCCAATAAGGGACTCGAACCCTTGACCCTAAGATCCCTTCAAGTAATACACTTAAAAGTCTGATGCTCTACCAACTGAGCTAACCGGGCTTAATTCCAAAGCTTTAATAGGAGTAATCTGCCCGGATTTCACATAGGGTCATATATTTATGCGTCTGTTTTTCAAATGAAGATTTTCAGATCTCTGCCACTTTAACTATTTTGACTTGACTTTTTCGTCAAGAGGACTGATTGCATTGCAGGCTATCACTTTGGGAAGTACAATATTTTTTTGCTGCAGCTTTAGAGTAAATATAATATATTATTTATAGAGAAGTGTGAAATATTAATTAGTTTTAAAGATAATTTACAGATATATTCTTGTTTCTAAGTGTGTAAATGTAACCAAAGATGAAGTGTCATCTAAATCAATGTCTGTTGTGCAATTGAAGCTGTTCATTTGACTGGTGATGCTACTTTTTCCTTAAAATGACTCATTGTTTGGAAAACTATGACTTTGAGCAGATGAGTGAATGCCTTGCAACCTAAAACATTCTGCCCAATAAGGGACTCCAACACTTCACCCTAAGATGCCTTCAAGTAATACACTTAAAAGTCTGATGCTCTACCGACTGAGCTAACCGGGCTTAATTCCAAAGCTTTAACAGGAGTAATCTGCCCGGATTTCACATAGGGTCATATATTTATGTGTCTGTTTTTCAAATGAAGATTTTCAGATCTCTACCACGTTAACTATTTTGACTTGACTTTTTCTTCAAGAGGACTGATTGCATTGCAAGCTATCACTTTGGGAAGCACACTATTTTTTGCTGCAGCTTTAGAGTAAATATAATATATTATTTCCAGTGAAGTGTGAAATATTAATTAGTTTTAAAGATAATTTACAGATATATTCTTGTTTCTAAGTGTGTAAATGTAGCCAAAGATGAAGTGTCATCTAAATCAATGACTGTTGTGCAATTGAAGCTGTTCATTTGACTGGTGATGCTACTTTTTCCTTAAAATGACTCATTCTTTGACAAGCTGTGAAACTGAGCAGATGAGTGAATGCCTTGCAACCTAAAACATTCCGCCCAATAAGGGACTCGAACTCTTGACCCTCAGATGCCTTCAAGTAATACACTTAAAAGTCTGATGCTCTACCGACTGAGCTAACCGGGCTTAATTCCAAACCTTTAATAGGAGTAATCTGCCCAGATTTCACATAGGGTCATATATTTATGCGTCTGTTTTTCAAATGAAGATTTTCAGATCTCTGCCACTTTAACTATTTTGACTTGACTTTTTCTTCAAGAGGACTGATTGCATTGCAAGCTATCACTTTGGGAAGCACAATATTTTTTTGCTGCAGCTTTAGAGTAAATATAATATATTATTTCCAGTGAAGTGTGAAATATTAATTAGTTTTAAAGATAATTTACAGATATATTCTTGTTTCTAAGTGTGTAAATCTAACCAAAGATGAAGTGTCATCTAAATCAATGACTGTTGTGCAATTGAAGCTGTTCATTTGACTGGTGATGCTACTTTTTCCTTAAAATGACTCATTCTTTGACAAGCTGTGAAACTGAGCAGATGAGTGAATGCCTTGCTACCTAAAACATTCCGCCCAATAAGGGAGTCGAAACCTTGACCCTCAGATACCTTCAAGTAATACCCTTAAAAGTCTGATGCTCTACCGACTGAGCTAACCAGGCTTAATTCCAAAGCTTTAATAGGAGTAATCTGCCCGGATTTCACATAGGGTGATACATTTATGCGTCTGTTTTTCAAATGAAGATTTTCAGATCTCTGCCACTTTAACTATTTTGACTTGACTTTTCTTCAAGAGGACTGTTTGTATTGCAAGCTATCACTTTGGGAAGCACAATTTTTTTTTGCTGCAGCTTTAGAGTAAATATAATATATTATTTCCACAGAAGTGTGAAATATTAATTAGTTTTAAAGATAATTTATAGATATATTCTTGTTTCTAAGTGTGTAAATCTAACCAAAGATGAAGTGTCATCTAAATCAATGCCTGTTGTGCAATTGAAGCTGTTCATTTGACTGGTGATGTTACTTTTTCCTTAAAATGACTGATTGTTTGTCAAGCTATAAAATTGAGCAGATGAGTGAATGCCTCGCAACCTAAAATATTCCGCCCAATAAGGGACTTGAACCATTGACCCTCAGATGCCTTCAAGTAATACACTTAAAAGTCTGATGCTCTACCGACTGAGCTAACCTGGCTTAATTCCAAAGCTTTAATAGGAGTAATCTGCCCGGATTTCACATAGGGTCATATATTTATGCGTCTTTTTCAAATAAAGATTTTCAGATCTCTGCCACTTTAACCATTTTGACTTGACATTTTCTTCAAGAGGACTGATTGCATTGCAAGCTATCACTTTGGGAAGCACAATTTTTTTTGCCTCAGCTTTAGAGTAAATATAATATATTATTTCCAGAGAAGTGTGAAATATTAATTAGTTTTAAAGATAATTTACAGATATATTCTTGTTTCTAAGTGTGTAAATCTAACCAAAGATGAAGTGTCATCTAAATCAATGACTGTTGTGCAATTGAAGCTGTTCATTTGACTGGTGATGTTACTTTTTCCTTAAAATGACTCATTCTTTGACAAGCTGTGAAACTGCGCAGATGAGTGAATGCCTTGCAACATAAAACATTCCACCCAATAAGGGTCTCAAACCCTTGACCCTCAGATGCCTTCAAGTAACACCCTTAAAAGTCTGATGCTCTACCGACTGAGCTAACCGGGCTTAATTCCAAAGTTTTAATAGGAGTAATCTGCCCGGATTTCACATAGGGTCATATATTTATGCGTCTGTTTTTCAAATGAAGATTTTCAGATCTCTGCCACGTTAACTATTTTGACTTGACTTTTTCTTCAAGAGGACTAATTGCATTGCAAGCTATCACTTTGGGAAGCACAATATTTTTTTGCTGCAACTTTAGAGTAAATATAATATATTATTTCCAGTGAAGTGTGAAATATTAATTAGTTTTAAAGATAATTTACAGATATATTCTTGTTTCTAAGTGTGTAAATGTAACGAAAGATGAAGTGTCATCTAAATCAATGACTGTTGTGCAATTGAAGCTGTTCATTTGACTGGTGATGCTACTTTTTCATTAAAATGACTCATTCTTTGACAAGCTGTGAAACTGAGCAGATGAGTGAATACCTTGCAACCTAAAACATTCCGCCCAATAAGGGACTCGAACCCTTGACCCTCAGATGCCTTCAAGTAATACACTTAAAAGTCTGATGTTCTACCGACTGAGATAACCAGGCTTAATTCCAAAGCTTTAATAGGAGTAATCTGCCCGGATTTCACATAGGGTCATACATTTATGCGTCTGTTTTTCAAATGAAGATTTTCAGATCTCTGCCACTTTAACTATTTTGACTTGACTTTTCTTCAAGAGGACTGTTTGTATTGCAAGCTATCACTTTGGGAAGCACAATTTTTTTTTGCTGCAGCTTTAGAGTAAATATAACATATTATTTCCACAGAAGTGTGAAATATTAATTAGTTTTAAAGATAATTTATAGATATATTCTTGTTTCTAAGTGTGTAAATCTAACCAAAGATGAAGTGTCATCTAAATCAATGCCTGTTGTGCAATTGAAGCTGTTCATTTGACTGGTGATGTTACTTTTTCCTTAAAATGACTGATTGTTTGTCAAGCTATAAAATTGAGCAGATGAGTGAATGCCTCGCAACCTAAAATATTCCGCCCAATAAGGGACTTGAACCATTGACCCTCAGATGCCTTCAAGTAATACACTTAAAAGTCTGATGCTCTACCGACTGAGCTAACCTGGCTTAATTCCAAAGCTTTAATAGGAGTAATCTGCCCGGATTTCACATAGGGTCATATATTTATGCGTCTTTTTCAAATAAAGATTTTCAGATCTCTGCCACTTTAACCATTTTGACTTGACATTTTCTTCAAGAGGACTGATTGCATTGCAAGCTATCACTTTGGGAAGCACAATTTTTTTTGCCTCAGCTTTAGAGTAAATATAATATATTATTTCCAGAGAAGTGTGAAATATTAATTAGTTTTAAAGATAATTTACAGATATATTCTTGTTTCTAAGTGTGTAAATCTAACCAAAGATGAAGTGTCATCTAAATCAATGACTGTTGTGCAATTGAAGCTGTTCATTTGACTGGTGATGTTACTTTTTCCTTAAAATGACTCATTCTTTGACAAGCTGTGAAACTGCGCAGATGAGTGAATGCCTTGCAACATAAAACATTCCACCCAATAAGGGTCTCAAACCCTTGACCCTCAGATGCCTTCAAGTAACACCCTTAAAAGTCTGATGCTCTACCGACTGAGCTAACCGGGCTTAATTCCAAAGTTTTAATAGGAGTAATCTGCCCGGATTTCACATAGGGTCATATATTTATGCGTCTGTTTTTCAAATGAAGATTTTCAGATCTCTGCCACGTTAACTATTTTGACTTGACTTTTTCTTCAAGAGGACTAATTGCATTGCAAGCTATCACTTTGGGAAGCACAATATTTTTTTGCTGCAACTTTAGAGTAAATATAATATATTATTTCCAGTGAAGTGTGAAATATTAATTAGTTTTAAAGATAATTTACAGATATATTCTTGTTTCTAAGTGTGTAAATGTAACGAAAGATGAAGTGTCATCTAAATCAATGACTGTTGTGCAATTGAAGCTGTTCATTTGACTGGTGATGCTACTTTTTCATTAAAATGACTCATTCTTTGACAAGCTGTGAAACTGAGCAGATGAGTGAATACCTTGCAACCTAAAACATTCCGCCCAATAAGGGACTCGAACCCTTGACCCTCAGATGCCTTCAAGTAATACACTTAAAAGTCTGATGTTCTACCGACTGAGATAACCAGGCTTAATTCCAAAGCTTTAATAGGAGTAATCTGCCCGGATTTCACATAGGGTCATACATTTATGCGTCTGTTTTTCAAATGAAGATTTTCAGATCTCTGCCACTTTAACTATTTTGACTTGACTTTTCTTCAAGAGGACTGTTTGTATTGCAAGCTATCACTTTGGGAAGCACAATTTTTTTTTGCTGCAGCTTTAGAGTAAATATAACATATTATTTCCACAGAAGTGTGAAATATTAATTAGTTTTAAAGATAATTTATAGATATATTCTTGTTTCTAAGTGTGTAAATCTAACCAAAGATGAAGTGTCATCTAAATCAATGCCTGTTGTGCAATTGAAGCTGTTCATTTGACTGGTGATGTTACTTTTTCCTTAAAATGACTGATTGTTTGTCAAGCTATAAAATTGAGCAGATGAGTGAATGCCTCGCAACCTAAAATATTCCGCCCAATAAGGGACTTGAACCATTGACCCTCAGATGCCTTCAAGTAATACACTTAAAAGTCTGATGCTCTACCGACTGAGCTAACCTGGCTTAATTCCAAAGCTTTAATAGGAGTAATCTACCCGGATTTCACATAGGGTCATATATTTATGCGTCTTTTTCAAATAAAGATTTTCAGATCTCTGCCACTTTAACCATTTTGACTTGACATTTTCTTCAAGAGGACTGATTGCATTGCAAGCTATCACTTTGGGAAGCACAATTTTTTTTGCCTCAGCTTTAGAGTAAATATAATATATTATTTCCAGTGAAGTGTGAAATATTAATTAGTTTTAAAGATAATTTACAGATATATTCTTGTTTCTAAGTGTGTAAATCTAACCAAAGATGAAGTGTCATCTAAATCAATGACTGTTGTGCAATTGAAGCTGTTCATTTGACTGGTGATGTTACTTTTTCCTTAAAATGACTCATTCTTTGACAAGCTGTGAAACTGCGCAGATGAGTGAATGCCTTGCAACATAAAACATTCCACCCAATAAGGGACTCAAACCCTTGACCCTCAGATGCCTTCAAGTAACACCCTTAAAAGTCTGATGCTCTACCGACTGAGCTAACCGGGCTTAATTCCAAAGTTTTAATAGGAGTAATCTGCCCGGATTTCACATAGGGTCATATATTTATGCGTCTGTTTTTCAAATGAAGATTTTCAGATCTCTGCCACGTTAACTATTTTGACTTGACTTTTTCTTCAAGAGGACTAATTGCATTGCAAGCTATCACTTTGGGAAGCACAATATTTTTTTGCTGCAACTTTAGAGTAAATATAATATATTATTTCCAGTGAAGTGTGAAATATTAATTAGTTTTAAAGATAATTTACAGATATATTCTTGTTTCTAAGTGTGTAAATGTAACGAAAGATGAAGTGTCATCTAAATCAATGACTGTTGTGCAATTGAAGCTGTTCATTTGACTGGTGATGCTACTTTTTCATTAAAATGACTCATTCTTTGACAAGCTGTGAAACTGAGCAGATGAGTGAATACCTTGCAACCTAAAACATTCCGCCCAATAAGGGACTCGAACCCTTGACCCTCAGATGCCTTCAAGTAATACACTTAAAAGTCTGATGTTCTACCGACTGAGATAACCAGGCTTAATTCCAAAGCTTTAATAGGAGTAATCTGCCCGGATTTCACATAGGGTCATACATTTATGCGTCTGTTTTTCAAATGAAGATTTTCAGATCTCTGCCACTTTAACTATTTTGACTTGACTTTTCTTCAAGAGGACTGATTGTATTGCAAGCTATCACTTTGGGAAGCACAATTTTTTTTGCTGCAGCTTTAGAGTAAATATAATACATTATTTATAGAAAAGTGTGAAATATTAATTAGTTTTAAAGATAATTTACAGATATATTCTTGTTTCTAAGTGTGTAAATGTAACCAAAGATGAAGTGTCAACTAAATCAATGACTGTTGTGCAATTGAAGCTGTTCATTTGACTAGTGATGTTACTTTTTCCTTAAAATGACTCATTGTTTGGAAAACTATGAATTTGAGCAGATGAGTGAATGCCTTGCAACCTAAAACATTCCGCCCAATAAGGGACTCCAACCCTTCACCCTAAGATGCCTTCAAGTAATACACTTAAAAGTCTGATTCTCTACCGACTGAGCTAACCAGGCTTAATTCCAAAGCTTTAATAGGAGTAATCTGCCTGGATTTCACATAGGGTCATATATTTATGCGTCTGTTTTTCAAATGAAGATTTTCAGATCGCTACCACTTTAACTATTTTGACTTGACTTTTTCTTCAAGAGGACTGATTGTATTGCAAGCTATGACTTTGGGAAGCACAATTTTTTTTGTTGCAGCTTTAGAGTAAATATAATATATTATTTCCAGAGAAGTGTGAAATATTAATTAGTTTTAAAGATAATTTACAGATATATTCTTGTTTCTAAGTATGTAAATGTAACGAAAGATGAAGTGTCATCTAAATCAATGACTGTTGTGCAATTGAAGCTGTTCATTTGACTGGTGATGCTACTTTTTCATTAAAATGACTCATTCTTTGACAAGCTGTGAAACTGAGCAGATGAGTGAATACCTTGCAACCTAAAACATTCCGCCCAATAAGGGACTCGAACCCTTGACCCTCAGATGCCTTCAAGTAATACACTTAAAAGTCTGATGTTCTACCGACTGAGATAACCAGGCTTAATTCCAAAGCTTTAATAGGAGTAATCTGCCCGGATTTCACATAGGGTCATACATTTATGCGTCTGTTTTTCAAATGAAGATTTTCAGATCTCTGCCACTTTAACTATTTTGACTTGACTTTTCTTCAAGAGGACTGATTGTATTGCAAGCTATCACTTTGGGAAGCACAATTTTTTTTGCTGCAGCTTTAGAGTAAATATAATATATTATTTATAGAAAAGTGTGAAATATTAATTAGTTTTAAAGATAATTTACAGATATATTCTTGTTTCTAAGTGTGTAAATGTAACCAAAGATGAAGTGTCAACTAAATCAATGACTGTTGTGCAATTGAAGCTGTTCATTTGACTAGTGATGTTACTTTTTCCTTAAAATGACTCATTGTTTGGAAAACTATGAATTTGAGCAGATGAGTGAATGCCTTGCAACCTAAAACATTCTGCCCAATAAGGGACTCCAACCCTTCACCCTAAGATGCCTTCAAGTAATACACTTAAAAGTCTGATTCTCTACCGACTGAGCTAACCAGGCTTAATTCCAAAGCTTTAATAGGAGTAATCTGCCTGGATTTCACATAGGGTCATATATTTATGCGTCTGTTTTTCAAATGAAGATTTTCAGATCGCTACCACTTTAACTATTTTGACTTGACTTTTTCTTCAAGAGGACTGATTGTATTGCAAGCTATCACTTTGGGAAGCACAATTTTTTTTGTTGCAGCTTTAGAGTAAATATAATATATTATTTCCAGAGAAGTGTGAAATATTAATTAGTTTTAAAGATAATTTACAGATATATTCTTGTTTCTAAGTATGTAAATGTAACGAAAGATGAAGTGTCATTTAAATCAATGCCTGTTGTGCAATTGAAGCTGTTCATTTGACTGGTGATGTTACTTTTTCCTTAAAATGACTCATTCTTTGAGAAGCTGTGAAATTGAGCAGATGAGTGAATGCCTTGCAACCTAAAACATTCCACCCAATAAAGGACTCGAACCCTTGACCCTCAGATGCCTTCAAGTAATACACTTAAAAGTCTGATGCTGTACCGACTGAGCTAACCAGGCTTAATTCCAAAGCTTTTATAGGAGTAATCTGCCCGGATTTCACATAGGCTCATATATTTATGCGTCTGTTTTTCAAATGAAGATTTTCAGATCTCTGCCACTTTAACTATTTTGACTTGACTTTTTCTTCAAGAGGACTGATTGCATTGAAAGCTATCACTTTGGGAAGCACAATTTTTTTTGCTGCAGCTTTAGAGTAAATATAATAAATATAATATATTATTTCCAGAGATGTGTGAAATATTAATTAGTTTTAAAGATAATTTACAGATATATTCTTGTTTCTAAGTGTGTAAATCTAAGCAAAGATGAAGGGTCATCTAAAAACAATGCCTGTTGTGCAATTGAAGCTGTTCATTTGACTGATGATGTTACTTTTTCCTTAAAATGACTCATTCTTTGACAACCTATAAAATTGACAAGATGAGTGAATGCCTCGCAACCTAAAACATTCCGCCCAATGAGGGACTCCAACCCTTGACCCTCAGATGTCTCACTCATGGCAACAGGCTATCTATCTCCTCAACCCGCCCTAATAAGGACATAGGAAGGCGTGGCTTTGCAGTAGTTGCACCAGCCAAATGGAACAAGCTGCCACAGACTGTCAGATCTCAGCAAACAATGGATGGTTTCAGAAGCCACCTAAAGACCTAGTTGTTTAGGCTGTCATACCCCCCACCTTAGTTATACCCTGGCGGGCGCTTTTTAGATGTTGACCCATGCCTGTCCCTGGACTCTCCCTTCTTGGACTCAAGAGCATCAGAGGTTTATATCAATTTTGCACTATATAAATCCTACTATTATTATTATTATTGTTCAAGTAATACACTTAAAAGTCTGATGCTCTACCGACTGAGCTAACCGGGCTTAATTCCAAAGCTGTTACAGGAGTAACCTGGCCGGATTTCACATAGGGTCATATATTTATATGTCTGATTTTCAAATGAAGATTTTCAGATCTTTGCCACTTTATCTATTTTGACTTGACTTTTTCTTCAAGAGGACTGATTGCATTGCAAGCTATCACTTTTGGAAGCACATTTGTTTTTCCTGCAGCTTTAGAGTAAATATAATATATTATTTCCAAAGAAGTGTGAAATATTAATTAATTTTAAAGATAATTTACAGATATATTCTTGTTTCTAAGTGTGTAAATCTAACCAAAGATGAAGTGTCATCTAAATCAATGACTGTTGTGCAATTGAAGCTGTTCATTTGACTGGTGATGCTACTTTTTCCTTAAAATGACTGATTGTTTGTCAAGCTATAAAATTGAGCAGATGAGTGAATGCCTCGCAACCTAAAACATTCCGCCCAATAAGGGACTCGAACCCTTGACCCTCAGATGCCTTCAAGTAATACACTTAAAAGTCTGATGCTCTACCGACTGAGCTAACCGGGCTTAATACCAAAGCTTTCAAAGGAGTAATCTGCCCGGATTTCACATAGGGTCATATATTTATGCGTCTGTTTTTCAAATGAAGATTTTCAGATCTCTGCCACTTTAACTATTTTGACTTGACCTTTTCTTCAAGAG
Organism: Sabellastarte sp. h YS-2021; assembly: GCA_964017235.1. Classification (NCBI taxonomy): domain Eukaryota; kingdom Metazoa; phylum Annelida; class Polychaeta; order Sabellida; family Sabellidae; genus Sabellastarte; species Sabellastarte sp. h YS-2021. The sequence continues at coordinate 75,141,465 of OZ024928.1, read as the reverse complement.
GACTGATTGCATTGCAAGGTATCTCTTTGGGAAGCAAATTTTTTTTGCTGCAGCTTTAGAGTAAATATAATATATTATTTCCAGAGAAGTGTGAAATATTAATTAGTTTTAAAGATAATTTACAGATATATTCTTGTTTCTAAGTGTGTAAATCTAACCAAAGATGAAGTGTCATCTAAATCAATGCCTGTTGTGCAATTGAAGCTGTTCATTTGACTGGTGATGTTACTTTTTCCTTAAAATTACTCATTCTTTGACAAGCTGTGAAATTCAGCAGATGAGTGAATGCCTTGAAACCTATAACATTCCGCCCAATAAGGGACTCGAACCCTTGACCCTCAGATGCCTTCAAGTAATACGCTTAAAAGTCTGATGCTCTACCGACTAATCTAACCGGGATTAATGCCAAAGCTTTAATAGGAGTAATCTGCCCGGATTTCACATAGGGTCATATATTTATGCGTCTGTTTTTCAAATGAAGATTTTCAGATCGCTGCCACTTTAACTATTTTGACTTGACTTTTTCTTCAAGAGGACTGATTGCATTGCAATCTATCACTTTGGGAAGCACATTTTTTTTTGCTGCAGCTTTAGAGTAAATATAATATATTATTTCCAGAGAAGTGTGAAATATTAATTAGTTTTAAAGATAATTTGCAGATATATCCTTGTTTCTAAGTGTGTAAATCTAAGCAAAGATGAAGGGTCATCTAAAAACAATGGCTGTTGTGCAATTGAAGCTGTTCATTTGACTGGTGATGTTACTTTTTCCTTAAAATATGTCATTCTTTGACAACCTATGAAATTGAGAAGATGAGTGAATGCCTCGCAACCTAAAACATTCCGCCCAATATGGGATTCGAAACCTTGACCCTCAGATGCCTTCAAGTAATACACTTAAAAGTCTGATGCTCTACCGACTGAGCTAACCAGGCTTAATTCCAAAGCTTTAATAGGAGTAATCTGCCCGGATTTCACATAGGGTCATATATTTATGCGTCTGTTTTTCAAATGAAGATTTTCAGATCTCTGCCACTTTAACTATTTTGACTTGACTTTTTCTTCAAGAGGACTGATTGCATTGCAAGCTATCACTTTGGGAAGCACAATTTTTTTTTGCTGCAGCTTTAGAGTAAATATAATATATTATTTATAGAGAAGTGTGAAATATTAATTAGTTTTAAAGATAATTTACAGATATATTCTTGTTTCTAAGTGTGTAAATCTAACCAAAGATGAATTGTCATCTAAATCAATGCCTGTTGTGCAATTGAAGCTGTTCATTTGACTGGTGATGTTACTTTTTCCTTAAAATGACTCATTGTTTGGAAAACTATGAATTGAGCAGATGAGTGAATGCCTTGCAACCTAAAACATTCCGCCCAATAAGGGACCCAACCCTTGACCCTCAGATGCCTTCAAGTAATACACTTAAAAGTCTGATGCTCTACTGACTGAGCTAACCGGGCCTAATTCCAAACCTTAAATAGGAGTAATCTGCCCGGATTTCACATAGGGTCATATATTTATGTGTCTGTTTTTCAAATGAAGATTTTCAGATCTCTGCCACTTTAACTATTTTTACTTGACTTTTTCTTCAAGAGGACTGATTGCCTTGCAAGCTATCACTTTGGGAAGCACAATTTTTTTTTGCTGCAGCTTTAGAGTAAATATAATATATTATTTCCAGAGAAGTGTGAAATATTAATTAGTTTTAAAGATAATTTATAGATATATTCTTGTTTCTAAGTGTGTAAACCTAACCAAAGATGAAATGTCATCTAAATCAATGCCTGTTGTGCAATTGAAGCTGTTCATTTGACTGGTGATGTTACTTTTTCCTTAAAATGACTCATTGTTTGGAAAACTATGAAATTGAGCAGTTGAGTGAATGCCTTGCAACCTAAAACATTCCGCCCAATAAGGGACTTGAACCCTTGACCCTCAGATGCCTTCAAGTAATACACTTAAAAGTCTGATGCTCTACCTACTGAGCTAACCAGGCTTAATTCCAAAGCTTTAATAGGAGTAATCTGCCCGGATTTCACATAGGGTCATATATTTATGCGTCTGTTTTTCAAATGAAGATTTTCAGATCTCTGCCACGTTAACTATTTTGACTTGACTTTTCTTCAAGAGGACTGATTGCATTGCAAGCTATCACTTTGGGAAGCACAATATTTTTTTGCTGCAGCTTTAAAGTAAATATAATATATTATTTCCAGTGAAGTGTGAAATATTAATTAGTTTTAAAGATAATTTACAGATATTCTTGTTTCTAAGTGTGTAAACCTAACCAAAGATGAAGTGTCATCTAAATCAATGCCTGTTGTGCAATTGAAGCTGTTCATTTGACTAGTGATGTTACTTTTTCCTTAAAGTGACTCATTCTTTGACAAGCTGTGAAATTGAGCAGATGAGTGAATGCCTTGAAACCTAAAACATTCCGCCCAATAAGGGACTCAAACCCTTGACCCTCAGATGCCTTCAAGTAATACACTTAAAAGTCTGATGCTCTACCGACTGAGCTAACCAGGCTTAATTCCAAAGCTTTAATAGGAGTAATCTGCCCGGATTTCACATAGGGTCATATATTTATGCGTCTGTTTTTCAAATGAAGATTTTCAGATCTCTGCCACTTTAACTATTTTGACTTGACTTTTTCTTCAAGAGGACTGATTGCATTGCAAGCTATCACTTTGGGAAGTACAATTTTTTTTGCTGCAGCTTTAGAGTAAATATAATATTTCCAGAGAAGTTTGAAATATTAATTAGTTTTAAAGATAATTTACAGATATTCTTGTTTCTAAGTGTGTAAACCTAACCAAAGATGAAGTGTCATCTAAATCAATGCCTGTTGTGCAATTGAAGCTGTTCATTTGACTAGTGATGTTACTTTTTCCTTAAAGTGACTCATTCTTTGACAAGCTGTGAAATTGAGCAGATGAGTGAATGCCTTGAAACCTAAAACATTCCGCCCAATAAGGGACTCGACCCCTTGACCCTCAGATGCCTTCAAGTAATACACTTAAAAGACTGATGCTCTACCGACTGAGCTAACCGGGCTTAATACCAAAGCTTTAAAAGGAGTAATCTGCCCGGATTTCACATAGGGTCATATATTTATGTGTCTGTTTTTCAAATGAAGATTTTCAGATCTCTGCCACTTTAACTATTTTGACTTGACTTTTTCTTCAAGAGGACTGATTGCATTGCAAGCTATCACTTTGGGAAGCACAATTTTTTTTGCTGCAGCTTTAGAGTAAATATAATATATTATTTCCAGAGAAGTGTGAAATATTAATTAGTTTTAAAGATAATTTACAGATATTCTTGTTTCTAAGTGTGTAAACCTAACCAAAGATGAAGTGTCATCTAAATCAATGCCTGTTGTGCAATTGAAGCTGTTCATTTGACTAGTGATGTTACTTTTTCCTTAAAGTGACTCATTCTTTGACAAGCTGTGAAATTGAGCAGATGAGTGAATGCCTTGAAACCTAAAACATTCCGCCTAATAAGTGACTTGAACCCTTGACCCTCAGATACCTTCAAGTAATACACTTAAAAGTCTGATGCTCTACCGACTGAGCTAACTGGGCTTAATTCCAAAGCTTTAATAGGAGTAATCTGCCCGGATTTCACATAGGGTCATATATTTATGCGTCTGTTTTTCAAATGAAGATTTTCAGATCTCTGCCACGTTAACTATTTTGACTTGACTTTTTCTTCAAGAGGACTGATTGCATTGCAAGCTATCACTTTGGGAAGCACAATATTTTTTTGCTGCGGCTTTAGAGTAAATATAATATATTATTTCCAGTGAAGTGTGAAATATTAATTAGTTTTAAAGATAATTTACAGATATATTCTTGTTTCTAAGTGTGTAAACCTAACCAAAGATGAAGTGTCATCTAAATCAATGCCTGTTGTGCAATTGAAGCTGTTCATTTGACTAGTGATGTTACTTTTTCCTTAAAGTGACTCATTCTTTGACAAGCTGTGAAATTGAGCAGATGAGTGAATGCCTTGAAACCTAAAACATTCCGCCCAATAAGGGACTCGAACCCTTGACCCTCAGATGCCTTCAAGTAATACACTTAAAAGTCTGATGCTCTACCGACTGAGCTAACCAGGCTTAATTCCAAAGCTTTAATAGGAGTAATCTGCCCGGATTTCACATAGGGTCATATATTTATGCGTCTGTTTTTCAAATGAAGATTTTCAGATCTCTGCCACTTTAACTATTTTGACTTGACTTTTTCTTCAAGAGGACTGATTGCATTGCAAGCTATCACTTTGGGAAGCACAATTTTTTTTGCTGCAGCTTTAGAGTAAATATAATATATTATTTCCAGTGAAGTGTGAAATATTAATTAGTTTTAAAGATAATTTACAGATATATTCTTGTTTCTAAGTGTGTAAACCTAACCAAAGATGAAGTGTCATCTAAATCAATGCCTGTTGTGCAATTGAAGCTGTTCATTTGACTGGTGATGTTACTTTTTCCTTAAAATGACTCATTGTTTGGAAAACTATGAAATTGAGCAGTTGAGTGAATGCCTTGCAACTTAAAACATTCCGCCCAATAAGGGACTTGAACCCTTGACCCTCAGATGCCTTCAAGTAATACACTTAAAAGTCTGATGCTCTACCTACTGAGCTAACCGGGCTTAATTCCAAAGCTTTAATAGGAGTAATCTGCCCGGATTTCACATAGGGTCATATATTTATGCGTCTGTTTTTCAAATGAAGATTTTCAGATCTCTGCCACGTTAACTATTTTGACTTGACTTTTTCTTCAAGAGGACTGATTGCATTGCAAGCTATCACTTTGGGAAGCACAATATTTTTTTGCTGCAGCTTTAGATTAAATATAATATATTATTTCCAGTGAAGTGTGAAATATTAATTAGTTTTAAAGATAATTTACAGATATTCTTGTTTCTAAGTGTGTAAACCTAACCAAAGATAAAGTGTCATCTAAATCAATGCCTGTTGTGCAATTGAAGCTGTTCATTTGACTAGTGATGTTACTTTTTCCTTAAAGTGACTCATTCTTTGACAAGCTGTGAAATTGAGCAGATGAGTGAATGCCTTGAAACCTAAAACATTCCGCCCAATAAGGGACTCAAACCCTTGACCCTCAGATGCCTTCAAGTAATACACTTAAAAGTCTGATGCTCTACCGACTGAGCTAACCAGGCTTAATTCCAAAGCTTTAATAGGAGTAATCTGCCCGGATTTCACATAGGGTCATATATTTATGCGTCTGTTTTTCAAATGAAGATTTTCAGATCTCTGCCACTTTAACTATTTTGACTTGACTTTTTCTTCAAGAGGACTGATTGCATTGCAAGCTATCACTTTGGGAAGTACAATTTTTTTTGCTGCAGCTTTAGAGTAAATATAATATTTCCAGAGAAGTTTGAAATATTAATTAGTTTTAAAGATAATTTACAGATATTCTTGTTTCTAAGTGTGTAAACCTAACCAAAGATGAAGTGTCATCTAAATCAATGCCTGTTGTGCAATTGAAGCTGTTCATTTGACTAGTGATGTTACTTTTTCCTTAAAGTGACTCATTCTTTGACAAGCTGTGAAATTGAGCAGATGAGTGAATGCCTTGAAACCTAAAACATTCCGCCCAATAAGGGACTTGAACCCTTGACCCTCAGATACCTTCAAGTAATACACTTAAAAGTCTGATGCTCTACCGACTGAGCTAACCGGGCTTAATTCCAAAGCTTTAATAGGAGTAATCTGCCCGGATTTCACATAGGGTCATATATTTATGCGTCTGTTTTTCAAATGAAGATTTTCAGATCTCTGCCACGTTAACTATTTTGACTTGACTTTTTCTTCAAGAGGACTGATTGCATTGCAAGCTATCACTTTGGGAAGCACAATATTTTTTTGCTGCAGCTTTAGAGTAAATATAATATATTATTTCCAGTGAAGTGTGAAATATTAATTAGTTTTAAAGATAATTTACAGATATATTCTTATTTCTAAGTGTGTAAACCTAACCAAAGATGAAGTGTCATCTAAATCAATGCCTGTTGTGCAATTGAAGCTGTTCATTTGACTAGTGATGTTACTTTTTCCTTAAAGTGACTCATTCTTTGACAAGCTGTGAAATTGAGCAGATGAGTGAATGCCTTGAAACCTAAAACATTCCGCCCAATAAGGGACTCGAACCCTTGACCCTCAGATGCCTTCAAGTAATACACTTAAAAGTCTGATGCTCTACCGACTGAGCTAACCGGGCTTAATTCCAAAGCTTTAATAGGAGTAATCTGCCCGGATTTCACATAGGGTCATATATTTATGCGTCTGTTTTTCAAATGAAGATTTTCAGATCTCTGCCACTTTAACTATTTTGACTTGACTTTTTCTTCAAGAAGACTGATTGCATTGCAAGCTATCACTTTGGGAAGCACAATTTTTTTTGCTGCAGCTTTAGAGTAAATATAATATATTATTTCCAGAGAAGTGTGAAATATTAATTAGTTTTAAAGATAATTTATAGATATATTCTTGTTTCTAAGTGTGTAAATGTAACCAAAGATGAAGTGTCATCTAAATCAATGACTGTTGTGCAATTGAAGCTGTTCATTTGACTAGTGATGCTACTTTTTCCTTAAAATGACTCATTCTTTGACAAGCTGTGAAATTGAGCAGATGAGTGAATGCCTTGCAAACTAAAACATTCCGCCCAATAAGGGACTCAAACCCTTGACCCTCAGATGTCTTCAAGTAATACACTTAAAAGTCTGATGCTCTACCGACTGAGCTAACCAGGCTTAATTCCAAAGCTTTAATAGGAGTAATCTGCCCGGATTTCACATAGGGTGATACATTTATGCGTCTGTTTTTCAAATGAAGATTTTCAGATCTCTTCCACTTTAACTATTTTGACTTGACTTTTCTTCAAGAGGACTGTTTGTATTGCAAGCTATCACTTTGGGAAGCACAATTTTTTTTTGCTGCAGCTTTAGAGTAAATATAATATATTATTTCCAGAGAAGTGTGAAATATTAATTAGTTTTAAAGATAATTTATAGATATATTCTTGTTTCTAAGTGTGTAAATCTAACCAAAGATGAAGTGTCATCTAAATCAATGCCTGTTGTGCAATTGAAGCTGTTCATTTGACTGGTGATGTTACTTTTTCCTTAAAATGACTGATTGTTTGTCAAGCTATAAAATTGAGCAGATGAGTGAATGCCTCGCAACCTAAAATAATCCGCCCAATAAGGGACTTGAACCATTGACCCTCAGATGCCTTCAAGTAATACACTTAAAAGTCTGATGCTCTACCGACTGAGCTAACCTGGCTTAATTCCAAAGCTTTAATAGGAGTAATCTGCCCGGATTTCACATAGGGTCATATATTTATGCGTCTTTTTCAAATGAAGATTTTCAGATCTCTGCCACTTTAACCATTTTGACTTGACATTTTCTTCAAGAGGACTGATTGCATTGCAAGCTATCACTTTGGGAAGCACAATTTTTTTTGCCTCAGCTTTAGAGTAAATATAATATATTATTTCCAGAAAAGTGTGAAATATTAATTAGTTTTAAAGATAATTTACAGATATATTCTTGTTTCTAAGTGTGTAAATCTAACCAAAGATGAAGTGTCATCTAAATCAATGACTGTTGTGCAATTGAAGCTGTTCATTTGACTGGTGATGTTACTTTTTCCTTAAAATGACTCATTCTTTGACAAGCTGTGAAACTGCGCAGATGAGTGAATGCCTTGCAACATAAAACATTCCGCCCAATAAGGGACTCGAACCCTTGACCCTCAGATGCCTTCAAGTAATACCCTTAAAAGTCTGATGCTCTACCGACTGAGCTAACCGGGCTTAATTCCAAAGTTTTAATAGGAGTAATCTGCCCGGATTTCACATAGGGTCATATATTTATGCGTCTGTTTTTCAAATGAAGATTTTCAGATCTCTGCCACGTTAACTATTTTGACTTGACTTTTTCTTCAAGAGGACTAATTGCATTGCAAGCTATCACTTTGGGAAGCACAATATTTTTTTGCTGCAACTTTAGAGTAAATATAATATATTATTTCCAGTGAAGTGTGAAATATTAATTAGTTTTAAAGATAATTTACAGATATATTCTTGTTTCTAAGTGTGTAAATGTAACGAAAGATGAAGTGTCATCTAAATCAATGACTGTTGTGCAATTGAAGCTGTTCATTTGACTGGTGATGCTACTTTTCCTTTAAAATGACTCATTCTTTGACAAGCTGTGAAACTGAGCAGATGAGTGAATACCTTGCAACCTAAAACATTCCACCCAATAAGGGACTCGAACCCTTGACCCTCAGATGCCTTCAAGTAATACACTTAAAAGTCTGATGTTCTACCGACTGAGATAACCAGGCTTAATTCCAAAGCTTTAATAGGAGTAATCTGCCCGGATTTCACATAGGGTCATACATTTATGCGTCTGTTTTTCAAATGAAGATTTTCAGATCTCTGCCACTTTAACTATTTTGACTTGACTTTTCTTCAAGAGGACTGATTGTATTGCAAGCTATCACTTTGGGAAGCACAATTTTTTTTGCTGCAGCTTTAGAGTAAATATAATATATTATTTATAGAGAAGTGTGAAATATTAATTAGTTTTAAAGATAATTTACAGATATATTCTTGTTTCTAAGTGTATAAATGTAACCAAAGATGAAGTGTCAACTAAATCAATGACTGTTGTGCAATTGAAGCTGTTCATTTGACTAGTGATGTTACTTTTTCCTTAAAATGACTCATTGTTTGGAAAACTATGAATTTGAGCAGATGAGTGAATGCCTTGCAACCTAAAACATTCCGCCCAATAAGGGACTCCAACCCTTCACCCTAAGATGCCTTCAAGTAATACACTTAAAAGTCTGATTCTCTACCGACTGAGCTAACCAGGCTTAATTCCAAAGCTTTAATAGGAGTAATCTGCCTGGATTTCACATAGGGTCATATATTTATGCGTCTGTTTTTCAAATGAAGATTTTCAGATCGCTACCACTTTAACTATTTTGACTTGACTTTTTCTTCAAGAGGACTGATTGTATTGCAAGCTATCACTTTGGGAAGCACAATTTTTTTTGTTGCAGCTTTAGAGTAAATATAATATATTATTTCCAGAGAAGTGTGAAATATTAATTAGTTTTAAAGATAATTTACAGATATATTCTTGTTTCTAAGTGTGTAAATGTAACGAAAGATGAAGTGTCATCTAAATCAATGACTGTTGTGCAATTGAAGCTGTTCATTTGACTGGTGATGCTACTTTTTCATTAAAATGACTCATTCTTTGACAAGCTGTGAAACTGAGCAGATGAGTGAATACCTTGCAACCTAAAACATTCCGCCCAATAAGGGACTCGAACCCTTGACCCTCAGATGCCTTCAAGTAATACACTTAAAAGTCTGATGTTCTACCGACTGAGATAACCAGGCTTAATTCCAAAGCTTTAATAGGAGTAATCTGCCCGGATTTCACATAGGGTCATACATTTATGCGTCTGTTTTTCAAATGAAGATTTTCAGATCTCTGCCACTTTAACTATTTTGACTTGACTTTTCTTCAAGAGGACTGATTGTATTGCAAGCTATCACTTTGGGAAGCACAATTTTTTTTGCTGGAGCTTTAGAGTAAATATAATATATTATTTATAGAGAAGTGTGAAATATTAATTAGTTTTAAAGATAATTTACAGATATATTCTTGTTTCTAAGTGTGTAAAGGTAACCAAAGATGAAGTGTCAACTAAATCAATGACTGTTGTGCAATTGAAGCTGTTCATTTGACTAGTGATGTTACTTTTTCCTTAAAATGACTCATTGTTTGGAAAACTATGAATTTGAGCAGATGAGTGAATGCCTTGCAACCTAAAACATTCCGCCCAATAAGGGACTCCAACCCTTCACCCTAAGATGCCTTCAAGTAATACACTTAAAAGTCTGATTCTCTACCGACTGAGCTAACCAGGCTTAATTCCAAAGCTTTAATAGGAGTAATCTGCCTGGATTTCACATAGGGTCATATATTTATGCGTCTGTTTTTCAAATGAAGATTTTCAGATCGCTACCACTTTAACTATTTTGACTTGACTTTTTCTTCAAGAGGACTGATTGTATTGCAAGCTATCACTTTGGGAAGCACAATTTTTTTTGTTGCAGCTTTAGAGTAAATATAATATATTATTTCCAGAGAAGTGTGAAATATTAATTAGTTTTAAAGATAATTTACAGATATATTCTTGTTTCTAAGTATGTAAATGTAATGAAAGATGAAGTGTCATCTAAATCAATGCCTGTTGTGCAATTGAAGCTGTTCATTTGACTGGTGATGTTACTTTTTCCTTAAAATGACTCATTCTTTGAGAAGCTGTGAAATTGAGCAGATGAGTGAATGCCTTGCAACCTAAAACATTCCACCCAATAAAGGACTCGAACCCTTGACCCTCAGATGCCTTCAAGTAATACACTTAAAAGTCTGATGCTGTACCGACTGAGCTAACCAGGCTTAATTCCAAAGCTTTTATAGGAGTAATCTGCCCGGATTTCACATAGGCTCATATATTTATGCGTCTGTTTTTCAAATGAAGATTTTCAGATCTCTGCCACTTTAACTATTTTGACTTGACTTTTTCTTCAAGAGGACTGATTGCATTGAAAGCTATCACTTTGGGAAGCACAATTTTTTTTGCTGCAGCTTTAGAGTAAATATAATAAATATAATATATTATTTCCAGAGATGTGTGAAATATTAATTAGTTTTAAAGATAATTTACAGATATATTCTTGTTTCTAAATGTGTAAATCTAAGCAAAGATGAAGGGTCATCTAAAAACAATGCCTGTTGTGCAATTGAAGCTGTTCATTTGACTGATGATGTTACTTTTTCCTTAAAATGACTCATTCTTTGACAACCTATAAAATTGACAAGATGAGTGAATGCCTCGCAACCTAAAACATTCCGTCCAATGAGGGACTCCAACCCTTGACCCTCACATGTCTCACTCATGGCAACAGGCTATCTATCTCCTCAACCCGCCCTAATAAGCACATAGGAAGGCGTGGCTTTGCAGTAGCTGCACCAGCCAAATGGAACAAGCTGCCACAGACTGTCAGATCTCAGCAAACAATGGATGGTTTCAGAAGCCACCTAAAGACCTAGTTGTTTAGGCTGTCATACCCCCCACCTTAGTTATACCCTGGCGGGCGCTTTTTAGATGTTGACCCATGCCTGTCCCTGGACTCTCCCTTCTTGGACTCAAGAGCATCAGAGGATTTATATCAATTTTGCACTATATAAATCCTACTATTATTATTATTATTATTCAAGTAATACACTTAAAAGTCTGATGCTCTACCGACTGAGCTAACCGGGCTTAATTCCAAAGCTGTTACAGGAGTAACCTGGCCGGATTTCACATAGGGTCATATATTTATATGTCTGATTTTCAAATGAAGATTTTCAGATCTCTGCCACTTTATCTATTTTGACTTGACTTTTTCTTCAAGAGGACTGATTGCATTGCAAGCTATCACTTTTGGAAGCACATTTGTTTTTCCTGCAGCTTTAGAGTAAATATAATATATTATTTCCAAAGAAGTGTGAAATATTAATTAATTTTAAAGATAATTTACAGATATATTCTTGTTTCTAAGTGTGTAAATCTAACCAAAGATAAAGTGTCATCTAAATCAATGCCTGTTGTGCAATTGAAGCTGTTCATTTGACTGGTGATGTTACTTTTTCCTTAAAATGACTGATTGTTTGTCAAGCTATAAAATTGAGCAGATGAGTGAATGCCTCGCAACCTAAAACATTCCGCCCAATAAGGGACTCGAACCCTTGACCCTCAGATGCCTTCAAGTAATACACTTAAAAGTCTGATGCTCTACCGACTGAGCTAACCGGGCTTAATACCAAAGCTTTAAAAGGAGTAATCTGCCCGGATTTCACATAGGGTCATATATTTATGCGTCTGTTTTTCAAATGAAGATTTTCAGATCTCTGCCACTTTAACTATTTTGACTTGACTTTTTCTTCAAGAGGACTGATTGCATTGCAAGCTATCACTTTGGGAAGCACAATTTTTTTTGCTGCAGCTTTAGAGTAAATATAATATATTATTTCCAGAGAAGTGTGAAATATTAATTAGTTTTAAAGATAATTTACAGATATTCTTGTTTCTAAGTGTGTAAACCTAACCAAAGATGAAGTGTCATCTAAATCAATGCCTGTTGTGCAATTGAAGCTGTTCATTTGACTAGTGATGTTACTTTTTCCTTAAAGTGACTCATTCTTTGACAAGCTGTGAAATTGAGCAGATGAGTGAATGCCTTGAAACCTAAAACATTCCGCCCAATAAGGGACTCAAACCCTTGACCCTCAGATGCCTTCAAGTAATACACTTAAAAGTCTGATGCTCTACCGACTGAGCTAACCAGGCTTAATTCCAAAGCTTTAATAGGAGTAATCTGCCCGGATTTCACATAGGGTCATATATTTATGCGTCTGTTTTTCAAATGAAGATTTTCAGATCTCTGCCACTTTAACTATTTTGACTTGACTTTTTCTTCAAGAGGACTGATTGCATTGCAAGCTATCACTTTGGGAAGTACAATTTTTTTTGCTGCAGCTTTAGAGTAAATATAATATTTCCAGAGAAGTTTGAAATATTAATTAGTTTTAAAGATAATTTACAGATATTCTTGTTTCTAAGTGTGTAAACCTAACCAAAGATGAAGTGTCATCTAAATCAATGCCTGTTGTGCAATTGAAGCTGTTCATTTGAATAGTGATGTTACTTTTTCCTTAAAGTGACTCATTCTTTGACAAGCTGTGAAATTGAGCAGATGAGTGAATGCCTTGAAACCTAAAACATTCCGCCCAATAAGGGACTTGAACCATTGACCCTCAGATACCTTCAAGTAATACACTTAAAAGTCTGATGCTCTACCGACTGAGCTAACCGGGCTTAATTCCAAAGCTTTAATAGGAGTAATCTGCCCGGATTTCACATAGGGTCATATATTTATGCGTCTGTTTTTCAAATGAAGATTTTCAGATCTCTGCCACGTTAACTATTTTGACTTGACTTTTTCTTCAAGAGGACTGATTGCATTGCAAGCTATCACTTTGGGAAGCACAATATTTTTTTGCTGCAGCTTTAGAGTAAATATAATATATTATTTCCAGTGAAGTGTGAAATATTAATTAGTTTTAAAGATAATTTACAGATATATTCTTGTTTCTAAGTGTGTAAACCTAACCAAAGATGAAGTGTCATCTAAATCAATGCCTGTTGTGCAATTGAAGCTGTTCATTTGACTAGTGATGTTACTTTTTCCTTAAAGTGACTCATTCTTTGACAAGCTGTGAAATTGAGCAGATGAGTGAATGCCTTGAAACCTAAAACATTCCGCCCAATAAGGGACTCGAACCCTTGACCCTCAGATGCCTTCAAGTAATACACTTAAAAGTCTGATGCTCTACCGACTGAGCTAACCGGGCTTAATTCCAAAGCTTTAATAGGAGTAATCTGCCCGGATTTCACATAGGGTCATATATTTATGCGTCTGTTTTTCAAATGAAGATTTTCAGATCTCTGCCACGTTAACTATTTTGACTTGACTTTTTCTTCAAGAGGACTGATTGCATTGCAAGCTATCACTTTGGGAAGCACAATATTTTTTTGCTGCAGCTTTAGAGTAAATATAATATATTATTTCCAGTGAAGTGTGAAATATTAATTAGTTTTAAAGATAGTTTACAGATATTCTTGTTTCTAAGTGTGTAAACCTAACCAAAGATGAAGTGTCATCTAAATCAATGCCTGTTGTGCAATTGAAGCTGTTCATTTGACTAGTGATGTTACTTTTTCCTTAAAGTGACTCATTCTTTGACAAGCTGTGAAATTGAGCAGATGAGTGAATGCCTTGAAACCTAAAACATTCCGCCCAATAAGGGACTCAAACCCTTGACCCTAAGATGCCTTCAAGTAATACACTTAAAAGTCTGATGCTCTACCGACTGAGCTAACCAGGCTTAATTCCAAAGCTTTAATAGGAGTAATCTGCCCGGATTTCACATAGGGTCATATATTTATGCGTCTGTTTTTCAAATGAAGATTTTCAGATCTCTGCCACTTTAACTATTTTGACTTGACTTTTTCTTCAAGAGGACTGATTGCATTGCAAGCTATCACTTTGGGAAGTACAATTTTTTTTGCTGCAGCTTTAGAGTAAATATAATATTTCCAGAGAAGTTTGAAATATTAATTAGTTTTAAAGATAATTTACAGATATTCTTGTTTCTAAGTGTGTAAACCTAACCAAAGATGAAGTGTCATCTAAATCAATGCCTGTTGTGCAATTGAAGCTGTTCATTTGACTAGTGATGTTACTTTTTCCTTAAAGTGACTCATTCTTTGACAAGCTGTGAAATTGAGCAGATGAGTGAATGCCTTGAAACCTAAAACATTCCGCCCAATAAGGGACTTGAACCCTTGACCCTCAGATACCTTCAAGTAATACACTTAAAAGTCTGATGCTCTACCGACTGAGCTAACCGGGCTTAATTCCAAAGCTTTAATAGGAGTAATCTGCCCGGATTTCACATAGGGTCATATATTTATGCGTCTGTTTTTCAAATGAAGATTTTCAGATCTCTGCCACGTTAACTATTTTGACTTGACTTTTTCTTCAAGAGGACTGATTGCATTGCAAGCTATCACTTTGGGAAGCACAATATTTTTTTGCTGCAGCTTTAGAGTAAATATAATATATTATTTCCAGTGAAGTGTGAAATATTAATTAGTTTTAAAGATAATTTACAGATATATTCTTGTTTCTAAGTGTGTAAACCTACCCAAAGATGAAGTGTCATCTAAATCAATGCCTGTTGTGCAATTGAAGCTGTTCATTTGACTAGTGATGTTACTTTTTCCTTAAAGTGACTCATTCTTTGACAAGCTGTGAAATTGAGCAGATGAGTGAATGCCTTGAAACCTAAAACATTCCGCCCAATAAGGGACTCGAACCCTTGACCCTCAGATGCCTTCAAGTAATACACTTAAAAGTCTGATGCTCTACCGACTGAGCTAACCAGGCTTAATTCCAAAGCTTTAATAGGAGTAATCTGCCCGGATTTCACATAGGGTCATATATTTATGCGTCTGTTTTTCAAATGAAGATTTTCAGATCTCTGCCACTTTAACTATTTTGACTTGACTTTTTCTTCAAGAGGACTGATTGCATTGCAAGCTATCACTTTGGGAAGCACAATTTTTTTTGCTGCAGCTTTAGAGTAAATATAATATATTATTTCCAGAGAAGTGTGAAATATTAATTAGTTTTAAAGATAATTTATAGATATATTCTTGTTTCTAAGTGTGTAAGTGTAACCAAAGATGAAGTGTCATCTAAATCAATGACTGTTGTGCAATTGAAGCTGTTCATTTGACTGGTGATGCTACTTTTTCCTTAAAATGACTCATTCTTTGACAAGCTGTGAAATTGAGCAGATGAGTGAATGCCTTGCAAACTAAAACATTCCGCCCAATAAGGGACTCAAACCCTTGACCCTCAGATGTCTTCAAGTAATACACTTAAAAGTCTGATGCTCTACCGACTGAGCTAACCAGGCTTAATTCCAAAGCTTTAATAGGAGTAATCTGCCCGGATTTCACATAGGGTCATATATTTATGCGTCTGTTTTTCAAATGAAGATTTTCAGATCTCTGCCACTTTAACTATTTTGACTTGACTTTTTCTTCAAGAGGACTGATTGCATTGCAAGCTATCACTTTGGGAAGCACAATTTTTTTTTGCTGCAGCTTTAGAGTAAATATAATATATTATTTATAGAGAAGTGTGAAATATTAATTAGTTTTAAAGATAATTTACAGATATATTCTTGTTTCTAAGTGTGTAAATCTAACCAAAGATGAATTGTCATCTAAATCAATGCCTGTTGTGCAATTGAAGCTGTTCATTTGACTGGTGATGTTACTTTTTCCTTAAAATGACTCATTGTTTGGAAAACTATGAAATTGAGCAGATGAGTGAATGCCTTGCAACCTAAAACATTCCGCCCAATAAGGGACCCAACCCTTGACCCTCAGATGCCTTCAAGTAATACACTTAAAAGTCTGATGCTCTACTGACTGAGCTAACCGGGCCTAATTCCAAAGCTTTAATAGGAGTAATATGCCCAGATTTCACATAGGGTCATATATTTATGCGTCTGTTTTTCAAATGAAGATTTTCAGATCTCTGCCACTTTAACTATTTTTACTTGACTTTTTCTTCAAGAGGACTGATTGCATTGCAAGCTATTACTTTGGGAAGCACAATTTTTTTTGCTGCAGCTTTAGAGTAAATATAATATATTATTTCCAGAGAAGTGTGAAATATTAATTAGTTTTAAAGATAATTTATAGATATATTCTTGTTTCTAAGTGTGTAAATCTAACCAAAGATGAAGTGTCATCTAAATCAATGCCTGTTGTGCAATTGAAGCTGTTCATTTGACTGGTGATGTTACTTTTTCCTTAAAATGACTCATTGTTTGGAAAACTATGAAATTGAGCAGTTGAGTGAATGCCTTGCAACCTAAAACATTCCGCCCAATAAGGGACTTGAACCCTTGACCCTCAGATGCCTTCAAGTAATACACTTAAAAGTCTGATGCTCTACCTACTGAGCTAACCGGGCTTAATTCCAAAGCTTTAATAGGAGTAATCTGCCCGGATTTCACATAGGGTCATATATTTATGCGTCTGTTTTTCAAATGAAGATTTTCAGATCTCTGCCACGTTAACTATTTTGACTTGACTTTTTCTTCAAGAGGACTGATTGCATTGCAAGCTATCACTTTGGGAAGCACAATATTTTTTTGCTGCAGCTTTAGAGTAAATATAATATATTATTTCCAGTGAAGTGTGAAATATTAATTAGTTTTAAAGATAATTTACAGATATTCTTGTTTCTAAGTGTGTAAACCTAACCAAAGATGAAGTGTCATCTAAATCAATGCCTGTTGTGCAATTGAAGCTGTTCATTTGACTAGTGATGTTACTTTTTCCTTAAAGTGACTCATTCTTTGACAAGCTGTGAAATTGAGCAGATGAGTGAATGCCTTGAAACCTAAAACATTCCGCCCAATAAGGGACTCAAACCCTTGACCCTCAGATGCCTTCAAGTAATACACTTAAAAGTCTGATGCTCTACCGACTGAACTAACCAGGCTTAATTCCAAAGCTTTAATAGGAGTAATCTGCCCGGATTTCACATAGGGTCATATATTTATGCGTCTGTTTTTCAAATGAAGATTTTCAGATCTCTGCCACTTTAACTATTTTGACTTGACTTTTTCTTCAAGAGGACTGATTGCATTGCAAGCTATCACTTTGGGAAGTACAATTTTTTTTGCTGCAGCTTTAGAGTAAATATAATATTTCCAGAGAAGTTTGAAATATTAATTAGTTTTAAAGATAATTTACAGATATTCTTGTTTCTAAGTGTGTAAACCTAACCAAAGATGAAGTGTCATCTAAATCAATGCCTGTTGTGCAATTGAAGCTGTTCATTTGACTAGTGATGTTACTTTTTCCTTAAAGTGACTCATTCTTTGACAAGCTGTGAAATTGAGCAGATGAGTGAATGCCTTGAAACCTAAAACATTCCGCCCAATAAGGGACTTGAACCCTTGACCCTCAGATACCTTCAAGTAATACACTTAAAAGTCTGATGCTCTACCGACTGAGCTAACCGGGCTTAATTCCAAAGCTTTAATAGGAGTAATCTGCCCGGATTTCAACATAGGGTCATATATTTATGCGTCTGTTTTTCAAATGAAGATTTTCAGATCTCTGCCACGTTAACTATTTTGACTTGACTTTTTCTTCAAGAGGACTGATTGCATTGCAAGCTATCACTTTGGGAAGCACAATATTTTTTTGCTGCAGCTTTAGAGTAAATATAATATATTATTTCCAGTAAAGTGTGAAATATTAATTAGTTTTAAAGATAATTTACAGATATATTCTTGTTTCTAAGTGTGTAAACCTAACCAAAGATGAAGTGTCATCTAAATCAATGCCTGTTGTGCAATTGAAGCTGTTCATTTGACTAGTGATGTTACTTTTTCCTTAAAGTGACTCATTCTTTGACAAGCTGTGAAATTGAGCAGATGAGTGAATGCCTTCAAACCTAAAACATTCCGCCCAATAAGGGACTCGAACCCTTGACCCTCAGATGCCTTCAAGTAATACACTTAAAAGTCTGATGCTCTACCGACTGAGCTAACCGGGCTTAATTCCAAAGCTTTAATAGGAGTAATCTGCCCGGATTTCACATAGGGTCATATATTTATGCGTCTGTTTTTCAAATGAAGATTTTCAGATCTCTGCCACTTTAACTATTTTTACTTGACTTTTTCTTCAAGAGGACTGATTGCATTGCAAGCTATCACTTTGGGAAGCACAATTTTTTTTACTGCAGCTTTAGAGTAAATATAATATATTATTTCCAGAGAAGTGTGAAATATTAATTAGTTTTAAAGATAATTTATAGATATATTCTTGTTTCTAAGTGTGTAAGTGTAACCAAAGATGAAGTGTCATCTAAATCAATGACTGTTGTGCAATTGAAGCTGTTCATTTGACTGGTGATGCTACTTTTTCCTTAAAATGACTCATTCTTTGACAAGCTGTGAAATTGCGCAGATGAGTGAATGCCTTGCAAACTAAAACATTCCGCCCAATAAGGGACTCAAACCCTTGACCCTCAGATGTCTTCAAGTAATACACTTAAAAGTCTGATGCTCTACCGACTGAGCTAACCAGGCTTAATTCCAAAGCTTTAATAGGAGTAATCTGCCCGGATTTCACATAGGGTCATATATTTATGCGTCTGTTTTTCAAATGAAGATTTTCAGATCTCTGCCACTTTAACTATTTTGACTTGACTTTTTCTTCAAGAGGACTGATTGCATTGTAAGCTATCACTTTGGGAAGCACAATTTTTTTTTGCTGCAGCTTTAGAGTAAATATAATATATTATTTATAGAGAAGTGTGAAATATTAATTAGTTTTAAAGATAATTTACAGATATATTCTTGTTTCTAAGTGTGTAAATCTAACCAAAGATGAAGTGTCATCTAAATCAATGCCTGTTGTGCAATTGAAGCTGTTCATTTGACTAGTGATGTTACTTTTTCCTTAAAGTGACTCATTCTTTGACAAGCTGTGAAATTGAGCAGATGAGTGAATGCCTTCAAACCTAAAACATTCCGCCCAATAAGGGACTCGAACCCTTGACCCTCAGATGCCTTCAAGTAATACACTTAAAAGTCTGATGCTCTACCGACTGAGCTAACCGGGCTTAATTCCAAAGCTTTAATAGGAGTAATCTGCCCGGATTTCACATAGGGTCATATATTTATGCGTCTGTTTTTCAAATGAAGATTTTCAGATCTCTGCCACTTTAACTATTTTTACTTGACTTTTTCTTCAAGAGGACTGATTGCATTGCAAGCTATCACTTTGGGTAGCACAATTTTTTTTGCTGCAGCTTTAGAGTAAATATAATATATTATTTCCAGAGAAGTGTGAAATATTAATTAGTTTTAAAGATAATTTATAGATATATTCTTGTTTCTAAGTGTGTAAGTGTAACCAAAGATGAAGTGTCATCTAAATCAATGACTGTTGTGCAATTGAAGCTGTTCATTTGACTGGTGATGCTACTTTTTCCTTAAAATGACTCATTCTTTGACAAGCTGTGAAATTGAGCAGATGAGTGAATGCCTTGCAAACTAAAACATTCCGCCCAATAAGGGACTCAATCCCTTGACCCTCAGATGTCTTCAAGTAATACACTTAAAAGTCTGATGCTCTACCGACTGAGCTAACCAGGCTTAATTCCAAAGCTTTAATAGGAGTAATCTGCCCGGATTTCACATAGGGTCATATATTTATGCGTCTGTTTTTCAAATGAAGATTTTCAGATCTCTGCCACTTTAACTATTTTGACTTGACTTTTTCTTCAAGAGGACTGATTGCATTGCAAGCTATCACTTTGGGAAGCACAATTTTTTTCTGCTGCAGCTTTAGAGTAAATATAATATATTATTTATAGAGAAGTGTGAAATATTAATTAGTTTTAAAGATAATTTACAGATATATTCTTGTTTGTAAGTGTGTAAAACTAACCAAAGATGAATTGTCATCTAAATCAATGCCTGTTGTGCAATTGAAGCTGTTCATTTGACTGGTGATGTTACTTTTTCCTTAAAATGACTCATTGTTTGGAAAACTATGAAATTGAGCAGATGAGTGAATGCCTTGCAACCTAAAACATTCCGCCCAATAAGGGACCCAACCCTTGACCCTCAGATGCCTTCAAGTAATACACTGAAAAGTCTGATGCTCTACTGACTGAGCTAACCGGGCCTAATTCCAAAGCTTTAATAGGAGTAATCTGCCCAGATTTCACATAGGGTCATATATTTATGTGTCTGTTTTTCAAATGAAGATTTTCAGATCTCTGCCACTTTAACTATTTTTACTTGACTTTTTCTTCAAGAGGACTGATTGCATTGCAAGCTATCACTTTGGGAAGCACAATTTTTTTGCTCCAGCTTTAGAGTAAATATAATATATTATTTCTAGAAAAGTGTGAAATATTAATTAGTTTTAAAGATAATTTATAGATATATTCTTGTTTCTAAGTGTGTAAATCTAACCAAAGATGAAGTGTCACCTAAATCAATGCCTGTTGTGCAATTGAAGCTGTTCATTTGACTGGTGATGTTACTTTTTCCTTAAAATGACTCATTGTTTGGAAAACTATGAAATTGAGCAGTTGAGTAAATGCCTTGCAACCTAAAACATTCTGCCCAATAAGGGACTTGAACCCTTGACCCTCAGATGCCTTCAAGTAATACACTTAAAAGTCTGATGCTCTACCTACTGAGCTAACCGGGCTTAATTCCAAAGCTTTAATAGGAGTAATCTGCCCGGATTTCACATAGGGTCATATATTTATGCGTCTGTTTTTCAAATGAAGATTTTCAGATCTCTGCCACGTTAACTATTTTGACTTGACTTTTTCTTCAAGAGGACTGATTGCATTGCAAGCTATCACTTTGGGAAGCACAATATTTTTTTGCTGCAGCTTTAGAGTAAATATAATATATTATTTCCAGTGAAGTGTGAAATATTAATTAGTTTTAAAGATAATTTACAGATATTCTTGTTTCTAAGTGTGTAAACCTAACCAAAGATGAAGTGTCATCTAAATCAATGCCTGTTGTGCAATTGAAGCTGTTCATTTGACTAGTGATGTTACTTTTTCGTTAAAGTGACTCATTCTTTGACAAGCTGTAAAATTGAGCAGATGAGTGAATGCCTTGAAACCTAAAACATTCCGCCCAATAAGGGACTCAAACCCTTGACCCTCAGATGCCTTCAAGTAATACACTTAAAAGTCTGATGCTCTACCGACTGAGCTAACCAGGCTTAATTCCAAAGCTTTAATAGGAGTAATCTGCCCGGATTTCACATAGGGTCATATATTTATGCGTCTGTTTTTCAAATGAAGATTTTCAGATCACTGCCACTTTAACTATTTTGACTTGACTTTTTCTTCAAGAGGACTGATTGCATTGCAAGCTATCACTTTGGGAAGTACAATTTTTTTTGCTGCAGCTTTAGAGTAAATATAATATTTCCAGAGAAGTTTGAAATATTAATTAGTTTTAAAGATAATTTACAGATATTCTTGTTTCTAAGTGTGTAAACCTAACCAAAGATGAAGTGTCATCTAAATCAATGCCTGTTGTGCAATTGAAGCTGTTCATTTGACTAGTGATGTTACTTTTTCCTTAAAGTGACTCATTCTTTGACAAGCTGTGAAATTGAGCAGATGAGTGAATGCCTTGAAACCTAAAACATTCCGCCCAATAAGGGACTCGAACCCTTGACCCTCAGATGCCTTCAAGTAATACACTTAAAAGTCTGATGCTCTACCGACTGAGCTAACCGGGCTTAATTCCAAAGCTTTAATAGGAGTAATCTGCCCGGATTTCACATAGGGTCATATATTTATGCGTCTGTTTTTCAAATGAAGATTTTCAGATCTCTGCCACGTTAACTATTTTGACTTGACTTTTTCTTCAAGAGGACTGATTGCATTGCAAGCTATCACTTTGGGAAGCACAATATTTTTTTGCTGCAGCTTTAGAGTAAATATAATATATTATTTCCAGTGAAGTGTGAAATATTAATTAGTTTTAAAGATAGTTTACAGATATTCTTGTTTCTAAGTGTGTAAACCTAACCAAAGATGAAGTGTCATCTAAATCAATGCCTGTTGTGCAATTGAAGCTGTTCATTTGACTAGTGATGTTACTTTTTCCTTAAAGTGACTCATTCTTTGACAAGCTGTGAAATTGAGCAGATGAGTGAATGCCTTGAAACCTAAAACATTCCGCCCAATAAGGGACTCAAACCCTTGACCCTAAGATGCCTTCAAGTAATACACTTAAAAGTCTGATGCTCTACCGACTGAGCTAACCAGGCTTAATTCCAAAGCTTTAATAGGAGTAATCTGCCCGGATTTCACATAGGGTCATATATTTATGCGTCTGTTTTTCAAATGAAGATTTTCAGATCTCTGCCACTTTAACTATTTTGACTTGACTTTTTCTTCAAGAGGACTGATTGCATTGCAAGCTATCACTTTGGGAAGTACAATTTTTTTTGCTGCAGCTTTAGAGTAAATATAATATTTCCAGAGAAGTTTGAAATATTAATTAGTTTTAAAGATAATTTACAGATATTCTTGTTTCTAAGTGTGTAAACCTAACCAAAGATGAAGTGTCATCTAAATCAATGCCTGTTGTGCAATTGAAGCTGTTCATTTGACTAGTGATGTTACTTTTTCCTTAAAGTGACTCATTCTTTGACAAGCTGTGAAATTGAGCAGATGAGTGAATGCCTTGAAACCTAAAACATTCCGCCCAATAAGGGACTTGAACCCTTGACCCTCAGATACCTTCAAGTAATACACTTAAAAGTCTGATGCTCTACCGACTGAGCTAACCGGGCTTAATTCCAAAGCTTTAATAGGAGTAATCTGCCCGGATTTCACATAGGGTCATATATTTATGCGTCTGTTTTTCAAATGAAGATTTTCAGATCTCTGCCACGTTAACTATTTTGACTTGACTTTTTCTTCAAGAGGACTGATTGCATTGCAAGCTATCACTTTGGGAAGCACAATATTTTTTTGCTGCAGCTTTAGAGTAAATATAATATATTATTTCCAGTGAAGTGTGAAATATTAATTAGTTTTAAAGATAATTTACAGATATATTCTTGTTTCTAAGTGTGTAAACCTACCCAAAGATGAAGTGTCATCTAAATCAATGCCTGTTGTGCAATTGAAGCTGTTCATTTGACTAGTGATGTTACTTTTTCCTTAAAGTGACTCATTCTTTGACAAGCTGTGAAATTGAGCAGAAGAGTGAATGCCTTGAAACCTAAAACATTCCGCCCAATAAGGGACTCGAACCCTTGACCCTCAGATGCCTTCAAGTAATACACTTAAAAGTCTGATGCTCTACCGACTGAGCTAACCAGGCTTAATTCCAAAGCTTTAATAGGAGTAATCTGCCCGGATTTCACATAGGGTCATATATTTATGCGTCTGTTTTTCAAATGAAGATTTTCAGATCTCTGCCACTTTAACTATTTTGACTTGACTTTTTCTTCAAGAGGACTGATTGCATTGCAAGCTATCACTTTGGGAAGCACAATTTTTTTTGCTGCAGCTTTAGAGTAAATATAATATATTATTTCCAGAGAAGTGTGAAATATTAATTAGTTTTAAAGATAATTTATAGATATATTCTTGTTTCTAAGTGTGTAAGTGTAACCAAAGATGAAGTGTCATCTAAATCAATGACTGTTGTGCAATTGAAGCTGTTCATTTGACTGGTGATGCTACTTTTTCCTTAAAATGACTCATTCTTTGACAAGCTGTGAAATTGAGCAGATGAGTGAATGCCTTGCAAACTAAAACATTCCGCCCAATAAGGGACTCAAACCCTTGACCCTCAGATGTCTTCAAGTAATACACTTAAAAGTCTGATGCTCTACCGACTGAGCTAACCAGGCTTAATTCCAAAGCTTTAATAGGAGTAATCTGCCCGGATTTCACATAGGGTCATATATTTATGCGTCTGTTTTTCAAATGAAGATTTTCAGATCTCTGCCACTTTAACTATTTTGACTTGACTTTTTCTTCAAGAGGACTGATTGCATTGCAAGCTATCACTTTGGGAAGCACAATTTTTTTTTGCTGCAGCTTTAGAGTAAATATAATATATTATTTATAGAGAAGTGTGAAATATTAATTAGTTTTAAAGATAATTTACAGATATATTCTTGTTTCTAAGTGTGTAAATCTAACCAAAGATGAATTGTCATCTAAATCAATGCCTGTTGTGCAATTGAAGCTGTTCATTTGACTGGTGATGTTACTTTTTCCTTAAAATGACTCATTGTTTGGAAAACTATGAAATTGAGCAGATGAGTGAATGCCTTGCAACCTAAAACATTCCGCCCAATAAGGGACCCAACCCTTGACCCTCAGATGCCTTCAAGTAATACACTTAAAAGTCTGATGCTCTACTGACTGAGCTAACCGGGCCTAATTCCAAAGCTTTAATAGGAGTAATATGCCCAGATTTCACATAGGGTCATATATTTATGCGTCTGTTTTTCAAATGAAGATTTTCAGATCTCTGCCACTTTAACTATTTTTACTTGACTTTTTCTTCAAGAGGACTGATTGCATTGCAAGCTATTACTTTGGGAAGCACAATTTTTTTTGCTGCAGCTTTAGAGTAAATATAATATATTATTTCCAGAGAAGTGTGAAATATTAATTAGTTTTAAAGATAATTTATAGATATATTCTTGTTTCTAAGTGTGTAAATCTAACCAAAGATGAAGTGTCATCTAAATCAATGCCTGTTGTGCAATTGAAGCTGTTCATTTGACTGGTGATGTTACTTTTTCCTTAAAATGACTCATTGTTTGGAAAACTATGAAATTGAGCAGTTGAGTGAATGCCTTGCAACCTAAAACATTCCGCCCAATAAGGGACTTGAACCCTTGACCCTCAGATGCCTTCAAGTAATACACTTAAAAGTCTGATGCTCTACCTACTGAGCTAACCGGGCTTAATTCCAAAGCTTTAATAGGAGTAATCTGCCCGGATTTCACATAGGGTCATATATTTATGCGTCTGTTTTTCAAATGAAGATTTTCAGATCTCTGCCACGTTAACTATTTTGACTTGACTTTTTCTTCAAGAGGACTGATTGCATTGCAAGCTATCACTTTGGGAAGCACAATATTTTTTTGCTGCAGC
The DNA here is from genome assembly GCA_964017235.1 of Sabellastarte sp. h YS-2021. Taxonomy (NCBI): domain Eukaryota; kingdom Metazoa; phylum Annelida; class Polychaeta; order Sabellida; family Sabellidae; genus Sabellastarte; species Sabellastarte sp. h YS-2021. The sequence continues at coordinate 75,115,987 of OZ024928.1, read as the reverse complement.
TTTAGAGTAAATATAATATATTATTTCCAGTGAAGTGTGAAATATTAATTAGTTTTAAAGATAATTTACAGATATTCTTGTTTCTAAGTGTGTAAACCTAACCAAAGATGAAGTGTCATCTAAATCAATGCCTGTTGTGCAATTGAAGCTGTTCATTTGACTAGTGATGTTACTTTTTCCTTAAAGTGACTCATTCTTTGACAAGCTGTGAAATTGAGCAGATGAGTGAATGCCTTGAAACCTAAAACATTCCGCCCAATAAGGGACTCAAACCCTTGACCCTCAGATGCCTTCAAGTAATACACTTAAAAGTCTGATGCTCTACCGACTGAACTAACCAGGCTTAATTCCAAAGCTTTAATAGGAGTAATCTGCCCGGATTTCACATAGGGTCATATATTTATGCGTCTGTTTTTCAAATGAAGATTTTCAGATCTCTGCCACTTTAACTATTTTGACTTGACTTTTTCTTCAAGAGGACTGATTGCATTGCAAGCTATCACTTTGGGAAGTACAATTTTTTTTGCTGCAGCTTTAGAGTAAATATAATATTTCCAGAGAAGTTTGAAATATTAATTAGTTTTAAAGATAATTTACAGATATTCTTGTTTCTAAGTGTGTAAACCTAACCAAAGATGAAGTGTCATCTAAATCAATGCCTGTTGTGCAATTGAAGCTGTTCATTTGACTAGTGATGTTACTTTTTCCTTAAAGTGACTCATTCTTTGACAAGCTGTGAAATTGAGCAGATGAGTGAATGCCTTGAAACCTAAAACATTCCGCCCAATAAGGGACTTGAACCCTTGACCCTCAGATACCTTCAAGTAATACACTTAAAAGTCTGATGCTCTACCGACTGAGCTAACCGGGCTTAATTCCAAAGCTTTAATAGGAGTAATCTGCCCGGATTTCAACATAGGGTCATATATTTATGCGTCTGTTTTTCAAATGAAGATTTTCAGATCTCTGCCACGTTAACTATTTTGACTTGACTTTTTCTTCAAGAGGACTGATTGCATTGCAAGCTATCACTTTGGGAAGCACAATATTTTTTTGCTGCAGCTTTAGAGTAAATATAATATATTATTTCCAGTAAAGTGTGAAATATTAATTAGTTTTAAAGATAATTTACAGATATATTCTTGTTTCTAAGTGTGTAAACCTAACCAAAGATGAAGTGTCATCTAAATCAATGCCTGTTGTGCAATTGAAGCTGTTCATTTGACTAGTGATGTTACTTTTTCCTTAAAGTGACTCATTCTTTGACAAGCTGTGAAATTGAGCAGATGAGTGAATGCCTTCAAACCTAAAACATTCCGCCCAATAAGGGACTCGAACCCTTGACCCTCAGATGCCTTCAAGTAATACACTTAAAAGTCTGATGCTCTACCGACTGAGCTAACCGGGCTTAATTCCAAAGCTTTAATAGGAGTAATCTGCCCGGATTTCACATAGGGTCATATATTTATGCGTCTGTTTTTCAAATGAAGATTTTCAGATCTCTGCCACTTTAACTATTTTTACTTGACTTTTTCTTCAAGAGGACTGATTGCATTGCAAGCTATCACTTTGGGAAGCACAATTTTTTTTACTGCAGCTTTAGAGTAAATATAATATATTATTTCCAGAGAAGTGTGAAATATTAATTAGTTTTAAAGATAATTTATAGATATATTCTTGTTTCTAAGTGTGTAAGTGTAACCAAAGATGAAGTGTCATCTAAATCAATGACTGTTGTGCAATTGAAGCTGTTCATTTGACTGGTGATGCTACTTTTTCCTTAAAATGACTCATTCTTTGACAAGCTGTGAAATTGCGCAGATGAGTGAATGCCTTGCAAACTAAAACATTCCGCCCAATAAGGGACTCAAACCCTTGACCCTCAGATGTCTTCAAGTAATACACTTAAAAGTCTGATGCTCTACCGACTGAGCTAACCAGGCTTAATTCCAAAGCTTTAATAGGAGTAATCTGCCCGGATTTCACATAGGGTCATATATTTATGCGTCTGTTTTTCAAATGAAGATTTTCAGATCTCTGCCACTTTAACTATTTTGACTTGACTTTTTCTTCAAGAGGACTGATTGCATTGTAAGCTATCACTTTGGGAAGCACAATTTTTTTTTGCTGCAGCTTTAGAGTAAATATAATATATTATTTATAGAGAAGTGTGAAATATTAATTAGTTTTAAAGATAATTTACAGATATATTCTTGTTTCTAAGTGTGTAAATCTAACCAAAGATGAAGTGTCATCTAAATCAATGCCTGTTGTGCAATTGAAGCTGTTCATTTGACTAGTGATGTTACTTTTTCCTTAAAGTGACTCATTCTTTGACAAGCTGTGAAATTGAGCAGATGAGTGAATGCCTTCAAACCTAAAACATTCCGCCCAATAAGGGACTCGAACCCTTGACCCTCAGATGCCTTCAAGTAATACACTTAAAAGTCTGATGCTCTACCGACTGAGCTAACCGGGCTTAATTCCAAAGCTTTAATAGGAGTAATCTGCCCGGATTTCACATAGGGTCATATATTTATGCGTCTGTTTTTCAAATGAAGATTTTCAGATCTCTGCCACTTTAACTATTTTTACTTGACTTTTTCTTCAAGAGGACTGATTGCATTGCAAGCTATCACTTTGGGTAGCACAATTTTTTTTGCTGCAGCTTTAGAGTAAATATAATATATTATTTCCAGAGAAGTGTGAAATATTAATTAGTTTTAAAGATAATTTATAGATATATTCTTGTTTCTAAGTGTGTAAGTGTAACCAAAGATGAAGTGTCATCTAAATCAATGACTGTTGTGCAATTGAAGCTGTTCATTTGACTGGTGATGCTACTTTTTCCTTAAAATGACTCATTCTTTGACAAGCTGTGAAATTGAGCAGATGAGTGAATGCCTTGCAAACTAAAACATTCCGCCCAATAAGGGACTCAATCCCTTGACCCTCAGATGTCTTCAAGTAATACACTTAAAAGTCTGATGCTCTACCGACTGAGCTAACCAGGCTTAATTCCAAAGCTTTAATAGGAGTAATCTGCCCGGATTTCACATAGGGTCATATATTTATGCGTCTGTTTTTCAAATGAAGATTTTCAGATCTCTGCCACTTTAACTATTTTGACTTGACTTTTTCTTCAAGAGGACTGATTGCATTGCAAGCTATCACTTTGGGAAGCACAATTTTTTTCTGCTGCAGCTTTAGAGTAAATATAATATATTATTTATAGAGAAGTGTGAAATATTAATTAGTTTTAAAGATAATTTACAGATATATTCTTGTTTGTAAGTGTGTAAAACTAACCAAAGATGAATTGTCATCTAAATCAATGCCTGTTGTGCAATTGAAGCTGTTCATTTGACTGGTGATGTTACTTTTTCCTTAAAATGACTCATTGTTTGGAAAACTATGAAATTGAGCAGATGAGTGAATGCCTTGCAACCTAAAACATTCCGCCCAATAAGGGACCCAACCCTTGACCCTCAGATGCCTTCAAGTAATACACTGAAAAGTCTGATGCTCTACTGACTGAGCTAACCGGGCCTAATTCCAAAGCTTTAATAGGAGTAATCTGCCCAGATTTCACATAGGGTCATATATTTATGTGTCTGTTTTTCAAATGAAGATTTTCAGATCTCTGCCACTTTAACTATTTTTACTTGACTTTTTCTTCAAGAGGACTGATTGCATTGCAAGCTATCACTTTGGGAAGCACAATTTTTTTGCTCCAGCTTTAGAGTAAATATAATATATTATTTCTAGAAAAGTGTGAAATATTAATTAGTTTTAAAGATAATTTATAGATATATTCTTGTTTCTAAGTGTGTAAATCTAACCAAAGATGAAGTGTCACCTAAATCAATGCCTGTTGTGCAATTGAAGCTGTTCATTTGACTGGTGATGTTACTTTTTCCTTAAAATGACTCATTGTTTGGAAAACTATGAAATTGAGCAGTTGAGTAAATGCCTTGCAACCTAAAACATTCTGCCCAATAAGGGACTTGAACCCTTGACCCTCAGATGCCTTCAAGTAATACACTTAAAAGTCTGATGCTCTACCTACTGAGCTAACCGGGCTTAATTCCAAAGCTTTAATAGGAGTAATCTGCCCGGATTTCACATAGGGTCATATATTTATGCGTCTGTTTTTCAAATGAAGATTTTCAGATCTCTGCCACGTTAACTATTTTGACTTGACTTTTTCTTCAAGAGGACTGATTGCATTGCAAGCTATCACTTTGGGAAGCACAATATTTTTTTGCTGCAGCTTTAGAGTAAATATAATATATTATTTCCAGTGAAGTGTGAAATATTAATTAGTTTTAAAGATAATTTACAGATATTCTTGTTTCTAAGTGTGTAAACCTAACCAAAGATGAAGTGTCATCTAAATCAATGCCTGTTGTGCAATTGAAGCTGTTCATTTGACTAGTGATGTTACTTTTTCGTTAAAGTGACTCATTCTTTGACAAGCTGTAAAATTGAGCAGATGAGTGAATGCCTTGAAACCTAAAACATTCCGCCCAATAAGGGACTCAAACCCTTGACCCTCAGATGCCTTCAAGTAATACACTTAAAAGTCTGATGCTCTACCGACTGAGCTAACCAGGCTTAATTCCAAAGCTTTAATAGGAGTAATCTGCCCGGATTTCACATAGGGTCATATATTTATGCGTCTGTTTTTCAAATGAAGATTTTCAGATCACTGCCACTTTAACTATTTTGACTTGACTTTTTCTTCAAGAGGACTGATTGCATTGCAAGCTATCACTTTGGGAAGTACAATTTTTTTTGCTGCAGCTTTAGAGTAAATATAATATTTCCAGAGAAGTTTGAAATATTAATTAGTTTTAAAGATAATTTACAGATATTCTTGTTTCTAAGTGTGTAAACCTAACCAAAGATGAAGTGTCATCTAAATCAATGCCTGTTGTGCAATTGAAGCTGTTCATTTGACTAGTGATGTTACTTTTTCCTTAAAGTGACTCATTCTTTGACAAGCTGTGAAATTGAGCAGATGAGTGAATGCCTTGAAACCTAAAACATTCCGCCCAATAAGGGACTTGAACCCTTGACCCTCAGATACCTTCAAGTAATACACTTAAAAGTCTGATGCTCTACCGACTGAGCTAACCAGGCTTAATTCCAAAGCTTTAATAGGAGTAATCTGCCCGGATTTCAACATAGGGTCATATATTTATGCGTCTGTTTTTCAAATGAAGATTTTCAGATCTCTGCCACTTTAACTATTTTGACTTGACTTTTTCTTCAAGAGGACTGATTGCATTGCAAGCTATCACTTTGGGAAGCACAATATTTTTTGCTGCAGCTTTAGAGTAAATATAAGATATTATTTCCAGTGAAGTGTGAAATATTAATTAGTTTTAAAGATAATTTACAGATATATTCTTGTTTCTAAGTGTGTAAACCTAACCAAAGATGAAGTGTCATCTAAATCAATGCCTGTTGTGCAATTGAAGCTGTTCATTTGACTAGTGATGTTACTTTTTCCTTAAAGTGACTCATTCTTTGACAAGCTGTGAAATTGAGCAGATGAGTGAATGCCTTCAAACCTAAAACATTCCGCCCAATAAGGGACTCGAACCCTTGACCATCAGATGCCTTCAAGTAATACACTTAAAAGTCTGATGCTCTACCTACTGAGCTAACCGGGCTTAATTCCAAAGCTTTAATAGGAGTAATCTGCCCGGATTTCACATAGGGTCATATATTTATGCGTCTGTTTTTCAAATGAAGATTTTCAGATCTCTGCCACGTTAACTATTTTGACTTGACTTTTTCTTCAAGAGGACTGATTGCATTGCAAGCTATCACTTTGGGAAGCACAATATTTTTTTGCTGCAGCTTTAGAGTAAATATAATATATTATTTCCAGTGAAGTGTGAAATATTAATTAGTTTTAAAGATAATTTACAGATATTCTTGTTTCTAAGTGTGTAAACCTAACCAAAGATGAAGTGTCATCTAAATCAATGCCTGTTGTGCAATTGAAGCTGTTCATTTGACTAGTGATGTTACTTTTTCCTTAAAGTGACTCATTCTTTGACAAGCTGTGAAATTGAGCAGATGAGTGAATGCCTTGAAACCTAAAACATTCCGCCCAATAAGGGACTCAAACCCTTGACCCTCAGATGCCTTCAAGTAATACACTTAAAAGTCTGATGCTCTACCGACTGAGCTAACCAGGCTTAATTCCAAAGCTTTAATAGGAGTAATCTGCCCGGATTTCACATAGGGTCATATATTTATGCGTCTGTTTTTCAAATGAAGATTTTCAGATCTCTGCCACTTTAACTATTTTGACTTGACTTTTTCTTCAAGAGGACTGATTGCATTGCAAGCTATCACTTTGGGAAGTACAATTTTTTTTGCTGCAGCTTTAGAGTAAATATAATATTTCCAGAGAAGTTTGAAATATTAATTAGTTTTAAAGATAATTTACAGATATTCTTGTTTCTAAGTGTGTAAACCTAACCAAAGATGAAGTGTCATCTAAATCAATGCCTGTTGTGCAATTGAAGCTGTTCATTTGACTAGTGATGTTACTTTTTCCTTAAAGTCAGTCATTCTTTGACAAGCTGTGAAATTGAGCAGATGAGTGAATGCCTTGAAACCTAAAACATTCCGCCCAATAAGGGACTCGACCCCTTGACCCTCAGATGCCTTCAAGTAATACACTTAAAAGTCTGATGCTCTACCGACTGAGCTAACCGGGCTTAATACCAAAGCTTTAAAAGGAGTAATCTGCCCGGATTTCACATAGGGTCATATATTTATGCGTCTGTTTTTCAAATGAAGATTTTCAGATCTCTGCCACTTTAACTATTTTGACTTGACTTTTTCTTCAAGAGGACTGATTGCATTGCAAGCTATCACTTTGGGAAGCACAATTTTTTTTGCTGCAGCTTTAGAGTAAATATAATATATTATTTCCAGAGAAGTGTGAAATATTAATTAGTTTTAAAGATAATTTACAGATATTCTTGTTTCTAAGTGTGTAAGTGTAACCAAAGATGAAGTGTCATCTAAATCAATGCCTGTTGTGCAATTGAAGCTGTTCATTTGACTAGTGATGTTACTTTTTCCTTAAAGTGACTCATTCTTTGACAAGCTGTGAAATTGAGCAGATGAGTGAATGCCTTGAAACCTAAAACATTCCGCCCAATAAGGGACTCAAACCCTTGACCCTCAGATGCCTTCAAGTAATACACTTAAAAGTCTGATGCTCTACCGACTGAGCTAACCAGGCTTAATTCCAAAGCTTTAATAGGAGTAATCTACCCGGATTTCACATAGGGTCATATATTTATGCGTCTGTTTTTCAAATGAAGATTTTCAGATCTCTGCCACTTTAACTATTTTGACTTGACTTTTTCTTCAAGAGGACTGATTGCATTGCAAGCTATCACTTTGGGAAGTACAATTTTTTTTACTGCAGCTTTAGAGTAAATATAATATTTCCAGAGAAGTTTGAAATATTAATTAGTTTTAAAGATATTTTACAGATATTCTTGTTTCTAAGTGTGTAAACCTAACCAAAGATGAAGTGTCATCTAAATCAATGCCTGTTGTGCAATTGAAGCTGTTCATTTGACTAGTGATGTTACTTTTTCCTTAAAGTGACTCATTCTTTGACAAGCTGTGAAATTGAGCAGATGAGTGAATGCCTTGAAACCTAAAACATTCCGCCCAATAAGGGACTCGAACCCTTGACCCTCAGATGCCTTCAAGTAATACACTTAAAAGTCTGATGCTCTACCGACTGAGCTAACCGGGCTTAATTCCAAAGCTTTAATAGGAGTAATCTGCCCAGATTTCACATAGGGTCATATATTTATGCGTCTGTTTTTCAAATGAAGATTTTCAGATCTCTGCCACTTTAACTATTTTGACTTGACTTTTTCTTCAAGAGGACTGATTGCATTGCAAGCTATCACTTTGGGAAGCACAATTTTTTTTGCTGCAGCTTTAGAGTAAATACAATATATTATTTCCAGAGAAGTGTGAAATATTAATTAGTTTTAAAGATAATTTATAGATATATTCTTGTTTCTAAGTGTGTAAATGTAACCAAAGATGAAGTGTCATCTAAATGAATGACTGTTGTGCAATTGAAGCTGTTCATTTGACTGGTGATGCTACTTTTTCCTTAAAATGACTCATTCTTTGACAAGCTGTGAAATTGAGCAGATGAGTGAATGCCTTGCAAACTAAAACATTCCGCCCAATAAGGGACTCAAACCCTTGACCCTCAGATGTCTTCAAGTAATACACTTAAAAGTCTGATGCTCTACCGACTGAGCTAACCAGGCTTAATTCCAAAGCTTTAATAGGAGTAATCTGCCCGGATTTCACATAGGGTCATATATTTATGCGTCTGTTTTTCAAATGAAAATTTTCAGATCTCTGCCACTTTAACTATTTTGACTTGACTTTTTCTTCAAGAGGACTGATTGCATTGCAAGCTATCACTTTGGGAAGTACAATTTTTTTACTGCAGCTTTAGAGTAAATATAATATTTCCAGAGAAGTTTGAAATATTAATTAGTTTTAAAGATAATTTACAGATATTCTTGTTTCTAAGTGTGTAAACCTAACCAAAGATGAAGTGTCATCTAAATCAATGCCTGTTGTGCAATTGAAGCTGTTCATTTGACTAGTGATGTTACTTTTTCCTTAAAGTGACTCATTCTTTGACAAGCTGTGAAATTGAGCAGATGAGTGAATGCCTTGAAACCTAAAACATTCCGCCCAATAAGGGACTCGAACCCTTGACCCTCAGATGCCTTCAAGTAATACACTTAAAAGTCTGATGCTCTACCGACTGAGCTAACCGGGCTAAATTCCAAAGCTTTAATAGGAGTAATCTACCCGGATTTCACATAGGGTCATATATTTATGCGTCTGTTTTTCAAATGAAGATTTTCAGATCTCTGCCACTTTAACTATTTTGACTTGACTTTTTCTTCAAGAGGACTGATTGCATTGCAAGCTATCACTTTGGGAAACACAATTTTTTTTTGCTGCAGCTTTAGAGTAAATATAATATATTATTTATAGAGAAGTGTGAAATATTAATTAGTTTTAAAGATAATTTACAGATATATTCTTGTTTCTAAGTGTGTAAATCTAACCAAAGATGAATTGTCATCTAAATCAATGCCTGTTGTGCAATTGAAGCTGTTCATTTGACTGGTGATGTTACTTTTTCCTTAAAATGACTCATTGTTTGGAAAACTATGAAATTGAGCAGATGAGTGAATGCCTTGCAACCTAAAACATTCCGCCCAATAAGGGACTTGAACCCTTGACCCTCAGATGCCTTCAAGTAATACACTTAAAAGTCTGATGCTCTACCGACTGAGCTAACCGGGCTTAATTCCAAAGCTATAATAGGAGTAATCTGCCCGGATTTCACATAGGGTCATATATTTATGCGTCTGTTTTTCAAATGAAGATTTTCAGATCTCTGCCACGTTAACTATTTTGACTTGACTTTTTCTTCAAGAGGACTGATTGCATTGCAAGCTATCACTTTGGGAAGCACAATTTTTTTTGCTGCAGCTTGAGAGTAAATATAATATATTATTTCCAGAGAAGTGTGAAATATTAATTAGTTTTAAAGATAATTTATAGATATATTCTTGTTTCTAAGTGTGTAAATCTAACCAAAGATGAATTGTCATCTAAATCAATGCCTGTTGTGCAATTGAAGCTGTTCATTTGACTGGTGATGTTACTTTTTCCTTAAAATGACTGATTGTTTGTCAAGCTATAAAATTGAGCAGATGAGTGAATGCCTCGCAACCTAAAACATTCCACCCAATAAGGGACTTGAACCCTTGACCCTCAGATGCCTTCAAGTAATACACTTAAAAGTCTGATGCTCTACCGACTAAGCTAACCAGGCTAAATTCCAAAGCTTTAATAGGAGTAATCTGCCCGGATTTCACATAGGGTCATATATTTATGCGTCTGTTTTTCAAATGAAGATTTTCAGATCTCTGCCACGTTAACTATTTTGACTTGACTTTTTCTTCAAGAGGACTGATTGCATTGCAAGCTATCACTTTGGGAAGCACAATATTTTTTTGCTGCAGCTTTAGAGTAAATATAATATATTATTTCCAGTGAAGTGTGAAATATTAATTAGTTTTAAAGATAATTTACAGATATATTCTTGTTTCTAAGTGTGTAAATCTAACCAAAGATGAAGTGTCATCTAAATCAATGCCTGTTGTGCAATTGAAGCTGTTCATTTGACTGGTGATGTTACTTTTACCTTAAAATGACTCATTGTTTGGAAAACTATGAAATTGAGCAGTTGAGTGAATGCCTTGCAACCTAAAACATTCCGCCCAATAAGAGACTTCAACCCTTGACCCTCAGATGCCTTCAAGTAATACACTTAAAAGTCTGATGCTCTACCGACTGAGCTAACCAGGCTTAATTCCAAAGCTTTAATAGGAGTAATCTGCCCGGATTTCACATAGCGTCATATATTTATGTGTCTGTTTTTCAAATGAAGATTTTCAGATCTCTGCCACTTTAACTATTTTGACTTGACTTTTTCTTCAAGAGGACTGATTGCATTGCAAGCTATCACTTTGGGAAACACAATTTTTTTTGCTGCAGCTTTAGAGTAAATATAATATATTATTTATAGAGAAGTGTGAAATATTAATTAGTTTTAAAGATAATTTACAGATATATTCTTGTTTCTAAGTGTGTAAATCTAACCAAAGATGAAGTGTCATCTAAATCAATGCCTGTTGTGCAATTGAAGCTGTTCATTTGACTGGTGATGTTACTTTTTCCTTAAAATGACTGATTGTTTGTCAAGCTATAAAATTGAGCAGATGAGTGAATGCCTCGCAACCTAAAACATTCCGCCCAATAAGGGACTGGAACCCTTGACCCTCAGATGCCTTCAAGTAATACACTTAAAAGTCTGATGCTCTACCGACTGAGCTAACCTGGCTTAATTCCAAAGCTTTAATAGGAGTAATCTGCCCGGATTTCACATAGGGTCATATATTTATGCGTCTGTTTTTCAAATGAAGATTTTCAGATCTCTGCCACGTTAACTATTTTGACTTGACTTTTTCTTCAAGAGGACTGATTGCATTGCAAGCTATCACTTTGGGAAGCACAATATTTTTTTGCTGCAGCTTTAAAGTAAATATAATATATTATTTCCAGTGAAGTGTGAAATATTAATTAGTTTTAAAGATAATTTACAGATATATTCTTGTTTCTAAGTGTGTAAATGTAACCAAAGATGAAGTGTCATCCAAATCAATGACTGTTGTGCAATTGAAGCTGTTCATTTGACTGGTGATGCTACTTTTTCCTTAAAATGACTCATTCTTTGACAAGCTGTGAAATTGAGCAGATGAGTGAATGCCTTGGAAACTAAAACATTCCGCCCAATAAGGGACTCGAACCCTTGACCCTCAGATGCCTTCAAGTAATACACTTAAAAGTCTGATGATCTACAGACTGAGCTAACCAGGCTTAATACCAAAGCTTTAATAGGAGTAATCTGCCCGGATTTCACATAGGGTCATATATTTATGCGTCTGTTTTTCAAATGAAGATTTTCAGATCTCTGCCACTTTAGCCATTTTGACTTGACATTTTCTTCAAGAGGACTGATTGCATTGCAAGCTATCACTTTGGGAAGCACATTTTTTTTGCCTCAGCTTTAGAGTAAATATAATATATTATTTATAGAGAAGTGTGAAATATTAATTAGTTTTAAAGATAATTTACAGATATATTCTTGTTTCTAAGTGTGTAAATCTAACCAAAGATGAAGTGTCATCTAAATCAATGCCTGTTGTGCAATTGAAGCTGTTCATTTGACTGGTGATGTTACTTTTTCCTTAAAATGACTCATTGTTTGGAAAACTATGAAATTGAGCAGTTGAGTGAATGCCTTGCAACCTAAAACATTCCGCCCAATAAGAGACTTCAACCCTTGACCCTCAGATGCCTTCAAGTAATACACTTAAAAGTCTGATGCTCTACCGACTGAGCTAACCAGGCTTAATTCCAAAGCTTTAATAGGAGTAATCTGCCCGGATTTCACATAGCGTCATATATTTATGTGTCTGTTTTTCAAATGAAGATTTTCAGATCTCTGCCACTTTAACTATTTTAACTTGACTTTTTCTTCAAGAGGACTGATTGCATTGCAAGCTATCACTTTGGGAAGCACAATATTTTTTTGCTGTATTGTTTATTTGGGGTTTAACGTCGCTTTCAACACTGTACAGGTCATATCACGACGGGTAGTTGGAAGGGCAGAGGAAACCAGTACATAGAGTTCGCTAGGGTTGTGTACTGTAAACTGCCAACCAACGGCAAGCAACTACCAGCTTTCCCACTTACGGCCATGACGGGGATCAATCCCTGGCTGCAGAGGTGGGAGGCGAGAGTGTTACCACTCTGCCACCGTGGCCCCTTTTTTTTTTTTGCTGTAGCTTTAGAGTAAATATAATATATTATTTCCAGTGAAGTGTGAAATATTAATTAGTTTTAAAGATAATTTACAGATATATTCTTGTTTCTAAGTGTGTAAATGTAACCAAAGATGAAGTGTCATCTAAATCAATGACTGTTGTGCAATTGATGCTTTTCATTTTACTGGTGATGTTACTTTTTCCTTAAAATGACTCATTCTTTGACAAGCTGTGAAATTGAGCAGATGAGTGAATGCCTTGCAACCTAAAACATTCCGCCCAATAAGGCACTCGAACCCTTGACCCTCAGATGCCTTCAAGTAATACACTTAAAAGTCTGATGCTCTACCAACTGAGCTAACCAGGCTTAATTCCAAAGCTTTAATAGGAGTAATCTGCCCGGATTTCACATAGGGTCATATATTTATGCGTCTGTTTTTCAAATGAAGATTTTCAGATCTCTGCCACTTTAACTATTTTGACTTGACTTTTTCTTCAAGAGGACTGATTGCATTGCAAGCTATCACTTTGGGAAACACAATGTTTTTTGCTGCAGCTTTAGAGTAAATATAATATATTATTTATAGAGAAGTGTGAAATATTAATTAGTTTTAAAGATAATTTACAGATATATTCTTGTTTCTAAGTGTGTAAATCTAACCAAAGATGAAGTGTCATCTAAATCAATGCCTGTTGTGCAATTGAAGCTGTTCATTTGACTGGTGATGTTACTTTTTCCTTAAAATGACTGATTGTTTGTCAAGCTATAAAATTGAGCAGATGAGTGAATGCCTTGCAACCTAAAACATTCCGCCCAATAAGGGACTTGAACCTTTGACCCTCAGATGCCTTCAAGTAATACACTTAAAAGTCTGATGCTCTACCGACTGAGCTAACCGGGCTTAATTCCAAAGCTTTAATAGGAGTAATCTGCCCGGATTTCACATAGGGTCATATATTTATGCGTCTGTTTTTCAAATGAAGATTTTCAGATCTCTGCCACGTTAACTATTTTGACTTGACTTTTTCTTCAAGAGGACTGATTGCATTGCAAGCTATCACTTTGGGAAGCACAATATTTTTTTGCTGCAGCTTTAGAGTAAATATAATATATTATTTCCAGTGAAGTGTGAAATATGAATTAGTTTTAAAGATAATTTACAGATATATTCTTGTTTCTAAGTGTGTAAATGTAACCAAAGATGAAGTGTCATCCAAATCAATGACTGTTGTGCAATTGAAGCTGTTCATTTGACTGGTGATGCTACTTTTTCCTTAAAATGACTGATTGTTTGTCAAGCTATAAAATTGAGCAGATGAGTGAATGCCTTGCAACCTAAAACAAGCTGTGAAATTGAGCAGATGAGTGAATACCTTGGAAACTAAAACATTCCGCCCAATAAGGGACTCGAACCCTTGACCCTCAGATGCCTTCAAGTAATACACTTAAAAGTCTGATGATCTACAGACTGAGCTAACCAGGCTTAATTCCAAAGCTTTAATAGGAGTAATCTGCCCGGATTTCACATAGGGTCATATATTTATGCGTCTGTTTTTCAAATGAAGATTTTCAGATCTCTACCACTTTAACCATTTTGACTTGACTTTTTCTTCAAGAGGACTGATTGCATTCCAAGCTATCACTTTGGGAAGCACAATATTTTTTTGCTGCAGCTTTAGAGTAAATATAATATATTATTTCCAGTGAAGTGTGAAATATTAATTAGTTTTAAAGATAATTTACAGATATATTCTTGTTTCTAAGTGTGTAAATCTAACCAAAGATGAAGTGTCATCTAAATCAATGCCTGTTGTGCAATTGAAGCTGTTCATTTGACTGGTGATGTTACTTTTTCCTTAAAATGACTGATTGTTTGGAAAACTATGAAATTGAGCAGTTGAGTGAATGCCTTGCAACCTAAACCATTCCGCCCAATAAGAGACTCCAACCCTTGACCCTCAGATGCCTTCAAGTAATACACTTAAAAGTCTGATGCTCTACCGACTGAGCTAACCAGGCTTAATTCCAAATCTTTAATAGGAGTAATCTGCCCGGATTTCACATAGCGTCATATATTTATGTGTCTGTTTTGCAAATGAAGATTTTCAGATCTCTGCCACTTTAACTATTTTAACTTGACTTTTTCTTCAAGAGGACTGATTGCATTGCAAGCTATCACTTTGGGAAGCACAATATTTTTTTGCTGTATTGTTTATTTGGGGTTTAACGTCGCTTTCAACACTGTACAGGTCATATCACGACGGGTAGTTGGAAGGGCAGAGGAAACCAGTACATAGAGTTCGCTAGGGTTGTGTACTGTAAACTGCCAACCAACGGCAAGCAACTACCAGCTTTCCCACTTACGGCCATGACGGGGATCGATCCCTGGCTGCAGAGGTGGGAGGCGAGAGTGTTACCACTCTGCCACCGTGGCCCCTTTTTTTTTTTTGCTGTAGCTTTAGAGTAAATATAATATATTATTTCCAGTGAAGTGTGAAATATTAATTAGTTTTAAAGATAATTTACAGATATATTCTTGTTTCTAAGTGTGTAAATGTAACCAAAGATGAAGTGTCATCTAAATCAATGACTGTTGTGCAATTGAAGCTTTTCATTTTACTGGTGATGTTACTTTTTCCTTAAAATGACTCATTCTTTGACAAGCTGTGAAATTGAGCAGATGAGTGAATGCCTTGCAACCTAAAACATTCCGCCCAATAAGGCACTCGAACCCTTGACCCTCAGATGCCTTCAAGTAATACACTTAAAAGTCTGATGCTCTACCAACTGAGCTAACCAGGCTTAATTCCAAAGCTTTAATAGGAGTAATCTGCCCAGATTTCACATAGGGTCATATATTTATGCGTCTGTTTTTCAAATGAAGATTTTCAGATCTCTGCCACTTTAACTATTTTGACTTGACTTTTTCTTCAAGAGGACTGATTGCATTGCAAGCTATCACTTTGGGAAACACAATGTTTTTTGCTGCAGCTTTAGAGTAAATATAATATATTATTTATAGAGAAGTGTGAAATATTAATTAGTTTTAAAGATAATTTACAGATATATTCTTGTTTCTAAGTGTGTAAATCTAACCAAAGATGAAGTGTCATCTAAATCAATGCCTGTTGTGCAATTGAAGCTGTTCATTTGACTGGTGATGTTACTTTTTCCTTAAAATGACTGATTGTTTGTCAAGCTATAAAATTGAGCAGATGAGTGAATGCCTGGCAACCTAAAACATTCCGCCCAATAAGGGACTTGAACCCTTGACCCTCAGATGCCTTCAAGTAATACACTTAAAAGTCTGATGCTCTACCGACTGAGCTAACCGGGCTTAATTCCAAAGCTTTAATAGGAGTAATCTGCCCGGATTTCACATAGGGTCATATATTTATGCGTCTGTTTTTCAAATGAAGATTTTCAGATCTCTGCCACGTTAACTATTTTGACTTGACTTTTTCTTCAAGAGGACTGATTGCATTGCAAGCTATCACTTTGGGAAGCACAATATTTTTTTGCTGCAGCTTTAGAGTAAATATAATATATTATTTCCAGTGAAGTGTGAAATATTAATTAGTTTTAAAGATAATTTACAGATATATTCTTGTTTCTAAGTGTGTAAATGTAACCAAAGATGAAGTGTCATCCAAATCAATGACTGTTGTGCAATTGAAGCTGTTCATTTGACTGGTGATGCTACTTTTTCCTTAAAATGACTTATTGTTTGTCAAGCTATAAAATTGAGCAGATGAGTGAATGCCTCGCAACCTAAAACAAGCTGTGAAATTGAGCAGATGAGTGAATACCTTGGAAACTAAAACATTCCGCCCAATAAGGGACTCGAACCCTTGACCCTCAGATGCCTTCAAGTAATACACTTAAAAGTCTGATGATCTACAGACTGAGCTAACCAGGCTTAATACCAAAGCTTTAATAGGAGTAATCTGCCCGGATTTCACATAGGGTCATATATTTATGCGTCTGTTTTTCAAATGAAGATTTTCAGATCTCTACCACTTTAACCATTTTGACTTGACTTTTTCTTCAAGAGGACTGATTGCATTCCAAGCTATCACTTTGGGAAGCACAATATTTTTTTGCTGCAGCTTTAGAGTAAATATAATATATTATTTCCAGTGAAGTGTGAAATATTAATTAGTTTTAAAGATAATTTACAGATATATTCTTGTTTCTAAGTGTGTAAATCTAACCAAAGATGAAGTGTCATCTAAATCAATGCCTGTTGTGCAATTGAAGCTGTTCATTTGACTGGTGATGTTACTTTTTCCTTAAAATGACTGATTGTTTGGAAAACTATGAAATTGAGCAGTTGAGTGAATGCCTTGCAACCTAAACCATTCCGCCCAATAAGATACTCCAACCCTTGACCCTCAGATGCCTTCAAGTAATACACTTAAAAGTCTGATGCTCTACCGACTGAGCTAACCAGGCTTAATTCCAAAGCTTTAATAGGAGTAATCTGCCCGGATTTCACATAGGGTCATATATTTATGTGTCTGTTTTTCAAATGAAGATTTTCAGATCTCTGCCACTTTAACTATTTTAACTTGACTTTTTCTTCAAGAGGACTGATTGCATTGCAAGCTATCACTTTGAGAAGCACAATTTTTTTTGCTGCAGCTTTAGAGTAAATATAATATATTATTTCCAGAGAAGTGTGAAATATTAATTAGTTTTAAAGATAATTTATAGATATATTCTTGTTTCTAAGTGTGTAAATCTAACCAAAGATGAAGTGTTATCTAAATCAATGCCTGTTGTGCAATTGAAGCTGTTCATTTGACTGGTGATGTTGCTTTTTCCTTAAAATGACTGATTGTTTGTCAAGCTATAAAATTGAGCAGATGAGTGAATGCCTCGCAACCTAAAATATTCCTCCCAATATTGGACTTGAACCATTGACCCTCAGATGCCTTCAAGTAATACACTTAAAAGTCTGATGCTCTACCGACTGAGCTAACCTGGCTTAATTCCAAAGCTTTAATAGGAGTAATCTGCCCAGATTTCACATATTGTCATATATTTATGCGTCTTTTTCAAATGAAGATTTTCAGATCTCTGCCACTTTAACTATTTTGACTTGACTTTTTCTTCAAGAGGACTGATTGCATTGCAAGCTATCACTTTGGGAAGCACAATTTTTTTTGCCTCAGCTTTAGAGTAAATATAATATATTATTCATAGAGAAGTGTGAAATATTAATTAGTTTTAAAGATAATTTACAGATATATTCTTGTTTCTAAGTGTGTAAATCTAACCAAAGATGAAGTGTCATCTAAATCAATGCCTGTTGTGCAATTGAAGCTGTTCATTTGACTGGTGATGTTACTTTTTCCTTAAAATGACTCATTGTTTGGAAAACTATGAAATTGAGCAGTTGAGTGAATGCCTTGCAACCTAAAACATTCCGCCCAATAAGAGACTCCAACCCTTGACCCTCAGATGCCTTCAAGTAATACACTTAAAAGTCTGATGCTCTACCGACTGAGCTAACCAGGCTTAATTCCAAAGCTTTAATAGGAGTATTCTGCCCGGATTTCACATAGGGTCATATATTTATGTGTCTGTTTTTCAAATGAAGATTTTCAGATCTCTGCCACTTTAACTATTTTGACTTGACTTTTTCTTCAAGAGGACTGATTGCATTGCAAGCTATCACTTTGGGAAACACAATGTTTTTTGCTGCAGCTTTAGAGTAAATATAATATATTATTTATAGAGAAGTGTGAAATATTAATTAGTTTTAAAGATAATTTACAGATATATTCTTGTTTCTAAGTGTGTAAATCTAACCAAAGATGAAGTGTCATCTAAATCAATGCCTGTTGTGCAATTGAAGCTGTTCATTTGACTGGTGATGTTACTTTTTCCTTAAAATGACTCATTGTTTGGAAAACTATGAAATTGAGCAGTTGAGTGAATGCCTTGCAACCTAAAACATTCCACCCAATAAGAGACTCCAACCCTTGACCCTCAGATGCCTTCAAGTAATACACTTAAAAGTCTGATGCTCTACCGACTGAGCTAACCAGGCTTAATTCCAAGGCTTTAATAGGAGTAATCTGCCCGGATTTCACATAGGGTCATATATTTATGTGTCTGTTTTTCAAATGAAGATTTTCAGATCTCTGCCACTTTAACTATTTTGACTTGACTTTTTCTTCAAGAGGACTGATTGCATTGCAAGCTATCACTTTGGGAAACACAATGTTTTTTGCTGCAGCTTTAGAGTAAATATAATATATTATTTATAGAGAAGTGTGAAATATTAATTAGTTTTAAAGATAATTTACAGATATATTCTTGTTTCTAAGTGTGTAAATCTAACCAAAGATGAAGTGTCATCTAAATCAATGCCTGTTGTGCAATTGAAGCTGTTCATTTGACTGGTGATGTTACTTTTTCCTTAAAATGACTCATTGTTTGGAAAACTATGAAATTGAGCAGTTGAGTGAATGCCTTGCAACCTAAAACATTCCGCCCAATAAGAGACTCCAACCCTTGACCCTCAGATGCCTTCAAGTAATACACTTAAAAGTCTGATGCTCTACCGACTGAGCTAACCAGGCTTAATTCCAAAGCTTTAATAGGAGTATTCTGCCCGGATTTCACATAGGGTCATATATTTATGTGTCTGTTTTTCAAATGAAGATTTTCAGATCTCTGCCACTTTAACTATTTTGACTTGACTTTTTCTTCAAGAGGACTGATTGCATTGCAAGCTATCACTTTGGGAAACACAATGTTTTTTGCTGCAGCTTTAGAGTAAATATAATATATTATTTATAGAGAAGTGTGAAATATTAATTAGTTTTAAAGATAATTTACAGATATATTCTTGTTTCTAAGTGTGTAAATGTAACCAAAGATGAAGTGTCATCTAAATCAATGACTGTTGTGCAATTGAAGCTTTTCATTTTACTGGTGATGTTACTTTTTCCTTAAAATGACTCATTCTTTGACAAGCTGTGAAATTGAGCAGATGAGTGAATTCCTTGCAACCTAAAACATTCCGCCCAATAAGGCACTCGAACCCTTGACCCTCAGATGCCTTCAAGTAATACACTTAAAAGTCTGATGCTCTACCAACTGAGCTAACCAGGCTTAATTCCAAAGCTTTAATAGGAGTAATCTGCCCGGATTTCACATAGGGTCATATATTTATGCGTCTGTTTTTCAAATGAAGATTTTCAGATCTCTGCCACTTTAACTATTTTGACTTGACTTTTTCTTCAAGAGGACTGATTGCATTGCAAGCTATCACTTTGGGAAACACAATGTTTTTTGCTGCAGCTTTAGAGTAAATATAATATATTATTTATAGAGAAGTGTGAAATATTAATTAGTTTTAAAGATAATTTACAGATATATTCTTGTTTCTAAGTGTGTAAATCTAACCAAAGATGAAGTGTCATCTAAATCAATGCCTGTTGTGCAATTGAAGCTGTTCATTTGACTGGTGATGTTACTTTTTCCTTAAAATGACTGATTGTTTGTCAAGCTATAAAATTGAGCAGATGAGTGAATGCCTCGCAACCTAAAACATTCTGCCCAATAAGGGACTTGAACCCTTGACCCTCAGATGCCTTCAAGTAATACACTTAAAAGTCTGATGCTCTACCGACTGAGCTAACCGGGCTTAATTCCAAAGCTTTAATAGGAGTAATCTGCCCGGATTTCACATAGGGTCATATATTTATGCGTCTGTTTTTCAAATGAAGATTTTCAGATCTCTGCCACGTTAACTATTTTGACTTGACTTTTTCTTCAAGAGGACTGATTGCATTGCAAGCTATCACTTTGGGAAGCACAATATTTTTTTGCTGCAGCTTTAGAGTAAATATAATATATTATTTCCAGTGAAGTGTGAAATATTAATTAGTTTTAAAGATAATTTACAGATATATTCTTGTTTCTAAGTGTGTAAATGTAACCAAAGATGAAGTGTCATCCAAATCAATGACTGTTGTGCAATTGAAGCTGTTCATTTGACTGGTGATGCTACTTTTTCCTTAAAATGACTGATTGTTTGTCAAGCTATAAAATTGAGCAGATGAGTGAATGCCTCGCAACCTAAAACAAGCTGTGAAATTGAGCAGATGAGTGAATACCTTGGAAACTAAAACATTCCGCCCAATAAGGGACTCGAACCCTTGACCCTCAGATGCCTTCAAGTAATACACTTAAAAGTCTGATGATCTACAGACTGAGCTAACCAGGCTTAATTCCAAAGCTTTAATAGGAGTAATCTGCCCGGATTTCACATAGGGTCATATATTTATGCGTCTGTTTTTCAAATGAAGATTTTCAGATCTCTACCACTTTAACCATTTTGACTTGACTTTTTCTTCAAGAGGACTGATTGCATTCCAAGCTATCACTTTGGGAAGCACAATATTTTTTTGCTGCAGCTTTAGAGTAAATATAATATATTATTTCCAGTGAAGTGTGAAATATTAATTAGTTTTAAAGATAATTTACAGATATATTCTTGTTTCTAAGTGTGTAAATCTAACCAAAGATGAAGTGTCATCTAAATCAATGCCTGTTGTGCAATTGAAGCTGTTCATTTGACTGGTGATGTTACTTTTTCCTTAAAATGACTGATTGTTTGGAAAACTATGAAATTGAGCAGTTGAGTGAATGCCTTGCAACCTAAACCATTCCGCCCAATAAGAGACTCCAACCCTTGACCCTCAGATGCCTTCAAGTAATACACTTAAAAGTCTGATGCTCTACCGACTGAGCTAACCAGGCTTAATTCCAAAGCTTTAATAGGAGTAATCTGCCCGGATTTCACATAGGGTCATATATTTATGTGTCTGTTTTTCAAATGAAGATTTTCAGATCTCTGCCACTTTAACTATTTTAACTTGACTTTTTCTTCAAGAGGACTGATTGCATTGCAAGCTATCACTTTGAGAAGCACAATTTTTTTTGCTGCAGCTTTAGAGTAAATATAATATATTATTTCCAGAGAAGTGTGAAATATTAATTAGTTTTAAAGATAATTTATAGATATATTCTTGTTTCTAAGTGTGTAAATCTAACCAAAGATGAAGTGTTATCTAAATCAATGCCTGTTGTGCAATTGAAGCTGTTCATTTGACTGGTGATGTTGCTTTTTCCTTAAAATGACTGATTGTTTGTCAAGCTATAAAATTGAGCAGATGAGTGAATGCCTCGCAACCTAAAATATTCCTCCCAATATTGGACTTGAACCATTGACCCTCAGATGCCTTCAAGTAATACACTTAAAAGTCTGATGCTCTACCGACTGAGCTAACCTGGCTTAATTCCAAAGCTTTAATAGGAGTAATCTGCCCAGATTTCACATATTGTCATATATTTATGCGTCTTTTTCAAATGAAGATTTTCAGATCTCTGCCACTTTAACTATTTTGACTTGACTTTTTCTTCAAGAGGACTGATTGCATTGCAAGCTATCACTTTGGGAAGCACAATTTTTTTTGCCTCAGCTTTAGAGTAAATATAATATATTATTTATAGAGAAGTGTGAAATATTAATTAGTTTTAAAGATAATTTACAGATATATTCTTGTTTCTAAGTGTGTAAATCTAACCAAAGATGAAGTGTCATCTAAATCAATGCCTGTTGTGCAATTGAAGCTGTTCATTTGACTGGTGATGTTACTTTTTCCTTAAAATGACTCATTGTTTGGAAAACTATGAAATTGAGCAGTTGAGTGAATGCCTTGCAACCTAAAACATTCCGCCCAATAAGAGACTCCAACCCTTGACCCTCAGATGCCTTCAAGTAATACACTTAAAAGTCTGATGCTCTACCGACTGAGCTAACCAGGCTTAATTCCAAAGCTTTAATAGGAGTATTCTGCCCGGATTTCACATAGGGTCATATATTTATGTGTCTGTTTTTCAAATGAAGATTTTCAGATCTCTGCCACTTTAACTATTTTGACTTGACTTTTTCTTCAAGAGGACTGATTGCATTGCAAGCTATCACTTTGGGAAACACAATGTTTTTTGCTGCAGCTTTAGAGTAAATATAATATATTATTTATAGAGAAGTGTGAAATATTAATTAGTTTTAAAGATAATTTACAGATATATTCTTGTTTCTAAGTGTGTAAATCTAACCAAAGATGAAGTGTCATCTAAATCAATGCCTGTTGTGCAATTGAAGCTGTTCATTTGACTGGTGATGTTACTTTTTCCTTAAAATGACTCATTGTTTGGAAAACTATGAAATTGAGCAGTTGAGTGAATGCCTTGCAACCTAAAACATTCCGCCCAATAAGAGACTCCAACCCTTGACCCTCAGATGCCTTCAAGTAATACACTTAAAAGTCTGATGCTCTACCGACTGAGCTAACCAGGCTTAATTCCAAGGCTTTAATAGGAGTAATCTGCCCGGATTTCACATAGGGTCATATATTTATGTGTCTGTTTTTCAAATGAAGATTTTCAGATCTCTGCCACTTTAACTATTTTGACTTGACTTTTTCTTCAAGAGGACTGATTGCATTGCAAGCTATCACTTTGGGAAACACAATGTTTTTTGCTGCAGCTTTAGAGTAAATATAATATATTATTTATAGAGAAGTGTGAAATATTAATTAGTTTTAAAGATAATTTACAGATATATTCTTGTTTCTAAGTGTGTAAATCTAACCAAAGATGAAGTGTCATCTAAATCAATGCCTGTTGTGCAATTGAAGCTGTTCATTTGACTGGTGATGTTACTTTTTCCTTAAAATGACTCATTGTTTGGAAAACTATGAAATTGAGCAGTTGAGTGAATGCCTTGCAACCTAAAACATTCCGCCCAATAAGAGACTCCAACCCTTGACCCTCAGATGCCTTCAAGTAATACACTTAAAAGTCTGATGCTCTACCGACTGAGCTAACCAGGCTTAATTCCAAAGCTTTAATAGGAGTATTCTGCCCGGATTTCACATAGGGTCATATATTTATGTGTCTGTTTTTCAAATGAAGATTTTCAGATCTCTGCCACTTTAACTATTTTGACTTGACTTTTTCTTCAAGAGGACTGATTGCATTGCAAGCTATCACTTTGGGAAACACAATGTTTTTTGCTGCAGCTTTAGAGTAAATATAATATATTATTTATAGAGAAGTGTGAAATATTAATTAGTTTTAAAGATAATTTACAGATATATTCTTGTTTCTAAGTGTGTAAATCTAACCAAAGATGAAGTGTCATCTAAATCAATGCCTGTTGTGCAATTGAAGCTGTTCATTTGACTGGTGATGTTACTTTTTCCTTAAAATGACTGATTGTTTGGAAAACTATGAAATTGAGCAGTTGAGTGAATGCCTTGCAACCTAAAACATTCCGCCCAATAAGAGACTCCAACCCTTGACCCTCAGATGCCTTCAAGTAATACACTTAAAAGTCTGATGCTCTACCGACTGAGCTAGCCAGGCTTAATTACAAGGCTTTAATAGGAGTAATCTGCCCGGATTTCACATAGGGTCATATATTTATGTGTCTGTTTTTCAAATGAAGATTTTCAGATCTCTGCCACTTTAACTATTTTGACTTGACTTTTTCTTCAAGAGGACTGATTGCATTGCAAGCTATCACTTTGGGAAACACAATGTTTTTTGCTGCAGCTTTAGAGTAAATATAATATATTATTTATAGAGAAGTGTGAAATATTAATTAGTTTTAAAGATAATTTACAGATATATTCTTGTTTCTAAGTGTGTAAATCTAACCAAAGATGAAGTGTCATCTAAATCAATGCCTGTTGTGCAATTGAAGCTGTTCATTTGACTGGTGATGTTACTTTTTCCTTAAAATGACTCATTGTTTGGAAAACTATGAAATTGAGCAGTTGAGTGAATGCCTTGCAACCTAAAACATTCCGCCCAATAAGAGACTCCAACCCTTGACCCTCAGATGCCTTCAAGTAATACACTTAAAAGTCTGATGCTCTACCGACTGAGCTAACCAGGCTTAATTCCAAAGCTTTAATAGGAGTAATCTGCCCGGATTTCACATAGGGTCATATATTTATGCGTCTGTTTTTCAAATGAAGATTTTCAGATCTCTGCCACGTTAACTATTTTGACTTGACTTTTTCTTCAAGAGGACTGATTGCATTGCAAGCTATCACTTTGGGAAGCACAATATTTTTTTGCTGCAGCTTTAGAGTAAATATAATATATTATTTCCAGTGAAGTGTGAAATATTAATTAGTTTTAAAGATAATTTACAGATATATTCTTGTTTCTAAGTGTGTAAATGTAACCAAAGATGAAGTGTCATCTAAATCAATGACTGTTGTGCAATTGAAGCTGTTCATTTTACTGGTGATGTTACTTTTTCCTTAAAATGACTGATTGTTTGTCAAGCTATAAAATTGAGCAGATGAGTGAATGCCTCGCAACCTAAAACATTCCGCCCAATAAGGGACATGAACCCTTGACCCTCAGATGCCTTCAAGTAATACACTTAAAAGTCTGATGCTCTACCGACTGAGCTAACCGGGCTTAATTCCAAAGCTTTAATAGGAGTAATCTGCCCGGATTTCACATAGGGTCATATATTTATGCGTCTGTTTTTCAAATGAAGATTTTCAGATCTCTGCCACGTTAACTATTTTGACTTGACTTTTTCTTCAAGAGGACTGATTGCATTGCAAGCTATCACTTTGGGAAGCACAATATTTTTTTGCTGCAGCTTTAGAGTAAATATAATATATTATTTCCAGTGAAGTGTGAAATATTAATTAGTTTTAAAGATAATTTACAGATATATTCTTGTTTCTAAGTGTGTAAATGTAACCAAAGATGAAGTGTCATCTAAATCAATGACTGTTGTGCAATTGAAGCTGTTCATTTGACTGGTGATGCTACTTTTTCCTTAAAATGACTCATTCTTTGACAAGCTGTGAAATTGAGCAGATGAGTGAATGCCTTGGAAACTAAAACATTCCGCCCAATAAGGGACTCGAACCCTTGACCCTCAGATGCCTTCAAGTAATACACTTAAAAGTCTGATGATCTACAGACTGAGCTAACCAGGCTTAATTCCAAAGCTTTAATAGGAGTAATCTGTCCGGATTTCACATAGGGTCATATATTTATGCGTCTGTTTTTCAAATGAAGATTTTCAAATCTCTGCCACTTTAACCATTTTGACTTGACATTTTCTTCAAGAGGACTGATTGCATTGCAAGCTATCACTTTGGGAAGCACAACTTTTTTTTGCCTCAGCTTTAGAGTAAATATAATATATTATTTATAGAGAAGTGTGAAATATTAATTAGTTTTAAAGATAATTTATAGATATATTCTTGTTTCTAAGTGTGTAAATCTAACCAAAGATGAAGTGTCATCTAAATCAATGCCTGTTGTGCAATTGAAGCTGTTCATTTGACTGGTGATGTTACTTTTTCCTTAAAATGACTGATTGTTTGTCAAGCTATAAAATTGAGCAGATGAGTGAATGCCTCGCAACCTAAAACATTCCACCCAATAAGGGACTTGAACCCTTGACCCTCAGATGCCTTCAAGTAATAAACTTAAAAGTCTCATGCTCTACCAACTGAGCTAACCGGGCTTAATTCCAAAGCTTTAATAGGAGTAATCTGCCCGGATTTCACATAGGGTCATATATTTATGCGTCTGTTTTTCAAATGAAGATTTTCAGATCTCTGCCACGTTAACTATTTTGACTTGACTTTTTCTTCAAGAGGACTGATTGCATTGCAAGCTATCACTTTGGGAAGCACAATATTTTTTTGCTGCAGCTTTAGAGTAAATATAATATATTATTTCCAGTGAAGTGTGAAATATTAATTAGTTTTAAAGATAATTTACAGATATATTCTTGTTTCTAAGTGTGTAAATGTAACCAAAGATGAAGTGTCATCTAAATCAATGACTGTTGTGCAATTGAAGCTGTTCATTTTACTGGTGATGTTACTTTTTCCTTAAAATGACTGATTGTTTGTCAAGCTATAAAATTGAGCAGATGAGTGAATGCCTCGCAACCTAAAACATTCCGCCCAATAAGGGACTTGAACCCTTGACCCTCAGATGCCTTCAAGTAATACACTTAAAAGTCTGATGCTCTACCGACTGAGCTAACCGGGCTTAATTCCAAAGCTTTAATAGGAGTAATCTGCCCGGATTTCACATAGGGTCATATATTTATGCGTCTGTTTTTCAAATGAAGATTTTCAGATCTCTGCCACGTTAACTATTTTGACTTGACTTTTTCTTCAAGAGGACTGATTGCATTGCAAGCTATCACTTTGGGAAGCACAATATTTTTTTGCTGCAGCTTTAGAGTAAATATAATATATTATTTCCAGTGAAGTGTGAAATATTAATTAGTTTTAAAGATAATTTACAGATATATTCTTGTTTCTAAGTGTGTAAATGTAACCAAAGATGAAGTGTCATCCAAATCAATGACTGTTGTGCAATTGAAGCTGTTCATTTGACTGGTGATGCTACTTTTTCCTTAAAATGACTCATTCTTTGACAAGCTGTGAAATTGAGCAGATGAGTGAATGCCTTGGAAACTAAAACATTCCGCCCAATAAGGGACTCGAACCCTTGACCCTCAGATGCCTTCAAGTAATACACTTAAAAGTCTGATGATCTACAGACTGAGCTAACCAGGCTTAATTCCAAAGCTTTAATAGGAGTAATCTGCCCGGATTTCACATAGGGTCATATATTTATGCGTCTGTTTTTCAAATGAAGATTTTCAAATCTCTGCCACTTTAACCATTTTGACTTGACATTTTCTTCAAGAGGACTGATTGCATTGCAAGCTATCACTTTGGGAAGCACAATTTTTTTTTGCCTCAGCTTTAGAGTAAATATAATATATTATTTATAGAGAAGTGTGAAATATTAATTAGTTTTAAAGATAATTTATAGATATATTCTTGTTTCTAAGTGTGTAAATCTAACCAAAGATGAAGTGTCATCTAAATCAATGCCTGTTGTGCAATTGAAGCTGTTCATTTGACTGGTGATGTTACTTTTTCCTTAAAATGACTCATTGTTTGGAAAACTATGAAATTGAGCAGTTGAGTGAATGCCTTGCAACCTAAAACATTCCGCCCAATAAGAGACTCCAACCCTTGACCCTCAGATGCCTTCAAGTAATACACTTAAAAGTCTGATGCTCTACCGACTGAGCTAACCAGGCTTAATTCCAAAGCTTTAATAGGAGTAATCTGCCCGGATTTCACATAGGGTCATATATTTATGTGTCTGTTTTTCAAATGAAGATTTTCAGATCTCTGCCACTTTAACTATTTTGACTTGACTTTTTCTTCAAGAGGACTGATTGCATTGCAAGCTATCACTTTGGGAAGCACAATTTTTTTTGCTGCAGCTTTAGAGTAAATATAATATATTATTTCCAGAGAAGTGTGAAATATTAATTAGTTTTAAAGATAATTTATAGATATATTCTTGTTTCTAAGTGTGTAAATGTAACCAAAGATGAAGTGTCATCTAAATCAATGACTGTTGTGCAATTAAAGCTATTCATTTGACTGGTGATGCTACTTTTTCCTTAAAATGACTCATTCTTTAACAAGCTGTGAAATTGAGCAGATGAGTGAATGCCTTGCAACCTAAAACATTCCGCCCAAGAAGGGACTGGAACCCTTTACCCTCAGATGCCTTCAAGTAATACACTTAAAAGTCTGATGGTCTGCCGACTGAGCTAACCGGGCTTAATTCCAAAGCTTTAATAGGAGTAATCTGCCCGGATTTCACATAGGGTCATATATTTATGCGTCTTTTTCAAATGAAGATTTTCAGATCTCTGCCACTTTAACTAACTTTTTCTTCAAGAGGACTGATTGCATTGCAAGCTATCACTTTGGGAAACACAATGTTTTTTGCTGCAGCTTTAGAGTAAATATAATATATTATTTCCAGTGAAGTGTGAACTATTAATTAATTTTGAAGATAATTTTAGATATATTCTTGTTTCTAAGTGTGTAAATCTAACAAAAGATGAAGGGTCATCTAAAAAGTATGTCTGCTGTGCAAATGAAGCTGTTCATTTGACTGGTGATGTTACTTTTCTTTAAAATGACTCATTGTTTGGAAAGCTATGAAATTCAACAGATAAGTAAAAGCCTTGCAACCTAAAACATTCCTCCTATTAAGGGACTCCAACCCTTGACCCTCAGATGCCTTCAAGTAATACACTTAAAAGTCTGATGCTCTACCGACTGAGATAACCTGGCTTAACACCAAAGCTTTTATACGAGTAATCTGCCCGATTTCACATAGGGTCATATATTTATGCGTCTGTTTTTCAAAGGAATATTTTCAGATCACTGTCAATTTAGCTATTTTGACTTAACTTTTTCTTGAAGAGGACTGATTGCTTTGTAAGCTATCACTTTTGGAAGCACAAATTTTATGCTGCAACTTTAGAGTAAATAATATATATTGTTTTAAAGAGAAGTGTGTGGGGCCATGGGGGCAGAGTGGTAACACTCTCGCCTTCCACCTCTGAGGCCGGGGTTCCATCCCCAGCATGGCCTCAAGTGGGCAAGCTGGTAGTTCCTTGCCGTTGTTCAGCAGTTTACAGTACAGAACCCTAAGGAACTGTATGGACTGGTTTCCTCTGCCCTTCCAACTACCTGTACGGGGCCACGGTGGCAGAGTGCTAACACTCTCGCCTCCCACCTCTGCGACCGGGGTTCTATCCCCATCATGGCCGTAAGTGGGAAAGCTGGTAGTTGCTTGCCGTTGGTCGGCAGTTTACAGTACAGAACCCTAAGGAACTGTATGGACTGGTTTCCTCTGCCCTTCCAACTACTCGTACGGGGCCACGGTGGCAGAGTGCTAACACTCTCGCCTCCCACCTCTGCGACCGGGGTTCTATCCCCATCATGGCCGTAAGTGGGAAAGCTGGTAGTTGCTTGCCGTTGGTCGGCAGTTTACAGTACAGAACCCTAGCGAACTATATGTACTGGTTTCCTCTGCCCTTCCAACTACCCGTCGTGATATGACCTGTACAGTGTTGAAAGCGATGTAAAACCACAAATAAACAAACCAACTACCCGTACGACCTGTACAGTGTTGAAACCACGTGAAACCCAAAATAAATAGAAGTGTGAAATATTAAGTAGTTTTAAAGATAATTTATAGATATATTCTTGTTTGTAAGTTTGTAAATCTAACAAAAGATGAAGGGTGGTCTAAAAACCAAGTCTGTTGTGCAAATGAAGCTGTTCATTTGAATGGTGATGTTACTTTTTCTTTAAAATGACTCATTGTTTGGTAAGCTATGAAAATGAGCAGATGAGTGAATGCCTTGCAACCTAAAACATTCCACCCTATAACAGACCCGAACCCTTAACCCTCAGATGCCTTCTAGTATACACTTAAAAGACTGATGCTGTACCGACTGAGCTAACCAGGCTAAATATCAAAGTTTTGAAAGGGAGTAATCTGCCCGGATTTTACACTACAGTTTTAGAAAAATTGATCCATTGGGAAGGCATAAGGGTCCAGATCCTTCCATGGCAGGCTGAGTGCATCCACTACCCCGGCAAGGGGGTCACTTTTCTAGTAATTCCGGTACCCTCCAATTGTTTTTCAAGTGCCACTGTATTGGTCTCATATGGAACTAACCTAGATGAACTTGCTTCTCCGTGGCTCTAAGTAACCCTATCAGGGACATCAGCTGCCGCACTAGACAGGTGGGTCTGGTGAGAAGTTTCTTGAATTTGATATTTAAGGTCTGCAATCGCTCTGGGCTGGGTCTGACCTTTCCCACTTTGAGATCGAACCGGTAACCTACAAATAAAAGACTTTTTTGGGATCCAGTTCTGATTTCTCCATGTTTACCAACCTAACCTGACATATAACTACCAGAGTTTGTGTATGCTGGAGACAAGTTTGATGGGACCTGGTTCTAACACACCAGTTGTCTAGGTACTGGTGGATCCTCATACCCTTTTGTAGTGCAATCAGTTTGACTTCCTTTGCCACTACTGTGAGCTCCATGGGTGCTGTGGAGAGACCAAATGGCAGTGCTTTGAACTCGTAGGCTTGACCCTGGATGTGAAAACGCATGTATTTCCTGGACTGACTTTGAATCGGTATGTGGAAGTATGCATCTTTATAATCTATGGAGGTAACCGACTCCCCTGCTTGTAGGGAGGTCCTTATTGTCTCTGGGTGTCCACTTTAAATGACTCTGTCTTTAAAAATTTGTTCAGGGTGCTGAGGTCTAGTATAGGTCTCCACTGGTTGTTGGGTTTGGAAACCAGAAAGTATGTTGCAAAACATAGATTGTTGAGTTGGGACCAGTTCTACTGCATTTTTTTCAAAAGCTAATGCAATGCCTCCACCTGGCAGAGGTTCCTGTGGGGATTGGTATAGCAGACTATGACGGTGGGTGATCAGGTCAAATTTGGCCGGAAAGAGAAGGGGAGGGTGTAGCCTTCCTTGAGGACTGTTACATCTTTTGGACTGGCCCTCAGTGCTTCCCATTTTCCCAAAACTGCTGCAATCTGGCCCCTACAGGTAGATCTGGAGCAACAATTGGGACATTTGTGACATTTTTACAGAACTCAAGTGATCTACACAGGAAACATCATTCACATATTTTCTTTCTGGACAATGAACAATGTCTGACTTTACACCTTTCTTTTGCAGGAAACCTTGTGCACAAGGAACATGTGTTACAACAAGAGTTTACAGGTAAAAAATTTACTGTCTCTTGACGGTCACAAATAAACAGTCCTTCTGTTTGGCTATCTCTGTCACTACACTTACTTAAACTATTCAACTTGCTGGTCACATATACACAGTTCACCTTGCCGGCCACAAAAGTTACACAATAATTGTCATTTATAATACTTCTGCCCCTTGGCTGGAAATTGTTGGTAACTCGAGGCCATGCCTCTCGCTGACTTGTTCTGGCCACGTTTCTTCAACTGTTTTCAGGCAGTTGAACTGGTCAGATTCCTCTGGCTGTCTACTAGTTTGACTGTAAGGGTGGAAGCATTGGGATTTCTTGTGTGCCCCACTAGCAGAACGCTTGATGGCATATCTCCTCCTCTGCCCTGGAGAACAGATGGTCTGGGAACAAGGCACTTATATGGAGGGGTGAAGTTCTGAGGGCACTGAGAGTACCTTGTTTAATGCCAGTTTTCAGGCTGATCCTCCAGTTGAACATGATCAAGTAGTCAAATTCTTCTGCTGCCTGGTAAACTTTACTTGAGGACTTGCCTTTGGATTTATCATCTTGAATCACTTGAGCTGTGACACCATGGATTCTTGGACTTTAGTAAGGCAACGGCTAAGTCAAGCAGCCTGGTTGCACATGTAGCTCTGATCATATGCAGCCTGTGAAACTGTCCGGGAGGCAGGTGCTGAAGGTAGTGAGTGGCTTGTGATCCTGGGGAAACTACTATTCAGTCTCGCCCATTTATTTGTCCATGAATGCACCTTGGAATGAGAAAAGTCTTCTCACTGTACATCTCATACCACTTTAATGTCTTTGGTGGTTTGAGAAACTGGTTTCTACTCAAACCGGCAGTCTCTGAAGAATGTGAAGGGTACCCTTCCTGTACAGTCACATTCAGCTTCTCCATCTTGTGGCAAAGCCACTCATCCATTCATCCTTCACAGAAGCTTTACCAGTATGCTGTGTTCTGGTACCGGTAAAGAAGTTGTCCAGGGATGATGAAGACGAGTCAAATTCAGGGACCTGGTGCAATGCCATAAACGATGTATTGTCTTTCTGTACATCTGCTCAGCACTCAGTTCTTGGTCCAAATCTACTAGTTCTTCATGATCTGGGACGGCACACTCCGGGTCAGATACCTCACCCTCTTCATCTAAGTGTACACGGGAGGCGTGGTCACTAAAACATTCAGGCTGGCCAGTGGGATCTGGACTGAACCTCTGATCTACTACTGGCACTGGGTAGTCAGGCTGGACCCAGGGGCTGAACCTCTGGTCTGTCAGCTGCAAACTTTTCACCAACATCCAGGCCAGTGGGCTGCATCTCTGTAGTCGCACCAGGGGTCTCAACAGGCTGGTTGGCTATCAAAGCACAGGGAGCCTGGAACAGGGTGGGTGGCAGTAGATGCACCAGGAGCCTCAACAGGCTGGGTGGCTTTCATCCGACCGGTAGCACTGGTAGTCTTCTGCACTGGAGCGATGAAAGGTCTGCCAGTGACAACCACATCACTCTTCTGGATTGGTTAAACTGGTACTGTGAAGCTCTTGGCCAGGAACATAGCTTCTAGACAGACAAATTGTTCTGACCACTTGTCATCTAAACTCTTCAGGTCTTCCTTGAAGTCGATTGATTGATCGGCTTTGGAAGTCTTCTTAGGGGACTTGTGAGAGGAGTTTTTCTTCTTAGAAGGCATGTCTTCACGTCTATTACTTGTTACCCTTCCCACTCTTGAACTGCCCCAAAACAGTTACATCAGACGGATCTTCAAAGAGGGGAGATGCCTCCTTTTTTGTTATTTTCATGCGCTGTAGTGTGGGGTGGCCAACTGCTTCTTTTGCTCCACTGTGAACTTACTAAACTGTCACAGTCCTTATTCTGTACACAATCATCTGTGCCCGACCCTCTCTCACAACACCTCGCACACTCAGAATGAGCACCATATAACACCATAATATGGCCACAAGTGCGTCTTTCTGTCTCGGGAAGGCCATGATACTCCAGGAACACCAAAATGTCACTCTACAATAAAATAAAGTTCAAAGTTCGTAAATATCTTCAAAAATCTTCAGTCTTCTAGTGGTCTTCAAAAACACATCTGCACACTCCACGCGCCAAACGAAAAAGATGCCATGACGTCAAGCTGTCCAGACAAGAAGGAAGTACGAGGCGCCACCTAGCTAATGCACACTCACGACCAGCCCTGCTGGTGTTTATCACAGGATGATTTTTTTTCTGTGGTTTGGCAGGCCCGGTCACACTGGCTGGTAAAGCAATTGTCCATTGGGTAAGCAGTATATACAAAATAAAATATAAGGTTAGCAACACCAACAAACCCAAAAGTCAGATACAAGGTTCAGTTGGGCAAGTGTGACTCAAATTTTTTAAATGCGTTAAAGATATGCCTTAAAAGTGTCATAATTGTCAACAAGATTATGTAATATACAGGTATGGAATCCATGGTGTCACAGTGACTTTGTCATTCATGAAGATCGGATATGCTGATTTTAGGATTTTTAAAGAATAAATTCATTAAAATACATTGCTCAACTGATAAATATGGAGCTTGCACAAGTTGCAACTTGTACAGGTCCAAAATTTTATATGTTGCCACTTGTACAAGTCAACCTGTACAAGTTGCAACTTAGTATAAGCTGTTTTTACAAGTTGCAACTTGTATAAGCTGTTTTTACAAGTTGTAACTTGTACAGGTTTCTTGTACAGGTTGCAACTCGTACAAAATCTCCACTTGTACATAACCCCAAAAGTGAAATAGAGTTGCAAAGGGTACAAAGTTTGTAATTATGTACTATGTTAATTTAGCCTTGCTACATTTGCAATACATCCTGCAAGATGTGACACATTGTGAAAGGCAGCAGATTGAGATTTACAACCCCTTTGCTGTTATGCTTGCTTTGGTGTTTTTAAATGGGGGAATAAACTGAAAAAAGATTGCCTGCTGGTAGGAGTCTGGGTGACTGGTGTAGCACAAGATGACTTCCCCTGGATTTCTGGAGGGGGTCAGTATCTTGCAAGGGGGGGGGTGCAATATTTTAAACCCCCCCTGCATGATTATGACCCCCTTAATCCCCCAACTTACCACTTAATTGAGTGTCATTAAAGCACATAGTGGTGGGGTTGTGTCTTGTGTTTGTGCTAAAGATTAAGTTATTTATTATTACATTGATATTTTAATAATAAATATTATGATCAATATTAACTAGAATTATGCTGCTGAAGGTTGAGGCTAAAGTTTCCTAGCCCATGATTTCCTATAGGTTGGTAGGACATTGCAAACATCTAGGACCAATAATAAGCAAGCTGCAAGTGCTTTTAACTTTGGTTATCCTTGTTTAACCTTGAATGAGGGGCTCAAAGTCAAATCTGACATCAGAAGATTCCTAGCGCATGATTTTCTATAGGTTGTGTTCACATTGCAAATCTCTAGTACCAAAAAAATGAGTTATAGGCACTTTTAACTTTGGCTTTCTTCGTTTGACCTTTAAGGAGGGGGCCAAGGTCAAATCTGACCAAATCAGAAGATTCCTAGTCCATAATTTCCTGAGTTGTGTTCACATTGCAAACCTCTAAGACCAATAATAAGCGAGTTATAAGCACTTTTAACTTTGGCTCTCCTAGTTTGACCTTGAAGCAGGGCCCAGGGAAAAATCTGACCACATGAGAAGATTCCTAACCCATAATTTCCTATAGGTTATGTTCATATTGCAAACCTCTAGGATCAATAATAAGCAAGTTACAAGCACTTTTAAGTTTGGCTCTCCTCGTCTGACCTTGGAGGGGCCCAAAGTCAATTCTGACCACATCAGAAGATTCTGAGTGCATGATTTCCTATATATAATAGGTTGTTTTCACATTGCAAACCTCTAGGACCAATAATAAGTGAGTTATAAGCACTTTTGCAATAGTTTTAAAGTAACAACTGGATTACTCAACAGTGAGAACCTCGAAGAAGCTATTTCTCGGCTATGCAATGAGCTACAGGTATGCAATTTTACTATGTTATAGCTGACCAAAAAGTAGCTGAATAACTTATTTAAACAAGTTCTCTAAATTAAATAGTTTTCAAGTTACAAGTCAAATTTTTTGATGTTTTTGACTCCCCAGAGCATAAGTTTTACCCCTGGGATTAAAATAGCTATGACTCGCTTGATTTTGACCCAAAGCCTACAAAAAAGATAGGGTGGTGGGACATCATACCTGCCTATTCATGCATTAAAAAAATATAAAATAAATCTGAAAGAAACTGTGCCCTACAGCTTGAACATAAGCAAGTGAAAATTTTTGACGTTTTTGACACCCCAGAGCATAATTTTGACTCCTGGACTACCAAAAGAATAGGATGGCCATATCTCTGCCATAGGAAGCCACTTGCAAAGTTTAAAAGAAATCCCAAAAGAAATGTGGCTTGTAGGTTGAGCACAAGAAATTCTCTGTGGACGAGGATGACGACTGTGCATGATCCATAGTATCCCCACTTTTCGGGGATACACTAAAAATAGATTGTGAAATAGTATTAAAAGCTATAAACATAATACATTGTATTTGGTATCATGAATGAACTTCTTGTAAAATTTACTTTGAAGCACCTTTGGCTAGTTACTATTAATTCTCAATTGAATGAATTAGCTAATCACTTTAATAGCTGTGGAAATTTATTCACAAATGGGCTTATCAAGGAAACTGTTAGTGTATTGGAAAATATCTAACGGAGTTATGGACAGTATATAACCACATACCGGTATGTAATAAAGAGGCAGAGAAAACCATTGAGTAGTTGGCCAATGCTAACATTGTGAAATAAATATGGATTTAGAAAATTACATTTAAAAATGGAAAATGTCTGTTCATATGTTATATGTGGTACAGGCAATCTGTGTAATCAGGCATTATGTGTAATCAGGCATTACGCGTAATGACTGAACATTTCAGTCATTTCATGAAATGCCTAAACAGTTCAGGCATTTGGCAAAATGCCTAGGCATTTCACATAATGACTGAAATATAAGGTTCAGTGTAATACAGATTGACTAAACATGTATTTGAGATTTCAGGCAATCTGTGTAATCATTTTTTTCAAGTATCTTTTTGATTATTTTTGAATATGATTATTTCTTGCTGTATACAATTCGATATGCAGTTTTAACTTTTAACTACATGACAATTAAGGAAGATATATTTGATATATCTTATACATTTTTGCATAAGTGAGTAAATGAACAGTTTTATTACATAATCATTAATAATGATACATTTCACACTTATTCTCATTTTTACTTTTAAGAAGGGTACTATGTTCAAAACATCTGGGGTGGGGCTTCTTTATATCAAATACTTAAAACTTTGAGATTTCAAGCAGTCTATGTGACCATCTTTTAAAAATTTTATTGACAGGGTGTATTATTTCTTGCTGATAGAAGCAATTCAAGTTGTAGTTTTAACTGTAGGACAATTAATGAAGGTACATTTTGATATCTCTCATACTTTTAAATAAATGTACAGTTTTGCAATGTTATCATTAACAGTCATATATTCCATGCCTCTTTTTATTTACTCGTAAGAAGGGCAGAATGTCCAATTGTTTTTATTTTTCTTTTTATTTCAAAAGGGCATGTTTTCTGGTCTTGTTATGTGTGTGCGTCTTTCTGTGTGGTGGGGGGGAGGGGGAGGGCTTCATTAATTATATCAGACAAATACTGAAAACTTCGATGTCCTAACTGCAATTAGGACCCCCAACCTTTTTAAGCATCCAGTTACTCAGCCTAAGCTAGTTTGACATAAGTGAATATTATGCAAACTGTCCCCCAAATGCAAGGTACTAGCAGCTTTGATATATGACAGTGACAAAATATTTTATGTGAAAACATCAAACGTGCAAGAGCTTGAAGAATGATTTTTAAAGAGTTACAACTCAGGTGTAAGCAATATTTTAGCTATAAATAACTGATACAATTTCTTGACTAGACAGATTACTGATATATTACTCAATGTAACTTTTGAAAACTGAGCTAATCAAGAAACATTAAGCTGATAAGAAAGTTCTGATACCAAAGAGCAGTATACCACAATGATTGAGAAGCCGAAATTAGTTGCCAGTTCTACAGAAGTATAATGCGTAAATGTGACGACAGATTCTATTTTAATATTTTAGCACATTTAAAGTTTCACTGCTGACTTTGTTCACAGAACAATATAAATGTAATGACATTAACTCTGTTGATGAGAACACAACATATAGTACATGTTTTGGTCAATAATGTCACTTTTTCATAACCTTAGAGTTAACATTCTATAGTAGTTGTAATTATGTATTATTATGTTTTCTGTATACTTTGTATGCATAATGATAAAAGCAGTTCCAATAGTTTCAATAAGATTAGATATTTTTGATCATAATACCATTTTCAATATAGTTGTTCATGAATGGATATAAAATGTATTCTCTAAGTAAACAAAATGCAGGGATAAGACCACATAATATCAAAATAATTCATGAATAATCACCAAACATAATGAAAAACCATGTCCAGGCATTACATGTAATGCCTAGAGCTCAATTTCAGGTATTACATGAAATGCCATTTCAAGAAAAGCTGAACTGTTTAGGCATTTCACGAAATGAAAATGTTCAGTCATTATGCATCATACCTGATTACACAGATTGCCTGTAACATATGTACCTGTGTATATTTGTGGTTTTTTATTAATGCATCAAATGTTTAATGTGATGCTTTTTGTGGTGCTTTTTGTTTATCCTTGTTTTTTCCCCCTGTAAATAAAATTTTCAAAGATGTGTGAGTGACTTTGAACTAATTAAACGTGAATGAGCTGAAGAAATGACTTCCTCATTGATTTGTTCTAAGTGTAATTGAGCCTAGACAGTATATTCAATATATATATACTATACAATATTCTAACACACACACACACACACCCCAATTCTATTGTTTGGGGTGATGAATGTTGTTTGCGAAATAATGACTTCTCTAAAAGATCAAAGGAGAGGAGTGAGAAATCAAAGGGAGTCATTGTCTCGTGTTACACCGCTCTGGTCAGCTGAGCCACAGGCAAGGATCTGGCACCAGTGGTTGGTAGATCTGAAGACTGAGTGACCAGTCCTGGTTAAATAAATGGTCTATCAGAAGACACCACAGGTGAAAGTTTCTGAGGTACCAGCATGGATATCTGCTGAAATGCTGGTCATGGAGTGGGTTGTAAAGCCTTAGCAAAAACATGTCTTCAAGCCTTGAGAACCTCTCTGACCACTTACTCTCCAAAGCTTTCAATTCATCAGTAGATACAGTACTGGATTTCGTAGATCTTTTCTTCACAGAGTCCTTGACAGGGTACTCTTCCTCTTTTCAGAGCCCAACTCCTTCTCACAGGTGTAGACCTTCCCCAACAGAGTAACAGTTTCAGGGTCAATAATCTGTGTAGTGGTCATTTTCTTGTCCTTTCATGATTTACAAGATGGGGTGGCTAGCTATACCTTTTGATGAGAACTAAGAGAGTTACAGTACTCACAGGCTTTTTTCATCCTCCCCAATACCTTTGTCACGACAATGTGCACACATCATTTTTGTCCTGAAGAGGCCATGATATATATAAAATGTCTTTATATATTAACAAAATCACAAAGGAAGAGGTATTCTCACAATATTTCCTTCAAAATTTTGACAGCAGCTGAATGCACATGCCCCAATGAAAAAAGATGCTATGGTGCAGCGTTGCCTACACAGGAAGGAGGTATGTGAAGGAGACATCTTTTTCTGGCATTGGCGGGCCCAGTCTTGCCAACCAGTATAGCTAATTGTCCATTGGGTAAAAATTGTTAACACAATAAAAGTATGTATTTCTGATAAAAGTATTTATGTATTTCTGCTGAAACATATCTGAAAAAAAATCTTGGTGAAGTTATTAAACTTAATTCAACTTGGCATCACATTTCTCTTAGTTTGGATGAAGACAATACGGACCAAATAAATAAAACTAGACATAATATAATATTTATCGCAGCCTTTTCTATCTATGCTGCATGGGTGAAATGTGGTGAAGCAAAAGAAGGTTTGAGACATCAAGATTTAGCAGTGTCCACAGTTATTTATATTACTACAAAAATATATATCAAAAGTTTAGTAAAAGGAAAGATTGGTTTAAAATTTTTACAAATGGGTGCAAGTACTTGTTATTAACTAGCTAATTCTGTTTGTAAATGTTTTTTCTATGATTCTGGTTGGATGGCCACAGACTCTTATATCAGAGACTGTCCCCCCCACCCCCGCCTCCAGATGGGAGGATAGTTATCAAGCAAGCTACAATCAAAAGTGAAAATTTAAATAAACTTACTATGGGCAACGTATGCAATAAAATTGAGCAAATATTTATTCTACATGTTTGGTACCAGCTTCATACTGTGTATGTATACCACTGTACAGGGGACTGATGGTGGGTGTGCTACCCTTGTCTGCCCAGTTCCTATTGCAGAATGTCAAAAAAGGGTAAAATTATGTAAAAAATATTCAGAGATTAATATGTATGTGCATGGGGGAGCAATCTTAACCCTTTGATGTCTATATCAAGAGTAATTCTTGAGCCTGATTTTGCTGCAACCATGCAAAAAATGAGTAACTTTGAGTGACAAAACAGAAGCCTGGGCAAAACTTGAGGGCAACTAAATAACGTGACCTGATATGTAGGCAAGCATGAATAAAATACAAGAATTTAATTTTCTTTAAACTAAAAACAAACTTTTAACACTGTGAATAACACTGTGAATAAACCTGTGAATAAACCGTTATACAGACTATCATCAAGTATTATTATTAGCTGAGCATGCGTTACCAGTGGATTATCAGTGCAGAATCAAGTCTTTTAAAACACAGTATTTTACTGCTAGCCGGTCCGCAGTCCAATAATGTGTATTATTGACTGGGCTCTGACGTCGCCAAGTATTTGTTTACAAATATTGTACTCTCACTTGAAATTTTCAACTTATTATATCTCACTTATTACTGCACGGATTTTGATCAAACAAAAACGAGAAAAAACAGTGTAAAAGCATCTTTCCAATGACATTAAAATATTCTGGTAGGTAAACTGCTTATTATGAGAAACTGGCAATTGTTTACGGAAGAAAAAACATCAAAGAACCATTCAAAAAACATCACAGTGACGTATTGTTATTAGTCTCTACATATATGATGTCACAACTTTACTGTATTTGTGTCTTTGACTATCGCACCATCCAATTTTATAAAATTCACCTAATAATAATAGTAATAATGCAATTTTAATGTGCAATATGCTGTAGAAATGGACCTTCATCAATGATTATTGGCCTTTCACACCCATTAATGGATGTGTCAGGCCAATAATCATTGATGAAGGTCCATTTCTACAGCATATTGCCCCATAAAATTACATTATTGTACTATTATTTTGCATATTACAAACAAAAAAGATAGCATCAGAGATGCCCGTACCCCACAGCCTGGGGAAATATTTTTCAACACCATGAGATATAGAAGTAGTGTAACAGTACAAAGTTCAAGATACTTTCAGAGCAGTGTAAGTTATATTAAGGTCCAAATAATGCTTAAGTAGAGAAAATAATATCTAAGGAAAAGAAATGTATATAAAGATGAAGTTTTAAAACAAGACAATTCAATAATAAAATGACAGCATTTATCAGTAAACCAAAAATGGCCGAATTATGGTTTGGATGTTTGGAATATTACCCATGCATACAGAAGTGGCAATACATTCAATGAATGCTTATGTGTGGTGTTGGAGAAAAGCCTGTGGCTCACTTGATGAAATTCCATCTGTTACAATGGGAACTTGCAAAAGGAAATTCTTAATGAATTCTAATATGACTTTAACAGTGCTTAATCTGCATCAACAGACAGACCCAAAGGTGCAACAAGATTTTAAAGGTCAATACAGCAAGGTCAAAGGTCAAATCAAGGTCACATGACGTAGTACACCTACACCCCCTAACCAATGTCCCTAACAAGTATCAACTTCCTACACCTCTTACGGTTTCCAAGATATAGCCCAGACCAGGTATGATAGGTCAAGTTCACTATGGCAAGGTCAAAGGTCAAATCAAGGTCAGACCATGACGTTGCACACCTACTACCCAACCAATGTCCCTACCAAGTATCAACTTCCTACACCTTACGTTTTCCCGAGATATAGCCCGGACAAGATTTTATAGGTCAAGGTCATTACAGCAAGGTCAAAGGTCAAATCAAGGTCAGACCATGACGTTGCACACCTACACCCCCTAACCAATGTCCCTAGCAAGTATCAACTTCCTACACCTTACAGTTGCTGAGATATAGCCCGGACAAGGTTTTATAGGTCAAGGTCACTACGGCAAGGTCAAATCAAGGTCAGACCATGATGTTGCACACCTACAACTCCTAACCAATGTTCCTATCAAGTATCCACTTCCTACATCTTACGGTTTCCGAGATATAGCCCGGACAAGATTTTATAGGTCAAGGTCACTACAGCAAGGTCAAAGGTCAAATCAAGGTCAGACCATGACGTTGCACACCTACACCCCCTAACCAATGTCCCTACCAAGTATCAACTTCCTACACCTTACCGTTTCCGAGATATAGCCCGGACAAGATTTTAAAGGTCAAGGTCACTACGGCAAGGTCAAAGGTTAAATCAAGGTCAGACCATGACGTTGCACACCTACACCCCCAAACCAATGTCCCTGCCAAGTATGAACTTCCTACACCTTACGGTTTCTGAGATACAGCCCGGACAAACTATTTCCCGCCGCCCGCCCGACCGCCAGCCCGACCGCCAGCCCGCCCGCCCATCCGGACACCATGGGTGAAAACAATACCCCGACAGCCCTTAAGGGCTGTGGGGTAAAAAGTAGTTTTGGTATCTATACTATTACTGTACTTCTTACATAAATGACATTACAATGCATTGACATAAAAATTACATCTTGATTGTCTATGAATCTGTATCATATCTAGAAATAATAAAATATTTAGGTGATATCATAAATGTCCGCTTCTTTTCCATTATCAGCTTGTAATTCATCAGGACCAGAATGAACTAAATCCTTCAGCTTGGTCAAATGCTCCATGGCTCTAAAATATACAAAAAGTACGGGATCACTTTCAGGATCTGAAAAAATTCACATAAGTCACTGAAAGATTGAAACCAACTTTCCAGAAAAAAATATTAAAAATACACATATTCAGTAATATTCTTTCCATTGCCAACATGACAACTATTTTTAAAGGTTTTATAATATATTCAGTGTCACCTCCTACTTTTGAATATACTACAAGAAATGTGACACTTACTCTAAAAGACTTCTGCATGTAAAGTCCAATCCAGTAATGGTTTAATACTATTCTAATTTGATAACAATAGGCTGTTCCATCAATTTAACTTGAAAGAATTAATAGCACTGCTACTG
The DNA here is from genome assembly GCA_964017235.1 of Sabellastarte sp. h YS-2021. Taxonomy (NCBI): domain Eukaryota; kingdom Metazoa; phylum Annelida; class Polychaeta; order Sabellida; family Sabellidae; genus Sabellastarte; species Sabellastarte sp. h YS-2021. Next base: position 75,073,295 of record OZ024928.1, on the reverse strand, counting down.
TGCTACCTAAGACTTCTGCATATAAAGTCAAACTGGTAATGGATTATTACTATTTTAATTTGATAACAATAGGCTGTTCCATCAGTTTAACACGCAAGAATTGATAGCACCGCTGCCTAAACAAACATTTATACGATGATTCCAGTCGACAGTCAGGAAAACTATTCAAACTGCAGACTTTATGCTAAACTAAACAAAGTTGCCAATCAAACTAAATGTATAACATGAACTTCTGATGTAAATCTCACTTGTTCAAGCTTGGTGCTCCTTGAGAGTAACTGCCTGAGAGTAACTTCTTGGTTTCTGGTGATAACAACTTACTGATGGAATCGTTCAATGGAAAATCAACCTACAATCAACCAATCAAAAAAAAAAAAATTGTTAAACACTCTCCAATTGACTATATGTATTACAAATCCAAATCCTATAAATACAGGTACATTTCTTTGGTTTTTATTAATGGAAGTAATTCAAATAATTTTTAATGCAAAGTTATTCTTTCCAACTCTTAAGGGTGTTGCACACAGGAAGCGACCTGACACGATCCAACATATTAACCACAGTTTGCTTGGAGGTGGACAGGCATGTCAAAACACACTGGACCCGATCCGTTTGTTTTGATATTTTACAACAGTTTTTTTTCACTTTGCTTGTACATCTTGTGATTTGCATAGCCTTTACCTGAGCTTAAAAGTTCACAATATGTTTTTAAAATATAAATATCTGGTGTCATAATGAAGTATTACATGGTTTAGGAGAGGCAGAATAATAAATAAATAAATTTAAAAGCTAAGATAGGTAAGAGTATATTTTAGATTGTGCTGTGTCCACCAATATTTTAGCTCAATATAAAAAAAAATTGAGCTTTGGGTAAGACTATATATGTTGTACCAATAAAATGCCTTTCATTGATGCAGCCTGTTTCATCTCAGCTTTCCAAGGCATTTATTACACACAGTTCTCTTGAAATGACATGGGCAATAGAGAACCCCCCTTTCCCCCTCCCTATGACCAGATAAAAATTAGAAACTTTTCTAATTTAGAAATGTTGGGTCGTGTCTTGCAGTGTCTTATCTGATAGGATCGGAGTGTGTGTGCATACATTACAATGAAAGACCATGTGCTATATATTTTGTCTGATCATATCGTGTCGGGTCGTTTCCTGTGTGCAACACCCTTTACATTCCACTAGCCTGCATCGTTAGAAATACGCCTGTCTGCAACCACATCTATACCGCCACCCATGATATTTTAGATATTTTAGTATAAAACAGTGTACTGTCATCCGAATCCGTACAGTAAAGGGTCAAGAACCTTTTTTGTGGATGCGGACAATAACTCATTGTGTAATACCAAAATATCTAGGTGTGGACAATAGGAAAACTTCCCGAATGACATATACAGAAAAAATATATTATGAACAAGAGCACTCAGAGAATGCAGACCTCCGCCAAGGCAGCTCAGTCCCCCAATGCTGTGTCTACTCCATAAAATAATTCCTGGGCTTTGAAAACCTACCATTAGCATTGATATTGCATTTTTTTACACTTTGTTCCTTGTCCCATTTCAGACATTTAATGAAAATTTCATCCAAATCCATCCATAACTTTGAGTTTTGAGCTTCCTTTAAAAAATACCTGGATCCAGAAGATCCAGACAATGATCTGGATCACACCCAAAATCTAATCACTTCTTCCTTGTCCCATTTTGGACATGTCCTGAAAATTTCATCGGAATCCGTCCGTAACTTTTCGAATTATCTTCATTTAAAGAATTCAGGGATCCAGAAGATCCAGACAGTGATCCGAATCACTCCCAAAATCTAATCACTTCTTCCTTTTACCATTTTGGACATATCCTGAAAATTGTAACAAAATCCGTCCATAAGTTTTTGAGTTCTGTTGTTCACAAATGAACAAACAGATGGACAGACAAACAAACCCAGGCGAAAACATAACCTCCTTGGCAGAGGTAATGAAGATAACAATACTATAAGAGTGTGCAGCACATGTATCATATTGTTAAATTTCACGAATGATATATTTTTCTGTATATGTCTTATGGGGGATGTTTTACTTTATTATCTACCATTTTGTACGATTTATGGGTAAAATAACATGAATATTTAATGAGAGAATGTGAAAAGGCTGTCAAAAAGCACAGGCAACAGTGAATATAAAAACTTTATCTTTAACTTGCAATAATTCCTTTATTTCTGCATGAATAATTATTCAATAAGCATGAGCAGAAGTGCTGTGAAACAACCTTTGTATTGATATATAATATATATCTGCAGGTGACAGTTTCCGAAATACCAGTGAAAAACCAGAAGTTATTGACACATGTTATCTATGGTAGGGAGGCACCGTTGTATGAAAAACAAAATAGCAATAATAGCAACTGGTTTTCATACCCATCACTTTAAAACATGTTGAAATGTTTTCTATCAAATGTTTTAAAAACATTTTATCAAAAACGTTTTTATACCCATATTTTCAGAATGCTTACTGAACATTTACCTTCAAACATGTCCAAACAAAGATGGCGGTGAGCAATAATACAGGATTTTAGAGGTCTTTGTCAAAATTGCCCCACATGTAATCCCTAAAAGTAAGAGATTAATGGGGGCAAATTTCCAAGCCACTATCTCACAATTTTAGACATAAAAAAATATTTGCATTAGTGAGCAACCTTAAAAAAGATACTGAATTTGACCTCTGACCCCATTATTATTCACACATTATTATGTTCAATTGAAACTTTTTCTAACATTTATCATTAAATGTTTAATAAACGGTATACATAAAACATTTTAAAACATTCTATTATCAATAGTTTTCTTACCTATCATTTTATAACCTTTGCCAAACGTTTCCTTTCAAATGTTTGCAAAACCCAAAAATGTTTACTGAGGAGGTATGCACTCTCTCGGTGCACCTGTTAAAAAAGAGAATTCTACCAGTACTTAAAGTACTTAAGTGGACTGGTCATTGTAATCACTCTATTCTACACCAATAATGAAAGCAATAATGAAAGTTTTCTGACCAAAGCAAACCCTATCTTTTGAATCTTACCATCTCCCCACTGCCAGACCCTTCTTCTGAGTCTGGGTGGCTGTCCTCAGTACATTTCACTGATGTGCCAAGACTCTGTACTGTGAACAGCATGTTCTTCAATGCCTCCAGAGGACCAGGCTGATCTGGTGTACTTACTGGGCTTTCTGATTTACTCTAAAGTTATAAGATAAATATGGTTACATACATGCTGAAACTAGTCAAATGCAGTTTCTGAATAATAAGAAAAGTACAGAGTTCCTTGTAGTTTCTAAATAATAAGTCAAGTACTGTTTTAATATCTGGTACTCAATCTGAAGCTTTCACACAATGAGTACTTGACTGATTTCAAATTAGACAGAATAAGGGGGTACTAATATCAAAATGTTCACCAAAAAGTTCACCATATAAGTGTATTATCTTTTTCTGTAACACTGCAAAAAGTAACTGGCAAAACCAGCTATAACATATTCCAGCCCAAACAAGACACCTTAGGGCAAGCTTTTGGAGTACTGGAACCAAACCACATATGCTTCTATGCCACAATTGGCAAGCAAAAATCAGGTTACACTTCAATCGAAGATACTTAGGTTTTAGCAAATGCTATAAACTAATCATCCCCATCTATACATTCCTGTAGAGCATAAATTATGGTAGTGAAGTTTTGAATATTTCAAGGTAAATACAAGCAAAATTCTTACACTATAAAAATATTTCATAATTTTCAAAATCAATCAGATATGAATCAATCAATTACCGAGTAATTGATCTGAGGTAGGTATACTACCATTGCTTACTTGCTGATGCCCACCTTAAACTATTACAGGGGGGGGGGGGGGGGGGGACAGTGATTCGCGGATACAGCGATTTCGTGTGATAGGCTATTTTTACATAAAATCTATTAAATACTAAACCAAACCAAATATAACACAATTTCATTGTGAAAAACATAAACACAACCTACCACTACCAATTAATCACTTACTTAAGCAACAAATATTTCAGAAATAATTATTTATCCAGAGTCCTGCTGTTTGACAGACTGTACACAGTATGACTATGCCACCATTAAGACGATTTATAGTATGCTTATTCCCCAGTTATGTGAAATTTTATGCTATTTACTTCATACATATTGACATTGTGTTAAATAGTGCATATTTCCCTTATTTGGCTCAATAAAAAGAAATATTGACCTTTTCACCTTTTATGCTAATGTTAACTTGAAAAGGACAAGTTGCTGTCCACTTCCAAGCAATCTAAGCTAGATTATCATGATATGCATGATGTATAGCTGAAATTTATCTGTGCTGAATTATTTTTTCGGGGGGGGGGACCAGTCTATTTTGTATTAAGTTAGAACAATTACCCTCTTCAATTTAATAGTAGGTAACCATGACATCAGTTGATTTTGTTTAGATTTTTGTACAATTGACCTATATGTATATGTTGTATTGAATGTGGATAACCATTGAATGTATACATTCAATGGCACAAACTATTGAATGTGTACATTCAATGGGCAAATCATTGAATGTATACATTCAATGGCTGAGCTGTGGAATGTGTACATTCAATGGCTAAAATCGTTGAATGTGTACATTCAATGACCCAAGCCATGGAATGTATAAATAATTAAATATGAAAAGCTGATACTGATTGAAAAGACTTAGTTTATAACCTATATTGGATATTTTTAGCATAATAATAAGTAATTAAATTAATGGGAATAAAAGTGTTACATTTCAGGAAGTGACATAAAGAAGGATCAATCTAGAACATTAAAATGAATAAACATATATGTAATGACATAAATGTCATATATTTCATTGGATTATTTATGATGCATCAAGCCTTTCTGATCAAAGTCACTACAAAAACTATATTATAAGCTTTACTTTAATCCACAAATATTGAGATATTTGTCCTCCCAGTGAAAGTATGAAAGAAAAATAGTTCAAGCCTGAGTAGCTACTTTATGGTCTTTCAGTGTATGATTCTAATATGTGATAGCAAGTAATTCATCTAATTAAGTGTGAAATCTGGGTATTTAATTGTAATTAGCCCCATGGTTGCACCCCTGTATTGTTACAGAGGTTCAGTGGGACAGTATAATTAGAAAACAGATTAAGATAAACATTATTAGAAAACAAAACAGTTTTTGTTATAATGCATAACTATGTAACTGACCACAGATAATCAACTAATGCAAAAGTTTATTTTAAGTTAATATCAACAGATGTGATTCGTTAAGAAAATGACAATAATAAGTTCCATTTCACACAATATCAGTTACTTATTTCAATTTCTGAAGTTCATATACACATTCAATGACTATGGTTGTGGAATGTACACATTCCACAGTTAAACTATTGAGTGTACACATTCAATGACTGCTTGCTATTGAATGTGTAGATTCAATGGCCAAGCCGTTGAATGTACACATTCAATAACTAACCCATTGAATCTATACATTCAATAGTTATCTACATTCAATACAACATATACACAAATGTAGACACATATGTAGACATCAATATATCTCAACTGATCTAGTGTCACACTTTGTTTAGGATTCCAGACACTGATAATCCTGAGGTTTTCCTCCAAGCTTAGGTTGTCCATGCACTCAAGAAAGAGTACACCTGCTAATAGTCGATCCAAACGTTTTATTGATTAGTGCGTAACGTCTGTATTAAACTCAACATGATATTAAACCTTTGTGTTCTAAAATGGATATACATATTTTCCTTAAATATATGTAATACTTCAGATTGATTTGCTAAATCGTTCGTGTACGCAAGTACTGATTAACACAGGTACCTACTTAGTGGTTCACGTCAGTAAATGGGACAGTGAAACTGAACGGCAATCTAAAAACAAATATTGTAATGGACAGTTTGGACAGGGTTCCCCAGTGATTGGATGATCATTCATTATTTCATAAATAAAATAAGTGTGCAGTTGGGATATTTGTGGTATATATGAGGCAGTAGTAAACCTATACTGTCACAGACCAATTGTAATTTAATATGGCAATACGTTTTATTTAAAATCAAAATATTTTTAATGCTTCCTGTTTAATGTGCTCCATCATTAGTGTACTTGAATACTGATTAACACAAGTACCGGAAATAAATTATGTGCTTGTTGGGTCATCGTATTAATTTTTAACATGACTTTTATAGTGCTTAATATCCATCAAAAGGAAGACTCTAAGGTGCATTTTTACAACCAAGAAACAAACCCAAAGAACTGAATGGAGTGGAGCTAGTTGGGTCTCTTCACTGGAATAGTTAATGTATTCACTTGGTCTTCAAATAAATCAAGTGAGGTTGCTTGGGTATTTTGATTCCACTTTGAGACCAGCGGTGGCAGATGAAACTCAATGATTTATTTATTATTTGGATTTTAAAGTCACATTCAACACTGTACCACATCGTGATGGGTAGTACATGCAGTTGGTCAAGATTCTGTAAACTGCCAACCATTGGTAAGCAACTACCAACTTTCCCACATTGGGTCCAGGGTTTGAACTGCAGACACCCCAGTGACTTCTACTAAACAGTTTGGTATACATGTATTTATTTGCAAACTATTCCAATTGATGCAATTGTCTGCAGAGGTGGGAAATATGAGCATATTATTCGAGTTATTTGTATCGCTAAAGCCAAAAGTAAAATTATAATTATTTTTGAAGCTTTTTATAACGTTGTTTGATTGAGATGAAAAGCATAATCTTTCAAGTGTCTGATGACAAATAATCAGACAATGACTAGGCTTTTACAAGTCAAGTACTTTTATTCAACTGATTTGTGATGGAACCAACATCATCAAGAACATCATACAAATCCTATGCATTAGAGCTAATAAACTTTGAAAGAGGCATTGCATATGTGACATCTTGTGACAGATGCTACAATTATGATATTTGCTATTAATGTTTTATTTCACTTCGATGTAGTTTATGAAACATTTTACTTGAACAAAGTTTCTTGGGTATTTGCAAAGATATTTGTTTAGCTTAAGAACCCATATGTGCACTTAGGTATCAATTACATGTATATCATCCATGACATAATCAAATAAGAAAATAATAAACTGAACAGCTAAGAAATAAAAACAAAGCTTACAGAGATACATGTCGACCTTCGAACATGTCAAAAATTTGCTTATTCTAGTGTTAAAATCCATTAAAGATAAATATTTATTAAAATATCATCTACGAAAGCAATCCTCAAGGCATTCATCATTGATCCCACACTCAGGCTCAGTGTGTGTCTCTTAACACTCACACTAAAACTTTTTGATCCCTTCTGCCAAAGAACTCCATCAGGATCCACTAAAAGCACCATATTATTGACCCCTTGCAGTGGACACTCTCAATCTGCACACTAATGTTTGGGAACAGATCCCCAATCCCAGCCTGCACTCACTTCACAGACATTCATCAAAGTTATTTGTGTGCAACTCTGATATTTTTTTACACTATCTGCATAGTGATTTTTAGAATCACAATTATTTCCTATTATATGAACATCTAAAACTTTACTGATAATTACTAAATGTAGTTTCATATACATTATACAATTATAAATAAGTGTCATAGGCAAATTGCAGAAAAATTATACAATTATAAAGAAGTGTCATAGGCAAACTGTAGAAAAATTTCTTTCGTAGATTTTTGTAGCTGTGAGACTTTTCAGCCTTCTCTACAAAGGCTAATGATATATCCACCTCATTACTTCTTGAAAATTGATGTTTTGTCATGCATTAATTATACTTTTGATATATATGATAGACACTAGGATCGTTTAATTAACAAATTTCCAAGTGTATAACATATTTGCTTACAGAACTACTAAATGCAATAAAAACATTTTCTGCATGCATTTTATATTTTATTAATGTTTCGTATAATACACAGTGAAACTAAATCATGTATGCTACATAAACTGAAAACTGTTCATGATGTAACCTGGCTTTGTCATTTTGATATGACCTGTTCAATGTTTTGCACTGCTACCTACGTCTTGTGGGATGATCTGTACAATATTTTGCAGTGCTTTCCCACACCACCCAACCCAAAAATGCTGCAACTGATATGACCTACACCATGTTTTTCACTGTTTTCCTTACAACACCCAACCCAGTATGCTAGAAGTACATGTAATATAATCTACTCAATGTTCCCCACTGATTTCTTGTACTGACAGTGGAAGTTCTGAAAATAATTTACCAAAAAATCCCTAAGAGCAATCAAAGTCTCAATCCCAAGATACATGTTGCACACACTTTTTTACACAGGAGTCAAAGACAAATTGAAGATCAAAATATAAGTAGCAACTGACAACAGAAGACAGTTACACATAATACCTTATTGAAGTTTTTATTAACAATTACAATTCACTGCAGAACAAAATGCATATATTTCCCAGTAAACATTACAAACGTTTATAAACGTTTAGTAAACCTATAAACATTTTTAAAACCAAATATAAACCTAAATATTGGCAATTATTGAATATTTTGGTTTTATAAACATTTCAGCAATATTAGTTTGGTTTATAAACATTTATAAACGTTTTTAAACCTTTTAGAAAGAGTGATGAATATCTTAACCTCGTTTTCATTTTGAATGATGATATCAGCACAGCCATTTTGAGAGAAACTGGAAAAATATTTCTTAAGTATATCTCGCTGTATCACTGTTGTTTGCAGCCATCATTAAATTCTAAGTAGAGATATAAAAGTATATAATATCAACAATATTATATACTTTTATATCTCTGCTTAGAATGTAATGATAGCTTCAAACAACAGTGATACAGCAAGATATACTTACAGAAATATTTCTCCAGTTTTTAAGCAGTGTACAAACGTTTATGTATTAACATTTATAAACGTTTATGCTTAAACATTTATAAACATTTATAGGCAAACGTTTAGGGACCCATCATTTTAAACCTAAACTAAACCGTTCATAGTTAGGTTTATAAACGTTTGTAATGTTTACTGGGTTGGTGAGAGAATCCTAGAGTTCAATTAGGCAGGCAGGTTACAGAGTGGGGTTTAGGCAGATACATTGTGACTCGGATGATCACTTAAAATGGCGGTCCTCTGTCATTGGGTCCTATCCCCAGTGGCAGGTTAAAGAACCTCAAGGACGTTGATAACTGGTAATCCTTGAGCCTCTGTCTTTTAGTTAGTTGAATGTCAGTAACTTGAGAGTTGAACTGTATTTGTACAGTCGAATGGGTCAAATAGGGTCCAACATATAGCACTTTGAATCCTGTAGTACATGCAGATGTTGCACTGAGTATAAATACAAATACAACAAAATACAATGAGGGGTAGAAACCAAAAATACTATGGGTTCCGTTTGTATGTAATAACGGCTGAACAAATTCTGTAGACATAGTGATAGCACTGTACAAAGTTTTAATGTAAAATATTTTTAATGAAAAACTGTACGCTTATTTAAACAGTGCAGTGTGCCAGGTGTTGGCTCTGGCTTCTTCATTCCAGTGTTGAACACCCTTCTCATGGAAACAGCAAGGGAAATACCCATTTAGGGAAGCCTTTTATTGTCCGTTAGTGTAGAAATGCAGTAAAATATTTACAACAAGATGCACTCAGAGAGAGCAAAACGCTTGACTCCATGTGACCAGTCTCTAAAGTGATATAAAGTATTGTAAGGAAGACAATAAAATAAAACCAAACATGTAAATTAATTTTCGAAGAAATATCAAGTAGAAAGCCAAATTCATTAAAAATACATTGAAATGGGACCTCTGAAAATTCTTGAATTTTTGTATCAAAAATAAGATGCAGATCTTTCTTTTAGTAACTTCTTCCTTTGGCCAGGTCCTACCAACAAAATTTTTTTAATAAAGATCTGTTCATTAATTCTTGAGTAATCTAAACACCAAAAACAGACAGACAGACAAATTGAAAAAGTTTTATTGTAATTTAACTTTTTGTAAGTTAAATACTTACCTTATCCTCACTAGTGCTATGTGTAGGCGAGAGCTTACATCCCACGACCAACTCGAATATTTATAGAACGAAAATATTCTCATCGGTATGCTTGATGAGCATAAGTGGAGTGCGCATGCGCCGCATCCTTAGTTCCCTGATATGCTTCATATTTATTTTTGGGAGTAAAAAATTCAGTCATGAACCCCCAAAAAATCTTATAAAAAGTGGGGATGGACGGGCGGGAATCCGAATCTAGTGAGGATAAGGCAAGTATTTAACTTATAAAAAGTTAAATTACAATAAAATTTTTACATTATATTGTGTAAAATACCCTTATCTTATCCTCACTAGTGCTTGATTCCAACCATACATGGTGGTGGGTTTTTAAAATTTTTTGACACCAAAGTAGGTTGAAATGAAAAGTCAAAGTACTAAACACCAAGCATTGTGAGGATAAAGTGCTGACATTTTAGCAACTGTAACATGCATATTTATGACAAATTAACAACTATGTGATCATAAACATGACAAAATATAGAACTACATCTATGTCAAAACTCTTAGACATTAGACTATAGACCCAATTAGTTTACAAACTGACAAACCAAAGACTTGGAAATAGTTTATAAACTAACCTCAAAATATCCTTTTCATCCATCCAATTGTAGTTTAAGTTTGCCAAACATTAGTTCTGGTCATTCTTGCTTGCTTCTGTTTCAAAAGTTACTGAACAAATCAAACACTGTACAGCTATCTACACATGATGTCCTGATAGGCCTACAAAAACAAAAAACAGACTATAATGAGGATTTTAAGACCTATACTACACAACACTTGTTAAAAGACAATGAAGAAGCATTTGACATGATTAACCAGATACATATTTTTGCACTAATTAAATTGCTAAATATGTAAAATACTTATATAGTACCTTTAAAAACATTGTACAATATGTTGAGCAGATACTACTGGTCTCAAAGAGTAATCAGACCCTTCAGAAGATTTCCAAGCCACATCTTTCAGATAAAAATTCGTAAATGTGGAATGAGATTTCCAGAAACAAGCCCCCAGGATCTGGTCAAGGGATACCCCTCCCTTAAAAGCTGAAGATGCAGCCATAGATCTAACATCATGCGCTTTAATGTTTGCCAAGGACTGCGTCTCCGCATCTGAGCTTTCATAGGCCAAGATAACAGTTTGTTTAAGCCATGAGGAAATGGTAGCTCTTTGAATGTCTTTTGAAAAACCATCCTTGAAAGAAATAAACAAAAGATGTTTGTTTTTCCTAAGCTCTTTAGTTTTGTCTAAGTAATACCTAAGAGCCCTGACAGGACACAACGTCATATCCTCACTCATGGAATGATCCAAAGTAGGTTTGACAGCTGGTATGACTACAGGTTGGACTACTTCAGGTCCATCAGAAGCGAGTTGATTTTTAGCCAAGAAGACTGAAGATGGAGCCACAGTTACCTCCTTCCAACCAGTCTTGTGTTTCAGTGACCTGAATGTCCATGCATGGACCTCACCCCTCCTCCTACCAGAGGCCAAGGTCATGAGGAATACTGTTTTGAAGGTCAAAATCTTGAGAGAAGCCTTCCTTAAAGGTTCAAACGGAGGCTTAGTCAAAGCTAGTAGAACCAAAGAAAGATCCCAGTTTGGAATAGCTTTATCTTTGACAGGTCTATCTCTATGAAAACTAGCTAATAGCCTGTTAAGCTCCAAATTTGTGCTAATGTCAAAATCAGAACCCAAATGATCAGCAATAGCCGTCCTGTAACCAGCAATGGTAGTAGGTTTTAGATTCTTTTCAGTGAACAAATAAGCCAAGAAATCTGCTATTGAGGACAGAGAAGATTGGTGGAAGTCCACCTGATTCTCTTGGCACCATGATTCAAAAATGGCCCACCTTGATTCATAGACCTTTCTGGATGAGGTGCCTTAATTCTTTCTGCCACTGACTCTGAGAATTTTTGAGAAATTGAAGTCTGGAGTCCAGGTGCCAAGCATGAAGGTTCAGATATTGAAGATTTTGGTGAAACCTTTGACTGAACGGCTGTTTGAGAAGAGTTTCCCAGTGTGGAAGTAGTAGTGGAGGTTTTGTGGAAAGTTCTATTAGATCCCAAAACCAGCTCATCCCTGGCCAACCTGGAGCTATTACAATCATATGACAAGCATAAGTTTTCATTTTTTGAATCATTTTTGGTATCAGAGCTATGGGACAATAAGCATAACCGTCTAGAGCCTGCCACGAGATATTCAATGCATCTACTGCCATTGCATTTGGGTCTGGGACTGGAGATACATAAAGAGGTAGCTTGTTGTTCATCTTGGTTGCAGACATATCTACCATTGGTCTGTGCCAAATTTGGCAAATCCTCAGAAAAATCTTTGGATGAAGAGACCATTCTGTTTGTATAATTTTGTCCCTGCGTGAAAGGCTGTCTGCTATCACATTCAGACAGCCCTGTATGTGGCGAGCCCATAGCAAAATTGCTCTGGGATTGCAGAAGGCCATCAGATGCCATATCATTAGACACATTTCTAAGGAATGGGTCCCCCCCTGTTTGTTGAGATAGGAAACCACTGTCACATTGTCTGATGTGAGATTGGAAGGACCTTATTGCCAAAAATACTGCTTTCAGTTCCAGTACATTTATGTGTAAATTTTTTTCTGTGTCCGACCAAAGACCACTCACTGTCTGGTCTTCCAAATGTGCACCCCAACCCTTGACGGACGCATCTGTGAACAGTAAAAGATTGTGTTCCTCTGCATGAAGAGGTGTCCCTATCAACACATTGTTGGGATCCCTCCACCAGTTCAGATGGCTTTTCAAGATCTCTGAACATGGGATTTTCATATCTAAGGACTGGGGGTACCTCCAATGGATTTTCAGATACCACTGGAAAGGCCTCATATGTAACCTGCCCATTGGAACTGTCTTTTCGAGCGACGCCAACACCCCTATGAGGGACATGAGAGCCCTGGGGGTTGTGGTCAAGCTGCTTTGCAACTGATGAATGGCCTTTTTCAAAATCTGCCATTTCTTTTCTGTTGGAGAAACCTGCCCTTTGGTCAGATCGAACCTGTAACCCAGAAAGTCGAAATTTTGAGTAGGCTTTAGTTCTGATTTTTGAAAATTGATGACCCACCCAAGTTCTTGAACAAACGCGACCAGTTGCTTTGAGTGTTGAAGGCAAATTTCTTCTGATGGGGCACGAAGTAACCAGTCGTCGAGGTACTGGTGAATACGAATTCCCCTGTTTTGCAGTATTAGCTTTACCTCCTTTACGACTCGTGAGAACTCGAGAGGTGCTGTAGCAATTCCGAACGGAAGGGCCCTGAACTGGTATGTTTTGCCTGCTACATGAAATCTTAGAAGATGCTGAGATTTCTCGTGTATAGGGACATGAAAGTACGCGTCTGTTAAATCTATGGACACTACCCATTCCCCTTTGCAAATGGTGTTTCGAATTACCTCTGCCGTTTCCATTTTGAAAGTTGGAACAGAAAGGTGGTTGTTCAGTACACTCAGACCTATAGCCAGTCTCCATTTTTTGCCTGGTTTTGGAACTAAAAACAACCTGCTGTAAAATCCCAGAGTCCTTCTCATTCTTACTGGTACAATGGCGTTTTTCTTTAACATTTGATCTACACAATCCTGCAAGAAATTTTGTTTTTCTCGGTTCGAGTAGCCACTGTGAATTATGGGATGCCTCGACAATTCGATTGGATTTCCCAAAATAATCTTGTAACCGTACTGTAGAATATGCACAACTCTGGGATGACAACCGTTTTCTAGCCATACCTTGTAAAACAACATCAAACGGCCTCCAGGACTTGGCATCACATAGTCACTTTCTACGACCTCCCCTTCCACCTCTGGTGGAGTAAGAAGATTTCTGCTGCTGTTGAGGTTTAAATTCACTCCGAAATGAATTTTTTCCTGAAGCTGGAGTGTGTGAAGCAGAAGCTGATGAACTATTGTTACCATACACCCTTTTTGACTGGAAAATTGGTTTATGATCCACCTTCTGCCTCTTGGGAGAACGTTCTTTCTCCAGTTTCTTCTCAATGGCATCAAGAATTGCTGGAGAAAATAAATCCTGTGACATAAACCCAGATCTTCTCAACCTGTTCCTGTCATGCTCATGGAGATGAGATGCAGAATTCTTTAAGGTCGTATCTCTTCTGGCTAACTCCAGGTTACAAGCCATGATCATGGAGGAATCAATAACCGTCTCCAGAGCTTTATCCAAGGAATTAAGGCATGAAAACTGAATCTGTAAGAAACTCAACATTTCTTCTATTTCTTTTGCCAGTTCCTCAGACACAGAAGAATGAACTCCCTGCAACAGTTGCTCAACATTAGAAGCACACTTGTCCAATGTACGCAAAAAATAGCTTACAAATGTGAGGATCTGTACTTGCTCCCTCTTAACTGTCTCCATAGCCATAAACTGTTTTGAAGGGATGGATATGGTTGGTGGAGTTATAGATGAAGACTTGTTAGCAATGAATTTAAACAAGTCCTGACACTTGGGAGCGGACAAAGCAAACTCTGAGGTAGTTGTTTTGTAGAACTTTATGTACGGTCTATTGTAAGGAAGAAAAGAATCCGTGTTGCAAGGGGTGGATTGCAGTTTGTCAGCATCTTGCGTCTGCGGATTACCTGCAGCCTTCTTCTCCAATGCCTTCCATCTGTCATTCAATTCTTCCAATGGAGGTAAAGACATAGGAAGAGGTGAAGGACGCTTCTTACCCCTATCCCTTGAAGAAAATATCTTGGATGGAGCCTCCACCGTGTCCTCAAGTGTGGGTAGATCCAACACCGTTCGTACTGTAGCAAGAAACTGTCTGTATGTGGGATCTTCTTCCACCTCTTCGTCCCACTGATACACTGCCGAGGACGGTGACGGAGACCTATGCCTCTTGGACCGTGCACGGTGCTCCACATCCTGACCAGTCTCCAATTCTTCCTCATCCGTTCTGGTATGGTGACGGCTACGGAAACGGTCTGTAACCCCGTCCTGTTCTTCCACAGTAACTGCCTCTGCTGTACGTATCTCAGAAGAGACAGCAGAATTACTTGTGGTTGTAGCTTTCACGGAGGAAGACGACATCTCCAGAGAAGAGATACGACCCTGCATAGATTCCAGCTTTGCCAGAATAAGTTGAAGGGGATCTGATGAAGAATTTGATGAAGAAGATGCTTGGATTTTAGACGTTGAAGTTTCAGAAGAAACCGAGTCTGTACCCAATAAAGAATCCTCTAATTCTTTGGAAATATTAACATTTTCTTTCACTTTTCTTTGGATCTTCCTAGCTTTCAATTTTTTCAATTGTTCAGATGAAAATTGCAAACAAATGTAGCAATCTTCAGGTTTTTCTTTCACACAAACATCATCTCCCTTGCCTTTATCTCTACAAGAGGGACAGTAATTGTGGGAATCCCAATCAGACATAAAATGTCTGCAACCAGGAGCCTGTTTATTCCCTTTCTTTACTTGAATCTCCGCCATTTTAAAAATGACACACAAAGAAATTGTACACTTGTAGTCGATGTAAACTCTCCAATGACCAAAATAAATATGAAGCATATGAGGGAACTAAGGACGCGGCGCATGCACACTCCACTTATGCGCATCAAGCATACCGACGAGAATATTTTCGTTCTATAAATATTCGAGTTGGTCGTGGGATGTAAGCTCTCGCCTACACATAGCACTAGTGAGGATAAGGTAAGGGTATTTTACGCAATAAAACGACAAACAATTTGCACCCAAAAACATAAACTGCTGGTGGAGGTAAAATATAGCTTAAAAGTCACTTCTTGGTGAAAATCACTCATGGTAAATTTTTGTGATGGACTGTCCAAGAATTGAAAGAAAAAAAGAAAATAAAAACAGAAATAATAATTAATAAAAATGATGAATATACCACCCCCCTCTTTATTATCTTTGTGTCAATTTCAAGACATAAAATGAGAAGAAATCTTTTTACTTAAAGACAGCAAGTATCACAAGCTAGGTTTGTGACCTCACAATGAGTATTGCATTGTGACATCATTAAGTATAATGACATCAGAAAGCAAAATATTGATTTTTTACGTATGTGATGAAGAGAAGCAGTTTCACTGTGTATTCCCAATTAAAAATAAGAAAAACTCTCTCCTGACTTTAATTTTTAAACAAATTACACCAAATTTGGAAGAATCCCTCTGTACCCCATAGAATACCTGCCCACCAAATTTGAGAGAGATTGATGTCATAGTGTTTAGCTATAAGGGCAAAACGGTGCACAGACAGACAGAAAGACAGACAGACAGAAACAAACTGATTACAATAACCCTCTCCTATCGTCGAGCGTTAATAATGATACAAAACAACAGACATGTGTTACCATAAATATCCGTGGCTTTAAATGTCATTTGTTGACAATTCATATTTGCGCCCACTTTTACTGTCACGTTCGGATGACTGTTACCGGGTGTAATTATATTGCAACGCGAGTATTATTATGCAACTTGTGTCAAATGCAGTTAATAAATTGCACTTTCCTATTTAATATGCAATCATGTCTACCTTTTTTTTTCAACAATTTGAAACAAGCACACATGGTGCACACAAAAATATAAGGAATTCTCAATATAATGCGCTAAACATTAATATCGAGGATATATTGGTTTTGAGCAACAAGTCTATAGGATTTAACAAATTTATATAATCCCTACAAGTATTAATTATGGTAGTAAAGGTGTGAATATTTTGAGGAAATCAACAAAATACTACTGCACAGATAAATTTAGCTGATGAGTTCTATTTCTATATTCATTCAAAAATACAGTGTGAATAATATTTTTCTACTTGCCATAGATGTGTTATCTGACAAAAAATAACTAGACAAAAGGTTTTTGTATACAAAAACAAAGCGTTCCTACAGCTTTTAAGTTTTATATAAAATGCTAAAGGATCAATGTGAAGAGGTAAATGTTATTGGTGAAGAGAAATTCTCCTGAAAATACCATGTTAGGGTCACAAGAGTGACCTTAAAACGAAAAAAGCAATCAGTGCCTGTGAACGGGTTCTGTATCAGGTGACAGTGTGTTTTTAACTGCAAAGTAGAAGTAAAAGCATAAAAGGACACAAAAGTTGTGCCCTGAAAAATGGTATTCAGAAGTAAAGTACAAAGTTAACTGTTACAGTGTAAAATGTAGGTGAAAAACACATTTAAACAAAATACTGTAAAATTAATGTAATATTTTTGAGTTACAAGCGTTTTACTCAACAGTGGAAACTTGAAGTAGCTATTCCTCAGTTATGCAATGAGCTACAGGTCTGAAAATTAAACTATCTTATAGCTGACAAACAAAGTAGGTGAATAACATATTTAAAGAAAATGCTGTAAATTAAATAGTTTCAAGTTACATGTGATTTACTCATTATGGAAGCTACTGAAAGGTCACAAAGTAGCTATTACTAACTTACCTATTGGGAAAGGTTTCCAAGTTACTCAGAATATTGTAGCTATGGATAAAGTAGTCTGCAAAATTCACAATGTTATAGCTGATCCAAAAGTAGATGAATAACAAATTTACAGAAAAAACTCTAAATGTAATAGTTATCAAATTACAACCGATTTACTCAACAGTGAGAACCCGAAGGTAGCTTTTGCTCAGCTATGCAATGATCTACAGGTCTGCAATATTACTATGCTGTAGCTCATCCAAAAGTAGGTGAATAACATATTTAAACACAATTCTGTAACAGCAATAGTTTTAAAGTTACAAGTGATTTATGCAACAGCGAAAACCTGAAAGTAAATATATTGCTCAGCTATGCAATGAGCTACAGGTCTTCAATTTCACTATATTATAGCTCACCCAAAAGTAGTTTAATAACATATTTATAAAAAATTCTCCAAACAGCTAGTTAATGAGCTACAGTTCTGCAAAATCACTATGCTATAGGTGACCCTAAAGTAGATGAATAACAAAATTTAAAAAAACTCTAAATGTAATAGTTCTCAAGTTACAACCAATTTACTCAAAAGTGAGAACCTGAAATGAGCTATTGCTCAGCTATGCAATGAGCTTCAGGTCTACAATTTTACTGTTACAGCCCACCCAAAAGTAGGCGAATAACATATTTAAGCACAATTCTGTAAATGCAATAGTTTTCAATTTACAAGTAATTTTACTCACTATGGAAGCTACTGAAAAGTCGGGAAGTAGCTTTTACTCACTTAGCTATTGGGAAAGGTTTCCAAGTTACTCACTTTGTTGTAGCTATGGATAAAGTAGCTGAGTAACATACTTTAACAAAATACTGTAAATGCAATACTTTTTTAGTTATAATTGATTTAGTGCACGATTTCATGAATTTTAATGTCTTAAAAATTATGTTAAAATTCATTAAAAAAATAGACCAAGGATGCATTTGATGTATCCGATGGAAAAGGACAACTAACATGGTTTTGAAGATAAACAGCATTTTTCAATAATAAGCAAGTTATAAGCACTTTTAAGTTTGCCTACCCTCATATGACCTCGAAGGAGGGGCCTGATTAGGCATACACAGTTATAAGTAGAGAATTTTTGCTGGACATCTGTTAGCCTTCTCCTGATTGTTGAAGTGTACCACTTGCTCAGATGTCCCTTGGTCAAACTCCTTTATGTTATGTGTTAAGCAGCTACTTCACTAGCTCTCAGCATTTCAACTGCTTCATTCAGATTGACTTTTTTACCTTCTCTCTAAACATCCATGCTCTTGTAGCCTTGTCTTTCGTCCCAAGAACCACACGGTCTCTTAACAAACTGTCAGTCATTGCTTCAAAGTTGCAAGACTTTGAAAGTGGTCTTGGTCTGTTAACCCACTGATCCACGTTTTCATTGGGTCCTTCATAACATGAACAGAACATATACAATCCGTAAATCTCATTTTGGGTTGGTTTGAAATAACTTTCCAGTGCCTTTCTGCACTTTGCTGGATCTTTGCAGTTTTCATCTGTTATCTCACGATTTCTTAAGAATCTAAAACAATCTGCATACTCCACTTTATAACTGTCTTAGCCTTTCCCAAAGTCTCTACTTATAACTGTATACCTCTAAACAGGGCCCAAGGCCAAATCTAACCACATCAGAAGATTCCTAACAGATGAACAGACCGATCTGCATGCCTTGAACAATTTATCATCCTCAATAGACAAGGTATCTTTTAAATGTAAAAGCATGTCTCTGGGCCTTGTACTTTTGGAGTTGTTCATGAGGATGTGGATGCATACCAGACAATGCAGAGTGATACCATGTCAGCTGACATAGAAACAAAGAAACCATAATTTTTTTTGTGCATTACTGATCATCAGAGCTTCTCAAATGGACCACTTGATAACCAATAATAAGATTTCATAAACTCAATCATGGGTAAAACCCATGTATGTACACTGCATGACTGAAGTGCTGGAAATTGGAGAATCTGACTTCATCAGTAGACTGCTAGACATTGACAAACAAATGCACTTTCTTTTTTATTTTAAATTATATTTGATTGGATTTTTTTAACATAATTTCCAGCACATTTTTCAGCAAATATTTGAGAACATTATGAAAAATACTTATAATGCAATCAAACTGTTGTGTCTATATTGTACATATAAATGCCTGTGGCAAGGCTAATAAGAGTGCACAAGTTGTTTTTATAAAGTGGGATAAAATGTTACCTGACCCAGACTTGGTATATTTCAATCTATTCCACTTGTGTACATTGCTGGCTTTAAAAATGAAGCAATTATAATATTGTAGGTCATTGCTTTCATTAACAAAAAATGTGTCCGGTGAATAAATTAACAAATTATGTGAAACCTATATTATCTGTATATAATGTCAGTAACACAGGATATTATTTTTATAATGTACTGTGGCATATTACAGGAAATAAAGTGAATACAATGCAATGTATATTATTATATGGACTTGTGAAATATTATTTGTATTCATCTTGGGCACATGGATCACCAATAAACCATCAGACAATGATATAAACTGGTCTGATATTAAAGAGCTGATTAAATTGGGGAAACAATCCGTGCATCTTAACAAGGCTACATGGAGTTTTCATCCTTGAAGTTTACAACAGTGTCTTTTCCCCAGTGGCAATTCTCATTTAGTGAGTGTTAAAAAAGGTTGAATCTACTACTAAGGTGGCATGAACCTGTATATTTTTACAAAACCAGGTTGCAAACTAAATACACTTGTGAGAGATATGAAGGCCAACTGTGAAACATTTCAAAAACATAAAAACAACTTCCATGTGATTGTAAAGCCCATTGTACACTAGCGCGGCGCGGCGCGATGTGGCGCGGCTAAATAAAATAGAAATAAAGGAAGTAGTTCACTGCTTATACACATATGCGGCGCGGCAGCAAGCGGTGCGGATTTTTTCATTTAGAAAATTTTCTAATTTTCCGAAAAACCGCGCGGCTTTTTCACTGTTTTCCCCCAAGTTTTCATAGATATTTGCATTTCCCACATGTTAAATATGGTAGTATATCACAGAACTCTACACAAATATATTAATTGGAAAACAAAATGCACACAGACTCATTGTGAAGGGATTAACTACTGGTAGATAGATGACAAAATATGGTGTGTGTTGATATAGACACATAAAAGGGTTTAATTTAATGAAGATTGCAATTAACAGTAATTCTAGAAGGGACACACTGGCCAAGGGTTTTGTTTGTAGATGGATTAAGTACTTCAATGGAGAAAGGAATGTCAAGTTAGGTGTGTGGCCATATATGTAGACAAAACACAGCCAGAAGTTAATTGAAAGGGGTGTAATCACCAGCATTATAAAAGGACAGTGGTCAAGGACAAGGCTCTTCATTGTGGAGAGATTAAATTGCATGTAAGGGTATGATAGGTGTGGGAATGTACTGTGGGTGTTAGATGTTTAATTATATGAGAATGCCACTAATGATCAGAAGGACATTGACTTTACTTATTCTGATATGTGTAATAAACTGTTTGAAGAAGCAGATAAACACCTTGACTTCTATTCTGCTACAAAAACAGTGAGAAAACGGTTCAAATACCATAAACCATGGTGGACCACAGAATTAACCACCCTGTGAAAAAGCATGAAAAATATTTACTTCAAAATTAGAAAGTCTAACTACCAAAAATCCATGGGAATTTTGGAATACAATCAAATTAATGGGTCCTAGAAAACAAGATATTCCATGCACTGTTTATAAAAATGACTCTGATGAACTGACAGATGATATTGAATATGTTAAGAATAAATGGAAGCACGACTTTGATGGTTTATATAGAAGGTCAAATGAAGCCACTTCAGATTTTCACCAGAATATAAGATATCAAAAAATGCTCATTGAAAACCAAATACTAAATAATGAAACAGAAGAAAATGTTTACCTTAACAATGAAATTACATCAGAAGAAATAAAGAAGGTCATAAATGGTTTAAAATCCAGAAAATCACCTGGTATTGATGGTATTCAAAATGAACTGCTTTATAATGATAACTGTCTACCAATTTTTAAATCACTTTTTAATAAATGTTTTAACACAGGTAAAATTCCAACGATCTGGCTAAAAGCAGTTATAGTACCTATCCCAAAAAGTGCTACAAAAGACCCATATATACCCCTCAACTATAGAGGCATAAGTTTAATATCTTGTGTTAGCAAAATATACTCTGCTATACTTAATAATAGAATAAATTCCTACACAGATTTGACGGGCATTGTAGCTGAGGAACAAAACGGGTTCCGTAAAGGTCGAAGCTGAGAGGACCACATTTTTACTTTGACAACATTATAAAAAATAGATTAAATGTGTCCAAAGATACATTCGCCTGTTTCATTGATATGAAAAAAGCTTTTGACTGGGTGGACAGGGACCTTCTATTCTTTAAGCTTTTAAACTATAACATTACAGGAAAAATTTACTGGGCTATAAAATCTATGTACTCAAACACACAGTCCTGTATACAACTGCAACAAACATTCACAGACTGGTTTTCAGTTCTAAATGGTGTAAAGCAGGGGGATAATCTATCGCCAACACTGTTTACACTGTACATAAATGATTTAGTGCACGAATTAAACTCTATTGGCTGTGGGATTCGCATTGAAATGTATGTGATTAATATATTGCTTTATGCAGATGATATTGTTCTTGTTGCAGAAAATGAAAACATATTACAAAAATTATTAGATAAATTGTATGAATGGTGTAGCCGTCGGCATTTAGAAATCAATGAATCAAAATCTAATGTAATGCACTTCAGGAAATCTAGGAAACTTCATTCTAACACTGTATTTAAGATAGGAAATACCAAACTAGACTATGTTAAAACATACAGGTATCTAGGGGTCAC
Organism: Sabellastarte sp. h YS-2021; assembly: GCA_964017235.1. NCBI lineage: Eukaryota > Metazoa > Annelida > Polychaeta > Sabellida > Sabellidae > Sabellastarte > Sabellastarte sp. h YS-2021. The sequence continues at coordinate 75,050,859 of OZ024928.1, read as the reverse complement.
ATTTGATGAAAATCTTACCTTTAACTCAGCATGCCAAGAATTAAATGATGCTGGTGGCAGAGCATTTGGGGGCATTGTAGCCAAATTTAAGCAATTTAAGCATCTTTCATTTAAATGTTTCACAAAACTTTTTGATACAGGAGTAGAACCAATATGTACTTATGCCTCTAGTGTATGGGGTTTCAATAAATTCCAGTTAGGACAAAAGCTCCAGCTTAGGGCAATAAGATATGTTCTTGGAGTGCACAAATATACACCAACCTTAGCATTAACTGCAGACTTTGGTTGGCTAGACATGAAGTATAAATATTATCTTAAAATACTTAAATTTTATAACCGTCTTTTATCAATGAATAATGACAGATTGACAAGACAAGCGTTTGAAGCAGATCAAAACCATATGTCAAGCACTAATTGGTCAGGAATGGTTAAGCAAATTTTAAGTGACATAGGCAAAGAAAGAAACATTGAAAACTTCGAAAAGATTGACATCAATTTTGCAAATGAGAAATTCAAAGAATTAACTAATAGAGAATTTCAAGAAAATGTTGAAATCAAACCAAAATTATGGACCTATAAACTATTTAAAAGACATGTAGAAACTGAGAAATATGTCACCGCTAACTTAAGTAAATATGAAAGGTCACTGATAGCTAAGTTTAGGTCAGGTACACTCCAGCTTGCAATTGAAACTGGGAGATTTAGAAATATAGAAATTTTTTGTGCTTTTGTCCTTTTTATCATGACCTGAGACAGAAACTTTACAGCGATCTTAAAATAGACCCGGAATCTTTTGAGAATAATTATGACTTATTCATAGAGATAATGTGTTCTGAAAGAATTTATTGCCTGTCATCTTTCATTGTTAATGCATGGGGGAAAAGAAGAGATTTTATCTACAATTCTGACTCTTAACTTTTTTTTTTTTTAAATCTGAATACAAATGTTAATTGTTGATGAGATGTAATAAGATATATGTATGTAACAAGATTACACTTAATCTGGTCCATTTTGCTTGCTCCCTTTGTCGAAACTTTTTTTGTTTATATCGATTTTAAATAGTAGCAAATGCCCCTATATTAAATTTGTTCACCTCTTTTTGATTGCCAAAATGTCATTTAATGATATTTCAATAGTTTAAAGTGTCTTATAAGCCCAAATGAGGCTGGGTTTGTATTTTGATTTTGTATTTCATGTATATATGCATTTGTAAATCAAACAGGACACTATAATAAACGATTCATCTATCTATCTATCTATCATCTATCTCCCCGTGATTAGTTCAACTATGCTAGCCAGTTTTCGCTATTTTTATTATATTTTTTCTCAATTTACTGAAAACCGCTGGGAAAAATCGCCCAAATGTGCAAAGTAAAGAAAATTCGCCTGCTTGGTATGTAGTAAAAATCATACCGCGCCGCGTAAATGTGCAACGCCCTTAAGATGTGTTAGTAGAATAACATGTGTACCTTGTCTTCAGTCATTTACACAGAAGATATGACTTGTTACACCTGAATTTATAACACAACTTATCTGTAGGTAAATAATATAGGATATTAGCAGTATTCATTTTAGGAAAGCCAAAAGATTTCCTATAGGTTGTTTTCACACCCAAAACATCTACAACCAATAATAAGCGAGTTATAAGCACTTTTAAGTTTGGCTATCACCGTTTGACCTTGAAGGAGGAGCCAAAGTTCAAATACGACCACACCCAAAGATTCCCAGCACATGATTTCCTACAAGTTGGCTTACAATCCCAAACCTCTAGGACCAATAATAAGTCAGTTATAAGCACTTTTATGTTTGGCTATGCTCGTTTGACCTTGAAGAGGGGGCCCAAGTTAAAATCCAACCACACCAAAAGATTCCCAGCCTATGATTCCCTATAGGTTGGTTTACCATCCCAAACCTCTAGGACCGATAATAATCGAGTTATAAGCACTTTTAAGTTTGGCTATCCTCGTCTGACCTTGAAGGAGGGGCCCCAAGGTGAAATCCGACCACACCACAAGATTACTTAGCCATTATTTCCTATACATTGGTGTACCATCCAAAATCTCTGGGACCGATAATAAGCGACTTATAAGCACTTTTAAGTTTGGCTATCCTTGTTTGACCTTGAAGAAGAGGCCCAAGGTCAAATCCGACCACACCAAAAGATTCCCAGCCCATGATTTCTTACATGTTGGTATACCATCCCAAACCTGTAGGACCAATAAATAAGCGAGTTATAAGCACTTCTAAGTTTGCCTATCCTCGTTTGACCTTGAAAGAGAGGCCCAAGGTCAAATCCCACCACACCAGAACATTCACAGTCCATAATTTCCTACATGTTGGTTTACCATCCCAAATCTCTAGGACCAATAATCGAGTTATAAGCACTTCTAAGTTTGGCTATGCTCGATTGACCTTGAAGGAGAGGCCCAAGGTCAAATTCGACCACACCAAAAGATTCCCAGCCCATGATTTCCTACATGTTGGTATACCATCCCAGCCCATGATTTCCTATATGTTGGTTTACCATTCCAAACCTCTAGGACCAATAATAAGCGAGTTATAAGCACTTTTAAGTTTGGCTATCCTCGTTTGACCTTGAACGAGGGGTCCAAGGTCAAATCCGACCACACCAGAAGATTCCCAGCACATGATTTCCTATATGTTTGTATACCATCCCAAACCTCTAGGACCAATAATAAGCGAGTTATAAGCACTTTTAAGTTTGGCTATCCTCGTTTGACCTTGAACGAGGGGTCTAAGGTCAAATCCGACCACACCAGAAGATTCCCAGCACATGATTTCCTATATGTTTGTATACCATCCCAAACCTGTAGGACCAATAATAAGCGAGTTATAAACACTTTTATGTTTGGCTATGCTCGTTTGACCTTGAAGAAGAGGCCCAAGGTCAAATCCCACCACACCAAAAGATTCCCAGCACATGATTTCCTATATGTTGGTTTACCATCCCAAACATCTAGGACCAATAATAAGCGAGTTATAAGCACTTTTATGTTTAGATATCCTCGTTTGACCTTGAACGATGGGCCCAAGGTCAAATCCAACCACACCAAAAGATTCCCAGCCCATGATTTTCTACATGTTGGTATACAATCCCAAACCTGTAGGACCAATAAATAAGCAAGTTATAAGCACTTCTAAGTTTGCCTATCCTCGTTTGACCTTGAAAGAGAGGCCCAAGGTCAAATCCCACCACACCAGAAGATTCCCAACCCATGATTTCCTACATGTTGGTTTATCATCCCAAACCTCTTGGAGCAATAATAAGCGAGTTATAAGCACTTCTAAGTTTGGCTATGCTCGATTGACATTGAAGGAGAGGCCCAAGGCCAAATCCCACCACACCAGAAGATTCCCAGCCCATGATTTCCTACATGTTGGTTTACCATCCCAAACCTTTCGGACCAATAATAAGCGAGTTATAAGCACTTCTAAATTTGGCTATGCTCGTTTGACCTTGAAGGAGAGGCCCAAGGTCAAATCCCACCACACCAAAAGATTCCCAGCCCATGATTTCCTACATGTTGGTTTACCATCCCAAACCTCTATAGACCAATAATAAGCGAGTTATAAGCACTTTTATGTTTCGCTATGCTCGTTTGACCTTGAAGGAGAGGCCCAAGGTCAAATCCGACCACACCAAAAGATACCCAGCCCATGATTTCCTATATGTTGGTATACCATCCCAAACCTCTAGGACCAATAATAAGCGAGTTATAAGCACTTTTAGGTTTGGCAATCCTCGTTTGACCTTGAATGAGGGGCCCAAGGTCAAATCTGACCACACCAGAAGATTCCCAGCACATGATTTCCTACATGTTGGTATACCATCCCAAACCTCTAGGACCAATAATAAACGAGTTCAAGGCTTAATCTTAGCAAATTTTTTATTAACCTATAATCAATCGCCTGTCAATCGGTCAATTATGGCCCGATTGATCCCAATATCGACTGGCGCCTAGATTCTTCTGTCAGGAATGTGCATACCAAATTTGGTTGACCCACACCCGGTACTTTCTGAGGAAATCTACTGAAAAGGAAGTAAATTTTTTTTTGAATTTTTGATAATGTGACCTTGATAAAGGTCAAAGGTCAAATTTATGCCTGTCAAAAAATTTCCCCACGCCTATAGAAGACAACTGCCACATATCATTTGGATAGGCCTAATAACAAGGGAGATATTCAACAGAGACGATAATGCGGCGGTGGCGGCGGCTGACCAAAAACCAGGGGTGAAACCAATAAGCGTCCCCTGTTCAAAGGACGCTTAATTATAAAAGATACCGAAGCCTTTTCACCACTATCTTTCATTTTAAGTACTGTGATGAATATTATGTATTCAGTAAACCTGACAACATATTTTATATGTTACATAATCCCTTACAGCATAAATTATTATTTCCAATGGATGCATATGTTGAGGAAATCAACAGAAATTCAATGTCTTATGGCAATTTTCACAAAGATTCATTTCATGATTTCTGTTGTACTTTTATACAAAACGTCATTTTATTTGTAATTTTCTATTTGTGAAACAAATAATACTACACAAAAACCAGTAACTATTAAAAGAACTTTTATTTTAAACAGCTTACAATTCAGTACAAAATGGTGCCGTGAAAAATAAAAAAGTACTGTTTTAAAATACCTGGTACTCAATCGGTACTGCAAATTGTGATCTGAAGTTTTTACACAATGAGTATGTACTTGGCTGATCTTGCATTAGATGAAAGAACAGAGAACTAATATCAAAATGTTCACCACATAAATTTAGTAAAAACTTATCATTCCGGTGTATTAACTTCTTCTGTAACACTGCTATATGTAACCCATAAAACCAACTATAAAATATTCCAGTATTAGAGTATAAGAACCAGACTACATGTACTTCTATGCCAAAGTTGGCAAGCAAAAATCAATATTCACGCTTCAATCATAAGATCGAAGATACTTAGGATTCAGTAACTGCTTAAAACCAGTCATTCCTATCTATAGCTATCTGTAAATCATAAATTATGGTTGGAAAAGTTTGAATATTTGAAAGGAAAATATTCGAGTACACACCAGACAGGTTTGTGGAAACTTTTAAGAGTATAAGAACCAGACTACATGTACTTCTATGCCAAAGTTGGCAAGCAAAAATCAATATTCACGCTTCAATCATATGATCGAAGATACTTAGGATTCAGTAACTGCTTAAAACCAGTCATTCCTATCTATAGCTATCTGTAAATCATAAATTATGGTTGGAAAAGTTTGAATATTTCAAAGGAAATACAAGCACAATTCATATAAAAATATTTCATAATTTTCAAAATCAATCAAGTCAAAATTAATCAATTACTATGTAATTGATCTGAGGTAGGTATACTATCATTGCTTACTTGCTGACGACCACCTTACACTATTCCAATTGACCTGTAGGTCTACATATATATATGTAGACATAGGTGTACATATATGTAGACATCAATCTTATCTCAGCTGATTTTGTGTCACACTTTGTTTAGGATTGTAGACACTGATAATCCTGAGGTCAGTGTCTCCCCCCCCCCCCCCCCCCCCCCCCACCACCACCACCTTAGGTTGTCCATGTACTCAAGTCAAGAAAGAGAAATAATGCAATGTGAGTTTTATTAGGCGCCTTGTGTCCAATGCAGTTAAAAAATTGCATTTTATTACTTTAAATAAAGCTAAATTATTATAGAACCAATCATGTCTACTTTTGCTTTTCAACAATTTGAAACAAGCAGACACATGCTGCACATAAAAGCACAAGGAATTCTCAATATAATGTGCTAAACAGTAACATCAAGGATATATTGGTCTTGAGCAACAAATTTATAGGATTTAACCATTAAACTTAAATAAATAAATAAAATTTATATAATCCCTACAAGTATTAATTATGATAGTAAAGGTATGAATATTTTGAGGAAATCAACAAAACACAACCGCACAGATAAATTCAGCTGATGAGTTCTATTGCTATATTCATACAAAAATACAGTATGAATAATATTTTTTTACTTGCCATAGATGTGTTATCTGACAAAAATATTTATAAAAGATACCGAAGCCTTTTCACTACTATCTTTCATTTTAAGTACTGTGATGAATATCATGTATTCAGTAAACCTGACAACACATGTTATATGTTACATAATCCCTTACAGCATAAATTATTATTTCCAATGTATGCATATGTTGAAATCAACAGAAATCAAATGTATTATGGCAATTTTCACAAAGATTCATTTCATGATTTCTGTTGTACTTTTACATAAAATGTCATTTTATTTGCAATTTTCTATTTGTGATAATAATACTACACAAAAAACAGTAACTATTAAAAGAACCTTTACTTTGAACAGTTTGAAATTCAGTACAAAATGGTGCCTTCAAAAATAAAAAAGGTACTGTTTTAAAATACCTGGTACTCAATCGGTACTGCAAATTGTGATCTGAAGTTTTTACACAATGAGTACGTACTTGACTGATCTTGCATTAGATGAAAGAACAGAGAAATAATATCAAAATGTTCACCACATAAATTTAGTAAAAACTTATCATTCCGGTGTATTAACTTCTTCTGTAACACTGCTATATATGTAACCAATAAAACCTGCTATAAAATATTACAGCCCACACCAGACAGGTTTGTGGAAACTTTTAGAGTACAAGAACCAGACTACATATATTTCTATGCCAAAGTTGGCAAGCAAAAATCAATATTCACGCTTCAATCATATGATCGAAGATACTTAGGATTCAGTAACAGCTCCCAACCAATCATTCCTATCTATAGCCCTCTTTAAATCATAAATTATGGTTGAAAAGGTTTGAATATTTCAAAGGAAATACAAGCAAAATTCATATAAAATATTTCATAATTTTCAAAATCGATCAAGTTAGAATTAATCAATTACTATGTAATTGATCTGAGGTAGGTATACTATCATTGCTTACTTGCTGATGACCACCTTACACTATTCCAATTGACCTGTAGGTCTACATATATGTAGACATAGGTGTACATATATGTAGACATCAATCTTATCTTAGCTGATCTTGTGTCACACTTTGTTTAGGATTGTAGACACTGATAATCCTGAGGTCAGTGTCCTGCCCCCCACCCCACCACCTTCCTCCCACCTTAGGTTGTCCATGTACTCAAGAAAGAGAAATATTGCAATGCGAGCTTTATTAGGCGCCTTGTGTCAAATGCAGTTAAACAAGAGGAGAGTGCCCGTGAACGGGCACTGTGTCAGCTGACTGAGTGTTTTTTTGATTTGAGAAGGTGATAATGAGAGGAAAGCATAATTATCGGGGAAAGTGCTGTACAGAAGTACAGTAAATGGTAATTGAACAGCATTTTCAAAAGAAATTCCGAAGCTGATAGAAGAAAAGGACAAAAAATTTGTGCCCTGCAAATGGTATTATGAAGGAAAGTAACAAGCTAACTGTTTAAGTGTAAAAAGTAGGTTAAAACATATTTAAAGAAATAGTGCAAATGCAGTATCCTCGTTCAACCTTGAAGAAGGGGTCCAAGGTCAAATCCCACCTCACCAAAAGATTCCCAGCCTATGATTTCCTACATGTTGGTTTACCATCCCAAACCTCTAGGACCAATAATAAGCGAGTTATAAGCACTTTTATGTTTCGCTATGCTCGTTTGACCTTGAAGGAGAGGCCCAAGGTCAAATCCGACCACACCAAAAGATTCCCAGCCCACGATTTCCTATATGTTGGTATACCATCCCAAACCTCTAGGACCAATAATAAGCGAATTATAAGCACTTTTAGGTTTGGCTATCCTCGTTTGACCTTGAATGAGGGGCCCAAGGTCAAATCTGACCACACCAGAAGATTCCCAGCACATGATTTCCTATATGTTGGTATACCATCCCAAACCTCTAGGACCAATAATAAGCGAGTTCAAGGCTTAATCTTAGCAAATTTTTTATTAACCGATAATCAATCGCCTGTCAATCGGTTAATTATGGCCCGATTGATCCCAATATCGACTGGCGCCTAGATTCTTCTGTCAGGAATGTGCATACCAAATTTGGTAGACCCACACCTGGTACTTTCTGAGGAAATCTAGTGAAAAGGAAGTAAATTTTTTTTGAATATTTGATAATGTGACCTTGATAAAGGTCAAAGGTCAAATTTATGCCTGTCAAAAAATTTCCCCACGCCTATAGAAGACAACTGCCACATATCATTTGGATAGGCCTAATAACAAGGGAGATATTCAAGGGAGACGATAATGCGGCGGCGGCTGATTGAAAACCAGGGGTGAAACCAATAAGCGTCCCCTTTACATAATCCCTTACAGCATAAATTATTATTTCCAATGGATGCATATGTTGAGGAAATCAACAGAAATCCAATGTATTATGGCAATTTTCACAAAGATTCATTTCATGATTTCTGTTATACTTTTACATAAAATGTCATTTTATTTGCAATTTTCTATTTGTGATACAAATAATACTACACAAAAAAACAGTAACTATTAAAAGAACCTTTACTTTAAACAGTTTGAAATTCAGTACAAAATGGTGCCTTCAAAAATAAACAAGAATTCAGAAGAATTGTACTGTGTCACCAGCTTTGGTTTAAAGACTGAAGTGGATGAAATTCAAAGGGACAAAAATTATGCTGAACATAAATTAGTTGGCTGACTGGCAGTATTTTTGCATATCCAGACCATCCTTAAGAAGTACCTTGTTGAAAAATATAGCCTTGATTCAATGTACAGGTCAATGTCTGTCCAATGTCCAAGATACTGTCTGGAAACGGAAAAACTTAAAATCAATATAAGCATGTTACTAGTGGGAGTTTAAGGTCACCTTAAAATAAGACATATCTTGAGGATCAGTTACATCCACATGCCAAATTTGAATTTAGTCAAAAATGGAAAAATAAAAAGCTTAAAAGCATAATTCTTTTATACATAGGAGTTTAAGTTACGACACACCTTGAATACCAGTTACAACCACATGCCAAATTTGAATTTAATCCATCATGCCATTTTTGAGATAATGTGTGGAAAGTGTGACAGTCAAAATGTGTTATTACTGGGAGCTTAAGGTCACCTTAATGTATGCCACTTACCTATGGCCAGTTACATATACATGCAAAACTTGAATGAAATTTCTCAAATTATCTTCAGTATACTCTATGTAAAAATAAAAAAAACCTTAAAACTCAACATAATTCTTTTATTCATGGGAGTTTATGGTCACCTTAACATAGGACACACCTTGAATACCAGTTACAACCACATGCCAAATTTGAATTGAATCCATCAACCTACTTTTGAGATACTGTCTGGAAATGGAAAAACTTAAAATCAATATAAGTATGTTACTAGTGGGAGTTTAAGGTCACTTTAAAACAGGGCACACCTTGATTACGAGTTACATCCATATGCCAAATATGAATTTAATCCATCATGCCATTTTTGCAATACTGTCTGGAAAGGAAGTGTGACGACGACACTGACAATGTGTTATTACTGGGAGTTTAAGGTCACCTTAATATGTGGCACTTATCTATGGCGAGTTACAGATACATGTAAAAATTGGAATGAAATTTCTTAAGTTATCTTCAGCAACCTCTGGAAAAATAAAAAGCTTTAACTCAACATAATTCTTTTATACATGGGAGTTTAAGGTCACCTTAAAATAGAACACACCTTGAATACCAGTTACAACCACATGCCAAATTTGAATTGAATCCATCAACCTACTTTTGAGATACTGTCTGGAAATGGATAAACTTAAAATCAATATAAGTATGTTACTAGTGGGAGTTTAGGGTCACCTTAAAACAGGGAACACCTTGAGTACGAGTTACATCCATATGCCAAATATGAATTTAATCCATCGTGCCATTTTTGAGATACTGTCTGGAAAGGAAGTGTGATGACAACACTGACAATGTGTTATTACTGGGAGTTTAAGGTCACCTTAATGTATGCACTTATCTATGGCCAGTTACATATACATGCAAATATTTGAATGAAATTTCTTAAGTTATCTTCAGCAACCTCTGGAAAAATAAAAAACTTTAACTCAACATAATTCTTTTATACATGGGAGTTTAAGGTCACCTTAAAATAGAACACACCTTGAATACCAGTTACAACCACATGCCAAATCTGAATAGAATCCATCAAACCATTTTCAACATACTATCTTCGAAACGGGAAAACTTAAAATCAATATAAGTACATTACTAGTGGGAGTTTAAGGTCACATTAAAACAGGGCACACCCTGATCACCAGTTACATCCACATTGCAAACTTGAATTTAATCCATCATGCCATTTTTGAGATACTGTCTGGAAAGGAAATGTGACGACAACACTTACAATGTGTTATTACTGGGAGTTTAAGGTCACCTTAATGTATGCACTTATCTATGGCCAGTTACATATACATGGAAATATTAGAATAAAATTTCTTAAGTAATCTTCATCAACCTCTGGAAAAATAAAAAGCTTAAACTCAACATCATTTTTTTACACATGGGAGTTTAAGGTCATCTTAAAATAGAACACAACTTGAATACCAGTTATAAGCAAATGCCAAATTTAAATAGAATCCATCCAACCATTTTCAACATACTATCTCCGAAACAGAAAAACTTAAAATCAATAGAAGTGCTTTACTAGTGGGAGTTTAAGGTCACCTTAAAATAGGGCATACCACATGCCAAATTTGAATTTAATCCATCATGCCATTTTTGAGATACTGTCAAGAAAGAAATGTGACAACGACACTGACAATGTGTTATTACTGGGAGTTTAAGGTCACCTTAATGTATGCACTTATCTATGGCCAGTTACATATACATGCAAATATTTGAATGAAATTTCTTAAGTTATCTTCAACAACCTCTGGAAAAGAAAAAGCTTAAACTCAACATAATTCTTTTATACATGGGAGTTTAAGGTCACCTTAAAATAGAACACACCTTGAATACCAGTTTCAACCACATGTCAAATTTGAATAGAATCCATCAAACCATTTTCAACATACTATCCAAGAAAAGAAAAAACTTAAAATCAATATAAGTACTTTACTAGTGGGAGTTTAAGGTCACCTTAAAACAGGGCACACCTTGATCACCAGTTACATCCACATGCCAAATTGGAATTTAATCCATCATGCCATTTTTGAGATACTGTCAAGAAAGAAATGTGACGACGACACTGACAATGTGTTATTTCTGGGAGTTTAAGGTCACCTTAATGCATGGCACTTATCTATAGCCAGTTACATACACATGCAAAACTTGAATGAAATTTCTTAACTTACCTTGAGTATACTCTATGGAAAAGTTAAAAGCTTAAACTCAACCTAATTCTTTTATACATGGGAGTTTAAGGTCACCTTAAAATAGGACACACCTTGAATACCAGTTACAACCACATGCCAAATTTGAATAGAATCCATCAACCTACTTTTGAGATACTGTCTGGAAACAGAAAAACTTAAAATCTATATAAGTATGTTACAAGTGGGAGTTTAAGATCACCTTAAAACAGGGCACATGTTGAGTACGAGTTACATCCACATGCCAAATATGAATTTAATCCATCATGCCATTTTTGGGATACTGTCTGGAAAGGAAGTGTGACAATGACACTCTCAATGTGTTAGTCCTGGGAGTTTAAGGTCACCTTAATATGTGGTACTTATCTATGACAAGTTACAGATATATGCAAAAATTTGAATGGAATTTTTTAAGTTACCTTCAGTATACTCTATGGAAAAGTAAAAACTTAAACTCAACATACTTCCTTTATACATGGGAGTTTAAGGTCACCTTAAAATACGACACACCTTGAATACCAGTTGCAACCACAAGCCAAATTTGAATAGAATCCATCAACCCATTTTCAACATACTATCTGGAAACGGAAAAACTTAAAATCCTTCAGTATACTCTATGGAAAAGTTAAAAACTTAAACTGAACATAATTCTTTCAGACAGAGGAGTTTAAGGCCACCTTAATATAGGACACACCTTGAATACCAGTTACAACCACATGCTAAATTTGAATTGAATCCGTCAACAAATTTTTGAGATACTGTCTCGAAACGGAAAAACTTAAAATCAATATAAATACGTTACTAGTGGGAGTTTAAGGTCACCTTAAAATAGGGAACACCTTGAGGACCAATTAAATGCACATGCCAAATTTGAATTTAATCCATGATGCTATTTTTGAGATACTCTGTAGTGTAGGAAGTGTGACAACGACACTAATCATATTTGTCCTACAACATAGCTGCTAGTGACACAAAAGTAATGCAACCTTAAACTCATAAGATTATCAAATATCAGGAATTTACCTTACAAAAGAGATTTTTTGTGTAGACAGATGTACATGATGGATATCAAAAGCTTGAAGTCTTAATTAGCACATCAAATATCTTTCAAACACCAAAAATTGTCCCAACCTTAAACTCAAAGTTAGTTTGCTGCTGTAACGAAGTTTAAGGGAATCTTTTCCTGTAGGTTTTGTTCACGGTTTGTTACATCCACAACTTAAAAAATGCTTAGAATTGCACAGTGTTTGAAATACTGTTGAAAAATTGCCAAACTTAAAGTAAATATAATTTTGTTATTACTAGGAGTTTAAGGTCACCTTATTGTAACGCACTTACCTGGGGCCAGTTACATATACATGCAAAACTTGAATGAAATTCCCAAGTTATTTCCAGTATACTCTATGGAAAAATAATGTAAACTCAATATAACTTTTTAAAGAATGAGAGTTTAAGGTCACCTTAAACTAGGGCACACCTTGAAAACCAGTTACAACCACATGCCAAATTTGAATCAAATCTGTCTACAATTTTTTGAGACACTGTCCAGAAACAAAAAAACATTCAAATCAATATAAGCATCTTACAACTGTGAGTTTAAGGTCATCTTAAATAGGGCACACCTTGAGGAAAAGCTACATCAACATGCCAAATTGGAATTTAATTCATCAAGCCATTTTTGAGATACTCTCTGCAAAGTAAGTGTAAAGACGACAATGACCATGTATGTCTTCCATCAAAGCTGCTAGTGACACAAACCAATGCAACCTTAAACTCATTAATTTATAAAATATCAGCAATTTACTATAACCTTACAAAAGAGACCATTTTCTTCTTGTGGAGATATATGAATATCAATGTAAAAAGTCCTAATTTGCATATAAAATATCTTCCAAACACCAAAAAAAATGACCCAACCTTAAACTCAAAGTTTGTTTGCACTGTTGTATATTGTAGCGAGTTTAAGGTAATCTTTTCCTGAAAGTTTTGTTCAAGGTTTGTTACATCCACAACTGAAACACTTAGAATTGCACAATATTTGACTTACTATTCAAAAATTACCAAACTTAAAGTGAATATAATTCTGTTATTAATGGGAGTTTAAGGTTACCTTAATGTGTGGCACTTACCTATGGCCAGTTACATATAACTTCAAAAGTTGAATGAAATTTCTTAAGTTACTTTCAGTATACTCCATGGAGAAAGAAAAAACGTAAACTGGCCATAAGTTTTTTATACGTGGGAGTTTAAGGTCACCTTAAGATAGGGCACACCTTCAAAACTAGTTACAACCACATGCCAAATTTGAACTGAATCCATCGAGTCATTTTTGAGATATTGTCCGGAAACGAAAAAACTTAAATTGAGTTTAAGTATTTTTCTAGTGGGAGTTTAAGGTCACAAAACTATACAGCACACCCCCAGGTCCAGTTACATCCATATGCCAAATTTGAATTAAATCTGACAAGCCATTTTTGAGATACTGTCGGGAATACAAAGTGTGACGCCGACGACGACGACAGACGACGCCGACGCCACAAATTTGGATGACGAAGCGATCCCTATATGCCACGCAGCATAAATGCTGGTGACACAAAAAGGAACTGTTTTACTCAATCGGTACTGCAAATTGTGATCTGAAGTTTTTACACAATGAGTATGTACTTGACTGATCTTGCATTAGATGAAAGAACAGAGAAATAATATCAAAATGTTCACCACATAAATTTAGTAAAACCTTATCATTCCGGTGTATTAACTTCTTCTGTAACACTGCTATATGTAACCAATAAAACCTGCTATAAAATATTCCAGCCCACACCAGACAGGTTTGTGGAAACTTTTAGAGTACAAGAACCAGACTACATATATTTCTATGCCAAAGTTGGCAAGCAAAAATCAATATTCACGCTTCAATCATATGATCGAAGATACTTAGGATTCAGCAACAGCTCCCAACCAATCATTCCTATCTATAGCTCTCTTTAAATCATAAATTATGGTTGGAAAGGTTTGAATATTTCAAAGGAAATACAAGCAAAATTCATATAAAAATATTTCATAATTTTCAAAATCAATCAAGTCAGAATTAATCAATTACTATGTAATTGATTTAAGGTAGGTATACTGTCATTGCTTACTTGCTGATGACCACCTTACACTATTACAACTGCCGGGTAGGTCTACATATTTGTAGACATAGGTGTACATATATGTGGACATCAATCTTAGCTGATTTTGTGTCACACTTTGTTTAGGATTGCAGACACTGATAATCCTGCGGTCAGGATTAATTTATACATTCTGATTTAACATTTTGATGTGAAATATTTTCAAATTAAGTTCCATCCAAATTTTCCACATGGATTCAAACCCAGGGATGTAGTTCTGGAAAGCAATTAAAAATTAAACACCACCCCATCCTCCCCCCTCCACATCCCAACCCCCACACAGGCCCCAAGATTTGTCACAGTATGTGGAAATCAGCTGCTGGGGAAACCCTCTTCCCCGTTCCTTGACTTGTTTCAAATACTGTTATCTTTGTAACCACATAAGGGATCTAATCTTCCCCAGTGAAAATTGCCCTCAATTTTGAAGATTTTATCTTCCTTCTTAAAGGGGAAAGTTTTCGACCCGGGACGAAAATCTACACAAACTAGAAGAATGTTTTTGCAGACAAAAACGAAGCGGCCCTGATGAAAAAGAAGTCACCCATAAAAGATGTCAACATATGCATCATAAGCAATAGAAACTGTGAATTTTATTGCATTGTGTATGTTACTTGTCCCTATTTTCATCTTTAACAAGATGCACTCAGAGAGAGCAAAACGCTCGACTCCATGTGACTATAGTCTCTCAAGTGATATAAAGTATTGTAAGGAAGACAATAAAATAAAACTAAACATGTAAATTAATCTTCATAGAAATATCAAGTAGAAAGCTAAAGTCATTAAAAATACATTGAAATGGGACCTCTGAAAAATAATGATTCTTTTTGTATCCAAAATCCAAGATCCAGATCTTTCTTTTAGTAACTTCTTCCTTCAGTCAGGTCCTACCAACAAATTTTTAAATAAAGATCTGTTCATTAGTTCTGGAGTAATCTTAACACACACACACACACAAAAAAAAAAACAAAAAAAAAAGACAAATAGACAATTAAACAACTAGACAAAAGGTTTTTGTACACAAAAATAAAGCGTCCCTACAGCTTTTAAGTTTTATATAAAATGCTAAAGGATCAATGTGAAGAGGTAAATGTTATTGGTGAAGAGAAATTCTCCTGAAAGGACCATGTTAGGGTCACAAGAGTGACCTTAAAACGAAAAAGCAATCAGTGCCTGTGAACGGGTTCTGTATCAGGTGACAGTGTGTTTTTAGCTGCAAAGTAGAAGTAAAAGCATAAAAGGACACAAAAGTTGTGCCCTGCAAATGGTATTCAGAAGTACAGTACAACTGTTACAGTGTAAAAAGTAGGTGAAAAACACATTTAAACAAAATACTGTAAAATTAATGTAATATTTTTGAGTTACAAGCGTTTTACTCAACAGTGGAAACTTGAAGTAGCTATTCCTCAGTTATGCAATGAGCTACAGGTCTGAAAATTAAACTATCTTATAGCTGACAAAGAAAGTAGGTGAATAACATATTTAAAGAAAATGCTGTAAATGAAATAGTTTCAAGTTACACGTGATTTACTCATTATGGAAGCTACTGAAAGGTCACAAAGTAGCTATTACTAACTTAGCTATTGGGAAAGGTTTCCAAGTTACTCACAATATTGTAGCTATGGATAAAGTAGTCTACAAAATTCATAATGTTATAGCTGATCCAAAAGTAGATGAATAACAAATTTACAGAAAAAACTCTAAATGTAATAGTTATGAAAATACAACCGATTTACTCAACAGTGAGAACCCGAAGGTAGCTTTTGCTCAGCTATGCAATGATCTACAGGTCTGCAATATTACCATGCTGTAGCTCATCCAAAAGTAGGTGAATAACATATTTAAACACAATTCTGTAACAGCAATAGTTTTAAAGTTACAAGTGATTTATGCAACAGCGAAAACCTGAAAGTAAATATATTGCTCAGCTATGCAATGAGCTACAGGTCTGCAATTTTACTATATTATAGCTCACCCAAAAGTAGTTTAATAACATAGTTATAAAAATTCTCTAAATGCAATAGTTTTCAATTTACAAGTAATTTTACTCACTATGGAAGCTACTGAAAAGTCGGGAAGTAGCTTTTACTCACTTAGCTATTTGGAAAGGTTTCCAAGTTACTCACCTTGTTGTAGCTATGGATAAAGTAGCTGAGTAACATACTTTAACAAAATACTGTAAATGCAATACTTTTTTAGTTATAATTGATTTAGTGCACGATTTCATGAATTTTAATGTCTTAAAAATTATGTTAAAATTCATTAAACAAGAGGAGAGTGCCCGTGAACGGGCACTGTGTCAGCTGACTGAGTGTTTTTGATTTGTGAAGGTGATTAGAGGACAGAATAATTATCAGGAAAAGGGCTGTACAGAAATACAGTAAATGGTAACTGAACAGCAAGTTCGAAAGAAATTCCGAAGCTGACAGAAGAAAAGGATAAAAAAGTTGTGCCCTGTAAATGGTATTATGAAGGAAAATAACAAGGTAATTGTTTAAGTGTAAAAAATAGGTTAAAACATATTTAAAGAAATACTACACATGCAATATCCTCGTTCGACCTTCAAGAAGGGGTCCAAGGTCAAATCTAACCACACAAATACATTCCCAGCCCATGATTTCCTATGGTTTACCATTCCAAACCTCTAGGACCAATTATAAATGAGTTATAAGCACTTTTAAGCTTGGCTGTCCTCATTTGACCTTGAAGGAGGGGTCCAAAGGTCAAATCTGACCATACCAAAAGATTCCGAGCCAATGATTTCCTATGGGATGGTTTACCATCCCAAATCTCTGTCACCAATAATAAGCGAGTTGTAGGCACTTTCAATTTTCGCTATCCTCATTTGACCTTGAAGGAGGGTTCCAAGGTCAAATCGGACCATATCAACAGATTCACAGCCCATGATTTCCTGTCTGTTTACCATCCCAAACCTCTGGGACCAATAATAAGCGAGTTATAAGCACTTTTAAGTTTGGCTATCCTTGTTTGACCTTGAAGGAGGGGTCATTGAAGGTCAAATCTGACCACACCAAAAGATTCCCACCCCATGATTTCCTACAGGTTGGTTTATCATCCCAAACCTCTAGGATCAATAATAAGGGAGATATAAGCACTTTTCATGACTGACAAAAAACACCTGTGGCGGCCATCTTGTTTCTCAAAATGAGGCCAAAAATATTCCCAGACAACATTTTATGGTTATTAATATATACTGCAAACTTAAGAAAGCTAGCTATAATATTTTTTTTCATCAGAGCAGTAATGGTGAAATCTCTCTCTACACACTGCGGTTATCCAGTGGATACAATGATTTACTCAACAGTGAGAACCTGAAAGTAGCTATTGCTCAGCTATGCCATGACATACAGGTCTGCAATTTCACTATGTTATAGCTGACCAAAAATTCTGTGAATAACATATTTAACAAATTACTCTAAATGTAATAGTTTTCAAGTTACAACTGATTTACTCAACAGTGAGAACCTCAAAGGAACTATTACTCAGCTATGCAATGAGCTACATGTCTGAAATTTTACTATGTTATAGCTAACCCAAAAGTAGGTGAACAACATATTTAAGCAAACTACTGTAAATGCAATAGTTTTCAAGCTACAACTGATTCACTCAATAGTGAGAACCTGAAAATAGCTATTGCTCCACTATGCCATGAGCTATAGGTCTGTAATTTCACTATGTTATAGCTGACCCAAAAGTAGGTGAACAATATATTTTAACAAAATACTCCAAATGCAATATTTTTCAAGTTATAGCTGATTTACTCAACAGTCAGTACCTGAGAATAGCTATTGCTCAGTTGTGCCATGAGCTATAGGTCTATAATTTCACTATGTTATAGCTGACCCAAAAGTAGCTGAATAACATATTTGCACAAATTTCTGTAAATGCAATAGTTTTCCAATTATAACTGATTTACTCAACAGTGAGAACTTCAAAGTAGCTATTACTCAGCTATGAAATGAGCCACAGGTCTGAAACTTCACTATGTTATAGCTGACCCCAAAATAGGTGAATAACATATTGAAACAAAATACTCTAAATGCAATAGTTTTCAAGTTATAAGTGATTTACTCAACAGTGATAACCTAAAAGTAGCTATTACTCAGCTATGCCATGAGCTACAGGTCTGAAATTTTACTATGTTATAGCTGGCCCAAAAGTAGCTGAATAACATATTTATACGAAATTCTCTAAATGCAATAGTTTTTAAGTTACAAGTGATTTTACTCATGATGGAAGTTACTGAAAAGCCCAAAAGTAGCTATTACTCACTTAGCTATTGAGACAGACACCCAACTTACTCACCATATTGTAGCTATGAAAAAAGTAGCTGAATAACATATTTTAACAAAATGCTCTAAATGCAACACTTTTCAAGTTATAAGTGATTTACTAAACAGTGATAACCTAAAAGTAGCTATTACTCAGCTATGCCATGAGCTACAGGTCTGAAATTTTACTATGTTATAGCTGAACCAAAAGTAGCTGAATAACATATTTATACGAAATTCTCTAAATGCAATAGTTTTCAAGTTATAAGCGATTTACTCAACAGTGATAACCTAAAAGTAGCTATTACTCAGCTATGCCATGAGCTACAGGTCTGAAATTTTACTATGTTATAGCTGGCCCAAAAGTAGCTGAATAACATATTTATACAAAATTCTCTAAATGCAATAGTTTTTAAGTTACAAGTGATTTTACTCATAATGGAAGTTAGAGAAAAGCCCAAAAGTAGCTATTACTCACTTAGCTATTGAGACAGACACCCAAGTTACTCACCATATTGTAGCTATGAAAAAAGTAGCTGAACAACATATTTTCACAAAATGCTGTAAATGCAACACTTTTGAAGTTATAAGTGATTTAGTGCATGATTTCATTAATTTTAATGCATTAAAAATTATTAAAAAAATTTATTTAAAAAAAAGTAAGACAGATCCAGGACTCATACTCACACAAGAGAATCTACCTCTGGCCTAGTACATATATGCAAGATATGAGAGAAATCCCTGAAATAGTCACTGAGAAAATTGTGATAAAGTGTTGAAATTTTCACACTTTTGGTGGGGGTACCCCCCTTGTAATGTCTCTAGCAAACAGACGAACAGACAGATTTGCATGCCTTGAACAATTTTTCATCCTCGATAGATAAGGTATCTTTTAAAAAAAACAGCATGTCTCTAGGCCTTGTAGTTTTGGAGGAGAAGTTGTTCATGCGGACGCGGACGATCACGCCGCAGAATGACGACATAATGTCAGCCGACTGACAAGTCAGCTGACATAAAAATGGAAAAAGAAAGGAGCCACAGGATTTTATTCGAATTTGATGACTTTAAGCAGGCCATATGTCCATTAACATTTTGAGTTTAAGGTCACCATCAAGTCAGGATATTCCTTTGGCAAATCTTAATATATGTGCCAACTTCGGTTGAAAAAAGTGAAAAACTAAGTGAACTGGAGGGCTAAAAACCCCCTTTTTTGCTCTTGTCGCCTTGTCTTTCGTCCCAAGAACCACACGGTCTCTTAACAAACTGTCAGTCATTGCTTCAAAGTTGCAAGACTTTGAAAGTGGTCTTGGTCTGTTAACCCACTGATCCACATTTTCATTGGGTCCTTCATAACATGAACAGAACATATACAATCCGTAAATCTCATTTTGGGTTGGTTTGAAATAACTTTCCAGTGCCTTTCTGCACTTTGCTGGATCTTTGCAGTTTTCATCTGTTATCTCACGATTTCTTAAGAATCTAAAACAATCTCTACCCATAACAGATCTTAAAGTTGCAACCCTTACATTCTTTTATTTCTCCCTTAGTCCAGTGGCAATTTCGTAATTTTGCCACTGAGCTATGAAAAATGTCCAATTACTAAATAAGTCAGATTTCACCTTCACTGGAGCTGGAAGAGGGATATTAACAAAAGCCATTCAGAATATTTTCAATGTTCTGTGCATTATATGCTGTTATGACTATTTGTATCCTATTATGAGATGTATTCCTCTCTAATAGTCACACACGTGACAACATGTTTATATGTTTTTTTAAGAATTGCAAGAGATAGTTACATAGAAGTTATATCTTTCTATTTTATTGTATAATCACAGACACACATATATAACGGTACATATTTTTGGTCTTGTTCCCAACATTTAACTACTGCTGTTTACCTTTATAAAAGGATCTTACAGTTCAAGAGGATTTTTTGTTTATTTGGGGTTTTACGTCGCTTTCAACACTGTACAGGTCATATCACGACGGGTAGTTGGAAGGGCAGAGGAAACCAGTACATACAGTTCGTTAGGGTTCTGTACTGTAAACTGCCGACCAACGGCAAGTAACTACCAGCTTTCCCACTTGAGGCCGTGCCGGGAATCGAACCCCGGCCTCAGAGGTGGGAGGCCAGTTCAAGAGGAGGTCATTCCCTTAAACTGATACACTTGGACTGCATACTCCACTTTATAACTGTCTTAGCCTTTCCCAAAGTCTCTACTTATAACTGTATACCTCTAAACAGGGTCCAAGGCCAAATGTAACCACATCAGAAGATTCCTAACAGATGAACAGACCGATCTGCATGCCTTGAACAATTTATCATCCTCAATAGACAAGGTATCTAAATGTAAAAGCATGTCTCTGGGCCTTGTACTTTTGGAGTTGTTCATAAGGATGTGGATGCATACCAGACAATGCAGAGTGATACCATGTCAGCTGACATAGAAACAAAGAAACCATAATTTTTTTTGTGCATTACTGATCATCAGAGCGGCTCAAATGGACCACTTAATAACCAATAATAAGATTTCATAAACTCAATCATGGGTAAAACCCATGTATGTACACTGCATGACTGAAGTGCTGTAAATTGGAGAATCCGACTTCATCAGTAGACTGCTAGACATTGACAAACAAATGCACTTTCTTTTTTATTTTAAATTATATTTGATTGGATTTTTTTTACATAATTTCCAGCACATTTTTCAGCAAATATTTGAGAACATTATGAAAAATATTTATAATGCAATCAAACTGTTGTGTCTATATTGTACATATAAATGCGGCAAGGCTAATAAGAGTGCACAAGTTGTTTTTATAAAGTGGGATAAAATGTTACTTGACCCAGACTTGGTATATTTCAATCTATTCCACTTGTGTACATTGCTGGCTTTAAAAATGAAGCAATTATAATATTGTAGGTCATTGCTTTCATTAACAAAAAATGTTAATGTTATTTTTTTTTGTATATAATGTCAGTAACACAGGATATTATTTTTATAATGTACTGTGGCATATTACAGAAAATAAAGTGAATACAATGCAATGTATATTATCATACAGACTTGTGAAATATTATTTGTATTCATCTTGGGCACATCGATCACCAATATACCATCAGACAATGATATAAACTGGTCTGATATTAAAGAGCTGATTAAATTGGGGAAACAATCTGTGCATCTTAACAAGGCTACATGGTGTTTTCATCCTTGAAGTTTACAACAGTGTCTTTTCCCCAGTGGCAATTCTCATTTAGTGAGTGTTAAAAAAAGGTTGAATCTACTACTAAGGTGGCATGAACCTGTATATTTTAACAAAACCAGGATTTCCTACAGGTTGGTTTACCATCCCAAACCTCTAGGACCAATAATAAGGGAGATAAAAGCACTTTTCATGACTGACAAAGAAACACCTGTGGCAGCCATCTTGTTTTTCAAAATGAGGCCAAAAATATTCCCAGTCAAGATTTTATAATGAGGAACATATCCTGCGAATTTGAGATCTCCACCTATAATACCCTTTGCTCTAGGGGGCCAACAAAAGTTCTTGTTTAAAGTCGAATAAATGTCCCTGGCGGCCATCTTGTTTTTCAAAATGAGGCCAAAAATATTCCCATTTCAACATGGTTACTAATATATCCTGCAAACTTAAGAAGGCTAACTATAATATTTTTTTCGTTAGAGCGGTAATGGTGAAATCTCTCTACACACTGCGGCTATCCAGTGGATACAATGATTTACTCAACAGTGAGAACCTGAAAGTAGCTATTGCTCAGCTATGCCATGACATAGAGGTCTGCAATTTCACTATATTATAGCTGACCAAAAATTATGTGAATAACATATTTAAACAAAATACTCTAAATGTAATAGTTTTCACGTTACAACTGATTTACTCAACAGTGATAACCTCAAAGTAGCTATTACTCAGCTATGCAATGAGCTACATGTCTGAATTTTTACTATGTTATAGCTGACCCAAAAGTAGGTGAACAACATATTTAAGCAAATTACTGTAAAGGCAATAGTTTTCAAGTTACAACTGATTTACTCAATAGTGAGAACCTGAAAATAGCTATTGCTCAGCTATGCCATGAGTTATAGGTTTGTAATTTCACTATATTATAGCTGACCCAAAATTAGGTGAACAACATATTTTAACAAAATACTCCAAACGCAATATTTTTCAAGTTACAGCTGATTTACTCAACAGTCAGTACCTGAAAATAGCTATTGCTCAATTGTGCCATGAGCTACAGGTCTGTAATTTTACTATGTTATAGCTGACCCCAAAGTAGCTGAATAACATATTTATACAAATTTCTGTACATGCAATAGTTTTCCAATTACAACTGATTTACTCAACAGTGAGAACTTCAAAGTAGCTATTACTCAGCTATGCAATGAGCCACAGGTCTGGAACTTCACTATGTTATAGCTGACCCCAAAATAGGTGAATAACATATTGAAACAAAATACTCTAAATGCAATAGTTTTCAAGTTATAAGTGATTTACTCAACAGTGATAACCTAAAAGTAGCTATTACTCAGCTATGCCATGAGCTACAGGTCTGAAATTTTACTATGTTATAGCTGACACAAAAGTGGCTGAATAACATATTATATGAAATTCTCTAAATGCAATAGTTTTCCAATTACAACTGATTTACTCAACAGTGAGAACTTCAAAGTAGCTATTACTCAGCTATGCAAGGAGCCACAGGTCTGGAACTTCACTATGTTATAGCTGACCCCAAAATAGGTGAATAACATATTGAAACAAAATACTCCAAATGCAATAGTTTTCAAGTTATAAGTGATTTACTCAACAGTGATAACCTAACAGTAGCTATTACTCAGCTATGCCATGAGCTACAGGTCTGAAATTTTACTATGTTATAGCTGACCCAAAAAGTAGCTGAATAACATATTTACACAAAATTCTCTAAATGCAATAGTTTTCAAGTTATAAGTGCTTTTAATCATGATGGAAAAGCCCAAAAGTAGCTATTACTTACTTAGCTATTGAGACAGACACCCAAGTTACTCACCATGTTGTAGCTATGAAAAAAGTAGCTGAATAACATATTTTAACAAAATGCTGTAAATGCAATACTTTTGAAGTTATAAGTGATTTAGTGCATGATTTCATTAATTTTAATGCATTAAAAATTATTAAAAAAATTTATTAAAAAAAAATTAAGACAGATCCAGGACTCATACTCACACAAGAGAATCTACCTCTGGCCTAGTACATATATGCAAGATATGAGAGAAATCCCTGAGATAGTCACTGTGAAAATTGTGATAAAGTGTTGAAATTTTCACACTTTTGGTGGGGGTACCCCCCCTTGTAATGTCTCTAGCAAACAGACGAACAGACAGATTTGCATGCCTTGAACAACTTTTCATCCTCGATAGATAAGGTATCTTTTTAAAAAAACAGCATGTCTCTAGGCCTTGTAGTTTTGGAGGAGAAGTTGTTCATGCGGACGCGGACGATCACGCCGCAGAATGACGACATAATGTCAGCCGACTGACAAGTCAGCTGACATAAAAATGGAAAAAGAAAGGAGCCACAGGATTTTATTCGAATTTGATGACTTTAAGCAGGCCATATGTCCATTAACATTTTGAGTTTAAGGTCACCATCAAGTCAGGATATTCCTTTGGCAAATCTTAATATATGTGCCAACTTCGGTTGAAAAAAGTGAAATACTAAGTGAACTGGAGGGCTAAAACCCCCTTTTTTGACATTAAGGTGACCTTAAGATTGCAGATACAGGGCTAGAACTTCGGCATGTGAAAGATTATCAAAAAGTAGCTGAATAAGTTATTCCAACAAAACACCGAAATCCTAACCGTTTTTGAGATACAGACCAAGTACCCATTTTTAAAAAATTTACGAAAATAAAACGCCTCCCATTCAGGCATCTATGGTCCGATTGATGAGAAAATCCTTTCAGACCTTGGAAATTTGGTCTAAAATGTACCTGATAAATTTTATAGTACAGGTGTGTGTGGTTTTTTTCCGAAACGCAATGACGGGGTGTTTTGGAGTTATGCTTAAGGTTACCTTAAGTAAAGCTTAAGGTCTGCGCAAAGTATCCAAAAAATTTTTCCCACCCCTATAGTTTTAAAGAAAGATAAGAAAGAAAGAAAAATTTGAAAGGCTAACAAGTTATTCAAGGGAGACCATAGTTGTAATAGATTCACTACATCTATTACTACTGACCATAATCCTGCGGCGGCGGCGGCGGCGGCGGTGATCAGTCGAACTTCGGTGAAAACAAATAAGCATACCTGACAGGCCGCTTAATTACAAAATTCATACATTTCTAGTCTTTATATACAAATATCAACAAACACCACAACTTACTGGGATATAACATATCACCTTTTGACAGCACTGATAAACCCTTCCTTCCAGACTAAAAGGTCACAAGTCCTTAAGGAATTTTGTTACTTGATGCAGTTTTTTTTTACTGTTTTAAAGTACACAGTCTTTATTTAAATTTTCAACAGCAGATTCCTACATAAGTCCTTTTGTACATAGCAGTTGTTTATTATCTGAGATAGGTGTACATTACAATGCACTTGCCATACAACATCAGTTTGTTTACTTTAGCATCACATTTGACAGAGGAATGAAGGTTCTTAAATGCTCTTTGACCCCTCGACTTTGGGCTTTAAGTTTGACTGTCACCCTCAATAGTTGGAACAAACAAACTTGAGGCCTGGGGACCCAGGGTAAGTATTCACTAACACAGATTAAGATCAAGATTATATCAAATTTGATAAAAAAGTTTAAAAAGTGAGTTTTCTCCTGAGGGCTTTTCTCCATAGAGCTTTTCAAGTGAGGGCTTTTTCCTGGATCCAATATTTGTACCTTACATAGATGTGTAATGTAAGAAAACTAATTATAAAAGATACCTAAGCCTTTTGAAAAACAACATTCATTTTAAGTACTTTGACATATATATATATGTGCATATACTGTGCATGTAAAAATAATAGCGAGAGATGAAGATCCTGAATTCAGTAAACCTCACAACATATTTTTTTTAATTTTACAAAATCCCTTACTGCATAAACTATTATTTCCAGTGTATGCATATGTTGAGGAATCAACAGAAATCCAAAGGGTAATGGCAATCTTCACATAAATTCATTTCACGATCTCCGTTGTTCTTTCATATAAAATGTTAGTTTATTAGTAATTTTCTGTTTGCGACACAAACAATACTAGACAAACGCAAGCAGCTATTAAAAGAACTTTTATTTTAAACAGTTTAGAATTCAGCACAAAATGGTGCCTCCAAAAATAAAAATGAGAGATGTATATCAAGGATATACTGGTTTCACAAACACTCACAAAAGATTTTACAAACTTGTACAATCCCTTCAGCCATAAATTATGGTTATAAAGGTTTGAATATTGAAGCAGGTATGAACATTATGGGCAAAACCACAAAGAAAATTTTGTAATCAAAACAAACACATCCATTCATTTAATGACTTCCATTATTTTAATAATAAAAAGAAAAATATATCTTTAATTTATCTTTAAAAATATAAACAATATAATACAACCTTTTTACCTGTATTTAACTGTCTAAAAACATAAAACATTGTATTTCCTAAATAAAAGTATTAACTATTGTATACCCTTGCTGATGAAGAAATAGATAGATAGATGCAAATGAAAACATTATATATGCCACTGGTAAATATAATTTTAAGTAAAATTTAGGACTTTATAACAGATGTGAAATTGGCCAGAAATTTATGAAATCTGAAAAATACAGAAAATTGGGCAAAATTTGTATGTATGTCACAAGAAATAGCTTGTTTATTTATCTTCTTGTAAATTTGTTCAAAATATTATGGCTTATTTTATCAAGCCTCACATTTGACATTTCTGGTACTTTCACATTTTTTTTAAAACATATTTTCTGCTTCATACCTTAGCTTCTGCCATACATTCTGCCATGAAATCTTCAAACAAGTTATTTGATGGTGCATCAACTCCTTCAGTGGATACAGGTTCAAGGGGTTTACTGAAAAAAAATGTATAAACATAGCCACACAAAGGATATTGTAACCATAATTTTAACAACTACTTGCTTTTTCCGGGTCTTTCTCCATGGTGCTGACCCCTGACATGTCTGTTGCTATATCATTATGGATTTCTGCTTCTTCTGTATTATATGATCAGTTATACAGTTCAATTTGACTTTATTGGCATTGTTACATAACTTTTAAGTCATTGCATAGTTCACATAACGTGAACTGTGTTTGTTCAAAATAATGCTAATATTTGACTGTATTATGCTGATTATTTGTCATTCTGTGGATTTCACATACCTTACCTATGGATGAACTTGATAAAAGCTATTTACTTTTGATGATTCAAAATGAAGTACTCAGGCCTGGGGTCAAGTACATGGAGCCAAGTACAAGTACAAGTACAATTACTTTGCCAAGTTGCAAGTACAAGTACAAGTACTGATCTCAAGAGTCAAGTACAAGTACAAGTACTTTGAAAAATTGCAAGTACAAGTACAAGTACTTTTATAGCGTACGACCCCAAAACTATAATAACTAGATAATCACTATTTATTTAAAATTAATTATTTATTGAGACATACAATTTAAAGCAATCCTGCAACAAACACTGATGAGCTAAAATCTGCTCCATTACTTTTCTGGTTACACTTAATAAATACAGGTCTTTCAAAAATTTTGCCTGTGAGACTCACAGTGTGAGTAAACACCTGAATGCATGGAAATCCTGTCTTGCAATGCTAAAAAAATCTGATTTCAAAAGATCCACTTGGACATCAGTATGCTTGTGTTGACAGGTAATGAATTAGTTACTTGGGGCACATAAAACGTTTTTAAAGGGTTTGTACCAGTCCTTTATGTAAAACTGATATTACATATGGTTGGAATACATTTAATAAATGAATGAATGAACAAATGAAATAAAACTTTATATTTAAGGGCAATTGTATAGTGTAAAAAGCCAAAGCAGATATACTAAACATTGATAATTGTTTATAAAGGGGTGTATTGAAATGAATGAGTCAACAGTTTATTTGTGTAAGGGATTAGCTTTTTGTCTTACATAAACAAGTAATTGGCTCTCCTGTCCACTAAGCTTGGCATCAACACTCAGGCTGAGTGGGTCTTTTGTGTGAAAATGAATAAGGGTAGGTATATGACAAAAGCAAAGCTATGCTGTGACTGAGTGGATCTTTTGTGTAAAAGTGAAAAAGGATAGATTAAATGCTGTACCTTTATGATTAAAACACAGCTATATTCTGAATGAGTGGGTATCTTGTTTAAAATGTGAAAAGGTGTTGATTAAATGCAGCCTTGTTATAATTAAAGAAAACCAAAGTTCTGGCTAACTAAACAGCCCTTTGTACTTTGACAAAACAACACAAATTAAACTATAATCTATCTACACTCTGCTGAAAGAAACAGTAAAAATTTACACCTAATAAGTCACTTAATTAAAGTTATAAAACTACAAAATCAATGTACTTGGAATGTACTTGAAAGTAATTGAAAAGTACTTGGATATTTTAGCCAAGTACAAGTACTTTTAATTTTCAGCTGTCAAGTACAAGTACAAGTACTTGAAAAAGAGTAATTAAGTACAAGTACCAAGTACAAGTACTTGTACTCGCCCCAGGCCTGCAAGTACTGAAACAAATATAGAGATATCAACAAAGTATATTCTGGGGTTATCACCATAAAGGTAAATGTGCATTTGCTTTTGTTTTTTTAAACTATGCTTTATACAAAACTGTGTCAATCTCAACCATGTGCATACACGACTTTCCACATGATTGTCATTATGTTAAAGAGAAACTTTTCTGTTCCAGGATGAAAATCTGTCCGATGAAGTAAAAATTATCACCTGTTTAAGAGGTGATGTACTCTTTTGATGAGACTCAAACGGGCAAAAGTCTAAGGTATTTCACTATGTTATCAATATATCAAATACACCTTTTGATGAATGCTCAACAGCCATCTAAAACATCTGTTGTACTTCTTTGAGATAGGTACAATTTTGGAGCACTTGACATACATATGTGAGTGTGTTTCTTTTGGCATCACAATTGACAGAGGCACAAGTGATTTTAAAAGCTCTTTGAACTCTCAACTATGGGGTTTACATGGCTCATAACCCTTACACAGCTGTCTTTTATAAATGCTGCTTCAAGCGTACTCACAATGAGGGTAGGTTCTCCCAGGTTCTGTCTCCCTCCAACACTGCTTCTGTAGTCAAGCTGTCCTGTGTGTCATCAGACTTGAGGAATTCTGACATGGAGGGAACCCCTGACAAAAGCCTCTGAATCCTTTCCAAGTAGCCTCCACCTGTGAATACAAGCAGCGATTAATGGAATCGCCTGCAAACTAAATGGAACATTGTACATCCACAGTCAGCCACTATATTGAACTTTGTGTTAACACTTACATAGGCAACATTAACAAGACTCCTGTATTCAGGAAATAAGACACCATTAAGAGTGATTAAGTAGTTTAACAATTTGCACCACATTTAATTCCAGTGATTTATTGTGCATTTATACAGAAGAATTTAAACACTGGAAGAAATTTCAATTATCCTATGATGGTGGAAAGGAAAAAGTAACCATTTTGGTGTAAAATGCCACTGACAGGTAAAGCAATGATACAATATTTAGGTTGTTCCTTGCCAGTGAAATGACTGGAAATTGTGAAATCATTTTTGTAGCATATGATTAATTTTTCTCGAGCAAACTCAATTACAAAAAAAAAATAATAAAATAAAATAAAAAGGGAAGAAAAATACCATGATAATTTATGAAACAGCAAAAATTCTACTGATAATAGTTTATTGCAAGTGTTACCTCCAAAATATTCCCAAAAAAATACCATGAAACAAAGAGATAATGCAGATACACAAGAAATGTATAAATGTCCACACTGCTGAAGTACCTATTTCCCCCAAAAAATCCGTGCAATCTTACCTGTGTTGTTGTCAACTGCCACTGCATCACCATGTAGTTGTACACCAGCATTGTGTGAGAGATGTAACTTTTCTCCTTGTGTCACAACACTGCTCGAACTGTCATCTATATCCTCCATTAAACCTTTCAAGAACTCCTTATACTTGGCTTCTTTAACATCCCTCAATGATGTATCATTTCGACTGACACAAGGATCACCTTTGGACATCTGTGAGTATCTGCTGGACCTGTCCATACTGATATCTCCAGTTTTATCAAATGGGTTTCTGAGTACATGCATACCTGTTTTGTCTAACAACAGAGATGGATCACTGCTGCTGGGCCTTGGTACAGATTTGGATCGAGGCTTTCTGCCTCTAGGTGGAGTGAAGCCAGATGGATTACAAGTCAGCAAGTCATCAGTAGTAAAACTGACATTACTCATAGCTCCCTCTTTTCTGCCAGGAGACACAGTCTTCAAAATACCACCATTCTCCCTCTCTGCCGCAAAGTTTGCTTTAATCTGTCTCCCAGTTTGAACTTTAGATAGGTCAAAACTAGCCTCCAACTCTGGAGATTGCCCAAGTCTCGACTGTCTTGTATTGAGATCATTAAGCTCTAGACCCTGTCCAATACTTGATTTACTTGTAGTATCTAAGTCGAACCGAAGCTGCTTTGTTCCTTGGCTACCTCTAAGGTCTCGTTTTGGTGTACTGGATGCTATTGTTAGCCCTGGTTTATGAGGCAAGGCCCCTTTATTCATGTGACCAGTGATAATACTGCTTGTTGTGCCATCTGATTCTGCCCCGGAAGCCATTTCAAGGTAACTCCCCTGAAGATTCTTACCAATTCCAGGTTTCTGAGAGACTCCCTTGCCAAATGGTCTTTTGTTGGCATTACCCAATAGAGCAGGATGATTATTTTTAGCCCTAACACTTTGGTCTTTTATGGTCTTACTTCTGACTTCACCTACTGATGTGTCTTTTGTACTCAATCCAGATACTTTCTGTTTGAAATTACATTCACTGCCTGCCCTATTACTCTCTATTGAATGTGACAGAGTAGGCTGGTTAGCCATTTTATCAAGCTTATCAATACTTTTTGGTATTTCATCAAGATTATTTGATCCTTTCATATTCATTTGATGACTTAAATTTGATAAACTATTCTGCTTTATCCTTCCCCATTGCAAACTAGGATCCTGGACATCACAGTTCTTTTTCCACATCAAACCACTACCTGTTTGGTGGCCGGTAACTGAATTAGAATGACTCCTTAAGGTATCATCTGCGGAAGGGACCCGTCCAGTTGACAGAGCATGAGAACTGTTGTAATTTTGTGAATAATGTGGAGTATGCAAGGTGTAGAACTCTTCAACTTTACTACCACCTTTGTATGAGGACCTCTCTTGGCTTTTTGTAATTTCAGAAACAGGTAAAATAGGCACTGTAGGTCTTGCATCCAGTAGTGTATCAGTATCCACACTGCAAGTAGATGGACGGCCCCCAGGCTGCATGGTCCTTGTTGGAGATGGCAGACGGTCATTTTCCAGTCTCTTCATCAGTTTCATTGTGGCAGACATTGAGTCTTGCACTAAAATTTACAGCAACACTTACAGGAATATTTTCAGATTTCTACGATTAACTTTTATATGCAAGACTGATCTATTTCTGGTAACTGTAATTTTCTGCCTTTAAATATTTATATTACCCAAATGTAGACACATACATTTGTACATACTACTATTGCTAACATCCAAAGTAATTTTATGGAAAGGATAAAAAAGTTGGCACCAGGAAGGTTACAGTGGAATTCTTAGTTCTTATTTTATTCAGCCATACTATGACAAAAATATAATAATTATTATAACTTGATTGTAGCAAGTTTAACAATCTGTTCAGAAAATTCAGGCCATATGGTTCATCATAATCACACATGGAAAGATGGTACTTTTAATGGAGATTGATTCGGTATGCACTGTATGGCATATTCATGAATTAAAACTCGTAATAATAAACTATAGGATAAACTGTTATCAGGGCTCTGCTTGTTGTTTTAATGATTACATTAATATATTAAATTATGCAGACACTTATCACATCTTATAAGAAGTACCAAAATCATTAAATAAATATCACAAACACTTAAAAACAAGGCTCAACTGATAACAAATCACTTACAAATAAATATCCTTGAAACTTTCTTCTTAACATTTTCCCCTTTCTTTTATAATACAAGGACAAAAGAAAACAACATTGATAAATACAACACTGATTGTCAGGGCCTTTTCAGAACACATTAAATGACTGTAATAATTTTGTGAATCAATTTGGCCGAATCAATGTTTGGTAACTCTGGTGTGTATCCATGTCTTTGTCAGATGACCAAAATGTGTATCCAGAAACCACATAAAAACATTCGCTTTAACAGTAATTAAACAGAACTTTGGATAATAAATGGGTATACTAAGGAGTATTTTTAAACAGGGTTAATTTTCATTTTATTAATTAAGCTATTTTGGGTGAGGCCCAAGATAAACAAAAAAAAGAGCAAAACAATACAGGTCAGAAGCCAACATATTTTTCAGATGGCAAAAATTGCACTTGTAAACAGACTAGCAACCAACCAACCTTTAAATATTGCAACATGGAAAGACTTTCATGTGTACCCATCCATGGTAGTAGTAATGTAGGTGTAATGAAATTTCTTGTTTAACCTAGGCGTGTAATTAGACAGTGAACAGTACATCTGCTATTAGTCTACCATTACTTGAGTAAGTTCAAGATCAGTATGGCAAGGTCACAGGTCAAATCAAGGTCATGCCATGATGTTGCACACCTACACACTCTAATCAATTTTCCTACGAAGTATCAAACTCCTTCCCTTTTAGTTTCCGAGATATAACCCGGACAAGATTTACAAACTCAAGGTCACTACAGCAAGGTCAAAGGACAAATCCCGGTCACACCATGACATTGCACACCTACACCTCCTTACCAATGTCCCTACCATGTATCAACTTCCTGTACCTTACAGTTTCCAAAATATAGCCTGGAGAAGATTTTCAAACTCAGGGTCATTATGGCAAGGTCAAAGGTCAAATCAAGGTCAAACTATAATGTAGTATACCTATGCCCACTAACCAATGTCCCTACCAAGTATCAACATCTTACACCTCACGGTTTTCAGATACAGCCCAGCTTTTTCCCCGTCGCTCGCCTGCCCGCCCATTTGGACGCATTGGGTGAAAACAATATCCGCACAGCCCTTAAAGGCTGTGGTCTAACAAGCGGAGATGCTTTTACTGAACACAATACTTGAAAGCTAATAAAATAGAGGTTCAAGCATACTGACATATGAAGAAACAACACATTTGTACCTGCTTCTCTGTCGGCTTGCTGGAGTTTGTGGTATGACTCTCGCACTATTCTAGCAATGGTACTTTCAGTCTCTGCCTTTCCATGATCCAACCCTAAACAGAATAAACCACATGAAACACATACATACAGAAACCTCTCATATTTCACCCATATATGGATATGTTACATGACTGTTCCACATTCATAAGTTATCTAAAGAATAAGCTGATTTTAAAGTCGGGGCCCTGCAATGACTGGTCCTATCAAAAAAGATGGGGAAAAGTATAGTTATCAATTTAACTATTATTACAGTATAACCACAAAGACATATAATTTACCACCTGTTCTCCAACACCAAGATTCAAGACAACAAGTCACAATCACTCCTATAAAGCTGGAGCGGTTAATCATGAGACTTGTAAGACTTATTTCCTCATGGAGATCACCTGGCTCTATTTAAAGGAAGATTAGTCATATCCTCAATGAGTGGACATGACAAGTCATATATGACTGAATAGATAGGTTTTATCACCCAAAAGATAGGTAGCAAGACACTTACTACTGAAAAGATCATACTGAGTAGTCAGAAGAGAAATGATGACTAGCAAAGGTTTTTAAAACCTTTTGGAAACTAGGACAGAAGCCTACAATTGCCACAATTACGCTACTGAACTTCACAAGTAAAACAATGGGTCACATGACTAACCAGCTCAAGCATCCATCCCCATAATAAGGGCAGACAGGAGGCAAACTCACATGACAGTAGAACAAGAGTCAAAACAGAGTTAGCATACCTCACACTTTCATTGTTTTAAAGCTTTGTGTTTCCATAGACTTGCTCCAAGTCTTTGCATTTCTTATTCCACCAAATCTGACTTACATGCAATCATTATGAATCCACACAATACAAAGACTTATCTGAAATACAGCCCCACATTCTGGTAAAAAAGTCATTCAGTCCTCATATAATACCTAAGACAAAAGGACTCAAGGAAAGTCTATGTTTCCATGGGCATATATATATATATATATATATATATATATATATATGTATATGTGTGTGTGTACTGTACAAGGAGCACTTTACTAATTGCATTTGAAACTAGATAAAGTTCTACACATTATCAAGATAGCACACAAATATAACTTAAAAGGTGACTCACATGAGCTGGTTTTGGTTTTCACTTTTGGGCACAACAGATCCTGTACTTCTCTCTCATATTTATTTTTTGTAGGATATTTTTGCTCTTTCTTTTCATAGTCCAGCATATAAGCCTGAAAAGTTTACATATAACCGTCGTAAGAAGATCACTCAGAGAGCACAGACCTCCACCAAGGCAGCTCAGTCCCCCAATGCTGTGTCTACTCCATAAAATAATTCCTGGGGCGGATTTCATGAAAAGTCTCAGACTTAGCCCAGTCTCAAGCTGAGCCACTGGCTCAAATCTGAGCCTTTTGGCTCAGCTAAGTCTTTGTCTCAAATGGTTTTCACGGAAGGGGTCTCAGTTGAGACCAAGCTTATCAAATAACCACAGTGGTTTTCTGTGTCATGTGACCATTTTTTGTAGTCAAAATATTCTACTGATGACATATATGTTCCTTGTTTGACACATAATATCACTGGTCAAATACCATTTTGCAATGGGAAACCTTGTAAACATGTAAAAACACCCAAAGACTACTTCAGGGGGTTGTTTTATATACTTGTACCCTATTTTCAGCCATTTTAAATTTTGAAGTGAAGAAAGAATTATGGCGGCCATATTTGAGCCTTTGTTTACAAAACTTAAGCCCACTTTCTACCAGTCTCAACATTTGAGCCAGTGGCTCAGCCAAAGCTGAGACTGAGACCTTTTGTGAAATCCATTAAGGCTAAGCCCATGGGCTCAAGTAAAATATTCCAATAATTTGAGACAAAAGTCTCAAGTTTAAGTCTGAGACCGGGCTAAGACCTTTTGTGAAATCTGCCCCTGGGCTTTGAAAACCTACCATTAGCATTGATATTGTATTTTTTAAAAATCAAGAACCACTATACAGCTGTATTTACAGTTCATCTTGACCTTAATTAAACTTAGAAAGTTGGTGATAGAATGATATATGTGCACATGCAAAAAAACTACAAAATTAACACAAAAAAAATTACTTAAAAGAATCATTTGTACCAAAGCATACCTTTCAAATGATTTTTTTTTTTCATCTTTTTGAATTGGCTGAGCTAAAGAAAGATTTCTGCAGTGATTGATACAGCACTATGAGTATTACATTTGTACAATGAAAATCCCTGAAAAATGATGTGCTCTCTCTCATCTAGCTCTCTTTGTGAAATTTCCTTCTGAATATACAGTAGTTCAATTACCTCCACTGGGAGGTTATGTTTTTGGGTGGGTGTCTACTTCTTTGTCTTTGCTCACAATAACTCCAAAATTAATGAATTTTTGAATTTTTTTATGAGAGTAGGCCTGACCAAGGGGAGCAGTGATTTAATTTTGGGAATTGTATTAGGTCATAATTCCTAAACCCAACCTTTACTTTCAGTAAGCACACTAATACCTCCAGAATTTTCAATGGTCTCATTTTTTATGTATTTCTAATTACTTTCGCTTTCTTTCTGACATTTACTCCAAAAGTAATAAGCACACATTTATACAACATGCAGAAAAATCCCAAATTTTCGGAAATGTACCCTGGTGGATCGATCTCTCCTCTTTACAACTGGTTTCTAGTTATTTATGACAAACAATGATCATCAAAATTAATACTTGAATAAAACAATCAACAGAAATCTGACCTTCAGACTTTTGGATAATTAGCACTGTTGAAAGAAATGGTGACAAAGCTACCAAGACAAATGTAGCAAATAAAATTTATAAAGAGGAAATAGATATTATATTTCTCCAACAGCAAATACAAATACACACTGCTGAATACACAAATACTAAAGTAGCAACTATAAATTCTACTAAAAATATTATTTAGTGCAAAATAAAATACCTCTAAAGCATCAGAAGCACACTCATACTCCTCGTCTTTGTATAAAACACATGTTGTTCCAGGTTTACACCTAAACATGTTGGCAGAGTGATGCTTGGTCTTACTTAATGTATCAGTACCTTCCCTCATTCTCAGTTGTTTGTTTACATCCTATACTGGATGAGTGTGTGTATGTAGGAATGTCACTGCTTCTGAAGTATTCCTGCAGATAATGAAAAATGAAAGAAATACCACAAACTGTAACTGTTAGCAGTATGCAATATATACAAAGACAGAAAACAACTGTACTGTGATGGGTGCTGAAAAAAATATTGAATATATATTTGCTTCTCCACTGCAACCAATTTTAACTACTGTCAGGTAGGGGTACCTTGTTTGTTTTTTTTTTGTTTTTTTTGTTTTTTTTGGGGGGCGGGGGTTATAGCTAGGGTGTGGAAACTAGAAACAAAGAAGTCAGACAAAAAGAAACTGGACTAAAGAACTGGACAAAAGGAAACTGGACAAAATGTTTCAATACTAGGACCAACAAGGCAAAAAGGTGTTTTGGTCCCCTAGCGCGAGCCCAAAGCCATCAGAGACACGAGTAGTGCACTAGAATTTATGAAAGTCTGGTGACAGAAAGAAATTCCAACTTAAGATACATCCCACAGCTGGTCCCAAACTGAGACTGTCACCCATCCAAGTACTAACATAGCCCATTGCTGCTTACCTTCAGTGAGCAGACAAATAGTCATCACTCTGTGCCACAATTTCTGAAAGTAAGATGCACGAAGGACATATGTATGGGAAAAAGGCAAACTACATGTGCCCTTTTAGCTATTGGAGTGTTGTCAATGTCATCAAAGTCTGGAGACAAAAGGACATATGTATGGGCAAAAGCCAAACAGACGTGTCCTTTTAGTTATTGGAGAGCAAGAGAAGGAATTCAGAATGCACAGGTAAATTTCGTCAAAATCCGGAGACAAAAAAAAAAAAATCATCTGTAGAAGTGCGAGCTCTATCAAGGCTTGCGCTTATGAAAAAGTTCTATTTTATTTGGCACTTACCAGGAATTATAACAAACTGTACAAAATATGCTTTACACTTGAGTTACTATTGGCATTCATTGTTGTAACAGAATTCAACACATAATGACCTGCTACTTATGTGTTGTTTAGTGTTATATGATTAAGAAATGATTTATTGTAATTAATTCTTTATAAAACTTGTGTTTCTTTTTTGAGTAAGTATATATATCACACAATCTGTTATCATTAAGTTTCTAAAAAAAAACTTAAAAAAAAAACATTTTGTCATTGTATTGAAACTTAAACCACCACGAAAAACTATTGTGTAATAGAACAGCTAACCAAACCTTAGTCTTGTGCCAGATAGTCACAAAGCCATTGACATGAATGAATGAACATAAACACACTGTTCTGTTTTTAAAATTATTACATCAGATAGCCACTGTAACACATACAAATAAAATATTGTTTTATGCATTAACATTTTGGTAAATATACTTCATTAATCTGAACAAGAAAATTCATACTTACAAAATTAACTAAATAATTTTCCTCTGTATTCAGCAATTTAAAAATTGAAAGGATGCAACTCTCAATGAAAAAATGCATATCATTTAAAAAATAATAAAATACTCAAAATATGCTATCAATCGGCAGGAATGAAACTCTATCACTTTATCATCAGTAAGTAATGTCCAATTGGTGCAAATGTGTGTTCTGAGTAATAATATCGCATATTTCAACTGTCATAAACTCATAACTCCAGCGATCCAATCTTTAACAAAAAAAATTGGCCTTAGAAAGGCTAATACAAAATTTATTGTTGTAACCTATGTGACGGTTTTTATTCTGTGGCATGAAGGACAGATAAGAATGTGAAAACTTATGCTCAGGTTTCACATATAAGACGGCAATACTGATGATAAACACTAGTCAGAAATAGTAATTCTTCCACAGTTGCCGAACTTGGGTGGGAAATGGGGTTACTCGGTCTACCCTGAATATGTGTCACCACTCCATCACGTTAATGTTGTGATTTAAGCTGAACTGTGTGCGACTACACAATGGAAACAGGAAGATTAATGAAGCCAATAGCACAAAGACCTACCATAGTTGTAAGATAGAGGAAGACTGTGACAAGACCAGTGACAACCTATGAAGATCAATCCACAGTTATGATGTTTCCCATAAAGACCATGCTGCCCCTTATGAAGACTTGCAGACACATTATTAGCAGGTGTTATGTGACAGATCCTCAGAACTAATTCTACGAATTATAGTGACTGATATGAAGAGAGATGATGATATCACTGTGGGTTTGCTACAGACTTGGTGGGTTTATTACAGATTTGGGTGACACATTGACAGAAATTACAGTTGTGACTGACCATAAAATTTTCACACATTTTAATAAATGTGCCAAGTCAAGAATACAGATGGAAAATGGAGATGAAAGTAGGATTTATGAAGACCTAAGCACATTAGAGTATTGAAGACTCCAAAGTCATCAGTAGTTGGGATCAAAAATCACCGAGGTGGGACCTCAGCATAAGGAAGCTGTATGTACTGATGAATGGTTGTGCCATCTTAAATTTTATTAGATTCTGCCTGCTGTTAGCCAAGAACATGTACTTCACACTACATACATACTAGTACTCATGAGTCCTCCATTTTTCTAGTTTTTTCCACCTGTCATAGCAAACTTGTATATCGCAATGGTAATTAATTTGCATAAATGTGAGGAAGCAAGCAGGGTGTATTAGTGATACTACATTGTATTTGCTTTGTCCACAGCACAGTGTCCACAGAGTAGCAAGATGTGGGAAAGATACAGCACTCTGGTATAATATTTTATGGACATTAATGCTCCACATAATACATAAAAACACATTATTAAGGATATGGACTTGATGTACTAAATGACATTTGGATAGATTTATAAACACATGGTAATCAAGATGGTTAATAACAAAGATGAACTTTGTGATGTCAAATGGACAAGACAGGTGAGGGATTTTTCCTCGTATTTTATTGCTTCACAAGCGACAAGGCTAATTAATGTCTATGCAGACCAAATGCAAAAAAATCAGGAATAAAGCAAGGGCAGCTGATGAAATATCCCTTTGCAATTTTTAGAAACACACTTGTTTACAGCTTTTTTCAGTAGACTTTATTATCAGTATATCATACACTAACATTCTTTGGCTCCATTTACTTGCATTAAAGTTCTTTTAAATTGTTACACTTTTATTTGGACATTTACTAGTATATTTAGTCAGATCTTATTTACTTTGACTCTCAGGCAGAGCTGAAACAGCCATGCCTTTAGTAGTAAATAATCAAATGCTATGGTTTGGTTTTAAATATTATTCATAACAGATCATGATCATAATAAATAAAAAATAAATAAATTATAAACTATACACCATTTGTTTTTCGTAAAAATAAAAAAAAAATTATCGCCCAATAAGGGACTCGAACCCTTGACCCTCAGATCACTTCAAAGCTATGGCTCTAAAAGTCTGATGCTCTACCGACTGAGCTAACCGGGCTGACAACCTTCACACCCAATTTCATTATTTGTAGAAATTGAGTACAATACATTGTTCACCCCTCAGGGAACAAAGGTTGTTTCATTGTCTACTGCCCCCCCAAAAACTTGTCAGTGTATTATTTGCTATCTGAAACGAAATATCCATTTTGTATTTCAGAGAAAGGAAGCAAGAGACGGATCAATATCTTACATTGATTATGTACCGTCACTGAAGGATCTTGGAAACACAATGCACTCGTACAGAACACACCTGCCTTACCTGTCAAACAACGATTTTAGTTAAGTTTGAGTGGTCAGTGTTATCAGAATCATATTTTGCACTATAATTGGTACTGGTTTAATATTATTTATCTAATTTGAGAATATTTATTCACCCTGGCGAGAAGGAGTCAATTTGCACGTATCGCTTAAAGTGGGCAAAGTACAGTATCCTGCAGTCAGAAATAAACTTGACTTGATACAAATCATTTGTATAATTTATTCTATGGTGCATACCACCTTACATTATTTGTTGCTGTTTTTTTTTTTTTTTATTATTATTAAGATATAAACAATTTTTTTTTTTTAAATCTCCGAAATTCCCAACTACTGAGCCATACCAGTGTGCAGATTGTTACAATCTGTTATCAATTTAGTCTCATTTATGCTCTACAGACTTTTACACCAGTGTGGTGTTTTGGAATAAAATTTCTTCTACATGAATTACATTATGAATGTATCACAAAATAAACTTAAAGTGCAATTAATGTGTTGCTACATTCAGTGAGTATAGCTATTCAGTGTCTATATACCGTACTGTTAAGACTGATTTCCCTGAATTTCTGTTCCCTTCAGTATACATTATAGCTATAGTGTGTAAAATGCTGAAATATAAATATATATTATATATAATATTACCAAAGCTATATATCCATTTAGTCCCACTAATTAAGTTTCAACTTTCAAGTTAATTACACATATTGAAGAAATAAATTCTATCTAAATTTAAGCAGTGTATAAGTACTACTACTACCATATTCCAGAATAAGTATTGAACGGCAAGACTTTATTAATGTACAGTAACAAATCAAGTAAAGACAAGCAAACATTGACATTCCAAAAGCACTCAATTTTCATTGATAAGTGTCTGTGCATTTATATAGCTTGACACCTCCCAATGCCAAGGATCTCAAATTTATAATAAATCCATTTCAAAAGAATCTGTTGAAACTTGACACCTGTTTAAGAAGTCATTATGAAATTAATATAGATATATACACCACAAAACATTTTGCTGAAAATGTTCACAAAATCATTTTTTGGGCGCTTTTAACAATGGTTTCTTTTTTTGTAAGCATTTCTATTTGTTTTTAAATGGTTTCATTGTAGACAGTTTGTAGTGAAACAAATTATTTGGGGATTTCTGATATTGTTTGAATCAAAACTGAAGTGATAATAATCAAGATACACAAATATTTACAGGAACAAGAAAATAGTATATCAGAGATGCCCGTGCCCCACAACATGAGGAAATAGTTTTCAACACCATGAGATATAGTAGAAGTAGTGAAACTACTAGTACACAGAATAGGATACTTTCAGAGCAGTGTCAGTGTCCAAACAATGTTTAAGTAGAGAAAATAACATGTAAGAGAAAGAAACTGCATTTAAAGATTAAGTATTAAAACAAGACAATTCAGTAAACTAAAGATTATGAAGCTGTAAAATTTATTAACTGGAGAGTAGCTGTCAATGGAAATATCAAAATTATGTAAAAGTAAATATAATAATCAGTTGCAGCAATCCATATCCTTACGGTTGCCAAGATATGCCTGGACAATGTATTATAGGTCAAATCAAGGCAGGATTTGAAATTTGCGCCGATCCGTCAGTCAGCAACCAACAGAAATCCTATTGGGTTAACAAGATTAAGATCCTGCCCGTCTGTTTGTCTAGAAGCTGTAAGACGATTATACATGCACAAATCGCACAGTTGAATTATGATTTGCATGTTTTCAATATTGTTCAAGCATATCAAAGTGACCTCATACAAATGTGAACATTTAAGTCCTTTCCCATTTTAATATTTGTTTTGTATGGTCGAATTATGGTTTGATGTTTTGAATATTACCCATACATACAGATGTGGCAATACATGCTTATGTGTGGTGTTGGGGCTAAACCTGTGGCTCACTTTATGAAACACCATCTGTTACAATGGGAAGTTGCAAAAGTAAAACCCTTACTGAATTCTAATATGACTTTAACAATGCTTAATCTACATCAAAAGATACCCAAAGGTGCAACAACAAAGATTCAAGTAAAAAGATATAAGATAGATATAAGAGAGATAAAATAGTATCCGATATCCCCGTACAGAGATAAAATAGCATCAGATATGCAAGATCAAAGGTCAAATCCAGGTCACACCATGACGTTGCACACCAAAAACCCCCGACCAATATCCCTACCAAATATCAACTTCCTACACCTTATGGTTTCCGAGATATAGCCCGGACAAGGCATTATAGGTCAAGGTCGCTACGGCAAGGTCAAAGGTCAAATCAAGGTCACACCATGAAGTTTTACATCTACACACCCTAACCAATGTCCCTATCATGTATCAATTTCCTACACCTTACAGTTTCCGAGTTATTGCCCGGACAAGATTTTATAGGTCAAGGTCACTACGGCAAGGTCAAACGTCAAATCAAGGTCACACCATGACGTTGCACACCTACACCACCTAACCAATGTCCCTACCACATATCAACTTCATACACCTTAGATATAGCTCAGACAAGATTTTATAGGTCAAGGTCACTACAGCAAGGTTAAAGGTCAAATCAAGGTCACGTCATGACGTAGCACACCAACAACCTCTAACCAACATCCCTACCAAATATCAACTTCCTACACCTTATGATTTCCGAGATATAGCCCGGAGAAGATTTTATACGTCAAGGTCACTACGGCAAGGTCAAAGGTCAAATCAAGGTCAGGTCAAGCCATGACGTTGCACACCTACACCACCTAACCAATGTCCCTACCAAGTATCAACTTCCTACACCTTATGGTTGTCAAGACACAGCCCAGACAAGATTTTATAGGTCAAGGTCACTACGGTAAGGTCAAAGGTCAAATCAAGGTCACACCATGACGTTGCACACCTACACCCCCTAACCAATGTCCCTACCAAGTATCAACTTCCTACACCTTACGGTTTCCGAGATATAGCCCGGACAAGATTTTACAGGTCAAGGTCACTACAGCAAGGTCTAAGGT
The DNA here is from genome assembly GCA_964017235.1 of Sabellastarte sp. h YS-2021. Classification (NCBI taxonomy): domain Eukaryota; kingdom Metazoa; phylum Annelida; class Polychaeta; order Sabellida; family Sabellidae; genus Sabellastarte; species Sabellastarte sp. h YS-2021. The sequence goes on along the minus strand of OZ024928.1, from coordinate 75,007,842 downwards.
CAAATCAAAGTCACACCACCTAGGTTCACCAAATTTGCAGGATATCTTCATTGATCAGATTTGACCTTGGGCCCCTCCTTCAAGGTTAAACGAGGATAGGCAAACGTAAAAGTACTTACAACTCGCTTATTATTGGTCCTACAGGTTTGCAATGTGAAACCAACCTATAGGAAATCATGGGCTGCAAATTTTCTGATGTGGTCAGATTTGACCTTAGGCCTCTCCTTGAAAGTCAAACGACGATAGCTAAACTTAAGAGTGCTTATAACTTGCTTATTATTGGTCCTAGAGGTTTGGGATGGTAAACCAACCTATAGGAAATCATGAGCTGGGAATCTGTGGTGTGGTCAAATTTGACCTTGGGCCCATCCTTCAAGGTCAAACAAGGATAGCCAAAGTTGAAAGTGCTTATAACTTGCTTATTATTGGTCCTAGAGGTTTGGGATAGTAAACCAATCTGTAGGAAATCATGGGCTGGGAATCTTTTGGTGTAGTCAGATTTGACCTTGGGCCTCTCCTTGAAGGTCAAACGACGATAGCTAAACTTAAGAGTGCTTATAACTTGCTTATTATTGGTCCTAGAGGTTTGGGATGGTAAACCAACCTATAGGAAATCATGAGCTGGGAATCTGTGGTGTGGTCAAATTTGACTTTGGGCCCATCCTTCAAGGTCAAACAAGGATAGCCAAAGTTGAAAGTGCTTATAACTTGCTTATTATTGGTCCTAGAGGTTTGGGATAGTAAACCAATCTGTAGGAAATCATGGGCTGGGAATCTTTTGGTGTAGTCAGATTTGACCTTGGGCCCCTCCTTCAAGGTCAAACAAGGATAGCCAAAGTTTTAAAAAAGTGCTTATAACTCGCTTATTATTGGTTGCAGATGTTTGGGATGGTAAAGCTACCTATAGGAAAACTTGGACTGGGAATCTTCTGGTGCGGTCGGATTTGACCTTGGGCCCCTCCCTCAAGGTCAAACAAGGATAGCCAAACTTAAAGTGCTTATAACTCGCTTATTATTGGTTGTGCAGGTTTGAGATGGTAAACTAACTTGTAGGAAATCATGGACTGGGAATTTTTTGATGTGTGCAAATTTGACCTTGGGCCCCGCCTTCAAGGTCAAACAAGGATAGCCAAACTTTAAAGTGCTTATAACTCACTTATTATTGGTCCTAGAGGTTTGAAATGTGAAACCGAACTATAGGAAATCATGGGCTAGGAATCTACTGATGTGGTCAGATTTGACCTTGGGCCCCTCTTTCAAGGTCAAACGAGGATAACCAAATTTAAAAGTGCTTATAACTAGCTTATTACTGGTCCTAGAGGTTTGCAATGAAACCAACTTATAGGAAATCATGGGCTAGGAATCTACTGATGTGGTCAAATTTGACCTTGAGTCCCTCCTTTAAGATCAAACAAGGACACCCAAATTTAAAAGTGCTAATAACTCGCTTATAATTGATCTGAGAGGTTTGCAATGTGAAACAAGTCATGGGTTGGGAATCTTTTGATGTGGTCACATTTGACCTTGGACCAATCCTTCAAGGTCAAATGACAGCCAGACTTAATAATGCTTATAACTTCAGGAATCTTCAGCCTGTATGTCTTTTATTATTGCTTCTACATGTTTGCTATGTTCAGGGATACACCGCCGGCTCGCAATAAAGCGAGCGGCATAAGTCTAGTTATTATCATACATTTATATAGTGCCTATTCTTAAAAACAAAGTTCTGTACATTAACAAAAATATTATAATTAATAACAGAATAGAGTAAAAAGTACAGTAAAAAGTTAAATTTATAAAACATGTTACATAAGACTACGTAGAAGTAATTCTAAAAGATTAGTCTTGAGGTGCTTGTTAAAATCCAACAAAGAATCACGATTCCTAATGAAAGATGACAGTTTGTTCCACAGAAAGGGTCCTGCATGTAACACTTCAAAACAGCTAACCGACAAATATTAAATCACTTGAGAACTTCTAGGAAATGGAAACCCCAATTGCGCCTTCCAGTGGTTGAATGTAGAACTACAGAGTTGTGCATATATTTTTATGAAAGGCTCTTGTCACAGATCAATTTGTAGTAAAATAACATCCATTCATTTTTCTGTCCATCCATTTTAGAGGCCGATATTAAATGAATGAATGAGTACACGTAGATGCGCAGACAATAATTTTACAATAACAGTCACTGCGCGATAAACCAGCAGACGAATAAATATGTACTATAATTGAGGATACGCAGACAACTATTTTACTTTACACTGACTGTGCACACATTTTCATTTCTAGAAACCAGCAGACAAAACCGTTAAAAACTAGAAAAATGTTTTTGCTGACAAAAATGAAGCGCCCCTGATGAAAAAGTGCGAAGTAATCTGTAAAAGATGTCAAGATATGCATGATAAGGAATAGAAAATGTAAAGTTTATTGCATTGTGTATGTTACTATATTTAACAAATGAAAGAACGACCACAGCTAGGCAGAAGAGAAATTGTTGGTGTGAAATTTACTTCTCAAAAGAATGTATGTCTGATGCGCGGAAAAAATGCCTCCTAGAAAATATGTTTCCTAGGAAATATACCTCCTAGAATGAATGCCTCCTGAATAATTTGTGACCAGGAAAAATACCTCCTAAGAAAAAAAAGTTGTTTCAAGTATCATAACACTACAGGTTCACATTACAACTTCAGAGGCATCTTCATTTTTTCACTTGAGTCTTATAGTCGCCAATGCCTGTCAAAAATTCACAGTCTTTTACCTATTTTGCTTAGCTATACAAAGGTACGTAAGTTTCTCTTGTAAGGTTTTGCTGGTGCTTCTCACTCTTTTGCCTGGCTGTTCATCCCTGGTTTCCATTATGACAGGTGTTGTGTTTTTCTTGTAATTACATTTCTGCCCCTCCTAGTGCATCTAACTGCAATCACCTCCTTACAGAGGGGTTAACCTATGTTGTGATTTGATAAGAATCCATATTGTAAGCCATAAAGGCCACAACTATTTCAGCAAGAAACCTTACAGCCATAAATCCTGCTTTTAAACTGGTCCAGACTACAGCTGAAGGGATACCCTTTCAAGAAGATATTTGTAATTTGTACTTGTGATTTGCTGAATAAGTTATTGCAACAAAACGCCGAAATCCTGACCATTTCTGAGATACGGACCAAGTACCCATTTTTACAAAATTTACGAAAACAAAACGCCTACCATTCAGATGTCTACAGTCCGATTGATGAGAAAATCCTTTCCGACCTTCTAAATTTGGTGTAGAATGTATGTGATAAATTTTATAGCACAGGTGTGTGCGCTTTTTCCCAAAACGCGATGACCGGTTTTTATGAAAAATGCTTAAGGTTATGGAAAAATAACATATTTGAACAAAATGCTCTAAACACAAGACTTTTCAAGTTATAAGTGATTTAGTGCATGATCTGAGGAATATTAATGCATTAAAATTTCCAAAATTCATTTCCAACTTGAGCTTAATTTTATTAAATGTACAAGTGTAACACAAAATGGAAGAAAGTACAAGAAAAGAATACACATTCTAAAGAACAGCATAAACAGCTGGACTTTTTTGTTTCCATGAAGTGCACACACACATATATTTATATCTCTATCTATCATCTAAACCACACTAATACCCACTCTCCCTCCATCCACCCCCCACCCCCAACATATAGAGGCAAATATTTTTTTCACCTGCATGTTAGACATTGTTAGTGCACTAAAGGAGAATTTCCAAAATTCATTTCCAACTTGAGCTTAATTTTATTAAATGTACAAGTGTAACACAAAATGGAAGAAAGTAAAAGAAATAATACACATTCTAAAGAACAGCATAAACAGCTAGACTTTTTGGTTTCCATGAAGTGCACACACACATATATTTATATCTCTATCTATCATCTAAACCACACTAATACCCACTCTCCCTCCATCCACCCCCCCACCCCCACCCACATATACAGGCAAATTTTTTTCGAAGTGGCTGCCGAACCGTAATTAGAGGTTCACCAGACTTAGAGGCTATTGATCCGTGGTCTGTTTCACGGTTGAATAATGGTAATTAAACCGTGATTTATTCAATGTTTTATATGGGTTTTACATAGAATCTGTAACGCTATTCCCTAATTAAACTGTGATTTTTTTTGATTCTGTAATTCTGTAATGAATTTTATCTTCCAACATCAAAGAAACCCTGAAAAGAACAACAGCATGACACAATCAACACATAAGCTAAGTATAGGAATGTATACTGGCAAGGCCCCCCTCACTCACAGGGGGGACGGATTGATCACAATAATGCAAACGTGAAATATTTTTGTCATAATGCACACTGTATCAGAGGCAGTACATCTACAAATCAAACGGATCAATAGTCTATAGGTCTGGCGAACCGATTATTACGGTTCGAGAGCCTCAGCGAATTTTTTTTCACCTGCATGTTAGTGCACTAAAGGAGAGTTGGGGGGGGGGGGTTCTTTCTGGTTAGAAAGACTTTCCATGAATGTAACTCTAGATAGATATCACACCAAAGCAAATACAGAGTTTGAGGAGGAAGCAGAAAGAGACAACTCATTCATTTCCACTTAGTTGGAGCTACATAAAATACTGTACAAGAAAAACTGTTTATGAGAGAGTGCTTTTTTTACAGTCATCTTATATTCTGAAAGAAGTCAAGTCTATAAATTTGACCAATTTACATAGTCTATGTGAACAAGTGAATTTCGAACAAGTACCTACATCCTCAACTTCTTCTGCAAAAGAAAAGTTGAATAAATTAAAGCTTTTTCCCAAATGAAAAAGTTATATCCCCACAATTCCAACACTGATCAGTTGCAATATGTTAATAACCACATCAGTGCATCATAAATACCTCATTTTTGTCTTTGAAGATGTCATAACATCATAAACACTAAGAGATTAGGTTTGCCAGATAGCATAAATATTTTTTAAGTATACATATGCCAGGTGAGGTTTTAAAAAGTGTTGAAATAAATGAAGAGGGAGCAAGAGGTATATATTTATCATGTAAAGATGGCCAAAGGCTCTTAAGTACAGGAATTTTAAGTGAAACGTTATACAAAATCTTACTTAAGTATAATCAATGTCAAGTTAAAGTGAGCATAAATATTTTTGAAGTATACATATGCCAGGTGTGGTTTTAAAAAGTCCTAAAATAAATGAGGAGGGAGCAAGAAGTATATATTTATCGTGTTAAGACGGCCAAAGCCTCTTAAGTACAGGAATTTTAAGTGAAATGTTATACAAAGTGTTACTTAAGTATAATCAATGTCAAGTTAAACTGATGTTACTGAACAGTTAATCAGTTAGGGGCGGAAAACCCTCATTTTCACGTCAAGATGGCCATGACTGTACTTGTATTGGAACTCCAAGGTGGAAAGCAAATAAGAATGTCCCTATTGTCATCTTTAAAAGTGTAGAAAATTTAACCGAGCATAAAGTTTAGCTCAGGTCAGTTAAACAATAAGATAGCTGGAGGCTGAAACTTCCTTTTTCACTGTAATGACCATAACTTCATTCATATTGCAACTTTAAGGTGACCATAATATGAGAACGTCCCTTCAATATCAATATATGTTAGATATGGAAAAAGAAAGGAGCCAGACGGCTTTACTCAAATTTTATGACTTTAGGGGGGTCAAAATTATATTAACAGTTTAAGGTCACCATAAAGTCAGGATAACCCTTTGGTTTGCCATCCTTTATAGGTGTGCAAAGTTTAACTGAGGTCAGTCGAACAATAAGATACTTGGAGGCTGAAAACCTCCTTATTTCAGTTTAAGGTGGCTACAACTCCATTCATACTGAGAGTTTAAGGTGACCATAAGTATTATTTTTATCTAGTTTAATACCAGTGATAATTTCGATATAAAAAAATGGAAAAAAAGGAGCCAGAGGATTTTATTCCAATTTGATGACTTTAAGCAGGCCATATGTCCATTAACATTTTGAGTTTAAGGTCACCATAAAGTCAGGATATTCCTTTGGCAAATCTTAATATATGTGGCAAGTTTGGCTGAAAAAAGTGAAAAACTAAGTGAACTGGAGGGCTAAAACCCCCTTTTTTGACATTAAGGCGACCTAGGCGACCTTAAGATTGCAGATACAGGGCTAAAACTTCGGCATGTGAAAGATTATTAAAAAGTAGCTGAATAAGTTATTCCAACAAAACGCCGAAATCCTCGCCATTTTTGAGATACAGAACAAGTACCCATTTTTAAAAAATTTACGAAAATAAAACGCCTCCCATTCAGTCATCTATGGTCCGATTGATGAGAAAATCCTTTCCGACCTTGGAAATTTGGTCTAGAATGTACGTGATAAATTTTATAGCACAGGTGGGTGTGCTTTTTTCCGAAACGCGACGACGGGGTGTTTTGGAAAGAAAAAAGGAAAGAAAAATATGAAAGGCTAAGAAGTTATTCAAGGGAGACCATAATCCTGCGGCGGCGGTGATCAGTCGAACTTCGGTGAAAACAAATAAGCGTCCCTGACGGGCCGCTTAATTACTCACTTGAGTATGCCAAGACAATGGGAAAAACAATAGTTTCTAGGACATAAGAGACCTTACAGAAAGCCAGACGTAGTTCTAGACAAGCTTTTTACTTTAAAAATATACCTTAATAAAACATTTAAAACAAAATAAAATGACATGACAGAGTGTATACTATACACCTTAATGTACGAATATGTATATAAATATTATGCAGAATTTTGATATTTCAGGGCTTAAACCGCCGACTTAAAATCGCAGGTACAACCCAGTACATAACTCAAATCAAAGATTCAACTAAAAACTGGGTGAAATGATTCACAAGAAAAAGCTGTACTACCACACATTACTTTTGGTTATTTTGATGCCTGTATTTTGATATCTGTTAAATTCAGAAATATAAAAGTTTTATTTGAAATTTTTCCCCTACTTTATGACACTAGTATGACACATTTACTCTATTTATTCTGCATTAATATAGATAGCACTATGCAGGTGAGGTTCCAATACCTTGCCTTACTACCAATTATGGCCAGGTACCAATTATCGACATCAATAATTTATTGACAATATATTGACAATAAATAAAGCATTCAAGTTTTGGTAATTTCAACATATTTGGAAAGCTTTTTCTTCTGTAGGGGCTTTCTACCAGTAAATGCCAGCCTACCAGTGAACGCCTGCCTTGTATATCTTTGTTAGGTCAAAGATAAATGCTTCTGTTTTCAAACAAAATGGGTGTTCACTGATATTTCCGGCTTGTGGTAAACAGCAGACAATAAAGATATATTGTCAAATACAAACAACTCCTCCCTCACTTCCCTATTAATATTATGGGAAATCAGGTCTCACCAGCACAAAGTGTTAGAAACCTTGGAGTGGTGTTTGACTCCAATTTCAATTTCTCAGACCATGTGTCACAGGTCATAAAGTCTACTAGAGTTCATGCAAGAGACCTCTATGGAATTCGTCCAATTCTAGACCTTAAGACATCTGTTCTGTTAGCGAATGCTTTGGTGAGCAGCAGATTGGATTATTGCAATTCACTGTTCTTATCGCTCACTGATTTTGAGTTAAGGAGATTGTAGCTAGTCCAAAACTCACTCTGCAAAGTTGTCACCCGTTCCTCTAAATTCTCTCACATTACCCCTCAACTAAAAAACCTCCACTGGCTCCCAGTCAGGTACAGGGTACAATTTAAAATCGGCCTCATTACATATAAAATCTCAACCAAGGTCAACCAGTTTACCTAAGAGAATTAATTCACCCTACACCTCTTCCAGAAATACAAGGTGAAGCACCACAAAACTCAAGTTCCTTCAAACCCCCACTTTTGACCTTAGAATTAACAAATTAGTGTTGGGATTCGCCTCCAACGTTTTTACTCAATTGTTGATCATTAATTAAGAAACACTTTCTGGGATAAAGTATAGGTCAATCCGGTAAGAATAGCGGTGTTCCGACATTTAGAATCTACCAAAAGTACCCACTTCCTGTAAATATGGCGGTAGATATAAACAAACTCGAAATTCAAGATAAAACTGACAGTTTATTAAGTAAAAATACCTAAAATATGTTAAAAATACGTGGATATTGAGGCACAGTAGGAAAGGTAAGATTTAAGCTGAAAAATCGATAATTAGAAAACGACAATGACCGACCGTCTTTGCACACTGTCACCGACAAATAATCGACCATTCGTCTAATCGTCCCAACACTATAACAAATCAATCAAACACTTCTCTGATTCCTTCAGTCACGATGCCCCAGTTCTTTGGAACTCTTTCCCCTTTCATGTAAGAAACAGTTCCTCTGTTACATCTTTTAGGAAACACCACAAAACCCACATTTTCAACTCTAGTTTCCCAACTTAGTCTTCTTCTCTCCTGGTCAAACCCACAATTCTGGATTACTGACCCTGAACACCCCTCAACACTGACCCTGAACACCCCTATGATAATGATTTTGTTTAACTAGCACGTTGAGTTCTCCTTTGTGGGGAAGATATTGCACCTGCAAAGCAGTAGATTAGATTAGATATACATCACTTTCAAGGAAATGCTCCCCAGCATATTCAAAGCATTAATTGTCTTGAATTTAATTTGATAATTTGGTTGATGAACATAAATTATAAGCCTCCAGATATAATATAAATGTTAAATATTATCTGAAACATTGGCATTTACAGGTAGAATTCCACTATTTGTTCTATTCACTTTGGAAATAGTTTTAACTTATTTGCTAGACTTGGGATATACGTTTGATCAAGTAATATTATATGTCTATCTGAATTCTGTCTGGCGATAATTGGTACCCGGTGTAACGCAAGATAATGACTCCCGCTACATTTTGCACCCCCTCCTTTGATCTTTAGGGGAGTAATTATCTTGCAAGCAATATTTTGCACCCCCAAACAATAGAGGGATCGGGGGGTAAGAATGTAGCAGACAGGGCTGCAAGATACCCCCCCCCCCCCCCCCCCGCCCCCTGCTAGATATTTACTCCCCTCTCTGTCAAAAGACACAATGGGACAATACACTAGTGTGTTTATTTAGTCAATTGGACAGTTGTCAATACATGTATATCAGTAACAATGCCTAACACTCTTTTGAGGTGTTTGGGGTTGATACTTTACATATTTACATGTTTATAAGCAAAATGATTAACTTAATCACACTTTTTAAGTGTTTACATGCTAAGTTCTTAAATAGACAATTAGCCATATAACTTAGCAAAAAGGTGCAATTTTATATGGGCATCAGTGTGTTGTACCACTAAATTAATCAGATTGATTTCTTTGATTTAGTTACATTTTCATATTAATTTGCATTGACCTGTGAAAAGATAGTTCTTTTAATTTATATTTGTTAAACTAAATGATAAGGCTCAATCATAAAATCACCACAATATATATTTGCCCCCTTATAGGTTCAAGTCTCATTGTATTTAGATATTACTTTGATGTTGATTTATTTTGTTTATGAGTTGGGGCTATTTTCCTAAGACACCGTATAAAATAATAAATTATGTGAATATTATTATTAATGCCAAAAGAAATCTCAACAAAAAGGCAATTTTTGTATAAGACTTGATGCAATAATTATTATCTTAATCATGGAAAAATATAAAATTAACATAATACATGATATAAATAGAATGCATATGCTTTTCCCCCCATTAATATTAAATAAAAGCAAGAGTCTATCGATCGGGTCCCTGATCATTAGAAACGCTAGCTCTGTCATATTTTACAAGTATATGAAATTTACCTGTTAATACAAAGTGCGAGAAAGATTTATTAATAAGTGGAAAACCATCGTGTAGGAAACATTCATAAATTCGGATAATCAACCAATGAAAATAAAAGGCTAATAGAAACATACATATACTAGAGTCAGGGTAGCCACACTGACAATTTCAGCAATTAAAACCCACTTATTATAAACTAGTTAGGTAAGGGACCAATGAAATTAAAGGGCCGTTGAACTATGCTTACACAGAGATCTTTGCAAAGAATAAACGGGACCCGTTCGATAATAATGTCTTCTAATGACTGGGTCCCTGTTCGTTAGCCACTTCGTAAATAAAATGCCAGTGTTCCACTGCAAGTTAATCCCCAACACAATAGTAATCACCAAGTTGGGGAGGGATTCAAAATCTTGCAAGGGGGTTCAAAATATTTCAACCCCCCATTGCAATATTTTACCCCCCCCCCCCCCAAAATATGTGTAGGCATAAACAACACTCCAAAATGCAAACTTTGTGTGACTCGTTGCCATCCCTGAAATCCTTGCATACGAGATTTACAAATCAGCACAAAATAAAAACGAAATAATCACTACTGAGTAGCACTACTGCTCAGCCAGTGAAGTTCGTCACCCCAGTGAAGTTCGTCACCTACATTTTATGACAATATTAAAGAGTATATGGCATATATGTATACCTTGCCGTTGAAAGAAGCTATTCCATTTATTGTATCCACCGGATAGCATCTGGTGGATACTATGGATTTGACTTCGTTACGCATACGCAGCCGCCGCAGTGTGTAGAGAGATTTCACCATTACCGCTCTAACTAAAAACATATTATAGCTAGCCTTCTCAAATTTGCAGGATATATTCATAACCATAAAATCTTGCCTGGGAATATTTTTGGCCTCATTTTGAAAAACAAGATGGCCGCCACGGGCGTTTTTCGACTTTAAACAAGGACATTTGGTGGCCCTCTACAGCAAAGGGTATTATAGGTAGAGATCTCAAATTCGCAGGATATGTTCCTCATTACAAAATCTTGACTGGGAATATTTTTGGCCTCATTTTGAAAAACAAGATGGCCGCCACAGGCGTTTCTTTGCAGTCATGAAAAGTGCTTATATCTCCCTTATTATTGGTCCTAGAGGTTTGGGATGGTAAACCAACCTGTAGGAAATCATGGCCTGGGAATCTTTTGGTGTGGTCAGATTTGACCTTGGACCCCTCCTTCAAGGTCAAACGAGGATAGCCAAACTTAAAAGTGCTTATAACTTGCTTATTATTGGTCCTAGAGGTTTGGGATGGTAAACCAACCTATAGGAAATCATGGGCTGAGAATCTTTTGGAAGTTTTGGTGTGGTCGGATTTGACCTTGGACCCCTCCTTCAAGGTCAAATGAGGATAGCCAAACTTAAAAGTGCTTATAACCTGCTTATTATTGGTCCTAGAGGTTTGGGATGGTAAACCAACCTATAGGAAATCATGGGCTGAGAATCTTTTGGAAGTTTTGGTGTGGTCGGATTTGACCTTGGACTCCTCCTTCAAGGTCAAACAAGGATAGCCAAACTTAAAAGTGCTTATAACTTGCTTATTATTGGTCGTAGAGGTTTGGGATGGTAAACCAACCTATAGGAAATTATGGGCTGGGAGTCTTTTGGTGTGGTCGGATTTGACCTTGGACTCTTCCTTCAAGGTTAAATGAGGATAGCCAAACTTAAAAGTGCTTATAACTCGTTTATTATTGGTCCTAGAGGTTTGCAATGGTAAACCAACCTACATGAAATCATGGGCTGGGAATCTTTTGGTGAGGCCGGATTTGACCTTGGACCCCTCCTTCAAGGTCAAAGGAGCATAGCCAAACTTATATGTGCTTATAGCGCGCTTATTATTGGTCCTAGAGGCATGGGATCGTAAAACAACCTACAGGAAATCATGGGCTGGGAATCTTTTGGTGTGGTCGGATTTGACCTAATGGACCCCTCCTTCGAGGTCAAACGAGGATGGCCAAACAATCAAACTTAAAAGTGCTTATAACTCCCTTATTATCGGTCCTAGAGGTTTGGGATGGTAAACCAAACTATAGGAAATCATGGGCTGGGAATCTATTGCTATGGTCGGATTTGACCTTGGACCCCTCCTTCACGGTCAATCGAGGAGAGCCCAACTTAAAAGTGCTTATAACTCGCTTATTATTGGTCCTAGAGGTTTGGGATGGTAAACTAACATATGGGAAATCATGGCCTGGGAATCTTTTGGTGTGGTCAGATATCACTTTGGACCCCTCCTTCAAGGTCAAATGAGGATAGCCAAACTTAAAAGTGCTTATAACTCGCTTATTATTGATCCTAGAGGTTTAGGATGGTAAACCAACCTATAGGAAATCATGGGCTGGGAATCTATTGCTGTGGTCGGATTTGACCTTGGACCCCTCCCTCAAGGTCAAACGATGACAGCCAAACTCAAAAGTGCTTATAACTTTCTTATTATTGGTCCTAGCGGTTTGGCATGGTAAACAATCCTACACAAAATCATGGACAAAGAATCTATTGCTGTGGTCGGATTTGACCTTGGACCCTCCATCAAGATCAAACGCGGATAGCCAAACTTAAAAGTGCTTAGAATTCGCTTATTATTGGTCCTAGAGCTAGGTTTGGAATGGTAAACCAAAATCTAGGAAATCATGGGCTGGGAATCTTTTGGTGTGATCGGATTGGACCTTTGGCAACTCTTTCAAGGTCAAATGAGGATTGCCAAAATTAACAGTGTTTATATCTTGCTTATTCGTATTCCTAGAGGTTTGCAGTGTCACACCAACCTATAGGAAATCATGGGCTAAGAATCTTTTGATAAGGTCAGATTTCACCTTGGGCTTCTCCTTCAAGGTTAAGCAATGTTAGAATGGCTTTGGTGAGTTTTCTTTCTGGTGGATACAATTTGCATCGGTTCTCCGATGCGATAGGTCTAGTTTAAATGTGAATATTGCCTGTCCTTGAGCGTTTTTATGGCAGGTGACGAACTTCACTGGGGTGACGAAATTCACTGGCCGACCAGTACAGTACACTGAGTACAGTACTGTAGAATATCTGAATGTGTTTGGGCACTTCTTATCTTTAATTATCGCTCAAATTATTTGATAGAAACGGTTAAGTCATCAGACAGAAAAAGAAACGTTTATTTATAAATACACAATCCTCTCAATAAATGTTTGATTACTTGATTGGGATAAGTAAGTCCAATTAAATGTACTCATCCATTTTCTTTACATATTTCTGCTCCATGTAAACAAAAATTACTGACTATTACAACGACATTATCTTCTTTTCGTGATAGATTATAAAATTCGAAACAGTTGTTCCCGGATTCGACCTCTCACCGCACCTCGATATTAGGGTCACGAATTGGTGTTTGTATCTAGATAAATACTGCTTGAAGATTATATATTTAAACATAGCACCAAACTCTTTAATCTTATAGAGAATATATGAGATCACGGATTTCAGTAGGGTTTTCTAACGGTATTTTATAAATAGGGAAGGCTGCTTTCTTGTTCCAAATTCTTGAACTTCCACGCATATATAGAACCCAACCTAACTAAAGGTGTAAACATTCATTGGCCATTGCACCTCTGAATGATGATACTTTTATAGCACCACTGCCAATCTGTGATAGCTAACAATTTAACAACAGATTTCAATGAGAACCAGGGATGGGAGGTTTGATTAGCAACCTCCTATTCACTTGAAAGCCCCATTCAAACCTCTGATGTATGATTGAGATTGTCCACCAAAAAATTTCTTTTTCCACTATGGGGTGGACATATTATTTTTGCTTTTTCCGGTGTCTGGCATCCGCCATCCGTCACGTTTGGTTTCCGATCATTTCAAGGAAAAGTATTTATCCTGTGTTTACCAAATTTTGTATGGGTGTCTATTGGGTTAATAGCTTGCATCGGATTGCTTTTGGTGAAGATAGCTCTATAGCTAACTGAGTAATAGCTACTTAGTTACTTTTGTGTACTTCTTTTGTTTCCGGGCATTTTAAGGAAAAAGATTTGACATATCTTTACCAAAGTTGGTATGAGCAATAGTTAGGTCAATAGCTATATAACTAATAGCTACTTAGCTACTTTTAGTAACTTTTTTATTTTAAGCATTTTAAAGGAAAAGTATTTCACCTATGTTCACAAAATTTGGGATGGAGGATTATTGGGTCAGTAGCTTACTTGGGATTGCTTTTGGTGATAATACCTTTATAGCTAACTGAGTAACAGCTACTGTGCCATATAGCTATTATGCTATTTTGAGTTGACCTTTTTTCTAGACATTTTAATGAAACAATGTTTTCTATCTTCACAAAAAAATTATATGAAGGATAATTGTGTCAATAGTTTGGCCCGGATAGCTTTTGGTCGATGATAGCTTTGTAGCTCTAGCTAACTGAGTAATAGCTACTTAGCTACTTTTGTGTACTTCTTTTGTTTCTGGGCATTTTAAGGAAAAATATTTGACATATCTATACCAAATTTGGATTGGGCAATAGGTCAATAGCTTGCTTGGGATTGCTTTTAGTGATAATAGCTATATAACTCACTCAGTAATAGCTACTTAGCTACTTTGAGTAGCTTTTTTATTTTAAGCATTTTAAAGAAAAAATATTTTACCTATGTTCACAAAATTTGGGATGGAGGATTATTGGATCAGTAGCTTGCTTGGGATTGCTTTTGGTGATAATACCTTTATAGCTAACTGAGTAATAGCTACTGTGCAATATAGCTATTATGCTATTTGGAGTTGACTTTTTCTGGACATTTCATAAAACAATGTTTTCTATCTTCACAAAAATTTATGTGAAGGATAATTGTGTCAATAGTTTGGCCAGGATAGCTTTTCGTCGATGATAGCTTTGTAGCTATCTGAGTAATAGCTGCTTTGCTTCTTTGAGCCTACTCTGAATTGCATTTCTGTTTTCACTCTTTTAAAGGAAACATATTTAACTCATCTTTTTAAAATTTGGTGTGAAGGTTTATAGCATCAATTGCTTGCTTGGTATTGTTGTTGGTGGTAATAGCTTTATAACCTCCTGAGTAATACCTACATAGCAAAAAACATAAATATGTCTATATCTTCAACCGTGTGAGATAGAGCAATTTCGTCGAAATTTTCTACCCACAGGGTATCTAAGAAAGGTACTCGTGGCACTTTTCCAGAAATTTTCCTCTCCCCAAAAATGGCGGCTATTTTGAATTTTTCGAATTTTTGCCAAAAATGGAAAAACACAAATTTGCTTCTATCTCCTTAACCGTGCGAGATAGAACGATTTCATCAAAATTTTCGACCCACAGTGTATCTAAGAAATGTATTATTGGCAATTTTCAAAAAATATTCTCTCCCCAAAAATGGCGGCCATTTTGAATTTTCAAACTTTTGCCAAAAATGAAAAAAAGCACAATTTTCTTTCTATCTCCTTAACTTATTTATTTATTTATTTGGGGTTTTACGTCGATTTCAACAGTGTACAGGTCATATCACGACGGGTAGTTGGAAGGGCAGAGGAAACCAGTACATACAGTTCGTTAGGGTTCTGTACTGTAAACTGCCAACCAACGGCAAGCAACTACCAGCTTTCCCACTTGAGGCCATTCTGGGGATCGAACCCGGCCTCAGAGGTGGGAGGCGAGAGTGTTACCACTCTGTCACCGTGGTGTGCCAAAAATGGAAAAACACAAATTTGCTTCTATCTCCTTAACCATGCGAGATAGAGCGATTTCATCAAAATTTTCCACCCATAGGGTATCTCAGCAATCTACCCTTCCCCATTTTGTCCTAGTTTTAGAGCAAAAATCATGTTTCCTTTTGCGTGGACATTACGCATGCCAATGCATCCTATTTCTAGGTAAAACAGAGTAACAAGTTCCACAAAGGTATATGTCATGATGGACAATTTGATTTTTTTTTTAGTTTAGATTGGTGTAGAGGTATGATCAACATCTAGTGTTTGTCATATCTGAGCTAAAATGACATAAAAAGATTGCCTAAATATTTAGTGAAGCGATATAGATACTTAATTGCTGAGCAGTGTTATTTTCACACTAAAAGCACCACCACCAATCCAAGAATTGTATGAGTGTATGCATGATGGTTGTTGGGTTCTGTATCACACCCAAGTGTACTTGACATATATATAGTTTGCATTTTTAAGTTACCCATATAATTCAGCCAAACGAATAGTGTTGATTTATTACAGGGTGCAAAACACAGTAACCAGCAGTGCAGCTAGGGTCTCATCTCATAATGTATCTTTATATAATGAACACCAAAGAGCAATGCACAATATTTGGTTCGTAGTTTAACCCCACGATAGGGAAATGTATATTACCTTATCATTAATGTTTTTATTATGCACGCTCTGGTCTACATCAAAGGAGTTCATCTTATCTGTAATGCCCAGATATAAAATATGTTCTTTGAATTTTGGATAAACTTAATATGAGGTAACCACACAAGGGTACAAGACAAAAGGTTATTCATTACCACAAAAAAATGGTTATATCAGAATTAGCTTGAATCATCCTTTATATTGTCATAAATAACAGTGCTTAAATTGTGTTTTTATTGGTCAATGAGTGTTGTTTTATATATGTGACTTGTTATTTGATTGTTACTTGTGTGTTTATGCTTCAGTATAAACTGGACTGCACATTGTCTTATTGATCAGATACAAATGAAAGTGTAACAAGTGTCAATTTAAAAATAAAGGATAACAGAGAGTTTGATATTGGGGATAAATCACAGATTTCTGTAAGTATAGATTATTCTAATCAACTTAAATTTTAATTTGTTTATTTGTTTGGTATATTTATTTATTTGGGGTTTATGTCGCTTTCAACACTGTATAGATCATATCACGATAGGTAGTTGGAAGGGCAGAGGAAACCAGTACATACAGTTGGTCAAGATTCTGTACTGTAAACTGCCGACCAACAGCAAGCAACTTCCAGCTTTCCCACTTGAGGTAGAGCTGTGATCTGAACCCCGGTGATAGGTGTTACAACTCCGCCACCGTGGCCCCCTTTGTTTGGTATAATGTCAGCTGCAGACCTTATAGAGATGGGAGGTGAATGTGTTATCTACTACACCACCAAGCCCCCTTTGATCTCATTTACAAGAATAATAGTTTCTTTGATAGATTTTACCTCTATAATATTTCAGAGGATAATAGATGCACAGGATTAGAAGAGGAGGAGATAGGGGCTTTTCATTCTAGGTTTTGTAGTGATGCTATAAAAGTGTCAACATGGAGCCATGCAATTCTTGGATTTGCAGTGGTGGTTTGAGACAGTGTGTTTGAGATAAATAGATGGGAAGGCAGATTTTAGTGCAAACTCCAAGTCCACATATTACGTCAGATTTAAAAATGCAATAAGAAATCATAACCATCAAGTGTTTTTCAATGAAAAACAAATAAGTAGAAAAAAATTAATTATATGGTTGTCAATAGGTCAAACTCAATATATTTACTTGATCAATGCACAGTGTTATTTCTACTCTTGTAGCACCTTACAGATCCCGAAATGTAGGGATGAAGGATAATACTGTAAAGACACTCCTGTAAAAATTACATTGATAGCACCCACAGTAGCACTAGTGAGATCCCAAACTTGGATGAGCTCATAATGACTCCACAAAAGATAGAGAAAAGACAAGCTGTATTTACCCAATTTCAAGGAAATATGAGGAAATTCTCATTGCACCCCTACTACTGCATGGTGCTAATAAATGTAGACAGTTGTTATTGTTAACAGCTATTAAATCTTGTGTCATCAACAAACCAACACAATGTCACAGGGGATTAGGTTCCTTTATGTATACACAAAGCTGCGTCCAATATTTAAACAAACTGAGGATACATAATTTTTTGATGACTTGGTTTATAAATGTAACGAGTGTAACAGTGTATGTTGAACATAAATCTAAAGGTACAAAATACTTATACAAGCAATGTGTACTACTGGATGGTTGGAGAAGAAAATCAAAAGTGATAGTTTCAATTGTACACTCTTAGACCACCACACAAATCCAAAAATCTTATGGGTACATGAAACTACCAATAGTGCCACTGCAAACCCAATAATTACATGGGAGGTGTGATACTATAACACTAAAATAATAAAAACAAACTAACAAAACACATGTACTTAATCTTGATAGGTTTTAACTACATACCTTTAAATGATATGTAAGGTTTGAATAACTTCTGTCATTTAAAGAGATCTTTGGTGAGTTAACCCTGCTTTCATATTCGAACCAAAACTTTTTCATTGATATCTTAGTTAAAATGATTCAAAAGAATCATCTTTATGCTTATTTGATCCCAAATGAAGTATGCTACTGTGAGCAAGAGTGATTTTATTCTGGTTATAACGTGGTCTTATATATTGTTTTATGTTGAGAGCTAATTAGAAAGGAATTTAATTGAGACAAAGAAGTTTATTGTGACTGACCTAATTTATATACGAATGACAAACAACAGAGGATAAAATTTCAAACAACACAGGCAACTGTTAATTCCAATCAAGAGGTAATTGCTTCAAGATTTTAAACAAAATATCAAACTTTTAATAATGCTACACAAACAAGTTGTTTGTAAATGGACTCAATAAACTTACCTGGTGTACAATTGATGATGTCACTCCTGAGTAAGGAAATCGACTTTGTAGTTAATCTTTAGACAAATAAGATGTATGACATGCAATGTATTTACAGAATCTTTATGTCCATTATTACAAATATTAAAAGACTTAAAGAAATACAGCTTGTAAATACATGTAGTGATATATGCTAAACCTTTAAAAGCAAACAAGATATTAAAAGATGCTCGATTTATTGAAAATTCTTTTTCTGTCAAACCTTACGGCAATAAATGATTGTTTTATGGTCAAAGTTATGATCACATTTGGAATAAAATTTTAATGACTGAATCTATTACCTTTCAATCTGTTACTTTTATATTTCAATCTATTACTTTTATCGCATCTATTTATATTAACCCCACCCCTGCCCTCATCTTATTTTGTTTCACAAATTAATACATTCAGGAGTTCATGGTAAATTCGTGTTTACATTAATGTCCATCTATGAAAAGTTGTCATCATGTATAAATACAGTAAATTTAAACTGAATTCATAGAAATTAATCATGAAAAGGGAAGTCAGGGTGTGTATCTGTTTTACACATGAAATGTATGTTAGCCTGTTCCCTCATTAAAAATATAATTCTTTTGTAACTTGATATTTAACTGCACCCCCCCAAAAAAACAGAGTTCTATTTCTGTTTCTTTCCCAAGGAAAACTATCAAATCTCATGGCACCCATTGCACCTAGTAGCACCCATGACACCAGTCTCAAATCATTCAACGATTTGACTTAGAAGCTTTAACTGAAAATATGTTTTTGATTGAATTAAACAGTGAAATCCTTTGATGCGATTATGGTTGCAATTTGTAACGCACATAAAAATTATTGGCTTTCGAATTTTTTCTTAAAAGTTAAGCTATTATTCCTTGTAAACTAATAAGCTACAGCTTATAGTAACTAGAAAAATATAACTCAGCGGAAAATTAAATTATTTTCTCTTTCACTAAATACTTCAGAACTGTGGAATTGACAAATTTACACATGTTGTTGACTTCAACTATGTGTAAAATTTTACATCATCATGCAAATATAATATTCAAAGTAAAATGATATATCTTTTTAAAAATATATTTATATATAATTATTAACAATCCACTTTGTGAAAATTGAATATTGTAATATTTAAACAAAGCATAGCCTGGTAAATGTATTAAATATCATGCAGGAAGTGTGGTGGGGGTAAATTATAATGAGATACAAGTTTGGTACTAAAATTTCAGTTACTAAATGAAAATCTTTATTTGTAATTTATTTCCACCCACATAAAGATAAGCTTCAAATTTATATATAAATAAATAAACAACCACACAGGGATGCAAAACTATAGGGTATTTATAAAGAAACAGATAGTAAGCTACAGCAAAAATTGCTGCAGTACACAACAAACACACTCACATTATAAGTTGCATGTGTATACATATACATTTCAGATCTAGATTCCCTTAGTCTCTGCCATGAAATAACTGCTAATTTTCCCTTGGTTAGTTTAGATTAGATAAGATGTGCACACATTATGTAATTTGCCTTTGACCTTTTGTAAGACAAATTAGGGATAAATTGACCCATCAGTAACTGATAGTAAAAAGGATATAAATATATTCCATTATATTATTCAGCAAAAGAAGGTGTATGGTAACGGATAAAAATTGTCACTATTGATTAGCATATCTTTAATATAAAATGAAGATAGTTCAAATATTTTTATAGATATTCAATTTTTACTCACAGTGTTGCAGTAAATACACAGCAAAAATGCAAAGCCCTCACCTTCCACCTTTACTTCCTGCCGTGTGCATGTTTCAATTTCAAACAAGAATAATAAATAGTGGTCTGAAAATGGTTGATTGTTTCAGCATAAAATGTTAACCAACAACATTTCACAGATATCTTTATGTTGTAGATTCAAGTTCTATTGAAAATAATTGCATGCATTTCAAATTTATTTGTTCTTAGATATTACGATATATGTGACATTACTCATATCACTTGATGTCTCCCTTCGATTTATTTATTTGAGGTTTTATGTCACTTTTAACACTGTACAGGTCATATCACGATGGGTAGTTGGGAAGGCAGAGGAAACAAGTACCTACAGTTGGTCAAGGTTTTGTACTGTAAACTAACGCCAAGCAACGGCAAGCAACTACCAGCTTTACCCCCTTGAGGTTAGGCCAGGAACCGAACCCCAATCTCAGAGGTGGGAGGTTTATAAATAAATGATATTGTTCAAGTGTCAGATATACTAAAACTGATCATATTTGCAGATGACACCAATGCCTTTTGTTCAGGAGATAATGTTATTGAGGTGGCTAAAATAGTAAGTAATGAACTAAATAAGCTTAAAGTATGGTTTGATATTAATAAATTATCATTGAATGTGAGCAAAACAAATTACATGTTGTTCAGTAATAGTAAATTACCACAAAAATTGGATATTAGCATTAAAAATCATTGTATAGATAAAGTAGATGTCACAAAGTTTCTTGGTGTACTTATAGATGAAAAGTTAAATTGGAAACAACATATAAATATGGTCAGAAGCAAATTAAGCAAAACCATTTCTGTAATAGCAAGAAGTAAGAAAATTTTAAATAAAGATTCAATGCATACATTGTACTGTTCTATGTTTTTACCGTATATTAATTATTGTACTGAAGTTTGGGGAAATACGTATGTCACTAATATAAAACCAATTTGTTTGTTACAAAAGAAAATTGTTCGTATTATCAACAATGCTGGGTTTAATGATCATACTAATGAGATGTTCCTAAAGAGTAAAATCATTAAATTTCATGATTAGTTAAATTCAAAACTGCCACAATAATGTACAAGGCCAAAAATAAATTGCTACCGACAAACATACAACATCTATTTGATACAAAAGAACATTTAAACTATAACTTAAGAGGGAAAAATAAATTTTCTACTAAATATGTTTGAACTAAAGCAAAAACAATGTGTGTATCAGTGGTTGGTGTAAAAATTTGGAATAATATTGATAATAACATTGCAGAGGCTGAGTCATTACAAAAATTTAAAAAAATGTATAAGAGTTACTTATTCAATTGTTATAATTCCCAGGTGAATCTGTGAACTGAAACTGTGAGTATAGTGCATGAACATAGTTAAGAATGTCTAGATATGTTAGAATATGTTAAAATATGTTAATATGTGTTATATTTCAAACCTAATTCCTACTTTTACTGAGTATGCCGGAAATGTTTAAATAGTTAAGTAAATGTGTTTTGTAAAGGGGATTAAACTAGATAAGTGCTTCACTTCCTTTAATTCCTTTTCTTCAGTCATTATTTCCTTCTATTTTTTTTTCCATTTTGTACTAAAGCAGCTAATTAACTGTTAACATTTATGTATAAACTAACAATATACTATGTACATGATTATCTCATGTAAAATTCTGTTGAAATAAAATATCTGGCCCCCCATCTATCTCCCCATCTCCCCATCTATCTATCTATCAAGAGTGTTACCACTCTGCCACTGTGGCTCCCTGTCTCTCTTCCAATATATTCCAATAAAAGGATCAAATTTTTTTCAAAGAAATAAAAACAAAGTCTTGAAATATGTATTTTGGTTTAACAAATGTTTTGCTTGCGATTATGGATACATGTGTACTTCAAAGTTTGTGGGGCGACCATAATTGGCAGGTTAGTTATCATGTCACCAGAAGTACAGGCACTGTATTGCATTGACTATAGAAGTTAACGTTTTCATTGTCATTAATTTTGCTGTCTCTGAAGGTATTCTTTGATGATTCTTTCATAGAATACAAACATAGAAACTAAAAATCAAATGTGTACGACGTGTAAATAAATTATTCAATATTTTCCCAAATAATTAAGGTGATAACGCACACCATTTTTATTGCTAAATTATATAATTCTCACAAATAGCCTAATATCGCCCACTTAAATCGGACTTTTTAGAGTGGTACTGTATACTGCTTCTAGGCACAAGTTGGCCGCGGTCATAAGTTGGCCGCCACTCATTTAAATGTGTCAAACAGACAAATGTGTGGTTGCACAGGGTCTAAAAGTGTTACTTATTATAAATCTTATTATAATTGACCATTTAAGAATGATACAGGCCTTTAGATTTATAGAAATTCCAAAATATGATGATGGCGGCCAACTTATGACCGCGGCCAATTTATGCCTAGAAGCAGGTTTTATGGACAACTCGGCCCACTTCAAACTCGGCCCATTTTAAAGTCGGCCTGTTTCAAAGTCGGCCCCCTGCAAAGTGAATATGAGAATAACTCAATAATATTCACATTTATGTATAAAATATGAAATCACAGTATTCTTAGACCGATTAATCTGTCTCTCAGCCAATTTTTAAAAGATGGATGTATTGGCGAGAGACAGATGGCATTAGTATGCAAAAAACATAAACGTCCTGAAGGGCAACAAGTGGCACACATCCTGACATTAAACCTGTACTAGGGTACCACCTTGAGTGTCAAAGATGTGCCCCACATTAAAAGAAATAAACTTTTTGCATAGTTAATGGGTATATTTACCAAAATTTATTTCACTTGCCAAATTTTATCAATGTTTATACAAACAGAAAGTGCAGAAAAAGTGTCTATATTACTGCAAACACAGAAAATTGTGATCCTGCATCTAAATGCTTTATACTGTCAATACATATAAGTGCATATTTTAAAGTTTAAAGGGACAGTAATTTTCAGATATTGAAGTTTTTTGTGTAGCAAGGAACTCTGTCCCAAAATGCCATCCATCAGTTTTAAAAAGGCATATTTTGGGACAGAAAACTCGGTCTACAGTATTCTTTATGATTTTCTAACAATATGTTATAGAAATGCTGCTGGGAGATCAAGTATGTTACCTGGAAACTTGTACTTAGCTGACGAATTAATATTTCAATTTTATTGTGTTAATACATCCTATCCAATGGACAATATGCTAAACCGGTCGGCGCAGACCGGCCCGCCAAACGTCAGAAAAAGACGTCCTGTGTTTCTACCGGCTGGCCGGTCCTCACACTGCACTCGCCAGGTGGCGTGTCGTACTTCCTTCCTGTCTAGACAAGCTGACGTCATAGCATCTTTTTCGTTTGGCGGATGCACTGCTTGAACGATTTTTGGAAGTTGTACTATTATTTGGATGTTTTGTGAGTTGGAAGAAGTGCTGAATTTTATAACTTTGCGAATCACTTCCTCACATGTTATAGACCTTTTTGGAGTTCTCAAGTTCTCTGGAACGTTGCGAGTTTATAGAAGTGCTGTGTTTTATACAACCGTTGAATCACTTCCTCACGTTTTCTGTTACTCCATTATGTCTTCTCCTAGTCAACGTCGGGGGGGATGCGGACATATGATGGCAGGGTTTGACCATCACTCTGTGTGCGCGAGGTGTAGAGACAAGAAGAAGGGCTCGGACCCCTGTATCAAAACTCCACCTGCTCCATGCGCGCACTGTGACGACTTAACTCAAGAACAGAAGGATCAGCTTGCCACCCCCTCGTACAAGCTTAAAAAAGAGAAGAAAGAAGCCAAGTCATCTACGCCTCTTAAAGGATCAGACACTCTCAGTCCCACCCTCGAGGACCCGGCACTTGTGTCGGTAGTGGGGGTCGTGGATAGCCAAAGCACCTCTGGTGTTTCTGGTTTGAGTGAACCGGTGGAGAAGAAAGCAAAGAAGGCTGAGGCTAAGCATACTACTAAAACCAAGTCTGATAAGCCGACCAAGTCAGATAAGCCGGCCAAGTCTACCTCCAGCCGACCACCAAGCTCTTCAACCGACCAGGGCAAATCTACCACCTCCTGTACCGACACAAGGTTTGCCGACCTTGATAAGAAGTGGTCGGACAGATTTAACCGGCTGGAAGCCTTGCTATTGGCTAAGACTTTGGATCCCCTACGGGACCCTGTATTCAGTACAGTGAAAGTTACGCCACCCCATGCTCCACCAGCAAATGTGGTCCGGACCGACCCATTTATTAAACCAGCCTCTCAACCCACCGACCCTGCTGTGGAATCACCGGCCATCGACTCATCTCATCACAAGTCAGGTGCCAAGGCCTCATGTTCTGCTCAACCGGACCCTGCTACTTCAGTCCCTGTTCACAGACAGTTATCTACTGCCTTTGATGTCTCCCGCAAGGAATCCCTCTCTTCTAGTGATTCTGACTCCGACTCTCTGTCATCAGACCGACCCCCCCTGGACATCCTACCGGAAGAAGGTGAACTGTCGGACGATCAGGAAGCTAACCTATCTGATCAGGAACAATCTTTGTCCGAAGAGCAATCCTACCGAGAAACCATGCGGGGGATCAGATCTTTTATGGGTTGGAATCACATACCAGACACGGATTCCGGTGCTACTACCTCAGAGGATAACCTGTTCGCGGGACCCAAGTTGCACACACCGGGCAAGACGTCTGTCAACTTACCGACCGACGAATGGCTGTGTCGGAAGATGGCCAAACTGAACATTACACTGGCCCAGGGGTATCCTACCCGCACTTCTGAGGCAGCAGGACTTTTGCGGGATCAGTTTGTTCGCCCCCCTAAGTCATAGCAAAAGTGGTACGGTTTTCATCCCAACCCTAAGAAGGACTCTGACCAAACTGTCTCCTCTTGGCATACTGGGGCTTCAAGACTGAACAGCACCTATCTCAGGATAGCTCGACAGGCCGGTATCGCTACTTCTCCTCCCATGTCACGCCCCATCTCTCAGGAAAGTCTGCGCAAGTGGGAGAGGTCTGCACGTGAATCCACTGTAATTTGCAATCACGCAGCCAGTTTTAACCGGTGTCTGTTGAAAATCCAGGAGAATATGAACACTCAGCTAAAAGCCATCAGAGTAGAATCCAAGGGAAAGACAGCAACCAAAGTGTCATCAGCAGTAGATGAACTCCAATTTCTTCAAGATTTTAACTCTAGTGTGTGCCAGGCCATGGCGAAATCCATGGAACACTTGACAGAGTTCATCTTTGTTAATATGGCCAACACCACCTTGCTTAGACGCGATTCCTACTTAGACTATCTCAAGGCCGGTGTAAAAGCCGACACTCTACATGCCTTACATACCGCCCCACTCCAGTTGGACACCTTGTTCCCGGACAGTGTTGTTAAGAGGGCGGAGGAAGACATTACTGGTTTTGATAATTGTCGGTCCAGTTCAGTCTACAAGGGAAGGAGGTATCGCCTCTATGAGAGGCAGGACTCCAAAACGGACAGTCGCCAAGAGAGGCCGGCTTGGAAGAATCTGTCCCGTACTCAGCATAGGAAGCAGAAGGGCAGACACCAGTACTCATCCCGACCGGCCAAGGGTCAGCAGCAGCATAAATGACAATGAATGTGTAACTCAGTTGAAGCCTCTGCTGCTGACCGGGAGCCCTACAGGAGAGACAATAGACACTTGTTTAAATGCAAAGCTCGATGTTGTTCATTTTGCTCATACTGCTCCCGGGCATTCTCAAAAGAACGAAATAAGTCCCGGGACAGCAGGTTGTCCTTACAAGAAAGATATATTAAAACCTGTGAAAAGTGTTTCTTGTGTCATTCCATTGTCTTATGTAAATCCTGTCTTAAATGCTCCAAATGTTGTCACAAATCTGCCTGTAGGGGCCAGACTTCAAAAGTTTTGGAAAAACTGGTTAGATCTGGGTGCCGGACTGAAAGTGGTGCAAATCTCGAAAGAGGGCTACACCCTCCCCTTTCGGATCCGGCTGAACTTGTCAAGGACTCCCACAGTCATAAGCTGCTATGGCAATCCTCACAGAAGCCTCAAACTGTTAGAGGCATTACATCAGCTTATGGACAAAAATGCCATAGAACTGGTCCACAAAAAGGTCTCACTAGGTTTCTTCAACCGACTATTTTTAGTCCCGAAGCCCGAAAACAAGTGGAGACCGATCTTAGACCTAAGCAATCTGAATTTTTTCCTCAAGACAGAAAAATTCAAGATGGAGACACCGGAAACCATCAGAACATCTCTCCAAAAGGGAGAATGGGTGACCTCCGTAGACTTCAAGGACGCTTACTTCCACATTCCAATACAGGAACGATCCAGGAAGTATCTCAGATTTCATATCCAGGGGCAGACCTACCAGTTCAAAGCACTGCCGTTCGGTCTGTCCACGGCTCCCATGGAGTTCACTATTATAGCAAAGGAGGTGAAGCTGATGGCCATTCACAATGGTATAAGGATCCACCAGTACCTAGACGACTGGTTGGTGAGAGCCACATCCCACCAGGTCTGTCTCCAGCATACACAGATCCTACTAAAAATGTGCCAACATCTAGGTTGGCTGGTGAATGTAGAAAAGTCGGAGCTGAAACCCAAGCAGATTTTCAACTTCGTAGGTTACCAATTCGACCTCCAGTCCGGTCGGGTTCGACCGACACCGGACCGGTGGCAAAACCTTCAGGACAAAATACTGGCTCTGATCCCCCTACCGGCCTGTTTGGTAAGGGAATTTATGTCCCTGATAGGGCTACTGACAGCCACAGAAAAACAAGTTCACCTGGGCAGACTACACATGAGGCCCATTCAATGGCATCTCAAAAGCAATTGGAGAATACCGGAATCCCTGGAAAAGCGGATCCCTCTACCCAGATCGCTACATCCTCATTTGCAATGGTGGCTGAAAGAAGACAACATCCTCACCGGCCAGCCATTACATCCTATGCAACATGCTCTGCAAATCTTTACAGTCGCATCAAAAGAAGGGTGGGGCGCTCACTTAAACGAGTCCATTGCCAGAGGAACCTGGTCACTACCGGAAAGCAAACTGCATATAAATTACTTGGAACTAAAAGCAGTCTTTCTGGCTCTAAAAGAATTCCAAAAGCTATGCACGGGCAAAATGGTTCTGATAGCAACCGACAATACCACAGTAGTGGCCTACATCAACAAGGAGGGAGGCATGAGGTCGGGCCCACTTTGTGCCCTACTTTGGAGAATCTTGACCTGGTGTACCGGGAGACAAGTGACTCTGAAGGCCCGACATATTCCCGGCCGCCTAAATGTGGTGGCAGACAAACTGTCCAGATTGGGACAGACTATTCAAACAGAATGGTCCCTCCTTCCAGAGGTTTTTCAAGCCCTGTGCAGCAGGTGGCACCGGCCTCAGATAGATCTCTTTGCTATGAGATTCAACAGGTGCCCCTGTTTGTGTCACCAGTTTCGGATCCCATGGCCACTGCAGTGGATGCACTCAGTTTGTCATGGGAAGATCTGGACGCATACGCCTTCCCACCGACAGCCATATTAGGCAAAGTGGTGGAGAAGTTGCAGGACTCCCCATACCGGAGACTGATCATTATTGCCCTGGGGTGGCCCAACATGACATGGTTTTGGGACCTAGTGGAAATGTCCAGCCAGATCCCATTACTCTTACCTCAACTGCCAAACCTACTGACTCAACCCTTCAATCAGACCCCTCACAGAAGTCTGACAAACTTAAATCTCCATGCATGGCCCCTAGAGCCACAGCTATCAAGGAGCAGGGTTTCTCTGAGGCAGTGGCAACAAGAATTGAGGCTCCTCAAAGAGGATCAACCAGATCCGTCTATGAGGCAAAGTGGGCCATTTTTACAAAGTGGTGCATCACAAATCAGGTGGACTTCAGGACACCTCCTGTAAAGTCAGTTGCTGATTTCCTTATGTACCTTTTTGAGGAAAGGAAATTACAGCCCAGCACCATTGATGGCTACAGGTCTGCCATTGCTGATAAACTGGGAAATTCAACTCTCAACATCGGCAAAGATGAAAATCTCACCCGTCTCTTGGATAGTTTCCATAGAGACAGACCCAAGGGCAGAAGAGGTATCCCCTCCTGGAACCTATCTCTGGTTTTACACCAGTTAACAAAGGCTCCCTTTGAGCCAATTAAGGAGGCCTCCTTGAAGCACTTGACCTTCAAGACAGTTTTCCTCTTAGCCCTGGGTTCAGGCAAACGCAGAAGTGAGATTCATGCTTGGCAAAGTAAGAACATCAGACACCAGTTGGACTGGTCTAAGGTGTCTCTGTACCCATCTCCCAGCTTTCTTTCCAAGAATCAGCTGGCCAAAGAGGGTCCGGACAGCGTGGCCCCAGTGGTTATACCAGCCCTGGCCCCGACCCTGGACAGGTCCCTCAAGTCTGACAGGTCCCTCTGTCCGGTCAGAGCATTGCGCTACTACTTGGACAGGACTTCAGACATCAGGCAGAATAAGGAATTAGTTTTTGTCTCCTTCAAGAAAGGGTTCGACAAAGATATCTCACCTGCCACGATCTCCTCATGGATCAAACAGACTCTCAGACCAAGAGGCCCACACTTTACATCAGGTTAAAGCCCATGATGTCAGGGCCTTTGCTGCTTCCAAGGCCTTCCAATCGGGGGTCTCCTTGGAACAGATCTTGTCGGCCTGCCACTTGAAGTCACATAACACCTTCACACAATTTTATCTGAAGGATGTGGCATGGGCTGATTCTGAGCTTTATCACCTGGGTCCTGTAGTGGCTGCTCAGCAGATCCACGAGTAACCCAGGCCGGGGAGGAGATCTGTACATATGTATATAGTGTATATATAGTTAAGAAGCATCAAAAAAAAAAAAAAATCAGACGTGCTTCCTTCGGGAAGTTTATTTCCTTGGGACTGAACTCATCCCTCTCTTCCCCTACCTCAGAGCAGGTCTGTTAAAAAAGGGGGGGGGGGGAGGCGAGTCGGTTTGGACCGGTTAACCGGTTTCTGTTAACCGACTATAGCCTTAAGGGTCTTGATAACCTTAAATCGACCTAGGCTTAGAGTTGTTAGTTATTCTCTGAGTTCGCATGAGTAGTAACTTACCCGCCGACCAAGCGGTAGTTATTCAGCATATTGTCCATTGGATAGGATGTATTAACGCAATAAAATTGCAAATTTAATAAGTAAATTAAATTTTTATAAGTTAATACCCTATCCAATGGACATGCAAGACCCTCCCACCGACCCCGCTATCAGCTTACTAGGGGTCTAATAGGTTTAGACAACGAAAAAGATGCTATGACGTCAGCTTGTCTAGACAGGAAGGAAGTACGACACGCCACCTGGCGAGTGCAGTGTGAGGATCGGCCAGCCGGTGAAAACACAGGACGTCTTTTTCTGACGTTTGGGGGGCCGGTCTGCGCCGACCGGTTTAGCATATTGTCCATTGGATAGGGTATTAACTTTAAAATTTAATTTATTTATTAAATTTGCAATTTCGTGGACTTACACAATTCAATTATATTCATTTATACATAAAAATATAGGGTCACAGAATTCCGTGGGGTTTCCTTGCAACATTTTATCAATAGAAATGTTGCATAAAAGTTAAATAATTTACGTGAAACTTTGTTTTACCCAACTACCTTAATAAGGCTTATAGTTTGTATGGGCCGAGTTTGCAGGGGGCCAACTTTGAAATGGGCCGAGTTGACCAGATTCCGTCTACAGTATCTTTGCCTAGTGCCTAGTGCCTAGTGGCATTCTACCAGTAAACGCCCACGCTGAAGTTAATATATTTAATTTAAATTATATTACAGCTTTATATTTTATTCTTCTACCACAATATTGTCAAATAATATGCACTACAATTAATAACCGAGGTGCATGTTGTAATATTTGTTTCAAAGCTTTATATTTTCACAATTTATCTGCATTATCGGACGTTTTTACCGCAAACCGGAAATACCAGTGAACGCCCCATTTGTAGACTTATAGAAGCATTTGTCCTTGACCTTTAACAAAGATATATAAGGTGGGCATTCACTGGTAGGCGGGCGTTTACTGGTAGAAAGCCACTAAACATTAAGTTATATTTGCAGAGCACCACAGATCAAACATTATTTTCTGTTATATCAGTGACTAAAATAATGGGGTGACCATAATTTGTATGAAGAAATTCCAGTTGTTTGGGTGATAATAGGGCATTTTTGGTGCAATGTACATGTACAGAGGAAATTGATTGTGCTGAAAAGAAGGCAAAACTTTGGATTAGTAAAATAAACACACTAATTAATATCTGTAGTGTTATTTTCATTTATTGAAGCACAGGAATTAATTTTCCTACACAGACGTTACCATAATTGGTGGCCAGGCAGTACTGGTAGACCGAGTTTCTGTCCCATCGCCAATTGCTATTGATAGACTCATGGTACGCATTGGCGAGGGACAGAGCTCTCACATGTACTTGTTTTCAGTGTAAATCTTAATCTGTCGGAAATTATTTCGTTTATTTTAAAAGGTCCTTCTTAATTATATCTACTGTATGGTCATCTGTGGAGTTTTCATGTCTGTGGAGTTTTCGTGCTACAGCTATTTCTTCTATTTAGCATAGGTTTATGATCAAATACTTCCGTATATTATTGCATTTTGATGAAAAATGCGATTTTAAGCTGTTTTACCCTTGAATTTTATTGAGAAGCAAAAATAAATGCTATTTGAAATTTCTAGCAAAATATTTATTGTTTTTCAAGTATTAGAGACTATATCTCAGTTAACTGGCAAAAATAGATACATAAATAGAACAAGTGTTACAGTTTAATTATTTTCTAGCATAATTAATGTTTGTACATGTCTTCCAAGGGTTTTTATGTTTTCAACAATAATGAAGCACCTTTTATTGAGACCAAGATCATGTAGCATGAAAACTCCATAGTAAATACTCTGAATGACATTCCACAGATATAATCTTATTGATGTAAATATCAAGTGTTAAAGATGAAAATATTCATTCTTAACAAATATGTTTGTTTAAATCCAGCTATTTTATACATTTTAGGTATCAAAAATCAAAGTACTTTTGTAAAACCATCAGAAATCATGATTAATTATTTACTAACACGAAAATCCCATGGATCACCATATATAGCTGTATCTGGTTAACAATAAATACATTTAAAATTTATTAAATTAAACTGCTTTTACAAGCCAGGAATTTCTTTTGTAGATAACTATGTAAAGTTGAAGGTTTGTTTATATTTAAAAAATAGGCTGAAATACATACATGCCAGTTTGATTGGCTTTAAATATTAGTGAACGGCACATATACTGTTTGGAGCCATATAATGGCACAGCCTAAAATTGGCACAAAACGGAAGTTAAAATATTTAATAACAATGGTTCTTTATCGCCCACACTCGCACATTTCCGCTTCACAAATAAGGAATTGGAAGTGACGACAGAAATAATTTAAATATTTTCGGCAATTTTCGTATGCCAATTTGAGGTGCTGATTTCATGTAGAAATTATATTATCGCCCCTTAAAAATGATTCTAAAAGGTTTATTTTGTGTACTTTATCTCAATAAAGTATTTTTATAACTTGCGCTTGTTTCAATACATATTTTAATAAAAAGAAACCCACGAAACTTCACTTAAAACAAAGGAAAATAAGGATTTTGTGTCCAAGGTGTGCCAAGTTATGGTGCCAGGCAGTACATAAGTCAAAGAATTCAAATAATACTTTATACTTGTGGTAATATGTGTACAAATATGCCGTTCAAAATTTACACAGAAAACAAGTACATGTGAGCTCTGTCCGTCGCCAATGCGTACCATCAGTATATCAATAGCAATTGGCGACAGGACAGAAACTCGGTCTACATCTTGCCCAACTTTAATTGCTTGTAAAATCGTGGCCCGACCCAACAAAACTTGAAAGTTAATAGATAGAACCATTACATTCAAATTGGTTGCCATGTCTTTCCTCTGTTGTTATTGTTCTTCCCTTGCTCTATTTCTCCCCCCTCCCCCCATGAGTTAATGTATTCGTACCAAACGTGCCATTTATTGCTCGGCATTGTATCGATCATTCGAAAAACTTCAACTTTGTACAAAATGGAAGTTGGAATATTTATTAATATTTGCTTGTCATTGATAAATCTTTCCATACCAAATAAGGAAATCAAAGTGACAACAAGAGCAAATTAAATATCGTTTTTAATTTCCATATGAAAATTTTGCAAAGTTGGGGCACAGATTTCTAGTAGAAATTATATTATCACTCATTAAAAACAACTCTAAAATGATTATTGTACTGATTTTATTTTAGTAAAATATATTTGTATCTGTCGGAGGCATCTGGTGGATACTTTGGTTTAGTGTTCGCTACGCCGCCGCTGCACATAGAGAGATTTTTGGAGTTAACGCTCTCAGAGGAAAACTACACCAGCTAGGTTAAAAAAATTTGCAGGATATCCTCATTGGGGGGTAAGCTTCTCTGGGACTGAAATTAGCCTCATTCTGAAAAACAAGATGGCCGCCGCAGGCATTTCTTTGAAAATTATCTACATTTTTCCACTGGCTGTTTCTCATAGGTAGAAGGTTGAATCTCTTCATAGGTGATATGTATAACAGATATACATGTCCTCTACAACATTGAAGACATTTGACCTTGAAGCTCTTAATTCAAGGTCATCTACGGAGTGCCAAAGTAACCCACATAGCGGACTTTCAAAGTGTCTATATCTCCCTTATTAATGGTCCTAGAGGTTTGCAATGTAAACCAACCTACAGGAAATCATGTGCTGAGAATCTTCTGATGTCAGATTTGACTTTGGACCCCTCCTTCAAGGTCAAATGAGGATAGTCAAACTTAAAAGTGCTTATAACTCGCTTATTATTGGTCGTAGAGGTTTGGGATGGTAAACCAACCTACGGGAAATCATAGGCTGGGAATCTTTGGTGAGGTCAGATTTGACCTTGGGCTCGTCCTTCAAGATCAAACGAGGATACCAAACTTAAAAGTGCTTTAGGGAGATATTGCGCTGAGTATAAATACAAAATAATAATAATAATTATTATAACTCGCTTATTATTGGTTGTAGAGGTTTGGGATAGTAAACCAACCAATAGGAAATCATGGGCTGGGAATCTTTTGGCATGGTTAGATTTGACCTCTGGCCCATCCTTCAAGGTCAAACGAGGATAGTCAAACTTGAAAGTGTTTATAACTTGCTTATTATTGGTCCTAGAGGTTTGGGATGGTAAAAGGTCAAATGAGGATACCAAACCAAACAGGAAATCATGGGCTGGGAATCTTCTGGTGTGGATGGAGTTGACCTTGGGCCCCTCGTTCAAGGTCAAATGAGGATAGCCAAACTTAAAAGTGGTTATAACTGAAGGAGGGCCTAGGTCAAATCCGACCACACCAAAAGATTCCGAGCCCATGATTTCCCATAGGTTGGTTTACCATCCCAAACTTCTAGGACCAATAATAAGTGAGTAATAAGTACTTTTAAGTTTCACTATCCTCGTTTTACCTTTAATGGGGGCCCAGGGTCAAACCTGACCAAATCAAAAGATTCCCAGTCCATGATTTCCTATAAGTTGGTTTGACCTTGAGCCCCTCCTTCAAGGTTAAATGAGGACAGTCAAACTTAAAAGTGCTTTTAACTCATTTATTATTGATCCTAGAGGATTGCAATGTGAAACCAACTTGCAGGATATCATGGGCTGGGAATATTCTGATGTCAGATTTCACCTTTGGCCCCTCCTTCAAGGTCAAACGATGATTCACTTGGTTTGGTGAGTTGTCTTTCCGGTGGATACAAATTTGCATCAGTTCTTTGATGCATATATCTAGTTATAATTTGGGCTTGTATCACTTCATATTGTGATCAAAAATCCACATAAGTATGTACATTTAAAACAAGCAAAAATAGGGGTTTTGTGGCCCTGTTGTGCAAAGTTACAGTGGGGAGCAGTACCCATTTTCAGTTTTCTTTGATTCATAAAAAAATTGAAATGCACTGTGGTAACAGTTATGTGAAAGAGCTATTAAATATCACTTGATTCCACTCTCTTGTCAGTGCTTCCCATTGAAACCTATATTTTACTGCGGTATGGTGTGATTTTATATACATGTTGTTGCTATCTGAATTTTTAGCTGATTAGATTTTGGGAGTGATTGGACAAAGTTGAGCAGTTTATGAGACCACCTGAAACCCCCTTCCCCATTGTACATCTCCTTGCATGTAGAATTTAGAGCCTTAAAATTGTAGTTTCGTGTTTTTGGCATGTATCTACTTCCCTTTTGCTTTAGAGCATTGCACTGTATTGGATATTAATAGGAAACCATATACAGAGAGTCTACAGAGAGTGGGTTAGATAAACACCCTGCAGTCCTATTACCACATTTTTTGTGTCTTTGGCTTGTATCCCCTTCATTGTTGACATTTAGAGGTATTTGGCAGATAATAAGAAACCATGTATAGTTGGTCTAAAACTGGTCAATTTTCATCCTCCCCTCTCCCCCGGATTAAACTGGCGTCAAAATGGGTACTTGGTCTCTTTCTCAGATACTGTAAGAATTTTAGTGTTATCTTGCAATAATTTATTCAGCTACCTTTTAGTTTTCTCTTTATGCCAATATTTTAGACCACTATTCACAGTACTGGGCACTTTTTGCAGGTTCTTCCTCCATTTTCACATTTAGAAAGAAAGGTCCCCTACATCTGAGAAACCGTAAAGTATAGGAAGTTGATACTTGACAGGATGTACTTTTTTCATCCCTTCTATATCTCATGGTGTCCAACGTTATTTGGATCACTCAAAATTTAATGGGATCATAGGTAGACCAAGACCCATCTTCTCTTTTTGTCCTGAAGATCCCACCAGTAGTATTTGTGTAATCCTGGTAACAAACAAACAGACAATTAAACAGTCATGAAATTTATACCTGCTTAGCAAAGGTAATAATTAAGCATCCCTGAGAAGGGAAGGCTTTTTGGTTTCACCCTCTGGTTTCAGTAGCCTACACTGCTGTTCAGTATCCCTTGAAAAGGGGATGCTTATTGGTTTCATAAGTTGAATATCTCGTTTAATATAAGGTCTATCAAAATGATTTTTGGCAGTTATAATCTATAGGTGTTGGGAAATTTTTTGACAGCTACAAATTTGACCTTTGACTTTTATTAAGGTCACATGATCAAAAACTATTTTTCTTGTACTTCCTTTCCACCTGTTCAAACCTAGGTTGACCCTAAATGGGTCAGATTTTCACTTATTACTTAACAACTCAATTAGAGCTTTTTGGAATGTTTTGAGGTAATAGGAAAGCATAGTCTGGGATTCTAAAAATCAAATTTGCATGTTATTATGGTAATGTAGTTAACTGTAGCATATTGTGTAATCTTGTTATGGTAAAGCTTACGTGTGTGATTGCAGAAAATGGAGGAAATTCAAAGAAGAATTCAAGCGGAAAACAACACCATTAAACAGCAAGTAAGGAATTTATTTTTATCATAAATATCTCGTTGGGCCAAAAGGGTGGGAGGAAAGTTCTTGTCTGGGCTGTATCTCATACACTGTTATGTATGGGAAATACATACTTGGTGAAAAATTGGTTGGGGAGGGGGCAGGGGTGTAGGAATGCAATGTCATGATGTAACCATCATTTTACCTTTGACCTTACCTTTGTGCCCCCAAATCATTAAAGTCTTGTCCAGGCTACATCTCAGAAACCATATGATAGGAAGTTGATACCTGACAGGATGCACTTTTTCATCTCTTATATATCTCATGGTGTCCAGTTACCCCATGCTATGGGATACGGGCATCTATGATGCTATTTTACAATTTATCTTCATTATTATGCCAGGCAAAACATTCCTGTATGAGTGGAATGATTACTGAATTAAAATGATTTCTATTTTTATGTAGCCTCTAATTGAATTTCTTGGGGAAATTTTGACAGTTGGATTCTCAAATTCCTTATTTTGCAAGAGTATTGCATCAGCTTATGTTCAATGACTTTTAACATGATTTTTTTTTGTTAAAGAAATAGAAGCACTTTCATTCCAGTAATTTTTAACTTTGAAACCCATAAATTATTCTTTCTTTGGGACCACTTTTTCACATTCACATAATTTAAAGTGTTGTGAAAATTAAACTGTGTTTGTGTAATATAATCTTAATTTTCTATATTCAGTTATTTTACCAAAAAACTAAGGTTTTATTGCTGAAAGTTTTTTCCTTAATATTTTGTTCAAAGTTTTCATCATATATCTTGCAATTTAGATTTTTTGTCCGGTTTTGGGACTGACTCTTTCTCCTTGCTTTTCCCTCGATATATTTTGCCTTCTCTTTTATCTTAAATCACTAAAATGGTTTAGTTTCTTGTAAGCCCTGCTGCACCTGTGTCAAACACCGACACTGTCAGGTAGAAGAGGTTCATATTTTGTACCATTACAATGTTAATTTTGGGTATAGTTTTGCAATATAATATTCAAATATTCGTTTGAACTTTGACCTTGCTGCAATGAGGACAGACCCATAAAAGCCTTCTCCATCCAGTATAACAATATCTCACTGTCACACAGAATTCATTGATATCTTTGGGAAGTTTAATTAACTTTCATCTTTGACCAAGAAACAAAATTTGCCATTTTATTGTGTGGCTATAATTTATTTATAAGTATCATACATGTATATCACTCTGTGGAAGGATGACATCTCTAATACAATTTTATGTATGCTACTCAATATTGAAAGAACAAATCAACATTACAACATTTTATTTATTTTAACAATATTACAAAGTAATAGTTGGAATTTTGTGTTGAGTTTGCTCATTTCTATCAAACAAAAATTTTTTTTTCGCAGCTCATTTATGGTTTATGAAAATATCAAATGTCACTGGTTGTACATGAAGTGAACGTTATTTGTACATATGCTGTCATCTTAAACATCTGCTCTGTTAAAAGATATTTTCATCACCGACATTTTAATGGTGGTCTTTAAACTGTACACACAAACTGATACGTACATATACACTGATAATGCTTTGCACCATTGTGAATTTTTCAGTATACAATTATTGATAGACAAAGTTTATGTTCAGAGAAAAGTTTTCCTGTATAGGGATTTATTTGTAATTCTTAATTTATGAAACTTTATACAAGAAACAGTTGTCTGGTGAATTTCCCTCTGTAGTTAATTAAGCTGCTGCTTTCTGACATACTTTGTATAAAATGACTTTGACAAAAAGGCATGACTGTATTTCTTTAGCAAATAAAGTGCCTTTTAGGTAAAACTATTTCATGTTTTGTGAAGCTGTTGGGGCAACATAGAGTGTTTCTGTAGAATACAATTTCTGCAGGTATCATTTTCTATTTACACATTTTATTGTTAATAATAAAAAAAAATCAGAACAACACAAGTTTATGATATATGTATATGTTGTATTGAATGTAGATAACTGTTGAATGTATAGATTCAATGGCCCAAGTGTTGAATGTATACATTCAATGGCCTAAGTGTTGAATGTACACATTCAACAGCAAATAGCCATTGAATGTGTACATTCCACAGTTTGGCTGTGGAATGTGTACATTCAACAGTTATGATCATTGAATGTGTATAAGTTCTTTAAATATTATGATTTTTATAAGTAGTCCCTAAACAGTTTAATATTTATGTAAAACTTATTTAGTTTAATATTTATATTGTATAAATTAATGATGCAATGTTAATACTATTATAAAACCTATTTAATTTAATATTATATTGTATGAATTAATGATGCATTTTTACTAATATAAAAGTTAAATGTAGTTATGAGTTTATTAGTATAGTGTATTATAGCCTTAAATATTTTTTCAATATTTATAAAACATGGCTTAATTATTGTTTAAATATTTTGTAAAGGATAAAAAAGAACAAGAAATATTAATCTATTTTCCAATTATATAATCACAATGAACCCCAATGCTCTTGTGTTTCTTGGTGTGGTAAGACTAATTGCAATTGCACCTCTGCGATCCTCCTTCATGGATTAACTGTAAACAATCACACACAAATTTGGAGAGCATTAAAGAGGTACTCAGGTGACAACTTTTTCTGTAATCAGTGATCAAAAGATTACTCAGGCTTGAACTGTCTCTCTTTGTTCTTTGCTTTGATTATCACAGCAATTGTTTTAATGTGTGTAGATTAGGGGGTAAATCGTTTGGCTTTATGGGTATCGATATTGAATGTAAAAATATTTCAATATCGGGCGATATCGGGGGGTTCATATTGTCTACCAAATAGTCCGAATTCGGGAAACTGAAAACGTTTTATTTTAGTGTTTCCCGAACCGCTAACAGGAAGCGAAATGAATCAAAACAAAACAATGCAGTTTTCATCAAAAACGCATTGAAAACTTCAAAAATGTGAGATAAAAGTGTACAATGTCTTCAGATTTTTGCTTTACTTCGAGTATTAACAGTGTAAGTTTACAGTTTTACTTAAAATGGTGATATTGAAATACATGTTTAGATCTCGATATCGGGAGTCCAGTTCCAAAACAATAAATATCGGCAATATCGATAAACAATTTACCCACTAGTGTAGATTAAAGGGAACTCTTTATGTTTATAAAGTCTTAAATCCTACAAGATTCTTCTTCTTTGAGCCCCTGCTAACACTTCAATAGAAGACTTTTTCTTTTGATCATCCCTACAACTACTATAAATAGTGATTTGATTTTAGAAAATACTCAGTGTATGTTAAAGTGTGCATAAGTCTTCATACTTCCAATCAACTTATCAACTATAAATTATTTCCACATTCCATGCCCTGAGCCATTGAATGTACACATTCAACAGTTTCACCCATTGAATCTATACATTCCACAGCTGAGCCATTGAATGTATACATTCAACAGTTTGCCCATTGAATCTATACATTCAACGGTTTGACCCGTTGAATGTATACATTCAACAGTTATCTACATTCAATAAAACATGTTGTATTGAATGTAGATAACTGTTGAATGTATAGATTCAATGGCCCAAGTGTTGAATGTATACATTCAATGGCCTAAGTGTTGAATGTACACATTCAACAGCAAATAGCCATTGAATGTGTACATTCCACAGTTTGGCTGTGGAATGTGTACATTCAACAGTTATGATCATTGAATGTGTATAAGTTCTTTAAATATTATGATTTTTATAAGTAGTCCCTAAACAGTTTAATATTTATGTAAAACTTATTTAGTTTAATATTTATATTGTATAAATTAATGATGCAATGTTAATACTATTATATAGCGGTTGTATACATTCAACAGTTATCTACATTCAATACAACATATATAAGTATATTTGTATATAATATAGGTACAGAAGTGACAAGAGTTGACATACATGTACTTCAATATAAATATAATTGCTGATCTTCATTTTCCTCTGCCATAAAACAAGCCGTCGTGATATGACCTATACAATGTGTTGAAAGCGACGTTAAAACCCAAATAAATAAATAAATAAATCTACAATCAGAAATGAGGTGTTATGTATGAGAACATAGTGACACTGCATTGTGTATTTGATATGGAGTCGTTATAACATCATGGATCAAACACTATCTCGGGAGAAAATTTTCATTAACATTTGTGGCTTTTACTGAGGTATATTTAGTAATTTTTTAGCAATAAACAAACAGCAAATTTATAACAAAAAGCTCACAGTGATTCTGTTTCTGCAGTATGTAAGGCTTATATCAGCTCAGCCCCACACAGTTTAATTACCAAGACAAAATGTACATTGAATACATGTGTATGACAATAAATTCTGTGTAACAAAACT
The DNA here is from genome assembly GCA_964017235.1 of Sabellastarte sp. h YS-2021. Lineage (NCBI taxonomy): Eukaryota > Metazoa > Annelida > Polychaeta > Sabellida > Sabellidae > Sabellastarte > Sabellastarte sp. h YS-2021. Next base: position 74,967,812 of record OZ024928.1, on the reverse strand, counting down.
TCTAGTAATAGAATTTGCATCCAGCTTCAATTTGTTTCTCCAAAATATGCAGATTTTATGGTTTAAAAATCATTTCCATTTACATGTATATTTAAATTCAGTGACTTTCTCTGGATCAATTACGCTATGTCTTAAGTTAAACAACATTGACACACAAGTAGTGAGCATTTAATTAACACAAAAACAGCTCAATTATGTGTTGGTATGATTCTGCAGGGATGTTTTATACATTCTTGCAAATTATGCGAAATGATAATGCATATCCTATTTTTACTGAAATAATACTTATTGCCAGGGCTTAAAACTGGACATTGAAACATTTTATCCAGTTGAATCTGAAGGGACAAGACAAATATATCCATTTTACCATAATTTTCAGACAATAGGTTGAATTCATTTATAAAACCTTCTCAAGGCCTTGGACCCATACTTACTAACATTCATATTCTGGGAATGAAAAGTTTCTTGGAATATTGGCATTTTCTTAGAAAAAAAGAGTTAGACAAATTTCTCAGAATAGGAATTTTTAAAGTTAGCATTAAAGTATATTTGTGTTACATTTTGTTCTGCAAAACACTCCTTCATGCTGCCCAACAGCTTCAATCTAAATGCTACCCCTGTTCAAATATTAATGCTACCTGCTTTCTGCAAAGCTATTTGTATCCAATGTGCCATTATTACCTTTAGAAGTCTAAAATGCATATAAATGTAAAATTCTTATTCTAAGCAATTTTTCTTGATATTCTAACAATCTTTTTTTCTAAAATATTTTTTTTCATGGAAAAATCTAAGAATTAGGCTAATTTTAAAAATAAAAATGTTAGTGAATGCTTGCCCTGGTATTTACTTCTATGTAAAAGGGATTTCCAGTTGTTAGGGTCTTACTTAAAAGAGTTTTGACTGTCTTTGAAGCACCACTCATCAGAACTGTAACACCTGTAAGAAGTCATTGTGAAGCTGTAATGGGTTACCTACAATTGAAGTATAGAAGAGAGAAAACTAAAGAGTTCAACACCAGTTGGTCCTTTTCTGAGATTGGTCTTTGATATAAGTTTGACTATACTCCAGCTAGGGTCTTCATTTAATAATAAGGGTGTCACAACATTGGTGCCTTGCCATTCAACCTGCTGATGGTTGGTATAACACTGTGGCGGTGAGGGTTCACAGAGTTGCATGCAGATGTGTGGTGAGTACTACTCCCAAGACTGTGGTTACTGTGAGGTGTAGCACTAGCATTGGCATTGCCATTATGGCTGACACAAAACCTATTAGAACATGCTTCTCCAGAGTTATTTTCACATAATAATAGAGTGTCTAATCCAGGTTTATCATCTTCATCACTATCAATGAAATCTTGGGATCTGTGAAACTGGTTGCGTTTATCTTTGGGAGGATCATAGGTCATCATGTTCCTATCCAACACCGATTTGGGATAAGCCATGGTTGCGTTGTAAATGTCTGAAGTCATGAGATTGGACTCCTGTGTTTGGAGTATTGTACCGTGGACATTAGAAGCATTGGAGCAGCTGTGGTTGGAACTAGTACTAGAGCTAGCATGTCTGATGGGGAAGTTACGACTCTTGTAATAAGACTTCTGTATTGGCATGTTGATGACGGTTGAGGGGTTGTGCATCCCTGACATTGGTATGTATGTGTCATTAATGCAGCGGCGGAAAAAAGTATGCAGGAAAATGCGACGAAACTTCTGTCCCAAGGCACAGTACAGTAAAAAATTAATAGCACTATTTAGAGTCACAAGAAAATTTCTTATAGATGACAGAACCTCATATCCAAAACTATCTTCAATGTAATCATTATCAATGGCATATGCTAAGTTGTAAACTAGAGCTGGTACTTGGCATATGATAAACACTATTACAACTGATACAAGCATGATCGTTACATTATTTTCACGAGACTGTTTCACATTCATGTCTTTCCTTTGTCGTTGAGACCTTCGCACGGCAAGGATCAGGAACATGTTTAAAATTGAAAGTACCAGAAGTGGCACTATGCACATTATAGGGACATATAACCATGAGAAATAGACTTGTAGATATATTGGGTTTTGACTAAACTGTGTCCTGTTCACTCGCACTATAGACTTATTTGTGTATTCATTTATGGTAGCCACAGGCCAATAGTCAAACCATCGGGGGCAGTTATAAAGAGCAGAACCTACTGACACGCCTATGATCACAATTTTGGCACGAAATATTGTACACATACTTGCAGCTTTAAGTGGATGGCAAACAGCAATGTATCTTTCCACTGTAAAGCTGACTGTAAGCCATATAGTAGCTGTCTGTGCTATCAAAGCAATGGGGTAGATGTAAGATATCACATAGGCGAGTGCGTGGGTCTTGTATGTTTCAAGTGAAGGTATTTCTGGCAAGCCAATTAGTAATTCAGTACATATGAGTACAATACTATCCCATACAGCGAGGGCTGACAGGTAGTAATTAGTGCTGGACCTCATGGCTCTTTGAGATAGAATGATGATGGTAAGAACGTTACCAGTCAGACCAAGGATGACTATGATATTTGTGATCACACCATTTATCCAGTAATTCAGAATGTAGAGCTGATTTGTTTTTTCTGCATTTAGAAAGTCTGTGGTCTGATGACTTGGTATATCCGTACTTGTATTTAAGTCTCCTGCTTCAGAATAGTTGTAGTAATATGTACTCTGGAAATCATCCCACAGGACATTGTGTCCAGCGTCTTGACTAGTTGGTGCAGTTTTCTCAGAGAGGAATATATTGGCAGATGAGGAGGTATTGTGGTAGGATTCTGAATACTGCTTGTAAAGTGGACTATGTCCCAGGTTTCCATTTGAGGTAAAGATGTCTTGAGACCAAGCCATTTTGTGTATCAAAAGTGTTTTCTTTATGTAAATGTGTAAAAATACAGAAACCCTGTTGCAAACATGTTGAGATATCTATGATTTATATTAGCACTAAAGAATTGTCATTTAAACACAACCAACTGTTACTTTGTTTTTGAATTGTGAACATATAATCCTGAAGGATTAGGTCCATCTATACTGTCATCCACTGGTTGAACACTCGTTGTTTTCTCTGATGTCTGTTCATGTGTGTACATGAAGGTGTATTCACAATATTAACAGCATCCCTGTCCTGACTGGAGTGTGTATCTGAAAGTATATTTGAAGTCAGTGAATCACCAGTTGATCTAAAAGGATAGATTTCAAGTTTGGATGGATGTTAAGTGGAGGCTTGACTGACATTTTATTACTTGGTTTTCACCTCAGTGGGCATGGGTTCGAATCCAGCCTATGGCATAATGCAGAATAAATTGAGAGCCAGTGTTGACATGAAAAGTTGTGAACAGAAAATAAAAAAAACACATACCTAAGCCTTTTTCTCTTTTTTTCCTTTTCTTTAATTTATGTCATGAAATATTCTGTTTTAAGATATTGTTTTTCAATGTAATTGGTACATCAAGATAAACATACAGTTACATATTGGATGATACACCTTGAACTTAAATTTATAGATTAGAACCTGTATTATACAACTTTTCAATTATCGTACCTCAAACCCACTCTCCCACCTTCATTTAAACCTGTTATTTTAGGCTTTCCTTTATCTGAACTTTCTATTATCATACCTAATTGTTACTCCCCTCAAGAGGATAAGATAATAAAGGTTCTACTGTATTTGTGATATTATCTTTTATAGGCACATTTTATTTTCCATACTAATTCCTGTATTACAGTGTATCTTTGCCATTAGCTAACAGTAAATCACAAGATCCCAATCACATCTATTCTGCATTTAAAAAGAAGATACCAGAATTTACCCCCACAATATCAATAAAACCAATGGGTATATTGTGTTTATGACACAAGTTAAAGAGCTAACCATCACAATGTGAAGTTATGTTATGGCACTACTTTTAGGAAAAGAGCCCATACAGTGACTGGCTTATCCGGAATTAATGGTCATTAGAAGATCTAACAATTACTAGCCTTTTGTTAATCTTGTATAGTTATATTAATGGTTATCTGCAAAATACCTCATTTAGAGTTTGCTGAATGTAATTACTTTCCAATAGTTATTGTCTATAATTGCTAATTATGTAGGCCTTTATAAGGGCGCTTATTCTGTTTTGTGTGTGGTTTTCTTGCTGCCACTGTCTCATAATGGTCTCCCCTAAACATTTCCTTTAATATTGATAGTGTGGAAATGACTCTTGGTGTGCATAATTATTCTTTTTTTTCTCATTTGCATTAACTTGACCTGAGACTTTTCTGAAGGGTTCCATGACCAAAAAAAAAAACCTGTTATTTTATTTTTTGGTCTTGCACTTACTTTGTGATAACTTTTTCTCAGAATCTTAATTTAACACTAAACTACCAAATTTGGCATATAAATTTTTTGAAGTCTGGGGCTGGTACCCGATCAATCCAGTCGCAAATAACTGATAAGTGACTGATTACCTGTGTATAACAAGTATCTTCTGTTTTATTCTATCTTGCTTATAACTTGAGCTTTTTTTTCACAAAATAACTTGTTAGGCTTCTTTTCCATGTAGATAATGTTGTGCAAGATTCAACTCTTTAGTTATAATACTTATAAAGTACCTGGGTGCATAAACCATCACTACACCTGCACACTGTGAGGAAAATCTGATTTTCCCTTTAATGTCTTGTAAAATATTAATGATATGGAAATGACTTTATAGGCATGTATATTCATTGGATATGAGACAAATTTATCTTTGCATGCAGATGACGTTTGACCTACCTAGATGTCACATGACTAAAGTAGTTTTTTTTTCACTTTTAAGTGCTTGTAATCTTTTTCTCTCTGAAATGCCTGAATGCTTAAGTTACACCCTTTCACCCTTCCTCCTTGTAGAGTTTAGTATAGAGAACATGTCAAAAATTTTAAAAAGTTGTCCCGAACACAAGTCACATTCATTGTTTTGTTGAATGTGTCCTATCCAAATGGGAACTCCCAACAAATTGTGCCAAACTAATGCATCCTACCAAAACAAAAGGCGGACTGTACAACAATAATTGATATCCAAATGTAGATGAGCCCATTTAGTTGCATCTTGTGCCCCACACATATAGGAATAATATGACCTTTGTGTAAGTTATCTCTGCTTTTGCCCAGTAAACATTAAAAACATTCTAAAATGGTTTAAATGTTTACAAAATGTTTTTAAAACCTATTTAAACCCTATCGTATGGTTATCTAAACATTTCCATGTAAAGATTCAGGATGTAATGATTGAAAAACATTTTATAAACATTCTCTATTCAAATGTTTTTACTGAAAACATTTATTAAACATTTATAAAATAATTCCAAGAAACTACGTTGACTAGAAACATTTTTTAAACATTTATAAAATAGCTGAGGAAATGAAGTTTATTGCTGGAAATGTTTTTCAAACATTCATCATGAAATGTTTGATAAACAGTACACATAAAACGTTAAAGCACATTTGTGGAGAATGTTTGATAAATGTTTGCTCTGAAAATGTTTTACAAATGTTTAATAGTAACTGGTTTTCACACCCATCATTTTAAACATTTTTGAAATATTTTCTATTAACTTTCAACTTCAATCATCATTCCATAGACATAGTCAGGTCGACACCTCAGCGACGCCGGGAAGTTTACATGTTAAGGTGGGAAAGCCTTATCAAAGAGATATGATTTTAGCTTTTTCCTAAAACAAGCAAGATTTGGAGCAGAACAGACATCATCAGGCAGATCATTCCACATTGTGGTAGCAACAAAAGCAAAACTGTGACCGAAGTGTTTTTTGGATTTGTAAACTGACGGGTAGTATTGAGGAACCTTCAGAAACCTTTTGTATCTTGACTTGATTACCCCTCAACTCTCCTTGTGACTAATGTATTTGCTACTGTATTTCATCTGTATTATAACTTTTTTCATGCATAAGAACAGCTAATCTGGTTTGTAGTTATTATTTTAGAATCTATACCTATGATTTAAATACTTCAATAAAGTACCAGTATTAAACTTGTCACTTGGGGAAAATTGAAATTGAAAAGCTGTAAGGTGTTATAAATTTTATATAATTAAAATTATTCACACAGTTATTCTTCTACTTTGTCAGATATATCTTGAAGTGGCTTCTGGAAAATAAAGCCATATTTTTGGCTGAATGTATACACATAATATCATTAAATGTGGTGAATACTTCTTAATTACCTACATTCCGGATTTCTCACCTTGACTGCCCCTCGACTATCCTTATGACTAATGTATTTGTTACTGTAGCGAACTGAGTTCCCCTTTTTGGGGAAGCTATTACACCTGCAAAGCAGTAGATTAGATTAGATTAGATTCTGTTGATATTTTGATGTTATTCTCTGATGCATATGTACATGTTAACATCAGCAACAACATCCGTTCAACTCTCCGACTCCTACACAGAATATGTGTGGAGCATACTGATGTCCTCTCTCAAATTGACAACTTTCAAAAACAAAAGTGTCTAGGACATCTGCACTGAATTTCAAGCACTAGGTCTCAATGGTCAAATGTTTATGCTATGTCCCACTTCAGGCAGTAGTTATAGGAGGCAGGAAAAACAGGAAGAATGTTGTAACCCTGCTGTTAAACCCAGATACACATATCTAGCTACAATTTTGCTGTAGAAAAAAAATCCAGTATTGTTGAGGACAATGGCCATGGTTTGATACAGAAGAAATATAATGTTTTGTCAAGCATCTAAGTTTACTGAAGACACAGGAAAAGACAGAATAAGAGGAAAGGTAACAGAAATGACAGGACACCCTATGGTTTCCCTACGGTTACCACACAGTACTTGATGTATAACTGTCTATGGTAGGCAGAAATCTTCTGTGTGTGGCCAGTTTTAGCATAGAATGTAATAGTATCCAAAGTATAACATTCTGACAGAAGTCTGGAAGACTGGTAGTGCATGGAAAAATGAGAACTTACGTAAAATGACTTTAAAAAATTAGGCAATGCACTGTGTGTAATGTGACTTCGGGTTTCAAAGCTTGGCATTTAATCACTAATTGCCCTCATTTGTATGATTGTGGTTCAAATCCATCAAATTTAAGACTCATTGAACTTGTCCTTCATTGTAAAATGGCATGCTTTTGAATGTGGATGCAAACACAAGCCTGTTACAATTAATCTACTCTCTAATGAAATAATGTTTTTTTTTTTGGAATGGTAAGAAGTAAGTGCCAATGTTTAAGTCAATAAGATTTTATTTTATTGCAATAATTTTAGTGTAAGTATAATAATTTTTTATGTATTTATTAGCTTAAGGAAGTGATAAATGAACAAATTTGAATGATAATAATGATTACTAATCAATAAATTTAATATGTAGATGTCACTATTCTATTTTTATTTATTTAAAAAAAATTGAAACACTTTATAGTCATTTTAATTGATTCATCAGATTTAAATTAAATGCTATGTAGCCTTATATTAGAAAGTTTAATTTCAAACAAATTGCTTTGGGCATAAATAACATTCAATCTTATAAAAAACTAAAAAGGCAGCTCTGTAAAGTGTTAAATCAGAAGTGCTTCTGTTCAGGTTCAAGAAGTGTTTCTGTTGATATAAAAATCATAAATATTTGGAGTCAATTGAGGTCAGCATTTTATTTTTTATATTAGAAACAACACATACAAGATATAAATAAAAATTTATTATGTAAATTAGAACAAAAACAGCCGACAACAAATAATTATTTTTTTCCTCTTGAAGGAAATGTGATCTTAAACAACTTTAGACACTTTGGTTGCAAATTTCACATAGTATTTACACAATGGTTTCTGAAGATTAAAAAGTGGTTTGAAAATTCCACATGTGGGTGAACACCTACATTTAGGTGACCTTGAACTAACAATAACTTCATTGGAATTACAAAAAGGGAATTACTTCAAGGGCCATTCCGATGAAAAATTACTTTGTGGATTCTATTCATATTTGGGAAATGGGTAAACTGTAGAGAGATGCATATTTTAAGGTGATGTTACACTTCAAACAATAGCTTCATCATTGTGACTTAACAGGTATCGCTTTAAATGTCCGGGATTAAAAAATAGTGCGTTGATTTTGTTCATATTTGGTGTGTGGGGGAATCTAGACCTTAGGAACACATCTATTTTAAGATGACCTTGAAATTTCAAGAAAAAATTGCATGAGTGACTTAAAAAGGTTGGTGAATTATAGCATGCTTTGTCATTTCAGGTAGTAGAAATAAATAAGTAATATCAGTCATATTTTTTTGATTGAGTAACTGTGAATTAGGGATTAAAGCAGACAGTTGAAAGGTGGTAAAAGCGTAAAAAACCCATGTTAAATTATATTTCTCAGTTGTTATATTCGGGTAATCTGAGGCATACCCTGGAATTTAGGTTTGTGTTGTTTTTGTCACCAGGAGAAATTATGATGCTAAATACCTGTCATATCAGAGATCAGAAGACACTTTTAGAGTAACAAATGATTGATGATCACGTTGATCTTTTGAAAATGAATGTTTTAGAAAGGCTGTGTTTCATCAAAAGTTGACATTGACAAAAGAAAAGTAATTGCTGGGCTATAGTAATCATTGTTGAGGGATTCAAGTAACAAACCAAAAAGCCAAGAATCCTTGACATTTTTAGAGTAAATTGTATTAATGGCCTGGATATGTTTCTTTTTATTTGCCACTAATCTCCCACAGTGATGAGTGTATTGTTTTTCTCTGTATAATGACTTTTGCGTATTTTATTTAAACATTCAGTTTGAAAATAGAATATTAAACAACTCATTAAGAGACATTACTAAATTGTTCGTGTATCTTCATTGTTAAGAGAACAAGTTCATTTGTACATTAAGACTCAATGATAGGTTTACACGATCTTCAGATTGAGGGATTTATAGTTCTAAGTTACCCAGGTTGACCCAAATTAGGAATTGATATTGCTTTCTACTTTAGCCACAGCTTAGCATTTGATGCTCCAACTTTGTGGAGTGATCATCCAAACAGAACATCCATCTTTTTTCCCATCTTTCATACACAAACTGTAGACATACATTTTTTAGGAAAGCCTACCCTCCATAGCCCTCCTTTCTCCCTAGCATCAATATTATCAGTCTCATATATCTCTGGATTCTGGTATTTTCCTTCTCATGTTATGGATCTTATACCTTTGATTTTGTCATATGGTAGAGATTAAGTGCTATAAAAGTACTCATTAGATTACATTACACCAGGACCCATATTGACTGACATTCTTAGAATAATAATTTTCTAAGAATACAGACATTTTCTTCGAAAAATTTCTAACGATAAGAAAAATTTCCAGGAGTAAGGGTTTGTCAAAATTTCCATAAAAGCAGTATCATCAGTATATACAAGTAATGCTTAGATGTTGATCAACAATTAAAATACTAATGCTACCATATTTTCCCAGAAAATGGTTTATTCTTAGAAAATTCTCAGAACAAGAATAATAGATGTATGTTGATAAAACAGAAGAGAAACCAGTATTTTACTATAAAACAACAGGCAAATACAAATTTGGGAAATGAGTTTGTAGATTGATTGTTCAAATTATAGAAAGTCAGATAATTAAGATTTTACTGTAACATTCCGACATTTTGTATCCATGCATTCGTTAGTAATTTTTCAACATCTCTATGATGGCCCGTATTTGCATTAATTGACTTATTTACAATTGTTTTATTCAGTAAGTAGCGTGTATTTATTGTTTACAAAAACTAACATCAAAGCATATACCTGCTCAATGAGAAATCACCATACCTTTCATTTTCTTGCCAGTCTATATAGCCGTCAGTACATTTTATGATTTGGGTTTTTTCACCAGTGGCTGCAGGATTTATGTTTACTTATTACTGCACTAGATTGCATAGAAAGTATCAAAACTATTGCAAGAAAAATTAAGCAAATAAGCAACCAACATTGTATTCAGTGTTTCATTAAGTTTATTTTTCAGATTTTGAATTTTGCATTATTAAGTATACCATAAAGAAATGATTTTCACACACAAGCACTTTGAGTATAAATGTATTAGATAAGTTTTTGTGCAAAAATAAAATAGTTTACTCGAGTTAAATTTATTTAATTTTTATATGTGGCTCTGGACAACAAGTAATAGTTACAGGAATTTAATTTTCAGTTTCAAATTTATTAATTTTAGTATAATTTGGTCAAGACACTTGGCTAAAATTAGCTTGATTTAATAAAGTTTTAACTTAGGTTTTTTTAAATGTTAAATCAAACTTATCCCCTTCTCAAAATAGGGAAATGACAAAGTTTATTTCTTAGTTGTCATACATTAAATTTAATAATATTTTAGTGTTACGATTAAATGATATTATTACTGACTTCACTATTTTTCACAGAAACTTATTAAAATTTTATGATATAAAATTCAAGCAAGTATAAAAAGAATTGACAATTGTCAGTAAAGCTGGTTTCATAAATAAATGTAATTTTTTTACCTGAGAGGAATATTATCTAAGTATAAAACAATGCATATCAATAAAAATATATTTTATAATAAAAGTTTAATATTGCTCTTGTTAATGTTTTTGTATCAACCATAAAATATAATATTTTTCAAATGAGTAGCTAGAAAATAATTATATGTATTATTGTGTCATTTTTGGAAATTTTTATTTGAGCTAATTTAGGAAACAGAAATTAAAAGCACTATTTAAAAATATGAGGTACACTTTTCTTTACAGTTTTCAGCTATTAAAATAAAATAAAACAAGTTAACTTACAATATGTTTACACTGAACAATGAGAAAGTCCTTTAAATAAGTTATTCCACAGATAAAGAAAGAGTTTTCCAGTGTTATGTCTCTGATCAACTCATTGTCCTTTAATGTCAGATATGATGATATACACATTAAATCCAAAGATTTTCAAATCCACCTGTGATTAATCCTCTATGACCCCGTGCAAGCAATTACAAATTCCTTTTTCCTTAGGGACCTCTTGCTCCCTATTTCCTTGAAGTGGTGTTAAGAGATCCTTCTGTACAAGTGTGTGCATATGCCTGTGTAGCTTTAAAGGCTACAGCTCACTCCCTCAGACTTTCCCCCTGCTGTAGTAACATTTATGTGTGTGCTGGCACTCTTGCTTTGGCATTAAATCATTCATTGAGAATCTAGCACATGCCCAGAGGTGGTCTAATTACTAATTGTTATCTGTAGGCAGGTTGAAGTTAAGAGATGAGGCAGGGATACTTGGTGGGGGGAAGAAAGACTATTATATTTTTCTCACCTGGGGTTCTAATCCATTTTTTTTTGTTTTGTTGCCTCCATTTAGTAATAAACACACATTTTAACCCCTCCTCTTTTTCCATCAGGGATTATACCAATGAGCAGGAAGCAGTGAGAACTCTTACCAAAGTTTCTAGCTGTTGCATTTCATTAAAAGCTATTGAAGCGTACATTTGTGGTTAAGCTCCTACACTTGCAAGCTATTATAACAATAGGATAGGAGGCTTTCACTTGATTAAGAACCAGACTGAAACAACATTGAAGTAGAGAGCTTCTTTTTGCTTGGTTTACTTTGCTAATTCAGGGCAATTTATGGAAAGAAATTTAGCATCTGTGATACCTGGTATCTTTTACTCTCCTTATATCTCCCAGTGTCTGAGAATAAAGATGTGTCTTCATGGTAATTTACCTGACAGTCCCTACAATATCTGTGAGCTGTGTAGTTTGCCAACAAACTAAAACATTTCTTCTTGTATTATATGCAAGTCTTACCAGTTTAGAGAATAAAATATTTTTACCATTGAAAGTATTCAGCTTTTTGTTAAAGCAAAGATTAAAGGTTGAATGCCGCCAGTAACATTTTTGTCTGTTTTGCTAGGATTTTAAGCAAAAGGTAAGCAACCATATTTAGATATTTAACACACATTGATAAACCAGCTTTCTGTATCTAATTAAAAACTGTATATTTCAATATCATTATTTCATTAACAACTTTAAACAGTATTTCACAAAAAAAATGGTTCAATAGTTTGTAAATAATCTTCTTTACAAGGATTTACAAAGGCAAATGATAACATGGCTCACAGCCCATAAATGGTAATTAAGAGGCATATAATCCTTTGCCAATTTGAATACCCACAAGATCACGGAGGTCTGGGATAGCAGTAAAGAACTATCTACAGTTCCAAGAAATAATCCCAGAAAATGGCCACAAAAGCCAAAATACGATGGGCTGAAAGAGTTCATTATTTCTAGGTTCAGATTTCCTTTGCAAAGGGTGAAAGGATAGCCAATTGTGATTTTATATCCCTCTCCCCACTTTTGCATAAGCGAGGAACAGTAAAGGTAATAAAAAAGCCTTTGTTTTCTTTTTGTACGTGGCCAAGGCTCCAAATTGCTGTTTCAGACATCTGAATTCACACTATTAGGTCTAATTTCTGTGCCATAATGAAGGATTTTGCACTATTTTATGTTTGATGTGTGTGCTGCATCCTCATTAACAGCTGGGTCGTAAGAGGATTGATGGGGAATGCTTGCAATATGTTCTCTTCGTTGGTCCACTGGGGTTTCACCATGTGACCTAGTCTCACCTTTCCTTATTGTTATCTGTGTACAGATTTGCTTTCTGCATCACTGAGCCCAATCTTAATGAGATTATTGTATTTATGTAGCATGCATTGGAAGAACGAGCGCCGTGAATATCCATTCTTCTGCCCTCTGTTTCCCCATTCAGGCATTCACACTAGAGGTGGTATCCCCTGCAGTGGCCCGCGTTTGATAAAATGCCCTGTCCTTCATATACCATCCAATGTTCTTGTGTGACTGTATGACACCGTGGCAAAATGTCCATTACCTTGCATGTCCCACGGAAGTTTTAAAACTGTTTAAAATTTATACCTCTGATTTTAGAACCTTGGTCATGTGCAGACAAAAGTGATCATGCGCAGATAATTTATTGCTATGGTAACTAAAGGTGCGGTCCACGGTGTATATAAGGTTGCGTCTTGGTCATCCTTCAGTCTAACATGATGACATAAGGTGAGTGGAGGTCAATGGACATTTTGCCACTGTGTCACAAGGTCGCATACGAACCTTGGATGGTAGTTGAAGGACAGGTCATTTCACTTAGCACCTATAACTGCAGGTTATACTGCTTGTAGTGTGAATGCCATGTGCACCAAATCTTGGAAGGTATTTGGCATCCTTGGAGGTGGTTCCGCCACCGAGTAAAACCTGTAACTGCGGGACATACTGCCCCTAGTGTGAATGGGACATTAACCCCTCCAGTGTGTATATTTCTTTAGAGCCCAATAAGGCTCTTGGTAGGTTTTTCAAACATTTAAGGCGGTAGTTAGTGCAAAATGTTTTCTGAGTTGTGTTGAATCACACCAAAGGGATCCTACTCAAATGGGAGTCCTGCTAGATCCCACTGAAGATGATCCAACCAAAACAGTAAGCACATCCAACCAGAAATAAAGGTAGATGGGACCGTTGGGGTGTAGCTCGTGACTCTAGCACAGAAAGGTGTGAAGTTGGTATTAGTACACCCAGATTCATTGATGGGTAAATCGCCTTTCCAAAGCTACATTTCAGACCAGTTTTCCTTCAGTCGTGACCTCAGTTGCCAAATAGATTCCTTGCTATCATAACATACTCCTGCCATTAATATAACTGTTATTTGTTCTGCAAGGTCTGTGAACAGTGAACAAATGTTTGGCATCCAGAGCAAGGAGATTTATTTAGCATTGCTGGTAATCTTTAAAACAGGATATCGCTTTATGGCTCAGTGCATAAAACCTAATAATTATTTTCTATTTCACATATGGCGTGGGAAATCCTGTTATGGTTTGAAAGTTATGACTTAAAAATACTGTTGGTTTTGATAAAATAAATACGATCATGCATATGATTATACAAGATAACAGTTTTTCCATTTTCAATTACAGTAGTTTTGTACTTTTCTATTGATCAGGAGACAGTACAATTAATGAAATCATAAAATTATTTCAAATGTAATAACTAGGTATCTCTTTTTTTATATTTAGTTAAATTATAAATATTAAAAATACAGCTTATAAAAAACCAAATGTGACTTCTTAAAAGGTAACCATAATCCATTGATCTTCATTTCTCATATCTCTTATGGTGAGCCCAATGCATAATTAGTGGGATTGACACATTGTTATTCTTCTTTTTCAAATGATCCTGTTAGCACCCCTCAACTTGTCTTCATAAATCTGCTCTGTTGTCACGGCCATTGCAAAACACCCAGTGTGCTACCCAGTTTCCCATCTTATATCCTGTTTGTAGCTGACTAAGAAAGCATAATGATGTCAGTGATGCATTTTTGATGCATGTCACATCCAGAGGATGTTCTAACAGTTTTGAATGTAGACACATAAATACCTAGAGTCACCATATAAAAGGTGTTTTAGGTATTTATTTTATTATAATAGAATATATAAAGAGCACTTGGAGGGCATATACCTTTGCCAAGACCCAAAAATACTTTTCAAAAAGATCCTAGATTCCAGATCATTCCCATAATTAAATCAGTTTCTATGTTAGGCATAGATTGACCTACTTAAAATTTGATGTTAATCCATGAAGTAGGTTTTTATATGGTCTGCTGCAGTATTGCCATGAATATATAAATTATTACACATCATCTGTCAAAACCAGATGTGCTGTTGCCACAAAGAAATACTTAAATATTCTCATCTTCAACCCTTGGATTCATAAGTCTAAATCTCATTTTGATGGATCCTTTCCAAACAATGGACCCAGACTCTGGTACAGCCTCCCACTTGCTGTATGATCTGCCCCCACACTGGCATCTTTCAGGTACAAGCTTAAGCTCCCCTGTTTCATGAAGCCAATACTCCTTAGCATCCTCTCCTGTGGTTGCAAAAAACACTTTCTGGTCTGACGTTGTTTTCTGCCCATGGACTTTCGATAATTCCTCTAACCCTTATGTTTTATTGTGACTTAGAATTTGATACACATCAAAACTAAGCACTTTAAAAGTTTTTAAATAATAATAATAGTGATACAAGACGATACAATACAACAGTAAAATTATAACTGATACGTCATACCTTGTCTGTATGCAACACAATATGATACAAGCTGATATGAAACGGTTTTTATTTTAAAGAATTCTCCGGCTTTTATGGGATTGGTAGGTATAATCAATACATATAACAAAATGTTTCAACTAAAATGAGGAAATCATCCTTAATCCAGGTCCAATTTTGAAAATCCTTTCACCATATTCTTCAGCTTGAACAGGACATGCATCTGAGCTTAATGTTTCAGATCAGATTTGTTTTGTGTATGTAGTATGTACAAGCCTTAAGACAGGAACTAGTTGTTTTATTCAACCAAAACTACTGTGTTGAAATTAGTGACCAGTCTTGTTATTTGCGCTGCAGCTGTATATTGGTTCAGCCAACAAAATATTTCAAAATTTTAAGGTAACTTCATTTTTAATGGTATGCAAAATTTAATAAAATAAATTTGAAAAGAAAAAAGTATGTATTCTTACAATTCTGTTGAGTTTCGATTGAATCTTCAGTGTAATAGTCCTCAACAAAAACAAAGCAGTTTGAAGCAAGATAAAACAGTTATTTATTAAAGATACCTTGGTAGCTTGAAATACTATACTCTGTGAGTATTATAATTTTTTGTCTGACATAGCCTCAGATTCAGTGGAAGAAATTTCAATCATAGTTGATTGATGAGATGGACACAAGGACTGACAATATTTATGAATGACAGTTATATATACTTAGGTTTATTTTACTTTGCAACAGACTGACAGTGTATTGATTGTCTGAAAGTGGTAATAAATTTCGATTCAACATTTAATGTAATTATGCCGTGAGCATAGGCTGAAAATCTGCTCCTAGTGAAGTGTTGCTGCTCCATTATTTCCGTTATAAGCAGTGTACTTAGTAATCGCCTTTGACCTCGGGCAGTGAAATATTGTGGTCATATGAAGCCTTAGCAGTCACAGTAATTAGCAAGATAGATTAGAACCAATCACAGTAAAAGTGAGAAAATTAGACAGCACTATACAAACTAGGTACATTTCATGGAGAGCTTTCAAGCTTCACACATGGGGACAAAGATTTTTTGAAAAGAAAAAAATGATCATCTGCGAAATGACAGTACATCAAAAAGCTTCAATTCAAGATGTAAGAAATAACTACATGTATATATGTAAATATAAATACATGTCTGTTTATGTATTAATAGTCTTTAAAGTAGCACAAGTCTTTGATGTTACTTGTAAGTTGTAACTATCAGACTTAGGATAACTCTCACTGTCAGTAACTTTTATTTTAATAACCAGCTAGTTTGTTAACTGAAGATATCATTTCTTAAGCTAATGTATTTTAAATAAGGTCTCTCACAAATATAATCTCATTCATCTTTTGTAGATATTAACCTTTAACTAGCAGATTGTAAGGTAGATCATGAAAATGCATTAAAATCATACTGTTGATTATCTTACTTAGACATAGGGATACTGGGTGGTTGAGGAGTAGCTTGTTAAAAATTGGAGTTTTAAATTGTTTGAGAGTAAGAGAATATAAAGAGAATATCTTTGTATTACAGTATTTCAGTGGTATTTCCCAGAGCATCATGAAGTATATGCCATTTGGCTATTTTTGTAATGTTAATTATCAGAAGTAAAGATGCCTGTATGTCTTGTCATGGTTTCAGAAATGGACACTATACTTTTGAGTGTTCAAAAACCATATGAAATTCATGGTATAGGCAGTGAAGACAATGAGCCCTGAACTACGTGAAGTCTTATATATGTAACAGATTTATTGAGTAGCTTCAGATACAGCGCTACTCTAATTGTGATGTTTACTTTTCTGCATATCAGGCAAATGTATACAATAACAATGAAATGTGGAGCCACATAAATCTGCTGCATTCATTAGGCGCTTTGTGAAGCTGTTCCACCATCACAAAGGTTAGTATATCATCTATGTATTCTGCACATGCTCAGCAAAGTCATAAATTCTATTACAGCTGCTTTAAGGATATTTTTTTTCTTGTACCAACTAAAGGCAGAAGTTGAAGTATAATTCTCATAAACATAATGAACAGTGAGTCAGGTGTAATTCTAAAGGCCAAAGCCCATCAACAAGATATAAAATGATAAAATTGTAACTTTGACATACAGTTTTTATTTTAAGGATTCTCCAACTTACCTTGGATCAGTAGATATTGTCACTATAAAGCATAGACCTCCAGTTAAAATAAATAGATAAATTTCGTACTTCTGGTCAGATTTAAAATATTTTTTTTGCTATTTTCTACAGTTTGTGGAGAGCTCCTATCAGAGCATATAATCTCAGGGGTGGGAATAGTTACTCTGTAAACAGTAACATTTACAGTGACACACAGTTGTGAGTTATCGCCCTCTCCCACCCACTGCACCACAAACAGGAGGGAAGGAGTGGTGAGAATGTTGTAATTGCATCTATTTATCTGTTTTTCTGCATACATGACTAAAAAGCTATTTATTATCCACCACCTGAATATTGCCCTAATTCGGGGAAATACAGACTGGGATGTATTTTTTTTATAGACACCAGCAGCCTGGTAAACTATGGATAATGAGTGTGAACAACTTCCGGTTTTTCACCAATATATGTGTCCTACAGATATGTATCATATCATTGAAAAGGTTGTTTTACAGCGCTTCTGCTCGTGTGTGTGTGTTGCATGAAAATCCATGCAGAAATAAAGGAGCTATTGTTAGTTAAAGATTGACGTTTTTATATTCACTGTTGCCTGTGCTTTTTGACAGCCTTTTTTACATTCTCTCATTAAATATTCCTGTTATTTAACCCATGAATCTTACAAAATGGACTCATGCTTCATACTCGTGTAATATTGTTATCTTCATTTGTGACATATTTCTGTATATGTCATTCGGGAAGTTTTCCAATTGTATATCTGATCTGGATTATATTTTTGCACAAGGTGGGGTTTACCTGTGCCTCAGTCCTGCTCAAACATGTGTCAGATAATACATTGAGTCTCCAGAAGTTTTTTTAGGGTTTTTCAGCAAGATCTGCTTTGTTACTCCAAAATTATTAATTACATCGGGACCTTATTTTCTCGCAAAATGGGTCTACCCCTGTGTCTTCCTCATAGATAATCTGGATTCTCAGGCACTGCTTGTACTTATTGATTCACACCTTACCCTTCAACAAGACAGAAGGTCAAATTTGTGGTTTTAATTCCACAGTGAACATCACATCAAACTAGTCCCTCAATGCATGGTGTATGTTGCCAAGATATACAGACCCATGACCACAGACCCTCTCCACGGCTGCATGACTCGGCTGCAAAGTTTGGTAAAAATCTATTCAGTTATCATTGTTAGGAAATCCCAGAAATAATCACAAAAGTAACCTCTATGAGAAAGGATGTTTGTTATTTCCTGTAAATCCTGAAAAGTTTTTAAATAACTGATTTATTGGTCTGTTAGTTTTACAAATATTTTTTCTGGAATAAAATGATATTCTCCAAACTAATGAAAAGAGTTCCCATATAAGGTTAAGCCTAAGGTTGTTAGCTTTTGGTGCTCCTAGCCTCCTACAATCTGGAATGAATTGCCTGATGATGTTCATTATGCTTCCTCTGTCGCCCCCTTCAGGAAGAACTCAAACCATATGTGTTCACCAAGGCCTTTCAACCATAGTTTCAACCTTTTCAACCATAAGACCTTTCACCAGGTCACTCTGTGGTGACAACCATTGCCATATGCCTATGGACTGATGAATTTTGCAATATTGCTTATGATTGTTCTGCCGTATAGTCTGCCTCAAGGCAAAGATTAAGTGCTATAAAAGTCCAGTATAGAATATAGAATAGAATGTTCAGCCAGGAATCCTTTCTGACAGGGCACCTGTTGCAAATATCATAACATGTAGTTTTTTTATTTATAAATACACAGACCCCATGTTTTTTGTTTTGTATAAACAAGTGTTGTGTCATGTATCTTGCATTAAGAAAGATGTCCCAATAGATGGATGTTGTCATGGTTTTGAGTCATGTGACCTATGCCTTCCATATAGAAGGTGAGAAAGCTGTAGAAGATTTCTGAAAACAGATTATGATCACCAAACTAAATACCCCAAACTTATGGTCCTGTTGCAAGGTTCGGATATTTACTGGAAATGTACAATCAACTCAGGGTTAAACTTACAATTTCCTTTTTGCCACATATTTTATCTTTCATCACAACCTTCAATTCCAACAAGTACAAATGACACTGTTTAATAAAACAAATTGTTAGCTTAACTCAACAATTTCTGGTGTTGAGTGTCCCTGTATGATTTCTTTCATTTTATTTATTTATTTTTTTTTTATATATTTTTATTTTTTTTTGACTTGTACAATTTAACAATCTTTTCACAAGAAGTGCACATGCACAATGATTTTATTATTACTTCGAAATCTTTTGATTTCGAAGTATGTTGGTCAGTCGGTTTGTATGTTTGTTTGTTTGTTAGCACGTTCTAGGCCACAATTTTGAAGCTAGGTTTCTCATTCTTTCCCTATAATATTGTCAGGTGTCAGAATAGAGAAGGACCGAATTTCGACAAAATCGGTAGCATTACCATAGCTATGACCATTTTAGCTACTCTGAGTAAATGACTTATAACTCTGAAACTATTGCATTTAGAGTGTTTGTGTTAAATGTGTTGTTAAGGTACTTTATCTTTATCTATAAGATGGTGCATAGTTTGGAGCTCTGTTGCATTCGCTGAGCAAATAATAGCTACTTCTTGATTTGTAGCACAATTTAAAAATGCAAATGTATCCAATTTCTTTGAAAGTATCACGCATAGTGACTTTCTTTGAATACGTAATTTACTATGTTGGGGTAAGTTATGACATAATGAAGTTGCAGACCTGGGCCGGTATTCACGAAGGGTCTTAGACTTAGCCAGGTCTTAGGCTTAAATGTCGTCTTAAAGTTGAGACTTTTGTCTCAGCTAAGTTTTGTCTTAAATCTGTATTCACAAAAGGGGACTTAGGTAAGTCCAAGATTATCAAATAACCACAGTGGTTTTATGTCTCATGTGACCTTTCTTTTTCTATTTCAAACTATACTATTGGTGACATATATCATTCATTTAATGCATTTTATCAGTGGAAAAGTGCTGTTTTGAAATGGAAAGCCTTGTTACCACATATAAACTTCCCAAAGACTGCTTTAGTGAGGTGTTCTGTATAATTGTATCCCCGACGCGAAGCGGGGATACTATGGATTCATCATCGTCGTCGTCCGCGTCCGCAGAGATTTCTTGTTAGCGACCTACAGTCCACATTTCTTTCCGGATTTCTTTCATATTTGGCAGGTGGCTTGATATGGTAGAGGACTCGCCACCCTATCTTTTTGGTAGGCTTTATGTCTAAATTAGGCCTGTGGTAGACAAAAATGTCTAAAATGTGGAATATTGCTTGTTAGCGACCTACAGTCCACATTTCTTTCCAGATTTCTTTCATATTTGGCAGGTGGCTTGGTATGCTAGAGGACTCGCCACCCTATCTTTTTGGTAGGCTTTATGTCTAAATTAGGCCTCTGGTACATAAAAATGTCTAAAATGCATTAAAATTCATGAAATCATGCACTAAATCGCTTGTAACTTGAAAAGTGTTGCATTTAGAGCATTTTGTTAAAATATGTTATTCAGATACTTTTTTCATAGCTACAACATGGTGAGTAACTTGGGTGTCTGTCTCAATAGCTAAGTGAGTAATAGCTACTTTTGGGCTTTTCAGTAACTTCCATCATGAGTAAAATCACTTGTAACTTGAAAACTATTGCATTTAGAGTATTTTGTTTCAATATGTTATTCAGCTATTTTTGGGTCAGCTATAACATAGTAAAATTTCAGACCTGTAGCTCATGGCATAGCTGAGTAATAGCTACTTTTAAGTTATCACTGTTGAGTAAATTGCTTATAACTTCAAAAGTATTACATTTAGAGTATTTTGTTTCAATATGTTATTCACCTATTTCGGAGTCAGCTATAACATAGTGAAGTTCCAGACCTGTGGCTCATTGCATAGCTGAGTAATAGCTACTTTGAAGTTCACACTGTTGAGTAAATCAGTTGTAATTGGAAAACTATTGCATTTACAGAAATTTGTGTAAATATGTTATTCAGCTACTTTTGGGTCAGCTATAACATAGTGAAATTACAGACCTGTAGCTCATGGCACAACTGAGCAATAGCTATTTTCAGGTACTGACTGTTGAGTAAATGACTTGTAACTTGAAAAATATTGCATTTGGAGTATTTTGTTAAAATATGTTGTTCACCTACTTTTGGGTCAGCTATAACGTCGTGAAATTACAGACTTATAGCTCATGGCATAGCTGAGCAATAGCTATTTTCAGGTTCTCACTATTGAGTAAATCAGTTGTAACTTGAAAACTATTGCATTTACAGTATTTTGCTTAAATATGTTGTTCACCTAATTTTGGGTCAGCTATAACATAGAAAAAATTCAGACATGTAGTTCATTGCATAGCTGAGTAATAGCTACTTTGAGGTTATCACTGTTGAGTAAATCAGTTATAACATGAAAACTATTACATTTACAGTATTTTGTTTAAATATGTTATTCACATAATTTTTGGTCAGCTATAACAGAGTGAAATTGCAGACCTCTATGTCATGGCATAGCTTACCAATATCTACTTTCAGGTTCTCACTGTTGAGTAAATCATTGTATCCACTGGATAGCCGCAGTGTGTACAGAGATTTCACCATTACCGCTCTAACGAAAAAAATATTATAGCTAGCCTTCTCAAGTTTGCAAGGTATATTAGAGGGTGCACCACAGTATTCTATTGGTAGGCTTTATGTCTAAATTAGGCCTGTGGCTAAATTACTTGCCTACTAAAAATGAGTAATTCTGCATTTTCTCTAAAAGTATTGCAGATAGCAAATTTTTCTTAAATAACTCATTCACCTACTTTTGGGAGAGCTTTCACATGCTGAAGTTCCAGACCTGTAGCTAATTACTCACCTACTCAAAATGAGTAAATGCAAATTATCTCTAAAAGTATTGCAGATAGCCAATTTTTCTCAAATAACTCATTCACCTACTTTTGGGAGAGCTTTCACTTGGTGAAGTTTCAGACCCGTAGGTAATTACTCACCTACTGAAAATGAGTAAATGCAAATTATCTCTAAAAGTATTCCAGATAGCCAATTTTTGTCAAATAACTCCTTCACCTACTTTTGGGAGAGCTTTCACTTGCTAAAGTTTCAGACCTGTAGCTAATTATTCACCTACTCAAAATGAGTAAATGCTAATTATCTCTAAAAGTATTGCAGATATCCAATTTTTATCAAATAACTCATTCATCTACTTTTGGGAGAGCTTTCACATGGTGAAGTTTCAGACCCATAGCTAATTATTCACCTACTCAAAATGAGTAAATGCAAATTATCTCTAAAAGTATTCCAGATAGCCAATTTTTGTCAAATAACTCCTTCACCTACTTTGGGGAGACCTTTCACTTGGTGAAGTTTCAGACCTGTAGCTAATTATTCACCTACTCAAAATGAGTAAATGCGAATTATCTCTAAAAGTATTGCAGATAGCCAATTTTTCTCAAATAACTCATTCACCTACTTTTGGAAGAGCTTTCACTTGGTGAAGTTTCAGACCCGTAGGTAATTACTCACCTACTGAAAATGAGTAAATGCAAATTATCTCTAAAAGTATTCCAGATAGCCAATTTTTGTCAAATAACTCCTTCACCTACTTTTGGGAGACCTTTCACTTGGTGAAGTTTCAGACCAGTAGCTAATTATTCACCTACTCAAAATGAGTAAATACTAATTATCTCTAAAAGTATTGCAGATATCCAATTTTTATCAAATAACTCATTCATCTACTTTTGGGACAGCTTTCACATGGTGAAGTTCCACACCCGTAGGTAATTACTCACCTACTGAAAATGAGTAAATTCGAATTATCTCTAAAAGTATTGTAGGTAGCCAATTTTTCTCAAATAACTCATTCGCCTACTTTTGAGAGAGCTTTCACTTGGTGAAGTTTCAGACCCGTAGCTAATTATTCACCTACTCAAAATGAGTAAATGCGAATTATCTCTACAAGTATTGCACATAGCCAGTATTTCTCAAATAACTCATTAATATAAAAACAACTTATAGGAAGTCATGGGCTGCAAATCTTTTCATGTGGTCAGATTTGACCTTGGGCCCCTCCTGCTTATTATTGGTCCTAGAGGTTTGCAATGTGAAAACGACTTATAGGAAATCATGGGCTGCGAATCTTTTGATGTGGTCAGACTTCACCTTGGGCCCCTGGTACAGGGTCAAATAAGGGTAGCCAAACTTAAAAGTGCTTTCAGCTTGCTTATTAACGAAAAATGCTTTTTATCTTCTAAACTATGTTAGTTGGCCTTTGTCGGTGGATACATCCAGCATCTGGCCACAGATGCGTCCTTTTTCTAGTTATACTTTATTTACAGCCATTTCAAATTTTGAAGTGGAGAAAAGTTTATGGCGGCCATATTTAAGTCCCCTTTACAAAATTTAAGCCCACTACCAACCAGTCTTAGAGTTCAGCTCTTGACTAAGCCTAAGACCAGTCTTAATTTCTTTGTGAATACCACTAAGCCTAAGACAAAGGTCTTAGCAGTTTTAGGGCAGAAACTTGAGACAAAAGTCTCAACTTTAAGCCTAAGCCCTGGCTAAGACCTTTCGTGAATATGGGCCCTGTAGCTCATTCCATAGCTGAGCAAAAGCTACTTTCAGGATGTCACTGTTGAGTAAATCACTTGTAACTTTAAAACTATTGCATTTAGACTATTTTGTTGAAATATGTTATTCACCTACTTTTAGGTCAGGTGTAACATAGTACAATTTCAGACCTGTAGCGCATTCCATGGCTGAGTAATAGCTACTTTGAGGTTCTCACTGTTGAGTAAGTCGCTTGTAACTTTAAAACTAGTGCGTTTAGAGTATTTTGTTGAAATATGTTATTCACCTACTTTTAGAGTTGGCCAAATTTGGACCCAATGCAAAAATTGTGTAGTTGGAATCTTGTAATATAGCAAGTTATTAGTAGATTGCAGCAAGATTTCGAAGTTACCACTCAGCCGCGGCCTGAGTGTTTGTTGTTTTGTTGTTTTATCTTGGATTTTATCATTTATGTGTGTATAACATACATGCCACTAATAGGGAAGATTATACTTATGATGATAATTTAAAATACCTCAGGATGTAAGAACGAATGAACAGAATGATGATGCAATGCCTACTGTTAAACACTCTTTACAACTTGAATTCTTGTCTCAGATTTGGCAACTCAGAATCCACAAAGATGGAGCTTCAACTCCAAAAAAAGTTAACGATGACTTTAATGTGAACTAAATCAGTTTGCACCTAAGTAAAATTACTCACTGTTTATGTATCTGAATGGTTTACCTGGATTAAAAAGTTGAATCTTGAGTTGGTAGGAATAGCTGGTAATAGTGGCACTTTTCACTCATTGTCTTCAGAGCTAATGGAATTCAGTTAACTGGACATAAAAATTTTTTTGTGTTGTTTCTCTTTTCAGAAGGTATTCCCATCTTCTGACCTAATTTTCATCCACTTTATTTTTTTCTCTGTTGTATTTGAGCTAATTCAGTTTTTGTCTGAACAAGCTTCAGATGCCATTTTGAGTATTTGATTTGATTTATTTTGGGTTTAATGTTGCTCTCAGCACATTTTATAGGCTATATCACAAGTTTAATTACAAGCAGTTTCATGGAAAGAGGAAAGCAGAGAATCAGCAAGTAACTGACAGATTTCCTCATCTTAAAAGCCAAGGCTGAAATTCCAATCCTCCGTCTCAGAAGTGGGGTGTGAGTGTCTTACAATGACATGGCTGAAGCCCCTGTCATTTCAGGAGGATTAGGCAATAAACATGCAATTTTTAGCTTATGTTATCACTTAAAATATACATTTTAATATTATTCAATATTCAAATCCTGGAAATCAGCTTTT
Source organism: Sabellastarte sp. h YS-2021 (assembly GCA_964017235.1). Classification (NCBI taxonomy): domain Eukaryota; kingdom Metazoa; phylum Annelida; class Polychaeta; order Sabellida; family Sabellidae; genus Sabellastarte; species Sabellastarte sp. h YS-2021. The sequence continues at coordinate 74,942,721 of OZ024928.1, read as the reverse complement.
GAAAAGCCAGTAAAATACTTAGAAATAGAGAGATACTCCAGTTTTAGTGACCCTCTGAGAACCACAGGAGTTGGTTCCTTAGCCTGGACGTTAAGATTTTAGCTTACACCTTAAAAACTAGTGGTAAAATACTGCTCTTCAAAGTGGTGGAACCCTGACACATTTGTGGCATTGGACACAGCCTGTTACTATCTCTTGAACCATTCAGTGCATAGTTTTTGGGGACATCTTGTAGCATTTCATTGTGTGTATTCACACATCACATTATCCCATTATATCAATAAGAATAAGCACGATATGGCCATTTCTACTAAATGGGGAACTAGCTGTTTCATCTAGAATTACCCAATCAACTGCCATACTAGACCAATCTTGTGCTGAGTGAGAAAAGCTTATGCCCACAGAGATTTCCAATTTCTCTTAATAACAGAAGAAATGGTTTGACAATTAACATGGGACAAATTGTTGTTTTGTGAGGGTATTTATTAATAGCAACAGAGAGATTTTGTACAAATGTTCTTGCATGAATGTTGCTGTTGGGTTTCTTCTACATAAGATTTTTGTTTATAAAATACAGTCATTGCATGTAATTTTATACTCAGAATGATATTTCTGATACTAGAGGACTTAAAGCACTATCTGTCACTGACCCATAACAACTGTACAAGTATCAGGCACTAGCTCTCCAGTGACTAATATTCAACTAACTGAAAGACAGGGCCTCAGGAGTGGCCATTTATCAATGACAGAGGACCGCCAGCGTAAGTGGTCATCTGAGCCACTGTTCATCTGCCTATACCTGAGATCAAACCCAGGTGCTCTGTGTTCCTAGGTGAACATGTTACCCACCCGGCCATAGTGTCATACACCTTTTAGTTAAACTATTACAATTCCCTTTTTGGATAGACATATATTTGATCACTAGAAGTCTACTTTTTGGAAGGCCAGATTAAGTTGAAGTCTTTCTTCTGGTTTCTTTACGGCTGCTTGATTGGGTTCAACTACAGTAAGCGGTCTGAAATATTTTATCTGAAATTGAAGCAATTTAATAGGAATTTTACTACACGTATTTAATTTCTAACAATTATCTAATCAATTTTATTTGAAAAAGGTTTTTTTCTGAAAAAGGCACATTAATATCAATCCATTTCAATGGTTGGTTGAATACCAAGATTGTGAGTAAGTGCAGTGTGTAATGGCTTTATCAGATCAGTGACTTGGTCTTCAATTGTGACCGTTTAGGTAACATTTATAGATTTTCTCAACCAGGTCACTGACATTCTTTCAACAGGTAATTGTCTTTATCTTGTACGTCACTTGACTGTAATTTGCTCCCCGAGTTTGAAGGAGAAATATCGTGTTGGGAGACATTTATTTTCCTCACAAGTTTTGTCAGCTTAGCATTTTGCTCAAATTTATCCCATCAACACAAGTTGATCAGAGTTAATGATGACCTTGTTAGTTGTTTTTATTTGTTCAGAAATTTATAGAGTATGTTGATATTTTTGAAGACCAAATTCTTTTTTTTTCACTTTTATCATGATATAGCAGAGTTTATTCTTTGAAAGATGTGCAGTCTCTTTTTATCACTTTTGCCAAGCAAGTGTTCGCCATAATTCAGAGAATGTCTTTACAGAATATAGTGGCCATTGTAGCATACTTATTTGTCTTCCCTTGTATTGTCTGTGGAATGAAATTTGTCTGATGTGTTAATGTGTCTCAGGTTTCTAATTAATCGCTTACTTACATTGATGCGTAAGATTTCACTTAGACCTTGTGGAAAAGAGATTCTGAAGGCACTGAGATATAAAACAATTACACTACAGTGAGTCCAAATAATCCTGAAGATTTATCATGTCTCAGCAAATGGCTTAATTTGAATGTAAAAAATGAAATTCTATTGATTATAACTGTTGGCCTTCCAAAATTAGTATCAAAACTTCTGTGTCTGAAGTTCTGAAATTACGACCACTCAAAATGCCCTACCCAGGATCATGGCAGGTCAGAATCAATTAATGGCATATTAGAATCAGAAGAATTGACCTAAATGTTTATGTTTTAATATATTTTGAATCATGAATATGCCGGAATCATTTAACAGCATACACTTTGGAAATAATATTATTTGATCACACCTTACATATAGATTAACTCAGAGGTTTACTAATTATATGTTTACCCCACAGCCCTTAAGGGCTGTCGGGGTATTGTTTTCACCCATGGTGTCCGGATGGGCAGTCAGGCGGGCGGGCTGGGGGAAATAGTTTGTCTGGACTGTATCTCAGAAACCATAAGGTGTAGGAAGTTCATACTTGGCAGGGACATTGGTTGGGGGGTGTAGGTGTGCAACGTCATGGTCTGACCTTGATTTGACCTTTGACCTTGCCGTAGTGACCTTGAGTTTGAAAATCTTGTCCAGGCTATATCTCGGCAACCATAAGGTGTAGGAAGTTGATACTTGGCAGGGACATTAGTTAGGGGTTGTAGGTGTGCAACGTCATGGTCTGACCTTGATTTGACCTTTGACCTTGCCGTAGTGACCTTGACCTTTAAAATGTTGTCCGGGCTATATCTCAGAAACCGTAAGGTATAGGAAGTTGATACTTGGTAGGGACATTGGTTAGGGGGTGTAGGTGTGCAACGTCATGGTCTGACCTTGATTTGACCTTTGACCTTGCTATAGTGACCTTGACCTATAAAATCTTGTCCGGGCTATATCTGGGAAACCGTAAGGTGTAGGAAGTGGATACTTGGTAGGAACATTGGTTACGAGTTGTAGGTGTGCAACATCATGGTCTGACCTTGATTTGACCTTTGACCTTGCCGTAGTGACCTTGGCCTATAAAACCTTGTCCGGGCTATATCTCAGCAACTGTAAGGTGTAGGAAGTTGATACTTGGTAGGGACATTGGTCAGGGGGTGTAGGTGTGCAATGTCATAGTCTGACCTTGATTTGACCTTTGACATTGCTGTAGTGACCTTGACGTATAAAATCTTGTCCGGGCTATATCTCGGAAAGTATAAGGTGTAGGAAGTTGATACTTGGTAGGAACATTAGTTAGGAGTTGTAGGTGTGCAACATCATGGTCTGACCTTGATTTGACCTTTGACCTTGCCGTAGTGACTTTGACCTATAAAACCTTGTTCGGGCTATATCTCAGCAACTGTAAGGTGTAGGAAGTTGATACTTGGTAGGGACATTGGTTAGGGGGTGTAGATGTGCAATGTCATAGTGTGACCTTGATTTGACCTTTGACCTTGCCGTAGTGACCTTGACCTATAAAATCTTGTCTGGGCTATATTTCGGAAACTGTAAGGTGTAGGAAGCTGATACTTGGTGAGGAAATTGGTTGGGGGTAGTAGGTGTGCAACGTCATGGTGTGACCTTGATTTGACCTTTGTACTTGCCGTAGTGAACTTGACCTATAATACCTGGTCTGGTCTACATCTTGGAAACCGTAAGAGGTGTAGGAAGTTGATACTTGTTAGGGACATTGGTTAGGGGTGTAGGTTTGCTATGTCATGTGACCTTGATTTGACCTTTGACCTTGCTGTAACGACCTTGACCTATAAAATCTTGTCCAGGTTATATCTCAGAGACTGTAAGGTGTAGGAAGTTGATACTTGTTAGGGACATTGGTTGGGGGTGTAGGTGTGCTATGTCATGTGACCTTGATTTGACCTTTGACCTTGCTGTAGCGACCTTGACCTATAAAATCTTGTCCAGGTTATATCTCAGAGACTGTAAGGTGTAGGAAGTTTATACTTGGTAGGGACATTGGTTGAGGGTTTTAGGTGTGCCACGTCATGGTGTAACACTGATTGACCTTTGACCTTGGTGTATTAACCTTTTAAATCTTGTTGCACCTTTGGGTCTGTCTGTGGATGCAGACTAAGCACTGTTAAAGTCATATTAGAATTCATTAAGAATTTCCTTTTGCAAGTTCCCATTGCAACAGATGGAATTTCATCAAGTGAGCCACAGGTTTTTCTCCAACACCACACATAAGCATTCATTGAATGTATTGCCACTTCTGTATGCATGGGTAATATTCAAAACATCCAAACAATAATTTGGCCATTTTTGGTTTACTGATAAATGCTGTCATTTTGTTATTGAATTATCTTGTTTTAATACTTCATCTTTATATACATTTATTTTCCTTAGATGTTATTTTCTCTACATACGCATTAATTGGACCTTAATATAACTTACACTGCTCTGAAAGTATCTTGAACTTTGTACTGTTACACTACTTCTATATCTCATGCTGTTGAAAAATATTTCCCCAGTCTGTGGGGTTTGGGCATCTCTGATGCTATTTTTTGGGTTGAGTTTCCTTGCTACCACCTTGTTATGGTTTCCCTGGAATATCCCCCTTATCAGTGGATGCTTTCTTACCATTTTTACCCCACAGCCCTTAAGGGCTGTCGGGGTATTGTTTTCACCCATGGTGTCAGGATGGGCGGGCGGGGGGAAAAAGTTTGTCTGGGCTGTATCTCAGAAACCATAAGTTATAGGAAGTTGATTCTTGGTAGGGACATTGGTTAGGGAGTGTAGATGTGCAATGTCATGGTGTGACCTTGATTTGACCTTTGACCTTGCTGTAGTGACCTTGAGTTTGAAAATCTTGTCCGGGTAATATCTCGGAAACCGTAAGGTGTAGGAAGTTGATACTTGGTAGGGACATTGGTTAGGGAGTATAGGTGTGCAACATCATGGTCTGACCTTGATTTGACCTTTGACCTTGCCGTAGTGACCTTGACCTATAAAATCTTGTCCGGGCCATATCTTGGAAACCGTAAGGTGTAGGAAGTTGATACATGGTAGGGATATTGGTTATGGCTTGTAGGTGTGCAACGTCATGGTGTGACCTTGATTTGACCTTGTCGTAGTGACCTTGACCTATAAAATCTTGTCCGGGCTATATCTTATAAACCGTAAGGTGTAGGAAGTTGATACTCGGTAGGGGCATTGGTTAGGGAGTGTAGGTACGCAATGTCATGGTGTGAGCTTGATTTGACCTTTGACCTTGCCATAGTGACTTTGACCTATAAAATCTTGTCGGGGTTATATCTCGGAAACCGTAAGGTGTAGTAGGTTGATACTTGGGTGGGACATTGGTTAGGGGGTGTAGGTGTGCAATGTCATGGTGTGACCTTGATTTGACCTTTGACCTTGCCGTAGTGACCTTGACCTATAAAATCTTGTCCGGACTGTATCTCGGAACTGTAAGTTGTAGGAAGTTGATACTTGGTAGGGACATGGGTTGAGGGTTATATGTGTGTAGTGCATGGTGTGACCTTGATTTGACCTTTGATCTTGCCGTAGTGACCTTGACCTATAAAATCTTGTTCGGGCTATACCTTGGAAACCGTAAGGTGTAGGAAGTTCATACTTAGTGGGGACACGGGTTGAGGGTTGGTGTGCAACATCATGGTTTGACCTTGATTTGACCTTTGATCATGCTGTTGTAACCTTGGCATTTAAAATTTTGTCGAGGTAATATCTCTGAAGCCGCCTTGCTATTGAATTGTCGTGTTTTAATACTTTATCTTTATATACATTTTCTTTCACTTAGATGTTATTTTCTCTACGTAAACATCATTTGGACCTTTTTGTAGCTGACACTGCTCTGAAAGATCCCGATCTTTGTACTGTTTCACTACTTCTATATATCTCATGGTGTTGAAAACAATTTCCCCCGGCTGTGGGGTACGGGCATCTCTGATGCTATTTTTGGCACTTAAAAACCTTGGGCATGGGAACATTTTCCCACATGCTTATATTTGACATTTGACCTTTGTCAATGTTATGTGATCAAAAATAAGTGTTTTTATGTGTACAGGCTTGATTTTGCTGCCCAGCCAAAACTAATTACAGCAAAGAATGTAATTGTATCCCCGAAAAGCGTGGATACTAGTGGTCATGCCCGGTTATCGTCCACATCTGCATCTGCAGAGATTTCTCGTGTTCAACCTGCAAGCCACATTTTGTTTTGGATTTCTTTTAAATTTCGCAAGTGGCTTACTATGGCAGAGATCTGGCCACCCTATTCTTTTGGTAGCCCAGGAGTCAAAATTATGCTCTGGGAGTCAAAAATATAAAAAAAATTGACTTGCTTGTGTTCAAGCTATAGGGGACATTTTCTTTTAAATTTATTTTATATTTAGTGCATGAATTGGTGGGTATGATGTCTCGCCACCCTATCTTTTTGTATGCCTGGGGTTAAAATCAAGCGAGTAATAGCTATTTTAAGCCCAGGAATCAAAATTATGCTCTGGGGAGTCAAACTCATCAAAAATTTTGACTTGTAACTTCAAAATTATTGCATTTGGAGGAGTTTGTTTAAATATGTTATTCACCTATCATAGTAAAATTGCAGACCTGTAGATTATTGCATAGCTAAGTAATAGCTACTTTAAAGTTATCGCTGTTGAGTACATCAGTTGTAACTTAAAACAATTGCATTTAGAGTATTTTAAAAAGTACAAAAATACTTGAAAATTATTGCATTTAGAGGAGTTTGTTTAAATTTGTTATTCACCTACTTTGGGTTATCTATAACATAGTGAAATTGCAGACCTGTAGATCATTGCATAGCTGAGTAATATCTACTTTGAGGTTATCACTGTTGAGCAAATCAGTTGTAACTTGAAAACTATTGCATTTAGAGCATTTTGTTTAAATATGTTAAATTTAAATATTTGTGGCCTTGCTCTTCCACTTGAAGACCAGTGGTGGCCTTCTAAAGGTCAAATTTGAAGTATTTCTTCACATTTTAGACTTTCATATGTGATAACTTAAAAAATGTTTTATATAGACCTTTTTCAAATTTGCTGTGTTGGTTTGTGCGGTTAAGGCCTGTAAGTCTATTGTATTTTGGCCATGGTCTTCCATTGCAAGACCGAAAACTATTAGAAATGGAGCAGTTTCAAGCAAATTTTGGATCCTCTGGGTATTATAGCTCCTTAATATAAGCCTCTGAAATTTTTTAAATTTCCAAACTTCGGCGACCATCTTGAATTTTGGTGGAAATTGAAAGTGTCTATTTTTGCAAAACCTGTTAAAGTTATTTCAAGCCAAATTACGACCTTTTAGGTTCTACAGACCCTGCATATTATGCCTCGGAAAAATGTTTTAATTTTCTGAATTTTGGCTACCATGTGGAATTTCGTTGGAAATCAAAAATGTTGATTATCTCAAAAATGGAAGATGTTGCCTTTTATAATGGCTGAATCCGCTATATAATAGATTAGACCATGTCCTTTCCATGTTGTTTCTTCATTCTATAAGAGTTTATTATTTAGGTATGTGTACAATAGGTAGTTTTCATAGAAAATCTTTGCAGTGAGGCAACATAAGATATAAGCACACCCTTGAATTTATAGAAATGTGATGGGGATTTCCCCATTGAGATTTATGATTCAAACAGGGATTATTGATGCAGATGTAAGAATTTATAATAAATTGTCTGCAAAGGTATGCTTAAAATAATATCATATGGAAAACACTGTTGTTTGTCTCAATATCGCCTTGTCAGTACAGTAACCCACTCTCTTAAATGCTGTCTTGACCACTGGTCATGAAGCTACAGTACCTGGCATGCATTGAACAAAAGAAAAAATGTTAACTGTAATATATAGGGTTGCTATAATTCAGTGAAAGTCTGTTTGGTTGAATGGATATAAATTGCCGAAAACAGTGATTAGAAATTACAAATTTAAATAGAATGTCCTTAATACCAAGAAAAAATATACAGCTTTCTTCAGTGGCAATATTCTCGTTTCTTACTCTTGTGTTTGCTTTCTCCGGCCAAAATAAAGCATTGCATAATGCTGAATCTTTACGTCAGATAAAGTACTGAAGAAGTATGATAGATGAGCTGATTTGTGAAGGCAAATAAGACTGGGAAGCCCCCAGTTGATTTGACAGTTCATTTTCAGGGAGGAGTATATTGCACACAAAAACCTGTCAGCCTTTGAAGAACCATGAGCATTTGCAGCTGTAGGTAATCCCGACTCTTTCAAATCTGTCAAAATCAAAGTGGTTGCAACAACTAAAGTTTCTGTACTGAAACCGGTTTGCACAAAACAGTAACATTGTATTTTGTGCAAAGTTTCTGATTATTTTCTTTAAATTGAAAGGAAAGTTTTAGCAAAACAAAGTTAAAAAACCTCCCCTCTCTTAAGTTATACTGTCATATATGTCAAAATATACTTGTTTAATTTTATGGGCCAAAACTTTTGTTAGTGGAGCAGTGAAATTTGGCATTCAGATTCCTGAGATGAAAATCATGGGCAATGTCAATTTTGGGAGTGATCCAATATGAAATGTGGCCAAAATTTAAAGGCTTTTATTGATTTTGAGATTATGCATTTTTGTTAAAAATTAAAAACCTTTTATAAAAACTTTTTATATGTTTATCACGGCTCCTAGATGTTTGGGACATGAAAACATTTTTTTTTCAGAGTTATGGACTGGCATTCTTTTTTGGTCACATTTGACCTTTAATCCTATTTCCAAGGTCAACTGTGTCTTCGTACCTGAAAAGCCATTATATATCACTAGCATATTTTCAATTTCCTCTGGTTTTAGGTTCTCTTTAAGATATTCTAAGCTAAATAAAATGATTGTATAACAAGTAATCTCTTACTTAATTTTTACAGTAACATCCATTTACTTTATTATATACAATTTTTTTCTTCGCTAGATGCTCACAACTGACAGAAGAGGACTGACATATACAGTCATAAATTATCACACATTAGTCCAGAGGGATTTCTTGTGACTTTTAGTTCAGTTTTAGCTTTGTGGGAAAAGTGTCAGAGAGTCATAAATTTTGAGATATGACTAACAGGATCCTGGTGTATAGAAGTGACCCAGGGGTAAACTGGGTGGCATGACTAGGAAATGGATCGTACTCTAAAGGTTCTAAAAATGATCCATAGAAGTGTCAGAGTTCCCAGACAGATTAATAATGCCTTCGGATATGGATTGATACAGAGTGGGTAAAGCCAGGCATCACTGATAAAAGCCAGGATTAGTCTAGTTATAAATAATCTAAAGACAGTAAGAGCACTTTGAGAGTGCAGATTTTAATAAAGGGGTCCCAGGATTAACTATCTTGCAGTGTAAAGGAATGCTTTCAAAAATAAATGGTTCAGTGCCAGCATTTCTGTTGTTTCTTGATGAGTTTTATTTGCTGTAAAAGCACAATTTTGTATTTTTTGCAGTTTTAAAAATGATGGGTGCAAAACTTACAAATTTTAAATAACTGTATTTATAACTGGTATATTAGTTAACAAAAAAACTCATTTATGTTAAAATGTACAAATTATATGAAATTTAGACAATTGGGGTTGATGAAACTTCATTATATTCCTGCATTAACAACACAAACATATTTTACTTGGTGACTGAGATACATGTACATCTGAGATAAAACAAAGCTTTCCCTGAAGCAGTTCATGAATTTTGAAAGGAATCAAACCATTTTCATAGTTAAGCGTCCCGCAAGGGACGCTTGTTTGTGTATGGGAGAGCTTCTGGCTCCGCCGGCTCCGCATTTTGTTTTCCTTATAACTCTGTAACCGTTTGGCGGATTCTTTTCAAATTTGGCAGGTTTAGGCAGTAGCCTTGGGGAATTTTTTTGAATATGCTGCAGTGACATTTCAACCAATCAGAGAGGTCACATGACCAAAAATGTCTTTTTTCGATGGGGAAGCTTGTCCGGATGATAACTTGAAAGGAATTTTATCAATTCACCTGAAACTTGGCAAATACATTCATTCTATTAAAATCTGGAAATCATTAGATTTTGGCATTGATTGGTCAAGAAATGGCCGAGTAATTAATGATTAATTAATCATTACGAATTTTCCAAATAAGGAAAACACAAAAATGCTTATATCTCGAAAACCATGCTAGATAGAGCGATTTCGACGAAATTTTTGACCCGCAGGGTATCTCTGCGGAGTAGTTTTCCCAATTTTCAAAAAATTTTGTCTCGCCCAAAATGGCGGCCATTTTGAATTTTCGAAATTTTCGCAAAAATTGCAAAACACAAAAATGCTTATATCTCAAAAACCGTGCTAAATAGAGCAATTTCGACAAAATTTTTGACCCGCAGGATATCTCTCCAGAGTACTTTTCCCAATTTTCAAAAAATTTTTGTCTCGCCAAAAATGGAGGCCATTTTGAATTTTCGAAATTTTCGCAAAAATTGCAAAACACAAAAATGCTTATATCTCGAAAACCATGCTAGATAGAGCGATTTCGACGAAATTTTTGACCCACAGGGTATCTCTGCAGAGTAGTTATCCCAATTTTGAAAAAAATTTTGTCTCGCCAAAGATGGCGGCCATTTTGAATTTTCGAATTTTTCGCAAAAATTGCAAAACATAAAAATGCTTATATCTCGAAAACCCTGCTAGATAGAGCGATTTCGACGAAATTTTTGACCCACAGGGTATATCTGCAGAGTAGCCATGCCAATTTTCAAAAAAATTTTGTCTCGCCAAAAATGGCGGCCATTTTGAATTTTCGAATTTTTCGCAAAAATTGCAAAACATAAAAATGCTTATATCTCAAAAACCCTGCTAGATAGAGCGATTTCGACGAAATTTTTGACCCGCAGGGTATCTCTGCAGAGTAGCCATGTCAATTTTCAAACAAAAAATTTCTTGCAAAAAATGGCGGCCATTTTGAATTTTCGAATTTTTCGCAAAATTGCAAAACACAAAAATGCTTATATCTCGAAAACCGTGCTAGATAGAGCGATTTCGACGAAATTTTTGACCCACAGGGTATCTCTGCAGAGTAGCCATGCCAATTTCAAAAAAATTTTGTCTTGCCAAAAATGGCGGCCATTTTGAATTTTCGAATTTTTGCGCAAAAATTGCAAAACACAAAAATGCTAATATTTCGAAAACCGTGCTACATAGAGCGATTTCGACGAAATTTTTTATCTTCAGGGTATCTCTGCAGAGCAGCTATCCCAAAGAGCTTTCACTTGGTGAAGTTTCAGACCCATAGCTAATTGCTCACCTACTCAAAAAGAGTAAATGCGAATTACCTCTAAAAGTATTGCAGATGGCCAATTTTTCTCAAATAACTCATTCACCTACTTTTGGAAGAGCTTTCACATGGTGAAGTTTCAGACCCATAGCCAATTACTCACCTACTCAAAATGAGTAAATGCGAATTATCTCTAAAAGTATTGCAGATAGCCAATTTTTCTCAAATAACTCATTCACCTACTTTTGGGAGAGCTTTCACATGGTGAAGTTTCAGACCCATAGCTAATTATTTACCTACTCAAAATGAGTAAATGCTAATTATCTCTAAAAGTATTGCGGATACCCAATTTTTATCAAATAACTCATTCATCTACTTGTGGGAGAGCTTTCACATGGTGAAGTTTCAGACCCATAGCTAATTACTCACCTACTCAAAATGAGTAAATGCGAATTATCTCTAAAAGTATTGCAGATAGCCAATTTTTCTCAAATAACTCATTCACCTACTTTTGGGAGAGCTTTCACTTGGTGAAGTTTCAGACCCATAGCTAATTACTCACCTACTCAAAATGAGTAAATGCGAATTATCTCTAAAAGTATTGCAGATAGCCAATTTTTCTCAAATAACTCATTCACCTACTTTTGGGAGAGCTTTCACTTGGTGAAGTTTCAGACCCATAGCTAATTACTCTTCTACTCAAAATGAGTAAATGCGAATTATCTCTAAAAGTATTGCAGATAGCCAATTTTTCTCAAATAACTCATTCACCTACTTTTGGGAGAGCTTTCACTTTGTGAAGTTTCAGACCCATAGCTAATTACTCACCTACTCAAAATGAGTAAATGCGAATTATCTCTAAAAGTATTGCAGATAGCCAATTTTTCTCAAATAACTCATTCACCTACTTTGGGGAGAGCGTTCACTTGGTGAAGTTTCAGACCCATAGCTAATTACTCACCTACTGAAAATGAGTAAATGTGAATTATCTCTAAAAGTATTGCAGATAGCCAATTTTTCTCAAATTAATCATTCACCTACTTTTGGGAGAGCTTTCACTTGGTGAAGTTTCAGACCCATAGCTAATTACTCGTCCACTCAAAATGAGTAAATGCGAATTATCTCTAAAAGTATTGCAGATAGCCAATTTTTCTCAAATAACTCATTCACCTACTTTTGGGAGAGCTTTCACTTTGTGAAGTTTCAGACCCATAGCTAATTACTCACCTACTCAAAATGAGTAAATGCGAATTATGTCTAAAAGTATTGCAGATAGCCAATTTTTCTCAAATAACTCATTCACCTACTTTTGGGAGAGCTTTCACTTGGTGAAGTTTCAGACCCATAGCTAATTACTCACCTACTCAAAATGAGTAAATGCTAATTATCTGTAAAAGTATTGCGGATACCCAATTTTTCTCAAATAACTCATTCACCTACTTTTGGGAGAGCTTTCACTTGGTGAAGTTTCAGACCCATAGCTAATTACTCACCTACTCAAAATGAGTAAATGCGAATTATCTCTAAAAGTATTGCAGACAGCCAATTTTTCTCAAATTAATCATTCACCTACTTTTGGGAGAGCTTTCACTTGGTGAAGTTTCAGACCCATAGCTAATTACTCGTCTACTCAAAATGAGTAAATGCGAATTATCTCTAAAAGTATTGCAGATAGCCAATTTTTCTCAAATAACTCATTCACCTACTTTTGGAAGACCTTTCACACACGAAAATGAAAAATTGTGAATATCTCGGAAAAGCTATTTCTTCTGCTTTAATGCTCGGCCGGAGATACACACCACGGCAGTGGTCTTGACAAATTTTTGTCTCCCCAAAAATGGTGGCCATTTTGAATTTTCAAAGTTTTTGCAAAACATAAAAATGCTTATATCTCGAAAACCGTGCTATATGGAGCGAACTCAACAAAATTTTGGACCTGCTGGGTATCTCTGCAGAGTAGCCATGCCAATTTTCAAAATATTTTTGTCTCGCCCAATATAGCGGACATTTTTAATTTTTTTTATTTTTTGCAAAACACAAAAATGCTTATATCTTGAAAACCGTGCTAGATAGAGCAGACTGCGCTGACTTTGGTTGCCACAACAGTATAAGGCTAGAAACGAAGCATTTTCTTAATACTTTAGCACTCACCTTTATATCCTTTTCGGGACGCTTTGTTTTTGCTATGCAAAAACATTATCTTTTTTTTTTGCGAGCGATCCTCTAGTTTCTTTTGGCAAGAGTGGCTAACCACCTTCTCATTATCCATCAGTATTCTGCTTTTACCATTCTTTTCTATACATTTTTGTTTTGTAAATTGCACTTCCAGAATGAATGCTAAATGTAATATTTTTGGATTTTGCCAAAGTACTAATTAAAATATTATTGATGAAAAGTAGTATTTTTCTCCTTTAGACGTAGCAAATATCTTGTGAGTTTCTATATGTATCTACATAATTTTTTTGTGTTTTTTGTTCTATCAGAGAGAAAAAGCAATTGAACAAATTTATAAACTTACCTTAACAACCTCCTTGTCTCACATTATTATAATTGCGACCAAGATTTACTGATTTGTTCGCTGCCTCATTGTTTTATTTTGCACTAAATAGTCGTTGCCTTGTCCTCACGAATGCTTGTCAATTTGTTTGTCAATAAAGTTTGAATTAACGATTGCCCTTACCTTGAATGAAACTAAAATTACTACAATAACTATAAATCTCGTTAAACTTTGTTATACTTCTTGTTTAATCCTGGCAGTAAATGTCAGATGGAACATCCGCTCCTCAGTGTTGTATATATTACTTTAATAGATGAGATCAGTCGAATGTCACGCAACATTAACAGACATTTAATCAATCCTGTTTAACTTGTTGATAAAAATTTAAATGAACTGATACCCACCAGGCCATTCTAAATTAGGGAACTTGTTTTGTTGTAAAGTAAAAAAAGACGTGTGTGTGTAGCAGAAATGCAGTTGTCAATGCATTGGTTTCTTTAGTTTTCTACACCAATTCACAGCCTTAAAGTATGATTTGAAGAATACTGGTATTTTCAACAAAATGACTAAATTTCTTTGGAGTTTAGATAAAAATCCAATTTCCTCTGGAAGATTGAATCTTCAGGAAAAAAACAAGCAGATAAATACAAAGATAATTCTTGAGCAGATATTTTATGAGACAAGGATCTTACCTAAGCTCCTGCCTGTGAGTGTGGTGTGCACTAGCATCCTGACTGTAGCATTGATAAATACTTCCCATAAATCTCATAATCTTAATTATGGTCAGCATATCATGTGCCATAGTGTTGCCGAAGGAAAACCAGTTCTCAAGTTGTCGTTTGACTGTGTCAGTATTGGTTAGGTTGAAATGAAATGAAGTGATTTTAGGTTTTCCACAATTATATTGAGATAGGGAATGCCAACAGAAATAGTTGAATTTATATTGGAGGTATTTTGATCAAAGAACTTCTGATTAAATGAAGAAGAAATGATAACTTTAGTACTTTCCACATTTCTACCTGTAAGGTGTGGATGGTTTTTAATGTGAGTTTTTCTGTTTGAAATAGAGTTTTTTGTTATATGTAGATTTTGTGTTTTTTTATCCTTTTCCCTCAGCCTGTGATCATAAAATTCACTTGTAACACTAAGCCCAGACCAATCTACTTCAATAATCAGTGGAATCCTGTGATCTATCTTCTCTTTGAACAAGACCATTTGGCTTTATTTAGCAGCAGAGTGTACAATAGGTTGTAACAGTCAAAAAAAGTTATTTGTAACAGGTTAAAGATTGGTCATAGCTCCCTAGAATGCCTGTTCAATTTCTGCAAGTATGGTTTACAATAGGTTTACGATTAGAAATAATAAAAAATGCATGATCCAGGGTATAGTTTATGATGTGTTTAAGATGGGTTCACAATGTTTAAGATAATATATTATTTACCCGATAGCTTCCCGATTGATGTTGCAGTTGCCCCAGAAAATCTTCTGATAGGTTTGCAATAGTTTCCTGATTGATCCTTTTGGTTTATGAGTCCCTTAAAATGTAACAAATAGGTTTACGATCACAAAAAGATTGCTGTATGACTTTAAAATAGGTTTAAGATCACTGAAGAATGACCTTACGATGGGTTTATGATGCAATATATCTGATATGGATCAGGAGTTGTTTGCGATAATTTCAAGGCAGTTTGAAATTCTCGTAAACTGTTACTGATGCACTCCCGAGTGCTGTAATCATGAACCTATCAGGAAGTACCATATTTTCTGTACACGATAGGTTTACGAAGGCTTTAAGATCATAAACATGTAAAACATTCAGGTTCCAATTGCTGAAAATTGACAATCGGGAGCAGAGTTTATGATGTATCGCCGAAATGGAATAGCCCGATAAAAATTTGTTGTAACTGCCTAATGACTGAAAATATTGGATCTTAGTTCTCAAGAAACCAGTGCTTACTTGTATTTTTTTTTTAGACATCTTGAATACTTTCGATAGTCATTAACAATTGCCATGATTTAACATTCCCAGCCTTCATTTGTAAAAACATTAATCATACGATCAATATGGACATTATCGGAGATGGCAGTGGAACAGGGGTAATATTTCAAGGTCAAGTAAGTTATGCCTTAGCTTACAGAATTAAAGTAGGGAAATTGGATCCATATAGCATCTGTCATTCTTTCATTATAAACTGGTCAAGCATGTTCTGCTTTCACGAAGAATTCTACAAGGGGATGGAGATGTGAAGAAAGGCTTTCATCTGAAAGGTACCTTCACAAGTCATGATTAATTTACTTTTTACCAGTTCAATGTTAATATTTTTTCTTAGTTCATATATTTACAATTAATGCAAGATTTGTACAGTATTTTAATTTATACCTTATTCCTTCCTCAAGTCTATACCATGCCAGACTCTTCAGAATTGATATGACTACTTTAATGTAATAAATCCTTCTTGAGTTTATTGTTGCAAATGCACTGATTTGTTGGCTAAAACTCTGCCAAAAAATATTCTTAAAATTTATTTATGAAAGAGACATGGGGGTGACAGAGAGGCATGTTCTGTGAAAGAAAAGTCAGCATCAAACCACACACCAACGTTTTTGACAATGTCAGTAGGATGGAGAAAACTTCTAAGAATATTGACAGGAAAATGGGGGGAGAGTTTCTGACATTGAGACTTGGAACCAAAAACATTAAATTCAGTTTTTACCCCACAGCTCTTAAGGTCTGTCAGGGTATTGTTTTCACCCATGGCGGGCGGTCGGGCGACGGGAAAAAGTTTGTCCAAGCTGTATCTCAGAAAGCGTAAGGTGTAGAAAGTTGATACTTGGCAGGGACATTGGTTGGGGGTTGTAGGTGTGCAACGTCATGGTGTGACCTTGATTTGACCTCTGACCTTGCCGTAGGGACCTTGATCTTTAAAATTTTGTCCAGACAATATCTCTGAAACCGTAAAGTGTAGGAAATTGATAGTTGGTAGGGGCATTGTAGGTAGGGGTTGTAGGTGTGCATCATAATTTTTATTTTATTGCGAAAAATACACTTACCATTTCCTGACCATAGCTATTTGTTGGTGCCATCCAACTCACTGGCCAACGTTGAGAAACGTTTTATACTACCTTAAGAAGCCAGTGAGTGAGTGTGGAAGTAGGAAGCCCCCCAATGGTCATGTGACCACGCCAATAGGCGCCATTCATTGTTTTTGTTGGCCATCCTTGAGTGTGGATGTGTTTTGGAAATATTCGTTTTTTGTGGAAGTTTTGTGGATTTATTGTGGATTGTGTTTGTTCTGAGGTAAGGCATCTGTTTTAACAATGTCTACTCAGGATAAAGTTAAGAAGGGACAAAGGAAAAGTTCTTTTTGTGGCCATTTTATGGCAGATTGGGACGACCACCATTATTGTCCTAAATGCAGAGATGACTATAAGGGTGACGACCCCTGTGCTAATTCTTCAGATTGCCTTGTTTGTTCCTCGTTTTCTGAAGAACAGAAGAAGAAAATTAAAAATAGGAACAGATATAAAAGCAAGAAGGATCAGAATTCTTCTGTTTTTGTGGATAACAATAAAGAGGTGAACATTGATGATTCTTTGTTGGATGAGGACGAATCTGCGGCTTCTGTGGCTTCTCAAGCTATTTCTTCTCAAAAGAATAAGTCTTTAGAAGACAAGTTGGACAGGTTTTTTACTCAATTTGCTTCTTTTTCTCAAAGACTGCAGAATTTAGAGCAGAAAGGGACTGAAACTGTCAGCAGTCGTAACTCTGGCAGGGACAGTTTACAGGTTGCTAAGCAACCGGTGGAGATTTCTAAAGCTTCGGCTTCTGCCAGTTCGTCTGTGCTTCCCGGTCGACTGGAGAGAAGGTCAGCCACTCTGACTAGGACAGAGTTTGAACAGCAAGCTTCGGCTTCTCACACTCATCAGGAAACCGGTTTGGTTTCTTCTAGGAAGAGGACTTTGTCTCAATCTTCTGAGGAACTGGATCCGGATGTGGAACAAGGTGAAATTACCTCTTTGGAGGATGATTCTCCAGCTTATTCTGAGACTTTAGAAACCATTAAAAAGTTTACTGATTAATGATGTTATCTTGCTATTGAATTGTCTTGTTTTAATTCTTTATCTTTACATACATTTTCCTTCTCTTAGATGTTATTTTCTCTACCTAACATCATTTTGACCTTAATATAACTGACACTGCTCTGAAAGTATCCCAATCTTTGTACTGTTTCACTACTTCTATATCTCATGGTGTTGAAAACTATTTCCCCAGGCTGTGGGGTACGGGCATCTCTGATGCTATTTTATCAGGGTTGAATTTCAATTTAGTAAGAGACATCTATTGTTGTACTTCCTTCACAGCACAGTGAGAGCAGCAGAAGCATTCTTGTGAGATAGATGGACATATATAGCTGGGTGTCGTCTGCGTAGAATTGAAATTTTATGTCAGGATGGAGGCCAATGATTTTACTTAGTGGAGCTGTACAAAGGGAAAATAACGGTGGACACAGCACAGAACCTTGGGGAACGGCATAAATGAGCTTGCATACTTCAGATAGTGTAGAATCTATCTTAATGACCTGACAAGGATTGCTCAAGTAGGAGGCAAACCACTTAAGGACTGTTCGGCCAAGACCAAACCAGGATGTAAGATAGCCAAGGAGAGAATTATGATCAATAGTGTCCATTCAATGGAAAGGAGAGAAAAGTTGGGGTTGGGTGACAATGCAAGCATGGGCATATAGCTGAAAACCAGAAAAACCAGTACACATAAGAAGATTAAACGGCATATCTCACCATATTACAAAATAGTATATTTAATTTAACAATCCTGGTGTCTGAAATCCCAGCATTTGTGTTTATAAATTAATATATCAGCTCATCACAGTTCAGACAACCAATCAAATGTATTGTACTTGCAACTTCTGTATATGTTGAATTTTAACATTTATTATGTGGTGATATTTACGTTTTTGCACTTTTTAAAAATGTACACGTTTTGTAACATTAAGCAGATAAAAATTAAGTAAAATATGCATAAAAAGTCTTCATACAATCTGGACTTCCCATATATTTTGTTGGGAAGAGTGGGGATTTACACGTACTTAATGTATTTTGGGGGTGGGCCATAATGCAAACATTGGTGCTTTAGCAGATGATTTCGGTAGTAATAAGAAAACCCTGATAAATGTTTTATTGATAACATATACCACTTAATTAGCTCTATTATAGAGGTTGTATTTTTAGGTTCATTCATTTGTTTGTTTGTATGTCCGTGTTTGCAATTAGTCCGAAACTAATTAACACATCTTTATGATTTTTTTATCTGGGTCTAACCATTGGAAGAAGTGAAGTTTTGGGAAAGTTTTGTATCAGTGGATATAACAAATTCCCAAATTTTTATACATTTTCAATGATTTTCATGGTCATACTGACCTTTTATTTCAGTTAAGATATAGTAAAAGCAGTCTAAATTTGGGTGAAATTACAATATTGGTATACTCGGCTGCATGGGAGGATGTCGGCACTCTATGAGTGCTTTGTAGTTATAATGTTATGCTATCTTACAATTAAAAAATAAACTCTTTAAGTTTGACCCTTCTAGGCTTCTGTAAAATATTCTTTTTGATGGAATTCGAAAATTACATTTGGTACTGTTAACGACTTGCCATCAGATGTACCTCCCAGGACAACAACCTGTGATCCAGGGCTCAGAAACAAAAACATATTTCAAGATATAACAACCAGTTTTATGACCTTTTTGGGGCATTGCCTAAGCAGGTCTGAACTTTTAGCACTTTATTTTCTTGAGACCCAGATTCTTTTGAACTTTCAATAGAGTGTATTGGATTGATGTGACATTTACTTTAGGAGGGGTGATTGTGTTATCATAGCAGGACACCTTGTGTAAGGTAGTTTACATTTTCTTTGCTGAATTTAGAATAAATCACCAGTACATCATCTTCATCCACTGTCAGTGTTTCTGCTGTTAAGTAGGCTGTATGTGTATAATTGGGCTTTGACACATTTCCCAATGAATAGGTCCATTTTTAAAAACATCTCCAGATGAACACTATACAAAGAATTGTCCATAGTTTCCTCATAAATATGTTGTGTTGTGTTATAATGGTCACAGGGCTTAACATAGTTCTGTATAGTTCTAATGTGGCAAAATGTGTCATTTAACGCTCGACGATAGGAGAGGGTTATTGTGATCAGTTTGTTTCTGTCTTTCTGTCTGTCTGTCTGTCTGTGCACCGTTTTGCCCTTATAACTCAAAAACTATAACATCAATCAAGCTCAAATTTGGTGGGCAGATACTTCCTGGGGTACAGACGAATTCTTCCAAATTTGGTGTAATTTGTTTGAAAAGTAAAGTCAGGAGAGAGTTTTTCTTATTTTCAATTGGGCATATATAGAGAAATCTGATTCTACTCATCACTTACCTAAATCAATATTTTGCTTTCTGATGATGTCATTACATAATGATGTCACAATACAATTGTCATTGTGAGGTCACAAACACTGTTATTGATTCTTGTCCTTTGTTAAAGATATTTCTTCTCATTTTATGTCTCATTTTATTGAAATAAAGATAATCAAGAGAGTGGTGGTGTATTCATCAGTTTTATTAATTATATCCCCAGACGAAAGTCGGGGATATATTGGATTCAGGTCCGTCGCGCCCCCGCCGCCGCCGCCGCCGCCGCCGCCGTAGAAATTTCCTTGTGGACGCGATAACTCAAAAACAAATTAATATTTTTTTTTCAAACTTGGTACACATGTTAAGGGTGCCCAAAGGAAGATCCCTATTTTAAGGTGACCTTAAACTCCCAGTAAAAAAGAACTTATGGCCACCTTAAGGTCAGAAATTGCACTTTTGGCCACTTAGAGCCCTGTAGGTCACAAACTATGATGCTCAGCTGGCTGAAATTTTACCTGACAAACACATTAATATGTTCTTAGTACATGTGCCGAAAATCACGACTTTAAGTTGAGGAGAAAATTGTGTTTGAGGCTCATAAATACCCCCACTTAGGGATTTTTTGCTATACTTTTCACATATTTTGCCCTATAATTTGGAAGTGGTAATTCTGATGAGTCTCAAACTGCGCTAGGTATAACTTTGATATGTAATCCTCGTCTGTAGAAAATTTTAGGGCTGTAGGTTTACCCAAAGGGGTCGACTTAAGGTCTCAAAAGTGCCCACAGAGACCCAATTTATGCACTTTTTGCCACTTTCAAGCACTGTAGCTTTCAAACTATGTCTCTCATCTAAGCTAAATATCATCTGGGAATATATCTATGTGTTTTCTTATATGTGCCCCAACATTTAGGCCTTTAATAGACAGTTAACCTGTGTATCAGGACCATAAACACCCACCCGAGTGACCCTTATAAGACATTTTTCACATCTTTTTCCCTGTAACTTGGAAATGGTAAGTCTGAGAAGTTTCAAACTGTATTAGATATATATTCTGTGTGTAATCTTAGTATGTAACAGATTTTAAGTCTGAAGCTTTAATTTTGAAGGTCAAATTGAGGTCTCTAAAAGGCTCCCAAAGACCCAATATTTGGACTTTTTGCTACTTTTAAGCCCTGTGACTGTTAAACTATGTGACTGATAGAGCTCAAATCCTATCTGGGAAGATATTAGTATGTTATTTTTATATGTGCCAAAAATTAAGGCTTTAAGAAGACATTTAACCTGTGTATGAGGACCATAAATCCCCACCCGAGTGACCATTTTTAGACATTTTTCACATATTTTTCCCTGTAACTTGGAAATGGTAAGTCTAAGAAGTTTTAAACTGTATTAGATGCATATTCTATGTGTAATCTTAGTATGTGACAAATTTTAAGTCTGAAGCTTTAATTTGAAGGCCACATTTAGGTCTCTAGAAGGCCCCATAAAGACCCAGTAGTTGGACTTTTTGCCAATTTTAAGGCCTGTGACTGTTAAACTATGTGACTGATAGAGCTGAAATCTCATCTGGGAATACATTATTATGTTCTTTTTACATGTGCCAAAAATCAAGGCTTCAAGTAGACATTTAACCTGTGTATGAGGACCTTAAACACCCACCTGAGTGACCCTTTTAAGACATTTTTCACATATTTTGCTCTGTAACTTGGAAATGGTAAGTCTCAGAAGTTTCAAACTTTATTAGATACATATTCTATGTGTAATCTTAGTATGTAACAAATTTTAAGTCTGAAGCTTTAATTTGAAAGCCACATCGAGATCTCTAAAAGGCCCACAGAGACCCAATATTTGGACTTTTTACCACCTTTAAGCCCTGTGACTGTTAAACTATGTGATTGATGGAGCTGAAATCCCATCTGGGAATACATTATTATGTCCTTTTTACATGTGCCGAAAATCAAGGTTTTTAGTAGACATTTAACCTGTGTATGAGGGCCATAGACACTCGCCCAAGTGCCTTTTTTGACATTTTTTCCGTATTTTGCCCTGTTATTTGGAAATGCTTAGTGTGACAAGTCTTAAACTGTATTATATATAATTTTTGTTTGTTATGTATGTCCCCCAAAAAGTTTCAGATCTGTAGTTTAATTGCTAAGGTCTCTTTAACAATTGTAAAATGCCCACAGAAACCCAATTTATGGACATTATGCCACTTTAAAGCCCAGTAACTGTCAAACTATGTGGGTTATAGAGCTGAAATCTTTGAATTTTTCAAAGGAAATGCCTGTCTATTTAAATTTTGATTATTAATAATGTTATGGCTATCTTAGTCTTTTAAGAACTTATTTTTGTGTGTTATACCTCTGCTTGCTGAGTTTTTAACTTTTTAAAATGAAACTGGTTAAACATATTCAAGTAGACAAAATGGACACTTTAAGTGAGCTTTAAGTCCCAATATTAATGAAATTATATCCTTATGTAGTAAAACTAGGGGATTTTTAACCCTCAACTAGCCCAGTTTTATTCAACTTGCCTCAGTTAATTTTGACACAGCTCCTACAGTTATGAACTCATTTCAGTTGATAATCACATACTTAAAATTCTCAATTCTTTTTGTATTTGAGTACCCCTTTTATATAGATTGTTTGTTTACCATTTATCCCCACCTCTGGGACCTCCAGCTATATTGAGCGACACTAAATAAACAAAGGTATTTAATGATATCAGATGAGAAACAAAGAACTCAATGGGGTTGCAGATCTTGTGTAATAGTGAGAGAGGTGTGGAGAAGGGGAGAGGGGTGGGGGTGGGAGGTAGTGGGCTTCATTACATATAACACAAAGGGGAGTCAGAACTGAGATTGTGTCACATATTTAGGTTGCATATATATGGACCACATATATAGGTATAGAGGAAATGAATAACTGAAAACAATTTGCAAATTGTAAAAATAATATAATAAAATAATAATATAAATAATTTGTTTTTAAATAATATTTTATTTGTGAACAAATATAGAAACAGATATGCGCTTTTGGGATTATGAATTTTAGAATGGACATTGAATCATCAATCATTTAAATACTTTGAAGGAAGATTGAAAAGTATGATGAGTTGAGCTAAAATAATATTTTATTTGTCAACAAATATAGAAACAGATATGCTCTTTTGGGATTATTATTTTAGAATGGACATTCAATCATCAATCATTTAAATACTTTGAAAATAGGTTTAGAGTTATCATTGCAGGAAGATTGAAAATATAATTTGAGTTATGTATTCGGCGTCTGGGGATACACCATCTTCCTTGGGAAGATATAAACAGAGTAGATTGATGTGCTGAAGTTCATATAATAATGGGTAATTATGTTTTAAAAAATTCCCGATCAAAACCTGTGGCGTGAGGGATGACCTGTCTGGGGATATGTTGGCGCCGAGTTGGCCCAATCTAGTTTCTTTTTTCATTTTCCTTTTTTTTTTCTTTCAATTTCTTGACAGTCCATTACAAAAAGTTTACCTATCTATCTGTTTTTGGTGTTTAGATTACTCCAAAACTAATGAACACATCTTTATATTTTTTGGTGGGTAGCACCTATCCAAAGAAAAAAATTATTAATTTGGGGAAAGATCTGGATCATATTTTAGACACAAAAAATCATGAATTTTCAGAGGTCCTATTTTCAATGTATTTTTAATGACTTTAGCTTTCTACTTGATATTTCTTCAAAAGTAATGAACAAATTTTGATGATAATTTTTATGTCGTCACTCTGCGGCGTGGGCATACGCGTCCACGTGAACAACTTCTTCTCCAAAACTACAAGCCTAGAGACATGCTGTTTTTTTTTAAAAGATACCTTATCTATCGAGGATGAAAAAGTGTTCAAGGCATGCAAATCTGTCTGTTCGTCTGTTTGCTTGAGACATTACAAGGGAGGTGCCCCTACCAAAAGTGTGAAAATTTCAACACTTTATCACAATTTTCTCAGTGACTATTGCAGGGATTTCTCTCATATCTTGCATATATGTACTAGGCCAGAGGTAGATTTTCTTGTGTGAGTATGAGACCTGGATCTGTCTTATTTTTTTTTAATAAATTTTTTTAATAATTTTTAATGCATTAAAATTCATGAAATCATGCACTAAATCACTTACAACTTGAAAAGTGTTGCATTTAGAGCATTTTGTTAAAATATGTTATTCAGCTACTTTTTATGTCAGCTGACTTGTCAGTCAGCTGACATTATGTCGTCACTCTGCGGCGTGGGCGTACGCGTACGCGTCCGCGTACGCGTCCGCGTCCGCGTCCGCGTGAACAACTTCTCCTCCAAAACTACAAGGCCTAGAGACGTGCTGTTTTTTTTAAAAGATACCTTATCTATCGAGGATGAAAAATTGTTCAAGGCATGCAAATCTGTCTGTTCGTCTGTTTGCTAGAGACATTACAAGGGGGGTACCCCCACCAAAAGTGTGAAAATTTCAACACTTAATCACAATTTTCTCAGTGACTATTGCAGGGATTTCTCTCATATCTTGCATATATGTACTAGGCCACAGGTAGATTCTCTTGTGTGAGTATGAGACCTGGATCTGTCTTACTTTTTTTTTAATAAATTTTTTTAATAATTTTTAATGCATTAAAATTCATGAAATCATGCACAAAATCATTTATAACTTGAAAAGTGTTGCATTTAGAGCATTTTGTTAAAATATGTTATTCAGCTACTTTTTTCATAGCTACAATATGGTGAGTAAGTTGGGTGCCTGTCTCAATAGCTAAGTGAGTAATAGCTACTTTTGGGCTTTTCAGCAACTTCCATCATGAGTAAAATCACTTGTAACTTAAAAACTATTGCATTTAGAGAATTTCGTATAAATATGTTATTCAGCTACTTTTGGGTCAGCTATAACATAGTAAAATTTTAGACCTGTAGCTCATGGCATAGCTGAGTAATAGCTACTTTTAGGTTATCACTGTTGAGTAAATCGCTTATAACTTCAAAACTATTGCATTTAGAGAATTTCGTATAAATATGTTATTCAGCTACTTTTGGGTCAGCTATAACATAGTAAAATTTCAGACCTGTAGCTCATGGCATAGCTGAGTAATAGCTACTTTGAGGTTATCACTGTTGAGTAAATCGCTTATAACTTGGAAACTATTGCATTTACAGTATTTTGTTTCAATATGTTATTCACCTATTTTGGGATCAGCTATAACATAGTGAAGTTTCAGATCTGTGGCTCATTGCATAGCTGAGTAATAGCTACTTTGAAGTTCTCACTATTGAGTAAATCACTTGTAACTTAAAACCTATTGCATTTAGAGAATTTCGTATAAATATGTTATTCAGCTATTTTTGGGCCAGCTATAACATAGTAAAATTTCAGATCTGTAGGTCATGGCATAGCTGAGTAATAGCTACTTTAAAGTTCTCACTATTGAGTAAATCAGTTGTAATTGGAAAACTATTGCATTTAGAGTATTTCGTATAAATATGTTATTCAGCTACTTTTGGGTCAGCTATAACACAGTAAAATTTCAGACATGTAGCTCATGGCATAGCTGAGTAATAGCTACTTTTAGGTCATCACTATTGAGTAAATCAGTTGTAATTGCAAAACTATTGCATTTAGAGAATTTCGTATAAATATGTTATTCAGCTACTTTTGGGCCAGCTATAACATAGTGAAATTTCAGATCTGTAGGTCATGGCATAGCTGAGTAATAGCTACTTTGAAGTTCTCACTATTGAGTAAATCAGTTGTAACTTGAAAACTATTGCATTTACAGTATTTTGCTTAAATATGTTGTTCACCTACTTTTGGGTCAGCTATAACATAGTAAAATTTCAGACCTGTAGCTCATTGCATAGCTGAGTAATAACTACTTTGAGGTTCTCACTATTGAGTAAATCAGTTGTAATTGCAAAACTATTGCATTTAGAGAATTTAGTATAAATATGTTATTCAGCTACTTTTGGGTCAGCTATAACATAGTAAAATTTCAGACCTGTAGCTCATGGCATAGCTGAGTAATAGCTACTTTTAGGTCATCACTATTGCGTAAATCAGTTGTAACTTGAAAACTATTGCATTTACAGTATTTTGCTTAAATATGTTGTTCACCTACTTTTGGGTCAGCTATAACATAGTAAAATTTCAGACCTGTAGCTCATGGCATAGCTGAGTAATAGCTACTTTGAGGTTATCACTGTTGAGTAAATCGCTTATAACTTGGAAATTATTGCATTTAGAGTATTTTGTTTCAATATGTTATTCACCTATTTTGGGGTCAGCTATAACATAGTGAAGTTCCAGACCTGTGACTCATTGCATAGCTGAGTAATAGCTACTTTGAAGTTCTCAATGTTGAGCAAATCACTTATAATTTGAAAACTATTGCATTTAGAGAATTTCGTATAAATATGTTATTCAGCTACTTTTGGGTCAGCTATAACATAGTAAAATTTCAGACCTGTAGCTCATGGCATAGCTGAGTAATAGCTACTTTGAGGTTATCACTGTTGAGTAAATCGCTTATAACTTGGAAACTATTGCATTTACAGTATTTTGTTTCAATATGTTATTCACCTATTTTGGGGTCAGCTATAACATAGTGAAGTTTCAGATCTGTGGCTCATTGCATAGCTGAGTAATAGCTACTTTGAAGTTCTCACTATTGAGTAAATCACTTGTAACTTAAAACCTATTGCATTTAGAGAATTTCGTATAAATATGTTATTCAGCTACTTTTGGGCCAGCTATAACATAGTAAAATTTCAGATCTGTAGGTCATGGCATAGCTGAGTAATAGCTACTTTAAAGTTCTCACTATTGAGTAAATCAGTTGTAATTGGAAAACTATTGCATTTAGAGTATTTCGTATAAATATGTTATTCAGCTACTTTTGGGTCAGCTATAACACAGTAAAATTTCAGACATGTAGCTCATGGCATAGCTGAGTAATAGCTACTTTTAGGTCATCACTATTGAGTAAATCAGTTGTAACTTGAAAACTATTGCATTTACAGTATTTTGCTTAAATATGTTGTTCACCTACTTTTGGGTCAGCTATAACATACTAAAATTTCAGACCTGTAGCTCATTGCATAGCTGAGTAATAACTACTTTGAGATTCTCACTATTGAGTAAATCAGTTGTAATTGCAAAACTATTGCATTTAGAGAATTTCGTATAAATATGTTATTCAGCTACTTTTGGGCCAGCTATAACATAGTGAAATTTCAGATCTGTAGGTCATGGCATAGCTGAGTAATAGCTACTTTGAAGTTCTCACTATTGAGTAAATCAGTTGTAATTGGAAAACTATTGCATTTACAGAATTTCGTATAAATATGTTATTCAGCTACTTTTGGGTCAGCTATAACATAGTAAAATTTCAGACCTGTAGCTCATGGCATAGCTGAGTAATAGCTACTTTTAGGTCATCACTATTGAGTAAATCAGTTGTAACTTGAAAACTATTGCATTTACAGTATTTTGCTTAAATATGTTATTCACAGACGTTTTGGTCAGCTATAACATAGTGAAATTGCAGACCTCTATGTCATGGCATAGCTGAGCAATAGCTTCTTTCAGGTTCTCACTGTTGAGTAAATCATTGTATCCAACCTATAGGAAATCATGGGCTGGGAATCTGTTAATATGGTCCGATTTGACCTTGGAACCCTCCTTCAAGGTCAAATGAGGATAGCCAAACATAAAAGTGCTTATAACTCACTTATTATTGGTCCTAGAGGTTTGGAATGAAAACCAACCTATAGAAAATCATGAGCTGGGAATTTTTTCGTGTGGTCGGATTTCACCTTGGACCCCTCCTTCAAGGTCAAATGAGGATAGCCAAACTTAAAAGTGCTTATAACTCGCTTATTATTGGTCCTAGAGGTTTGGAATGGAAAACCAACCTATAGAAAATCATGGGCTGGGAATCTTTTGGTGTGGTCAGATTTCACCTTAGACCCCTCCTTCCAGGTCAAACGAAGATAGCCAAACTTAGAGTGCTTATAACTCGCGTATTATTGGTCTTGGAGGTTTGGGATGGTAAACCAACATATAGGAAATCATGGGCTGGGATTCTTTTGGTGTGGTCAGATTTGACCTGGGACCCCTCCTTCAAGGTCAATTGAGGATAGCCAAACTTACAATCGCTTAGAACTTGCTTATTATTGGTCCTACAGGTTTGGGATGGTAAACAAGCTACAGGAAATCATGGGCTGGGAATTTTTTTGTGTGGTCGGATTTAACCTTGGACCCCTCCGTCAAGGTCAAACAAGGATAGCCAAACTTAAAAAGTGCCTATGACTCACTTATTATTGGTCCGAGAGGTTTGGGATGGTAAACCATCCTAAATTCTTTGGCTGGGAATCTTTTGGTATGGTCAGATTTGACCTTTGGACCCCTTCTTCATGGTCGAACGAGGATATTGCATTTATAGTATTTCTTTAAATATTTTTAACCTACTTTTTACACTTAAACAATTACCTTGTTACTTTATTTCATAATACCATTTGCAGGGCACAACTTTTTTGTCCTTTTTTTCTGTCAGCTTCGGAATATCTTTCGAACATGCTGTTCAGTTACCATTTACTGTATTTCTGTACAGCCCTTTCCCTGATAATTATGCTTTCCTCTCATTATCACCATCACAAATCAAAAACATTCAGTCAGCTGACACAGTGCCCGTTCACGGGCACTCTCCTCTTGTTTCATAGCTACAACATGGTGAGTAACTTGTGTGTCTGTCTTAATAGCTAAGTGAGTAATAGCTACTTTTGGGCTTTTCAGTAACTACCATCATGAGTAAAATCACTTGTAACTTGAAAACTATTGCATTTAGAGAATTTCGTATAAATTTCAGACATGTAGCTCATGGCATAGCTGAGTAATAGCTACTTTGAGGTTATCACTGTTGAGTAAATCACTTATAACTTGAAAAGTATTGCATTTAGAGTATTTTGTTTTATATGTTATTCACCTATTTTGGGGTCATCTATAACATAGTAAAATTTCAGACCTGTAGCTCATGGCATAGCTGAGTAATAGCTACTTTGAGGTTATCACTGTTGAGTAAATCACTTATAACTTGAAAACTATTGCATTTACAGAAATTTGTGTAAGTACGTTATTCAGCCACTTTTGGTCAGCTATAACATAGTGAAATTACAGACCTGTAGCTCATGGCACAATTGAGCAATAACTATTTTCAGGTACTGACTGTTGAGTAAATCAGTTGTAACTTGAAAAATATTGCATTTGGAGTATATTTTGTTAAAATATGTTGTTCACCTACTTTTGGGTCAGCTATAACATAGTGAAATTACAGACCTATAGCTCATGGCATAGCTGAGCAGTAGCTATTTTCAGGTTCTCATTATTGAGTAAATCATTGTATCCACTGGATGGCCGCAGTGTGTAGATAGATTTCACCATTACCGCTCTAATGAAAAAATATTATAGCTAGCCTTCTCAAGTTTGCAGAATATATTTATAACCATAAAATGTTGCCTGGGAATATTTTGGGCCTCATTTTGAAAAACAAGATGGCCGCCAGGGACGTTTATTCGACTTTAAACAAGGACTTTTGTTGGCCCTCTAGAACAAAGGGTATTATAGGTAGGGATGTCAAATTCGCGGGATATGTTCCTCATTATAAAATCTTGACTGGGAATATTTTTGGCCTCATTTTGAAAAACAAGATGGCCGCCACAGGTGTTTCTTTGTCAGTCATGAAAAGTGCTTATATCTCCCTTATTATTGGTCCTAGAGGCTTGGAATGGTAAACCAACCTGTAGGAAATCATGGGCCGGGAATGTTTTGGTGTGGTCAGATTTGACCTTTGACCCCTCCTTCATGCTCAAACGAGGATAGCCAAACTTAAAAGTGCTTATAACTCGCTTATTATTGGTCCTAGAGGTTTGGGATGGCAAACAAACATATAGGAAATCATGGGCTGGGAATCTGTTGATGTGGTCCGATTTGACCTTGGACCCCTTCTTCAAGGTCAAACGAGGATAGCCAAACTTAAAAGTGCATATAACTCACTTATTATTGGTCTTAGAGGTTTGGGATGGTAAACCAACATATGGGAAATCATTTGCTGGGATTCTTTTGGTGTGGTCAGATTTGACCTTGGACCCCTCCTTCAAGGTCAATTGAGGATAGCCAAACTTAAAATTGCTTATAACTCGCTTATTATTGGTCCTACAGGTTTGGGATGGTAAACCAACCTACAGGAAATAATGGGCTGGGAATCATTTGGTGTGGTCGAATTTGACCTTGGACACCTCCTTCAAGGTCAAACAAAGATAGCGAAACTTAGAAGTGCCTATAACTTGCTTATTATTGGTTCTAGAGGTTTGGGATGGTAAACCATCCTATAAGAAATGATGGGTTGGGAATGCTTTTGTGTGGTTGGATTTGACCTTGGACCCCTTCTTCAAGGTCGTACGAGGATACTGCATTTGCAGTATTTCTTTAAATATGTTTTAACCTACTCTTTACACTTAAACAGTTACCTTGTTACTTTCCTTCATAATACCATTTGCAGGGCACAACTTTTTTGTCCTTTTCTTCTGTCAGCTTCAGAATTTCTTTTGAACATGCTGTTCAATTACCATTTACTGTACTTCTGTACAGCACTTTCCCTGATAATTACACTTTCCTCTCATTATTACCTTCACAAATCAAAAACACTCAGTCAGCTGACACAGTGCCCGTTCACGGGCACTCTCCTCTTGTTTGGTACAAAGGAGTTAGCCGTGGGAAGGAGTAATTATATTTTAGGAAAGATCGAGGTAATATTCTGGGTACCAAAAAACTTTCAAAACTTTTGAAATGCCACCATGGTATACGTGTGTGCTCAGTGGTTTCTAGTACACTTTATGACCATTTTATCAGTTAACACTTATAATTATGTCAGCTAGAGGGTAGGCCACACTATTGTAAACTGACTAAATACTAGGGATGGGTCGGTAGTTCCGGTATCTCGGTATGGAGAGCATTTTACTGAAATACCGTGACGAGATTTTAAAACCGCCATTTCGCTTGTCAACATATATAATGGAAGGAAGAGTTAAAATATTAGAAACATACCGAAAATCTGAAGAAATTATAAGCTTTTATCCTCATATTTTCGTCCATTTGCAAACTTTTATAGCGAAATGTTGAGAACTGCCTTGTTTTGGTTACGACACTTTATAACCTAAATCTCGCTTGACAACACATAAAAATGGAAGGAAAACTTAAAATATTGGGAACAAACAAGAAATCTGAAGAAATTATACAGGTTTCTTTCATATTTTGGGCATTTGGGGACTTTAATTGCGATGTCGTTAAGAGGAAACGTCCATGTTTGATTGGGGTATACTAAACGCGGAGTCCCGGAATCGGTACGGATTTGCATTGGCGACCTCCCGATGTACACATTTTTGGTACCGACCCATCCCTACTAAATACCCACAAAATATTTATTCAGTGCGTGGATGTGCACGTTCAAGTATGCATGTGTTCCCCAGTGGGGAGAAATCTATTGAAAATTAATTCCTACATAGCTTTAAATACAAACAATAGATGGTGTGTAATACAATACTTTATAACACTTGTGAGGCTGGTCACATCGAGTCGAGCATTTTGCTCTCTCCGAGTGCATCTTGTTACATAGTTACAATGGGGCTTAGTTAAGTTGCCGATAAGTGGAGGAAATTGATGAAATGTCAGAAGAGTTCAGTTGAAAGCTCACCTAGGTTTTATTTGGATTTTCTATATTTATGCAACCTGTCCAAATTGGAAGCTGTCAGGGTGCCGCAGTAGATAGGGGTTTAAGTCAAATTTTAGTATATCACTGAATAAACAGAACAATTTTGAAGTCCTGTTATAAGAAATGACATTCTAACATAATACAAAGGTTCTGGTGAAACAGTGCATTTGTGTTGGTCAACTGACCTGTTAGTTTGATATTTATATCCCCAGACGAAAGTCGGGGATATATTGGATTCAGGTCCGTCGCGCCGCCGCCGCCGCCGCCGCCGCCGCCGTAGAAATTTCCTTGTGGACGCGATAACTCAAAAACAAATTAATATTTTTTTTCAAACTTGGTACACATGTTAAGGGTGCCCAAAGGAAGATCCCTATTTTAAGGTGACCTTAAACTCCCAGTAAAAAAGAACTTATGGCCACCTTAAGGTCAGAAATTGCACTTTTGGCCACTTAGAGCCCTGTAGGTCACAAACTATGATGCTCAGCTGGCTGAAATTTTACCTGACAACACATTAATATGTTCTTAGTACATGTGCCGAAAATCATGACTTTAAGTTGAGGAGAAAATTGTGTTTGAGGCCCATAAATACCCCCACTTAGGGATTTTTTGCTATACTTTACACATATTTTGCCCTATAATTTGGAAGTGATAATTCTGATGAGTCTCAAACTGCGCTAGGTATAACTTTGATATGTAATCCTTGTCTGTAGAAAATTTGAGGGCTGTAGGTTTACCCAAAGGGGTCGACTTAAGGTCTCAAAAGTGCCCACAGAGACCCAATTTATGCACTTTTTGCCACTTTCAAGCACTGTAGCTTTCAAACTATGTCTCTCATCTAAGTTAAATATCATCTGGGAATATATGTGTTTTCTTATATGTGCCCCAACATTTAGGCCTTTAATAGACAGTTAACCTGTGTATCAGGACCATAAACACCCACCCGAGTGACCCTTATAAGACATTTTTCACATCTTTTTCCCTGTAACTTGGAAATGGTAAGTCTGAGAAGTTTCAAACTGTATTAGATATATATTCTGTGTGTAATCTTAGTATGTAACAGATTTTAAGTCTAAAGCTTTAATTTTGAAGGTCAAATTGAGGTCTCTAAAAGGCTCCCAAAGACCCAATATTTGGACTTTTGGCTACTTTTAAGCCCTGTGACTGTCAAACTATGTGACTGATAGAGCTCAAATCCTATCTGAGAAGATATTAGTATGTTATTTTTATATGTGCCAAAAATTAAGGCTTTAAGAAGACATTTAACCTGTGTATGAGGACCATAAATCCCCACCCGAGTGACCATTTTTAGACATTTTTCACATATTTTTCCCTGTAACTTGGAAATGGTAAGTCTAAGAAGTTTCAAACTGTATTAGATGCATATTCTATGTGTAATCTTAGTATGTGACAAATTTTAAGTCTGAAGCTTTAATTTGAAGGCTACATTTAGGTCTCTAGAAGGCCCCATAAAGACCCAGTATTTGGACTTTTTGCCAATTTTAAGGCCTGTGACTGTTAAACTATGTGACTGATAGAGCTGAAATCTCATCTGGGAATACATTATTATGTTCTTTTTACATGTGCCAAAAATCAAGGCTTCAAGTAGACATTTAACCTGTGTATGAGGACCTTAAACACCCACCTGAGTGACCCTTTTAAGACATTTTTCACATATTTTTCTCTGTAACTTGGAAATGGTAAGTCTGAGAAGTTTCAAACTTTATTAGATACATATTCTATGTGTAATCTTAGTATGTAACAAATTTTAAGTCTGAAGCTTTAATTTGAAAGCCACATCGAGATCTCTAAAAGGCCCACAATGACCCAATATTTGGACTTTTTACCACCTTTAAGCCCTGTAACTGTTAAACTATGTGATTGATGGAGCTGAAATCCCATCTGGGAATGCATTATTATGTCCTTTTTTACATATGCCGAAAATCAAGGTTTTTAGTAGACATTTAACCTGTGTATGAGGGCCATAGACACTCGCCCAAGTGCCTTTTTTGACATTTTTTCCGTATTTTGCCCTGTTATTTGGAAATGCTTAGTGTGACAAGTCTTAAACTGTATTATATATCATTTTTGTTTGTTATGTATGTCCCCCAAAAAGTTTCAGATCTGTAGTTTAATTGCTAAGGTCTCTTTAACAATTGTAAAATGCCCACAGAAACCCAATTTATGGATATTATGCCACTTTAAAGCCCAGTAACTGTCAAACGATGTGGGTTATAGAGCTGAAATCTTTGAATTTTTAAAAGGAAATGCCTGTCTATTTAAATTTTGAATATTAATAATGTTATGGCTATCTTAGTCTTTTAAGAACTTATTTTTGTGTGTTATACCTCTGCTTGCTGAGTTTTTCACTTTTTAAAATGAAACTGGTTAAACATATTCAAGTAGACAAAATGGACACTTTAAGTGAGCTTTAAGTCCCAATATTAATGAAATTATATCCTTATGTAGTAAAACTAGGGGATTTTTAACCCTCAACTAGCCCAGTTTTATTCAACTTGCCTCAGTTAATTTTGGCACAGCTCCTACAGTTATGAACTCATTTCAGTTGATAATCACATACTTAAAATTCTCAATTCTTTTTGTATTTGAGTACCCCTTTTATATAGATTGTTTGTTTACCATTTATGCTCAACCCACATCCCCCACCCGGATTCCCCCCACCCACCTCTGGGACCTCCAGCTATATTGAGTGACACTAAATAAACAAAGGTATTTAATGATATCGGATGAGAAACAAAGAACTCAATGGGGTTGCAGATCTTGTGTAATAGTGAGAGAGGTGTGGAGAAGGGGAGAGGGGTGGGGGTGGGAGGTGGTGGGCTTCATTACATATAACACAAAGGGGAGTCAGAACTGAGATTGTGTCACATATTTAGGTTGCATATATATGGACCACATATATAGGTATAGAGGAAATGAATAACTGAAAACAATTTGCAAATTCTAAAAATAATATAATAAAATAATAATATAAATAATTTTTTTTTAAATAATATTTTATTTGTGAACAAATATAGAAACAGATATGCGCTTTTGGGATTATGAATTTTAGAATGGACATTGAATCATCAATCATTTAAATACTTTGAAGGAAGATTGAAAAATATGATGAGTTGAGTTAAAAATAATATTTTATTTGTCAACAAATATAGAAACAGATATGCTCTTTTGGGATTATTATTTTAGAATGGACATTCAATCATCAATCATTTAAATACTTTGAAAATAGGTTTAGAGTTATCATTGCAGGAAGATTGAAAATATAATTTCAGTTATGTATTCGGCGTCTGGGGATACACCATCTTCCTTGGGGAGATATAAACAGAGTAGATTGATGTGCTGAAGTTCATATAATAATGGGTAATTATGTTTTAAAAAATTTCCGATCAAAACCTGTGGCGTGAGTGATGACCTGTCTGGGGATATGTTGGCGCCGAGTTGGCCCAATCTAGTTTTACCTGTGAAGGTATTGTTTTCTCCCATGTTGTCTGCCTGAGCAGTCTGTCAGATAGAAGGGTGAGTGGGTGGGTGTATGGATAAAAAAAAATTTCATGACAGTTTCCACATTTGAGACATACTACGCTTGTCACAAAACTATATGAATTTTTATAAATGATTATTTTATTGCGTTAATACATCCTATCCAATGGACAATTGCTTTACCGGTCGGCGCGACCGGTCCCGCCAAACGCCAGAAAAAGACGTCCTGTATATAATACTGGCAGGACCGGTCAGTAGTGTGCATTCGCTAGGTGGCGCATCATCTTTGCTTCCTGTCTAGACAGAGTGACGTCAGATCACCTTTTTCGTTTGGCGCGTAGTGTGCGGACGTGTTTTTGAAGTGATCTCCAAGTTTGAAGAAAACGCGGCTTATTCTACGAATTTAAAGCTTATTATATCCCCAGACGAAAGTCGGGGATATATTGGATTCAGGTCCGTCGCGCCGCCGCCGCCGCCGTAGAAATTTCCTTGTGGACGCGATAACTCAAAAACAAATTAATATTTTTTTTTCAAACTTGGTACACATGTTAAGGGTGCCCAAAGGAAGATCCCTATTTTAAGGTGACCTTAAACTCCCAGTAAAAAAGAACTTATGGCCACCTTAAGGTCAGAAATTGCACTTTTGGCCACTTAGAGCCCTGTAGGTCACAAACTATGATGCTCAGCTGGCTGAAATTTTACCTGACAACACATTAATATGTTCTTAGTACATGTGCCGAAAATCATGACTTTAAGTTGAGGAGAAAATTGTGTTTGAGGCCCATAAATACCCCCACTTAGGGATTTTTTGCTATACTTTTCACATATTTTGCCCTATAATTTGGAAGTGATAATTCTGATGAGTCTCAAACTGCGCTAGGTATAACTTTGATATGTAATCCTTGTCTGTAGAAATTTTTAGGGCTGTAGGTTTACCCAAAGGGGTCGACTTAAGGTCTCAAAAGTGCCCACAGAGACCCAATTTATGCACTTTTTGCCACTTTCAAGCACTGTAGCTTTCAAACTATGTCTCTCATCTAAGTTAAATATCATCTGGGAATATATCTATGTGTTTTCTTATATGTGCCCCAACATTTAGGCCTTTAATAGACAGTTAACCTGTGTATCAGGACCATAAACACCCACCCGAGTGACCCTTATAAGACATTTTTCACATCTTTTTCCCTGTAACTTGGAAATGGTAAGTCTGAGAAGTTTCAAACTGTATTAGATATATATTCTGTGTGTAATCTTAGTATGTAACAGATTTTAAGTCTGAAGCTTTAATTTTGAAGGTCAAATTGAGGTCTCTAAAAGGCTCCCAAAGACCCAATATTTGGACTTTTTGCTTCTTTTAAGCCCTGTGACTGTCAAACTATGTGACTGATAGAGCTCAAATCCTATCTGAGAAGATATTAGTATGTTATTTTTATATGTGCCAAAATTAAGGCTTTAAGAAGACATTTAACCTGTGTATGAGGACCATAAATCCCCACCCGAGTGACCATTTTTAGACATTTTTCACATATTTTTCCCTGTAACTTGGAAATGGTAAGTCTAAGAAGTTTCAAACTGTATTAGATGCATATTCTATGTGTAATCTTAGTATGTGACAAATTTTAAGTCTGAAGCTTTAATTTGAAGGCCACATTTAGGTCTCTAGAAGGCCCCATAAAGACCCAGTATTTGGACTTTTTGCCAATTTTAAGGCCTGTGACTGTTAAACTATGTGACTGATAGAGCTGAAATCTCATCTGGGAATACATTATTATGTTCTTTTTACATGTGCCAAAAATCAAGGCTTCAAGTAGACATTTAACCTGTGTATGAGGACCTTAAACACCCACCTGAGTGACCCTTTTAAGACATTTTTCACATATTTTGCTCCGTAACTTGGAAATGGTAAGTCTGAGAAGTTTCAAACTTTATTAGATACATATTCTATGTGTAATCTTAGTATGTAACAAATTTTAAGTCTGAAGCTTTAATTTGAAAGCCACATCGAGATCTCTAAAAGGCCCACAATGACCCAATATTTGGACTTTTTACCACCTTTAAGCCCTGTAACTGTTAAACTATGTGATTGATGGAGCTGAAATCCCATCTGGGAATGCATTATTATGTCCTTTTTACATATGCCGAAAATCAAGCTTTTTAGTAGACATTTAACCTGTGTATGAGGGCCATAGACACTCGCCCAAGTGCCTTTTTTGACATTTTTTCCGTATTTTGCCGTTATTTGGAAATGCTTAGTGTGACAAGTCTTAAACTGTATTATATATAATTTTTGTTTGTTATGTATGTCCCCCAAAAAGTTTCAGATCTGTAGTTTAATTGCTAAGGTCTCTTTAACAATTGTAAAATGCCCACAGAAACCCAATTTATGGATATTATGCCACTTTAAAGCCCAGTAACTGTCAAACTATGTGGGTTATAGAGCTGAAATCTTTGAATTTTTAAAAGGAAATGCCTGTCTATTTAAATTTTGAATATTAATAATGTTATGGCTATCTTAGTCTTTTAAGAACTTATTTTTGTGTGTTATACCTCTGCTTGCTGAGTTTTTCACTTTTTAAAATGAAACTGGTTAAACATATTCAAGTAGGCAAAATGGACACTTTAAGTGAGCTTTAAGTCCCAATATTAATGAAATTATATCCTTATGTAGTAAAACTAGGGGATTTTTAACCCTCAACTAGCCCAGTTTTATTCAACTTGCCTCAGTTAATTTTGGCACAGCTCCTACAGTTATGAACTCATTTCAGTTGATAATCACATACTTAAAATTCTCAATTCTTTTTGTATTTGAGTACCCCTTTTATATAGATTGTTTGTTTACCATTTATGCTCAACTCACATCCCCCACCCGGATTCCCCCCACCCACCTCTGGGACCTCCAGCTATATTGAGTGACACTAAATAAACAAAGGTATTTAATGATATCAGATGAGAAACAAAGAACTCAATGGGGTTGCAGATCTTGTGTAATAGTGAGAGAGGTGTGGAGAAGGGGAGAGGGGTGGGGGTGGGGGTGGGAGGTGGTGGGCTTCATTACATATAACACAAAGGGGAGTCAGAACTGAGATTGTGTCACATATTTAGGTTGCATATATATGGACCACATATATAGGTATAGAGGAAATGAATAACTGAAAACAATTTGCAAATTCTAAAAATAATATAATAAAATAATAATATAAATAATTTTTTTTTAAATAATATTTTATTTGTGAACAAATATAGAAACAGATATGCGCTTTTGGGATTATGAATTTTAGAATGGACATTGAATCATCAATCATTTAAATACTTTGAAGGAAGATTGAAAAATATGATGAGTTGAGTTAAAAATAATATTTTATTTGTCAACAAATATAGAAACAGATATGCACTTTTGGGATTATTATTTTAGAATGGACATTCAATCATCAATCATTTAAATACTTTGAAAATAGGTTTAGAGTTATCATTGCAGGAAGATTGAAAATATAATTTGAGTTATGTATTCGGCGTCTGGGGATACACCATCTTCCTTGGGGAGATATAAACAGAGTAGATTGATGTGCTGAAGTTCATATAATAATGGGTAATTATGTTTTAAAAAATTCCCGATCAAAACCTGTGGCGTGAGTGATGACCTGTCTGGGGATATGTTGGCGCCGAGTTGGCCCAATCTAGTTTTCATCTGAAAATAAATATATTGTGTTACTTACATATCAGTGCCTCTCCAGGACTCAACGAGGCATTATCCAGCACTTTATAACCAGTTTTGAAGAACTTCTGTGTTTTTGTCGTCGAGACGAAGTCGTGGGTGAGAGCTCGTCCCTGCAGCATTCCTTCTTTTGAACTGAATGTTGTATCTGCCACTACTTACCCTCCATTTAATTCTTCGTGGTCGAGTAACACTTGAGTGTATGTCGACGAGAAGAATTTAGAAGGAAAGAAGAATGCATCGTCTGACATCATCACTTCCAGCTTATGCTAGTCACGTGACACGGACCTGGTCACGTGATACGCATAAACAATGGAGGACAATCGTGTTTTCAACAGAAGTTTTAGAAGAAAAGACGAGTATTTATCACTCTACAACACCTTTTTAACTGGCAAGAAGATATCCAGCAACTCGTCTGTTGGCCTGAAGAATTTAATGACAAGTGGCCATTGAACTCTGCAAATTTTTGCCGGTGCCGGTCATGTGACTTCACAGATCTCTACACAACTACCGGCAAGCAAATCCCCAGGCGTGACTGGTTCAGCTGACAAGAAGTGATGAGTTTACCGGTACCAGTTCTGGTCAGACTACCGGTGGGGAGCACTAGTGATGAGTTTTACCAGTTCCAGTCTGTACAGACTACCGGTGGCTGCTGTTCCTGTGAAGAAACCCCTTCAGTGGTTGCCAGTGATCAGCCTGTTTGATCCTGGAACCTCCACCAGAGGCCTTTTCACTGGTGGGACTGTTGGGGTACCGGTTCCAGTCGTGTTCCTGTGAAGCTGTCAAACCCCCCTTCAATGGTTACCAGTGATCAACCCTGTTTTGATACTGGAACCCCCACCAGAGGCCTTTCCACTGGTGGGACTGTTGGGGGTACCGGTTCCGGTCTGTACAGACTACCGGTGGGTGCTGTTCCTGTGAAGAAACCCCTTCAGTGGTTGCTAGTGATCACCCCTTTTTGATCCTGGAACCTCCACCAGAGGCCTTTCCACTGGGGTGACTGTTGGGGGTACCGGTTCCAGTCATGTTCCTGTGAAGCTGTCAAGGAACCCCCCTTCAGTGGTTGCCAGTGATCAGCCCTGTTTTGATCCTGGAACCTCCACCAGAGGCCTTTCCACTGGTGTGACTGTTGGGGGTACTGGTCCCAGTCTTGTTCAGACCACCAGTGAGGCTGCTCAGAGGGTTCACCTACCAGAAGTTGCAGTGACCAGTGCAGAATTTTGGACCGGTACCAGTCCTGTTCAGGCTACCGGTAGGGTCACTAGCCAGCCAGTGATGAGGGATACCGGCACCAGTTCTGCTCAGATTGCCGGTTGTGGTCTGAAATCCAGCAAGGGCTACCGGTTAAAACAGGATTACCGGTTACACAAAGTTGCTGGTGACATACAGCAGGGTTACTGTTTCAGAGAATTACCGGCTCCTGAGTGTTGCCGGTTCCGGAGTGTTACCGGTTCCTGAGTGTTGCCGGTCCCAGAGCATTGCTGGTTACAGAGGAATCAGTTGTACCAGCTTCAAATCCAGTGCTGACAACAGGTTTGCCGGTTTACGGAGTGTTGCCGGCTCCGGAGTGTTGCCGGTTCCGGAACCGGAGTGCTGCTGGTTACAGGAAATCTGCTGTTCCCATCCTTACTGGCAAGGAACCATCTTCAAATCCAGTGCTGACATCAGGTTCAACAGTAACAGAGGTTTCTGCCCGGTGCTGCCCCAATTCTTTGGTTGCAGAGCCTTCTCCCAGAGCCTACCGGTTTAACCGGTTACAGAGCTGCTGAACCACCACTGTGGACAGGAAGAAGGCAACCTCATATGAGCCCATCCCTGCTAAGAAGTAGTTCACCCACTTCTTCCAACTCTGGTGAGTTTATGCAGAACTGTGGAGCCACCAGGAACCGGTTACAGAGCTGCTGAACCACCACTGTGGGCAGGAAGAAGGCAACCTCATATGAGCCTATCCCTGCTAAGAAGTAGTTCACCCAGTTCTGCCAACTCTGTTGAGTTTATGCAGAACTGTGGCGCCACCAGGAACCGGTTACAGAGCTGCTGAACCATCACTGTGGACAGGAAGAAGGCAACCTCATATGAGCCTATCCCTGCTAAGAAGTAGTTCACCCAGTTCTGCCAACTCTGTTGAGTTTATGCAGAACTGTGGCGCCACCAGGAACCGGTTACAGAGCTGCTGAACCATCACTGTGGACAGGAAGAAGGCAACCTCATATGAGCCTATCCCTGCTAAGAAGTAGTTCACCCAGTTCTGCCAACTCTGGTGAGTTTATGCAGAACTGTGGAGCCACCAGGAACCGGTTACAGAGCATTGCCTCGCGTATAACCGTTTAAACGCCTGGTACTGGGCAGGCCTCCAGGACTGACTAACAGACCAGCAGAAGTTCCAAACAGCTGTTTAGGCCAACCAGTGGCAGCCTAAGGAACTGGTTTCAGAGGAATTCTTAGACCAGTCACTGGTCCTGGTGAAATGCCTGTCAATCTACCTGACCTGTCAGCCAGCCTACCCTTTTGGGACCCAGCTGGTCAGACAGTGGCTATAGATAAGAGGGAGACTGTCAAGTAGGAATTGTCCACTACCAGTCTACCTCCCCTTATCAGACCTCACACCCTGTAGACTGGCCATCCAGTTTGTCTTTTACCCAACCTGTGACCAATGTCAGCTGCCTCAAGGGGTCCTGAGTTTGTAAGCTCAGCCTTCCCCTCAAGATTATAACCAGTTTTGCCAGTTTTCAAAACTCAAGCAGTGGGTAAAATATCATCTGACCAGGGGTCACCGATGTTATAAATGGCTATGGGGATGAGTGAGGTCTAGTCTGTCACCAGTGTTGACACTATTTTTGGCTAACTATGCCTCCTCAAAACTTGGGCCGTCCTAGGGGCTAGCCCAAGTTCGAAAGAAATCTCCCAGGAAGGCTACACCCTCACCTTCCGGAGATGACCGGCTTGACCAGATCTCCAGGCTGGAGAAGTGGCCCAGTACCCTGAGTAATTCAGTTTGGGAAACTTTGAGAACAATATTAACCTCTTCTGCAGGGGAGTGGATTACTTCAAGGTTCCCTACTCCCTCACCGCTTTCCACCAACAAGGAAGTACCGGAATTTTCTTATGTCCAGGTGGTGGCTGGAGGAAAGCAATGTGCTGCTAGGTCAACCATTACACCCTCTAAAACATGTTCTGCAAATCTTTACAGATGCATCAAAAGAAGGGTGGGGATCTCACTTAGATGAGCACACTGCAAGGGGACCTTGGTCCCTTCCAGAAAGCAATTTGCACACAAACCATGTAGTGCTAAGCAGTCTTTCTAGCTCCAGTAGAGTTCGAACCTCTACTGTAACAAGACAGTACTGATAGCTACAGACAACACTACAGTGGTTGCCTATATCAAAAAGAGGGGGGATGAAGTCAGGCTCTCTGTGTGCCCTACTGTGGAGAATACTGTCCTGGTGTACCAGGCAGCAAGTAACCCTCAGGGCACGTCACATACCTGGCCGGCTGAACGTGATAGCAGACAAGCTATCTAGACTTGGCCAGACCATTCAAACAGAGTGGTCACCTCATCCAGAAGTGTTCCAAGCTATATGCAACCGGTGGC
The DNA here is from genome assembly GCA_964017235.1 of Sabellastarte sp. h YS-2021. Lineage (NCBI taxonomy): Eukaryota > Metazoa > Annelida > Polychaeta > Sabellida > Sabellidae > Sabellastarte > Sabellastarte sp. h YS-2021. The sequence goes on along the minus strand of OZ024928.1, from coordinate 74,900,197 downwards.
ATCATCATCAAGTAGACTTATTTGCCACCACATTCTACAACAAAAACCCACAGTTTGTCTCACCGGTCCCAGACCCCCAGGCTTGGGCAGTGGATGCACTCAGCCTATCCTGGGAGGACCTGGACCCATACGTCTTCCCACCGGCAGCCATCTTGGGCAAAGTGGTGGAGAAGCGCCAGGACTACCCCTGCAACAGAATAATTCTGATTGCACCAGGGTGGCCCAACATGCCCTGGTTTTGGGACCTGGTAGCAATGTCAAGCCAGATCCCACTGTGTCTGCCCAGCATACCCAACCTAGTGTCTCAACCATTCAACCAGGTCCTTCACAGGAACCTGTCGAATCTGAACCTACATGCCTGGCTCCTAGAGCCTCAGCAATCAAGGAGCAAAGCTTCTCTGAGGCAGTGGCAGCACGAATTGAAGCTCCTCAAGAGGATCAACCAGATCTGTCTATGAGGCAAAGTGGGCCATTTTTACAAAGTGGTGCCTCAGTAATCAGGTGGACTTCAGGGCATCACCTCTGAAAGCCATTGCTGACTTCCTCCAGCACTTGTTCAGGACAAGAAGCTGCAACCAGGCACTATTGATGGCTACAGATCAGCCATTGCTGACAAACTGGGCAATTCAACCATTAATTCAGCAAAGAAGAGAATCTCGCTCGTCTCCTGGATAGTTTCCATAGAGACAGACCCAAGGGCAGGAAGGACATCACCTCCTGGAACCTTTCCCTGGTACTGCACCAGCTCACAAAAGGCTCCCTGTGAACCCCTTAAAGAGGCCTCCTTGAAATATCTGACTTTCAAGACTGTTTTCTTACTGGCCTTGGGTTCAGGTAAATGCAGGAGTGAGATCCATGCTTGGTTACATAAGAACATCAGACACCAGTCAGACTGGTCTAAGGTGTCTTTGTACCCCTCACCCAGCTTCCTATCCAAGAATCAGCTGGCTAAGGAGGGCCAAGATAGTGTGGCTCCAGTTGTTATTCCAGCCCTGGCACCATCTCTGGATAGGTCACTCAAGGGTGACAGGTCCCTATGTCCAGTCAGAGCCCTGCGCTACTACTTGGACAGGACTTCAGACCTCAGGCAGAATAAGGAGTTAGTTTTTGTCTCCTTCAAGAAAGGGTTTGACAAAGTCATCTCACCTGCCACCATCTCCTCATGGATCAACAGACTGTGATTCTGTGCTATGAGCTCTGACCAGGAGGCCCTCTCCTTACATCAGGTTAAAGCCCATGATGTTAGGGCCTTTGCTGCATCTAAGGCCTTCCAATCAGGGGTCTCCTTAGATCAGATCTTGTCAGCCTGCCACTGGAAATCCCACAACACCTTCACCCAGTTCTATTTGAAGGATGTTGCATGGGCTGACGCAGAGCTCTTCCACCTGGGACCTGTGGTGGCTGCCCAACAGGTGCACCACCAGACCCAGAAATGAGGAGATATTGTATATATGTAAATATGTACATATTGTAAATATGTTAAATATGTACATAATGTAAATATGTTAAATGTACATAATTGACTTGCTTCCTTTGGGAAGTTGTTATTTCTTCTGGGACTGAACTCAGCCCCTCTCTCTCTCTCTCTTCCCTTCCCAGATCATCACTGGGAGGGAAAGAAAAAGGGGGGGGGGCAGTGTCGGTAGACTCCCGGTTAACCGGTTAGTTGACAGCCGACCTTGACCTCTCAGGGTTCTCTGACCCTAGGTCAAATGGGCCTTCTCAGTTTTTGTTTATGAGTTCACTTAAGTCCCTAGCTGCTTATCCGCCTACCAAGCGGTAGTTATTCAGCAATTGTCCATTGGATAGGATGTATTAACGCAATAAAATTGCAAATTTAATAAGTAAATTAAATTTTTATAAGTTAATACCCTATCCAATGGAACAAGAGTGCTTGCATGACAAATAATCAATTTACAACCCCAGTGAGGATACTTGTTGCATCACTTATGTTTTGACTTCAAGAATAACCTGGATTCAGTATCAGAGTGCATGCAGGCATTTATGGTATCAGTCATAATGAAAACATGACAGTGTTTTTGGTGGATAGAGAAACACAATACAGATATAAAAATTTGGGTAATTTGAATCATGCTAGAACTGTCATAATCTGAAATAGATTTAAACTCACCATTATGTCATCACTCACCAGTTGTTTTAAAAACAACATTACAGTAGGCGTATTTCACAGACGTAATCCATCGCATCTAGATACCTCTGATTGACGGATTCGCTTGTGATGTGACCAGAATCCCAATTCTGGATTATGAATCCGTTGATCTACCTCAAGAAGTGAATTCACGGAGTCAGATTCATTGGCAAATTATGGCAGCAGATTTTAAGAATTATGTAATTTTTATGACATTTATAGTGATTTATCTTATTCTTTTCATGTTGGATTCTGATCTAGAGATAATTGCATTTCACGAATTTAGCTAATCCAAACAATCCAAATCTGAATCTGGATTACACAGATTATGTGGATTCTTGTCTGTGAAATACACCTTATGAGTATTTTCTGGGTTTATCAGACCTATGATGTATGATGATGTAGTGCAGTCGCATGGTGATTTTGGCTGTTGGACATCTGAGCAGAAGAGTTTGCAACCCTGGACAGGAATCTTTACAATCATGCAGTAGAAACTCCATCATCTTCTATTATCCAAATCTTTGATTTTATGATGTCATTTTCCAAAATTAGTAATTATGTCCACCCCCCCTGGGGGGGTGGATATATCATTTTTGCTTTTTTCGCCGTCCGATGTCCGGCGTCCGATGTCCGGCGTCACGCATGGTTTCCGCTCATTTAAAGGAAAAGTATTAGAGCTATTGTCACCAAATTTGGTATGCAGGCTTATTGGGTCAGTAGCTTGCTTGGGATTGCTTTTGGCTGTTGTACCTCTTTTGCTTACTGAGTAATACTTAAGTACAGCTATTTTCAGTACCCATTGGTTTCCGTGCATTTAAGCCAAAATAATTAAAGATATTTTACTACAATTTTGAATACAAGATTGTTATGTCCATAGCTCGCTTGGTATTGCATTTGGGACTGATAGCTTTGTCAGTACATGAGTAATAGCCATTTAGGTACTTCATTGTGTATTTTCAGTACTACTTTTGAGTAATTTGCTAATATCTCAGAAACCGTAAGAGATAGAGCGATTTCTAAGGAATGTAATATTTGCAATTTTCAAAAAATTTTCCCCTCCCCAAAAATGGCGGCCATTTTGAATTTTCGAATTTTTGCCAAAAATGGCAAAACACAAATTTGCTTCTATCTCCTTAACCGTGCGAGATAGAGCGATTTCGTCGAAATTTTCGACCCACAGGGTATCTAAGGAATGCAATCTTTGCAATTTTCAAAAAATTTTCCCCTCCCCAAAAATGGCGGCCATTTTGAATTTTCGAATTTTTGCCAAAAATGGCAAAACACCAATCTGCTTCTATCTCCTTAACCGTGCGAGATAGAGTGATTTCGTCGAAATTTTCGACCCACAGGGTATCTAAGGAATGCAATTTTTGCAATTTTCCAAAAATTTTCCCCTCCCCAAAAATGGCGGCCATTTTGAATTTTCGAATTTTTGCCAAAAATGGCAAAACACTAATTTGCTTCTATCTCCTTAACCGTGCGAGATAGAGCGATTTCGTCGAAATTTTCGACCCACAGGGTATCTAAGGAATATAATATTTGCAATTTTCAAAAAATTTTCCCCTCCCCAAAAATGGCGGCCATTTTGAATTTTCAAATTTTTGACAAAAATGGCAAAACACAAATTTGCTTCTATCTCCTTAACCGTGCGAGATAGAGCGATTTCGTCGAAATTTTCGACCCACAGGGTATCTAAGGAATGCAATCTTTGCAATTTTCAAAAAATTTTCCCCTCCCCAAAAATGGCGGCCATTTTGAATTTTCGAATTTTTGCCAAAAATGGCAAAACACCAATCTGCTTCTATCTCCTTAACCGTGCGAGATAGAGCGATTTTATCAAAATTTTCGACCCACAGGGTATCTGAGCATTGTACTCTTGGTAATTTTTAAAAAATTTTCCCCTCCCCAAAAATGGCAGCCATTTTGAATTTTCGAATTTTTGACAAAAATGGCAAAACACAAATTTGCTTCTATCTCCTTAACCGTACGAGATAGAGCGATTTCGTTGAAATTTTCGACCCACAGGGTATCTAAGGAATGCAATCTTTGCAATTTTCAAAAAATTTTCCCCTCCCCAAAAATGGTGGCCATTTTGAATTTTCGAATTTTTGCCAAAAATGGCAAAACACCAATCTGCTTCTATCTCCTTAACCGTGCGAGATAGAGCGATTTTGTCAAAATTTTCGACCCACAGGGTATCTGAGCATTGTACTCTTAGTAATTTTTAAAAAATTTTCCCCTCCCCAAAAATGGCAGCCATTTTGAATTTTCGAATTTTTGCCAAAAATGGCAAAACACTAATTTGCTTCTATCTCCTTAACCGTGCGAGATAGAGCGATTTCGGCAAAATTTTCGACCCACAGGGTATCTAAGCAATGCAATCTTTGCAATTTTCCAAAAATTTTCCCCTCCCCAAAAATGGCGGCCATTTTGAATTTTCGAATTTTTGCCAAAAATGGCAAAACACAAATTTGCTTCTATCTCCTTAACCGTGCGAGATAGAGCGATTTCGTCGAAATTTTCGACCCACAGGGTATCTGAGCATTGTACTCTTGGTAATTTTTAAAAAATTTTCCCCTCCCCAAAAATGGCGGCCATTTTGAATTTTCGAATTTTTGCCAAAAATGGCAAAACACAAATTTGCTTCTATCTCCTTAACCGTGCCAGATAGAGCGATTTCATCGACATTTTCGACCCACAGGGTATCTGAGCATTGTACTCTTGGTAATTTTTAAAAAATTTTCCCCTCCCCAAAAATGGCGGCCATTTTGAATTTTCGAATTTTTGCCAAAAATGGCAAAACACAAATTTGCTTCTATCTCCTTAACCGTGCCAGATAGAGCGATTTCATCGACATTTTCGACCCACAGGGTATCTGAGCATTGTACTCTTGGTAATTTTTAAAAAATTTTCCCCTCCCCAAAAATGGCGGCCATTTTGAATTTTCGAATTTTTGCCAAAAATGGCAAAACACAAATTTGCTTCTATCTCCTTAACCGTGCGAGATAGAGCGATTTCGTCGAAATTTTCGACCCACAGGGTATCTAAGGAATGCAATCTTTGCAATTTTCCAAAAAATTTTCCCCTCCCCAAAAATGGCGGCCATTTTGAATTTTCGAATTTTTGCCAAAAATGGCAAAACACAAATTTGCTTCTATCTCCTTAACCGTGCGAGATAGAGCGATTTCGTCAAAATTTTCGACCCACAGGTATTTCAGCATTGTATTCTTGGCAATTTAAAAAAAAATTTCCCCTCCCCTAAAATGGCGGCCATTTTGAATTTTCAAATTTTTGTCAAAAATGGCAAAACACAAATTTGCTTCTATCTCCTTAACCATGCGAGATAGAGCGATTTCGTCGAAATTTTCAACCCACAGGGTATCTAAGGAATGTAATCTTTGCAATTTTCAAAAAATTTTCCCCTCTCCAAAAATGGCAGCCATTTTGAATTTTCGAATTTTTGCCCAAAATGGAAAAACCCAAACTGGCCTTAACCGGGCAAAATAGAGTTATTTCGTTGAAATTTTCGACCCATAGGGTATCTAAGAAATGTACTCTTGGCAATTTTCAAAAAAATTTCCTTTTCCCAAAAATGGCGGCCATTTTGAATTTTCAAATTTTTGCCCAAAATAGGAAAACAGGAATTTGCTTCTATCTTCTTAACCGTGCAAGATAGAGTGATTTCGTCAAAATTTTCAACCCAACCAATGCAAAAAGTCATGAAGCTGAAATAATTTACATCTACACTAATAAATATTTAAGCATCATTGATATATTTTACAAATGAAACAGGGTCTTGTAAGACTACTGTACAATTTGGGCAAAAGGTTCATGGGTGGACATTACACATGATAATGTGTGTTCTTCTATGCTATCCTGTTTCTATTCGCATCTACTATCAACAGGGCGGCCTATTTCTAGTTTCTGATAGTTGTTTTACGGTAAAGTGACTTCTCTGATTTATGAGTGTTCCATTGTCTGACCATATTCATACTCCATTGATATGGTCAGCCTATTTAGGTATTGCATGTTTTTTCATCCTAATTACACAGATCACACTCAAGCTGACCTCATGAGTCATATACTAGTGCAAAATATTTCACTTTTCATGGCTTGGTTGTGGTTCAGTGAATATCATGTTTTGGTGGTATCCATAAGGTTTAATAAGTTGGGATTCACATTTCGGGAGGATCTGTTCAATGCAACCTGGAGAGATTTTCAGGACCTGACAGCTTTTTCAAATGTTTGTTAAACTAAAACCCATTTTACACTATAGGCGGTATAACCCAGGGCTATAGGTGTTAAACAAAACACCCCTGTCCCTTAACTGCCGTCTGACATCCGTCTGTGAGCTTGTGACACGGTGGCCAACTGTCAAATTTCTTGAGCATCCCATCAATATAATCATGTCACATGTGTTATGCATCACGTAATCATGTGTCTCCGTCCCCGTCCGTCCATTTCAGTGACCTTCCGCAGATAAATTTTTCATACATTAACTGAAGGCACGGTCCGCAGATGATATAAGATTGTGACTTGTTTTCGATTCGGTAGCATGTGTTAGTCTGATCGCTACTGATGGTGAGTTGAGGTCGCCTCTTGTTGACTAAAAGTTTGTACTCCTGTTGTCCTACTGTTACTTACAGTTTCACACCATGTCCCATCAGTGGCCATATGCAGCATACCTTATGGATACACCAAATCTCGGAAGATATGAGGCGTCCTGGGAGGCGGTTCTGTTGTCAAGTAAAACTTCTAACTACAGGGTATACTATATGTAGTGCGTAAGGGGCATGAACTGTACACACTAGTTTCTCTATATTTGGTGGCTCTTTTGAATGTGCACTACCCAGCATATGAGGTTCATTGATGGAACAATAAGGACAAGGTTATGGAGTAAAACTTATGCCCTTGTTCCACCAAAGGATTAAGCCCCGATCCTGTCGGCGACCCTTAATCGTGGGTAGTCTTGGAAAAAATGGAAAAAAATTGACCAATGGGGTGGAAGACAGAATCGGTATGAAGGTCTGGGATTAACTACAGATCGGCCTCAGGACGCCCCAGGAGGCCCCAGACAGTCCCTAACTGGTCTGGGACTAAGAACAGACTAAGCCATTTTTCTGGTCGGTTTGAACCATGATCCTGACGTAGACAAACCGACTGGGTCCCAGGACGCCTCAGGCCTCCTGGGACTAAGCCCCGACTAACCCAGGATTAAGTCCCGACCCCACAAGGTGTCCTGAGGCGTCCCCAGGCGTCCCCAGACCGAGATAGCCGATTTTTGCTTTGCAATGGGACAAAGGGTCGCAGGAAGCCTGGGACTAAGGTATAGAGGGTCTGGGACTAAGGGTCGGCGACTAAGGGTCGCAGGCGGCCTGGGACAGCATAGGACTGTGTAAATTTGATCTGAGGAGGCCTGAGGAAGCCTGGGACTGGACATTTTGTTTATGGCGGGAAAAAATAATCGGTTGGGGTCGGGAGAAATATCAAACATGTTTGATTTCTCACACGGCCTCAACCGACCACAACCGACCCTTACAGGAAGCCTGGGACTAAGCATATTTTTGAAACCGACCCTCAAAAACCCTTAATCGGGAGCCTTAGTCGTGTGGTGGAACACCCACATTAAGTACACGTTGATATGACCGCATGGAATAGTGTGAATGTACCATTATACTAAGGCATATGTAACTACATGTATCTACTCTTCAGTGGAGTTAAAACACCCATGGAAAGTGAAAATTAGCATGATATAATCCGATCTGAAATGAAACAAGTTTTATTTTACTGAAAAGTGAAAGGTTTGAGTTAAGGCATGATAAAATGAAAATTGTTTCATTAAATGTCATTTATGAATTACTTGCTTTGTTGTTTTCATTTCGCAATTTTTATGTCAAGCTGACAAGTCAGCTGACATTATGTCGTCACTCAGTGGTGTGAACATACGCGTCCGCGTGAAAGACTTCTCCAAAACTACAAGGCCCAGAGACATGCTGTTTTTTTTAAAGATACCTTATCTATCTAGGATGAAAAATTATTAAAGGCATGCTCTGTTTGTTTGCTAGAGCCATTACAAGTGAGGTACCCCCACCCTAAGTGTAAAAATTTCAACACTTTATCACAATTTTCTCATTGACTATTGCAGGGATTTCTCTCATATCTTGCATATATGTACTAGGCCTCTTGTTTGAGTATCAGGCCTGGATCTTTCTTAATTATTTTTTATGAATTTTTAAAGTAATTTTTCATTGCGTTAATACATCTTACCTAACAGACGATAGCTATTGTCCGGCGCCAGCCGGACCCGCCAAACGCCAGAAAAAAGACGTCCTGAGTTTCACCTCCGGCCGGACCGGCACCCTACAATCCACTCGCCAGGTGGCCTAGTTCCTGCTTTATTCGCCAGAGGGACGTGACGTCATAGCATCTTTTTTGTTTGGCGCGAGTTTTAAAGTTGTGTTTTCTCTGGAAACTTTGTATTTTGTGGATAATTCGAACAATTCTTTTTGTGTGTGCTTGAACTTTTGTCATTTGAATTTTACTTCATCATGGCATCTCCAGTACAAAGGAAAGGGGCGTGCGGCCATATAATGGCCTCCTTTGACACCCACTCTCGTTATGCCCTTTGCAGGGACAAAGGCATGGGTGAGGATCCGTGTCTGGCTAAGTTACCCTGTGAATACTGCGATTTGTTAACTCCGGAGCAGGTGATTCAGTTGGCTACACCAACCTATAAACTGCGAAAGGAAAAAGCCAAGAGTAAAGAAACTTTAATTGACCCAGCTTCTGTTACGGTTGTAGCCCAAGTAGATCCGCAGGACATGGAGCCTTCTGTTTCTACTCATGAACCTTCTTCTGATCTTTCTTTACCACAGCCATCCTTCCGTAAGGACCTCCAAGAACTGGATGAAAAGTGGTCAGTTCGCATGGCTCGTCTCGAAGCTCTCTTAACACTGGGACACCGTCCAGCTTCTCGGCCATCTTTCTCCCCGGTGAAGGCACCGGTTACTCACAAAGCACCTGCCAGATCTATTTCTCAAGCCCCTTTCCTATTGACTTCAGTTCCTTCCGGCCAAGCCGCCCCGGCTTCTGGTCCAGATAGAACTCCGAGTTCTTCTAATGTGGATATGGTATCTCCTCTGGAACAGTTGTACCAGGACCCTGACCCGGAGCCGGTTTTTGCTGGACCTGCTTCTTCCGGCCCGGTGTCTTATGACCAAAGTGTTGAACCTCTGTCAGTGTCTGCCCGGAACGTATCTCCACCAACTCATTTTGAAGAGGGCGAATTGTCGGAACTGGAGGATCAGCCAGATCAAGACAATGTTGAAAGTGACCGCGCTATGAGCGAGGATCAAAACTACAGGGAGACAGTGAGGGGCGTACATGCCTTTATGGGATGGTCACATATCCCGGATTTAGAGTATTCTCCTTCTTCCAGGGCTGATAATCCGTGGGTAGGACATAGATCACAGCCAGTAGGAAAGGTGTTCGTCAACCTTCCCCCAGAGGATTGGTTATGTAAAAAAACTGGAGAATTTGAATCTGGTACTTATTGAAGGCTACCCTTCAAAATCTGCAGAACCCGGAGGTTTACATATGGACCACTATCTCCGTCCCCCTGAATCACAGTCTAGGTGGTATGGGATACATCCGACAGAACCCAAAGACATCTCCAGACCTGGAAAATATGTGACAACTTGGCCGAATGATGCGGCGAAACTTAATAGTGCCTTTGCCCGCATTGCAAAACCCTCTGCTACTACGTCTCAACCTTCTTCCCGGCCCATTGCTCAGGACACGCTCAGAAAGTGGGAAAAGGCCATCAAGGAGACTAGTTATATATGCAACCAGTCTGCAGGGTTCAACCGTTGTATTACTAAAATACAGGACAGTGTCCAGGATCAGTTGAAGATTTTACAGAGTGAACTTGGAAAGGGCAAATCATCTCCCAAGGCTCAGGCCGCATTGGATGAACTTCACTATCTTACGTCATTCAACCAGAATGTGAGTTTTGCGGTCGGAAAATCCCTTCAGCATCTTTCCAACTTTACCTTTGTACAGATGGCCAATCTCACCCTAGTGCGTCGAGCTTCTTATCTGGATCATTTGAAGTTAGGTATTAAACCAGACACTTTTTGCCCTTTGAACACCCATGCTCTGTTCCCGGATGCTTTAATCCGAAAAGCAGAAGATGAAATTGCTCAGTTCGAGACTGTTAAGCGTACTCACCAGCCCAGTCCGGGCCGTGGTGGGTTCGCCGGAAATCAAAAGCGACAACAAGCCAGATATCAGCCTTACTCTACTAACTGGAAACCAGGTCAGGATACCGCTCATACCGGAAATCCCACCGGTAAAGACATGCCGGCTTGGAAGTCCTTTGGGGGTCGTGGTAGAGCAAGAGGCAGAGGCAGAGGAGGTCAGCCCGGACGCGGCACCTGCCCTCCTAAGGATCAAGGGCAGTATAAATGACAATTATTGTATTCTCAGTCCGGTGGCAGTAGCCCGGCCAAGCAAGAGTGTTTTAAATGTAGAAAGACAAAACTTTTCTGTGTCTGTTCAACAAGCTGTGTTATGTCCTGTTGCCAATCCTGTACCTTTTGTCTTAAGTGTGAAAGGGCAGTCACAAAAGAAAGACGGAAGTCCCTCATTAAAAGTGAAACAAGAAATAAAATTTGTCAAAGCTGCTTTTTCTGTAGATCATTGCGTTTTTGCCCCTGTTGTTCCAAATGCCCACAAGGTTGTCAATGCTCATCTGGTAGGGGGACGTCTCCAAAAATTTTGGCAAAAGTGGTTCCTCCTGGGTGCAAGTCCGAGAGTAGTGTCCATTTTGAAGGACGGCTACATTCTCCCATTCAAGGTCAGGCCAACTCTAGTAAGAGATCCGTTGATAGTCAGTGGCTATGCAAACCCCCTCAGGAACCTCTACCTGAAAGAGGCTTTGCAGGCCTTACTACAAAAGGAGGCAGTAGAGATGGTGAGGGTTCGAACATCGAACAAATTTTTGAGCGTAAAAACATTCAAGATGGAAACCCCAGAAACAATTCGGATTTCCTTGCAACAAGGGGAATGGGTGACATCGCTGGATTTCAGCGACGCCTATTTCCACATTCCAGTTCATGTGAAGTCCCGGAAATATCTCAGGTTCCATTTCCAAAATCAGTCCTATCAGTTCCGGGAACTTCCCTTTGGCCTCTCCACAGCTCCGATGGAGTTCACTTGTGTTGTCAAAGAGGTCAAGTTAATGGCTCAATCCCGGGGTATAAGGATCCACCAGTACCTAGACGACTGGTTGATTCGAGCCCCTACCAAAGAATCCTGCCACCAGGGCACTCAATCCCTCCTCGCCCTTTGCCAGGAGTTGGGTTGGATAGTGAACCTACAAAAGTCAGAACTAGAACCCAAACAGACTTTCGAGTTCGTAGGTTACAAGTACGATCTCTCCCAAGGACTGGTCTTACCGACTCAGAACCGGTGGGAGTCGATCCTCCAAAAGTTAGAATCCATTCTATCCAAACCAAGTTGCCGAGTCAGGAAATTTATGTCCCTGATAGGCCTGCTTACAGCGACGGAAAAACAGATTCCCCTAGGGAGACTCCACATGAGACCCATCCAGTGGCACCTAAAGTGTCATTGGAGAGTTCCAGAATCCCTGGAAAAGGAGATTCCGGTTCCAAGGTCCCTTCACCCACACCTTCTATGGTGGACCATGGAGACAGATGTCTTGACAGGGCAGCCTTTGCACCCTTTGAGTCATGCCGTGCAAATCTTTACAGATGCCTCAAAAGAAGGCTGGGGTGCTCACTTAGGAGACTTCACAGCAAGAGGCGTTTGGTCAGTTCCAGAAAGCCATCTTCACATAAACTTCCTGGAACTAAAAGCGGTCTTACTGGCCTTGAAGAGGTTCCAGCACTTGGTACAAGGCAAAGTAGTTCTAGTTGCCACAGACAACACCACAGTTGTGGCATACATCAACAAGGAGGGCGGTATGAGGTCAGGCTCACTTTGTGCCCTTCTATGGCGACTCCTGTGTTGGTGCAATCTGAGACAGGTAGTGCTAAAGGCCAGACACATCCCGGTCGTCTGAATGTGATTACAGACAAGCTGTCTCGTCAAGGCCAAGTCATTCAGACGGAATGGTCACTTCACCAGGAGGTCTTTGACCTCCTGGTTCAGACCTGGCACCGCCCCAAGTGGACAAGTTTGCAACAAAATACAATTGCAAGCTAGCCCAGTACGTGTCTCCAGTTCCGGACCCCAGTGCATGGCCAGTGGACGCCCTATCAGTCTCTTGGGAAAGCCTGGACATGTATGTTTTTCCCCCAGTATCGTTACTGGGAAAGGTCGTCAGCAAGCTGTCGGACCATCTTTACAAGAGAGTGATCCTAATAGCTCCGGGTTGGCCCAACATGCCGTGGTTCTGGGACCTGGTGGAACTGTCGTCTCAGATTCCTCTCTGCCTACCCATCCATCCCGACCTAGTAACACAACCATTCAACAAGGCGCGTCACAGGAATCTGACCAATCTAAACCTACACGCCTGGCTCCTAGAGCCGAGGCTATCAAGGAGCAGGGGTTCTCTAGCCCAGTGGTGTCACGAATTGAGGCTCCTCAAAGAAGTTCAACCAGAACAGTCTATGAGGCAAAGTCCGTTTTTGTCAGATGGTGTGAATCAAGTCAGGTGGACTTCAGGTCTCCATCTGTCAAACAGATAGCAGATTTTCTCCTACATTTATTCCAGGAGAAGAATCTCCAACCCAGTACCATTGATGGTTAGAGATCAGCCATTGCGGACAAATTAGGAAATTCGTCCTTGAATGTGAGCAAAGATGAAAACTTAACTCGCCTTTTGGACAGTTTTCACAGAGATAGACCGAAGGGTAGGCGGGGAGTTCCTTCGTGGAATCTCTCCCTGGTTTTGCACCAACTCACCGAACCACCATTTGAGCCTCTCAGAAAGGCCTCATTAAAACATCTGACCTTTAAAACGGTTTTTCTCCTCGCTCTAGGTTCTGGAAAGCGTAGGAGTGAAATACATGCTTGGTTAAACAAAAATATTAGACACCAAGCTGACTGGTCAAAGGTGTCCCTTTACCCGTCTCCAAGCTTCTTGGCTAAGAACCACTTGGCAAGAGAGGGCCCAGAGTGCGTGGCTCCAGTGGTTATTCCAGCCCTGGCTCCTACTCTGGACAAGTCCCTGAAGGAGGACAGGTCTCTCTGTCCAGTTAGAGCTTTGCGCTACTATCTGGACAAAACTCAGGATCTCAGACAAGGCAAAGAGCTCGTGTTTGTCTCCTTCAAAAAGGGTTTCACAAAGGATATTTCTCCTGCTACCATCTCCTCATGGATTAAGCAGATGGTTATCCTTTGCTATGAAATATCAGATCGGGAAGCGCTAACCCTTCACCAGGTGAAAGCGCACGACGTTAGAGCCTTCGCGGCTTCTAAGGCTTTTCAAGGTGGCATTTCGCTAGAACAAATCTTAGCTGCATGCCACTGGAAGTCCCAAAACACCTTTACACAATTCTACCTAAAAGATGTTGCTTGGGCAGATTCGGAGCTTTTTCATTTAGGTCCAGTGGTGGCTGCACAGCAGATCCACCATTGAACTTTCTAGGCTCCTAATTTGTAAATAGTGTACATAATAATTAAGGTTTTTTACTGAGTTGCTTGAGGCACTGAGTATGGAACCATTATTCCACTCTTACAAGCTAAATGGAATCTCTAGGACTGAACTCTTCTCTCTTCCTCCTCTCAGAGCAGAAAAAAAGAGGGGGGGGGGGGGAAGTGGCACTGCTTGGTACCTTAAGGAGCAGTTTTGAGCTTCTTATCAGCCAGGCCAGAGATTATGTGCCTATTTATAGAGTTCCTTCTAGTCCTGAAGAAGCTGCCCTCCTTCCACTGGGTAGTTATTCTAGCTATCGTCTGTTAGGTAAGATGTATGAACGCAATGAAATTGCAAATTTTAATTAGTAAATTAAATTTTTGTTAGTTAATACCTTACCTAACAGACGGAAGATTCCGACCCGGCCTTCCCCGCTTTTCAGCTTCATTTAACCAAATTTGGGACGAAAAAGATGCTATGATGCCACGTCCCTCTGGCGAATAAAGCAGGAACTAGGCCACCTGGCGAGTGGATTGTAGGGTGCCGGTCCGGCCGGAGGTGAAACTCAGGACGTCTTTTTTCTGGCGTTTGGCGGGACCGGCTGGTGCCGGACAATAGCTATCGTCTGTTAGGTAAGGTATTAACTAATAAAAATTTAATTTACTAATTAAAATTTGCAATTTAATACATTAAAATCTGAAATCATGCACTAATTCAATTATAACTTGAAAGGTATTGCATATAGAGCATTTTGTTGAAATATGTTATTCAGCTACTTTTTCCATAGCTGTAACATGGTGAGTAACTTGGGAGTCTATCCCAATAGCTAAGTGAGTAATAGCTACTTTTTGAGTTTTCAGTAACTTTCATAGTGAGTAAAATCACTTGCATTTAAACTATTGCATTTAGAGAATTTCGTATAAATATGTTATTCAGCTACTTTTGGGTCAGCTATAACATGGTAAAATTTCAGACCTGTAGCTCATTGCATAGCTGAGTAATAGTTACTTTGAGGTTATCACTGTTGAGTAAATCAGTTAGAACTTGAGAACTATTACATTTAGAGTATTTTCTTTAAATATGTAAAATCTCCGCCGGCTCCGCATTTTGTTTTCCTTATAACTCTGTAACCGTTAGGCGGATTCTTTTCAAATTTGGCAGGTTTAGGCAGTAGCCTTGGGGAATTTTTTTGAATATGCTGCAGTGACATTTCAACCAATCAGAGAGGTCACATGACCAAAAATGTCTTTTTTCGATGGGGAAGCTTGTCCGGATGATAACTTGAAAGGAATTTTATCAATTCACCTGAAACTTGGCAAATACATTCATTCTATTAAAATCTGGAAATCATTAGATTTTGGCATTGATTGGTCAAGAAATGGCCGAGTAATTAATAATTAATTAATCATTACGAATTTTCCAAATAAGGAAAACACAAAAATGCTTATATCTCGAAAACCGTGCTAGATAGAGCAATTTCGACGAAATTTTTGACCCGCAGGGTATCTCTGCGGAGTAGTTTTCCCAATTTTCAAAAAATTTTTGTCTCGCCAAAAATGGCGGCCATTTTGAATTTTCGAAATTTTCGCAAAAATTGCAAAACACAAAAATGCTTATATCTCGAAAACCGTGCTAGCTAGAGCGATTTCGACGAAATTTTTGACCCGCAGGATATCTCTGCGGAGTAGTTATCCCAATTTTGAAAAAAATTTTGTCTCACCAAAAATGGCGGCCATTTTGAATTTTCGAATTTTTCGCAAAAATTGCAAAACACAAAAATGCTTATATCTCGAAAACCCTGCTAGATAGAGCGATTTCGACGAAATTTTTGACCCACAGGGTATATCTGCAGAGTAGCCATGCCAATTTTCAAAAAAATTTTGTCTCGCCAAAAATGGCGGCCATTTTGAATTTTCGAATTTTTCGCAAAAATTGCAAAACATAAAAATGCTTATATCTCAAAAACCCTGCTAGATAGAGCGATTTCGACGAAATTTTTGACCCGCAGGGTATCTCTGCAGAGTAGCCATGCCAATTTTCAAACAAAAAATTTCTCGCCAAAAATGGCGGCCATTTTGAATTTTCGAATTTTTCGCAAAATTGCAAAACACAAAAATGCTTATATCTCGAAAACTGTGCTAGATAGAGCGATTTCGACGAAATTTTTGACCCACAGGGTATCTCTGCAGAGTAGCCATGCCAATTTTCAAAAAAATTTTGTATTGCCAAAAATGGCGGCCATTTTGAATTTTCGAATTTTTGCGCAAAAATTGCAAAACACAAAAATGCTAATATTTCGAAAACCGTGCTACATAGAGCGATTTCGACGAAATTTTTTATCTTCAGGGTATCTCTGCAGAGCAGCTATCCCAAAGAGCTTTCACTTGGTGAAGTTTCAGACCCATAGCTAATTACTCACCTACTGAAAATGAGTAAATGTGAATTATCTCTAAAAGTATTGCAGATAGCCAATTTTTCTCAAATAACTCATTCACCTACTTTTGGGAGAGCTTTCACTTGGTGAAGTTTCAGACCCATAGATAATTATTCACCTACTCAAAATGAGTAAATGTGAATTATCTCTTAATAGTATTGCAGATAGCCAATTTTTCTCAAATAACTCATTCACCTACTTTTGGCAGAGCTTTCACTTGGTGAAGTTTCAGACCCATAGATAATTATTCACCTACTCAAAATGAGTAAATGTGAATTATCTCTTAATAGTATTGCAGATAGCCAATTTTTCTCAAATAACTCATTCACCTACTTTTGGAAGAGCTTTCACACACGAAAATAAAAAATTGTGAATATCTCGGAAAAGCTATTTCTTCTGCTTTAATGCTCGGCGGGAGATACACACCGTGGCAGTGGTCTTGTAAAAAAATTTTGTCTCCCCAAAAATGGTGGCCATTTTGAATTTTCAAAGTTTTTGCAAAACACAAAAATGCTTATATCTCGAAAACCGTGCTATATGGAGCGAACTCAACAAAATTTTGGACCTGCTGGGTATCTCTGCAGAGCAGCCATGCCAATTTTCAAAATATTTTTGTCTCGCCAAATATAGCGGACATTTTTAATTTTTTTATTTTTTGCAAAACAAAAATGCTTATATCTTGAAAACCGTGCTAGATAGAGCAGACTGCGCTGACTTTGGTTGCCACAACAGTATAAGGCTAGAAACGAAGCATTTTCTTAATACTTTAGCACTCACCTTTATATCCTTTTCGGGACGCTTTGTTTTTGCTATGCAAAAACATTATCTTTTTTTTTTGCGAGCGATCCTCTAGTTTTGTTTGAATATATTAATCACCTACTTATGGGTCAGCTATATCATAGTGAGATTATAAAACTGTAGCTCATGGCATAGTGGGGCAATAGCTACTTTCAAGTTCACACTGTTTAGTAAATGAGTTGTAACTTGAAAAATATTGCATTTAAGAGTATTTTGTTTAAATATGTTATTCACCTACTTTTGGGTCAGCTATAACATAGAGAAATTGCATACCTGTATGTCATGGCACAGCTGAGTAATAGCTATTTTCAGGCTCTTACTGTTGAGTAAATCAGTTTTAACTGAAAACTATTGTATTTTCAGAATTTTGTTTGAATATGTTATTCACCCACTAATGGGTCACCTATAACATAGTGAAATTGCAGGCCTGTAGCTCAATGTATAGCAGAGCAATAGCTACTTTCAGGTTCTCACGGTTGAGTAAATCACTTATAACTTGAAAACTATTGCATTTAGAGAATTTTGTTTAAATATGTTGTTCACCTACTTATGGGTCAGCTATATCATAGTGAAATTGTAGACCTCTAGTTCATGGCATAGTGGAGCAATAGCTACTTTCAGGTTCTCACTGTTTAGTAAATGAGTTGTAACTTGAAAACTATTGCTTTTATTGCACTACAATAGCTTACCATGTGGGACTGAATGGTAACTCGGGAGGCTGCAGGACTCTAGCCAATGACCAAGAAAAATGGACGTTTGGATTTGGCCAAGTCCGTGGTTTAGTATGTACCATAGCAGTGTCGTTTGGTAATTCGTCCTTCTCTCGTTCGCCGCCATATTGGAAAGATATTTGAAATATCTCTCAATAATTTACTGTTTTCTCAGCACATACGTATTGTTGGATGTTATTATTCAGTCATTTGTTTAATATTATTGTATAGAATGTTCTGGAAAATTTTGGGAAGTACAGGATAAGTATTCCTTGAATATTTAATGCCTTTGTGAGTTTTCCGCATTTCGACTCGGATCTTTTTATTTCAGTAAAAATGTCTTCCCACCAAGCTAGCGTAAAGGCAAGATCATCTAAATGCCGTCACTTCTGCTATCCATTCGATACCCACAATTACTGCCCCACCTGTAGGGAATCTGGCAAGGGAGACAACCACTGTGTCACTAATCAATCTCCTTGCAATATCTGTGATAGTTTCACCGAGGAACAAGAGATTGAAATAAAACATAGACGTAGGTATATCAGGAAGCAGAAGACGGTGGATCCTAATACTAGCAAAGATGATCTTGACCTGTTCTGTGACAATGGTGATGCTTTTTCTGGCTCTCAAGCAGACCTTGAGGCTGCTGAAAATTTGTTTTTTTCACCTACACGTCCCCAACCCCTGCGTTTCGAATCTTTGTGATTAAAGACTCCACAAACTGTCTCACCAACCCCAGGTACTGCATTACAAAATAAAATAGAAAGTAGGCTTGAAAAATCCCTGGGTAGTACATTTAACATCTAGCTTAAACAAGAAATGGGGGTCTTCCAGACATCTATGCTGGAGGCAATGAAGTCTCTCAGAGACGAAATGCTTTCTTTCAAAAAAGCCTCTGAGTCGGATGTAGTTCAGACATCCGACTCTGTTAAAGCTGGACCTAAACAGGGATCCAGTAATCAGCCCAACTCAGACTTCTATTTCTAGAGCATCCGACCACTCGGATGTTTAACCTATGGACACTGACTTTTATGGACCTCCACTTCCGCCCAAGTCTTCTCAAAATGTCCAGTCCGAGCATGCTTCCAAGCAATCGGATATTGAATCTGACCACTCGGAACATCATTCTGAGTCGGAACACCGTAGAAAGGTATGTCCTAAAGCAAAAAAGCATTCTGACAAAAGGAAGCACAAGGCACGGGCAAAATATTATTCTCAGTTGTCTTCTTCAGAGGAAGATGAGTCCTCTGCCTCAACTAAAAAGCCTACTAAACCTCAACATAAGTCTCCTTAGGAACCTCAACATCAGGATAGCACAGATCCAGTCTTTTACAGGGAAGTAAACATGTCTGTACTTTACATCTTAACTTTACACAACAGTTACTTTTGTGTCCTTTTCTTCATTTACCTCTACTCTGAAACTCAAAACACACAGTCAGCTTACACAGAGCCCATTCACGGGCACTGATTGATTGTTTATGATTGAATATATTTATTCCACTGATTTTATGAAATTTGAAGTTGTAGTGTTTAAAGTAAAAATTGTACAGCTAAGTAAATGTTGTATTATCACTAAATGCAAAAAGTTTTTTAAAAACCCGACTGTTAAAAAGTGACTGTTAGATGAAACAGTTATTTGAGAAAATTGAATGCTGTAATTGTTTCTGACAGTTCAGAAAATGACTGTTCTGTTGTATATATACAATAGCATTTAAAGTATTCTTTAAATGAAATCTTACAACAAAAGAAGTTTAAAAACAGTGTGAGTAATTACAGGAAATTGTTTCACTATTAGAGATATACCTGAAGGGGGAGCAATCTGCAATTTGTCATGATAATTAGTGATAAATATTTTATAAGGTGGAACAAAATGGATAATGTTGAAGTGTTTGGCTTGTATCTGTGTATCACATCTTTCAAGCTGGTTTTATTTTAAAAAGTAAATCGCAATGAAACACATACACACACTAAATAACCATAGCTATAGATTTTTCCCAGCCATGTTTTTATCCAATTGGAAACTATGTTTTTTGTTGGTGTTGATTCTGGTAATTCAGTAAATTGAGTTCAGGAAACATCCGAGTGTTACAGCATTGTACTGTGATTGTGTCAGGTTAAAACGTTAATTGGAAAATCTGTTGCTAAAAGCTAGTGACTGTTAGGCACTTGCTTCCCGAACAAAAAAAAATTGGTGTCTGTTTCCACTTTTCTATTCTTAGGAAAACAGTTGTCTATTTTAATTAACCCAGGTGGAAACTGTTAATGTTTGTATCAACACTTACCCTTTTTCACAATGAAACTTTAGTTTACAATATTTATATTTTATTTTACTCTAGGGGATCTTATTTATTGTATGTGAACAGAAGAATATGTTGGAATGCTTTTAGATAATTAACACAGATTCAGTGAAGTGGAGCATTCTCATTGCAGTAATGTAACCACAGAAATCTTGCAGTGACATTCTTTGAGTTTTCAAGTCCTTTTAGAAATTATACAAACACAATTATGAGGTTGATATATGTTTATTTTTTCATCTGTTGGATACTGAACTCAAGTGTATTGGAAAACTGATAATGATGAAGCTGTTTGCGGTCAATACAGTAAAATGGAACTTTTTACATAACTGGTTGAGCTGTAATCTGGTTCTCTGCATATCTGGGAAAACCAGAACCAAGTTGTTAGTATGTATGGGTAAACTACAGTCTGGTTCTCTGCATATCTGGGTTAACTGTAATCTGGTTCTCTGCATATATGGGTAAACTAGAACCAAGTTGTTAGTATGTATGGGTAAACTGAAATCAGGTTGTCTGCATATCTGGATAAACTGGAATCAGGTTGTATGCATATCTGGGTAAACTGGAATCAGGTTGTCTGCATATCTGAGTAAACTGGAATCAGGTTGTCTGCATATCTGGGTAAACTGAAATCAGGTTGTCTGCATATCTGGGTAAACTGGAATCAGGTTGTCTGCATATCTGGGTAAACTAGAATCAGGTGGTCTGCATATCTGGGTAAACTAGAATCAGGTGTCTGTATATCTGGATAAACTGGAATCAAGTTGTCTGCATATCTGAGTAAACTAGAATCAGGTTGTCTGCATATCTGGGTTAACTAGAATCAGGTTGTCTGCATATCTGGGTAGACTGGAATCAGGTGGTCTGCATATGTGGGTTAACTTAAGAATCAGGTGGTCTGCATATCTGGGTTAACTAGAATCAGGTGGTCTGCATATCTGGGTTAACTAGAATCAGGTGGTCTGCATATCTGGGTTAACTAGAATCAGGTGGTCTGCATATCTGGGTTAAGTGGAATTAGATTGTCTACAGATCTGTGTAAGTGTATTTATCCAGAAAATATCTTGCAGCTTTGTTTTTCAAAGATCCTTTAGACTAAGAATGGTCTACATGATTTTTATCTTGGAGTTGGCAAAGCCAACTAAACAAATGCTGAGATGTTATTTTACCTCAAACATGTATTTAAAAATATGTGCCATTTCACCATACACATTGAATTTGTTTTCAGACTTTCAGTGTTACTTTTACATCAGACTATGGTGCTTGAGCAGTAAAAAATAGAAACAACATCTTCCACATTTGGGTGCTTTTATGGTGCTTTAGTATTTTCTTCCATCTTTATGGATATTACCGTAATTTGAAAAAAAACATAATATGTCACTTTTTCATAGCAATAATACCTATTACACACCTGTCCATGCTGGGTCACTGGGTACAACTGACCAGGCACATCTACTATTGGTCTGGTTTGGTTCGTCTCTTGTTTTGGTAGGACGTCTTCGGTGGGATTTGTTTTGGATTCACATTTGGGAAGGACACATTTCGTTTGTGATACAACACAACTTGGAAGACATTTTGCATTCAGGATGAGGTAAAGCAGAAAGCAAATACATAGAGATAAGACTGTAAGGACAGGTGTGACACTGCCATTATGGCTGTGCATTGTGCAGCATCCTCTATGTTGTTCTATTGGTTCATTTCTGGCTGTTCAGCGAAATGCCTTGAAGTTTGTTTTATATATAATTAATGGGGATACTACCATAAGTCACAATATCTTCTTTGAATACCCTAAAACTATCAAACCAATTTCATTCAAGTTTCATATATATATTGATTATAGGCCTGGGGAAATTTTCTGGTATTGTGGAGACAATGGCATTGAATAGGCTGAATATTATTTGGTTTATATTTGGAAGTTTAAACCACTGGAATTATTTAAATCCAGTTTTGATATTACAGAGGCGGCAATTATTGTTTCTGTTTCTGACTTTAGGACTTTAAAACTTGGTTCCACATCTACCCAACATGACTTAAACTTTCATAGGCTTAACATAACACACAGACTGTTATATTAACAATGGTAATGTTTTCTACTCATAATAAAGCTCTACTGGATCCTATAGCTGGAACTCCATGATATGATAATGATTTCTTGGACAAATAATGGAGTGATTCTCTTACTTTAAAAAATGTGTAAGGGACATAATGTAGGCAGGTGTTCATCAGTATGTGGGATCATTCTACTTTGGCAGATAAAAATAATTGCCAAAGCTTTAATGTCATACAAGCAGGTTGTTTCCCTAATGTGGGTGAAACTACACTGAAACAGAAAGAAATTTCAGTTTCAAAGACATTTCCTTGTGCTTTTTGGAGACTCTTGAATTGAACTCTTGACAATTTCATGTAGAGAACTTGAACTCTTGACAATTTCATGTAGAGAACTTGATGCTTTACATTATTCTCTTTATGTATATAATTTATCATAAATTTTTTGGACTCAAATTTTTAATAACAAACTATTTCTACCATACAGGAATTTAACCCCTTGGTAACCAGAGCAGAGTTTGACCTGGGCAATTGTCGATGTTTGCCAATTTTTGCTATGTTTTGAATACAGATCTTTCTGGTGCTATAATTAATTTGTCAAAATGTATAAACATAAAAGAAGTATCCCCTGATAAAGAAATTAAATATTTTGACCATTTTTATTAGCTAACTTTAATTATTTAGGTAAAATGTTGTATTAAAAACAAAATTAATAAATTAGAATATAATGTCATGAACATTGTTCTTTAATAATGTTTGACATTCAATTTTAAAAATAATAAAAAATAAACAAAAATTGCAACGAACACCAAATCAAAGAGAAACAAATAGAAATACTATTTGGAATAATTTTTTTATAATAAATATTCTTTATGAACACTTAAATCCAGCAACACTGTGGGTACACACTGCAACTCGAAAGTAGCTTCTAAACAAATAGTGTGATGTCACTATACTTTAAAACGTCAGACGCATCATCAATATTGTATATTTTTGCCAGATCAGATCTGACATATAGGGGCCTAAGTAAAACAATACCTGCCACGCATGATCCATTACATAGGCAGCTAAGGGGTTAATGTTTAATTTTTTTAATTTAATTAAGTCATTATCACAAAAAGAAGGGAGCAGCATAATTTTAAGACCTCATGCTTAACACTTTTTAAGTTCTGGAAAACCCTTTTGCTCACCAGATCAACTTGTTATCATCTCGCCAAGTAAAATTTCTCAAAGTAAACGATGGTCTACAAGTTCCTTAAAGCTGGTTGTCCTAAATATTTAAGTCCTTTTTTGAAAATCAGAAAGTTAGATGAACAGTGAAGCTCAGCAAGGTTTGGCTTCACTGGTACTGTCCTTAGGTTGTTTACAACATAACTCCTGGATCATTTTCAATTTGTCAAAATTGGTTCAGTTATTGTTGAATGTTTCAAACTAACCTTCAGAGTACCTCAGGCCTCTGTTCTTGGTACTTTCTTATTCTCCTAAAACACTTCCCCCTTAGTCCTGTAATTGCAAAATATATAGATGTCAAATACCGTTTCTATGCGGATGACTACAAGTTGTTCGTCTACCTATCTCCTGGAAATTGTGCCAACTCATTTCACCAGTTAAAGGCCTGTTTGAGTGACATCCATACCTGGATATTTGAAAATAAGCTTAAATTAAATCCTGAAACAACTGAGTGTATATTCTTTGGTTCTATGGATCAATATAAATGGCTCAGAGATTCCTTCCCTGTGAACATTTTGGGAAATTGCCTCTCCCCAACAGATGTTTTTCGAAATCTTGGTGTAATGTTTGATTCTAAATTTAGTTTCACCAATCAGGCAAATTCTGTCATTAAATCTTGCTTTGCCAACCTTCGAGATTTGCATCGTATCCGATGCTTTCTCTCATATGATGTCTCAGTTATGGTAGCAAATGCATTGGTTAGCAGTTGTCTGGATTATTGCAATTCTTTGTTTTGCAGTTTGGCCTCCAAGAATATCACAAGTTTTCAAAATATCCAAAACTGTTTAGCACGCTTTGTCTCTGGTGCTTCTAGATTTTCTCATGTCACTCCAGTCTTAAAGTCTTTCCACTGGCTCCCTGTTAAACTATGAATCATTTTGAAAACCCTGTTACTCATATATAAGTACCTTACCACTGGCAAGCCAAAATACTTTGCCCCATATTTGTCTCCATATACATCTGCTTTTAAAACAAGACCTAGTAATCCAGAAAAGATGTTTCTTAAAGTCCCCTTCTATATTGCCTCAGTTCATAAATCTAAAGTTCTTTTCAAAAAATCCTTTAGAAGTCTTTCCCTCCTTAGGTTTTCTCATTACTGAACACCGATGATCCCCTGGTGACGACCCTATTATGGTTTACAACTCTATGATTTATGTATTACGATTTGGATGGTGTGCCTTAGAATCCGCTAGTTCGGAGATTAAGCACATCGATACCTGATACCTGAGGCTCTGGAAGTGTTACAGCTTGTTCTATCAGTTTTAAATTTTTTAAGTTTTAAATGTATCTCTTTCCTCTTTCAGAAATGCCGGGGTATTCTAAAACCCTGTCTCTTTATGTAGGCATATCTTTCGGTATATGCCTATCGGCATTTTTTCAACAATCATGTTTTTGTCAATTATCATGTATACAGGTTTTCTCTGTGATGCTGACCCTGATTGGAATGTCGCAGTATTTTTATTTAAGAGATTTTTGTTTCCTATTTGATAAGTCTTTGAGTCTGCCTTCTGATGGAGATAATGCACTATAAAAGTGAAAATGAATAATAAGTTGTGAGCAGGACATATAACTTTGTGAAGATGAAATTATAAGAAGTGAGCATGAAATAATAAGTAGCAGGCATGGTGTCATCGGCTGAACATAAGGTCCTTCTTTCATGACAAAAAAATCATGATAACAAAAAATTAAGTTGTCCTGAGAAATGATACAGGCTCTGTGTCCTTCCCATAATATATATGTTACCTGAAATGTCAGTGTTTGAAAATTGTGATAGATTTAACAATTCACAACTTTTTTTAAAAGACCAAACATTCTAATTGCGGGGTAGTCAGATTCAAGGTATTTAGATATATTTTACCTGGTGTGAAACTAAATCAGGTTGTTTTCTGTTTTAGTTGAAAAATTTTAGCAGTTATTATGTACTGCTTTGCATACACAATATATTCCTCATAATTGGGAATTCAGTGAGTTATGTCAGTGTTTTAGCTATTTTAGTAGATAAATATGGATAAGTAAAATTATATCCTGGTTAAATCTTATGTCTGTTATAATCTTGTGGTATAGGAAGCTCAATATTGGTGAAAGGAATTTCTTGTGATTTTTTCATACTTAAAAAATGATTGAAGTTTCCTTCCAGCTGTAACTTCCACTTATACAGTATTTGAGGCAAACTAAGGATTCTTCAGAGTCATGGCTGAGCTCTGTAACAAACGTAATTACAAGGTGCTGGAGGTGATGTGATCTGATGTCTGAAGAAGATTTGGTAACATCATTATTCTTAACATCAGTTACTTCTCTCCTTTGGCACAAAGCTGTTGTCGCTACAAACTAATCTAATGTATGCACATTTATTAATTGTTTAATTGACTCGTGATTCTAATTCTAATTGGACTTTTATAGCGCTTAATCTCCCCAAATAAGAGGACTCTAAGGCGCAACTAAGCAATAAGCAGACATCGAAATTTCTGTATCCAGGGGCATAGCAGGGGCCAAGCACCACGGAGAACGCCAGGGGAATGATCCAGGCTAAGGTGGGTATGCTTTGGTGTACAGGTGGATTTTGAGCTGTTTTCTGAAGGAGGCCAGCGAGGGAAAGGCACGAATCTCATCAGGGAGAGCATTCCACACAGTGGGAGCATCAAACACAAAACTATTGCCAAATTGTTTGACAGATTTGTGAACAGAGGGGCAGAACTTTGGAATGACAAGGAAATTACCACCACTTTGACTGCGCCTAGTGCTATAAGAACTGCTGTAGGAGGAAAGATATGGAGCAAAATACCTGGGAAAGCCTGTGTGAAGATACTTATAAACAAGTGTGGCCGTCTTGAACACTGTTCGCTGTTCAACAGGAAGCCAATGCAGTTTCTTTAGCACAGGAGTTATACTGGTGTATCGACTGGTGTTTGATACAATTCTAGCTGCACTATTTTGGATGCACTGTAATTTGCGTAGATTGAACTTGGAGAGGCTCCTGAAAAGTGAGTTGCAGTAATCCAACCGACTACTAACCAGAGCATTAGCCACAAGCACAGAAACATCGTGAGTGAGAAACCACCTGACATATCTGAAATCACGGAGTTTAACAAAACAACTTTTGCAGACATTCTGAACATGCTTGGACAAAGAGAAGTCTGAATCAAACCACACTCCCATTTTTTTACTGAATCAGCAGGGCAGAATGAGTTGCCCAAGATATTAATTGGAAAACATGTTTTCAACTTGTCCTGCTGTCTCTTCGAACCAAAGATGATAAACTCGGTCTTGTCTGGATTCAATTTGAGCTTACTAGTGGACATCCAGTCTTTAACATCGTCTAGACACCTATTTAGCTTTTCAAAGGCAGCAGATGCATTCTTCTGGGATAAATGTATATAAACTTGGCTATCATCTGCATAGAAATGAAACTTTATTCCCTTATGTCTACTAATAATCGAATTAAGGGGGGTGGTGTACAATGAGAACAGCAAAGGGCCCAGGACGGAACCTTGGGGAACGCCAAATAGGAGTTTACAAACATCTGACAAAGTAGATCCAATTTTTATTGATTGGTAACGGTCTGTTAGGTAGGATGTGAACCATTTCAAAACACAACCGCCAACACCAAACCAGTTTTGGAGGCAACTAAGAAGAGTGGAATGATCTATGGTGTCGAAGGCGGCAGACAGATCGAGCAATACCAAGGCAATGGATTCACCTCTTGACAATGATAAGTGAACTTCATTTTTTATGTAGAGAAGAGCTGTCTCAGTTGAATGGCCGGCTTTATATGCCGACTGGTATGGATTGTCTAAGTTATGGACATGAATATGTTCTAATAGCTGCTTAGCAACCACACGTTCTACCAGTTTTGAGATAAAGCTGAGGCCAGATACAGGACGATAATTCTTCAAGTCATTTGAGGGAAGATTAGGCTTTTTAATAAGAGGAGTGACCACAGCAGATTTGAAAGCGTCAGGGACGCATCCCTCCATAAGTGAGCAGTTAACCAGCTTTGTAAGGGAAGGTAACAGTATATCAATGCATTCCTTAATAAGGAATGTTGGCAAAGGGTCCAACAGGCATGATTTTGTTGGTGATGTTTTAATTATTTTATCAACAGCCTCCTCAGAAACTTGCCTAAAGACGTTAATTTTGGAGGATCTGAAGGAGGGTGAATATCATTTTCAGTGCCGATGGAACCAAAGTTATCTTTAATTTTCTTAATTTTCTTGGAAAAGAAGGAGGCAAACTGGTCAGCCAGTGATTTTGTGGACTCATGGGATGGAAGTGCGGCATCAGAAACCTTGTTCAGGGTTTTATGGAGCTCTCGCCAAAGTTTTCGAGAGTCATGACTATTATCTGAAATCAGTTTGCTGTAGTAGTCTGATTTATCTCTGTTTACAAGTGCATTGCACCGGACAATCTGACGACAAAGCCGACTTCTGTTCAGTGGATTTTTAGCCCTACGCCAGGTTCTCTCAAATTGGCGCCTAAGGGACTTTGCACGTTGATAATCGTCAGACATCCAATCAGCGGAATCCTTTTTTATCATTCTAGATACGAGTGGTGCATGCCTATCAAGAACATGGCCGAAATCATGTACATATTGTTCATATAAATCCACAACAGCATCAGCTGGAGACTTGACAAAGGACGTGTTTTTGAGATCCAAGCAGAAGTCAGACATATTGATGCGGTGGTACCTTCTATACTGAACTACATTTGGAGTGTGAGCCACTTGACAAGGGAAGGTAACTGAGCATTTGACTAATGCATGGTCAGAAACAAAGTCGCAAATCTTAACATCAGCAATGGTGTCCTGGTCACTAGGGGATAAAATGAGGTCCAATATGTGGCCATGTAGATGAGTAGGTTTATCGACTAACTGTTTCAAATCACACGAATCAAGAAAAGTAGTGAATTTATTACTGTCACCAACTGGAACGTCAACATGAATGTTAAAGTCGCCACATATGTAATATGAAGAATTAATGGATGAGAGGTAACCAACAAATGACATGAATTCTTCCAGAAAGTTACAGGTACATGATCCTGGAGGACGGTAGATGCAAGCAAGCAACAATGAATGGCCATGAAGCCCTATTGACACCACCATATTCTCAAATGACTGATAAAGAGGAGATTCTATTGTGTGGGGTCTGTAAGAGGATTTGATGAAAAAACCAACACCACCTCCAATACCTGAGGGACGAGGCTTTTGAGGGAAATTAAAATTGGGAGGAGTTATAGACCGTAGGAAGCTGTCTGAGTCAAAGGACCGAATATGTGTTTCAGTGAGGCAAAGAAAATCAAGGTCATATGAAGCAACCATA
Organism: Sabellastarte sp. h YS-2021; assembly: GCA_964017235.1. Classification (NCBI taxonomy): domain Eukaryota; kingdom Metazoa; phylum Annelida; class Polychaeta; order Sabellida; family Sabellidae; genus Sabellastarte; species Sabellastarte sp. h YS-2021. The sequence continues at coordinate 74,871,619 of OZ024928.1, read as the reverse complement.
TCAGCTAGGAGTGGACCCTTGTTCCTTACGGATCTGGCATTCAAAACACCGAGTGTGAACGGACCAGGGTTGAGGGATACATCACCTCCCAGTAACAGCAACAACATCAGCCCTCGTCTATTAACCATGGATGAAAATTTTCGGCAGGAACACAAATATGAGAAATTTTTTGCAACCCTTGTCAAAGGAGGACATGATGTATAAGGTGCTCTAGTGCTAAACAACTCATACCTGTGGGCGAGTGCCACAGCAAACAGTACCGTGAAGAGGCCGAACACTAATCATGACTGGTGGGGTTGTTCATAAGTAGAGCCATAAGTCTAAGCTCAACAGTGGGGGGACTCAAGGATATATCCCTAAACCTCAGCACAGTCACAACTCTTCGTCCTGTGGGCGACTCACAGGCACCCTAACACCCCACACTACAGCCTGCCTTAAAACTAAGTAACAACACCACCAGACACCAACAATAGACTAAAAAGTAAACTTACAAAACACAAATTAGATTATATATAATACCCAATGCTTGATGTTGGGGAAATATTGATCAAATTTCACCGGTAATTCCCGGCAAGATGGGCGATAATACCCGAATAACCAACAAGTGGGTAGAACAGTGAGATGAGGGGAGATAAAAATTAAAAGGCACGATCTACCAAATGATACAGTGTGGATGTCGATGCAACAAATTTGTATTGTGTATTTTATTATATGCACCATATCACTAATACAAGCAGACAGATTACTCTCAAATTCAACTGAGTATTATTAGCCAACACAGGAAGCATTTCCTCTGTCTACTAACCTACCAGTCCCTCAATGGTAGCCTGTATATTATTTAATATCACTGCTTTACACTGACACTGTGCAGAAATTGCAGACTCAGAATGCAACTGATATAGATATGAATTTATTTGATTATTTAGATGATAGTCCTGATACTGTAGTGAATAATTCCATCAGTTTATGTAAAGTTTATATCACAAAATATCGAAACAAATGTGGAATTAAATCTGTGACTTAAACTGAAAACTGGATTCTTTGAATCTGTTCTACTACTAGATTTTAAGTCACAAAAACTATCACAGCTAAATAACTTGCAAACAAGAGTACTTTGAGTGCCCAGACTTCCGCCACGGGAGCTCAGTTCCTGGACTTTCAAAACCTACCATTAGCACTGATGTAGCTTTTTCCCCCTCTATTTCATATTTTTGCTGATAGTGATCCGGATCACTCCCAATTTATTTTTCATGGATCCAGACAGTGATCCAGATCACTCCCAAAATCTAATCACTAGTCTTGTTCCTTGTCCCATTTAGGACATATCCTGAAAATTTCATCAAAATCATTTTGAGTTATCTGTCTTTAAAAATTACATTTCATGGATCCAGAAGATCAACATGACCTGGATCACTCCCAAAATCTAATCACTTCTTCCTTTTACCATTTCGGACATATCCTGAAAATTTTATCAAAATCCATCCACAGACAAGTTTTTGAGTTATCTTGTTCACAAACAATCGAACAAACAGATGGACGAACAGACAAACCCAGGCGAAAACATAACCTCCTTGGTGGAGGTAATAACACATCCATTGGATAAACAATATCCTTTCCTGTGGGGATGCTGGGTGGTCAAAGGGCATAAAGGTAGAGAAGCTCGGTTGACATCACCTGAGTTTGAAAAGTAAATGTGCAGAGGAAATTCATTCCCCATGGGGGAATGAATTCAGTTTTGTTGATAGGATCAGACACACAGTAAAACATAATAATAACACCAGTGGGTGTTTATTACAGGTAGTATGAGATCTATAATATTTCTAACACAAAGACTTATAACAGCTGATGGAAGACTTGTGTAGCTTCTTCCAAAGGTGATTTTTATTGGCCACCCACATAGCATTTGTTTTACAGAAGAAAATATACTTGAAATATTTCCTGTGTTATTTTAGTACACATTTCACTGTCAATATTAGATACACTTTATGATACTTAAATATGGAGAATGATACATGTAAATTTTTATATAATAACAGCCACTGTTTTCATAAACAATATTTTATTAAAGCGATTAGGCAAAATCCCAAAACAGATTATATTAAGCCTTCTCGCAGGAAGAAATATTTACAACAGAAAAAGAGAGAAAATAAAATACAAATATACAGTACAAAGTAAATAAATAAATAATTAAATAAATAAGTGAATAAGAAATATACAAAAAAGAAGTAATAGGATAGATTAAAAAAAAGAGAATGAATGAAAATGATGATAGTTGTGTGGACCCTTCAACTGTCAGAGGCTACATAAAAAGCTTAGTTTCCTTGAAAAATGTCTGGACTGCATTAAATATAGTTTTGTTCAAAATTAAGATCAATATCCCCAAACAATAATATTTCAGTGGACAAAGGAGGAAGATCTGAAAGTTTATTCATCATAATTAAGCGTCCCGCAAGGGACGCTTGTTTGTGTATGGGAGAGCTTCAGGCTCCGCCGGCTCCGGCGGCTCCGCCGGCTCCGCCGGCTCCGCATTTTGTTTTCCTTATAACTCTGTAACCGTTAGGCGGATTCTTTTCAAATTTGGCAGGTTTAGGCAGTAGCCTTGGGGAATTTTTTTGAATATGCTGCAGTGACATTTCAACCAATCAGAGAGGTCACATGACCAAAAATGTCTTTTTTCGATGGGGAAGCTTGTCCGGATGATAACTTGAAAGCAATTTTATCAATTCACCTGAAACTTGGCAAATACATTCATTCTATTAAAATCTGGAAATCATTAGATTTTGGCATTGATTGGTCAAGAAATGGCCGAGTAATTAATGATTAATTAATCATTACGAATTTTCCAAATAAGGAAAACACAAAAATGCTTATATCTCGAAAACCGTGCTAGATAGAGCGATTTCGACGAAATTTTTGACCCGCAGGGTAACTCTGCGGAGTAGTTTTCCCAATTTTCAAAAAATTTTTGTCTCGTCCAAAATGGCGGCCATTTTGAATTTTCGAAATTTTCGCAAAAATTGCAAAACACAAAAATGCTTATATCTCAAAAACCGTGCTAGATAGAGCAATTTCGACAAAATTTTTGACCCGCAGGGTATCTCTGCGGAGTACTTTTCCCAATTTCCAAAAAATTTTTGTCTCGCCAAAAATGGCGGCCATTTTGAATTTTCGAAATTTTCGTAAAAATTGCAAAACACAAAAATGCTTATATCTCGAAAACCGTGCTAGATAGAGCGATTTCGATGAAATTTTTGACCCACAGGGTATCTCTGCGGAGTAGTTTTCCCAATTTTCAAAAAATTTTTGTCTCGTCCAAAATGGCGGCCATTTTGAATTTTCGAAATTTTCGTAAAAATTGCAAAACACAAAAATGCTTATATCTCGAAAACCGTGCTAGATAGAGCGATTTCGACGAAATTTTTGACCCACAGGGTATCTCTGCAGAGTAGTTATCCCAATTTTGAAAAAAATTTTGTCTCGCCAAAAATGGCGGCCATTTTGAATTTTCGAATTTTTCGCAAAAATTGCAAAACATAAAAATGCTTATATCTCGAAAACCCTGCAAGATAGAGCGATTTCGACGAAATTTTTGATCCACAGGGTATATCTGCAGAGTAGCCATGCCAATTTTCAAAAAAATTTTATCTTGCCAAAAATGGCGGCCATTTTACTCACCTACTCAAAATGAGTAAATGCGAATTATCTCTAAAAGTATTGCAGACAGCCAATTTTTCTCAAATAACTCATTCACCTACTTTTGGGAGAGCTTTCACTTGGTGAAGTTTCAGACCCATAGCTAATTACTCACCTACTCAAAATGAGTAAATGCGAATTATCTCTAAAAGTATTGCAGATAGCCAATTTTTGTCAAATTAATCATTCGCCTACTTTTGGGAGAGCTTTCACTTGGTGAAGTTTCAGACCCATAGCTAATTACTCACCTACTCAAAATGAGTAAATGCAAATTATCTCTAAAAGTATTGCAGATAGCCAATTTTTCTCAAATAACTCATTCACCTACTTTTGGGAGAGCTTTCACTCTGTGAAGTTTCAGACCCATAGCTAATTACTCACCTACTCAAAATGAGTAAATGCGAATTATCTCTAAAAGTATTGCAGATAGCCAATTTTTCTCAAATAACTCATTCACCTACTTTTGGGAGAGCTTTCACATGGTGAAGTTTCAGACCCATAGCTAATTATTTACCTACTCAAAATGAGTAAATGCTAATTATCTGTAAAAGTATTGCGGATACCCAATTTTTATCAAATAACTCATTCATCTACTTGTGGGAGAGCTTTCACATGGTGAAGTTTCAGACCCATAGCTAATTACTCACCTACTCAAAATGAGTAAATGCGAATTATCTCTAAAAATATTGCAGATAGCCAATTTTTCTCAAATAAATCATTCACCTACTTTTGGGAGAGCTTTCACTTGGTGAAGTTTCAGACCCATAGCTAATTACTCACCTACTCAAAATGAGTAAATGCGAATTATCTCTAAAAGTATTGTAGATAGCCAATTTTTCTCAAATTAATCATTCACCTACTTTTGGGAGAGCTTTCACTTGGTGAAGTTTCAGACCCATAGCTAATTACTCACCTACTCAAAATGAGTAAATGCGAATTACCTCTAAAAGTATTGCAGATAGCCAATTTTTCTCAAATAACTCATTCACCTACTTTTGGGAGAGCTTTCACTTGGTGAAGTTTCACACCCATAGCTAATTACTCACCTACTCAAAATGAGTAAATGCGAATTATCTCTAAAAGTATTGCAGATAGCCAATTTTTCTCAAATAACTCATTCACCTACTTTTGGGAGAGCTTTCACTTGGTGAAGTTTCACACCCATAGCTAATTACTCACCTACTCAAAATGAGTAAATGCGAATTATCTCTAAAAGTATTGCAGATAGCCAATTTTTCTCAAATAACTCATTCACCTACTTTTGGGAGAGCTTTCACTTGGTGAAGTTTCACACCCATAGCTAATTACTCACCTACTCAAAATGAGTAAATGCGAATTATCTCTAAAAGTATTGCAGATAGCCAATTTTTCTCAAATAACTCATTCACCTACTTTTGGGAGAGCTTTCACTTGGTGAAGTTTCACACCCATAGCTAATTACTCACCTACTCAAAATGAGTAAATCCGAATTATCTCTAAAAGTATTGCAGACAGCCAATTTTTCTCAAATAACTCATTCACCTACTTTTGGGAGAGCTTTCACTTGGTGAAGTTTCAGACCCATAGCTAATTACTCACCTACTCAAAATGAGTAAATGCGAATTATCTCTAAAAGTATTGCAGATAGCCAATTTTTGTCAAATTAATCATTCGCCTACTTTTGGGAGAGCTTTCACTTGGTGAAGTTTCAGACCCATAGCTAATTACTCACCTACTCAAAATGAGTAAATGCGAATTATCTCTAAAAGTATTGCAGATAGCCAATTTTTCTCAAATAACTCATTCACCTACTTTTGGGAGAGCTTTCACTCTGTGAAGTTTCAGACCCATAGCTAATTACTCACCTACTGAAAATGAGTAAATGCGAATTATCTCTAAAAGTATTGCAGATAGCCAATTTTTCTCAAATAACTCATTCACCTACTTTTGGGAGAGCTTTCACATGGTGAAGTTTCAGACCCATAGCTAATTATTTACCTACTCAAAATGAGTAAATGCTAATTATCTGTAAAAGTATTGCGGATACCCAATTTTTATCAAATAACTCATTCATCTACTTGTGGGAGAGCTTTCACTCTGTGAAGTTTCACACCCATAGCTAATTACTCACCTACTCAAAATGAGTAAATGCGAATTATCTCTAAAAGTATTGCAGATAGCCAATTTTTCTCAAATAACTCATTCACCTACTTTTGGGAGAGCTTTCACTTGGTGAAGTTTCACACCCATAGCTAATTACTCACCTACTCAAAATGAGTAAATGCGAATTATCTCTAAAAGTATTGCAGATAGCCAATTTTTCTCAAATAACTCATTCACCTACTTTTGGGAGAGCTTTCACTTGGTGAAGTTTCACACCCATAGCTAATTACTCACCTACTCAAAATGAGTAAATGCGAATTATCTCTAAAAGTATTGCAGATAGCCAATTTTTCTCAAATAACTCATTCACCTACTTTTGGGAGAGCTTTCACTTGGTGAAGTTTCACACCCATAGCTAATTACTCACCTACTCAAAATGAGTAAATGCGAATTATCTCTAAAAGTATTGCAGATAGCCAATTTTTCTCAAATAACTCATTCACCTACTTTTGGGAGAGCTTTCACTTGGTGAAGTTTCACACCCATAGCTAATTACTCACCTACTCAAAATGAGTAAATGCGAATTATCTCTAAAAGTATTGCAGATAGCCAATTTTTCTCAAATAACTCATTCACCTACTTTTGGGAGAGCTTTCACTCGGTGAAGTTTCACACCCATAGCTAATTACTCACCTACTCAAAATGAGTAAATGCGAATTATCTCTAAAAGTATTGCAGATAGCCAATTTTTCTCAAATAACTCATTCACCTACTTTTGGGAGAGCTTTCACTCGGTGAAGTTTCAGACCCATAGCTAATTACTCACCTACTCAAAATGAGTAAATGCGAATTATCTCTAAAAGTATTGCAGATAGCCAATTTTTCTCAAATAACTCATTCACCTACTTTTGGGAGAGCTTTCACTCTGTGAAGTTTCAGACCCATAGCTATTTATTCACCTACTCAAAATGAGTAAATGCTAATTATCTGTAAAAGTATTGTGGATACCCAATTTTTATCAAATACTCATTCATCTACTTGTGGGAGAGCTTTCACATGGTGAAGTTTCAGACCCATAGCTAATTACTCACCTACTCAAAATGAGTAAATGCGAATTATCTCTAAAAGTATTGCGGATAGCCAATTTTTCTCAAATAACTCATTCACCTACTTTTGGGAGAGCTTTCACTTGGTGAAGTTTCAGACCCATAGCTAATTACTCACCTACTCAAAATGAGTAAATGCGAATTATCTCTAAAAGTATTGCAGATAGCCAATTTTTGTCAAATTAATCATTCGCCTACTTTTGGGAGAGCTTTCACTTGGTGAAGTTTCAGACCCATAGCTAATTACTCACCTACTCAAAATGAGTAAATGCGAATTATCTCTAAAAGTATTGCAGATAGCCAATTTTTCTCAAATAACTCATTCACCTACTTTTGGGAGAGCTTTCACTCTGTGAAGTTTCAGACCCATAGCTAATTACTCACCTACTGAAAATGAGTAAATGCGAATTATCTCTAAAAGTATTGCAGATAGCCAATTTTTCTCAAATAACTCATTCACCTACTTTTGGGAGAGCTTTCACATGGTGAAGTTTCAGACCCATAGCTAATTATTTACCTACTCAAAATGAGTAAATGCTAATTATCTGTAAAAGTATTGCGGATACCCAATTTTTATCAAATAACTCATTCATCTACTTGTGGGAGAGCTTTCACATGGTGAAGTTTCAGACCCATAGCTAATTACTCACCTACTCAAAATGAGTAAATGCGAATTATCTCTAAAAATATTGCAGATAGCCAATTTTTCTCAAATAAATCATTCACCTACTTTTGGGAGAGCTTTCACTTGGTGAAGTTTCAGACCCATAGCTAATTACTCACCTACTCAAAATGAGTAAATGCGAATTATCTCTAAAAGTATTGCAGATAGCCAATTTTTCTCAAATAACTCATTCACCTACTTTTGGGAGAGCTTTCACTTGGTGAAGTTTCAGACCCATAGCTAATTACTCACCTACTCAAAATGAGTAAATGCGAATTATCTCTAAAAGTATTGCAGATAGCCAATTTTTGTCAAATTAATCATTCGCCTACTTTTGGGAGAGCTTTCACTTGGTGAAGTTTCAGACCCATAGCTAATTACTCACCTACTCAAAATGAGTAAATGCGAATTATCTCTAAAAGTATTGCAGATAGCCAATTTTTCTCAAATAACTCATTCACCTACTTTTGGGAGAGCTTTCACTCTGTGAAGTTTCAGACCCATAGCTAATTACTCACCTACTGAAAATGAGTAAATGCGAATTATCTCTAAAAGTATTGCAGATAGCCAATTTTTCTCAAATAACTCATTCACCTACTTTTGGGAGAGCTTTCACATGGTGAAGTTTCAGACCCATAGCTAATTATTTACCTACTCAAAATGAGTAAATGCTAATTATCTGTAAAAGTATTGCGGATACCCAATTTTTATCAAATAACTCATTCATCTACTTGTGGGAGAGCTTTCACATGGTGAAGTTTCAGACCCATAGCTAATTACTCACCTACTCAAAATGAGTAAATGCGAATTATCTCTAAAAATATTGCAGATAGCCAATTTTTCTCAAATAAATCATTCACCTACTTTTGGGAGAGCTTTCACTTGGTGAAGTTTCAGACCCATAGCTAATTACTCACCTACTCAAAATGAGTAAATGCGAATTATCTCTAAAAGTATTGTAGATAGCCAATTTTTCTCAAATTAATCATTCACCTACTTTTGGGAGAGCTTTCACTTGGTGAAGTTTCAGACCCATAGCTAATTACTCACCTACTCAAAATGAGTAAATGCGAATTATCTCTAAAAGTATTGCAGATAGCCAATTTTTCTCAAATAACTCATTCACCTACTTTTGGGAGAGCTTTCACTTGGTGAAGTTTCACACCCATAGCTAATTACTCACCTACTCAAAATGAGTAAATGCGAATTATCTCTAAAAGTATTGCAGATAGCCAATTTTTCTCAAATAACTCATTCACCTACTTTTGGGAGAGCTTTCACTTGGTGAAGTTTCACACCCATAGCTAATTACTCACCTACTCAAAATGAGTAAATGCGAATTATCTCTAAAAGTATTGCAGATAGCCAATTTTTCTCAAATAACTCATTCACCTACTTTTGGGAGAGCTTTCACTTGGTGAAGTTTCACACCCATAGCTAATTACTCACCTACTCAAAATGAGTAAATGCGAATTATCTCTAAAAGTATTGCAGATAGCCAATTTTTCTCAAATAACTCATTCACCTACTTTTGGGAGAGCTTTCACTTGGTGAAGTTTCACACCCATAGCTAATTACTCACCTACTCAAAATGAGTAAATGCGAATTATCTCTAAAAGTATTGCAGATAGCCAATTTTTCTCAAATAACTCATTCACCTACTTTTGGGAGAGCTTTCACTTGGTGAAGTTTCACACCCATAGCTAATTACTCACCTACTCAAAATGAGTAAATGCGAATTATCTCTAAAAGTATTGCAGATAGCCAATTTTTCTCAAATAACTCATTCACCTACTTTTGGGAGAGCTTTCACTCGGTGAAGTTTCAGACCCATAGCTAATTACTCACCTACTCAAAATGAGTAAATGCGAATTATCTCTAAAAGTATTGCAGATAGCCAATTTTTCTCAAATAACTCATTCACCTACTTTTGGGAGAGCTTTCACTCTGTGAAGTTTCAGACCCATAGCTATTTATTCACCTACTCAAAATGAGTAAATGCTAATTATCTGTAAAAGTATTGTGGATACCCAATTTTTATCAAATACTCATTCATCTACTTGTGGGAGAGCTTTCACATGGTGAAGTTTCAGACCCATAGCTAATTACTCACCTACTCAAAATGAGTAAATGCGAATTATCTCTAAAAGTATTGCGGATAGCCAATTTTTCTCAAATAACTCATTCACCTACTTTTGGGAGAGCTTTCACTTGGTGAAGTTTCAGACCCATAGATAATTATTCACCTACTCAAAATGAGTAAATGTGAATTATCTCTTAATAGTATTGCAGATAGCCAATTTTTCTCAAATAACTCATTCACCTACTTTTGGAAGAGCTTTCACACACGAAAATGAAAAATTGTGAATATCTCGGAAAAGCTATTTCTTCTGCTTTAATGCTCGGCGGGAGATACACACCGCGGCAGTGGTCTTGACAAAAATTTTTGTCTCCCCAAAAATGGTGGCCATTTTGAATTTTCAAAGTTTTTGCAAAACACAAAAATGCTTATATCTCGAAAACCGTGCTATATGGAGCGAAATCAACAAAATTTTGGACCTGCTGGGTATCTCTGCAGAGTAGCCATGCCAATTTTCAAAATATTTTTGTCTCACCAAATATAGCGGACATTTTTAATTTTTTTATTTTTTGCAAAACACAAAAATGCTTATATCTTGAAAACCGTGCTAGATAGAGCAGACTGCGCTGACTTTGGTTGCCACAACAGTATAAGGCTAGAAACGAAGCATTTTCTTAATACTTTAGCACTCACCTTTATAGCCTTTTCGGGACGCTTTGTTTTTGCTATGCAAAAACATTATCTTTTTTTTTTGTGAGCGATCCTCTAGTTTGTCTAGGTTCATCATGGAGAACACAATGAAAAAGAAAATAGTACTATTTTCGATATCCATGCCACATTCGCAATTACAGTCATTAGTTACGTGCAAATACTTTGAAAGGTGTTCATTTAGTGGGGTACACTTCATTCGCATCCGAGCATGGATTGTATTCCAAAAGTGATCGCCAATGTTAAAAAGTTCTTTTCGGAATTTGTATACTTTTTCTTTGCCTTGGCCCTGCTGTTTTTGCAATTTATATTTGAAGGATGACAATGTGGTAGAAGATTTCAAGGAATGATCCAGCTGATTCCATAGCTTTATTCCAATTGGAATAAATGAATCTCTGTGTGTATTTATTCTATATTTTGGAATACTATAGTTATTACTATTTCTGAGTCTATATGGAATAGTATGACCAATCACTGGTGGAATTAAATCTCTTAGATAAGTCGGACATAAGCCATTCATTATTTTAAACATCATTACCAGTACATGATGCTCCCTTCTGTCTGATAATTTTTGCCAGCCTAGTTCATTGTATAATAATGAGATGTTTGACCTAAAGGGGGCTCCGGAGACAAGCCTCATGGCTTCCACTTGAATGCTATCTATTTTACGTAAGTCCGAATGACTAGCCCCAAGCCATACAACATCTCCATATTCAAGTATTGGCCGGATAAATGTGAAATATATCTTTTCTAGTGTATTTCTACTAATTCTAAATTTTAATTGTTTTAGATAGTTTAGTCTATGTTGTGCTTTTGTGCAAATGTCATGAACATGTACATGCCATCCCAAGTTGTCCTCTAGCCAAAGTCTTATATGCTTATGTTTGTTTACATTGACAATTGGAGTGTTATGGAGATACAGTTTCGGATGCTCAGATTTATGATGTTTAAAGCCCATTATCATTGATTCAGTTTTAGATAGATTGAATGTTACTAGCCATTTTTTCAATTTTTTTCAGGTCATCATTTAACAATAAAGCTGCACCCTCTCTATTATCAACTTCAATGAAAAGGCATGTATCATCTGCAAAAAGTCTAATGCTACAGTTAGTGATAAAATCGGTTATATCATTAATAAATACTAAAGATAAGAGTGGCCCAAGTACAGAACCTTGGGGCACACCAGCTGAAATTTTACACCATTCAGACAACTGACCATTAATGATGACTCTTTGAAATCTATCTGTGAGATAATCCTCAAACCAATTTAGTAAGGTGCCACTTATGCCCCATTTTTTCAGCTTGAATATTAAACCTTTATGCCAGACTCTGTCAAAAGCTTTAGAGATGTCAAGAAATACAATACGAATTTCTTTATTTTTAGATATAGCAGAACAGAAAGTACTGTATATTTCAATTAACTGAGTGACTGTCGAAGACCCAGGAAGAAAACCTGATTGCCATACAGATAAAAGAAAGTTGTCTCTGAAATGGTTGAAAACATATTTGAAAACTATTCTTTCCATCATCTTCCCAAGAATACTCAAGAGAGATACTGGTCTATAGTTTGCCAAGATCTGTTTACTGTCTTTTTTATGTATAGGCACAACATTGGCTTGTTTCCACAGCTTTGGGACTTTACCTTTATTCAAAGACAAGTTAAATAATTTAGTTAGTGGTTTTACCAATGAAAAACTTGCTAGTTTAATAAATTTTGGTGAGATACCATCGGGACCATAGGATTTATTACCATCAAGAAGTCTTATCTGATCTTTAACAGCTTCCTCTGAAACTAGATTTGATCCAATATATTACACTTTGGGGAATCGTCATTTGGCAAATAAGCTGAGCTATCATCAAGTCTACTGGCTTCAGAAAAAAAGGAATTAAAAGCATTAGCTTTTGCTTGATCATCACTAATTAATATCCCCTCGGGAGAGAGTAAGGGTGGTGTGGACATATCCGCAGTCTTCGACAGGAATGATTTAGCAAGTTTGAAAAATGACCTCTGATGTAAATCTTTGTTGTCAATTTTTTCATACAGACAAGTGAGGTATTCATTTTTATATCGAGCCACTTCTCGAAAGTAGAAGCTTCTTTCAAGTTTATAGACATCCCAAGACATAAATGTATTACTACGTTTTGCTTTGGTATGTAATCGATTGACTTTACGGCGTAATCTATGCAAGTAGCCATTATAAAAAGGCTTATCTCAGTTTCGTACTGTAACTTCTTTGTGTGGTATCCAATCCTTAGCAGATTGCAAAATTTTACCAGTCCATGTGTTACACATTTTATCGACACTGTCTGCCTGAAAAGCAGTGCTCCAGTCAAAATTAGTAAATGACTCTATATACTTTTCCAAGTTAACATTTTTAAAGTTCCACATAGTTTTTCTGTAACACTTTGATTTCTTTGTTCGAAATAGTAACTTAACGTAGATTGTGCAGTGGTCATTGTTTGCTATGGGTGGTTCGGTCCCAGAAGTTTTAATATAGTTTGGAAAATTTGTTAAGCATTGATCAAGAACAGTGCTTGAAGTATCAGTTATACGTGTTGGTTCCTTTACAAGGACATTCAGATTATTTTCAACAGCAAAACTATTTAAATAGTGGCCCTGTTGAGAATTAAGATCAGCATTCAAGTCACCAATAATTAAAATATTACAGGTATTTGTGCTGTTTATATTGTCTATGTTATTCTGATGATAGAACCAAAATTCGCCATTAGTAGGTGGCCTGTAAGCCACACATAGTAGGAACTTTTTAACATTGGCATTTACCTCAAGCCAGATTATTTCAGTTTGGGGTGTTTCTAAGTCTGCCCTTCTTTTAGCAGCTATGCTATTAGCCACCCAACATAGCACACCACCACCTAAAGAATCTCTGTTTTTGATAAATGGTTTTTGAAATCCATCAATACCAAAATCATTTAGGCAATCAGAATCATTTAACATGTCTCGCTAAGAGTAATAATTTGATACCTTGGTGCCATTTCATGTCTTGTGATTTACATTTTATAGAATACATTATCAACTGTGGGTTTTAAACTTCTGATATTGATATGACAAATTGCCACATCACAAAATTCTGAGTCGTCATTAATTGGCCCTGGATTACTTGCAATATCACCAGCCATTGCCAATAACAACTGAATGGTCATGAGCACTGATAAGGCCTGGACACATACCAGATCAAAATATTGTGAAGAATTTGATTTATAAGTGTTACAGTATAAGGTTTGGAGTGAATGCCTGTTTATACAATTTGAACAAAACTTTCCAACTGATTCCCTGTATTGCTCTATGCTAATACCCATTTAATATTATTAACCAGCTGTTTTTAAACCACTTCTCTGACAGTCTACAAGTCCCCACACAATACAAATTAATTGATGAGATGATGATAATATCAAAACTATACAGAAACATAATTTTACAAACTATAATACAGTTAATAAATATACATATATATTATAAATTTTTACAAAGGAACAGAATGATTTGAGGTTCAACAATTAGTTATCTCACCTACAACAGGGTAATAATTTAATTGTTGAATGGTCTAATTTACTCCAAGAAGTACTTTTGTTGCACATTTCTGTTATCAATTCATGAAAAATTCAAAAGGTAGTTTCCATTCGCATATTAGTCTGTTTTCATCAAGTAACTAATTGGAATAACATAAGTTTAACAGTGTTAGAAACAACTTTGAAGTAATGGATACATAGCTTTTCCATCATGTTATTTAAATATAATATGCAAATTTAATCGCAGTGATAAGAATTATAGGCACTGGAAAGTAGTATCAGACTTTAGTACTTAATAAGAACATAACTCTACTGATATTTATGCATTGCACCATAAGGTATAATTATACAGGAAGTGATAATCAATATGCAATTAATACTATAATAGATCAGAACATGAATGATAGTTTAAATTTATTAATACCTGTGTAACAGGTTTGGTAAAACATTAGTGATATGAGAAATAGAAGATACAGTATTGCTTCCTATGTCAACAATATATATACACACAGGATGAATTATGATTTTATATTGCAATATTATATATCTTATCAGGTGGAAGGATAATCAGGCTTTAAACAAATGAAACTCAAATAAAGAGTTTGAACAAAAAGATGCTGAGAAGTATTGTTCCACTAAACTATTAATACCCTTCTGATGGGTTAACATAACAATTGAATGGGAAATAATTGATATTTTTTAAAGGGTTAATCCCTGTAGACTAGCAATAGTCATAACTTTACATTAATATTATGAAGATGTAAATGTCAAGTTTAGTTGAAGTGATCAACACCAAACTAGTTTATTGTATAGACTCTAGACAGGCAAAAAGTATGTCAAGACTGTTAGCAGCCATTAACCAATAAAGAGCATCCACAAATAGATGCAGTGAAATCCTGGTTCAAGTTAAGCATTGCATTAAGTGGATTCAACTTACCGGGTATACAAATATTTCCAGAGTGAAATAGACCATTAATATGCAATAGAAGACTGGAAATGCATAATTTATATTATATTACAATATCAGTATTACCTCTAAACATGCTACATTTGAAATAAAGTGAATGAAATAAAATAATACTGTAGTTCAGTAAGCCATGCTTTTCATATAGATCATACATATTTGTTTTAATTACAGTGGATTTGGTCTAAGTCGAAGTTGCAAAATGTCAGCCATTTACTTCTACTTATGGCAACTTCTAGTTATACCCACTTTGAAAAATATATGAAGTACTAGAGACACTATGTAATTTAAGTCTCTTGCAATAATTAACACTTGTGTGATCACTCTACTGTGAAATTTATTTGCTTGGTGTTCAGACTTAATAACACAAAAGTGAGGAATCAGGCAAAGAGTGTCACAATGGTACTATTTTGTCACCTCTTTCTTAGATATTTACATTTCTGTATATACAAAATTTATAGGTTCTACTTATACCTGGTTATTCCCATTGAAAAGTAACACTTTGTGCATCACATTATTTTCTAGTTATGGCAACTTTCTGTAAGTCTAACTTCTAGTTATCCTTATGCACTAATAATTGTTGGGACTTTGAAACTACTTCTACATATGGCAATATTCTAATTATGGCAGTTCTACTTATACCAAATCTACTGTATAACAAATGTATCGGTGTAACAAGTGAGTTTTATCAATATTTACAGTGAGTTGCGCACTTCCTCAAGTAGTTTTCCAAGCATGTTTCTACCTAGCCAGTTACTTTCATCCCAGATTTTAGAGTCATGAATTGCAAGCCCCACCCCCCAATATTTGTCATGTGGATTTGCTTCCACCAGTTTGTGGTCACCTGTATTTTTTAAATATTTCGCTAAGTCTCTGTGTTGCTGAAACTTTGCTAACAAAGCCGTCTTCATGAAGCCACTGCTGACTTCCCTCCATGATGCAAGGTCAGAGTTGTTAAATTACGTCCCAGTGATTTGGCATGCTCCGGGTCAGATGATGCAAGAATTTTGCTTGAAGTGTCAGCATCATTGAAGTGGAGAGCTTTTTTGTTCATAAAAACTGTTCCACTGTTGAGTAGTGATGGTTATCCACCGTAATTTTGGAAAGTCACTGTTTTGTGTGTGTCTTGGAAGGAAAGTCACTGTTTTGTGTGTGTGATACCATTCTCTCAAAATAGTTGAAGTGAATTATTTCTGGCCAGACCATCTGGTGACATATTATAGATTTTTTTCCGTAAAGTTACATTACTTAGAGATGTTTTGGCAACTTGTCATAGCCTATTAGCTTCCAAGAAAACTTTCTTGACTGCTTTTTATAAGCTAGAACTTTATGTTTTAAGTAAAAAATGTAATTTTTGCTTTTGTTCTTTCTTAGTTTGCAACTTCTTATATCTATTACAGTGTTTTTACTTTAATCATTCAGGATGTCTAATCGCTCATATGTGTCATAGAGTTTCAACGTTATGTTTCATCATAATAGTATAACTGAGATTATAGTTTCAGGTTTAAATCTTTATATAAAAAATAAATTCCTGTGTAGTTATGTTTGAAATTGTTCGTGTAATGTAATCTGTAATTATACTATAAAGAAAAAAGGCAACACTGTGCTTAAGAAGGTACCAGATTTTGACAAATTAATGCCAGGATGTTTATTACCCCCTACTGGTCTCACCAGGTGTAAGGTTATAAAATCCAGAAACTAGACGATGGAATTCATTTATAGTATGTATGTAGGTGTACTCATGCCCTGGTATATTTCCACTTATCGGGTAATCTGATATTCACAGCAATTTATGGTTACCTCTCTAATGGCTAAAACTGTATGACAGATTTTATTTATGGTTACTATCTGGGTAAACAACTCTAATTGGTCCATTTACACTGTTCCGTGAGGTCACATCAACATGTATCTGAATTTTGGTTCATGACCTATTTAGATACAACACATATTTGTAGGTTACATAGTTTCCAAGATATTGATGAAAAACCAGAACTTGTTGATGCTAATTACTGATGGTAAGGAGGTGTAGAAAAAAAAATTTCCCGCTCTGTATATCCCCCTATATAGGTCATGTGGTGGATATTAAATCTTGGATTCAGAGCAGAGAAATACCTGGCAATGCTCTTGTTATTGTCACCCTTGGGATTGGTTACATTGTGATGAGTAATTGGAAAGGCAGAGGAAACCAGTACATACAGTTGGTCAAGGTTCTGCACTGTAAACTATCAACCAATGACAAATGAACTTTAATCTCAGAGTGTGTTACCACTGCTCCATCAGTTATCACTGTCACCCTTTGTTATTGTCAAATACTAGAGCTAGTAGTCTATTTGTAATATAAAAGCATGGTGATAAAGTTATAATGAAGGAGCTCTGTACCAGACATTGGTTGGACTGGAGCAATATTTTAGACAGTTATGGTACTCTGTCTCTTGGCCTTGTGCAGTTCATTTAGGATACAATTTTTCAGAACATTTTGACTTCCTCATCCAGTTATAGAGAAAAAAAAAGATTGCAATTACTGGATATTTGTGAGACTTCTGATGCAATGTTTGTTGTACTTTTGTTGCAAGTTTAATAAAAAATTTTATGTTAAAAATGAAAACTATTGTCTTTTTTCCTCTAAGGCTGAGTTTTTTTGTGTGTGTTCTTAATGGTTGCTAATAATAGAACCTATTTACTGATAGCCCCAAACCAATGATATCATTTTTTTCAGTTCTATCATTTTTATTGTTGTAGACTTACCATGTGTTAATCTTCATCCCGGAACAAACAGCCACACCCCCACACAGACACTATGTGGGCTGCAATGCTGTGATAAGGCTATTTTGGTGTAATTCTGGTTGTTCTCATGCATGCAGTGATATCACCCATTAGATCATTGGCCAAGGTGCCACTTTATAGCTTTGTGACCTCCTTGCTCACCAGTCTTTTATAGTCTCTTTTATGGCCATATTTCCTACTGTCTCTGTACTTTGTTTTAAGTCTATTCTGAAGTGAAAGTTTCAGAAAAAAAAGATTTCTTTTTTGGTAAAATCACAAAAGTTGAGTGTTTAGTTAAGAAGTATGATATGGCAAGATATAATTAGCTTTTCAAAATAGAAATACTGAATACTCTTTTTCAAAGACATGTTTCTAAAAATTTAAGTTAGCAATGTTACAATACAGAAAAAGAGTAATGTGGATGGTGAAATTGATTAGCTCTAGAGATGATGAGAACAGGTTTTTAGCATTTGCCTTGATATAGTTTTAAAGTGTCAATAACCCATTTTTACCCTTTTATTTTAGCTAGTTGTAGTCATCAAAGTAATTACCTTGATTTCTGGATGAAGAAGATGTTAAAGATAAGGAAACAAACACCCCAAAAATTCATGATGTAAACGTTATTTTATGTAAATTCCATCGATTGTTAGGGGTTGTGTTTATGACCAATTCATGGTCACTCCCTGCCGGTTGATTTGATTGTGCTCATTTCTCTCACAGTTTTGATGTCAGGGAGAGACTGCTAATCACATTTATTGTAATTAGCAAACTGTGCCTTTGATGATGCATATAATTTGTGCAGTATTTGTAAAAACCATAAGAAGTGTGAGAGATGAATTGTAACAATATTATAGTCATTTGCCATACTGCATTATTCTGTACCTTTGTAAGAAGGATTTCTGCTGTAAAATTGATTCCAATTTGCCAATTTTGTAAAGAAAAAATCTTCTCTTTTCTCTCTTTTTCTTTTAAAGGGTCCTGACTTGCCATCTCTTGTCCTTGAGCTCTTTCAGACCTGTGGAGATCACATTTCCAAATGTCTCATTATTTCATCTTCAGGTGACACTTTTTGAAAGCAGTGCTTAATAGTGTGGTTAAAGTTGTCAGCTGGGAAGCTGTATCCATTATAACAGGTTAAAATCTCTGTGTTTAATGTATGGTATGTCTTGATTTTAACTTATTTGCACCACTCTAATATTACATATATGCCAAATATGCTATGTCAAGCTATCCATTTGTCAACCAGCCTTACATATATCTCACAATCCTTGGACAGTTCCATGAAGTGTGATATTGAAATTAGTATTTGAAAATATTGAGCGGCCTTATGTTCCTTCTTGTTGCATAGTCATCACTTTCCATGCATCACCAGGAATGTTTTTTGCGTCACGTATTTGTAACCATAATGGTTATGACGGTCTAGCAGTTGGATTATCTTTTGTTTTTTTATTTTGTACTTGAGAAAACTAGTGTTGCAATCTCATGAAAAAAGGTTGATTTTGTATGTTTATGAATGTGAAAGCTTGCCCTTTTGTCTGAAAACTGTAACCAGTGAATTCCTTTCATTTTAGACCAACACAAGTCCAGTGACTTATTGTGTTGAATTCGAAATATTAAATATTTATCTGTATCTAATAAAGACATGTTAGATACTGTTGGAAAGGTCTGATTTCTGTACATTTCAAATCTTAAAAAAAAATCATCAAATCTAAGCAGTGGTCAAAGTAAAGAAATTATCATATGTACAGAGAGCTCCACTTATGTACAGATATACTTGAAGAACAGTTTGATAATATACTTCGGAAAGACTTCGTAGTTTCCTTTGTATGTATTTTATATGATTCATTAATATTAAGCCATCTTATTTTATTTCACTTACAATAATCATGTGTACTAACTAGGGCTTACGTTGTCATTATTGTTGGTCTTAGGGGTTTGTGATGTGGAAACATTCTTAAGGAAATCATGGGCCATGAATCTTACAATAGTCAGATTTGTCCTTTGACCCCTACTTCTAGGTCCTCCCTAATTTTCCTGCCTTTGCAGATCTAGGGTCATAGCTAAATGGGTAATAGCTCTAGTAGCTACTTTGAGTAAATTGCTTTTTATTCCAAAATAACTGCATTCAGAGCATTTCACTAATATATGATGTTTAGCTTCTTTCTCTATATCTACAATGTGGTACATGTTTCAGAGGTCTATCTCAGTAGCTTTCTTTGACCCAAGATACTTCAAGGTCAAACAGGGTTTACATTTGAAAAGCCTTATCTTTTTTATTATTGGACTTCAGAGTTTGGCATACACAAATATATCTTTGTTTATCACCAGTCATTTTCAAAATGGCTGAAATCTCTGTTTGTTAGGTTACACCATGCCCCAGCCAGAGATACACTGCATTGAGATGCTATCCAAAGGGAATATTTAAGTAGGATAATGATACAGCACTGGATGTTTCTAAATTAGTTGGGATTGTGATTTGGTCTGTGCAGGCCCCCTAGTTATCGTATTTTGATGAATGGTCAATTGGATCCCATCTCTTTGGTTGTTGGTCTGTATTCATCCCCAAACAACATTCAGAAAATGCTTATGGCCTGTTAGAATGTGTTTCTAGCTGTTAATGGTGATGTGGCAAACTACTAATGAATGAATTTTTCATTTTTAGGCCATATATTGCAAGAACTTTCATACTGATCTAAAAAGTAAAAGTTTGCGTGTCTTTAATCTGCTTCTAAACCCAAAAAGCTTAAACCTGATTAAAGGAGATTGGAGGTTCTGAGAATTTTTCATATAAGTCAGTTGAATCTTGTTATATGTAATTGTTATTGGACAATAATATGAAAAACAAATTGGATACATTATGTTTCAAGGAGATTGGATTTGGCTATTTTTGAATGTGGAAAGAGAAGGAGCCAAGTGGAAACTTTCAGGCAATTAATTCCAATTTTTAGTGTCATAGGCAATGCTGAAACAAGGTAGAACTACATAAGTAACCAAAGAAAATTCTTTTTTTTCTCAACTGTGAATTTAAGGTAATACTGGGTAAATATGAATGGAAAACTTTTTATTCCCATCTGGGAAACTGGAGTACTTCTGTATAAACATGGTCTGCCCTAGATACAATTCTGCATAAGGAGGATTGTCTGTATTTTATTTGGTTAGACCTTTAATTAGTCAGGTTAAAGCTAAGGGTTAAAATATACCTACCTTTGTCACCTAAAAACATGTCGTGACTTACGACTTCTTTGCTTTTTGTTGGGTTATTCGTGGATGGAAAGTCATAAATTTAACAAAAGCCAACTATAATTGAGATAGATGAAAAATATGCTTCACTTGAAATAATAATTACAGGATCAATATATGAAAAAAGCTTGCAATATGAAACATCCACTGCTCCATTATGGTGAATAATAGGATGATATACTGTGACAAGGAAATGATGTTACCTGCTTTGGTGGTTACTTTTTCATCCTAAATTTTTCTTTCTTTTTTTTTTGCAGTCCAGTATTTAGGACTTTCTTTAAAAGCTTCTGAATAGGTGTTGCTTAAGTCCTTCTTTATTCAACATGAAGACACTGTAACTTCTTTTGCAACACAGGGCCTATCTTGTCACTGACCCCTTGTGATTGGAAGGGATGTTAAAGCACAACTCTCACTACCTCCATCAGGAGGTTATGTTTTGGGTGTGTTTGTTTGTTTGTGTTAGTGTTTACAATAACTCAAAAGGTAGTGAATGACTTTTTCTGAATTTTTTTATTTGGGTAAGGCATGGCTAAAGAAAGATGTTTCTAAATTTGGGGGAAAATCCGGACCATAAAATGGATACAAACAAAGCCTTAATTTTCCCATTTTCAGTGACTTTGGCTTTCTGGTTGACGTTTCTCTGAAAGTAATGGGCAGATCACCATGAAGTTTTTTGTGACAGAGCCTGTTAGAGGGAAGAAGAGATTACAGTTTTCCGAAAAATTTGGATCATATACTGGATACAAAAAAGTTCTGAATTTTTGGGAATGACCCACCCCACAGACACTCAAAAATGTTGCAGGCCCATAGCATAACCTGGTAGTCTGTATTTCAATGTAGGTTATGTTAATATTGAATTTCAAAATTGTCTAAGTGTCCAGTGCTAAATAATTATATGTTTAATGTTATTTTCTACAATGGCAAGAACATCTGTTGTGGTTGTTCTAGTTCAGAAAAAAAATTTTTTTGGCGAGTTTTGTTATATTCCAGGATATCCAGACCTGTAATTCTAGAAAGATACAGGTGGATGACAACAGTTACCAGTCTTGGACAGTGGGGGTAGGTGTTAATCCAGCACCCCACCCCAGCCCCAGCTGGTGGAGTTCTGCACTCTATTAGTGCTTTCTGGTTTATAGATAACGTAGTTGATTGTCACAATGATATTGCTTCATTTAAAACTCAACTTCTTTGTATGATCTTTTTGCAAAAAAGAATAATTCCTCAGATTTTCACTTAAAATCCCTTTCTTTTGAATCCGTGTGCTTGTTTAAATTATTCAGCTCATGGTTGTATGTAATCTGCTTTGGAGATGTTTCTGCATTATCTCTTTTTATTCTGTTCCTGGTCAAGTCCTGGTAATGGGGTTTGTTGGGGTGACTAACAGTGGCTTTAGTACTTAGGTGACTTAATTGGCTGTTTACGCTTAGTTAGATTTGTTCTCCGTTATCACTTACACATTTTCCAGTCCTTGCATACCCAACCATGTGGTTCTTTATTTGACTTGTACAGTAGAAACTCTTTTATCTGGCCTGCTGTTATCCAAATATCCATTTTGTGAACTCATTTTCCTTCTATCACATTAGTATTTCCCTGTTGATTTTTGATGCAAACATGTCTCCTCTATGTTGTGGATCTTCTATTATCCAAACAAAATGTTTACCTCAGAGCTGATTCATATAACAGCAGTAACACTGTAGATGATTTTTCACTCCCTTTTTCTCTGAAAGTGCAAGTGCATGCTGAACACCGATAAATTATGATTTGATGTGCATTGAAATTGTCTGCAGTAGACAAGTACAACTAGAATGACTAGGATCACATTCTAGTTATGACAGACTTCCATATATCCCTACAGTAGTAGTTAGGTACAGCATTTTCTATTGTTCAGACCTCAGAACTCATTCCACTGTCACCTGAATATGACAAGCATTCACAGAGTCCACCACAGTCACAATTAGTATTTGTAGAGTCATAGTGAGAAAGCAAACCAGCATTTACCACATTGTTTCATGAACAGGAATCTTGTGAGCACAGATGTAAAAGCCACGTAATTAGAAATTGCATGTCATATTTGATTTTATTTCCTGCACCAATGACTGCACTCACTCATTTGAAAGATTTAACAGGTGCTTAAAAGATGTAAAAAATGGTTGTAAGCAAACAAGTTAAAATCTCAATACTTTTTGGTTTAAAGCTGCATCATGAAAAACTCCAGTCTTTCTTGCCATTCAATATTCTCAGTAATCCATTGCTTCCTGCAAAAGTGGTAAAAAAATCTGGGAGTATAGTTCGACTCCAGTTTCTCTTTTTCTAGGTATGTTCAGAGTCTCTGTAAGTCCAGTTTTGTACAATTGAGGGATCTCAGGAGACCCAGACAGTATCTTACACGGGAAGCGGCTGTGAAGGCTGCGAATGGTCTTGTGAGCAGTCGTCTTGACTATAGTAATTCCTTGTTCAGGAGTCATTCAGGATTTAATGTTATGAAGCTCCAAAGTGTACAGAACAACTTAGCTAGGGTTGCCACAAAAAAACACATATTCATATATAACTTCAGTACTTAGAGTTTGCTTTGGTTGCCAATTAAACAATGGTTAGTGTTCAACACAGCTACAATAGTCTATAAGTTCCTTTATAGTGGTTACCCTAACTATTTCAGAGCTTTTTTGAATCCCAGGAAAAACTTTTATAGTACTAGGAGTAGCCTAGATGGAGGGTGAAGTTCTTGAGGTGCATCAGTTTATTCCATCTACTCATGAGCCATTTAAGCAATTTGGTTTTAGTTTTACCTATGATGCTCCAAGGTATGGAATGAGTTGCCGGATGGCATCTGGTTTTTTTCACATCTCTTCTATCTTTTCGAAAGAACCTGAAACCTTATATCTTCACAAAAGCCTACCCACCGTCCAAGGTTTTATCGTATTCTTCGAATCCAAAATTGTTGAAAATAAATTGAAAATCCAAATGACTAGATAAATTAATATGTAAGTAGCACTTTTGGACATTGCAGCAAATATAGTTAAAAATGTTATGACAATATTCAGCAAGAAAATTCCATACTAAATTTTGCTGACTTCATAGGTTAGAGTTATCAGTCTCCATAATAACCGATGCTTACTTCTTAAGATAATGATTTACAAATGTTAAAAATATATGTGGATGAAGGACAAACTTTAAGTTTCTGAATCCCCCTGTGGGTCCGGGGAAGTAGAATAGGCCCAACGTGCCCTCCTGCGTGTCGTAAGAGGCGACTAAATGGGGGTGTGATATCACAGAACAACACAAACTTTGACTAGATTTTATTGATGTTTTCTTTTATTTTACTCCTTTTTAGAATTTGTTCTATTTATGGTTTGTACCTGTTTTATTGTATCTGTACCGTTAGTTGTATATTCTGGTTTAGTTTTAATCTGTATTTCTAGTCATGATTTTTTTATATTTGATTATGTTATACATATTGTTTAGTAAAAGTATTTGTAGTCTGTATTTGTCGTTCCTCTAGTCTTTTTCTTGTATTGTGTTTTATTCAAATATTGTTTGCTTAATGTCTTTTTTACTATGTCTAACTAGTCAGATTTCTTCATGTAGTACACATTGTTTAGTTAATGTATTTATTAATTTTAATGGTGCTGCATAACACCAAGGTGTTTAGCACTTTAAATTTTAACTTTACTTTACTTTACTTTACTTTAAGTTTCTGAAACATCGTCATGCTAAACAAAATGTGTTTTACTGATTCATCATTCACTTTAATCTAAAAAAAGTAGACTGAGCACAAATTAAAGTAAATGTGGAATCTGAGTATTGTATACAACTGTCTGCAAAATTTATTGCTCACAAAATGTGAAATACCCTGTTATTAATTGTTAAGTCTGATTCAGTTGATAGAAGAGCATTGTCATTTTACTGAAGGAATCCTCACAGGAACCCTTTTGGGTTTATGAGACTGTTGATCTTGGTGAATATTTTATAGCATAATCCTAACTCTATATGTGAAACAAACATGACCAAATTCCATAAAACAGGTTTACCTCACCAGTAAAACATTGCACATTTGTTTGAGATAAGTACATTTAGTGCCCAAACATTGGACTAATTTTAGGGAATTGTTCCAAGCTGAGCAGCTTTTTGTCTAAAAATAAACTCAAATTAAACTGGTTTTTGTTTTTTTCTCCTTGATTCATCTACTATTGCCACACAGTTTACTAATAATTGGAGGTTTAGCCCACTACTCCATGTGTACTAGAATATGTCACAGGGGTCTGAATTATAAGTGTATTGTTCGAGTATATTATGACTCCGTGTATACATGATGGTATGCATTTTTTAAAATACTTCATAATTTATATACACATATTCAAATCAGTGTGGAAGTAGCATTACCTGAGCAGCGCAAACAATGTTGTGTGCAAATACAAATTTATAAAAATAACATACCTGTATGCAGTATGTCATACTTGTGTACAAATTACCCAGTCCATGTAATTCTTTAAACATTGATAAAAAATGCTTGTTCATCTGGAGTGGCATAGACTAGTACTCCTAGAGTCTTAGATTTAAAGTCTGTATGGACCCAAACCAATACAATACCATCTTATAAACTCCGATACTGAGCCCTTCTTTTAAAGCTGTAAAAGGGTAAAAAAAATTCAAATTGGTCCAGACATTATAGGAAGTTCTGGTAATTATTAAGCGGCCCGTCAGGGACACTTATTTGTTTTCACCGAAGTTCGACTGATCACCACCGCCACCGCCGCTGGATTACGGTCTCCCTTGAATAACTTCTTAGCCTTTCAAATTTTTCTTTCCTTCTTATCTTTCTTTAAAAACTATAGGGGCGGGAAAATTTTTTGGGATACTTTGCGCAGACCTTAAGCTTTACTTAAGGTAACCTTAAGCATAACTCCAAAACACCCCGTCATCGCGTTTCGGAAAAAACCACACACACCTGTGCTATAAAATTTATCTGGTACATTCTAGACCAAATTTCCAAGGTCGGAAAGGATTTTCTCATCAATCGCACCATAGATACCTGAATGGGAGGCATTTTATTTTTGTAAATTTTTTTAAAATGGGTACTTGGTCTGTATCTCAAAAATGGTTAGGATTTCGGCGTTTTGTTGGAATAACTTATTGGCTACTTTTTGATAATCTTTCACATGCCGAAGTTTTAGCCCTGTATTTGCAATCTTAAGGTCACCTTAATGTCAAAAAAGGGGGTTTTAGCCCTCCAGTTCACTTAGTTTTTCACTTTTTTCAACCAAACTTGGCAGATATATTAAGATTTGCCAAAGGAATATCCTGACTTTATGGTGACCTTAAACTCAAAATGTTAATGGACATATGGCCTGCTTAAAGTCATCAAATTGGAATAAAATCCTCTGGCTCCTTTCTTTTTCCATTTTTATGTCAGTCAGCTGACATTATGTCATCACTCTGCGGCATGGGCGTACGCGTACGCGTGAACAACTTCTTCTCCAAAACTACAAGGCCTAGAGACATGCTGTTTTTTTAAAAAGATACCTTATCTATCGAGGATGAAAAATTGTTCAAGGCATGCAAATCTGTCTGTTCGTCTGTTTGCTAGAGACATTACAAGGGGGGTACCCCCACCAAAAGTGTGAAAATTTCAACTTTTTATCACAATTTTCTCAGTGACTATTGCAGGGATTTCTCTCATATCTTGCATATATGTACTAGGCCAGAGGTAGATTCTCTTGTGTGAGTATGAGACCTGGATCTGTCTTACTTTTTTTTTAATAAATTTTTTTAATAATTTTTAATGCATTAAAATTCATGAAATCATGCACTAAATCACTTATAACTTCAAAAGTGTTGCATTTACAGCATTTTGTGAAAATATGTTGTTCAGCTACTTTTTTCATAGCTACAATATGGTGAGTAAGTTGGGTGTCTGTCTCAATAGCTAAGTGAGTAATAGCTACTTTTGGGCTTTTCAGTAACTTCCATTATGAGTAAAATCACTTGTAACTTGAAAACTATTGCATTTAGAGAATTTCGTATAAATATGTTATTCAGCTACTTTTGGGCCAGCTATAACATAGTGAAATTTCAGACCTGTAGCTCATGGCATAGCTGAGTAATAGCTACTTTTAGGTTATCACTGTTGAGTAAATCGCTTATAACTTGAAAACTATTGCATTTAGAGAATTTCGTATAAATATGTTATTCAGCTACTTTTGGGCCAGCTATAACATAGTGAAATTTCAGACCTGTAGCTCATGGCATAGCTGAGTAATAGCTACTTTTAGGTTATCACTGTTGAGTAAATCACTTATAACTTGAAAAGTGTTGCATTTAGAGCATTTTGTTAAAATATGTTATTCAGCTACTTTTTTCATAGCTACAATATGGTGAGTAAGTTGGGTGTCTGTCTCAATAGCTAAGTGAGTAATAGCTACTTTTGGGCTTTTCAGTAACTTCCATCATGAGTAAAATCACTTGTAACTTAAAAACTATTGCATTTAGAGAATTTCGTATAAATATGTTATTCAGCTACTTTTGGGCCAGCTATAACATAGTAAAATTTCAGACCTGTAGCTCATGGCATAGCTGAGTAATAGCTACTTTTAGGTTATCACTGTTGAGTAAATCACTTATAACTTGAAAACTATTGCATTTAGAATATTTTGTTTCAATATGTTATTCACCTATTTTGGGGTCAGCTATAACATAGTGAAGTTTCAGACCTGTGGCTCATTGCATAGCTGAGTAATAGCTACTTTGAAGTTCTCACTGTTGAGTAAATCAGTTATAATTGGAAAACTATTGCATTTACAGAAATTTGTGCAAATATGTTATTCAGCTACTTTTGGGTCAGCTATAACATAGTGAAATTATAGACCTATAGCTCATGGCACAACTGAGGAATAGCTATTCTCAGGTAAATCAGCTATAACTTGAAAAATATTGCATTTGGAGTATTTGGCTAAAATATATTGTTCACCTACTTTTGGGTCAGCTATAACATAGTGAAATTACAGACCTATAGCTCATGGCATAGCGGAGTAATAGTTCCTTTGAGGTTCTCACTGTTGAGTAAATCAGTTGTAACTTGAAAACTATTACATTTAGAGTAATTTGTTAAATATGTTATTCACAGAAATTTTGGTCAGCTATAACATAGTGAAATTGCAGACCTGTTGAGTAAATCAGTTGTAGCTTGAAAACTATTGCATTTACAGTAGTTTGCTTAAATATGTTGTTCACCTACTTTTGGGTTAGCTATAACATAGTAAAATTTCAGACATGTAGCTCATTGCATAGCTGAGTAATAGTTCCTTTGAGGTTCTCACTGTTGAGTAAATCAGTTGTAACTTGAAAACTATTACATTTAGAGTAATTTGTTAAATATGTTATTCACAGAATTTTTGGTCAGCTATAACATAGTGAAATTGCAGACCTCTATGTCATGGCATAGCTGAGCAATAGCTACTTTCAGGTTCTCACTGTTGAGTAAATCATTGTATCTAGTGGATAGCCGCAGTGTGTAGAGAGAGATTTCACCATTACTGCTCTGATGAAAAAAAATATTATAGCTAGCTTTCTTAAGTTTGCAGTATATATTAATAACCATAAAATGTTGTCTGGGAATATTTTTGGCCTCATTTTGAGAAACAAGATGGCCGCCACAGGTGTTTTTTGTCAGTCATGAAAAGTGCTTTTATCTCCCTTATTATGGCTCCTAGAGGTTTGGGATGATAAACCAACCTGTAGGAAATCATGGGGTGGGAATCATTTGGTGTGGTCAGATTTGACCTTCAGTGACCCCTCCTTCAAGGTCAAACAAGGATAGCCAAACTTAAAAGTGCTTATAACTCGCTTATTATTGGTCCCACAGGTTTGGGATGGTAAACAGACAGGAAATCATGGGCTGTGAATCTGTTGATATGGTCCAATTTGACCTTGGAACCCTCCTTCAAGGTCAAATGAGGATAGCGAAAATTGAAAGTGCCTACAACTCGCTTATTATTGGTGACAGAGATTTGGGATGGTAAACCACCCCATAGGAAATCATTGGCTCGGAATCTTTTGGTATGGTCAGATTTGACCTTTGGACCCCTCCTTCAAAGTCAAATGAGGACAGCCAAGCTTAAAAGTGCATATAACTCATTTATAATTGGTCCTAGAGATTTGGAATGGTAAACCATAGGAAATCATGGGCTGGGAATGTATTTGTGTGGTTAGATTTGACCTTGGACCCCTTCTTCAAGGTTGAACGAGGATATTGCATTTGTAGTATTTCTTTAAATATGTTTTAACCTATTTTTTACACTTAAACAATTACCTTGTTATTTTCCTTCATAATACCATTTACAGGGCACAACTTTTTTATCCTTTTCTTCTGTCAGCTTCGGAATTTCTTTCGAACTTGCTGTTCAGTTACCATTTACTGTATTTCTGTACAGCCCTTTTCCTGATAATTATTCTGTCCTCTAATCACCTTCACAAATCAAAAACACTCAGTCAGCTGACACAGTGCCCGTTCACGGGCACTCTCCTCTTGTTTTATATTGAAATTATCACTGGTATTAAAGTAGATAAAAATAATACTTATGGTCACCTTAAACTCTCAGTATGAATGGAGTTGTAGCCACCTTAAAGTGAAATAAGGAGGTTTTCAGCCTCCAAGTATCTTATTGTTCGACTGACCTCAGTTGAACTTTGCACACCTATAAAGGATGGCAAACCAAATGGTTATCCTGACTTTAAGGCGACCTTAAACTGTTAATATAATTTTGGCTCCCCTAAAGTCATAACATTTGAATAAAGCCGTCTGGCTCTTTTCTTTTTCCATATCTAACATATATTGATATTGAAGGGACATTCTCATATTATGGTCACCTTAAAGTCGCAATATGAATGAAGTTATGGTCACCTTACAGTGAAAAAGGAAGTTTCAGCCTTCAGCTATCTTATTGTTCAACTGACATGAGCTAAACTTTATGCACTTATAAAGGATGAGAAAAGGGACATTCATATTTTATGGTCACCTTAAAGTCCCAATATGAATGAAGTTATGGCCACCTTGCAGTGAAATTATGGAGTTTTTTATCTCCAGCTATTGTATTGTTCAGCTGACCTCACTTTAATTGTGCACACTTATTAAAGATGAAAATAGGGACAAGTAACATACACAATGCAATAAAGTTCACAGTTTCTATTGCTTATGATACATATGTTGACATCTTTTATGGGTAACTTCTTTTTCATCAGGGCCGCTTCGTTTTTGTCAGCAAAAACATTCTTCTAGTTTTAAATGGGGCCCTGTCTTACATCAAATTTCTGGAAAATTTCTTTTAAATAAACTTATTTTTTTGTGTCAATTTGTGATGTTTTTAGTGCATATAAATTACAGACAAGAAATGTCGAACCAGTATCAACTGAATTAATGGATCAGATCTTAGCATAGAGTGTACAGGCTTTTAGAGCTGTGTTTGCTAGGAATTTACTGAAACATCATTGTATCTTAGTAAGTGTTAATCTGTTCTGATGAAGAATGTCCTGTTTTCATTTTGCTCAGTAGTCATGCAGTAGCTTCTAGGAACTTTGGCACAAGTTCTGTCAGCTGCCCATTTCTCTGCTGAGAATCTCACACAAAGTGAAAGTCAAAACATGAATGCTCTGCATACAAAATAGTCTCAATCAACATTATTGTGTGAGTCTTGCCTTGAAAGATGTTTTTTTTTCATTTATAAGTAATGGGACATTCACACTTCTGGATCAGCAAAGACTTTCTTTGGATGTTTCCAGTTCAAAATGTGAGCCTACTGGGCGTATGTTATTATGCTTTACTATAATAATTAAGCGTCCCACAAGGGACGCTTGTTTGTGTATGGGAGACCTTCAGGCTCCGCCGGCTCCTGCGGCTCCGCATTTTATTTTCCTTATAACGCTGTAACCGTTAGGCGGATTCTTTTCAAATTTGGCAGGTTTAGGCAGCAGCCTTGGGGAATTTTTTTGAATATGCTGCAGTGACATTTCAACCAATCAGAGAGGTCACATGACCAAAAATGTCTTTTTTCGATGGGGAAACTTGTCTGGATGATAACTTGAAAGGAATTTTATCAATTCACCTGAAACTTGGCAAATACATTCATTCTATTAAAATCTGGAAATCATTAGATTTTGGCATTGATTGGTTAAGAAATGGCTGAGTAATTAATGATTAATTAATCATCATGAAATTTCCAAAAAAGGAAAACACAAAAATGCTTATATCTCGAAAACCGTGCTAGATAGAATGATTTCAACGAAATTTTTGACCCACGGGGTATCTCTGCAGAGTAATTATCCCAATTTTCAAAAAAATTTTATCTCGCCAAAAATGGCGGCCATTTTGAATTTTCGAATTTTTCGCAAAAATTGCAAAACAAAAATGCTTATATCTCGAAAACCGTACTAGATAGAGCGATTTCGACAAAATTTTTGACCTGCAGGGTATCTCTGCAGAGTAGCCATGCCTATTTTCACAAAAATTTTCTCGCAAAAAATGGCGGCCATTTTGAATTTTCGAATTTTTCTCAAAATTGCAAAACATAAAAATACTTATATCTCGAAAACCGTGCTAGATAGAGCGATTTCGACGAATTTTTTGACCCACAGGTTATCGCTGCACAGTACCCATGCCAATTTTCAAAAAATATTTGTCTTGCCAAAAATGGCGGCCATTTTGAATTTTCGAATTTTTACGCAAAAATTGCAAAACACAAAAATGCTAATATCTCGAAAACCGTGCTACATAGAGCGATTTCGACGAAATTTTTTATCTTCAGGGTATCTCTGCAGAGCAGCTATCCCAAAGAGCTTTCACTCAGTGAAGTTTCAGACCCGTAGCTAATTATTCACCTACTGAAAATTAATAAATGCTAATTATCTCTAAAACTATTGCGGATACCCAATTTTTATCAAATAACTCATTCATCTACTTTTGGGAGAGCTTTCACATGGTGAAGTTTCAGACCCGTAGATAATTACTCACCTACTCAAAATGAGTAAATGCGAATTATCTCTTAAAAGTATTGCAGATAGCCAATTTTTCTCAAATAACTCATTCATCTACTTTTGGAAGAGCTTTCACTTGGTGAAGTTTCAGACCCATAGCTAATTACTCACCTACTCAAAATGAGTAAATGCGAATTATCTCTTAAAAGTATTGCAGATAGCCAATTTTTCTCAAATAACTCATTCACCTACTTTTGGAAGAGCTTTCACATGGTGAAGTTTCAGACCCATAGCTAATTACTCACCTACTCAAAATGAGTAAATGCGAATTATCTCTAAAAGTATTGCAGATAGCCAGTTTTTCTCAAATAACTCATTCACCTACTTTTGGGAGAGCTTTCACTCGGTGAAGTTTCAGACCTGTAGCTAATTACTCACCTACTCAAAATGAGTAAATGCTAATTATCTCAAAAACTATTGCGGATACCCAATTTTTCTCAAATAACTCATTCATGTACTTTTGGGAGAGCTTTCACATGGTGAAGTTTCAGACCCGTAGATAATTACTCACCTACTCAAAATGAGTAAATGCGAATTATCTCTTAAAAGTATTGCAGATAGCCAATTTTTCTCAAATAACTCATTCACCTACTTTTGGAAGAGCTTTCACATGGTGAAGTTTCAGACCCATAGCTAATTACTCACCTACTCAAAATGAGTAAATGCGAATTATCTCTAAAAGTATTGCAGATAGCCAATTTTTCTCAAATAACTCATTCACCTACTTTTGGGAGAGCTTTCACTCGGTGAAGTTTCAGACCCATAGCTAATTATTCACCTACTCAAAATGAGTAAATGCTAATTATCTGTAAAAGTATTGCAGATACCAAATTTTTATCAAATACTCATTCATCTACTTGTGGGAGAGCTTTCACTCCGTGAAGTTTCAGACCCATAGCTAATTACTCACCTATTCAAAATGAGTAAATGCGAATTATCTATAAAAGTATTGCAGATAGCCAATTTTTATCAAATACTCATTCATCTACTTGTGGGAGAGCTTTCACATGGTGAAGTTTCAGACCCATAGCTAATTACTCACCTACTCAAAATGAGTAAATGCGAATTACCTATAAAAGTATTGCAGATAGCCAATTTTTCTCAAATAACTCATTCACCTACTTTTGGGAGAGCTTTCACTCGGTGAAGTTTCAGACCCGTAGCTAATTACTCACCTACTCAAAATGAGTAAATGCTAATTATCTCAAAAACTATTGCGGATACCCAACTTTTATCAAATAACTCATTCACCTACTTTTGTGGGAGCTTTCACATAGTGAAGTTTCAGACCCGTAGATAATTATTCACCTACTCAAAACGAGTAAATGCAAATTATCTCTTAAAAGTATTGCGGATACCCAATTTTTATCGAATAACTCTTTCATCTACTTTTGGGAGAACTTTCACTTGGTGAAGTTCCAGATCCGTAGGTAATTACTCACCTACTCAAAAGGAGTAAATGTGAATTATCTCTTAATAGTATTGCAGATAGCCAATTTTTCTTAAATAACTCATTCACCTACTTTTGGAAGAGCTTTCACACACGAAAATGACAAATTGTGAATATCTCGGAAAAGCTATTTCTTCTCCTTTAATGCTCGGCGGGAGATGCACACCGCGGCAGTGGTCTTGTAAAAAAATTTTGTCTTCCCAAAAATGGTGGCCATTTTGAATTTTCAAAGTTTTTGCAAAACACAAAAATGCTTATATCTCGAAAACAGTGATAGATGGAGTGAACTCAACAAAATTTTTGACCTGCTGGGTATCTCTGCAGAGTAGCCATGCCAATTTTCAAAATATTTTTGTCTCGCCAAATATAGCGGACATTTTGAATTTTCAAATTTTTGCAAAACACAAAAATGCTTATATCTTGAAAACCGTGCTAGATAGAGCAGACTGCGCTGACTTTGGTTGCCACAACAGTATAAGGCTAGAAACGAAGCATTTTCTTAATACTTTGGCACACACCTTTATATCCTTTTCGGGACGGCAAAAACATTATCTTTTTTTTGCGAGCGATCCTCTAGTTTTAAGTTGTTGCTTTGCAGTTCTGTATGTCACTCATCAGTTTTAACATGGCCAAAGACTTCACAAGTTCTCATGGCATAATTGTAGCAGTGATGCCCTTACTAACAGAAAAGAAATGAAATGTGTCTCTCAATAGATTTTCTAATTTTAAAGTGGTCATAGCATCTCTCAAAACAGATCCCAATGCATGATGTTTGTAGATTTCATCACTAGTGGATTAAGAGTTGGCGTTTAGCGGGTTCCAATCCCCTTGAAAATGCAAAGAGGTTTTGGTTCAAAAGTTGAACTTCCTGTACTGGACAGAAGATTCATCCAAAATTATAATGGGTTCTACCTAGCTTATATAAGAAAGACTCTTGTCAAAGTTAGGGTTATATTTACCATTCAACTTAACAGCCTTGCACACTATTATTAAATTCACAAGAAAACCACTGAATACATTATGTTAAAATTCCACAGGGTAGCATATCCCCAGCCCTTTTAGCTTTTGTCTACCTCTGTATGACCCTCCGATTCCCCACTTGCCCCATTTATGCTTCCTTAACTGACAACCTCATGCAATAAGCACAAAATTGATCAGGATCCTCTACTGCACTGGAATCCAAAAAGGGATGGTCCTAAAACCAATCAAAATCACAACCCCAAGTTAGCGCCCTCCAGGGATGGATGACAGTGATGGTAGATAGTGCCAGTCTAAACAGGTAAGTTGTAAATAATAAATGCTTATAGTCATGCGATTTGTTGATAAGATAATGGACAATAAGTACGCATTAAGAAGTTAAAGTGGTTCTATGAAACTTTTATTTTGCCTGTTTGTTTGCTTGACTGCTTTGGCCAAGAAGCTGGATGGCTTCAACAAATAGTTATTATTAATGAATGGCAAGTGTATCTAATAAAAATTTTATTACATTTGAATTTTTTTCACTTTATGTGTGACATTTACGAAAACGGCAATGGGGGGGGGGGGGGGGGGGGGGGGGGGGGGATTATAAGGGCTGAGGGTACCCAAATGGTGCAATGCAATATGGGCCTAAGCCAGTTACTAATAAATGTCAATTATTTTCTCTAATAATGAATATTACAAAAAAAGGGAGAAGAGACTTTTCTATTGACATTTCTCTGCTGGCCTCACAATTTTTTCCCTTATTTTTTTTTTTAAAGTTAAAGGATATCATTCTTTTTCATATTTGATACATACGGCACCAGCATATAATCTGGTGCGATGATGGGATATATTTAATACACTTTTATCATTTTGTAAGATTGTTTAAGGCAGCCACTTAACTTTTTAACATATACTAAAAACCCTATTTCATTAAAACATGCATTAAAGCATTAAAGTATGATTGTTCGTAAATAGGCTGCAGTAAGTGGAATCCTTTAATTAGCAATTTAACTTTGTTGTCTGACAATTCTGTTTCATAAAAGAATGACCAGCAGCTTGAAACTGTAATTTGGTCAGGAGGATTTTCAAATTATCATATATTTTTGATCATTTTTCAATCTATTTGTTATTTTTAACATTACTCACTCAAAAAACTTTCATTTTTAGTCGAATCTTTGATTCGAGTTATGTACTGGGTTGCGGCCGCGATTTTAAAATGGCCGTTCAAGCCCTTAAATACCAAATTCTGCATAATATTTTTTCACATATCAGTACATTAAGGTCTATACTATACACTCTGCCATTTTGAAGATTTTTAATGCTTTTATTCAGTTCTATTTTATAAAGTAAAAAGCTTGTCTAGCACTTCGTCTGGCTTTCTCCAAGGACCCGTATGTCCTAGAAACTATTGTTTTTGCTATTGTAATGGTCTACTCGAATGAGTCTTTTTTAACGGTTTCGTCTGCTGGTTTCTAGACCTTAAACCCCAATTAATTTTTTCGTCTGCAGGGTTTATCACGCAGTCACTGTTAATGTAAAATTGCTGTCTGCCCATCTACGTGTACTCAATTATTTGTCAAACAAATAAACCGCAAAGAAATTAATGAATGAAGTGACGTCACGGTAGTACTACACATTTGTCATTCAGCCAATCAAAATCGAGGACCCCTCTGGCAGAGACAATTGAAAATATTCAAACTCCGTAGTTCTACATTCAACCACTAGAAGGCGAAGTTATTCACGATGGGGTTTCTGACAAATGCTGGTAGTTGTACACCCACAGAGTGATGAAAACGTGAGGCTACAATGGTGTTTCTAAAAATATTTTACAAATATATATAATCCAGCAATATTTTACTGTCACCGCACCTCACTCTGTCTTCTCGCAATATTTAAAACAAATAAAATATCAAATGCTGGTAGTTGTACACCCACAGAGTGATGAAAACGTGAGGCTACAATGGTGTTTGTAACAACATTTTACAGTCGCCGCACTTCGCTCTGTCTTGTGGGCGATAATAGCAAGTTTATAGATTTCAACACCCACTGCTGTCCCAAGATTCGACTCTGTGGTTGACAGAATGCCAACCACTTCACCCTAGTTTAAAAGTTTTTTATTCATTTTTTTATGGTGACAATTGTAACAATAATGTATTATTCGTGAAACAATAAGACTGAAACATAGGTTACCCAGCCCTCTGATGGGCTTGTAAGTTGCTATGATTAAAACCATAAAATTAGAAGTGATATTACTTCTAGCTTTGTTCCAGGCTTTTAATTTTTCAGGAAACTTGAGTGAGTCTAGTACTTAGTTAACCTTGTTTTGCTGCATCTCAGTAACATCTATTATCATATTGCGGGAAATGACTTATATATGATATTACAGCTGGACACTTATTCTTATATGATATTACAGCTTTTAGGTGCAATAACAAGTAGAAAACAAAGAGAAAAGTAACTAAAGACTAAATATCAAAACAAAAGAGTTTAATAGCAAGGTAACAGCATTACGTTGTGAACTAAAGGTTATGGAAATTTTAAAGTTATTAATTGATATTGTCATGACTTTGTACACCAACGTAATATCCCAATCACGTATTAAACACCTTACACTTTATAGTTTCCGAGATACAGTCCAGACAAGATTTTAAAGGTTAAGAACCACTACACCAAGGTCAGAGGTCAAATCAAGGTCACAACATTATGTATTATTAATTGTAACACCCCAAACCAATATCCCCAGCAAGTATAAACTTCCAATACCTAATGGTTTCTGAAATATAGCCTGGACACATTTATCCCGCTATCTGCCTGCCTACCTGGACACCGTTAAAGGGAGTGGGGTTAAAATAACTCATTTTAGGTTTCTCTTATAAGAATATTTGGAGGCTGATGATGCCAGACAAGAAACAACTGCTTTTTCCCTGATGTTTCTACTTTGAAATGGTAATAATATTACTTATATTTGCAACAGGAACTCAAATAACTGTTACAGTCTTTGAGGAAGAGTTTTGCCCTTCAATTGTCATAAAGTTTTATGGGTGACATAGAAACTTCCAGTGAGGTAGAGTTAAAAATGTCACTCAAAAAATGTGAAGTCAAATGGCCAACAAAGTTCAGTTGATGTCACAAAAAGAGCAAAGTAAACAAGATGTAAACAATCATTACTGACAAAATTTATAGAGTCGTTGGTGCAACAGGGTAATGGTTGAAGTCAATGGTATTGAGTTAAATAACTTGAAAGTACCCATATAACACCCATTCACGACAAAATAACAAGGCTGACCTTTGTTTTAAACCTTAGATTATAATTGATCAAATCCCAGATATCAGACTGATAGAACATGTGACCTCAATGTTTGTTGTTAGTCATCACATCAGGTTAATCACATATTAACTGACTTTCCTGAAATGGACAAAATGTTAGTGTATACCCTTTTTACAATTTTTTATTGTTCTTACGAGGTCTGAAAAACTGTCAGACAGCAAAGAAATTCTAAAATTAGTATACACAACACTGTGTTACCAACAAATATTAAAACTTTAATCTCTGTTTATACTCTACTGCACGTCTATGACAGAAATACACATTCACAGTTTTACTATTGACAGTAGTTATGGTAGTCTGACTTTATGGCCTACTTGCCACAGGTTGTCATATATTGCTCTTAAAATTCAATAAAAGATAATGGAGTATCAGCCCACAGTTGCAGGATATGAGTGTTACTGGTTTTCTGGTCATGTTTTATGTCTAACAGAACCTGAAGTTTGCTATTACATTCCAAGGTTTTCATTTACAGTTGTCATGATTACGTATTGAATACTTTTCCCTTTGCACAGTGACACATTTTCCCTCCATCAGGACGTTATGTTTTAGGGTGTGTTTGTCTGCATTCATGATAACTCTAAAAATAATAGATCAATCTTTCAGAAATTATTCATGTGGATAGGGCCTTATCATAGAAATAAGTGATCAGTATTTCTTTTTTTGCAAATTGACAATGCTCTTCTATCAACTGAATCTGACTCAACAATAAATAATATGAGGAAATTTAACATTTTGTGAGAAATATTTTTATCCAATTGGTGGATATTGTCAGCACATACAGCATAGACCTCCAGTTAAAATGACAGTAACTTCTTTATTTTCTGTCCAATCTTGAACATTCTTTCATCATTTTCTTCAGAAGAAAGAGGCCTCTGAAGATATATCATCATGTAATGTTGGTTTTGTGTATGGTTCAATTGCACCATGTCATTGTATCTGCATGGCTGGGTCATCTGATGGATTTATCTATCTATTCAGTGTTTTACATCACACCTAGTACTTTATCGGTTATACTGTGATGGGTAGTATGAAGACCAGAGGAAACCAGTACATATAGTTGGTCAAAGTTCTGTACTGTAAACTGCTGACCAATGGCAAGCAATTACCAGCTTTCCCACATGAAGTGGAAGGTGAGTGTGTTACTACTGTGCCATCATGCCCCCCATCATCCAATGGAACATAGAAATCTGTGTTCAGTATTAAAATGAAAAAGAAGGAAATCTTTTCAAAAGTTTTTTTTTCAGTTGTGACCGCATTAGTTGATAGAAACAAGTTGTGGTAAAACCTTCATTGCAAAATTTGTAAAATCTCAAATAGTAAATTAATATAATTGTCTCTAAAATCCCATTATTCCAATGTATGATTAACACTATATAGTAACTGATGGGAGGTTTGCTAAACTCATAAGCCTCTCCGGGATTCTTCTTCGTGCGTATGTAGAGTAAGGAATCTAAAATTCGCCACATATCTGAAATTCGCCACATGTGGAATTACTAATAAATTAAATGAATTGAGGTGAGATTTGTTAAATATATAGTAAATTAAGGCTTTGTGAACCAAAAAATTCAAGTTTAAGAGAAAACATCATTTTCTTCGTAGAATTAACAAAGGTTTTTAGAGGTGGTGAATTTTACATTCCTGGCGAATTTTAGATACCTTACTCTAACTGAAGTGTAGATTAAGCAGAAATTTTGGTGGTGAAAAAGAGGTTTCCTTTGAACAAATTTCTGCTTGAAAAGTTTTACTCTATTTACATGTTAAATACCAGTGGCAGTACTTTGTTCCAGAGATCATATTTTTAATGCAAAAGTTGTCAGTCACAAAAGTAATCGGCCAAGTTGGGTCCCATGTTACAAAGAAGAAAACATGTACATTTTGTTGCATAATTTACTTCATCCTGTTGCATTGAAGCCTTCAAAAGCATGTACTCGGCATGTTTTAGGTTTCCTGATATTTCACTGTAGTGTGTTGATAGCAGCAATAATAGTACTTCCATGTCCCAGTAAATTTCTTAAGTAATTGGCAAAACATGCATCTCCAGCTATTGACATTTAACTTCATGCTTTTAATGGTCAGTCAAATTAATCCCTGGTTTTTCTGTTCTCCCTCAGGATCCTTATAAATTGAACAAAACTGCTTCACTTTGACTTTTGCCTCATTCATGTATTTGGTGTTGGCTGTCGGAAGATAATCATAGACTTTTTGAGCACCTCCAGTTTGGAATTACAAATTACAAAAGACCTGGGATTGGTTTTGGGGTCCAAGATCTAAAACAGATCTGTGTTTATTTCAGTGTGACTTTCCACTAGTTTCCAGTATGTTAAATGGAAATAGACCCAAGAGAAATGGAAAAACCAAAAGCTTTCGTATTAACTTTACAACTGTTTCAGAGTGATCTGAACAGAGTGTCAATGAAGTCTTAATGACAACAATTATGGTATTTTGTATGATGTTGGTGGGCTTAGAGTCTTTTGTATTTAGTATCAGAAATAATGGCTTAAAGGTAAACGTGTTACTGTTTTTTGATGAGCTAAGTCAAGTTTTTATGCATCAAAATGATTGCATATGACCAAAAATTCAATATCTAGATATCTTGTGTCAGCCACTAGGACTGGGGTATTTGTATTCATATTCATATTCATATTATTAAGTATTTGAATACACTTTTCTGGATATGTTTACCCCAAGAGGATCTAGAACAGATTCGCTTCTGCTGGGTATGTGGCAATAGCAGTTGCCATGACAACATTTTAAATACATGTGCTTTTCGGTCTTATACTTCTTAATTGTATAAATGGTGCTATTAAACCGTTGATACTACAGTTGCATTTTTATCTCCCACCAGCCAAAGGGTGAAGTTGGGAAATTATGAAGCACATTCCAAGAGTGGCGGGTTGCATGCTTGTGTATAGATGTATTCAATTACATGAAAGTTCTAACATCTGACAAGATCTTGTGGGTTCTGTATACTTCTTACAATGAAAGTTATTCATCTATGCTTGCTACAGACAAACCCCATGCCAAACATAACTTGTACAGACGGACAAACAGACAAACCCCATGCCAAACATAACTTGTACAGACGGACAAACAGACAAACCCCATGCCAAACATAACTTTTTCAGACGGACAAACAGACAAACCCCATGCCACACATAACTTGTACAGACGGACAAACAGACAAACACAAGTTACTCGCCCAACATTCATACAAACCCAGTGTTAAACAAGAGCCAAACACAAAGTCACACATAATATCCTAAAATGAATTATTTTTTTATATATTTGGAAATCCACCTCCTAATTTCACCAATTTGTGTTTGTTCATGGGTTGGAAATTTATTTGTATCAGAAATGTTTTTATGGAATTCTTCAATTTCAAATCTTCACTTCTAATCACAAAAATGTGGAAAATATAACCATAAAAATAGTTTTGTTTTCAATAATTGGGGATTGTGTTTGCAAAATAGTTTATCAGTTTGTTGCCATGGGTTCTATTTAATTTTGGGTTTTTGTGTTTCTTGGTTGGTGGTTACTGGGGTTGGGTTTATTATTGGTAGTTGGATGTTGGGTTTCTACTGGGTTTGTGATTTGGGGGTTATGTTTGGTATTGGGTTTGTCTGTTTGTGGGTTGGCAAGTATGTAATAATGCCTTTTAACTCTAGGGAAGGTGTAAGTGTTGGACTTTTCAATTACAGATTTTAAACTATCCCATGGATTTTAATCTAAAAATGGGCTGATTATTGGCCATAGTAAGAGTTATTTTTAATTTTTTTTATGTGGCCTTTTTTTATGTGTGGTACCATGGGTTATTTGTTTCATGTTTGGGGTGGTGTAGGTGTTGGACTTTAACTTTTTTTTTCTTGTGATAAGTATTTGTACTGAACTTTTTTGTTTTGGGAGGGGAATTGGAATAACTTGTAGCTCGATAATTGTTTTTGGAAGATTTGGTGGCCCTGAAAAGGGCCTGGCAGGTCAAAGACCCGCCCTGACTGGATGGCTACTGAGGAGGCTGCTGCTGCTGTTGAGGCGGTGTTGAAGTGGTGATAGTAAAGAGCTGCTGCTGCGGTTGTTGCTGCTGCTGCTGAGGCTGCTCGATGATCTGTGTTGATGTCAGATCTGGTAGCTGGCTTAAGATTCCACTCAGATTGTGTCTGCTCCCTTCATCCTGTACAGTTAGGACAGATGTCGGGTTGCTGAAGCCAATGGGGCTTGGTGTATAGTACACAAAACTGCTGCTAGCTGCTGCTTGAGTGGAACTAGACACCTGTGGAGTGGTTGTTGGCAGTAGGCTGACCCTCTGGGACTCCGTGGTAACAGTGGCTGATCTTCTGGGCAATGGCTGATGTCTACGGTTGCTCTTAATAGTTTCGATGTCTCTAAATATCTTGCCCTTTAATTCTTCAAATTCTTCTAGAGTCATCTTTTCGGCCTCTGATGCCACGTAGTCAAAGAAGGGCTGCCTGTCTGACTTCTGATGCAGAAAACCTGAGATAAGTGTCCTCATCTGGTCAAAGTGTTCGAGAATCTTGGAGTCTGTAGTTGAAACGGGTGTTGATGTAATGATGGACTGACTCCTCTCCCTCAGGACACTGGACTCGAGGCGTTCTGTATCAGTAGTTGAGCCACGTGATTCGTCCTGCCTGCTGGTATTTGGACTGGCCTCAAAACCTGAACTTCTGTTGGCCCCCTTTCTTCTGATGTGGGTTTTAAGAAAACACATCTGTTGGTAGACCCAGGACTGTCTCTGGGTCATCTCCCTCGGGGCTTGGCCAGATTGGAGCTTAGACAGCTTTCCATAACGGGTTCGCTGGGACTCGAACCAACGTCTCACATCAAAGGGCTGGAGCTTGAGTTCTGCAGATATTTCTGCCCAGAGAGCCTCTCTTCTGGTCCTGTCATGGAAACGTGAATGTTCCTTGTCATACAGTTCAGGGTGCAGCTTTACAAATTCCACAATGGAAACTTCCTGGCTGTCTGTAAAAGTGGCACACACCCTGGCTCTCTTGGCTGAAGAATGGCACTCCAGATCTTCTTCACACCTCTCTTCTTCTTCTGCCACAGCTTCCCCAATAGCTGGACCTTCCTCAATCTCATCCTCCTCTCTCCTCTCAGTTCCTTCTTTTGTAATAACTTCACTCCTCTCCTCTACTTGACTTTCCTTCTCCCTCTCATCCATCTTTTTCCTTCCTCTCTTCCCTCCTTTCTCTTTCCTCATAATCCAGTCGACAAAATAATAAAAAAATAGTAAAATGTGTCTCCTAACTGTGAAATTTGCCCTAAGCTCAAGTATATAATATATAAAATAAAAACTGAAAACCCCTACAAATCAGTGACACACGTCTCTCAGTAGCCAAACAGTCAGTAACAACGAGAATGTGTGTGCGGTCGCTTATATAGTCCCAGACCCCCTCATTGCCTCGTTTTAATTTCCGACGCGCGGGAAAACAGTCGGTTCTTAATCGGTTGTTAGTCCCAGGCCTCCTGGGGTGTCCTCAGACCGTCGCAGACTACAAATGAAATTCCTACACATCATATTTGAGTCTGGGATTAACAACTGGCCTCCAGGGACTAAGCTAGGGAGGTCTGGGACTAAGGGTCGCAGGCGGCCTGGGACAACACACGACTGTGTAAATTTGGGTCTGAGGAGGCCTGAGGACGCCTGGGACTGGACATTTTGTTGAGGGCGGGAAATATGAATCGGTTGTAGTCGTGAGAAATATCAAACATGTTTGATTTTTCACACGGCCCCAACCGACAACAACCGACCCTTACAGAAGGTCTGGGACTAAGCATATATTTCAAACCGACCCCCCAAAACCCTTAATCGGGAGCCTTAGTCATGTGGTGGAACACCCACATTAGAATTTCCCAAATCTCAATGTTTTTGCCTTCAGGCAGGGTTTTTTGCCTGCCTAGGCTGGCTATTTTTTGCTCTACTGTGTAAATGGAACCACGTGATCTTGTCCCAAGAGGAGATTAGTGACAGGAGTCCCCTTATTACTGACAAGAATGGTCTGGGCTTATTGTTATGGGTAGTCTAAATGAATCTATCAGTTGGGAGTAGGTTGTACAAGTTATCTTTTCACTTGGGAGCATTCACATGGTTTGTCACTTTGCCTGCCATAATGTTTGACAAGAGCAGTTGTAGCAGCACATCAATTTTTTCCCCTCAGCCCTTTAAAGAAGTTGATACTTGGTAGGGAGATTGGTTCGGGGGTGTAGGTGTCCAATGTCATCGTATGACTTTGGTTTGACCTTTGACCTCGCTGTAGTGACCTTGACCTATAAAATCTTGTCTGGGCTATATCTCTGAAACCGTAAGGTGTAGGAAGTTAATAATTGGTAGGGACATTAGTTGGGGTTTGTAGGTATGCAGTGTCATGGTGTGACATTGATTTGACCTTTGACCTGGCTGTAGTGACCTTGTCCAATAAATTCCTATCCAGGCTATATCTCGGAAACTGTAAGGTGTACAAAGTTGATACTTGGTAGGAACATTTGTAAGGGGTCATAGGTGTGCACCATCATAATGTGACCTTGATTTGACCTTTGACCTTGTCGTATTGATCTTTAAAATTTTGTCCGGGCTATATCTCAGAAACCGTAAGGTGTAGGAAGCTGATCTTGGTAAGGTCATTGATTGGGGGGTTATAGGTGTGCAACATCATGGTGTGATCTTGATTTAACCTTTGATCTTGTCGTTGTAACCTCAAGTTTGAACATCTTGTCTGGGCTATTTCTAGGATTCTGTAAGGTGTAGAAGGTTGACACTTGTTAGGGACATTGGTTGGGGAGGGGTAGGTGTGCATCATCATGGTGTGACTTTTAACTTTGGCCCTACTAAAGTGTGTTCACCTGCCATATTTGAGAAATGTTTCTCTTATGACAAAGATGTATGGATTGTTGCAACCGATTATTGTTTGTACTTTTATATAATTGTGCTAGTTCCATTGACAGCTATACTCCAGTTAATAAATTTTACAGTTTCGTAATTTTTATTTTACTGATTAAAGCTGTCCTTTTGCTATTGAATTATCTTGTTTTAATACTTTAACTTTACATACATTTTTTTTCTCTTAGGTATTATTTTCTCCAATTAAACATTATTTGGGCCTTTGTATATCAGACACTGCTCTGAATGTATCCCAATCTTTGTACTGTTTCACTACTTCCATTATCTGATGGTGCTGAAAACTATTTCCCCTAAGGCTGTGGGGTATGGGTATCTGATGCTATTTTTAAAATTGGTGAG
The DNA here is from genome assembly GCA_964017235.1 of Sabellastarte sp. h YS-2021. Lineage (NCBI taxonomy): Eukaryota > Metazoa > Annelida > Polychaeta > Sabellida > Sabellidae > Sabellastarte > Sabellastarte sp. h YS-2021. The sequence goes on along the minus strand of OZ024928.1, from coordinate 74,826,773 downwards.
GTCTTATTTAGACAAGTCACAAAGGTATTACTCGAAGGTATTACTTTATAGTTATTGTTCACTTTTTATTGGTGCGCTTAATATTGTAGCAAATATTACAACTACAGGTGAACAAGATATGATCTGAGGTAAATTATAAAGGATTTTATGCTAATTTTCTGGCTTATCTTGATTGCTGAGATTTACTACATGTATTTGAATACCAACACAAGAAGGGAGGATACAGAGAGGTTAGAAATTTTTCCTTGTTTTGGGAAAAGTTTTTTTGATTACCAGAGATAACCAGCTGTGATTTCCTATTCTTTCTTATTTCTTTAATTTTTCTCTGTGGTTATATTGCAGTTATGCTTTTTTCTGCATTTTTATATGTATTGATTCTCAGTATGAATGTTCAACTGCAGATCTTAAAAAAACTTAGCTCCTTAATAGGAAATATATGGGTTTTTTCAGTTCTTTCCTGTTATTGTGAAACCTAATCAAGCATTTTGTAAAGAGCCAAGGTACCATTAAAAGGGATTTATATTTGAATACACAAAAGAACGTTGACCTATTGTTTATACTTTGTGTTTCTTAATCAAGCATGTTCTATTGCATCATAATTCTGCTCTGGCCAGTTTTCTTTTAGATACTGCTTCTGTGCTTGATGTTGGATATTGGCTCAGAAAAGCTAGTTTTCTGAAAGCAGTTGAAATTGAGTAAGTTGAATCATAAGGTGTCAGAACAATACTTCCACAAAACCAGGAATTTAAGATAACGGGGTGAATTTTAATGGGAAAAGTCCGTCCTAGTTGTGAGATTTACTTCTTACAAGAGATTTCCTCTTTGTTGGGTTAAACTTTAGGAACTCCTGTTTGGAATTTGTGAGTGTTTTTATTTGGAACAGTAGGTTTCTGTTAGTGTAAGTCAGTTATGATTCAGACTTATTATGTTTTCTTCTTATTAATTAATTTATACTTTCTTGAAGAGCTTTTTGGCTAGTTATTCACCAGTCTTCTTCAAACTTTTCCTATTGTGTAAATGTTCATATTTTCACACCCTTTTAAATTATTAAATCAACTAAAAAGAGGACAGACTTTTAGTTGATTTTGTTCAGTGCCTTTGCTTGACATTTGATTATATCAGGCTCCGCTGTGGCCTTGGAAGAAATGTCACCAATAAGACACAGAAAAACTACCTTAAAACCTCTGCAATCACAGAGCACTTTGGCTGCGTCACAATAATTGGCAATTTCTTGAAATGATCCAGTCAAAAGAATTGGTACAGACATAAGAAAGTGACTGTGTTCTGTGAGTAAGTTACCTGTTTGTTTTTAGAAAAGAATATTATTTTGTTTTTAGATCCCAAACAATTTTCCTGAATTATATCTTGATTAATGTTACAATGTGAACCACCCTGTTGGTTTATACCAACCAACAGATACATATATATTAAGACTCAACTTAGCATAGTTTACCAATTCTTCATCAAGGTTATTTTACTTTCAGTGTAATGCACTTGTTAGATACATGTGTACAACAAATAGTACAGAGCAATATGACATAAATATAGTAGTGATTATCATGTCAGGAAAATGTATGACATAATAATGTTGTAGTTAGTAAATATTCAAACATTTAGAACACAGACATGCCACATGCAGTATAATAATGTTGTAATTAGTAAATATTCAGTCATTCAGAATTCTCAGACATGCGATATGCAGTATAATAATGTTGTAATTGGTAAATGTTCAGTCATTCAGAATTCTCAGACATGCGATATGCAGTATAATAATGTTGTAATTAGTAAATGTCCAGTCATTCAAAATACTCAGACATGCGGTATGCAGTATAATAATGTTGTAATTAGTAAATGTTCAGTCATTCAGAATACTCAGACATGCGGTATGCAGTATAATAATGTTGTAATTAGTAAATGTTCAGTCATTCAGAATACCCAGACCTGCGATATGCAGTATAATAATGTTGTGATTAGTAAATGTTCAGTCATTCAGAATACCCAGACCTGCGATATGCAGTGTAATCATGTTGTAATTAGTAAATGTTCAGTCATTCAGAATGCCCAGACCTGCGATATGCAGTATAATCATGTAATTAGTAAATGTTCAGTCATTCAGAATACTCAGACATGCGATATGCAGTATAATCAAGTCATTCAGAATACTCAGACATGCCACATACAATATAATAATGTACAATCTTTCTATTTTGTTGATCACTCAAAATCTACTATTGTTATCACATAAATTTCATTATATTATAATAAAATAATTGTTAATGTTTACTCCAACTTTTGAAAATTCTTTAAATTGGCATTCACAGCCAGTTTTTTTTAAACAAATGTAAATATTGTTAGGTTCACACTTTGAGGAGCCAATATAATTTCAGGCAAAATTCAGAAAACAGTAAAAAACACCAATTCTTTATGAATTTTGAGTATTCACAAGAGATATTCAGTGCTTATACAACACTTTACAATTATATGTACTACCGTAGTACAGGACTTAGTTTAGATCTCTCTCCCCAATTGGTCTGTTTGGGATCTCTAACTCTGCTCCCTTCTATATTATTTTATGTGATAACTGCCCGTAAATTGCTGACCAGTAGGACTGCTTCCAGAATTACTGGGCCTACAGCCCAGAATCCACAGGTTCTAGGATCCTATATATTCTGGGCTCCCATTAATTTTCGGATCTTACTGGACAGCAGAGCCTGCAAATCCCAGATAAGAGATAGTTACAGGCCCAATTGCATACAAACACTGTAGGACTGTTAAAGTTTGAGCTTGGAAACACAACAAATAATTTATGAAAGTTAAATCACAACAGTATTTACATATATTTAAGTAGATGATGTCCAAATTGTGTAGAAAAATAAGTGAATTAAAATTATTTCAGGTGATCAGGAATAGAACTATTTTATATAAGAATATCACTGAACCAGAAAAGTACTAATCCCAAGTACTCCATATAAAATAACCTTGAATTTAAACTCTAGCATTCTGATGTTTACCTGTGCCAAAGAGGATATGATATGAGTGTGTGTTTGCAAAGTAACGTGAAAAGTTGTTGATGGATTTTAATGAAATTGTCAGGCAATGTCTACAGTGGCACAAGGAACAAATGGTTTAAATTTTATTGGCGATCTGGATCACCCTCTGGATCCATCATTTACTATCATTGCACAGTAATAAGCAATATTGGAGGTGCTGACCTCTGGTGAAGGTCAGAGCTCTCTGAGTGCTCTTGTTATTCTGTGTAAAATGTGAATTCCACATAACCAAGATCTACTTTGGGACATTTTACTGTAAATAAATCTGTTGTTTTTCTATTTGCAGTCTTTCCACAATAACATCAAAGAAGAAATTGGTTTTATCCATTTCACTGTCTCCATAAATACTATTGAGTCTAGTACTTTTATTCTCCACTGAAAAAAATTAATATCAAAAAGGACTGGAACTAATCATTTGTCAGCAGGATCTAACTAGGAGTGGCTTTATCTTATTCTTGATTGGACTTAACATTACCAGTTGATTTGTAGTAAACTACTGTAAACTAGAGATGCAAAAATTTGTATGATATTAACAATATGGTTTTCAATATTTTATTTAAAATAAGAGAATGAGGCTTAAAAACAAGTATTAAATGTGTTGACTCAAAAATTGACTAAAAATCTGTGGATATTCATATGTGTGTGTGTATGGGCCTGTATTCATGATACATTAAGAAAATTAATGAGTATTCTTTATACAAAGGGTGAAAAAAATGAAATACTGACCATGAATAAGGAGATTATGTCCATTTTAGTTAAAAGTTAACAGTACATGAAATTTACCACTGGGAGTAGCTAAAATTTGCCATTGACAGTGCATGAATTTGCAACTGAAACTGTATGAAATTTACTAGTGACATAACATGCAATTTGCCACTGACAGTTCATGAATTCACCACTGACAGTTCACAAAATTTATACCCTGACAGTAGTTGAAATTTTACCACTGACAGCATGTTAGATTCACCAATAAATGGCCATGAAGTTCATGACTGAATGTCCATCAAATTTACATTTGAAATTATTAAAATTCACCACCTCCCCAACATAAAATTCACCCCTGAATGCCCATCAAATTAACCCCTGACCATACATGAAATGAATGACATAAATGTGCACAAAATATACCATGGAGGAAACCTCCATTTTTTCTTTTAAATTGTGAATTAAGAAAAATTATTAAGCGTCCCGCAAGGGACACTTGTTTGTGTATGGGAGACCTTCAGGCTCCGCCGGCTCCGCATTTTGTTTTCCTTATAACTCTGTAACCGTTAGGCGGATTCTTTTCAAATTTGGCAGATTTAGGCAGTAGCCTTGGGGAAGTTTTTTGAATATGCTGCAGTGACATTTCAACCAATCAGAGAGGTCACATGACCAAAAATGTCTTTTTTCGATGGGGAAGCGTGTCCGGATGATAACTTGAAAGGAATTTTATCAATTCACCTGAAACTTGGCAAATACATTCATTCTATTAAAATCTGGAAATCATTAGATTTTGGCATTGATTGGTTAAGAAATGGCTGAGTAATTAATGATTTATTAATCAACATGAATTTTCCAAATAAGGAAAACACAAAAATGCTTATATCTCGAAAACCGTGCTAGATAGAGCGATTTCGACAAAATTTTTGACCCGCAGGGTATCTCTGCAGAATAGTTATCCCAATTTTCAAAAAAATTTTGTCTCGCTAAAAATGGCGGCCATTTTGAATTTTCGAATTTTTGCGCAAAAATTGCAAAACACAAAAATGCTACTATCTCGAAAACCATGCTACATAGAACGATTTCGACGAAATTTTTGATCTTCAGGGTATCTCTTCAGAGCAGCTATCGCAAAGAGCTTTCACTCGGTGAAGTTTCAGACCCGTAGCTAATTATTTACCTACTCAAGATGAGTAAATGCTAATTATCTCTTAAAAGTATTGAAGATAGCCAATTTTTCTCAAATAACTCATTCATCTACTTTTGGAAGAGCTTTCACATGGTGCAGTTTCAGACCCATAGCTAATTACTCACCTACTCAAAATGAGTAAATGCGATTTACCTCTAAAAGTATTGCAGATAGCCAATTTTTCTCAAATAACTCATTCACCTACTTTTGGGAGAGCTTTCACTCGATGAAGTTTCAGACCCGTAGCTAATTACTCACCTACTCAAAATGAGTAAATGCGAATTACCTCTAAAAGTATTGCAGATAGCTAATTTTTCTCAAATAACTCATTCACCTACTTTTGGGAGAGCTTTCACATGATGAAGTTTCAGACCCGTAGCTAATTACTCACCTACTCAAAATGAGTAAATGCTAATTATCTCAAAAACTATTGCGGATACCCAATTTTTATCAAATAACTCATTCATGTACTTGTGAGAGAACTTTCACATGGTGAAGTTTCAGACCCATAGATAATTACCGTACTCACCTACTCAAAATGAGTAAATGCGAATTATCTGTTAAAAGTATTGCAGATAGCCAATTTTTCTCAAATAACTCATTCACCTACTTTTGAAAGAGCTTTCACATGGTGAAGTTTCAGACCCATAGCTAATTACTCACCTACTCAAAATGAGTAAATGCGAATTATCTCTAAAAGTATTGCAGATAGCCAATTTTTCTCAAATAACTCATTCACCTACTTTTGGGAGAGCTTTTCACATGGTGCAGTTTCAGACCCATAGCTAATTATTCACCTACTCAAAATGAGTAAATGCTAATTATCTATAAAACTATTGCGGATACCCAATTTTTATCAAATAACTCATTCATCTACTTGTGGGAGAGCTTTCACATTGTGAAGTTTCAGACCCGTAGATAATTACTCACCTACTCAAAATGAGTAAATGCAAATTCTCTCTAAAAGTATTGCAGATAGCCAATTTTTCTCAAATCATTCACCTACTTTTGGGAGAGCTTTCACTTGGTGAAATATCAGACCCATAACTAATTATTCACCTACTCAAAATGAGTAAATGCGAATTACTAGTATCTCTAAAAGTATTGCAGATAGCCAATTTTTCTCATATAACTCATTCACCTACTTTTGGGAGAGCTTTCACTCTGTGAAGTTTCAGACCCATAGCTAATTATTCACCTACTCAAAATGAGTAATGCTAATTATCTTTAAAAGTATTGTGGATACCCAATTTTTATCAAATACTCATTCATCTACTTGTGGGAGAGCTTTCACTCTGTGAAGTTTCAGACCCATAGCTAATTACTCACCTACTCAAAATGAGTAAATGTGAATTATCTCTAAAAGTATTGCAGATAACCAATTTTTTCTCAAATAACTCATTCGCCTACTTTTGGGAGAGCTTTCACTTGGTGACGTTTCAGACCCATAGCTAATTATTCACCTACTCAAAATGAGTAAATGCGAATTATCTCTAAAAGTATTGTGGATACCTAATTTTTATCAAATACTCATTCATCTACTTGTGGGAGAGCTTTCACATGGTAAAGTTTAAGACCCATAGCTAATTACTCACCTACTCAAAATGAGTAAATGCGAATTATCTCTAAAAGTATTGCAGATAGCCAATTTTTCTCAAATAACTCATTCGCCTACTTTTGGGAGAGCTTTCACTTGGTGACGTTTCAGACCCATAGCTAATTATTCACCTACTCAAAATGAGTAAATGCGAATTATCTCTAAAAGTATTGTGGATACCCAATTTTTCTCAAATAACTCATTCACCTACTTTTGGAAGAGCTTTCACACACGAAAATGAAAAATTGTGAATATTTCGGAAAAGCTATTTCTTCTGCTTTAATGCTCGGCGGGAGATACACACCGCGGCAGTGGTCTTGTCAAAAATTTTTGTCTCCCCAAAAAATGGTGGCCATTTTGAATTTTCAAAGTTTTTGCAAAACACAAAAATGCTTATATCTTGAAAACCGTGCTAGATGGAGCGAAGTCAACAAAATTTTTGACATGCTGGGTATCTCTGCAGAGTAGCCATGTCAATTTTCAAAATATTTTTGTCTCGCCAAATATAGCGGACATTTTGAATTTTCAAATTTTTTGCAAAACACAAAAATGCTTATATCTTGAAAACCGTGTTAGATCGAGGAGACTGCGCTGACTTTGGTTGCCACAACAGTATAAGGCTAGAAACGAAGCATTTTCTTAATACTTTAGCACTCACCTTTATATCCTTTTCGGGACGCTTTGTTTTTGCTATGCAAAAACATTATCTTTTTGTTTTGCGAGCGATCCTCTAGTTTTGATGATTTTCTGGTAGTTTTTTTGGTCATTTATCAAAGCTAACTCTTTTTTGATGTTATTTAATTTAAGGGGTGGTCCAGTCTGGAAATTTTAAAAGTTGTATCCATTTTCAGAGCTGCTGTGATGATTTTGATTGAGGAAAAACAATTGGGCAGAAAACCTTGCAGTGGTTTTTTTCGGTTAAGTGGCAATTTTCCTGGTGATGTGACTGGCATTTTAAGCTGCTTTAACTGTGATGTTTAGTGCTGGGACAAGATGGCCATAACTTGAGTCGTAATTCGGTGAATTATGTTTGGAGATTGCATCAATCTGTGCAAGTTAAACTTGAGTTTTAACAGACTAAATTATATGGTGTATTTACCTTGCTATGAGTTGTCACTGTAGGGACTTGTTACACCAGTAAAGCATAAAACATTAATTAATGGTCATTTCATATTTACCCCAAAAGTATGTGATGCTTCAGTGGAGTGCAAAGAACTTAACAGGCACAAAATATTTTTTGCTTGGCATAAAATGGGATGAAATACCATTGGAGGTAATTGGACTCTATCGCATTTTATGTTTAATTTTCTTCTTTTATTTGAGTTTAACACACTTCCAACATGTGATGTTGGATCTTTGGAAATCGTTGACAGTCCCTGCACCAGTGATGCACTTAGGAACTTTTGAACTTAATAGAGCCACATTGAATCATGTCACAATTAAAAGTTACACTAAACATTTTCTTGGACTCTGTTTAGTGTGACTTGCTAAACCAGAGATGTTTTAAGAACCAATCTTTTCATTCAGAACATATGAAAGCCCCACTCCACAAACTCACTACAGTTTCAGTTACAATTCATGGGAGTTTTATCCTCCTGCATTATGGAAAGAATAATGTCAGTACATGCGGTAATCTGAGACCTTAAGACTTTATCCAACCGGGAACTGGACAGCTCAAAATCCATCTTAATTCACAAACATGCCTAAATAAATCTTTCTTTCATGAAGAATAATACCAAAGAAAACTACTGGTGAGGTCCATATGCATTTATTGAAGTAAGATTAATGGTTGTCACACCGGATTGACACCCAGCTTTTTGAGTAAATTAGAAGTGTATCTTGCAAGACGTTCTGATCTTGTGGAATCTTATTAAATAGCCGGATTTGATTCTGACCACTGCTGTGTGGCCAAACTAGGTTTCTGCACTGAAAAAAGCCTTATATTTTTGTTATTATTGGTCCTAGGATTTTGAAATTTGAAAAAAAAAACCTATAGAAAACCATAAACAGTGAATTTGTCGATGGGTTGAACTTGACCTTTGACTCCTCCATATTTTTGAAGGTTTGCAGAGCAAAGTCCATAGCTGAGTGAGTAATAGTGCTAGTAGCTTCTTTGAGTGAATAGCTCATTACTCCAAAAATGACTGCATCTCCATCATTTTACTAAAATATGTTGTTCAACTACTTTCTTAATACCTACAAGGTGGTACCTATTTTAGAGGTCTACCTGAATAGCTGAATGAGTAGTATAGCTATTTTTCATTTTTATCCCGACTTATAGATTAAACATTTAACATATTATTGTATCCAAAGGTTTAGCATTCACAAAGATATACTTTCTTGGTCACCAGTCATTTTCAGAATGGCTGAATTCTCTGTATGTTAGGGTACACTATGTCTGTTATAACTCCCAAACGTCTAATAAACAGATCTTTCTTAAATTTTTATGTGGGTAGGGCCTGACCAAGGGAAGAAGTGACTGAGTTTTGGAAAAGATCTAGATCATATTAGGATAAAAAAATATCGTGTTTTCAAAGGTCCCATTTCAAGTGTATTTTCAATGACTTTGGTGATTTGGTTGATATTACTCCAAAAGTAAAGAGTGGATTTTCATGAAACTTTTCATTAGGGTAGGATCTGGCCAAAGAAAGAAGTGTTTACATTTTGGAAAATATCAGATGAAGTTGGGAAAGATGAAGTTTCATTTCAAACTGTAATGACAGCAACTTATTAAGTATCCCTGAAAAGAGGACACTAGAGAGGTTGTGAAAAACATTTTTTTTGAAAACATAGCACAAAAACGCAACATAAATTAAAACAAGATCCCAGTGGAGATTAACATAGCAAGGCACTTTTTAACGTAAAAAACATAACGGCTAGTACTTTTGACATTGTGAAATGATGTTCAACACAGAAATCACCGATGTGTAATGTAGCAGAAAACACAAAGGGGCTTCAAAAACGTTGTCCGTAACCTCTCTACTTATTGGTTTTGCCCCCTTATTTCAGACAGGCTACACCACCCCTGGCACCACCATAGTATTTTCTAAGTTGGATATATGATATATCCCAAAATGTATGGGTTACCACGATAAATATATCCCAAAATATAAGGGCTATCACAATAATTTTGGTAATCATCTATTAGTATGGGAACATTTTTTGACACATAGAAATTCAACCTTTATTAAACTCACAAGATCAAAAGCAGTTTTTTTTCTTTGACTTTCTTTTGATCAGACTTTCTCTGAAAGTAAAACATATAGATCAACAGAATTTGGCAAACGCTTTTCTCACATCGTAATCTAGATTGGAGTCAAATTTGAGATCAATCAGACTATAATTGACCAATTGAAGGCAGCAGTCATAGAAATACTAGGGATTGTCTGTGATGTCATCATGGCTGACTATTCCTGCCTGTGACATCACAGAAGGTGTAGCTCTGATATCACAGATATAGAGAAAAAAAATAAGCGCAATTCTACTTACCGTTCTTGATTCTACTATATGTAGTGTATTTTAGGAATAAATACCAAGGGGGAGGACATTTATAGCATATTATAAAGACTGGAAGTGAGCAGTAAATGAAAATGGTTCTCTGTGCATTCAATCAGCAGGCCAAAATAGGAGAACAAATGCCCGCTAAAAATTGGAAGTGCTGTTTCGAATTGCTCGATTGTATGTTGGTGGTAAAATCGTCTGATTTTACGAGAGTGATCATGCATTCAAAACAACATGGCGGCTTGCTTGTTTGTGTCACCTCATAAAAACAAAGGTATTATTTCTTTAAAGCAGGTAGGCCAGTCTTTATGATAGCAAAAATTCTTTCATAATACCCTCTCGCCTTACGGCGCTCTTGCATTATTTGAATTTTTGCCAGGCATAAATGGCGAAATAAATGCCCTCACAGTCGGTATTTATTCCTACAACAATCCATGACCACCAGGTTCTTATTGCTGTTATAAAGATGTTTGATGTCATTTTTCCTTAACATTTTGGATATAAACTTTTTATGATGGGCACCACCATCATGGGTGTTTAACAAAGTGAATCACAAACAATTTCTACAAGACTGGAAACTGAAAATTTTTAACGTTCAGAGTTTTGCAAACAAAATATCTTGTCTCTTGGTTAACAGTCAGTTTTCGAGGCGTTAGGCTCACCACTTGCAACAGATTGCCTTTGTCGCTGTGTATTTTCTTCATGACTGCAACTTGCACACTGCAGGATTTTTGGTTGTCTGCCCACCTCCAGTCTTTATAATCTGTGTTTATGTCACATTTTAAATCAGTTGCTCACAAATTATATTACTTATATATGAGTTTGACTTTAAAATCTGCTTAACCCTATGCTGATAATAAAATACTGAGACTGAGTACTTGGATTTCTGAGCCTGCATTGGGATACATTGAAGTTTATACGTCATGGGTAGTTGTACAAAGTGATACCTAACATTGTTGGCCTCTTCGTTTTAATTGGTAAAATCTTTTTTTAAAAAAATCAGCACATTGTGGGAAATGTTATGAAAAAAGAACAAAAGAAAAATAAGCTATGAAAAAAACCTGCAAAAAACATGGCGATAACATCTCAGAAATTAGGTCACACATGTCACCAGAATCCTGCTGATAATAGAAATAGCTGTCTCTTTTCCCTTTATTCCATTAACCCTGACAATGGCTAATTGGTTATTGCCAATGTTTTTCAGAAGGTGGGCTCTGGCATAGGAATAATGTAGTTAGTAAGGAATAGGGCCAATAGGGAAATTTCTCCCCATATTTTTATTAGTTCTCTTTAGACATTTTGGTCATAGATTTTTTACTTTAAGAAATGTGAAAAAATTTTTTAGCATCAATCTCTTTATTTTACTACTGCATCTTCTCAGCGGAGGAAAAAAAATGGCAAGGTCAATATATATATATATATATATATATATATAATTATATATCATACATGTTTAACAAAAATCACATTGATTGAAAAACAGAAAATTCAATTCAGTGTTAAATTAGTGTTATTTATTCACTAGTTAATGTACTTATTAATAAAATTTAAAATAAAAAATTGGAAAGTTGCATGAAAAAAATTCAGTAGCTGGTTATAGACATATTCAGAGCCCGTATTAGGACTTTACATTATATAATATATACTCTTGATGAGTTTCCTAAATTGTTCTCACTAGATGATGTGATCACTTATTTTTTTGTGGTCAGATATGATCTGTTGCTCACTCCTCGTTTAGTTATGACAACCACATGTATGCATGAGAATGAGATTATATGGTGATAATGAGATCATTTGGTGATCAAAATACTGGTGTAAAAGTAAATCCTCCCCCACACCTGGAAATCCTCCCTTAGGGTGGAGAATTTCCTGGTAAATCCTACCCCCACCTCTTCAAACTGGAACTACTGTACTAGAGTACATTTAAAGTCCTAAGCAGATAGCAGATTTAATGTAAGAGGTATGCAAATTGCAATTATATGGGTTACAGTTCATTCTTGGGGTGGGGAGGTATGATTTCCTGGTGGGGGGTAGGATTTCCGGGGTGGAGGATTTTGTGGTACACCGATAAAAAATAAATGGTAATAACGGCATCATTTTGTGCTCACAACATTATTTTGTTGTGATAACCATCTAATGATCATAGATGGTGCTCATCATGCTCAGAAGATCAGGTGATCACTTCATGCTCACAAGATTTTCTGGTGATCATATCATAATTTGTGCTCACAAGATCTTCTTGTGCTCACAACTTGGAACATGCTAAAATAAATTTTATAATGTATTAATAGGGGCTGAGTGACATACTACAGACATTTATCAAAGACTATGTACCCTTAAAATAACAGTTACCGGTATATAATTTTTTTACTCTTAAAAATATCAGCCAACTCACTCTCAGTGTACCTCAGTGGGTGATTTTTATGGGTGACCAGTCAATATTTTATGAAAATTTGTACCTTTAAATATTTTTTTTACTTTTATAGCACTTAATCTTCCCTATACAATGAGGATTCAAAGGCACAACAAAGCCAAAATAAAAAAGTACTTATTTACAGTACTTCTTTCCATTAAAGTACAAATTCTAAGGTGCAAGAAAACATTATGACCATGGTTTGTTAATCCATGAAACTGTTAAGGATTCAGAGCTGGGAATTATAAAGGGAAACACCATGCTGATAAGTCTACCCATAAAATATAGTTAAACCAAATTAAGTTGAATCTTAAGAGACTGCAGAAGAACTCCTGCTTCACCAGTAACTCAGATAACTTTTAAGTTTGAATGAAAAAGTGCTCCAGTGACTTGACATGTATTTCCGCTTAAAAGGGGACTAAAATTAAAGGTTTGTTTACACCATAAAGGGACCTCATATGTGTGTAGTGCACGCTTATAATGATCCGGCCTGTACAGAATGCATTTCCGCCCCCCTGCAGTGTGTACGTTTTAGTTCAGTATATGAAAGACGGTGACAGATTTATTTTCATTCTGTAGCCTGAACCCACATGTGGATTATTATTTATTTTCTTCAAATTTTCAGGATAAGTATACTCAACAGGATCTAGAGCTGATAAGGTTTTGGAGGGTCACATAATCTGGCAACAGCTGTCAATGCTTTAAATACGTTTTGGCCTTAAACGTCTTAAGATAAAAACTATTAAACTCATGATGTTAAAAGTGTTAAAGTTGCATAGTCGTATTTCCGTTTTTATACAAGAGAAAGTGTTGCTTCACAGTAGGCTTCCATCTGAATTGACAGATGCCTCCATGCCCTTCAAAGAAATCCTTACTTTATGAACAAAATAAAGTATACATGTAGTTTCCCCCTTCTTCAACTTCTTTATTCAAGTTCTTACATCAGACAGCATCTTGTGTGTTCTCTATACTTCTTACAAGTAAAGTTGTTCAATAGATTTTCCCAAATCTGAATGTTGTTGCCATGATTTAGTTGTACCTCCAGGCTGTTTCACATGTTCTTCAGTTTAAAGAGTGCTTGTAAGTGAGCTCATTATATTGGATCGTATCATATTGTTTTGGTGATTTGCCCTTGACATACTTTGAGCTATATTCAGTGACTTGGGGTGTGAATTGGAGGCGGGGACTACATTAGGCCAGAATGGAAGAGTGAAACAGGGGTTTAACTTTATGGGGCTTTTCCATTTCTGCAATATATCCTAACCCTTGCTCCCAATTGTAAAAGTGCATGATTCAGGGTATAGTTTACAGTACATTTAAGATGGATTTAGGATGTGTTCCCAAAGTACAAGATACTTTCCCCAATAGCTTCCCGATTTGTGTTGCCATTGCCTCATAAAACCTTATGATAGGTTTCCAATAGTTACTTGATCCATCTGATTGGTTTACGAGTCTTTTTAAGATGAAACAGATGGGTGTATGATCGCTATAAGGTGAAAGAGACTGCTGGACGACTGTAAGATAGGTTTAAGATTGCTGTAAAGTATAAAAATGACAATACGGTGTGTTTAAGATCATAAAAATTTGATAAGGATCAGGAGAGGTTTGCAATAATTTCAAAGAGTTAAAAAGTTTTGTAAACTATTCCCTGTTGGCCTCCTGAGTGCTGTTATTGTAAACCCATCAGGAAGTACCACATTTTCTGTACACAATAGGTTTGCAATTGCTTTAAGATCATTAAGATGTAAAAGATTCAGTTCCCAATTCCTGAAAATTGACAATCAGGAGCAGGGTTTACGCTATATCGCAGTAATGAAACAGCCCTCTTTGGAGTTATATATTAATCAGGTGCAGATTGTGGCCTTCAGTCATATGCCTCAGTATTAAACAGGGAGGTAATTGTTTACCCTCTAAAAAAGTAGTAGAAAATCATGGGAAAATGTAACAGAAGATCACTGCCTGTCCAATAAATCATACTTATGGGATCATAGTTCACCAAAAGCTTAGCATGTCAGCTGGCTGCAACTTTTAAAAAATACATGCAAATCAGTCATTAATAAGTGCGGGGTTTGGCAGTCATCTGAAAAGATTGTAAATGTCAGTCTGTTCAAGCAAATGATTGTGTAGTGGTCCGTGAAAACATAAGAAGAATCTCAGCATAAAAAAAAATATATATGGTGAAAAAAGCTTCCATTTCCTCAATATTCTGACAACAAAAGATTTGTTTTCAGGACATTAAAATTTTACTCTGATTTCTATTGGTGATTTTAGAATGAAAAAGGCAATAAAAAGAAGTAGATTGGTGTATAAAAAATGTTTTAATTTGTCTTATAATGACAAAAAAGTTGTCAAACCTTATACAGAAATCATAGGTAATAGCAAAGAATCACAGTTTTTATGTCAGCTGACTTGTCAGTCAACTGACATTATGGCATCACTCTGTGGTGGTCACTTTTCCTCCAAAGCTACAAGGCCCAGAGATATGTTTTTTTTAAAAAAGATACCGTATCTATCAATAAGTACCCCTACACTAAGTGTAAAAATTTCAACACTTTATCACAATTTCCTCATTGACTATTGCAGGCCACATGTAGATTCCCTTGTTTGAGTATCAGGCCTGGATCTTTCTTAATTATTTTTTTATCTCCCGCCGGGCTTTAGCCCGGGAGGGAGACTATGAAATGATGCCTGTGTGTGCGTGCGTGCGTGTGTGCGTGCGTGCGTTAGTTAGTCACGCAGATTCCTCCAAAACTACTACAGCTACAGATTTTTTGTAAATTAATTGTCCCAATGAATTTTCACGCCCTCGAAAATTTTTTTGGTTTTATGGACTTAGGCCTAAAGATAACTGAGTAATAGCTATCTTAGCTACTTGGAGTAAAGGGCTCATAACTCAAAAACTATTGCAGTTACAACTTTTTCTTCAAATATGTTGTTCAGCTACTTTGTCCTTAGCTATAAGATGGTACATAGTTTGGGGTCCCATTGCATGCCATAAGTGAGTAATAGCTATTTTCTCATTTGTAGCTAAATAACAAAAGGAGTAAATGTCAAATATCTTCAAAAGTATTAGAGTTACAGAAATCTTTTCAAATATGTTGTTCATCTACTTTTTGGTAAGCTATCACATAGTAAAGTTTCAGACCTGTTGCACCTTGGATAGCTGAGTAATAGCTACTTTGAAATTCTGACTGTTGAGTAAAGCCATTGTAACTCCAAAACTATTGCAGTTAGAGTGTTTTCCTAAAATATGTTGTTCAGCTACTTTGTCCTTAGCTATAAGATGGTACATAGTTTGGGGTTCTATTGCATGCCATAAGTGAGTAATAGCTATTTTCTCATTTGTAGCTAAATAACAAAAGAAGTAAATGCCAAGTATCTTCAAAAGTATTACAGTTACAGAAATCTTTTCAAATATGTTATTCATCTACTTTTGGGTAAGCTATCACATAATAAAGTTTCAGACCTGTTGCACCGTGGATAGCTGAGTAATAGCTACTTTCAAATTCCGACTGTTGAGTAAAGCCATTGTATCTCCAAAACTATTGCAGTTAGAGTGTTTTCCTAAAATATGTTGTTCAGCTACTTTGTCCTTAGCTATAAGATGGTACATAGTTTGGGGTTCTATTGCATGCCATAAGTGAGTAATAGCTATTTTCTCATTTGTAGCTAAATAACAAAAGAAGTAAATGCCAAATATCTTCAAAAGTATTAGAGTTACAGAAATCTTTTCAAATATGTTATTCATCTACTTTTGGGTAAACTATCACATAGTTAAGTTTCAGACCTGTTGCACCATGGATAGCTGAGTAATAGCTACTTTCAAATTCCGACTGTTGAGTAAAGCCATTGTATCTCCAAAACTATTGCAGTTACAGTGTTTTCCTAAAATATGTTGTTCAGCTACTTTGTCCTTAGCTATAAGATGGTACATCATAAAGTTTGGGGTTCTATTGCATGCCATAAGTGAGTAATAGCTATTTTCTCATTTGTAGCTAAATAACAAAAGAAGTAAATGTCAAATATCTTCAAAAGTATTAAAGTTAGTGAAATCTTTTCAAATATGTTGTCCATCTACTTTTTGGTAAGCTATCACATAGTAAAGTTTCAGACCTGTTGAACCTTTGATAGCTGAGTAATAGCTACTTTCAAATTCCGACGGTTGAGTAATGCCATTGTAACTCCAAAACTATTGCAGTTAGAGTGTTTGCCTAAAATATGTTGTTCAGCTACTTTGTCCTTAGCTATAAGATGGTACATAGTTTGGGGTTCTATTGTATGCCATAAGTGAGTAATAGCTATTTTCTCATTTGTAGCTAATTGAGAGCTTTCACTTGGTGAAGTTTCAGACCCTTAGCTAATTACTCACCTACTCAAAATGAGTAAATGCGAATTATCTCTAAAAGTATTGCAGATAGCCAATTTTTCTCAACTCATTCACCTACTTTTGGAAGAGCTTTCACATGGTCAAGTTTCAGACCCGTAGCTAATTACTCAAAATGAGTAAATGCTAATTATCTCTAAAAGTATTGCAGATAGCAAATTTTTCTCAAATAACTCATTCACCTACTTTTGGGAGAGCTTTCACTTGGTCAAGTTTCAGACCCGTAGCTAATTACTCACCTACTCAAAATGAGTATATGCGAATTATCTCTAAAAGTATTGCAGATAGCCAATTTTTCTCAAATAACTCATTCACCTACTTTTGAGAGAGCTTTCACTTGGTGAAGTTTCAGACCTGTAGCTAATTATTCACCTACTCAAAATGAGTAAATGCAAATTATCTGTAAAAGTATTGCAGATAGCCAATTTTTCTCAAATAACTCATTCACCTACTTTTGAGAGAGCTTTCACTTCGTGAAGTTTCAGACCCGTAGCTAATTATTCACCTGCTGAAAATGAGTAAATGCTAATTATCTCTAAAAGTATTGCAGGTAGCCAATTTTTCTCAAATAACTCCTTCAGGTACTTTTGGAAGAGCTTTCACATGGTGAAGTTTCAGATCCGTAGCTAATTACTCACCTACTCAAAATGAGTAAATGCTAATTATCTCTAAAATTATTGCAGATAGACAACTTTTCTCAAATAACTCGTTCATCTACTTTTGGGAGAGCTTTCACTTGGTAAAGTTTCAGACCTGTAGCTAATTATTCACCTGCTGAAAATGAGTAAATGCTAATTATCTCTAAAAGTATTGCAGGTAGCCAATTTTTCTCAAATAACTCCTTCACATACTTTTGGAAGAGCTTTCACATGGTCAAGTTTCAGATCCGTAGCTAATTACTCACCTACTCAAAATGAGTAAATACGAATTATCTCTAAAAGTATTGCAGATAGCCAATTTTCTCAGATAACTCATTCACCTACTTTTGGGAGAGCTTTCACATGGTGAAATTTCAGACCCATAGCTAATTACTCACCTACTCAAAATGAGTAAATGCTAATTATCTCTAAAGGTATTGCAGATAGCCAATTTTTCTCAAATAACTCATTCACCTACTATTGGGAGAGCTTTCACTTGGTGAAGTTTCAGACCCGTAGCTAATTGTTCACCTACTCAAAATGAGTAAATGCTAATTATCTCTAAAAGTATTGCGGATAGCCAATTTTTCTCATATAACTCATTCACCTACTTTTGGGAGAGCTTTCACTTGGTGAAGTTTCAGACCTGTAGCTAATTACTCACCTACTCAAAATGAGTAAATGCTAATTATCTCTAAAAGGATTGCAGATAGCCATTTTTTGTCAAATAACTCATTCACCTACTTTTAGGAGAGCTTTCACTTGGTGAAGTTTCAGACCCATAGCTAATTACTCACCTGCTCAAAATGAGTAAATGCTAATTATCTCTAAAAGTATTGCAGATAGCCAATTTTTCTCAAATAACTCATTCACCTACTTTTGGGAGAGCTTTCACATGGTGAAGTTTCAGCCCCATAGCTAATTACTCACCTGCTCAAAATGAGTAAATGCTAATTATCTCTAAAAGTATTGCAGATAGCCAATTTTTCTCAAATAACTCATTCATCTACTATTGGGAGAGCCATCACTTGGTGAAGTTTCAGACCCGTAGCTAATTATTCACCTACTCAAAATGAGTAAATGCTAATTATCCCTAGAAGTATTGCGGATAGCCTTCACATGGTGAAGTTCCAGACCCGTAGGTAATTACTCACCTACTCAAAATGAGTAAATGCTAATTATCTCTAAAAGTATTGCGGATAGCCAGTATTTCTCAAATAACTCATTCACCTACATTTTGGAGAAGTTTCACATGCTTAAGTTTTTTTATGAATTTTTGAAATAAATTTTAATACATTAAAATTAATTAAATCATGCACTAAATCAATTATAACTTGAAAAGTACTGCATTTAGAGCACTTTGTGCAGGTATGTTATGCAGCTACTTTTGGGTCAGCTATAACATAGTAAAATTTCAGACCTGTAGCTCATGGCATAGCTGAATAATAACTACTTTTAGGTTATCACTGTTGGGTAAATCACTTATAACTTGAAAACTTTTGCATTTACATTATTTAGTTTCAGTATGTTATTCACCTATTTTGAGGCAGCTATAACATAGTAAAATTCCAGACCTGTGGCTCATTGCATAGCGGAGTAATAGCTACTTTGAAGTTCTTACTCAACACTAAATCATTTATAACTTGAAAAGTATTACATTTAGAGCATTTTGTTAAAATATGTCATTCACCTACTTTTTCCATAGCAACAACATGGTGAGTAACTTGGGTGTCTATCTGAATAGCTAAGTGAGTAATAGCTACTTTTGGGCTTTTCACTAACTTCCATCATGAGTAAAATCACTTGTAACTTGAAAACTATTGCATTTAGAGAATTTTGTGCAAATATGTTATTCACCTACTTTTGGGTCAGCTATAACATACTAAAATTTCAGACCTCTAGCTCGTGCCATAGCTGAGTAATAGCTACTTTTGCCTTTGCCGGTGGATACATTTTGCATCTGGCCACAGATGCATCCTTGGTCTAGTCTCTAAAAGTATTACAGGTGGGCAATTTCTTCTAAATAAGTCATTCACCTACTTTTGGGTGATCTACCACATAGTGAAGTTGCAGAACTGTAGCTCTTTAGATGGCAGAGTAATAGCCACTAAAATAAGTAAATGTCTTGTATCTCTAAAAGTAGTACAGATAGGCTATTTCTTCTAAAGACGTGCTTCCCTGCTTTGAGTTGATCTGCATAATGAAGTGGCAGAACTGTAGCTCTTTGGATGGCAAAGTAATAGCTACTAAAATGAGTAAATGCCTTTTGTCTTTAAAAGTATTGCAATCAAACATTAAACTTGTCACTTCTACATGTGCCTCCATCTCGCAGGAAAATTTATATTCCACTATCTTTAGGACATCTAATTTATACGGCGGGAGATAAATGCATGCGTCAGAATGCTTGTTATAATATATTTTTAAATAATTTTTAATGCTTTAAAATTCCTGAAATCATGCACTAAATCACTTATAACTTGAAAAGTATTGCATATAGAGCATTTTGTTAAAATATATTATTCAGCTACTTTTTCCACAGCTACAACTTGGTGAGTAACTTGGGAGTCTATCCCAGTAGCTAAGTGAGTAATAGCTAATTATTGACTTTTCAGTAACTTCCATAATGAATAAAATCACTTGTAACTTGAAAACTAGTGCATATAGAGTATTTTGTTGAAACATGTTGTTCACCTACTTTTGGATCAACTATATCATAGTAAAATTGCAGACCTGTAGCTCATTGCGTAGCTGAGTAATAGCTACTTTGAGGTTAACACTGTTGAGTAAGTCAGTTAGAACTTGAAAGCTATTGCATTCAAAGTATTTTCTTTAAATATGTTATTCACCTACTTTTGGGTCAGCTATAGCATAGTAAAATTGCAGACCTGTAGCTCATGGCATGGCTGAGCTATAGCTACTTTGAGCTTATCACTGTTGAATAAATCAGTTGTAACTGGGAAATGTTTGCATGTATAGTATTTTATTTAAGTATGTTCTTCACCTACTTTTCAGTTAGCTAATAACATAGTGAAATTGCAGACCTGTAGCTCATGACATAACTGAACAATAGCTACTTTCAGGTTATCATAGTTGAGTATGAAAACTACTCCATTTAGAGAAATTTGTTTAAATATCTTATTCACCTACTTATGGGTCAGCTATAACATAGTAAAATTGTAGACCAGTCCTGTAACTCATTGCATAGCTGAGTAATAGTTACTTCAAGGTTATCACTGTTAAGTAAATCAGTTATAGCTTGAAAACTATTGCTCTTAGAGAATTTTGTTTCAGTTTGTTATTCAGCTACTTTTGGGTCACCCATATGATAGTAAAATTGCAGACCTGTAGCTTATTGCATAGCTGAGCAAAAGCTGCTTTGAGATTCTCACTGTTGAGTAAATCAGTTGTAATGCGAAAACTATTGGAATTACAATATTTTATGTAAATATGTTTTCCATCTACTTTTTATACCTTAACAGTTAACTTCATAATACCATTTGCAGGGCATAACTTTTGTATCCTTTTCCTCTTTCATTTCTACTCTGAAATTCAAAACACACAGTCAGCTGACACAGAGCCCGTTCATGGGCACTGATTGCTTGTTTCCAGATCACATGGTAAATTTCAATAGAAAATAACATCCATGGGTCTGACATATATCTATCTGATCCTGCTGGCCAGACAACTGGGGCGGATTTCATGAAAGGTCTCAGACTTAGCCCAGTCTCAGGCTGAGCCACTGGCTCAAATCTGAGCCTTTTGGCTCAGCTAAGTCCTTGTCTCAAATGGTTTTCACAGAAGGGGTCTCAGATGAGACCAAGCTTATCAAATAACCACAGTGGTTTTCTGTGTCATGTGACCATTTTTTGTAGTCAAAATATTCTACTGATGACATATATGTTCCTTGTTTGACACATAATATCTCTGGTCAAATACCATTTTACAATGGGAAACCTTGTAAACATGTAAAAACACCCAAAGACTACTTCAGGGGGTTGTTTTATATACTTGTACCCTATTTTCAGCCATTTCAAATTTTGAAGTGAAGAAAGAATTATGGCGGCCATATTTGAGCCTTTGTTTACAAAACTTAAGCCCATTTTCTACCAGTCTCAACATTTGAGCCAGTGGCTCAGCCAAAGCTGAGACTGAGACCTTTTGTGAAATCCATTAAGGCTGAGCCCATGGGCTCAAGTAAAATATTCCAATAATTTGAGACAAAAGTCTCAAGTTTGAGTCTGAGACCGGGCTAAGACCTTTCGTGAAATCCGCCCCAGGTGTATAATAAAATTTAGCCTTGTGTGCGTGATTGTGATTGCGAGCGTTTGTCTTGTTTTTGTATTTGGACAAATACTTCAAACCGCATGATGGATTTCATTCATACTTGGTATGTGGGTGTACCAAGCCTCGTAGACGATGTCCACCTAAAAAGAACTGCTGTAATGACTACTATTCCCAAAAACTACATTGAATTTTATGTTTGCTGGATTCAAGCCACAAGAATTACCAGGTGGGAGATGAATGCCATGGCAGCAATTTTCTTCTACTCATAGGGAATACCTTGTACTTGTAAATATGCTATTGTATCTACTGTGTTTCACAATTTCCTTCCAATTTAAACAGTTCCTGTTCAGTTTGAAATTTATGTAAAATCAGCCACTGAAAAAAATTCAGATATTTTGGCATTTTAATTACCTTAATATATTCAGCTTTGCCATTTTATGTTGTGATAAATATATACACTGTGTATAATGTTTATCCATGTTAAACTGCATCTGAGTGCCACAGGATCTTTACAGCATGGAGATTAGCTAAAACATAAAGCATTCATAATATCGAGCTTTCACAAAGCTTAAAGTAAGAACTACTTATTTAGTGTTTTGCATCATGCCTAGTACCTTATCAGTTATACTGTTATGGGTAGTTGGAAGGGCAGAGGTAAACAGTACATATACAGTGTAGTTGGTCAATGTTCTGTACTGTAAACTGCTGACCAACAGCAAGCAACTACAAGCTTTCCCACATGAGGTCAGGCCAGGATTCAAAGTAAGAATTCATAAAGTAAATTGGAATTACTAGAAATATTGTGACTTACTCTCTTTCAAGACAATTATAAGTAACACTTTAGTCCTGAAATAGATGAGAAAACATACACAACATAAAAGTGACACTTGTAGTCAATTTACACAAAAGGTTAATGTCATTAATGTCTCTCTTCCTGCGGCTCTGTGGGCTGTTCCTGTTATTGCCTACATCTGATATACTTTTTTATTTTACTGTGGCCTGAATTTCCTTTTGATCATCCCACTGTCTGAGAACACAACTCTTACAAAGAAAACAAGACTTTTTCTGAAAACTTTTCACTAGTATCAATTTTTGAACCATCAGAAATGTCTCGATGTGTTTAAAGATCACATCTGTTAGATGAGTGAACTCTTGATGATACAGAACCCAGCTGGGTACACAGCCAATATGTATATTTATCAGAGTAATAAAACCAGAACACAAAAGCTGAACTATGTACACAATTTATTCCTTTATATAACCTATCTCTTGTTGGTAATCAAGTCTGGCATCTGTTAAAAAAACCAACTTCAATCTCTATCTCAGTCACAAATATAAATCCCTATTACATAGAGTTTAAATTTTAAACCTAAGTTAAAGTTTATACTTATGTAGTGCTGAGTTTCAGCTTGATGCTCAGTGAGTAAGCCTGAGTTTAAGATTGAGATTTTTTACAAATACCAACCCAAATATTTTTGAAAAATTAAAACAATATACAAGCATTTTGCTCTAAATAAAATTACACAAATAAAATTAGCATGTTTTCATCAATGAAAAATGACCATAACACAACAGAAAATATAGAATATTTACAATTTTGAATGTTAACAATTTTGCAGAATAAGTACACACAATGATAAAGCATGAAACAACCAGATCTCTACTGTTATTGATCATGGAGGCTCTGAAAATTAACAAAAAAACTGGTTACAACTTTTTTCGGGATGTCAGATTTGACCTATGGCCTCTCCTTCAAGGTAAAATGGCCTCTTTATACCAAAAATCCTGTGGATATTCTTTACCTTTGGACTTTTGGGTTTTGAATTTTTGAACAAGTTAGAGAAAATCATGGACTATGAATTTTTTTTACCGTCTCAGATTTAACATTTAACCCCTCGGGCCTCCTTAAAATAAAGATCACCTTAAATTCTAGGATTTTCTTGATTTTTTTCCTCCTTTAAATAATCTCAGTTTCACAAAGCCTCCTTCCTTAAAGGAGACCTTGAAAACTCCCTTGAATTTCAAGGAAGCTAAGGACCTACCTTAGATTTAAGGAAGTGTCCTTCAAGGAATGTTTATTAACTTTAATGAACATTTTAAGGTGAATCCACCTAAATATATAGAACTTGAAACATTATTGTCTAACCTACATCCACAAACAATGTTTTGCTGTTTATTTCATACAATTTGGTTGTTTAATTCTTGAAAAATTGATGTTCAAACTTTTGAAGTGAGAAACATATTCATGGAGTTTCCTTGAACATAAAGGGCCCCTCCCTTACTTTGGGTAAAAAATTGTCATGTGACCGTATTAATGTGACTATTAATGTACAGAATATAATCACAACCAATCTGCATTTTACAAAAGTTATTAAAATATAGTAAAATATAGATTTACTGACTTTACTGATCTTTAACAGTGTTACAATAAGGACATAAGGTAATTTAGGTACAAAATAAGTGCACAAGTACACATGTACTTACAGTGAAAGAAAAACATTGGTGTGGTTATAGGTTTTGGAAACAACTCCCAAAAGAAATAAAAATGCAAATAATGTATCTGAAAATTAAAATGTACCTATTGTACCAAGTTTAAAATAGTAAAAATGCTAAAATGGAATTTACTCTCTTAATATTTAAAATAAATTGTGTGAAGGTTATAGAAGTAATGGAGGGGAAATTCCAAGCAGTGTGGTTATACAGGGAATCGCCCTTCCTTTGTTTTAAGGAAAATCTTTGGTAAGGTGGAATAAAGGAGGCTTTGTGAAACAGGATTTAAGGGAAGCCTTGCCAAAGGTTAGAAATCCCCCTTCCTTTACTTGAAGGAAGGAAAAAAACAAAGGAGGCTTCGTGAAACCAGCCCCAGGTCTTCAAGTTTAAATGGGGTGGGACTTCTTAAAGAGTTTATACATCCCCTTTTATAGGCTGCACATATTTGACAATGTCAGGTTAAACTTGTTAAGTCTCCTTCAAGGTCAAATGATTTAGACATATACAAGATACGTTGCATCTAACTTGCATCTAGCTGAATTTGCCCCATAAAGGGATATGCAATCCCAATGCACAATTTCTAGTCCTATTTGGTTCGATAACTTATTTAATTGCAACAGTTAATCTAATGGCTTGTTCTTCAGTGAAATCATTAAGGTTATAGGAATCTGTTGAACATCAATTTCACTTATATTTTATCATATGGTAACTGTATTGTTATATCATTTGATAAGTGTTTGAAATAATCTGATGTTTAACACAATATATATACAGATTTCAAAATGAAAAATGGATTGTAATTATTTGAATCTGCCAGTTTCTTCACAAAATATTCAGAGTTTGTGTTTGTTACTGCGAGGAAGTGTCTTCTGAGCCCAACATTTTCCTTGATGTTCAACATGTTTGCAGACAGACAGGCAGTAATGGAAGTAAAGGATTCATTTAATTGGTGGTTAATTGAGTAGCTTTACTTCATAGCAAATTCTCTTTCTCCTCTTCCATTTGGGAGGATGCCAGAAAGTGTCTCCTTTATTAAGTTAAGTCTTATCGCTCCCCTTTTCTGCATGAATAAGAAACAATTTTGTCTATATTAATGACAGAGCTACAAGCACATGTTATATGAGCTTTCAATTATTCACAAGCTAAATAAAGTCTTTGCAGTTTAGAAATCTAAAATTCGCCAGGAATCTAATATTCACCACCTCAAAAACCTTAGTTAATTTTATGAAGAAAATGATTTTTTGTCTTAAATTTGGTATTTTTTAGTTCAAAAAGCCTAAATTTACTGTACATTTAATAAATCTCACCTCAATTAGTTTATTTGATTAGTATTTCAACCTGTGGCGAATTTCAGATATGTGGCGAATTTTAGATTTCTTACTCTATATGCTGCTTTTTTTTTCTTCTTTTTTTTGGAGGTGGTGCATGGTGTGTGGCAGATATGAATCTGAATCATGCAGAAGGTAAATAAAGAAATGCCTTTATGCAAAGGATGACTTGCCTGTTTGTTCAGTTGACTACCTGTATTTCCTTTACCTTGTGAATTAAATACGTATACAAATTGTGAGTGCAAAGTTTAAACGGCAGTGAAATAGGAGGACTATTTTCTTAAAATGTATTGTACAAGGGTTGGGGCATGGCTTGCATAAATTTTCAAGTAGTGACCAATATTTGCTCTATCTGCAATCTCCTGCAAGCAAGATATCTAATCTAATCCAGTGAAATTTAATTTCATCTAATCTACTGCTTTG
This sequence comes from Sabellastarte sp. h YS-2021, assembly GCA_964017235.1. NCBI lineage: Eukaryota > Metazoa > Annelida > Polychaeta > Sabellida > Sabellidae > Sabellastarte > Sabellastarte sp. h YS-2021. The sequence continues at coordinate 74,800,774 of OZ024928.1, read as the reverse complement.
CTGGTGCAATATTTTCCCCACAATGGGGGAACGGACAGCATTTATTTTACCACAGACTTCACCCAGTGGGGTGGACATATTATTTTTGCTTTTTCCGTCGTCCGGCATCCGGACGCTTGGTTTCCGCTCATTTGAAGGAAACATATTTAACCTATCTTTACCAAATTTGGTGTGGGTGTTTATAGGATTAATAGCTTGCATGGGATTGCTTTTGGTGAAGATAGCTCTGTAGCTTACTGAGTAATAGCTACTTAGCTACTTTTGTGTACTTCTTTTGTTTCCGGGCATTTTAAGGAAAAATATTTGACACATCTTTACCAAATTTGGTATGAGCAATAGTTAGGTCGATAGCTTGCTTGGGATTGCTTTTAGTGATAATAGCTATATAACTGACTGAGTAATAGCTACTTAGCTACTTTGCCAAAAATGGAAAAACACAAATTTGCTTCTATCTCCTTAACCGTGCGAGATAGAGCGATTTCGTCGAAATTTTCGACCCACAGGGCATCTGAGAAATGTACTCTTGGCAATTTTCAAAAAAATTTCCCCTCCTCAAAAATGGCGGCCATTTTGAATTTTCGAATTTTTGCCAAAAATGGCAAGACACAAATTTGCTTCTATCTCCTTAACCTTGTGAGATAGAGCGATTTCATTGAAATTTTCGACTCGCAGGGTATCTGAGCAGTGTACTCTTGGCAATTCAAAAAAAATTTCTTCTTCCCACATATGGCGGCCATTTTGAAATTTTGTCAAAAATGCAAAAACACAAATTTGCTTATCTCCTTAACCATATGAGATAGAGCAATTTCGTCGAAATTTTCGACCCACAGGGTATCTAAAAAATGTACTCTTGGCAATTTAAAAAAAATTTTCCTCTTCCCAAAAATGGCGGCCATTTTGAATTTTCGAACTTTTGCCAAAAATTGAAAAACAGAAATTTGCTTCTATCTCCTTAACCGTGCAAGATGGAGCGATTTCGTCAAAATTTTTGACCCAACCAATGCAAAAAGGCATGAAGCTGAAATAATTTACATGTATACTAATAAATATTGAAGCATCATTGATATATTTTACAAATGAAACAGGGTCTTGTAAGACTACTGTCCAATTTTTGCAAAAGGTTCATGGGGTGGACATTACACATGATAATGTGTGGTCTTCTATGCTATCCTGTTTCTATTCATATGTCGCAGCTACTATCAACAGGGTGTCCTATTTCTAGTTATTTATTCTTTTTAATCACAGTTTTTGATTAGTTCAGCTGAACATAATGGCAAAGGAATTTTCAAACAAATGAAGAAGTTATGGTCATTTAAAAACAAATATTAGCTTGAATGTTAATTTATTTACCGTGAAAATGTGTAAACACAAACCCCATCCACAAGTCATTTTCATAGATACATGCACTTACTCTTCTATTACAGGTGATCTCATTGCTGTAAAACAATAAACCAATTACTTTAATTGAATTCATCATAGTCAGAGTTGTAATTTTTGTACCCAAGTATTATTTATACCATTACACTAATGAAAGGCCATGCAAATCTTCTCATATCAAGCAAGAAAGGGTTATTCCATATACCCTTATTAGTACTCTGATTAGTTAATAAGTCTGCCCTTCTACTGTTTCAAAAATACCTGAGGGTTCTTTACAAACGTAATTACCATCATACGTTTAGTTCTTGTTTGACACAGAAATGAAGAACAAAGGACATGGAATTCTGATTTCTATGGCGTTACATAAATTTACCTTTCTGTCATCTGCACTTCGAATGGTTTAACATAAATATGGTTGGCTAAATTTGTTTTAAATATGTTTTTATTTGAGGGGTTAACTTCATTACTGCATTATTCAATGTTTTTCAGTTGTTGCATTTTGTTTTAATGTCCATTGTGTTTTTGCAGTGACTGGACATAAGGCCTTTATGCTTTGCGAATATATATCGTACCCACCATTATTTTTTGTTACCGGAAACTAAGGATTCTTTGTCACAATAAAGGTTCAAACAATGTCTTTTTTACAAAAGGTGTTTGTTTTTCTCAATCATGAACATGAAACAATGCCTAATGACAATTTGACTAATAGTGCTGTACATTTTTCTGCTTTCAGCTCTTGTATGTTCATGATGCAACCAGTAGAAAATAATTTCCATTATTTTCAGGTTCAAGGACAGAATTTCTAATTTATAAACTACTTGATTTGCAGGCTACCAAAGTGAGGTATATTCCATTAAAAATGTGAAATATATTGTTCTGCCTTGATACCAGCTTCAATTTATCTTTTACAATGTTAATATGTAGCTGTATAACCATTTTGTGAATTACAATAAATTGGCCTGAATCCCTTTTTCGGTACAAGACAGTTGAGACGATGGAAACTGCTTGTTATGAGCTAATTTAGTGGCCTTTTCAGGGTAATGGGTTTTTGCATATTTTGGAGGCATTCTATGGATTTTAGTTTGAACGTGACAAGTAGGGTGTGCTTTATTACAATGGGTCTAACATTAAAGCAGTCAGGACAAATCCTTGTTTATTAGGTTATGGAGTTACAGAAAATGTTTGTTCTGGCCTTTGCTCACATTTGGTTTATGTGGCACAGGTCACCATTAGGGCTCTCTTATTTATAAATAAGTAATGGCCCTGGATGCTTTACAGTCTTCAAACAAGCATCGTCTAGATCTGTGTTACTTCATTTATGACGAGATCGATGGAAGTAAAACTGGGTTTATATCTATTAAAGACTAGTATACCTTTATACAAGGGTATAAGGCTGGGTTTTACTTGTATTATTGTCTGTTGGCATGATCATATGAAAAGTATTTATTTGATGATTGTAATGCAGTAATGAACTTTAAAAATGTATAAACTGAAACTTAATTGTATCCCCGGACGAAAATCAGGGATATTTAGGATTCAGTACAGTCACGCCGCCGCAGAGATTTTCTTTCGGACGCGATAACTTAGTAAGTATTTTAGGTAGACCTTTCAAATTTGGTATGTGGGTATATATGGGCAATGCCACGAACGCTATTGTTTTGTGACCTTGACCTTCAATTTCAAGGTCACTGGTGGCCTCTTAAAGTTCAGATTTTGGCCATTTTTTCACATTTTGGCCCAGTTCTCATATACAGAAAGTTAGATCATCCTATGGCTGGTATATATAATGCAGAAATTTGACCTTGAAGCTCTTCATTGAAGATCATCCGGAGACCACCAAAGTACCTCACCGAGACCATTTTTGGTCTTTTTGCAGATATTTTCACACTTAATGCTGACTATATTGCATGGAAACTATTAAAAATGGCTTTGGAGGTTGAGTACATGATGGAGTACCAGCATCCAGTTTGTTGACCTTGGCTATTGTTTTCAAGGTCAGCTTAGGCCTGCTAAAATGACTCAAAATGGTACCTTTTACTGCATATATATATGCTTATATAAGACTGTGAGGTCATATACCAGATATACATGTCCTCTACAACCTTGCAAACATTTGACCTTGAAGCTCTTAATTCAAGGTCATCCACTGAGTGCCAAAGTACCCCACATAACGGACTTTAAAAGTGCCTATATCTCCCTTATTATTGGTCCTAGAGGTTTGCAATGTGAAACCAACCAAAAGGAAATCATGTGTTGTGAATCTTCTGATGTTGTCAGATTTGACTTTGGACCCCTCCTTCAAGGTCAAACGAGCATAGCCAAACTTAAAAGTGCTTATAACTCGCTTATAATTGGTCCTAGAGGTTTGGGATGGTAAACCAACCTATAGGAAATCATGGGCTAAGAATCTTTTGGTGCGGTCGGATTTGACCTTGGGCTCCTTGTTCAAGGTCAAACGAGGATAGCCAAACTTAAAAGTGCTTATAACTCACTTATTATTGGTCCTAGAGGTTTGGGATGGTAAACCAACCTATGGGAAATTATTGACTGGGAATCTTCTTTTGTGGTTGGATTGGTTGGTTGGTTGCTATGGCAATGAATTTGAAAATCTGAGGTGACCAAACTTAAAGGAGCCTATTTCTCCCTTATTATTGGTCATAGAGGTTTTGGATGTGAAGACAACTTATAGGAAGGCATGTGCCCCGAATCATTGCTGGTTTCAGATTTGACCTTGGACCCATCCTTCAAGGTCAAAAGTGGTTCTTCATACCTATAATAGCCTATATCTCCCTTGTTATTGGTCATAGAACTTTTGGATGTGAAGAGAACCTGTAGGAAATCATGTGCCCCATATCTTTTGCTGGGGTCAGATTTGACCTTAGATCCCTTCAAGGTCGAATGTGGTCCTTGATACCTCTAATGGTCTATATCTCCCTTATTATTGGTCGCAGAGGTTTTGGATGTGAAGACATCTTATAGGAAATCATGTGCCCCGAATCTTTTTGTGGGGTCAGATTTGACCCTGGATCTCTCCTTCAAGGTCAAATGTGGTACTTGATACCTGTGATGGACTATATCTCCCCTATTATTGGTTGTAGAGGTTTTGGATGTGAAGACAACTTCTAGGAAATCATGTGCCCCGAATCTTTTGGTGGGGTCAGATTTGACCTCAGATCCCTCCTTCAAGGTTGAATGTGGGCCTTGATGCTTATAATGGCCTACATCTCCCTTATTATTGGTCGTAGAGTTTTTGGTAAAGACGACTTATGGAAAATCATCTGCCCTGAATCTTACGGTGGGGTCACATTTGACCTTGGGCCCCTCCTTCAAGGTCGAATGTGATCCTTCATACCTGTAATGGCCTATATCTCCCTTACTATTACTTGTGGAGGTTTCGGATGTGAAGACAACTTCTAGGAAATCATGTGCCCAGAATCTATTGGTGATGTCATTGTGGTCCTTGATACCTATAATGGTGTATATCTCCCTTATTATTATTCGAAGAGGTTTGGAAGTGAAGATGACTTATGGAAAATCATGTGCCCCAAATTTTTGGGTTGGTTCAGATTTGATCTTTAACCCCGCCTTTAAGGTCGAACGTGTCCTTGATACTTATAATGACCTATATGTCCCTTAGTATTGGTCGCACCTTATAATTTGGCATAGTGGTTGGGATGTCAGGACAACTTACAGGAAACCATGTGCCCCAATTCTTGTGGTGGGGTCAGATTTGAGCTTTGACCCCTCTTTGGAGGTCGCATTTAGTCCCTGATATCTATACTGGCCTGTGTCTCACTTATAATAGGTCATAGTTTTTTGGTTGTGAAGACAACTTATAGGAAATCGTGTGCGGCGAATCTTTTGGTGGGGTCATTATCATGGTGAACCCCTCATTCGAGCTTGAATGTGGTCCTTCATACTTATGATGGCCTATGTTTCCCTTATTTGTGGTCTTAGACATTTGAGATGTGAAGACAACTTATAAGAAATTATGTGCCCCTTAATCTTTCAGTGGGGTCAACTTAGCCCTTGGGGCCCTCCTTCAGGGTTGAATGTAGTCTTTCACACTTACAATGGCTGGAAATACTCTGTATGTCACGCTTCAACCATGTCCCGTCTGGGGATACACTGCATCAAGACGCATTCTCTAGTTGAAATGTTGTAACAGAAACATTATGTAAAGTGACAGTAATGTGATGTACAAAACTCTATATAACCAGAACCTCCAATATCCAGAAGATTTGCTTATAGTTGTGACTACTGTCTGCTTTTGCTTACAAACATACAACATTTTCTAATGTTGTAACTTCAATACTGGTTTGACTTATACCTATACTTATGCTCTCTGATTATATAGAGTCTACTGTGCTTTTGTGAGGTTCATTCAAATATTTAAGCAGTTCTTGCCAAACTACGTTTGAGCCCGTCATAACCCATTGTCTTAGACTTTGTGCAGTAAAAGCAACTATAAATAACTCCTGTTTTTTGTTGTGTAATGCGTACCTTCCTAGCAATCCTGATAGAAACACTAATATTCTAGAGGAGTATGCGGAGGTCTTGAATGCAGTCTCGGTTGTGCTTGCTGATACTGATTCGGACTTTGTGGTTTTTGGGGGTGACCTTAATACTGACTTCTGTCGTGTGGATCTTAGAAGTGTACACTTACTTAACTCCATGTTAACAAGAGAATCGCTGCAGAAGATCAATTCATGTTTGATTGACTTTTTAAAAGCAAGATAAACTCTCCAGAATTAGTATTAAATCACTTTATCTCAAGTAGTAACTTAATTAATTGTGTGGAGAAATATTCCGTTTGCCACTCTGGTCACAATTTGTCTGACCATTCACCTTTATATGTGAGTCTTAATGTAGCTGTGATTTGTTATGATTATGATAATTCATTTGTGGAAAATAAATTGCAGTGGCAAAAAGCCAGTGCACAAGATCTACAACCCTTCCAAATCATAGTTGAGTCTAAACTCAAAGAATTGTGTCTACCTTTTGATGTCCTGAACTGTCGTAACTTGAATTGTAAAGTGGTTCAACAAAAGACAATGTTAAATGGATTTTACAATAAAGTAATTGATATATTGTTAACTTCTGGAAATGAATGTATTCCATCAAGGTCTAAGAGGCCAAAGTTTACTAAACCTGGTTCGAACATGTTTTGTGAAGAACCAAGGCGAAAATCAATCTTGTGGCATAAAATCTGGTGTGATAGTGGTAGACCCAAAAGTGGTATCGTTGCCGACATCATGAGGAAAACGAGAGCAAGGTATCATCTCTCTGTCAAACATGTTAGAAAACATGAAAAGCAAATTTCTGCAGAAAAGAATGGCAGTAGATCTCTTAAGTAAAAACAGTGGTGATTTGTGGAAAGAATTTAAAAATCACAAACCCTCCAACCATAAATTGCCCAGTACCCCGGCGAAATGGTGACCATGAATGACCATGGACTGTATGGTATTTGATGGTCGACCATGGATATCCATGAACAACCATCATAATCCATACTCGTATGAAGGCCCAGACTATCAAAAACCATGGACATGATGGTTTTTGATGTCCTGACCATGGACTGCATGTAAGTGTCCATGTTAGACCATGGACTCAGTCTAGTTGTCCGTGTTTGACCATGGACTACATTCAAGTGTCCATGGTTGACCATAGAGTTTGTTCTCTGGTCCATGGTTGACCATGGACTCTGTCCTCTGGTCCATGGTTGACCGAGAACTGCAATTAAGTATTCATGGTTGACCAATATTGAACTCTATGTTAAGATCGAGTCCATGTGAGGCAGCATATGACCTTTAATTGTCAGTCCTCACTGTCTAAATTCATGTTTATAAATTATATACTTTTGTTTGCAACATGAAAAAAATATTACTATTAGGCTTGTCGTGACGTTTGTGGATCCACTATATTATGGAAAAGTAGAACATGAAAAATCATGGCAAACCAACATTGGCAAAAAATAAAAATAATTTCAACATAATAATACTATTTTTTCATTTGGTTGTATCATATATTAACAAATGAATAAAACTGTAAATTAACAATGTGCCTTATCTGAATCTCCACATTTTAGTGCAGTTATACAAACTAGGGAAGATTTTATGTGATGGGGAAGATAATGAAACATTTAATACAGTGGACACAATTTCATAGTCTTCTTGAAAGGCTGTTCTTATTTGATAATTGGCTGATAACTAAGTTGTTACATATCAAATCATAAGGCTCTGAAAAAAACTTTCCTATCCACATAACAACATGTTACAAGTTTTTATTCTCAAATAACAGGTATATTCAGTTACACTCTAACAATTTGCTGATGATACATATATTTAAATAAATAAGATTGTGTAAGAATAAGGCTAGCAACTGGAAACTACACTGATGGCTTTTCTGTCTGTTGTGTATAAGCTGTGTTCACTGACAAGGGTGTCCAGATAGAAGTAACAGGTTATCTTAACATGAAAGTTTGCCGTAATTTATATATGTCTAAGTACACCTGTGTCTTTGCAAAACAACTTATATCAGTTAAGGATTGGTCAATTTATATTAAATCATGTAGAACCTATCTTATGTACATGGGGTGATTACACTAATTTGTGATAATGATTATGCTGCAAATATAAACTAAGGTCAGTTATTCCACAGGTTACTGTACATACATAAGGTTACTGTGCTGCCTGTGAGTGTGATAACTTAAGGGTCAGGTCACCTTAAAGTGAAAAATATATGAAGAAAGATTTGCAACATACTCAAGTTATGAAGTGTAAGTCTATAATTTCATTCTATTTCTTGATTTCTCCAATCCAAATTGTATTGTTTTTTTTTTGTTTATTAATTTCTAGCTTTTGAAGGCCAGTCTTCATATCTAACTATAACTTATTAACACCAATTTAAAGTAACAAGTACTCCTGTACCCAAGATAGGGTTCTTTACCACTGGCTGGATTTTGGCTCCAAACTTATTCTCAAGGGATTTACATTGAAGAAAGCCAAACTCATTTTCACTCATTATTTCAAACAAAGAGCTGTGTTTTGTTGGAATCTATTCCATAAAATGAGTGGTGGAAATTTTTTTATATTCAGTGTTTAACATATTTCAGATGTATTCATAATGCCTGTTTGTGTTCTACATGTTAGATTAAATTGGATAATCTTGGATAATTATAAAAATTAGATTAAAAAAGGAAATAGTGTTTTACATACTTGAGATGTATTCAAAATGTCTGTGTTCCTACATTCTATATTGAATGAGATAATCTGGATAATTATATACATTAAAAAGGAAATATAGTAATGTGTAGTATGTCAGGCTATCTTCAAAGCTGATATTCCAAATAGACTAAAGGTATGTAGCTTCTAATTACCTATTTTTTTTTCCGAACATCTACAGACATTCTTGCATATTGAACATGGCCAACCATGGGTAGTCCATGGACTATATCATGGAAACCTGACCATGGTCAAAGTCCATGGACTAGACCGTGGTCACTGAGTCCATGGTCTCTGACCATGGTTCCATGTAATAAAACATGGATGTCCATGGCCATACATACACACTGACCATGGATAAATTCCATGGATAACCCTATGAAGTCCATGGACTAGATCATGTTTTACATACCACGGACTCTGACCATGGTCAGTGAATCCATGGTCTTTGACCATGGTGTCATTTAACAAAACATGGATATACATGGAAAATCATGGACAATGACCATGGTTTAAGTCCATGGATAACTTGTTAAGTCCATGAAATAGACCATGGTTTCAAAGTCCGTCATCTTTGACCATGATGCCATTTAACAAAACATGGACAACGACCATGGTTAAAGTCCATGGACTAGACCATGTTTTGACAGACCATGGACACTGACCATGGTCATTAAGTCCATGGTCTTTGACCATGATGCCATTTAACAAAACATGGATATCCATGGACTTGTGCCCCTGGACATCCATGCAAGTCCATGGTCAAAATAAATTTTTTTCGCCTGGGAAATATTGACAAAGCAGTTGGAGGAAATGAAATTTGTGATCTGTTCTCTTATAAGTATCAATCATTGTATAACAGTGTATCATACAACCAAGATGATTTGAATGAAGTTGTAAAAAAGTTGGATTCCTTAACAAACAATGTGTGTTCTAAAGATCACTGCTACAACTCTCATTCAATAAATGTGTCTATGGTAACTTCAGCCTTTGAGTTGCTGAAACATAACAAGAGTGATGGCAAAGTTAGTAGCATATCAAACTTCATCATCTATTCCCCCCATATTTTGAGTGTTTATTTGTCATTACTTTTTAACAGTTTAATTATTCATGGTTTTACTCCTTATGAAATGCTAACTGGTACTATTATACCTATTTCTAAGAGTAAACACAAGTCAATCCATGACTCGAGTAACTACAGAGGCATTGCTTTAAGTAGTATATTTGGAAAAATAGTCAATAATATTATACTGAAAAGCAATTCTGAAGTTTTTAAATGTTGTTACCTACAGTTTGGTTTCGGAAGTAACCACTCCACTTCACAGTGTACTTTTGTTCTCAAAGAGATAGTACAATATTACACAAATAATGATAGTAATGCTTATTGTATGCTTCTTGATGCCTCTAAGGCATTTGATCATGTGCATTATATTAAACTGTTTAAGTTGTTGATAGAGAGGGGAATATGCCCTGTTATAGCAAGATTCTTGTTAAACTTGTACACAAACCAAAAATTATGCATAAAATGGGGAACTATAGTCTCTCCTACATTTAGTGTTAGTAATGGTGTAAAGCAAGAGGGTATGCTTTCACCCATTTTATTTTGTGTTTATATGGATGAACTACTGTATAGATTAAAGTTATCTGGTTTTGGCTGTCATGTAGGTAATATATCTATTCCTGCTATCGGCTATGCAGATGATGTGGCTCTTCTTTAAAACTACTTCTGAATGTAAACTCTTTTGGTAATGAATATTGTGTCAAAATCAATCCAGATAAAAGCAAGTTGCTTGCCTTTGGTAAGTCTTACAACAGTGAGTATAAATATTGTCTTTAATGACAGTATTATACCCTCGAGTTTACAAACAGATCATCTTGGACATGTTATTGGGCCAGCTATCGGTCATGAAGATATTAATTCATTATGTAATGATTTTATGTTGAGAATGAACTTTCTTTTAAGTAACTTTAAACATTGCAGCCATGATGTGAAGTACAGACTGGTTAAGAGCTACTGTATGGCCTTTATGGTTACGTGTTACTTGATTTATCCAGTAAGAATATCAACAATTTGTATGTCACATGGAGAAAGTGTATCCGTAAATTTTTAGATATTTCTTATCAAACTCACTTAAGATGTATCATTTATTTTTGATGATGTGCCCATTGAGGCACAGTTACATAAGAGGTCTGTTAAATTTTTGAGCAACATAATGCTAAGTGAAAATCATGTGGTTCAATTGTCCGGAAAACTTATGTCTAATGGAAGCCAATCCGCTGTGTCCAAGAGCTTTAATTATTTAGCTCACCTGTATTCATTGTCTTATAGTCAGATCTGTAATGTAGATTATGCTACAAGGAAAATTAAATCCCTTGGTAATAGTTGTAATGAAAAGGATTTTATGAATATTGAGCATATCAAATCATTACTTTGTATGAGACAATTTATATTTTGCAGAACAGCCAAAGGATGGTTTTACAATGGAAGACTTAAATATAATGCTCGAGTATTTTTGTGTGATTAATTGAATTTTTTCCCCACAATTTTTGTTTGTAAATAACTCTACTTTTTTTTTTTTTTTTTTTTTTTTACAAATGTATCTTGAATACAAGAAATAAACTATAAATTAAATATGTAACCTGGATTACATACGTGTTTGACGTTTAAATAATTATTGTTTTAGAAAGTATAAATTAAAGAAGGAAAGCTGTTTGCTTAAATAATTATTGTTTCAGAAAGTATAGATTAAAGAAGGAAAGCTGAAGGTCCATGTACAGTAGAATCACTATTATCCAACTGTTAATTAGTTAAATATTCCATTTTACGAACACAGCTTTACTCTTCCAGATTAATGTTTTTTTATCCTGCCTTATTATGAAATAATCTCCCGCCGGCGAGCCGGGCGGGAGATAAAAAAGACTCTTCTGCTTTATGAATCTTTTTTATCGAAACAAAATCTCACTCTGTAGGAATGTTGGGGTCAATTAAGGTCAGAAAAAAACCTAATAAAAATACATTGTGTTTTCTTGTTACAGACAATACGGAAGCTACAGGAACAGATAGAGAAGCAGACTGCTGATGGAGTTATCAGTGATGCTAGTCATCAGGTACACAGTAATAACATTCCCTGAGATAAGTTGTGTACATACATGAAGTTTAACAGATAAACCTATCTAATGCAGAGATTCGCTGAAATATATTCATTATTTTTGTAAAAATATCTGATCTAAATTAAACCAATAGCATCCCAAGGTGTCTGAAATCTGCCAAAATTTCCAAAGCCGGGTGGTAAGGTAATAGGTTACTGTATAAGATGGATAAAACCCCTTTCATTGGGTATTTATTCTGAAATTACAGATGTCATTTTCCTGAATGAAATTGCCCAATACTTTGATGAAAGCCATCTAGCTGTTACCCATGGACTCTGCTGACTATTATTCTGAACAAGTCAGTGCAAAATATATACAGCTCAGTTATCTTACATAGTATAATGTCTTAGTTTTGACCACAAATAGAGACTCACAAATTGAATTATTGCAGACTTCCTGACTCTTGGACACCTTTGCAGGCATTTTCCAGCTAATTGCACTACAACCATTCAGCCAACTTCCAGCAGCATCAGTTGTGATTGTTATGTCTAGTCTCTTGCTTATATAAGCATAGCAGTTTTCTTCTCAGTTATTATCTCTGAAGGTATTATGTTCATGATTGTTTGTCCCTTTGTCTGTCTGTTTGTTAGCAGGAATTACTCAAATACTACTGCCTGGATCTTCCTAAGAGTCAAAAGATGGCTTTTGATCTAACTTGAATCCCATTAAATTTTGTGATCTGAATCACTGTCTAGATACAAAAAAAAATAATAATCCAGATTTTCCCACTTATTATTGCATGCCTTGGCAGATGTAAGCACTTGCTGAGTGCCTTTGTTAATTACTATTATTCCATCATTACATAGTCCAGTTTTAGAGATTCACAAGTTGGTAGTTACTTGCCTTTCTCAGAGGTGAAAAGTCTTGACCAAAAGAAAAAGCACTGCTTTTTCTGAACTAATTGGGCATGTAATATCAGGTTGCTTACAAAGGTGGGCCTCGGTGGTATGGTAGTTTAACACTTGCCTCCCATTTGTAAAGATATGGGTTCTTATCTTAACCAATACCTTAAGTAGGAAAGCTGCTTTCTAATGCATTCCCAATGGTTTAACATACAAAGCTTAACTATGCAGTTGTTTATTATTGTGGTGTCACTTATATTAGTAGCATGCCTTTTTATAGCGAAATACCCTTACCATTTCCTAACAGTAGCTATTTGTTGGAGCCATCCAACCCAATGGCCAACGCAGAGATGCGATTTTTTAAGGTTATATAACAACCTTAATCAAGCCATTGGGTTACAGTAGTCCGTCCTCCCGCCAATTAGGTCACATGACCACATTGTTTACTCCATTATTTTTGTTGGCCATCATCAGTAAGGACGTCTTTGGAAATTAGAAGTTTTGTCAAGGTTTTATTTATTTTTTGAGATTTTACAGTCAATCTCACTTCTTATTTTACATGTATATCATACAGAACTTATACCTTTGTTAAATCTTCGAAGGTATGCATTCTATTATGAAATAAAGGACTTTTGAATGGCGACTTCGAGGTTTCATCGTTTTTCAACCTCGAGGAAATAAATCAACATAAAGAAGGTCATTATGCAACAATAATATCTTTATATAGCTTGCCAGTCGTTCGGTTCAGTTTGCTGGACGTTGGAAGCTATAATTTTGCAGCATACATATATATAGAAAGAATGTACTGTTCAATAACAGAAGCGATATGGACGACGCCATCTTGGAGGAGAATGTCAATTCGAGTGGCCGTTATTGCTGTTCACGTCGGGTTCTAATAGCCAGGCGTTGAAAGCAATTTTTTGATCACATTATACATCCCAGTCGAATAGATTGTCGACGCGTCAGTAGAAGGAATCTCCCTTGGAGGCAGCCATTTGCGTTGCCATGGACACGGCATCGTGGAGGAGTTTTGAATGCAGGGAAGTTACTTCTTCGGAAAACACTTCCGTCGAGGTCCAGTCAAAACATTCACCAGGGAAAATACCTGTGTGAGGTCATCCATGTACAATCGAGTATTCTATACCTCTCAGAAGGTCAGAATTCGGGTTGTCAGATGTCCGGGAGTGTCATTCATATCTACAAGGAGAGGCTTTTGATTCTATGGTTTGCACAAGAAGTTAGTACAATCGGGTTTCTATACCTCTCAAAAGGTTTAGAATTCAGGTTGTCAGGAGATGCATAGGGTTTCATCTCAAGAATACAGGGAACCTAGTACTTATTTTCAGTGATTTGATTGATTGTGATTGAGTGGCTAGGGATTGATTCAACAGGCACAGACTCTGTGAATGCTCCCATTGTTTTGTCACATTTACCTACATCAAGAAGTCTCCACATTCTTGGGTTTACTACCAGTTCTGAATGTGCCCAATAGTTTCTAAAGAACAGTTATGCAGGAGGTCTTTGCTTGGACTTCTTTACTTCTATCAATTTCTTGTCATCTCCTTAGTTGCAGGAGATCTACTGTAGGAGATTGTAGGTGAGAGCAAACCTGTTTTGACTCACTTTCTCAGTTCAGGTCTAATTTATAGGATCTAACAGATCAGCATGATATGCTATAGACTTCTATAATGCCTTGGACAGTGTGCAGTGTGTTTGCATTTCCTGTCCATAGTCGACTAGTGTGTGTTCGAATCTTCTGAGTTTGACCATGTCTAAGAACATGTGACTCAAAAGGAGGGATGTAGCCTAGAATGCCTTTAGTTCTCTTGCTGGACATATCAGATGTTCAGAGGATTTTCATCTAGTGTTTTCATGGAAGTAAGGATGATGAATAAGTCGAGAAGTGAGCAGGCTCCTAGTCTTGACTAATAAAGGAACACCAGGCCTCAGAGGGGATTTTTGTCCTTACCATGACAGTTGCCCTGGAATAGAGTTACAAGTGCCTCCTACTCCTCAGTTAAAAGGGGAGAGGATGTACTGTTACAGGCCCTATGGAAGCAGGGATGATAGTTGGCTTCCTGTGGTTTCAGGGAACCTTTGCCCAATTGTTGGTAGTATACAAGTCTTGGAAAAGGAGAATGTTCAGCCAGACCTTTTACAAGTGAGGTTGGCAGAAGCTAAAAAAAAAAAAAAAAAAAACCCGAGAAAACAGCAGTTTTGATAAAGGCTGTTTATGAAATGATCGACAAAATGGCGACACCAGTCACATCGCTGGAGTTTACAGTTACAGTCTTTTTCTTGGGATTAGAACTGAAGAAAGGACTGTCAGTGATATTTAAGGTCAGGTAAACAAGCTTTGCATGTCCCTTACTCAATATGAACTGTTACAGTATATTGGGCATTCGCTTATAGAAGGTGACTGGTTGGACGTCACTAGAATTTATGAGTGTACAATAGTACACA
Source organism: Sabellastarte sp. h YS-2021 (assembly GCA_964017235.1). Lineage (NCBI taxonomy): Eukaryota > Metazoa > Annelida > Polychaeta > Sabellida > Sabellidae > Sabellastarte > Sabellastarte sp. h YS-2021. Next base: position 74,785,719 of record OZ024928.1, on the reverse strand, counting down.
TAATTCACCGATTCGCCCAGCTAACTTCATTCTTCGCTTCATTGGAGGCTACAGATTCTACCAGTTCACTGCCTTATCCTTCAGTATTGCTACAGTTTGTTCTCGAGTTCACTAAGGTAGCAAAAGGGTTGAAGCTGATTGCTCTCGCAGAAGGCATCAGTATTCGCCAGTAGATAGACGGTTGGTTAATGAAAACTAACTCAAACAGCAATGCCACCCACTGGGGGTGCATCTTGTTGAAAGCCTGGGTTGGATCACAAATTTATAAAAATCAGATTTATTTCCAACTCCACTAATCAAATTTATGGTTACAATTCGACCTCAGGATAGGTCTACTCTTCCCAACTCAAAGGAAATCTATTGTCTTCTTGCAAGGACAGTTACCATGTTGGAAGCTTCTCATTTATCTCCAGGGAAGCTCATGTCACTTTGAAAGCATGGCTTCAATGGAGAATACCATACCATTGGGTTATCTGAACATGAAGGCACTCCAATGGTATCTGGAAACACTGCTGATATCTTCAGTCTCTGGATGTCCCATTTCTTGGGTTCTTTGGTTCAGGGATCATCTTCAGTGGTGGACCAATAGTTTAATTTTGAAGGAGGATTCACCACTCCTTCAGGAGCGCAGTTTCTCTACGTTCACAGAAGCTTCCCTAATGGGTTGGGGTGCTCTCTCGAGTCATCCACAGCCTTTGGTCTGTGGCATCAGGAAGAGTCAAGACTCTTCATAACATAACATTATACAGCTGAAAGCAATGTTGTTAGCTTTAAATGATTCAGAAATCAGTTTTGAGTTGAAATCAGTTGATCTTCACAGACAATTCTTTAGTGGTTGCCTATATGAACAGCCAGGGAGGCATCCACTCAGGGAATTTGTACCTTAATCTGTAGAGTCATGGGTTAGTCCAATGGCAGAATGATTCAGATTCAGGGAAATTCATTCCAGGGAATCTACATGTTCTGGCAGATTCCTTGTCTAGGAAGATAAAAGCAAAAAAGACCAAAGCGGTTATGAATCGCCAGGTTTTTCAATCAAATTAGACATTGCTGCCATCAATCAGTGGTTGATGTGTTTGCAACAAGATGACCCACAAGTTTCCTAGGTAGGTCTGCTGTCAGGCTTGGGAAAAAGGTGCTTGAACACCTCTTGTGATAGTCTGGACAGACGTGTATTTTTGCCCAGGGTCTTGGTCCTCATGTCTCATGTCCCAGACAGTCGGGCTTAGGGAACAGATGCATGGAATGTCTTTAGGGAGGGTCTGGTCAGTTATGTCCAGTGGCCCTCATCCCTCATGTGATTCAACAGATGACCACCTACAGGTATAGAATCATCATATTGTACCAGGGTGGCCAGGGATGTCTTGGTTTTGGGTCTGGTGGATCTGTCCGCAAAACCCCTTCTAAATGGGTGAATCTATTGACTCAACCATTTAGTAATAGACTTCACCTGAATCTTCATGTTTGGCATCTGAAGTCAGGCATGAATATTATGGAAGATTTCCAGAGTAAGTGGTGAATCATGAAGGAGCACTCCTCTAGGAGAATCTGAGAATCAATGGTTCTTTTCTGGGCAGTGGTGTGTAAAGAGTCGTATATACATCTCAGACCCCACTATTCCACATTAGCAAATTTCCTGAAATACTAGTTCAAGGAGACATACCTAAAGGCCTAAAGGGTCAAGGAGTATCTAAAAGTTGAGATAAATAATAGATTAGCAACTATTAGTAAGAGACAAACCAATAGTTTTGGATTTTGTCATTGGTCCTTCATGCTCTTATCAAACAACCTTTGAGCTTGTGAGGAAGGATTTCTTGAAGTTATTACCTTTCAAGATGGTCTTTGGTTTTGACTTCAGGTAAAGTAGTGAACCCTTCCCTTAGTTATAGGGAGGATTGGTCACAGGTAACTTTGGCCCATTAACTGCCTTTTGGCCATGAACCAGTTGGCTTCAGATGGGCCTACTGCGATTACTGCAATTGAGTCAGTGATCTTTGTCTCTGTGGATTACAGAATCATGATAAAGGAGTGACATTAATGCTTGGACATATTCTTCCTTTAGTTAAGGAGAATGAGTCACAAGTAACTCTGGTCCCTTCAATTGCCAGAACCAGTTGGCTTTGGATGGGTCTACTGCAATTAAGCTTGTGGTCATGCCAGCTTTTAGCCTCTTGGGACAACAGTTCAACTCAATATGGGTCTCTCTGTTCTTGGTAGGGGTTTGGTGATCAAAAGGTTTGGGATGGGACAAATCTTTTGTTTTACTGCCATTGAAAGTTTTCTTACAGACTTATCTCTTGGCAGCTATTTCATCTTGATTGAGTCAAGATTGAGTCACAGAAGCTATTGATGTATGTTTTGATTGCATCTTTAGTTTTTACCAATTTCTGTCTGAAAAACCTCTGTTGTCTTAGGGTCAGATTTGAAATTGGGTCCTACGGTTGCAGTTATAGTTTGTTACTTCATAATATGATATCTTCAGTCTCTGGATATTATATTGCAGTAAGTATTAATGTTGCCTAAATCTTTCTTGGGAAGGATTAGGCATTATGCTGATGACACTTTCAGGTTGGTTTGACCTTGTCTTGAGGTCGGATGTTACAATGTAGATGGGATATCTATGTATGACATCCTTTTGCAACACCAACATTGTCAGCAGTTGTGAGAACTACAACTACATACTTTCAGTTTTTTGGGAGTTGTATGTTGTGATTGTTGGAAGTTTATATGTTATTAATGCCTGTAAATTCCATTGTGAAGTTCTCATGTTGTTTAGTTGTAGGTTGGGTAGCGGTTTTTCTTAAAAGAATTCCCTCCATCCTACAAGGCTGAATTCAGCTACTGTTAGGAAATGGTAAGGGTATTTCGCTATAAAATTGGAAAATTTAATAGTAATTTAAATTTTTATTAGAAATACTTACCATTTCCTAACACTTATATTTCCCTCCCGCCTCCCCGCAAGTCATTCTTTTACTTGCAACAAAAATAATGAAGTAAACAATGTGGTCATGTGACCTAATTGGCGGGAGGACGGACTACTGTAACCCAATGGCTTAATTAAGGTTGTTATATAACCTTAAAAAATCGCATCTCTGCGTTGGCCATTGGGTTGGATGGCTCCAACAAATAGCTACTGTTAGGAAATGGTAAGTATTTCTAATAAAAATTTAAATTACTATTAAATTTTCCAAGTTTATATCTTCAAATTATAATTCTTATCCAAATACTTTTTTATTTTTAAACTCATCTGATAGCATATCCATAAAGTTGGACTTTTTAAAATTCTGAAGTTTTTTTGTATCCAGAGTATGATACCAATATTTGCCAAAATTTGATCACTTCTTCCTTTGATCAGGATCTACCCACATAAAACATCCCATAGAGATGCACTCATTAGTTTCCGAATAATCTCAAAGAGACAGATGAACACACTTAAAAACATAACCTCCTTGGCAATAAATGAACACAATTTATTCTAGTGATTCTGACATAACTGTACATTTCATAAATAAAGTACAATTCGGTAATTAATAAAATTTACATGAAAATTCAAATGTATTGTAATTCAAGTGTTTCTGAATCAATAACACTTTCCAGTTTTTATTTGCTGTAACTTATCTGACAGTGAGTAATGTTTTACAGCCTCAACCAATGTGTCAACTTCATTGAACAAAATAGCTAATGCTTTTTTGAATTACAAGTGTTTATTGAACCGTGATAATTAGGAATATTAATCATTACCCTTGTGTTTTTGCACATAATAAGAAACCAATTTTTATTGCAAAATTAATGGGAGAAATTTCTGTAGTCATTTGCCAAAAAGAAAAATAAATAAATACATCTTACAAAACGTTTAAGTGTGGAAGTTAGTCATTAAAATTATGTGGGATTTCATGCCGATTTTCAATAGATCCTATTAAAGTGGCAACATATATTATTGGAGGAAGCCAGTAGAGTAACAGAATTAAGCGGCCCGCCAGGGACGCTTATTTGTTTTCACCGAAGTTCGACTGATCGCCGCCGCCGCCGGATTATGGTCTCCCTTGAATAACTTCTTAGCCTTTCAAATTTTTCTTTCCTTCTTATCTTTTTTTAAAACTATAGGGGCGGGAAAAGTTTTTGAGATACTTTGTGCAGACCTTAAGCTTTACTTAAGGTCACCTTAAGCATAACTCCAAAACACCTCGTCATCGCGTTTCGGAAAAAACCACACTCACCTGTGGTATAAAATTTATCAGGTACATTCTAGACCAAATTTCCAAGGTCGGAAAGGATTTTCTCATCAATCGGACCATAGATGCCTGAATGGGAGGCGTTTTATTTTCGTAAATTTTTTAAAATGGGTATTTGGTCTGTATCTCAAAAACGGTCAGGATTTCGGCATTTTGTTGGAATAACTTATTCAGCTACTTTTTGATAATCTTTCACATGCCGAAGTTTTAGCCCTGTATCTGCAATTTTAAGGTCACCTTAATGTCAAAAAACGTGGTTTTAGCCCTCCAGTTCACTTAGTTTTTCACTTTTTTCAACCAAACTTGGCACATATATTAAGATTTGCCAAAGGAATATCTTGACTTTATGGTGACCTTAAACCCAAAATGTTAATGGACATATGGCCTGCTTAAAGTCATCAAATTGGAATAAAATGCTCTGGCTCCTTTCTTTTTCCATTTTTTTATATCGAAATTATCACTGGTATTAAACTAGATAAAAATAATACTTATGGTCACCTTAAACTCTCAGTATGAATGGAGTTGTAGCCACCTTAAAGTGAAATAAGGGGGTTTTCAGCCTCCAAGTATCCTATTGTTCGACTGATCTCAGTTAAACTTTGCACACTTATAAAGGATGGCAAACCAAAGGGTTATCCTGACTTTAAGGTGACCGTAAACTGTTAATATAATTTTGGCCCCCCCTAAAGTCATAGCATTTGAATAAAGCCATCTGGCTCCTTTCTTTTTCCATATCTAACATATATTGATATTGAAGGGACGTTCTCATATTATGGTCACCTTAAAGTCGCAATATGAATGAAGTTATGGTCACCTTACAGTGAAAAAGGAAGTTTCAACCTCCAGCTATCTTATTGTTCAACTGACCTGAGCTAAACTTTATGCACTTATAAAGGATGAGAAAAGGGACATTCATATTTTATGGTCACCTTAAAGTTCCCATATGAATGAAGTTATGGCCATCTTGCAGCGAAATTATGGAGGTTTTAATCTCCAGCTATTGTATTGTTCAGCTGACCTCACTTTAATTGTGCGCACTCATTAAAGATGAAAATAGGGACAAGTAACATACACAATGCAATAAAGTTCACAGTTTCTATTGCTTATGATGCATATGTTGACATCTTTTATGGGTGACTTCTTTTTCATCAGGGCTGCTTCGTTTTTGTCAGCAAAAACATTCTTCTAGTTAACAATCTGTGCTCAAAAGGTATCTGAAACTACCTCTCATACGAAATAGTATCACTGGAGGGTCAATTGATTAATCTCATAACACTAATAGGGCTGTTCGATATCCAAAATAGATTGGGAGGAGACCCAGTTTGGCCCTTCTGGGCCATCCCTGTAGGCCCACACAGACTATCTTGTACATGTAGCTCATCAGGGTAATTTTTGGGGGGCCGCCCAGTACAAAAATCGACACCCGGGAAGATTCTAAACATGTTGACAATTTTCCATGAATGGTCATGATTGCTATCAGCTGTTACCAGCGGTCTGGAAATCTGGCATTGACCCTGGGTGACTTTTGTTCAACCTGAGTTATCCCTGACAATATGTTCAGTGTAATTTTGATTTTTGATTTATCTTTGTTTTGTTTTCTATAAAATAATTTGAACTATCTGGATTCATAAAAAATTGCCCTTTTGTACAGCTATTATAACAAAGAAACAAAAGCGGGTGATAAGTTATTTGGTGGTTTACCTGATGTCTCACAGGCATCAGCAAGGGTGGCTGTGCTTCATCCTAAGTGAGGGTGACTTTTAGCCCCGGAGCAGCAGCTGTGGACACCCTTTGGAGAACCATGATGTCACAGGCAACCTGCATATGTCTGGCATTGTCTGTCAGAAACTGAGACCATTTTAACCATTTTTTTTTAAATCTGGCATTTCCTCTCATCCTCCCAATGGGGAGTATCCACAGATCAGGGGCCGGTTTTACAAAGGGTCTCAGACTTAGGCTAAGTCAGGGACTTAAATCTGAGTCATTTGTCTTTGCCAAGTCCTGGACTTAAATGGATTTCACGAAGGGTGGCTTAGCGAAGTCCAAGCTTGTCATATAACCACAGTGGTTTTCTGTGTCATGTGACCCTTTATTTCTACTCAAAATATTTTAGAGGTAACATATATCCCTTGCTTAGCTTATTTTATCTTTGAAAAAATGCTGTATTTTTAAATGGGAAACCTTATAATCACAGACGTATCCAAAGAATAATTTAGGGAGGTGTTCTATATATTTATTCTTTATTTTCAAGCATTTCAAATTTTGAAGTGAGAAAAATATATGGCGGCCATATTTAAGCCTTTGTTTACAAAAGTTAAGCCTACTCTTGGGTAGACTTAGCTAAAGCCTAGACTTAGCAGCTCTGTGAAATCCTCCAAGTCTAAGATCACAGACTTTAGCCTCATTTTAAGACAAAAGTCTTCAATTTAAGTCTAAGTCTGGGCTAAGTCCTTTTGTGAAATCGACCCCAGGGATTTTGGGATCCTTTAGGACAGTCCTTGAATGTGGAACAGCCCCTGTACATCTTCCTGAGCTAGAAAATGTAGAAATTCCAAAGTCGAACTTATCATGCATTATTCTTGCATAACAGGCTGTCATCTTTGAACCTGCATTTAGTAAATGCCCAGTGGTTTCAAGTCCTATATAATTATACAGTCAAACCATCAGGGTTTGCCAACAATGTTGAACCCAATAAAGTGAAATTCCCATTTAAGTTGAAAATAAATATTTGGTATATAAATATTGTTGTATTCGCAAAGAAGGATAAAGTTGAGCCAAGTTTATAGAAAATGGCTCTGGTAATCTTTGGCTTAAATTGGTTTTCATAAATTAAGCCTCTTTTTGATAAAGTGCAGAAGTTTCATCAATACCTGATCTAAAGTTTAATCCATTTTGATAGATGGATAAAAGTAGCATTAGATGGCATTTGCTACTGCCTTTTATGGATACAGCAGAAGTCTCTAAGGTCTCTTTTCCAGTAAATCTTTCATGTTACCTAGTATTTTCTTGTTTCTTAAGCTTTTCATATGACCAGTTCCACAGTACTTTGAAACAATGCCTGTATGTACAAATGTACTCTTAAGTGTACAGGGATCATATTCACCATAGGTCTTAGCATAGTCTTAAGCATAACTCTTATATACAGATATAGCCAAGTTAGGCCTAAGATTTGGCCTAAGCCTTTCAAGAATACTACCGAAGGAGTGGCTCAAACATGTTTAGGGCAAAACATTTATCATCCAAGCATGTTGAAAATTTCTCATCTACAGACACGCATGCACCAACAGTAAGTAAGTAAGAAGTATTTCTAAAGCCCCAAAATTGACGTAACCATTCTGCACTGATATCCAAAAAAGAATACTCCAGATCCACAAAGAGGTCAGTTTCCATGTTAGCATGTGATAGGGGAGATAGGCCATAATATGGAGGATACAGTGGTTCAAAATAATGTGACCCAGCCTGACAATAAAGTTACAAGTCATATCATGTACCTTGTCTGTTCACACCTAAAGCAATACCATCTAGGCTTACTGGTTACAGATCTTCATTTAAGGTCATCCACTGACCGCCAAAGTACCTGACCAAGGGTCATTTTTGGCAAATTTGGAGATATTTTCACACTTAATGCTGACTACATTGCATGGAAACTATTGAAAATGGCTTTGGAGGTTGAGTACATGATGGAGTACCAGCATCCAGGCTTACCGGTTACAGATCTTCATTTAAGGTCATCCACTGACCGCCAAAGTACCTGACCGAGGGTCATTTTTGGCCCTCTATTTATTTGTTTGTTTGTGAACAAGATAACTCAAAAACTGACAGATGGATTTTGATAAAATTTTCAGGATATGTCCAAAATGGTAAAAGGAAGATATGATTAAATTTTGGGAGTGATCCGGATCACTGTCTGGATCTTCTGGATCCATGAAATGTAATTTTTAAAGACAGATACCGCAAAAAGTTATGGATGGATTGTTTCAGCAAATGGCCTAAATGGTACAAGGAACAAGTGATTAAATGTTTGGAGTGATCTGGATCATCTTGATCCAGGCTGCCACATAATCTTGGGATGGACTTTGATATTTTTAGGATATGTTACAAATGGTAAAAGGAAGAAGTGGTAAAAGGAAGAAATGATTCAATTTTGCGAGTGATCTGGACCACTATCTGGATCTTCTGGATCCAAGAAATGTAATTTTTAAAGACAAATAGCTCAAAAAGTCATGGATGGATTTTTATGAAATTTTCAAGAAATGTCTTAAATGGGACAAAGAACAAGTGATTAGTTTTTGGGAGTAATCTGGATCACTGTCTGGATCATGTGGATCCAGGCTGCCAGATGTGTTTGTGTACAAGATAACTAAAAAACTTATGGACGGATTTTGATGAAATTTTTAGAATATGTCTGAAAAGGTAAAAGGATGAAATGATTGAATTTTGGAAGTGATCCGGATCACTATATGGATCTTCTGGATCCATGAAATGTAATTTTTAAAGACAGATATAAGTGAAAGAACTAGTGACTAGCTTTTGAGAGTAATCTGGTACTATGGAGAATCCTGACCTGGTGCTCCAGGAAACAGGCTCAAGACCGACATATTCACGCCTTAACTATGTCCCGTACGGGGATACAGTGCGTCGAGACGCAATCTCTAGTTTGGACACTGACACTGCTCTGAAAGTATTCCAATCTGTGTACTGTTTCACTACTTCTATATCTCATGGTGTTGAAAACTATTTTCCCAGGCTGTGGGGTACGGGCGTCTCTGATGCTATTTTTTTTTAACATCGGATTGATGCAGTTGTGCAAAATATTAATAGAAGCTGTAAATCCTTGAAATAGATTTTTTTTTGTTTTTTCTTTGAGGTGGGGTAGGGGGAAGGGGAGAGAAGTGCCTTAATATATTTCAAATGTTGTGGCAAAAAAGAGTGTACGGCCTTTATAATAACTGGAAATAGGTTCATAAATACTTGATTATTACAGTGTCATAATGTAAGGTTTAGAATAATTGAGAAGTTTTGGTGTTGTAGTATTTAGTTTTTCAGATTTCTATCGTTAAGGTGAGAAACTTTAATTTTTTGTGATCTTTATTATTATTATTTTGTCAATCACTTGGTCCTCCAAGCAAAGCAAAAATTGAACCCATGCAAAATAACCTTCTACACACTAAGACAGGGCAGGGACAGATATTTGTCCTTAAAATGACCTTTAGTGTATATTTTGCATTCGGTTGTCTTTTCATAGCTTATTCCATCCAATTTATCCTAAGCTTCAGTCCAGTTGTCGTGCATGTCATGTCAAATGACCAGCTTTTTCTGTAATTCCATTCCTTAATTATCATGCTACATTAATCAAGGCATCCAAACCCATTCAGGTGAACTTGAAACCTCCACAGCAGGTTCTTTAGAACCAAAACAAATTGTCATACTCCATTGTGTTGGCATTGTATGCAAAGAGGGAGTACTTTGATGAAACTGCTAAAATCTCTTTTGCTTCAAGCAGTACTATTTAGAAAATCTATGTTTCTTTCCTATTACTTTCTCTTGAAGTATTTTATTGGCCTTATGTACATAATATCCCAAATCCTCTGCCAACACTTATTGTGAGACCTCCCCAAATTATTGCTCAGAAGACTATTGCAACTGATCAATTTAAAATAAAGTTCAAAAACTGAAAAAAAAACACATGATTTGTTCTGAGTAAAAAGATAAGTCGTAAGTAACTTACACCCAGGTCTTCACTACTTAGGAAAGAACAGCTCTTTCAGAAAGGTTTTAAAACATGTTTTAAAAGTGGGGTGACTGGCCACAATTGCTATGATTTGGTGGCCTGTAGCCTCAAGAGATATTAGGCAATCTCAGGATAGTCCGAGGAGGGCAACCTATGAGAGTCGAACTGAAGTATTACCTGGACCCCATACCTGAGATGAATTAGGACTCAAAGTCCACATCAAAGCCATCGTAAATATTTGCCTTTTCAGACATATTCAGGTACCAACATTTAAATTATATAACATCTTATCTCAATTGTATGTTTCCTAGCTTTCTGCTCATAATGTCTAAAATTTCCTTGCTCACACCATTTGAAAAAGTTTTATTTATTTTTTTTTTTTTGGGTTGTAAAATCAGTTGTAACACACAATTTAATTAGAAGTTTCAATCCAGACCTGTTAGAAATCATTCAAGAGACAGAGTGGATTTGCTTTGACATTGTGTGATGGGAAATAATAGCCAAGACTGTAGTTTCATCACTTGATGGTTTGCATGAGTCGATGGGTGTTTTATGCACTGTTCTCTCATGGGATTCCACATTTCTCCTGACAGACAATTTTGACCTTAGAACATCTCTGGTTCAACTGGGCACCACAAACAGTCCACCTTGGGATTATGCCCCAATGCTTCTGACTCTGTCACTGAAATAAATGCATCTAGTTGACACACTTAGGCTATAATGTTAGAGTTAAACTTACATGACACCAGGATTTCCTTGGAGGCTGTGGGAAATGCAGAATAGAGAAATGTGAAACTGGTTTTATACTCAGCTGCAGTGATAATGAGCATTTTATTCACTATTAAACAGAGAGCAACTAATGCGAATTGCAAGTCACTCAATAAAAGTGAGAATTTTGCGTGACTGGAAAAACATTGTTTCCCAAATTGGTTTTGTGCAATCTTGTTCGTCTCCTCTTTTACAAGAAAGCTTTTTATGTTACACTCATGTAAAGGATAACAAGTTTGTATTTGATTTAAGATAGTTTACAAGACTTACTTTACCTCATAATCCACAAGCCTTGGATGAGGGTTGAGCACCTAACTAATTAAATTAATTCTTTATAAACATCCTTTTTATAGCGAAATACCCTTACCATTTCCTAACAGTAGCTATTTGTTGGAGCCATCCAACCCAATGGCCAACGCAGAGATGCGATTTTAAGGTTTACTCACAACCTTAACCAAGCCATTGGGTTACAGTAGTCCGTCCTCCCGCCAAAGAGGTCACATGACTACATTGTTTACCTCATTATTTTTGTTGGCCATCAACAGTAGAGACGTGTTTTGGTAATCTTTGGAAGTTTAAAGTTTTCAGGGATTATTTCATTTTTTATTGAGATTTTTGAATCATGGCGAATAATAAAGATTCATCAGATTCTAAATCTAAGAAATCCAGTTTCTGTGGACATCTTATGTTTGGTTTTGATAACCACAGATATTGCTACAAATGTCGTGAAGCTAGCAAGGGTGATGACCTTTGTACTCTTAAGAAGGATTGCCTTCTGTGTGTTGCTTTGTCGGAAGATCAAAAGCGAAAACTCACTGAAAAACTGTCAAAAGGTAAGAAATCTTTGAAGGAATCTACCTTGCAAAAAGGAAAGGACAAGATAGATGACTCCATATTGGATGAAGAAGACAGTTCGGTAGGAATGTCTTCTCATTCTGTGGTCGCTGGCCAGACGTCAGGTTCAAATAGCCAGGCGTTGGCAGCGATCCTCTCACAACTTACAACCCTAACGAATAGAATTGCTGCTATTGAAAACAAGGATTCCCCTGTAGAGGCGGACATCTTGGTTGCTAACGAAGCTGTGGGAAGGGCGAGTTCCCAATGCAAGAAGAGATCTACGTCTAGTACACAGTCTTCCGAAGAGATTCATTCAAAACGCCATGCGGAGGAAAATCCCTCTACGTCTGTGATAGACAATCGATTTTCCATACCTTCTAAAAAAGCGAGGGTGGAGTTGTCAGATGACGGGGAATATGATTCCTCTCAGGAAGAAAAACAGCCAGTTCCTTCATATTCAGACACACTTTTCGCTATTAAAAAGTGGTTGGATATTGCAATAACTGAGACTGACACTATTATTGCCCCATCTGTGTTTTCACAAGCTTCTAAGCTGAAGAAGTCTGCAGAGGTCTCCTTAGCTCTTCCTCCTGCTGAAAATATGTGTAGTTTGTGGGATTTCAAGGAATATGAGGCTTCGGGTGTTTCAAAGGAACATGATTCTTTGAAAACCAAGTCTTCAAGGAGAAATCCTTTGCCTAGAGGTCAATTTTTGAATTTTGAAAGACCACCTATGAAGTGGTACAACATCTCACCTCAGCCTCATGCAGTAGTAGCTCCCAAGTTACAAGATGCATTCAGAAACATTACTTCTTCACAGTTTCAGATGCCATCTGCCATTTCAACTCCTTGGAAGCAGTTTACTCTCTGGGAAACTGTTAATAGAGAAAACATCAATGTTCTTAACCACATTTTTTGGTTCAATTCTGCAAATTGCAAAGCCACAGAGGAGATGGAGAAACAATTTGCTATCTTAAAATCAGCTGAGAATGAAACTGACTTTAATAATGCTCTGGAATATGTCCAGGAGTGTCTTCAGTTACAGTCATCAGTGAATCAGTCTTTGGGGAAATCCTTAGATTCTTTGCTTGGCAGTTCCATGACCATGGCATCAAACATGTTGTTGAGTAGGAGGGATAATTACTTGAAAAGCTGTTCCAAGGATGTCACTGAGGATGACATTAGTAAGCTTAGGAATGCTCCTTTCACTTCAAATGAGGTTTTTCCTGTAGATACTCTCTCTGAAGTTCAGAAGAACTTTATTCAGTGGTCCCATGTGAATAGGGAGTCCAGGGGTAGAGATTCTAGGAAGGAGCATACGGCTAGACATGAGGAGAAAAGAGATAGCAGGTCTCAGAATAGATCTTTTCGACCCTACCATGAAAACTCTTCAACAACATCAGCAAGAAGCAATAGCTCTTCTGCAACTGGAAACAGAGGAAGGGGTTCCTACTCCTCTAGGCCTTTCAGAGGCAGGGGTGGCAGAAGGAAGTGACTGTCTGTGCCCAGGAAGCCGTCTGTCCAGTTTTTGGCAGGTATGGGAAGCCAGGAAAGCTCATCCAAGGGTAGTGACCATTTTGAAGGAGGGTTATTGTCTGAATTTCAGAAATCAACCTCCATTGACAAATTATCCTGCAATAAGGAGCAAATATTTGAACCGGGAGAAGCAAGAGTTTTTGATAAAGGCGGTTTATCAAATGATCGACAAAAGAGCGATAACTCCAGTTCAAAAGGTCACTTCCCTAGGATTTTACAGTCGCTTGTTTCTTGTCCCCAAACCAGGAAAGAGATGGCGACCAGTAATAGATCTGAGTGTGGTAAATCAATATTTGCATATTCCAACTTTCAAGATGGAAACTGCCGAAAATATTCGAGATTCGCTTCAAGAAGGCGAGTGGGTAACTTCACTCGACCTTACAGATGCGTACTTCCACATACCAATACACCCACGGTTCCAAAAGTATCTGCGCTTCAATGTAGGCGACAGATCCTACCAGTTCACTGCCTTGCCCTTCGGAATCGCTACGGCTCCACTCGAATTCACCATGGTAGCAAAGGAGGTGAAACTGATGGCTCTTGCAGAAGGCATCAGGATTCATCAGTATATAGACGATTGGCTATTGAGAGCAAAAACAAAACAGCAATGTCAAGAGAATACCCACAGGTTGATTCATCTTGTGCAGAGCTTGGGTTGGATCATAAATTTCGAAAAATCAGATTTAATTCCAACTCAAGAAATCGAATTTTTGGGTTACAAATTCGACCTCCGGGTAGGTCTAGTCTTTCCAACTCAAAAGAAAATCGATCGCCTTCTAGAAAAGATAGTTTCCATGTTGAAAGCTACTCAAACATCTCCAAGGGAGCTCATGTCACTGATTGGGAGCATGGCTTCAATGGAGAAGACTGTACCATTGGGTCGTCTGCATATGAGACCTCTACAATGGTACCTCAAGACACACTGGAGGTATCCTCAGTCTCTGGATATCCCAGTACCAGTGTCTCAGGTTCTAAGACAGCATCTTCAGTGGTGGACCAATCTCTCGAACCTGAAGAGGGGTTCCCCACTTCATCAGAAGGAGTGCAATCTCCTTCTATTCACAGATGCTTCCCTAAAAGGCTGGGGGGCTCATTTAGAGCATCACACAGCCAGTGGTTTGTGGAATCAGGTGGAGTCAAGACTTCACATAAACATTCTAGAGCTAAAAGCAGTATTTCTAGCTTTAAAATCATTCGAAAATCACCTTTTGAATCAAAATCTGCTGATTTCCACAGACAACTCTTCAGTGGTTGCCTATCTGAACAAACAGGGAGGCACCCATTCTCAAGAAATGTGTGCCCTAATCTGGAGAATTATGGCTTGGACAAATGTCAGGGGGATCCAGATTCGGGCAAAACACATTCCAGGGAATCTCAATGTTTTGGCAGATTCTCTGTCAAGGAAAGACAAGGTGATTCAAACCGAATGGGCTCTGAATCATCGAGTGTTCAATCAAATTTGCCATTGCTGGCATCAACCAATGGTAGATTTGTTTGCAACAAAGTTGAATCACAAGCTACCAATGTATGTGTCTCCTGTCCCCGACGGTCGGGCTTGGGAAACAGATGCATTGAACATCTCTTGGGAGGGTCTGGACGCCTATGTGTTTTGTCCAGTGGCTCTCATTCCTCAGGTGATTCAAAAGATGACCACCTACAGGTGCAGAATCATCATGATTGCACCAGGGTGGCCAGGGATGTCTTGGTTTTGGGATCTGGTGGATCTGTCCACAAGGCTTCCTCTGAGACTTCCCTTGTGGGTGGATCTGTTGACTCAGCCTTTCAGCAACAGACTTCACAACAATCTGACGTACCTGAATCTTCATGCTTGGCATCTGGAGTCAGTCATGAATATTCAGAAAGATTCTCAGAGGAGGTGGCGAAGCGAATTAAGGAGCCTCAGAGACACTCCTCAAGGAGAATCTATGAATCAAGGTGGTCCATTTTTGGGAAGTGGTGTGAGGAGAGCCAGGTGGACGTCTCCAATCCCACTATTCCAGAGGTAGCAGATTTTCTTAACTGTTTGTTTAAGGAAAGAAATCTCAAGCCATCTACCATTGCTGGTTATAGAACAGCTATTGCAGATGGTTTGGGTGTGAAGGGTGAGCAGATCTCTAAAAGTCTTGAGCTAAATAGACTGTTAGCAAGCTTTTACAGAGACAAACCAGTAGCAAATAGGTCTATACCTTCTTGGGATTTGGCATTGGTACTCCATGCATTGACCAAACAACCTTTTGAACCCTTGGGGAAAGCTTCTTTGAAGTTATTAACCTTTAAGACAGTTTTTCTTTTGACTTTGGCTTCGGGCAAAAGGAGAAGTGAAGTTCATGCTTGGACTCATTCATCTCTCAGTTATAAGGAGAATTGGTCTCAAGTCACTTTGGCCCCATCAACTGCCTTTTTGGCAAAGAACCAGTTGGCTTCAGATGGGCCTGCTGCAATTAAACCAGTGGTCATTCCAGCATTGAAACCTCAGTTAGACAAAAGTTTGACTCAAGATAGATCTCTTTGTCCTGTGAGGGCTTTGAAATTCTATTTGGATAGGACAAAAGATTTGAGGAAGAATAAGAATCTTTTGTTTGTAGCTATAAAAGAGGGCTTTGCAAGAGATATTTCCAGGGCAACTATCTCATCTTGGTTAAAACAGACTATTCTTTTGGCTTATGAGAATTCGGACCCTGAGTCTCAACAGCTGTATCAGGTGAAAGCTCATGATGTCCGCTCAATGGCTGCATCTTTGGCATTTAAAGGAGGAATTTCTTTGAATGAGATACTTCAGGCTTGCTTTTGGAAGTCTCACAATACGTTCACCAATTTCTATCTGAAGGACCTATGTTGGCATAATGGCCAGATTTTGAAATTGGGCCCTATAGTATCTGCTCAGCATGTGATAGATTTATAGCTAGGTAATGAAGTTGTCTGTTATATCTATGTTTTTTATGCTGTATTGATGTCTGTTTTTGTATTGAGTGGCTATACATTATATTTTATGTGTTTACAGGATAGATGGCTGTAACACCTGTATATATTGTACAGTTTTGTTGGCTTGAGCCTCGCTTGGAGCGTATGATGCGTCAGCTGATAGTGGTGCCAAGTGGGGTTTGACCCGTAGTTGCTTTGAAGTTTATGTTGAGTTTCAAGTTTGTGTTGATACAACTTTCTACTATGGCATTAGATGGATTGGAACATTGTGAGATCTACATTCGACCTTTTATTTGAAGGTATGTTGAATGTGGGTGCTGGCAGTTTTAACGTTTATATGTTATAATCATGTTAAACGCACTGTTAAATGTTGGAGTTTATGTGTTGTTATTTACATGTAAGACTCACATTGTTTATATTACAGTTTCTCACAGTGTTTTTTTCTTGTTGTGGTAGTAGGGCTGGTGATGGTAGTTGCTAAAAGTAATTCCCACCGTCCTGCAAGGCTGAATTCAGCTACTGTTAGGAAATGGTAAGGGTATTTCGCTATAAAATTGAAAAATTTAATAGTAATTTAAATTTTTATTAGAAATACTTACCATTTCCTAACACTCAAATTTCCCTCCCGCCTCCCCGCAAGTCATTCTTTTACTTGCAACAAAAATAATGAGGTAAACAATGTAGTCATGTGACCTCTTTGGCGGGAGGACGGACTACTGTAACCCAATGGCTTGGTTAAGGTTGTGAGTAAACCTTAAAATCGCATCTCTGCGTTGGCCATTGGGTTGGATGGCTCCAACAAATAGCTACTGTTAGGAAATGGTAAGTATTTCTAATAAAAATTTAAATTACTATTAAATTTTTCAAATTGATGTTCATACAGATTAGATCAAATTTTCATAACACAATTTATTCATAGCAAGTACTCAATGTAGTTAAGATGGAACTTCACTGTTACTGTCAGCATATCAGGCTTTGGTGACATTTGCCAACAAAAGGTAATTTTGGCAGAACTGAATTAGCGTTCTTAGCACAGAAATCTTTCATCACTGTTCTCGGTTGCACTAGTCACATCCACCAAACTTTTGGTATTAAAACATATGTGATACGAATAATAGACAAAGTACAGTAATGTAATTTTATTGGTCACTGTGCTGTCAAAATGATCGGCCTGACATACATAAGGGAAATATCGAAAGTTGAACATTTCTAATAAGAACAAAATACTGTATACAAATACTTGATGATGTCAGAACCCAGTCGATGATCCTCATATATTGGACAACCGATTGGCCAACAGTAAAATAGTGCTTTCAAAGACTTGATTCTGTACTGATTATCTTCTAGTAAAGCACACATAGCTGATAATAATGTAGCTTTTGTTATATTGGTCATTGATGGAAAATATTTGGTAAAAACAATCAGAACCCTGCATGATGCCAGAAAGTCATATGTGCACAAGACTGCAGTTAGTAGGTTGTTTTTCAGACATTTTGTACTTACTACATTAAAACATATGTTTAAAGTTCCTTGGTGTACCTCAAATGATATAACATCTACAACTATATTCAGAGCCTAGAACTGAGGTTACTGTGGGAGAGATGTGGTGACCTTGACATCACAGTGAGCACTACAGTATGTCAGGCACTGTTGCAACTACTCAGGAATGGAAAAGCTGAATTTAGCTACGTTCTGAAGGGGTTGCTGAGTGCAGTACCAAGTGCAAGGTCAGTACATGTGCAAGGTAAAATTTAACATTTGATGTCCCCTTCAACACCCATGGTCATACTGCAACAGGCCCTCAACACATCTTGTATGTTGTCAGTAGTAGGTTTCCATGGCCCCAGAGGAGAGAGACAAATGATTAAATGACAAGCACGTTAACCAATTTGATGGCCTTCCAGGAGTATTTGTCAGACACAAGTAGACTTGCAGTAGCACATTAATTTACATTTTAATTTTCAAGGTCAAGGCTTATTCCTGTTTAGCAGTCATCTAGGCAGTGATCCAGATCACTCTTAAAATTAAATGGCATCTAAGATGGACCAAGACCCATCTTCTCATTTTTTTCAGGAAGATCAAACCATTAGTGTTTGTGTAATTATGCTAACAAAGAAAAAAAAACAAACATACAAATAAATGGTCATGAATTTAATACTGCCTTGGCAGAGGTAGAGTAAGAAATCTAAAATTCGCCAGGAATCTAAAATTCGCCACCTCTAAAACCTTAGTTAATTTTATGAAGAAAATGATGTTTTTGTCTAAAAATTGGTATTTTTCAGTTCAAAAAGTCTTAATTTACTATACAGTCAACAAATCTCACCACAATTCATTTATTTTATTAGTATTTTCACATGTGGCGAATTTCAGATATGTGGCGAATTTTAGATTTCTTACTCTAACTAGAATGTGATAATGATGTTGCAGATGAATTTCAAACCATGCACTAAACTGCTAGGTACAGTGCATTTCTGGTTCAAATTTGTGAAACCGTTATTCCCAGAATACATCGGTTATTCTAAATAACCAGTGTATACAAGCCTGCTGATTTCACATGACAAGAGACAAACAGCATTTGTCACTCAGGGGACCACTGATTGTATCACTCAGGTTGCCAATGAAACAGAAAGCTGATAAATCACCAGAAACCCTGCAGTAAATGAAAATATTTCCCTGATAAATCTACACACCAACTTGTTCACCACTCACATAGACTCCATTTGGACAAGATTAACTATTTGCTGAATGAAAATAAAAAGTAAAGCTTTATAGCTTTGCTGTGACATAAAAAACTTGCTTTTTCAGAGTTGTTAACAAACCATTCTCTTATTTATTTTCACCCAGTTGCACATTGAAATTAGTGGCCCATAAAAAATGTCTCACAATGGATTCCTATTGTTCTCCATCACTTCACAGGACAAAAGCCAAAGAGAAATATTAAATGAACCTTGTATTATTCTGTTTTAACTTTTCAGTGGCAAACAAATTAACTTTTTATTTGTTATTGTATGGGCTCATGTTTTGAGGGGTAATAAATATAGAAACAAAAATGTGTTGATGAAAACATCTATTGTCAGACCCAAGAATTAATGAAAAGGTTATTTCTATTAACATGTATTGACAAAAAGACACTAGAAAGTCATTTTCTGTTTTGTTCATGCAATATATTTATTCCAATCATTCCCTGAAACTTCAATTTCCACTTCAAATATAAGTACAGTAGACTCTGCATACTAACTAGACGTCCAATATCCACAGGATCTGACTCTTATCATGGCCAACTTTTACTTATAATGTCAACAAAAATACTGCATTTTCTGTTATTATTTTATTCTGTTAAGATTGGTTTGAGTTATACCTAAATTTGATACATAATAATAATGAATGAATGAAGTATTTATAAAGAGCCAAAATGATACATGCATCCTCTAAGGCGCTGATGTCCAAGAAGGGATAATCTAATTCAAGATGGAGTCCCTGTCCAATAGGGGAGAGGACTAGGTGTATTGAGGGGGACAGACCAGCCTGAATAGAAAATCTTCGACTTTTGTCTCAACCCAGTGACACTATCTTAGAGCTTGAAGGAGGTTGTTCAATAAGTAGGAGCAACTACTGCATAAGTGTGCATCCCCATACAATCGTTGGGTCTGATTGACAAAACTAAAAGGTGGTTGCCCTGTGTGAGGTCTCTATGCTTGATGAGAGATGAAAGATATGGAGGTTGGTTCAAATAGATTGCTTTATATGTGAAAAGACTGTATTTAAACGGTATGTGATACTCAATGGTGAGCCAGTGTAGGTTATTTAAGAATGGTGTAATGTGACTGAACCTGTTTAAACTAAACACAATGCAGCATAGGGTGTTCTAAATTCACTAAAGTCTACCAGTGCTCACCTTTGTTCTGTGATAATGCATGCAGTTGCAGTAGTCCAGGTGACTACTGACCAAAGCATTAGCTACCATTATTGTTGTCACATGAGTGAGATACATATAGACTGTACAAAGTTCCCTGAGATGGTAATAGCACATAACAAACATTGACAACATGTCTACAAATTAAATTATCTGCATCTAGGGTGTCACCAAGGATTTTACTGACTTGCATGTTTTCTGGACAGTATTCAGGAGATTTATAGGGAGTTATGACTTCAAGGAATTTGTTACTGGATCTTCACCGATCAGCATGAATTTGGTTTTGACAAGATTGAGCTTTAGCTTAGTGTTGCCCATCCACACATGGACAGCCTCAAGACAGTCAGCAAGTTCAGTAATACTATAACCAAAATTCTTTTAATTAAGATCCAAGAATCCAGGCATATTTCTGTGTCATCAGCATAATAAATGATGAAAGACATTGAATTAGGTATATTTTTCATTGAGAGTAGTATATAGGGTGAAGAGGAGTGGTCCTCAGACTGAACCATCAAGGACCCCATGCGTGCATGGGGGAGTTGAAAAGCATCAGAGAAGTGTCCATCTATTTTAATCATCTATTTTCTTAAATCGGGGTATGACTTTATTCAACGGAGCAACACACCATCAATTCCATACCAGTGTTTCAGGCAGCCAAAGAGGACAAAATGAGCTATGGTGCCAAATGCTACGGACGAGTTAATAAGCACAAATCCAACAGCATTACCCATAGACACAAGTCTGTTCTTGAGGGGGCCTGGCTCAGGGGGGTCAGCATCCGCAGACATTAATCCTATCTACATTTCTAAATGTTGTCTACAAAATAGTTGCCAAAAGTGTTTGCTCCTCTCGTGAAACGTATGCAGCCTGGGAATGCTGGTGTAATGGAGTTCCAATAGACTTTGGGGTTTATTCTGTTTCTACTTATAAAGAGGACTTGTTTTTGTTTCCAATGCACCATAAATGCCCTGTGATTACATGTGTTGCAGTTAGTGACAGGTTTGTTGTTCGATGTCAGTTGACACAAACCGCTCCTTGGTGTTCAGTATATTAACTAATTGGTCTTGAATATGTCAATTACAACATTGTTTCCAGGAACTCCCAAAGCAGTATTTTGAAAAACCTGTTATTATCTATAACCACATATAAATCTCAGTGTGTATGCTTTGAAAAAATCTTTTGAGATATTTAAGTCAATTTAATCGCCCTTTAGTAATTCCATTGTTAAGTTGTAATAATTTTCAATATCTTTTGTATATATCAGAATATTATTTTAGGTATATAAGTAATAGCCATAATATGTTACATGTCAGGGTGTAAAGCAATATTTAAATGTTGACTGACTTGCCAAGCTAAGTGGGAGTTTGTTGATGATTTTAAAATTGCATTCCAGTCCTCACTTTGAGCAATTTATTCTGTATACACTAAATAAGAATCTGCCTCCAGGCTTCATGTGTTCATATCAGTTAACTGAGCAAGTGTATAAGTGTAGTTTCTGGAGTACTTACAACTCTATGAAAACACAATTCTGGTCATGAATCTTGTTGGTTATAAAATACCACAAAAAACAACCTTTTCATTTCTATAGTTTCAGTTTTGTAAATTATTCCTGCTGAAGGACTAATAAAAACAATGTCAGGTAAAGTATAATCCTACATCGGTAACCAAAGACAATTACCAGAGTCCATTGTATTGAAAAAAAAACTTTATAAAGAAACTGCTTTTGGGCAGTGATATTGGGCTGTATTGTGCAACACAGAATCAATTTAATTGCAGAAACATTCTAATCCACTGGTGGGGTTATGTGTTCCTAAAAGATTTTATTGTGTTTGATAGACTAATTTATACAATACCAAATATTGCTGTAAATGTTCTATAAGGCACTGATTTCTAAGAAGACACCTTCCAATAGCAAAGACGTCAATATCAAATACAGCTTTCACAGTCCGAGAGACATTTATGGTGGCAAGAAGGCAAGTCTGAAAAGATGAGTCTTTGGTTTGTTTCTGAAAGAAACAGCGGTTGTTTGTGACCTGACTTCTAGTGGTAATCAATGTCACGCAGATATTGCTGCAAGAGCAAAACCCAGGCTACCAACTTGTTTGTTGGTATAGACACTAGAAACTAACAATCTGTTGCCATGACTGAGTAGCCTGCAGTTTACTGTTGCAGACAGATAAGGAGGCTGACTGAAGCCTAGAGACATAATACTAAATGGTTGTACTTGAAAGGGAATGATATGCTATTTAATATGGAAATTTGGTGGAAAAGATGTAACCTTTATTTGGTACCAGAATAGATTTAATCCAGGATCTGGGCTTTTTCCACCACTAGACCACTGTGGCTTCTGCATAAAGTGATGAAGAGTATTTGGGAAAAGGTTGACATGAAACTTTGAAATACATGAATCTACAGCTACGTTGTATTGTACATGTTGCGTGATCAAATGCATAAGTGTGGATATATTTCAGTGATTCTAATACAGAATAGTAAACAGGTACTTAGGTTACTGAATGCTTTAACAGCTGGAGTTAAAGTTTGACAAGTCAGCAAGGGTTGGTAATTCCCACACATTGTCATAAACTGGGTTTGAACCCACAATCACATAGATGAGAGCCACATAGTATCATTTACAAGAGGTCCTCGGTGGTCTAGTAGTTAGCACGTTTGGCATCTGATCACAGGCTGTTAACGTTTGGGTGGGTTTGACTCCCTCAAGTGGTAATACAGAGGGCCTGTCCCAATATGACCCTGCCTAAAACCCCCCAAAAAACCTTAACCCTTTATTACCATTAGCCAAACATTAGGCCACTTAGAGGTACTCAATAAACACTAAGAAACAGTTCTAAAAATATTTTAAAATGACAGCAGTCAAATAAAGAGATCTCATGCTTTCATTTGTGCTTAATAGGTGTAATACAACCTCAGTTTACAACATTTCTTGAATATTGTATCCAAAAACCTTCTTGGGATGCAAGTTTCCTATGCAGTTTAATCAGTTGCTATTTAACCCAATAACTACAAGGTTTGTTGCTGGAATTAAGTGCCATTACAAGCTAAATAGCTCAGTCTGGCAGTCCCAGTCCACTGCAGAGGGTATGACTTTAATGCATACAGTAAACTATATAGGCCTAGAACTGGTGTGAGTAGAATTAAGGTGCAGTAGGAACCAATATTAACATCCCTACACTGGAAAAGCAGTACAAATATGCAGATGAAAGTGAAACTTAGCCATAGAAGGAATATGGAGATTGTATATTAGGATTGTGTTCAGGAAAAGTGGATTAAAAAGTAACCTTAAACTTTCAGCTATAAGGAGGGCAAAAATGCTATTCTTTTCTGTTAAAGGTCACATACTTGTGTTTCACACATGACCGTTTACATGATTTTGAGATTTGTATATCAGCTGACACTGTAGCTCACATGTTGTCATTTGTTTGTATCTGTTTAAAGTGTGTTACACTCTGAGTCATCTCTGTGTGAATAAAATCTTTGGAAATAATTGAGGAATATGTCCTAATTTTTAATGTGTATATAAGAAGAGCAATGAAAACCAGTCAGTAGTGATCATGTCTGGTAGAACAACCACTTTTGAGCCTGGGTGGCATACACTAAGACCTATCTCTGTTTTTGCAAGATTTGTCCACCTTGGAGATGACCTCCCAGTGTATCACCGAGTACCAAAATGTAAAGGTGTGGCTTATGAATGCTGAATTTAAAATAAAATGTTCAATTTTTATCAACAAATACCAGAGTTATAATGCTGATATGCAAAAATAAATTACTCTAATTTAGTTTTAATGGTAGTTTGTTCTTTTAAGTTTTTGAAAAATTTTTGTACTGAGCATTAACGTGTTCAGAAATAACTTGAGAAAATCTCTATATAAAATAAAAGGTTTTGTGACCAAATATATGACATGAGATTAATTAAGTTTAAAGATTAAAACTGAAATTTAGATGATATAATTTTGTTTGCACTTTGAAAATAGTCAGTGTCATAAAAAACACAAAGAGTGTTATTGGTCATTTATTTTGCTTGGTGCTTTGTGAAACCCCAGCTACAGTTTTATGTGATGAAAACCCCTTATTTGGCATTTTAATACTTCCGTTCAGTCAGGCAACAGTGCAATGCACAATACCGGCTTTTGTTTGGGATTTAATGTTCCAAAGATAATTTTCCAGAGATTATGTCTAAAACAGGGTTCACTCATTGTCAAGGAGGCTCCAGGGATTTGGAAGAGTGCAACTTGTGTGCAGAATAGAGTTTAGAGTGTTGAAGGACACTGGGATAAAATCTGCTTCATTTACTTGAGCCAGTGCCATAAATAATCATTCCAGGGTGAACTTAGTTATATATGTTGAGTAACTGAAAGAGAAACTTCTTACTCTTAACACTGAGATTAACTTACTTGTGTTAGTACTGTTCAATTTATTATTACACGTTGAAGATGTTAATGTGTTACTCATCTTACAGAGACTTTCTACACAGAATCATTGTGCTTATACTGTTTGAAAGGCAGTAATGATAATATAAACAGTAGATATAATTGTACTGTGTAAATGCACATATCTAGACTAAATATTGTGATGTGCAAAAGAAAAATAGCCACAAGTAGCATCAGCTAAATTAAGCTGTTAAAATCAAAAGTAAAATTCATGAGATAAATTACTTGTTTCCACACTTTTTCTGATCAGAGGTTAATAGAAGACAATTGTAGCAGTTCCAAAAAATTAAGTCGAAGTTCAAGTTTTGTAATCTTGGCTGTAAACTTAACCAGTTGTAATGCACCTCTTCCATGAAAAAAAATCATAAATAATAAATAAGGTATATTCAGCACACACAGTTGTGGTTTATTGAGATGTACATGCAGTTTTTTCCTGCCTCAATTAGGAAAGGTAACCTTATATATTTGTCTCATCTTAAGATGACCTTTTTAATCTTAGCACCACAAATACTGCTAAAATTCAGTACCAGCAACGTTATGTTGCCTTGTGCTACAAATAATTATTTAGCTGTATAACCTGCTTTGAATGAGACAGTATTTATTAATGCTCGACGAGAGGAGAGGGGTATTGTGATCAGTTTCGTCTGTCTTTCTGTCATTCTGTCTGTGCACCATTTTACTGTATAACTCAAAAACTGTAACACTAATTGAGCTCAAATTTGGTGGACATATATTTCATGGATTTCTCCGAATTTGGTCTAATTTGATCAAAAATTAAAGTCAGGAGAGAGTTTTTCTTATTTCTAATTGGGTATATACAGTGAAATCTGCTTCTCTTCATCACATATGTAAATAAATCAGTATCATGACAGGATTTCTTCCCAACAAATTTTTGTCCAATCAGTATTGAACTCTCTTGTGACGTAGACAATGTTTAGTACGTCCTTATTATGTCATTTCATTCATTATTTCTTTGCAGGGATATTTGTCACTACTAGCAATACTACTGGCCAGAAGAGACTGCAAATGAGAATGGGTTTTGCAAGCATTTTGCATCAAAGTATTTTGTTCACTGTCTTCCTGCACAGTTAAAACGATAATAGATGGGGGCTAATAAAACACTTTATAACATTCGCAACTCGGGTCACATCCAGTCGAGCGTTCTGTTCTGTCTCAGTGCATCTTGTTGTGGGCATATCTTTGAAAATTATCTACATTTTTCTACTGGCTGTTTCTCATAGGTGGAAGGTTGAATCTCTTCATAGGTGATATGTCTAACAGATATACATGTCCTCTACAACCTTGCAGACATTTGACCTTGAAGCTCTTAATTCAAGGTCATCCATGGAGTGCCAAAGTAATCCACATAGCGGACTTTTAAAGTGCCTACATCTCCCTTATTATTGGTCCTAGAGGTTTGCAATGTGAAACCAACCTATAGGAAATCATGTGCTGGGAATCTTCTGGTGTGGTCAGATTTGACCTTGGGCCCCTCATTCAAGGTCAAACGAGGATAGCCAAACTTAAAACTTATAACTCGCTTATTATTGATCCTAGAGGTTTGGGATGGTAAACTAACATATAGGAAATCATGGGCTAGGAATCTATTGGTCTGGACGGATTTAACCGTGGGCCCCTCCGTCAAGGTTAAACAAGGATAGCCAAACTTAAAAGTGCTTATAACTCGCTTATTATTGGTCCTAGAGGTTTTGGATTGTAAACCAACATATAGGAAATCATGGGCTGAGAATCTTCTGGTGTGGACGGATTTGACCTTGGGCCCCACCTTCAAGGTCAAACGAGGATAGCAAAAATTAAAAGTGCTTATAACTCGCTTATTATTGATCCTAGAGGTTTGGGATGGTAAACCAACATATAGGAAATCATGGGCTGGGAATCTTCTGGTGTGTTCAGATTTGACCTTGGTCCCCTCCTTCAAGGTCAAACGAGGATAGCCAAAGTTAACAGTGCTTATCACTTGCTTATTATTGGTCCTAGAGGTTTGCAATGTGAAACCAACTTGTAGGAAGTCATGGGCTGGGAATCTTTTGATGTGGTCAGATTTGACCTTGGACCCCTCCTTCAAGGTCAAACAAGGATAGCTAAAGTACAAAGTGCTTATAACTCACTTATTATTGATGCTAGTGGTTTACAATGTGAAACCAACTCATAGGAAATCTTGGGCTTGGAATCTGATGTTAGATTTGTTGTTTGGGCCCTCCTTCAAGGTCAAATGATGGTTCACTGGCTTTGGTGAGTTGTCTTTCTGGTGGATACAAATTTGCATTGGTTCTCCATTTTATTGCGAAAAATACACTTACCATTTCCTGACCATTGCTATATGTTGGTGCCATCCAACTCACTGGCCAACGTTGAGAAACGTTTTAAGATACCTTAAGAGGCCAGTGAGTGAGTGTGAACTAGCATGTCCCCCTAGTGGTCATGTGACCACGCTAGTAAACAACCTTCATTATTTTTGTTGGCCATCCCAGAGTGTGGACGTATTTATTTTCTATTGGGATTTTTATTAAGTTTGATGGTTTTTTGTGGCTTTTTGAGTTCTGTGGTAAGACATCTGTGTTGACAATGTCTTCTCAGGACGAAATTAAAAAAGCACAGAGGGAAAGTGCTTTTGTGGCCATTTTATGGTGGATTGAGCGCCACTATTTGTAAGATGGCGGCATTGATGTTTCGTTGTTGGATGAAGAGGATTCCTCTATTCAGAATTCAATTTTTCCTTCAAAAGGCTTGTGTTACATGAGGATGAGCCAAGTTCTTTTATTTTTATATTTTTTGTCCACTAGATTGAAGATTTACAACAATATACACTGAAACTGTCGGCAGTCTTACTAGCTCCGGCAGGGACAGTTTACAGGTTGCTAGGCAACCAAGGAAGTCGCCATGAAAGACAATTCGATTGTTATAAACCTGTTCACACGTCGGGTTCATTTAGCCGGGAGTTTGGTAGCAAATATCTCACCACGTCATTCTCTGCCGAAGGGGTGACCGGATGGAATCCCCTTTGGGGTCAGACATGCTCTTGGACAAGTTCCGAATGCAGATTTGATCTGTTTCTCCATTTATTTCTTCCGATGGACTTCAGTCGGAACTTTTCACGGAGGAAAATACCTGAATGACGTCATCCGAACACAATCGAGTTTCCATACCTCCTCAAAGGTCTGGAATCGGTTTGACAGATGACCGGAGTTGTGATTCATCTCAGCAATTGCCTTTTCAGTCTGTACTTTTTTACCGGTTTTTCTGCTGGAAACCGGCACCGGTACATATAACTAGTAGCCATTGTTAATTTATTATTCAAGAGTACATGTTCTCTGGTTCTCTGCAGCAGCTAGAGAGCATGTCAAATCTTGGATAAGAATTGGAAGTGGTCTAGCAGGACCTCTGGCAGGATTTCTTCAAGGATCTATAAGGATTACCTACTTCTCATAGAATATCAGCAATTTCTTGGTTTGTCACCAGAATATTTGCAATTACAGTCCTCAAAGATCCTGAATTTTTGCTCACCAGGAGTGTTTCAGATCTTTCAGTGCTCTAACATATCTCTTTAAATATTTTTAGTGGGATAAGGAGTGCATTTTTCACTGTTAATGAAGTTTTTTCTTGGTGGACACATGTCAGATGCCCCGAAAAACTTCATTTTGTAATCTCATGTTATGGGGATTCTTATGTTAGGAAGGGCCAAATCTGACATATGACTGGAAACGTCATAAAAGGCACTACAACATATACTTTTGTCCCTTTTATGACAATTCTTCCTCTTACTCTGTTCCTCAGATAGACATGGGGGAATTAGAAGTAATATAAGTTAGTAATGTTTTTAATGGAGTAATTGTTTAGGAGGAATGTATGTCCAGTTTCGCAGATATACAATTTCTTACTTGTTCAGACAGTAACAGGACTATTTTCATCCATTTTTTTCACGGAAGCAACAGTAGCAGGAAGTAGTTCTGATCCATATGCAGAAAACATTTGTGGACATAGGTTTTGAAGTGAAAAAAAAAAAAAAAAAAAAAAAAGGGCGAGAGACAACAGTTTGATAGGAGCTGTTTATGAAATGATAGACAAAAGGGCGATAACACCAGTAAGATGGGGATATCGCTGCAATTTTACAGTTTATCGGTTGTCATAAGCTGGGAAGAGATGGCTACCACCAATAGTTGAGGTCAGTTAAACAGGCCTTTACATGTACCTTAATTTCGCAATATTGGAATATTTGCTTTTGTTTCTAGTAAGTGAATGGAGGTATTTGTACCTTTCCTTACAGTGGCATTCTTTCGTAGCCGGATTCACGCGAATTTTTATCTTCACTTCAGTGTTGATGACAGATCACACCAGTTCATTGTCTCTTCGCTATGTCAGTACATGGTGAAACTGTGGGATCTATAAGAACGCATCATGTTTTACCAGTATATAGACCATTTCATTGCCTGGCTCTTTGAAATGGTTTATTTTCGGCTCTGCTGGTATCAAATGATAGTGAACCTGATGGCTGTAGTAGAAGGCATTCGGTGTCACCACTTTATATACATTTGGTACATGTCTAAAGCCAGGGTTGGATCATGATTTATTATATCAAGTTAAGTCCCAGTCTCAGGGTTTTTATTTTGAATTGCAGATTCTCCAGTTAATGGTTTCTAGGAAGCCATTTTTCTGGTTGGTGGCATGGCTTCATAGGATAAGACAAGGCCATTGGGTCATTTGGGTCAAGGCTATCTTCTAGAGTTCCAGAGATCTTGTGATATCCCAGTTTTTCTGTTCTCAGGTTCTCAGGGATCATCTTCAGTGGTGGACCGACTTTTCAAATTTGCAGGAGCTCCCATTACTTCATCAGAAGGAGCACAATCTCCTTCTGTTATTAGATGCTTTCTTTTAGGGTTGGGATGCACAATTATGGCATCAAACAGCCAGTGGTCTGTTGTATCATGAGGGGTCAAGACTCCACATTAACAGTGCTACTACCTTTAGAATCATTTGGAAGTCTGATTCGGATTCTAAATCTGTTGATTTCCACAGACAGTTCTTCAGTGGTTTCCTATCTGAACAGGTAGGGAGGTACCCACTTTCAGGAATGTGTTTCCTTATCTGAAGAATCATTCCTTGGACGAATGCGATGGGTTCAGATTCAGGCATATCACTTCCCAGGGTATACAAATGTTCTAACAAATTCTTTGTTCATGAGAGTCAAGGTGATTCAAATTGAATGTGTTTTGGATGACTTTTGAATCTTCTATTCTGATTCAGGTGTTCAATCAAATCTGTCTTTGATTACAATCACCAATGATGGATTTGTTTTGCAACTAGTTTGAACCACAAGCTTGTCTTTTTCAACTTTTCTTGGGATGGACTGGACAGTTTGTTTGGTCCTGTGACCTTGATTCTTCAGGTGATGCAGGTGAATCATTTGGCTTCTAAGGCTCCTTTGGTTTTTCAACCTGTAGTCATTCCTGTTTTGGAACCTTCTTTAGATCATGCTTTGGTGCAAGATAGGTTTCTTTGTCCAGTGAGAGCCTTGAGAGGTTATCTTGATAAGAAAAAGATCTCAGGAAAGGCAAGAAATTCTTTTTGTAGTTATTAAGAGGGGCTACTTCAAGATTTTGGTGCAGAATCATCTTGATTGCATCAGAGTGGCTAGGGATGTCTTATTTTTGTGATCTGGTGGATCTGTTCCACAAAGGTTTCCTTGTAGGTGAGTTCAATCATTATGCCATTGGTATCCAACAACCTGAATCTTAAGCTTCCAGTGTATGTGTTTCCTTGCCTTAGACTGTGGGGCTTGGGGAACAGATGCATTACTCGTTTCTTGGGAGGATCTGGACAGCTTTTTGTTTGTTCCAGTGGCTCGCATTCCTCAGGTGACTTAAGATGATCACCTACAGGTGCAGAATCATCATGATTGCACCAGGATAGCCAAGGATTCTTCAGGTGATTTAGAAGATGACCACCTTCAGGTGCAGGTTCATCATGATTGAATCATGATGGTCATGGTGGATGTTCTTGGTTGTGGGGCCTGGTAGATCTATCCACAAACCTCCATCTGAGGCTTCTTTGTGGTGAACATCTCAGATAATACTTTTCTACATGTAGCAAATTTCCTTAACTATTTCTTTAAGGAAAAGAATCTAAAGCTATCTACTATTGCTGGTTACAGAATAACAATTGTAGATTGCTTTACTTGAAGGGTAAGAAGTCTCCAGAACTCTTCAGTTGTATAGATTGTTGACATGTTTCTATAGAGACAATCCAGTAGCCAATAGGTTAAGCCTTCTTGTTTGGTCTCACCAGACAGCCTTTTGAGGAAGATTTCTTGGAGGTTATTAACTTTCACAACAATCTTTCTTTTGACTTTGGCTTCAGGCAAAGGAAGAAGGGTAATTTTGTTAGCATTGTCTTCCCTTACTTAAAAGGAGTATTGCTCACAAATGGCTCTGGCCATTTATTAGCCAAGAATCACTTGGCTTCGGATGGGCCTACTTCAGTTAAGCCGGTCAATATGCCAGCTCTCAATCACTGGGACAGCAGTTTTACTCAAGATAGATCTCTTTGTCTTGTGAGGTTTTGAAATACTTTTACTTGGGACAAAGGATTCAACGAGGAATTATTATGTTTTGTCTGTGCCTAGTTAGGAAGGCTTTACAGCAGATATTTTCAGGTCTAATATCTTATCTTGCTGTAAGCAGACTATCATTTTGACTGAGGAGAAGTCAATTTCTGACTCTAGCAGCAGCGAGTCAAAGCAAGAATCCTTAGGGTTTAGGATAGTGTTTCTGTATATGTATTTTTAGATGCATGTTACTGGAAACCATAACTTTTTTACCAATTTTCAGTCTCACCTGTTTGGTTTGCTTGTGGTCAGACTTTGATATTGTGTCCTACAGTTTGTTATCTTATAAGTATATGTGTGATACTTATATTGATACTTTAGTATGCGTTTGCATCTGTATGTCTGTCATACTATCTGTATTTTTATTAGGCAGAATTGTTGACTTCATTCAGACTTGGAATTACACAATATGCTGATGACACTTCCAATATTTGTGTCACCTGTGTGGGTGTTGGATGTTTGTCTAGATACAGCATTCAACTGTGGCAATAACTGTCAGTTTGGGAGAGCTTCAACTACATACTATGATTTAGGGGTCTATATGGTATGTGGTGACTGTTGGAAGTTTATATGTTGTTGTATGCATGTAAATTTCAATGTAAACTTCTCATAATGTTTTAGTTGTAGGCTAGGTAGTGAATCTCTGTAATGATTACTTCCTTCCTACAACAGCAACAACAACAACAACAAGGCTG
This sequence comes from Sabellastarte sp. h YS-2021, assembly GCA_964017235.1. Taxonomy (NCBI): domain Eukaryota; kingdom Metazoa; phylum Annelida; class Polychaeta; order Sabellida; family Sabellidae; genus Sabellastarte; species Sabellastarte sp. h YS-2021. The sequence continues at coordinate 74,754,018 of OZ024928.1, read as the reverse complement.
TGTTGTTTTGTAGTGCTCAACAGTTCCACTGCCTCATTTGGGAGGTGAGTTTGGATCTGAATGCCTATAGGATTGTGCTGTGTATGATAGCTGTGCAGAGTGGTGTACTGGGTCTTTAAATTCTAGTACTGCCCTCCTTCCATGAAGGCTGCATTCAGCAATGGTCAGGAAATGGTAAGTGTATTTTTCGCAATAAAATTGAAAAATTTTGTTGTAATTTTAAATTTTATTAGATAAATACTTACCATTTCCTGACCAGGATAGTCCCCCCCAGCCTCCCCGCAGATTCAGTACTAGGGGAGTATTTTCTGCAACAAAAATAATGAAGGTTGTTTACTAGCGTGGTCACATGACCACTAGGGGGACATGCTAGTTCACACTCACTCACTGGCCTCTTAAGGTATCTTAAAACGTTTCTCAACGTTGGCCAGTGAGTTGGATGGCACCAACATATAGCAATGGTCAGGAAATGGTAAGTATTTATCTAATAAAAATTAAAATTACAACAAAATTTTTCAAATGTGTAGGTCTAGTTTTCAAATTGCTGTTCACATTCAGGAAAACTATCAAAATGTAAGAAGATTTTTATCATGTGTACACTCCTCTGAGCACCAAAACTATGATAAAAAAACTTAACAAGCAAATTTGTACAATAACCTTTATGCGATTAAATGAAGAAAAGGAATCATTTCTAGAACAGTTGTAATTTTTCAAATAATCTTATTTGTCGTCAATGTTTTGCTTGTATTAAACTGAAACCACTTTCAAAGGTAAGGGTTGTAATCAAATCACATTAAGTTTAATTGCAATAACATTTTTCACAATGTTTAGATTGAGTACTATAAATTACAAAAAAGAAAAACTGCTACAATTATAACAATTTAAAAGTCAACTATTGTAGTAAAACAAACATTCTTGAATCCTATGATTTCATGATCTCAAGGAAATGAGTCATATATTTGAACAAATACTACAGACTCTAGGATGTTCAATGTCCACAGTAATTGGTTCTAGTTGTGGCTAACTGTAGCATATGCATGGAAAAAAATATTGTAATTTTTTATGTCAGAACTTCAAAAACTGTTGCACAAGTTTTGGTTCTACTAAAACAGTTAGTCTGTTGCACATATAATTTACACATCATGAAGAACCAATGGAAAGGTCAGATTTTGTTACTGGAGAAGTCACTGGATATTAAGTACCTGTAAGTAATCAGGACTGGTATGTTTTTATGGGAGGGGTATCAAAACCAAATATCGCCTTACATGGAGCATTTCCTGTCCATTAAGTATCTTCTTGCTGTGAAATTCTGTCATGTCTCAACAATATTTTTTATTGTCCAATGAACTGCCTGGTGTTTCATGATCATCAAAGGAGAAAACCCTGCAGACACACAAATATAGATGGTGAAATCTACCCAGTACCATGCAGTTCTAAAATACTGCCTGGGTTCTATACTTGCCTGTTTTTACAACTTTGGTAACACCTGAATTGAATTAACACTAGAAAAAGTGGGAAATAACTAACACCTTGGCCATATTTTGGGAAAGTACTGCATAATTTGTAATGAAGTTATGTGAATATAAAAATATCACAAAAATAGTACTTTGTATCAAGAGCCTTAAAGTAAAGTTAATAACATACATGTTTTAGAGACCAATAAAAAGTCCTAAAATAAAAAGGAACTAAAAAATAAATATAAAAGGAACTAAAATATACATATCTTTTAACCCCATACCCTTTAAAGGCTGCACGGGTATTGTTTTCAGCCATGGTGTCTAGCTGGGCAGGCAGTTGGGCTGGTGGCTGGCGGGTACAATAATCTTGCCGGGCTGTATCTCAGGAACCATAAGGTGTAAAAAGTTGATACCTGGAAGGGACCTTGGCTGGGTGGGTGCAGCATTATGGTGTGACCTTGATTTGACTGTTGACCTTTACCATAGTGGCTTTGACCTTTAAAGTCTTATCTGGGCTATAACCCACAAACTGTGAGGTGTAGAATGTTGATATTTTGTAGGATTATTGATTGGAGCATGTAGGTGTGTAATGTTATGATGTGACTTTCGTGTAATACTTGTCTCTTGCATTGCCAAAATGTTTTTCTTCTGTCATATTTGAAACATGTGTCTGTCACAAAGATATATGGTTTGCTGCAACTAGTTATTATATATACTTTTACCTAATCATACTATTTCCTTTGACGGCTAGAGTTCAATTAAAAAATTTACAGCTTCATAACTTTTAGTTTTTTAATTAATGCAGTCATCTGTTTATTGAATTGCATTGTTTTGGTACTTTGTCTTTACATATATATTTGCTCTCTTATATCTTACTGGAATTTGAATTTCTTCCTTGTTGGGGTCAGATTTTGTGAAAATACAACATCTGGGCTTGTAAGAACAGCTATTAATATTTTGTTTGCACTTAAGAATATTGTCACTTGAATGGATTCTGGTGATGTTTTAGATGCATAAAGGTAGTGCTAGCTGAACTGGTGACTACTTAAACTCGCAGAATTTCCATTAAACTATGCTTTGAAATCAGGCTGCAAATATCTTATCACGCCCTTACACGAAACAGTATATGGAGAATATACTTAATGGAATGATAAAAAATTGTGAAAAAAAACTTTGTATATAAGACAATGGAATGAAAGTATGAAGAAGTGCCTAACAGCATGCAAAGGTAATTGAACTGAAAATGTGGTTTTAATGACAATGAAAAAAGTTTTAGTGTATGGGTCTACAATCATTATGTGGGTGATTTATTGGCTAATGCAACTGTACTGAGTCAATAACGTGAATTTCAAATTTTTTTTTTTTTTTTTTTTTTTTTTTTTTTTTTTATATATTTATTTTTCTTTTTGCTGTATATGTACAATGTTTCCATACTCACAAAAAAAAATAACAAGAGAAAAAAAAAAAAAAAAAATAAACATTCAGGAGTAGAGCATACATAATCTACAGGTTGTTATAAAAAATATATACTTAAGAAGGGGCATTATTATCGTTTGCTAATTACAGATTACAGATTTTTGGAAATGGCAACAGTGATTTTAGGACAATTAGGAGACTTTTGTTTCACATGACCAGGAATACTCATTTTTTCAAAGTTTAGAAATTAATTAAACAAAATCAAAGATTTTTTTCCAAACCACCCATTTTTCTTGAAACGAGTTGGTCTTACCATTCAACGTAGATAAAGTTTCTTGCTCAGTGTACCTTTTATGAATTAGTTTTTGCAAGTGATAGATATTTAATTGGCCCAAGTCCTTTGCTTTGGTAAAAATATACTGTCTTGTTATAGTCAAAATGAAGTTTAATGGCCAGAAGTTGGGACCCTGTTCAGTATAACCTAATATTTTCATATTTTTAGTCAAGTTGATGTTAAGATTTATGCTTGATTTAATCCATGATATAACATTTTGCCAAAGGCTATGTGATTTTGTGCATTCAGAGAATAAATGGACAATTGTTTCTGAGTGCTCTTTACACAGTCTACACGTGTTTATATCAGAAACCTTTATTCTGAACAGAAGGTCTCGTACACCAAGGATTCTATGTAAAATACGGTACTGGAGCCATTTTAAGCTATTATCTTCTATTGAATGGAAACATATTCTGTAACGTATTCCCCATGAAATTTCATCGGGTTCCATATTTAAGTCTGAGTTCCACTTTATTTCATTTTGAGATGAAATATTATGATTTTGTTGGAATACTTGATAGATTGTTCTACTGCCACATGACTTCAACAAAGGTCTAAGATAAACTGGTATATGTGGCCTGGGAAAGTTATATATGGTTCCGTTACCTGTCTTATCAATAAACTTTTTGACAAGCGTTCGAATTGTTATGTAATTCAAAAAGTTTGGTGAAAATCCATATTGATGTTTTATCTCTTCAATCGAAATAATACTGCCATCAGGGTTTATAATGTCTCCAATTACATGTACCCCATTTGAAAACCAGTCACTCAAGTAAAGTTTTTCTGTGCCAACCGGTTTATTTAGCCAGATACTGGAGCACATTATATCATAATTTGTTTTAATTTTTGTATTAAGGCAGAGGCTGTTATAGTAGCTAAATACTATCTTCCAAAAGGGATTTAGTTTTGATAAGGCTGATAGGCACCACTGACTTCCTAATGAGGTAAATTTAGATATATTGATGTCTTTTAATACAAGTTTTAGCCAGGGTTTGCTGTCTTGTCTGAAAAATCCTTTTAACCAATTAATTTTTAATGATTTTTCAAATTGGAATATATTTACCATTTTTAAACCACCATTTATTATGGTTGTGCAAAGTTTGTCCCTACTGACTTTATCAGGTTTCCCATCCCATATATAATTGAAAAGCAGCTTGTGTAGTGTATTTAAAATTTCTAATGGGGTTGGGATATTTGAATTTCAAATTTGCTAAACAATTAAATAATCAATATTTTAGATTTATATACACTAATTTCTATGAATGTAAATTGAAGAGTTTAAAAAAGACAACAAATTAGCTTGTTTGACATTTTGTTGAAAATCACTTCAGGAACAAAGTTGTATTTATTGTTTGGTAATTCCTTGAAGTTAAATGACAAATGCATGCATATATGGTCCATATATCAGAGCTTTAGTAAGCATATGGCTTAACAAAGGTATTTTACGAGATCTTCCACCTCAAATACCCTAAGCCTTGCATAAGCAGAGTAAACAGAGATGCAGTTACAACAGTAATCATGCAAGGGTTCCTAATTATGATAAAGTGACACAATTGTCTCAGCACAACATTGTGTGACCTGCCGAAAAGGGTAAAAATCCATATGTTCTTTGCCTGAAATCTCTTGAGTGTTTTCAAGCGACTTGTCCATTCCTGTTTTCGGTCAACCAAATGGCATTGTAATTTTGACAGAGCAGTTCCTCATTACTGTGTGTCAAGTGAATGCTGTATTAAGCTGTTTTGGCACTGAATCTATTCAGAGTTTTCTTGCTTTCAGCTTTGGCATTTGTATCATGTGTCTTAGGCTTTTCGGTCCCTGATACAAGTTTCATACATGTGTCATAGAAAACAACAAATAAAGAAAAATTTTTAGCCTGTATGGTTGCCAAAAAGGATGTGCTGAGCTTTTATTATTTGGCCCCTAATTATAAAAACTCACATAAGGATGTTCTAATGTCAACTATAACCTACCTTTTATTAGGTTGCATAAATATCTACTGACAAGAAAAATTGCAAATACATTGTATCTCAAAAATAAATTTCCTTATGTGGAACATGGGTATTATTGAACATCAGAGAATGACATATATTTTGGTAACTTGACTAAAGGTAGAGAGAATCAGTTCAAAGTTGCGACCGGGGCTGAGAATTGAACCAGTAAGCTGAGAGTTGAGTGTTTTACTCACTTTACCACTGTTCCCTGGAACTTTAGCCTAAAGAAACTGGTCTGAGATCTAACACCATTTAGAAAAGGTTTAGAGTTCTCAATTGTTTGATCACAATGTATATTCAAGGAAGGTCATCTGGAACGACTGCCATTAATAGTGAGCCTTTTGAAAAAGTCTTGTTGAAGGACGCTTACATATGAATATTTCAAAACACAAGGGATTTTTTAATCTTTTTGTGCCATACAAATTACGCTGGCTTGTTGTTTTTTCTGACACATATACTAAATTAAATGTGGTTAGTAAGTACTCCTACACATATTCACATTTACATGTTTTATTTTAATTTATCAGTGACATTTCACTAAACACATGAATTAGAAGATATACAGTGTGATGTTGACACTTTTAATCTTACTACTTTCAGTAGATAAGGTTTTATTAAACCTATAACTTTTTAAGTGGAAGACACAAAGTTTGCATGTTGCTTCCCTGAGGTACATATTGGTGGGGTGGAAGCCATTAACAATAGCATTATAACTCATCTATGCATGTAAACACTTGACTCTCTCCTCTTGGATTCACTGAGAGGCTATGTTGTTCTGACCATATTTGTTGATGGTGTTGTATTTATTTATTTTGTGTATTACATCACTCCTAGTACCGTTTTGGTAAAACTGTGATAGATATTTGGAAGGGCAGAGGAAAACAGTACATACAGTTGGTCAAGGTTCTGTACTGTAAACTGCTGACCAATGGCAAGCAGCTACCAGCTTTCCCACGTGAGGTCAGGCCGGGATTCAAACTCTGATCTAAAGAGATGGGAATCGAGTGTGTCACCACCGCACCACCGTTGCCTCTAAAGGTGTTGTAAAACAAAACTTGGAGAAATATAATAAAGAGTTTCTCCTGTAAAAAAAAGTTTTGGAAAAGCCTAAGTTGTTGCATATAAAAACAAACTTTCCAGGGCTTCAGTATTAGGAAGGTGAAGTTGTTGTTGAGCTGGAAGCTAATGGAACACAGCACAAGAACTGAATGTTTACCTTGTTTTTAGAAAATGAAAATATCATGTGATACCAAACTGGTTTTGAATGTCTCTGTGGTGCCTTTTTGATATCCCTGACAAGAAGATTTACCAAGTACCAAAATGGATAGAATATAATATAAATGTCTCTTCAGTGACTCCTTCCCTCAGATTTTCATTGTCTTTTTTCCTTCTCGCTCCTTTTCTTCCTGCAGTTCATGTAAATTTGTTTTCATATGAAACTTTTTAAAACATCCATGGTGCATAATTCCTGTTATAAATAACATTTTTTTCTCATATAGCAGCTAAAAGAATCATTGGAATAATTATTTATATTTTGGAAGGCAGAAACTCTTTTGTTTGAGCTATGGGTTTACTCTTGGCCAGATGATTGCAGTTTAAGTGCTATTTATGTTGATGATACCCGATCTGTTGTGTCTTCTTTACTCTATTCTTGCTTGCTTTGCTGCTCAGTATTCCCCTTTATAGCTGGCTTGGCATCTGGGAAGGAATAACACTGATTGGGGGTGAACAGTTGTATCTGTATTAATGCATACAAAAAAGAGAATAATCTCCCCCACCTCTCCAGAGGAAAAAGGAAAGGCACCTCAAAAGATAAATGTTTTGGAACACTTCAGGATAAAAACAATTACCCACTGTCCGTCTACGGAAAATGAGAGATTGAGAGCCAGACTAATCCTCCTTTTGGGATGGGTTTGTTATGTATCACTGATTTTTTTAAACATAAAGACACTATAAAAGTAAATGAGATTCTAGATGGAAATTAAAACGGATATGAGCAGCTTAATACCTTGCCCAAACATTTTTCATGGAGTTTATATGGGAAAAACATAATTTAAGCGCAGTTCAGAAATTGTTTTGTGTTTTTAGGCAATGTCTTTTGTATCTAGAGGTCATGAGAACTTGTAGGATATTGACTTTTCTTATGTCTAGAGAAGTATTCTTGGAATATCTGAGCATAAATATACTGTCATTTAATGAACTTGACAATGTGTTCTTGTTCACAAGGGCCATTTATAGAGTACCTATATAAATACAAACTATATACACATAAAATTATACCATACACCAATAAAGGGTTTTTAAAAAAATTATTTCTGGTTTTTAGCACAGACATAATAACTCTTATATCTTTAATGTTTTTGTAACTGTTAAACTATCAGTGGCAGGGCTGATTCTGTTGTACTGGAGAGTTGGAGAATGTAAATAACTTTTGTATCTTTGACATTTTTAACCCCAACCCATAAAGGCTGGGGTTGTAGTCGTCCCCTGTGCCGTCCAGGCGGTGGCAGGCATAAATCTTGTGGATGTTTCACAGTGTACACCCATGCACGTATTTTTCCCAAATTTTCAGGATATGTTTATCCCATGTGGATCTAGGGCTGATTAGGTTTTGGGGGTATCTAGCAACAACTGTTGACACGGCAACATTTTAAAGATTTTTGGGTCTTAAAGTTTGTGGGTGTTCCAAAATCTAAACCAATGCACAGATTTTCACTCAATTTTCAGGATATGTTACCTGAAAGAGGATCTAGGGCTAATTAGGCTTTAGGGAGTATCTGGCAACAACTGTTGCCATGGTAACACTTAAAATATTTTTGGGTTTTAACATTTGTGGGTCTTCCACTGCCTAAACCATTGCATGTTATTTTCACCAAATTTTCAGGATATGTTAACTGAAACAGGATTTAGAGCTGATTAGGTTTTGGAGAGTATCTGGCAACACCTGTTGCCATAAGAATGCTTTAATTACTTTTCAGTCTTAAACTTCTTATTGAAAAAGGGGTGCTTTGCATTTTTATCTCCTACCTGCCAAAGCCAGGGTTGGGAGATTATGAAATGCCTTCCATGCGTGTGGGGGTGGGTGGGCGTGTGTGTGTGTGTGTGGTGTGTGCTTTTGTCATCAACCTTTATATCCCATTCAGTTATGAAGATATCTTCACCAAAGTTGCAAAGAATGTTTATGGCTGTGAATACATGTCTGTGAAAAATTTTGTACTCAATTTAAAAAACACAACATGGTCACCATAGCGATTGTTTGAAAATTATTGATATGTTCTAAAGTTTAAAATATTGCAACTGGCTGTGTCAGATTTGCAAAATGTAAATGGCTAGGAAACCTTGCCTGAGAGTAATTTTGGTCTTGTTGTGAAAACAAAATGGCCAACATATCACATCTTTAATGTCAAATTGTTGGGGGTATCAAAAAGCCCTAATATCTCTCTTGTCATTGGTCCTAGGGGTTTGGAATGAGAAAACATCTTATTGAAAATCGTGGTCTGCAATTTTTTCCAGTGTCATATTTGACCTTTGAGTCCTGCTTCAAGGTCATGTAGGGTCATCATGCTAAAAGGGCCTTGCATCTCCCTTATAATTGCTTCTAGGGCTTCAAAATATGAAAACAAATTGTAAGAAATCATGGTCGTGGATTCTGTATACTTCTTACCAGTTCTCAATGTTGTTGCCCATTTAATTGTACCTGTAGGACGGGGTTCTTGCCTGCTCAGGCTGGCTATTTTTGTAACTGTGATACAATCGGTGGTAGGGCCAATTCTTTCTTACCATGGGGGGGGGGGGGGGGGGTGTATTTTGAGGATATGTTAGCAGATAGTTACCTTGACGATGCAGAAATATGCAGTTTATTGGGTATTTTTGACTTGATGTGATCACAGAAACCAAGCAATATCTTAGTTACCTTTTATTTGCAAAACAAAATGTGGACATGTGTACCATGTAAGCTCTATAAACATGTTTTATTTTAATGCATTGGCTGATGAAATTCAAATGTGCACTGATCCCCACAAAAGTAGTTTTTAAAACTGATTGCCTTCCAACTCAGGTATTGCATCTGAGATACATAGATTCAATTGCCACTTAAGAAACCTGTCTTAACATGACACATGCATGCATTTTTTATGTAATTTTTGGCCATATCATTGCAAAAGGATATGACTTTGTTAATAAAGCGGGGTTTGAGAAGTTTTTAGAGCCTTTGAGCAGATCTTTCTTTGGAATGTAGTAAGACCTTCTGACCTAATTGTTTTACAGTTCAATGAGTACATGTAGCTTGGGGGATTGGGATGATGTTTACAAAATCATAAGTGACATTGCAAGATCAAAAGAGTTTCAGCCATAGCTTCCCACAAATATGTAAGCAATAAGAGACTGCCAAGTAGTTGACAATATTTGAAAAAGAATTGCTATTACTTACTGGTGATTGCTGACTTGTCTTCTATACCTCATCATATACTGATAAGATTAGTCACAGTAAAATATGGCACTAAAACTTGATCACAAAAATTAATGCCTCATGGCATTTATAACTTATATAACAAAATGTTATGTCAAAGTTCTAAACAAAAGTGTTGAACAAAGTATGATCCTACCTTTCTGCGAAAAAGTTATTAGCAGTGTTGCATTTGAAGAAATGAAGCTAATTCATCCTTCAGTTATGATGCATCAGTGTGGTTTCTAGAAAAGGGAATTATTCATTGGCATGATTGCTCAATCTCAGCTAAGCTTAATTGCTTTTTATAGTGCTTCTTGGTCATAAAGAATTCTGTTCAGAAACATTTCTAAAAGTAAGAGGAATCCTTTTGGGGGATGCAGTCATAAAACTTACAGCAATCTCAATTATTGTATCCACCAGAAGCATTCGGTGGATACTTTGGTTTAACGTTCACTACACCGCCGCCGCTGCGCGTAGAGAGATTTTCGGCGTTAACACTCTAAGACGAAAACTACACCAGGTAGGTTCACCAAATTTGCAGGATATCTTTATTGGGGGGTAAGCTTCTCTGGGAAGGAAATTAGCCTCATTCTGAAAAAAAAGGTCGCCGCCACTTGCATGTCTTTGAAAATTATCTACATTTTTCTACTGGCTGTTTCTTATAGGTAGAAGGTTGAATGTCTTCATAGGTGATATGTATAACAGATATATATGACCTCTACAACCTTGGACCCCTGGTTAGATTTGACCCCTCCGTCGAGGTCATACGAGGATAGCCAAACTTAAAAGTGCTTATAACTCGCTTATTATTGGTCCTAGAGGTTTGCAATGTGAAACCACCTTATAGGAAATCATGGGCTGGGAATCTTTTGATGTGGTCAGATTTGACCTTGAACCCCTCCTTCAAGGTCAAACGAGGACAGCCAAACTTAAACGGGTTTATAACTCGCTTATTATTGGTCCTAGAGGTTTGCAATGTGAAACCAACTTGCAGGATATTGTGGACTGGGAATCTTCTGATGTCAGATTTGACCTTTGGCCCCTCCTTCAAGGTCAAACGATGGTTCACTGGCTTTGGTGAGTTGTCTTTCCGGTGGATACAGATTTGCATCAGTTCTCCGATGCGTAGGTCTAGTTCTTTCTAAAGTTCCATATTTTAAGATGTGTAATAATTTTAAAAGTAACCAGCCTTTCACCTTGGTGAATTGGGCCTTATCTAGCCATTTTTCTGTTTCTCCTGGGTAGCTCATTACAGTTGTATGGTATTAATAAAGAAATGTAATATCTGAACAAGTGTAGGAAGTAGGAAAAAAGACATTAAATTTCTAATTCATCTGAATGAATTTTGATAACTTGAGTACTGCTTTATAAATTTGTACCAAACTATATATGAGAGAACTACAATTTTATATCTAGTGAGAATTATTCATCTCCTGCCAGCCAAAGGTCTTGGTTGGGATATTCTAAAATGCCTTTTGTACATGTGTACATCTGTTGTCACATTTTTACATATTAAACCTTTATATCTCCTTGATTTATAAACTTTTAAGATATCTTCACCACATTTGCAGAGATGTTGGCCTCATTTTGAAAAAAACAAAATGATCACTACAGCCGATTGTTTGAAAATCATTAAAAATATAATACTTTATATATTGCATTTGGCTATGAAAACTTGCTTGTGAGTATATTTGGCCTCATTGTGAAAAAATGGCTGCTGTTTCACATCTTTAAAGTCAAATGGGGTCATCAAATTGAAGTCAAACTTAGTGTTTAACATCCTGTTCAACAGCCAGGGTCATATTGGGACAGGCCTCGACATTGCCACTTGTGGGAGTCGAACCCACACAGGTGAGAGCCACCAAAGACCATTGTCATATTAAAAAGACGTATCTCCTTTATTATTGGTTTTAGGGCTTAAAAATGTGAAAACATCTTATAAGAAGTCATGGCCCAGAAATCTTCCAAGTGTTAAATTTGGCCTGTGACCTCTGCTTCAAGGTTGATTTTAGTAAAAAAGGCCTTATATAATTCCCCTTATTATTGGTCCTAGGGCTTCATAATGTGAAAACATGGCCTGCAAAATTTTTTGCAGGTGTAGAATTTTACCTTTGGTTCAAGGTCAAGTACAGTCACACTAAAAGGGCCTTATTTTTCCCATAACATTGGTTCTATGGTTTCAAACTGTGGAAGACACTTATAAGGAATCAGGGCTTGTGAATCTCTTTCAGTTGTTGAATTTGACCTTTGACCCCTCCTTCATTGAGTTGGGTCATATTAAAAAAACTTCTCTCCTTCAGTGAGTTGGGTCATCCTGTTAAAAAGATCTTTGGCCTCCCTTGTTATTTATCCTCGAGCTTCCGACCCTGTTTCAAGGTCATACTACTTCTGCTTTTGTTTAATATTCACCAGGAGATAACCACTGCAGCAGTGGTCTTGTTTTGTTTTGATTGATTGGTGTTATGTTCATAATTACCAATACCTTGAATTTTCATTGAAATTTTACTTATTATAATTGTTTGGTTTGCAGAGTATAGTCAAACTTAAGGCTTCTTCAATAACTATTAAGGCTAATAATAAATACTTCTCAAAGCCTTTTTTGTGAACTGCCAACATTGATTGCACTTTAACCAACTTTATGTATCTGTGTAATGCACAGCACTTCAAGCCCTAAATATAATCTATTATGAAAAGAAACTGAGAAGAGTCTTGTTCACTTTTGATTGCAAAAGCATGCGAAAATTTTTAAAAGAAAATTTCTGAAACGTATTTGGTTACCCTAGATATGTAAGCTGTCAAAAATATAGCTCTTCAGTTTCTTTTTTCTTTCTGCAATCTGTTTTCAATGATGTACAGAGGAACTGTGGATGTGAGTTAGTGTAATGTGATTGGAATAATTTATTGTAGATTTGTTCACTGCAGACTGCTGAATTAAAGGAAATGACTGACATAGAAAATGTTAAATTTCAGGGACATATGCTAGAGCAACTAGGTTTCTTTGGAGCCTTTAAGTGGGACAGGGGCGGTTATTAATTTTGTGAAATTCAGTTAGACTGCTCTCTCTTTGTAGACCACACACACGCCCATATCTGTCAGTGAAAATTACATTTACTCAAACAGAATATCGCAAAACAAAGATAATCTTATAAACATCAATATTTTTATAAAAACAAAGATTATTTGAACCCCGGCTGTGTTCTGAAGTTTCAGAAAATTTCCATTTTACATGTAACATGGAAAGTTTTATCATGTCCCTCGAACACAATCATTATGTTTTGTAAATTGGAGACTTTACATTATACAAAAGGCCCAGTATGATAATTATAGGGTTTTACATCCGTTGTAGCAGCCAGGACTTTATATTATGTGGGTTCAAACAACAAATTAGTTCTCAACTATTTATCTTTAATTAAAACCAGATAAGGTCAAATATCAAGGATTTGTGTTTGACTTATACAGTGTGTACTATACATAGTAGGGATGGATTGGTAGGCCCGGTATCTCAGTATCGAGACCATTTTACTGAAATACCATGATGAGATTTTACAACCACCACTTCGCTAATAATAGTGTCAGCACATATAATGGAAGGAATAGTTAAAATATTAGAAACATACTTAAAATCTGAAGAAATTAAAAGTTTTTATCCCCATATTTTCATCGATTTGCAGACTTTTATAGTGAAATGTTGAGCAGAACTGCCATGTTTTGGTTACGACAATTTATAACCTAAATCTCACTTGTCAGCTCATATAATTGAAGGAAAACTTAAAAGATTGAGAACAAACAAGAAATATGAAGAAATTACAAGCTTTTATCTCATATTTTGTGCATTTGGCCACTTTTATTGTGATGTCGTGAAGATGAAACGTCCATGTTTGTTTGGTATGTACTAAAATGCGGAGTCCCGGAATCGGTGCGCTTTTGCATTGGTGACCTCCCGATCTACATATTTTTCATACCGACCCATCCCTAATACATAGTAACTGTATATTAACTGCAGTAGTACAGTCTTTATATAACTAGATTTACTAATTTAGAGTAAATCTGTTGGATAAATATGAGGCCAAAAAAATATTGTTTCACCTTGGGCCCATCTGAAGTAAACATAATAACACCTTGGGGCTCATTACTGGCAGAATAAACAGTTTACTTTCCAGGATATTGTCCATAAATAACTCACAGACTGTTTTTCTCTGAAGTAATTTTTTCTCCATTGGATGGTTAATTTCTCATTTTCTTTACGAGGACTGTGTTAACCTGTTGTGGGACTAGCATATGCACATTGATAATTTGTAAGCTTTTCACATGCTAAAAGACAAAGAAGGGTAGTCATTTGACATCATGCTTGATGATAATTTGATAATATCTGGATGATTCCGAACGTAGCTGTAAATTAAAGTTTAAAGTGAATGTTTTGGTGCTAACATTATTATTATTTTATTATCCAACTTGTTTTAACCAAATTTTAATGTCACTAATTCAAGACATTACGATTACTGTTGAAAATATCCAATTCAGTCTTTGCCATGTGGGGTATTCAACCTTAGGCTTACAGGGTACACAGAAATTTCTGTCAAATGTGCTGAATGGAACTGCAGGCACCAGTATTTCAAAGAGTGACCTGTAAACTTAAAAAGAGTGACCATAAACTTTGTACAAAAATATTCTGGTCATTTTAAAAATCAGTAGGTTTCCACATTTTGTTGTAAAACTGACCTGAAATAGCTCATTTTCTGTAAACTTTTTGAAAGAAAATCCTGGCATTTATGGTCATTTGTAAATTAAAAAGCATGCTTGTTAAAGATAAAAGTACATGTACATCTAGCACATTACACCTGACTGTTCAAATCTGGTATTATATCTGTGGTTAAAACTTTGGGACAATCCTATAACTACCTATTTTTGTATCTAGTGGACCCATAATATAAATATCAATAGAAGACATACCCTTTGAGAACTTGATGTTGATTCCTACTTGAAGGGAAGTCTTCTCAAGAGAACTTTTACTTAAATGTAGTTTGAGTGTATGTTTTGGTGGCTTCAGGTGTCTGGTGGGAATTGTGAGGAGCCTGTGTGACATACTGGTGCTGCAGCTACTGGTTGTCAAGAATGCTGGGAAGGGTTACAGCAATCCATACTCCATCAGGTATTGTCCACCCCTAGAGTAAGGGATCTAAAATTCGCCACATATCTGAAATTCGCCACATGTGGAAATACTAATAAAATAAATAAATTGAGGTGAGATTTGTTGAATGTACATTAAATTAAGGCTTTTTGAACTGAAAAATACCAATTTTAAGACAAAACATCATTTTCATCATAAAATTAACTAAGGTTTTAGAGGTGGCGAATTTTAGATTCCTGGCGAATTTTAGATTTCTTACTCTCTCCAAAAAAAATGAAACATTAAAAGTTTTTTTGTGGGTAGAGTCTGACCAAAGGAAGAAGTGATTTAATTTGAGGAAAGATCCCAATCATATTCTGTACTTAAAAAATCACAAACTTTTAAAACTCCCATTTTCAGTTACTTTGGCTTTCTGGTTGACATTTTTCAAAAGTACTGATTGGCAAAAGTTATTTAATTTGCAGGATCTGGATCATACACTGGATGTGCCCTGGTGTGGAGTTCTGTGCTCCAGGATTGGTTTCTAGCTGTATTAATAACTGCTGAAACATCGACAAGTCAAACTTTAACATTTTTTGAGGCTATTTAGTCATTACAGAGTAAAGCTTTCTTGTAGTTAAATTATAATAAGTCATAATTGCAAGATAGAATTATATTATAACTACAAGGTGTATTTCATAATTAACAGAAATATATCTTTTTACAAGATATATTTGAGCTTGTCTGATAATTATATAGTATTGCCCTCTTGAAAGTGTGGGACAAGAAAATTGACCCTACTGTACAATTCAGTATGAACATTGGTGATCACTTGTGAGAATCAACGTGATCTTTTATAGAGGATAGACTAGAGTGCATGCTTATAATTATTACAGGTATAGTATTGTAGTATTGTCATAGTTTATGTTATGTGAAGTACTTGGCTGTATTAACAATCATATCATAACAAATGCTGATTCTACTATGACACAGCAGAGTCCGTAAATCTGATTAGATGAAAATGGCTCAATTAGTCACAGACTTTGGCTGTTTAAACTACTCTATTTAACTGATGGAAGGCCCATTTTGTTTTAACCAAACAGCCAGATAAAAAATTTTCAAAGAAGAAGTGAGCTTATTCTTTGTAAGTTATTTGTCATTTTAAAAGAGGGATATGCTATAAAAATCTGTGATCCCCCACAATTTTAGACCATAAATTTCAGGCTCTGGTTACTCAGGCTCATGGTCTAATTTTGTGTAGATCTTAGAGTGTATCCTTATGTCATAACTAATCTTATGAAGAAGGGGAATGCAATTGTATCAAACTTTAAATATAAATGTATAAATTTATGTATTCTCCATATCTAAAACATTGTATCTCACCAACCCCAGAGACCTGTTGGTAAGATGTATTTCCAAAAGATTTATTTACAGCACTTTGGAGTGGTAATTAATTTGCATATTCATACAAATGCCTTGTATGTGCCCACACTAAATAACTGTTAGCTAGTCATCAGTATGTGTTTTACATGTAGTTTTACTTGTTTTGACAAAAGCTTCATACTGTCATCTGTGCTAATTCACTACTTTTCACCACTTTCTTAATGATACTACAGGTCTCTATCAAAAGCCTTTTCATCCATCCCTCTCTAGGAATTGCGTGAGATGGGCAGTTATCATTAGAAGGATATTATCCTCTGGCAATTAAAAGTGTTGTGATTAGGTCCTCCCCAGTGAATGATTTGCTCCATTCACCCAGAATAAAACCCCATGATTGGTTAATGCACTAGGTGGCAGAGTAATTACCCATAGAAAATATATCTCAAAACTTGAATGTATACTGTGGATTAATTAAGGCTAAGCAAATATTTGCCATGAGCTTTCAAGAAAATTTATTATAGTTGTACAAAAGTGTTATTTATATACTACAGAGCCTAAAATGAAGGAAAAAAACATCAATGGATTTAATTTTTAAAAATCTAACCATTGCCCAATAACTTTCCAAAATATAGCCTTTCTTGCCTCATTTAATTTAAATATTATGATACAAGGTTTTTAGGGTAATTTAGTGATAATCCATCATTAGGCAGATATTATGCAGAATTCTAGTATGATTGGGAGTTCAGAATATTGTCAAAATTGTTAATTAAGCGTCCCTGAAAGGGCGCTTATTTGTTTTCGCCTCAGTTTCCTCGCCGCCGCCGCATTATGGTCTCCCTTGAATATCTCCCTTATTATTAGAAGGTTTCAAACCATATTTGGCAGTTATATACCTTAGGCGTGGGAAAATTTTTCTGCATGCTTAAATTTGACCTTTATGAAGGTCACATGATCAAAAACTATTTTTTGAAGTACACCCCCCATCATCACAGTTCAGGAAAAACTACTTGCTACAGACCCTTATAATTTGACACACCTGTTCATACTATCGAAAACGCGAGCTGATTAGATTTTGGGAGCAATCCCTTGAAAAATGTCTCATTTATGAGTGATTTTCTGACACCTTCCAATCTGAAAGCCTTAAATTTAGGCCAACCCCCCTATTATCTTCTTAAGTATTGCATTTAGAGCTATAAAATGTACTGGGAGGTAATAGGAAACCATATGTGGAGAGTCTAAATAGCCGGTCAGTTTTACCCCCCCCCCCCCCCCCCATGGGTCAAACTGGGGTCATAAAATAGCTGATTTTGAGTTTTTGCCTTATATCTCCTTTATTGTTGCTTTTATAGCTTCAGAATGTTTTAAGAGGTATTGGGAAAGCATATGTGGAGAATCTAAATAGCCAGTCAGTTTTATCCCCAACCCCCCCTTATGGGTCAAACTGGGGTCATAAAATAGCTGATTTTGAGTTTTTGCCTTATATCTCCTTTATTGTTGCTTTTATAGCTTCAGAATGTATTAAGAGGTATTGGGAAAGCATATATGGAGAGTGTAAATAGCCGGTCAGTTTTACCCCCCGACCCCCCCTTATGGGTCAAACTGGGGTAATAAAATAGCCGATTTTGAGTTTTTGCCTTTATCTCCTTTATTGTTGCTTTTATAGCTTCAGAATATATTAAGAGGTATTGGGAAAGCATATGTGGAGAGTCTAAATAGCCGGTCAGTTTTACCCCCGACCCCCCCTTATGGGCCAAACTGGGGTAATAAATAGCTGCTTTGGAGTTTTTGCCTTATATCTAATTTATTGTGGCTTTTATAGCTTCAGAATGTATTAAGAGGTATTGAGAAAGAATATGAGGAGAGTCTTAATAGCCGGTCAGTTTTACCCCCCGACCCCCCCTTATGGGCCAAACTGGGGTCATAAATAGCTGCTTTGGAGTTTTTGCCTTATATCTCCTTTATCGTTGCTTTTATAGCTTCAGAATGTATTAAGAAGTACAGTAGAACCTCGCTTATCCAGCCTTCTATTATCCGAATCTCCGGATTAACCGAACCGAAATGATGTCTCCCTACATATAATGCACGGTCAAGCGTGAGCAATAATACAAGATTTTACACAGTCTCGTAAACGATGAATTGTAGTGCTTTGTAAAACATACCATTCACAGAGACGCCTAACTTCTTTCATCTTGATCACCATTGTTACAATAGGGGAGGGATTAATTCAATTACACAACCCGGCTACACAACTTCTTTGATAATGCGCCAATCAATGAAAGTGTGTTCGATTGGGTTTCGCAATTTATAATCTCCCGGAGTAGGTCCACAGAGTGACAACGTGTAGAAAAGAAAAGACGTCAACAATGCATTACCAACCAAACACACGTATCACTGAAGGCGTGTTCGCTTGGGTTTTACAATTATAAATAATCTCCCGGAGTTTTTTAATTGACAATATGCGGGATGATGTTAATCTAAAATTAAAATGCTAACAATGCAAGTACCAACCGAACACAACCAGCTCAAGTCCGCGTAATATTTTAAATAAAAATAATAATAATATCCGTGGATATGGAGCAAATAAACGACAATTGAAGGGTCACTTATATTATATAACACAAATATATTAAATTATTTTAATAACGAACACCAACGTCTATGTATATTGCATAAAAACAACAATTCTTCAATTATCGCCCACTCGGTAACCCATAGACCGTGAATTTCGGTTTCCTTCATCTATCCGAACCCCTCGATTATCCGGCTGGATTGTATGTCTCCCATGGGGTTCGGATAATTGAGGTTCTACTGTATTGGGAAAGCATATGTGGAGAATCTAAATAGCCGGTCAGTTTTATCCCCCGATTCCCCTTTATGGGTCAAACTGGGGTCATAAAATAGTTGCTTTGGAGTTTTGCCTTAGATCTCCTTTATTGTTGCTTTTAGACCTTCAGAATGTATTAAGAGGTATTGGGAAAGCATATGTGGAGAGTCTAAATAGCCGGTCAGTTTTACACCCCGACCCTCCCTTATGGGCCAAACTGGGGTCATAAATAGCTGCTTTGGAGTTTTTGCCTTATATCTCCTTTATCGTTGCTTTTATAGCTTCAGAATGTATTAAGAGGTATTGGGAAAGCATATGTGGAGAATCTAAATAGCCGGTCAGTTTTATCCCCCGACCCCCCTTTATGGGTCAAACTGGGGTCATAAAATAGTTGCTTTGGAGTTTTGCCTTAGATCTCCTTCATTGTTGCTTTTAGACCTTCAGAATGTATTAAGAGGTATTGGGAAAGCATATGTGGAGAGTCTAAATAGCCGGTCAGTTTTACCCCCCGACCCTCCCTTATGGGCCAAACTGGGGTCATAAATAGCTGCTTTGGAGTTTTTGCCTTATATCTCCTTTATTGTTGCTTTTATAGCTTCAGAATGTATTAAGAGGTATTGGGAAAGCATACGGTGCAGCTTTGTGCATTCTTAGCTTTACAGCATGCTTATTAAAAACCACAAAGCATTTTAAACTTTAAGGGATGCTTCGCTTTTGTTAGCAAAAGCATTCCTCTAGTTTGTACTTTGGTATGTACAATACACAATTTACATGTACAAAATTTGAAATTAATAACAATTAAACAACAAGAATGTTAAATCTACTTGTTTAACATCCATATACTGAAATGCTCTAACATACTGTCTAATACACTGTCATTGCCATCTTTCATACTGGGCAGTTTGTGTTAGCCATTTCTTCCCTGTGGTGTAACAATAAAGGAAGACTGGCATACACAATTCTTACATGTTTTAAATCTACAGTATTGAATTGCGACCAAATGCAGGTTATAGTATTAAGTACTGTACATCTGCTGCCAGTTCAGACCAACTGACCTACTGATTATTTTAATAATCCTATTATCACTTGCTGGGACTAAATAAAAAAAGCAACAATCTCCTTAATATGAATATGTAACTCCGCTGATATATCATCAACAATAACATACAAAAATTTACTATGTTATGTGATAATGGTACACTGATTTTGGTAAAGCTGTATTTTCAGTATTATTGTTTCAATTATTGTGACTGTATATTCACTAGTAGTTTGTAACACATGGAAGACAAAATATATATATACATGTATATATATAACATAATTTCAGTTTAAGTGGTATTTTCTTCTGCAATAACATTGTTTGAAAAAGAAAGTGAAAATCATTCCATAATGAACTAAAATTACACAGTGGGTAACAACACCTCCATCACTGTTGAATACACTACAGAAATATCCAACAGAATGCAGCACTTAAATTGATGAAATATAAGAAATATCAAATTCATCACTGGGCCAACCCTTGAACCTCTAGCCATCAAGTAGCAAAATTCAATGCAATTCAGTGGAATGGATTTGGGCTGAATAGCAGTACTCCCACCACTGTGAAATAGGTGGGAGTAGTTTTATCAATAATAGATAACATAATTATGTAGACAGATGAAGTATGATGTTACATCTATTTTGTAAGGTCAACACTTCAACCACTTGTCAACCTATAGTAATTTAGGACAGCAGGTGAGGAATTGCCAACCTGCCATATTCCAATAAATGTATTATATGCCCTTCTACCGACTTGCCCACCTTATGTTATTTCACTTACCTGTCTATATACCTTCCTGCCTTACAATTTATTATATCCCCAGATGAAAGTCGGGGATATATTGGATTCAGGTCCGTTGCGCCGCCGCCGCCGCCGCCGTAGAAATTTCCTTGTGGACGCGATAACTCAAAAACAAATTAATATTTTTTTTCAAACTTGGTACACATGTTAAGGGTGCCCAAAGGAAGATCCCTATTTTAAGGTGACCTTAAACTCCCAGTAAAAAAGAACTTATGGCCACCTTAAGGTCAGAAATTGGACTTTTGGCCACTTAGAGCCCTGTAGGTCACAAACTATGATGCTCAGCTGGCTGAAATTTTACCTGACAACACATTAATATGTTCTTAGTACATGTGCCGAAAATCACGACTTTAAGTTGAGGAGAAAATTGTGTTTGAGGCCCATAAATACCCCCACTTAGGGATTTTTTGCTATACTTTTCACATATTTTGCCCTATAATTTGGAAGTGGTAATTCTGATGAGTCTCAAACTGTGCTAGGTATAACTTTGATATGTAATCCTTGTCTGTAGAAAATTTTAGGGCTGTAGGTTTACCCAAAGGGGTCGACTTAAGGTCTCAAAAGTGCCCACAGAGACCCAATTTATGCACTTTTTGCCACTTTCAAGCACTGTAGCTTTCAAACTATGTCTCTCATCTAAGTTAAATATCATTTGGGAATATATCTATGTGTTTTCTTATATGTAGCCCAACATTTGGGCCTTTAATAGACAGTTAACCTGTGTATCAGGACCATAAACACCCACCCGAGTGACCCTTATAAGACATTTTTCACATCTTTTTCCCTGTAACTTGGAAATGGTAAGTCTGAGAAGTTTCAAACTGTATTAGATATATATTCTGTGTGTAATCTTAGTATGTAACAGATTTTAAGTCTGAAGCTTTGATTTTGAAGGTCAAATTGAGGTCTCTAAAAGGCTCCCAAAGACCCAATATTTGGACTTTTTGCTACTTTTAAGCCCTGTGACTGTCAAACTATGTGACTGATAGAGCTCAAATCCTATCTGGGAAGATATTAGTATGTTATTTATATATGTGCCAAAAATTAAGGCTTTAAGAAGACATTTAACCTGTGTATGAGGACCGTAAATCCCCACCTCAGTGACCCTTTTAAGACATTTTTCACATATTTTGCTCTGTAACTTGGAAATGGTAAGTCTGACAAGTTTCAAACTTTATTAGATACATATTCTATGTGTAATCTTAGTATGTAACAAATTGTAAGTCTGAAGCTTTAATTTGAAAGCCACATCGAGATCTCTAAAAGGCCCACAGAGACCCAATATTTGGACTTTTTACCACGTTTAAGGCCTGTGACTGTTAAACTATGTGATTGATGGAGCTGAAATCCCATCTGGGAATGCATTATTACGTCCTTTTTACATATGCCGAAAATCAAGGTTTTTAGTAGACATTTAATCTGTGTATGAGGGCCATAGACACTCGCCCAAGTGCCTTTTTGGACATTTTTTCCGTATTTTGCCCTGTTATTTGGAAATGCTTAGTGTGACAAGTCTTAAACTGTATTATATATAATTTTTGTTTGTTATGTATGTCCCCCAAAAAGTTTCAGATCTGTAGTTTAATTGCTAAGGTCTCTTTAACAATTGTAAAATGCCCACAGAAACCCAATTTATGGACATTATGCCACTTTAAAGCCCAGTAACTGTCAAACTATGTGGGTTATAGAGCTGAAATCTTTGAATTTTTAAAAGGAAATGCCTGTCTATTTAAATTTTGAATATTAATAATGTTATGGCTATCTTAGTCTTTTAAGAACTTATTTTTGTGTGTTATACCTCTACTTGCTGAGTTTTTAACTTTTAAAAATTAAACTGGTTAAACATATTCAAGTAGACAAAATGGACACTTTAAGTGAGCTTTAAGTCCCAATATTAATGAAATTATATCCTTATGTAGTAAAACTAGGGGATTTTTAACCCTCAACTAGCCCAGTTTTATTCAACTTGCCTCAGTTAATTTTGACACAGCTCCTACAGTTATGAATTCATTTCAGTTGATAATCACATACTTAAAATTCTCAATTCTTTTTGTATTTGAGTACCCCTTTTATATAGATTGTTTGTTTACCATTTATGCTGTAGCACTCCATCTCTTTGTAGTCCCAACCCACATCCCCCACCCGGATTCCCCCCACCCACCTCTGGGACCTCCAGCTATATTGAGTGACACTAAATAAACAAAGGTATTTAATGATATCAGATGAGAAACAAAGAACTCAATGGGGTTGCAGATCTTGTGTAATAGTGAGAGAGGTGTGGAGAAGGGGAGAGGGGTGGGGGTGGGAGGTGGTGGGCTTCAATACATATAACACAAAGAGGAGTCAGAACTGAGATTGTGTCACATATTTAGGTTGCATATATGCGGACCACATATATAGGTATAGAGGAAATGAATAACTGAAAACAATTTGCAAATTCTAAAAATAATATAATAAAATAATAATATAAATAATTTTTTTTTAAATAATATTTTATTTGTGAACAAATATAGAAACAGATATGCGCTTTTGGGATTATGAATTTTAGAATGGACATTGAATCATCAATCATTTAAATACTTTGAAGGAAGATTGAAAAGTATGATGAGTTGAGTTAAAAATAATATTTTATTTGTCAACAAATATAGAAACAGATATGCTCTTTTGGGATTATTATTTTAGAATGGACTTTCAATCATCAATCATTTAAATACTTTGAAAATAGGTTTAGAGTTATCATTGCAGGAAGATTGAAAATATAATTTGAGTTATGTATTCGGCGTCTGGGGATACACCATCTTCCTTGGGAAGATATAAACAGAGTAGATTGATGTGCTGAAGTTCATATAATAATGGGTAATTATGTTTTAAAAAATTCCCGATCAAAACCTGTGGCGTGAGTGATGACCTGTCTGGGGATATGTTGGCGCCGAGTTGGCCCAATCTAGTTTAATTTAGTGGACCAAATTCCTGTATAAAATCACATAATAAATATTATCAGTGGGGGATACTGCAAAGCTTCCCAAATTTGATATTATCAAATAGCCTAAAATTATCATATATATGACAATTACAACAGCACATGACTCAAAAGTGAAGCAATTATGTTATCTCAGTGCCTAATTTCTCATGACAAAGTCAGCATAATGTTTATTCTGTATAGCCTGTCTTAGAAAACAACAGAGACTTGTTCCCTGTGCACACAGGTTAACATAGGACAAAGCACATGGCAGTATGTCATTTGGTTTTATAAAGTTGTATATTTTCAAGTTGATTTGATTTTACTTGGGTTATACAAGAATTATGCTTCATACTTGGGTTATAATTTAGTTAAGCATTGGTTAGATCTGGGTTATACAAAAATTATGACTGGGTTACAGGTGGATTATAAGTGAATTAAACTTGGATTGAACATGGATTATACTTGGGTTATACCAGAATTGTACTTCATACTTGGGTTATAATTTAGTTAAGCATTGGTTTGATTTGGCCTGGATTTGCACTTGAGTTATACTTAAACTTGGATTAAATATGGATTAAACTTTGATTATGCTAGAATTATCAAGGATTGATATGTTATTCTACTTTATACACTTTTTTTGCAGGCAAAATCCCCACCCATTCATCACTGTGTTAACCAGCAGACCAGACTCTTGGCTTCTCCTACAGCACCAAGTACAAAGACTGCTCAGCTGGCCAAGTCAAGTGTAAGTTGGTTTCTGTAAAAGCTGAACCACTTTAATTTAAAATTGATGTAGAAGTGTCTTCTAAATTGATATTTTTGATATACATTTGGCTAACCCAAATATACCACTAAAATCTCTCCTGTCTCACAATGTTTGGTGTATTGTTTGAGGTAATAGAGATAGACTATTCTAACATGACACAGCTGTGTCAGTGAGTCTGATTGGTGGAGAGCTATGGTAAAATTCCTGTATACATTGTTGGCTGTTCTGATAATAACCCTCTGTGAAAAATAATGGCTGAAACAATTTTAATAATTGTTTTATTATCAAATTTGTAATTATTATTAAAGTTAAAATATCTTGTCATGTTAGAATAGGAACAACACCCTCAAAACCATGGTATACGCTTCACCTTCATGGTTTACAACCTCAAGCCATGCTAAAGTTCTGCATATACCAATTTGGAGGGTGTTATTTCAGTAGTACAAAACAATAGGGAAATGCATATTCAGGAGAGTTGATATGAGGTCATAAAATCAAATTTAGAGATAATAGAAAGCCAGACGGTGCTCTACTTTAGCTCTGTTTAAGTAAGCAGGACACCCACCCTCAGCTAACTCAAGAGTTTCAGTGTAATAATGTAGATAACTTGATGTTGCCAACAAAATCAATGTTTTCATATGACTATGGTTTTATTGTATCCACTGGAGGGATCCGGTGGATACTTTGGTTTAACATTTGGTACACCACTGCCACCGCCGCGCGTAGAGAGATTTTCGGTGTTAACGCTCTCAGAGGAAAACTACACCACCTAGGTTCACCAAATTTGCAGGATATCTTCATGGGAATGTAAGTTTCTCTGGGACAAATTAGCCTCATTCTGAAAAACAAGATGTATGCTGCTGCCATTTCTTTGAAAATTATCTAACTTTTTCTACTGGCTGTTTCTCATAGGTAGAAGGTTGAATCTCTTCATAGGTGATATGTATAACAGATATATGTGTCCTCTACAACCTTGCGGACATTTGACCTTGAAGCTCTTTATTCAAGGTCATCCACGGAGTGCCAATTGTACCCCATGTAGCGAACTTTAAAAGTGCCTATATCTCCCTTATTATTGGTCCTAGAGGTTTGCAATGTGAAACCAACCTATCGAAAATCACGGGCTGGGAATCTTCTGATGTTGTCAGATTTGACCTTGGACCCCTCCTTCAAGGTCAAACGAGGATAGCAGAACTTAAAAGTGCTTCTAACTCGCTTATTATTGGCCCTAGAGGTTTGCAGTGTGAAACCAACCTATCGAAAATCACGGGCTGGGAATCTTCTGATGTTGTCAGATTTGACCTTGGACCCCTCCTTCAAGGTCAAATGAGGATAGCAAAACTTAAAAGTGCTTATAACTCATTTATTACTGATTCTAGTTAAGCGTCCCGCAAGGGACGCTTGTTTGTGTATGGGAGACCTTCAGGCTCCGCCGGCTCCGCATTTTGTTTTCCTTATAACTCTGTAACCGTTAGGCGGATTCTTTTCAAATTTGGCAGTTTATGCAATAGCCTTGGGGATTTTTTTTGAATATGCTGCAGTGACATTTCAACCAATCAGAGAGGTCACATGACCAAAAATGTCTTTTTTCGATGGGGAAGCTTGTCCGGATGATAACTTGAAAGGGATATTATCAATTCACCTGAAACTTTGCAAATACATTCATTCAATTAAAATCTGGAAATCATTAGATTTTGGCATTGATTGGTTAAGAAATGGCCGAGTAATTAATGATTAATTAAACATGATGAATTTTCCAAATAAGGAAAACACAAAAATGCTTATAACTTGAAAACCGTGCTAGAGCGATTTCGACAAAATTTTTGACCCACAGGGTATCTCTGCAGAGTAGCTATCCCAATTTTGAAAAAATTTTTGTCTCGCCAAAAATGGCGGCCATTTTGAATTTTCGAATTTTTCGCAAAAATTGCAAAACATAAAAATGCTTATATCTCGAAAACCGTGCTAGTTAGAGTGTTTTCGACGAAATTTTTGACCCACAGGGTATCTCTGTAGAGTAGCCATGCCAATTTTCAAAAAAAATTTGACTCACCAAAGATGGCGGCCATTTTGAATTTTCGAATTTTACGCAAAAATTGCAAAACACAAAAATGCTAATATCTCGAAAACTGTGCTAGATGGCGAATTATCTCTTAAAAGTATTGCAGATAGCCAATTTTTCTCCAATAATTCATTCACCTACTTTTGGAAGAGCTTTCACATGGTGAAGTTTCAGACCCATAGCTAATTATTCACCTACTCAAAATGAGTAAATGCTAATTATCTCTAAAAGTATTGCAGATACCCAATTTTTCTCAAATAACTCATTCATCTACTTTTGGGAGACCTTTCACTTGGTGAAGTTTCAGACCTGTAGCTAATTATTCACCTACTCAAAATGAGTAAATGCGAATTATCTCTACAAGTATTGCAGATAGCCAATTTTTCTCAAATAACTCATTCATCTACTTTTGGGAGAGCTTTCACTTGGTGAAGTTTCAGACCCGTAGCTAATTATTCACCTACTCAAAATGAGTAAATGCTAATTACCTCTAAAAGTATTGCAGATACCCAATTTTTATCAAATAACTTATTCATTTACTTTTGGGAGAGCTTTCACATGGTCAAGTTCCAGACCCGTAGGTAATTACTCACCTACTCAAAATGAGTAAATCTGAATTATCTCTAGAAGTATTGCAGATAGCCAATTTCTCTCAAATAACTCGTTCATCTACTTTTGGGAGAGCTTTCACATGGTGAAGTTTCAGACCCGTAGATATTTACTCACCTATTCAAAATGAGTAAATGCGAATTATCTCATAAAAGTATTGCAGATAGCCAATTTTTATCAAATAAATGATTCACCTACTTTTGCAAGAGCTTTCACATGATGAAGTTTCAGACCCATAGCTAATTACTCACCTACTCAAAATGAGTAAATGCGAATTATCTGTAAAAGTATTGCAGATAGCCAATTTTTCTCAAATAACTTATTCATCTACTTTTGGGAGAGCTTTCACATGGTGAAGTTCCAGACCCGTAGGTAATTATTCACCTACTCAAAATGAGTAAATGCTAATTATCTCTAGAAGTATTGCAGATAGCCAATTTCTCTCAAATAACTCATTTATCTACTTTTGGGAGAGCTTTCACATAGTGAAGTTTCAGACCCATAGCTAATTACTCACCTACTCAAAATGAGTAAATGCGAATTACCTCTAAAAGTATAGCAGATAGCCAATTTTTCTCAAATAACTCATTCACCTACTTTTGGGAGAGCTTTCACATGATGAAGTTTCAGACCCGTAGCTAATTATTCACCTACTCAAAATGAATAAATGCTAATTATCTCTAAAACTATTGCGGATACCCAATTTTTATCAAATAACTCATTCATCTACTTTTGGAAGAGCTTTCACATGGTAAAGTTTCAGACCCGTAGATAATTACTCACCTACTCAAAATGAGTAAATGCTAATTATCTCTTAAAGTATTGCACATAGCCAATTTTTCTCAAAAACTCATTCACCTACTTTTGGAAGAGCTTTCACATGGTGAATTTTCAGACCCATAGCTAATTACTCACCTACTCAAAATGAGTAAATGCTAATTATCTCTAAAAGTTTTGCAGATAGCCAATTTTTTTCAAATAACTCATTCACCTACTTTTGGGAGAGCTTTCACTTGGTGAAGTTTCAGACCCATAGCTAATTATTCACCTACTCAAAATGAGTAAATGCTAATTATCTGTAAAAGTATTGCGGATACCCAATTTTTCTCAAATAACTCATTCATCTACTTTTGGGAGTAAATGCGAATTATCTCTTAAAAGTATTTCAGATAGCCAATTTTTCTCAAATAACTCATTCACCTACGTTTGGAAGAGCTTTCACACACGAAAATGAAAAATTGTGAATATCTCGGAAAAGCTGTTTCTTCTCCTTTAATGCTCGGCGGGAGATACACACCGCGGCAGTGGTCTTGTTTTCAAAAATTTTTGTCTCACCAAAAATGGTGGCGATTTTGAATTTTCGAAGTTTTTGCAAAAACACAAAAATGCTTATATCTCGAAAACTGTGCTAGATGGAGCGAATTCAACAAAATTTTTGACCTGCTGGATATCTCTGCAGAGTACCCATGCCAATTTTCAAAATATTTTTGTCTCGCCAAATGTAGCAGCCATTTTGAATTTTTTGCAAAAATTGCAAAACACAAAAATACTTGTATCTTGAAAACCGTGCTAGATAGTGCAGACTACGCTGACTTTGGTTGCCAAAACAGTATAAGGCTAGAAACGGAACATTTTCTTAATACTTTAGCACTCACCTTTATATCCTTTTCGGGACGCTTTGTTTTTGCTATGCAAAAACATTAGGTTTTTTTTTGCGAGTGATCCTCTAGTTATTCTTTCATCCAGATAATCATGGTGGCTAATTATTGGTCTAAGAGGCTTGCAATGTGAAACCACCTTATAGGAAATCATGGGCTACAAATCTTCTGATATGGTCAGATTTGAGCTTGAGCCCCTCCTTCAAGGTCGAACGAGGACAGCCAAATTTAAAAGTGCTTATAACTCATTAAGCGTCCTGTGAGGGACGCTTGTTTGCATAAGGGAGGAATTCTTGCGGACGGGTCCACCAGCTCTGCCGTATCCGCCGGCTCCGCAAGTTTGCCTACCTATAGCGTCTTTACTAGTGGATGGAATTTCTTCAAACTTGGCACATATATTTAGTAGCCCTGGGAAAATTTGCTGAATTTGGTGCCATGACATTTCAACCAATCAGAGAAGTCACATGACCAAAAACAGGATTTTGCTTGTCCGGATGATAACTTAAGAAGCATTTAAAATATTCGCCTGAAATTTGATATATGGATGCATGGTATAAAGATCTGCAAATGATTAGATTTTGGTAGACTTGCATTAAAAATGGCTAATTAATTAAGCATTAAAAGTTTTATTAACGAGGAAAATACAAATTCCTTAATAACTTCTAAACCGAAATTTTTGACCCACAGGGTATCTCTGCTAAGTACTCTGCTCAATTTTCAGAAATTTTTCCTCCTTCCAACAATGGCGGCCATTTGGAATTTTCAAATTTTTGACAAAAATGGTAATACTTAAAATTGCTTGTATCTCCTAAACCGTGCAAGATAGAGCGATTTCAGCAAAATTTTTGGCCCACACGGTATATATGCAAGATACTCTGCTCAATTCTCAAAAATTTTTCCTCTTTCCAAAAATGGCGGCCATTTTAAATTTTCGAATTTTTGACAAAAATGGTAAAACTTAAAATTGCTTGTATCTCCTAAACCGTGCGAGCTAGAGCGGTTTCGGCGAAATTTTTGGTCCGTAGGGTATATAATTCTCACAAATTTTTCTTCTTTCCAAATGTGGCTGAATTTTCGAATTTTTGACAAAAATGGTAAAACTTAAAATTGCTTGTATCTCCTAAACCGTGCTAGATAGAGCGACTTCGGCGAAATTTTTGGTCCGCAGGGTATATATACAACATACTCGGCTCAATTCTCAAAAAAAAATTCTCTTTCCAAAAATGGCGGCCATTTTGAATTTTCGCATTTTGGACAAAATGGTAAAATTTAACATTGCTTATATCTCCTAAACCGTGCAAGATAGAGTGATTTCAGCGAAATTTTTGGCCCGTAGGGTATATATGCAAGATACTCTGCTCAATTTTCAAAAAAATTTTCCTCTTTCCAAAAATGGCAGCCATTTTCAATTTTCGAATTTTTGACAAAAATGGAAAAACTTCAAATTGCTTGTATCTCCTAAATCATGCTGTATAAAATGATTTCGGCAAAAGTTTCGATCGACAGGGTATCTGAGCAAAAAATTTTCCTCTTTTCAAAAATGTCAGCGATTTGAAATTTTCAAATGTTTGCCAAAAACTTAAAATTGCTTGTATCTCCTGAACCATTTTAAATTTTCCAATTTTTTTTTTCGATATAATTTTAGATTGACAGGGTATCTAGGCAAGATCTTCTTTCTACTATAAGCAGCCAGCACCATCTTTCTTTTGGGACACTTTGTTTTTGCCATGCAAAAACAATCGCTTTGCTTCACTAGCGATCCTCTAGTTTATTATTGATTATTCTAGTTATTCTTTCATCCAGTTCATCATGGTCCATAATTTTATGAAAAACACTTTGAAAATAATCATGTGCTTAAGGAGCCTCACTAGTACATTAGTACGACTCCCCCACATTCATCATCCCTTCATTTTGGTTCCTTTTTCCCTTGTCTCTTGTATTGGTAATGTTTTGTCTGTTGTGGATAACTTACCTCTTTATATATTGCAATTTTTTACTCTGTGAACAGGTCAAGAATTGTTAAATTGGTTCAAGCAATAAAGATGATTATAGACAAGTTTTATATATCAGCTAATACAGTCACCATATGGTCTTCTAATTGCTTTCACTGGCCTCTTGCAACAGCCAAATTGGATACTGTTATATTATAGCCCATTGTCCTGCTTTATTATCTATTATTATTAAGAAAAAAGTGAGTACTTCTTGGTGTACTATGACTCAATTGTGATATCCATTTTTTGTTAGATTTAACAGCAATCTTGCTTGACATTTTATACTATCTAGGAAATGGCAAGAACTTATAGTGATTTAAAGGCAATTTTAACTCAAGAGAGCTTGTTTTTGAAAAATATCATTTTAGGGAGCATCTTCATGGACTTTTGTAATTTTATATTGTTTTTTTTTTTTTGTTTTTTTTTTGATAATCAAGAATAAATATTTTTAAATGTTTCATGAAACACTGCGCTTTTGTTATTCCTGACACATGAGGTGTTTTTAGGAGTTCTATGGTTTTAAGCAAACAGTTTAAGCTATTTGGAACTAATTTGGACCATTAAGTATATTTTAACAAAGACAGATAAACTACAGATGCCATTACATTATATTCTTGTTTTTAATGCATATTGACTGATGCTAAAAATAATTGTTTCTAAATTCAAACTGATGGATATCTCCAGTATTGTACCACTTGTGTCGCTAAAATTCTTGGTTATAGACTTCCAAATGCTTTTAACAGTGTGCCCAGTTCCCAGAATAGAGCGCAAATGAGACCCATAAATCCTCATGTATATATAAAAAATGTATGTGTGATATCAGCATTTGTTAGTGCTGTTTACACTTGGGACACTAAGATGATTGGTTCTAATACTGACTGGACTTGACAGCATCCAAATGAAACACATTTATTGCATATATGGAGACACCAAGCAAGAAATAGAAACATTGCCATAGTTTATAGAATTTGCGACTGAGGAAAAATTACCCTTATCTTTGAATTATGGGTATTTCTTGTTTAGTTTATAATTTTGTGAAAATATTCATCCATTTGTCTAATTTCTGGCAGAATTTTCGGTGAATTTTGCTTATTAATTTTAATTATTTGGCTGGAGCCTGAACTTTGTATGTTGTAGCAATGTTCACATTTCTCACTGTGTGTTACACTTTTTAATATTTGGACATTTTTCATTAGTTTCCTAAATATTTACAGCAGACATTTTTTTGTCAAATGTCAACATAAAATACAACACTCATGCAGAAAATGATCGAAAATATATGCAAAAATTGGGGATGGGCAATTACCATTATGAACAAGGCCAGGTAATTTGAAAGAAAAAGAAATTTAAAAATATAATCTAAATCTAGGAGAGCAAATTTTAGTATTCATAACTAACAAAATAAAGTTGATGTGTACAAATCCACTGGAAATAACATATGAACTGGCTGCTAACATCTAAAAAGTGGAATTTACAACACCGTTATCAAATTTGACTTACCTATAAGATATTGATAGAGTTAATTAACCTTTGAATAACTTTTAAGTAATTTATTAGTGATAACACAAGATGTGGGGGGAGGGGGATAGACCTGGGCCTCTGTGTATTACTTTTACTTGGAATAAATTCAGTTTTTGGAGCCTGTAGTTTGTTATCTCTCACATTGTACTAAATTATCCAAAATTATGACAAATATGAGTTATATTTTTTTACCATACCCCTCTTTTCACATGTTTGTTTTTATAAAGCCCTTGTTACAGTGAATTGTCATCAATCAAAATTAGATGAGTGCTGAGATTGTAAAAGAAGAAACTGTCTCAGTGTTAAATATTTTGAAAAAGTCATGGCTAAGTCGATATTAAGCTAAATGCAGCATCTCTGGTCCATAAACAAGAATATTAATTTTTTGTCGGTCTTGTTAAGCTCACATTTTTTTCGCTAAAAACATTATTATTCTGATTTCCCACTGACAAGGCAATTTATGGTCATTTGATATTTTTTTGATTCAGATTATGAATACTATTTTTAGGCTTCAGTTTTCTTTCAAAGACAAACTAAGTGTTAGTAAAAATAGATCATGAAATTTCTCTGGAACCTTTTTTATCCAGACATCTGGAGGAGAGAGTGAAACTTTTTGCAGATTTTTTGGACAGGTGTAAAACAGTGGACAAAGAAACAAGCACACCACTGTATGTGACATTTACCAGTGAGGAAAATCCCACTCTATTTCTTTTATGTGTGGGGAATTCTTAATTCCCTACATGTAAAAGTGTGTTTTTTTTCACACCTCTGATCTCTCGTGAAGCAAAAATTTTGATAAAGAACACCTTCAAATCTACACAGATAGAGATATAAATGTATGATTTCATCGGGTTTTAGCCTTTTAGGTTTGTTTCTAATATTTTAAGTTCTCCAACTAATATATGTGCTGACAGTTATCGAGATGCCAGTTGTAAAGTATGTATATCATCCAGTGCTTCCAAACATACAAGAGTGGCTTCTTTATCTAACAGAGTAGTCCCCCCCACCCCACTTTTGCAAAATGCATTGCCCTGGTGCATTTGTATGGATAAATACGGCAATATGTAACTATTCACTAAATAAAGCTAATTGCAACATATCCTTTTTGGTTGTTTTAATTTCTGTTAAATGTAATAATTTAAATACATTGTATTTAATATGAAATTTTTGCCCTACTCATGAGAGGGGAAGAGCCCAGCTGCAGTGACATTAGGACAGTATTCACAAAACACATTTATGTTTCATTGTCACATTGATAATTTCATTGTTGTAAACATTTTTCCATGAGTGTATTGGTATAATAAAAGAAAAAATATTGTAATATTATGAAAATTAGACAAGTATTTCAAACGACAGATCAACCTACTTCACGAATAATTTGTGCAGATGTTTTGCAAATATTTCATGCAAATGCAGTTGAAAAAAGAAAGCTTTATATGAATTTCTTACATGTTTGGACTGTATATTGGTGGATGTAGCAGGCAATGATGACCACAAAATAACTGGTTGTCTGAACGGCTATTATCTATTAAGCTAAGACATTCCCTGTCATCAGGCCCTATGAGCCAGACAGGTTGTTTTAGCCACCTGCGAATGTCTGTAGCCTGGAGACATGGGTGAGCCTGCATTTACATGTGTTTTGTTTCATTTTTACAGACTTGAGTGTCTATGGTTACTTAAATAGGTACTGATAGCTATAAATTGAGCTACATAGGAGTGTAGTTTGTGAAATTATGTTACATAAATAGGATTTAGAATGACTGTAGATTTAGCCTAATAATTGTTTAGAATTCTATTTTATTAATGCTTTGTATCTGATTGATTGTATTTGATCTTACCATACATTTTGTTGTTTTATCTTGTTCATATATTCTAGTTATACATTATGATCTTATTTTGTGATTCATTATTTGCATAGAATCGATTTAAATATTGTTTAATGTGTTTTGTTTTTTTTTGTTTTTAACCTGTATATCATGTGTTGTATTTGTCTTTTGTTCATATATTGCTTAGTTAATTTATTTATAATATTTTGTGGTGCAGTGTAACACCAAGGTGTTCATGCACCTAAAGTTTAACCTTACTTTACTTTCTAGCATGGATAAGTGTATAAAAATGCAAAGTTTCTATTGTAACATGAGTTTAATAGTGCCCTTTTTTCAAATAAGAAGTTTAAGACTGAGAAGTCTTAAAATAGCTGCCATGGCAACAGCCATTGCCAGATACTCCCCAAAACCTAATCTGCTCTCGAGCCTGTTGGACTAAACATATCTTGAAAAGTTGGTGAAAATCCATACATGGGCTTTATGGGAATATCTGGCAATGACTGTTGTCATGGCAATAGCAATTTCCTTCAAGATTTTTGGGTCTTAAGCTTTATGTTATGCTTGCTCTTTTAGTATCAGGAGTGAGTGCTATTGAAAACCTGCAATCCCCTCAGTTTGCACAATACCATAACAAATTCCATTTGTGTTAACTTATCTTGTCATTGCACTATGTTTACTTTCTCAATTTTCAGTGTACGTGAGAATGCTTACATTTTACTCTCTCCATACCTGAGGTTTGTGCTGTTGGAACCCCAGCAATCTCCTCAGTTTATGCAGTGTCGTTTGGCCCTGTTACCAGCCTGTCTGAAGATTGGAGCCAAGGATGAAAACATTGTGACCAGGACATTAGCCTTCTTCATAGACATTCTGCCATGTCTACAGGTTGGTCTGGAGAGAAAAATACACAATTTCTTGTGATTATTGTATCCCCGACGCGAAGCGGGGATACTATGGATTCATCATCGTTGTCGTCCGCGCCCTCGTCCGCGTCCGCAGAGATTTCTTGTTAGCGACCTACAGTCCACATTTCTTTCCAGATTTCTTTCATATTTGGCAGGTGGCTTGATATGGTAGAGGACTCGCCACCCTATCTTTTTGGTAGGCTTTATGTCTAAATTAGGCCTGTGGTAGACAAAAATGTCTAAAATGTGGAATATTGCTTGTTAGCGACCTACAGTCCACATTTCTTTCCAGATTTCTTCATATTTGGCAGGTGGCTTGGTATGCTAGAGGACTCGCCACCCTATCTTTTTGGTAGGCTTTATGTCTAAATTAGGCCTGTGGTAGGCAAAAATGTCTAAAATGCATTAAAAGTCATGAAATCATGCACTAAATCACTTATAACTTGAAAAGTGTTGCATTTAGAGCATTTTGTTAAAATATGTTATTCAGCTACTTTTTTCATAGCTACAACATGGTGAGTAACTTGGGTGTCTGTCTCAGTAGCTAAGTGAGTAATAGCTACTTTTGGGCTTTTCAGTAACTTCCATCATGAGTAAAATCACTTGTAACTTGAAAACTATTGCATTTACACAATTTTGTATAAATATGTTATTCAGCTACTTTTGGGTCAGCTATAACATAGTAAAATTTCAGACCTGTAGCTCATGGCATAGCTGAGTAATAGCTACTTTTAAGTTATCACTGTTGAGTAAATTACTTATAACTTCAAAAGTATTACATTTAGAGTATTTTGTTTCAATATGTTATTCACCTATTTCGGAGTCAGCTATAACATAGTGAAGTTCCAGACCTGTGGCTCATTGCATAGCTGAGTAATAGCTACTTTGAAGTTCACACTGTTGAGTAAATCAGTTGTAATTGGAAAACTATTGCATTTACAGAAATTTGTGTAAATATGTTATTCAGCTACTTTTGGGTCAGCTATAACATAGTGAAATTACAGACCTGTAGCTCATGGCACAACTGAGCAATAGCTATTTTCAGGTACTGACTGTTGAGTAAATGACTTGTAACTTGAAAAATATTGCATTTGGAGTATTTTGTTAAAATATGTTGTTCACCTACTTTTGGGTCAGCTATAACATCGTGAAATTACAGACTTATAGCTCATGGCATAGCTGAGCAATAGCTATTTTCAGGTTCTCACTATTGAGTAAATCAGTTGTAACTTGAAAACTATTGCATTTACAGTATTTTCTTAAATATGTTGTTCACCTAATTTTGGGTCAGCTATAACATAGAAAAAATTCAGACATGTAGCTCATTGCATAGCTGAGTAATAGCTACTTTGAGGTTATCACTGTTGAGTAAATCAGTTATAACGTGAAAACTATTACATTTACAGTATTTTGTTTAAATATGTTATTCACATAATTTTTGGTCAGCTATAACAGAGTGAAATTGCAGACCTCTATGTCATGGCATAGCTTACCAATATCTACTTTCAGGTTCTCACTGTTGAGTAAATCATTGTATCCACTGGATATCCGCAGTGTGTAGAGAGATTTCACCATTACCGCTCTAACGAAAAAAAATATAGCTAGCCTTCTCAAGTTTGCAAGGTATATTAGAGGGTGCACCACAGTATTCTATTGGTAGGCTTTATGTCTAAATTAGGCCTGTGGCTAAATTACTTGCCTACTAAAAATGAGTAATTCTGCATTTTCTCTAAAAGTATTGCAGATAGCAAATTTTTCTTAAATAACTCATTCACCTACTTTTGGGAGAGCTTTCACATGCTGAAGTTCCAGACCTGTAGGTAATTACTCACCTACTCAAAATGAGTAAATGCAAATTATCTCTAAAAGTATTGCAGATAGCCAATTTCTTTCAAATAACTCATTCACCTACTTTTGGGAGAGCTTTCACTTGGTGAAGTTCCAGACCCGTAGGTAATTACTCAGCTACTCAAAATGAGTAAATGCAAATTATCTCTAAAAGTATTGCAGATAGCCAATTTTTGTCAAATAACTCCTTCACCTACTTTTGGGAGAGCTTTCACTTGAAGTTTCAGACCCGTAGGTAATTACTCACCTACTGAAAATGAGTAAATGCAAATTATCTCTAAAAGTATTGCAGATAGCCAATTTTTGTCAAATAACTCCTTCACCTACTTTTGGGAGACCTTTCACTTGGTGAAGTTTCAGACCTGTAGCTAATTATTCACCTACTCAAAATGAGTAAATGCCAATTATCTCTAAAAGTATTGCAGATATCCAATTCTTATCAAATAACTCATTCATCTACTTTTGGGAGAGCTTTCACAAGGTGAAGTTTCAGACCTGTAGGTAATTACTCACCTACTCAAAATGAGTAAATGCGAATTATCTCTTAAAAGTATTGCAGATAGCCAATTTTTCTCAAATAACTCATTCACCTACTTTTGGGAGAGCTTTCACTCCGTGAAGTTTCAGACCCATAGCTAATTATTTACCTACTCAAAATGAGTAAATGCTAATTATCTGTAAAAGTATTGCAGATACCCAATTTTTATCAAATAACTCATTCATCTACTTGTGGGAGAGCTTTCACATGGTGAAGTTTCAGACCCATAGCTAATTACTCACCTACTCAAAATGAGTAAATGCAAATTATCTCTAAAGGTATTGCAGATAGCCAATTTTTGTCAAATCATTCACCTACTTTTGGGAGAGCTTTCACTTGGTGAAGTTTCAGACCCATAGCTAATTACTCACCTACTCAAAATGAGTAAATGCGAATTATCTCTAAAAGTATTGCAGATAGGCAATTTTTCTCAAGTAACTCATTCACCTACTTTTGGGAGAGCTTTCACTCTGTGAAGTTTCAGACCCATAGCTATTTATTCACCTACTCAAAATGAGTAAATGCTAATTATCTGTAAAAGTATTGCGGATACCCAATTTTTATCAAATACTCATTCATCTACTTGTGGGAGAGCTTTCACATGGTGAAGTTTCAGACCCATAGCTAATTACTCACCTACTCAAAATGAGTAAATGTGAATTATCTCTAAAAGTATTGCAGATAGCCAATTTTTCTCAAATAACTCATTCACCTACTTTTGGGAGAGCTTTCACTTGGTGAAGTTTCAGACCCATAGCTAATTATTCACCTACTCAAAATGAGTAAATGCGAATTATCTCTAAAAGTATTGCAGATAGCCAATTTTTCTCAACTAACTCATTCACCTACTTTTAGGAGAGCTTTCACTCTGAAGTTTCAGACCCATAGCTATTTATTCACCTACTCAAAATGAGTAAATGCTAATTATCTGCAAAAGTATTGCGGATACCCAATTTTTATCAAATACTCATTCATCTACTTGTGGGAGAGCTTTCACATGGTGAAGTTTCAGACCCATAGCTAATTACTCACCTACTCAAAATGAGTAAACGCGAATTATCTCTAAAAGTATTCCAGATAGCCAATTTTTCTCAAATAACTCATTCACCTACTTTTGGGAGAGCTTTCACTCTGAAGTTTCAGACCCATAGCTATTTATTCACCTACTCAAAATGAGTAAATGCTAATTATCTGCAAAAGTATTGCGGATACCCAATTTTTATCAAATACTCATTCATCTACTTGTGGGAGAGCTTTCACATGGTGAAGTTTCAGACCCATAGCTAATTACTCTAATTAGCCAATTTTTGTCAAATCATTCACCTACTTTTGGGAGAGCTTTCACTTTGTGAAGTTTCAGACCCATAGCTAATTATTCACCTACTCAAAATGAGTAAATGTGAATTATCTCTTAATAGTATTGCAGATAGCCAATTTTTCTCAAATAACTCATTCACCTACTTTTGGAAGAGCTTTCACACACGAAAATGAAAAATTGTGAATATCTCGGAAAAGCTATTTCTTCTCCTTTAATGCTCGGCGGGAGATACACACCGCGGCAGTGGTCTTGACAAAAATTTTTGTCTCCCCAAAAATGGTGGCCATTTTGAATTTTCAAAGTTTTTGCAAAACACAAAAATGCTTATATCTCGTAAACCGTGCTATATGGAGCGAACTCAACAAAATTTTTGACCTGCTGGGTATCTCTGCAGAGTAGCCATGCCAATTTTCAAAATATTTTTGTCTCGCCAAATATAGCGGACATTTTTAATTTTTTAATTTTTTGCAAAACACAAAAATGCTTATATCTTGAAAACCTTGCTATATGGAGCGAACTCAACAAAATTTTTGACCTGCTGGGTATCTCTGCAGAGTAGCCATGCCAATTTTCAAAATATTTTTGTCTCGCCAAATATAGCGGACATTTTTAATTTTTTAATTTTTTGCAAAACACAAAAATGCTTATATCTTGAAAACCGTGCTAGATAGAGCAGACTGCGCTGACTTTGGTTGCCACAACAGTATAAGGCTAGAAACGAAGCATTTTCTTAATACTTTAGCACTCACCTTTATATCCTTTTCGGGACGCTTTGTTTTTGCTATGCAAAAACATTATCTTTTTTTTTTGCGAGCGATCCTCTAGTTACATATAGTTATCTATACACAGATTAGATGGTGGTGAAGGGAGAAGGGGTGGAGGTGTATTCACAAAAACTGTTCAGCATGAGATAAGCCAATATAAGTTCTAGTTTCACACAATAACCTTATGATTAAACTTTCAGAGTTTTGGCTAAGTCATTTCATTAACACAGGCACAGAAGGTTATGCTTTTGAAAACCTCAACATCTTTGTCTTGGTTCATACTATTACTAAAACTATTGGCCACATTTAGGTAAGTGGAGGCTACAGAATGATCCACTTTGGAACAATTGTAGAGTTTTCTTTTATAACTATCAATAGAAAGTATGGGAAATTTGTATTTCATTGTAGTGCCAATACTGCAAACAAAGTCTGTTTATTAACAGAAGTGGGGGCAGTATTCTGAAGCAATGGTCTTAAGGATCTCTCTTTATTTGTCCAATTCATTAACTACATCGAAAGACTGTCATGCCCACCAAATTAACAGATACTGTCCTTGTACTTTCTTGTCGTAAAACAGTGCTTAGATCACATGAAGTATCACCCAGGTTCAAATTAGTTCACACTCACTCTTGCATTCGGTCATCTTAATTTTGACTGTTCACAAAGTAGAATCTGCCACAATTTATTTGCATAGTCAGCCAGTATATCCTATCTGCAATTCGTACTCTATTTACAAGACCGTCCAGGTTCCTGAATTTTCATAATGGACACATCATTACTGCTTTAGCGTATGCAAATGACAGTGAATGCAATATAGCCATTTAGTGACAAGTGCAAATTGCAAAAGAAAATCTTTGTGTGGTGTATTGGAATCAGTAAATCAGACAGGAACAAGGATATTGTGAGAAGCGCAGGGAATATATTACCCTGTGTCAGCTTAGTATTAATCTGCGGTATCTAATATACATTTCATGATGTTCTATGGGCTCTTTTTTGCACTAATAAAAAAGACCCTCAATGGTCCTTTACCCAGTGCAAGGGTATGTGACCGTGGGGATTTGTGTTTCCTTTTCACTTTGTCCTTAATGAGATCTCTGATTAAGTGGGATTAGCTAAGAATAACCTGTGGCAATGATCAGGTTCCATCAATTTTCTTATTGTTGCAGCCATAGGTGGACATTCATTATGTATTGTTATTGGCCATGGAAATAAAAAAGACCAGCCACAAAATAAAATGAATTCCTATGTCTTTAACTGCACCATAAGAAAATCTGAAATTGGCCACTGTAGGTGAAATTTGCAGTAGCTTTCTCAAGCTAACTTTGCTTAGAGTAAGGAATCTAAAATTTGCCAGAATTCTAAAATTCGCCACCCCTAAAATCCTTGTAAATTCAAAGAATAAAATTATGTTTTGTCTTAATTTTGGTACTTTTTAGTACCTTAAAAAACCTTAATCTACCTGTACATCAAACAAATTTTGCCTCCATTTAAATGTATTTATTTTTTAGTATTTCAACATGTGGTGAATTTTAGATATGTTGTGAATTTTAGATTTTTACTCTGTAAGATATTCTTACCACAGATTGTGCCCGTTTTGATCCATTTGTTTCTTAGCAGTGTAAAATCCCTGATCCCATCTTTAAGGCTATGGTTTGAACCTCAACATTACGTGAGAAACTTGGTAGTTTCTCCTGAATGTAAAGGAGAGATTACTTTGTTCCAAAAGTGAGAGTAAGTCACATGATTTATATGGATTCCACCTACTTGCAAGATTTTTGATTGATAACATGGAAAGAGCCCAGAATGTACAAAGATTTACAACGGATGCTCGTTACGATACATTGTTTCAAAATCTTTAGATAAAATATCATGAAAATGTTTATTTGAAGCATTGTCAAAGCTTTAGATGAATTCAAATCGTTAAAGATTTTTCAAGATAACGAAGCTAATCTTATATTTAACCTTCAAATTATGCCTCTAATGGTTGTGGTTATGTACAGGAGTTTTTTTAAATAGCGCTTATGATGGATTCCACAAACTTTCATTTTCTTTGACCTCAAAGTTTTTCAAGTTGTAGGATCGATTGCAAGACTGACCACTGATTGGTTATTTCACTTAAAACAAAAAGTGTTTACCATAAGTAATCTAAAAACAAAACAAAAATGAAAAAGTTTTTGGAACAAAACTGACTTCCAACTATATATACACCCAAAATTAACTTATTAATTTTGTAAACCCAAGTAAACCTCCCAAGTATTAGTGTGTGCACTTCTCACTTAAACCTGAAAATTAAAGAAGATTCTTCTGCTCATTATATTTCTCACAAAAAATTGTCATAAATCTCCAGATAATCTCTATGCACCTTGAAACATCCATAAAACTAATCCCCTGATGTGGGTTGTAGATCAAAACCATTGTCGGTCTGGGGGATACGACACATTTCCTCATGACCTTGGCATCTTTCTTGACATCGGAGAGAAGAAAGGAGCAAATTAAAGGTGCACAGCAGGAAGACACAGCACAGAGGCTTGTTATGCAGATGATATCACTTTCTTTAACAGCCTCTAGGGAAGGCACTGCTGATCCAGTAATCTTTATTGATATGATTGAAGATGTAATCCAAGTCTACCCTAAGGTGGGTGGACTGTGATATTTGTCATTTACAGCAGTTAACAATATTGTGAAGTTTATGGAGGTTGATGTTTTTAGAAAGTCTCAGAAAGTAAGGAATTATCCACTTGAAAGGTTTCTTATGTCAGCTGTCTTGTCAGTCAGCTGACATTATGTCATCACTCTGCGGCGTCCTTGCCCATGTACGTGGAACAACTTCTCCTCCAAAACTACAAGGCCTAGAGACATTCTGTTTTTTTAAAAGATACCTTACCTATTGAGGATGAAAATTTGTTCAAGGCATGCAAATCTGTCCGTTTGTCTGTTTGCTAGAGAC
Organism: Sabellastarte sp. h YS-2021; assembly: GCA_964017235.1. Lineage (NCBI taxonomy): Eukaryota > Metazoa > Annelida > Polychaeta > Sabellida > Sabellidae > Sabellastarte > Sabellastarte sp. h YS-2021. Next base: position 74,711,510 of record OZ024928.1, on the reverse strand, counting down.
ATTACAAGGGAGGTACCCCCACCAAAAGTGTGAAAATTTCAACACTTTATCACAATTTTCTCAGTGACTATTGCAGAGATTTCTCTCATTTCTTGCAATATGTACTAGGTCACAAGTAGATTTCCTTGTGTGAGTATGAGACCTGGATCTGTCTTAGTTTTTTTTATGAATTTTTTTAATAATTTTTAATACATTAAAATTCATGAAATAATGCACTCTATCACTTATTTTTTCATTGACTATTGCAGTGATTTCTCTCTTATCATACTTATATGTACTAGGCCACTAGTAGATTCCCTTGTATAAGTGTCAGGCCTGGATCTTTTTTAATTGAATTTTTAAAATAATTTTAATGCATTAAAATTCATGAAATCATGCACTAAATCACCTATAACTTGGAAAGTATTGCATTTAGAGCATTTTGTTAAAATATATTATTCAGCTACTTTTTCCATAGCTACAAGATGGTGAGTAACTTGGGTGTCTATTCCAATAGCTAAGTGAGTAATAGCTACTTTCTGATTTTTCAGTACCTTTCATAATTAGTACAATCACTTGTAACTCAAAAACTATTGCATTTACAAAGTTTTTTTTATAAATATGTTATTCAGCTACTTTTGGGTCACCTATAACATAGTAAAATTGCAGACCTGTAGCTCATTGTATAGCCGAGTAATAGCTACTTTGAGGTTATCACTGTAGAGTAAATTGCTTGTATCTTCAAAACTGTTGCATTTAGAGTATTTTGCTTTATATGTTTTTCATGTACTTTGGGGTTAGCTATAACATTGTAAAATTTCAGACCTGTAGCTCATGGCATAGCTGAGCAAAAGCTACTTTGAGGTTCTCACTGTTGAGTAAATCAGTTGTAACTTGAAAACTATTGCATGTAGAGTATTTTATTTAAATAATGTTGTTCGCCTACTGTTGGGTCAGCTATAACATAGAGAAATTGCAGACCTGTATTTCATGGCATAGCCGAGCAATAGCTACTTTCAGGTTCTCACTGTTGAGTAAATCAGTTGTAACTTGAAAACTACTGCATTTATAGTATTTTCTTCAAATATGTTATTCACCTACTTTTGGGTCAGCTATAACATAGTAAAGTTGCAGACCAGTAGCTCATTGCATAGCTGAAGAATAGCTCCGGTTTTCTGTGTTGAGTAAATCAGTTGTAGCATGAAAACTATTGCATTTAGAGAATTTGTTTAACCATGTTATTCCTCAACTTTTGAATTAGCTATGACATTGTAAAATTGGAGATGTGTAGCTCATGGCATAGATGTGTAATAACTATTCTCAGGTTCTCACTGTTGAGTAAATCAGTTGTAACTTCAAAACTATTGCATTTAAAGTATTTTGTATAAATATGTTGTTCATCTACTTTTGGGTCAGCTATGACGTAGTTAAATGGCAGACATGTATGTCATGGCGTAGCCGAGCAATAGCTACTTTCAGGTTTTCTCACTGTTGAGTAAATCAGATGTAAGTTCAAAACTATTGCATTTAGAGTAATCAGTTTAAATATGTTGTTCACGTACTTAGGGGTCAGCTATAACATAGTGAAATTATAGATCTGTAGCTCATGGCATAGCTGAGCAATAGCTACTTTTAGATTTTCACTGTTCAGTTAATCAGTTGTAACTTGAAAACTATTTCATTTACAGTATTTTGTTTACATAAGTTATTAACCTACTTTTGGGTCAGCTATAAAATAGTATATTTTAATAATTGCAGACCCGTAGCTCCTTGCATAGCTGAGTAATAGCTACTTTCAGGTTCTCACTGTTGACTAAATTACTTGTAACTTGAACACTATTTCATTTATAGTATTTCTTTAAATACTTAGTATGTTATTCACATAATTTTGCATGAGCTATATACCATATCAAAATTGAAGCCCTTTAACCGATTGCATAGCTGAGCAAAATTTACTTTGAGATTCTCACTGTTGAGTAAATCAGTTGTAACTCGAAAACTATTGCATTTACAGTATTTTCTTTAAATATGTTTTTAACCTATTTTTTACACCTTAACTGTTATCTTGTTACTTTCCTTCTGAAAACCATTTCCAGGGCACAACTATTGTGTCCTTTTCTTCTGTCACTTCTACTCTGAAACTCAAAACACACAGTCAGCTGACACAGAGCCCGTTAACTGGCATTGATTGCTTATTTTCTCATTGATAGCACGTTTTGAACATCTCCTACATTCACAGAAAAGTAATCAAAGGAAAGTAACATGCTTAATGACGTGGTTATTTTAAATAAACAAAGGTTTCTTGTGAGTAATTATGTCCTTGTCACAAAACCGTCTGTTTGATCCCCAGGTCATGCTATACTTTGACAGTTATGTCATCCCACTCATTAAGTCAGCCAATGAAGTCGCTGGTATATTGTCATGGTTTTGTGGCATTTACATCAGCATGTGCATCATCAATTATTCCTCCAATAGTACAATGCCTAGGGTGATGATGAATTTTTTTTGTCTGACAGTATGTTAATACTGCATGAAAAAGTGTTTGTGGCAGTTGTTTTTCTTCATTAATTTTTGTTTATTGGCAATATTGCTTGAAAGAGGAGTAACCATCACTCTTTTAAAAATTTTAGCACTTTTTCCCATTTTTTTCCCTTTTTGAGCTAGAGATTGTTTGTTTCTGTTATGTGTATGGATAGTCACAGTTGTACATGATTTTGTGGATTTTGCTTTTTGTTTCCTAAATGTTAAGTACTTATTTCAGTACATTCTACTTTGAATTTTAAAGTGTTTTTTGCTGTTGTCTTCCTACTCATTGTGTCTGATACCTTGAAAAAGATATAAACATGAACTTTGAGTAAATTCCTGAGTTCTGTCTGTGCATGCAAACTGTTCAAGCTATTTCCCCAGAAATGTCAGCTGACACATTACCCACAGGGATATCTGGTTTTTGGTTTCAATCACTAATTTGCAAAAGTGTCCTTGTTCTATTGAAGCAGATTTTAATGGCAGATTTTTGGATATTTTGTTTATTTACTGTGTCATAAAAAAAAAAAAATTAAATGCTTCAACAATTTGTTCTTTGTGATATGTGGTTTGAAATATATAATGTCATATACAATGACAAATTTACTTGCTTCAACATACTTTAAATATCTGGGGCCTTAGTGTGTATCAAATTGTGCTTAGTAATCACTTTGGCTCTCATTTCAGTCTCCAAAGGTTTGAATCCAGCTGATATCAGCAAGTGGACAGTATCTAATAGTCTATCCAAATAAATAACCCCAGCTGTGAAAAGGGAATTAGAAACCCTGACCTTAAAATTTTTAATAAATGTCTTTTTCTACTTTTGAATGGCTATTCTGTCTCCAGTCAGCTGGAACTAGGCTGAAAAAGCCTCATGTTTTATTTTCCTGGTTACACACAATATCAATATGGCCTGGATTTAACTGGTCTCCCAATACCAGTAGATGAATCATTCATTTGAATTAGGAGCATCAGGCTTAGGTAGTATTGGAAATCTGAAAGATATTGATATGGTTGCAGCCAATGTGTTCTTCACCATGTGTTTTACAAAAACTATTCATCAGTTACAACTAGTCATGTTAGTTCCCTATTCTCTCAATACAGAGAATTTGTAATAGTGTAGTTCTCAGGTGAAGCAATGCAAGAAGCATGATCACCTGTATTACCCTCACCCTGCCCATCAAGGGTGAGAGTATTACAATTGGGACTATGGTTGGTTTGTTTAGGTGAAAACTGTACATCAGATCTGGTTCTTATTTTTACACAAGGTGGGGTCTTAACCTGTGACTTACTGGTCCTCCTCAAAAGTGGTCTGAATCCAGATCTGGATTGTCAATCTGGAATTGTTTTTGTGATATTTTGACAGTACCCTTGGCCGAGGGTTTGTATGTTCTCATTCACTATGTGTTACCCTGTGTAATCTGTTGAATTATTTCTATGTGTTTATGGTGTTGTATTTCCAGACTGTAACTGAGCCATCCTTCCTTGTAACAGCTGTGGACACCTTATTGGAGGCCCCATCATATTGTCAGCTCAGATTACTACAGTTAGGTGATTATCAGACATATTTATCCTTTAAATGTACAAGTGAATCTCTGCTCTTTCTTCTTTGGAGGAACATTTGAAAGTGAATTATTTTGCAACCAGTTATTTAATCAAAAGCACTAGAGTAAGGAAAGGGAACCTCACCACAGCATGACAAATTTGCCACAGTGTATAAAACTCTCCTGAGTCAGGATAATACCAGAGGCTCTCTGATTTCTTGACTTGTGGGAAAATCTTAACACATTAATTTTGTTATTATTGTGACTACATTAGGCCTCTGACATTCCATGTCGTAAACTGGGCACACCATTTGATTGTATTGTGTGTTACTATTAAAGGGTGCTCCCTAGTTGTGAATTTCGCTTAATCTGGCGAAATTTTATTATCTCCCGCCGGGCTTTAGATGAGAGATTATGAAATGCATCCTGTGTGTGCGTGTGTGCGTTAGTGTGTCACGCAGATTTCTCCAAAACTGCAACAGCTACAGATTTTTTGTAAATTAATTGTCCTAATGAATTTTCATGCCCTTGAAAATTTTTTTGGTTTTGTGGACTTAGGCCTAAAGATAAGTGAGTAATAGCAATTTTAGCTACTTTGAGTAAAGGACTCATAACTCAAAAAGTATTGCAGTTAGAGTTTTTTCTTGAAATATGTTGTTCAGCTACTTTGTCCTTAGCTATTAGATTATACATAGTTTGGGGTTCTATTGCATGTCATAAGTGAGTAATAGCTATTTTCTCATTTGTAGCTAAATAACAGAAGAAGTAAATGTCAAATATTTTCAAAAGTATTAAAGTTAGGGAAATCTTTTCAAATATGTTGTCCATCTACTTTTTGGTAAGCTATCACATAGTAAAGATTCAGACCTGTTGCACCTTGGATAGCTGAGTAATAGCTACTTTGAAATTCTGACTGTTGAGTAAAGCCATTGTAACTCCAGAACTATTGCAGTTAGAGTGTTTTCCTAAAATATGTTGTTCAGTTACTTTGTCCTTCACTTTAAGAAGACATATAGTTTGGCGTTCCATAGCATGCCATAAGTGAGTAATAGCTATTTTGTTATTTGTAGCAAAATAATGACAGAGGTAAATGTGAAATATCTTAAAAAGTATTAAAGTTAGGCTAATCTTTTCAAATATGTTGTTCATGTGTCTGAAAAGGTAAAAGGAAGAAATGATTCAATTTTGGGAGTGATTCAGATCCTCTGGATCCATAAAATGTAATTTTTAAAGACAGATAACTCAAAAACCTACGGACGGATTTCGATGAAATTTTGAGGATATGTATGAAATGGTGTTTCAATTTTGGGAGTGATCCAGATCACTATCTGGATCTTCTGGATCCATAAAATGTAATTTTTAAAGACATAATTCAAAAACTTATGGACAGATTTCGATGAAATTTTCAGGATATGTCTGAAAAGGTAAAAGGAAGAAATGAGTCAATTTTGGGTGTGATTCGGATCACTATCTGGATCTTCTGGATCCAAGGACGGATTTCGATGAAATTTTTAAGATATGTCTGTAAAGGTAAAAGGAAGAAATGATTCAATTTTTAGAGTGATCTGGATCACTATCTGAATCTTCTGGATCCATGAAATGTAATTTTTAAAGACAGGTAACTCAAAAACTTATGGACGGATTTCGATGAAATTTTCAGGATATGTCTGAAAAGGTGAAAGGAAGATATGATTCAATTTTAGGAGTGATCCGGAACACTCTGTGGATCTTCTGGATCCATGATATGTAATTTTTAAAGACAGATAACTCAAAAACTTATGGACGGATTTCGATGTAATTTTCAGGATATGTCTGGAAAGGTGAAAGGAAGAAATGATTCAATTTTTGGAGTGATCCGGATCACTATCTGGATCTACTGGATCCTTGAAATGTAATTTTTAAAGACAGATAACTTAAAAACTTATGGACGGAGTTTGAGGAAATTTTCAGGATATGCAAGATAGAGCAATTTCAGTGATAAGTAAGTCATTTACCTACTATTGGGTGATGTACCACATGGTGAAGCATCTATCACATCTATAGTTTTTTGAATAGTCATAGCTACTAAGTGGATAAACGTCTTTTATCTCTTAAAGTGTTACTGATACGTTATTTCTTCAAAATAAGTCAGTCACCTGCCTCTTGCTTGTTGTCACTTCTACATGTGCCTCCATCTCACAAGAAAATTTATATTCCACTATCTTTAGCGGGAGATAATTGCATGCGTCAGAATGCTTGTTTTTATTGCGTCAGTGCATCCTATCCAATGGAGAATTGTTTATCTGGTCGGCACAGACTGGCCCGCCAAATGACAGAAAAAGTCGTCCTGTGTTTCCACCGGCTGGCCGGTCCCACTGTGCAGTTGCCAGGTTGTTCATTGTACTTCCTCGCTACTACTATTTGTTTATAGACACTTATGAATCATTATGGCTTCACCTGGGCAAAAACTGGGTCTATGTGAACATTTAATGGGGGAGGTTCGACTTCCACGCTTACTGTGCACGATGCCGAGATAAAGGTAAGGGTGATGACCCCTGTGTGAAGAAAGAAGTCGATTGTCGTTTTTGCAATGTTTTAACCCAGGATCAGACAGCACGTTTATCTTCACGAGCAAATCAAAAAAGGAAGGAAAAATGTGACCAAAAAGCCATCCAAGAAGAGTTGAGTAGCACCCTGGTAGACCCCGCTCTAGTTCCAGTTATAGGGGTAGCGAAAGACAGAGAAGATTCTGCAAATTTGCTACTTCAACAGATTTTCTCTTTCGTGTGGAAGCTATTTATACCTGTGAGTCAATACAGACTTATCATTTGAAGTTTATAATTCAAGATCTCATATTTTTAGCTTCGGGCTAGTTTAGGGTGAGAATTACTGGGATTGAAATGTAGCTACAAGGAAGTATAATACACAAACCAAAGTGAATAAGGGTACTATAATACCATTTCTTCTTGCCATCAGAAATAATGGCTTTACAGTAAAACTAAAATTTTAAATCCCTGAAAAAAGTGAAGAAGTGGTTTTGGAATGTCAAACAACTTACAGCAAATAATGGGCTGTGAATCTTCCTCAAGGTCAGATTTGCCCTTTGTCCACTTGAGAGACATCCTGTATCACTGAATTTGTCCCATCTGTTGCCATGATGCATTGAGACACATCCTGTATCACTGAATTTGTCCCATCTGTTGCCATGATGCATCGAAACACATCATGTATCACGGAATTTGTCCCATCTGTTGCCATGATGCATCGAGACACATCCTGTATCACTGAATTTGTCCCATGTGTTGCCAAGATGAATTGAGACACATCCTGTATCACGGAATTTGTCCCATCTGTTGCCATGATGCATTGAGATACATCCTCTATCACAGAATTTGTCCAATCTGTTGTCATGATACATTGAGACACATCCTGTATCACTGAATTTGTCCAATCTGTTGCCATGATGCATTGAGACACACCCTGTATCACTGAATTTGTCCCATTTGTTTCTATCTCCTTAACCGTGTGAGATAGAGCGATTTCATCGAAATTTTCGACCCACAGGGTATCTAATCAATGTACTATTGGCAATTTTCAAAAAATTTTCCTCTCCCCAAAAATGGCAGCCATTTTTAATTTTCGAATTTTTGCCAAAATGGAAAAACACAAATTTGCTTCTATCTCCTTAACCGTGCAAGATAGAGCGATTTCGTCGAAATTTTTGATCCACAGGGTATCTAATCAATGTACTCTTGGCAATTTTCAAAAAATTTTCCTCTCACCAAAAATGGCGGCCATTTTGAATTTTCAAATTTTTGCCAAAAATGGAAAAACACAAATTTGCTTCTATCTCCTTAACTGTGTGAGATAGAGCAATTTCGTCGAAATTTTTGACCCACAGGGTATCTAAGAAATGTACTATTGGCAGTTTTCAAAATATTTTCCTCTCCCCAAAAATGGCGACCATTTGAATTTTCAAATTTTTGTCAAAAATGGAAAAACACAAATTTGCTTCTATCTCCTTAACCATGCGAGATAGAGTGATTTCGTCGAAATTTTCGACCCATAGGGTATCTAAGCGATGTACTTTTGGGCCAAAACTGGAAAAACACAAATTTGCTTCTATCTCCTTAACTGTGCGAGATAGAGCAATTTTGTCGAAATTTTTGACCCACAGGGTATCTAAGAAATGTACTGTTGGCAGTTTTCAAAAAATTTTCCTCTCCCCAAAAATGGCGACCATTTGAATTTTCGAATTTTTGTCAAAAATGGAAAAACACAAATTTACTCCTTAACCATGCAAGATAGAGTGATTTCGTCGAAATTTTCGAACCATAGGGTATCTAAGCGATGTACTTTTGGCAATTTTCAAAAAAAAAATTCTCTCCCCAAAAATGGTGGCCATTTTGAATTTTCAAATTTTTGCCCAAAATGCAAAAACACAAATTTCCTTCTATCTCCTTAACCATGCAAGATAGAGCGATTTCGTCGAAATTTTCCACCCACAGGGTATCTCAGCAATCTACTCTTGGCAATTTTGTCCAAGTTTTAGAGCAAAACTCATGCTTCCCTTTGGGTGGACATTACGCATGCCAATGCATCCTATTTCTGGTTATTTCATTATACACCACGCGACATATTTGTCCTAAATACGGGGAAATACAGACCGGGATATAATTTTTTTGTATACAACGGCGCCTCCGTACCATGGATGACTAGCATCAATAACTTCCGGTTTTTCATTAATATCTCGTTATCTGTTACCTACAAATATGTGTTATATATCATTAGAAAGGTTATTTTCCAGCGCTTCTGCTCATGTGTGTTGCATAAAAATCCATGCAGAAATAAAGGAGCTATCGCAAGTTAAAGATTGAAGTTTTTATATTATCACACAGAGAAAAATTGTTGTTTTAGTGTGTGATTAAGTTTAAACTAAAAGTTCTATTGAGTAAACTGAAAGTCACTTTAGTGCTCTTTTCCTTTATTTTATTACATTCTCTTTGGGATGTAGCTCAAATTAACAATAAACAATAACAGTTACAATATTCAATTTATAAACCATTTAACATTTAACTAATTATTAATAAAGTTGCATAATCCAATTGTCAAATATCAGTTTATAACTTCCTGTGTGAAATTCACTATCATTCAATTCTCCTTTTAAATCTATTAATATCACTTCTCATTCTATTTTCATTTTAACACTCAGTTCAAATAATTACTTCTCCTTTTGACTCTATCTTCACACTCTCATTTCACTTCTCTCATTTAATTTTCATTTTGTTCTCAATTTCAATTCTCATTTTCCTTCTCTGAAATTCAATTCTAACCTTGTTTGAGATTCACCCCACAATTTATAGTAAAATATGATAATGCAAAATACAATAATTCATGGATTGGCCAATCAGATTACAGAAACATGAGACAATACAAAACACTAGATAATAAAATGAGTGACCAATGACATGACAGAAAAGAACAATAACCATTTATAAAGCAAGACATCACAAGAACATAAATTACATCATTACACAATCACACAGTCATTCCCACAACTTCAAATAAACTCATCAATAATAACCTCCTGCAGATACCATAGACCTTATACAACAACTGGATATCTCTGATTCCAGATGACAGATAACAGGAGGATACAAAATCAAAAGGGACATACAGGACATAATGACAGATGTTTTACAATAGGTATTACATCATGAAAGACATAAATTTACAAGCAATATGAAATAAACACAAACTACAAAGAAAAAATAATTCAAAGAACAACATTTACAAACTACACATTTTAACTGTAAAAGTAGGGGGTAACCTTAAAATTTATGAAACTCCTAAAACTGCTGATTTTTACACTGTGATAATATTCACTGTTGCCTGTGCTTTTTTGACAGCCTTTTCACATTCCTTCATTAAATATTCTTGTTATTTAATCCATAAATCATACAAAATGGTGTATAATAAAAGTAAAACATCCCTCATTAGACATATACAGGAAAAATATATCACTCATGAAGATGAAGTTTAACAATATAATACTCGTGCTTCACACTCGTATAATATTGGTATCTTCATTCGTGATAAATTTTTTCTGTATATTTCTTTCGGGAAGTTTTCCTATTATGAATCTTCATGGTTGACATATTTTTTCTGTTTATGTCTAAAGAAGGATGTTTTACTTTTATTATCCTCTATTTTGTATATTTTATGACTTAAATAAATCCATATTTTAAGAGAGAATGTGATAAAGGATCTTATACACACAGAGGCACCATTGACTATAAAACCTCAATCTTTAACTTGCAATTTTTCAGCCATGGATTTTTTATGCAACAAAAATGAGCAGAAACACTATAAAAAAGACCTTTTTATGTCAGCTGACATTATGTCGTCACTCTGCGGCGTGGGCGTCCGCGTCCGCGTGAACAACTTCTTCTCCAAAACTACAAGGCCTAGAGACATGCTGTTTTTTTTAAAAGATACCTTATCTATCGAGGATGAAAAATTGTTCAAGGCATGCAAATCTGTCTGTTCGTCTGTTTGCTAGAGACATTACAAGGGAGGTACCCCCACCAAAAGTGTGAAAATTTCATTTCACACTCGTATAATATTGGTATCTTCATTCGTGATAAATTTTTTCTGTATATTTCTTTCGGGAAGTTTTCCTATTATGAATCTTCATGGTTGACATATTTTTTCTGTTTATGTCTAAAGAAGGATGTTTTACTTTTATTATCCTCTATTTTGTATATTTTATGACTTAAATAAATCCATATTTTAAGAGAGAATGTGATAAAGGATCTTATACACACAGAGGCACCATTGACTATAAAACCTCAATCTTTAACTTGCAATTTTTCAGCCATGGATTTTTTATGCAACAAAAATGAGCAGAAACACTATAAAAAAGACCTTTTTATGTCGTCACTCTGCGGCATGGGCATCCGCGTACGCGTCCGCGTGAACAACTTCTTCTCCAAAACTACAAGGCCTAGAGACATGCTGTTTTTTTTAAAAGATACCTTATCTATCGAGGATGAAAAATTGTTCAAGGCATGCAAATCTGTCTGTTCGTCTGTTTGCTAGAGACATTACAAGGGAGGTACCCCCACCAAAAGTGTGAAAATTTCAACACTTTATCACAATTTTCTCAGTGACTATTGCAGGGATTTCTCTCATATCTTGCATATATGTACTAGGCCAGAGATAGATTCTCTTGTGTGAGTATGAGACCTGGATCTTTCTTAGTTTTTTTTTAATAAATTTTTTTAATAATTTTTAATGCATTAAAATTCATGAAATCATGCACTAAATCACTTATAACTTGAAAAGTGTTACATGTAGAGCATTTTGTTAAAATATGTTATTCAGCTACTTTTTTCATAGCTACAACATGGTGAGTAACTTGGGTGTCTGTCTCAATAGCTAAGTGAGTAATAGCTACTTTTGGGCTTTTCAGTAACTACCATCTTGAGTAAAATCACTTGTAACTATTGCATTTAGAGAATTTCGTATAAATATGTTATTCAGCTACTTTTGGGTCAGCTATAACATAGTCAAATTTCAGACCTGTAGCTCATGGCATAGCTGAGTAATAGCTACTTTTAGGTTATCACTGTTGAGTAAATCACTGATAACTTGAAAATTATTGCATTTGGAGTATTTGTTTCAATATGTTATTCACCTATTTTGGGGTCAGCTATAACATAGTAAAATTTCAGATCTGTGGCTCATGGCAAAGCTGAGTAATAGCTACTTTGAGGTTATCACTGTTGAGTAAATCACTTATAACTTGAAAACTATTGCATTTACAGAAATTTGTGTAAATATGTTATTCAGCTACTTTTGGGTCAGCTATAACATAGTGAAATTACAGACCTGTAGCTCATGGCACAACTGAGCAATAGCTATTTTCAGGTACTGACTGTTGAGTAAATCAGTTGTAACTTGAAAAATATTGCATTTGGAGTATTTTGTTAAAATATGTTGTTCACCTGCTTTTTGGTCAGCTATAACATAGTGAAATTACAGACCTATAGCTCATGGCATAGCTGAGCAATAGCTATTTTCAGGTTCTCACTACTGAGTAAATCAGTTGTAACTTGAAAACTATTGCATTTACAGTATTTTGCTTAAATATGTTGTTCACCTACTTTTGGGTCAGCTATAACATAGTAAAATTTCAGACATGTAGCTCATGGCATAGCTGAGTAATAGCTACTTTTAGGTTATCACTGTTGAGTAAATCACTTATAACTTGAAAACAATTGCATTTACAGAAATTTGTGTAAATACGTTATTCAGCTACTTTTGGGTCAGCTATAACATAGTGAAATTACAGACCTGTAGCTCATGGCACAGCTGAGCAATAGCTATTTTCAGGTACTGTATGTTGAGTAAATCAGTTGTGAGTTGAAAAATATTGCATTTGGAGTATTTTGTTAAAATATGTTGTTCACCTACTTTTGGGTCAGCTATAACATAGTGAAATTACAGACCTATAGCTCATGGCATAGCTGAGTAATAGCTACTTTTAGGTTATCACTGTTGAGTAAATCACTTATAACTTGAAAAGTATTGCATTTAGAGTATTTTGTTTCAATATGTTATTCACCTATTTTGGGGTCAGCTATAACATAGTAAAATTCCAGACCTGTGGCTCATTGCATAGCTGAGTAATAGCTACTTTGAGGTCATCACTGTTGAGTAAATCACTTATAACTTGAAAACTATTGCATTGACAGAAATTTGTGTAAATACGTTATTCAGCTACTTTTGGGTCAGCTATAACATAGTAAAATTTCAGACCTGTAGCTCATGGCATAGCTGAGTAATAGCTACTTTGAGGTTATCACTGTTGAGTAAATCATTTATAACTTGAAAACTATTGCATTTACAGAAATTTGTGTAAGTATGTTATTCAGCTACTTTTGGGTCAGCTATAATATAGTTAAATTACAGACATGTAGCTCATGGCACAACTGAGCAATAGCTATTTTCAGGTACTGACTGTTGAGTAAATCAATTGTAACTTGAAAAATATTGCATTTGGAGTATTTTGTTAAAATATGTTGTTCACCTACTTTTGGGTCAGCTATAACATAGTGAAATTACAGACCTATAGCTCATGGCATAGCTGAGCAATAGCTATTTTCAGGTTCTCACTATTGAGTAAATCAGTTGTAACTTGAAAACTATTGCATTTACAGTATTTTGCTTAAATATGTTGTTCACCTACTTTTGGGTCAGCTAGAATATAGTAAAAATTCAGACATGTAGCTCATTGCATAGCTGAGTAATAGCTACTTTGCTTATAACTCACTTATTATTGGTCCTAGAGGTTTGGAATGGTAAACAGACATATAGGAAATCATGGGCTGGGAATCTGTTGATGTGGTCCGATTTGACCTTGGACCTCTTCTTCAAGGTCAAACGAGGATAGCCAAACTTAAAAGTGCTTATAACTCGCTTATTATTGGTCTTAGAGGTTTGGGATGGTAAAACAACATATAGGAAATCATGGGCTGGGATTCTTTTGGTGTGGTCAGATTTGACCTTGGACCCCTCCTTCAAGGTCAGTTGAGGATAGCCAAACTTAAAATTGCTTATAACTCGCTTGTTATTGGTCCTACAGGTTTGGGATGGTAAACCAACCTACAGGAAATCATGGGCTGGGAATCATTTGGTGTGGTCGGATTTGACCTTGGACCCCTCCTTCAAGGTCAAACAAAGATAGCAAAACTTAAAAGTGCCTATAAATCGCTTATTATTGGTTCTAGAGGTTTGGGATGGTAAACCATCCTATAGGAAATCATGGGCTGGGAATCTTTTGGTGTGGTTGGATTTGACCGTGGACCCGTTCTTCAAGGTCGTACGAGGATACTGCATTTGCAGTATTTCTTTAAATATGTTTTAACCTACTCTTTACACTTAAACAGTTACCTTGTTACTTTCCTTCATAATACCATTTGCAGGGAACAACTTTTTTGTCCTTTTCTTCTGTCAGGTTCAGAATTTCTTTTGAACATGCTGTTCAATTACCATTTACTGTACTTCTGCACAGCACTTTCCCTGATAATTATGCTTTCCTCTCATTATTACCTTCACAAATCAAAAACACTCAGTCAGCTGACACAGTGCCTGTTCACGGGCACTCTCCTCTTGTTTAATGATATATAACACATATTTATAGGTTGCATAGTCTCTGAGATATTAGTGAAAAAAATGGCACTTATTGACAATAGTTATCTATGGTAAGGGGGCTCCGCTGTATACAAAAAAAATTTATCCCGCTCCGTATATCCACCTATATGGGTCAAATATGGCTTGCAGTTAACAATAAAACCTTAGCTGTTCACAGGGATGAATTTGAATTTGCTTAAAGTTTTAGGAGTCGACCAAATAGCCAGTTTTATGTTTAACACTGAAATGATGTCTAAGCCATCATCTTTTGGATCATAAACCTTTTAGACATGTTCCTGACAGGAGAAGTTGTCAGGTTTCTTCTTTTTGTTGTCTGGTCTTTATCCTGGTTCAATTAGTGCAAAAAAAAAATTCAAGAAAAGAGAGAGTCATGGGATGGTCTCACTGGGACAAACAGTTCACATCTGGCCGTCTGTGATTTACTGAAACAGACATGTCCATAATTTGTTTGAAACTTATCAAGCATATTTCTGAATGTTCCATGTTTCACTTCCATGAATTGGTGAACCATCCCTTCAATGCAAAGTTTGTCCACTAGTCCTTAAACATATAATCAGCCCCCAGAGATATAAAATATGGGGAAACACACTTAGCCCTTATTTTTATGGGATTTAAAAAGCAATTCACCTATTAGCATGAATTTTGGCAAGTAGGTTCGTTTTATAGATGTCTGGAAATCATTAACGTTTGAAAGTGATCTGATACAAAATGGCAGACTGGAAGATAATTCTATTTTAGCAATGAATATATCTTAATATCTCAGGAGCAGTGCGAGATGGAAATATTTGTGCAAAAATATTGTTATAACACTCATGCTAACACGTGAAACACACCAGAAAGAAGGAAATTGTGGTCATTTTAACAAGAGATCTTATATAATGCTGTACACCTCTGAGATCTGGGTTTGGTTCCCGCCCCGACCTCAAGTGGGAAAGCTGGTAGTTGCTTGCGGTTGGTTGGCAGTTTACAGTAGTCAGAACCTTGACCAACTGCATGTACTGGTTTTCAATGCCCTTCCAACTACCCACCGTGATATAACCTGTACAGTGTTGAAAGCGACATAAAACCCCAAATAAATAAAATAAATATATAATGCTGTATATGCTGACCATACTTAATAGTCTGATAAAAAATAGAAATCTCATCGAAATTAAAACAGTTTTGTATCAGCTGAAGTCATTTTGGGTGAAAATAGACGAGGTGTGTGTTGTATGATACTAGTTACTACTTTACGATTGAATAATATTGTCTCATACCAAGGCATCATTGGTGCAGTACAAGCATCCATTGTCACACCACCATGATGAAGCACACAAGAAAAATCTCTGAACCAAACATATATCATTTGGAGAAATTTACAGACCAGGAATTTTGGTTACAAGTAAGTGGTAGCCAAACTAATTTCAACTAAAGTGGGAAAAATGTGTGTTTATTGAGAAAAACGGCCTACTAACTTAATATAATTAGAACAAGAGCAATTGTTTATTTTTTTTTTATTTTAACAGTTTTATCAAATAAATTAAGATAAAATAACAAATTGTAATAAATGTAAGGTTAACAACAGACTAAATATGATAATATACCTTCAGTATGTTTCTGTCAAATATTATAATTTTTGTATCCAACGGATAGCATCTGGTGGATACTATGGATTCTCATTACCCCTCTAGAGGCCCGAGTATTACAGGTAGACTTCTCAGATTTTCAGGTCATATTCATGACCATAAAATCTTGCCTGGGAATATTTTTGGCCTCATTTTGAAAAACAAGATGGCCGCCACAGGCGTTTTTCGACTTTCAGCAGGGAGTTTTGTTGGCCTTCTAGAACAAAGTGTATTATAGGTAGTGTATTATAGGTAGAGATCTCAAATTCGCAAGATATGTTCATCATTACAAAATCTTGACTGTAAATATTTTTGACCTCATTTTGAAAAACAAGATGGCCGCCACGGATGTGTCTTTTCGGTCATGAAAAGTGCTTATATCTCCCTTATTATTGGTCCTAGAGGTTTGGAATGTGAAACCAACCTATAGGAAATCATGGGCAGAGAATCTATTGGTGTGGTTGGATTTGACCTTGGGCCCCTCCTTCAAGGTCAAATGAGAATAGCTAAACTTAAAAGTGCTTATAACTCGCTTATTATTGGACCTAGAGATTTGGGATGGTAAACCAGCCTATGCAAAATCATGGACTGGAAATCTTGTGGTGTGGTCGGATTTGACCTTGGGCCGCCCCTTCAAGGTCAAACGAGGATAGCCAAACTTAAAAGTGCTAATAACTTGCTTATTATTGGTCCTAGAGGTTTGGGATAGTAAACCAACCTGTAGGAAATCATGGGCTGGGAATCCTGTGGTGTGGTGGGATTTGACCTTGGGCCCCTCCTTCAAGGTCAAACGAGGATAGCCAAAGTTAAAAGTGCTTATAACTCACTTATTATTGGTCCTACAGGTTTGCAATGTGAAACCAACCTATAGGAAATCATGGGTTGCGAATCTTCTGATGTGGACAGATTTGACCTTGGGCCTCTCCTTCAAGGTCAAACAAGGAGAGGCAAATTTAAAAGTGCTTATTACTTGCTTATTATTGGCCCTAGAGGTTTGCAATGTGAAACCAACCAATAGGAAATCATGGGCTGGGAATCTTCTGATGTGGTCAGATTTGACCTTGGGCCCCTTCTTCAGGGTCAAATGAGGGTAGCCAAACTTAAAAGTGCTTTCAACTTGCTTATTATTGAAAAATACTGTTTATCTTCAAAACTATATTAGTTGGCTTTTTCCGGTGGATACATCTTGCATCTGGCCACAGATGCGTCCTTGGTCTAGTTGTATTTTATTTTTAAATGTACAAGAACATATAAATTATAAATAAATTCTCTAAATACACTATTTACACCTTGTGCAGTCAGAAAAGATTATCACCATTCATTTTTTGTGATTATCTATATCTAATTACCCCATTACTTTACTATTGGCTGAAATGTTGTTATAACAAGGTGATAAAACAGAATTTACAGTTGTTTGATGAGGCATTGGGCCATTCATAATGAAGGGTGTCGCTTTAAGGAAGGTTTTTATGGAAATCATTCTGGCATAAAAGTAATTACTTAAAGAAGTCTAGGATTTTTATCAGGCATCAGTAAAATAGTATAAGAATGGTCACAGAGTATATTGCAACCAATAAAATGTAGAACAATTTTAATGAGTAGTTGATCAGATTTTCTTAAAGAATTAGAAGTTATTTCCTAATATTTTTCAGAAAATATTTAAATTCAAAAATATTTCTCCATCCATAATCCAAATTTTTTACAATATTTCTCTCAGTTTAAGGTAACACTGTTACTTTTGCACAATTCGTTAGACTCAGTTCAAGTTAAAACTGTAACTTTTGTGCAATTCTTTCCCCTCAATTCAAGTTAAAACTGTAATTTTGGGGTAATTCTTCAGCTTGTTCTCACTCCACAACCTTTACAGATACATCTGCAGGTTGTTGGACTTTTGGCCACTCTAACTAACCTCCCACATCAGAGGTTATGGGTAGGAATCTTCGATCTGACCATTAGTAGAATGGCTGGCCAAACTTTAATTCAAAAGTTAACATTATACCAGGCCACTGGGCCACTGGTTTAGTGGTTTGTGTAAAAAAATTATATTATTGCGTAAAATACCATTACCTTATCCTCACTATTGCTATGTGTTGACCAGAGCAAACATTCAATGACCAACTCGAATATTTTAAAAAGAAACACACTTCTATCTGTTTTAGTGCATTCTGTATTTATAAAGAATGGCTTTGTCAGTACAAAAGTGTTAATAAAGCTTCCCTTGGAAAGAAGAACATGTATTATTTTCACCCCCAGTTTTCAGACAGCCACCACCACATTATCATCTTGCTTCAATATCTTCCTTCATATCAAGAAAATTATATTTGGCAGTTATTTTCTATAGGCTTAGGGAAAAATTTTTTGACAGGCATAAATTTGACCTTTATCAAGGTCACATGATCAAAACCATTTTTTTTCTTGTACTTCCATTTCACCAGATTTTCTCAGAAAGTACACACTGAGGGTCCACCAAATTTGGTAAGCATATTTCTCACATCAAAATCTATGCCCCAGTCGATTTTGAGATCAATCAGGCCATAACTGACTCATTGACAGGCGATTGATTATCATTTGGTAAAAAAATGTGCCAAAAGTAAGTCTTTCGTCCACATCTTATGTCTCTTTTAAGGAATAAAGGAGCTGCAAAAGGTTCAATATCATATTGAAATATGACCCTTGGGTGTATAAGTTTAAAAAATCAATCTCTTGTTAAGACTACCTTAAAATCAGCCAAATCAAGTGCCTTTCCTACACTGAGTACAGGCGGGAGATATCGTTTAAATATCAAATATCTATCTTATTGTTGGGTTTAGAGTTTCAGAATGTATTGGGAGATAATAGGAAATCATGGGCTTGGAGTCTTATGATGTGGTCAGATTTGATCTTGGGCCCCTCCTTCAATGTCAAACAAGTATAGCAACCCTTAAAAGTGCTTATAACGCACTTATTATTGTTCCTACAGTTTTGGGATGTCAAACCAACCTATAGGAAATCATGGACTAGGAGTCTTCTGATGTGGGCAGGTTTGACCTTGGGCCCTTCCTTATTTATCTTTTCACATTAAAATTGCAAGCTGTAGGGACACTGTGCTTTTGTGTAGAAAAGAAACCTTTTGTCTAGTTAATGAGTTATGTTTAATACTCCAAATTTTGTAAAAACTAATTTAACTGGATCGTTTGTAATGCACAAACATCTTAGAAAAAAATTTGCACAAAATATGGAATGTCTTGTACAATGAAAAATACTACTGTCTTGTGAGTTTTATGATAAATTATAAAAAATTGTGCAATCTACTAAGGATTGAGAGACTAAATTAAGTAAATGAAGAAGCATATTAACCAAAAGATGAAGAAAAGATGTAGTCTACCATTTTTATGGTGTGGGTGTCTGATATTTGTGGTATTTATAGCATGGTAACTTCACACTATCTTTTAATTCTTGCTGGTTTGAACTTTAGTCAGAAATATGGTCTTCTAACTGGCCATTATAATATATACAGTGGAATACCTATTAACCAGTGTTGTGGAATTTTTTCACTCTCCAAAACTTGTATTTCCCCACTAAAATGCCTCTTCTATTTCTGTAATGTTCTAATATCTGAATAGAATCATACTCCCCCCCCCCCCCCCCCCCACCTCCCCAGCATGTTTAGATATTCACTGAATATTAGCCAAACCAATGAAAAGAAATAATAATTTTGCCTTTCCACAGAAGCCAACTAATGGAGGTAATTTAATCTGGTGTAAAGAAGCTTAGCATTGGGAGACATTGGATAGTCTCAGAACTTATATGAAGTAAGCAGACACTGGCATTAGATAAAATGAAGCATAACCTCTAGTTAATTATACATTCCAAGAGGGTAACTCACTAGCAAGACAGTTTTCCTTTTTGGACAAATCTCTATGTTCCTAATAAAAGACAGGCTTCCTCAAATAAAGAACTAGTCTCATTTCTATATAGTCAGTCATTATTGGAAATAAAAGTCTTTGTCTTAATTGAATATCTGCTTCATTGTAAGTTAGTCTTCAGTGGTGTTAGTTTGGACATGTATATGATTTCCTAATAGATCGAGTAAAATGTGAAATTCACCACACAAGCCCTTTCTATTTCTTTGACTTGTTGAAAATTCTTTTCACATTTATGATTTGTGTGGTTACATTAGACCTCTGGTCTCCCCTGAGGCAAAAATGGTACAGATTTTGACTATTTTGTCCTACTTTTAAAAGGGCGCTCCCACTGGTAAATGTCACGTCATTACTGTGGCATATTTTTCATTGCTTACTTTTTGTAGGCTTTCTGAGAAAAACGCTAAAAAAATTAGAAAAATTTCCAAGAATAAGAATTTTTCTAAAGTCTCATAAAACAGTATTTTTTTACAAAGTTTTTTCTACATGTATACATATTAAAGCTATGTGATTCTAAAAATTCATTTTCTTAGAATTTTTCTTACTCTGAAACGTTTTCCCTGGAATGCTTATTTTCTCACAAACTTTATAAAGAATAAATTAAAGTAATTTAAAAAATAAGAATGTTACTTAAAATGATCTAGGGCAGTTAAAAAAAGAAGCACTTTGTAAATCTTTGGGACAATTTTTTATTTTTATATAAATGTTATGATGTAAAGTGTCCGTAATGGGGGATAAACTTAAATCATTCTATCTTGATGGAAACAATCTGTTTGTTTTGGCAGTGTCTTGAAATGCACACCCTACAAATGCTTTTTGACTTGTGACACTGCAATATTTATAAGGATTTTATTAATAGACCCAGACTTGCGACCCTAGAGCTAAATACGTCAGCGATAGAAAGGTTACAATTTTGTTTTGTAGTTTTCTTAAAATAATGTCCCAAAAAGAGCAAAAACTCTGAGCAAGTATTCCAGACTCAAATTTAAGTATCAACTTAGTTTACTTCATTCTGAAAAAGGAAACACAAATTATATAATATGTGTTAATGGTGAGAAAACCTCTGCCATATTATTTACACTTAAACTCTATTAATTTTGCCAGTGTTTCTGATGTTAACAGTATAAATCCTAGTAAGTGTCAAGGGACAAGATAAATTCAAAAGCAGAAATTATGCATATCTAAGTTAATTTTAAGACAAAAATTAAAACTCCTCTATAGACCAAATGTTTATTTATCATCAAAGGTAGGTCATGAATATTTTGTATTTGTGGAATGTTTGAATAAACCTTACTTATCCCCAAACAGTGTGTATGAATATTGTGGTGCTATTTTATGCTGAGCACACTAACACCCTCCCAGCCCTGTTCCCACTTTCACTGTGTATATTTTTACATGTTTTTTTAGTCCATTCATCTATTTTATCAAAATTTAATTTAATAAATGTGAAAGTCTTTCCATCTGAAATACCAAGCCACTCAAACCCTTGCATTTAGACCAACACACCACCGCTGAATTGAAATGACTGTGTTTAAACTCATAAAACTAAGTATAAATATAAATATGTGTGTCTACTATGGACTATGTTAAATACCATTGGACAGGTCTAATTATGTACTTTTCAGTCATGTACAGCTCATCAGAATCTAAATACTGGTTGTGGACAAATAAGTCTTAAGTAAGTAAATCAGTCTTTAGTAAAGGTGAAAAAATATATCCTTTTACAGGAGAAGATTCACATGCACAATATATACAAAACATACAACAGGATCATACAGGACAATTACCTTCCAGAAACTTTTGAAATTAGAAAGTAACATATGTATGATTCATTTAAAATTTTAAATCCTATAAAAATTAAGAGAAAGAGTTTACTGTTGAATGCAAAATGTAGTCTGCTAAGCCTTTAAAATGCATTCTTCATCCTAAAATAATCAGTAATTTGGCATTGGATTTATGGTTTTTTAGAAAACATTTAATGGAATATAAATTTGTAAAATTTGAAGGTAGAATCCCTTTTAGAATGTATTTAAATTGTGAATGTGAGTGGTCACAATATACCCTAATTACAGCCAACATACAACTACTTTTACATCATTACTTTACCATGGGTATTATGTAATAGAATACAATTTCTGAAGTAAATTAGGTTTGAAACCGCATCAGTGTCTTCTGCAGAAAAAAAAATCCAAAAAAATCCATCAAAAGTCACCTGTTTGCTTTCTGCCAACAAGAAACAATATCATGACACTTCTGGATTCAGCCAATGATATTTCTATTGGATACCATATGAAGCACTAAGGGATACTTTCTCCATAATTGTCCTGACAAAGACACTGATATTTTGTTATCATCTTGCCACGTCCACATCCTCAACTTCTCCAGAAACTACAGTGCCTGCACTAATATAGCCTTTGTTGCCCGATGGCTTATTAAGGAGGCTTGGAAAGGTGTTTGTGGCATCTGCCTGTGTTTGTTGCCACCTGTTGGCATGTTGCTTCAATGCTTTAAACTTGGATACCTCTTACATTTCTGTCAAAATTGATTTTTGGTCATTTTATCTACACCTGGAAAAGCAGATTTTAACCCAAGCCCATAAAGGCTGAGGTTATAGTCGTCCCCTGTGCCGTCTGGGCAGCGGCAGGGTGCATAAAGTTTGTGGGTGTTCCACAGCTTATAATCATGCATGGGTTTCACCAAATTTTCAGGGTATGTTTACCCCAAGAGGATTTAGAGCTAATTAGGTTTTGGGGTTATCTGCTAACAACTGTTGCCATCACAACACTTTTGCCATGGCAAAACTTTGAACATTTCTGGGTTTTAACATTTGTGGGTGTTCCACAGCCTTAACCAACTCATAGATTTTCACCATATTTTCAGGATATGTTAACCGAGACAGGATCTAGAGCTGATTAGGTTTTGGATGTTATCTGGCAACAGCTGTTGCCATAGTAACACTTTAAATACTTTTTGGTCTTAAACTTCTTAATTGAAAAAGGGGCGCTATTAAACCAGTATTACTACAGTTGCATTTTTAACCCCAAGGCCAGGGTTGAGAGATTGTGAAACGCCTTCCATTTGTGCGTGTATATGCATGAGTGAGTTTGTCACATTTTTCCATCAACCTTTATATCTCATTCATTTATGAAGATATCTTCACCAAATTTGCAGAGAATGTTTATGGCTGTGAAAACATCTGTAAAAAAATTTGTTTTCATTTTAAAAAACAACATGGCCACCATAGCAGATTGTTCAAAAATCACTGATATGTGTGTTCTAAATTTTAATATATTGCAGCTAGCTGTGTCAGATTTGCACAAAATGTGAATGCCTAAAAAACCCTAATAAATTAGTGTGTAAATATTTTACTTAGAATTTCAATACTTTCTGCCATTTCCTTTGAAGCCATTGAAGGGTTAAATCTGATCAGTTGTGGTTGCGTAATGTACTGGTAAAGTTTTAATCATGTTAGTTAATAACCTGGATCTTGCTTGTATATATCTTTTGTGGATTAATTCCCCCCCCCCCCCCCCCCCCCTCCTCCCGCCCAAAAGAAATATTTAAAATTCATATTTGACTTCAAAGTCAAAAACTGAGTCCAACTGGGATTCTCACTTCCCTGTCAGGATATTTGGTAAAATAATGGATCCATCAGTTGTTGTAAAGAACCTGATCATGTCTGCAATATTTGTAAGACTTGCTTCATTCAAATGCGTGGTCTCAGGTGGGTCAGACAGTGTCTGATGGATGAGGCTGCAATCCTGGTGGCAAATGCCCTGGTGAGTAGTTGTCTGGACCACTGCAACTCTCTATTCAGGAGTATATCCAGTTTCAACATGCAGAAACATGCTGACGTGTGTATTCAAAACACACCCAGTTTGTCAGAAACTGCAATAGATACTCTCAAACAACTCCATTGGTTGCCAGTTGAATTTCGCTGTATTTTCAAAACTGCCACTTTGTTTATAAGTTTCTTCACAGTGCTCATCTTAGCTATTTCGGTCCTCTTTTGTCTACTCATTGTGAAGATATGGCACCAGATATAACCATCCAGATAAACATGGTTAAAAACTTTTATATGAACAATTCCCTCCAGGGGAATAGTTTGTCGGAAAACTTTCTGGCTCCACTGGAACTGCAAATCAAAATGTAGCAAAACTTGCCAGTCTGTAGTTCACTGTAGGTCAATTTTGAAACTCAATATTGATTTAACCAAGTCTCAAGAGCTAAAGAATAAATAGTTTAATGTTATTTCCTATAGTGGCAAGGATGCCATATGTGGTGGCCCGAGTCCCGAGAGAAAATATATGAACAGTTTTCTTAAGTTACAGGATATCCGGACCTGTAACTCTAAGAAGATACAGGTCCATGAGAACAGTTACTAATCTCAGACTGGGGATTTGGTGTTAATTTTGTACATTGATTCTCTCATGCTTACATCCTGATCTTTACAGTCATAGCAATGTTACAGCATATCATTCTGGTGTTATGACCCATCTATACAATTGTCTTATCCTATCTTTATCACTTTATTTGATCCAATTTCCTTATAAAAGTAAGGGTGAGTGGTCTCGTATCAATGATAAGATAAGTTATACAAGTCTGCCAAAGTAATTGAAGCTTAGTGTGATGAGTTAGTACTATGAATTGTAGCAGTTGGAGAGGTCCGTGGTAGCCTAGTGGTTTGCAAGATTGGCATCTAATCACAGGCTGTCACCCCTGTGTGGGTTCAACTCACCCAAGTGGCAATGATGTGGGCTTCCCATTATGACCCTGGCTGTTGTACAGGATATAAGACCCCAACTTTGAACTTTGTAGCACTTGGTATAGGACTTAAAACTTAGCTTCTCAGTTGTACCACTTATTTTTATTTTCTCAGTTATAATTCAAAGCAAATTCATTAAAAACTCAGACTTCTCCCACCTTCAGAATAACGGGACCTCCAATATCAAACTCTGCTAGGTCTTACAAAATATCGCATGAATGAAGTTGGGGTATCAAGACAGTGTTACACTGACTATAAAATATATATCTGTTTTATTTCCCTTTTCAGTACAGCATCATGTGACTGAATGTCAGAAAGACCCTATCAGAGGATGCCATGTACACCAGCTCTTGTTTTTCCCATTGTTAAATTTAATCACATCTTCCGACCCATTTGGTGAAGCCACAGACAACATTCAAAGACTTACAGCTACTATTTTGGGCGAGCTAGAAATTGCATTAGCCACAAAGCGGCTGCAAGAGGCAGGGGATGGAATCACCTCAATCTGGGTTAGTCAGTCTTTTACCATTAGTATAATGGAGAAAATTGTGCATCTCAACGTCTCTGTTTTTGTTTCTCTGACTGACAAAATTTTGTCTTTTGTTTCTGGAACATGTCTTCATTAATATATCAAAATACTGAACAGCTTCCAATTTGTAAATGCTCTTCTATGATATATCCTTGGACGATGGGTGTATTTGGTCGATAATTTCTTATTTTTTTCATGTTTCTTCATTACAAGTTGCTATTTAACACCACCTGTAACAGTTTACGTCTTTTAGTTCTGTAAAAAAGTTGGAAGTAATTGGCTTTATGACAGCAAAAACTCCTTGAACAAGAAGAACAACTATTTAAGTGTCATTTTTGCAAATGGCTGTAACAAACCAAAAATGTGCTTGTTTAACAATTATATAACATTGAAAATTGCTGATTTTTCCAATTGGTTTGTCAGGGTGAGTCTCCGAAACTAAAATGTCAATTGTCTGAAAGTTGCTTCTTAACATTTTAAATTTTTTTGTGTGTGTATTTTCCGATTTTAGGAGAATATTTTTACTGTGTAGGTTAAATGCTGAATGGCAAAACTTAAACAAAATTGTGTAAACTTTTAGCTTTATAGTAAGTCTTACTGGAAGTACTTTTGATGTCTTGTGAGATTTGTTTGTAAAAAGTGAATATTTAAGTCTACTGAAATTCTGAAGAGAATAAAGTCAACCTAGAAAGAAACTATTCTGACTGAATGCAATAACTTGCAAGTATAGCTTTTATACAAGTTACCTCTTTTACTGTGCATGAAAAAGAGGTTTTATGGTCAGATCTCACAGTATCCACTGAGGAAAAATGAGAAATATCAGCATGTGATCCACTTGCAAACTCTGAGTTTTTTTTTCTATCATTAGAGACTTCAAAAGGGATGGAATTGATGTACGGGCTTATGTATGATGACAGTTATTTTACACCGGACCTGATTCACCTCCTCAGTTCTGCAATAAATAATGGTATCTGTGGCTCAGAATGATATCAATTTATCTTTGTAGTCAAAACAAGGTTTATTTCTTTTGACTGGAGTGTCAACTTTTTAACCATATTTTATTGAACAGATATATTATCGTATTTGACTCCTGTAAGCATTTTAAAGATTATTTCTTTATTTACTGTGACCTGTATTTCAAACCTTGCTACAGTAATTTTAGCTGCGATATTTTTTTGTACAGATTATGAAATACGCTGCTGAAGAAATACCTAACTTGATCCAGTATATAAACTGATTTTATACACCAATCTACCAAAGGCGAAGTTTTAAACTTAGCTTCAACTTAGTTTTTATCCATTCAATGAACTCC
Source organism: Sabellastarte sp. h YS-2021 (assembly GCA_964017235.1). Classification (NCBI taxonomy): domain Eukaryota; kingdom Metazoa; phylum Annelida; class Polychaeta; order Sabellida; family Sabellidae; genus Sabellastarte; species Sabellastarte sp. h YS-2021. Next base: position 74,685,155 of record OZ024928.1, on the reverse strand, counting down.
ATTGCTGTGAAAGCTTGCCACTACAAACATTTGGTCTCATCAAAAAAACCCAGCAAGTTGCCATGGTCATTTTCTTCACTATGCTTTTCTGACTTAGCCAGGTTCAGCTGAGTCTAATTGATGGTCAAACAAATGAATGGACCTTCATATTTTGCATTTTGGAATGTAATTCTGAACATATCTCTGGCACTTGGAATCACAAACATACTTACTGTAATAAAAGAGAATATCGTAGTATTGTAATATCGTATCGAAAGTATTTAGTATGACCAGCTAGAAAATTGAGTGAACAATTATTCACATGCAAATTTGAATGTTTATTACAGCTTCTTATTAGTATGTTAAATGTATTAGTACTGCTGTGGAAAAAGCTATTTCTTTAAGTTATAAAAAATTTCATTAAAGCAATTTCTATATATCACATTTAATAATATCACTTTTTCTTATATCCAACCCCCAGACTGAATCACATTTCTTCAGTGGATCTGACATGTTTGATGTTCATCCAGTCAATGGGAACAGACCAAGTATATGAATAAACCTTGCTATGTGGTCATTTCCTTCACATCTGAAATGTTCCATGGGTTAAATTGGGTCCTGAAAGTTGGTTTCACTTAAACCTTAATTTTAGCTACACTGGTTCTGTTTATTAGAGTCTACATTGTCTGTGTACACATTTTACCTCCCATTTTAGTGTGTCAAATTTTAAAATGTTATTCACTCGATGGAAGGTCATCTTTCAACATAGGAAACTGCAATTGCTGGATGTTCTTCAATTTTGACTCTTCAGTCCTTTGGATTTGAATATTTAAGATTCAACAACATGTGACACATACTCTTTGCCTGTCCAAATATGACCCTGGCTGTTTTAAAAAAACATAAAAACCCCAAGCTTACCTTTGTCTTTTCTTTCAGCAAGAATCCTTGAAGCTATCCCCCAGTCAGTGTGAAACTGCCTTTATGGTGAGGATGTGTGGACTACTCCTTTATAACGGTTCTCCACACCTCGTCACTTCCTACCTACAGAGACTGAATACCAGTGTCAGTGAGCTTGGCCTGAGCAAGCAGATGATAGGTCTCATTGTGGCAGTATTCTGTGCACAAGATAGCAGTGAAGATCACCTCAGAACCTGCCTGCAACTGTTTGAAACCATTGCCATAAAACTACCTGCTCAGGTTGGTATTGTCAGCTTATAAGTGCAGGTAACTTGGCATCAAAGTCCAATAAATAAATGCTCAATGAATGGAAATTTTAGCTGGAAGAATATTTCATTGTCATTTTGAAAAATAAATGTTCAAATTGGAAAATTTCAGTTAATAGTAGATTGGTTGGTAGTGCTTGTTTAAAACACCAACCATCTCTGTACAGCCATTTTCAGCCCTTTATACCTCTTCACCCCTCCAGTGTGTACCTTTTTCGTTAGCATGCAAAAGCTTGTAGCAGGTTTTAGAAACAGTTTTAAGAATCTGTTACATGCAGGAAACATGGTTTGTGTTGTGGAAACCTTCTACCTAAATACCAATCCCCACTTATCAAACCAAACAGATTGGTATTGTCAGAGTGTTTCTATTATAATAAGCAGGGTATATTATATCATATAAATTTGTACACATGGACAAAAATGAAATTGGGGAAAAATGGGATAAAACTCATATTAAATGTAGAGTCCTGTTTGGGCAGAAATATGGGGAAAATATTATAAGTAAATATGGAGACTATTTGGGGAGAACATGGGATAAAACTCAAAGTAAATATGGGGACTCTTTGGGTGTAAATATTGGACAAAACTTAAAGTATAATGGAGTCTATTTGTGGTGAAATATGGGCTAAAACTTAAAGTTAAAGGTAGTCTATTTGGGGAGACATATAGGATATAACTCCAAGTAACTATGGAGTCATTTAGAATGAACATGAAGAAAGTGTCACATTTATAATGGCAGCATTGTAGCAATACACTTATTATCCCAGCAGTAGGTGCGAAGGTTGACAATTACAGGCCAATAGGTAATAGCTTTTTAGTGTAAGATCTTGGCCTATGTCCAGAACTTACTGAAAATGCCAATTTTTAATATGAATTCGACAATGTGTTGAACATAACATAAAACCCCAATAACTTAGTGTTATAAATTAGCAATGATTTTCATTATATTTTTATGAGTCTCAAACTTGTTTTGATGGTTAATTTTTTTTCTCAAAGTCAATGGTACTAATTTGTCCAAAACTAAAACCCAACAAAATAACTTAAATTTGAAGGGGGAGGAGTACATGTGGCATTACCATGACAAATTACAATGACAAAAATGGGATTTCTTTAAAATAAAAAAACAACTCTTTGTAGTAAATCTTGATAAGAAAAAGCCCATTACTCATTTCTCTGTATTGTTTCATTTGATTCAATTTTCAAATCTTTTTGAAAAGATCCAATGATTATGAAAAAAAGACAGATTTTCAATATTGCCTCTCTGTATTTGCTATGACACATCATTGACAAATCTGTGGTGAAAGTCTCACAACCATATACAGAAGAATCTTAAATTGACCTCTATAAAATAGATATTAAGTCCTCAGAGGGCCTTTTCCATTAAAATTTACTAGGGGTGCAAACAAGTAGTTGATGTTCACTAAATAAGCCATATTTCATGAAAATTTGATCCCAATTTGAAGGGGCCGAGTGCTCACATATATTTGAAATACCATTGAACTATTGATGTTTTGGTGTAATATAACATTGATAACATGCCTTACTCACATTAAATCACATGATGCACAATTTTCAGAACAATCAGTCCCAATTCTTTGTACTCATACCACCCCTGAAATATACTATGTTATCATAAAATTAACTTCTTCTTGCCTTATAAGTATAGACATTGCAGAGTCCTGCTGTATTCAACAATGTTTTTCCATTGTAATCTACATTTATTGCATTATGTATCTGCATTACCATGGTCAAGTATGCTAATTCTACATAATTATGGAATAATAAGTTTTCATCCTTGTATCCTTTAAAACTGCTTGAACAAAGATATCAGTGAGATTAGATTACATTAAACCTAGTTATTCCTTGTCAAAAAGAAAACAGTCTTAGCCACTTAGGTTGTACGAAATGGCTACGGGTTGCAATTTATAGATTTTTAGCATGAAAATAATTATTTTTGATTGATCAGACGTATTAACAATAATTAATCAAAACTGAATTTATGTTCAAGGTTTAGGGTTTTCTGAACATGTCAGTTTAAAAATTGAAAAAAAAAAATGATTGTATTTTAATGTAATAATAAGGTGTGTTAAATATTAATAAATAAAATCTATCACACTTGTGTTTTATTAAATTAAAATACAATGTATTTAAAGTTGTTATAGACAGTGTAATAACTGTAGTAACTGATGTGAGTTCCATAGAGTATACTTTTCCTTAGGTGATTAAGTTACTCAAAGATTATGTAAGTTATTGTTTATATTTCATATTTTGTTTAAAACCTAATGTAAATGCCCATCTCCTTTGATCATACAAAGATGAAGTTTTTTTGAAAGCCAAGAAAAATCCAAATTTTAACCTTTATTTACGATTCACAACAATTAATAACATTAAAATATTTTCTTTTTCTTTAAAAGAACTGTACCAACAAATTTCTTCCAATTTACCAAAACATTTAACCAAATAAGAATGCATTGCACCGCATGGCTTGTACAGAATGCAGGTTGGTGATCAACATGTGGACCAAAGTTCGCTTCAAAATTAACAAATGAACTTTTGAAATGAAAATCAGACTGAAGTTAGTTACTTGTTTTTGTGTGTCATACAATTACATTCATGTTTTTGTCCCAGTCTTTCAGAAGCACTAACAAGATACTCCCTGCCCATCCCAATGTGAGTTAGTGAACTAGACTAGCATATTAAATAAGATATAAAGCATCTCTGTGTTATCTACCTTATTGTTTTGGCTTTCTTTAATGTGTCTCTCCATTAAATATCATTCCCTACTACAGTAAACAGATTAGGCCTGACACTGTCTCCATTGACCCAAGACTCAATTAGATATGTCATGCAGTTCGCCATGTGATAAAGAGACCTGCAAAAATGGACCAAAGTTCAGTGTAGTCCTGTAAAAGCAAAGTCAAAGTTCGGGCTTTACGTCCTACAGTTTCACTTCAATAAAAATGAGTTGAGTGAGTGCAATTAACAAAATATATTGTGATGAATGTCACATACTTTGGTGAATGTCACACACTGTGGTGAATGTCACTTACTGTGGTGAATGTCACATACTGTGGTCAATGTCACTCAGTTGAATGTCACACACTGTGGTGAGTGTCACAAACTGTGGTGAATGTCACATACTGTGATGAATGTCACTGAGTTGAAAGTCACATGCTGAAGTGAATATCACTCAATTGAATGCCACATATTCTGGTGATTATCACATACAATGGTGAATGTCACATACTGTGGTGAATGTCACATACTGTGGTGAATTAAGCGTCCCGCAAGGGACGCTTGTTTGTGTATGGGAGAGCTTCCGGCTCCGCCGGCTCCTGCGGCTCCGCCGGCTCCGCATTTTGTTTTCCTTATAACTCTGTAACCGTTAGGCGGATTCTTTTCAAATTTGGCAGGTTTAGGCAGTAGCCTTGGGGAATTTTTTCAAAAAATTTTTGTCTCGCCCAAAATGGCGGCCATTTTGAATTTTCGAAATTTTCGCAAAAATTGCAAAACACAAAAATGCTTATATCTCAAAAACCGTGCTAGATAGAGCAATTTCGACAAAATTTTTGACCCACAGGATATCTCTGCGGAGTACTTTTCCCAATTTTCAAAAAATTTTTGTCTCGCCAAGAATGGCGGCCATTTTGAATTTTCGAAATTTTCGCAAAAATTGCAAAACACAAAAATGCTTATATCTCGAAAACCGTGCTAGATAGAGCGATTTCGACGAAATTTTTGACCCACAGGGTATCTCTGCAGAGTAGTTATCCCAATTTTGAAAAAATTTTTGTCTCGCCAAAAATGGCGGCCATTTTGAATTTTCGAATTTTTTGCAAAAATTGCAAAACATAAAAATGCTTATATCTCGAAAACCCTGCTAGATAGAGCGATTTCGACGAAAATTTTGACCCACAGGGTATATCTGCAGAGTAGCCATGCCAATTTTCAAAAAAATTTTGTCTCGCCAAAAATGGCGGCCATTTTGATCACACCCATAGCTAATTACTCACCTACTCAAAATGAGTAAATGCGAATTATCTCTAAAAGTATTGCAGATAGCCAATTTTTCTCAAATAACTCATTCACCTACTTTTGGGAGAGCTTTCACTTGGTGAAGTTTCAGACCCATAGCTAATTACTCACCTACTCAAAATGAGTAAATGCGAATTATCTCTAAAAGTATTGCAGATAGCCATTTTTTCTCAAATAACTCATTCACCTACTTTTGGGAGAGCTTTCACTTGGTGAAGTTTCAGACCCATAGCTAATTACTCACCTACTCAAAATGAGTAAATGCGAATTATCTCTAAAAGTATTGCAGATAGCCAATTTTTCTCAAATAACTCATTCACCTACTTTTGGGAGAGCTTTCACTCTGTGAAGTTTCAGACCCATAGCTAATTACTCACCTACTCAAAATGAGTAAATGCGAATTATCTCTAAAAGTATTGCAGATAGCCAATTTTTCTCAAATAACTTATTCACCTACTTTTGGGAGAGCTTTCACTTGGTGAAGTTTCAGACCCATAGCTAATTACTCACCTACTCAAAATGAGTAAATGCGAATTATCTCTAAAAGCATTGCAGATAGCCAATTTTTCTCAAATTAATCATTCACCTACTTTTGGGAGAGCTTTCACTTGGTGAAGTTTCAGACCCATAGCTAATTACTCATCTACTCAAAATGAGTAAATGCGAATTATCTCTAAAAGTATTGCAGATAGCCAATTTTTGTCAAATAACTCATTCACCTACTTTTGGGAGAGCTTTCACTTGGTGAAGTTTCAGACCCATAGCTAATTACTCACCTACTCAAAATGAGTAAATGCGAATTATCTCTAAAAGTATTGCAGATAGCCAATTTTTGTCAAATTAATCATTCACCTACTTTTGGGAGAGCTTTCACTTGGTGAAGTTTCAGACCCATAGCTAATTACTCACCTACTCAAAATGAGTAAATGCGAATTATCTCTAAAAGTATTGCAGATAGCCAATTTTTCTCAAATAACTCATTCACCTACTTTTGGCAGAGCTTTCACTTGGTGAAGTTTCAGACCCATAGCTATTTATTCACCTACTCAAAATGAGTAAATGCTAATTATCTCTAAAAGTATTGCGGATACCCAATTTTTATCAAATACTCATTCATCTACTTGTGGGAGAGCTTTCACATGGTGAAGTTTCAGACCCATAGCTAATTACTCACCTACTCAAAATGAGTAAATGCGAATTATCTCTAAAAGTATTGCAGATAGCCAATTTTTCTCAAATAACTCATTCACCTACTTTTGGGAGAGCTTTCACTTGGTGAAGTTTCAGACCCATAGATAATTATTCACCTACTCGAAATGAGTAAATGTGAATTATCTCTTAATAGTATTGCAGATAGCCAATTTTTCTCAAATAACTCATTCACCTACTTTTGGAAGACCTTTCACACACGAAAATGAAAAATTGTGAATATCTCGGAAAAGCTATTTCTTCTGCTTTAATGCTCGGCGGGAGATACACACCGCGGCAGTGGTCTTGACAAAAATTTTTGTCTCCCCAAAAATGGTGGCCATTTTGAATTTTCAAAGTTTTTGCAAAACACAAAAATGCTTATATCTCAAAAACCGTGCTATATGGAGTGAACTCAACAAAATTTTGGACCTGCTGGGTATCTCTGCAGAGTAGCCATGCCAATTTTCAAAATATTTTTGTCTCGCCAAATATAGCGGACATTTTTTATTTTTTGCAAAACACAAAAATGCTTATATCTTGAAAACCGTGCTAGATAGAGCAGACTGCACTGACTTTGGTTGCCACAACAGTATAAGGCTAGAAACGAAGCATTTTCTTAATACTTTAGCACTCACCTTTATATCCTTTTCGGGACGCTTTGTTTTTGCTATGCAAAAACATTATCTTTTTTTTTGCGAGCGATCCTCTAGTTTATTTTGGATTTTACGTTGCTTTCAACACTGTACAGGTCATATCATTACGGGTAGTTGGAAGGGCAGAAGAAACAACTACATAAGTTGGTCAAGGTTCTGTACTGTAAACTGCCAACCAATGACAAGCAACTACCAACTACCTGCTTTCCCACTTGAGGACGGGCCGGGAAGCGGACTCTGATCTTAGAGGTGCAAGGCGAGAGTGTTACCACTCTGCCACCGTGCCCCCCCCCCCCATACTATGGTGAATGTCACTGAGTTGAATGCCACATGCTGTGGTGAATGTCACTCAGTTGAATGCCACATACTGTGGTGAGTGTCACATATTGTTGTGAATGTCACATACTGAGGTGAATGTCACATACTATGGTGAATGTCACTGAATTGAATATCAAATGCTGTGGTGAATGTTACATGCTTCACATTTCTTTCCCTTCAGGTGTTCAGATACAAGAGGTTAAACCATATTTACTTCTGCCAGGGAGGTTATATAATTGGTGGGTTGCTTTTATCTGTTTTTCTGTTTGTTTGCAAAATAACTCAGAAAGATATGGAAGTTATGGAATTTACGGGAATTGTTGACAATGACACAAGGAACAGATGATTAGATTTTGGTGGTGATGTGGATCACCATCTGCATCCAGGGATTTTTAAAATAATTATTATTAATGCAATCGTAAGCAGTGTTGGAGCTGTCAGACCATGGGTTAGGTATGCACTGTCTGAGTGCTCTTGTTTGAGCATACATCTGGTCTGCCAAGTTTATCCTTATCTGTCCCTTTTTAAGATAGAAATAACTTTTAACTGTCATGAAGCATCTGTTTTGCCAAAAATGTGCCCAACAAACACTCTATTTCTGTTTTCAGGTGAAAATTAAAGTTCATATTAATTTCTTTTGGGAATGAAAAACTGTTATCTCTGCTGCATAATGATTTAGAATAATTTCTATATGAGACAAAACATTTCATGTTTGATAATTAGAAAAGGGGTAATCTTCAATTCATCATGACTTACTGTAATCTTTCAGAGTGATATTTATTATCCACAACATGTTGAATCTTGTGATACTGTGTGTTCTGTAAAAATTAGATTTCCCCCTGCATTTCCTGAAAATGAATAATTCGGGGTAGGAATATGATTATATTTTATAAAAACTGCAGTTTTTATAAACAAAAATAATAGTAGCAGTTTGGCTAGAGCCCCAAATCAATCATAATCATGGAGCATTGAGCCGTAATGAAAGCTAAGGTTTAACGTAGTGGTGCCATAAACTTCATGACTGAAACACATTTGTTGCTGAATGAAGGTTCTGAGCCACCCTGCTTTCAATGTGAGTGACTCTTTATTAAAAGAAACTCTCACTCAATTCTCAAGAGCAAAAACGAATCTTTGATTTTATCCATTTGTATCAATGCTTTTTCAATTTGCAAGGTGACAAAATGGATGGCTGTGCTTGACTAAGTTAAAGGCCAACAGAAAAGTCAGTTTTCTTTTTACACAGGGTGATGTGTAATTGAAAGTTAGGGTAATAGTCAACTGGATCATTGTTAAAACAGATGACTTGTTTTCTAGCAGATACTCACTGATTGTTTGTATTGATGTGTATTTTTATGGGCTCACATTATGTATATTATTTGCTTCTTCTAAATAATGTTCTTTGGTATTTACTTGTATGAACTTGCCAGGGTGATGCATTTTTAACAAAGGGGTGATTGTTACAGGTAAAAAAACCAGGTCTCCACTCTCCAGTGTGGAGGCAATGAGACACTGTACAACCTGCATCTCGATTGCCAGCACCTATAATTGTGGCAGAACTTAAAATGTTAGAAACAAACTTTAAGTCTGAAGAAATTATAAATTTTTCTTGTATTCTTATATATTTTAAAGTATTCTTGGCAACACTGCCTACTTTTGTTTTGATTTTCATTATTCGAGGTTTTGGGAATCACAGAATTACAAATGTGGAGGGGGGGGGGGGGGGGGGGAAGGGCTTAATAGGGAGGGGGTCATTTATACAAATAGATACAGTAACTGTTTTAAGAAACATGAGTTTAACTTGTCGCTGAGAAAATAGTTTGACATTATAGAGGTTTATCGGTGGGATCAGAAAGTGTGGGAGCTAATATACAGCAATACGTCACAAGGCACTTAAATATGTCAACCAGTCAATGACAAAAACACAGCTCTCAATGGATGATTTGTGATGCTCAGCCAGGAACAGTTTACTGCTTTGTAGCAGAAATTTGTCATTGTCAGAATCTTGTTGTTGAAAGTTTTCAGCACAAATTGAACAGAGAAAATTTACAACACCATGTGAATTGTGTTCTCTTGACCCTTTTGAAGTAGGTTTATAGGTTGTCTGATGAAAAATGCTGCTTCTTTAAGTTGCAGCGAATGTGAAAGCTTGAATCAAAACACTTTGACATCACGATTGAACTGTGATTAAATACAAATGATGCTTTATAATGCCGAACAATATGGGCATATTTCACCTGTATTGTAAGAAAGCTAATGTGGGTGTTCCACCACACGACTAAGGCTCCCGATTAAGGGTTTTGAGGGTCGGTTTCAAAAATTTGCTTAGTCCCAGGCATCCTGTAAGGGTCGGTTGTGGTCTGTTGAGGCCATGTGAAAAATCAAACATGTTTGATATTTCTCCTGACCACAACCGATTATTTTTTCCCGCCATAAACAAAATGTCCAGTCTCAGGCCTCCTCAGACCAAATTTACACAGTCGTATGTTGTCCCAGGCCGCCTGCGACCCTTAGTCCCCAACCCTTAGTACCTTAGTCCCAAGGCCTCCTGCAACCCTTAGTCCCATTGGAAAACAAGAATTGGCTATCTCGGTCTGGGGACGCCTGGGGATGCCTCAGGATACCTTGTGGGGTCGGGACTTAATCGTGGGTTAGTCGGGGCTTAGTCCCAGGATGCCTGATGCGTCCTGAGACCCAGTCGGCTTGTCTACGACAGGATCGTGGTTCAAACCGACCAGAAAAATGGCTTAGTCGGTTCTTAGTCCCAGACCAGTTAGGGACTGTCTGGGGCCGCCTGAGGCTTCCTGAGGACGATCTGTACTTAATCCCAGACTTTGAAACCGATCCAGTATTCCCGCCCATTTTTTTTTTTTTTTTCACCGACTGTCCACGATTAAGGGTCGCCGACAGGATCGGGGCTTAATCCTTTGGTGGAACAAGGGCATAAGAATGCAATTATCATGAAATGATGAAACAAGGGCCCAAAAGAAATCGGTTTTGAAATTATAGGTCTAAACCTGTGTCACACTTATTTTATGATAATATGTGCACTCAGGTTAAAATAACCCTATATATGTGAGTATATAAAAGGATTTTCCATGGGTGCATATGCATAATCACTCCGGGATTCCCATTTTTTGTTACACTTTGAATTAGTTGGTGGATTGCATATAAATTTAACATGAATATCAGGTTGGTCTGGAAACAAAGTTTGGATACTAGCTTGTTAGCATGGTTTTGTTGGTTTTTTTTTGGAAACTATTACAATTGCAGCAGCAAAGTTTGGTAGCCAGGTTTCTAGCATCACTAAAGGCCCACATGTCTCATTCACTGTTACTACTAGATTTATTATGTGAACACAACTGATAGGACATCATGGGCTGTAATTCTTTTCATGGGTGTCACATTTGACCTTTCCTCCAGTGTTTTCAAGGTCAGAAAGTTTTTTTGTACCTAAAGTCGACCAAATCATGGCTATTATTGTTCATGCAGGTTTGAGATATGAAAACATTTGATCAGTCATTGGCTGTAATTCTTATGGTGGGATAACATTTGATCTTTGACCCCTGAAAGTAATTGTATCTAAAAACATCTGACAGGAAATAATTTTTTATGGAGCCAAACTTGACCTCCAGAAACAGTGTTTTTACCTACCCCATTATACCTCATTTATTATCATTCTCCAGTTTTTGTGCAAAAAGTCTAAATGTTTTATATCAGTCTCGATTTTGACTGCTGCTACAAGTTTGGGGTGTATAAATAGTACAAAACAATCCTTCAAGGTAAAATAGCACCATGTTCATAAAATCCATTATATTTCGCTTAATAGTCCAGTTCACCCGCTTTTTAAGGTCCCCTTCTTGGGATGCTTTTGGTTTTCAGAGCAAAAGTAATTTTCTTGTTAATCCTGATTTCATCCATGCTGTGGATTTTTACTTTCCATACTGATGGCAGTTTTTACCTTAGGACTTGTCTCGGCTATTTACATTTGACTGAGTGAAAAACCACGATAACTAAATAATCGGCATATTGAAGGCTCTAGTTATTACAGAGTCTATTGTATATTAAGTACTTCTATTTATACAAGCGTATTGCATAATTTAATAACACTTTTGTTAAGGGCTTCAAGAAGACTACAAAAAGCTATATGTAGCTGTCCTACGTTTCATTCAGTAGAGACATGTTGTGTAATTTATGGCATGGGACTATTAGGATGGGGGTTCATAAAAGTCAGCTCAGAATATGATACTGATTAGAACCCAATGTATTCAGAAAGTAAACACAAACTCAATCATGTCTTAATAATGCTATATAAAAGATAATCAGCATTTCACTTGTTTTCTGAAATTTAATATGCTTAAAATCAATCGTAAAATTTGCACAAATAAAAAATTTTCTTAATACTGTAAAATCAATTTTTTTCATTGGACAAGATATAAAGTCTATCTTAAATTGAAACACCAGCCAAAAGACTGTCAGGAATTCTTTCTGGGAATTGTCCTATATTTTTTTAACTTAAGATTTTCAGATTATTTTTACTTGCTGGTATTTTTAAGGATTTAAGCCCAAAACTTAGCACAGGCATTTTGTCAAATACAATAGCAGAATAATACATTCCACCAGTCACTTGTTTTCTATAAGTGATATCAAATAGTTGAGTTAAGTTTGTATGTATTAAACCTATTCACGTCACAAGATAAAAGAATGTATTAAACCTAAGCACAAGTCTTAGTCTGCCTGCCCGGGTATTAGGACACTGCGTTGTTTTGATAATGGACAAGGGCAAAAAGATGACTGTTTGCTTTGTGAGGAGAAAAAACTGACAAATTACCTCGAAATGTCATTCTGTCCATTCACTGATGCATAAATGGTACAGGTTTGGTGTGATTAAACATTATTTCATATTTTAGTAAATATCTGGATTTTACAAGTCAAAAGAATAAGCAGTGCAAAATATACATAAATATCTCAAAATAGTGCTGTGTTTCAGAGAATTTGTAAGATTTTGGCCCTGTTTGCAGCCTATATAGAAGCAGGAACTAACATAGATCAGAGGGGTTTCTTAATTATTAAGAAACTGTATGCCAAAGTAGAACTTGCTGGTAATATGCTCAGAAATAAGACTTTTCAGACAACGTATTAAAGGATTTTAACTGATAACATTGCTTATCCATTACATAATACCTGATACAGATGTCCTGTTTATTGTAGTGAACTGGCTCAGTTAGTTTTTTGTTACGTTTTAGATAAATGTTCGGGACCACGGACAAAATGTTTAAACTAGTTCTCAGATAAAACTTTACTTTGACTGTTGGGGGTGGGGGTTAAAATATTGCAATTCAATTACTGTGATTTTTAATGCTTTGGGAAAAGTAACTGCAGTTCCTTGCATTTTTCCTGGAGGTTTTGTTCTCTTCCCCTCCAGCTCTTTCTATTGCCATTAAGGTTACTAGTTTTTATTGGGAGTGAAAAAATTTACCTTTAAATATCGAGAAAGAAACACAGTTAATCCATGGTCATTACTCATCTTGTTACTGTGACCTATCTTAGTTATATAGATATGCTTTCAGGATTTATGGAGATTACCCGCTAAAAATAACCCCTGGCATTATCTCATGGAAATTGAATGAAATAATTCTTGAAGTCTGTTATTATTTTTAACCCTTATAAAATTGTTAGGCGACATTAATGCACTTGAGGGTATATAGTTCATTTTATTCAAGCAATCTTCCTTTTGACTTATTACTTCAAAATGAGGCTTTTAAGCTAAATTAATACCTTAAATAAACTTTATTGTCTTGATCTATTATAGTTTTTTTTGTATGCTTGAACCACAAGTGGCATGGCTGAGGGCTCTGGCTGTTGAACAAGACCTAAAACTTTGGCTTTGTATGTTTTTAAGCACAAGCTCTAGCGAGGCTCGCGCTTCTAGAGGCCACTTTTTTTCTTTCTTTTTTTTTTGGTCTCCGGACTTTCATGAATTGTGCTGTGTCCACAATGACTTTGTCTCTTCTACAGAAGTTGTGGCATGGACACAGTGACTGTCTTTTACAGAAGTTATGAGGCAATGGGCTACATCAGTACTGGGATGGGTCTCTGATGGCTTTATGCTCGCGCTAGGGGACCGAAACACCTTTTTTAGGCCTGTTTGTTCTTATCTGTGCAGAATAAAAAGGGTCTTATTACATAATGCTTTTTGCTTTGACCTGTTGTTATTGCTAGGTATTTTACTTTAATTTGTGGTTGCTGTATAATAATTGTTAAGTTTATATGCTAAATCAATCGAAAACTGTAGTTAACCTGCAACACCGAGGTATATGTCATTGGCTTCATGCATTGGTTTGTAAAATAACTTGAAAAGATGTGGACTGATTTTGATTAAATTCTCGGGAAATGTCAATAGTGGTGTAAGGGACAAATGATTAAATTTGGACAGTGATCCTGATAGCCATCTGGATCCATGAATTTTTAAAGTATTTCTTGTTGTTATTGTCACTCATAAGCCATAGTGAAGGTATTGATCCTTAGACACATATAAATACTTTACCAAATGGCTATCCAACTTGTCATGTGAATTATGCACAGTAAGTGACACTGGTGAACACAGAAAAAAATATTTGCAGTCTTTAATATCTTCCAGCATTGCACTAATCCTCACCTTGTTGTTATGTTGAAAAAAGTATATGTATTTGCAATGAGAAAAAAGAAAAAAATTCTAGAGACTCAGTTTAGATGTTAATCATCTTTTAGGAGGCCCCGAGCCACACGTAGACCCCACAAAGTATTGAAATATGGCCCAGATTCAATGTATAGTTTTTTTAATTAGACACACAGACAAGCAAACAGACATGATTACATTTTCCTTGACCCTTCTCTATATGGGGAGGTGTGGGGCGGGGAGAGTAATCTGAGAATAAGATATTTATAATACCTAGCTTTTCTTCTGTGAAAAAAAAATCTCATTTGTAATACTGATGTGTATTTTTAACTGTCACAAGATTCTATTTATATCTAATTCAGTGAACTTCTTTTAGGACTTCAAAAATGATCATCCTAATACCTCTGTTCCATTTAGCCAAATGGCATTCCCAACCACTTAGGAATGTGAAACATGAAGGTATAGGGCCTTCGTGCTGAGTTCTGGATAATCATGTGTCTTCAGTGAGTTCAAGAGAGCAATTCACTGTTACATACATTGTTCCCAAAAATTGTTGGTTGCACACAGTTTTTGAGAAGATGGTCCCAAAGGTTGCTGTTTACAACCATAACGTTACTCATTTATGGGTTCCCATGTCTCTGGAAAGGTCTCTGAGGTTTGTAGCACATTCCTCAAGCAATTCTCTATTATCATAGACAATCTATAGTATTCCTTATCATTTCTGTTGCCTTTCTGACTTTAATCACTGAGTAAATGCAAAAGAATTCTGGATTATTACCAAACATTAGAGAATCACTTTAGAATCAGTTCCAATGTTATCGGTTTCTATCACAGATTGATTCAGGACACATTCCTTACATTCAGCAACATTCTTTGGTGTATTAGAGGGTATTAGGAGCAGTTTGTAGGAAAAGAGAAGCAAAACAAGTATTTTCAGGAATGATTCATGAATGAGGATCAGCCCATTAAGTCTGTCTGTGTCTTATGTATCTACTTACATGGTGGCAAACTGCTTGAAAAGAAGTGGATAAATTATTCCACTTGAACATATTTGGTTTACTTTGACTTTCTTAACCCTCTGGTTGTGAATTAGTTTTCCTTTACTGGCTTAAACAATGAAGTATTTAGATTGCATGAATATTTCCATGTGTAAAGCATTGTTCTCCATTCATTTTCAATTTTTTTTCTCTGTCTTAAATTAACTGACCTGGGCATTTTAAACATGCTTATGGCTCCTTGGATTTTCATGTTGTGTTTACATTACCAATATGACGTTTAAACTAGATTCTAAACATAACAGTTAAAATATATTCAGATGATCAATTATTACTGACACAACCGTGTACATTATACATATATATTGTATCTATATGAAATTTATATTTGTAACCAGATTAGTGAATGAATGGTAAGGTGGCCTGTACATGAATAAATTAATTTCATACTCCAAACTTGTCACTGTCCTAGACAATTGATATTAAGATGTAAGTACAGCATTGTAACACTGTGACCTATTAAATCTGAACTCTTGTATTTCCCTGTGTCTTCTAGCCAGCTATGTTGTTGAACACAAACCCTTGCATCAGCTCTACAGGTTAAATCTAATCACCTCACTGATCTGTGCAAAAACATTATCAGACACATAGAGATTGAAGTTGTCCATGCTGCAGGCCAGGTGGTTTGATAAATTTTCTCCATTTTTCCATAAAGTATAATAGGGCAACCATGAGCTTTAGAACTTATTTATATCCACCGGATGCTATCCAGTGGATACTATGGATTTTGCTTCGTTACGCCGCGGCTAGCCTTCTCAAATTTGCAGGGTATATTCATAACCATAAAATCTTGCCTGGGAATATTTTTGGCCTCATTTTGAAAAACAAGATGGCTGCCACAGGTGTTTTTTTCGACTTTCAGCAAGGACTTTTGGTGGCCCTCTAGAGCAAAGGGTCTTTTAGGTAGAGATCTCAAATTCGGAGGGTATGTTCCTCATTACAAAATCTTGACTGGGTATATTTTTGGCCTCATTTTGAAAAACAAGATGGCCGCCACAGGCATTTCTTTGTTAGTCATAAAAAGTGCTTATATCTCCTTTATTATTGGTTCTAGAGTTTTGGGATGGTAAACCAACCTGTAGGAAATCATAGGCTGGGAATCTTTTGGTGTGGTCAGATTTGACCTTGGACCCCCTCCTTCAAGGTTAAACGAGGATAGCCAAACCTAAAAGCGCTTATAACTCGCTTATTATTGGTCCAACAGGTTTTGGATGGTAAACCAATATATAGGAAATCATGGGCTGGGAATCTTTTGATGTGGTCAGGTTTGACCTTGGGCCCCTCCTTCAAGGTCAAACGAGGATAGCCAAACTTAAAAGTGCTTATAACTCGCTTACTATTGGTCCTAGAGGTTTGGGATGGTAAACCAACCTATAGGAAAACATGGACTGGGAATCTTTTGGTGTGGTCAGATTTGACTTTGGACCCCTCCTTCAAGGTCAAACGAGGATAGCCAAACTTAAAAGTGCTTATAGCGCACTTAATTTTGGTCCTAGAGGTTTGGGATGGTAAACCAACCTATAGGAAATCATGGGTTGGGAATCTTTTGGTGTGGTCAGATTTGACCTTGGACCCCTCCTTCAAGGTTAAGCGAGGATAGCCAAACTTCAAAGTGCTGATAGTTTGCTTATTACTGGTCCTAGAGGTTTGCAGTATGAAACCAATTTCTAGAAGGTCATGGGCTGGGAATCTTCTGATGTTTTCAGATTTGACCTTGGGCCCCTCCTTCAAGGTCAAACGATGGTTCAGTGGCTTTGGTGAGTTGTCTTTTCGGTGGATACAAATTTGTATCGGTTCTTCGATGCGTAGGTCTAGTTTTATTATGTAGTGCTCGGCATAATTGAGAATTGGATTTCTTGCCACCTTGGCTTTCTATTTTTGACTCAGCATCCACTAGCTATTCAAAAGTAATACTTCAGGTTTAATCCTAAAAATTGTATACCATATAAATCTGGTTTAATTCTAAATATTGTATACAATATTAATCTAATTGTGTACAAAAGAATTTTGAATTTTGGGGTTACATATCTATATTTCTATTTAAACACCCCAATGAATAAAACTAAATAAACTTATCTTTAGATTTATTTAAAAAAAGGAAAAGCAGCATATTTTCTAATTCATTCCTTATAAAACTTGCATTTCTTTTTGGTCAGGTTTATTTTTAAAAACCGTGAAGTTGTAATTACCATACTGCACAAAAAATGGGTTTATTTTGACTCATTTCTGCAATTTGGTGGAGCAAAGGTATGCAGAGATTATTGTGCAACATTCCTTGTATAGTGCATGAACATATTACTGTTAAAAAACAGACGAATATTTTTGAGAATTGTATTAAAATAGCACCCAGATATAGAGTGCTACTATGATTTCAGATTTACTCAAAGTGTTAGAATTTCACATTAGAGCACTATATGAAAGAGCATTAGTAATAAATCTGAGACTCTTACGGCTTTGAGTTCTACAGAGAAGTTTAAGGTACAATTTCCTTGAGATATTAAGAAGCAATAAATCAAAGAGATGAGCCAGCAAGCAATACATCATGATTTCTTTGGAGTGGTTCATTGTAAGAGTTAAAGATGTGAAGTTCACCAATGAGTCCACCCAGTAAACTAAACAACAATTAAGAAGTAATATTGACTGGTATCTTGCTTCTAATTAGACTATGGTCTACAATTGTCAGAAAAATTACAAATGTGAAAGAATATCCCATAATTTAAGGTAAGATAAAGGGTTTCGTGAGTGATGAATCTAATATTGTGTGGTGTATTTCATATTTTGGAGTTTTTGGAAGAAGGTTTTCTCAGTAAGTGCTTAGGTGTTGAAGTCAAGGCCCATGTACCACAACAATGTAGTATTTGCACTAAATTGTATATTTATGTTCAGAACAATATCTTTTTTTAAACTCAAGCTCTAGCAAGGCTCGTGCTTCTAAGGATTGTTTTTTTTTGTCTCCAGACTTTCATGAATTGTGGCGTAGTGTGATGAGTGCCCGCATCTTCACTAAAGTTAAGCGGCAATGGGCTATGTTAGTACTGGGATGGGTGACTGCATCAGTGCACTACTCGTGTCTCTGATGGCTTTGAGGCTCGCACTAGTAGAGCGAAACCCTTTTCAGCCTTGTTTACTACAGGACTCAAAGCTCTATTGACCCACCCTGACTGCATTGTACAACCCAAGAACTCCAGCAACTGATATTCCCCTTACTGAAAATTAAACAGAATTTCAGGGATGATCATTTATCAATGTCCCTGAGGTTCTTTAGCCTGCCACTGGGGATAGGACTCAATGCCACTTTATATCTGCCTATACCTTGGATTGAACCCACATCCTCTGTGTTTCTATGCAAGTGTGCTACCCACTAAGTTACAGTGGCAGACAGTATGATACAATCCAATAATAGAGTTCAAACTGGTACGACATGCCTGGTCTGTGCACCCAAAAAACAATACCATATCATCTGATACAAAAAGATTGTTAATTTTATAAATTCTCCAATGTTTTTGTATTGGTTGGTATGCTCAGCATATAGTGTAGACCGTTAGTTAAGGTGACTATAATTTCCTTATTTCTTGCCCAATTTGAAAAACGATTTCATTATTGTCTTCAAGAGGGCTTGTACTTTAGCATATTGTGTTGTTTTTTTTTGGTATGTTCGGGCATTAAATGTGTTGTATTATAGGTCTCATAACATATAGTAGATACTTTGTGCCTTAAAATAGAGTATTTCTCGGTGGATTATTTTCTTATTAGGTAGTCTCAGCAGCTGCAATGACATTTCGGGGGGGGGGGGGGGGGGATTTTTTTTGTTGTTCATTTATGATTTGTTGGACTTTCTTGGTTTTGTCAAACCTCCAAATCCAGACATACAAAGTTCAACTGAATTTAAGAAATTGATAAGATTAGATTACAATTAGACTAGCATAATTTCAGAAACTTGTCCCAAAAGTTTTACTTATTTTCTTGTTTAAATGTCACACATTTGATATAAAACACAGAATATAATAACCAACAGGTTTCATTATTTATTAATGACTGATTCAAGTTCTTCGTCTCTTGAGTAGGCTCTCAAAAGTTCTTGGGCCAGAAAGGTGGGGGTTGGGAGGGATGCGACTCTTAATTGATAATTGGAATTATCTGAATTGATAATAGTGTCTAATAGTGCAAGTATTATCAGTTAATCTTTGCAAAGTAATCAATCGCATATTGCAAACCTACCTAGTCCTAGAGGAAGACTGAGCATAAACTGGATCTTTTTTGAGGCTGAAGAAAGCTGGAAGTAATCAGCATCCACATGGACCACACAGTCTGTGGCATAATGACTAATAAATAGCTTGAGTTCATCAATCAGTCAGATGAAGACAGACTTTCAGATGGTTGAAAATAATACGCAAAAGGTGATCAATTTCCATCCTATCCATTTAAGTAAAAGGACAATAGCTTTTGGAACGTTGTTTTATCTGCAGCATTTGTGCTTAGTGCCTTGAAAGATAAATTATGACAGTCACCCTAATGTTCCAGGGAAGGGATGAACTATAACTCCTGCTGGAAACATTCAGGTTTGTGCATCATTGCTTTGTATGGGGCCCCTATTAGGACATTGTGATATTTATTTTACCATTTACAAAGTTATAATCAAGAGAACATGGTGTGAGCACCACTTATTATGTGGTGATCAGCAGAAGATGTCTTGAGCACGAACAGATCTTGTGATCACAACTTTATTATATTAAGTACTGATCACCAGATAACGTGGTGCTTATGACTTATTTAGCAGAGATCACAAGCGGATGTGGTGATCACTAGATGATTTGGTTACTTCTAATTTGTAGACTTGAATATTAATTTTTCAGGTAAGAATTGCAGCTGAGTTCTGATTCATGTAGATAATTTTTATAAAAATATACATCAATGTTTATGTTTTGCAGTGAATTTTTTTATTTTTGTATGAGAAGTGGGCATATTGGTTTTTGTACCACAGCCAAGCTTAGTTACAAAAACTTTGAAACAGATACCAAAATATTTGAGTATTCACCAAATACCATGACCAAGTATTTAAAGGTGATCAAGCCCTTAGCTTTTACCTGATTTGAAGTGAATGCAGCAAGATCTGCAAACCAGTCACAATTTTCCATATCAGAACACCTCAGGACAGAGTAAGAAAATACCAAATTCATCACAGTATGGGAAATTCCCAACTGGGAGCAGCCTATTAAAGTGAGACAAAAATTCAAATTTTGTACCAATTTTTTTCCTTGGTTGGGGGGGAATCAGTGGCATTAAATATATGCAAAAATCAATAACAGGGTTTCTTCACTTGTACATTTCACATTTCTTTCTCGGTGTTTTTGCATTGCTGTAAGGGAGCTAAGAAATGAGACACATGTTTCATGGTTTTATTTGGCGTGAGACAAATCCCTACACAAAGATTGAAGCTTAAACTGATGCTTTCTGATATTCTTTGTGCATCCAACCCAGCCTGAATTTTTGTGTATTTTTCAGTCATTGAACCTGTTACCAATTCTCCTATACAAGATCAACAAAGTGACCAGTCCACAGGTGAAACTGGACATCCTCAAGACATTGCCGAAACTAGCCACTAATAAGGTATTCTTCCACCTTTGTCATTTAGATTTATTGAAAGTAATACAATTAATATTATATAAATATTTTAATAAGAAGAATGAATCAATCAATTCATAGCCAATATTAAAAATGAATCATTTTTGTTGGCACAAGTTGATGTTAAAGCCACATCAAGGACAAGATTACAAGTGCAATATACACAAACGAAAATTGATTGAAGATTCCCATCCATTTTGCTAAGAGACTTAAATGAGTGCATAATGAGGTAAATCTGGCAGTTTATCTGGCCTATGTAAGCAAGTATTAGGTTTTGGGGTACATTTGGCAATGTTTGCTTCAATTATTAGCAACACTTCTTGTATTCTCTGTCATTCTAAGTTTGCAAATACATACTTTATGCTGACCTATCTTACTATTCCTTATTTGCCGGGATTCCCGCCTGCAAAGGAGGTTAATTTATCTTGTACATAATCATCTTACTGGAATTTCACATTTACTCTGGATCCCCCTCTGATTTTCCAAGCGAGTTAAAAGTACAGAATTTGGTACACACAAGACACCAGGTCAGGTAATCAGAAAGAAGAGATGACTGATATCCTGTATTTTTGTGGCTTAGATTTCTGTGGATTCCGGTTTCACTCAAACTATTGAAGCATTAAACTTGTATGTTGAAGTAATGCCTTAAATCAAACAACAGTCAGAAAGGGTTATGTGTTGCAAGTGGCAGAGATGACTGTCCCTTCCACCAAAAATCCTAGCTTAGTGGCCACTTTTCCTTGCTGAACTATCTTATTCCATCTCTTATCAGCAATGGACAGAAATTTCCAACAATTCAAAATTGTTAGCTGTCATAGGCATTGTGGAGTTAACCATGCTTAAGCCTCCGTAACTGCAGGCTGTCATATCATTTCAGTAGCTCCTCTGCTATATTTCAACCCACTCTATGTTATTCTGTCTCTTTCTGTATCTCTAGTCCAGGTGTGAGTTTCTATTAATGCTACTGTAACTTTACAGAATTCTTACTTTATAATATCGGTGTTGAATCATCAGCAATTGCTGTTGTTTTGACCAAAATACTAGTTGTGGTCTAATTATGGCATAAACACAGTGTCTGGACTTTACAACCAGTCATGTTTTTGGTCTGAACATGTTATCTCAGATTTCCATGGCTCCTATACTGAGAACACTCCAGTTGATTGGTGGGTCACCAAAACTCAAAGCTCTGTCCATCAGACTCATCACCTCCTTGTGGAAGCAGCAGGACAGGTGCTTCCCGTATCTGCAGCAGGAGCTGATGGAGAGACACTACAGTGCATCTGATGGTCAGACTGATGGGGTGAATGAAGTGATGTTAGCCAAAGCCGCTTCAATGAGAGATATATGCCAGCTAAGGTAAACTCCAGATTGTATCAAGTAAGTTTGTACAAGGTATATTTGATGTTTAGCTCACTTATAGCTCAACTGGTGATCAGACTGATGGGGTGAATTTAGCTAATTAATGCCATAGCAACTTCAAGGAGAGATATAGTTCAGCCAAGGTGAACTTCGCATCAGGTAAATTTGTAGGACATATATATTGCATTGAGTATAAAGGTACAACACAATACAATTTATGATAAATATTGATATAATTATGATCTAAAGTTACAGACACGTTATTTAGTTTATAAGAGTATTGTGATATTATTGGAGATGTGGGGTTTTTGCAGTATTCTTGAAGGTGACCATGATTGATCCAGGCTGGTTCTTTAAAATTAGTCGATGTTTCATATTTACCTTAAAAAACAATGTCATTTATTTGATGTACACTAATTTGATTCTATAGTTTTACAGTCATTTGTAAGATATCCATATCAAGCCATGCAGCCTTTGCTTCCTACTGAAGCCATTTTTTGTGCTTTCTTAATGTGCAGGAAAAGCCAAGATACTTCCTCATGACACAAAATAGGTCATTAAGACCCATTTTTCCCACCCTTTGTTGCGCTATCATTATTTTTGTTGTTTTGACTCTTTGTGAGTCACCAGTTAAAATGGTTTCACATGAGATCTCATTATGTTCAATTCACATGACATCCAAGACTGTGCAATTCCTGTAATCAATGAGGTTTTGAGCAATGGATTATGTAATAAATGCAGACGCGAGTGGGCGTCTACATATATTAGGTTCTATTTGTTAAAGCACACATAAAAGGAGAGGAAAAACACCCATAAACAATCAATTGATAAACATAAAGTTAGGACTTAGGAAGGTCGATTTAAAGCTTGTTAAACCCCACAATTTTAAAAAGGTCATAGTTGCGGAGATCATAGACACTTTCCTTTAAAAAGTTTTGCAAGCATTTCAGCCCCTGATGCTCTCAACTAGTGTTTTCAGACATAAAACAGTTGTACCTTATCTTAACGGTTCTATGACTTATCTTAATGGTTTAAGTGACTTATTTTTACAGTGTTACAACAAAGTGTCTTCATTCACTCTTTTATAAAAATAGAGCTGAATGATCTGATTACAAGACAGAATTAGTCGTAGTAGTAACCCGAGTACTGTACAAGAGTGGTTAGGGGATTTTTTGAATGTTATCTCTGAAAATGGCTGCTTTTATTGTGATAGTCACTGGAGACACACTTGAGAACCTTATCTTCAATATCTTGCTAGTTGGTTTTTGGCTATGAAATCTGAAGAGGGGAAAAGGTCTACCTTTTCCCATTGGCCTAAATTGGATACTTTGTTTGCAGCCCAGGCATGAATTTTAACATCCAACAATACATATATCCAGTGTAGGAAATACAAATTCAAGAGCAATATTCAGACGCTTCCAAGCAATATGGTGGCCAACAGGAAGAAAGAAGTACACAGCTCACTATCAAGGTCACCTCGCCTCAGCAATAAGGCATCGGGCCAGTATTGTATGTCTATTTTTCTTGGACGTTGGCCAGATGCAGTGGCCATCCGAGTAAGCATTCAGTTCTACATGGTAAGCTTGTAGCTTATAAAAGCTACATTTAAGTAATTAAAATTTTCAAATTTGGGAGCAGGCCATACGGGCCCGTATTTTCAGTCATACAATTTCTCTTTTCACTTGGGGCAAATGGTTTGTCAATTTTTCCACCTAATTCAACAAGATTTGTCATAACAGCCTCCTTAAATATACATGTAGGTAGTCTTACAATAACCATTGGACGTATATCTGTTGTATTACTTCCAAAGATGCAATGCTACAAGTGACTGGCAATGCAGGATATGTGCTCTTATATGCAGCATTTTGCTTGTTCTATCCCCGTACGAAAGTCGGGGATACTTAGGATTCAGTACAGTCACGCCGCCACTGCCGCAGAGATTTCCTTTTGGATGCGATAACTTAAAAAATATTTTAGTTAGAACTTTCAAATTTGGTATGTGGGTATATATGGGCAATGCCACCAACGCTATTATTTTGTGACCTTGACCTTCAATTTCATGGTCACTGGTGGCCTCTTAAAGGTCAGATTTTGGCCATTTTTTTCACATTTTGGCCCAGTTCTCATATACAGAAAGTTAGATCATCCTATGGCTGGTATATATAATACATATATATGTCCTCTGTAAGCATGCAGAAATTTGACATTGGAACTCTTCATTGAGGGTCATCCACAGATCGCCAAAGTACCTCACCGAGGTCATTTCAGAGGAAAACTACACCAGCTACGTTCACCAAATTTGCAGGATGTTTTCATTGGGGGTAAGCTTCTCTGAGACTGAAATTAGCCTCATTCTGAAAAACAAGATGGCCGCTGCTGACATTTCTTTGAAAATTATCTACATTTTTCTACTGGCTGTTTCTCATAGGTAGAAGGTTGAATCTCTTCATAGGTGATATTGTATAACAGGTATACATGTCCTCTACAACCTTGCAGACATTTGACCTTGAAGCTCTTAATTCAAGGTCATTCACGGAGTGCCAAAGTACCCCACATAGCGGACTTTAAAAATGCCTATATCTCCCTTATTATTGCTCCTAGAGGTTTGCAATGTGAAACCAACCTATAGGAAATCATGTGTTGCGAATCTTCTGATGTTCTCAGATTTGACCTTGGGCCCCTCCTTCAAGGTCAAACGAGGATAGCCAAACTTAAAAGTGCTTATAACTTGTTTATTATTGGTCCTACAGGTTTGGGATGGTAAACCAACACATAGGAAATCATGGGCTGGGAATCTTCTGGTGTGGTCGGATTTGACCTTGGGCCCCTCCTTCAAGGTCAAACAAATGTAGCCAAACATAAAAGTGCTTATAACTCGCTTATTTTTGGTCCTAGAGGTTTGGGATGGTACACCAAGCTATAAAAATCATGGGCTGGGGATCTTTTGGTGTGGTCAGATTTGACCTTGGGCCCCTCCTTCATGGTCAAATGAGGAGAGCCAAAGTTATAAGTGCTTATAACTCGCTTATTATTGGTCCTAGAGGTTTGGGATGGTAAACCAACATATAGGAAATCATGGGCTGGGAATCTTCTGATGTGGACGGATTTGACCTTGGGCCCCTCCTTCAACGTCATACGAGGATAGCCAAACATAAAAGTGCTTATAACTTGCATATTATTGGCGCTAGAGGTTTGGGATGGTAAACCAACATATTGGAAATCATGGGCTGGGAATCTTTTGGTGTGGTCGGATTTGACCTTGGGCCCCTTCTTCAAGGTCAAATGAGGATAGCCAAACTTATAACTCACTTATATGGCTGGAAGTACTCTGTATGTCACGCTTCAACCATGTCCTGTCCGGGGATACACTGCGTCCAGACGCAATATCTAGTTACAAAGGCTGTGATTGGCAAATCTAGAAGGAAACATGAGCTTATTTGACAAAAACTTGGTTTCCTACAATACTGCATATTTTGGCATTTATACCATAGTATATTGAATCTTTCCAATAAGTTTACAGATCATTTCAGCAACAAATTAACACATGTAGGCTTCATTCTAAAACAATGTTACAGTGGCAACTCAATTTTTTGTGACACAGTCCCCACTAAGGGACATGGTAAATAACAGAACTAGTTTCTCTCACTGTTGCAGTCTTTTGGTACTGATGTGCAGCAGATAATGACAGAGTTCATTTGTATGTGAAAATCTTGCAAATATATAAGAGCGTAAAATATATTGTTTTAGCAAGTATATAACAGCATCATTTTTTTTGCGAAAAATACACTTACCATTTCCTGACCATTGCTATATGTTGGTGCCATCCAACTCACTGGCCAACGTTGAGAAACGTTTTAAGAAACCTTAAGAGGCCAGTGAGTGAGTGTGAACTAGCATGTCCCCCTAGTGGTCATGTGACCACGCTAGTAAACAACCTTCATTATTTTTGTTGGCCATCCTAGAGTGTGGATGTTTATTTTCTTTTCGGATTTTTATTAAGTATTTTGGATTTTTTGTGGTTTTGAGTTCTGTTATAAGACGTCTGTGTTGACAATGTCTTCTCAGGACAAAATTAAGAGGAAAGGCACAGAGGAAAAGTGGACTTTTCTTCTCGGATTGATTACCATTTTTGTAAAATGGCGGCAGGGATGTTTGTCGTTGGATGAAGAACTTCTGCTGCTCAGAATGCAGGTTTTTTCTTCATAAGTCACGTATTTCTTCAGATGGGACAAGTTCTTTTTTATTTTTTATGCTTTTTCCTCTTGCTTGAAGATTTACTTCATCTTTTACACTGAAACTGTCGGCAGTCATACTAGCTCCGGCAGGGACAGTTTACATGTTGCTAGGCGACAAAGGAAAGCATGGAGACAATTCGATTATTACAAAACTTATCACTCGTCGGGTTCGTATAGCCAGGCGTTTGGTAGCAAAGATCTCACCACTGCATGTTCTGCCGAATAGATCTCTGGTTGGAATCCCCTATGGGGGCAGACATCATAGTTTCTGTTGGAGGCTGCATCGTGGATAAGTTTCGAATGCAGAATTGCTCTCTAACCATTTAATTCTTCCGGTGGGTTTCAGTCGGAACTTTTCACGGAGGAAAATACCTGCATGACGTCATCCGAAGACAATCGAGTTTCCATACCTCCCAAAAGGTCTGGAATCGGGTTGTCAGATGACCGGAGTTGTGTTTCATCTCAGAAATTACTTTTTCTTTCTGTGGTGTTATGCAGGGTTTCTGCTGGAAACCGGCACCGGTACATAAAACCTGGTTGTACACATTGTCAGATTTTGTTCAAGAATACAGGTTCTCTGTGTTTTCTTGCAGCATAATCATGTTAAATCTTACACTACAATTTTTGGATTTATTTAGCAGGACCTCTGTCAGGAGGTCTTCAAGAATTTAAGGATTATCAGAAATCTCCTAGAATATCCAGTACTACCTTGGACTGTGTACAGTAATTTCTATTACAGTCTTCAATGATCCTGGATGTTTTGTGGGCAGTGTGTTGACCAGCTCTTCAACTTGTTACTCGTCAAATAACTTGTTACAAGTCTTATTTTTCTCTATCTTATCTCTTAGATGATTTTGGTAGAATGAAAAGTTGCATTTTTCACTCTTAATGAGGTTTTCTCCTGCTGAACTTTTGGTCAGATGTCCAGGAAAACTTCATTTTGTGATCTCGGGTGTATAGTGTTTCTTCTGTCTGGGAAGGAGCAAACTCCTACACATGTCTAGAAAGGGGATTAGTGCCCCAGGGCAGTTTTTGCTTCCCTTTATGATACTTAATCCTCCAACTCTGTTACAAAACTCTCCTTCTCTGTAAGATTTAGAGGGGTTAGGAGTAATCTTTGGGAGTAGTGTTTGTCCACTAGTGCAGATATACTACACCTTACATCTCAACATAGTAAGAGGATAATCTTCAACCATTCTTTACCTTTCACAGAGGCAACAGTACTTATTCATGTTCCTAAAGCAGTTGTGGACATGTGTTTTAAGAATAAATGAATAAAATGCGGGAGACATCAGTTTGCATAAAAGCTGTGTATGAAATGATCGACAAAAGGGCGATAACACCAGTAAGATGGTGATATCGCAACAATTTTACAGTTTATCGGTTGTGATAAGCTGGGAAGAGATGGCTACCACTAATAGTTGAGGTAAATAAGCCTAATTAAGTACCTTCTTTTCATATTGTTGGGTTTTCGCGAGTTGTTACTTGTAAGTGAATGGGTGTGTTAACGCGTTTCCTTACAGTTGCATTCTTCCATAGCCAGAGTCACGCGAATTGTTATCTTCACTTCCCTTTGATGACAGTTCACACCGGTTCACTATGTTAGTCCATGGTGAGGTTGTGGGATCTATAAGAACGCATCATGCTTTACCAGTATATAGACCATTTCATTGCTTTGCTCTTGGAAATGGTTTATTTTCGACTTTACTATTGTATCAACGGATAGTGAACCTGATGGCTGCAGTAGAAGGCATTGGGTGTTCACCAGCTTATATACATTAAAAAAAAACAAAAAAAAAAAACATCTTGTCTAAGGCACCAGGATTTTTAGTTTGGATTGCAGATTCCACCTTATGGTACATCTTTGCTCATAATAAGCTTTTTCTCCGGCTAATGGTTTCTAAGGAAGCCATTTCTTTGGTGGAGGTATGGCTTCATAGGACAAAACAGTGCCATTGGGTCATTTGTTTATCAGGTAACCCCAAGGCTGTCTGCTAATGTACCACAGATACCACACATTATACACAGATAATGTACCAGTTTTTCTGTTCTCAGGTTCTTAGGGATCATCTTCAGTGGTGGAACGACTTTTCAAATTTGCAGGAGCTTCCTTTACTTCATCATCAGGAGCACAATCTCCTTCTGTTATTAGATGCTTTCTTTAAGGGTTGGGATGCACAATTATGGCATCAAACAGCCAGTGGTCTGTTGTATCATGAGGGTTCAAGACTCCACATTAACAGGGCTACTACCTTTAGAATCATTTGGAGGTCTGATTCGGATTCTGAATCTGTTGATTTCCCCAGATATTTCTTCAGTGGTTTCCTATCTGAACAGGTAGGGAGGTACCCACTTTCAGGAATGTGTTTCCTTATCTGAAGAATCATTCCTTGGACGAATGCCATGGGTTCAGATTCAGGCATATCACTTCCCAGGGTATACAAATATTCCAACACATTCTTTGTTCATGAGAGTCAAGTTGATTCAAATTGAATGTGTTTTGGATGACTTTTGAATCGTCTATTCTGATTCAGGTGTTCAATCAAATCTGTCTTTGATTACAATCACCAATGATGGATTTCTTTTGCAACTAGTTTGAACCACAAGCTTGTCTTTTTCAACTTTTCTTGGGATGGACTGGACAGTTTGTTTGGTCCTGTGACCTTGATTCTTCAGATGATGCAGGTGAATCAATTGATTTTCGACCTGTAGTCATTCCTGCTTTGAAACCTTCTTTAGATTATGCTTTGGTGCCAGATAAGTTTCTTTGTCCAGTGAGAGCCTTGAGAGGTTATCTTGATAAGTCAAGATCTCAGGAAAGGCAAGAAAATTCTTTTTGTAGCTATTAAGAAGGGCTACTCCAAGATTTAGGTGCAGAATCATCTGGATTGCATCAGAGTGGCTAGGGATGTCTTATTTTTGGGATCTGGTGGATCTGTTCCACAAAGGTTCCTTTTAGGGCTTCCCTTGCAGGTGGGTTCAATCATTCTGCCATTGGTATCCAACAACCTGAATCTTAAGCTTCCAGTGTATGTGTTTCCTTTCTTAGACTGTGGGGCTTGGGGAACAGGTGCATTACTCATTTCTTGGGAGGATCTGGACAGCTTTGTGTTTGTTCCAGTGGCTCTCATTCCTCAGGTGATTCAAGATGATCACCTACAGGTGCACAATCATCATGGTTGCACCAGGATAGCCAAGGATTCTTCAGGTGATTTAGAAGATGCCCACCTTCAGGTGCAGATTCATCATGATTGAATCATGATGGTCATGGTGGATGTTCTTGGTTGTGGGACCTGGTAGATCTATGCACATCTAAGGCTTCTTTGTGGTGAACTTCTCAGATACTACTTTTTTAGATGTAGCAAATTTCCTTAATTATTTCTTTAAGGAAAAGAATCTTAAGCCATCTACTATTGCTGGTTACAGAATAACAATGGTAGATTGCTTTCCTTGAAGGGAAATAAGTCTCTAGAACTCTTCAGCTGTATAGATTGTTGACATATTTCTATAGAGACAATCCAGTAGCCAATAGGTTCAGCCTTCTTTACCTTTTGTCTCTGGTCTTGTTTGGTCTCACCAGACAGTCTTTTGAGCCTTTGGGGAAGATTTCTTGGAGGTTATTAACTTTCAAGACGGTCTTTCTTTTGACTTTGGCATTAGGCAAAGGAAGAAGGGTATTCTCGTTAGCATTGTCTTCCCTTACTTTAAATGAGTATTGCTCACAAGTAGCTCTGGCCATTTAGTAGCCAAGAATCAGTTGGTTTCGGATGGGCCTACTTCAGTCAAGCCGGTCGATATGCCAGCTCTCAATCACTGGGACAGCAGTTTTACTCAAGATAGATCTCTTTGTCTTGTGAGGTTTTGAATTACTTTTACTTGGGACAAAGGATTCAATGAGGAATTTTTATGTCTTGTCTGTGCCTAGTTAGGAAGGCTTTACAGCAGATATTTTCAGGTCGACTATCTTATCTTGCTGTAGGCAGACTATCATTTTGACTGAGGAGAAGTCAAATTCTGACTCTCAACAGCAGCGAGTCAAAGCAAGAATCTTTAGGTTTTAGGATAGTGTTTCTGTATATGAATTTTTAGATGCATGTTACTGGAAACCATAACTTTTTTTACCAATTTTCAGTCTCACCTGCTTGGTTTGCTTGTGGTCAGACTTTGATATTGTGTCCTACAGTTTGTTATCTTATAAGTATATGCGTGATACTTATATTGATACTTTAGTATGCATTTGCAGCTGTATGTCTGTCATACTATCTGTTTTTATATTAGGCAGATTTGTTGACTTCATTCAGACTTGGAATTACACAATATGCTGATGACACTTCCAATATTTGTGTCACCTGTGTGGGTGTTGGATGTTTGTCTAGATACAGCATTCAACTGTGGCAATAGCTGTCAATTTGTGAGAACTTCAACTACATACTATGATTTAGGGGATCTGTATGGTATGTGGTGACTGTTGGAAGTTTATATGTTGTTGTATGCATGTAAATTTCAATGTAAACTTCTCATAATGTTTTAGTTGTAGGCTAGGTAGTGAGACTCTGTAATGATTACTTCCTTCCTACAACAACAACAACAAGGCTGTGTTGTTTTGTAGTGCTCAACAGTTCCACTGCCTCATCTGGGAGGTGAGTTTGGATCTGAATGCCTATAGGCTTGTGCTGTGTATGATAGCTGTGCAGAGTGGTGTACTGGGTCTTTATATTCTAGTACTGCCCTCCTTCCATGAAGGCTGCATTCAGCAATGGTCAGGAAATGGTAAGTGTATTTTTCGCAATAAAATTGAAAAATTTTGTTGTAATTTTAATTTTTATTAGATAAATACTTACCATTTCCTGACCAGGATAGTCCCCCCCTACCTCCCCGCAGATTCAGTACTAGGGGAGTATTTTCTGCAACAAAAATAATGAAGGTTGTTTACTAGCGTGGTCACATGACCACTAGGGGGACATGCTAGTTCACACTCACTCACTGGCCTCTTAAGGTTTCTTAAAACGTTTCTCAACGTTGGCCAGTGAGTTGGATGGCACCAACATATAGCAATGGTCAGGAAATGGTAAGTATTTATCTAATAAAAATTAAAATTACAACAAAATTTTTCAAATCTGTGGCTGATCAAAGATAGAAATGCTGTAGTGAGATAAATTTAAAGTTTCTTCGCACTTGCCAACCTTTTGTGTAGTGACAAGTGTATGCACATGGGCAGGCAATAAAAGGTCTCAGAATTTCATAGGTCTTCCTACAATATTAAATTGGTTAAATGCTGTCATATGGTTTCAAGTGAAATTTATTTCTATTGTTATCAGCTGCAATCAAGTAACTCTAGATTGAAATATATTGGTGTATATTTTTATGTATTTTATGTATATTATCAGACCACACAAGCATAAAGAGTTCTTAGTACAACCAATGTCCACCATTCTCAGTGTGTGTATTATTCTGTATTACCAGACCACACCAACATGGAGAGAACTTGATAGAACCAAGTGTTATATTCTCAATGAATGCATGTATTATAATTGTGTATTGTGCTGTATATTTTCAGACCACACCAACATGGGGAGGACTTAGTACAGCCAATGTCCTCCATTCTCAATGAGTGTGTGACTGACACTGATGCCCCCATTGTATCTCTCATACTAGAGGGTCTCTCCTACCTCTGTGAAGAGGAGGTATGGATGCACAGTCATTTAAGTAGAAGTTCAAAATTCAGGATTTTATGTCCCATTTAACAGCCATGGTCATATTGGAACAGGTTCTCAGTATTACCACTTGTGTGACTGGAACCCACACAGAGGTGACAGCCTGTGATTAGATACCAAACTTGCTGACCACTAGGTCACTGAGGACCCAGAAACTACTGCAAGAACAGAAGCAAAAGCAAAATAAACTTTATGTCATTACTTGCACATATAAGTCAACTGAGGATATAAAAGGTTAATGGAATATACACAGAAAGTATCCAAGGAGGTTATGTAAGTGGTGGTATGTGTTTGTCTGTTTACAAAATAACTCAAAAAGTTATGAATAGATTCTGACAAAATTGTCAGGAAATGTCAACAATGGCACTAGGATGGTTAAATCTTAGCAGTGATCTGAATCACCATCTGCATCCAGTAATTTTTGTAATGGATTTTTTATCATTTCACTTCTGAGCAATATTGGAGGTGTTGGGCCTTGGCCTCAATAGAAGTCTGCACTCTCTGAATGCTTTCATTTGATATTTATTGATCGATGTCCCACTAGGCCACTGTTGCTAGCAAGTCTGGTATCTATCTAAGGTATATTCTAACATGACACGGCTGTGTCCTCGATTCTGATTGAGTAATCAAGGAAATATTCCATGGGTAAAATCAGCATCACCTGGTATGTTTGAATCATCGCTCATTATGGCTGTCATAACAATAACCGTTTTACTGTAAAATTTGCAATAATTATTCACCTTCAGGGTTTATAACCTCAAACCATGGTAAAATTCTGCATATATATACCATGGTATTGTCGAGGGTTATTCCTATATTGAATTCTTAGTTTAGTAGAAGTACTCATCTTTCCCATTGAGATTAGGCAGAGTTCAGTTGTATCCAGAATGACATTCTCCAATTGCTGTCATGAGACACCTAAATCTCTTGGTTTTTTTGGTAAAATTCAATCTTTTTCTTCGGTGTTGTTAGCCTATGCAATTAGTTTAAAGAAAATAAAGTTTTCCTTGTAACCTATCTCATTTTACCCCAAAACAATTACTGGCATTTGTGTTCTTTTCCTAATTGATAAACTCAATAATATTTCACACAGAATAGATAATCATATGGTACATGTACTTCTAACAAAAGCAGGTTCATTTCATCCCTAGATGTAGATCTATCGTGAATAGATCTTAATATCCTGGATATGTTAATTGAAAAATAAACCATTGTGTTGCATCTGTAAAATAAGTGTCTTTCTATTTATTGTCCCCCGCTAACGAAAGTTGAAGGGGGATATAGTAATACCCTGTTTCTTCTGTCCGTCTGTCTGTCCCACCACTCTGGAGATCAAACCAAATAATAGATTTTTGCCAAATGTTCAGGATATGTTTGTACCTATGAAAGCTCAACCTGAAAAGTGTTGAAGAACCATTTCCAAAAACTGCTGCCGTGATAACTGTTTATCAATTTTTAAGCATTGTTATTTTGTGGGTATCTGCAGACCAAACTTCTCAACAGATCTGCTTCAATTTTTCAGGATGTGTTTATCCTTAGTTAGACTTGTGATCATTAGGCCTTGGATAAAATCTGCTTCCAGTTGTTGCCATGGTAACCGTTTTTCTTTAAATTGGTCACATTTTTCACTTCCGAGGTCTCTACAAACCAAACTGCTGAACAGAATTTTTGCAAAATTATCAGAATGTGTTTGTCTTCATGAGAGCTTCTGCTGGTGCATATTTAGTCAACTACTTGCAAAAACTGTTGTCGAGGTAGCCATTTATTCTTTAACTTTCTGGAGTTTTTAGGTTGCGTGTAACCAACCCGCCTATTAGATTGATGTGTCCGACGTCCGTCTGTCCCTCTGTCTGTCCACATTTTCATTTCCGGACTCTAACTCAGAAACGCTTTGTCCAATCGAATACAAACTTGACAGGGACATAGATCACCATCACAGCTAGTTTCCTTTTGAAATTGGTGTAATTCTGTCCATTCGTTTGTCCATTTTTTGTCCGTTTATCTGTCTGTCAAAATTTTCGTTTCCGGACTCTAACTCGAAAACAGTTTGTCCAATCAAATTCAAACTTGCAGGGAGACAGCTCACCTTCATAGCTAGGTTCCTTTCGAAATTAGTTTAATTCTGTCTGTTCGTTTGCCTGTCTTTTTTGTCCATTTGTCTGTCCGTCAAAAATTTCAGTTTCCGGACTCTAACTTGAAACCGGTTTGTCCAATCGAATTCAAACTTGACAGGGAGATAGATCACCATCATAGCTAGGTTCCTTTCGAAATTGTTCGTTTGTCTGTTTTTTGTCCATTTGTCTGTCCATCAACATTTCTGTTTCCGGACTCTGTGAAAACGCTGTGTCCAATCAAATTTAAACTTGACAGGGAGATACATCACCATCATAGCTAGGTTCCTTTCGAAATTGGTGTAATTCTGTATGTTCGTTTGTCTGTTTTTTGTCCATTTGTCTGTCCATCAACATTTCTGTTTCCGGACTCTGTGAAAACGCTGTGTCCAATCAAATTCAAACTTGACAGGGAGATACATCACCATCATAGCTAGGTTCCTTTCGAATTGGCGTAGTTCCGTTCGTTCGTTTGTCCGTCAACATTTCCGTTTCCGGACTCTAACTCGAAAACACTTTGTCCAATCGAATTCAAACTTGACAGGAGATACATCACCATCATAGCTAAGTTGCTTTCGAAATTGGTGTAATTCTGTCCTTTCATTTGTCCGTTTATAGCATAGATACAATTATCTAGATTACAAGTTTTACATTTCTTAGCACGTCTAACACATTCGCCTTAACTTGGTGACCTAACATTTCTTTCCTTGTTTCTAAATGTAATTACAGCAGTCGCTAACCTTATTGCTGCCTGCGCAACCCGCCTTTTGGGGCATCTTTGACCCTCTTCTCAGTACATGCCTCTGTAAACACCAAACTGTTCATCAAATTTTCTCAAAATTATCAAGACTTGTTTTGTCTCTGGGGGAAGAGCTTGTGTTGATTTGTTTTTTACCCAATTTAGAAAACAGATGTTGTCATGGTAACCATGTATTATTTACATCTTTCATCATTTTCAATGTGTAGCTCTATACAGGCCAAATTGCTTGTCAGATTTTCATAAAATTTTCCGGAAATCCTTGTCTCCAAGAGACAAAGGGAAAAGCTGGAGACTGAAAATAAAGTATGAGTCCATATAATTGCTATCATTCTGGTTACCCCACAACCCTTAAGGGCTGTCGGGGTATTGTTTTCACCATGGTGTCCGGATGGGCGGGTGGGCGGCGGGAAAAAGTTTGTCTGGGCTGTATCTCAGAAACCGTAAGGTGTAGGAAGTTGATACTTGGTAGGGACATTGGTTAGGAGGTGTAGGTGTGCAACATCATGGTCTGACCTTGATCTGACCTTTGACCTTGCCGTAGTGACCTTGATCTATAAAATCTTGTCCGGGCTATATCTCGGAAACCGTAAGGTGTAGGAAGTTCACACTTGGTAGGAACATTGGTTAGGGGGTGTAGGTGTGCAACGTCTTGGTGTGACCTTGATTTGACCTTTGACCTTGCTGTAGTGACCTTGACCTAAAAAATCTTGTCCGGGCTATATCTCGGAAACTGTAAGGTGTAGGAAGTTGATACTTGGTAGGGACATTGGTTAGGGGGTGTAGGTGTGCAACGTCATGGTATGACCTTGATTTGACCTTGCCATAGTGACCTTGACCTATAAAATCTTGTTGCACCTTTGGGTCTGTCTTTTGATGCAGATTAAGCACTGTTAAAGTCATATTAGAATTCATTAAGAATTTTACAACTTCCCATTGTAACAGATGGAATTTCATCAAGTGAGCCACAGACTTTGATCCAACACCACACATAAGCATTCATTGAATGTGTTGTCACTTCTGTATGCATAGTAATATTCAAAACATCCAAAACATAATTCGGCCATGCCAGATGTAGATAAAGAGTGTCGTAATGTTTAGTTTACTTATTAATGCTCTCATTTAGTTATTGAATTATCTTGTTTTAATACTTCATCTTTGCATGCATTATCTTTCTCTTAGACATTATTTTCTCTATTTAAACATTGTTTGGACCTTTATGTAACTGACAGTGCTCTGAAAGTACTGATACACTACTTCTATATCTCATGGTGTTAAAAATATTTCCATAGGCTGTGGGGTACGGGCATCTCTGATGCTATTTTTTTATGTCAGCTGACTTGTCAGTCAGCTGGCATTATGTCGTCACTCTGCGGCGTGGGCGTACGCGTACGCGTCCGCGTGAACAACTTCTCCTCCAAAACTACAAGGCCTAGAGACGTGCTGTTTTTTTTAAAAGATACCTTATCTATCGAGGATGAAAAATTGTTCAAGGCATGCAAATCTGTCTGTTCGTCTGTTTGCTAGAGACATTACAAGGGGGGTACCCCCACCAAAAGTGTGAAAATTTCAACTTTTTATCACAATTTTCTCAGTGACTATTGCAGGGATTTCTCTCATATCTTGCATATATGTACTAGGCCAGAGGTAGATTCTCTTGTGTGAGTATGAGACCTGGATCTCTCTTACTTTTTTTTTAATAAATTTTTTTAATAATTTTTAATGCATTAACATTCATGAAATCATGCACAAAATCATTTATAACTTGAAAACTGTTGCATCTAGAGCATTTTGTTAAAATATGTTATTCAGCTACTTTTTTCATAGCTACAATATGGTGAGTAAGTTGGGTGTCTGTCTCAATAGCTAAGTGAGTAATAGCTACTTTTGGGCTTTTCAGTAACTTCCATCATGAGTAGAATCACTTGTAACTTAAAAACTATTGCATTTAGAGAATTTCGTATAAATATGTTATTCAGCTACTTTTGGGTCAGCTATAACATAGTAAAATTTTAGACCTGTAGCTCATGGCATAGCTGAGTAATAGCTACTTTTAGGTTATCACTGTTGAGTAAATTGCTTATAACTTCAAAACTATTGCATTTAGAGAATTTTGTATAAATATGTTATTCAGCTACTTTTGGGTCTGCTATAACATAGTAAAATTTCAGACCTGTAGCTCATGGCATAGCTGAGTAATAGCTACTTTTAGGTTATCACTGTTGAGTAAATCGCTTATAACTTGGAAACTATTGCATTTAGAGTATTTTGTTTCAATATGTTATTCACCTATTTTGGGATCAGCTATAACATAGTGAAGTTTCAGATCTGTGGCTCATTGCATAGCTGAGTAATAGCTACTTTGAAGTTCTCACTATTGAGTAAATCAGTTGTAATTGGAAAACTGTTGCATTTAGAGAATTTCGTATAAATATGTTATTCAGCTACTTTTGGGTCAGCTATAACATAGTGAAGTTACAGACCTGTAGCTCATGGCATAGCTGAGTAATAGCTACTTTTAGGTCATCACTATTGAGTAAATCAGTTGTAACTTGAAAACTATTGCATTTACAGTATTTTGCTTAAATATGTTGTTCACCTACTTTTGGGTCAGCTATAACATAGTAAAATTTCAGACCTGTAGCTCATGGCATAGCTGAGTAATAGCTACTTTTAGGTCATCACTATTGAGTAAATCAGTTGTAACTTGAAAACTATTGCATTTACAGTATTTTGCTTTAATATGTTGTTCACCTACTTTTGGGTCAGCTATAACATAGTGAAATTTCAGACCTGTAGCTCATTGCATAGCTGAGTAATAACTACTTTGAGGTTCTCACTATTGAGTAAATCAGTTGTAATTGGAAAACTATTGCATTTAGAGAATTTAGTATAAATATGTTATTCAGCTACTTTTGGGTCAACTATAACATAGTAAAATTTCAGACCTGTAGCTCATGGCATAGCTGAGTAATAGCTACTTTTAGGTCATCACTATTGAGTAAATCAGTTGTAACTTGAAAACTATTGCATTTACAGTATTTTGCTTAAATATGTTGTTCACCTACTTTTGGGTCAGCTATAACATAGTAAAATTTCAGACCTGTAGCTCATGGCATAGCTGAGTAATAGCTACTTTTAGATCATCACTATTGAGTAAATCAGTTGTAACTTGAAAACTATTGCAT
Organism: Sabellastarte sp. h YS-2021; assembly: GCA_964017235.1. Taxonomy (NCBI): domain Eukaryota; kingdom Metazoa; phylum Annelida; class Polychaeta; order Sabellida; family Sabellidae; genus Sabellastarte; species Sabellastarte sp. h YS-2021. Next base: position 74,647,060 of record OZ024928.1, on the reverse strand, counting down.
TTACAGTATTTTGCTTAAATATGTTGTTCACCTACTTTTGGGTCAGCTATAACATAGTAAAATTTCAGACGTGTAGCTCATGGCATAGCTGAGTAATAGCTACTTTTAGGTCATCATTATTGAGTAAATCAGTTGTAACTTGAAAACTATTGCATTTACAGTATTTTGCTTAAATATGTTGTTCACCTACTTTTGGGTCAGCTATAACATAGTAAAATTTCAGACCTGTAGCTCATGGCATAGCTGAGTAATAGCTACTTTTAGATCATCACTATTGAGTAAATCAGTTGTAACTTGAAAACTATTGCATTTACAGTATTTTGCTTAAATATGTTGTTCACCTACTTTTGGGTCAGCTATAACATAGTAAAATTTCAGACGTGTAGCTCATGGCATAGCTGAGTAATAGCTACTTTTAGGTTATCACTGTTGAGTAAATCGCTTATAACTTGGAAATTATTGCATTTAGAGTATTTTGTTTCAATATGTTATTCACCTATTTTGGGGTCAGCTATAACATAGTGAAGTTCCAGACCCGTGACTCATTGCATAGCTGAGTAATAGCTACTTTTAGGTTATCACTGTTGAGTAAATCGCTTATAACTTGGAAACTATTGCATTTAGAGTATTTTGTTTCAATATGTTATTCACCTATTTTGGGATCAGCTATAACATAGTGAAGTTTCAGATCTGTGGCTCCTTGCATAGCTGAGTAATAGCTACTTTGAAGTTCTCACTATTGAGTAAATCAGTTGTAATTGGAAAACTATTGCATTTAGAGAATTTCGTATAAATATGTTATTCAGCTACTTTTGGGTCAGCTATAACATAGTGAAATTACAGACCTGTAGCTCATGGCATAGCTGAGTAATAGCTACTTTTAGGTCATCACTATTGAGTAAATCAGTTGTAACTTGAAAACTATTGCATTTACAGTATTTTGCTTAAATATGTTGTTCACCTACTTTTGGGTCAGCTATAACATAGTAAAATTTCAGACGTGTAGCTCATGGCATAGCTGAGTAATAGCTACTTTTAGGTTATCACTGTTGAGTAAATCAGTTGTAGTTGGAAAACTATTGCATTTAGAGAATTTAGTATAAATATGTTATTCAGCTACTTTTGGGTCAACTATAACATAGTAAAATTTCAGACCTGTAGCTCATGGCATAGCTGAGTAATAGCTACTTTTAGATCATCACTATTGAGTAAATCAGTTGTAACTTGAAAACTATTGCATTTACAGTATTTTGCTTAAATATGTTGTTCACCTACTTTTGGGTCAGCTGTAACATAGTAAAATTTCAGACCTGTAGCTCATGGCATAGCTGAGTAATAGCTACTTTTAGGTCATCACTATTGAGTAAATCAGTTGTAACTTGAAAACTATTGCATTTACAGTATTTTGCTTAAATATGTTGTTCACCTACTTTTGGGTCAGCTATAACATAGTAAAATTTCAGACGTGTAGCTCATGGCATAGCTGAGTAATAGCTACTTTTAGGTTATCACTGTTGAGTAAATCGCTTATAACTTGGAAATTATTGCATTTAGAGTATTTTGTTTCAATATGTTATTCACCTATTTTGGGGTCAGCTATAACATAGTGAAGTTCCAGACCCGTGACTCATTGCATAGCTGAGTAATAGCTACTTTTAGGTTATCACTGTTGAGTAAATCGCTTATAACTTGGAAACTATTGCATTTAGAGTATTTTGTTTCAATATGTTATTCACCTATTTTGGGATCAGCTATAACATAGTGAAGTTTCAGATCTGTGGCTCCTTGCATAGCTGAGTAATAGCTACTTTGAAGTTCTCACTATTGAGTAAATCAGTTGTAATTGGAAAACTATTGCATTTAGAGAATTTCGTATAAATATGTTATTCAGCTACTTTTGGGTCAGCTATAACATAGTGAAATTACAGACCTGTAGCTCATGGCATAGCTGAGTAATAGCTACTTTTAGGTCATCACTATTGAGTAAATCAGTTGTAACTTGAAAACTATTGCATTTACAGTATTTTGCTTAAATATGTTGTTCACCTACTTTTGGGTCAGCTATAACATAGTAAAATTTCAGACCTGTAGCTCATGGCATAGCTGAGTAATAGCTACTTTTAGGTCATCACTATTGAGTAAATCAGTTGTAACTTGAAAACTATTGCATTTACAGTATTTTGCTTTAATATGTTGTTCACCTACTTTTGGGTCAGCTATAACATAGTGAAATTTCAGACCTGTAGCTCATTGCATAGCTGAGTAATAACTACTTTGAGGTTCTCACTATTGAGTAAATCAGTTGTAATTGGAAAACTATTGCATTTAGAGAATTTAGTATAAATATGTTATTCAGCTACTTTTGGGTCAACTATAACATAGTAAAATTTCAGACCTGTAGCTCATGGCATAGCTGAGTAATAGCTACTTTTAGGTCATCACTATTGAGTAAATCAGTTGTAACTTGAAAACTATTGCATTTACAGTATTTTGCTTAAATATGTTGTTCACCTACTTTTGGGTCAGCTATAACATAGTAAAATTTCAGACCTGTAGCTCATGGCATAGCTGAGTAATAGCTACTTTTAGGTTATCACTGTTGAGTAAATCGCTTATAACTTGGAAATTATTGCATTTAGAGTATTTTGTTTCAATATGTTATTCACCTATTTTGGGGTCAGCTATAACATAGTGAAGTTCCAGACCCGTGACTCATTGCATAGCTGAGTAATAGCTACTTTGAAGTTCTCAATGTTGAGTAAATCACTTGTAATTTGAAAACTATTGCATTTAGAGAATTTAGTATAAATATGTTATTCAGCTACTTTTGGGTCAGCTATAACATAGTAAAATTTCAGACCTGTAGCTCATGGCATAGCTGAGTAATAGCTACTTTTAGGCTATCACTGTTGAGTAAATCACTTATAACTTGAAAACTATTGCATTCAGAGTATTTTGTTTCAATATGTTATTCACCTATTTTGGGGTCAGCTATAACATAGTGAAGTTCCAGACCTGTGGCTCATTGCATAGCTGAGTAATAGCTACTTTAAAGTTCTCACTGTTGAGTAAATCAGTTGTAATTGGAAAACTATTGCCTTTACAGAAATTTGTGCAAATATGTTATTCAGCTACTTTTGGGTCAGCTATAACATAGTGAAATTACAGACCTGTAGCTCATGGCACAACTGAGCAATAGCTGTTCTCGGGCACTGACTGTTGAGTAAATCAGCTATAACTTGAAAAATATTGCATTTGGAGTATTTTGTTAAAATATATTGTTCACCTACTTTTGGGTTAGCTATAACATAGTGAAATTACAGACCTATAGCTCATGGCATAGCGGAGCAATAGCTATTTTCTGGTTCTCACTATTGAGTAAATCAGTTGTAACTTGAAAACTATTGCATTTACAGTATTTTGCTTAAATATGTTGTTCAGCTACTTTTAGGTCAGCTATAACAGAGCAAAAATTCAGACATGTAGCTCATTGCATAGCTGAGTAATAGTTACTTTGAGGTTCTCACTCTTGAGTAAATCAGTTGTAACTTGAAAATTATTACATTTAGAGTATTTTGTTAAATATGTTATTCACAGACGTTTTGGTCAGCTATAACATAGTGAAATTGCAGACCTCTATGTCATGGGATAGCTGAGCAATAGCTTCTTTCAGGTTCTCACTGTTGAGTAAATCATTGTATCCAACCTGTAGGAAATCATGGGCTGGGAATCTGTTAATATGGTCCGATTTGACCTTGGAACCCTCCTTCAAGGTCAAATGAGGATAGCCAAACATAAAAGTGCTTATAACTCGCTTATTATTGGTCCCAGAGGTTGGAATGAAAACCAACCTACAGAAAATCATGAGCTGGGAATTTTTTGGTGTGGTCGGATTTCACCTTGGACCCCTCCTTCAAGGTCAAATGAGGATAGCCAAACTTAAAAGTGCTTATAACTCACTTATTATTGGTCCTAGAGGTTTCGAATGGAAAACCAACCTATAGAAAATCATGGGCTGGGAATCTTTTGGTGTGGTCGGATTTGACCTGGGACCCCTCCTTCAAGGGCAGTTGAGGATAGCCAAACTTACAATTGCTTAGAACTCGCTTATTATTGGTCCTACAAGTTTGGGATGATAAACAAGCTACAGGAAATCATGGGCTGGGAATTTTTTTGTGTGGTCTGATTTGACCTTGGACCCCCTCCTTCCAGGTCAAACGAAGATAGCCAAACTTAAAGTGCTTATAACTCGCGTATTATTGGTCTTGGAGGTTTGGGATGGTAAACCAACATATAGGAAATCATGGGCTGGGATTCTTTTGGTGTGGTCAGATTTGACCTGGGACCCCTCCTTCAAGGGCAGTTGAGGATAGCCAAACTTACAATTGCTTAGAACTCGATTATTATTGGTCCTACAAGTTTGGGATGGTAAACAAGCTACAGGAAATCATGGGCTGGGAATTTTTTTGTGTGGTCGGATTTGACCTTGGACCCCCTCCTTCAAGGTCAAACAAGGAGAGCCAAACTTAAAAAGTGCCTATAACTCACTTATTATTGGTCCGAGAGGTTTGGGATGGTAAACCATCCTAAATTCTTTGGCTGGGAATCTTTTGGTATGGTCAGATTTGACCTTTGGACCCCTTCTTCATGGTGGAACGAGGATATTGCATTTATAGTATTTCTTTAAATATTTTTAACCTACTTTTTACCCTTGAACAATTACCTTGTTACTTTATTTCATAATACCATTTGCAGGGCACAACTTTTTTGTCGTTTTCTTCTGTCAGCTTCGGAATATCTTTCGAACATGTGTTCAGTTACCATTTACTGTATTTCTGTACAGCCCTTTCCCTGATAATTATGCTTTCCTCTCATTATCACCATCACAAATCAAAAACATTCAGTCAGCTGACACAGTGCCCGTTCACGGGCACTCTCCTCTTGTTTAATTTTATGAGCCCTTTACAGGCCAAAGTGCATCATTCATTTATTTACCTATATTTTGTCCATTACAATACTACAAGAATATTTCAATTCACAGGGTTAGATCATGTCAAGTGTCACATTATGGTATACCTACATGTTCCCCCTTGTAAAATATAGCTACAAAACCCCCTCCTGGGCCTCACATTTCATGAATTAACAGTATTAAGTTAATTTTTGGGTGTACAACTACAGGATTTTTGAGGCATTTTATATTCCAGGAACCATTCTGTCCACATTGAGGGGTGGGCGTGGGCATGTGGAAGGGAAGTTGGCCAACATTGATTGTCTAAGGCAAGCAGTAATGGCCTGGAGGCCTTTTTATTTTTATGTCAGCTGACTTGTCAGTCAGCTGACATTATGTCATCACTCTGCGGCGTGGGCGTACGCGTACGCGTCCGTGTGAACAACTTCTTCTCCAAAACTACAAGGCCTAGAGACATGCTGTTTTTTTTAAAAGATACCTTATCTATCGAGGATGAAAAATTGTTCAAGGCATGCAAATCTGTCTGTTCGTCTGTTTGCTAGAGACATTACAACCGGGGTACCCCCACCAAAAGTGTGAAAATTTCAACTTTTTATCACAATTTTCTCAGTGACTATTGCAGGGATTTCTCTCATATCTTGCATATATGTACTAGGCCAGAGGTAGATTCTCTTGTGTGAGTATGAGACCTGGATCTGTCTTACTTTTTTTTTAATAAATTTTTTTAATAATTTTTAATGCATTAAAATTCATGAAATCATGCACTAAATCACTTATAACTTCAAAAGTGTTGCATTTACAGCATTTTGTGAAAATATGTTGTTCAGCTACTTTTTTCATAGCCACAATATGGTGAGTAAGTTGGGTGTCTGTCTCAATAGCTAAGTGAGTAATAGCTACTTTTGGGCTTTTCAGTAACTTCCATTATGAGTAAAATCACTTGTAACTTAAAAACTATTGCATTTAGAGAATTTCGTATAAATATGTTATTCAGCTACTTTTGGGCCAGCTATAACATAGTGAAATTTCAGACCTGTAGCTCATGGCATAGCTGAGTAATAGCTACTTTTAGGTTATCACTGTTGAGTAAATCGCTTATAACTTGAAAACTATTGCATTTAGAGAATTTCGTATAAATATGTTATTCAGCTACTTTTGGGTCAGCTATAACATAGTAAAATTTCAGACCTGTAGCTCATGGCATAGCTGAGTAATAGCTACTTTTAGGTTATCACTGTTGAGTAAATCACTTATAACTTGAAAAGTGTTGCATTTAGAGCATTTTGTTAAGATATGTTATTCAGCTACTTTTTTCATAGCTACAATATGGTGAGTAAGTTGGGTGTCTGTCTCAATAGCTAAGTGAGTAATAGCTACTTTTGGGCTTTTCAGTAACTTCTATCATGAGTAAAATCACTTGTAACTTAAAAACTATTGCATTTAGAGAATTTCGTATAAATATGTTATTCAGCTACTTTTGGGCCAGCTATAACATAGTAAAATTTCAGACCTGTAGCTCATGGCATAGCTGAGTAATAGCTACTTTTAGGTTATCACTGTTGAGTAAATCACTTATAACTTGAAAACTATTGCATTTAGAGTATTTTGTTTCAATATGTTATTCACCTATTTTGGGGTCAGCTATAACATAGTGAAGTTTCAGACATGTGGCTCATTTCATAGCTGAGTAATAGCTACTTTGAAGTTCTCACTGTTGAGTAAATCAGTTATAATTGGAAAACTATTGCATTTACAGAAATTTGTGCAAATATGTTATTCAGCTACTTTTGGGTCAGCTATAACATAGTGAAATTATAGACCTATAGCTCATGGCACAACTGAGCAATAGCTATTCTCAGGTACTGACTGTTGAGTAAATCAGCTATAACTTGAAAAATATTGCATTTGGAGTATTTTGTTAAAATATTGTTCACCTACTTTTGGGTCAGCTATAACATAGTGAAATTACAGACCTATAGCTCGTGGCATAGCGGAGCAATAGCTATTTTCAGGTTCTCACTATTGAGTAAATCAGTTGTAGCTTGAAAACTATTGCATTTACAGTAGTTTGCTTAAATATGTTGTTCACCTACTTTTGGGTTAGCTATAACATAGTAAAATTTCAGACATGTAGCTCATTGCATAGCTGAGTAATAGTTCCTTTGAGGTTCTCACTGTTGAGTAAATCAGTTGTAACTTGAAAACTATTACATTTAGAGTAATTTGTTAAATATGTTATTCACAGAATTTTTGGTCAGCTATAACATAGTGAAATTGCAGACCTCTATGTCATGGCATAGCTGAGCAATAGCTACTTTCAGGTTCTCACTGTTGAGTAAATCATTGTATCCACTGGATAGCCGCAGTGTGTAGAGAGAGATTTCACCATTACTGCTCTGATGAAAAAAATATTATAGCTAGCTTTCTTAAGTTTGCAGTATATATTAATAACCATAAAATGTTGTCTGGGAATATTTTTGGCCTCATTTTGAGAAACAAGATGGCCGCCACAGGTGTTTTTTGTCAGTCATGAAAAGTGCTTATATCTCCCTTATTATTGATCCTAGAGGTTTGGGATGATAAACCAACCTGTAGGAAATCATGGGGTGGGAATCTTTTGGTGTGGTCAGATTTGACCTTCAATGACCCCTCCTTCAAGGTCAAACAAGGATAGCCAAACTTAAAAGTGCTTATAACTCGCTTATTATTGGTCCCAGAGGTTTGGGATGGTAAACAGACAGGAAATCATGGGCTGTGAATCTGTTGATATGGTCCGATTTGACCTTGGAACCCTCCTTCAAGGTCAAATGAGGATAGCGAAAATTGAAAGTGCCTACAACTCGCTTATTATTGGTGACAGAGATTTGGGATGGTAAACCATCCCATAGGAAATCATTGGCTCGGAATCTTTTGGTATGGTCAGATTTGACCTTTGGACCCCTCCTTCAAGGTCAAATGAGGACAGCCAAGCTTAAAAGTGCTTATAACGCATTTATAATTGGTCCTAGAGGTTTGGAATGGTAAACCATAGGAAATCATGGGCTGGGAATGTATTTGTGTGGTTAGATTTGACCTTGGACCCCTTCTTCAAGGTCGAACGAGGATATTGCATTTGTAGTTTTTATTGCGTTAATACATCCTATCCAATGGACAATAGCTTATCCGGTCGGCGCGGACTGGCCCGCCAAACGTCAGAAAAAGATGTCCTGTGTCTCCACCGGCTAGGCCGGCCCAGTACTGTGCACTCGCCAGATGGCGTGTCGTACTTCCTTCCTGTCTAGACAGAGTGACGTCATAGCATCTTTTTCGTTTGGCGCATGTACATGTTGCACGGATTTTCACAGTGAAGTTTTAATTCAGGTTTTTTGTAAGAACTCTTACCTTTTTTCATTTACATTTTATATATACGGATTCTAGAAGACTTATAGCTTATTATGTATTCTCCCAGTCAACGTAGGGGAAGTTGTGGCCACATGATGGCAGGTTTTGATTTGCATGGGGTTTGCGCGCGCTGTCGCGACAAGAAGAAAGGGAAGGATCCCTGTGTGGAAAAACCTGAAGCTGACTGCCCTATATGTAATTCTTTTACCCCAGAACAATTAACACAACTGTCAACCCCAACTTACAAGAATAAGAAGGAGAAGCGGGAGCAAAAGTCTTCAACACCAGCAAAGAATCCTTCAGATGTCGCTCTCAGTCCCACCCTTGTGGACCCGTCCTTAGTGACGGTAATGGGGGTTGTGGATGGTCAGCCGACCTCCGGGCCGTCTGATTTGAGTGAGAAACCAGCTGAGAAGAAAAAGAAGAAAGAGGATAAGAAGGTCTCCAGCTCCAAGCCGGTCAAGTCATCTCACCGGCCCTCTGCAGAGTCTACCGACCAGAAGCTTGAGGTCATGGAGCAAAAATGGTCGGACCGGTTTAACCGGTTGGAGGCACTTCTACTGGCCAAAACTCTGGACCGGGAGCCTACTTTCAGTACTGTCAAGGTTGCACCGACACATGCTCCTCCGGCCACTGCTATCAGCTCTGAGCCCTTCATCAGACCACCTGGCCAACCCTCTTCATCCTCACAGCCACCGGCTGCTTCTATGTCACCGGCCACCGGCCCCACTATTAGTGTGCCTGCCTCCAAGGCCGGATCTGACTCTTCTCAGCCTGCCCACCGACCAGGGACTTCAAAGACAACCGACCAACCTGCTAAGAGGTCGTTCTCTACTGCCTTTGACACTAGAAGGGATACCTCGTCCAGTGAGTCGGACTCTGATAGTACTAGTTCAGATAGACCTCCTATTGATTTGTACCCGGAAGAGGGTGAACTTTCTGATGACCCGGAAGTGTCACTGACCGACCCCGACCAATCCCTCACTGAAGAGCAATCATATAGAGAGACAATGAGGGGTATACGGTCCTACATGGGGTGGACTCATGTGCCCGACATGGATTCAGGCACCAAGACCTCAGATGATAACCCTTTTGCCGGACCGAAACTCCAGACGCCGGGCAAAGTTTCGGTTAATCTACCCGTGGACGAATGGCTTTCCAACAAATTGTCAAAGCTCAATCTCACCCTAGTACAGGGCTACCCTTCTCGTACCACTGAAGCCGGCTCTCTTCAACGAGATCAGTTTGTCCGGCCAGCCAAGTCCCAAAGCAAATGGTACGGTGTACACTCAGAAAGCAAGAAGGACACTAGCTCCACAGCTAAAACTTGGAACACTGGCTCTTCCCGCATTAATAGCACTTACTTGAGGATAGCTCGTCAGGCTGGCATTGCATCCAATCCACCTTTGTCCAGACCCATTTCCCAGGAAAGCCTAAGAAAATGGGAGAGATCAGCTCGGGAATCATCTACAATCTGCAATCAAGCAGCCGGCTTCAACCGCTGCCTACTTAAAGTACAGCAGAATATGCACTCCCAACTCCGTACTATCCGGGCTGATTCCAAGGGCAAAACAGCAAGCAAGGTTTCTGCAGCAACAGACGAACTTCAGTTCCTGTTGGACTTTAACTCCAGTATTTGCCAGGCCATGGCTAAGGCTATGGAGCATCTAACGGACTACGTATTTGTCAACATGGCCAACACCACCCTTTTAAGGCGTGATTCATACTTATCGTACCTCAAGTCTGGAGTAAAGGCGGACACTTTGAATGCTCTCAGATCTGCTCCACTAGAGTTGGACACCTTGTTCCCAGACTCAGTGATTAAGCAGGCTGAGGAGGAGATTGCTAACTTTGATAGAAACCGGTCTGGATCGGCCTACAAGAAGGGCAGATACCATCCCTATGAGAAACAGGACAGAAAATCTGACCCCAAGAAGCAGGACCGACCGGCCTGGAAGAACATCTCACACAGCCAATACAGACGAGGGAAGGGAAAACACCAGTATTCCTCACGTCCAGCCAAGGGCCAGCAGCCGTATAAATGACAATCACTGTGTAACAAAGTTACGGGCACGGCTGCTGGCCGGGAGCACTCCCAGAGAGACATTGACTGTTCAATCTTTAGAGAGACATGTAAATTTAAATGTTGTAAACCATGTTCATTCTGCAACCGGGCATCCGCAAAGGAAAGGAATAAGTCCTGGCTTGTCAGCTGTAATTTCAAAAGATTGTCTATTAAAACATGTCAAAGGTGCTTCTTCTGTCATTCAATTGCCTTATGTCCAAACTGTGACCAATGTCCCTCTTGTTGTACAAAATCTACCTGTATGGGCCAGACTTCAAAACTTTTGGCAAATTTGGCTGGAAAGAGGTGCCGGACCCAAAATAGTTCAAATCTTGAGAGAGGGCTACACCCTCCCCTTTCGGATCCGGCCAAACCTCACAAGGTCTCCCATTGTCATAAGCCGGTATGCCAATCCCCACAGGAACAGTTACCTGCTGGAGGCATTGCATCAGCTTATAGACAAGAATGCAATAGAACTGGTCCACAATCAAACATCTCTAGGGTTTTTCAACCGACTTTTTCTGGTACCCAAACCCAACAACAAGTGGAGACCCATTCTGGACCTAAGCAAATTAAACCTCTTCCTCAAGGTGGAGAAATTCAAAATGGAGACACCGGAAACCATCAGGACATCCCTCCAGCAAGGGGAGTGGGTAACCTCAGTAGACTTCAAGGATGCCTACTTCCATATACCAATACAGGAACAGTCCAGGAAATACTTAAGGTTCCATGTCCAGGGCCGGACTTACCAGTTCAGGGCACTACCCTTTGGTCTGTCCACAGCGCCCATGGAGTTCACTGTGTTAGCAAAGGAGGTGAAACTGATGGCCATACACAAGGGTATAAGGATCCACCAATACCTAGACGACTGGTTGGTGAGAGCCGGATCCCACCAAGATTGTCTCCATCACACCCAAATTCTGGTCAAGATGTGCCAGGATCTGGGTTGGCTGGTGAACTTAGAAAAGTCAGAATTGGAGCCCAAACAAGTCTTCAACTTCGTAGGTTACCAGTTCGACCTCAGGTCCGGCCGGGTCAGACCGACACCGGACCGATGGCAAAGTCTTCAAGGAAAAATACAAACACTGCTGTCATTACCGGCCTGTCCGGTCCGACAGTTCATGTCCTTGATAGGTCTGTTGACAGCCACAGAGAAACAGGTTCACCTAGGTCGGTTACACATGAGACCCATACAGTGGCACCTCAAAAACAATTGGAGGGTACCGGAATCTCTGGAAAAGGTCATCCCGCTACCCAGATCCTTGCACCCGCACTTACAATGGTGGCTGAACGAAAGCAATGTACTTCAAGGTCAACCATTACACCCCATAAGACATGCTCTGCAAATGTTTACAGACGCATCAAAAGAAGGGTGGGGCGCTCATTTAAACGAGCTCACTGCAAGGGGCTCCTGGTCAGTGCCGGAAAGCAGACTGCACATAAATTACTTGGAACTGAAAGCAGTCTTCTTGGCTCTAAAAGAGTTCCAAGACCTATGCACCGACAAAATAGTCCTAGTGGCCACAGACAACACCACAGTGGTGGCCTACATAAACAAAGAAGGAGGTATGAAGTCGGGCCCACTGTGTGCCCTACTGTGGAGAATCTTGACCTGGTGTTCCCAGCGACAAGTGACTCTAAAAGCCCGGCATATCCCTGGCCGACTAAATGTGATAGCAGACAAGCTATCCCGGCTCAATCAGACCATCCAAACAGAATGGTCACTCCTTCCGGACGTTTTTCAAAGCTTATGCAGCAAATGGCACCGGCCTCAGATAGACCTATTTGCCACGAGGTTCAACCACAAGTTACCTCTATTTGTCTCTCCAGTACCGGATACCCTGGCTCTAGCAGTGGATGCACTCACTCTGCCATGGGAGGATCTGGACGCATACGCCTTCCCACCGACCGCCTTATTGGGCAAAGTGGTGGAGAAGCTATTGGACTCCCCGTGCAAGAAGCTCATTCTGATTGCCCCGGGGTGGCCCAACATGCCTTGGTTTTGGGATTTGGTGACCATGTCCAGTCAGATCCCTCTCAGCCTGCCCAACCGGCCCAATCTGCTGACACAGCCCTTCAATCAGATCCCTCACAGAAATCTGATAAATCTAAATCTCCATGCCTGGCTCCTAGAGCCACAACAATCAAAGAACAGGGCTTCTCTGAGGCAGTGGCAGCAAGAATTGAGGCTCCTCAAAGAAGATCTACCAGATCAGTCTATGAGGCAAAGTGGGCCATTTTTACAAAGTGGTGCGTCACTAATCAGGTGGACTTCAGGTCACCACCTGTAAAGTCGGTGGCTGACTTCCTAATGTACCTCTTTGAGGACAAGAAGTTACAGCCCAGCACCATTGATGGATACAGATCTGCCATTGCTGATAAACTAGGTCCTACAACAGTCAATATCAGCAAAGATGATAATCTCACTCGTCTCTTGAAAAGTTTCCACAGAGATAGACCCAAAGGGCGGAGGGGGATTCCCTCCTGGAACCTTTCCCTGGTGCTACACCAGCTGACAAAGGCTCCTTTTGAACCTCTTAGGGAGGCATCTCTGAAGCACCTGACCTTCAAAACTGTCTTCCTTTTAGCCCTAGGCTCTGGCAAAAGAAGGAGTGAGATCCATGCTTGGCAGCACAAGAACATCAGACACCAATCCGATTGGTCTAAGGTGTCCCTGTTTCCATCTCCCAGTTTTCTTTCCAAGAATCAGCTGGCCAAAGAGGGTCCAGAGAGTGTAGCCCCAGTGGTCATACCAGCCCTGGCTCCTACTCTAGATAAATCCCTCAAGTCTGACAGATCCCTTTGTCCGGTCAGAGCCTTGCGCTACTATTTGGGCAGGACTTCAGACCTCAGACAACATAAGGAGCTAGTCTTTGTTTCCTTCAAAGAAGGCTTCGACAAAGACATCTCCCCTGCCACTATCTCCTCATGGATCAAACAGACTGTGATCCTATGCTATGAGCTCTCTGATCATCAAGCCCACACCCTGCATCAAGTTAAAGCTCATGATGTCAGGGCTTTTGCTGCCTCTAAGGCCTTCCAGTCGGGAGTCTCCTTGGAGCAGATCTTATCAGCCTGCCACTGGAAATCTCATAATACCTTCACTCAATTCTATCTGAAGGATGTGGCCTGGGCCGACTCAGAGCTCTACCATCTTGGTCCGGTTGTGGCTGCTCAGCAGATCCACCAGCAGACCGGTACCTAGAGGAGATCTGTACATATGTAAATACTTGTACATATTTGTATATATTGCACATATAGTTAAAAAAAAAAAAAAAAATCTCAGTACTTCCTCCGGGAGACTTATTTCTATGGGACTGAACTCATCCCTCTCTTCCCGTACCTCAGAGCAGGTCTGTAAAAAAGGGGGGGGGGGGTGCAGGGTCGACTCTGACGGTTCCATCCCGGTTAACCGGATGATGATATTCGACCATAGCCTTAAGGGTGTTTGACTTCAAGGTCCACCCCAGGCTTAAAGAAGGAATTTTCATTACCTAACATGAGTTCACACAAGTCCCTAGTAACTTACCCGCCGACCAAGCGGTAGTTATTCAGCTATTGTCCATTGGATAGGATGTATTAACGCAATAAAATTGCAAATTTAATAAGTAAATTAAATTTTTATAAGTTAATACCCTATCCAATGGACACAAAAGACCCTCCCACCGACCCCGCTTTCAGTCTACTAGGGGTCTAATTGGTTTAGACAACAAAAAAGATGCTATGACGTCACTCTGTCTAGACAGGAAGGAAGTACGACACGCCATCTGGCGAGTGCACAGTACTGGGCCGGCCTAGCCGGTGGAGACACAGGACGTCTTTTTCTGACGTTTGGCGGGCCGGTCCGCGCCGACCGGATAAGCTATTGTCCATTGGATAGGGTATTAACTTATAAAAATTTAATTTACTTATTAAATTTGCAAATTTCTTTAAATATGTTTTAACCTATTTTTTACACTTAAACAATTACCTTGTTATTTTCCTTCATAATACCATTTACAGGGCACAACTTTTTTATCCTTTTCTTCTGTCAGCTTCGGAATTTCTTTCGAACTTGCTGTTCAGTTACCATTTACTGTATTTCTGTACAGCCCTTTTCCTGATAATTATTCTGTCCTCTAATCACCTTCACAAATCAAAAACACTCAGTCAGCTGACACAGTGCCCGTTCACGGGCACTCTCCTCTTGTTAAAATATTGCTAGAAAACCCCACCTGGCACCTGACATTTCTTCAACAAGAATCACTGTTGGCCAACTTTCCTTCCTCATTGCTGCCAGCATGGGGCCCCCGGTTGGTTTTTTCTTGCAAAAATCTAAAACTTGGTGGGACATCTAATTTTCACTTATCAATATTATTCAATCAATAATATTGAGTCTCTTCTTACAATAGAAATCGTCTTTTATATCCAGTATATATTGTTATAATATCTATTTCAGGTGATTGATATCAAAACTACTTGGGTTGTTCTGTCAGGAAGGCTTAAACAAGACAAAAGGTATGATCAACCTTGGCATGGGTTCAAGTTTTCATTTTGTTCATCATACATCGTATTAAATTTCACCAGGAATTGCTAAAATACCCTTTATTATCTCCCGCCTGCGGCCGAAGGCCGAGGTTGGGAGACTATAAAACGCCTTCCGTACATACGTACGTCCGTCTGTCCGTCCGTCCGTTCGTCACGTTTTTGCATAAACCTTAATATCTCATTCATTTATAAAGATATCTCCACCAAATTTGCAGGGAATGTTTATGGCTATGAAAACCTGTCTCTGCAACATTTTAGCCTCATTTTGAAAAACAAAATGGCCACCATAGCCAATTGTTTAAAAATCATAAAGGTGCTCTAAATCTTGAAATATTCCAGCTAGCTTCATCAAATTTGCACAAAAGCTATATGGCTAAAAAAGCTAGCCTGATAGTAATTTTGGCACTGGTTCAAAAAACAAAATGGCTGCCATATCACATGTTTAAAGTTCGGCACGTTTTTGCATAAACCTTAATATCTCATTCATTTATAAAGATAATGAAGATATCTTAAAGATATCTTCACCAAATTTGCAGGGAATGTTTATGGCTATGAAAACCTGTCTCTGCAAAATTTTAGACTCATTTTGAAAAACAAAATGGCCGCCATAGCCAATTGTTTGAAAATCATAAAGGTGCTCTAAATTTTGAAATATTCCAGCTAGCTTCATCAAATTTGCACAAAAGCTATATGGCAAGAAAAGCTAGTCTGATAGTAATTTTGGCACTAGTTCAAAAAACAATATGGCCGCCATATCACATGTGTAAAATTCGGCACGTTTTTGCATAAACCTTAATATCTCATTCATTTATAAAGATATCTTCACCAAATTTGCAGGGGATGTTTATGGCTATCAAAACCTGTCTCTGCAAAATTTTAGTCTCATTTTGAAAAACAAAATGGTCGCCATAGCTAATTGTTTGAAAATCATAAAGGTGCTCTAAATCTTGAAATATTCCAGCTAGCTTCATCAAATTTGCACAAAAACTATAAGGGCTATGAAAACTTGTCTCTGCAAAATTTTAGCCACATGTTGAGAAAAACAAAATGGCCGCCATAGCTAATTCTTTGAAAATTATAAAGGTGCTCTAAATCTTGAAATATTCCAGCTAGCTTCATCAAATTTGCACAAAAGCTATATAGCTAGAAAAGCTACCCTGATAGTAGTTTTGCCACTAGTTCAAAAAACAAAATGGCTGCCATATCACATGTTTAAAGTTTGTCATGTTTTTGCATAAACCTTAATATTTCATTCATTTATAAAGAAATCTTCACCAGATTTGCAGGGGATCTTTACGGCTATGAAAACCTGTCTCTGCAATATTTTAGCCTCATTTTGAAAAACAAAATGGCCGCCATAGCTAATTGTTTGAAAATCATAAAGGTCCTCTAGATCTTGAAATATTCCAGCTAGCTTCTTCAAATTTGCACAAAAGCTATATGGCTAGAAAAGCTAACCTGATAGTAATTTTGGCCTAGTTCAAAAAACAAAATGGCCACCATATCACATGTTTAATGACAGGTTATCCTATTAAAAAGGCCATATATCTGCCCAAATATTGCTCCAAGAGGTTTGGAATATGAAAACAACTTGTAGGAAGACATGGACAGGGAATCTTTTCCAGGTGTTGAATTTGACCTTTGACCCCTGCTTCAAGGTTAAATGAGGTCGTCACACTAAAACATCCTTATTTCTCCCTTATTATTGGTGCTATGGCTTCAGAATATAAAGACAGGCCATCAAAAGTCCTGCCCTTCAAATGTTTTGCCTCAGAAAAATTTTGCCTTATTTTGAAAAATAAAATGGCCGCCATAGCCAATTATTTAAAAATCATTAAGATGCTCTAAAACTTGAAATATTGCAGCTAGCTTCATCAAATATGCGCAAAATACATATGGCTAGGAAAGTTAGCCTGATAGTAATTTAGCCTAGTTTCAAAAACAAAATGGCCGTCATATCACATGTTAGATGGGATTATCCTATTAAAAGGCCTTATATCTCCCTTATCATTGCTACTAGGGGTTCCAAATGTGAAAACAACTTATACCAAGTCATGGCCTGAGACTATTTTGAAATTGCTGACTTTTACCTTTGACCCCTTCTTCAATGTCAAGTGGGGTCATCTTACTTCAGAGGCCTTAAATCTCCTTTAGTTCTCCATTTTTACTGATTCTGAGGCGGGAGATAACTGCTGCGGCAGTGGCCTTGTTATTTATGCTTGCTTTCAGTAGTAAAGAAGTTGTTTCTGATCTTTGTAAGCCTTTATGAGTACATTATGCTTTTTCATGTCAAACTTGTAAAACTGACTAATAGTATTCTGATTGAGTATTTACTCTCACATGCAATTGCTTTCAAACCATTCCTAGCTTTTTTGAATAAAAACGATTTTTTTTTCTGCAAAATCTCTGTTCTTTGCTCAGTTTTGACCCTGAATAATAGGAAATTAGGATGGTCTTAGGATTTGTTCTTTGCAATTGTTTTTGCAGTGTAATTGTTTTTGCACAGCTGACAAAAATATAAATAAGCACACACAGAGAATTTTGTCAATTTGTCTTGAAGGTGTCTGGTGCATGTTTGTCAGGTGTAGAAACAAGTATATGAGAAAATTATCTTCTTTAGCTCCAAGTCTGCAAATATTTAAAGAACAGTAGCCGTTGGATTTATGCAAGAGCAAGGCAATATTCACAATTATGTTAAAATAATCCATAAATATCTTTCTGTCCATATTACACATATATGTTACAAATATATTAAAAAATCAATCTGACGTAATAGCCTAATTAGTTGGGTGTTACTTGTACTTATTTGTGTTCTGTATCAGTTTAAAATGTATAACATACTATTAGTGTAATAAAAAGGTTATCTGGCTGTAGATTATCACTATTATTGAACTGAAAATGTAACATCTATATCAAAATTCATGGTTTTTCTATTGATTGATACTGAAACTTTAGTTTTCATGGTAAACTGCATTACTTCATATTTTAATTTATGCTTAATTTGCCAATATGATATTTCATTTGGGGCAGCATACTAGTATTTAAAAACATCATTCTAAGGTTTATCGATTATAAATTACAAAACTTTTTTATTACCAGTATTTCTTCTTAATGGTATTTAATTTACCAGTTTTGCTACCAATATTGAAACCTAGCTCCATAACGTATTGACCGGGAAATATGTATGTATGATAACATGACTGCTAACTATCCATTTACACCCATTGACAGACCACTGGTGATCCAGGGTCTCTGCAAGCTCTTCTCATTGGTTCCAGTCTTGGCTGAAGGGAGGGAAGAAGAATTTGCGGTGAGCAATTTCAGTCTTGTTAAACAGTTGTTCATTTAAATTTTAATGTAGACCTGGAGTTTATTGTTAAAAATTAGTGAGAACCATTAATATGTCAGATTTTAAAGGAGCAGCATAATCCTACTAAATTACCAGAATCTAACTCCAATTGGACTAAAAAGATATGGTGAGTGAAGGTTGTTAATAACTCCAATTTATCTGGCTGCATCAATTCAGTTAGACTTGTTATTTTAGTAGAGTATTCTGCCAATAAGGACAATTCATGGTTCTTTAAGCCACAAACTATGGGAGTATTGTGTCATATCACAGCTTTATTGATATCAAATAGCCTTAAAACATGTCACAGATCAATAACATGTAAGGCCCATATGGTGAACCTCTAAATATGACCTGAGAGCCACTTTTTTAAAGGTATTGTGTGATTATTGCAGATTTTGCATCAAATTTTTTACTGTAAAACCTCATAAGTATAAATTGTGGTGAAAGCAATCAGCAGATAAGAAACTAGAAAGCATTATTTTGAACTATAAAAACTAATAAGTGCACATTGTAGTGTTTAAATATTTTGTATTTGCTTGATAAATCTGAAATTAAAAAAAACTACAGATATGTGACAAAAGTCAGCTAAGTTGTGGCAAAGAGTTGAAACCATTAGTGGATCCTCCCACTGATAATATTAATGATGTACCACTTATGACCTCTGTTTCTCAAATCTCTTGCAACTACTGGATTTTTACTGGCCAAAATCAAATAATACATTTATTTTGCTATTGTCATCAGGGCTTTGTCCTAGCCAAGTGTAAAAATAAACTACAATTCTGATTAGTGCATTGAGTTAACCAAATATCCCGTTTGATAGAAAACTAGTTGAATTACCTCTTGGGGGTGAGTGCATATCCCATTAAAATAAATTAAAACTTTTTCCTGTTCAATAATGCAGGTTTGTGTTGCATGAAAATGTTTAATTAAGTGAACCATTTTGAAAATCCTTATAATTTCCTGTGTAAAGTTACAGGCATTGAGGCAAATGATACAGTAATGAACAAATCAAAAAATGTGATGATGAATTTCTCAATTTCTGCTGTCAAAAGATTCTTACAACTGTGAAGTTACATTGGCTTTTATCATTATAAAATGTATAATATACCAATTGATAGCTAGCTGTTAAATCTAAAATATATTTTTTTATACTCCCGGTGAGTCAAATGTTTAATTGCTGAAAAAGAGTACACGGGTGGACACAAAGATAAACTGGACACGAAGATAAATGGTCTTCAGAATTTGGCTCGTTTTAGTGGTATGAATAATTACATTGGACAAAATAAATAACAAAGGTCTTGTCAAGCTTTGTTTAAGTGTATTCTATTTCTTAGTTTGTGCAATTTTGTTGTTTACACCGCTTCTATTTGAAAAATTCTTAAGACTGTTTATCTTCGTGTCCGTTTATCTTTGTATCCACCCGTGTAATTGAGAAAATGAACATATCCATTTCATTATGTTGAAAGAAAGCCAGTTTAGATTCAGAATTAATTATCATCTGTGACTTCATGCTATTGTTTCATTATGGCCACATATTTCAATAAATGATATATACTGTATAAGTAGACAATATTTGCTGGAATAAAATTTCACTAAATTCCACATTTGTAAGAACTGGAATTAATTTTTACTGATTGCTAGTTTCTAAGTGAGAGATTAATACATATTTATCACCAGGAATTAATTTTCACTATCCAAGCTCATTAGCTAAAATAGCTAAAACAATGCCACATGAAAATTTCAGTTTATACAGTATATTACCCAATGTAAGGTAGACATTGACGTAATCATTATCCCATTTTACTCATTATACTGGATTGCAACATATGTGCACATATTTTGTCCTCATATTCAAAGCCTCCATCTGTCTGTGGGCATTAAAACAAACAAATATTTCCGAGATATGTCAGCGGTCCTTCAGTGGGATTCATTTGCTTGTGACCCAGATAGTACACATCGTAGTCATTGAAGAACAAGTAGCTCTTCTCATTGTGGGCCTCTGCTATGGCCTGACTTCCACACATGATCCTGGTCAGGTTAGCTCCAAACCAGTACATGTCTTCATCAGTATAGTTATTCATGGCCATGGCTGGCTCAGCAAGGATTATTTGGTATGTGGCAGAATCCTGTAATGTCACCTTGTTGACCCAGTTGTCATGGATCATGTAAAATATGGGGTTCTCTTTGGTCTCTATGGCCCAGGTGGACACAACTGCGCCATCTTGTGGTAGACTGGGTTCTTGATCCCAAGACCCAAGGTAGGACATGATTTCAGTATCTGAATGTTCATACATGTACACTTTGGAACCTGTGAAAATAAATTCATCCAAGTGACACTCAAATGCATGATGCAAACAAACACTGCTTTAATATGTACTTGCAATTTGTCTCAAATTGAGGTTTCCCAAAGGTACTTATGTTGTACAAGGATTTCTAAAAGAAAACCTAGCAATTATTAGAGTGTTTTATGAATCCCTATTGGAGACATTGCTATGTTATTTGCCACAGAAAATTTGTTAAAATTGCATTGGAGTGACAAATTGAGCCTGTTAAGGGACCTGATTTTTTTGGCTTTGTTAGATTGTATTAGTTTTCCTGCCATTGAATCAATGACAAATTTTATCCCATGATTTATTTAATAAATGTTCCCTCACTAATTAGGCTCCTCCCCCAACACTGTTAATCACACTTTTGAATGACTAGAGGTCAGAAATAAAAATGGTAAACCTGATGCAAAGAGAGAGTACTAATTGAAATCAGTATTATACCACAGCTTTTTTGTTTTTATAAATGCCTCCTTTGGAAAGAATGCATCACCCCAAGGCATTTCTTACAGATATTATACATATTAATAAGTTAGAAGTTATAAACATGATGTGTAATTCAGTAAGAAATTTTTTTAACTCTTGAGCAAAGTTCAGAATCGTGTGTGGTACAACCATAATGTGAAATATGTTATGAAAACATATAAGAAGAACCTCAAACCTTTGAAGAGATAATACAAGGTAAACATCGAGTCAGGATCCACCCATCCAGTTGCCATAGTTGGGGGCCCTTCATCAAAAGCCCCGTGAGGGTTGATCTTATCATTATTCCGAAGCTGCTGCCAGGTACACTTATTTGGGTCTGAGATGTCTTCATAGTTGTAAATCACTCCAAAGTTCACGCAGATCAACATAAGATTTTGGTTTGTGAACATGATCAGTTTTCCATCCTGTGAGTGTAATTTAAAATTATCTATCTAGTGAAACATGACAACTATTATCTACAAAATGTCTCAAATTGAATTTGCAAGAACAGGTATTTTCAAAAAAAAATTCCTTTGTATGAAAGTTTTACTGGATTCTCAACCTTAGAGACATTTTAAAGTTTTAATAAATTGAAGACATTTAATAAATACATTCAAAGATCAGTTGATGGTAAGTTTGTGTCATTGTATTTAGAAATGAAATATGTAATATACACAAAACAAACATTAGTCTCAGTAATCATGCCATGGCCATTTTCAGTTAACATTTCAGTTATGTTTTTCTGCCTCAGCAGAATTCATTCCATTGTTTAGAACATCAAACACATTCATCATCTTCTGTAAACACCCTGAAGACATTAGGTGGAAATAATATCATGCATACTTTTCCCTTTTTACCCCACAGCCCTTAAGGGCTGTCGGGGTGTTGTTTTCACCCGTGGTGTCTGGATGGGCGGGCGGCAGGAAAAAGTCTTTGCTTTGACCTTGCCATAGTGACCTTGAGTTTGAAAATCTTGTCTGGGCCATATCTCAGAAACCGTAAGGTGTAGGAAGTTGATACTTGATAGGGACATTGGTTAGGCAGTGTATGTGTGCAATGTCATGGGGTGACCTTGATTTGACCTTTGACCTTCCCGTAGTGACCTTGACCTATAAAATCTGGTCTGGGCTATATCTCGGAAACCGTAAGGTGTAGGAAGTTCATACTTGGTAGGGACATTGGCTATGGTATGTAGATGTAAAATGTCATGGTGTGACCTTGATTTGACCTTTGACCTTGCCATAGTGACCTTGACCTATATTGCCTTGTCCAGGCTATATTTTGGAAACCATAAGGTGTAGGAAGTTGATATTTGGTAGGGACATTGGTCGGGGGTTATAGGTGTGCAGTGTCATGGTGTGACCTGGATTTGACCTTTGATCTTGCATATCTGATGCTATTGTATCTCTCTACAGGGATATGTGATGCTATTTTATCTCTCTTATATCTCTCATATCTTTTTACTTGAATCTTAGTTGTTGCACCTTTGGGTGTCTTTTGCCCTAACTCCACATATAAGCATGTATTGCCACATCTGTATATTGATAATATTTAAAACATTCAAACCATAATTTAACCATACATAATTGTGATATTTCATTGACAGCTATTCTCCAATTAAGGAATTTTGCAGCTTCATAACTTTTAGTTTACTGAATTGTCTTCTTGTTTTAATACTTAATCTTTACATGCAGTGCTCTGAAAGTATCCCAATCTGTGTACTGTTTCACTACTTCTATATCTCATGGTGTTGAAACATATTTCCCCGCGCTGTGGGGTACAGGCATCTCTGATTCTATTTTTATTGATGTACCTCCCACCAATCAGCTATTCCCAGGAAAGTTGGTAGTTGCTTGCTGGTGTTCAGTGGTTATAGTGCAGAATCTTTACCAACTAGTATGTGCTGCTTTCCTCCATCCAATTAAATACTTGTCTTAGTATGACCTTTATGTGTTGAAAACCTCATTAAACTCAAATTAATCAATTAAGCCTTTTAATTATGACCATAATTAAGCGTCCCATGAGGGACGCTTGTTTGTATATGGGAGAAGCGACTCCGCCGGATCGGCTGGATCCGGCGGATCCGCATTTTCTTTTCGCAGTAGCTTCGCAGCCATAATGCGGATTCTCTTCATATTTGGTAGGTGTATGCAGTAGCCCTGGGAAAATTTCTGAACATGGTGTCATGACATTTAAACCAATCAGAGAAGTCACATGACCAAAAACATGTTTTTCAAAAGAGTGTGCTTGTCCGGATGATAACTTAAAAAGCTTTTCAGCTATTCACATGAAAGTTGGCAAGTAGGTTCGTTATATAGATGTGTGGAAATCATTTGGAAGTGATCCAATACAAAATGTCCGACTTATTAACGATTAACTAAATGTCATGATTTTTCTTAACACTGAAAATGCAAAAAACGCATATCTCGGAAACGGAGCGAGATAGAGCAATTTTGACAAAATTTTTGATCCGCAGGGTATCTGCAGAGTCTGTTGGCAACTTTTTGCAAAAATTGTTTTCCCGCCACTTTTGGCGGCCATCTTGAATTTCTGCCTTAAACGCAAAAACAAATATCTCAGAAACGAAGCGAGATAGACCGATTTTGACGAAATTTTTGACCCGCAGGGCATCTGCAGTCTTCTGGCAACTTTCTTCAAAAATCATTTTTCCACCACTTTTGGCGGCCATCTTGAATTTCTGCCTTAAACGAAAAAATGTGTTTATCTCGTAAATGGAGCGAGATAGAGCTTTCAACAAAATTTTTGACCCGCAGGGTGTTTGCAGAGTCTACTGGCGACTTTTCTCAAAAATCGTTTTCCCGCCAATTTTGGCGGCCATCTTGAATTTCTGCGTAAATCCAAAACATGTTTATCTCAGAAATGGAGCGAGATAGAGCGATTTCGACAAATTTTTTACCCACAGGGTATCTGCAGAGTCTACTGGCATTATTTTGCAAAAAAAAAAAAGTTTTCCCGCCACTTTTGGCGGCCATCTTAAATTTCTGTGTTAAACACAAAAATGTGTTTGTCTCGGAAACGGAGCGAGATAGAGCGATTTCTACGAAATTTTTTACCCATAGGGTATCTGCAGAGTCTACTGGCGACTTTTTGCAAAAATCATTTTCCCGCCACTTTTGGCGGCCATCTTGAATTTCTGCGTAAAACGAAAGAAAAAATTTTAAAAAAATAAACAAACCAGATTCATCTATGAAACTTTGCATTTTGTCATAAATGGAAAAACATATTAAACACAGGAAGATGGTCATTTCTAAAAACTCATTAATACTCACTGGGACGCTTTGTTTTTGCTGTGCAAAAACAATTTCTTTTTCTCTTGCAAAGCAATACTCTAGTTACCCCACAGCCCTTAAGGGATTTGACATTGGTTAGGGGGTGTAGGTGTGCAACGTTATGGTCTGACCTTGATTTGACCTTTGACCTTGCCGTAGTGACCTTGACCTATAAAATCTTGTCCGAGCTATATCTCAGCAACTGTAAGGTATAGGAAGTTGATACTTGGTAGGGACATTGGTTAGGGGGTGTAGATGTGCAACGTCATAGTGTGACCTTGATTTGACCTTTGCCGTAGTGACCTTGACCTATAAAATCTTGTCCGGGCTATATTTCGGAAACTGTAAGGTGTAGGAAGCTGATACTTGGTGAGGACATTGGTTGGGGTGTGACCTTGATTTGACCTTTGACCTTGCCGTAGTGACCTTTACCTATAAAATCTTGTCCAGGCTATATCTCAGAGACTGTAAGGTGTAGGAAGTTTATACTTGGTAGGGACATTGGTTGAGGGTTTTAGGTGTGCCACGTCATGGTGTAACACTGATTGACCTTTGACCTTGCTGTATTGACCTTTAAAATCTTGTTGCACCTT
This sequence comes from Sabellastarte sp. h YS-2021, assembly GCA_964017235.1. Classification (NCBI taxonomy): domain Eukaryota; kingdom Metazoa; phylum Annelida; class Polychaeta; order Sabellida; family Sabellidae; genus Sabellastarte; species Sabellastarte sp. h YS-2021. Next base: position 74,622,097 of record OZ024928.1, on the reverse strand, counting down.
TGGGTCTGTCTGTTGATGCAGATTAAGCACTCTTAAAGTCATATTAGAATTCATTAAGAATTTCCTTTTGCAAGTTCCCATTGTAACAGATGGAATTTCATCAAGTGAGCCACAGGCTTTTCTCCAACACCACACATAAGCATTCATTGAATGTGTTGCCACTTCTGTATGCATGGGTAATATTCAAACATCCAAACCATAATTCGGCCATTTTTGGTTTACTGATAAGTGCTGTCATTTTATTATTAAATTGTTTTGTTTTAATACTTCATCTTTACATACATTTCTTTTCCAAAGATATTATTTTCTCTACTTAAGCATTATTTGGACCTTAATATAACTGACAGTGCTCTGAAAGTATCTTGAATTTTGTACTGTTATACTACTTCTATATCTCATGGTGTTGAAAAATATTTCCCCAGGCTGTGGGGTACGGGCATCTCTGATGCTATTTTTTTTAAGATTGTCTTTCCTGTCAAGGATATGCCTGTGTTGTTAATGGCAGGCCAATTAATACAACAATAACAACAACAACAACAACAAAAATAACACTTTGAGAATCAACAGTGTTTGTAATGGTCTTTATAACCTGGCTGGTGCTGTGTGATGCATAACATCAGATGTTGATTATTCTTTCACTTATCTCCTTGGTCTTATCATCTAAAACATTTACTTCATTTACTGGTTGCTTTCCTATGTTAATCTATTTTGTCACTACGTGGAAGGCAAATACAGTAGAACCTCTATTATACGATCCTGTATTATCCAAATTTTCAATTATCCAACCTCAAATCCAGACTCCCAACTACATTTAAGCCTGTTATTTTAGCCCTTCTATTATCCGACCAAATTGTGACTCCCCCAAGAGGGTCGGTTAATAAATTTCTACTGTATTAGATTGGCGTTGGTGATTGGTGATGTGTTCTTGCAATGCAAGGTGTAACACTTCAAACAATATTCAGTGGGAGTTACAGAATGAGATCAATAATCAGATTCCAAATATCAGTTTTGTGTAAAAATGCCCATTAAAGTACAAACCAGTGGAAGAGGGTACAAGAGTGTTCTAAATCTCAATGTACTTGATTACTGGTTATTTATATATTGGCTTTTGTATATTGACCCATATGTTAATATTGGTGTCTGGTATATCTTCTGTTCTGTAGAATTTCTACAGTAACTCTAAAATGGATAGCAGGAATAAAAGTGACAAAAAATTTGTTTAGAACACTTTTTTGAACAAATTAACTGGATAATTCAATTGATATACTAGAATTAAAACACAATTGCTATGTCATCCTATTGAAGTATTCATATATTTCAGATTTTTTTCAATTTATAGCATTTATCTCATTGTTCTGGCAAAAACCATTTGACTGTTTCAGGTGTCTGTAAATTAGAACAAAAAAGTGTGCATTACCTAAAAATAATGCACACTTTTAACAATAGAATGACATCACAAGTGTGCTTTAAGTTTGTATACTATTACACAAGTCTTGATTTTAGAAAAAAAAGTCATACAAGAACAAGTTACGTACTTGAGCTCTCATGGCTGACTCGACATACACAGGTTGCTTGGTTATACAGGACATAGGTGCAAAAACATCTGGTTGACTAGAAACACAGGAGGTTGTGTTTCCGCTGATTGGGCTTGTCTGAAACTGTATTATTGTGTCAATCATGCCATCTATAATCAGACTTGTAATCTATTATAGGCAATCAATTACTTAACCTTTAACAAATTTATTTACTTAAACAATTTTCAACCTATTACTGTTACATTTGTACAATTTCAATCTATTAAATGGGTTAAATGTAGTGTTCAGAAAAGCCTCTGTGAAAGTGAAATATCCTTTATTTAAGACATTTTTATGAACCTGTATGGCAGTCTTTTCTGGGATCTCAGTAGTGAAAAAGTAACATCTTTTTATACTCTGTGGCATAAATGTCTGAGGAAATTACTGGATCTTCCTTACACCACACATTCTAGATATATACCATTAATTGTGAATGATGTGCCTGTTGAGACCCAGTTATTTAGAAGAGTCAATAACTTTATGTGTAACATGTCAGCTAGCACTAATTTGTGTGTAAAGCTGTGTACTAAATTGGTTTTAAATGGTAGTTGTTCTAATATATCCAAAACTTTGAATCATATTATTTACCATACTAATGTATCAATGAAAGTAATGTATAATACTAATTGTCAACTTTTAAAAGCAGTGAGAGATCACAATACAAGTAATGAAGAAGACTTAAAACATGTAGGAAATATTAAAGATTTGTTATCTATGAGGGTCTTTAAAAATGGATTTACTGCTGGAGAAATAGATGCCATGCTAAATTTTGTATGTACCACCTGAGACACTAATTCACTTGTCTATGTAGTTTATGCAACTCTCCTGTATATTTTTTTATCTCCCGCCGGGCTTTAGCCCGGGAGGGAGATTATGAAATGATGCCTGTGTGTGCGTGCGTGCGTTAGTTAGTCACACAGATTTCTCCAAAACTACTACAGCTACAGATTTTTTGTAAATTAATTGTCCCAATGAATTTTCACGCCCTCGAAAAATTTTTTGGTTTTATGGACTTAGGCCTAAAGATAAGTGAGTAATAGCAATCTTAGCTACTTGGAGTAAAGGGCTCATAACTCAAAAACTATTGCAGTTATAACTTTTTCTTCAAATATGTTGTTCAGCTACTTTGTCCTTAACTATAAGATGGTATATAGTTTGGGGTTCTATTGCATGCCATAAGTGAGTAATAGCTATTTTCTTATTTGTGGCAAAATAATGACATAAGTAAATGTAAAATATCTTCAAAAGTATTAAAGTTAGGGAATTCTTTTCAAATATGTTATTCATCTACTTTTTGATAAGCTATCACATAGTAAAGTTTCAGATCTGTTGCACATTGGATAGCTGAGTAATAGCTACTTTGAAATTCTATAGTTGAGTAAATCCATTGTAACTCCAAAACTAGTGCAGTTAGAGTATTTTCCTAAAATATGTTGTTCAGCTACTTTGTCCTTAATTATAAGATGCCATATAGTTTGGGGTTCTATTGCATGCCATAAGTGAGTAATAGCTATTTTCTTATTTGTAGCAAAATAATGACATCAGTAAATGTCAAATATCTTCAAAAGTATTAAAGTTAGGGAATTCTTTTCAAATATGTTATTTATCTACTTTTTGATAAGCTATCACATAGTAAAGTTTCAGATCTGTTGCACATTGGATAGCTGAGTAATAGCTACTTTGAAATTCTACAGTTGAGTAAATCCATTGTAACTCCAAAACTAGTGCAGTTAGAGTATTTTCCTAAAATATGTTGTTCAGCTACTTTGTCCTTAATTATAAGATGCCATATAGTTTGGGGTTCTATTGCATGCCATAAGTGAGTAATAGCTATTTTCTTATTTGTAGCAAAATAATGACATCAGTAAATGTTAAATATCTTCAAAAGTATTAAAGTTAGGGAAATCTTTTCAAATATGTTATTCATCTAGTTTTTGGTAAGCTATCACATAGTAAAGTTTCAGACCTGTTGCACATTGGATAGCTGAGTAATAGCTACTTTGAAATTGTGACTGTTGAGTAAATCCATTGTAACCCCAAAACTATTGCAGTTAGAGTATTTTCCTAAAATAAGTTATTCGGCTACTTTGTCCTTAACTATAAGATGGCATACAGTTTGGGATTCTATTGCATGCCATAAGTGAGTAATAGCTATTTCCTTATTTGAAGCAAAATAACGACATGAGTAAATTTCAAAGATCTTCAAAAGTATTAAAATTAGGGATTTCTTTTCAAATATGTTATTCATCTAGTTTTTGGTAAGCTATCACATAGTAAAGTTTCAGACCTGTTGCACATTGGATAGCTGAGTAATAGCTACTTTGAAATTGTGACTGTTGAGTAAATCCATTGTAACTCCAAAACTATTGCAGTTAGAGTATTTTCCTAAAATATGTTATTCAGCTACTTTGTCCTTAACTATAAGATGGCATACAGTTTGGGATTCGATTGCATGCCATAAGTGAGTAATAGCTATTTCCTTATTTGAAGCAAAATAACGACATGAGTAAATTTCAAATATCTTCAAAAGTATTAAAATTAGGGAATTCTTTTCAAATATGTTATTCATCTAGTTTTTGATAAGCTATCACATAGTAAAGTTTCAGACCTGTTGCACATTGGATAGCTGAGTAATAGCTACTTTGAAATTGTGACTGTTGAGTAAATCCATTGTAACTCCAAAACTATTGCAGTTAGAGTATTTTCCTAAGATATGTTATTCAGCTACTTTTTCCTTAACTATAAGATGGCATATAGTTTGGGGTTCTGTTGCATGCCATAAGTGAGTAATAGCTATTTTCTTATTTGTAGCAAAATAACAACATAAGTAAATTTCAAATATCTTCAAAAGTATTCAAGTTAGGGAAATATTTTCAAATATGTTATTCATCTAGTTTTTGATGAGCTATCAGATAGTAAAGCAGCAAACCTGTTGCACACTGGAGATCTGAGTAATAGCTACTTTGAAATTGTGACTGTTGAGTAAATCCATTGTAACTGAAAAACTACTGCAGTTACAGGATTTTCCTAAAATAATTTGTTCAGCTACTTTTTCCTTAACTATAAGATGGCATATCGTTTGGGGTTCCATTGCATGTCATAAGTGAGCAATAGCTATTTTCTTATTTGTAGCAAAATTATGATGGAAATAAATGTCAAATACCTCCACAAGTACCAAAGTTAGGCATATCTTTTCATTTGTTATTCATCTAGTTTTTCAAAAGCTTACTTTCCTGTGTCCTTTATATTTTTGTTGCTTTTGCAGATTTAGGTCAATAGCTAAGTGAGTAGATAGCTGAGCAAGAGCTACTAAAATGAGTAAATGTCTTTTATCTCTAAAAGTATTATAGGTAGGCAATTTCTTCTAAATAAGTCATTCACCTACTTTTGGGTGATCTACCACATAGTGAAGTTGCAGAACTGTAGCTCTTTGGATAGCTGAGTAATAGCTACCAAAATGAGTAAATGTCTTTTATCTCTAAAAATATTACACATAGGCAATTTCTTCTAAATAAGTCATTCACCTACTTTTGTGTGATCTACCACATAGTGAAGTTGCAGAACTGTAGCTCTTTGGATAGGTGAGTAATAGCTACTAAAATGAGTAAATGTCTTTTATCTCTAAAAGTTTTACAGATACACAATTTCTTCTAAATAAGTCAATCACCTACTTTTGGGTGATCTACCACATAGAGAAGTTGCAGAACTGTAGCTCTTTGGATAGCTGAGTAATAGCTACTAAAATGAGTAAATGTCTTTTATCTCTAAAAGTATTACAGGTAGGCAATTTCTTCTAAATAAGTCATTCACCTACTTTTGGGTGATCTACCACATAGCTTACAGTGAAGTTGCAGAACTGTAGCTCTTTGGATAACTGAGTAATAGCTACTAAAATGAGCAAATGTCTTTTATCTCTAAAAGTATTACAGGTAGGCAATTTCTTCTAAATAAGTCATTCACGTACTTTTGGGTGATCTACCACATAGTGAAGTTGCAGAACTCTAGCTCTTTGGATAGCTGAGTAATAGCTACTAAAATGAGTAAATGTCTTTTATCTCTAAAAGTATTACAGGTAGGCAATTTCTTCTAAATAAGTCATTCACATACTTTTGGGTGATCTACCACATAGTGAAGTTGCAGAACTGTAGCTCTTTGGATAGCTGAATAATAGCTACTAAAATGAGTAAATGTCTTTTATCTCTAAAAGTATTACAGGTAGGCAATTTCTTCTAAATAAGTCATTCACCTACTTTTGGGTGATCTACCACATAGTGAAGTTGCAGAACTGTAGCTCTTTGGATAGCTGAGTAATAGCTACTAAAATGAGTAAATGTCTTTTATCTCTAAAAGTATTACAGGTAGACAATTTCTTCTAAATAAGTCAATCACCTACTTTTGGGTGATCTACCACATAGTGAAGTTGCAGAACTGTAGCTCTTTGGATAGCTGAATAATAGCTACTAAAATGAGTAAATGTCTTTTATCTCTAAAAGTATTACAGGTAGACAATTTCTTCTAAATAAGTCATTCACCTACATTTGGGTGATCTACCACATAGTAAAGTTGCAGAACTGTAGCTCTTTGGATAACTGAGTAATAGCTACTAAAATGAGTAAATGTCTTTTATCTCTAAAAGTATTACAGGTAGGCAATTTCTTCTAAATAAGTCATTCACCTACTTTTGGGTGATCTACCACATAGTAAAGTTGCAGAACTGTAGCTCTTTGGATAACTGAGTAATAGCTACTAAAATGAGCAAATAGCTTTTATCTCTAAAAGTATTACAGGTAGGCAATTTCTTCTAAATAAGTCATTCACCTACCTTTGGGTGATCTACCACATATTGGAGTTGCAGAACTGAGCTCTTTGGATAGCTGAGTAATAGCTACTAAAATGAGTAAATGTCTTTTATCTCTAAAAGTATTACAGGTAGACAATTTCTTCTAAATAAGTCATTCACCTACTTTTGGGTGATCTACCATATAGTGAAGTTGCAGAACTGTAGCTCTTTGGATGGCAGAGTAATAGCCACTAAAATAAGTAAATATCTTTTATCTCTAAAAGTGTTACAGATAGGCAATTTCTTCTAAATACGTCCTTACCTACTTTGGGTTGATCTACTGCATAATAAAGTTGCAGAACTGTAGCTCTTTGGATGGCAGAGTAATAGCTACTAAAGTGAGTAAATGTCTTTTGTCTTTAAAAGTATTGCAATCAAACATTAAACTTGTTGTCACTTCTACATGTGCCTCCATCTCACAAGAAAATTTATATTCCACTATCTTTAGTACATCTAATTTATATGGCGGGAGATAAATGCATGCGTCAGAATGCTTGTTATATATAATTCTGTTTCTTTTTTTCACCTGTATTACTATGTGTTAATGCAGCATTTCTTTATGTGGGTGTTCCACCACACGACTAAGGCTCCCGATTAAGGGTTTTTGGGGGTCGGTTTCAAATATTTGCTTAGTCCCAGACGTCCTGTAAGGGTCGGTAGTTGTCGGTTGTGGCCGTGAGAGAAATCAAACATTTTGTTTTTTCACGACCCAAACCGATTCTCATTTCCCGCCGACAACAAAATGTCCAGTCCCAGGCTTCCTCAGGCCTCCTCAGACCCAAATTTACACAGTCCTATTTTGTCCCAGGCCGCCTGCGACCCTTAGTCCCAGGCCTCCGTAGCTTAGTCCCAGGAAGCCTGTTTGGCAGTCCCCGACTCATAACAGATCTTTGAAGTTTCATGCGTGTGAAAGGGAATCGGTTTCATTAGTCCCGGGTAGCCTCAGACCATCTCAGACCTGGGACTAAGAAATCTGGGTCTGGGACTAAGCCCCGACTAAGAGAAGCCGACCCTAACCAATCCAAGTCGGTCTCCTCGGGCCGTCTGGGACAACACAAATTTAGTCCGCGACGGTCTGAGGACGCCCCAGGAGGCCTGGGACTAAGAACCGATTTAGAGCAGACTGTTTTCCGCGCGTCGGAAATTAAAACGAGGCAATGAGGGGGTCTGGGACTATATAAGCGACACACATTCTCGTTGTTACTGACTGGTTGGCTACTGAGAGACATGTGTCTCTGTTTTGTAGGGGTTTTCATTTTTTTAAATATCATATAATACTTAAGCTTAAGGCAAATTTTACAGGAGACACATTTTACTTTTTTACTTTTTTTTATTGCTATTGACTGGAGTTATGAGGAAAGAGAAAGGAGGGAAGAGAGGAAAGAAGAAGATGGATGAGAGGCAAGAGGAGAGGGAGAAGGAAAGTGGAGAGGTGGAGGAAAGGATTGAGGAAAGGACGGAGGAGGGTACAGAGGAGGGTACATAAGAGATTGAGGAGCGATTGGAACTTACTGAGGAAGCTTGCGAGGAAGAAAGGAGGTGTGAGGAGGATTTAGAGAGTCATTCGGCTGCCAAGAGAGCCAGGGTCTGTTCAACTTTCACTGACAGCCAAGAAACTGCAATTGTGGAGTTTGTGAAGGAGCATCCAGAGCTCTATGACAAGGAGCATGCACGTTTCCATGACAGACAGAAGAAGGAGGCTCTCTGGGTAGAAATATCTGCAGAACTGAAGCTCCAGCCCTTTGATGTCAGAAGATGGTTCGAATCTCAGCGAACGCATTATGGCAAGCTGTCAAAACTACAATCTGGCCAAGCCCCAAGGGAGATGACCAAGAGACAGTCCTGGGTCTACCAGCAGATGGGTTTCCTTAAGACCCATATCAGACGAAAGGGGGCCAGCAGAAGTTCAGGGTTCGAGGCCAGTCCAAATACCAGCAAGCAGGACGAATCTCATGGGTCTACTACTGATACAGAACACCTCGAGTCCAGTGTCCTCAGGGAGAGTAGGAGTCAATCTATGTTCACATCTACACCAGTTTCAACAGACTCCAAGATACTCGAGCACTTTGACCAGATGAGGACATTGATCTCAGGTTTCCTGCAGCAGAAGTCAGACAGGCAGCCCTTCTTTGACTACGTGGCATCAGAGGCTGAAAAGATGACCCAAGAGGAATTTGAGGACCTTAAGGGCAGAATTTTTAGAGATATTGAAAGCATCAAGAGCAACCGTAGATGTCAACCACTACCAAGAAGATCAGCCACTATTACCACGGAGTCCCAGAGGGTCGGGCTACTGCCAACAACCACTCAACAGGCATCTACTTCCACCCAAGCAGCAGCTAGCAGCAGTTACGTCTACTATACACCAAGCCCCCTTGGCTTTGGCAACCCTCCATCAGTTCTAACAGTACAGGACGAGGGCAGCAGACACAACTTAAGTGGAATACTAAGCCAGCTACCAGATCTGACATCTACACAGATCATTGAGCAGCCTCAGCAGCAGCAGCAGCAGTCACAACTCTTCACTATCACCACTACAGCACCGCCTCAACAGCAGCAGCCTCCTCAGTAGCCATCCAGTCAGGGCGGGTCTTTGACCTGCCAGGCCCTTTTCAGGGCCACCCAAATATTCCAAAAACAATTATTCAAGCTGCAAGTTATTTCATTTCCCCTCCCAAAACATAACAGTTCAGTACAGATACTTATCACAAAAAAAAAAGTCCTACACCTACACCACCCCAAACATGAAACAAATAACCCATGGTACCACACATAACCAAAAAAGGCCACATAGAAAAAAAAATAAACTCCCAATATGGCCAATAATCTGCCCATTTTTAGCTTAAAATCCATGGGATTGGTTAAAATCTTTAATAAAAAAGCCCAACACTTACACCATCCCTAGAGTTAAAAGGCATTATCACATACTTACCAACCCACAAACACACAAAGCCAATACCAAACCTAACCCCCATCTAACAAACACACAAACCAAATACCAAACATAACCACCAACCAAGAAACAGACAAACCCAATAGCAAACAGAACCCAAACCAAAGAACTGACAAACTATTTTGCCAACATAACCCCCCATCATTGTAAAGGAAACCTGTTTGGTGGTTATATTTCCTAAATATTTGTGAACTGGAGTAAAAGATTTTAATTTTAAGATTTCCAGGAAAACATTTGTTTCAAATATATTTCCCCCCCAAAAAAGCCAAATGAAGTAAAATTAGGATGTAGCTTTCAAAATATATGAAATATTTATTCCATTTAGAAAGTTATGTTTTGCTTTGTGTGTTTCTTTTGAGAATTATGTTTAGCACTGGGTTTGTCTGTTTGTTAGTTGAGTGACTTCTGTAAGGCATTTATTTCTGTCTGTTTGTTAGGTGGGTGACTTATGGTGGGCATTGGGTTTGTCTGTTTGTTGGTTGCGTGACTTGTGTCGGGAATTGGGTTTGTCTGTTTGTTAGGTGGGTGAATTATGGTGGGCATTGGGTTTGTCTGTTTGTTGGGTGGGTGAATTATGGTGGGAAATGGTTGTGATATATGGAACAAGCATAGCTTATTAATTGTTTTTGAAATATTTGGTAGTCCTGAAAAGGACTGGTTATTAGTCCTGAAAAGGACTGGTTACTGCAGCAGGAGTTATATTCTGCCATCTTGCCAGGCCACTGGTGCCTCATTATTGAAGTAGTCCCTGAGGTAATCCCTCTGTCTTTTGGCTTCTCTAGCAGGGTTTCTGTCTGGACCACCACCAGCAGCACCACCAATCAGTCGACAATCACCAGGCACATCATCATCATCATCTCCAGGCTCTTGAGCACCATGTTGACCTTGATACTGGCTTCTCAGTATGTTGTGCAGAACCACACAGGTCATGACCACATCCCTGAGTGTTTCTGGGGGTAGTTCAATAGTGGTCAACATCACTCTGAATCTTGAGACCAAGATGCCAAAAGCGTTCTCAACAACTCTCCTGCCCCTTGATATTCTGTAGTTGGCAATCCTTTCCTCTCTGGTTAACATCCTTCTGCCATACGGTTTCATGAGCCAGGTCTTCAGGGCAAAGGCATCATCTGCCAGAATGAAGTAGGGGACATCTCTACCACCCTGGGTTATAGGAGCTGGGTCAGGGAAGCCTATCCTGCCATCCTCAATCCTCCTCTTCAGCTGACAGGCATTAAATATCTGGGCATCTGAGCAAGATCCAGCTATACCAGCATCCACCCATCTGAATTTGTACTGCCCATCTACCAAGGCCAACATTACTATGGAAAAGAACCCCTTGTAGTTGTGGTACATGGCTCCAGAGTTCTTGGGTTTGTGCACGGCCACATGCTTTCCATCAAGGGCTCCCAGGGCATGTGGAACATTCCACCTGATCCTGAATTCCCTTTCCAGTTCTTTCCACTCATCTGGAGTAGTAGGACATCTGAGGTATTCTCTGGTGAACTCATCCTGGATGGCCCTGCAGACCTCTGGTAGAAACTTGGAAATGGTGGATCTGCCAACCCTGAACTGACAGGATAATGATGTGTAGGACTCTCTAGTGGCCAGATATCTGATGGTGAGGGCTAACTTCTCCCCAACACTGATAGGAGCTCTGTAGTTGGTGGCCTGCCTGGCTAGATGTGGTTCCAGTCTGGTCTTTATCATTTCAAAGAATTCTGGGGTCATCCTCATGTAGTTGGTGAATCCTGGAATGTCTGTGGCATACAGTTCAGCCATAATGTTGTGGTAGGCCCCCTCTCCTCTCTGCAGTAGCCATGGCCTGACCCACATGTTGTGCCTTCTTTTAGGTCTCTGTATGACTGGTGGTGGTGGTGCTGCTTGTGGTCGACGTAGAAATAGCAAATACATCATTATTTGTAACTGAATAAAAAACAAAAAAGCCCTAAGTTGTTGCTGTAGCTGTCTTCCATTAAAAGGTGGCATCCTGCTGTGTTCCCATAAAAGTAATGATGATTAGATCGCGGAATTTATATATATACCCAGAAAATCCAGTTTTTCTGCAAAAACAAGAATCTGCGATCGTGGTCTGGGGTAGACTGAGGACGCCTGAGGATGCCTGAGGACGCCGGGACTTAATCGGGGGTTAGTCGGGGCTTAGTCCCAGGAGGCCTGAGGCATCCTGGGACCCAGTCGGTATGTGTACAACAGGATCGTGGTTGAAACCGACCAGAAAACTGGCTTAATCGGTTCTTAGTCCCAGACCAGTCGGGGACTGTCTGGGGCCGCCTAGGGCCTCCTCGGGCTTCCTGAGGCTGATCTGTACTTAATCCCAGGCTTTGATACCGATTCACTATTCCCGCCCATTTTACCTTTTTTTTCACCGACTGTCCACGATTAAGGGTCCCAGACAGGATCGGGCCTTAGTCCTTTGGTGGAACAGGGACATTAAATTCAATATTTTATATATCAGAGTAGTGACCAGGACAAGCAGGCAATACTATTTTTCTCTGTCAAAATCTGTGAGAAGAGAAGCTCCTCAAAATATCTATTTACAAGTACCGTAAATGACCTATTTAGCGCACCCGCCCTTGTAAGCGCACCCTACCCCTGCAAATGGATGGTCCCTGACAACTTTTACTAGAAGCTCTAGTGGGTGGACGATATTATGCGGTAACGGTGAATAATGGTGGTCGGTTACAAGTGTTTTCTAATAATCGATTATTCTGCTTAAATCTTACCTTTCTTAATTTTTCTCAATATCCACATATTTTTTATATATTGCACGTATTTTTACTCAATAATCCAACATTTTTTGTCATGACTTTCGAGTTTGTTTTCATCTACCGCCATATTTACAGGAAGTGGGTATTTCTAAATGTCGAATTACCGTTTTTCTACCGGATTGACCTAGACTTCATCCCGGAAAGTGTTTCATGATGGGTGCGCTAAAAGGGGAATTTTTTTGCACCAAATATTGAATAAAAATAGACTTTGCTTAGCGCACTGTGCGCTAAATAGGTCATTTACGGTAAATATTATTTGAGGATTTTCAATCTATTACTATTAAATTTGTAAATTTTCAATCTATTACAATTATGCTTTTATGTGAACTTGATTTGTTAAAGGATGCAGTGCATGCACAATAACAATATGTGCAATTCTACTGAAAAAAATTATTTTATAAAATATTCAGGTTGGTCATTGATGTTGGCTCTGCCAACACACATAGCAATAGGCAGGATAAGATAAATATTTAACTTTGTGAAAGATATTTAATTTACTGAAAATATACATACTGACGCAGTCGTAGTTTCTTCTCCTGTTGCTATGGTTTTGGCTGTTGCTATGGTTTCATATTCACCAGTAGGGCAATGTGACTGGTGGTTACATATCTTCTCAACTATGTACACTGCTGACCCTGGTGTGTGTTCCTGCACTTCCAGTACTCTGTCATACTTTATGTGACAAGATTCAGTGTCAGTCATTTCATCATAATCCAAGGCTTCACAAAGACTATTCTGATGGCATTTCTCTGCACACTCCATGAGACTCGCAACTGTGTGAACTTTGTCATACTGAGTGAGTGTGAAACCTTCATAGACTCGAGTAAGAATGAAGCAATTTTTGCTTTGTATGAATTCAATGTTGTAGCAGAGCAACAAAATGAAAAGGCAGCAATATTTTGCTACAAATGGGTTCCAATATCTCTTGCAGATAACTTTCAAGGTCATTTTGAAACTGTTTTTACATTTGTAATTTTGTGAGCATCTTTTGCAATTTTAAAGTTTAAAAAGTTCACAGAAAATATCAAATCATTAATGCATTGCATGTATTTTATATTTGTTTTAATAGTTGTCACTTGGCAATTTGTCCCAAGTGTTTAGTTATTGACTAAAGAACCTCAGTGTGAAATCTGGTAATGGAATCTCTGTCTTTCTCTGTCCAATACATCTGACTTCAGGACAAATGCTTTTCAAGTTTTGTTTACTGTCACTGACGTCGTGCAAACAATTGTGTGGGAACCAATTGAATTATGCAAATAAATTTTATTGTAATTAGGAAAACAATTTCAGAAAGTTAAGGTGGCATTGATAATTAAGCAATATTTGTGGCCGTCACTGAAAGTAACTTCTGTGGTCTGTATTTCAAACTTAAATTGACATCTATGGAAGTTAATCAGATGATTTAATTTGTAATTCTAATTAAATTTCTTTAGCACTTAATCTCCCCTTTAATAATGGGACTCGGAGGCACAACAGCACAAAAACAGTCAACCAGTGTGTATTCAGGGACAGAAAAATGGTTTTAAAAGGGATAGAACAGGGTTAAAGGACCAGTTACAATCTAAGGTATGCAGAGCAAGCCACGGCTTATTGCTGATGTTGTTATTATTTTTTCTTTACACACTTGTATCTTTTTCTGTGAAAGTAAATATCAAGAACCAACAGCTTAGTTTTGTAGATTTCATAAAAAAACAGTGGAAGATGAAGTTGTAAAATTTATAATAGTGAAGCAGCCAAACGTGGATGTGAACTAGTCTGTGAATACTTAGACATCTGGAATAAGACTGTTCTTATTTAACACAGAGCTCTTACATGCCTCAGCAAATCCTTGGCCCATATACTCCAGAGGGAGCTATATGCTATGGGTAACACCAGCTTGCTAATGCGCAAAGCGAAGATGACCTTTTTACAACCACAACTAGGGGAAATGAGACGCCAGGAACTTAGGAACTTGCCCTTTTGGCACTCCTCCTTGTTCAAGTCTCAGCTAGTGAAGGAGGGAGAAGACTTCCTCCTCAAGAAAAGCACCTCTAAAGATTGTCAGGGTTTTGGACCCTATCAAAACAAGCCCTTTCATGGTCCCCACAACAAGAAAAGAGGCTCCTACAGGAAACGCCCCTATGGGGGCAACTCCTCACAAAGCAGTAACCAATCGTTTTCCTCAGGCAGGGAGAAATCGAACTTCAGAGGGCCCAGGGGTCGTTTTCGACCCCACTCTAGGCAAGGAGGGCATGGAAATCCCTCCCCCAATGACTCCTTAAAAGCCTCCCTCAGTCCACCAGTGGGAGATCGCCTCCGTTCTTTCAGAAGAAACTGGCAAACAAACAAATGTTCATCCAACATGTTAAACATTATCACCAATGGCTATGTTCTGCCATTCATTTCAAAACCAAGTTTGGTCAGATACCCTCTGATTCGGTCAGAATGCAAGGCCCTTCAAAAAGATCAAGCTCTGGCCACTTGTATCCAATCTCTTCTGTCAAAAAACGCAATAGAAAGGGTGGAAAATGTAAAATCTCTCGGGTTTTACAGTCGCCTGTTTCTATTCTATTCCCCAAGCCTCACCAAAGGTGGAGGCCAGTTATAGACTTAAGCAGGCTCAACACTTTTCTACACGTAGAAAAGTTTAAAATGGACACTGGAAAAGTTTAAAATGGAGTCCATCAGGACCTCCCTGATTCCAGGGGAATGGGTATCGTCAATAGACCTATCGGACACTTACCTTCACATCCCCATCCACCCAAACTCAAGGAAATACCTAAGGTTTTGCCACAGGTCACAGGTGTTCCAGTTCACCTCCCTCCCTTTCGGACTAGCCACAGCCCCCCAGGTCTTTACAAACATTGTAAAGGAAGTGAAACTAATGGCCCTCTTTAGGGGACTCAGACTTTACCAATACCTGGACGACTGGCTGATCAGGTCCCAGTCTCAGGAGGAAGCCCAAGTGAACACTCAGGCAGTGGTAGACCTAACCCAGTCCTTGGGGTGGATAATAAATCAGGAAAAATTAGAACTAAAACCTACTCAGGTGTTTTCATTCATGGGCTACGAATACCATCTAGATTCAGCCCTTGTAAAACCCACTCAAGAGAGATGGCTCAGACTTCAGGATTTGATGTTACGACTCTAGGGATGGGTCGGTATGAAAAATATGTACATCGGTAGGTCGCCAATGCAAAACCGTACCGAATTTGGGACTTCGCGTTTTAGTTCACCCCAAACAAACATGGACGTTTCCTCAACGACATCGCAATAAAAGCGCATAAATGCACAAAATATGTGATAAAAACGTATAATATCTTCATATTTCTGGTTTCTTTCCAACATTTTAAGTTTTCCTTTAATTTTATGAGTTGACAAGCGAAATTGAGGTTATAAAGTGTCGTAACCAAAACATGGCAGTTCTGCTCAACGTATCGCTTATAAAAGTCTGCAAATGGACGAAAATATGGGATAAAAGATAATTTCTTCCGATTTTGGGTATGTTTCTAATATTTTAACTCTTCCTTCCATTATATATGTTGACAAGCGAAGTGGCGGTTTTAAGATCTCGTCACGGTATTTCAGTAAAATGCTCTCGACACCGAGATACCGGACCTACCGACCCATCCCTATACGACTCAAGTCAAAACATGTTTTGACTGCAAGATGTTTGATGTCTCTAATTGGGTTGCTTGCCTCAACGGAGAAAATGGTCCCGGAGGGACGCCTTCACATGAGACCCTTTCAGTTTCACCTCAAGGAGCACTGGAGATATCCTCAGTCACTGGACAGCCTCCTTCCTTGGATAGATGCCATTTCTGCACACCTAGACTGGTGGCAAAATCCCACAAACGTGATGAGAGGTGCAGACCTTCATGCCAAAGACCACAGCATCCAACTCTTTACAGACGCCTCAATCGAAGGTTGGGGTGCTCACTTAGACCAAACCTCTACAAAGGGTCTGTGGTCAGACAGGGAAAAAAGGCTACACATAAATGTCCTAGAGTTGAAGGCGATCTCTCTGGCCCTTCGAAGCTTCAAGGACCAGTGTCAGAACCAAACAGTGTTGGTTGCAATGGACAACTCAACAGTGGTAGCCTACATAAGCAAACAAGGAGGAACTCAGCAGAGATGTGCGCTCTCCTGTGGAAGATCATGACATGGTGCAATCACTATCAGATAACATTGAAAGCCAGACACATCCCAGGGTGTCTGAGTATGATGGCTGACCTTCTGTCCAGGTCGAACCAAGTCCAGTCAACAGAATGGTCACTGCATCTGCAGGTGTTCAAACAAGTCTGTCAAAAGTGGTTCACTCCTCATGTAGATCTATGTGCCACTCATCTGAACCACAAACTTCCACTGTACGTGTCTCCAGTCCCAGACCGAAATGCTTGGGACATAGATGCTCTGAACATAAACTGGACGGGTCTCACTGCCTATGCTTACCTTTCGACGGCTCTCCTTCACAGGGTGATCCAAAAAATCAGGCAATGCCATTGCCTGATCATTGTAATAGCCCCAGGCTGGCCAGGGATTCCCTGGTTTTGGGACCTAGTGCAGCTCTCAACAGAGATCCCACTTCATCTTCCGGTATCAACAACTCTTCTCAAACAGTCCCACACTTATGTGTTCCACGGCAATCCACAACATCTCAACCTCCACGCCTGGTGTCTAGGAGTGGACAGCTCCAAGAACAAGGCTTCTCTGTGGAGGGGGCAGAGAGAAATGCTGCCCCTCAGAGGTCATCAACAAGGACCATCTACAAATCAAAGTGAGCCCTATTTGAGAAATGGTGCAGAGAAAATTCGGTGGATTTTTCATGTACTTGTACCAAGATCTAAACAGGTGCCCCTCGACCATTGATGGTTACAGGACGGCCATTGCACCATATTTCACAAAGCTAGACCTTCACAGGTTACTCTCCAGTTTTCACCAGGATCGCCCCAAAATTTCCAGGAATCTTCCAAAATGGAACCTTTCTGTTGTACTCAATGAGCTCACAAAAGCACCCTTTGAGCCTATGAAAGACACAGACCTCAAACATCTTACTCTTAAAACTGCTTTCTTGCTAGCTTTGGCCTCCAGCAAGTGCCACAACGAAATCCATGCCTGGGTTGCAAACAAAGTATCTAATCTAGGCCAGTGGGAAAAGGTTGCCTTGTTCCCGTCTTCTGACTTTATAGCCAAAAACCAACTACCAAGAGAAGGTTCCCAAAGTGTGTCTCCGGTGAATATCCCTGCTTTGACTACCATTGTGGATAGACAATTCAAAGAAGACAGAACCTTGTGTCCGGTGCGGGCCCTGAGGTACTATTTGGATCGAACCAAAGACCTGAGAGGTTCTCGATCCCTCCTTTTCATCTCCTTCAAGAAAGGACACACCTCAGACATCAGACCCACTACTCTTTCTTCTTGGTTGAAACAAACCATTCTACTTTTTTATAAACAAGCAGACCAACAATCCTTGGACTTGGTCCAAGTTAAAGTGCATGACATTAGGGCCTTTGCGGCCTCTAAGGCCTTTTACGGTGGGGTATCGGTGGACCAAATCATGCAAGCCTGTCACTGGAAAGCTCACAACACATTTACAAATTTTTACCTAAAAGACCTTACTTGGTCAGACAACAACAACAATATGTATCTGAGTCCAGCAGTGGCGGCACAAGTCCTAGACCCTTCCCCTCAGACCAGTTATCCTCGGAAAGAAAAGAAGTGGGGGGCACATCCGCTACAACCAAGTCTTCAGGAGTCTAATCCCAGGGTCTAGGTATAAGTTTACCTCTCCAGATGTTACGGGTAAGGTCATTTTTTATTATCAGTATATATAGTATATTATGTATTAAGGACTTTTCAAGGTTTTCATTAATCTCATTTTAGGTGGCAAAAATTATGAGAATTCCAAGCCTAGGGCTGTTTTTTTTTCTATCGTGGATTGGCCCTAAGGGCCTTACTCTTCGTAAGAGAACGGCTGCTCTTTTCTCCTACAATCAAAACATCCAGACAGTTTTTTAGCACTGTCAATTCAGGTTTTTTAGTTCATTCAGTTCAGGTTTTTGGCTCTTTACAGGCCCGGTCTTCGGGATTGGGGCACTGTAAACGGGACTCAGACTGGTATTTCTAAACATTCATTCTAATCTATTACTTCAAAATCTAAAAAAAAATTTAAAAATTGACATATCTTCCAGTCTCAGCTGTAATCCCGCCACCGGGCGGTTGGATTCAGCATTCAGTCCCACATGGTAAGCTATTGTAGTGCAATAAAATTGAAAATTTTAATTACTTAAATGTAGCTTTTATAAGCTACAAGCTTACCATGTGGGACTGAGGAGAGTCCCATCCTGCCTCCCCGCTGTATTACAGCTGAGGGGTATGGTTAAAAATTGCAACGAGAAAGTAGGAAGAGATCTCGTAGAGTTCCACGAGAGGACAACCTGAGGGTACGGCCAACTATAAATGTCTTTTTTTCTTAGACGTTGGCTGGATGCCTGAGGCTATCCGAGAACAGCATTCAGTCCCACATGGTAAGCTTGTAGCTTATAAAAGCTACATTTAAGTAATTAAAATTTTCAGATTTAAAGTACAAGTAGCTGATGGAAAAATGTAATACGTATACATAGACTGAATTTATAAGTCCCGTACACACCAACAATAATGGGATACAATACAATGTCATGCAGTAAAAATGTGGAGCTGGTGTAATACAGCTTGTCTATTTCATAAAAAAAGACATGAGCCTTACAAAAATAATTTTTTTATTTTGAAAAATTCTTCAATTTTTATCAGTATCATCAGAATACGATATGTACCTCCACTTTTAAATTTAACAGAACTCCCTCATTTATCGCATTTGATCATATCAATATTGGTTTGGTGTTTAAAACCCTCAACACTTACTTTGATCAGCTATATTTGATTTAATTACAATTACATATATTTGTTTAAATTTTTATTGGTATTTAACTTATACAAGTTAAGTAATGCTAATAATCATAGAAAACAACAACATCCTACCATCATCTCATACATAAATCTGCTCATACATTTTGAATCACTCACCAAAGAACAGAATAGAATTAGAGTTAATTTTGTATAATTAAGACAAGTAAAGACACCACTCCACATTTGACCTGGGTAAAATTGGCCAATAAATTTACTGGTGATTTCTGGATTTTCAGTAACTAATTTATGTGAAGCAGCCTTTAAATGATTATACAATATAGTTACCACTATGTGACATAGTAAGTCTGTACATACCAGTGACCATACTATGCAAGTCAATCTGATATGGTTGAATAACAAAGTTAGAAGCGGTATGACATACCTTGTCTACACACACTCAATGATACAAGCACATACAAAAGAAGTTTCTACCTCTCATCTAATTGCTGGTGTAGCGGTTAGTGTTCATCTTCAACCTCTGAGGTCGCCGGTTGGAATCTCAGCCCAGTCGCCTCATGTTGGAAAGTTGGTAGTTACTTGCCGATACCGAGTGGGTTACAGTGCAGAATCTTGACCAACTAGTAAAGCCTCCACCCGTAAACTACCCATCACAATATGACCCCGGCTGTTGAATGTGACAAAAAATAGAAATAAATCAAATTCATCTAATTAGCAAGTACTGTCATCATATGTCCTAAACCTCCAGTTATGTGACAAATATTTCTTCATTGATCCGCAGTCAAATTTTGATAAGTATTTCACTTTCTTGATAGCTTAAATATCAGAGTGTATTATAGGGATACAGCATGAGAAAGCTTTTTTTTTCTCATTTTTTTGTATGGGTGTGTTACAAAGAAGGTATTGATTTCTCTATTACAAAATAATATAACAACAACATACTTCAGAACTAATATAACTACATCTTTACAGCAAGACAGACACATTCATTGTTTGTACAGATGTGTTACAAGGAAGATTTTGAATTCTCAATGATAAAATAAGATGGCAACAAATTATTTTAGTACAAATACAACTACATCATCTCAGCAAGAGACTTAAAAAATAGTTTTTATCTGACTCCCTGCACTGACTGAACATTTACCACCCCAACGCATCAATTTATCAAGAACGAGTAAATTTACAATTTTTCTACTAGAATACAAAATTTATCATTAAAAACCTTGTCCTGGCCTTGACTGATATAAGAAAACTTGTCAATAGATAAAAAAATTTTCAACATTTTTTGAAAATAATCCCATGAAAGACTTTTATTATTTAGTTTACATTTATGTATAAAATATTTTCCATACAGTAATATCAAATTTATTGCATAGAAATACATTTTGTCTAGGTTTTGGCAGCCTAAAAGAATATCCAAAGTTGCAAAGTTAACTGCAATTGTAAACATGTTATTCACCCAGATTTCAATTTTGTCCCAGAATTTTTTAACTGTATCACAGTAGTAGAAATAATGTTACACATTGTCTGTCATATTACACTCTATACATGCTGAAGAATCTTTAACACCCCACAAGAATAATTATGTCCACCCCAGTGGGGGGTGGACACATTATTTTTGCTTTTTCCGCCATCCAGACACTTGGTTTCTGCTCATTTGAAGGAAAAGTATTTATCCTATCTTTACCAAATTTGGCATGGGTGTTTACTGGGTTAATAGCTTGCATGGGATTGCTTTTGGTTAAGATAGGTCTATAGCTAACCGAGTAATAGCTACTTAGCTACTTTTGTGTACTTCTTTTGTTTCCGGGCATTTTAAGGAAAAATATTTGACATATCTTTACCAAATTTAGCACGAGCATTACTTAGGTCGATAGCTTGCTTGGGATTGGTTTTAGTGATAATAGCTATATAACTGACTGAGTAATAGCTACTTAGCTACTTTGCCAAAAATGGAAAACACAAATTGGCTTCTATCTCCTTAACCGTGCGAGATAGAGCGATTTCGTCCAAATTTTCGACCCACAGGGTATTGAAGCCATGTACTCTTCTAATTTTCATAAAATTTTCCCCTCCCCAAAAATGGCGGCCATTTTGAATTTTCGAATTTTTGCCAAAAATGGCAAAACACAAATTTGCTTCTATCTCCTTAACCGTGCGAGATAGAGCGATTTCGTCAATTTTCGTCCCCCAGGGTATCTCCTTAACCGTGCGAGATAGAGCGATTTCGTCAATTTTCGTCCCCCAGGGTACCTGAGAAATGTCCTCTTCATAATTTTCAAAAAATTTTCCCCTCCCCAAAAATGGCGGCCATTTTGAATTTTTAAATTTCCTTCTATCTCCTTAACCGTGCGAGATAGAGTGATTTCGTCAATTTTCGACCCACAGGGTATCTGAGCAATGTACTCTTGCCAATTTTTAAAAATTTTCCCCTCCCCAAAAATGGCGGCCATTTTGAATTTTCAAATTTTTGCCAAAAATGGCAAAACACAAATTTGCTTCTATCTCCTTAACCATGTGAGATAGAGCGATTTCATCGAAATTTTTGTCCCCCAGGGTACCTGAGAATGTCCTCTTGGCAATTTTCAAAAAAATTTTCCCCTCCCCAAAAATGGCGGCCATTTTGAATTTTTGCCAAAAATGGCAAAACACAAATTTCCTTCTATCTCCTTAACCGTTCAAGATAGAGCGATTTCGTCGAAATTTTCGACCCACGGGGTATCTGAGGAATGTACTCTTGGTAATTTTCAAAAAATTTTCCCCTCCCCAAAAATGGCGGCCATTTTGAATTTAAAAATTTTTGCCAAAAATGGCAAAACACAAATTTGCTACTATCGCCTTAACCGTGCGAGATAGAGCAATTTCATCAAAATTTTCGATCCACAGGATATCTGAGAAATGTACTCTTGGCAATTTTCAAAAAATTTTCCTCTTCCCACATATGGTGGCCATTTTGAATTTTCGAATTTTTGTCAAAAATGGGAAAAAACAAATTTGCTTCCATCTCCTTAACCGTGCGAGATAGAACAATTTCGTCGAAATTTTCGACCCACAGGGTATCTAAGCAATGTACTCTTGGCAATTTAAAAAAAATTTTCCTCTTCCCAAAAATGACGGCCATTTTGAATTTTCGAATTTTTGCCAAAAATTGAAAAACAGAAATTTGCTTCTATCTCCTTAACCATGCAAGATAGAGAGATTTTGTCAAAATTTTTGACCCAACCAATGCAAAAAGGCATGAAGCTGAAATAATTTACATGTATACTAATAAATATTTAAGCTTCATTCATATATTTTACAAATGAAATAGGGTCCTGTAAGACTACTGTACAATTTTTGCAAAAGGTTCATGGGGTGGACATTACACATGATAATGTGTGTTCTTCTATGCTATCCTGTTTCTATTCATATGTCGCAGCTGCTATCAACAGGGCGTCCTATTTCTAGTTTATAATTGCAGTTGAAAACCCTATGCAGTATTTTGTATTGTAAACTTATTAAATTTGTATTCTTGACAATTTTGGTTGGAAGCAAATAAATATTTTTCCAGTTAAGCTGTTCCAAAAAGGGGTAATACTCAATCCATTTATTCTGGCTGGTTGGAATTCGATATAATTTTTTAACAAGCTGGCAACACACCTGTTGACTTGTTACTTTTTGTACATTCCTTAAACATAAGTTTTGAATTTTATTGTCTTTTTCTGTTAACCCCGATATAATTTTTGGAGTTTTTGTTAAGACTGATTTTATGGAACTAACAATTTGGTAGTATTTTGTTATCTTGAATTTATCTTCGATTTCAGTTCTTGAAAAAAAAATTCCATCACTGTTCATAATGTCATTAACTAACTCTATACCTGCTTGTTTCCAATCAAGATATTCATTACATATATGTGACTCTCCAATTTGAAAAGTGTCATTATTAAATAATGGTTCCTGAAGTATTTCTTTGAGGCTCACCAGTCTGACTGAGATAAAATCAAACCAAACCTGCGATAAACCTTTGTAAAAATTATTTTATTTTTGGGGTAAGATTCTACAGTAGAAAAATACAATTTATTAAATAACAGTTCCTTTTTTATACCCATCAAGTAGTATGATAAGGTTTTCCATTTTGCATTTATGCTGTTTGTCAGCCTTTTTATCCACATAATCTTTGTCGTTTTAAAAACATCAAACACTGACACCATTTTCAAACCACCCAGATCCATTGGTTGAATCAAAGTATCTTTAGCTATTAATGGATGTCCTTTATTCCAAAGAAAACAAGATGCACTCAGAGAGAGCAAAACACTCGACTCCATGTGACCAGTCTCTCAAGTGACAGAAAGTATTGTAAGGAAGACAATAAAATAAAACCAAACATGTAAATGAATCTTCATAGAAATATCAAGTAGAAAGCCAAAGTCATTAAAAATACATTGAAATGGGACCTCTGAAAATTCATGATTTTTTTTTGTATCCAAAAGAAGATCCAGATCCTTTAGCCAGGTCCTATCCACCAATTTTTAATAAAGATCTGTTCATTACTTCTGGAATAATCTAAACACACACACAAAAAAATCAGACAAAGAGACAAACAAAAACATAAACTGCAACTGCTGGTGGAGGTAAAAATATTGCTTAAAGATCACTTCTTGGTGAAAATCATGCATGGTAATTTTTTGTCAAGGAATTGAAAGAAAAAAAAACAGAAAATAAAAACAGAAATAATAATTAATAAAATGATGAATATACCACCTCCCTCTCTATTATCTTTATGTCAATTTCAAGACATAAAATGAGAAGAAATATTTTTACTTAAAGACAGCAAGTATCACAACCTAGGTTTGTGACCTCACAATGACAATTGTATTGTGACATCACTGAGTAATGACATCATCAAGAGCAAAGTATTGATTTTTTACGTATGGGATGAAGAGAAGCAGTTTCACTGTGTATTCCCAATTAGAAATAAGAAAAACTCTATCCTGACTTTAATTTTCAAACAAATTACACCAAATTTGGAAGAATCTGTCTGTACCCCATGAAATACCTCCCCACCAAATTTGAGATTGATTGATGTTATAGTTTTTGAGTTATAAGGGCACAACGGTGCACAGACAGACTGACAGACAGACAGACAGACAGAAACAAACTGATTACAATAACCCTCTCCTATCGTTGAGCGTTAATTAAGCGGCCCGTCAGGGACGCTTATTTGTTTTCACCGAAGTTCGACTGATCACCGCCGCTGCCGGATTATGGTCTCCCTTGAATAACTTCTTAGCCTTTCAAATTTTTCTTCCCTTCTTATCTTTCTTTAAAACTATAGGGGCGGGAAAAATTTTTGAGATACTTTGCGCAGACCTTAAGCTTTACTTAAGGTAACCTTAAGCATACCTCCAAAACACCTCGTCATCGCGTTTCGGAAAAAACCACACACACCTGTGCTATAAAATTTATCAGGTACATTCTAGAGTAAATTTCCAAGGTCGGAAAGGATTTTCTCATCAATCGGACCATAGATGCCTGAATGGGAGGCGTTTTATTTTCGTAAATTTTTTAAAAATGGGTACTTGGTCTGTATCTCAAAAACGGTCAGGATTTCGGCGTTTTGTTGGAATAACTTATTCAGCTACTTTTTGATAATCTTTCACATGCCGAAGTTTTAGCCCTGTATCTGCAATTTTAAGGTCACCTTAATGTCAAAAAACGGGGTTTTAGCCCTCCAGTTCACTTAGTTTTTCACTTTTTTCAACCAAACTTGGCACATATATTAAGATTTGCCAAAGGAATATCCTGACTATGGTGACCTTAAACTCAAAATGTTAATGGACATTTGGCCTGCTTAAAGTCATCAAATTGGAATAAAATGCTCTGGCTCCTTTCTTTTTCCATTTTTTTATATCGAAATTATCACTGGTATTAAACTAGATAAAAATAATACTTATGGTCACCTTAAAGTCTCAGTATGAATGGAGTTGTAGCCACCTTAAAGTGAAATAAGGGGGTTTTCAGCCTCCAAGTATCTGATTGTTCGACTGACCTCAGTTAAACTTTGCACACTTATAAAGGATGGCAAACCAAAGGGTTATCCTGACTTTAAGGTGACCTTAAACTGTTAACATAATTTTGCCCCCCCCTAAAGTCATAACATTTGAATAAAGCCATCAGCTAAACTTTGTACACTTATAAAGGATGACAAAAGGGACATTCTCATTTTATGGTCACCTTAAAGTCGCAATATGGATGAAGTTATGGTCACCTTGCAGTGAAATTATGGAGTTTTTAATCTCCAGCTATCATATTGTTCAGCAGAGCTCGGTTAAATTTGTACACTTTTAAAGATGACATTAGGGACATTCTTATTTTCTTTCCACCTTGGAGTTCCTATACAAGTACAGTCATGGCCATCTTGACGTGAAAATGAGGATTTTCAGCCCCTAACTGATTTACTGTTCAGTAACATCAGTTTAACTTGACATTGATTATACTAAAGTAAGATTTTGTATAACATTTCACTTAAAATTCCTGTACTTAAGAGGCTTTGGCCATCTTAACATGATAAATATATACTTCTTGCTCCCTCCTCATTTATTTTAACACTTTTTAAAACCACACCTGGCATATGTATGCTTAAAAATATTTATGCTGTCTGGCAAACCTAATCTCTTAGTGTTTATGAAGTTATAACATCTTCAAAGAAAAAAATGAGCTATTTATGATGCACTGATGCGGTTATTAACATATTGCAACTGATCAGTGTTCACATAATATAAATTCCCAATTTTAGGCAGATTAAAAAAACACATTTTTCTGATTCCATTCATTTGGAAATGTGGGGATATAACTTTTCCTTTTTGGAAAAAAAGCTTCAATTGATTCAACTTTTGTTTTGGAGAAGGAGTTGATGATCTAGCTACTTGTTCACATAGACTATATAAATTGGTCAAATGTATACACCTGACTTCTTTCACAATATAAGATGGTTGAAAAAAAAAACACTTTCTCATAAACAGTTTTTCTTGTACAGCATTTTATGTATCTCCAGCTGAGTGGAAATGAATGACTTGTCCTTTTCTTCTTCCTCCCCAACTCTGTTGTGTGATATCTATCAAAAGGCACATTCATGGAAAGTCTTTCTATGCAGAAAGAACCCCCCCCCCCCAACTCCCCTTTAGTGCACACAAAAAGCAAGTGGAAAAAAGAATGGCCTCAGTGGGGGAAGTGGGGGGGGGGGGGGTTCATGGAGGGAGATGATAGATAGAGATATATATATGTGTGTGTGAAGCAAAAGTGGAATAAAAAAAGTGGAATATTTATGCTGTTCTTTCGAATGTATATTGTTTTCTTTTCTTTTACTTTCTTCCATTTCATTTAGACTTCTACATTTAATTAATTTTAGCTCAAGTGGGAAATGAATTTTTGAAACTTTAATGCATTGAAATTCCTGAAGTGATGCACTAAATCACTTATAACTTGAAAAGTATTGCGTTCACAGCATTTTGTTAAAATATGTTATTAGGCTACTTTTTCCACAGCTACACCAAATCCAGTAACTTGTTTGGTCTTAATTTTGTGCATTATTGAAGTGTGGAATGGATCATGACATCTACTCTTATTCCTAAGCCTAGATTTTTAATTTCAATTGCTAAATCATTCATAAATATTGCAATATATAAACTCATACTTTTCTTTCCCAATAAATCCAGTAACATTTTTCTAGCACTATAGCTTGACTTGTTTGTAACTTGATTTTTCTTGTAAGCAATAACTCTGAAGCAAAATCAGTAACTTTTGAACAAAAAGTCTAACACACTTTGGTTCACTGGATTTTATTAGTGGTTTTGTTAAGTTTTTAGTTGAAGCACAACCAGTAATTTTAAACAATAGTTCTTAAGCATCTTAGTCCACTGCATTCAATTAGTGTTTTATACTTAAGTCTGATACTAATGACATTTTGAACAGAAATGTCTCTGGTCAGTGTACCCTTTCACTTGAGACCTCTTCTCTGAGAACATTACCAAAGAATGTAGGACATACAGAATCCGGGAAAAAAAATGCCTCCTGGACAAAATGCCTCACAGAAAAAAATGCCTCCTGGAAAAAATGCCTCCCAGAAAGAATGCCTCCTGGATATTTTGTGACTAGGAAAAAATGGCTTCTGAGAAAAAAAAGTTATTTCAACTTGTAAACATGTTACATATGAAATCTATAACGTATAATATCAAAAACATGTTAATTTCAGATATGTACAGTCGAAACTAGAATGTACAATATTGTGAAGTACAAATTACAAATATCTTCTTGAAAGGGTATCCCTTCGGCTGTACTCTGGAGCAGTTTAAAAGCAGGATTTATGGCTGTGAGGTTTCTTGATGAAATAGTTGTGGCCTTTATGGCTTACAATATGCTATCCCCTCTGTAAGGAGTTGATCGCAGTTAGATGCACTAGGAGGGGCAGAAATGTAATTACAAGAAAAACACGACACCTGCCATAATGGAAACCAGGGATGAGCAGCCAGCCAAAAGAGTGAGAAGCACCAGCAAAACCTTACAAGAGAAACTTACATACCTTTGTACAGCTAAGCAAAATGGGTAAAAGACTGTGAATTTTTGACAGGCATTGGCGACTATAAGACTCAAGTGGAAAAAATGAAGATGCCTCTGAAGTTGTAATGTGAACCTGTAGTGTTATAATACTTGAAAGAACTTTTTTTCTTAGGAGGTATTTTTCCTGGTCACAAAATATTCAGGAGGCATTCATTCTAGGAGGTATATTTCCTAGGAGGCATATTTTCTAGGAGGTATTTTTTCCAGGAGGCACTTTTTCTGCGCATCGGACATACATTCTTTTGAGAAGTAAATTTCACACCTACAATTTCTCTTCTGCTAAGCTGTGGTCGTTCTTTCATTTGTTAAATATGGTAACATACACAATGCAATAAACTTTACATTTTCTATTCCTTGTGATGCATGTCTTCACATCTTTTACGGCTTACTTCACACTTTTTCATCAGGGCTGCTTCGTTTTTGTCAGCAAAAACATTTTTCTAGTTAAGCATTAGTTTATCAATATCGTCAACCACATTTTTATCAATATGCAAAATTGAAGCTAATATATTAATATGTGGCATAACCAAAGATTTAAGGATAGTTATTTTTCCCTTTAAAGTTAATGTTCGAGCCTGCCAAGTATTTTATTATCCGCCACACAACGTATTTGACCCATATATGGGGATATACGGAGCGGGATGTATTTTTTTTGTATACACCGGCGCCCTGGTACCATGGATTATAAGCGTTAATAACTTCCGGTTTTCCAACAATATCTCGGAAACTGTGCTACCTAGAGATATGTATAATATATCATTAGAAAGGTCATTTTACAGCGCTTCTGATCGTGTGAGTTGCATAAAAATCCATGCAGAAATAAAGGCCCTATTGCAAGTTAAAGTTTTAAGTTTTTATATTCACTGGTGCCTGTGGTTTTTGACAGCCTATTCACATTCTCTGATTAAATATTCGTATTATTTCACCCATAAATCGTACAAAATGGTGGATAATAAAAGTAAAACACCCCTCATCAGACATATACGGAAAAAATATATCACTCATGAAGATAAACAATATAATACTCGTGCTTCGCACTCGTATAATATTGTTATCTTCATTCGTGATATATTTTTTCTGTATATGTCATTCGGGAAGTTTTCCTATTTAATATACCTTTAATTAAGCGTCCCTTGCGGGACGCTTGTTTGTGTATGGGAGACCTTCAGGCTCCGCCGGCTCCGCATTTTATTTTCCTTATAACTCTGTACCCGTTATGCGGATTCTTTTCAAATTTGGCAGGTTTAGGCAGTAGCCTTGGGGAATTTTTTTGAATATGCTGCAGTGACATTTCAACCAATCAGAGAGGTCACATGACCAAAAATGTCTTTTTTCGATGGGGAAGCTTGTCCGGATGATAACTTGAAAGGAATTTTATCAATTCACTTGAAACTTGGCAAATACATTCATTCTATTAAAATCTGGAAATCATTAGATTTTGGCATTGAGTGGTTAAGAAATGGCCGAGTAATTAATGATTAATTAATCATTATGAATTTTCCAAATAAGGAAAACACAAAAATGCTTATATCTCGAAAACCGTGCTAGATAGAGCAATTTCGACGAAATTTTTGACCCACAGGGTATCTCTGCAGAGTAGTTATCCCAATTTTCAAAAAAATTTTGTCTCGCCAAAAATGGCGGCCATTTTGAATTTTCGAATTTTTCGCAAAAATTGCAAAACATAAAAATGCTTATATCTCGAAAACCGTGCTAGATAGAGCGGTTTCAACGAAATTTTTGACCCACAGGGTATCTCTGGAGAGTAGCCATGCCAATTTTCAAAAAAATTTTGTCTTGCCAAAAATGGCGGCCATTTTGAATTTTCGAATTTTTGCGCAAAAATTGCAAAACACAAAAATACTAATATCTCGAAAACCGTGCTACATAGAGCGATTTCGATGAAATTTGTGATCTTCAGGGTATCTCTGCAGAGCAGCTATCCCAAAGAGCTTTCACTCACCTACTCAAAATGAGTAAATGCGAATTATCTCTAAAAGTATTGCAGATAGCCAAATTTTCTCAAATAACTCATTCACCTACTTTTGGGAGAGCTTTCACTCCGTGAAGTTTCAGACCCATAGCTATTTATTCACCTACTCAAAATGAGTAAATGCTAATTATCTGTAAAAGTATTGCGGATACCCAATTTTTCTCAAATAACTCATTCACCTACTTTTGGGAGAGCTTTCACTCCATGAAGTTTCAGACCCATAGCTAATTATTCACCTACTCAAAATGAGTAAATGCGAATTATCTCTAAAAGTATTGTGGATACCCAATTTTTATCGAATAACTCGTTCATCTACTTTTGGGAGAACTTTCACTTGGTGAAGTTCCAGACCCGTAGGTAATTACTCACCTACTCAAAAGGAGTAAATGTGAATTATCTCTTAATAGTATTGCAGATAGCCAATTTTTATCAAATAACTCATTCACCTACTTTTGGAAGAGCTTTCACACACGAAAATGAAAAATTGTGAATATCTCGGAAAAGCTATTTCTTCTCCTTTAATGCTCGGCGGGAGATACACACCGCAGTAGTGGTCTTGTCAAAAATTTTTGTCTCCCCAAAAATGGTGGCCATTTTGAATTTTCAAAGTTTTTTCAAAACACAAAAATGCTTATATCTCGAAAACCGTGCTAGATGGAGCGAACTCAACAAAATTTTTGACCTGCTGGGTATCTCTGCAGAGTAGCCATGCCAATTTTCAAAATATTTTTGTCTCGCCAAATATAGCGGACATTTTGAATTTTTGAATTTTTTGCAAAACACAAAAATGCTTATATCTTGAAAACTGTGCTAGATAGAGCAGACTGCGCTGACTT
The DNA here is from genome assembly GCA_964017235.1 of Sabellastarte sp. h YS-2021. NCBI lineage: Eukaryota > Metazoa > Annelida > Polychaeta > Sabellida > Sabellidae > Sabellastarte > Sabellastarte sp. h YS-2021. The sequence continues at coordinate 74,591,638 of OZ024928.1, read as the reverse complement.
TGGTTGCCACAACAGTATAAGGCTAGAAACGAAGCATTTTCTTAATACTTTAGCACCCCCCCCTTATATCCTTTTTGGGACGCTTTGTTTTTGCTATGCAAAAACATTATTTTTTTTTTGCGAGCAATCCTCTAGTTGTTGTCATTTTTTCCTTAATATTTAAACGTTTGGTTTCCTCAGAGTCAAGCGAGAAGTGGGCTCTCAAAGTTTTGAAGGTATTCTGGGTCCAGCAAATACCAAGTTGTTCATCTTCATATAGGTTACCATCATTTTGTACAATAATACCTATTGTTTTTGATTTGTTAAGCTTTAGTCCAGCATATCTATAGAATTCTTCAAAAACCTGAATTGCTTCATATACGGAGGAATTGTCTCTCAAAAATAATGTCATGTCATCAGCAAGTTGACATAGCTTAATACATATATGGTTCATTATAATTCCTTTAATGTTGACCAAGCTGCGCCAAATTATAGCAACAATTTCGGCTGGTAGCAGAAATAGAAGTGCACTATGGGGACAGCCCTGTCTGATCCCTCTGGATATTTTAAAGTATTCTGATTGGTGACCATTATTGGTGACACAGCTCTCCATATCACAATAAAGGGTAGATATCCATTTTTAGGCGGGTTGCGTGTAACCAACCCGCCTATTAGATTGATGTGTCCGACGTCCGTCTGTCCGTCTGTCTGTCTGTCCGTCTGTCCGTCCACATTTTTCGTTTCCGGACTCTAACTTTAAAACGGTTTGACCAATCAAATTCAAACTTCACAGGGAGATAGATCACCATCATAGCTAGGTTCCTTTCGAAATTGGTGAAATTCCGTGTGTTTGTTTGTCCGTTTTTCGTCCGTTTGTCTGTCCATCCATCTGTTTGTCCACATTTTCGTTTCCGGACTCTAACTTTAAAACGGTTTGACCAATCAAATTCAAACTTCACAGGGAGATAGATCACCATCATAGCTAGGTTCCTTTCGAAATTGGTGAAATTCCGTGTGTTCGTTTGTCTGTTTTTCGTCCGTTTGTCTGTCCATCCATCTGTTTGTCCACATTTTCGTTTCCGGACTCTAACTTTAAAACGGTTTGACCAATCAAATTCAAACTTCACAGGGAGATAGATCACCATCATAGCTAGGTTCCTTTCGAAATTGGTGAAATTCCGTCTGTTTGTTTGTCCGTTTTTCCGTCCGTTTCTTTGTTTTTGTCCGTTTTTCTGTCCATCCATCTGTCCGTCCACATTTTTGTTTCCGGACTCTAACTCGAAAACGGTTACTCCAATCTAATTCAAACTTCACAGGGACATACATCACCATCATAGCTAGGTTCCTTTCGAAATTGGTGTAAATCCGTCCGTTCATTTGTCTTGTTATTCTTTTTCTGTGTTATTTTTTTTCTTTCATAAAATGTATATCTTAATATAAATACTTTAAAAAAAAAAAATTTTAAAAATATGAATCTTGCCAGTTGTCCAACAGAGAAATTCTGAGATTAAAGCTATGATTGCAATGTCACAGCAGAAATGTTGGTACTGAGCCCCAGTTATATTGTGGTAACAGAAATATTTAATACCAATAAATCTAATCTAATCCCATATCGCTAACTGGTTAAGATATGAGACTTTAAATAAGTTTAGTCTTTATTGAATGTTTGGCCATGTTAAGGTGGTCAGTGATTGATGGTAATATTAAAAGTGTAATTTTATGTGGAGATGGATTGCTTACCATATCAGTGATACACACTCCACACAAGTGCATGGCATGATGCTAATACAGCTACCTTTTATAGACAGGAGTATAGCAAATATAAAACAATGTCTTGACTTAAAGGGAGAATTCTTGTTTTTCATGACTTGCTCCTTCTATTATGACCAGAAGGTTACGTGTAATAGGAGATCTGCTTAGAAATTTTATTTACATATTTTTTTCTTCATTTGTAACAGTCTCAGATTTAAATTGTTCCCATTTTCCTCCGTTAAGTGATGTAATTTCTTAATGTCATTAATCACTTGAAGACTGGCCACTTAAGGTTGTTGTTCCTGTGTAAAGCTTTCAATACATAAGCACTTGTCAGTTTATTTATGTTAGCTCACTCTAGATCACATATCATGACCAGTAAATGATTCACTGCTGTAATATATAATCACAGGGTCTAGATATCAGAAAGGAATCGTGTCTGATGGTTTTCTATAACCTGTTCTCTACACGTGAATTGTTTCCACTTGAGTAGGGGGACCAGTGATATAGATGCTAAACAGACATATTTCTAATCATGGTCATTTTTAAGTGGAATAAAAATCAAGATTTTACAAAAGGTTTTAGCTGGTAGAGGCAGACTTTAAAACTTCAATGTAGTCATATCAGTTGCTTCAAAACAAAGATTAAAGCACTTAACCTATGGTGTAAAGTCTTGGAAAAACTTAAGAGACGAGTGTGCTATATGGGAATTATGAGCAATATGAAATTAAGTGTTGGATTTCCTGAAGCAGTTTATGATGTGTTGAGACATTTTAAATAAATCCTCGGACATTGGTTAACAAACTCGCCATGCATTCTTCACTTTACAGATGAAATATTTCCATCCATCTGAAAACCAGACATATTGCATTTGCATAAAAGTAATGACAACAGTCACCCAATGTCTCTTCTTTGAACAGTATGTGCTAAAAATAAAAACAAATGCGTTTATATTTACTTTTGGGACAACTCTCTGGGTTCTTGCCATGCTTTTTAATAGTTTATCAGTAATGGAAAGATATCCCCAATTTTACAATGCTGTCAACGAAGCTGGGGAGTTAAGAATTGTTGATGATATTTCAAAAGTATTTGATTTTGTTAGGCACGAAGGTCTACTTTTCAACTTACAACAATGTAGAATTGCTGGTAATTAGAAATGCTTTGCAGAATGATCAGACATTAATCCCAGAGTTCAGAGAGGTTGTGTTGTGCCCATTCCTTTTTCTGGTATATATAATTGTTATTATTGTACATCACTTGTGAGGCAGTTGTATGATTATTTGCTAATCATACTGGTCTTTCCTGAAATTGATGAATTTTGAAGCAGCAACTAGAGCTATTATCTTTAGGGGGGTTGCGTATAAACAACCCGCCTATTAGATTGATGTGTCCGATGTCCGTCTGTCTGTCAGTCCACATTTTCGTTTCCGGACTCTAACTCAAAAACGGTTTGTTCCGTCCGTTCGTTTGTCTGTTTTTTGTCTGTTTGTCTGTCCATCAAAATTTCCGTTTCCGGACTCTAACTTGAAAACGGTTTGTCCAATTGAATTCAAACTTAACAGGGAGATAGATCACCATCATAGCTAGGTTCCTTTCGAAATTGGTGTAATTCTGCCTGTTTGTTTGTCTGTCCGTCAACAGTTCCATTTCCGGAATCTAACTCAAAAACACTTTGTCCAATCGAATTCAAACTTGACAGGGAGATGATCACCAATTGCTTTTGAAATTGGTCTAATTCCGTCCTTTCGTTTGTCCGTTTTAAGCATAGATACAATTATGTAACCTAAATTACAAGTTTTATATTTCTTAGCACACCTAACACATTCACCTTAACTGGGTGACCTAACATTTCTTTCCTTTTTTCTAAATTTAATTACAGCAGTTGCTAACCTTATTGCTGCCTGCGCAACTCGCCTTTTGGGGCATCCTTGACCCTCTTGTTTAAAAATTTCACCAAACCCAAATCTCTTTAAACAGGCATGTAGAAAATTCCAGTTTATTTTATCAAAGGCCTTTTCAAACTTACAGAAGTCAATCATATCGGCAATAAGCCGAATATTCTCACCATAAAAGCGACTTTCCATGTATCCAATTTGGTCTGGATTTATAATCTCTCTCAATCCTAACTTAAGCCTTTTTGCCGAAACTTTGGCTAAGATCTTATAGTCTGTATTCAAGACTGAAAGGGGTCGCCAAGATTCTAGCTTAGTCAGGTCTTTTCCTTTTTTCGGTATAAGACATAACACACATTGTTTCTGAGATTTTGTTAAGAAGCCATTGTTAAATGCATCATGAAAGCTGTTAAGAAGAAATTAGAAATGTCATTATGTCCACCCCCCTGGGGGGTGAATATATTATTTTTGCTTTTTCCGCCGTCCGATGTCCGTTGTCCGATGTCCGGCGTCCGATGTCCGGCGTCACGCATGGTTTCCGCTCATTTAAAGGAAAAGTATTAGAGCTATTGTCACCAAATTTGGTATGCAGGCTTATTGGGTCAGTAGCTTGCGTGGGATTGCTTTTGGCTGTTGTACCTCTTTTGCTTACTGAGTAATACTTAAGTACAGCTATTTTCAGTACCCATTGGTTTCCGTGCATTTAAGCCAAAATAATTAAAGATATTTTACTACAATTTGGAATACAAGATTGTTATGTCCATAGCTCGCTTGGTATTGCATTTGGGACTGATAGCTTTGTCAGTACATGAGTAATAGCCATTTAGGTACTTCATTGTGTATTTTCAGTACTACTTTTGAGTAATTTGCTAATATCTCAGGAACCGTAAGAGATAGAGCGATTTCGACAGAATTTTTGACCCACAGGGTATCTAAGGAATGCAATCTATGCAATTTTCCAAAAATTTTCCCCTCCCCAAAAATGGCGGCCATTTTGAATTTTCGAATTTTTGCCAAAAATGGCAAAACACAAATTTGCTTCTATCTCCTTAACCGTGCGAGATAGAGCGATTTCGTCGAAATTTTCGACCCACAGGGTATCTGAGCATTGTACTCTTGGTAATTTTTAAAAAATTTTCCCCTCCCCAAAAATGGCGGCCATTTTGAATTTTCGAATTTTTGCCAAAAATGGCAAAACACTAATTTGCTTCTATCTCCTTAACCGTGTGAGATAGAGCGATTTCGGCCATTTTGAATTTTAGAATTTTTGCCCAAAATGGCAAAACACAAATTTGCTTCTATTTCCTTAACTGTGTGAGATAGAGCGATTTCGTCGAAATTTTCAACCCACAGGGTATCTAAGGAATGCAATCTTTGCAATTTTCCAAAAGTTTTCCCCTCCCCAAAAATGGCGGCCATTTTGAATTTTCGAATTTTTGCCAAAAATGGCAAAACACAAATTTGCTTCTATCTCCTTAACCGTGCGAGATAGAGCGATTTCGTCGAAATTTTCGACGCACAGGGTATCTGAGAATTGTACTCTTGGTAATTTTTAAAAAATTTTCCCCTCCCCAAAAATGGCGGCCATTTTGAATTTTCGAATTTTTGCCAAAAATGGCAAAACACTAATTTGCTTCTATCTCCTTAACCGTGTGAGATAGAGCGATTTCGGCAAAATTTTCGACCCACAGGGTATCTAAGGAGTGTACTCTTTGCAATTTTCAAAAAATGTTCCCCTCCCCAAAAATGGCGGCCATTTTGAATTTTAGAATTTTTGCCAAAAATGGCAAAACACAAATTTGCTTCTATCTCCTTAACCGTGCGAGATAGAGCGATTTCGTCGAAATTTTCGACCCACAGGGTATCTAAGGAATGTAATCTTTACAATTTTCAAAAAAATTTCCCCGCCCCTAAAATGGCGGCCATTTTGAATTTTCAAATTTTTGCCAAAAATGGCAAAACACAAATTTGCTTCTATCTCCTTAACCATGCGAGATAGAGCGATTTCGTCGAAATTTTCAACCCACAGGGTATCTAAGGAATGTAATCTTTGCAATTTTCAAAAAATTTTCCCCTCCCCAAAAAATGGCGGCCATTTTGAATTTTAGAATTTTTGCCAACAATGGCAAAACACAAATTTGCTTCTATCTCCTTAACCATGCGAGATAGAGCGATTTCGTCGAAATTTTTGACCCACAGGGTAATGTAATCTTTGCAATTTTCAAAAAATTTTCCCCTCCCCTAAAATGGCAGCCATTTTGAATTTTCGAATTTTTACCAACAATGGCAAAACACAAATTTGCTTCTATCTCCTTAACCGTGCGAGATAGAGCGATTTCGTCGAAATTTTCAACCCAAGGGGTATCTAAGGAATGTACTCTTTGCAATTTTCAAAAAATTTTCCCCTCCCCACATATGGCGGCCATTTTGAATTTTCGAATTTTTGCCCAAAATGGAAAAACACAAACTGGCCTTAACCGTGCAAAATAGAGTTATTTCGTTGAAATTTTCGACCCATAGGGTATCTAAGAAATGTACTCTTGGCAATTTTCAAAAAAACTTCCTTTTCCCAAAAATGGCGGCCATTTTGAATTTTCAAATTCTTGCCAAAAATAGAAAAACAGGAATTTGCTTCTATCTTCTTAACCATGCAAGATAGAGTGATTTCGTCAAAATTTTCAACCCAACCAATGCAAAAAGGCATGAAGCTGAAATCATTTACATCTACACTTATTATAATAAATATTTAAGCATCATTGATATATTTTACAAATGAAACAGGGTCTTGTAAGACTACTGCACAATTTGGGCAAGGTTCATGGGGTGGACATTACACATGATAATGTGTGTTCTTCTATGCTATCCTCTTTCTATTCGCATCTACTATTAACAGGGCGGCCTATTTCTAGTTCCAAAATATTTTATAGAATTCTGCTGGTAAACCATCAGGACCCGGTGCTTTGTTATTTTGTAATTCTTGGACAGCTTTTTCTAGTTCAGCCATTGTGATGACTCCATCACAGACCTTCTTTGTGCTATTTGACAATTTTGGAATATTTACACTGTCCAAGTAATTGTTGCATTCACCCTCTGTCATATTAAAATCTGTTTCAGAACGTGAAAAAAGTTTACTATAAAAAACTTTCTGGGCTTCTAAAATTTGTGCCGGGTTACATATGCATTAACCATCTATGTTTAGAGCACTAATCTGCAACTTTTTTTGTCTTACTTTTTCCAACTTTAGAAAATCTTTGGAAGGTTTTTCATACTCGTTAATAAACTTGCATCTCGAGCGAATTAAGGTACCTTTTGCCTTTTGGTCATAATATTCTTCTATTTCAGATTTTACATTATCATACTGCTCAAGTTCAAGTGGGGAAGGGGAAGTAGTTATTCTTTCTTCAAGATGTACCAACCTCTCTGACAATGTGTTCATATAATCATGTTGTTTTTTATTTTTTTTATGGAGAAGGATATAGATTCTGTCCTTATTCGGCATTTGATATAATCCCAGGCCATATGTTTAGCACCAAGATTTGATATATCTAATCTCCCTTCTTGTATTGTAGATTTAATAAGTTTAATATAGTTATCATCTTGAAGCAAACTTATATTTAACTTCCAGAGACCCCTTCCACGATTTGGTTGATTTTCTAATAAAATAGTTAACTTCAGAAGACTATGATCTGATTTCAGGCCAGGCAGAATATCTGCTGTTTCAATTACATACTCCAAATGACTAGTAACTAGAAAATAATCTATTCTTGAATGAACAAGTCCGTAGCGGGTGTTTTCTGGATGAGTGAATTTTTTAACACCAGGATTTTTAAGGTTCCAAATATCTACAAGATCATAGGTTTCAATTAACTGTATCAGGTAACTGCTGTAAGAATGACTTTGGGGGCCACGGTGGCAGAGTGGTAACACTCTCGCCTCCCACCTCTGAGGCCAGGGTTTGATCCCCGGCATGGCCTCAAGTGGGAAAGCTGGTAGTTGCTTGCCGTTGGTCGGCAGTTTACAGTACAGAACCCTAACGAACTATATGTACTGGTTTCCTCTGCCCTTCCAACTACCCGTCGTGATATGACCTGTACAGTGTTGAAAGCGAAGTAAAACCCCAAATAAATAAAGAATGACTTTGATTGTTTTGGACTGCTTCAAGATTTTCCAAATTAAAATTTAGATCACCTCCAATGATAATACTGTGGCCAAAGTATTTTTCCATAGTATTACGTAGAAGATGGTCAAAGTTAGCTTGCTCAGTTGCCTTATCAATTGTTGGTGCATAGACATTTATCAAAACATATTTTCTTTCATTTAATGTGCAGTCTAAAAGGAGATACCTACCGTATTGATCATGTGAGATCGACTGTATTTTTATGTCAGTATCTGGTCCAATTAAAACTGCAACCCCACGACTATTTGATGAGAAAAATATTTTGCCCCCCACTGCTCTTGCCAGACAATCTCTGATTCTGGGGAAGAATGGTTTTCTTGTATGAAAAAATATCACCCCTTTTAGAATTTAACCACTCAAAAATAGCAATTCTCTTAATCTTATTGCCTAGACCTCTAGCATTAAAACTAAAAATATTGATTGTATCTACCATAATTATAGTATCAAATAACATAATATGCTAGATGGGGTGATAAATGTAAGTCCATGTACACCCAAATAACAGGACATGTCTGTAACTTTTTTACCAAATAGTTGTGAAATAAAGAATTCATTACTCTTGTAACACATAAGAAAAAATAAAAAGAATAAGAAAAGAGAAGAAAACAAGACATAATTGTCATACCCATTACTGAATTAAGAATAACAAAAGAATCAGGGCCAAAGAGATAAAAGGAGGCAAAAAAGGGAAAAAAACTGAACACACTTAGGACTAAAGTATAAACAAAAAAAATTAATAAAGATGGTAATTTTAATTATGTGTAGTGGTGTGCTATGTGGCTGAATTAATTACCCAGAATTATGCTTTTAGCAAACATAGGGACATGGAATTAATATTTTTCTCTTCATTCCACAGATGATTGTAGAGAGAAACTAAAATATACACCATGTGAATACATAGAGTACGGTTAGATACATTCATTTTACATTTTTATTGTAATTGTTATCCCAATTAATTGGGAAGTGAAAAGTAAATTACTTTTAAAGTTCATTTTTTAACCCATAAAGACCTCAAACTGCTTGGGTACGTAACAAGTGAAAAGCATTTAAAATACACCAGTACATGCTTGAATGCACAATTATATTTATGCCTTTCCAGGGAAAATAACCTGCCCTCTGATATACCTCAAGCATAGCATTTAACACCTTAGAGAATCAGTTAAATTACACCTGCGAGTTTTTCTTTTGTTAAAAGTGTCCAATATCTTGCACTATTGACCTCTTCGTGATTTTGACCATATATAGAACTCTTTTCAGCACATTTCCAAAGAAACCCTTTCACATTTATTTTAACTAAATTGATCATAAAAACCAAAATAATACACACCAGGAATATAGAAATGAAAAGTTATTATGTTAAACGACATTTTAAAACTTATAAAGTAAGGAAAAGGTGTAATTTAAATAGGTTAATAGCCTCGTAAGTGTCCAATATTGGAAAATAATGGACTGTTGACTCGGTCCCTTCGGGACCTCGTAAACAGTCCATTATTTTCCAATAATGGACACTTACTTGGCCATTAACCTATACCTAACCTGAGGTTTTCCAATATACATGTAGAGCTTGGTGAAAAGGTGCAATCCCAAGCCAAGCCAGTGTTCCCTAATTTTAATATTATTGTACTATGACCATTCATATTCACTTTTTGGATATTGACCTAAAGGCTGAACAAACAACCATACATGGTGTTGACATTCATTAATTTTGGTCCTTTTACAAGTTTGACCTTAAAAAAGGCCCCTTCAGAGGGCATCTCGGGGCCACGGTGGCAGAGTGGTAACACTCTCGCCTCCCACCTCTGACGCCGGGGTTCGATCCCCGTCAAGGCCCTATGTGGGAAAGCTGGTAGTTGCTTGCCGTTGGTCGGCAGTTTACAGTACAGAACCCTAGCGAACTCTATGTACTGGTTTCCTCTGCCCTTCCAACTACCCGTCGTGATATAGCCTGTACAGTGTTGAAAGCGACGTAAACCCCAAATAAATAAATTCAGAGGGGATCTCAAAGATAATACAACTCCACTGGAGTATTCAATCTGCCAAAACATTTAACCATATATGAAGAAAAACACTGTCTCCAGGCCAGAAAGGAAAAATGATACCTAGATTTTTAATAGCTTAATAGGTGCACCTGGATATTGTCCATATAGATAAATATGTATAAAAATATATTATGTCCATATAAATACAGTAGAAACCATTATCCGACCCACTATTATCCGAATTTTTAGTTAGCCAATTCACTCACCCAACTCCATTTAAACCTCTTATTTTCGGCTTTCTATTACCCGACCTTTCTATTATCCCACCTAATTGTAACTCTCTCAAGAGGGTCGGATATTAGAGGTCCCACTGTATATATGTACGTATAAACACCACACACCCTAACACAGGTATTTTTTTCAACTGCATAATGAAATAGCACTCGTAACGTAGTGGCTTGCTAAATATTTATGTACTTATATGCACCACACACATACATAGATATTAAACTTCAACCATGTCATATTGAAAAATTAGCAATCACAAAGTAATGACTTGTTACACAGAGATTTAATTCAATTACTTTACAAAGTAATGACTTGTTATATAGGGATTTAATGAGAAAGCTTGTGTCTACGCAGAATTTTTTATGTTTTCTGCCCTATAATTATATAAATTTCTTCATAGATGTACACTTGACAACAGCAATAAATACTTTTTTTTCTTTAATAACATACTTTTTGACAATGTATTATACCAACTTTGTAAACAGATAAATCAGAAAAGCAGAAAATAATTTGTGTAGTGTGCAGTGTATGCATAATTTTAGATAACTTCTTAACCATTCAGAATCATGGACACAACTATGCCATGGATCATTTTGGCAGAGGTTTGTGCATATGGACTTTGTTGGTTTTATTTTATTAAAAATATATTCATATTATTAATCAGGTTAAACTCTAATATCAGAATCTAGTGATGGTAATTTGAAATTTCTGGCAATAGCTTCAGCCTTGACCTTAGTTTGTCCTTTATATTCTGTAGAATTGTATTTCCCAGGGCCACCAAGGGCTTCACTGTTTTGCTGAGAATGATGATCAAGAGCCGTCTTTGCTATTGGAACTAAATCTTTGGACAACCCAAATTCACCAAAGATATCCTGAATAAACTCGTCCGGTTTAGCTATTAAATCTTCAAACTTGTACACCAGCATGTTAAACTTCTTCTTGAAACTAACTACATGTGACAAAACACTAAAGTATCTCCAAGTTAAAACCAGAAAATAAGAATCAACTAAATCCAAATTGCCTTGTCCAAAATAGGGATACATATTCATATAAAAGAACAACTTCCTCAGAAATTTAACTCGTAGGATTAAGTCACAGTTGACCATGTGGAGATGTCTTTCAAATGACTGAACTGATGGTAGGCCATTCCTGTACAGACATATACTTTGCATCCAAGGTACTGATTGCAGCAAAGGTCCAAGCCTTATGTTAGTGCTTTTCAGCTTTAGTAATATCAATGATGTATGCTTGTATTTGTCCACTGGTTTGAACAGAAGTCTTGTCATGGTTAATGCCACCTGCCTTTTCTCTTGTTCTGGGTGGCTGGCATACATATTCTGAAGACTTGTGTAACAATCTGGCATGGACAGCACTTGGACCTTACCAGTTTTATTGAAAATCTGAGCTAGAAGTGTAGAACCAGCTCTTCCGGTGTGGTGTAAACATATGGTCCTCTTGTGTGGGTTACCCAGCCTCTTGGCAAGGGTATGTGCATTTTCCAGTGACATTGTAATCACATGAGTTGATCTGGAATATTGGGTTTCAAGAAAAAATGGATGCTCCTGTGTATTGTATATGTCCATAGCTTGTGGATGTTCCACAAACACTGCAGTGTTATTGTGAAAACAATACAAGGTGACATTGTCTGATAACACATAATCACATGCAACTTGATGGCTTCCTATTCCAAAGAAATTCCATGCACAGGCCATATCAAATAGACCACTATCTGAATACTGTCGTAGGAGTATTCGTTTCCTGCATGCCACATTTTCTTTGTTCAAATTCACCCTCACGAACAACCGTTCAATAAAACAAACAATGTTCCTGCAAAATAAATACAGGACATAAACCATAAATTGACCAATATTAAGCCTGGATCTCAGAATAGCAGCAAAAGCAGAGGATAACACAAATTTTAACTTGTACATATTTCTACCTTTTAGCTAATGCTTACCTATACCCTCATTGCTTTGAGCCACATGTTGCCATGTATATTGTTACCATATTTTTTTTGTTTAACAGTCGATAGAATTAGTATTACCAAACCACACTCACAATTCTGATGTTTCTTTGAGCAGGCTGCTAAGCAGACTGATAGACCTTACCATTCACATTACAAGCAGGATTTCAAGGGGATATTTGGTATAATTATATTTTAGTAAAGGTTAAATATGCCACAGATGTCATAATATTTCTTTTTATGCTTGCATGTATTGCCCTGTATCGTATCTAGACATTTATCCTGCCCTTAGATTGTAAGGTTATCAGTCCCTCTTGTGCTAAATGCAATTTCCATTGAGTAATGATTTCTTTTCGCAGTATTCTAAAATTAATACCGTAGCTGCGCTCTGTAACGCCCATGGGCAATGTGACCAAATATTTGTGAAAGTTGGGGATGGGCGTTTACAACAATGAAAACCAGCCGGGCGTTTCGAAAAAAATAACCCGAATTTACGGAAACCGCTTTTTAGCACACACCGACTGGAAGTAAAATATGCGGTTGGTAAACAAATCTCGATGCAATAAAAGTTGTCATAACTGCTAAAATAAAGGAAACTTTTGTTGAAAATTGATATAAATTAAAAATATTTCACCGATTATTGGGTTTATATGGAGACAGTTTACCTCAAAACGACATATGAGCGATAACGTAAGATTGTGGATGGGCGCTTTCAAAAGCATGAGCGTTACGGAGCGCGGCTACGGTAGAAGTCCATTGTATTTAGAAAAACACAAAGGCAGAAGAAATGTGCATGAAAATAGTTATAAAATCCAAACTATTTTCCTAAATTTTCTTTTTGCAAAACTGTAAATTTTCTACATAGAAATCACCATGCATGAGCACTTACACCTCAAAGTAGTATATTGTTTCCTTTAGTTTTGATGTTTATAGCCATATGGCACCTTGCAGTCCTTATCTGTACAATGGACCTTATTAACTGTTACAATTTCTTTTGATGTTTCTGACTCAGATCTTCACCACCAGTGTTTGGCCTAGGTGTATACATAATTTCAGGTTAATTATACTCTTTATAAAATATTTATTCCCAGTGTCACTTTTATGGTAACTCTAATAAAATATAATATTAAATGAAAGAACACTCTGATTAGCTATGAAAGATGGGTCTTCTGTTACAAAGGATTACACTTTGTCTAAGGCAATTGCACTTTGTTCTGTGTGGTAGGTTGGCAAATTAATAAGATTTTATGTGTGGATGTGGTAATTGGATGTGTGGATGCCTCCTGTGGATACTTTGGTTTAGCGTTCGCTACGCCGCCGCCGCACGTAGAGAGATTTTCGCCGTTAACGCTCTAAGAGGAAAACTACATCAGCTAGGTTCACCAAATTTGCAGGATATTTTCATTAGGGGTAAGCTTCTCTGGGAAGGAAATTAGCCTCATTCTGAAAAACAAGATGGCCGCCGCGGGCATTTCTTTAAAAATTATCTACATTTTTCTACTGGCTCTTTCTCATAGGTAGAAGGTTGAATGTCTTTATAGGTGATATGTATAACAGATATATATGTCATCTACAACCTTGCAGTTATTTGACCATGAAGTTTTTAATTCAAGGTCATCCACGGAGTGCCACAGTAACCCACATAGTGGACTTTAAAAGTGGTTATATCGCCCTTATTATTGGTCCTAGAGGTTTGCAATGTGAAACCAACCTATAGGAAATCATGTGCTGCGAATCTTTTGATGTGGTCAGATTTGACCTTGGACTCCTCCTTCAAGATCAAACGAGGATAGCCAAACTTAAAAGTGCTTATAACTCAATTATTATTGGTCCTAGAGGTTTGGGATGGCAAACCAACCTATAGGAAATCATGTGCTGCGAATCTTTTGATGTGGTCAGATTTGACCTTGGACTCCTCCTTCAAGGTCAAACGAGGATAGCCAAACTTAAAAGTGATTATAACTCGCTTATTATTGGTCCTAGAGGTTTGGGATGGTAAATCAACCTATAGGAAATCATGGGCTGGGAATCCTCTAGTGTGGTCGGATTTGACCTTGGGCCCCTTCTTCAAGGTCAAACGAGGACAGCCAAACTTAAAAGTGTTTATAACTCGCTTATTATTGGTCCTAGAGGTTTGGGATGGTAAAGAAACTTATAGGAAATCATGAGATGGGAATCTTCTGGTGTGGTCAGATTTGACCTTGGACCCCTCCTTCAAGGTCAAATGAGTATACCCGAACTTAAAAGTGCTTATAGCTCGCTTATTATTAATCCTAGAGGCTTGCAATGTGAAATCAACTTATAGGAAATCATGGGCTGGGAATCTTTTGATGTGGTCAGATTTGACCTTGGACCCCTCCTTCAAGGTCAAATGAGGATAGCCAAACTTAAAAGTGCTTATAATTCGCTTATTATTGGTCCTAGAGGCTTGCAATGTAAAACCAGCCTATAGGAAATCATGGGCTGGGAATTTTCTGATGTGTTCAGATATGTCCTTGGACCCCTCCTTCAAGGTCAAATGAGTATACCCAAACTTAAAAGTGCTTATAGCTCGTTTATTATTAGTCCTAGAGGTTTGCAATGTGAAACCAACTTATAGGAAATCATGGACTGGGATCTTGTGATGTGGTCAGATTTTACCTTGGACCCCTCCTTCAAGGTTAAACGAGGATAGCCCAACTTAAAAGTGCTTATAACTTGCTTATTATTGGTCCTAGAGGTTTGGGATGGTAAACCAACTATAGGAAATCATGGGCTAGGAATCTTCTGGTGTGGTCGGATTTGACCTTGGGCCCCTTCTTCAAGGTCAAACGAGGATAGCCAAACTTTTTTTTTTATATATTTTTATTTCTTTTTCAATAGGAGTTAACATTTACATGTATTATATTTACTAACAATTCCAAGCTTTCCATAGTCACGGTATTATAAAACATGAATATTACAAAGGTATGCTACTGTAATAGTCGTGGAATAAAATCCCACTTTTTTTTAAATTCACTTTCGCGGTTCTGTATTCTTGACACATACTCCTGTTCAAAATAAATATTTTTTAGCATCTCAAGAGCTTCAACTACTTGTGGAGTTTTTTTCTTTCCAGATGTTACAAAAATATATTTTTTCATAATTACCAATAAAATATTCGCAGGCCACATTTGTTTTTCTTGGTAACCCAAAATTATATCTTTGCTTGAAAAAATTAAATCTCTATTTGTGTCGGTTTTTATTCTTCTGGTCAGATCTTCTCAAAATTTTTTAACAGGGTTACATAAAGTGAATAAATGTACTAGAGTTTCTTCATTTTCATTGCATAATCTGCACACATTGTTTTGTGATATGCCCATTTTAAATTTTAAGCTTTCAATTCCCAATATTCTATTTAAGATTTTATATTGAAACCAAATCAGGTAGTTGTCTTGTATAGTTTTAAAACAAACCACTGCGGCAGGTAACTTTTTTCCCACATGGGTTTTGTAATTTCGATATTCAAAGATCTTTCCCATTTATGTTTAAGCTTGTCATCGTTAAAACATTTTTGTGAAAGCAAAATTTTATAAAATTCGCGTGAACCTTTTATGCCTTTGGAGAAGGTATAATGTTATATGGTAAATGGGCCTTTCATTTATTGAAGTATCCGATTTACCTAGGAAGTTATTCACACATTGTTTGACCCTATGATATTCCAAGAAATTATAGTGTACAGAGTATTTTGCCATTAGTTCATGATACTTTAGAAATTTTCCTTGGGAATCGATTAGATCGATTACAAATATGATGCCCTTATTGAACCATTGTGGCAAAAAAAGTTCTATTTTTGATATCCTTGGATTATACCATACCGGACTTGAAAATTTCCTATTTTCGTCTGGTGAGTTTACACTCAATAAACATGCCCAGGATTGTAAGGCTTCTTTCCAAACAGTATTTGTTATATTTTGTGCAAGATTTTTAGGCCAAATTGAGCCAAAATATTTTAATCTGTTTGGATTTTTAATGCAATGTAGTCCTAAAGTGTTCCACACCGGTGTATCATTACTCAACAATCTTTTAATCCAAGAGATTTTGAGGCTGGTTATGAAAGCATCTACATCGGTCATTTTTAGGCCTCCTCTTGGATAGCTTTGTGTTAGTTTTGCTCGGCTTATTTTGTCTGGTTTATAATCCCATATAAACGAATAAAACAACTTATTCAGTGATTTAATAGTCCGAGGGCTAGGTCTAGGGATCGTCATGAATAACGTGGTTAACCTTGGTATTATGAATGTTTTTAGTATGCATATTTTACCAATTGGGGTGAGTTTCCATTGCCTCCAAGGCACAAAGGTTCTTTCTACCTCTGTTGTTATAGTATCATAATTTAAACTGGGCATATCATTGAGATACACCGAAAAGGTTATTATGAGTGGTGACTATTTTAGTCTATGTGGGGGTGAGTGTTGTCTGCCGCTCATCACAGGGGGTGTAAAAATAATTCCAAAATTGTAGATAATGTTCTTTATTCAGATAATATAATCACATAAAAATAAAACTATAATTCACTGTTATCATTGAACTTCCATTGAATTTGTATTTCTTGAATTATGAAGTCAAACTTGTGTAGTTGAAATATTAACATATATAGAGGTTGCTACTTTAAGTAGTTTGATTGTTCTGTGTTAGGTTCATAGAAATGATGTAACACAGAAAACCATTCCACAGATCAGCAGTTCAGCCTGTCTTTAGCAACTTATTAGTTCAATCTCCCAATCTCAGATTTTGTAAAGGCTTATATAGTTCAGTACAGGAAACAGTGACAGTCATCTCTGGATCCCTGACTTACTGTATGAGCAATAATAATTAATGGGAAAGACTTCCTCATATTATATCCTGAACTTTATCAATAACATCAAAGCATCTGTTTTCTTGTATTTGTGTGGTCACCACTAAGAAGTCATAGAGTACCATATGGGGGTTGAAAGCTGTAGTTATGATTAAATTATTGTATTACTAACATACTTCCTGTTTTTGTTGTTCTTTAATCTAGTGACTGTTTATGACAGTGAAATATTGCAGTTAGTGCAGTATAAACTTTTAGAAACAATTACATGTTTTGATGAATCCTGGTCTACAAATTACATAGATTAAGTGTTAGTGTGTGCAGGAAGTCATAATGATTAATACAAATATATACATGTGTAGGCTAAGGGAGAAATCTTAGTTCAACATAAAATTATTTACTTTTTAAAATGAACCCTAAATACACATAAAATACAGAATCTCACATTATACCCAGAACTCTGAAGGTATTTATTTCCCATTTCAAGTTCACGTGCTGACACAATTTTTGTGTATTTCCCTTTTTTGAACCAATCCATACTATTTGTGTTTTTTCTTTAATCACTTTTAAACCGGAGTATGTGCCAAGTATCTCAAGGACATTGAGAGCTGATTGGAGAGAGCTTTCAGAGCCATCTAAAAATATTGTTGTGTCATCTGCAAACTGGATAATTTTTAAGTATTCTTTGTTTATGTTTAATCCTTTAATTGAGCCGCACGTTTCTACTAAGATTGTTAAGAAAAGGGAGCATATTATGAAAAGATATGGTGCAATTGGGTCTCCTTGTCGACAACCCCTTTTAATACAAATCTGATTGGATAAGAAACCACATTGAAGAACAGTTGCGAAAATGTTTGTATTCAAAGTATTTATCCATTTAATAAAATTCTGTCCAAAGCCTAATTTGTTTAGAGCTTCGATAAGGAAATCCCATGACACTGAGTCGAATGCCTTCTCAAAGTCTACAAGCATAATTAAGCCCGGGATCTTATTATACTCTGTGAAATGCATTGTGTCATATATCAATCGTGTGCAATCGCTCATATGGAATCCTCTTATAAAACCTGTTTGCTGCTCTGGGATTAAATGAGTTAATACTTTTTTTAATCTATTTGCCATTGCCGCTGAACCTATTTTGTAAGCTACTGACAAAAGTGAAATAGGGCGCCAATTTTTCAAATACTCTCTTGGTTTATCACCCTTTGGCAAGCATGAAATTATGCTATGACGCATTGTTACAGGTAGTTTATCTATTTTGTAGCTTTCATTCATGGTTCTCAGAACAAAAATTTTCAATTTTCTCCCAAAAACTTTGTAGAATTCTGATGGAAATCCATCTATCCCAGGACTTTTATTATGTTTCATATTCTGTAGGGATTGGCTGATTTCATCTTCTGTGAGTTCTCCTTCAAGCGCATCTGATTCTAATTTTGATAACCGATTATAACTGTTTGAGTTTATTTTTTTGAAAAAGTCTTTTGCTCATTTATTTTCGGTTTTGTTAAATAGTTTAGAATAAAATTTATGAATTTCTTTTACTATATTGTCTTGTTCGTATATATTTTCACCCTTTTCATTTTTCAAGTGTTTAATGGTTTTGCTATATACCTATGATTTTCTAGCATACACAAATATTTTGAAGGTTTTTCTCCGTCCGTCAGCCATTTTGCTCTTAATCTAATTATTTAGCCTTTTATTTTTTCGCCTCTGAGGTCTTCGATTTCCTTTTTCTTTTTTTTCTAACAGTTCTAAATCTGGTACTTCTTCTTGTTCAATGGAGTCAATTTCTTTTATTAAATTCAATTCTTTACTGTTCACTGACTGCTTTTTGTGTGATGAAAATTTGATAGTTTCACCCCTTATTTTTAGCAATAATACCTCAAAAAATTGGCTGTCTGACATACTAAGTTGCAACTCACTGTCTTTTACCTTTGTAATATTATTAGGGTTATATATTGGGACAGCATATCTCATTTTTTCTTCGTCAATAATATTGTTTATTTTTATTAAGTAATCTTTGTCCTTCAACAGTGAGTTGTTGAATTTCCAGACTCCTTTTCCCTGTCGGAAACTACATACTGTAATATTTAATTCAAGTATAGAGTGATCTGACCTATAGGATGCTCTTATTGGGCAATTACTTACTAGGTCAGAAAACGGGCGAGAAATTATAAAGTAGTCTAACCTTGCCTGTTTTAGTGGATTTTTTCGCCTCCACGTATATCGTTTCTCATTTGGATGGTTTAATCGGAACATATCACATAAATTGTATTTATTAATGACAGACAACATTTCGTTTCTTGCACAGGGGTTATTGAGTTGTTTATAATTATAACTATCTAATTGTGGATCTAAAGTAATATTAAAGTCCCCTGCTAGCATGACGTAATCCATATTACTTGACTCGATTATGTTTCCAATCTTTTTAAAGAAGTCAGGAGTATCTTTGTTCGGAGCGTAAATATTAATTAGCTTCACTTTTAGCTTTTTGTTTATTAAAATATTTAGCCAAATAATTTTCCATTCATTGTCTATGAAGTGTTCAACTACCTCATATTCAAAATTAGATTTAATAAGTATTGCTACTCCATTTGAGTTTGTCTTTGTCCCACTTAAAAAGCAATCGCCCTTCCAAAGGTTTTTTATTGTGCTTAGATCGTTTTTAGTCCAATAGGTTTCTTGTAAACATAAGATATTGCCGCCTAACGAATCTAGATAGTTTATCACATCGGCTCGTTTTTTTAGGTCTCTTAATCCTTGACAGTTTGCAGACAACACTTTTATATGACTACCTATTTTCCCATCCATTTTTAATGCATTTCTCTCTCCATCCACACTGTGTCCTTGTTTCACTACTAATTCTTAGGGTAGTTTCCCTTCTCATTAAGTAACTATTTTGATAAATTACATAATGTGACTTGCTAGGATTTTTTGTTATAATCAACAAATGGTACTTGAAAACTCCTAATATTATACAAAGCAGAAAAAACCTAATTGAACATAGATAAAAAAGATGCCGAATGTAACCACGATTTAAAGCATAAGTATTGTACATTACTGCTTTAAATTATGTAAAGCTTCTCTTAACAATACGAGATATAAAAATAAAGTTTTTGAAGGTTACTCCCATATACAAGTACTGGCAGTATTTCATGCTTACTTACAACAATTCACAACTGTTATTTACTAACATGTACAAATTACTAAGCCACCATGTTAAGCCATGGCCATTTTGTCAACTTGAGTCACATACTGCTCTTTTGAATTAAAGCCTCATTACTCCTCACCAAAGATGCTTTCTCCTACTTTTCTGAAATTGGAATACATCACTTAGTTATCACAAGAGTTTGTGGTCATTTCCAGATTGTATGGATACTTTTTAATTACATTAAATGCTACATCGCTTATGTAGCGTCCTCTTATAAAAACCTGTTTGCTGCTTTAATATCTCAATAAACCTGGTTAAGTTACCGTATATCAATATTTTAACTTTCATTTCATCACCTAACATATAAACATTTCACAGAACATACTTTGACTGTATTTAAATCCTGTACGAATATTTTTAATTACTATGACATTTAAGCATTGTTTCCCTCACTATTTCCCACCAATGGGGGGACTGCCCTGGTGTAAGAGATAGTTCAGGATTGTTTGCTTTGACAGACATTACATGTATATTATTTACATAAACCATTATTTCTCAAAAAACATTTTACTTATAAGTAAACTTTTAATGCAGTTGTGTATTATTTTATGGTTCAAGTAACATAATCAGTTGATTTAAATCTGTAAACTAACGCCTCCAAAAGCAACAGCTGTAATGCAAGGTAATATCTCAATAAACTGGTAAAATTATATCAATGGTTCAACTTTCATTTCACCACATAATGCCAATAAGATTTAATTATGCTTTTTTTTCTTTTTTTTTTAGTAAAGGAAATGACTCTGCATCACTTTTGACCCATCTTTTAATATATGTAAACCATCAAAATCAAAAACTAAACTGTCCTATTGAGAGATATGAACACTTCACAGAACATACTTTGACTACATTTAGATGACCGTACAAATATTTTTAATTAATATGTCATTCAAGCATGGTTTCCCTCCCCTTTTCCACCAATAGGGGAACTGCCTTGGTGTGAGAGAAAGTTCAAGATTACTTATTTTGACAGATATTACATGTAAATAATTTATGTAAAACAATCATTTCTCTAAACACACTTTACATATAGGTGAACTTTTAATACTGTTGTGCACTCTTTTATGTTTCAGTAACATAATCAGTTGATTTAAACCTGTTATGTAAACCAACGCCTCCAAAGGCAACAGCTTGATGCAATGCAGTATTTCAATAAAACTGGTAAAATTATATCAATTTTCATTTCACCACACAATACTAATAAGATTTAATTATACATATACACATTTTGCATATCAGTAAACATTTAATGTTGTTGTGCTCTCTTTTACGTTACAAGTAACAGAATCAGTTGATTTAACCTGCTAAGTAAACGTAAGTAATCTCTCTACTAACTGTCTTATTAAGAGATATGAACATTTCACAAAGCATAGTTTCACTGTCATTAGACAATTTTTTTAGTTACTATGACAACCAAGCCTGGTTTCCCTCACTGCCTCCCACCAATGGGGGGGACTGCCCTGGTGTAAGAGTCAGTTCAGGATTGTTTGTCTTTACAGATATTACATGTAAACACATTTTGCATATAATTAAATTTTTCAATATTGTGCGGTTTCAAGTAACATAATCACTTGATTTGAATCTATTATGTAGACTAACGCCTCTAAAGGCAACAGCTTTATAATTACATGGTATTACATGACTTCACAGAGGCTGAGACTATCATTCATAGTGCACAGTAGTATTTTAATAAACTTAATAAAAGTATAATGATATTTCAATTGTTATATCACCACTTTTAAACGCTTTATGTTCATATTTTTTCTCGTTTTATTACATACGAAAGCTGACCAAGGAAATATCTCTGCATCACTTTTGACCCATCTTGTGATAAGTGTAAACCATCACTATCAAAATAATTCTCTTTTGGGGATCCTTATTTCATGAGGGGTTTATGGCTATAAACGAAGTACACATTCAATTCTTTACTAATTTTTCTAGAGCCTTATTTACCTCAATGAGGTAGTTCTTGTTCTGCTTAAAATCAAATGGTCTGGGGAGGACAGCTAAAGCCATTATAAATATATTTGGATTCTTCATTTTGACAACTTCCAATAGTTGTTTGTAGTGTTCAACTATTCTGTCTACAGGAGTTGTTGTATGATGTGGCAAAGTTATTTCTTTGCTTTTATTTTCCAATTTTGATTTTTTGTACCATTGCCATATTGATTTGGGGGTTAGGTCATTCGTTCCTACCAGTAGCAGAACTATCTTGTATTTTTCAAGGGGAATGTTTGGTATTCTTTCTTTAATTTTCGATATTGTTGCCCCTGGGATTGACAATGATAAGGCTCTTGATAAATGACGAAAATTTTTGCCTATTGAGTCAGTGATGAAGATTCCTTCCTTTTCTGCAAACTCTGTTTCTCTCAAATCTAGAAAAAAAAATAGAAGTAAGGTTTACACCAAAAAGATAAACTTTAAATGGATTTACCGCAATGTTGGTATCAGGTATTAATATATATACCGAATCCAATCATATTTTGCCTTCTGTGTCAATTGTTGCTAAGTATTGGGTCATTAATATTCTTCGGAGATACTTCCAAACTTTTTCACAAGTTTTATTAATTTTCCGAAGCATAATCAGGTATGATGTTTTGGCTTCAGTGGAATTGAGAGTTGACAAAGAATGATTGGAGATCAATTTATTGCTCAAGTTTGCATTTTATTTGAACTGGAAGATAGAATGGTAGCATATATTAATACTGTGTTTCAATATTGATATTGTAGTCTACATTAATGATATCGGTATAGTTTACATGGGTTGATAAATTATTCAGTATCAATAAACAATACCAGGACTAATTTACGGTAAGTTAACATAACGATTTGATTACACAGCAACATGTTGTTAATTTCTTTGTATATTTGCATATCCAAGGTAACCAATAGTAATAGTGCAAGGCTCAAACTGTATAATTACAATGTTGGCTTCATACCCTACTATATTGATATCAGTATAATTACCATGGATAGATTAATACTTCGGAATCAATGAAATGTACCCGCACTAATTTTAGGTATATTGAGATGGAGACTTGATTACATTGCAACAAACTATTAATTATTTCATTGTATATTTGCTTACCCAAGGTAAGTAATAGAAAAGGTATCACGCATAGCCTGTATGATTATTGAAGTAATATTACCCTCAATTTAAAATCTTCCTTTACTCCAGATATCACTATATTAATTTATACATGGTAATGGATATTATTCTGTTAATTTATACAGACAACAGAAAATTAAATGGTTATTTCCCATGCACGACACAGTAAGCAAATGCTTATGGAATATTTCCCCAACATTATGACAGGCGTGCTATATTAAACAGGACACAGTGGCTTAAATTATTAGTACATTTCCCAATGTTATGGTATATGGTATATTATTTTACTTAATAACATTTTTTCTCACATTTTCTAAAATATTTCCCATAATGTTGCCTTTTGTGGGCCACTTTGCTGGTTCCCAGGCATCTGGGTGGTCAAATGCCATGCCGATCCCAAAAACATGATCATATGGATTGGCCTCTGCAATTCTCTTTTGACCTGTATTTTTAAGCATTTCTAAGGCGTGTTTATTTTGCTCAAACTTTGCTTGGATACCAGGTTGGATCAGTTCATGGATTTGATTGTGCCATGTTTCTAGTTTGAAGTTTGCTACCTTTTTCCCCAGTTTTTTCTGGAGTTTTGGGTTTTTTCGTCCATAATAACTTTCACACTTTCTAGATCACCAAATAATTTTGCTTTAGCACACATTATGAATTGTTCTCCGCAATTATAGGTTACACTTTCAAATGTAAAAGTCGACAGATAGTGGTTAGAGAAGGGGGAGTTTTTTGTGAAGAACAGCACAACCTTCCCTTTTGTTGGCGTCCACACTTTTTCAGGGTTTAACGGGGTAGGTAGCTCTTCTAGGTTGTGTTGGTTGTAGAATTTTCCATTGATTTCAATGCCGCCCCACTTGTACCTTGATTTTACTGGATTATCAGTTGAATTCAAGCTTCTTGATTGTTTCAGGATCGGCCAAAGCTCTTTTCTGTGTTTCGCCTATTCAGCTGGTAAGTCCTCCTGGGTAGTCAGGTTGCATGAATGAAGTTTGTGCTTATTATTCCACACATGATTCCTTATTGACAATGAACTGAAGGCAACTAAAACTGGTCTTGACTGTTTAGTGTGTTTTTGTGGGAGGCGATAGATAGTGTCAATATCTGTCTTGACAACTGCGATTGAACATCTGTTCAATGACTCTGTAACATACTGGCTTAGATTGTCTGTTGTTATTATCTCCCGCTGGCCGATAGGCCCGGTACGGGAGATTATAAAATGCCCTGTGTCCGTGCGTGCGTCCGTTTGTCATGTTTTTACAAAAGCCTTTCTATCTCTTAAAATATTATAGCTAGAGCTTCCAAATTTGCAGGATAAATTCATCATTGGAAAAACTTGCCTGGGAATCTTTTTCGGCTGATTCGGAAAAACAAGATAGGCGCCATGGGTGTTAACAAGATGGCTGCCATGGTTTTTTTTTCAGGTGTTCTGCCATGGGTTTTTTTTTTCGTTCATTTAGATGGCTGCCATAAGTGTGTAGTTGCACTTTTATACAGCCTAAAAATAGCCTGCTTGGTATTTTTCAGACTTGGTCCATAGCTAAGTGAGTAATAGCAATGGTGGCTACTTTCAGTAAAGTGCTCATAACTCCAAAACGACTGCATTTAGAGCATTTCTGTAAAATATGTTGTTCAGCTACTTTCTCCATGCCTACAAGATGGTACCATTTTTAGGGGTCTATCTTGATAGCTAAGTGAGTAATAGCTATTTTCTGTTTTTAACAATGACCAAAATGAGTAAGTTGCTTTTATCTTTGTAACTGTTACTTACAATATTGGTCTCAAATATGTTGTTGAACAACGAAGTGAGTAATAGCAATGGTGGCTACTTTCAGTAAAGTGCTCATAACTCCAAAATGACTGCATTTAGAGCATTTCTGTAAAATATGTTGTTCAGCTACTTTCTCCATGCCTACAAGATGGTACCATTTTTAGGGGTCTATCTTGATAGCTAAGTGAGTAATAGCTATTTTCTGTTTTTAACAATGACCAAAATGAGTAAGTTGCTTTTATCTTTGTAACTGTTACTTACAATATTGGTCTCAAATATGTTGTTGAACAACTAAGTGAGTAATAGCAATGGTGGCTACTTTCAGTAAAGTGCTCATAACTCCAAAACAACTGCATTTAGAGCATTTCTGTAAAATATGTTGTTCAGCTACTTTCTCCATGCCTACAAGATGGTACCATTTTTAGGGGTCTATCTTAATAGCTAAGTGAGTAATAGCTATTTTCTGTTTTTAACAATGACCAAAATGAGTAAGTTGCTTTTATCTTTGTAACTGTTACTTACAATATTGGTCTCAAATATGTTGTTGAACAACTCCTTCATGTACTATATCATGGTGAGGTTTCCAAGGTGTAGCACCATAGCTAGCTGAGTAATAGCTACACTAAGTTTAACATTTGACCATTCAGCGAGTCACTTATAACTCAAAAACTATTGAATATAGAGGATTTTTGTCAAATATGTTGTTTATCTACTTTTTCATGTACTGTGTCGTGGTGAATTTTCAGAGCTGTAAGTCCATAGCTAACTGAGTAATAGCTACTTTTAAATTTCTTAATTTCAACATTGAATAAATCACTTATACCTCCAAAACTATTGAATTTAGGGAATTATTGTCAAATATGTAATTGGTTACTTTTTAATGTTCTGTGTCGTGGGCTAACTGAGTAATGGCTACTTTAAATTTCAACAAGAGTAAATCACTTATAACTCCAAAACTATTAAATTTAGAGAATTATTGTCAAATATGTTGTTCACTTACTATTTGATGTACTGTGTCATGGGAAATTTTCACAGCTGTATCTCCATAGCTACCTGAGTAATAGCTACTTTGAGGGTTTCCATTGAGTAAATCACCTTTAACAGCAAAACTGTTGAATTTAGAGGATTTTTTTCAAATATGTTCTTCACCTACTTTTTGATGTACTATGAAATGGCAAATTTTGAGAGCTGTAGGTCCATAGCTAACCGAGTAATAGCTACTTTAATGGTTCTCCATTGAGTAAATCACTTATAACAGCAAAACTGTTGAATTTAAAGGATTTCTCTCAGATATGTTGTTTAGCTACTTTTTTATGTACTGTGTAATGCAAATTTTGAGACCTGTAAGTCCATAACTAACTGAGTAATAGCTACTTTGATGGTTCTCCATTGAGTAAATCACTTATAACAGCAAAACTATTAAATTTACAGGATTTTTGTCAAATATGGTGTTCATGTACTTTTTAATGTTCTGTATCATGGCAAATTTTCAGAGCTGTAGGTCCATAGCTAACTGAGTAATAGCTACTTTCATGGTTTTCCATTGAGTAAATCGCTTATCACAGCAAAACTGTTGAATTTAAAGGATTTTTGTCAAATATGTTGTTCACCTACTTTTTGATGTATTGTGTAATGGCAAATTTTGAGACCTGTAGGTCCATAGCTAACTGAGTAATAGCTACTTTGATTTTTGCGGAAAATGAAAAAGTCTTAATATCTCGAAAACTGTAACAGATAGAGCGATTTTGAGTGAATTTTTTACCTGCAGGGTAGTACATGAGTATACTATGCAAAAGGGAAAAAAATTCAATTTTCGTCACTTTTTGCGGCTATCTTGGATTTTTAGCAGAAAATAAGCATTGAAAATATCTTCGAAATGGTAACAGACAGAGCGATTTCGAGCGAATTTTTGACCCACAGGGTAGTACAACAGTATTCTGTGCCTAGGGGGAAAATGTCATCTTGGATTTTAGCGGAAAATGAAAAATTGGGAATATCTCGGAAAAGGTATTTCCTCCCCTTTAATGCTCGGCGGGAGATGCACACCGCGGCAGTGGTCTTGTTATCTATGTTGTGCATTACTGACACTGTCTTTTTAGACTAACTGCTCTTTAATTTATATCATCAAACAAAGTCAATTAAATCTTACCCAGTGAGCAACATTCCTCCATATTGTGCTTTATTATGTATATACTGTCCTTGGTCCACACTGACAGTTAATGTTGGTATTATTGCTGATTGCGCTGTTGAGGAGTATATGTTTTAAAGGGCCATTTTCTTTTGTCTAATCATATAAATAGTACAAAAACACTTAATGTTTCCTTAATTCATCACACAAAAGTTGTTTACATTGTTATTAGGCCATATTTTTGAAGATTTCTATCTCGATCGTCTAACGAGAAAACGAAAACACGTGCGTTACTGTCGGTGCACACTAAAAGACCCAGCCAACTTAAAAGTTCTTATAACTCGCTTATTATTGGTCCTAGAGGTTTGGGATGGTAAACCAACCTATAGGAAATCATGAACTGGGAATCTTCTGGTGTGGTCGGATTTGACCTTGGTCCCCTTCTTCAAGGTCAAACGAGGATAGACAAACTTAAAAGTGCTTATAACTCGCTTATTATTGGTCCTAGAGTTTTGGGATGCCAAAGCAACTTATAGGAAATCATGGGATAGCCAAACTTAAAAGTGCTTATATCTCGATTATTATTGGTCCTAGAGGTTTGGGATGGTAAACCAACCTATAGGAAATCATGAACTGGGAATCTTTTGGTGTGGTCGGATTTGACCTTTGGCCCCTCCTTCAAGGTCATACGAGGATAGCCAAAGTTAAAAGTGCTTATAACTTGCTTATTATTGGTCCTAGAGGTTTGCAATGTGAAACGAACTCATAGGAAATCATGGGCTGGGATTCTTCTGATGTGGTCAGATTTGACCTTGAGCTCCTCCTTCAAGATCAAACAAGGACAGCCAAACTTAAAAGTGTTTATAACTCGTTCATTATTGATCCTAGAGGTATGCAATGTGAAACCAACTTGCAGGATATTGTGGGCTGGGAATTTTCTGATGTCAGATTTGACCTTTGGCCCCTCCTTCAAGGTCAAACGATGGTTCACTGGCTTTGGTGAGTTGTCTTTCTGCTGGATACAGATTTGCATCGGTTCTCCAATGCGTAGGTCTAGTTTTTTTATCGTTTTACCTCTTGTGAGATTTTATTTCCTACAATGTTGCCTCTGAAAACAGGGTTCAGGTTTCCTTACAGTTTATTTAGAATTTAGACGGGTAGTTTTGTGGGCAGAGGGAACCAGTACATACTGTTGGTCAAGGTTCTGCACTGTAAACTGCCAACCATTGGTAAGCAACTACCAACTTTCCTGTATAAGGTCCAGGGTTTGAACTTCTAGTCTCAGAGGTGAGAGGCAAGTGTGTTACCACTGTGCCCCCCTCACAGGGCATATAATAGGGAGACTTAAAAGTGGTAATTGAATTCAAATTCAATTAGACAAATGGTCAAAAAGCATTACAATAATTGTGGTTTTGATAACCACATTCCACAAATACTTAATAGTTAATATTACTGTGGATAAATTTACATTTCCTTATTGTAACCTCTTAAGAACAAAATCTATATATTATTGATCACTAAAATGCCAACATAAAAAGGTACACCAGATATATATGACTCTCAGGGATAGTTTGTTGCTAATTGTATCCACTGGAGGCATCCGGTGGATACTTTGCTTTAGCGTTCTACACCGCCACCACGTGTGGAGAGATTTTCGGCGTTAACGCTCTCAGGAGAAAACTACATCAGCTAAGTTCACCAAATTTGCAGGATATCTTCATTGGGAGGTAATCTTCTCTAGGACTGAAATTAGCCTCATTCTGAAAACAAGATGGCCGCCGCAGGCATTTCTTTGAAAATTATCTACTTTTTTCTAATGGCTGGCTCTCACAGGTAGAAGGTTGAATCTCTTCATAGGTGATTATGTATAACAGATATACATGTCCTCTACAACCTTGCAGACATTTGACCTTGAAGCTCTTAATTCAAGGTCATCCACAGAGTGCCAAAGTACCACATGTAGCTGACTTTAAAAGTGCCTATATCTCCCTTATTATTGGTCTTGCAGTGTGAAACCAGCCTATAGGAAATCATGGGTTGGGAATCTTCTGATGTGGTCAGATTTGACCTTGGACCCCTCCTTCAAGGTCAAACGAGTATACCCAAACTTAAAAGTGCTTATAGCTCGCTTATTATTAACTCTAGAGGTTTGCAATGTGAAATCAACTTATAGGAAATTATGGGCTGGGAATCTTTTGATGTGGTCAGATTTGACCTTGCACCCCTCCTTCAAGGTCAAACGAGGATAGCCAAACTTAAAAGTGCTTATAATTCGCTTATTATTGGTCCTAGAGGCTTGCAATGTGAAACCAGCCTATAGGAAATCATGGGCTGGGAATCTTCTGATGTGTTCAGATATGACCTTGGACCCCTCCTTCAAGGTCAAATGAGTATACCCAAACATAAAAGTGCTTATAGCTCATTTATTATTGGTCCTAGAGGTTTGCAATGTGAAACCAACTTATAGGAAATCATGGACTGGGAATCTTGTGATGTATTCAGATTTGATCTTGAACCCCTCCGTCAAGGTCAAACAAGGATAGCAAACTTAAAAGTGCTTATAACTCTCTTATTATTTATCTTACAGGCTTGCAATGTGAAACCAACTTGTAGGAAATCATGTGCTGGGAATCTTCTGATGTGGTCAGATTTGACCTTGAGCCCCTCCTTCAAGGTCAGACGAGGACAGCCAAACTTAAAAGTGCTTATAACTTGCTTATTATTGGTCCTAGAGGTTTGCAATGTGAAACCAACTTATAAGATATCATGGGCTAGGAATCTTCTAATGTTGTCAGATTTGACCATTGGCCCCACTTTCAAGGTCAAACAATGGTTCTTTGGCTTTGGTGAGTTGTCTTTCAGGTGGATACAAATTTGCATTGGTTCTCCAATGCGTAGGACTAGGCAATCTAATTGTGGTCATAACAACCGTATTTTGTGTGAACCATTGTTTGTGAAAACATTGAGACAACTAATACTGTCACAGTTTCGTGGTATCATTTAAAGGACAATGTGTTTTTGCACATATGATTGTCATGAGCAGTCTCATAGTCGTAGCTTACGAGTGTATGGATGAAGTATGACAGGTTTTTCTCATTAACAAGATAAGTGAAGAAGAATTAAGGCCTGAACACACCAAACTTGTGCAATCCCATATGATATGCCCAGATGTAAGGCCTGTTTTATTGCACTAAAATAACTTACCATGTGGAACTGATGTTATCTCAGGAGGCTGCAAGGGATCCGGCTAACGTCCAAGAAAAATAGACGTTTAGTGTTAACCGAATCCCAGTATTGTAGGTGAACCCCATAGTGTACTTCCGTTGTAAACTCCTTCTTTTCTCGTTGGGCTAGTGACTAGGAAGCGTTTATTTTCACTCACATATTTTACTGGTTTTTACCCCACAGCCCTTAAGCGCTGTCGGGGTATTGTTTTCACCCATGGTGTCCGGATGGGCGGGCGGCGGGAAATAGTTTGTCCGGGCTGTATCTCAGAAACCGTAAGGTGTAGGAAGTTGATACTTGGCAGGGACATTGGTTGGGGGTTGTAGGTGTGCAACGTCATGGTCTGACCTTGATTTGACCTTATACCTTGCCGTAGTGACCTTGAGTTTGAAAATCTTGTCCGGGCTATATCTCGGCAAGCATAAGGTGTAGGAAGTTGATACTTGGCAGGGACATTAGTTAGGCTTGTAGGTGTGCAACGTCATGGTCTGACCTTGATTTGACCTTTGACCTTGCCGTAGTGACCTTGACCTATAAAATCTTCTCCAGGCTATATCTCGGCAACCGTAAGGTGTAGGAAGTTGATACATGGCAGGGTGTAGGAAGTTGATACATGGCAGGGACATTAGTTAGGGGTTGTAGGTGTGCAACGTCATGGTCTGACCTTGATTTGACCTTTGACCTTGCCGTAGTGACCTTGACCTGTAAAATCTTGTCCGGGCTATATCTCGGAAACCGTAAAGTGTAGGAAGTTGATACTTGGTAGGGACATTGGTTAGGGGGTGTAGGTGTGCTACGTCATAGTGTGGCCTTGATTTGACCTTTGACCTTGCTGTAGTGAACTTGACTTATAAAATCTTGTCCAGGCTATATCTCAGAGACTGTAAGGTGTAGGAAGTTTATACTTGGTAGGGACATTGGTTGAGGCTTTTAGGTGTGCCACCGCATGGTGTGACACTGATTGACCTTTGACCTTGCTGTATTGACCTTTAAAATCTTGTTGCACCTTTGGGTCTGTCTGTTGATGCAGATAAAGCACTGTTAAAGTCATATTAGAATTCATTAAGAATTTCCTTTTGCAAGTTCCCACTGTAACAGATGGAATTTCATCAAGTGAGCCACAGGCATTTCTCCAACACCACACATAAGCATTCATTGAATGTATTGCCACTTCTGTATGCATAGGTAATATTAAAAACATCCAAACCATAATTCGGCCATTTTTGGTTTACTGATAAGTGCTCTCATTTCATTATTGTATTGTTTTGTTTTAATACTTCATTTTTATATACATTTATTTTCCTTAGATATTATTTTCTTTACTTAAGCATTATTTGGACCTTAATATAACTGACACTGCTCTGAAAGTATCTTGAACTTTGTACTGTTATACTACTTCTGTATCTCATGGTGTTGAAAAATATTTCCCCAGGCTCTGGGGTACGGGCATCTCTGATGCTATTTTCTCTATATGTATTGTTAAGTGTCCCGCGTATCCGCCGGCTCTGCCAGTTTGCCTACCTATAGCGTCTTTATTAGTGGATGGAATTTCTTCACACTTGGCACATATATTTAGTAGCCCTGGGAAAATTTTCTGAATTTGGTACCATGACATTTCAACCAGTCAGAGAAGTCACATGACCAAAAACAGGATTTTGCTTGTCCGGATGATAACTTAATTCACCTGAAATTTGATATATGGATACATGGCATAAAGATCTGCAAATGATTAGATTTTGGTAGACTTCCATTCAAAAATAGCTAATTAATTAAGCATTAAAATTTTTAATAATGAGGAAAATACAAATCCCTTAATAACTTCTAAACCGTGAGAGATAGAGCGATATCGACGAAATTTTTGACACACAGGGTATCTCTGCTAAGTACTCTGCTCAATTCCAAAAAAATTTCCTCTCTCCAAAAATAGCGGCCATTTTGAATTTTGTAATTTTTGACAAAATGGCAAAAATTTAAAGGTCTGCACTCTGTTTTGTGGGAACACAATGCACTCATGTAGTGTTCATCACAAATAATTCACAAATAATTCAGAATTCTCCGATTAATGGGAACACAAAGCACTCATGTAGTGTTTATCACAAATAATTCACATATAACTCAGAATTAATTAATTCATAATGTGCTTATATATTTGTTACAGGTAAACATTATAAAATTGCACAACACAAAAATGCTTGTATCTCCTAAACCATGCGAGATAGAGCAATTTCAACGAAATTTTTGAGCCACAAGGTATCTAAGCGAGACACTCTGCCCAAATTTCAAAATTTTTTCCTCTTTCCAAAAATGGCAGCCATTTTCAATTTTCGAATTTTTGACAAAAATGGTAAAACTTAAAATTGCTTGTAATCTCCTAAACCATTTTAAATTTTCCAATTTTTTTTTTCGATATAATTTCAGATCGACAGGGTATCTAGGCAAGATCTTCTGTCTATTATAAGCAGCCAACACCATCTTTCTTTTGGGACGCTTTGTTTTTGCCATGCGAAAACAATCGCTTTGCTTCACTAGTGATCCTCTAGTTGGATGTTTTTATTCTGCCATTTGCTTTATTAATTGTCATAGCATATTCTGTAATGTTTTGAAGTTTGCAGGATACATATTTTTTCATTTATTTGTGTTGTGAAAGTTCTGACTCGGATTGTTTGGACAATGTTGCTGTAAAATGTCCTCCCACCAAGAAAACACAACTAAACCCAGGTCATTAAAGAATCACCATTTTTGTTTACCTTATGATCTGCACAATTATTGTCCATCTTGTAGAGAAGCTGGCAAGGGTGATGACCCTTGCGTCACAAATGAAAAACCCTGCAATATTTGCAGTTCATTCTTTGATGAGCAGCTTCTAAAGAGAAAGAATATACACAGATATGTTCGAAAACAAAAGGTGGTTAACACTTGAAAAGATACACTGGATTTGTTTGGGGATGATGTGGAGGTGTTCTCAGGCTCACATGCAGATTTAGAAGACACCGCAGAGCAATTAAATTCATCTCCACGCCCCCAACCCTTACGTTTTGATAAGTCATCAATAAAAACTCCAAGAACTGTCCCACCTACTCCAGGCATGGCTTTACAAAATAGAATAGAAAGCAAGTTAGAAAAAATCCTGGGTGCGAATCTTAATATCCAACTTCAACAACAAATGGGGGTGTTCCAGGCTTCCATGCTTGAGGCTATGCAGTCTCTCAGAGACAAATTTAAAACTTCAAAAAAATCCTCAGAAGCAGGGTGGATCAGATCTCCGCTTCAGATCCAAAGCCTGGAACAAGCAAACAAAATGATGACTTGCCATCCAACCCAAACACAAAACCGAACACTCAACAACCGAACATCCAAGCATCCCAACACACACATGAACCCATGGAGACGGAATTCTGTGGTCCTTCTCTTCCTTCTCAGTTCGGACAGAGTGTTCAGTCCATAATGGATCAGGTCACACTTCTGAACAGTCAGAACCACCCAAACAGGTGTGTTCGTTGAAAGCAAAAAAGCACTCGGACAAAAGGAAACATAAAGTTCAGGCAAAGTATATTTCGTAGTCATCTTTTTTAGAGGAATCCGAGTCTTCTGTACAAATTAAAAAGTCTTCTCAGCCCAAGAGGGCTCCCTCAAGACAGCAAGACAAACGGCAAACAGATCCAGACCCTGTTAGACATGTCTGACTTCCCCTCACAGTATCCAGTGGAAATTGAAACCTTTAGGCATATTTTGAAGCTCCCTGACCCCAGGGACACTATGCCTTGGTCCTCTACTACTGTCTTTGGACTGGACGATGAAAATGACAAACAGGATCTCAGGCCAAGAGGCCTGTCAGCTATTCTCCCTCTAAGCTCTTATGTCAAAGATGCATTTTAGAAATTTAAACAGGACTTACAGGCCTGAAATTTATCTGAGGTTTTGCCAAGATCTGTATTTCTCCAAAACCCTCTGGGGCCCGTATGGGCAAGGTTCCCCTACAAGTTCTTAAAGAACTTGAACACCAGGCAAGGCAGAATCTCTGCACCATTAACTTTGCAGCTACCTTTGCTAAGACTGCTTCTGTTTGTAACTCCACCATGGAGAAGTGCCAGGACAGTCTTAAGTCTACTTTTAAGAAGGTTAAAAGCCAAATTCAACAGGGTGCCAATCCTGAAAAGGCTGCCAGACGTGGCTATGAATATGCCCGTGACTACTTTGAGGTTCTGAATAAGAGGATTCTTTTACAGCAGAGAGCTCAAGCCTGCCTAAGTAAGTCCTTAGCCCATATTCTCCAGACGGAGTTGTACACCATGCGTAACACCGGCCTGCTAAGATGCGAGGCTGAGATGACCCTTCTTGAACCTCATCTAGGGTATTCGAGACTCCAGGAAGTTAGGAGCTCTCCCTTTTGTCCTGCTCCTTTGTTCAAGTCTCAATTAGTTAAGGATGGAGAAGAGTTCCTCCTTTAAAAAGGCACCCCTAAAGATTCTCAGGGTTTTAGACCGTATCAAAACAAGCCCTTTCGTGGTCCCCACAATAAGAAAAGATGCTCCTACAGATAACGTCTCTGTGGGGGACAATCCACTCCAAGTGGTAACCAGTCGTTTTCCTCAGGTAGGGGGAAATCGAATAACAGAGGCTTCAGAGGTTGTTTTCGACCTCACATAAGGGGAAGGGGGTGTGGAAACCCCTCCTCCCAATGACTCCTTAAAAGCCTCCCTTAGTCCACCAGTAGGAGGTTGCCTCCATTCTAAAACAGAAGAGACTGGCAAACAAACAAATGTTCAAACAACATGTTAAATATTATCATCAATAGTTATGTTCTACCATTCATCTCAAAACCAAAACTAGCCAGAGTTCGCCTGATTCACTCAGGATACAAGGCACTTCAAAAAGATCAAGCGCAAGTGAACA
Source organism: Sabellastarte sp. h YS-2021 (assembly GCA_964017235.1). Taxonomy (NCBI): domain Eukaryota; kingdom Metazoa; phylum Annelida; class Polychaeta; order Sabellida; family Sabellidae; genus Sabellastarte; species Sabellastarte sp. h YS-2021. The sequence continues at coordinate 74,556,464 of OZ024928.1, read as the reverse complement.
CTCAGATCATGGTGGATCTGATACAGTCCTTAGGGTGGAAAATAAATCAGGAGAAATACAAACTCAAACTGACTCAGGTGTTTTCGTTCGTGGGCTATGAATACCACCTAGATTCAGCCCTTGTAAAACCCATTCAAGAGAGAAAGTTCAATCTTCAGGATTTGATCCTACGCTTAAAGTCAAAACATGTTTTGACTGTAACATGTTTGATGTCGCTAATTTGGTTACTCGCCTCAACAGAGAAGATGGTCCCGGATGGCACCTTCACATGAGGCCCTTCCAGTTTCACCTCAAGGAGCACTGGAGATTTCCTCAGTCATTGGACAACCTCCTTCCTTCTTAGAGTGGTTGCAAAATCCTTCAAACGTGATGAAGGCAGACTTCACCCCAAAGACCACAGTATCCAAATCTTTACAGACGCCTCAAATGAAGGCTAGGGCGCTCACTTAGAGCAAGTCTCTACCAAAGGTCTGTGGAGACACAGGGAAAAAGGCTAGCCATAAAGGTTCTAGAGATGAAGGGGGTATCTCTGTCTCTGAAAAGGTTCAAGGACCAGTGCCAAAATCAAACAGTGTTGGTTGCTACAGACAACTCAACAGTAGTAGTCTAAAAAAACAAATAAGGAGAAACCCACTCGGCGGAGATGTGTGCTCTTCTGTGGAAAATCATGACCTGGTGCCATCATTACCAGATAACTCTAAGAGCCAGGCACATTCCAGGTTGCCTGAATGTGATGACCGAACTTCTGTCCAGGTCCAACTAGGTCCAATCAACAGAATGGTCACTGCATCCACACGTGTTCAAACAGACCTGTCAAAATTGGTTCACTCCTCATGCAGATCTATTTGCCACTCATCTGAACCACAAAGTTCCATTGTCCAGTCCCAGTCCCAAACCAACATGCTTGAGACATGGATTCTCTGAACATAAGCTGGTCAAGGCTCACTGCTTATGCTTACTCTCCCATGGCTCTCCTTCACAAGGTGATCTAAAAATCAGGCAATGCAACTGCCTGATCTACGACTCTTCTCAAACAGTCCTACAATTATGTGTTTCACAGCAATCATCAACATGTCAACCTCTGGTATCTAGGACTGGACAGCTTCAAGAATAAGGCTTCTCTGTGGAAGTGGCAGAGAGAATTGCTGCCCCTCAAAGGTCATCAACAAGGACCATCTACAAGTTAAAGTGGGGCCTTTATGAGAAATGGTTTAGAGAAAATTTGGTGGATTTCTCCACTCCCTCTGTAAAACAGATCTCAGACTTTTTCATGTATCTGTAGCAAGATCTAAACAGGCGCCCTTCGACGATTGATGGTTATAGAATGGCCATTGTTGACACCTTGGGCCCAGTGGGTTTCCATCTTTCTCAAAGCTCTGACCTTAACAGGTTACTTTCTACCTTTCATAGGGATCGTCCCAAAAGTTTAAGAAATCTCCTCAAGTTTAACCTTTTTGATGTTCTTAATGAGCTCACTAAAGCACCCTTTGAGCCTATGAAAGACACAGACCTCAAACATCTTACACTTAAAACTGCTTTCTTGCCAGTTTTGGCCTCCAGCAAGCATCGTAGTGAAATTCATGCCATTGTTGCAAACAAAGTATCTAATCTAGGCCAATGGGACAAGGTAACCTTGTTCCCCTCTTCAGACTTCATAGCCAAAAACTAACTGGCATGAGAAGGTTGACCCCGTAGTGTACTTCTGTTGTAATCTCCTTCTTTTCTCGTTGTAAATTTAGACCGTACCCCCGCAGCTGTAGTAAAGCTAGCAGGAAGGCCGGGTGGGACTCTCTTCAGTTCTACATGGTAAGCTTGTGGCGTATAAAAGCTACATTTAAGTAATTAAGATCTTCAATTTAAACTGGAGAAAATTGTGAAAGAAAAATTCCAAAACTGGACAAGAGATAAAAAATAGCCAGCCTCGGCAGGCAAGAACCCCAGCCCGCAGGTACAGCTGAATGGCCAACAACATTGAGATTTGGGAAAATCTTAGGAACAACTTCTGTTGTAAGAAGTATAGAGAACTCACAAGATGTTTTACAAAAGATTCACAGGCCATTAGTTCTTACAAGTAGTTTTCATATTTTGAAGCCAAAGAAACAATTATAAGGGAGATATAAGGCCTTTTTGATATGATGACCCTCCTATTTGCCATTAAAGATTGATATGGTGGCCATTTTGTTTCCAAAACAAGGACACAATTATTCTCAGGCAAGCCCTCCTATCCATTTGCATTTTGTGCAAATCTGATGAAGCTAGCTGCAGTATTTTAGGTTACAGAAAACATTAAAGATTTTAGAACAAACTTTAAGACCCAAAAATTTTAAAAGTGTTGCCATGGCAACAGTTGCCACTGGATACCCCCCCCCAAAGCCTAATCAGCTGTAGATCCTCTTGGGTAAACATATCCTGAAAATTTGGTGAAAATCCATGCATGGGTTTAGGCTATGGAACACTGACAAAGTTTAAGACCTGAAAATCTTAAAAGTGTTGCAATGGCAACAGATATTACTGGATACCCCCCAAAACCTAATCAGCTCTAGATCCACTTGGGGTAAACATATCGTGAAAATTTGGTGAAAATCCATTTTATTGCGAAAAATACACTTACCATTTCCTGACCATTGCTATATGTTGGTGCCATCCAACTCACTGGCCAACGTTGAGAAACGTTTTAAGAAGCCTTAAGAGGCCAGTGAGTGAGTGTGAACTAGCATGTCCCCCTAGTGGTCATGTGACCACGCTAGTAAACAACCTTCATTATTTTTGTTGGCCATCCTAGAGTGTGGATGTGTTATTTTAATTTGGATTTTTATAAAGTTTTTGGAGTTTTTGTGGGAATTTGAGTTCTGTGGTAAGGCATCTGTGTTGACAATGTCTTCTCAGGACGAATTTAAGAGAAAAGGACAGAGAAAAAGACTTTTGTGGCCATTTTTTGGTGGATGTATGACCACTATTTTAAGATGGCGGCATGGATGTATCGTCGTTGGATGAAGACTTTCTTCTTCTCAGAATTCTTCAAAAGGCTCGTGTTTCTTGAGATGAGACAAGTTATTTTATTTTTCACTTGATTGAAGATTTACAACTTTTTAACACTGAAACTGTTGGCAGTCATACTAGCTCCGACAGGGACAGTTTACATGTTGCTAGGCGACAAATGGAGGCAACCTGAAGAGAGGAGACAATTCGATTGTCATAAAGCTATTCTCACGTCGGGTTCTAAAAGCCAGGCGTTTGTGGTAGTCAACATCTCACCGCGACAATCTCACTCGAATGGGTGTCCGGTGGGATTCCCCGGTGAGAGCAGACATCTTAGTTTCTCATTGGTTGCTGCATCGTGGACAAGTTCCGGATGCAGAAGCGATCATCCACAGCTTCTAATTCTTCCGTCAGGTTCAGTCGGAACTTTTCACGGAGGAAAATACCTGCATGACGTCATTCTAACACAATCGAGTTTCCATACCTCCCCAAAGGTCCGGAATCGGGTTTCAGATTCCCGGAGCTGTGTTTCATCTCACAGATTAGCTTTTCTTTCTGTGGGTTATGCAGGTTTTTCTGCTGGAAACCGGCACCGGTGCATAAGATCTATATGTACCCATTGTCAGATTTTGTTCAAGAATACAGGTTCTCAGTGTTTCTTGCAGCTTAATCATGTCAATCTTGGAATTTAATAATGTGGAGTTATCTAGCAGTACCTCTGTCAGGAGGTCTTCAAGTATTTAAGGATTAACAGGAATCTCATAGAATATCCAGTACTTCCTTGGACTGTGTGCAGTATTTTCAATTACAGTCTTCAGTGATCCTGGATGTTTTTTGGGCAGTGCATTGACCAGTTCTTCAACTTGTTACTCATCAGAAGTGTTACAAGTCTTATTTTTCTCTATCTTATCTCTTAGATGATTTTGGTAGAATTAAAAGTGCATTTTTCACTCTTAATGAGGTTTTCTCCTGCTGAACTTTTGGTCAGATGTCCAGGAAAACTTCATTTTGTGATCTCGGGTGTATAGTGTTTCTTCTGTCTGGGAAGGAGCAAACTCCTACACATGGCTAGAAAGTGGATTAGTGCCCAGGGCATTTTTCTTCCCATTATGATACTTAATCCTCCAACTCTGTTACAAAACTCTCCTCTGAAGATTTAGAGGGGTTAGGAGTAATCTTTAGGAGTAGTGTTTGTCCACTAGTGCAGATATACTACACCTTACATCTCAACATAGTAAGAGGATAATCTTCAACCATACTTTACCTTTCACAGAGGCAACAGTACCATGAGGGATTGCTTATTCATGTTCCTAAAGCAGTTGTGGACATGTGTTTTAAGAATAAATGAATAAATGCGGGAGACATCAGTTTGCATAAAGCTGTGTATGGAATGATCGACAAAAGGGCGATAACACCAGTGAGATGGTGATATCGCTACAATTTTACACTTTATCGGTTGTGATAAGCTGGGAAGAGATGGCTACCACTAATAGTTGAGGTCAGGTAATAAACCTTTACATGTACCTTAATTTCGCATAGTTGGGATTTTCGCAATTAATTGTTACTAGTAAGTGAATGGGTGTGTCCACTCGTTTCCTTACAGTTGCATTCTTTCGTAGCCGGATTCACGCAATTCTTATCTTCACTTCCCTGTTGATGACAATTCACACCGGTTCACTGCCTGTTTGCTATGTTAGTCCATGGTGAGAATGTGGGATCTATAAGAACGCATCATTCTTTACCAGTATAGACCATTTCATTGCTTGCTCTTGAAAATGGTTTATTTTCGACTTTACTATGGCATCAACGGATACTGAACCTGATGGCTGCAGTAGAAGGCATTGGGTGTCACCAGCTTATAAAAAAAAAAAAAAAAACTTCTTGGCTAATGCACCAGGATTTTTAGTTTGGATTGCAGATTCCACCGTAGGGTACATCTTTACTCATAGCAAAGCATCTTCTCCGGCTAATGGTTTCTAAGGAAGCCATTTCTTTGGTGGTGGTATGGCTTCATAGGAGAAAAACAGTGCCATTGGGTCATTTGTTTATCAGGTAACCCCAAGGCTATCTGCTAATGTACCACAGATACCACACATTATACACAGATAATGTACCAGTTTTTCTGTTCTCAGGTTCTTAGGGATCATCTTCAGTGGTGGAACGACTTTTCAAATTTGCAGGAGCTCCCTTTACTTCATCAGAAGGAGCACAATCTCCTTCTGTTATTAGATGCTTTCTTTAAGGGTTGGGATGCACAATTATGGCATCAAACAGCCAGTGGTCTGCTGTATCATGAGGGGTCAAGACTCCACATTAACAGGGCTACTACCTTTAGAATCATTTGGAGGTCTGATTCGGATTCTGAATCTGTTGATTTCCCCAGATATTTCTTCAGTGGTTTCCTATCTGAACAGGTAGGGAGGTACCCACTTTCAGGAATGTGTTTTCTTATCTGAAGAATCATTCCTTGGACGAATGCCCTGGGTTCAGATTCAGGCAATATCACTTCCCAGGGTATACAAATATTCCAACAAATTCTTTGTTCATGAGAGTCAAGATGATTCAAATTGAATGTGTTTTTGGATGACTTTTGAATCTTCTATTCTGATTCAGGTGTTCAATTAAATCTGTCTTTGATTACAATCACCAATGATGGATTTGTTTTGCAACTAGTTTGAACCACAAGCTTGTCTTTTTCAACTTTTCTTGGGATGGACTGGACAGTTTGTTTGGTCCTGTGACCTTGATTCTTCAGGTGATGCAGGTGAATCATTTGGCTTTTAAGGCTCCTTTGATTTTCAACCTGTAGTCATTCCTGCTTTGAAACCTTCTTTAGATTATGCTTTGGTGCCAGATAAGTTTCTTTGTCCAGTGAGATCCTTGAGAGGTTATCTTGATAAGTCAAAGATCTCAGGAAAGGCAAGAAAATTCTTTTTGTAGCTATTAAGAAGGGCTACTCCAAGATTTAGGTGCAGAATCATCTGGATTGCATCAGAGTGGCTAGGGATGTCTTATTTTTGGGATCTGGTGGATCTGTTCCACAAAGGTTCCTTTTAGGGCTTCCCTTGCAGGTGAGTTCAATCATTCTGCCATTGGTATCCAACAACCTGAATCTTAAGCTTCCAGTGTATGTGTTTCCTTTCTTAGACTGTGGGGCTTGGGGAACAGGTGCATTACTCATTTCTTGGGAGGATCTGGACAGCTTTGTGTTTGTTCCAGTGGTTCTCATTCCTCAGGTGATTCAAGATGATCACCTACAGGTGCACAATCATCATGGTTGCACCAGGATAGCCAAGGATTCTTCAGGTGATTTAGAAGATGCCCACCTTCAGGTGCAGATTCATCATGATTGAATCATGATGGTCATGGTGGATGTTCTTGGTTGTGGGACCTGGTAGATCTATGCACATCTGAGGCTTCTTTGTGGTGAACTTCTCAGATACTACTTTTCTAGATGTAGCAAATTTCCTTAATTATTTCTTTAAGGAAAAGAATCTTAAGCCATCTACTATTGCTGGTTACAGAATAACAATGGTAGATTGCTTTCTTTGAAGGGAAATAAGTCTCTAGAACTCTTCAGCTGTATAGATTGTTGACATATTTCTATAGAGACAATCCAGTAGCCAATAGGTTAAGCCTTCTTTACCTTTTGTCTCTGGTCTTGTTTGGTCTCACCAGACAGTCTTTTGAGCCTTTGGGGAAGATTTCTTGGAGGTTATTAACTTTCAAGACGGTCTTTCTTTTGACTTTGGCATTAGGCAAAGGAAGAAGGGTATTCTCGTTAGCATTGTCTTCCCTTACTTTAAATGAGTATTGCTCACAAGTGGCTCTGGCCTTTTATTAGCCAAGAATCAGTTGGCTTCGGATGGGCCTACTTCAGTTAAGCCGGTCGATATGCCAGCTCTCAATCACTGGGACAGCAGTTTTACTCAAGATAGATCTCTTTGTCTTGTGAGGTTTTGAAATACTTTTACTTGGGACAAAGGATTCAATGAGGAATTTTTATGTCTTGTCTGTGCCTAGTTAGGAAGGCTTTACAGCAGATATTTTCAGGTCAACTATCTTATCTTGCTGTAGGCAGACTATCATTTTGACTGAGGAGAAGTCAAATTCTGACTCTCAACAGCAGCGAGTCAAAGCAAGAATCTTTAGGTTTTAGGATAGTGTTTCTGTATATGAATTTTTAGATGCATGTTACTGGAAACCATAACTTTTTTACCAATTTTCAGTCTCACCTGCTTGGTTTGCTTGTGGTCAGACTTTGATATTGTGTCCTACAGTTTGTTATCTTATAAGTATATGCGTGATACTTATATTGATACTTTAGTATGCATTTGCAGCTGTATGTCTGTCATACTATCTGTTTTTATATTAGGCAGATTTGTTGCCTTCATTCAGACTTGGAATTACACAATATGCTGATGACACTTCCAATATTTGTGTCACCTGTGTGGGTGTTGGATGTTTGTCTAGATACAGCATTCAACTGTGGCAATAACTGTCAATTTGTGAGAACTTCAACTACATACTATGATTTAGGGGATCTGTATGGTATGTGGTGACTGTTGGAAGTTTATATGTTGTTGTATGCATGTAAATTTCAATGTAAACTTCTCATAATGTTTTAGTTGTAGGCTAGGTAGTGAGTCTCTGTAATGATTACTTCCTTCCTACAACAACAACAACAACAAGGCTGTGTTGTTTTGTAGTGCTCAACAGTTCCACTGCCTCATCTGGGAGGTGAGTTTGGATCTGAATGCCTATAGGATTGTGCTGTGTATGATAGCTGTGCAGAGTGGTGTACTGGGTCTTTATATTCTAGTACTGCCCTCCTTCCATGAAGGCTGCATTCAGCAATGGTCAGGAAATGATAAGTGTATTTTTCGCAATAAAATTGAAAAATTTTGTTGTAATTTTAATTTTTATTAGATAAATACTTACCATTTCCTGACCAGGATAGTCCCCCCCTACCTCCCCGCAGATTCAGTACTAGGGGAGTATTTTCTGCAACAAAAATAATGAAGGTTGTTTACTAGCGTGGTCACATGACCACTAGGGGGACATGCTAGTTCACACTCACTCACTGGCCTCTTAAGGTTTCTTAAAACGTTTCTCAACGTTGGCCAGTGAGTTGGATGGCACCAACATATAGCAATGGTCAGGAAATGGTAAGTATTTATCTAATAAAAATTAAAATTACAACAAAATTTTTCAATTCAGGGGCTTAGGCTGTCGAACACCCACAAAGTTTAAAACCCAAAAATTTTAAATGTTTTGCCATGGCAACCGTTGTTACCACATACCCCCAAAAACCTAATCAGCTCTAGATCCTCTTAGGGTAAATATCCCCTTAAAATTTGGTGAAAATTCATGCAGGGGTTTAGGCTGTGGAATACCCACAAGCTTTATGCCCTCCACCGCCCAGACGGCGCTGGGGACGACTATAACCCCAGCCTTTATGGGCTGGGGTTAAAAACTTAGTAAAAACTGCTATTTTAAGTGAAGTTCTTGGGTATATACAGAAAAAAAGTTTTGATCAAATAAAAGTTGGAGAAACCTTAAAAATAAACATTGTATCAGTTCATATTGCATTGATTTGGGGGCATATAGACAAGATCAGATCAAAGACGCCTCCCTGAGACTCACAGCATTCACAGTATCTTTATAGCAGCAAGTCAAAACACAACTCACTCTCGTGGGCAATGCTTCATATTAAATGTCATTTGAGATGGTGGCAATGGTTTCCAAGTCATAGAATATCCTAGAATAGGTCAAATGTTTTGAAACAGAGAAACAGATTCTTCAAATTAGAGACGATATGTTGAGGCTGAATAGTTATATCATTTTGCATATTAAAATCTTATATACATCTATTTGAGAATTCATGCCAAATATGTTTAAAGTTTTTGCTACACAGTTTTGAATTTGTAAACATTCTCACAATTTTTGATGATATCATAATATATTCTAATTATCCTACTTTCAATGTTCCTTTGTAATGATCTTGAATTTCTTCTAAATCTGGTCCTTATTCACAGTTCACAATTTTCCTAAATTGTTTTTTTTCTGTAGTTGATGAGCTACTCTTTTATAATCAAACAATATTCCACTTAATTATTTTTGGCCGCTTTGTTTCAGAGCTGAGTAACCTTGCACCACCAGTTTTAACCTTGTTGTTCTGTTGACTTTAAGACTTTGAATATTTCTCCCAACAGCAGTGTGCAGAGTCATTTATTATGTAAATACCTGCTCATCGCAAACTCCATTAATTAGTTTCTATACAGACCAAGATTAATATTTTGGTGTAATCTCCTGTCATTGTTGTTACATGTTTGCATCTGTAGCAAATAGTGCCAAACATTCAGGAAATATGTAATTCAGTTATTTAGTGGCCTTTAGATCTCAGATGAAATGTCAAAGCAGAGGACCTGTCTCAATGGTACCCTGGCTGCTGATAATATTAATTGTTTTTAGTCATCATGAATACAAAAGAATTATACTTTGCATTACAATGAAAACAAAAGAATAATGCATAGTATTACAACTACAACAACTAGTTGATCTTATGACTGAATCTGATACATTGTAGTTGAATTTGTAAATCCCGTACACACCAACAACAATAGGATACAGTATAATACAATGTAGTAGAAAACTGGTATAACACACCTTGTCTACATAAAAGAACAAGCTATAATGTTTTTTTTTTTATTCGGAAAAATTCTTCAATTTTAACTGGTATCATCAGCATACAGCATTTTCAAAGTAACAGGACTTCCTCGTTTGTCGTATTTGATCATTGAATTGGTTTGGTGTTTACGACCCTCAACACTTACTTTGATCTGCTATATTTGATTAAATTACAGCTATTTAGTTTCTATTGGTATTTAACTTATACAAGTTAAGTATTGGTAATAATCTTAGATAAAAACATGCTATCATCTGATACATAAAGCTGCTCATACATGTTGAATCACTCGCCAGACAACACTAAATTTTGTACAATTAAAACATGTAAAGACACTACCCTGCATTTGTAAAAATTGGCTCAAAAATTTACTGGTAATTACTGGATTTTCAGTAATTAATTTGTTTGAAGCAGCCTCTAAATGATTATACAATATAGTTACCACTATGTGACACAGTAATTTCTGTTCATATTTTACTCAATACAATAATGAGAAGAGGTTCGTGAAAGCCAAGCCAAGTATAAAGGCCTGTAAATACTAGTGACTATACTATGTAAGTCAATCTGATATGACTTAATAACAAAGTTAGAAGTGGTATGACATAACTTGTCTGCAAACACTCAATGATACAACCAGATACAGAAAGAGTTTCTACCTTTGTATCTAAATGAATGGTACTGTCATCGTATATCCCAAATCTCCAGTTAAAATTACCAAAATGTCTTTATCGATCCCCAGTCAAATTTTGAAAAGTTTTTTTTGGTCAGCAAAAATATGTATTATAGGGATACAGCAGAATTTTAGAAGGATTAAAAGGCAGAAAACAGGAAGGCAAAGGTAGAGTGCTTTCTGCCCTTTAATTATATAAAATTCTTCATAGATGTACACTAACTTGACATCAGCAATAAATACCTTTATTTTTAGATAACATACTTTTTGACAGTATATTGTACCAACTTTGTAAACAGATAATCAGAAAATAATGTCTGCAGTGTATGCAGAATTTTAGACAACTTTTTAACCAATCAGAATAACAGACACAACCATGTCATGGATCATTTTGGCAGAGTTTGGTGAATGTGGGCTTTGTTGGTTTTTTTATTTAAAAGTATCTTCTTGATCAGATTAAACTCTAATATCACAATCTAGAGATGGTAATTTGAAATTTCTGGCAATAGCTTCAGCCTTGACCTTAGTCTGTCCTTTATACTCTGTAGACTTGTATTTTCCAGGCCCACTAAGGAGCTCACTGTTTTGGTGTGAATGATGATCAAGAGCCGTCTTAGCTATTGGAACTAAATCTTTGGACAACCCAAATTCACCAAAGATATCCTGAATAAACTCGTCCGGTTTAGCTATTAAATCTTCAAACTTGTACACCAGCATGTTAAACTTCTTCTTGAGACTAACTACAAATGACACAACACTGAAGTATCTCCAAGTTACAACCAGAAAGTGCGAGTTAACTAAATCCATATTGCTTTGTCCAAAATAGGGATACATATTCATGTAAAAGAACAACTTCTTCAGGAATTTAACTCGTAGAATTAGCTCACAGTTAACCATACGCAGTCGTCTTTCTAATGACTGAACTGAAGCTAGACCATTCCTGTACAGACATATACTTTGCATCCATGGTATTGATGATTGCAGCAAAGGTCCCACTCTTATGTCACTGCTTTTCATCTTTAGTAATATCAATGATGTATGCTTGTATTTGTCCACTGGTTTGAACAGAAGTCTTGTCATGGTTAATGCCATCTGCCTTTTCTCCTGTTCTGGATGGCTGGCATACATATTCAGAAGACTTCTGTAGCAATCTGGCATGGACAGCACTTGGACCTTACCAGTTTTATTGAAAATCTGAGCTAGAAGTGTAGAACCTGCTCTTCCGGTGTGGTGGAAACATATGGTCCTCTTTTGTGGATTACCCAGCTTCGTGGCAAGGGTATGTGCATTGTCCAGTGACATTGTAATCACATGAGTTGATCTGGAATATTGACTTTCAAGAAAAAATGGATGCTCCTGTGTATTGTATATGTCCATAGCTTGTGGATGTTCCACAAACACTGCAGTGTTATTGTGAAAACAATACAAGGTGACATTGTCTGATAACACATAATCACATGTAACTTGATGACTTCCTATTCCAAAGAAATCCAGTGCACAGGCCATATCGAACAGACCACTTTTTGGATACTGCCGCAGGAGAATTCGTTGCCTGCATGCCACATTTTCTTTGTTCAAATTCACCCTCACTAACAACCCTTCAGTAAAACTAACAATATTCCTGCAAAGTAAATACAGGACATAAGTCATAAATCGACCAATGTTAAACCTGGATCTCAGAATAGCAGCAAAAGCTGAGGAAAACACAAATTTTAACTCGTTCATATTTCTATCTTTTGGCCAAAGCTATCTGTACCTTTCTTGCTTTGAGCCACCTGAATATTCCCTGATGTGTTTTAAGTATATGTTATCATATATATTACCATATCTCTTGAAGACTTTGTAACAGCCAGTTACGTAATCTTGCACGTGTTTCCGAGTACTCAAGACAGCTACCTCAAATATGAAAAAATATCCAGTACACCTGAAAAAGATTTCACAATCTAGCAATGTCAGAGAATTATCATATTCTATAGAGTTAACAAAGAATGCATCACAGATTTAAAATAAAACTGTGTACATCTACGGCTATCAAAAGGATATAAGAATATGCTTAAAGGATAAGAGTTTAAAGTTAGAAAACTGAGTTGAATGATTACATATATGTTGCATATCAGTCATATTTGATGTTCAATAGTCCATAGAATAAGTACCATTAGCCACGTTCACAACATAGATGTCCTCACACACACACACACCCCCCACCCCCTCCCCCCACCCGTAGACACAGGCCGGTGTTTGTAATCTGTCATTACTATATCTTTGACATGCACAGCTTGCGTGTTTGTGCTGAGGTACTTCATAAATGTAGAGTATTTTACACAGTTTATAAATGCTCTGCTTTGAAATCTGTCACTGTTAGCTCAATTAACCTGCAACTTTTCATGGAATGTTACCAATGTACCTTATTTTAAATTTTAGCTGTGAAGAATTTCTTTAACTCATTAATAAACTTATGCATGTATTGTAGTTTTAACTATTTGCTGAAATAATAAATAACCCTGATACTAGTAGTTTTGGGGTCAGAAGAGGAACCCTATTTTAAGGTGACCTTAAACTCCCAATAATAAAGAAGTTATGGGCACATTAAGGTCAGAAATTTTACCATTGGCCACTTAATGTGCTTTAGGTCACGAACTATGTGGCTCATCTGGAACACATTGCTATACTCTCCTTATATATGCCACAAATCAAGACTTTTTGTTAAGGTTAAAATTGTGTTTGAGGCTCATAAAGACCCTACTTACACTTTTTTTCAACATTTTTTACATACATGTATGTGGTAAGTCTGACAAGTCTCAAACTGTGTTAGATCTAGCTTCTACAAGTAATCTCTGTGTGTAGAAAATTTTAAGGCTATAGCTGTAATTTTAAGGTCACCTGAGGTTCTCTAAAATGCCCACAGAGATCCAATTTATAGACTTTTTGCCTGGTTTTAAGACCTATATTGGTCATACTATATGACTGATAGATCTGAAATCTCATCTGGGAATATTTCATATGTTATATTTACATGTGCCAAAAAGCAAGGCTTTAAATAGACATTTAACCTGTGTATGAGAACCCTAAACACCCACTCAAGTTATTTTTTTCAACATTTTTCACATGCATGCATATTCCCTTTTTGATGTATCTCACAATGGTGGGGGACAATAGGTGGACCTTTGTTTTCACTTAAGAAGCAGAGGCTTTAGATAACTGTGTACTATGATAAATCAGAATGTGTGAGTCTTTATATATGTGTGTTTTTTTCTACAGATAAGGTATAAATAAAAATTCTTGAAATATAAGTGAACCTGCTAAGATCTAATCACAATATTTTATGATTTCATTTCTCCACTAATATATTAAAGGAATACAAGCCCTACAAAAGCTTTGTGCTACTACTTCAGAAAGTACTGAAAACCATTTAAATATTTTGAAAAAGGATAAATCGTACAATTGCAGAAAGATTGACCAAAAAAATGAAAAATGGTTTATAATAATTGTGAATCTCACATACTACCCAATGAATGCCTGTAGCATGTGAGATGGCCTGTCTGGGGATATGTTGGCATCTAGTTGGTGCAGTCTAGATTAATACAGGTTAAGTATGCCACAGGGATAATAATATATTCCATTTTATGCCTGCATATATTTCCCTATGTCAAACCTAAATATCTCCTGCTTTTAGATTCAAACCCAGGTACAGGCAGATACATTGTTGTTCAGATGACCACTTGGCTGTACTTGTGCAGTTGGGATGGGTTGAATAGTGCTTTGAGTCGACTGTCCAGTATTAAAGGATATAATGTGTTGTGTATAAGTATCATCTAACATATGTATAAGTAACATCTAACATATGTATAAGTAACATCTGCCACTGTGGCCTAGCGGGTAACACACTTGTCTAGGAACTCAGAGGACGTGGGTTCAATCCCAGGTACAGGCAGATACATAGTGGCTCGGATGACCACTTAAAATGGCGGTCCTCTGTCATTGGGTCCTATCCCCAGTGGCAGGTTAAAGAACCTCAAGGACGTTGATAAATGGTCATCCATGAGCCTCTATCTTCCAGTTAGGGGAATGTCAGTTACTTCTGAGTTGGGGCTGTACCTGTACAGTCGGATTGGTTAAATAGCGCTTCGAGTCCTGTAATATATGGAGATATTGTGCTGAGTATAAAATACATAATACTAATAAATACATAATAATAATAATAAGTATAATAGAATAATTTTTCCATCTGTGTACAAATATATTTTCATGTTTTCAAATGAAAATCTGCATTTCTTTTCAAATGTAAAATAATGCTATGAAAATAATTCGCATTGGTCTTATAAAAGTGCATGAGGAGTTTTTGCAAGTACATGACAGAGTACTGAAACTTACTCAGCTAAACCCAGCGATTTTGTTGTGTGTTATAAAATCTGTGGTAAATAATGATATTTTGTATTGTTATAACTGAACTATATTACTGGCAGAAGAGTCAAATATTTTAGTAAGACAATTTATTTCTGTTTATAAAGTTTGTTATCTTAATTTATAAATTAATGTTAACATTTAAATAAAATTTGTGAAGTCTAGACTTTAGACACCATACCATCAAGTATCATGTGTCAGCCTGGCATCTGACAAGAATCTGTGCTGCCAAATGCTAATATCCAGTCTAGAACCACAGTTGATTACTCAGTATCACACAATCTGGCTGTCTATAAGGAATAGGCATGACAGACTCTTACCAAGCTATGCCAAAGCAAAGAAAATACTCTGGTTGTTTTAGTTTTACTGACATCGTAAATTTAGCCCCCGAAAATAAGATGGGGAATGAGGGCTTCCATAGAATCAACAGCAGAATGCAGTTGGTCAATGACAACCTTTAAGTCTTCCATAATGGGCACAAGGTTAACTCACCATTATGTGCTGAACCATAATTTGTCTAAACGTGTTACTGCAGGTAACTTATCTCTTATATCCATATTAAATTGGTACTTTTCAGTGGTAACTATCCATACCACCCTGTGTGGCCAATCACTGTACATTTTGATGGGATGGGGGTGGGAGTGGGGGGGGGGGGGGGGGGGGGGGTTGGCTTTAGTGGCTAATTGCAATCCTTGAACTTAGGATTGCAGAAATAGTAAACATTTTTGATAGTTCTGTACTCAATCCATTTCTCAGTGGATTGCCTTTAGAACCTCCAACTTCAAAAGTCCAGTTATCCAGCTGAAAAGCCCTGGTCACCTAATGGAGCATGTATACCTATTACTTCTGATCTAATATTGAAGACCAGTCACTAGCCCCTTTAGGCAACTGGACTATAGAGGTTGGTGACAGGTCATCTTCTTTAGTTTACTGAACATCTTTGTCAAACCTTAAACTAGAATCAAACTGTACTAGACTTAAATTTAACATGCGGGCTTTGTCTTTAGAAAATATGATCTCAGTATTTTAAATTTAAGGTTACCTTAAGATCTCTAAAATGTTAACTATGATTCATTTATAAAAAGCTTGTGACTACTTTTTTCCCCAAATCTATAAAATCGTGTTCTTTCCTTTTTCTCTCAAGTATTATATGAGGATCACCTCACAGAGGTCTACATCAAGACACCAGTCAATTTTATATCAGTGGGGCCATAATTAAGTGGTTGTAGAGTGTTTTATTATCACAATATATATGCTATACTATTTATATGTGTTGGAGCCAAACTTAAGATCTCGCCAATCTTAAGATCGTCGCTAGCCCATTTTATGATCCTAAGTTTGGCTGACAATCTTAAGATTGGCAGGCCAGTTTTCAGATATGACATTACCAGCACATTTGAATAAAATTTTACAGAAGAAAACTATATGGGAAGGTTTATAGTAAATCTTGTGATTATATTTTGAATATGCAATATATGAGTGTATTCAATACAATTATGTATTTGCTTTCCATTTACACTCCTTTACAAAGTATAGACTAGAAGGAATCATATTAGATGTTTTATATAAAATTTATTTCATATAATTTTACCCCTCTATTGTTATGACAAATACTGACTGATCAGAGTCTAATCAAGGTTAAAAGTAATCAGTTAACAAACAAATCAACATAGAGGGCATGGCTTCCTGGCTGATGAGGACCCAGTGACATAAGGTCTAGGTGAATCCAATTAACTAATCATCCTTCTAAAGGGTTACTCCCCCACCCCATCTGTTGGAGTGATAAGTTAACTGAATTAGTGTTGAAGGTCTATTTAATTGTCCCAAATTCAATCAGCAATATATTTTTATTGGTATCATTCCAATAATTTAACTTTTAATTTAACTGTTGTTTTATATACAACATTCCAAACTCTGACATCAAAAAGAAAAGACCCCGCATCAAAGACAATAATCACTCCTATAGACAAAAGGAATAATTCTATTCAGTGATGATTAGTTAATTTGATTTACCAAGGCCTTATGTCCCATGTTAATAGGAAGCCATAACTTTCATGCTGATTAGCTACTGGTGAGCTATTCTCTATCATGATGATTAGTTAATTAGGTTTACCCAGGCCTTAGTTCCCATGTTAATAGGAAGCCATTCATTTCATGTTGATCAACTACTAGTGATAACTTGATTGAATTTAACCCCCTATATATGGATTGAACAATACAATACCTCATACTACAAAACATTAAGCACATATGTTTTAGGTTTAATATTGCACAGTCTTCTCCCCAGTAAAATATTGTAAATGGAAGTGAATACAACATGCACATTCTGTTGAATTTACTCATATGTTGAATGTTACTTACATATGTAAATAAATATCCAAAGATTTACTATCAACTACTCCAATAATTTTAATTTCATGACTTGAAACTACCCTGGTATCGAAGTCTCTCTTGTTTTCCTTTACACATCTTCTCATTTCTGTGTGAGGAGGAGTTACGGGGAGTCATCCCTGCTAATCCATGAGCAGGTAAGGGGTGAAGGGGTTAATTGTTGATATAGTCTTAGCTTGAATAATGAAACAACTGATAAGTGTATAGAACCATTCATTTATGTAGAAGTGAAAAAGAAATTGATGAATTACTAAAAGTATAAGTTGATCTGATAAGATTTACCTGTACTTACATTTTATAATATTTCATCTCACCACTGACAGGCTAAAGGCATGCAAAGCGGATAAAACTATTTTAGAATCTACATTAAAAAAAAGTCCAATCTATCATTCCAAATAAAATAGTGCAAACTGTTTCATAATAAATTAATTTTAGCATGCAGAACATGGGTCCAATAGAAAATACCCAATGAATTCTTGTGCCATGAGACATGGCCTGTCTGGGGATATGTTGGCGTCTAGTTGACACAATCTAATTTTACTTATACTTGTATCATTTAATCAAAAAAGTACAACTTGTTGTGTAGTCACATCCTGGCATGACACATAATCTTACACTACTTTGTTCACAGCTTTTCAGAATAACAGTATCAAGTTAACAATAAAAAGGATTACAAATAATCTTTGTTTTTGATAAGTTGCAGAAAAGGTTGTCTATGTTTTAAAAAGTTAATCAGTAATATCTTTTAGTTTGGTTACAGGGCCAATTTGTATTCAACCAAAATATGTACACTAAAACATGACATGAATATATTTAGGAATTTTTATCCTGAATATCGTTCTGACAGTACAATAATTGAAGTGATTGTTACTAAATAGATTATGCCTCTGGGAGTACTCCATGGATTTTCTTCAAATAAAACATATTAGAAACTATAATAATAATTTGCCTTAAAATGATATAAATATTATCTTTCTACCTTAAATATAATCAATTCAACTAAACTACAGCAAGATGGAGGGTGTTGACAGGTCTTCATCTTTCGCAAATATTTTAATGAGACCACCTGATCTACACCACGGAAAATGTCAACCACTGTAAGTGGAATGAATCGGCAGAAAGGTCAATAGATTCCACAAAATCAGAT
Organism: Sabellastarte sp. h YS-2021; assembly: GCA_964017235.1. Taxonomy (NCBI): domain Eukaryota; kingdom Metazoa; phylum Annelida; class Polychaeta; order Sabellida; family Sabellidae; genus Sabellastarte; species Sabellastarte sp. h YS-2021. The sequence goes on along the minus strand of OZ024928.1, from coordinate 74,538,188 downwards.
CATTGAATTACAACCAACAGTGACACAAAATATTTTTCCATTACAAGACCCACCAGCCTTCGATGCAACATCTGTCTAAACAACTACTGAACAGACTCAAACTGCAACACAATATACAAACACTTCCAGCTGTGTACTGATAGAGAAGGTTTTTAAGGGGTTAATATGTATCTATATCACTGTCAATAATACACCTACATACTAATTAGGAAGTCTTAGAGGGGTTTAAGTATCTTCCGTGTCTGGTTCAGATGATTCGCTGTTACTCTCCGTGTTATCTTCATCTTGCTCACTCCTTGTGCTAGTCCAAGCATCAGTCACCTTAACCTCTATGGGTCTTTCATCACTTTGTCGTTTGTCACTGAACATCTCTGTACTGTCTGAACATCTTGCTCTATCAGTAGATGTTTTCCTATGTAAGAGAAATACAGTGTTCCACTCAACAGCATCCACACTTCCACTCTGTAATTCATAATCCACATTTATATTTAGACAAGAACAGAGCAAAGACTCCTCTCTGAAACTTACAGCATTCACAATATCTTGATAGCAGCAAGTCAAAACACAACTTGCTCTGGTTGGTGATGTTTGATTTTGAATGACTTTTAAATCAGTTTCAAAGGTTTCCAAATCATTAGATATCGCTGAATAGGCCCGATATTCAAATGTTTTCATGGTTGCATTTTGACAGAGACAAACAGATTCCTCAAATAGGAGACATACTGATATGCAAAGGCTGATTAGTTTTTCCATTTTTTTTCGTTAAAATTTTATATACTTGAGAATTCGTGCCAAATATCTTGAAAGGTTTTACTTCAAAGGTTCTGAATTTATAAATATTCTCTCAATTTTTGATGATATGATAATATATTCCAAGTAATCATCATCTGTTCTATGTTCTTTGGTTAAAATCTTCAATTTCTTCCAAATCTAGTCATTATTCACAATTCCTTTAAGTTGATGTTTCTGAATTGCCTTTTGTCTCTAGTTGATTAGCTTACTGATTCTTTTATATAATCCAAAAACATTCCATTTTATTATTTTTGGTATCTTTGTCAATTGCTGAGTTGAGTTACACAGCCAGTTTTATACTTATTGTTCTCATGACTTCAGGACTTTGAATATTTCTCCCAATTGCAGTGTGGATATTTACCGTAATATGTTTAGAAAATGCCAGCTCGTCCCAAACTCATCATTGATTTGTTTTTATTCACAATGAGATCAAGATTTGCTGTAATCTTCTGCCAATTTCCTTTACTCAGTTGTTTACATCTATAGCAAATAGTGCCAATCATTCGGTAAATAAGTTATTTAATTACTAGTATTTATTGACTTTTAAATCTCATATAAATTGTTTGACATTGTTACATGAACCACAAATTTCACAAGACTGTCCAATAATTGAAAGGAAAATAAAGGTTGATCTGATACCAACAACACAATATGATCCAATACATAAAAACTTGTTTAAAATAGCCAGAATTTCCTTATTTCTAATTTATTTTGGTATCTAGTTTCACCACTATGTTAAGTGTAAGAAGGCCACTGCCACAGCGGTTATCTCCCGCCTTAGAATCAGTAATATTGGAGAACTAAAGGAGTTAGAAGAAGGGGTTGAAAGGTAAAAGTCAACAATTGGAAAAGAGTCTCGGGCCTTGACTTCCTTTAAGTTGTTTTCACATTTAGAACCCCAATAGGAGCAATGATAAGGGAGATATAGGGCCTTTTAAATAGGATTATCCCATTTAACATGTCACATGACCATCATTTTGTTTTCAAAACTAGGCCAAACTAGAGTATTGCTTCGCAAGAGAAAAAGAAATTGTTTTTGCACAGCAAAAACAAAGCGCCCAATGAGTATTAATGAGTTTGTAGAAATGACCATCTTCCAGTGTTTAATATTTTTTTTCCATTTATGACAAAATGCAAGCTTTCATAGATGAATCTGGTTTGTTTATTTTTTGTATTTATTTATTTATTATTTTTTTTGTGCTCTACGCAGAAATTCAAGATGGCCGCCAAAAGTGACGGGAAAACGATTTTTGCGAAAAGTCGGCAGTAGACTCTGCAGATATTCCGCGGGTCAAAAATTTCGTCGAAATGGCTCTATCTCACTCCATTTCCAAGATAAACGCATTTTTGCGTTTAAAGCAGAAATTCAAGATGGCTGCCAAAAGTGGCGGAAAAACGATTTTTGAGGAAAGTTGCCAGAAGACTATCTCGCTCTGTTTCCGAGATAAACTCTTTTTTTTTTTTGCATTTCACACAGAAATTCAAGATGGCCACCAAAAGTGGCGGGAAAACAATTTTTGCAAAATGTCGCCGATAGACTCCACAGATACCCTGCGGATCAAAAAATTCGTCCAAATCGCTCTATCTCGCTCTGTTTCCAAGATAAACGTGTTTTCGTGTTTAATGCAGAAATTCAAGATGGCCACCAAAAGTGGCGGGAAAACAATTTTTGCAAAATGTCGCCGATAGACTCCACAGATACCCTGCGGATCAAAAAATTCGTCCAAATCGCTCTATCTCGCTCTGTTTCCAAGATAAACGTGTTTTCGTGTTTAATGCAGAAATTCAAGATGGCCACCAAAAGTGGCGGGAAAACAATTTTTCCGAAAAGTCGCCAGTAGACTCTGAAAATACCCTGCGCTTCAAACGTTTCGTCGAAATTGCTCTATCTCACTCCATTTCCGAGATAAATGTGTTTTTGCATTTTCAGTGTTAAGAAAAATTGTGACGTTAAGTTAATCGTTAATAAGTTGGCCATTTTGTATTGGATCACTTCCAAAAGTTAATGATTTCCAGACATCTATATGACGAACCTACTTGCCAACTTTCATGTGAATAGCTGAAACACTTTTTAAGTTATCATCCGGACAAGCACACCTTTTTGGTCATGTGACTCCTCTGATTGGTTGAAATGTCATGACACCACATTCAGAAATTTTTGCTAGGGCTACTGCATACACCTACCAAATATGAAGAGTATCTGCCTTGTGGCTGCGAAGCTATTGCAAAAGAAAATGCGGATCCGGCGGAGTCACTTCTCCCATATACAAACAAGCGTCCCTCGCAGGACACTTAATTACTATCAGGCTAACTTTCCTAGCCATAGATATTTTGCACAAATTTGATGAACCTAGCTGCAATATTTCAAGTTTCAGATCATCTTTAAGTTAATGATTTTTAAGTAATTGGCTATGGCGGCCATTTTGTTTTTCAAAATAAGGCCAAAATTTTTCTCAGGCAAAACATTTGAAGGCCAGGACTCTTGATGGTCTGTCTTTATATTCTGAAGCCATAGCACCAATAATAAGGGAGAAATAAGGACATTTTAGTGTGATGACCCCATTTAACCTTGAAGCAGGGGTCAAACATGAAATTCAACACCTTGGAAAGATTCCCAGGCCATGACTTCCTACAAGTTGTTTTCACATTCCGAACCTCTAGGAGCAATATTAGGGGAGATATAAGGCCTTTTAATAGGATAACCCCATTTGACATTAAACATATGATATGGCAGCCATTTTGTTTTTTTTTAACTAGGTCAAAATTACTATCAGGCTGGCTTTTTCTAGCCATATAGCTTTTGTTCAAATTTGGCGAATCTATTTGGAATATTTCAAAATTTAGAGCACTTTTATGATTTTCTAACAATTATCTATGGCGGCCATTTTGTTTTTCAAAATGAGGCTAAAGTTTTGCAGAGAAAGGTTTTCATAGGCATAAACATTCCCTGCAAATTTGGTGAAGATATCTTTATAAATGAATGAGATATTAAGGTTTATGCAAAAACGTGACGAACAGACGCACACACGGACAGACGGAAGGTGTTTTATAATCTCCCGACCACAGCCTTCGGCCGCAGGTGGGAGATAATGAGGTCTTACATCTAAGCATACCAGTGTGTAATCTATGGGATCAAATTTTTGGAAAGAGGCCTTTCGTGAAAAATTTCATAAGAGGCTAGCTAATTTCACATTTTATACACTGCATGTAAAAGACAACATCCTTTTCTTGGAACAAATACGATGGTTTTGACCTTTGAAAATTCATTTTATATCCTCTGCAAAACTTTATTTATTATTTTAGTGGCATTGCAATTATGATAAATTAGGGGCTATTTTGAATTACAATGATATTGCATTATGTTTATGGCATCATAGCATGCAGTTAGCCGAGACGTCTTTTACTGATAGCTTTATTCATAATCCGTTAAAGTTCAGTCTTTTTAAACAAGAATGTTCTTTTCATTGAGAGTGGGAAGCTGTGGCTCTCTGTTTCATTGTTATTGTTATATTTCCACAGATTGGGGTATTAATTTATTCTTTTTCATTTCCGTCAGATTGGATAATAACTTTAAAAGTAATACTTGTTTTGTAATTTTGCCACAAGAGTTTTGCCACATTATGGATTGAGCATGTTTTGAGGCATCAGAAATGAAGGTACTAATTAACAGAAAAAAATAAATAATGGGTACAGAAGAGTAATTGGCTATCAAAATATGTCTGAACCATAGGTTTCCTAATAACATTTTATAACAAGCTTTCATTTGATCTTGGGCATTATTTTCAAAACATACAGCATTTTATGATGTTCAATTGTCCCCTGCTGGGATATCATTAGCCTGTTTAAGGCTCAAATTTGTACCATTTTTTAATCAGTTATAAAGTATTCATAAAGCACTGATGCATGTGAGGAGAAATAAGCAAGTCAAACACTCTGTATTAGCAGTATACTGATATAAAAGTGAGTTTATATAAGTTTGTTCTGTGAACAAAAGCTTTATTTTGCAGACTGAAAGTTTTTCCTAATTACAAGGGAACTTGAGCCTTCAGCAAGGCTAGGATATAAGGAGGGCTAAATATGTGGAGTAGTTGAATGATTAGCTGTTTTTAAATTGTTCAAAAGATGTCTTTCATCAGAATGAACATTCGGTATAAATAGTCATTATCTGGTTCATACAATTGGCAGTTCCATTTGATTTAACACTCGTGGAAAATGTATCGAGTGTCTCACAGGTTTCCTTTTCTTAAATGAACCAAAAGTCATATCTACTTTTGCAAAAATCGACTTAAACATTTTTTGGACCTTTATATAACTGACACTGCTCTGAAAGTTCCCGGTTTTTGTATTGTTTCACTGCTTCTATATGTCATGGTGTTGAAAACTTTTTGCCCAGGCTGTGGGGTATGAGTAGACTTGCTCCAAGTCTTTGTATTTTCTTATTCCACCAAATCTGACATACATGGATCATTATAACCCATCACGATGGGTGGGGAAATTACTGAGGGATGAAATACAAACTTTGTCAGCCCCACATTCTAGTAAAAAAGTCATTCAGTCCTCATATAATACCTAAGACAAAAGGACTTGAGGAAAGTCTAGGGTACGGGCATCTCTGATGCTATATTCTAGGATGTTTTGACATTGACAAGAGAAGGGGTACTTGTTGCTTTACAAAACTTACATGAAAACATATTACGGTATAATTGTTAAAAGGAAGAGCTCATATTTTTAATTACATTACCATAGAAATCAATGAGATCATTTATTTAATGACCTGTGCAAAAATTTTGCAAAGTCTGCACTCGGTTACCCTCCAAGTGGTCTTGTTGTATAAAATCTTTATTTATATTACATCAGAGCTTCAAGAAGGAAGTGGTAACCATCCTATGGAACTATGTTAGAGACTCTGAAGACAAAGATGATGAGATTGTAATGAGTGCTGCATTTGCCTCCCTGGCTAAGTTTAAACCAGAAGACTTCCACATCAGCTATCTACCCAAAAAGGTGACATCATAAAACCACATCAGATATCTTAGAGAGTGTCTGACAGTGATGGTGGTTTTTCAAAAATAATGAATTTCTTACTTGAATTCTCAAATAAGTTTGTCAGGCACAGTGATGGTTTTATGTATATGATTCTTGCTTTCATACTTAATATTAATTTATGTCTATAGCATCTGAATAATTGATTCATTGTATGATTATATTTGTGACCTAAAGCTCTGCTACCCCACTACCAGGCTACGTTCATATTTTTCAACAATATTTGCAGCACACTTGCATGTATATACACGTACGTTGGGATGTAAGAGAGGCTTAAAATACATGTACTTGACTGTCAAGCCTGGCATGCAAAGTTAATAACTGATTATATGTTAGAAAACCATGCAGTTGACTTATTGCAAAAACTGAATTAAGATATCAGCTGTATAATTTTGTAGCCTGTAATTGTTTTTCATATGATTTTTGCAAAATATCTAGGTTTTTATTTGTGCCATGTTCAGATCACTAAGGAATTGATAGAAGCAGCCCTGTCAGAATACCCTGAGGAGTTTGAAGTAGATGAGAGCTGTCTGCCAGCCATCACAGGAGACTGTTACACAAGACTACTCAAGTCACTGCACACCAAGCATGTTCCTGGTAAAACACTTGTCAAACTGGTCAGTTTGTGAAGCATGTTGCTTGTAAAACATTTGACAAAGTGTTCGGTTCATTATGTTTGTTCTTGGTAAAACACTTGTCAACTGTTCCGTTCATGAAGCATGTTCCAGATAAAACCTTAGTCAAACTGTTCAGTTCATTATGCATGTTCTTGGTAAAAACCACTATCTCACTAGGCAGTTCATAGAGCATGTTCCTGGTAAGACACTTTTTTTCACTGCTCAGTTGATGAAGCATGTTCCTGCTGAAACCTCAGTCACACTGTTCAGTTCATGAAGCATTTTCGTGGTAAAACACTTTTCACTCTGTTCAGTTTATGAAACATTTTCCTGGTAAAACATTTGTCAAACTGTTCAGTTCTAATGCCCCAATAACTACTCTGGGGAACCACATAATAGAAACCATGTTCATTGTAAAACACTTCTCAAACTGTTCAGTTGGTGAAGCATGTTCGTTGAAAAACACTTGTCAGACTGTTCAGTTTATGAAGCATGTTCCTTGTAAAACACTTGTCAAACCAGTCTTTGATTTGAACCAGACATCTTTCTTACAAAATAATAGTGCTCAAAGTCACAATCAAGGTCTTCTGCATTGATCATTTATTGGAAAAAATTATACTTCCATATGTCAGAGCTTCGTGAAGACATAAAACCTGGCTAAAATATGCATACATGCATACAATATAACATTTTACCCTTGCAACACACCATTGTCTATGCAAGACATGTTTGTTAGATGTATTTGTTTTTCATCTTGAGTTGGCACCTTCTCAACCCAGCATACCATTGCTTAACTGATCGGTGGGTTGTGAGTGTTTTTTGAATGGATGCAGGGGAAATTTGATTTGTGCATAAAGTTGAAACACAGTTTGATCAAGCAAATATCCCAGATTATTTCTAAAAATAACTATTAAAACTTTATATGTCAATGTACTCCAGGGCTTCAGAAGTTGCTGACCTCGCTTCTTTACTTAGAACTTAAAGAAATGCCAAGAGGTATCCACCACTCTGCAAACAGAAGACAGGCCACTTCAACCAATCAGAACAAAGCATTAGCAGCTATCCCACAATTCCTACATTCTGAGTACGAAAAGAACAAACAACCAGGACTAAGGCAAGGATTAGCAGGTGTGTTTTTCTATGTATCTAGTTTATTCAGGTGTATTGTTCTGAAGTTGAATGGAACATGCAATACTGATTGAAGTAAAGGCCTTTATACACTGACATTGACACAATATGATAATATGATATACCTTGGCTATTCTTACTAACAATGCCATGATACAAGCCAATACAAAAAAAAATTATTTTGAGGAATTCTCCAACTTCATTATGATTGTTAGGTATCATAACTTTCTTATTTCTGGACTTATTTTTTAAAAGGTTTTCATCAGTATCTTCAAGATAAAGAGGGTTGGTATCTGAACTTATCATACTGCAATGGTCTGGTATATACAAACCTTTACAGTAAAGTGTATTCCAAGTTTAACTATATGGGGGCTTGGAAATGTTAGAGATTTTATAATAGAGATAATTATTTTTGGGGGTGTTTTCAGCTGGCCTTTTATTTGGCTATGACCCAAGTATAACAGTAGGAAGAGATGGGAAGCCCAGGAAACAGCACCTGATTCAGTTCGGAAAGCAGTACTATCAGATGTTATACACACTGATTAATGAGGTACAGTGGGCCACAGTTGTCTCATTAGTTTTATTATTGATACACTAAAGCATTAGTGTAGGTGTCCATGTACGTGGGTGCTGTATGCGGGTTGCAGTAAAAAATTCAATTGGTATGGTTATTGAAGGAGTATTTTCATGTACATGGCTTGTGGCTGAGGGCTGCGGCTAGCATTTGTTTTCTTTTACCGCAAGCAACATAGCACATATTTTCTGTAAATATTTAGGGTTATTTGATATCAAAGTTTGTGTCTCATTAAACTGAACACAGTGATGAAAGAATTTTTAAAATCGGACAGCAAATAAGGAAGTTCTGGTCCTTTAAAGAATAGCTTATTATCTATGTTAATTTATTTACCACAAAACCACTGCTAGTTAACACGCAAGCTGCACACATGTACATAGACACCTGTGCATATATTTTGTCAAATTAAATGTTAAGACCAGGAGATTACTTCTAATGAACCAAGAATTCCAGATGACAAAATATCAAATACCTGCTTAAGACTTGATCAATGACTGGTATATACTAAAGGTGTATCTACTACAGTGATTGAAACCACTTAACGTATTTCCAATATAATTGTATCTGTGACATAAGTTTATATATTTTGTATGGTTTTGTAGGTCTTCATTTATTGCACTGTTATACATCTGTGTCACATTAAGGCCAGACCTAGCGGGATGTTTCAAACTAATTAACATCATTGCTATATCACAGTAAAATAGTAACATCAAGCAGTTATGTGTATCTAATCTAATCATCATCATTTTATGTACATTGTGTGAAGTTTATCCAGTTCTTGCAATGTTATCATATAGTCCTCATTGATGCCACGCATTAGTTGAGTATTTAAAATTAGTTAATGTTGCCTGTATATTTCAGCAAAATGCAGTTACCATAGTTATGATTGACATAAATTTGTTTAAAAGGAAGAATGATTATGGCCACTTTAATGATAAAAAGTCACAGTTTGTTGCACAGATTTGGTGAATTGTAGGTGTCTATCCAGCCCACAGAGTGGTATCGTACTGTGCTCACCTCCCAGGCATGGACTGCTTTCATGGACAGGTGTTACTCTGCATATATGGATGTAAGTAGAAAATGGGAAGAGTCTTGTATTCAGTGAAAGTCAGTATATCGGTATGAGTACAAAACTTCAGGGTTCTTAGTTGACAAACATTTACTCCACAGTCATGCAATGAGTGTTTTTTATTGAGAGTAACAAGCAGTGAATTGGTCCATTTTCATAAGGAGAGCAATTAAAAACAGTCATTTGTTGTATAGGTCTTCTCACTCCCATCCTGTTTGTTTAAATGTTTAACTGTGGTCCAGGAAAAATGTGTAATTGCTTGCTGTTAGACCAGACATGCTATTTGATATATTAGTGTACATCAGATCAATTCCATGTTGATGCCCTTTATATATAGACTGTTTGTAAAAATACTTTTAAAAGAAAAAGGCAAGACATTTGCCATCTTTCTTGGAACTATTTCCCACATATTAATCTTGTCCAACCTACTTTCCCTCAAAATCCTTAGTTGGTGTACAGTGGATGGCTAACTGCATTGAAAACACATTGCTGATCTCAAAACAATTTATTTGATACTTTTACAAAATTGTGAAGATCAGAGCATACAATTCAAGTGGTGGGTTTTTTCACTGTAAACAACAGTATACATCAGGCTTCTACGCTATAGCTATGATAAGCAAGATGTTATCACTTTTTCATCACTGATCTCCACATTTAATGACAAAGTGATACTTTATATCATCTTGGACCTATGTTGAACTTTTTAAAATTTGATGTTATCAAGTAACGTATTAAAAATATATTATTTCTACACTGCTTATGGTATTCAACAACAGACATTCCAAGAATATCTCCATTTGTCTCGAGAAATAGGAAAACCCTAATATACAAAAACTGTTTTCCCTTTGCGAACCAACAATGGTGTACAATGAATGTCAATGATATATCTGAAATGATTTACAGTGTAGGAAAGCAGAATTAGAGTTACAAGTGCAACAGGGTCAGGCCCAGAGTCTAGAGGAAAACCAACTGATGCAGGAAACAGCATGGCTCTGGTATGGTCATCATCTGAAATATTTTTGATGATTAATTGTTGTGTCTAAGATGATAGAGGATTAATTGATTTTATTTGGCATTGCTTTTACTAGTATTCGTTCATTTACAAGATTTTTTTTTCTCTCAAAAACATTCTGTATTTCACTTTATAAATACCCTCTCCCTATGAACCACCCCTTCAATCCACTTTGCAATTCCGGGACTCCAAAAAAAATTTGAGTTTTAGTACATCCCCAGTCGAATAACTAGTAACAGGAAATAAAAAAAAAATTATAAAGACAGGTTTGATCAAGAATGCCTCAACATTTATACAAATGTGTCATAAAAATATACAATTTCCTGTGATGTAAACTTTTTTTACTATTTTAAGCCCTCTCAGAATTATAAATGCTGCCAGTCGAAATGAAGGTTGTCAAGTGTCCATTTATTGCCCATTGCCACCGGACTTGGGAGTTTTTTTTGGTCTGTAACAGTAACCGCCTCTCTTAAAAAATGTATTGCTCTCAGGGCATTTATGCAGTTAAATACAGTATCTCACAGAAACCGTGCTAGTGTCTACAGCCCATTGTGTATTTACATTACCTTACCTCATACTCTAAGTTACAAGTATTTCCAATAAATATACTTAAATAAATATATATAACAATAGATATTAAATATATTTTATATCCATCTATATAAATACATGACAAAAGATATATATATATATATATATATAAATACAGTAGAACCTCGCTTATCCGGCCTTCTATTATCCGAATCTCCGGATTAACCAAACCGAAATGATGTCTCCCTACATATAATGCACGGTCAAGCGTGAGCGATAATACAAGATTTTACACAGTCTCGTAAACGATGAATTGTAGTGCTTTGTAAAACATACCATTCGCAGAGACGCCTAACTTCTTTCATCTTGATCACCATTGTTACAATAGGGGAGGGATTAATTCAATTACACAACCCCGCCAATCAATGAAAGTGTGTTCGATTGTGTTTCGCAAATTTATAATCTCCCGGAGTAGGTTCACAGACTGACAATGTTTAGAAAAGAAAAGACGTCAACAATGCATTACCAATCAAACATGCATGTCACTGAAGGCGTGTTCGCTTGGGGTTTTACAATAAATAATCTCCCGGAGTTTTTCAATTGGTAAAATGCTGGACGATGTTAATCTAAAATTAAAATGCTAACAATGCCAGTACCAACCGAACACAACCAGCTCAAGTCCGCGTAATATTTTAAATAAAAATAATAATAATATCCGTGGATATGGAGCAAATAAACGACAATTGAAGGGTCACTTATATTATATAACACAAATATATTAAATTATTTTATTAACGAACACCAACGTCTATGTATATTGCATGAAAACAACAATTATCACCCACTCGGTAACCCATAGACCGTGAATTAAGCGTCCCACAAGGGACGCTTGTTTGTGTATGGGAGAGCTTCCGGCTCCGCCGGCTCCTGCGGCTCCGCCGGCTCCGCATTTTGTTTTCCTTATAACTCTGTAACCGTTAGGCGGATTCTTTTCAAATTTGGCAGGTTTAGGCAGTAGCCTTGGGGAATTTTTTTGAATATGCTGCAGTGACATTTCAACCAATCAGAGAGGTCACATGACCAAAAATGTCTTTTTTCGATGGGGAAGCTTGTCCGGATGATAACTTGAAAGGAATTTTATCAATTCACCTGAAACTTGGCAAATACATTCATTCTATTAAAATCTGGAAATCATTAGATTTTGGCATTGATTGGTCAAGAAATGGCCGAGTAATTAATGATTAATTAATCATTACGAATTTTCCAAATAAGGAAAACACAAAAATGCTTATATCTCGAAAACCGTGCTAGATAGAGCGATTTTGACGAAATTTTTGACCCGCAGGGTATCTCTGCGGAGTAGTTATCCCAATTTTCAAAAAATTTTTGTCTCGCCCAAAATGGCGGCCATTTTGAATTTTCGAAATTTTCGCAAAAATTGCAAAACACAAAAATGCTTATATCTCAAAAACCGTGCTAGATAGAGCAATTTCGACGAAATTTTTGACTCGCAGGATACCTCTGCGTAGTACTTTTCCCAATTTTCAAAAAAATTTTATCTCGCCAAAAATGGCGGCCATTTTGAATTTTGGAAATTTTCGCAAAAATTGCAAAACACAAAAATGCTTATATCTCGAAAACCGTGCTAGATAGAGCGATTTCGACGAAATTTTTGACCCACAGGGTATCTCTGCAGAGTAGTTATCGCAATTTTGAAAAAAATTTTCTCTCGCCAAAAATGGCGGCCATTTTGAATTTTCGAATTTTTCGCAAAAATTGCAAAACATAAAAATGCTTATATCTCGAAAACCCTGCTAGATAGAGCGATTTCGACGAAATTTTTGACCCACAGGGTATATCTGCAGAGTAGCCATGCCAATTTTCAAAAAAATTTTGTCTCGCCAAAAATGGCGGCCATTTTGAATTTTGGAAATTTTCGCAAAAATTGCAAAACACAAAAATGCTTATATCTCGAAAACCGTGCTAGATAGAGCGATTTCGACGAAATTTTTGACCCACAGGGTATCTCTGCAGAGTAGTTATCCCAATTTTGAAAAAAATTTTCTCTCGCCAAAAATGGCGGCCATTTTGAATTTTCGAATTTTTCGCAAAAATTGCACAACATAAAAATGCTTATATCTCGAAAACCCTGCTAGATAGAGCGATTTCGACGAAATTTTTGACCCACAGGGTATATCTGCAGAGTAGCCATGCCAATTTTCAAAAAAATTTTGTCTCGCCAAAAATGGCAGCCATTTTGAATTTTCGAATTTTTCGCAAAAATTGCAAAACATAAAAATGCTTATATCTCAAAAACCCTGCTAGATAGAGCGATTTCGACGAAATTTTTGACCCACAGGGTATCTCTGCAGAGTAGCCATGCCAATTTTCAAACAAAAAAATTCTCGCCAAAAATGGCGGCCATTTTGAATTTTCGAATTTTTCGCAAAATTGCAAAACACAAAAATGCTTATATCTCGAAAACCGTGCTAGATAGAGCGATTTCGACGAAATTTTTGACCCACTGGGTATGTCTGCAGAGTAGCCATGCCAATTTTCAAAAAAAAATTTTCTTGCCAAAAATGGTGGCCATTTTGAATTTTCGAATTTTTGCGCAAAAATTGCAAAACACAAAAATGCTAATATTTCGAAAACCGTGCTACATAGAGCGATTTCGACGAAATTTTTTATCTTCAGGGTATCTCTGCAGAGCGGCTATCCCAAAGAGCTTTCACTTGGTGAAGTTTCAGACCCATAGCTAATTGCTCACCTACTCAAAATGAGTAAATGCGAATTATCTCTAAAAGTATTGCAGATGGCCAATTTTTCTCAAATAACTCATTCACCTACTTTTGGGAGAGCTTTCACTTGGTGAAGTTTCAGACCCATAGCTAATTACTCACCTACTCAAAATGAGTAAATGCAAATTATCTCTAAAAGTATTGCAGATAGCCAGTTTTTCTCAAATTAATCATTCACCTACTTTTGGGAGAGCTTTCACTTGGTGAAGTTTCAGACCCATAGCTAATTACTCACCTACTCAAAATGAGTAAATGCGAATTATCTGTAAAAGTATTGCAGATAGCCAGTTTTTCTCAAATAACTCATTCACCTACTTTTGGGAGAGCTTTCACTTGGTGAAGTTTCAGACCCATAGCTAATTACTCACCTACTCAAAATGAGTAAATGCGAATTATCTCTAAAAGTATTGCAGATAGCCAGTTTTTCTCAAATTAATCATTCACCTACTTTTGGGAGAGCTTTCACTTGGTGAAGTTTCAGACCCATAGCTAATTACTCACCTACTCAAAATGAGTAAATGCGAATTATCTCTAAAAGTATTGCAGATAGCCAATTTTTCTCAAATTAATCATTCACCTACTTTTGGGAGAGCTTTCACTTGGTGAAGTTTCAGACCCATAGCTAATTACTCACCTACTCAAAATGAGTAAATGCGAATTATCTCTAAAAGTATTGCAGATAGCCAATTTTTCTCAAATTAATCATTCACCTACTTTTGGGAGAGCTTTCACTTGGTGAAGTTTCAGACCCATAGCTAATTACTCGTCTACTCAAAATGAGTAAATGCGAATTATCTCTAAAAGTATTGCAGATAGCCAATTTTTCTCAAATAACTCATTCACCTACTTTTGGGAGAGCTTTCACTTAGTGAAGTTTCAGACCCATAGCAAATTACTCACCTACTCAAAATGAGTAAATGTGAATTATCTCTAAAAGTATTGCAGATAGCCAATTTTTCTCAAATAACTCATTCACCTACTTTTGGGAGAGCTTTCGCTCTGTGAAGTTTCAGACCCATAGCTATTTATTCACCTACTCAAAATGAGTAAATGCTAATTATCTGTAAAAGTATTGTGGATACCCAATTTTTATCAAATACTCATTGATCTACTTGTGGAAGAGCTTTCACATGGTGAAGTTTCAGACCCATAGCTAATTATTCACCTACTCAAAATGAGTAAATGCGAATTATCTCTAAAAGTATTGCAGATAGCCAATTTTTCTCAAATAACTCATTCACCTACTTTTGGGAGAGCTTTCACTTGGTAAAGTTTCAGACCCATAGATAATTATTCACCTACTCAAAATGAGTAAATGTGAATTATCTCTTAATAGTATTGCAGATAGCCAATTTTTCTCAAATAACTCATTCACCTACTTTTGGGAGAGCTTTCACTTGGTGAAGTTTCAGACCCATAGATAATTATTCACCTACTCAAAATGAGTAAATGTGAATTATCTCTTAATAGTATTGCAGATAGCCAATTTTTCTCAAATAACTCATTCACCTACTTTTGGAAGACCTTTCACACACGAAAATGAAAAATTGTTAATATCTCGGAAAAGCTATTTCTTCTGCTTTAATGCTCGGCGGGAGATACACACCACGGGGAGTGGTCTTGACAAAAATTTTTGTCTCCCCACAAATGGTGGCCATTTTGAATTTTCAAAGTTTTTGCAAAACACAAAAATGCTTATATCTCGAAAACCGTGCTATATGGAGTGAACTCAACAAAATTTTGGACCTGCTGGGTATCTCTGCAGAGTAGCCATGCCAATTTTCAAAATATTTTTGTCTCGCCAAATATAGCGGACATTTTTAATTTTTTTATTTTTTGCAAAACACAAAAATGCTTATATCTTGAAAACCATGCTAGATAGAGCAGACTGCGCTGACTTTGGTTGCCACAACAGTATAAGGCTAGAAACGAAGCATTTTCTTAATACCTTAGCACTCACCTTTATATCCTTTTCGGGACGCTTTGTTTTTGCTATGCAAAAACATTATCTTTTTTTTTTGCGAGCGATCCTCTAGTTTCGATTTCCTTCATCTATCCGAACCCCTCGATTATCCGGCCGGATTGTATGTCTCCCATGGGGTTCGGATAATTGAGGTTCTACTGTATAACAAATGTAATTCTTTGGAATTTCCAGAATCCCTTGCGGTTTATGTGAGGGTTTGTTTTCAGTAAAATCAGACCCATGTGAGAATGGGTCATATCATATGAGTCTGCAATGGAAATCATCAAACACCCATAAGTAACTACCAATTTCCCCTCTTCTGGTCATGCCAAGCTTTGAAGTCATGACCAATGAGGTGTGAGGGAAGTTTGTTACCCACTGTGCTACCATGTCCTTGCTGATAGTGATAGTTATTGCCAGATGATCTCCTAAACTGTTTTGAAAAGAACTAATACAAGGAGGTTGACAAATATGGAAGTGGCATGGCTAATATCATGGGCTGAAACATAATTAAACCTTGTTGCACAATATCTCATATCTGCCAGTGTGGTTTAATGAGTCACACACTTGCTTAGGAACTCAAAGGACTTCGGTTGGATCCCAGTTACAGCAGATACATAGTGGCTCAGATGACTACTTAAGCGTCCCGCAAGGGATGCTTGTTTGTGTATGGGAGACCTTCAGGCTCCGCCGGCTCCGCATTTTGTTTTCATTATAACTCTGTAACCTCTTTTCAAATTTGGCAGGTTTAGGCAGTAGCCTTGGGGAATTTTTTTAATATGCTGCAGTGACATTTCAACCAATCAGAGAGGTCACATGACCAAAAATGTCTTTTTTCGATGGGGAAGCTTGTCCAGATGATAACTTGAAAGGAATTTTATCAATTCACCCGAAACTTGGCAAATACATTCATTCTGTTAAAATCTGGAAATCATTAGATTTTGGCATTGATTGGTTAAGAAATGGCCGAGTAATTAATGATTAATTAATCATTATGAATTTTCCAAATAAGGAAAACACAAAAATGCTTATATCTCGAAAACTGTGCTAGATAGAGCGATTTCGACGAAATTTTTGACCCACAGGGTATCTCTGCAGAGTAGTTATCCCAATTTTCAAAAAATTTTTGTCTCGCCAAAAACGGCAGCCATTTGTAATTTTCGAATTTTTCGCCAAAATGCAAAACATAAATGCTTATATCTCGAAAACCCTGCTAGATAGAGCGATTTCGACGAAATTTCTGACCTACAGGGTATCTCTGTAGAGTAGCCATGCCAATTTTCAAAGAAATTTTGTCTCGCAAAAACTGGTGGCCATTTTGAATTTTCGAATTTTTCGCAAAATTGCAAAACATAAAAATGCTTATATCTCGAAAACCGTGCTAGATAGAGCGATTTCGACAAAATTTTTGATCCACAGGCTATCTCTGCAGAGTAGCCATGCCAATTTTCAAAAAAAATTTGTCTTGCCAAAAATGGCAGCCATTTTGAATTTTCGAATTTTTGCGCACAAATTGCAAAACACAAAATTGCTAATATCTCGAAAACCGTGCTACATAGAACGATTTCGACGAAATTTTTGATCTTCAGGGTATCTCTGCAGAGCAGCTATCCCAAAGAGCTTTCACTCAGTGAAGTTTCAGACCCGTAGCTAACTATTCACCTACTCAAAATGAGTAAATGCTAATTATCTCTAAAACTATTGCGGATACCCAATTTTTATCAAATAACTCATTCATGTACTTTTGGGAGAGCTTTCACATGGTGAAGTTTCAGACCCGTAGATAATTACTCACTTAAAAGTATTGCAGATAGCCAATTTTTCTCAAATAACTCATTCATCTACTTTTGGAAGAGCTTTCACATGGTGCAGTTTCAGACCCATAGCTAATTACTCAACTACTCAAAATGAGTAATGCGAATTACCTCTAAAAGTATTGCAGATAGCCAATTTTTCTCAAATAACTCATTCACCTACTTTTGGGAGAGCTTTCACTGGGTGAAGTTTCAGACCTCTAGCTAATTACTCACCTACTGAAAATGAGTAAATGCTAATTGTATCCCCGACGCGAAGCGGGGATACTATGGATTCATCATCGTTGTCGTCCGCGTCCGCAGAGATTTCTTGTTAGCGACCTACAGTCCACATTTCTTTTCGGATTTCTTTCATATTTGGCAGGTGGCTTGATATGGTAGAGGACTCGCCACCCTATCTTTTTGGTAGGCTTTATGTCTAAATTAGGCCTGTGGTAGACAAAAATGTCTAAAATGTGGAATATTGCTTGTTAGCGACCTACAATCCACATTTCTTTCCAGATTTCTTTCATATTTGGCAGGTGGCTTGGTATGCTAGAGGACTCGCCACCCTATCTTTTTGGTAGGCTTTATGTCTAAATTAGGCGTGCGGTAGACAAAAATGTCTAAAATGCATTAAAATTCATGAAATCATGCACTAAATCACTTATAACTTGAAAAGTGTTGCATTTAGAGCATTTTGTTAAAATATGTTATTCAGATACTTTTTTCATAGCTACAACATGGTGAGTAACTTGGGTGTCTGTCTCAATAGGTAAGTGAGTAATAGCTACTTTTGGGCTTTTCAGTAACTTCCATCATGAGTAAAATCACTTGTAACTTGAAAACTATTGCATTTACACAATTTTGTATAAATATGTTATTCAGCTACTTTTGGGTCAGCTATAACATAGTAAAATTTCAGACCTGTAGCTCATGGCATAGCTGAGTAATAGCTACTTTTAGGTTATCACTGTTGAGTAAATTACTTACAACTTCAAAAGTATTACATTTAGAGTATTTTGTTTCATATGTTATTCACCTATTTCGGAGTCAGCTATAACATAGTGAAGTTCCAGACCTGTGGCTCATTGCATAGCTGAGTAATAGCTACTTTGAAGTTCACACTGATGAGTAAATCGGTTGTAATTGGAAAACTATTGCATTTACAGAAATTTGTGTAAATATGTTATTCAGCTACTTTTGGGTCAGCTATAACATAGTGAAATTACAGACCTGTAGCTCATGGCACAACTGAGCAATAGCTATTTTCAGGTACTGACTGTTGAGTAAATGACTTGTAACTTGAAAAATATTGCATTTGGAGTATTTTGTTAAAATATGTTGTTCACGTACTTTTGGGTCAGCTATAACACCGTGAAATTACAGACTTATAGCTCATGGCATAGCTGAGCAATAGCTATTTTCAGGTTCTCACTATTGAGTAAATCAGTTGTAACTTTAAAACTATTGCATTTACAGTATTTTGCTTAAGTATGTTGTTCACCTAATTTTGGGTCAGCTATAACATAGAAAAAATTCAGACATGTAGCTCATTGCATAGCTGAGTGATAGCTACTTTGAGGTTATCACTGTTGAGTAAATCAGTTATAACGTGGAAACTTTTACATTTACAGTATTTTGTTTAAATATTTTATTCACATAATTTTTGGTCAGCTATAATAGAGTGAAATTGCAGACCTCTATGTCATGGCATAGCTTACCAATATCTACTTTCAGGTTCTCACTGTTGAGTAAATCATTGTATCCACTGGATAGCCGCAGTGTGTAGAGAGATTTCACCATTACCGCTCTAACGAAAAAAAATATTATAGCTAGCCTTCTCAAGTTTGCAAGGTATATTAGAGGGTGCACCACAGTATTCTATTGGTAGGCTTTATGTTTAAATTAGGCCTGTGGCTAAATTACTTGCCTACTAAAACTGAGTAATTCTGCATTTTCTCTAAAAGTATTGCAGATATCCAATTTTTATCAAATAACTCATTCATCTACTTTTGGGAGAGCTTTCACATGGTGAAGTTCCAGACCCGTAGGTAATTACTCACCTACTGAAAATGAGTAAATGCAAATTATCTCTAAAAGTATTCCAGATAGCCAATTTTTGTCAAATAACTCCTTCACCTACTTTTGGGAGACCTTTCACTTGGTGAAGTTTCAGACCTGTAGCTAATTATTCACCTACTCAAAATGAGTAAATGCTAATTATCTCTAAAAGCATTGCAGATATCCAATTTTTATCAAATAACTCATTCATCTACTTTTGGGAGAGCTTTCACATGGTGAAGTTCCAGACCTGTAGGTAATTACTCACCTACTGAAAATGAGTAAATTCGAATTATCTCAAAAAGTATTGTAGATAGCCAATTTTTCTCAAATAACTCATTCGCCTACTTTTGAGAGAGCTTTCACTTGGTGAAGTTTCAGACCCGTAGGTAATTACTCACCTACTGAAAATGAGTAAATGCAAAATATCTCTAAAGTATTCCAGATAGCCAATTTTTGTCAAATAACTCCTTCACTTACTTTTGGGAAACCTTTCACTTGGTGAAGTTTCAGATCTGTAGCTAATTATTCACCTACTCAAAATGAGTAAATGCTAATTATCTCTAAAAGCATTGCAGATATCCAATTTTTATCAAATAACTCATTCATCTACTTTTGGGAGAGCTTTCACATGGTGAAGTTCCAGACCCGTAGGTAATTACTCACCTACTGAAAATGAGTAAATTCGAATTATCTCAAAAAGTATTGTAGATAGCCAATTTTTCTCAAATAACTCATTCGCCTACTTTTGAGAGAGCTTTCACTTGGTGAAGTTTCAGACCCGTAGGTAATTACTCACCTACTGAAAATGAGTAAATGCAAATTATCTCTAAAAGTATTCCAGATAGCCAATTTTTGTCAAATAACTCCTTCACCTACTTTTGGGAGACCTTTCACTTGGTGAAGTTTCAGACCTGTAGCTAGTTATTCACCTACTCAAAATGAGTAAATGCTAATTATCTCTAAAAGCATTGCAGATATCCAATTTTTATCAAATAACTCATTCATCTACTTTTGGGAGAGCTTTCACATGGTGAAGTTCCAGACCCGTAGGTAATTACTCACCTACTGAAAATGAGTAAATTCGAATTATCTCTAAAAGTATTGTAGAAAGCCAATTTTTCTCAAATAACTCATTTGCCTACTTTTGAGAGAGCTTTCACTTGGTGAAGTTTCAGACCCGTAGCTAATTATTCACCTACTCAAAATGAGTAAATGCGAATTATCTCTAGAAGTATTGCAGATAGCCAGTATTTCTCAAATAACTCATTAATATGAAAACAACTTATAGGAAGTCATGGGCTGCAAATCTTTTCATGTGGTCAGATTTTACCTTGGGCCCCTCCTGCTTATTACTGGTCCTAGAGGTTTGCAATGTGAAAACGACTTATAGGAAATCATGGGCTGCGAATCTTTTGATGTGGTCAGACTTCACCTTGGGCCCCTGCTACAGGGTCAAATAAGGGTAGCCAAACTTAAAAGTGCTTTCAGCTTGCTTATTAACGAAAAATGCTGTTTATCTTCTAAACTATGTTACTTGGCCTTTGTCAGTGGATACATCCAGCATCTGGCCACAGATGCGTCCTTAGTTTAGTTATCTCAGAAACTATTGCAGATACCCAATTTTTATCAAATAACTCATTCATGTACTTTTGGGAGAGCTTTCACATGGTGACGTTTCAGACCCATAGATAATTACTCACCTACTCAAAATGAGTAAATGCGAATTATCTCTTAAAAGTATTGCAGATAGCCAATTTTTGTCAAATAACTCATTCATCTACTTTTGGAAGAGCTTTCACATGGTGCAGTTTCAGACCCATAGCTAATTACTCACCTACTCAAAATGAGTAAATGCTAATTATCTCAAAAACTATTGCGGATACCCAATTTTTATCAATAACTCATTCATCTACTTTTGGGAGAACTTTCACTTGGTGAAGTTCCAGACCCGTAGGTAATTACTCACCTACTCAAAAGGAGTAAATGTGAATTATCTCTTAATAGTATTGTAGATATCCAATTTTTCTCAAATAACTCATTCACCTACTTTTGGAAGAGCTTTCACACACGAAAATGAAAAATTGTGAATATCTCGGAAAAGCTATTTCTTCTCCTTTAATGCTCGGCGGGAGATACACACCACAGCAGTGGTCTTGTCAAAAACTTTTGTCTCCCCAAAAATGGTGGCCATTTTGAATTTTTGTTTTTTCAAAACACAAAAATGCTTATATCTCGAAGACCGTGCTAGATGGAGCAAACTCAACAAAATTTTTGACCTGCTGGGTATCTCTGCAGAGTAGCCATGCCAATTTTCAAAATATTTTTGTCTCGCCAAATATAGCGGACATTTTGAATTTTCGAATTTTTTGCAAAACACAAAAATGCTTATATCTTGAAAACCATGCTAGATAGAGCAGACTGCGCTGACTTTGGTTGCCACAACAGTATAAGGTTAGAAACGAAGCATTTTCTTAATACTTTAGCACTCACCTTTATATCCTTTTCGGGACGCTTTGTTTTTGCTATGCAAAAGCATAATCTTTTTTTTTGCGAGCAATCCTCTAGTTAAAGTGGTGATCCTCTATCATTTGGGTCCTATTACCAGTGGCAAAATAAAGAACCCCAGGGACATTGATAAAACAGTCATCCCTGAGACACTATCTTTCAGTTAAGGGAATATCAGTCACTAGAGATTGGGCTATTCTGGTGCAGTCAGGATAGGTCAGATAGCGTCTTGAGTCCTGAAAGGAAATATTGCACTATGTATAAATAACATCAATACAATACAACCCCACTTGATCAGGTAAATACTATTCTTTAACCAAGGTTTTCAGGTAACAAGATAAATGTGAATGGTATTATAGTCTCCAAGGTCCTGAAACGCTTTACTTAAAAGGGTTCATAAAAAGCTGATTGTGTGGAAATAGTGTAGTCTCCCATACCCGTGTCATTGTGATGAAAAAAATGTTTCTATTATCTCTGGCTTCGGAAGCCATTAATTCTTTCGCAAACATTTTGATGCAAGAAATTGGACAAAGGTTTGATATATTTTATGGAACTTTAAAAATTTATTTGTCCAGTTAACTAGTCTATTCAGAAAAAGGTTTCTGAAAAGTTTTAAATGTTTAGGTATGTACAAGGCACTGTGTCGTAATGTGCAAATGGTTATAATTTACAAAAAGTAACAATATTTGAAGAAACTTTATAAATAATAATGCAGATACAAACACATACTGCTGAAATGTATTAATGTCTTCTGTAATACCTGGTTTGTAAATACAGTTTATTTTAATGTAGTGATGTGTTTTCCTATTTTGTACATACATTTAACTATTCTTGACAAAAAAATACCTCGCTGAGGTCACTTTAAAATAACACAGATCTCAGTGGTTACTAAATGAAATTAATTTAACTTTTCTCCTAACTTGACAACATGGAATATTTCATCATATCACTGATACATATAACACTTTCAGTACAAACCTCATTTGTTTAAGTTAACATTTAACAGATTTTGTCTGTTATTCCAAAAGTTTTCAATAATATTTCACAGAGATACATAAGCACTGCTCAGTTAAATCTATGTTTCAGTTTTCACATACATAACATTTATTTTCAAGGTTTCACACAGGTATTTAGATGCCGCTGGTGTGTCACAGAGTGGTATAACCCTTTTGCAGATACAGTATCCTAGTGTACAAATAGAGTTGACAAATAGAGTTCTAGCTGAAAATTAGACCAATGGTTAAGTAACCATTTGTGTCTAAATTAATACCTCCAGTTGTTGCTGTTATCATTTAATCTTCGATTATTGTATGTTAAATTCCTGACACATATCACTTCAAAACGCCACATTCTCCAATGCCTTGGTGTCAGACTTGGTGATCTCATTTCAAGTACAATACCTCCAATAGTGTCCTCATTCATCTGTGCTTATTGGTTGACTTATATTTTATGTCTCATGATATAAACACAATTACTTTAAAATTTTACATCATTCAATGCTTTGATATCCGAGTTAGTGATTTGTTTCACCACCTTCACATACAGTACATCATCTGCATCAGTGTCTTTGGTCCTCTGTACAGCATCTGTCATTGTCACATTATCATACACATGTGGTGCCTCATGTTCCACCTCTAGAATCCCTGGCTTGGCCACATTCTCGTAATTATGCAGCTTCAAGTGGGCATTTTTACTCTTTGGTGTCCTGACTTCTATTGTATCAGTTTCAACTGTCCCATCATCGCTTTTATCGTTCTTGTACCATCTCCAACAGAACATCAGTGCTAATATCACAATAACGAGAATTACAGCTGGAATGATCACTGCCAATAAGATGGTCTTAAGCTCTGGAGACATTTTGGTGACTTCTGGATTTGTGATGGGAGGCTTGGAATTGGGTACATGATCAGACTTAGTCGTAGAACTTGTGGTCATGTGACAAGGGGATAACCAGTTCATGTTATCACCCTGAAATGAGTTGTGGCTACATTGCAGATGAACAGAACCTGTTCCTGAAAATGTAGGTTAATACATGTAATTAAGTTGTACATGGATTTATATCATAGTTAAATTTGGTGAAGGACATTTGTTTGGGGATCAAATAGACATTATCCTCACAAGTGGTTCTTGTTTTGAGGAAGTTAACAATAATGACCAATGTATTTTTAAATCATTCTTTTAAAGAAGTAATCCCCATTAAGGTGCATGCAAAGAAGCTACAATATGCAAAATATACACCCTTGCTTAAATATATTATAGGAATATCGCCTGACAAACCATGGTATATGCAGAATTTTACCATGGTTTGAGATTATAAACCCCGAAGGTGAAGCCTGAGGGGTTTATTGCCTCAAACCATGGTAAAATTCTGCATCTACCATGGTTTGGAGGGCGTTATTCCTATTCTAACATGACAAAACAATTAAAATACTTGTAATTTCTTTATATTTTGCAAAAAAATCATGTCCATTTCACAAACGTTCGAAACAAATCAGGCTGTTCCACCAATTATACATTGTGCCAGTACATAGCATATTCTCACTAAATATGCTGAAATGAAGAGTTTTTAAAAAAAATTTATGTTCTATATATATTTTTTTCATTATCAGAATTATATTTAATAAAAACTGCTTTTATCACTAATAATAAGTTGTGATCCTTTACTGTAAAAAATGGAAGCATGTACTTGGTTATTGTTACTTGCGAAGAGATGACAATGGAACAGCCAAGATGTATATCAAGGTTTTACCATAGCTCTCGACCAATCAGAATCGCGGACACAGCCGTGTCATGTTAGAATTACATTCATTCTAAAATCAGTTAAAAATATTCCTTTGGAATATACATATACCGTCCCCATGGTAGTGGGGACCCATATCTTTGTGAATGTCCATCCTCCATCTTATGTTGACACCTATAAATTGCTATTAAGTCACTCCAAAGTAAATTAACTTCATTGAAGCCTATTATTGGATCAAATTTAATTCATGTATAATTGTTTATTACACGATTTTCCTTATTTTAGCAGTTCATTACATTTTGACATTTTATTTCCAATTTTTATGTCAGTGTCAGTCAGCTGACATTATGTCATCACTCTGCGGCGTGGGCGTCCGCGTCCGCGTATGCGTACGCATCTGCGTGAACAACTTCTTCTCCAAAACTACAAGGCCTAGAGACATGCTGTTTTTTTTTAAAGATACCTTATCTATCGAGGATGAAAAATTGTTCAAGGCATGCAAATCTGTCTGTTCGTCTGTTTGCTAGAGACATTACAAGGGGGGTACCCCCACCAAAAGTGTGAAAATTTCAACTTTTTATCACAATTTTCTCAGTGACTATTGCAGGGATTTCTCTCATATCTTGCATATATGTACTAGGCCAGAGGTAGATTCCCTTGTGTGAGTATGAGACCTGGATCTGTCTTACTTTTTTTTAATAAATTTTTTTAATAATTTTTAATGCATTAAAATTCATGAAATCATGCACTAAATCACTTATAACTTCAAAAGTGTTGCATTTACAGCATTTTGTGAAAATATGTTGTTCAGCTACTTTTTTCATAGCTACAATATGGTGAGTAAGTTGGGTGTCTGTCTCAATAGCTAAGTGAGTAATAGCTACTTTTGGGCTTTTCAGTAACTTCCATTATGAGTAAAATCACTTGTAACTTAAAAACTATTGCATTTAGAGAATTTCGTATAAATATGTTATTCAGCTACTTTTGGGCCAGCTATAACATAGTGAAATTTCAGACCTGTAGCTCATGGCATAGCTGAGTAATAGCTACTTTTAGGTTATCACTGTTGAGTAAATCGCTTATAACTTGAAAACTATTGCATTTAGAGAATTTCGTATAAATATGTTATTCAGCTACTTTTGGGTCAGCTATAACATAGTAAAATTTCAGACCTGTAGCTCATGGCATAGCTGAGTAATAGCTACTTTTAGGTTATCACTATTGAGTAAATCACTTATAACTTGAAAAGTGTTGCATTTAGAGCATTTTGTTAAAATATGTTATTCAGCTACTTTTTTCATAGCTACAATATGGTGAGTAAGTTGGTTGTCTGTCTCAATAGCTAAGTGAGTAATAGCTACTTTTGGGCTTTTCAGTAACTTCCATCATGAGTAAAATCACTTGTAACTTAAAAACTATTGCATTTAGAGAATTTCGTATAAATATGTTATTCAGCTACTTTTGGGCCAGCTATAACATAGTAAAATTTCAGACCTGTAGCTCATGGCATAGCTGAGTAATAGCTACTTTTAGGTTATCACTGTTGAGTAAATCACTTATAACTTGAAAACTATTGCATTTAGAGTATTTTGTTTCAATATGTTATTCACCTATTTTGGGGTCAGCTATAACATAGTGAAGTTTCAGATCTGTGGCTCATTTCATAGCTGAGTAATAGCTACTTTGAAGTTCTCACTGTTGAGTAAATCAGTTATAATTGGAAAACTATTGCATTTACAGAAATTTGTGCAAATATGTTATTCAGCTACTTTTGGGTCAGCTATAACATAGTGAAATTATAGACCTATAGCTCATGGCACAACTGAGCAATAGCTATTCTCAGGTACTGACTGTTGAGTAAATCAGCTATAACTTGAAAAATATTGCATTTGGAGTATTTTGTTAAAATATATTGTTCACCTACTTTTGGGTCAGCTATAACATAGTGAAATTACAGACCTATAGCTCATGGCATAGCGGAGCAATAGCTATTTTCAGGTTCTCACTATTGAGTAAATCAGTTGTAGCTTGAAAACTATTGCATTTACAGTAGTTTGCTTAAATATGTTGTTCACCTACTTTGGGGTTAGCTATAACATAGTAAAATTTCAGACATGTAGCTCATTGCATAGCTGAGTAACAGTTCCTTTGAGGTTCTCACTGTTGAGTAAATCAGTTGTAACTTGAAAACTATTACATTTAGAATAATTTGTTAAATATGTTATTCACAGAATTTTTGGTCAGCTATAACATAGTGAAATTGCAGACCTCTATGTCATGGTATAGCTGAGCAATAGCTACTTTCAGGTTCTCACTGTTGAGTAAATCATTGTATCCACTGGATAGCTGCAGTGTGTAGAGAGAGATTTCACCATTACTGCTCTGATGAAAAAAAATATTATAGCTAGCTTTCTTAAGTTTGCAGTATATATTAATAACCATAAAATGTTGTCTGGGAATATTTTTGGCCTCATTTTGAGAAACAAGATGGCCGCCACAGGTGTTTTTTGTCAGTCATGAAAAGTGCTTATATCTCCCTTATTATTGATCCTAGAGGTTTGGGATGATAAACCAACCTGTAGGAAATCATGGGGTGGGAATCTTTTGGTGTGGTCAGATTTGACCTTCAATGACCCCTCCTTCAAGGTCAAACAAGGATAGCCAAACTTAAAAGTGCTTATAACTCGCTTATTATTGGTCACAGAGGTTTGGGATGGTAAACAGACAGGAAATCATGGGCTGTGAATCTGTTGATATAGTCCGATTTTACCTTGGAACCCTCCTTCAAGGTCAAATGAGGATAGCGAAAATTGAAAGTGCCTACAACTCGCTTATTATTGGTGACAGAGATTTGGGATGGTTTACCATCCCATAGGAAATCATTGGCTCGGAATCTTTTGGTATGGTCAGATTTGACCTTTGGACCCCTCCTTCAAGGTCAAATGAGGACAGCCAAGCTTAAAAGTGCTTATAACTCATTTATAATTGGTCCTAGAGGTTTGGAATGGTAAACCATAGGAAGTCATGGGCTGGGAATGTATTTGTGTGGTTAGATTTGACCTTGGGCCCCTTCTTCAAGGTCGAACGAGGATATTGCATTTGTAGTATTTCTTTAAATATGTTTTAACCTATTTTTTACACTTAAACAATTACCTTGTTATTTTCCTTCATAATACCATTTACAGGGCACAACTTTTTTATCCTTTTCTTCTGTCAGCTTCGGAATTTCTTTCGAACTTGCTGTTCAGTTACCATTTACTGTATTTCTGTACAGCCCTTTTCCTGATAATTATTCTGTCCTCTAATCACCTTCACAAATCAAAAACACTCAGTCAGCTGACACAGTGCCCGTTCACGGGCACTCTCCTCTTGTTTAATATCAACCTCATTTTGCTTCCAATTGTTGTGCCCCAAATTGCAGGTAACTAGATTGTGGTTTGTTTGTTTTTTGTTTGTTTTTTTTTTGTTCAGAGTACCCAAAATGTTTCTCAATCTCCTAAACTTAATCATATTGCCGATGAGCATTTCACAGAGCTGTGATGGTATGTCATGTAATTGACTCAAAGAGGCAAAAATATAAGATACCAGAGAATGATTTTATGGTTGGTCTTTCCACCAAGAATTCAAACTGTTTTAACATAGAGTATAATGCACATGCTTTCTTTTTTTTTTACAATTTTACAAGAAAAGAATTTTCCAAAAAATAAATTATAGCTAATTAAAATTAAAAATTATTATTAAAATGCTTCAGAATTAGTATAAGCGCACTAGAGAAGTGAGTCAAACCTGTGGTTATTCTGATCTGTGCTGGTAAGCCTGTCGAAAACACAGGTTTTTCTGTAAAGTGATCCGTTAAAATCAATGCGCTGTTGGAGACATTTATGTGCAGGGATCCACAGTTTGTTATATATGATGCTATGATGTCAAACTTCTCCTTTTCATTCTGTGTGTACACCTGAATGTCCAACAATGTCTCCCCATCGGTAGTCACCATATACATGACACACTCACACGGTTTAGTCATATTAGAGCCCTCAGTGAAGATGGTCAGATTATGTAAGCTTGTGTTGAACACAAAACCACTCTTACAGTAGTGACTCGCAGTGTCGGCTGAAAGAATGAAATAACCGTTATCAATGTGCTAGGTTAAAAGTATGAAATTTAGTGATCGACATATTGTACTCTGATTTCAATGTAAAATAAATGGTTTCAAATTGTTTTTCTTTACCATTTTCACCTCTGTGATCATCTTCATTCCTTTGAAATGAAATCAACTACATTTATACACCCTTATCCTGTTCAGTCTCCTCGGATGTGGTTTACAATACATATAGTTACTGTTATGCATAATCATCTGCAAGTGCATATAACTCCATTCCCTGATTCATCTTATATGACCAGTTACTCTGAGACTCACTTTTAGGAACATTACATGACTAAGTACTCTGAGACTCACTTTTATGAACATTACATGACTAATTACTCTGAGACGTACTTTTAGGCACATAAGGTGCATGTTACTCTGAGATATACTTATAGGCACATTACGGTCACAACTAGTTACTCTAAGATTTACTAGTAGGCAACATCACATGACTAGCTATGCTCAGACTTGCAGGCACTTCATATGGCTACCATAGTTACTAGTTTCTGTCAGATTTACTTATAGGCACTTATAGTCACATTGCATGACTAATTAATTTAAAACTTATAGGTACATCACATGACAAGTTACTATAAGACAAACTTAAGGAAAATCACATAACTCAAGTTACTTTGAAACTTATTCACAGGCACATCACACTACTACTAGTTACTGTGAGACTTACTTTCAGACATATCACATGACTATGACTTACTCGTGAGGGTGTTGATGAAGAGTTTGTGGTAGTTTCCCATTGATGGACCAGTAGTTGATCCTTCCACTTCTTTCAATGCAGAATATCTGAGGAATATCACAATCGCAATGGTGGCAAGTATCTTCACTTGGCCATGCATTTCAAACTCTCCAAACATTCTGTTGTAAGGACACCGATACACCAAGTTTTAATAACAATTTAAATACAGTTCCTCACACTTTAGAAATAGCTTCCAGTGCATTTAGATTTAACTTATATCTACTTTGTACAGAATATATTTATATAAGTCTCTGTAGTTTTACTGATTATTGCGCCTTTCTTATCAAAGAAACTTATTAACTCATTTCAAACTTATGTTCCTGAAGCACATTCACATATAATCATGCTGTCATACGAAAATCTCTCTAAAAGTTTCGTTTTTATAGCAAAATTGGAATATACACAATATTTTATATGTGTATTCCAGATATCTATAAACTTGGTTAAAATGTTACTTCTAAAAATTCCATATATATCAGCTTATGTGTACGTTGTCTGATGCACAAACATAGACACATCAAGCCATAATATTTAATTAGCAGTACTCCAAATTCAGCCCCTCTTCTCCTGAGTTTCTATCTTATAAATTTTTCTGTATGTGTAAGTCTATTTCCTTGTTTAACTTTGTCTTCTACTTAAAATATTAATACCTTTTTGCTTCCTTGAGGTGATGGCCACCTATTATAAGCGTGGTTCAAATCATACAATTTGCCTAGTTTTTTATATCCTTCAGGAAATTATTCAGTGTTTTGAATATACTGAAACGAGCTTAGTAAACATCTAGCTAGGCAGATCTGGTTTAGATAATGTAGTACTGGTTTTTTGTCCAGATTTACATCAAACAGGATAGTATTCTCTCTCTGTGTCTATATATTCCAATAGTCCTTTCATCTTTGAATATTTCTTCATTGATAGAACTGGTTCAGCATACTTCCATGAAAGTAACACTGTGATGGTTTATAGATATTTTCATGGTGATATTTTTTTTTCTCAACCTATTATCAGTTTCAGAATACTGATCATCATAGAATTTGAAAACAAAGAATAAATTAATAGTTATCTAAACACAAATGAATGAGATCCAGTTACTCCATAATAGTTAATCATTTCATATTGCTGGTACACATTCTTTGTATTTTCACAATAAGCAGATTAACATGTGTCTTTTATTTAGACACTATGCTTTCTATCAGAATAATGTAATCTTCAAAAAGAATTATTTTTTTCAGTCTTGTTTCTAAAGAAAACAATTGAATGAGGCTGTACTTTCTTTTATACAGCGGTCAAGAATAACACACCCATACATTTTTATTGTCCTCAGTTAAGTAGACACTGGGGAATTATTACCATCAGTGGGAAAGCTATAACATATTAATTATAGCAATATAAGTAAACTTATAATGTTGTTTAAATTAACTGGATGTTTTGACACATTGTCTATATTCCCCATGGTTTTTGCGTTGTCACATTGTCAGAAAGGAAGTGATGAAAAAAAAAATAAAATAAATTAAAAGGTGTCCATATCACAGATGTGCTGTAGAGCAATATTTTACATTTCACATAAAAACACAATATACATTCAACATAATCATCTTTTGTTATGCAACATAAGATATTAAACTTTTAAGACACTGAAAATGAGTTTAGTTTATGTACCAATATATCCATGTGTATGGTACAGAATGTTTCCTTTAAATTTTCTCATAGTCTATATCCTATTTTTGTTTAAAGCAATGTTTTTTCTTCCATTTTTCTAAATAATACATTTTGACAGTATTTCTTTATTAGGTACTATATTTCACAAAGTCTACTTAGTACTTTACCCTTCTAGTCCCCTTGTTTACTTTTTTGTCATTTTCACTCATGCATCCGTTACTAGCACAATGGTTTCTATAGAAAGACAGACATCCCATTTAGTACTTTTAATGGTTTACCCCCATCAGTCAACCTTTGTGTTAAAAGTTAAGGAGGAAAATCTGTGGACAAGGTACCCTAAAACTCCCACCTAGTGTCAGTGATGCATTGATATTATGATCACGTACATCGGGTGATTATAGATAACAGGTTTTCAATTGAAGTCAACTTTTGTGTTAGGCAGAAACTCGTTTTACTATTTGAGAGAATCGTCACTCCAAAAAAAGTGAAAATGTATTGTTTATTTCAGTATGATGTTTAAAAAATTAAGATCATTAGAAAAACCAGACAAGTTGTTTAGAAATTCACTGATGTGTGAACTTCATAGTTGTACAGATTGATCAGTTTTTCCTCAACTCTCATAATCTGGTGAAATTAATAAAAAATGAAATTATTTCCTGATTTAAACAGTGGTCCCTTTAAAGATAGAAATTTAAATTAAAAAGAAATTTCAAAAAATTTTAAATTTTATTTTAAGATAATCATTGGAGTTAAGTTTTACTGATGGTAAGTTTCTTTTGAGGATCACAGATTTAAAAGATGGATGCAATACTTTTATACAATGGCTTGTGATATGGCAAAAAACAAATACGGTATATCTAAAAGACAAAGTATGGAAATTATTGATAGATTTATTAACTGTTTCAATTGCAAATGGTAAATAGTCGTGAAAACTTGTAATTCCTGGATTGGCTGGATTGTTTAGTGATAAGTTAAAGATGTAGATTTTTTTTCTGCTTGTCTAAATATTATTGATATCCAGGTTTTAAATTAGATCAGCATAATATTCTAGTGGAGAAGGACACCAGGCTGATGAAATCAATCTTTTGACATGACAGAACAAAGACCATCACTCTATTTGAGGCAACAGATGATCAGTGTGGTAATTTATAGGTTTCAAAACAGATGTGTTCTGGCTTTGTGCTAAGCAGAATGGGGTTTCCTTATTAATTTGG
The DNA here is from genome assembly GCA_964017235.1 of Sabellastarte sp. h YS-2021. NCBI lineage: Eukaryota > Metazoa > Annelida > Polychaeta > Sabellida > Sabellidae > Sabellastarte > Sabellastarte sp. h YS-2021. The sequence continues at coordinate 74,505,785 of OZ024928.1, read as the reverse complement.
GAAAACTGTTATGTCCCAATTTTGTCCTCCAACATTTCCAAGGCTCTTCATTTGTCATACTTATAGTATAAATAGTTATGATTACATCACACTGATGTGATTTTTCTTTGATTGCATGAAAGCAGTTTCTTGAAATTCTGTTCCTTATCAATCTTATAATGAATATGACTTTATAAAGATTAAGTTTCAGATAAAGACATGTATACTCATGTACTAAGATTTCACTGTCTTAAATAGTGTAAACCAGAGCCTTCTGTTGTTAGAGCAAATCTCAGTAAAGTAAATGGCCGACCATTGTCACTCAACCAATGATTTGAATGTTTCCATGTTCCAGAGTTTGCTGATTGAAGGACATAATTTTTGAAATGAAATTACAATTAGGCTCCACCAGGAGGTTATATTTTTGGGTGTGTTGGTTTGTCTGTTTGTTTTATTTCTTTGTGTTCACAAAAGTAGTCAACAGTTCTTTGTAGATAGGGCTTGACCAAAGGAAGAAGTGATTCAATTTAGAAAAAAAAACACTTCATATTCCCAAAATTTCAAAGGTCCCATTTTTAGTCGAATCTTTGATTCGAGTTATGTACTGAGTTGCGGTCACAATTTTAAATTGGCCGTTTAAGCCCTTAAATATCAATTCTGCATAATATTTTCTTCACATATCTGTCCATTAAGGTGTATAGTATACACTCTGCCATTTTGAAGATTTTTAATGCTTTTATTCAGTTATATTTTATAAAGTAAAAAGCTTGTCTGGCACTTCGTCTGGCTTTCTCTAAGGACCCGTATGTCCTAGAAACTATTGTGTTTGCCATTGTAATGGTCTACTCGAACGAGTCTTTTTTAACCGTTTCGTCTGCTGGTTTCTAGATGTGAACCCCCAATTAATTTATTTGTCTGCTGGTGTATCACGCAGTGACTGTTAATGTAAAATTGTTGTCTGCGCATCTCCCCATTTGTCAAACAAATAAGCCGCAAAGAAATTAATGAATGAAGTGACGTCACGGTAGTACTATACATTTTTCGTTCAGCCAATCAGAATCGAGAACACCTCTGGCAGAGACAATGAAAATAATTTAAACTCCATAGTTCTACATTCAACCACTCGAAGGCGCTTTTGCATGTCCTAGAAGTTATCAGGTCATTTCGACGAAATTCTTCATCGGTAAAATACAGCATAATCGGTGTTTCCCTATTTTCGCTCATTGTGGCTATTCGTTATATTGTAGAAACAACACACGAATATTTTATTCAAATATACTTACAATTTGCTTCTGTAAAATATCCATATACAGTACTCTCAGGAAACCCCCTCAAAGAACTGCCGTGAGTGCGCATATTTGCTCATTAATATTAACGAGGCAAGTCCGTGAACAGGAAATATGCTGGTAGTTTTCATCTTAAACCAGCCTTGTAAAATATTGTCGAAAAACCCCCTCAAAGAACTGCCGTGACTGCGCATGTTTGCTCATTAATATTAATGAGGCAAGTCCGTGAGCAGGAAATATGCTGGTAGTTTTCATCTTAAACCAGCCTTGTAAAATATTGTCGAAAAAACCCCTCAAAGAACTGCCGTGACTGCGCATGTTTGCTCATTAATATTAATAAGGCAAGTCCGTGGACAGGAAATATGCTGGTGGTTTTCATCTTAAACCAGCCTTGTGGAATATTGTCAGGAAACCCCACAAAGAACTGCTGCAAATCTGAAAACTTCGATGAAAGCGGTTTCCAAATGTGGGCGATAATACGGAGTTTACAGATTTCAACCCAGTCCTGTCCTAAGATTCGACTCTGTGGTTGGATGAAAGCCAGCCACTGGACTCTAGTTAATATATTATGAGTGACTTTGGCTTTCTGCTTGATATACCTCCATAATGAATGAAGGGATCTTCATGAAATGTATCATGTGAGTAGGACCTGGCTAAAGGAAGAAGTTATTACATTATGGCAAAGAATCAGATCATATTCTTGGCACAAAAAAAAATATCCCAATTGTTTTTTTTTTAAATGCTCCCTCCCCCTGGTGGAGGTATGTGCACTATAAGTGCTTGAAGTTTTTAATGTTATCTGTAAATACTAAAAAGCTAATGAATGACACCAGTATTTTTATTTTTTTACATTTGAAAAAAAAATGAACATGGTCAGTTCTTCGTTGCTTAAAGGATGACTGGTTTATTTGGTAATGGAAACTGTTAGTCATAAAACCGAACAACTGCTTATAACTGTTAAAAGAAACAGTTGCATTCAGTATTGAATTTCAATTTTTTGTCCCAAGTTTCGGTAAAGATTTCAAATAAAATATGGTTAAAGGTAACAAAAGGTAGACTATTCACCGAAATAAAGTACCTGGAAAGTGCTTTTAGCAAAAATCACCTCAAAGATTCATTATATTCTGTTCTGTAATTTTATAGTGCTTAATCTCTGCCAAGGTAGACTCTAAGATGCAACACCAGAATCCAATTCAAAAATCATCATTCCATAGCCATTGTCAAGTCCAATACTATGGAGATGGCAGATAGATTATACACTAAGATATTAATGAACAGAAGTGATAGAATCAGCCTCATTTTCATAAAATCACTGATTGAGGCTACTAATAAGTAGTTGTATATATTCATTTTTGACATTATTGTATCCACCGGAAGCATCTGCTTCCTACGCTGCTGCCGCCGGGCGTAGGAAGATTTTCGGCCTAAACACTCTAAGAGGAAAACTACAACAGCTGGGTTCACCAAATTTGCAGAATATCTTCATTGAGAGGTAAGCTTCCCTGGGAACGAAAATAGCCTCATTCTGAAAAACAAGATGGTCGCCGCGGGCATGTGCTGCGAATCTTCTGATGTTGTCACATTTGACCTTGGGCCCCTCCTTCAAGGTCAAACGAGGATAGCCAAACTTAAAACTGCTTATAACGTGCTTATTATTGGTCCTAGAGGTTTGGGATGGTAAACCAACATATAGGAAATCATGGGCAGGGAATCTTCTGATGTGGTCGGATTGACCTTGGGCCCCTCCTTCAAGGTCAAACGAGGATAGCCAAACTTAAAATTGCTTATATCTCGCTTGTTATTGGTCCTAGAGGTATGGGATGGTAAACCAACCGATAGGAAATTATGAGCTGGGAATCTTTTGGTGTGGTCGGATTTGATCTTACACCCCTTGTTCAAGGTCAAACAAGGATAGCCAAACTTCAAAGTGCTTATAACACGCTTATTATTGGTCCTAGAGGTTTGGGATGGTAAACCAACATATAGGAAATCATTGGCTGGGAATCTTCTGGTGTGGACGGATTTGACCTTGGGCCCCTCCTTCAAAGTCAAATGAGGATAGCCAAAGTTAAAAGTGCTTATAACTCGCTTATTATCAGTCGTAGAGGTTTGGGATGGTAAGCCAACCCATAGGAAATCATGAGCTGGGAATCTTTTGGTGTGGTCGGATTTGACCTTGGGCCCCTCCTTCAAGGTCAAAGGAGGATAGCCAAACTTAAATGTGCTTATAACTCGCTTATTATTGATCCTAGAGGTTTACAGTACGAAACCAACTCATACGAAATCTTGGGCTAGGAATCTTCTGATGTTAGATTTGACCTTTGGCCCCTCCTTCAAGGTCAAACGATAGTTCACTGGATTTGGTGAGTTGTCTTTAAAGTGGATACAAATTTGCATCGGTTCTCCAATGCGTAGGTCTAGTTTTGATTTCTGTCATTTGAATTAGTTGCAGTTCCTGATACTTTTCAACAGAAATGAGTCTCAAATATATAAAGTCTATATGGCTGCTGTGACCTAATCTAATCAGGTGTTTAATCTCTTTCGCAGCAGATGGTAAGGCACATAGTGTAAAAGGGACAATAAACTTCCAAAATCATAAAATTGTTTGACCAGCATGGCTCCTTAGCCAATAGAAAACAAAATTAAAAATATATTAAAAATTGAAAGGCAGTGTTGTTGATAAATCATTGATATTAAATGTAGAAGTAGCACTTAAATGAGTGTTTATTTTAATTTAGATAAATCCAAAATAAGACCTCGTAAAGCAAGAGCAAATAAAGATTTTGTTCATAGATTAGTTAGAGTCATTTAATTTTAAGCATTTGATAAAGTTTTATTATTAGTTTCTAGTGATGTTAGTTGAAGCATTGCAACTTCCTCTAAGAATATTTAAAACATGACAACAATTACCTAGAGACATAATTTGACACATATTTTATGTAATGAAGGAACAAAACGTGACATTGCCTCCTCTACTTCAGTTTTAATTGGGTTGTTATTGTTTTTAAACAGGTACATAAAAGTAATTATGAATGCCGTAATTTCTGTAGTATACACCCAGGGGGCATGCATTTTTTCAAAGGGTGGGGAGGGATTGGGCATTTATAACAACAAGAAGCAATGTTATATATTTATATAATATATACTTCAGTTAAGCAATCACCTTCTTTGTATTTTGCAAACTTTCTTCCTGTAGGCCAATAAGTAACAGACATACCAACAAAATATTAACATGTAAGGTATTTTACTCCATACTTTTAATTATGTACTGTTAAAACCATAAGTGGGAATGTTTATGCATGTGGTATTAAGATGGTGCTACATTTGTATTGATCATAATATAATACATAATCCAGACTGAAAAAAAACACTGAAAATTTACAAATGGGATTTTCGCTGTCACTGCCTTAATTTCTAGCCATCGGTCACTGAAAGTTTTTGTTAAAAGTGTCAAGGACCAAATTAGAGAGGGGGTGTTTATTGCAAAAAAACATGGTATGTCCTTTGTCTTTGGTAAAGCCATCTCCCAACTCTCTCAAACTGGTACAATAATGACGGATAATTAAAGGGTTTTGTGTGAACAATAGTGACATTCTTATAGGTATTGTCTAATGGCTAGCATGTGGGCAGATATCAGGTAATTTAAAGAATTGTGAAATACATGTATGTTGATTTATTATTGTCTAAGGGTCACACTGAGTAAAGAAAGTTGTTTGAATGTCAATTGTTAAAATATATCATTCCTGTAACTTAATACATATGACAAATTTAAAAGACAATACGTTTATGTAAGTTTTAAGGTTATTCACTGTAAAATTTGCCTTGCCTTTAAATTGTCTTGTAGTAATATGATACTTAGTGCAGGTTTTGTGTATATTTTCAATTTAAATTCACTGTTTCGTGATTCACATCTACCATATATTTAAAAATAAATATCCCTAATCATACATAATTCCTGAAAATATATGTATGCCATTCAAATTACAATCATCTCGTGCATTAACTTTGGTTAGGTGTTGTTATATTCATTAACATATGAGTACAATATTTTGAATATTTAACAATGACATTTTAAATCATTCTGTACCATACACATTAATGATATGACTAATGCCAGCCATAGTAACTTTTGTAACAAAAAGTGAAGACCCTTTCATTTTGGACTACATCATAATGTGATGTCTTTTTGAAAATAGATCCATCAGTAAACCTGAATGGCCATGCTGATAACACAGGTTACAGCTAGTTTCAATTATTTTATCAATACTATTTTTCACTTTTTTGTAAGCAGTGATCAAACCAGAGCACTCGGAGAGCTCTTACCTCCCCCAAGGCCCAAAACCTTCCAGTACTACTTATGGGTGCTTATATAAAAAATCCTTTAAAAATACAAATTCCTTATCTGGATCAAAATCAAATTGTCTGTTCTTTACGCCATTGTCAACATTTCCAGAAAATTTCATAAACATCCATCAATAACTTATCGAACAATTGGATGTCACCAAATCCAGCTACTTTTCGGAGAAATGCCGGCCCTCCAAAAGCAGAGATAAATATTTAGATCAATGAGATTAAGTATTTGCATTGTATTAGCAAATGTTTTCATGTGAAACCATAACTTTACTGTACATCTGTTTATTTTTTCTGTTTCCACAGGGCGAGAGACAAGCTCACTGATTTGATAAAATCATGTTCAAAGTAAGTTACTACTGTTTTGGAAATTGTATTCTAAGAATAGAACCTCTAAATAGCTTAGTTGTATCCAGTCTAGTTGAGTTGTGTGCACGGTCGTATAGCTGTAACACACTCACCTCTGAGCATACGAGTTTGAATCCCATATGTGAACTTTGGTGGGAAAGTTATTTTTTTGCAAATTGTTACATTTTCAGAGCCTTGATCCAATTAATTAGTTAGTGTTGTGATGTAAATAATGTTTTGATTTTGATTAGTCAAACAAATATCAGTTAATGAAAACCTGCCCAACAGAGTATAAATACACGATAATTAGACACACTGAAAGTGGTCCTGCAGAGGTCACAGGCCACAAGTCATAGAGTGTTTTAATTTTGCATAAAATATTAGTGTAACTCTGGTGATATAGAGTACATCACTCTATAATGCATCTTTCCCTTATCCTTGCATACAAGACTATGGCTCAAATAGCACTTGTCTAATCTAGATTTGAGGCAGGGCATCATACTTCAATGCTTGCAGTCTCTATCTTTGACGTTTTGACATGCAGTGCCTTAAATTGATAATTCTCATGCAGGTTTCCATTTCTATGATGTATTTTTCATATTGTGATAATAATTGTATCATGTCTATCCATAAAAAAATTTACCAATTGCTAATTCTTGATTGGATGTTGATGTGGATATTATATTTTGTGTGAAGATTTGACCCTTTTTTTGGTGAAACCTGGCAGTTTTACTGAGTTGAACTTTATTTTACTAAATATTTCGCCTTCTTTTTGGTGAAACCTGGCAGTTTTACTGAGTTTATATTTATTTTACTATATATTTTACCTCTGGAACAAATACTTGCTTATCGTCTGGTAAAACTTTTCCAACAGATGGTGCAATAAAAAGACCTTTGAAAAGATAACAGAAATTATCACAATAAACCTTATCTTCTGACTCTTGAGATCTGCAGTTATTTAGATGTAGGAGGTTCTATTGTGTAATTATTTTAACTCCAGGGGCAGCCCCACTTCCCAAGGAAACTCACTGTGTGCCTTGGTCGGTTTGGCAGTGGCATCCTCCAAGCACTTCCATGGGCTGTCAGAAGAAAGTAAAGCCTTCACAAAGGAGACGCCTGAACACTTGGGGCAGTCTCATTGGCTACAGATGGTAGCCAACACTCTGCTTGCTGTCATGGAGTTTGGTTACCAGCCTCCAGGACGCATTTTTGCCATGTGCCAGCAGGTTTGTGTGTCTGGCAATTGTGTATCTTCACATCCTTATCCTCTCATAGAAAGGTTATAATTTTCTGAAACTTTATTTTACTAAATGATATAGATGTATCTTGTCCTCACAGTGTGACAATTAGGGTTCTTAGGCCTGGGTACACATAAATGGGCTTTATATGTGGACTAACTGGGTGTAAACTAACAAACCAGGCGCTTGTAATATGATTAAAATAATTGTTTATTTTCATCAATGACATGCGAGAAACTTAAATTACCAGTCATGCTTCTGATGAGAATAGTCTGTAACTAATTTAAATATTAATAACATGCTAGCTACAAGTATAAGACCATAAGTTAAATACTTATACACAATTACTTAGTTTTTCCACTTAAAACAGTTCAGCTGTGGATCACAATATTCTTTCTTCTGTTCACTGCAGAAGACACAGTCAGACCGTACCCCTGCCTCACTATTGGCCAGATCCACTGCTGCTGTATCGCTGTCCCAAGTCCTACCTGTACTTATCCCAGTGAATGCTGACCTGGTCTACCCTGTACTGGATCTGCTGAGTCAGCGTCTAGCTGGTGATGGACAGTCGGAAGATCCAGGTGTCATCAACTGGTTCTATGGACTGGGACTGGGTGCAACCCTAGCTGCTCTATTTGAAGAGAAGTTTCTGGAAGTGACAGGAGTTCAGGTGAACAATTGGTGTTGTATTATAAACAATTTAAATTTACTGAAATTTGAACATATCCGACAGTTTTGACAGTTTTTTAGGAAATTTAGTTTTTAATGCCATTCTTTAAAAGTAAGTTGCTGTATGCACTTGTAGCTTTGTATATTGGCCTATTTTGTCCATGAATATTAATGGTCAGACTATTGTTGAAAATCACATTCCATTCCCGATGTCTTGAAACACTTGCTTATATGAAATCATAATTTAAAATTTGAATTATATAATTATTTAGAAAGCTACTTTTACATATAAGAGTTCATAAATTGATTGTTGTAATATGAACCTGTTCTGTGTCTTAATTTCACCTGTAACCAAGCAAAAATCAGAATACCAATTCACTTGTTCCAACTTGGTCGAGTGTAAACAATAATCCCAAGATTATGTAATTGCTTTTATGACCTAATTAATATTTAAAAATAAGTAAATCCCCCAAAATAACAAAAATCTTATTATTATTATTAAATAAAGATACTGAAAGATCTCTGTATGTACAAAGTGTATGACTTGAATCTTTACAGGGAATGCTGGCTGTGTGGAAAGCAGTAGATGCTTTAGAAAGGAGTGTATTCTGTTCATCTGACAACAGGTACTGATAAAAAAACGTATACATTTTAAATGTAATATAATCTCTTGACCTGTCATATTAATTATGAAGGGATATCCAGTGTAACCTTTGGTATTAAAGTGGCGTAAAATTTATCATCCTGTTAGTATGGAGACTTGTCCCAGTATGATCTTTGCCATTAAAGCCCAAAAGAAGTCAAATAGCATTCAAAGTCACTCATTCCTCTGTCAGATTGAGTCTAAAATATATATCCTGACATACACATGGCAAATCCTCATAATTAGGAATGATATCAAAGCCATAACACTGTGCAGTGAATATAATGGTTCACAGAGGATTTCACTATCACTCCTCAGCAGCCAGCTGGGTTTGTGTATTTTCATAGATAACATCTATATATGCCAAAAATGAAATTTAATATCATTTTGGTTCCAGAACAAACAAGGCCGAAACTGGTTTTGGTCTACTAGCGCGAGCGTAAAGCCATCAGACACACAAATTACTGTAGTGCACTGAAGCGGTAACCCATCAAAGTACTAACGTAGCCCATTGCCGTTTAACTTCTGTAAAACACAGACGGTCATTGTGGCCATGGAGACAAAGAATAAAAAAAAAAGTGATCTCTAGAAGCGCAAGCCTCGCTAGAGCTCGTGCTAAAAAATTTCCCTCTAAAGAGACTTCAAGTTAGAAAGTTTAGGAAAGAAGTTAGAAATTAGAAAGTTTAGGTTATCGTTTTATTTTAGGATGGGTAGTGTGTTGGGACTGGGAATGTGTCTCAGTGCCATGTGTAAAGATGGCAAGCCAGACACCAAAGTGAGACTGTGTCGATTACAAGAACAGCTGTGTGGGAGCCTCCAACAAGTGGACACAGAGAACACTGTGTATGAGGTAAAAATACATCACTTGATTTCCTTACATCTGTATTTTGTCACATACTTGTGCTGAACCCTATCTCGAGTTTCAGGTTTGCTCATTCAAGTTGGACACTTGCTGAGAAATTAAGCCAAATTAACTGGATTTTTTTTTACAAAAAAATAATTGGCCTAAAATTGTTTATCTCACTCAAAATTAGCTTCAGAAATTTTACATTTTGAACTCTAAAAATTGTAAACACCTGCTCATCATCTGACTGTTTAAATTGCAGTAAACCCTGTACAAATAGAACTAGCATAAGTGATAGATGTAAAGTGGGACCAATTTTAAGGGTTTTCGAATGATTTGACAATACTTTCACCATATTGTATAGATCCTGTCACAAGAGCAAGTTGAGGGGATGGAGGAAAGGAGTGCATACTAGTTGGTTAAAATTCTACAGTAAACACAACAGGGTACAACTACCTACCTTCACGCTTCAAGTTGTCCAAGGAACTGATGAATTTTCCGTGTTTGCCTCTCACTACAGAGGTTATGGGTTTAATTCTCAGTCCAGGTCTTAAGAGGAAAAATTGGCACTTGTTTGCCAGTATTGTTGATTTACAGTACAGGAGCTTAACTAACTAATATGTGTACAACTTTGCTCCCCTGATGTGATTCTCATTGTGATATGAACTTTATAGCGAGTTGGAAATGACATTAGATCCTAAAATAAGTATAGAATCTCTTATAAACACAGCATTTGGCCCTGGTTATTGCTGACTTTGACTTATATCCATGAAATGACAGCATTCTATGATGTGGGGACCTCAGAACTAACTCCACTTTTACCTTGGCTTAACTTACACTGGTTCTACTGATATGCAGTCAGTTGTATTTGTAAAGTTACTTGAAAGGTACAACTTGTTTGGCTTAAATGCACAAAATTAGCAATATGAGTGAGATTCTTTACCATAACTGTTTGTCTTAATATTTACTGTACAGCGCATTGAAAGTGATATTTGTTAACAAGTAAATGAAAAGTAAATAAATGGTTCGTGTTTGTTATATTGTACCTCTGTGTATTGCCTCTAGGCCCTCTGCTTAACCCTGGCATTTGTGACAGCCTCAGCATATGCCGCCAACATCCTCACACAAGACACAGTGGACAGAACTGTAGGAACTATCTACACAGCACACGTCGGCCACCCACATGTAAGAAACACCTAAAATAGTTCACGTCAATTTTATTCTCAGGCATAGTGAACATCAAATAGAAGGATCAGTTGGACATCTAATTGTGTTAGTTTTCATTTGGTTAACAAAAAGTATGTCTTTTAAACTGCATGTTTTTAAGCTGCTTCATTGCAATGGTTTTGGACAAATTCTCTTCTTTTGAGAGAATGTTGATGTACATTTGAGAGCATACTGAAGTATAAGTTGTTGCTTGAATTTCTTTTTTAAGTAAATTATGTTTGAAAGGAATAGTTTTAAAACAAACTTAAAAGATTCTATTGATTTGAAGAATTTATATTGTGCCAAATTGATGCTAACATCCTCTAAAAGAACTGATTCTCCAAGAAGAGACAGACCTGTCAACAACAAAAGCAGTATTCACCAGGAGAGAGACAGATAGATAAGCAATAGAGATAGTTTAGGTAGTGTGGATATAGATCTCACTTTATTATCTCCCGCCGGGCTTTAGCCCGGGAGGGAGATTATGAAATGATGCCTGTGTGTGCGTGCGTGCGTGCGTGTGTGCGTGCGTTAGTTAGTCACGCAGATTCCTCCAAAACTACTACAGCTACAGATTTTTTGTAAATTAATTGTCCCAATGAATTTTCACGCCCTCGAAAATTTTTTTGGTTTTATGGACTTAGGCCTAAAGATAACTGAGTAATAGCTATCTTAGCTACTTGGAGTAAAGGGCTCATAACTCAAAAACTATTGCAGTTACAACTTTTTCTTCAAATATGTTGTTCAGCTACTTTGTCCTTAGCTATAAGATGGTACATAGTTTGGGGTCCCATTGCATGCCATAAGTGAGTAATAGCTATTTTCTCATTTGTAGCTAAATAACAAAAGGAGTAAATGTCAAATATCTTCAAAAGTATTAGAGTTACAGAAATCTTTTCAAATATGTTGTTGATCTACTTTTGGGTAAGCTATCACATAGTAAAGTTTCAGACCTGTTGCACCTTGGATAGCTGAGTAATAGCTACTTTGAAATTCTGACTGTTGAGTAAAGCCATTGTAACTCCAAAACTATTGCAGTTAGAGTGTTTTCCTAAAATATGTTGTTCAGCTACTTTGTCCTTAGCTATAAGATGGTACATAGTTTGGGGTTCTATTGCATGCCATAAGTGAGTAATAGCTATTTTCTCATTTGTAGCTAAATAACAAAAGAAGTAAATGCCAAGTATCTTCAAAAGTATTACAGTTACAGAAATCTTTTCAAATATGTTATTCATCTACTTTTGGGTAAGCTATCACATAATAAAGTTTCAGACCTGTTGCACCGTGGATAGCTGAGTAATAGCTACTTTCAAATTCCGACTGTTGAGTAAAGCCATTGTATCTCCAAAACTATTGCAGTTAGAGTGTTTTCCTAAAATATGTTGTTCAGCTACTTTGTCCTTAGCTATAAGATGGTACATAGTTTGGGGTTCTGTTGCATGCCATAAGTGAGTAATAGCTATTTTCTCATTTGTAGCTAAATAACAAAAGAAGTAAATGCCAAATATCTTCAAAAGTATTAGAGTTACAGAAATCTTTTCAAATATGTTATTCATCTACGTTTGGGTAAGCTATCACATAGTTAAGTTTCAGACCTGTTGCACCATGGATAGCTGAGTAATAGCTACTTTCAAATTCCGACTGTTGAGTAAAGCCATTGTATCTCCAAAACTATTGCAGTTACAGTGTTTTCCTAAAATATGTTGTTCAGCTACTTTGTCCTTAGCTATAAGATGGTACATAGTTTGGGGTTCTATTGCATGCCATAAGTGAGTAATAGCTATTTTCTCATTTGTAGCTAAATAACAAAAGAAGTAAATGTCAAATATCTTCAAAAGTATTAAAGTTAGTGAAATCTTTTCAAATATGTTGTCCATCTACTTTTTGGTAAGCTATCACATAGTAAAGTTTCAGACCTGTTGAACCTTTGATAGCTGAGTAATAGCTACTTTCAAATTCCGACGGTTGAGTAAAGCCATTGTAACTCCAAAACTATTGCAGTTAGAGTGTTTTCCTAAAATATGTTGTTCAGCTACTTTGTCCTTAGCTATAAGATGGTACATAGTTTGGGGTTCTATTGCATGCCATAAGTGAGTAATAGCTATTTTCTCATTTGTAGCTAAATAACAAAAGGAGTAAATGTCAAATATCTTCAAAAGTATTAAAGTTAGGGAAACCTTTTCAAATATGTTGTCCATCTACTTTTTGGTAAGCTATTACATAGTAAAGTTTCAGACCTGTTGAACCTTTGATAGCTGAGTCATAGCTACTTTCAAATTCCGACTGTTGAGTAGAGCCATTGTATCTCCAAAACTATTGCAGTTAGAGTGTTTTCCTAAAATATGTTGTTCACCTACTTTGTCCTTAGCTATAAGATGGTACATAGTTTGGGGTTCTATTGCATGCCATAAGTGAGTAATAGCTATTTTCTCATTTGTAGCTAAATAACAAAAGAAGTAAATGTCAAATATCTTCAAAAGTATGTTGTTCAGCTACTTTGTCCTTAGCTATAAGATGGTACATAGTTTGGGGTTCTATTGCATGCCATAAGTGAGTAATAGCTATTTTCTCATTTGTAGCTAAATAACAAAAGGAGTAAATGTCAAATATCTTCAAAAGTATTAGAGTTACAGAAATCTTTTCAAATATGTTGTTCATCTACTTTTGGGTAAGCTATCACATAGTAAAGTTTCAGACCTGTTGCACCTTGGATAGCTGAGTAATAGCTACTTTGAAATTCTGACTGTTGAGTAAAGCCATTGTAACTCCAAAACTATTGCAGTTAGAGTGTTTTCCTAAAATATGTTGTTCAGCTACTTTGTCCTTAGCTATAAGATGGTACATAGTTTGGGGTTCTATTGCATGCCATAAGTGAGTAATAGCTATTTTCTCATTTGTAGCTAAATAACAAAAGAAGTAAATGCCAAGTATCTTCAAAAGTATTACAGTTACAGAAATCTTTTCAAATATGTTATTCATCTACTTTTGGGTAAGCTATCACATAATAAAGTTTCAGACCTGTTGCACCGTGGATAGCTGAGTAATAGCTACTTTCAAATTCCGACTGTTGAGTAAAGCCATTGTATCTCCAAAACTATTGCAGTTAGAGTGTTTTCCTAAAATATGTTGTTCAGCTACTTTGTCCTTAGCTATAAGATGGTACATAGTTTGGGGTTCTGTTGCATGCCATAAGTGAGTAATAGCTATTTTCTCATTTGTAGCTAAATAACAAAAGAAGTAAATGCCAAATATCTTCAAAAGTATTAGAGTTACAGAAATCTTTTCAAATATGTTATTCATCTACGTTTGGGTAAGCTATCACATAGTTAAGTTTCAGACCTGTTGCACCATGGATAGCTGAGTAATAGCTACTTTCAAATTCCGACTGTTGAGTAAAGCCATTGTATCTCCAAAACTATTGCAGTTACAGTGTTTTCCTAAAATATGTTGTTCAGCTACTTTGTCCTTAGCTATAAGATGGTACATAGTTTGGGGTTCTATTGCATGCCATAAGTGAGTAATAGCTATTTTCTCATTTGTAGCTAAATAACAAAAGAAGTAAATGTCAAATATCTTCAAAAGTATTAAAGTTAGTGAAATCTTTTCAAATATGTTGTCCATCTACTTTTTGGTAAGCTATCACATAGTAAAGTTTCAGACCTGTTGAACCTTTGATAGCTGAGTAATAGCTACTTTCAAATTCCGACGGTTGAGTAAAGCCATTGTAACTCCAAAACTATTGCAGTTAGAGTGTTTTGCTAAAATATGTTGTTCAGCTACTTTGTCCTTAGCTATAAGATGGTACATAGTTTGGGGTTCTATTGCATGCCATAAGTGAGTAATAGCTATTTTCTCATTTGTAGCTAAATAACAAAAGGAGTAAATGTCAAATATCTTCAAAAGTATTAAAGTTAGGGAAATCTTTTCAAATATGTTGTCCATCTACTTTTTGGTAAGCTATTACATAGTAAAGTTTCAGACCTGTTGAACCTTTGATAGCTGAGTCATAGCTACTTTCAAATTCCGACTGTTGAGTAGAGCCATTGTATCTCCAAAACTATTGCAGTTAGAGTGTTTTCCTAAAATATGTTGTTCAGCTACTTTGTCCTTAGCTATAAGATGGTACATAGTTTGGGGTTCTATTGCATGCCATAAGTGAGTAATAGCTATTTTCTCATTTGTAGCTAAATAACAAAAGAAGTAAATGTCAAATATCTTCAAAAGTATGTTGTTCAGCTACTTTGTCCTTAGCTATAAGATGGTACATAGTTTGGGGTTCTATTGCATGCCATAAGTGAGTAATAGCTATTTTCTCATTTGTAGCTAAATAACAAAAGAAGTAAATGCCAAGTATCTTCAAAAGTATTACAGTTACAGAAATCTTTTCAAATATGTTATTCATCTACTTTTGGGTAAGCTATCACATAATAAAGTTTCAGACCTGTTGCACCGTGGATAGCTGAGTAATAGCTACTTTCAAATTCCGACTGTTGAGTAAAGCCATTGTATCTCCAAAACTATTGCAGTTAGAGTGTTTTCCTAAAATATGTTGTTCAGCTACTTTGTCCTTAGCTATAAGATGGTACATAGTTTGGGGTTCTATTACATGCCATAAGTGAGTAATAGCTATTTTCTCATTTGTAGCTAAATAACAAAAGAAGTAAATGTCAAATATCTTCAAAAGTATTAAAGTTAGTGAAATCTTTTCTGTTGAACCTTTGATAGCTGAGTAATAGCTACTTTCAAATTCCGACGGTTGAGTAAAGCCATTGTAACTCCAAAACTATTGCAGTTAGAGTGTTTTCCTAAAATATGTTGTTCAGCTACTTTGTCCTTAGCTATAAGATGGTACATAGTTTGGGGTTCTATTGCATGCCATAAGTGAGTAATAGCTATTTTCTCATTTGTAGCTAAATAACAAAAGAAGTAAATGTCAAATATCTTCAAAAGTATTAAAGTTAGGGAAATCTTTTCAAATATGTTGTCCATCTACTTTTTGGTAAGCTATCACATAGTAAAGTTTCAGACCTGTTGAATCTTTGATAGCTGAGTAATAGCTACTTTGAAATTCTGACTGTTGAGTAAAGCCATTGTAACTCCAAAACTATTGCAGTTAGAGTGTTTGCCTAAAATATGTTGTTCAGCTACTTTGTCCTTAGCTATAAGATGGTACATAGTTTGGGGTTCTATTGCATGCCATAAGTGAGTAATACCTATTTTCTCATTTGTAGCTAATTGAGAGCTTTCACTTGGTGAAGTTTCAGACCCTTAGCTAATTACTTACCTACTCAAAATGAGTAAATGCGAATTATCTCTAAAAGTATTGCAGATAGCCAATTTTTCTCAACTCATTCACCTACTTTTGGAAGAGCTTTCACATGGTCAAGTTTCAGATCCGTAGCTAATTACTCAAAATGAGTAAATGCTAATTATCTCTAAAAGTATTGCAGATAGCCAATTTTTCTCAAATAACTCATTCATCTACTTTTGGGAGAGCTTTCACTTGGTCAAGTTTCAGACCCGTAGCTAATTACTCACCTACTCAAAATGAGTAAATGCGAATTATCTCTAAAAGTATTGCAGATAGCCAATTTTTCTCAAATAACTCATTCACCTACTTTTGAGAGAGCTTTCACTTGGTGAAGTTTCAGACCTGTAGCTAATTATTCACCTACTCAAAATGAGTAAATGCAAATTATCTGTAAAAGTATTGCAGATAGCCAATTTTTCTCAAATAACTCATTCACCTACTTTTGGAAGAGCTTTCACTTGGTGAAGTTTCAGACCCGTAGCTAATTACTCACCTGCTCAAAATGAGTAAATGCGAATCATCTCTAAAAGTATTGCAGATAGCCAATTTTTCTCAAATAACTCATTCACCTACTTTTGAGAGAGCTTTCACTTGGTGAAGTTTCAGACCTGTAGCTAATTATTCACCTACTCAAAATGAGTAAATGCTAATTATCTCTAAAAGTATTGCAGGTAGCCAATTTTTCTCAAATAACTCATTCACCTACTTTTGAAAGAGCTTTCACTTCGTGAAGTTTCAGACCCGTAGCTAATTATTCACCTGCTGAAAATGAGTAAATGCTAGTTATCTCTAAAAGTATTGCAGGTAGCCAATTTTTCTCAAATAACTCCTTCAGGTACTTTTGGAAGAGCTTTCACATGGTGAAGTTTCAGATCCGTAGCTAATTACTCACCTACTCAAAATGAGTAAATGCTAATTATCTCTAAAATTATTGCAGATAGACAATTTTTCTCAAATAACTCGTTCATCTACTTTTGGGAGAGCTTTCACTTGGTAAAGTTTCAGACCTGTAGCTAATTATTCACCTGCTGAAAATGAGTAAATGCTAATTATCTCTAAAAGTATTGCAGGTAGCCAATTTTTCTCAAATAACTCCTTCACATACTTTTGGAAGAGCTTTCACATGGTCAAGTTTCAGATCCGTAGCTAATTACTCACCTACTCAAAATGAGTAAATACGATTTATCTCTAAAAGTATTGCAGATAGCCAATTTTCTCAGATAACTCATTCACCTACTTTTGGGAGAGCTTTCACATGGTGAAATTTCAGACCCATAGCTAATTACTCACCTACTCAAAATGAGTAAATGCTAATTATGTCTAAAAGTATTGCAGATAGCCAATTTTTCTCAAATAACTCATTCACCTACTATTGGGAGAGCTTTCACTTGGTGAAGTTTCAGACCCGTAGCTAATTGTTCACCTACTCAAAATGAGTAAATGCTAATTATCTCTAAAAGTATTGCGGATAGCCAATTTTTCTCATATAACTCATTCACCTACTTTTGGGAGAGCTTTCACTTGGTGAAGTTTCAGACCTGTAGCTAATTACTCACCTACTCAAAATGAGTAAATGCTAATTATCTCTAAAAGGATTGCAGATAGCCATTTTTTGTCAAATAACTCATTCACCTACTTTTAGGAGAGCTTTCACTTGGTGAAGTTTCAGACCCATAGCTAATTACTCACCTGCTCAAAATGAGTAAATGCTAATTATCTCTAAAAGTATTGCAGATAGCCAATTTTTCTCAAATAACTCATTCACCTACTTTTGGGAGAGCCATCACTTGGTGAAGTTTCAGACCCGTAGCTAATTATTCACCTACTCAAAATGAGTAAATGCTAATTATCCCTAGAAGTATTGCGGATAGCCTTCACATGGTGAAGTTCCAGACCCGTAGGTAATTACTCACCTACTCAAAATGAGTAAATGCTAATTATCTCTAAAAGTATTGCAGATAGCCAATTTTTCTCAAATAAGTCATTCACCTACTTTTGGGACAGCTTTCACTTGGTGAAGTTTCAGACCTGTAGCTAATTACTCACCTACTCAAAATAAGTAAATGCCTAAAATAACTAAAAGTATTGCAGATAGCCAGTATTTCTCAAATAACTCATTCACCTACATTTTGGAGAAGTTTCACATGCTTAAGTTTTTTTATGAATTTGTAAAATAAATTTTAATACATTAAAATTAATTCAATCATGCACTAAATCAATTATAACTTGCAAAGTACTGCATTTAGAGCACTTTGTGCAAATATGTTATGCAGCTACTTTTGGGTCAGCTATAACATAGTAAAATTTCAGACCTGTAGCTCATGGCATAGCTGAATAATAACTACTTTTAGGTTATCACTGTTGGGTAAATCACTTATAACTTGA
Source organism: Sabellastarte sp. h YS-2021 (assembly GCA_964017235.1). NCBI lineage: Eukaryota > Metazoa > Annelida > Polychaeta > Sabellida > Sabellidae > Sabellastarte > Sabellastarte sp. h YS-2021. The sequence goes on along the minus strand of OZ024928.1, from coordinate 74,487,526 downwards.
AAACTTTTGCATTTACATTATTTAGTTTCAGTATGTTATTCACCTATTTTGAGGCAGCTATAACATAGTAAAATTCCAGACCTGTGGCTCATTGCATAGCGGAGTAATAGCTACTTTGAAGTTCTTACTCAACACTAAATCATTTATAACTTGAAAAGTATTACATTTACAGCATTTTGTTAAAATATGTCATTCACCTACTTTTTCCATAGCAACAACATGGTGAGTAACTTGGGTGTCTATCTGAATAGCTAAGTGAGTAATAGCTACTTTTGGGCTTTTCACTAACTTCCATCATGAGTAAAATCACTTGTAACTTGAAAACTATTGCATTTAGAGAATTTTGTGCAAATATGTTATTCACCTACTTTTGGGTCAGCTATAACATACTAAAATTTCAGACCTCTAGCTCGTGCCATAGCTGAGTAATAGCTACTTTTGCCTTTGCCGGTGGATACATTTTGCATCTGGCCACAGATGCATCCTTGGTCTAGTCTCTAAAAGTATTACAGGTGGACAATTTCTTCTAAATAAATCATTCACCTACTTTTGGGTGATCTACCACATAGTGAAGTTGCAGAACTGTAGCTCTTTAGATGGCAGAGTAAGAGCCACTAAAATAAGTAAATGTCTTGTATCTCTAAAAGTAGTACAGATAGGCTATTTCTTCTAAAGACGTGCTTCCCTACTTTGAGTTGATCTGCATAATGAAGTGGCAGAACTGTAGCTCTTTGGATGGCAAAGTAATAGCTACTAAAATGAGTAAATGCCTTTTGTCTTTAAAAGAATTGCAATCAAACATTAAACTTGTCACTTCTACATGTGCCTCCATCTCGCAGGAAAATTTATATTCCACTATCTTTAGGACATCTAATTTATACGGCGGGAGATAAATGCATGCGTCAGAATGCTTGTTGTATATAATTTACTGTGTGTTATACTGCATATATCACGCAGATTGCTGGTGCTGCGGTTGGGCTGGGAGCTGTCTGTAGTGGACTCTTGCTGTCAGGTCATCCCACTGTCAATGATTTAGTGGAGAAATTGTCATCCTCCTGGATCTCACAAATACAGGATACGGTATACAAACAACCTCTTACCACCATAAATGTCTAAAGTATCACCCAGATTTCAAAATAATGCAGAATTCATATTATACAACTTGTCAGTGATTATAATTATGTCAGATTTTTTTATATTTGAACTTAAACAATGGGTTCAAATCTACTAGCAATTAATAATAACACAGGCATTATATTTTTGCTGATATCTTTCAAATGGCACTTTGAGCATGTGTAGAAATCAATGTAATAAATGAATTCTTTATTTTTATAACTTTACAGAGAAATTGGTACAGCCAATTATACCCTTAAGGGTAGCCTTAATATAAGTGAATACATCCATCAGCTTATAGGGAGAATGATTTTATCATAAATTACTCATTTTCAAAAAAAAACTTGAAAATTATTAATGTGAGGCAGACAAATCACTTTATTAAATCTAGTAGTACATATGAATTAGATAACAAAAGTTTTTGCTGTCATCTGGTATCATTTACAGCAGGAAATTAAAGACCTTTTGAGAAAATGTGTGCTATGTTTAAATTAATTCACCTTCAGCAGCTTGAATATGTTTATCCCTTACAGTCTGACCCTGTCACTCAGATTGCTGCCATTCAAGGAGCTGTAGCCATTGCAGGTCCAGACAATTGTATCATGCAGGTATATACATTATTGGGATACTAAATATTTCTGATATTAACATTATGAAAAGTTAAAGGGTTTTTTTGTGATATAATGCATTAAACTTGGTCAAGGTTTAGAAAATGCCCAAATAGTCATTAGCTATAAAAGATACCTTTAAAACAATTAGGCTTTTATCACAATGGCAGCCTTTAACATTCAGGTAACAATGAAACGGTTAATATGCCTTTTACTTTTACCATAATATACTGAAGATTCTTTAAGACATTTGTATATAAGCTTTGTATATTTTAAATAATCTTAACTATGATGAAATTTATGTAACAAGGAGTATGTGGTGCTGATTATATAGTCTTTTTCGCTTAATTGAGTACTTTCTCAGTTGCTTTTGTTGAAATGTCATGCTCAGTATTTAGTATCAAAATTTGAAATGCATCGGTGTCAAGTTCTTTACATGACAGGAGGATTCTGAAATTGACACATGACGGTAGTCCAAAGTTCTATTTCATTCAAACACATAGTTTAAACTGTTTTTTTATTGCGTAAAATAGCCTTACCTTATCCTCACAAGTGCTTGTTTGGTTTTGTGGAGCAAAAACGTATCGACCGACAAGAATTTTTTAAGGAATATTCTTGTCACAAGAGGTGACCCCTTTGTCTGCGCATGTCCGCGCTTGCGCAGTAGTCGTTGTCGACAAACGAATGTCGAGAGTTCTTCATTATATTTTTGGTCAATATGGGAGCAACACGTATTTTCTTTTATTATCGTCCATTTACAGACGAAGATCTATGAAGTTTTGAAGCGTGCAAGCATGCACCTACCTGTATTTATCCATTATTCGACTGGTACTACCACTAATTCTGCTTCCCTTGTCCTGAAAAGGGTCAGAATAAGATGTGCAAGAAGATGTTGCTGTAAAGTCTTCAGTGGAAGACGTGTATATCTTCCGCTGTACTCGCCCATTATTCGACTGGAATTACCTCCTTGTCGATGAAGGGGATGCAAAGAAGATTTTGCTGTAAAGTTTTCAGTGGAAAACAAAGAAGAAATGCAGTTGGCTTTGCAACGGAGGTCGTAGATTCTTTACTGTGGGTGGAGCGCCACTCTGGTACAGTAACAGGTCCCCCTCCAAAAGTACGACTACAGAAGCGTATCCACTGATCCTTGCAGTTATTATTTTACTTCCTGCTTCTCAGACATGAAAATAAGGACAGGTTACCTTCATTTGCTGTAAATTTGGATGAAGATCCAACAGACATTTTTGGGGCAGTATGTGCACTGCTTGTCTGTTCAGCCCTGTTGAAGAATTGCAATAACTATTTACTAGATAATAAAACCTTCCTATGGCCATGTCTCCATTGGAAAGAATACTGTGACTTTTGAGTTAATTCTTCTGCAAACTCAACGAAGATCAAACTGGCTAGATGAGTTTTTATGTTATATTATATTATATGTTGAAGTCCTTGCTTCCAACTTTTACAGTGTATTTTGCACAGTATATTCAGGACAGGAGCTATGTCCAGTAATTTTCCCCTACCAACCACAAAAGATCGTCGTACCACTCTGCCTAGTTTACCAGGTCAGAGGGATACAGAAGAACGTGGCTACATTAATGCAAGTCACCTTGGAGGCTCTTCTTGCAGAGTTACTGGCAGTGATGGGAGATTTTCATTGCCATCCCAGAGTTGTGCGAATCTTGAGACGGAGTTGTCGAATTACTCCCCAATCGAATTCACCAATGCCTGTACTACCCACAATGCAAAGCGATGACGTCAGACAGGAAAACATGGCTACAGTACTAAATATAAATATACCGCTTAAATGCTTCAAAAGAAAGCGATTTATCCACTCAACAATTGCAGAACTTCAGGTTTCTATGGCAGTTTAGTTCTTGTATAGAAACTCGGCTAATGACGACCTGTGATAGATCTCAGTGTCCTGAATTGATTTCTAACTACGACTTCAACGGTCACGGCCCACGAGTGAAGTGCGTTTACTATAACAATAAATACCTGCTTGTCCCATCATTTAAACTGGAGACAGCAGAAATTATTAGAAATTCGGTTACAAAAGATGCATTCTTTTATGTACCGACTCACCAAGATTTTCAACATCTACTTCAGTTTAATGTACACTGGCAAACCTATCAGTTCAAAGCATTATAAAATTCGGGTTAGCGACACCTCTACAGTATCATGCGAGTAGTAAAGAGGCAAATCTCATTCTTCAGTTTCACAGAATAGGAGTTCACCATGTACCTAGACCACTGGTTGTTTAGTGTACTTAAAGACACCAGTATTGGGTTCAAACCAAAGAACTCATCCAATTATGCATCAACTGGGCTTCGTGATATCGATTTCCTAGGTTACCACTGCATTTTGGTACCAGGAAATTTCTTTCACCTTATACCTAGACTACTGGTTGTTTAGTGTACGTAAAAGACACCAGTATTGGGTTCAAACCACAGAACTCATCCAATTATTCATCAACTGGGCTTCGTGATATCGATTTCCTAAGTTACCACTGCATTTTGGTACCAGGAAATTTCTTTCTACCTGGAATAAATTAAATACCTGAGAATCTATTCAACACATGGCGATCTCATCACAATCAACCCCAAGGTTGCTTATATCCCAGGTAGGGATACCAGCATCTTTGGAAAAGACTATACCAATGGGTCAGTTATGTATGTGTGCTTTTCAGTGGTATCTAGAAAAAAACTGGAAATTTCTCCAGTCACTAGTTGTGAGAATTCCTGTTTCAAATCCTTCTGAAAAGGCATATTCAGTGGTGGAAAATGCCAAAAAATGGGAAATAGGATGCCTTTTCTATACACGGGTGCACAATTCCCTTATTTTCGTAGATGCATTAAATCAGGGTTGATGATCCCATCTATAAGCATCACAGTTAGTGGCTTTGGACAGTTAAAAATGTATATATTACATTTCAATGTCATACAGCTGAAGGCAGTGTGTTCAGCCCTTAAAAGCCTTCAAGACAAATTCCACACAAAGAATTCTGATAGCATCAGACAACACCACTTTGTTCGGTTATCTGAACAAACAGGGGGGGGGGGAGCGTATACCTCCTAGTTTGGCGCAGCTTGGCCTACTGCAATCCTTGAAAATATACTCATAACAGACATAGTCTTGGTTGCTTAAGGGTCATACTCAACATATCTCCAGAAGGGATAAAGGTTTGGCGCATCCTGGCCTACTACAATCCTTGAAATATACTCTTAAGAGACAGAAATATTCTGGGGTTACTTAAATGTCATACTCAATGATCTCTACAGAAGGGACAAAAGTAATATGTACAGAATGGTTCTTACTCCCGTTATGGTTCTAGACAAGGTGCAAGTTTGGCACAAATCAACAATAGGTGTTTTATGCAGGTATGCTGCATCTTGGCCTACTGCAATCCTTGAAATATTCTCATATGAGCCAGATATATTCAGGGTTGCCTAGATGTCATGACAGCCTCTCCACAAAGAACGAAATAATACAGACAGGAGAGGCTTCATCTTTAATATTCTATTTGATTTACATAGTTTGTCAAATACCAATGGTAGAGATGTTTGCCACCAATGAGTCAAAAACTTCCATTCTATGTTGCTAGTCCCGGATGCAAATGCTCTGAACATAGATGAATTAAACATCTTGTTGGAGGTTCTGGACTGCTAGGCCTTTTGTCCTATACCACTTATTCCAAAAAGTCATTGAACAAGTGAACACCAGGTGCAAAATGATTGTAGTGGCCCCTTGGTGGCCCATGATGCATTGGCTTTAGGGTCTGGTGAGTCATTCAACCAAACCTCCATTACAGCTACTTCACTGGTCTCAGAAACAGCCATTCAGTCAGAAATACCATCTGAATCAGTTGCATTGGCAGTTTGGCACCTTCATGCTTGGCACCTTAACACCACTCAGAATCTCTTATATCATTCTCTGGGCAAGGGATAGAGAGATTTAGGGCATCTCAAGGACCCTCATCTTGGAATGTATGAGTCATGATGGGCCATTTTGAGCTCTGGTACCCACAGAATAAGGTGGCCATCTCAGAGCCTACGGTCTCAAATATACCAGATTTTTTGATCCATTTACTTGCAAAAAATCTGAAACCTGTCACTATTGTTGGCTTTGCAGCAGCCATAGCTGATCATTTACATTTTTGTGCAGGAGTTGAACCAAAGCCTGCATCTTTATAGGCCTATTGCAAGTGTTATAGAGAGAAGCCCACTGCTAACAGAGGTACAGCATCAAGGGATTTGCCTTTGCTTCTGTTGGTTTTCACAAAAGGCTTCTTGTTAACCTTTAAAAGGAGGTCAGTCTAAAAAAGTTTGACTTGCAAGACTGTTGCAAATTGCAATGACATTGGAAGTGTATTCTGGGACTTTGGCTCCTTCAGACACAAGCCTCATAGGAAGGAGTTTACAGTTCTCACTCCTACCTACCTTTTCAACAAGGAACTATTAGCCTCAGTTGGTCTAAATTGCCTCCAGTGCTTCAGCTCTAGATCATTCCTGAACTCAACTTGCCTGGACACATGCTTCGTTGTCCTTCTACAGCACTTACATCCTTCTTGGACAGGTCTACTGCTTGGACAAAAGGGAAAGTCTCCTTCTCCTGCCTTTTAGCAAGAATCAGTTGGCTTACAATGTCCCAGATGGCTCAAACCAGTGGTCATTCCAGCTCACAAACCTTTCTTGAGCTGATGTTGTGATACTCTGCTCTCTTACAGTACTTAGTTACTATCAGGACAGTACAAGTACTTCAAGGAGGGGAAGAATCTTGCTCATATCTTTTAAGGAAGGCTTGATGGAGATATCTTGAATTCTGCTATCTCTTCCTGGATCAATCTGGCTGCATGATTAGATTGCCAGTCCTTTAATTCTGATTCTCAGAATCCATACATTGAGGCACATATTACATCCATGGCTGCCTCTTTAGTTTTCAAGAGTGGGGTATTACCTGAGCAGATATGAAACTCTTGTTATTGGAAGACCCACAATTCTTTACTACATTCTACTTGAAGAAGTAGCTTGGCAATCCCATGACCAGTCCATGAACAAATTGGGCCTTGTGGATTCACCTCGGCATGTAGTCAATTTTTGTGTATCTTTACATGTTATTGATATGACTCACATAGTTATGTTCTCTCCAGTTACACAAGTGTTGTGTCACTGACATATGTCTTTCCTGACTTACATATGGCCCCATATCTGCAGTTCATGCAGTTCAGTTTGCCTGCTTGGAGATATTCTCATTGTCAGATGATGACATCTTGTTTCGGGAGTCATGCAGACATCTCCGGCCAATACCGGGTGATGGTTAATACTGCTATATGATTTGTTGTAAAATTGTCTACAACAGCAACAGCAGCAACAATGACGACCACATCATGGATCTCTTGTTGAGGTTAGCAAATTACTTATCTGTGATGAAGAAGTAATATATATAACCTAAGATGTGGCAAATGGAAGCTTATCTTATCCTCTTATCAAGTGCTTTATTTGGTGACCCCTTGTCTGACAATCATCTAACAGTGTGGCCAAAACAAATACCCTCCACCTGTTATGGTTGTATTCAAGCACTTGTGAGGATAAGGTAAGGCTATTTTACGCAATAAAATGTAACAAATTTTATTGTAATTTAACTTTTTACAAGTTAAATACTTACCTTATCCTCACAAGGATAAACCCACCCTACCTCCCCGCATAATTTGTTTTCTGGGGACCAAAAATACAATGAAGAACTCTCGACATTCGTTTGTCGACAACGACTACTGCGCAAGCGCGGACATGCGCAGACAAAGGGGTCACCTCTTGTGACAAGAATATTCCTTAAAAAATTCTTGTCGGTCGATACATTTTTGCTCCACAAAACCAAACAAGCACTTGTGAGGATAAGGTAAGTATTTAACTTGTAAAAAGTTAAATTACAATAAAATTTGTTACAATTCCAAACTTAAAAAAAATACCAGCAGTGCCAGTGTGCCCAGCGAATACTCTATTCTTGACTTGCACTAAGTAACCTTGCTTCGTTTTTACTTTTGTTTGTCATTTGCTGGTTGTGTCTCGAACACTCTTTCAAAAATATTCTTGTCAATAACTGTGCAGGTGGAGAGTGTATAAATGACAATAAATTGTTTCCAGTTTATTCACAGATCAGTTGAGTCAGATTATCCTTTAATGTTACAGATTCCTGCCAGTGCTAGTGTTCAACAGTTTGTACATTTAGCTGATTTGGTAAAGACTCTCACCCACACATTCAGTAACAGCACTGACCTGGGGCTGCAGGCATGTGTACCCTGGTTACTGGGTCACCTCTATCTCAGCTCCTGTAACATCAGTGCAGAGTCAAAAACCACAGGTAAACCATTGTTTTGATATGGCTGTCATTCCTGCTGCATACTTATTATATATTGATAATGTGTCAGGTATTACACGAACATTTTGTCATGAAATAGTTCTTCATAAACTTTTTCAGTGTGCACCAATTTTATTTGAACTATCGTTATTTTTCTGCAGTTCTCTCAATATATTACTAATTCCCTAACATATTCAAAACATCCAAACCATAATTCGGCCATTTTTGGTTTACTGATAAATGCTGCCATTTTATTATTGAATTGTCTTGTTTTAAAATTGTTTGAATATTTTTCTGCAGTTCTCTCAATATATTACTACTTCCCTAACACAGATGTATAGAGAGCTTTCCGAACTCATGGCTTTATTCAGACGCATTGTGTTTGAAATGTGATCCTTTCTTTATCAGTTCTCTCCTATCACTACTGGACAGCCATGTACTGCCCACCTCACACTGTCAGTCTCACTTCAGTTTTTCCACCTTTTGTTGGACACCATTGTGCTCAGGTTCTCGGTGGCCTAGTGGTTAGCAAGTTTGGCATCTAATCACAGCCTGTCATTTTTGTGTGGGTTCGATCCCCACAAGTGGCAATGCTGAGGACCTTTTCCAATATGACCCTGGCTGTTGAACGGGATGTAAACCCCCAACTTTGACTTTGACACCAGTGTACTCAAACCCTGATGAAATTTTGTCCAAACATAGGCTTTTGTTACCCTCGCCCACTGAAGGGGAGAGGTGAGGGACTTGTTATCAGGTCTGTTTGTTTGTCTGTGTGTCTGGATAACTCAGAAACTATATAGCAATATAGGATTATAGTCTCACATAAGGTGGGGTCTGACCTTGGCTATGTCCTACCCAAAGGTGGTCTGGATCATGAATCCAGAATAGTTTTTGTTACGTTTTAACATCAGCTGTGAGAGTTAATGTGTTCTCAGACACTGCTCCTTCCTTAATCTATTCTTCTCATACTTCGATCAGGTCTGGTCAGATATTGTCTTTGCCTTCAAAATTCTGTCCAATTCACTCAATATATCATGGTATTATGATTTGTTTTCTTTTCTGCAGTTCCTTCCACCTACCACTACCTGCCAGACACCAGTGTCCTGAGAGCCTGCACAGACTTACTGATAGAAGCGGGAAGGCAGGGACCTGAACTCCTGGGTCCTCATATAGTACATGTCACCCTGTGTGCCTTAAACCAGGGACCCACCCAGGCCCTGCCACCTGTCAACTGGCCCCCCATACTCTCTCCCATCATGAGGATGTCGTTTGGTGAGTCTTTGCTATAATAGATGCGTGACTTCTGAGGTCATCAGTTCAACTAAAGCAACATGAAGAGTAAATCCATTGATATTTTGCAGTAAATTACATAAAGAGGTTTATTATAATGAAAAACTACAAGTTTAAAAAAAAACGTGCTTTGCATCTCTGTGTCTAAATTCTTTTTATCCAGTTGTATAAACAGAAAAACACAGAATATATGTTACTATCAAACAGAGAACCTTGTAATCAATGTGTTAAGATCATTGACAAATACCAAATTTTATTGATTTCAATTTCTAGATTCTCACTTCCTGGCTTTAAATGAAATTTTGCATACTTCAACAGAGTTGCTTCTAGGATGCGTTTTCCGCGGGATCGCGCATTAATTCGCCTACAAACGCGGATTTTCTTGGAGTCTGCGGTGACCAAATTATACGAGAACGCGTAGTACACAAGGCGATGCTGGAAATATATGAAGCGAAAAGACGAGAGATCTGGAAAATCGAAACACTGCACGGATCGAGAGTTTGTCGAGGTTTTGATTTTTCCGTCGAAACGTTCTTCGAATAATGCCTGTTGACGATTGTGGTTTCGTGATCGTTTACAAACTTAAATATATTATGAGGTACAGACAGTATTTGGACATATTATAACCAAAAACATAAAATTAAGCTGATAGTGGATGATTATATAAAAAATCGCTGCAAGAAAAACGAAAACTACAGGAGACTGGATTGTTACAACAGGCCATGGCAGTGAAGCCGGTGCTGACCCGGCGTAGGTATCTGTCGGATTTCCCAATAATATATCTGTAGAAAAATATTTTACTTGATCAAAATTCATGGACAGCTCATTAATATTAATGAGGTCACAGATTTTGATGGTGGTTTCTTCATATTTTTCTGCTTTAAGATCAAATATCATATCTACTGGTGCACTAGATGGACTACTGACTACTGTACTCTACAGAGCTCATGAATATTTATTTGCAATATTTATATATGCGTAAAAAATATTTGACGATTCCATTGGATTTTTTAACAATATTTTACTTGAAGAATTTGTTAACTACTCATTAATATTCATGAGGTCATAGTATTCTGTGGGGTTTTCCAACATATTTGTACAAATTGATGGTGTAATGACTGAATTTGTGATGCCCTGACATTAGATGAAAACTTAAAACCACATTGCCGTGACAGGCAAGGAGCCACTTTGATGTTAAATAACCATTTTCAATATTTTTTTTAAATTCTATCACTAGCCTTGAAGTTTATTTTTATTGGACGAGACAATAAAAATTGACCACTAATTAATAGAAACCCAGTTAAAAATGTCTAAATAAACTGAAAATGTATTTTTTATTACTTTAAACTTCATCATAAAGTCGTCCCCCAGAATTTTTAGCCGCTCCCCCATATTTTGTGTAGTGGTGGGGGATCGCCCCCACTTTTTGAAATTCCTAGAATCTACACTGCTTCAATGTGTGACTACAGTGAATAACAAACTAAAGACACTAACTTATCTTGTCGTTACATAATTTGTACACAGGCATAGAGGTGGAGAGAGAATGTATGCTGTTGTCTATCAAACAGAGCACCTCTTCACCCAGCACTGCCATGTTTCTCACCACCTGGCTACAACCTCCACTTTATGACTCTATTGGGGTAGGTTACCTGTTCAAACTATTAGCTTTATTAGTTCCCATTGAACAGAGATTTTATCTTCTTTGTCCATTATTTTCTTCCAAGAGGCTCGGGTACATGCAATAAATGAACTCCCAATGTCTATGACATTATAAAGACAAAGGCATAAATTGTGATTGAAGGAAATACGGATGTTATTTGTTGGGAGTGCTTGTATGTTGTCGTTCTGATATTACTATTTCACAAATGTGCTGCCAATAAGGCATCAGTGTTTTGACTTTGAATATTTTATGCTCAGGTACTATAATCTTCTGAATAGGTAGACTAAGTAAATGTATAAGTATGTTGTCATTGTAGAATTATAAGCATATACACACTGTTCCCATATTTTCCCATGTTTTAACCGACCTTGTTGAACCTAATCTACCCATATGTATCCAATGAAGTTGATTAGCAGAAATGAACCCAAAGCCATAGTCGAGGACTTGAACAGTCGCTCTTGGATCAAGCCGAAATTCCTTAAAGTACTCGAAAGTCGATACTTGTATTTCAGCTAATCACAAAAGACCTGCTGTTTGATTCCTTGCCAGTCCTCATCAAGACTGTCCCTCCTGCCAAGTTGGAGGCATATCTAAAGGAGTCTTTGATCTCATTGTTTAACACAGAGGGTCAAGCTATAGACACTACAAAATGTGAGAGAGCATTAGCAGGCTTGTGTAAAGCACTGACTGTACATGACCCACCCCAGTCAGTGACAAGTATACTATACAATACACTGTGTACATTGTACAATACAGAAACACTACAGGCTAATGTAAGTAATACCCTGTCACTGAATAATATACTTTGTAGTAAATATTTATTGACTCAAGAGGACTTCAAGGATAAATTTTTTGTACAAGATGTAAACATTGAAAAGTAAAGTATAGTCTCATATAATCTCTAAATATCAAAACAACCTCAAACACTATGCCCTGGCTTCTTTTTAAAATGTACAATCCATGCTAAAATCATAAGTCTGTTTGAGCAAGTAAGACTGACAATCATCTTTACCTTGAATATGATCTTACCGTTACTAGAACTAGTCTCGCTACTAGCAAGTTTTAAGACAAAATCGTTGTTTACATTAGCCATCATGTAGCCATTGAACTAGATCATTGATTTTATCATGATATTCAACCATGTTCTCTGCTGTTACATTCCACTTGGCAAGATACCGTGTGCTATGTAAGTTGTCTTTCTTGTCTCAGCGTACCCTACTGGAGGCAGCCTGCCAGTGTCTAAAAGAGATTCCTGATGATGAGGTGGACAAGATAACAAACTTAGCTTTGAAGGACACGGCCAGATATGTGGGAGTTTTATTTACAAGGTAAAGTAGTTCTGTTGATTTTATGGATGTATATTCTTGCCATCCACTTAGCAGCGGACACACAATATTTGTCATGTAGATACTGCGGGTCATACACCTTGACAGATTTTCACAAAATTAAGGTTTAGGACATTTAGTCAACTTTTGAATATATTATCTTTCTGGGTATTTGTTTGATCCATCCAAATCATTAACAGTGATGACCATTAAATTCAACATGGTAAAGCATATATGCTTCATTATTTCATTCCCACATTGTGTAATTTTGTGAATTGATACACAATAACACCAAATAACTTATAACTGACATTTTTGTATGGATAGTAGAAACTGCAATCCCAGGGAATCTCCAAATCTCATAGCAGAAATTTTTATCAGATTTTCAGATATGACATATCTTGATCAATATAAAGTTAATTAATTGTGTAAAGTGAAACTATGATATTAATTGAAGCTAAATAAGAATAATTCAGGTACAGGCATGTATATGTAAAATAAAGCCACATGGACGAATTTCTGAAATTTTCCTTCCATAAATTTTAAGTAGGTTTTCCCATGTATGCAGCTGATGGCAGCTCATGTCTGAATATTTTCAAGGAAAATAAATTAACATAGCTAATACATATATCTTTAAATTACCATGACTTTCTTATTTGTGGTAATATTTTGATAATTATTACCCGACAGCCTTTAAAGGCTGTCAGGGTATTGTTTTCACCCATGGTGTCCGGATGGGTGTTTGGGCTGGAAATATTTGTCTGGGCGGTATCTCAGAAACATCATGGTGTGACCTTGATTTGACCTTTGACCTTGCCATAGTGATCTTGGCCTATAAAAACTTGTCTGGACTATATCTCTGAAACCGTAAGGTGTAGGAAGTTGATGCTTTGTAGGGACATTGATTTGGGATTGTAGGTGTGCAACATCATGGTATGACCTTAATTTGACCTTGCTGTAGTGACCTTGTCCTATAAAATATTGTCTAGACAATATCTCTGAAATCATAAAATGTGGGAAGTTGATATTTTATTGCGTTAATACTTCCTATCCAATGGACAATTGCTAATCCGGTCGGCGCAGACCGGCCCGCCAAACGCCAGAAAAAGACGTCCTGTGTTTCCACCGGCTGGCCGGTCCCAGTACTGTGCATTCGCTAGGTGGCGCATGGTACTTCCTTCCTGTCTAGACAACATGACGTCATATCATCTTTTTCGTTTGGCGCGTGTACTGTGCAGACGTGTTTTCAACATCTCCAGATATTTTAAGCAAAAGTGTGCATTATGACGGATTTTCAACTTTATATGTGGATATTTTCAGTGTAGAAGTGTTACCTTCTGATCAAGCACGGATATACTTTTAGAAATCTGCTGGAAACGCTCCCTAGTTGACTCAATTTTTTGTTGATGATAGGGCAGTAATCGGCGGGAAATATGAAGGCAGCCATTTTGCTAGTTTCCTCCCATTCAACCATTGTGTTGTTAGGGGCAGATCGACTTTATTGAGGAATTATGGATATACTACTTACAGGTATTTTTATCCGTGTCTTTTGTTTTGAATGTACCATCTATAACCTTCCAGCTACAGTCACCATAGGAACATCTTAGAAATCACGGAAAACCTCAGTCTACGTATTTTTGAGCACTGTAAATAAAGGGGATTCCCCATGAAAGGTGCATTCTTCATCAGAGCGCACTGGTACAGACTTTTTAAATGAGAAGCAATGAATTCTTCAGATTTCTTCAGAGCGCACTGGTACCGACTTCTCTGCTGTAAAGCATCAGTCACACCAGCCTAGCTTGAGTATATTTTCATCAGAAGCAAGAGGTGAATCCTTCAGATCTCTTCAACCGACCTCTCCAGTATTTACTACACAGAAGGAATTTTTGTCACTCTCAGTCCCACCCTTATGGACCCGGCCATTGTGTCGGTAGTAAGGGCAGTGGATGGCCAGGAAACTGGTTTGAGTGTACAGCCGGCTGAGAAGAAGAACCGACTTCAGACCGGCCAGGAATTTCATCTACAGAGTGCACTGGTCGAGGCTTCTCTGCTTTTAAAGCATCAGCCGACTGGCCAGCAAAAAAGAACGCGACCTCTGACGTCATATCCAGTCAGCCAATCGCTTGTCTTCACGAAGTTGGTCACGTGTTTTCACCGACCAGTCACGAAGTTTATCACGTGATTCACTGAACAAGAAGGTCGGAAGTACATTCTTTGCACTCACGTCTTCTGTGATTCCAGTTTTAGTTCCTGTAATCCACCTCCAGCGTACTGGTACAGACTTCTCTGCTACAGGCATCAGTCGACCAGTAAGCTTGCTTTCAGTTTGATATAAGGAAAGAACGCGTCTAGTGAGGGCATATCCCCGAAGTTGGTCATGTGATTCACCGACCAGTTCACGAAGCAGATCGTCATCTCCAATCAGCCAATCACGTTGTCCCTCCGACCAACAAGCTGGTCACGTGACACCGACCAACAATTGTTTCTAAATATAGCTCACAAGGGCTTTCCCAACAACTGTCAAATCTACAAATAAGACGTGCGTTCAAAGAAACACTTTTTATTAATGGCTGAATTCAACACAAAAGAATTGCTTTAGCAATTGGTTACAGAGTGTACCGACCAGTACCAGCTATACAGCCTTGTACACTTGCTTCAACAACCGGTTGCAGAGTTTACCGACCAGTACCGGCTACACAGTCTTGTACACTTGCTTCAACAACTGGTTACAGAGTGTACCGACCAGTACCGGCTATACAGCCTTGTACACTTGCTTCAACAACCAGTTGTAGAGTTTACCGACCAGTACCGGCTATACAGCCTTGTACACTTGCTTCAACAACTGGTTACAGAGTGTACCCACCAGTACCGGCTATACAGCCTTGTACACTTGCTTCAACAACTGATTACAAAGTGTACCAACCAGTACCGGCTACAAAGCCTTGTACACTTGCTTCAACAACCGGTTGCAGAGTTTACTGACTAGTACCGGCTACACAACCTTGTATACTGGCTTCAACAAATGGTTACAGAGTGTACTGACTGGTACCGACTATACAGCCTTGTACACTTGCTTTAGCAATTGGCTACATATGGTTTCAATCTTCTGGTTACCAAGTCTGCTGATTGGGTGGTGACTACACAGTCCTAACTGTAAAATGCTTCACCCCAACTGGCTACAAAAAAAAAAAAATCCAGTAGCCTTCTACATTCCTTGGTGACCTCAGTCTGCCAATTTTTCACCAGTTACAGAGAATTACTGTTTACGGTAAATTACCGGTTATGGAGACCTGGTACCGGACCAGTTTGCCCAAGGTAAATTTGATTACAGAGAATTCTTAGACCAGTCAGTGGTCAACAGTCAGACAAGTTCTTCCATCTCATAAATGACAATTTACTCTGTAAATACTGCACCTTGCAGGGTGCTGCCCTGGGGCAAGAGTCCTTTAAATGTGAAAAATTGTGTCAGCCCCACTGGACTGGACCACAGCAAGAACAGAGAGCCTGTTTGCTTGGATCATTGTCTCCAGATCGGACCAGTGTCCGGAAACTGGAGGGACAGAAATGCTGGTCAGACTATCAAATGTCCCAAATGTGGCACACATCCTGGCTGTAGGGTCCAGACTAACCCGTTTAGGAATTTAGGAAGCCTTGGGGGCTGGACCCTAGGTAGTACAAATGTTAAAGGTGGGCTACACTTGGTTTTGACAAGGTCACCCAAAATTTATAAACTGCTGTGTACATCCTCACAGGAACCTTTTTTGGCCAGAGGCATTACATCAGTTTATGGACAAGATGCAGTCGGTCCAATTCAAAATCTCTGGGTTTCTTCAACCTTTCTTGGTTCCAAAACCACACAACCATTGGAGACCTATTGTAGGTCTGAGCAACCAAACCTTTCGGAGGCCATCAGGACCACCCTCCAACAATGGAAGTGGGTTACCTCAATAGATTTCAAGGACACCTACTTCCATCTATCAATACAGGAACAGTCCAGGACATATCAAATTTCATGTCCAGGGTCAGGCATACCAGTTCAAAGCACTGTCCTTCAGTCTGTCCTCTGCACCATGGATCTAACTGTAGTAGCAAGAAGTTGAAACTGATGGCCATACACAAGGGTATAATAACCCACCAGTACTTAGTTGACTAGTTGGTTAAAGCCACATCCCATCAGTTTTGTCTCCAGCATACACTAGATCTAGTAAAATATGCAAGTGTTAGGTTGGCTGGTGAATTTAGAAATATCAGAACTGGAACCAAAGACAGGTCTTTGACCTTGTAGATTACCAGTTCGACCTCGAGGCCGGTTGGGTCCGACCTATACCGGACCATTGGCAAAACCTTCAGGACCAAATACTAGAAATACTGTCACTACTGGCTTGTCCGGTCCAGCAGTTCATGTCTGATAGGTTTACTAACAGCCACAGGAAGTAAGTTCACCTAGACCGACTTCATAGGAGACCTATACAGTGGCAGAGTCACTAGAAAAGGTGATTGCACCCACATTTACAATGGTGGCTGCAAGAGGACAATGTCCTTACAGGCCAACCATTACACCCAAATAAACTATGATCTGCAATTTTTACAGATACATCACAACCAGGGTGGGGCGCTCACTTAAATGAACGCACTACAAGAGGCACCCGGTTCCTTCCGGGAAGCAAGTTGCATATGAATCACCTAGAACTCAAGGCAGTCTTTCTAGCCTTAAAAGAGTTCCAAGACCTCTGCATACACAAGATAGTACTTGTAGAGACGGACAACACCACAGTGGTGTCATACATTAACAAGGAAGGAGGCATGAGGTCGGGCCCACTTTGTGCTTTACTATGGAGTATCTTGACCTGGTGCACCAGAAATCAAGTAACTCTCAAAGCCCGACACATTCCAGGCCGGCTGCGGGTGGTCGCAGACAAGCTGGCCTGACCACTCAAAGGGTGGTTTCTCCTTCAGGAGGTCTTCCAAGCAATGTGCAACAGGCAGCAGAGGCCTCAAATAGACTTATTTGCCATTTTATTCAACAACAAGTTGCCCTGGTGTCACCAGTACCAGATCCCCTGGCCACAGCAGTGGATTCGCTCAGTCTGCCATGGTAGGATCAGGAAGCATACACCTTCCCACCATCAGCCATATTGGGCAAAGTGGTGGAGAAGTTGCAAGACTCCCCATGTAAGAGAATCATTCTGATTGCTCCGGGGTGGCCCAACATGCCTTGGTTTTGGGATCTAGTGGCTACATCCAGCCAAATCCCACTGAGCCTGCCCAATATGCCCAACCTGTTGACAGCCATTCAATCAGATCCCTCACAGAAATCTGACAAACCTTAATATCCATGCAGGGCTCCTAGAGCCTCAGCAATCGAGGAGCAGGGCTTGTCTGAGGCAGTGGCAGCAAGAGTTGAGGCTCCTCAAAGGGGATCAATCAGATCAGTCTATGAGGCAAGTGGGCCATTTTTACAAGTGATGTATCATTCATCAGGTGGACTTCGGGGCCCCCCCTGTAAGTTAGTTGCTGACTTCCTTATGTACCTATTTCAGGACAGGAAGTTGCAGCCCAGCACCATTGATGGTTACAGGTCAGACATTGCTGATAGACTGGGAAATTCGCCCATCAATATCAGTAAGGATGAAAATCTCACTCGTCTCCTGGATAGTTTCCACTGAGACAGACCCAAAGGCCGGAAGGGAATCCCCTCCTGGAACCTCTCCCTGGTTTTTTGCACCAGCTGACAAGGGTCATTTTGAACCAATTAAAGAGGCCTCCTTGAAGCATTTGACCTTCAAGACAGTTTTCCTCTTGGCCCTGGGGTCGGGCAAGAGTAGAAGTGAGATATATGCTTGGCAAAACAGAAATATTAGACACCAGTCCGACTGGTCAAGGTGTCCCTGTACCCGTCACCCAGCTTTCTCCCCAAGAATCAGTTGGCCAAAGAGGGTCCAGACAGTGTGGCCCCAGGGGTATAACAGCCCTGGCCCCAACTCTGGATAGATCCCTCAAGTCTGACAGGTCTCTCTGTCCAGTCAGAGCATTGCGCTACTATTTGGACAGGACCTCGGGCAGAATAAGGAGGTGGTTTTTGTCTCCTTTAAGAAAGGTTTTGACAAAGACATCTCACCTGCCACTATCTCCTCTTGGATCAAGCAGACTGTGATCCTATGTTATGAGCTCTCTGACCAGGAGGCCCCCACTTTACATCAGGTTAAAGCCCATGATGTCAGGGCCTTTGATGCTTCTAAGGTCTTCCAGTCGGGAGTTTCCTTGGATACAGTCTTGTCAGCCTGCCACTGAAGTCACATAATACCTTCACATAGTTCTATCTGAAGGGCGGGGCTTGGGCTGATTCAGAGCTTTACCAATTGGGCTCGGTAGTGGCTGCTCAGCAGATCCACAAGTGGCCCTTAGATTGAGGAGATTTGTATATATGTATAAACAGTTTCTTCATGTACATAAGAATTAAGTGTGGCGTGCTTCCTTTGGAGGTTTATTTGCATTCTGGGACTGAACTCATCCCTCTCTTCCCCTACCTCAGAGCAGGTCTGCAAAAGGGGGGGGGGCAACGGCGGTATAGCCCCGGGTAACCGGCTGCTGGCAACCGACCATGGCCTTACAGGGTTTCCTGACCTTAAGGTCAACCCAGGCCTGGGCCTATAGGTCTCCTGACGAAGTCAGCCTAGACCGTAGGTTAAAATTTGCTATTACTTGTGAGTTCACATAAGTCCCTAGTAACTTACCCGCCGGCCAAGCAGTAGTTATTCAGCAATTGTCCATTGGATAGGAAGTATTAACGCAATAAAATTGCAAATTTAATAAGTAAATTAAATTTTTATAAGTTAATACCCTATCCAATGGACACACAAGACCCTCCCACCAACCCCGCTATCAGCTTACTAGGGGTCTAATAGGTTTAGACAACGAAAAAGATGATATGACGTCATGTTGTCTAGACAGGAAGGAAGTACCATGCGCCACCTAGCGAATGCACAGTACTGGGACCATTTGACCTTTGACCATGTCACAGTGAGATTTAAAATCTTGTCCAGGTTATTTCTTGGATTCAATAAGGTGGACACTTGGTAGGGACAGTGGTTAGGGTGTGTTGTGACCTTAACTTTGGCTCCGACAAAAGTGTGTTCACCTGCAATATCTGAGACATGTTTCTCTTATGACAAAGATATATGGATTGCTGCAACTGATTATTATATGTACTTTTACATAATTGTGCTATTTCCATTGACACCTAGTCTCAAGTTAATAAATTTTACAGCTTACATTTTTTAGTTTACTGATTAATGCTGTCATTTTGCTATTGAATTGTCTTGTTTTAATACTTTATCTTTACATACATTTTCTTTATTTAGACGTTAGTTTCTCTACTTAAACATTATTTGGACCTTTATATAACTGACACTGCTATGAAAGTATCCCGATCTTTGTACTGTTTCACTACTTCTATATCGCATGGTGTTGAAAATTATTTCCCCAGCCTGTGGGCATCTCTGATGCTATATTTGTGGATTATTATCAATTAAATGAGATGAAAATTTGGATACCAGAAACTTACTGCAAACCGCATATGCAAGTCGTAGCCACATAATGCATGCAAGGAACCATCCCTTCTCTTTTCAGTGTGCTGGGTTCTGAAATGTAAGCCACTGCCATATACTGCTTGAAAATAAACATTGCTTTTGGATGTTTCGTGAAATTTATATATTTTAGTACTGACAATTTATTTTTCTATTCAGATGCTTCCTGGTGGGTGAAGGGAGTCAACCACTGACTTGGCTCAACCAAGTCTTAGAACTTCTTATGGTGGAAGATAAAAGGTTTGTCTCAATGCACAGTAGTAGTGTTTATATGCCTTTCTCAAATGCACAAATACAACAAATAATTTTATCATTCATATCCCAAAAATTGAGAGAGGAGTTACTTAGTATCAAGAATTGTAAAGTCTGCCTGATAGGAAGAGACACTGAGACATAACAGCCATATTTAAGTATAAGGTAGTAATTAATATTTTATAACATAGTTTTCTGAAACACAGTATATTTGTAGTGTGCGAGGTCTTAAATAAGACCTAGAACAAAACCTTTCAC
This sequence comes from Sabellastarte sp. h YS-2021, assembly GCA_964017235.1. Taxonomy (NCBI): domain Eukaryota; kingdom Metazoa; phylum Annelida; class Polychaeta; order Sabellida; family Sabellidae; genus Sabellastarte; species Sabellastarte sp. h YS-2021. The sequence continues at coordinate 74,467,083 of OZ024928.1, read as the reverse complement.
TCCTTATATTTTCAGAAAATATAAGGTTCATAAAATACAGAAGATAAATAATATAAAGATGGTAGAAGATATAATGTAATAAACAAAATGAAAGAGTTTTACATCCTCTTCAACAGCCTGGGTCCTATTTGGACAGGTCCTCAGCATTGCTACTTGTGGTAGTTAAACCCACACAGGGTGACAGTTTGTAATTATGTAGGCCACCGAGGACCTTCTGTTATGCTGTTAAACCATGTAAAATATAATAAAAAGGAATATATGCGAATAATGAAAGTTTAGATAATTGAAATGCCATTGTACATGTCTTGTGGTTATTCACATTTAATATAATATACAACAAGTTTTAGCAGCCTGATTATGTGAGTGTTTGCTTGGGACTGACTGCTGCTAGAACCTGTATCTAGGTTCTATAGTTTACACCTTGTGGATGATTTTTCAGTACACAACAAATTTCTGCGGCCTTTTTGTGCGAGTGTTTGCTCCGCACAAACTACTGCAAGTCTGAATTCTGTCATGTCAGCCCAAGGATGCAGTGGCTGCTGGAACTGATGGGCTACATCAAGGGGTTACTGAGTGCACCAGATGAAGAGCGAGATCACACTCACCAAGCCAAGGTAGATGCTTTAAACCCTTACAAGAAAATGGATAATGTCTGTGGCCTGGATTTATAAATGGGATCAGCAAATACAAGTCAAAATTAGCTTAATTTTAACACAATAAGCCATAAACCTGAAGTGACTTTTTCCCTTAATTTTGACTAATTCATGTTGTGAACACAGGTTTTTTACTCATTAAGCGTCCCGCAAGGGATGCTTGTTTGTGTATGGGAGACCTTCAGGCTCCGCCGGCTCCGCATTTTGTTTTCCTTATAACTCTCTAACCGTTAGGCGGATTCTTTTCAAATTTGGCAGGTTTAGGCAGTAGCCTTGGGGAATTTTTTTGTATATGCTGCAGTGACATTTCAACCAATCAGAGAGGTCACATGACCAAAAATGTCTTTTTTCGATGGGGAAGCTTGTCCGGATGATAACTTGAAAGGAATTTTATCAATTCACCTGAAACTTGGCAAATACATTCATTCTATTAAAATCTGGAAATCATTAGATTTTGGCATTGATTGGTTAAGAAATGGCCGAGTAATTAATGATTAATTAATCATTACGATTTTCCAAATAAGGAAAACACAAAAATGCTTATATCTCAAAAACCGTGCTAGATAGAGCGATTTCGACGAAATTTTTGACCCACAGGGTATTTCTCTAGAGTAGTTATCCCAAGTTTGAAAAAATTTTTGTCTCGCCAAAAATGCCGGCCATTTTGAATTTTCGAATTTTTCGCAAAAATTGCAAAACATAAAAATGCTTATATCTCGAAAACTGTACTAGATAGAGCGATTTCGACGAAATTTTTTACCCACAGGGTATCTCTGCAGAGTAGCCATGCCAATTTTCAAAAAAAAAATTGTCTCGCCAAAAATGGCGGCCATTTTGAATTTTCGAATTTTTCGCAAAAATTGCAAAACATAAAAATGCTTATATCTCGAAAACCCTGCTAGATAGAGCGATTTCGATGAAATTTTTGACCCACAGGGTATCTCTGCAGAGTATCCATGCCAATTTTCAAAAAAATTTTGTCTCATCAAAAATGGCGGCCATTTCGAATTTTTCGCAAAAATTGCAAAACATAAAAATGCTTATATCTCGAAAACTGTGCTAGATAGAGCGATTTCGACGAAATTTTTGACCCACAGGGTATCTCTGCAGAGTAGCCATGCCAATTTTCAAAAAAATTTTGTCTCGCCAAAAATGGCGGCCATTTTGAATTTTCGAATTTTTCGCAAAAATTGCAAAACATAAAAATGCTTATATCTTGAAAACCCTGCTAGATAGAGCGATTTCGACGAAATTTTTGACCCACAGGGTATCTCTGCAGAGTAGCCATGCCAATTTTCAAAAAAAAAAATTCTCGCAAAAAATGGCGGCCATTTTGAATTTTCGAATTTTTCGCAAAATTGCAAAACATAAAAATGCTTATATCTCGAAAACCGTCCTAGATAGAGCGATTTCGACGAAATTTTTGACCCACAGGGTATCTCTGCAGAGTAGCCATGCCAATTTTCAAAAAAAATGTTGTCTTGCCAAAAATGGCGGCCATTTTGAATTTTCGAATTTTTGCACAAAAAATGCAAAACACAAAAATGCTAATATTTCGAAAACCGTGCTACATATAGCGATTTAGACGAAATTTTTTATCTTCAGGGTATCTCTGCAGAGCAGCTATCCCAAAGAGCTTTCACTTGGTGAAGTTTCAGACCCATAGCTAATTGCTCACCTACTCAAAATGATTAAATGCGAATTACCTCTAAAAGTATTGCAGATAGCCAATTTTTCTCAAATAACTCATTCACCTACTTTTGGAAGAGCTTTCACTTGGTGAAGTTTCAGACCCGTAGCTAATTACTCACCTACTGAAAATGAGTAAATGCTAATTATCTCAAAAACTATTGCGGATACCCAATTTTTATCAAATAACTCATTCATGTACTTTTGGGAGAGCTTTCACATGGTGAAGTTTCAGACCCGTAGATGATTACTCACCTACTCAAAATGAGTAAATGCGAATTATCTCTTAAAAGTATTGCAGATATCCAATTTTTCTCAAATAACTCATTCACCTACTTTTGGAAGAGCTTTCACATGGTGAAGTTCCAGACCCATAGCTAATTACTCACCTACTCAAAATGAGTAAATGCGAATTATCTCTAAAAGTATTGCAGATAGCCAATTTTTCTCAAATAACTCATTCACCTACTTTTGGGAAAGCTTTCACTTGGTGAAGTTTCAGACCCATAGCTATTTATTCACCTACTCAAAATGAGTAAATGCTAATTATCTGTAAAAGTATTGCGGATACCCAATTTTTATCAAATACTCATTCATCTACTTGTGGGAGAGCTTTCACATGGTGAAGTTTCAGACCCATAGCTAATTACTCACCTACTCAAAATGAGTAAATGCGAATTATCTCTAAAAGTATTGCACATAGCCAATTTTTCTCAAATAACTCATTCACCTACTTTTGGGAGAGCTTTCACTCTGTGAAGTTTCAGACCCATAGATAATTATTCACCTACTCAAAATGAGTAAATGTGAATTATCTCTTAATAGTATTGCAGATAGCCAATTTTTCTCAAATAACTCATTCACCTACTTTTGGAAGAGCTTTCACACACGAAAATGAAAAATTGTGAATATCTCGGAAAAGCTATTTCTTCTGCTTTAATGCTCGGCGGGAGATACACACCGCGGCAGTGGTCTTGACAAAAATTTTTGTCTCCCCAAAAATGGTGGCCATTTTGAATTTTCAAAGTTTTTGCAAAACACAAAAATGCTTATATCTCGAAAACCGTGCTATATGGAGCGAACTCAACAAAATTTTTGACCTGCTGGGTATCTCTGCAGAGTAGCCATGCCAATTTTCAAAACATTTTTGTCTCGCCAAATATAGCGGACATTTTGAATTCTTTAATTTTTTGCAAAACACAAAAATGCTTATATCTTGAAAACCGTGCTAGATAGAGCAGACTGCGCTGATTTTGCTTGCCACAATACAGGGTTGCCACTTCACTCTATATTGTAAAGAGTACTCTTTATTTTTGGCAAAATGGAAAATTACTCTTTATTACTCTTTATTTCAGGCACTACTCTTTATTTTTAGGAAAGCTCTCTATATACTCTTTATTTTTGGTGTGGAAGTTGTGAATTTGAGATAATTATCCGGTAAAACTTACAATAAAATGTTTCTAAATTTTTTAAAAACCATCCTTTATTTTTTTTTTTGCGATGCTTTGACACACCTTGCTGTAGTACCAATTTTAAATGGATTGTGACAGTTTGTGCATATGTATTTATTAATATATATGGACAGTACATTTACGTATACGAAAACAAAAAAAATCATACGAAAACCTCCTTCAAGTTATGTCGGACAGTCCAAATGTGATGAGGGGAAAACACAAAGGTGTTCTTAAACTTATTAAGGATAGTCATGCTCCTCATTTGTTGGATTTGGGAGGCTGCTCTCTTCATCATATTAGCAATTCAGGACTTATTCTATTTTTTTCGCAGCCACCCTGCAATTCATTTGGATCTGGAGCAACACAAGATTCTATGTTATGTTGAAACAAGATGGCTGAGTATTCTGCCTGTAACCGAGAGAGTCTTCGAGCAGCTTGCAGCACTAAGGGAATTATTCAAGTCTTTGAATTCTTGAAAGGACAACAAATCTTTGAAAAATCAACCAAGATTTAAGTGTATCTTGTGCGCTTTGAACAAGCCAGAATGACCAGTTTATTTGACATTTATTTGCCATGGACTGCAGGCTTTTCTCCGTTATGAAAAGATGTTTCAGTGTGAGCAACCAATGATCCATTGTTTGTATTATGAAATGATGGAATGCACTAAATGTCTTGCTTCCCGGTTCATCAAACCAGATGTGTTGGCTAAGATTAAACATGCCACTCATTTTCTTGATTTGGGCAATCAGTTGGATGATTCTAAACTCAGCCGGGGCAACAGTACAAGGGAACTTCTCAAACACAACAAAGATAAACTCTGAACTAGTGTTGCTATCGAATAAGAATATTTATATCGATATCAAACCATATTTGCCTTCTGTATCAATCGATATTGAAATATCGGGGCATGAGATGTTTTCCTAGAGACACCTTCCAAACTCTTTTGCAAGTTTTAGTAGGTTCCCGAAACGTAAACAAATATGGCGTTTCTGCTTTAGCAGTAAGTAAAAATTGACAAAAAATAATATGACAAGAGGAAGTGGCTGGCTTTTACCCAACCACAGAGTCGAATCTTAGGACAGCACTCGGTGTTGAAATCTGTAAACTCGGCCATATTATCGCCCACATTTGGAAATCGATTCGAGATGGGTATTTGTAGTGACGTGATGTGAAAGGTTTAAAAATATAAAGTGTCTGTACACTACCGTAGATGCGAAGTTTGAAATTTGATTTTGAAGTGAGAAGACATATTTCTTTTTTTTACCGTGGATAAACGTGTAATAAAATAAGATTAGCGAACTGGTTTATTTTGTAAATATAAAACAATTTGGAAAACATACTTAAAGTGTTAATATATGGATATTTTACAAAAGCAAATTGTAAGTATTTTAAGAAAATATTCGTGTGTTATTTCTACAATATTACGGTAGCCATAATGAGCGATAATCGGGATAAAACATTTTGCTGTATTTTACCGATGAAGTATTTTGTCGTTTAGCCAATCAGAATCGAGGACACAGAATATTAATGACTTGGGTGCTATGGCCGTGAGTTCTGTAGCTTAAAGTATTTGATCTTTGTCGAAACGTCCATTTTATAGAATATTGTCAGGAAATACCAGGGGAAATCCGTGACCTCATATCTTCTCATGAATATTAATGACTTGGGTTCTATCGCCGTGAGTTCTGTAGCTTAAAGTATCTGATCTTTGTGGAAACGTCCATTTTATAAAATATTGTCAGGAAATGAGATTAGTGAACTGGTTTATTTTTTAAATATACTGTAAAACAATTTGGAAGACAACTTCCTCCAAAATAAAAAACGGATTGACAGAAAAATGAAATCACGTGATAACTTCTAGGACATGCAAAAGGTAACCCATGCAAAAGCGCCTTCGAGTGGTTGAATGTAGAACTACGGAGTTTGAATATTTTCATTGTCTCTGCCAGAGGTGTCCTCGATTTTGATTGGCTAAACGAAAAATGTATAGTACTACCGTGACATCACTTCATTCATAAATTTCTTTGCGGTTTATTTGTTTGACAAATAATAGAGTGCACGTAGATGCGCAGACAGCAATTTTACATTAACCGTGACTGCGTGATAAACCCTGCAGACGAATAAATTAATTGGGGTTTCACCTCTAGAAACCAGCAGACGAAACCGTTAAAAAAGACTCGTTCGAGTAGAAAATCACAATGGAAATACAATAGGTTCTAGGACATCCGGGACTTTACAGAAAGCCAGACGTAGTGCTAGACATGCTTTTTACTTCATAAAATATAACTTAATAAACGCATTAAAAATCTTCAAAATGGCAGAGTGTATAATATACACCTTAATGTACAGATATGTGAATAAATATTATGCAGAATTTGATATTTAAGGGCTTAAACGGCCAATTTAAAATCGTGGCCGCAACTCAGTACATAACTCGAATCAAAGATTCGACTAAAAACCTACATATTCTTCAAATTTTGTACTTTATTTGAATGAAAAATGCAATAGTTGTACCTGTTAAGTTTTATGTTTCGATATTGATATTGTACCCTACATTATCAATATCGACAAACTTAGCTTGAATTGATAAATATAATATCAATAAAGAATACCAGGACTACTCTGAACTTAGTGTTAAAGAAATACACTCTCAGGCACAGGCTTTCTATGTTAAAGCATTTGAGAAGGTATTGACTACCTGCCATTCCATACTCAGATACTGGAAGATCTCGGTTTCCTCAACATTGAGCTCAGGATAACAGCAGATATTGTGCCTGCTGTAAAGAGGGTAGCATTCAAATTGCCAAATGTGATATCTGGATCAGAGGTTGATCAATTGATGGATGAGTGAAAATTATTCACTCTAGATTCAAGTATTGTAAACATACCATCTCCTGCTGATCAGTCGTATGTTTTACAAGGCAAGCCAAGGTTAGATGTTTTGTGGTCAAGAGTGCATCAGTTACAAGGTCCATCAAGAGATTTAAGTATCCTTTGATTGGTAAACCAACCAAGGCAGGTTTGGCCTTGGCTAGTGGGTAAATCGTTTATCGATATTGCCGATATTTATTGTTTTGGAACTAGACTCGCGATATCGTGATCTAAACATGTATTTCAATATCGCCATTTTAAGAAAAATTGTAAACTTACACTGTTAATATTCGAAATAAAGGAAAATCTGAAGTAATTGTACACTTTTATCACACATTTTTGAAGCTTTCAATGCGTTTTTGATGAAAACTGCATTGTTTTGTTTTGATTCATTTTGCTTCCTGTTAGCAGTTCGGGAAACACTAAAATAAAACGTTTTCAGTTTCCCAAATTCGTACTATTTGGTAGACAATATGAACCCCCGATATCGCCCGATATTGAAATATTTTTACATTCACTATCGATACTCACAAAGCCAAACGATTTACCCCCTAACCCTGGCACATGGTAATGCTGAAACAGAACGATCTTTCTCAGATGTAGCCAATATAATGAAAAAGCCTAAAGGACAGGACCCGATTGGAATGTCCCACATTAAATGCTCTTCTATCTGGGAGGAGTTATCTTCATGTTAATGGACTAAATTGTACCACTATGACAATTGATACAAGTCTGCTGTCTCTTGCAAGAGATGCCCGCAAGTCATGCAATGAGAGACAAATGCAGCAACAGAGGGAAAGAGAAAGTGAACAAAAATCAAAGAAAATTACTGAGGAAATTGATGCACTGAACAAAATAATTCAAACTGAAAGACAAAAGCAACAAACTGAAATCTGCAAAGGCATGTGCATCTTCTGCATCCCAAAAGGAGCAAGATGCAGAGAAAAAGAAGAAAGAAGCAGTAGAAATGGTTGAGAGGGCTCAGTTATTGTTGAAAGAAGCTGAAAAGCATGAGAAAAGGCAGCAAAACAGTTGAGAAAGGAACAAAATAAAATTGTTAACAAAACAATCAAAAGAGCAGCTAAAGAGACCACCACAAAATCAAAGAGAAAAAGGTAAACATGAATCAAAATGTAATTGAGGTGACTGTTTACATTTGGAGATGTTCAGATATTTAAGTGTTAGGATATCTTAAAATGAGAAATATTTATTAAAAGCTGGTAATTGTTTAAGACAATAAAACAATTATAAGTATTCCACTGTGATGAGACCAAGTTAAATCTATCATATCAGTGTTTCTTTTTTTTTGTTTCATCAAACATGAAGTCTATCATATCAGTGATTCTTAATTCACTTTTAAAGTAATTAAGGGCCAGTGAATTGAAAAAAAGTGATTATTTACTTATATCATTGTAAAGGATAATTTCATAGTGTAAGCACATTAATATTCAAGTCAATCTGTCGTAATCTGAATAAGTAGTAATGGTACAGCAATATTTCTTGTAGGGTAATACATGATCATGTAATATGTGACCATGGAAAAGAGCATGTAAATATGTTACCTTCCGTCAGTATCATAAATTGAATATTGATAAATTCAGAAGTGACCTCCTGACTATTCCGTTTGTTAGCTCACCATCTGATGATATAGATTTATTGCATGAACAGTACATGTCTGGTTTGTCTGGCCTTCTAGATATTCATGCACCAGTGAAGACTAAACAGCTCATCAAACCAGCCCCAAGCTGGATAACTGACGAGTATAGAAGTGCAAAGTGCATGAGAAGGCAGTATGAACGCGCCTGGAGAAGAGACAAATCCTCTGTAAATCGTTCCCGTCTTCGACGGCAGATAAACAGATGTAACCACATTCTAAATAGAAACAAGGGGTGTTTCTACCATGATCTAGTTAGTGAAAATTGTGGTGATAGTAAGAGGTTATGGCATGCACTAAATAGAACATTGAGTCGGTCAAATTCTACTGTCCTCCCATCCTTTGAGGATGAAAAGTCTTTAGCAAACAGATTTGGTTCATTTTTCATTGATAAAATTAAAAAGATTCGAGACACCTTTAAATACACCCGATCTCAGGTTCTTCACTCAGACAAGGAGCCGCCGACTTTCAGTTCCTTTCAAGTTGTCACTGATACTGAAGTCCTTAAGTTTATCAAGGAATCTCCTTCAAAAACTTGCTCCCTTGATCCATGCCCCACTCACATTGTGAAACAATGTATCGACATTCTTCTCCCTTCATTGACTAAACTGGTTAACTTGTCCCTCAAAAATGGCATTTTCCCTAATCCTTTCAAACAGGCTATTGTCACACCCCTCCTAAAAAAGTCCACTCTTTCAAAAGAGGACTTGAAGAGCTATCGACCGGTGTCCGGTCTTAGCTTCTTGTCAAAATTGGTTGAGCGAATTGTGGCTGCCCAAATTAGATCTCACATGGATTCTCATGATCTTGGTAACACTTTCCAGTCAGCCTATAAGTTGGGGCACTCAACAGAAACTGCCTTGTTGTGCATCAAAAATGAGATTCACTTATCTCTGTCCAAGGGCATGCCTACAGCACTTGTGCTACTCGACCTGTCCGCGGCTTTTGACACTATTGATCATGACACTCCTATCCTGTTGGTCATCTAGATTTGGTTTTGCTGGATCGGCACTAAAATGGTTTAGATCCTACCTCCAGGATCGTTTTCAGTCAGTCAAGATTGGTTCCAGTCTTTCGAATTTGTTCAAATTGAAGTTTGGAGTCCCCCAAGGTTCTGTCTTAGGTCCTCTTCTGTTTTCCCTCTACACAACACCTCTTGGTCAAGTCATCAGAAAATATACCGGAGTCCATTACCACTTCTATGCAGACGACACTCAGCTGTTCATTCACTTATCCCATGATGATAGTCTCAAGTCTTTTGACCGTCTTAAATCGTGTTTGAATGATATTCAGGTCTGGATGTCTGAAAACAAACTCAAGCTAAATCCTGATAAAACAGAATTCATAGTCTTCGGTGCCAAAGACAGACACAAATGGCTCAGTGACTCATTTCCTGTCAATATCCTGGGTAATTGCCTCTCTCCCGCAGATGTTGTACGTAATCTGGGTGTTCTGTTTGATGCAAAGTTCTGTTTCACCAGTCATGTAAATTCTGTTATCAAATCCTGTTTTATTAGCCTCAGGGACCTTCATCGCATCAGAAGGTTTCTTTCTGTGGATACATCAGTGGTGATTGCAAATGCTCTGGTCAGTAGCCGTTTGGATTACTGCAATTCTCTTTTTCGCAGTTTGTCATCCCGAAATGCTACAAGGCTCCAATATGTTCAAAATGCTCTTGCACGGTTTGTCACTGGTGCTTCAAAGTACACTCACATTACATCCACCCTTAGGACACTTCACTGGCTACCCATTAGACAACGTATTATTTTCAAAACCCTAGTTTTGGTTTATAAGTACCTCACCACTGGCCAGCCTAAGTATTTTGCACCATATCTCCCCTTGTACAAATCTGCTGTGAATACAAGATGTTCAAATCCCAAATTTGTTCCTTCAGGTTCCCTCTTACTGTGCTTCCATCCATAAATCTAAGGTCCATTTTAACAATAGTTTTTCATATGATGCCCCTAAGCTATGGAATGATCTTCCATATGATATACGCAGTGCTCCAAATCTCTCCAGTTTCAAAAGTCGACTCAAAACCTACCTATTTCAGAAATCATTCCCACCATAGCTTCTTACTACCGAACACCGGACGACCTCTCTGGGAACGACTCGGAACATGTCTAATGTCTTATGACTTATGCCTTATGAATTGGATGGTGTGCCTTAGAATCCGTTGATACGGAGATTAAGCACGTGGACAACTGATTGATTGATTGATTGATGTTATGTGATTAGATCATTTCAATATTGCCCACACTAGAACATTTAGCACTGGGACATTTCGTACAAGAAAATATATTTCATACGACAATTTGTAAAAAAACTAGACATCTAAATAACGATTGTTTTTAAAAATCTGCTCAAAAGAAATCTTTTGATGACTACCATAATCCCATTACAGCACAAGTGTGTCATGTATGTGTATTCAGTAAAGAACAGTCACTTTCATTCTGTTGTTTAATTAATATGAGTTGTTTAAATCCAACATTATAGCTTTAACAATACATTTTGATCCAACAATATCATGGAAGTAACTCCGTATGTTGTTAAAATGCAGTGTATTTCATGTAACTTTCATGTATGCTATCTTAAAATTTTTATTTTTAAATGTTTCGGTATTAAATATTCCACACTGGGTGTGAATTGTCAGATTATCAATTGTCCCTGAACAAAATTTCCCAGTACGAAATGTCTATACAATCCTACATTAGGGCCGGTTAAAAGACAGTACATGCATTTTAACCTGGTCTTCTGAGTGGTAAAATTTAAATCTTTGAGAATCATAAAATACTTGGGTCAATAAATGGTATTTCTTTCACTCTTTATTTACTCTTTATTTTGTTACAATTTTCTCTTTATTTTAGAGGCACTGACTCTTTAAATTGGTTTTTGTTGAGTGGCAACCCTGCAACAGTATAAGGCTAGAAACGAAGCATTTTCTTAATACTTTAGCACTCACCTTTATATCCTTTTCGGGACGCTTTGTTTTTGCTATGCAAAAACATTATCTTTTTTTTTGCGAGCGATCCTCTAGTTTCAGTTTCTGTGTAAATCAGTTCAATGCAAAGGAAAAAGTCTGCCTGTATAAAAAATAGGAAAACATTTTCTTTACAATTTTATGCATTTATATTTTAGTTATATTTTCCTTTTGTCACTGTGTATATGTCATGTCAGATATCCCAACTGGTAATTTTAGTGGTCAAGGAAATGTAGCGCACAGTGGGCAGTCAAGATTCTGTTACTTGGCATCAGAAAACCAAAACAAATATAAAAGTCTCGATACACAGGCACAGCCTCCGAGGCAGCTTCAGGGTGTGGTGCCCACAACCGTCTAATAGTAGTAATAATCAGAGAATTTCAGCCAAACTGATTGGAATGTCTACGGATTTACTGGTATCCAAAAAAAAAAAAAAAAAAAAAAACTCCAGTCTCAAAAACAAAATTGTTAGAAAGAAAGCATCCAAACAGAGGACAAGGTGAAGGATTGGACAGGCTATCTGAAGAAACTTTATGAGCTGGTTACTGTGTCTTATTTTCCAATTTTGCCAAGAACTGCCACATTCTTTTCTGAGAAAAAGAAAATTTCTTTTAATTCTAGGAAAAATTCTTTTTCTAAGTATTAGAAGGTTAGTGAATGCTGGCCCTGGGCTTAATTCAGTAGGTTTCAGTGTTGTAACATACTTCTATCTAAATACTGGTAGGATCACATACACAGTAGGATCTAACAAAGCACACAAATTGTTTGAGGTACTTGGAAAGTCATTTTCATTTCTATTTTTTAGATAATTCAGTTCTTGCTGCATGTTTTTGGTTGTGCTGTGGTGGCTTGGTCTCCATATACTTACAAGTCTCTGTATGCTTCCAAGTTTTACTGTGGCACTCGTCTGGACATGGTAGATGAAGATAGTACTGATGATAATATAGAGTCCATGACTTCAGAGACATTGTGGTGTATTGTGGAGCAGATATTACCCTCATGTCTGTGTTATTTACTGGAAATTGAACCATGGAAACAGCTAACCACAAAGGTGAAAATCTCGAGTAAAATGTACTGCAAGTAGATCCCTACCTTGTATGGCAATATGACCCAAATCTGATGTACAATGTTTGAATTATGAACGAGGACAGACAACAATGCGATTACAACAAGAGTAATTAATGGTGATAAGTAGGGATGGGTCGCTAGGCCCGGTATCGAGAGCATGTTAGTGAAATACCGGAACAAGATTTTAAAACCACCACTTTGCTTGCCAACATGTATAATGGAAGGAAGAGTTAAAATATTAGAAACATACCCCAAATCTGAAGATATGATAAGCTTTTATCCCATATTTTCATTCATTTGCAGACTTTTATAAGCGATACGTTGAGCAGAACTGCCATGTTTTGGTTATGACACTTTATAACCTCAAGTTCGCTTGTCAACTCATATAAATGAAAGAAAACTGAAAATATTGGAAAGAAACCAGAAATATTAAGATATTATACATTTTTAATCGCATTTTTGTACATATATGAGTTTTATTGCGACATTGTTGAGGAAACGTCCATGTTTGTGTAGGGTGTACTAAAACGCAGAGTCCTGAATTCGATAAGGTTTTGCATTGGCGACCTCCCGATGGACATATTTTTCATACCAACCCATCCCTAGTGCTAAGTAGATTAGTATAAAGTGCTCTTTTTATATGAAAGCACCCCCTATTAGGAGTACATGCTTACAATGTTTAACAGTGCAAAACCTAGTGTATTTCAGCATTTGTCACATTATATTTATGTCAGTTCATTGTATATTTGCAGATTATTGACTGGCTCATTCATGTCATTGGAAGTAACATGCTAGTTGGACTGTCAAGCCTCACAAGCAACTTAAAAAGTAAGCATTCATTTTCAGCTATCCTACAGGACATAATACACCTCTCAAACTCTATGATGTAAATGTTATCAGATAAACATTACAACATAGCAGTTTTGCATGCTGTAACACTTGTTTTATTCAGCTATCCTACAGGACATAATACACCTCTCAAACTCTATGATGTAAATGTTATCAGATAAACATTACAACATAGCAGTTTTGCATGCTTTAACACTTGTTTTATTCAGCTATCCTACAGGACATAATACACCTCTCAAACTCTATGATGTAAATTTTATCAGATAAACATTACAACATAGCAGTTTTGCATGCTGTAACACTTGTTTTATTCAGCTACCCTACAGGACATAATACACCTCTCAAACTCAATGATGTAAATTTTATCAGATAAACATTACAACATAGCAGTTTTGCATGCTGTAACACTTGTTTTATTCAGCTATCCTACAGGACATAATACACCTCTCAAACTCAATGATGTAAATTTTATCAGATAAACATTACAACATAGCAGTTTTGCATGCTGTAACACTTGTTTTATTCAGCTATCCTACAGGACATAATACACCTCTCAAACTCAATGATGTAAATTTTATCAGATAAACATTACAACATAGCAGTTTTGCATGCTGTAACACTTGTTTTATCCATCACTAAGTCTTACTTTACGTAAGTTAAGCTGGGGAAAATTAAAGAAAACACAACATTCAAAACAATTTGTAACTAATACTTGTATGTGTTTTTGTGTTTTAGGTTGTCTGTATTTACTGCGTCATACCAAGGACTTTCAGAAAATCACTACTTGGAGTCGCGCCTTCAGTGTACAGACTTAGACATACTGTAGTTTTAATCTACAGACTTAGATATATGTTTTCAGTGTGTCCAGACTTAGGCATTATTGAGAAATGCCTTGAAATAAAAGAAACTTATATTCTTTCAAGCTGCTGAAGTTTAATGCTTTTATAATTGGTTAATTTTTGTAAAAATAACCATTAGTAAAAGCTTTTCCAAATTTGCTAGAAACAATTTTCCAGCATATTTTTCTTTCCCCAGTTACGTGAAGTTGATCTTTATTTTTAAATACCAAATGACCCGATATTAAACTGAAATAGTCCCTTGTTTCACATACAGAGATAGTGCTGTTAACTTTGTGCAGGATGGTCACAATCAGCAACTCATTAAAAATTAGTCACATCTTAATTAGCTCACAGAATTAATGACAAGAAGTGCATTGGAAACACGATGAAAATTATATTGATTTAGTGCTTTGTCATGTTGTAATGAAATAAAATAATCCAAAAACCAAGAACATACTTAATCAGATAGTCTTTTGAAATACTTCAAAAATTCATTTTATTTGAAAAGTTTGAGCTTATTGACCAATACTTCCACTGTTACATATAAGAGATCCTTTGTAAATGTTCATATATATATTTGTAATTGTAAGCAGTTGTATTAACAGATCCAGACAAGATTACATACATACATCTCAAACTCCTCCAGTGTATCCTGTGACTGGTTGACAACTCTTAACATCAACTTTATTTTAACTCTTGATTTTTATCAGTGAAACAGACCACATGTTCAGACTGTATGATCAGATGGATGATTCAAGGTTAAGAAATGTAAAAATTTAGAACATGTCAAGTTAAATGCTCGGGCTGCTCCAAGCAGATGAATTTGTGCAAGTTGTTTCAGTCGTCTCAAACAAATATTATTTTTTTATCAAAGTGGATTAACAGGATTTCCAGAATTCAGTGGAAAATGTAACATTTTTGGAACGGTGTTCATGAATTATCAGATGAATGTTCAGATACACAAGGCCTGAAAAATCAGTTCTAAAGTTTGTGTTACAATGTCAGTGTATAAATTAGTATCCGATTAAAATATTAGTTTACATGTGAAAGCTCACAAATAGGTTGTATCTTGTAATGTTAAGTACTTCATAATGTATTGTAACAGAAAATAATGTACTAGACTGTATCTGTATTACAGTTTTATGGGAAAACATGGATGATCTAAGAAAATCCTTATTAAATTTTCACGTAAATTTTCCCTCTCTAATTCTGTGTTTTGTTTTTTTTTCAGCCTGACAGTGTGATCAAAGATGCTAGTTTTAGATGAAAATAAAGATTTTTCATTCTCAAAACTTCATGTTTTACTTTTAAAAACATTTTTTTCCAATGGTTTTCAAGTTGCGGTTTCTTTATCATTGCATTACCTTCTGTATTGTTGAAAAACCTTGCGTCTTAACTGGGAGGCCGTGGGAGTTGAATGATTAGCAAGTTGGCATTTAATTACTTGACTCTCAACAGTGGTGAGGAGGTCTTGTCTAGGTAATGGAAGCATCTATACAATTTATTACCTTCTGAGATCTTGTGACATACTGAAAACAAGCAATCAGTGCCCGTTCACGGGCGCTGTGTCAGCTGACTGTGTGTTATGAGTTTCAGAGTAGAAGTGAAAGAAGAAAAGGAAATAAAAGTTGTGCCCTGCAAATGGTATTAAGAAATAAAGTACACAGTTAACTGTTAAAATGTAAAAAGTAGGTGGAAAACATATTTAAACAAAATACTGTAAATGCAATAGTTTTCCAGTTACAATTGATTTACTCAACAGTGAGAATCTTAAAGTATCTATTGCTCCACTTTGCAATGAGCTCCAGGTGTGCAAATTTATTATATTTTATCTGACCTAAAAGTAGATGCAACATATTTAAACATAATACTGTAAATGCAATATTTTCCAAGTTACAACTGATTTACTCAACAGTGATAACTTGAAAGTCGCTATTGCTCAGCTTTGCCATAAGCTACACGTCTACAATTTTACTATGTTATAGCTGATCCAAAAGTACATGAAAAACATATTAAACAAAATTCTCTAAATGCAATAGTTTTCAAGTTACAAGCAATTTACTCAACAGTGATAACCTCCAAGTAGCTATTACGCAGTATGCAATGAGCTACAGGTCTGCCATTTTAATATGTTATAGCTGACCCAAAAGTAGCTGAATAACATATTTATACAAAATTCTAATACTCTAAATGCAATAGTTTTCAAGTTACAAGTGATTTCACTCATTATGGAAGGTAATGAAAAGTAGCTATTACTCACTTAGCTATTGGGATAGACACCCAAGTTACTCCCCATGTTGCAGCTATGGAAAAATTAGCTGAATAATATATTTTAACAGAATGCTCTAAATGCAATACTTTTCAAGTTATAAGTGATTTAGTGCATGATTTCATGAATTTTAATGCATTAAGAATTATTTGAAAAATTCACAAAAAAAAATAATTGAAAAGATACTCACACAAGGGATCTACTTGTGGCCTAGTACATATATGCAAGAGAAGAGAGAAATCCCTGCAATAGTGAAAGAGAAAATTGTGATAAAGTGTTGAAATTTTCACAATTTGGCTGGGGGTACCTCGCTTTGTAATGGCTCTGGGGAACAGACGAGCAAACAGATTTGCATGCCTTGAACATTTTTTCACCCTCAATAGAAAAGGCATCTTAATGCCCCTATTCCACCAAAAGATTAAGGCCCGATCCTATCTGGGACCCTTAATCGTGCACAGTCGGTGGAAAAGAAACAAAAATGGGCGGGAATACTGGGTCGGTACTGAAGTCTGGGATTAAGAACAGATCGTCCCCAGGACGCCTCAGGCGGCCCCAGATAGTCCCCGACTGGTCTGGGACTAAGAACCGACTAAGCCAGTTTTCAGGTCGGTTTCAACCACGATCCTGTCGTACACATACCGACTGGGTCCCAGGACGCCTCAGGCCTCCTGGGACTAAGAGCCGACTAACCCACGATTAACTACCGGCGTCCTCAGGCCTCCTCAGTCTTCCCCAGACCAGGATCCCCGATTCTTGTTTTCCAAATTTGCTGGATTTTCTGGGTATATATATATAAAATTCGCGATCTAATCACCATTGCTTTTCTAGGAACACAGCAGGATGCCACCTTTTAATGGCAGACAGATTCAACAACAACTTAGGGCTTTTTTGGTTTTTATTCAGTTACAAATAATCATGTATTTCCATTTTTTACGTCGACCACAGCAACCACTACCAGCACCACCAGCACCCATACAGAGACCTAGAAGAAGGCACAACATGTGGGTCAGGCCATGGCTACTGCAGAGAGAGGAGAGGGGGGCCTACCACAACATTATGGCTGATCTGTATGCCACAGACATTCCAGGATTCACCAACTACATGAGGATGACCCCAGAATTTTTTGAAATGATAAAGACCAGACTGGAACCACACCTTGCCAGGCAGGCCACCAACTACAGAGCACCAATCAGTGTTGGGGAGAAGTTAGCCCTCACCATCAGATATCTGGCCACTGGAGAGTCATACACATCATTATCATGTCAGTTCAGGGTTGGAAGATCCACCATTTCCAAGTTTCTACCAGAGGTCTGCAGGGCCATCCAGGATGAGTTCACCAGAGAGTACCTCAAATGTCCTACTACCCCAGATGAGTGGAAAGAACTGGAGAGGGAATTCAGGATGAGGTGGAATGTTCCACATGCCCTGGGAGCCCTGGATGGCAAGCATGTGGCCCTGAAGAAACCCAAGAACACTGGAGCCCTCTACCACAACTACAAGGGGTTCTTTTCCATTGTCATGTTGGCCCTGGTAGATGGACAGTATAAGTTCAGATGGGTGGATGTGGGTACAGCTGGATCTTGCTCAGATGCCCAGATATTTAATGCCTCTCAGCTGTAGAGGAGGATTGAGGATGGCAGGATAGGCTTCCCTGACCCAGCTCCTATAACCCAGGGTGGTAGAGATGTCCCCTACTTCATTCTGGCAGACGATGCTTTTGCCCTGAAGACCTGGCTCATGAAACCCTATGGCAGAAGGCTGTTAACAAGGGAGGAAAGGATTGCCAACTATAGAATATCAAGGGGCAGGAGAGTTGTTGAGAACGCTTTTGGCATCCTGGTTTCAAGATTTAGAGTCATGAGGACCACCATTGAACTACCCCCAGAAACAGTTAGAGAAGTGGTCATGACCTGTGTGGTTCTGCACAACATACTGAGAAGCCAGTATCAAGGTCAACCTGCTGGTCAGCAGCCTGGGGAGGATGATGATGATGATGTGCCTGGTGATTGTGGATTGATTGGTGTTGCTGCTGGTGGTGGCCAAGACAGAAAGCCTGCTAGAGAGGCCAAAAGACAGAGGGATTACCTGAAGGACTACTTCAATAATGAGGGAGCAGTGGCCTGGCAAGATGGCAGAATATAAGTCCTGCTGCAGTAAACAGTCCTTTTCAGGACTAACAAACAGTCCTTTTCAGGACTACCAAATATTCCAAAAACAATTAATCATCTATGCTTGCTACAGACGGACAAACCCCATGCCAAACATAACTTGAAACACAAAGTCACACATAATATCCTAAATTGAATTATTTTTTTATATATCTGGAAATCCACCTCCTAATTTCACCAATTTTTTTTTGTTCATGGGTTGCAAATTTATTTGTAGCAGAAATGTTTTTATGGAAATCTTCAATTTTAAATCTTCTAATCACAAAAATGTGGAAAATATAACCATGGAACTAGTTTTGTTTTCAATAATGGGGGATTGTGTTTGCAAAATAGTTTGTCAGTTCGTTGGCATGGGTTCTATTTAATTTTGGGTTTTTGTGTTTCTTGGTTGGTGGTTACTGGGGTTGGGTTTATTATTGGTAGTTGGCTTTCTTACTGGGTTTGTTATTTGGGGGTTATGTTTGGTATTGGGTTTGTCTGTTTGTGGGTTGGCAAGTATGTAATAATGCCTTGTAACTCTAGGGAAGGTGTAAGTGTTGGACTTTTCAATTACAGATTTTAAACTATCCCATGGATTTTAATCTAAAAATGGGCTGATTAATGGCCATATTGGGAGTTTTTTTTAATTTTTTTTATGTGGCCTTTTTGGTTATGTGTGGTACCATGGGATATTTGTTTCATGTTTGGGGTGGTGTAGGTGTTGGACATGAACTTTTTTTGTCTTGTGATAAGTATTTGTACTGAACTTTTTTGTTTTGGGAGGGGAATTGGAATAACATGTAGCTGAATAATTGTTTTTGGAAGATTTGGTGGCCCTGAAAAGGGCCTGGCAGGTCAAAGACCCGCCCTGACTGGATGGCTACTGAGGAGGCTGCTGCTGCTGTTAAGGCGGTGCTGAAGTGGTTATAGTAAAGAGCTGCTGCTGCGGTTGTTGCTGCTGCTGAGGCTGCTCAACGATCTGTGTTGATGTCAGATCTGGTAGCTGGCTTAAGATTCCACTCAGATTGTGTCTGCTCCCTTCATCCTGTACAGTTAGGACAGATGTCGGGTTGCTGAAGCCAATGGGGCTTGGTGTATAGCACACAAAACTGCTGCTAGCTGCTGCTTGAGTGCAACTAGACGCCTGTGGAGTGGTTGTTGGCAGTAGGCCGACCCTCTGGGACTCCGTGGTAACAGTGGCTGATCTTCTGGGCAATGGCTGACATCTGCGGTTACTCTTAATAGTTTCGATGTCTCTAAATATCTTGCCCTTTAATTCTTCAAATTCTTTTTGAGTCATCTTTTCGGCCTCTGATGCCACGTAGTCAAAGAAGGGCTGCCTGTCTGACTTCTGATGCAGAAAACCTGAGATAAGTGTCCTCATCTGCGCAAAGTGTTTGAGAATCTTGGAGTCTGTAGTTGAAACGGGTGTTGATGTAATGATGGACTGACTCCTCTCCCTCAGGACACTGGACTCGAGGTGTTCTGTATCAGTAGTTGAGCCACGTGATTCGTCCTGCCTGCTGGTATTTGGACTGGCCTCAAAACCTGAACTTCTATTGGCCCCCTTTCTTGTGATGTGGGTTTTAAGAAAACCCATCTGTTGGTAGACCCAGGACTGTATCTTGGTCATCTCCCTCGGGGCTTGGCCAGATTGGAGCTTGGACAGCTTCCCATAACGGGTTCGCTGGGACTCGAACCAACGTCTCACATCAAAGGGCTGGAGCTTGAGTTCTGCAGATATTTCTGCCCAGAGAGCCTCTCTTCTGGTCCTGTCGTGGAAACGTGAATGTTCCTTGTCATACAGTTCAGGGTGCAGCTTTACAAATTCCACAATGGAAACTTCCTGGCTGTCTGTAAAAGTGGCACACACCCTGGCTCTCTTGGCTGAAGAATGGCACTCCGGATCTTCTTCACACCTCTCTTCTTCTTCTGCCACAGCTTCCCCAATAGCTGGACCTTCCTGAATCTCCTCCTCCTCTCTCCTCTCAGTTCCTTCTTCTGTAATAACTTCACTCCTCTCCTCTACTTGACTTTCCTTCTCCCTCTCATCCATCTTTTTCCTTCCTCTCTTCCCTCCTTTCTCTTTCCTCATAATCCAGTCGACAAAATAACAAAAAAATAGTAAAATGTGTCTCCTAACTGTGAAATTTGCCTTAAGCTCAAGTAAAATATATATAAAATAAAAACTGAAAACCCCTACAAATCAGTGACACACGTCTCTCAGTAGCCAAACAGTCAGTAACAACGACAATGTGTGCGCGGTCGCTTATATAGTCCCAGACCCCCTCATTGCCTCGTTTTAATTTCCGACGCACGGAAAACAGTCGGTTCTTAATCGATTGTTAGTCCCAGGCCGCCTGGGGCGTCCTCAGACCGTCGCAGACTAAATTTGTGCTGTCCCAGGCGTCCTGGGGAGGCCGGTTTGGATCGGTTAGGGTCGGTTACCCTTAGTCGGGGCTTAGTCCCAGACCTTGATTTTTGGGTCCCAGGACACCGCAGACGGTCTGAGGCTTCCGGGGACTAATGCAACCGACCCAATTTCACACGCATGAAATTCATACGCATCATATTTGAGTCTGGGATTAACAACCGGCCTCCTGGGACTAAGCTACGGAGGTCTGGGACTAAGGGTCGTAGGCGGCCTGGGACAACACACGACTGTGTAAATTTGGGTCTGAGGAGGCCTGAGGACGCCTGGGACTGGACATTTTGTTGACGGCGGGAAATATGAATCGGTTGTAGTCGTGTGAAATATCAAAAATGTTTGATTTCTCACACGGCCCCAACCGACAACAACCGACCCTTACAGAAGGTCTGGGACTAAGCAAATATTTCAAACCGACCCCCCAAAACCCTTAATCGGGAGCCTTAGTCGTGTGGTGGAACACCCACATTAAAAAATAGCATGTCTCTGGGCCTTGTGCTTTTGGAGGAGAAGTTGTTCACGAGCACAGGCAGGCAGATGCCACAGAGTGATGCCATTATATTTGCAAAATACAGGAAATAACTGACTTTTGAAAATATTTTTTGATTTTATTTAATTTTAAACTGAGATTATTTTTAACTACCCTGCACACACAAAACACATTCCATGTTTAACTTCAAAATAACAACAAACTTTCAATATGTAAAGCCAGTCTTTTGTATATATAAATATAGCCCAACAGTGCTAACAAACTGCTGCTCAACAATGCAATTAAGATAATACATCTGAACCACTTAAATAGAACTCTCATACATAGAATTCCCTTTAAAAGTACAAGTCAACACAAGTAGGACAAGGCCATTTTACATTGAAATTTAGCCTGTTGTCAAAAATCCTAGAGCGGTATTCACTAACCTGGATTGGTGAAAATTGGATCAACTTTTGATCAAATTTTTAAATCAGCTCAGGCTGGTATTTGTGAAACATTTGATCTGATTTTTCTTTATCAAACTTTGGATTAGCTTTGATCCATGCACTTGGATGGCTTAACTTTTGGATCAAGACGCATAAAAATAACTTCTAGAAGATTTCTCAGAGTAGAAGATGATTGCTCTAATCAGTCACTATAGAGGCAAGGGTACTTCATAACTATGAACCCTTCAGATTTCCCAATTGATGAATAATTCTTACCAAAGTGTAAGAAATAATAACAAAGATTAAATATTTAATATATTCAGCTCAAATCATCCATTCTTTATGAATAGCTACTTGATCTACTGGCTCACTTGAAACTTTTTTTCCCAAATTTGATCTGATCTTAGTCCATGTTAGTGAATATCACCACAGGATACGCGGACCCAACTTCTTGGTCCTTTGAGATTCAATTCAGCAGGGCTCAATCTACATGTCTATCTGCTGCAATAAACAAGGTAAAAATACCAGTACATGTTGTAAAGAAGATAAATATACAGACTTATAAATGACATATAATACAATCACTTGCTATGTCTATGATCTTAATAAATGTGTCTAAAAATAAGCACTCAACTTGCCTAATATAGCACCAATATGAAATACTGTACTTGTTATTGTGACATTTTAAAAATGCAGTTGCACCTGGGGCCATATTCTAAAAAATTCTTCGCCAAGGGTTCGCTTAACCTTTGTATATAAATACAGCCAACTTAAACCTAAGATTTTGCTAAGACCTTTTGTAAATATGGCCCCTGAATCACCCAAAACTGTTGGCATCATAATATTACAGGGTCACATTTTTGTCTTTTCAGCTGGCACCTGTTACACGCTGAGGTTCCTGATGACACCTGTTCCATGAATACATTGGAACTCTGTTCAGAATACAGTCAAACTCCTTTACGTAAAACAGTGTTAAGTAGAATTCTTTGTTAGTGGAAGTAAAAAAATAGCATCAGAGATGCCCGTACCCCACAGCCTGGGAAAATAGTTTTCAACACCATGAGATATAGAAGTGAAACAGTACACAGATTGGGATACCTTCAGAGCAGTGACAGTGTCCAAATAATGTTTAAGTAGAGAAAATAACATCTAAGAGAAAGAAATTCCATGTAAAGATGAAGTTTTTATTACGTTACAATAGCTTACCATGTGGGACTTAATGCTGTTCTCGGGTTGCCACACCCGGGGCCAACGTCTTAGAAAAAAAGATCGTTCTTGTTAGCCACCGGATATACTGGTAGTTGTCGTCACGTGATAACTTCTGACCAATCGCCCTACTTTCTCGTTGGCCACAATTGACTGGTAGCAGTTTGTAAATATACAGACATTTTCATTTTTTTCTCAGCTTTTACTTATTGTTGGAGGCTAATATTTGCATATTGATATATTTATCCTAGATCATTCTGTAAAATTTTAATTTTCACAGGATAAGTATTTCTTTGGTTTTCGCGTGTTTTGAGTTTTCCTCGGTACAGGCAATTATAATGTACGTCTTTTTATTGCGTATAAAATGTCTATCCACCAAGCAAATAAAGACAAACCGAGAGCTCAGAAATGCCGCCACTTTTGCTTCAGTTTTGATATACACAACTACTGCCCTACCTGTAGGGAGGCTGGCAAGGGAGACGACCCCTGTGTCACCTTTGAAAACCCCTGTCAAATCTGTACGTCTTTTTCAGATGAACAGTTACAAAAAATCCAGAACAGGAAACGTTATTTAAAAAAGCCAAAAGCGGCAACTAGTTCCAAAGATGATGAACTAGATCTTTTGGGTGAAGGCAACGGGGATTCCTTCACTGGATCAAATGCAGACCTCGAGAGTGCTGCTGATAATCTTTTCACCTCACCCCCCCGTCCTCAACCTCTCGCCTTCAGTTCCCTGTCTTTAAAAACCCCAGCCAAGTCTGTTCCACCCACCCCAGGTACTGCTTTGCAAAATAAAATCAAGAAAAATCTTGAGAAATCCCTGGGTGATTCCTTAAATATACACATACAGCAGCAAATGGGTTCCTTCCGGGCATCCATGTTGGAAGCTTTTCAGTCACTCCGAGAGGAGTTGGCTACAAAAAAGAAAGTCGAGGTAGAATCCTCGCTTCCTGCTTCCAAACCTGGCTCGTCCAGTAATAATGCTGCCCATCTGGATTTAGCCCCTCCGAGATCTGGTACTAACCTTCCAAGCGAGGCGATGGATGTGGACTACGGTCCAGCACTCCCTCCTCGGCTAGTATCCACCAAAGATTCCTCGGAACAGTACGTTGCCCCCTCTGAAGGTCACCCTGAAGAGGTCTCGTACTCTCACAAAAAGCAAAGCCATAGGCAGCCAGTTGACCCGAGCTCTGCCTCGGACCAACTACATGAGGATTCCGATCAACCTCGGATCCCTTCTTCTAGATCTAAAAAACACTCTGACAAGAGCAAACATAAATCAAGATCTAGATATGTGTCATTCTCTTCAGAGGAAGATCAGTCCCCTGTAGCCAGACACAGGTCTTCTAAGCCCTCTAGGGCTCAGCCCTCAGGAGCAGCTTCTGATCAAGACCTCCCACAACATGATCCAGACCCCCCTTATTATAGGGAAGTAGCTCTGTCTGACATTCCCTCACAATACTCTGAAGAAGTAGACACCTTCAGGCGTATTCTCTCTCTCCCTGACCCCAGGGAATCTATGCCCAGGTCGTCAACTTCGGTATTAGGTCTGGATGATGAAAAAGGCCGTCAAGAGCTCAGACCTAGAGGTCCTTCCTCTATTCTTCCCCTTAGCTCAGTTATCAAGGACGCCTTTGATAAATTCCAACATGACTTTAAGGCTGCCAATTTATCTGAGGGAAAATATGTCAAGCCTCCTCCTTCCACTTCAAAGTGGTACAAGGTGGGACAGCCCACTTTTCAGGATAAAATTCAGGAGTTGAATACGGACTTTGCTAAGATCTGTATTACTCCTAGACCTCCTGGGGCCCCAGTAGCCAGAGTTTCCCTGCCAGTTCTCAAGGAGGTGGAACTTCAGGCTAGGCAAAATATCTCAACCCTCAACTTCACCGCTGCATTTGCCAAAACCTCCTCTTCTTGCAATGCTTCATTGGAAAAATGCCAACATAGCATTAAGTCAACTGTCAAGAAGATTAAATCTCAGATTCAGAAAGGTGCCAATCCTGAGAAAGCAGCAAAGCGCGGATATGAGGAAGTAGCTGACTACTTAGATTTTTGGAACAAGACAGTGCTTGTCCAATACAGGGCCCTCACTTGTCTCAGCAAATCTCTAGCCCATATTCTCCAGAGGGAGTTATACTCTATGGCTAATACCGGCTTGCTTAGGCGTGAAGCCGAGATGACTCTATTACATCCACAGTTAGGAGAAACGAGACGTCAAGAACTCAGGAACTCGTCCTTTTGGGGCTCTTCCTTGTTCGAGTCTCAACTAGTGAAGGAAGGTGAGGACTTCCTTCTCAAAAAAGGCACCTCAAAAGATTCTCAGGGTTTCGCACCCTACCAGAATAAGCCCTTTCGTGGTCCCCACAAGAAAAGAGGCTCTTACAGAAAACGCCCCTATGGAGGCAATACCTCTCAAAGCAGTAACCAATCCTTTCCCTCGGGAAGAGGAAACCCCAACTTCAGAGGCTCCAGGGGTCGTTTTCGACCCCACAATAGGGGAAGGGGGCATGGAAACCCCCCTTCCCAATGACTCCTCCAAAGCCTCACTCAGTCCACCAGTAGGCGGTCGCCTCTGTTCTTTCAGGAGAGACTGGCTAACAAACAAATGTTCTCAAAACGTGTTAAACATTATCACCAATGGCTACGTTCTACCATTCCATTCAAAGCCAAACTTGATCAGATTTCCTCTGATTCTATCAGAGTACAAGACCCAACAAAAAGACCAAGCCTTGGCCACTTGTATCCAGTCTCTCCTGTCAAAGAACGCAATCGAAAGGGTGGAAAATGTAAAATCTCTCGGGTTTTACAGTCGCCTGTTCCTAGTACCCAAGCCTCACCAAAGGTGGAGGCCAGTCATAGACTTAAGCAGGCTCAACACTTTTCTACACGTAGAAAAGTTCAAAATGGAAACTCCAGAGTCCATCAGGACCTCCCTGATTCCAGGGGAGTGGGTATCGTCGATAGATCTGTCGGACGCTTACCTTCACATCCCCATCCACCCAAACTCAAGGAAATACCTAAGGTTTTGCTACAAGGCTCAGGTGTTCCAGTTCACCTCCCTCCCGTTCGGGCTGGCCACAGCCCCCCAGGTCTTTACAATGATCGTAAAGGAAGTGAAACTAATGGCCCTCTCAAGAGGACTCAGAATTCACCAATACCTGGACGACTGGCTGATCAGGTCCCAGTCTCAGGAGGAAGCCCAAGTGAACACACAGGCAGTGGTAGACCTAACTCAGTCCTTGGGGTGGATAATAAATCAGGAAAAATCAGAACTGAAACCTACTCAGGTGTTTTCGTTCGTGGGCTACGAATACCACCTAGATTCAGCCCTTGTAAAACCCACTCAAGAGAGATGGCTCAAACTTCAGGATTTGATCCTACGACTCAAGTCAAAACGTGTTTTGACTGCAAGATGTTTGATGTCTCTAATTGGGTTGCTAGCCTCAACGGAGAAAATGGTCCCGGAGGGACGCCTTCACATGAGGCCCTTTCAGTTTCATCTCAAGGAGCACTGGAGATATCCTCAGTCGCTGGACAACCTCCTTCCATGGACAGAAGCCATTGCAGCCCACCTAGATTGGTGGCAAAATCCCTCCAACGTGATGAAAGGTGCAGACCTTCATCCCAAAGACCACAGTATCCAACTCTTTACCGACGCCTCAAACGAAGGTTGGGGCGCTCACTTAGACCAAAATTCTACAAAGGGTCTGTGGTCAGATCAGGAAAAAAGGCTACACATAAATGTCCTAGAATTGAAGGCGGTCTCACTGGCCCTTTGAGACTTCAAGGACCAGTGCCAGAATCAAACAGTGTTAGTTGCGACGGACAACTCAACAGTGGTAGCCTACATCAACAAACAAGGAGGAACACACTCAGCAGAGATGTGCACTCTCCTGTGGAAGATCATGACCTGGTGCCATCACTACCACATAACATTGAAAGCCAGGCACATTCCAGGGTGCCTGAATGTGATGGCCGACCTACTGTCCAGGTCCAACCAAGTGCAGTCAACAGAATGGTCTCTGCACCCACAGGTGTTCAAACAGATCTGCCACAAGTGGTGCACACCTCATGTAGACTTATTTGCCACTCACCTGAACCACAAACTCCCACTGTACGTGTCTCCTATCCCAGACCCAAGGGCCTGGGACATAGATGCTCTAAACATAAACTGGACCAACCTCACGGCCTATGCGTACCCTCCTACGGCCCTCCTTCACAAGGTGATCCAAAAGATCCGGCAATGTCATTGCCTGATCACCGTAATAGCCCCAGGCTGGCCAGGGATGCCCTGGTTTTGGGACCTAGTGCAGCTCTCAACAGAGATCCCACTACAACTCCCAGTGTCAACGACCCTACTCAAACAGTCCCACAAATTTGTGTTCCACAACAACCCCCAGCACCTGAACCTCCACGTCTGGTGTCTAGGAGCGGACAACTCCAAGAACAAGGCTTCTCTGTGGAGGTGGCAGAGAGAATTGCTGCCCCTCAGCGGTCATCAACAAGGACCATCTACAAGTCAAAGTGGGCCCTAT
Organism: Sabellastarte sp. h YS-2021; assembly: GCA_964017235.1. Taxonomy (NCBI): domain Eukaryota; kingdom Metazoa; phylum Annelida; class Polychaeta; order Sabellida; family Sabellidae; genus Sabellastarte; species Sabellastarte sp. h YS-2021. Next base: position 74,439,523 of record OZ024928.1, on the reverse strand, counting down.
TTGAAAAATGGTGCAGAGAAAATTCGGTGGATTTCTCCACTCCATCTGTGAAACAAATCTCAGATTTTTTCATGTACCTGTACCAAGACCTAAACAGGCGCCCCTCGACCATTGATGGTTACAGGACTGCAATCGTTGACACTTTGGGCCCAACGGCCCAACATATTGCACACAATGCAGACCTTCATAGGTTACTCTCCAGTTTTCACAGGGATTGTCCCAAAAGTTCCAGAAATTTGCCCAAGTGGAACTTTTCTGTTGTCCTTAACGAGCTCACCAAAGCACCATTTGAGCCCATGAAAGACACAGACCTCAAACATCTTACTCTCAAAACTGCTTTCTTGCTAGCCTTGGCCTCTGGCAAGCGCCGCAGCAAAATCCATGCCTGGGTCGCAAACAAAGTATCTAATCTAGGCCAATGGGAAAAGGTTGCCTTGTTCCCTTCTTCTGATTTCATAGCCAAAAACCAACTAGCAAGAGAAGGTTCTCAAAGTGTGTCGCCAGTGACTATCCCTGCTTTGACTACCATTGTAGATAGACAGTTTAAAGAAGACAGGACCCTGTGTCCCGTGCGGGCCCTGAGGTTTTATTTGGACCGAACAAAAGACCTGAGAGGGTCTCGTTCTCTCCTTTTCATCTCCTTTAAGAAAGGACATACCTCAGACATCAGACCCGCTACTCTCTCTTCATGGTTGAAACAAACCATCCTACTTTGTTACAAACAAGCAGATCAACAAGCCTTGGACTTGGTCCAAGTCAAAGCACATGACATCCGGGCCTTCGCGGCCTCTAAGGCCTTTTACGGTGGGGTATCGGTGGACCAAATTATGCAAGCCTGTCACTGGAAAGCTCACAACACATTTACAAATTTTTACCTAAAAGACCTTACTTGGTCGGACACCGACAACAATATGTATCTGGGACCCGTGGTGGCGGCACAACAAGTCCTAGATCCTTCCCCTCAGACCAGTTGTCCTCGGAAAGAAAAAGGGGGAAGGGGGGGGGGCACATCCGCTACAACCAAGTCTTCAGGAGTCTTTCCCAGGATCTAGGTATTCCCTTACCTTCAAGATGTTAGGGTAAGGTCATTTTATTCTTTAGTTATCAAGTAATTTCTATTAAGGACTTATTTAGTTGTCATTAATCTCATATTCAGGGTTAAAAATTTATGAGATACCCAACCACTGGGTTGGTCAGTCACACGTGAAGGTCCCTTAGGCCTCGAAGTGAGCACTGCTGCACTTCCGTCCTACAATCAAACATCTAGACAGTTTTTAGCACTGTCTCTCATTTTACTTAGGTTTTTGGCTCGTTACAGGCCCGGTCTTCGGGATTGGGGCACTGTAAATGGGACTCAGACTGGTATTTCTGGCACTATTCTATACATATTAATTCAAATCTTAGAAAAAATGACATATCTTCCAGTCTCAGCTGTAATCCCGCCACCGGGCGGTTGAATTCAGCATTAAGTCCCACATGGTAAGCTATTGTAGCGTAATAAAATTGAAAATTTTAATTACTTAAATGTAGCTTTTATAAGCTACAAGCTTACCATGTGGGACTTAGGAGAGTCCCACCCTGCCTCCCCGCTGTTTACAGCTGAGGGGTAGGTTTAAAAAATTTCAACGAGAAAGTAGGGCGATTGGTCAGAAGTTATCACGTGATGACAACTACCAGTATATCCGGTGGCTAACAAGAACGATCTTTTTTTCTAAGACGTTGGCCCCGGGTGAGGCAACCCAAGAACAGCATTAAGTCCCACATGGTAAGCTTGTAGCTTATAAAAGCTACATTTAAGTAATTAAAATTTTCAAATTAAAACACGACAATTCAGTAAACTAAAAATTATGAAGCTTTAAGACTTCTCCCATTTTGATTTTCATTTGTATGGTCGAATTATGGTTTGGATGTTTTGAATATTACCCATACATACAGATGTAGCAATACATGCTTTTATGTGGAATTAGGGCAAAACCTGTGGCTCACTTGATGCAATACCACCTGTTACAATGGGAAGTTGCAAAAATAAAACAGTCAAAACAGTTGCACACCTACACCCCCTAACCAATGTCCCTACCAAGTATCAACTTCCTTCACCTTACGGTTTCCAAGATATAGCCCGGATAAGATTTTCAAACTCAAGGTCACTACGGCAAGGTCAAAGGTCAAATCAAGGTCAGACCATGACGTTGCACACCTACACCTCCTAACCAATGTCCCTACCAAGTATCAACTTCCTACAACTTACGGTTTCTGAGATACAGCCCTGACGAACTTTCCCCCCGCCCATCCAGACACCATGGGTGAAAACAATACCCCGACAGCCCTTAAGGGCTGTGAGTAAAAACTTGTACATATTACTACTCTACTCCATCACAGCAATAATCATCAGCCTGTGAAGGTATGATATAAAGTTTATCAAAAAAAAAAATAAAATAAAGTTTATCAACATTCCATCTAAATATTACTGGGTTTATGATGCATAATTGTAGAAGCAATGTAAATCTGAGACAATTTGACAATAAATTAAGAATAAATATTGCAAGTCTTTCTGTACATTTATAAATGCATTCTACTGAAACCTTTAAGTGATTTATGCCCAACGTTCAACATTCTAATCACTCCTGAAGTAAATATGAACTAAATCCTCTAGAAATAACTAACTGCTTCAAAATTAGAAAACCACGGTGACTACATGGCAGTATCACACGCATAATAGCTCAAGAAATCTACCTTCAGAAAACCAAATTAACTTGATCTAATACATTAAATACATAGACATGTTGTTCCATTTACATACAATTCTCCAATCATAATAAACTATACAGTTACAACCTTCTGGAAAGACACCAAATCTGCACATCTTGCTAAATTTTCAGGTCTGATTTTGGGGAAAACCAGTGTTGAAAAAAATTGTTAACAAGTGTAGCTGTTTTAAACACTGAGCAATATTCAACAAGCAGCCAATGCAATAATATATAGCAGAACCTATATTATCTGAACTTTTCTCATCACAATATTTACCTCTAGCCAAGGAAGTTAATGGCGGCATGAGTTTATTTGTAAAATAACTCGAAAAGTTACAGATTTTGATTCAAGTTTCCAGAAATGTTGACACCGACACGAGGAACAGACGATTTGATTTTGGTGGTGATACCAATCCCCCAGCAATTTTTAAAGAATTTTTTATCACTGCACCCATAAGCAATATTTGAGGCGTTGGGCCTTGGTGGAGATATGTGCTCTCCAAGTGCTCTTGTCATAATAGTAAACACAGTTAAAGTCTAGTTAAGAATGAGCCCGTGGTGTATCCCTGAACATAGCAAACCTGTCGAAGAGAGCGAGGCTAAAGATTCCTAGCCCATGATTTCCTATAGGTTGGTTTGACATTGCAAACCTGTAGGACCAATAATAAGTGGTGCTTTTAACTTTGGTTATCCTTGTTAGACTTTGAAGGAGGGGCCCAAAGTCAAATCTGACCGCATCAGAAGATTTGTAGCCCATGATTTCACATTGCAAACCTGTAGCACCAATAATAAGCGAGTTATAAGCACTTTTAACTTTGGCTATCCCCATTTGACCTTAAAGGAGGGGCCCAAGGTCAAATCTGACCACATCAGAAGATTCATAGCCCATGTTTCCTGTAGGTTGCTTTCATATTGCAAACCTCTAAGACCAACTAGCCAACTAGAATTATGGTGCTCGCTTTATTGCGAGCCGGCGGTGTATCCCCAAACATAGCAAACCTGTAGAAGTAATAATAAAAACAATAAAAGAGATCAAGGCTGAAGATTCCTAGCCCATGATTTCCTATAGGTTGGTTTGACATTGCAAACCTGTAGGACCAATAATAAGCGAGTTACAAGAGCTTTTAACATTGGCTATCCTTGTTTCACTGTGAAGGAGGGGCCCAAAGTCAAATCTGACCACATCAGAAGATTCCCAGCCCATAATTTTCTATGCATTGGTTTCACATTGCAAACCTCTAGGACAAATAATAGTGAGTTATAAGCACTTTTAATTTTGACTATTCTCGTTTGACCTTGAAGGAGGGGCCCAAGGTCAAATCTGACCACATCAGAGGATTCCTAGCTCATGATTTCCTATTGGTTGGTTTCACATTGCAAACCTCTAGGACCAATAATAAGCGAGTTATAGGCACTTTTAACTTTGGCTATCCTTGTTTGGCCTTGAAGGAGGGGCCCAAGGTCAAATCTGACCACATCAGGAGATTCCTAGCCCATGATTTCCTACAGGTTGTTTTCACATTGCAAACCTCTAGGACCAATAATGGGCGACTTATAAGCACTTTTAAAATTGGCTATCCTCATTGACCTTGAAGGAGGAGCCCAAGGTCAAATTTGACCACCTCAGAAGATTCCTAACCCATGATTTCCTATAGGTTGGTTTCACATTTCACATCTCTAGGACCAATAATAAGTGAGTTATAAGTATTTTTGCAATAGTTTTCAAGTCACAACTGACTTACTCAACAGTGAGAACCTCAAAGTAGCTATTACTCGGTTATGCAATGAGCTAGAGGTCTGCAATTTACTATGTTATAACTAATCCAAAAGTAACTGAATAACATATTTAAACAAAATTCTCTAAATGCAATAGTTTTCAAGTTATAAGTCAAAATTTTTTATGTTTTTTACTCTCAAGAAATGTGACTTGTAGGTTGAACACAAGAAAATCTCTGCAGATGCAGACGCATACGCGGATGATGACCGTGCATAATCCATAGTATCCCCGCTTTTCAGGGATACAATTACTTTACCACATATCCTTCTAGCTTGTGTCACCATCTGTAAATAACCTAACAGTTGATTTGATGAACTCATTTCCACTATCCAATATTAGTAGTTCCCAATTGTTTTAACACTAAATAACTTCTTTTAATTTATAAACTTTTTTATTATCTAAACACAATCTCACTCTCCCAGTTTGCTTGTATAAAACAGGTTGCACTTTAAATGGACTGGGAAATAACAAACTTGTGTGTCGTTGTAAAGCAAAATGGAAGCTTACATATGCCAACAGTTGGCTTACTATTAGCCAGCTTCCCCTTAGAGGTTTTACTGTATCTATTAACTAAAACTATTACATACAGTGAGTAATAATTTACATTGTACAAGGCCAAATGTCCTTATCTTTCGACATTCCTTAAGATTTCTGTAAGCTTCTTACAGCAGCTTTTCATGCAGCCTGTACAGTCCACCTGAAATATAATAGATTAATAAGCATGTGTTAGGTAACTTTACCAATCAGTTTGCAACTAGATTGTTAATTTGATAAAAATTTGTAATTAATGTGATACAACAAGTTTGTCATTGCTAAATTTAGTACATTTATTTTCTGAATAATGACACCAACAATATCCATATCCTAAACCTATAACTGTAACTCCAATACTTACCCTAGTTAGCATTCTAATTTGTGCAAAACATACCAACAATGACTTAATCCCTCACTTGATTAAATTGTGCACATACTGAAATAAACAGTCTGGTTCTTCACAAGCTGAGCAGAAGGGGAACATCTAGTGATCAAGTACTGATTGAGCCAAATTATACAGAAATATTACAATTGTTAACAGATTAAATGAAATGCCTATCCCTATCATATAACTGCATTCCTGTTCCCTTTGTGTGTGACCAATCCCATATTATTTGAATTACTATAAACACAGACCTTTAAACTGTAAGATGTCACAGTTTATGTTATTTCTGAAGGTATGAACTTACCTGCTGTTCCCTTGCCCCAGTACAAGATTCACACAGTAAATGCATCCCAGGAAACGTGGTGGGTTTCTTTCTCTCTAGAACCATCCGCACCTGTTGGACATAATAAACAATGCAGAGCAAACCAGCACCATGCAAACCTTGTAATGCCAGCACACATAAATCCCTCTGACACTTTCATGACATGCTTTTTTAAAACTGAAGACAACAGTGAAAGAATTTTCAAAATCAAACCAGAAATAAGGAAGTTCTAGTCATTTTTAAACTAGAGGTCTATGCTGAATGCTGATCTCATTAAAATTGAGGAATTCTTAAAAAATAAAAATTGTTTTGTAAATAGTTGTTTATGATGTGAAATGACAAGTTATACCAGTTATAACTTTGTCGTTGAATTAGGTCAGAATGTCTTTCATGCACAAAGGCCTTTAGTGCAGTTAAATTATGGGACATTCTTCTCAACACTTTTATCTTCATTCTAAGGTAAATATATCTTAAAAGTAATATGATTCCTTAATTCTTAGTATTCTTTTTTCACTTTGCCAAAAAATGAGTTCAAAATCAGTCTATGACTTACCATTTCCAATATGTTTATGACTTTTGATAAAGTCTCAGAAACTTTGAATTTACAACCATTAAGTACACTCCCCGGAAATGTGATCCAAATTTTTCGTCACTTGTCCTGTTTCTCAGATAATTGTGATTACCAAAATATTAAAATGTCACAAAATCTCATGCAGCTGTGAAAAAAACAAAAAAAAATCATGATGAGAATTTGGAAAATAAAGCCACATAGTCCTCAATAACCTCTCCAGGAATTTTCTAAAAAGTACTAAACTCAATAAAAACCATTTTAAGACATTCCAGAAATATCTTACCTCTCTGAGTGCATCTAAGTTTGATTCAAACTTTTCACATTTTTCCATAAGTAATTCTATGACTAGAGATTTCTCTAACTGATCAAACTCTTCTTGCGACTTTAACCTGAAGTACAAGACAGCAACATGAAAACTGATTACAAGAAGAATTAGTCTAATACAAATCTTCACTGGGTAATTTTTAACACTACAGGGGTTAGCATGAAGTGGGTCAATTTTTTATGTTTCTTCAGTGCTATGTCAAAGATAATTATATAGAAATGCGACATTTGGTAGAAATATAGAAGAACGTATTTGACATAACTTTACATAAGCCATTTTCAAATAAGTCACTTTTCACAACTATAAAGCTAGGCTTTATCTATGCTATTTCCCCCCTCATGAATCAGGGAAAATATTTAATAGTAAACATTTAAATTATTAAATTAAACAGATATCTAAATGACCAAAAGTAACACATTGCAGTGCAGCTCTGTATTGTGAATTATTTCAACAGCTTTTAAGATACAGATATACAGCCTGTTATTCTACTAAAATCTTCAAAAAAAAATTGCACCACTTCATGAACCAACCCACTTCATGCTAACCCATGTAATACTTTTACTTAGTAAAAGTTTAGGAGCAATATGCAATGACAACAGGGGAGTTTATAGAATTATCTTCTCCCTGATTTTTGCAGTGTTTCCTGTGTCATATATTTCAGCAAAAAGGACTGAAAACCTACTTGTTGAGCAGGGCTTTTTCACTATAATGTTTCTTTGGTTCTACGGCATCTCCAGTATTAACAACCATTAACATACAATGTATAAGTTTAAACATATTTTATTTACAACAAGATAGACCCCTAAAAATGGTACCATCTTGTAGGCATGGAGAAAGTAGCTGAACAACGTATTTTACAGAAATGCTCTAAATGCAGTCATTTTGGAGTTATGAGCACTTTACTCAAAGTAGCCACCATCGCTATTACTCACTTAGCTATGGACCTAGGTCTGAAAAAAAACAGCATCAAATGAAAAGACATAAGCAATAAGGCCATAAAACATTGAAAAGGCCAAGGAGAAACAACCAGTGTGATGTACAGCCCTTTTAAAAACGTGACACACACACTCATGCACCCCCCACTCATGCACACACGCACGGAATGCCTTTTATAATCTCCCGCCCGGCAGGCCGGCAGCGGGAGATAATTAGGCAACAATATTTTTAACAACAAGAAAATCTCTGCAGATGCATACACGGATGCGCACAGTGACCGTGCAAGATCCATAGTATCCCTGATTTTTGGGAATACAATTATATACGCCTTCTTACAATGTATCAATGAATTTCTGAACAATTAAATTTCTGAGCCTTAGAATCTACTTGCATAGAGATTAAGCACTATAAAATTAGGATGACATTAGAATATGTTTGTGTGAGCATACATCACCTGTCCTATACCAATTATATGTAATGTACAAAATGTTACAACTTTCACTTAATATACAACTTTTCTCAAAATACTTGATGTCTGGGTTGTTTCCTCAGTTGTTTAATGAAATCAGTTTTTGAAACACAGACATAAATTCTAGAACATGTAATTGTGTGAGCGTATGATTGTATCATTAACGAACGAAAACCATCATTATATGAATTTCTATTTGAACTGGTCTTATTCACCACGCAATAACATAAATTTTTAGAATAAGATGTTTTCATTTGTCATGCAAATGTCTTTCTTTATACAATTCACAGTGCAAAGTAAAGCAGGTGACTTTGTTTTAACAGAACCTCCAGTAATCAAAGGATTTGTTTCTGATGTGGCAAATATCTACTTCTTTTCCAATGAAAATACAGTACTATCAGATGCTGACATCTCAAATCTTGTTTACAATATGTACTTTAATTTAACATATACTAATACTATCTATACAGAGTCTACTGCATCATAATATGCATAAAACATATGAATAACATATAAAAATGTTTTTTAATTCAAATTTTTTACATGGCAACTTACCTACTAACTGGGGCTCGTTTTAAATAGGACAGGTTGGATTCTAAGAGTTTCTTGAGGTTATACTGCTGAGCAATTAAATAGTTTTTGATGGTTGAGGCACCATTCAATAAATGTTCCTCACACCTGGCTGTTATTTTCTCCATCTGATATTCCTCAGCCAACGGCAAGAGCAATATTACATTGTCATCTGTATTAAAGCATTTAAATTTATTACACATAAAATGGTTTAAAAACTTTAAGTGTACACAGTTCATTAATTTAGCAGTTCCAACCCTCTATAGGATTTTCTGACTATGGCTCATCTACATTTGCTGCCTCAAGACTCCTCCTACTTGCACCTAAACTTCACCTATACATGTACCAGTAAAACACTAATTACCTTACAAAATGTTACAATCCCTATATCTGGGATTTCCCATTTCCTAACCTTCATATTTGAGATTCAACCAACACTATTTTAATCTTTTAATTGTCAACATTATAATAATTGGACATTATAGCTATGTTACATTGTCAAATTAGAAATGAATAAACAAAATACACACAAAAATACACATGACATTACCATCAATTTCTTTATTGGGAGGATGAAGAACTTTCAATAACTCGTGAATATCATCATACTTTTTTGCTGGAAGTGCTATTTCTTTTGCATTCTTCTCCTTGAAATTATCACTGAAGTACAAAAGAAATTTTTTTGAAAAAAAATAGTGTAAGGCCAATTACAGTAAATAAAACAATTACACTGTACCTTTATTAGACTACTGAGCTTCATCATATAACTTCTCTTTCAAAATCAGTTACGCTAATGTCTTTTTTAAGACAGATATACTGACATGTTTTGCTTTTACACTATTTGAGACATGTATCTATACATGTAATTCAAAAGGTCAACCGTTTCATCACAATTATTTCAAATTTTATGCAAAAAAACTTGGTATACACTGATATCTGGCAATGATACACATGCCAATATAATAAAAATCTATGGTATGAGGTTCTTGTTCTAAATTACGAGAAGAACAACATCCCATCAATTTTTGTAACTGATAATTCACTTTCACTTAAATCAAGAAAAAATATTTGGCAGTGTTTTAAATCTGGATTACAAAAGTGATTCCAAATCTGCTTCAGTTTATTAAGAATTATACTTTATCTGTGGAACAAAAACAAGCTATTTACCTGAACATGGCTTCATAAACTGGTGACCACATGCTCAGGATCATCTTATTTGCATAAAGTCTCTTTTCTTCAACACAAAAACAAATGTCTGAGTAATGCCAGGGTTTAGTAAAATCCACTCCATCTTTGTCAGTGTTTCTTGCCATCTCTCTTCAATGAAAAATATAAATTGAATGAAATTTAAGTAAACCTTTCATAAGAATTTTGTTTACTTCTCTATTTTAACCCTTTTAGTTATTTTGGGAAGCAATTTAAAGTGGCAAGTCATCTTGAACCCTTTATTATCAGGTCAGACATTCAGACAGAATTATGGAGATGTCTAATTTTTAATCAATATAAACATTTACACTTCACAGGGTAGCTTCTTTTCGATAATGGTACATCAATTACCTGGGGTTCACTTAATTTGCATTTTGAAGCTTTTTTGACGGGTGTCTAGTGAAGTTTTGAAGATTTACTATTATGTTTATAACCTCCACCAAGGAGATAATGTTTTTGAGAACACTTTTTTAACTTTGTCTTTGTGTCTGTTTGTGATTACTACAAAACCTGTGAACACATCTTTAGGTTCCTTATAAAACTCGGAGCTCTGGAGGTGTGGTTGAAGGGTGCGGTCGGGCACAGTAAAAGTATTTGTAAAGTGTTTTGCTAGAAAACCCTATCATGGCCTCATATTTATTAATGAGGTTTTTCATCTTTTATTTGTAAAATATTGCTGGAAACCCCATCGTGGCCTCATATTTCCTTCACTCTGTGGACATACAAGTGTCAGCATTTTATATTTTATTTGTTTTATAGTGCGAGACGACTTCAACAGGTGCGGTGACAGTAAAATATTGGTAGATCTTATATTTGTAAAATATTGCTAGAAACCCCATTGTAACCTCATATTTCCTTCACTCCGTGGGTGTACAACTACCAGCATTTGATATTTTATTTGTTTTATATTACACGAAGACAGTAGGTGCGGTGAGAGTAAAATATTGGCAGATAATATATCTGTAAAATAATGCTGGAAACCCTCATATTTCCTTCACTCCATGAGTGTACATATATTTGTAATATGGCACCACAGCAGTCACTGGGTAAACACTTGAGGGCACAAGACACACAGTCAACCAATCAGAGGTGAGGTGCAATGAAAAGAAGTGGGAAGAGGTGAGGCTCCGAGTAAAGCTCCAACTCAAGCTCCAGCTCCGAGCTTAAAAACATAGCACAACTTTATGATTTTTATGTGAGTAGGGTGAACTCAAAGGAAAAAAAAATAAATATACAGATCAATCCTTTGCTGAGAGTAATTTAATATATATAAGTGTCAAGGGAGTCTGTTGCTGATCTCATACTGCAAAACCTCCTTATGCACCACAAATCATCTCATTTTCACCACAGGATCTAAATTACTGTGAAACAACCTAAACAGCCAAACTACTCAGTGCAAACCTCTTGACACATGTACAGATTTGAAAGCTGTAATATATTATGTGTCACACCACACATATTTTACCAGTAATCAAACACCCACCTTATATTTCTTCATTGGAGATGGACAAATGCTTCTTAATGTATACCAAATGGGTGTTCACTGGTATTTTCAGTCTGCACTAAAAATGGTTGATAATGGAGACCATTTGTCAAAATGTATTATTTTTTAAAATGAATAATGACTTTCTACCAGTACATGGGTGGACACAAAGATAAACGGACATGAAGATAAACGGTCCTCAGAATTTTTCAAATAAAAATAGTCTAAGCAACAAAATTGCATGAACTAAGTAACAGAATATGCTTAAATTAAGCTTATCAAGACATTTGTTATTTATTTTGTGTAATTTAATTATTTAATCCACCAAGATAAGCCAAACTCTGAAGACCGTTTATCTTCGTGTCCGTTTATCTTTGTGTCCACCCGTGTAAATGTCTGCATACCAGTGAATGCCGGCCTTATATTTCTTTGTTAGTGGTGGTGGACCAATTCACGTCCGTGTAACAATTCACGCCCACCCCTGAATTTATCCAAAACAATCACAGTTAAACAATATATTACAAATGTATATGATCGATTTGATGATTATCTATGATGTGATAAACATCTTCTCTATGAAAAAATTAGAAATCTTCAAGAAAATTGGGGGTGGGCCTGAATTGGTACCCGGGCGTGAATTGGTCCACCACCACTAGAGGTCAAGGACAAATGGCTCTACTTTTCAACAAAAGGGGCATTCACCGGTATTTTCAGTTTGCGGTAAAAACGGCACATAATAAAGATAAATTCTTAAAAGATAAAGCTTTGAAACAAATGTAACAAATATACCTCAGTTATTACTTGTGGTGTGTCTCATTTGACAACATTAATCTGATGGTAGAAGAATGAAATATATGTAGCTGTCAATGTCATTTAAATTCAGAATATTAACCTCAGAATGGGCATTTACTGGTAGAATGCCACTATTACGAAACTTAAAAGGAATATTACAAAACGCAAATGTAATTTGGTATTTTCATTTAATATAATGATCGAAGTCTGTTACTAGAATTTAAAATAAAAATATTAACAGTGCGCATGTTTACTGGTAGCTGGATAGTTCTGAAATTCTTCACTTCAGGAACAAATGCGTACCAAGCCGTTCTGAAGTTCAGAACTAGTAGCTGGATTAATTTGGACAATACTAGTTGTAAGTACCTAGTACGTACAGTACTGTACACATAGTAAATATTAGACCGAGTTTCTGTCCCGTCGCCAATTGCTATTGATATACTGATGGAGACAATGGCGAGGGACAGAGCTCACATGTACCTGTTTTCTGTGTAAATTTTGAACGGCATATTTCTACACATATTACAACAGGTATAAAATGTTATTTGAATTCTTTATTTATGTTTATGTGCCGTTCACTAATATTTAAATGCCAATCAAACTGGCATGCATGTATTTCAACCTGTTTTTAAAATGTAAACAAACCTTCAACAATACATAGTTATCTATAACAGAAATTCCTTGCTTGTAAAAGCAGTTTAGTTAAACAGCATATGTACTGTAAATCAGATACAGCTACATAGACAGAATAATTACTTTTTAAAGTAAATGAAATAATTTCCCACAGTTTGAGATTTACACAAAAAACAAGTACATGTGAACTCTGTCCCTCGCCATTGTGTCCATCAGTATATCAAAAGCAATTGGCGACGGGACAGAAACTCGGTCTAAGTAAATATATAAAACTACTGCAGTAAATACACGCAGTTTACATCTGATCTCAAAAAGAATATGGAACTGGAAAGATTGAAAATCATTCTGCAACCTACTGGATTGTATCAGTGGACTTTTCAAAAGACAACAAATGCTCATAAACTTTGGAAAGTTTCCCACAGGGTTCCATTAATTTTGACAGATAAAGATAAATAGGCCACAGTTGAACTACTAATTATTTAACCGTTTTCTCCGAGAAACTTTGGGTAAAATTAGTCTGGTCCCGTAGATTGATATTTTTCCCGAACATCTGAGATCCTAATTCTTAAATTTGTTCCTTTTTTCCCAAGATAAAACACACTTGGCATAATGTGAGTTGAAAATACACATACAATGTATATATTTTATTTCTTTTCAAGATGAACACGCACAGAACAATGGATTTTATAAGGATATCCTGTAATATATTGATAATAAGTTTAAGATGGACAGGTATACAAGTTGGATGATTAAATACCAAAATTTCAGCATAATATTATGTGTAGTTACAATACTTTTATGAAACGTGTGTTAATTTTACATAACCTTCCAGAGATGAGTGTTGATAAGTATTTGATTTTGTGGTAGTGTACATTTCTAAACTTGACCTAAAATGATAAACTTGACCTAAACTGCTTGCCAACTTCAGCTTTTTAACCCCTATATGTTACATTTTTGACCATTTAAAATGTTAAAATATAAAGAAAAAGAAAACATTAAAAAACAGAGTCCTTCAGAATCAAGGTACATACCGTTCACTACTTTACCCATTTATATACATAGAAACTGAAAACGGTAAAGCACCCACTTCCGTTTTACTGTTTTACTGTTTTGAAACAGTTAAAGGGTTAGATACTTAATTCTATTTTCTGGCAAGTCAATGAGAACTGTGTAAAGCACCTTTTAACAGTTTACATTCTGTATTAAAGCATAATGAATATATGGCCTTTTACTTTTTACTGTAATACCTTTTTACTCTTTTACTATTTTTACCCCATTTTGTCTTTTTGGGGGAGGGGGACAGGGAGGGCAGCCACATGCTGGTGAGAAGTGACACCTGTGGTTATGCTTCAAAGGCCTATGATGTCACATGTCAGTGATGTCACAAAACAGTGGGCTTTACATACTCCATGAAGATTTTGTATCTGTTAGGCATCTCAGTAATTATGTATGAATTTTCAGTGTAATTTTATCTAGACATAATTAATGTAAATTGTTTATTTTAAATATACGTTATTTAATACAAATGATGGTGGTTCCTTAATTCTACTTAGAATTCTACAGACATGCATACTACAGGACATTATAAGTACTCATAAGCAGGGAGCTAGACAAATCAGCCCTTTGACAAATCAGCCGTCAGCAAATTGGCCCTTGAAAACTTGGTCGATGGTTAAAATCAGACAATAATATATAATGCAATAAGAATACTTTTACAGTGCTTAATCTCCATTACAGGACAGACCCTAGGGCTAACATTTACTCATGAGTAATACATCGGGTATGAATGTATCAAGTAAACATAAATTAATTCATTCATTGACAAGTAATGGGGCAGTTCCACTGGAGGAAGACCCTACGACTCTACATATATATATATATATATATATATATAAGGTCAGCTGCAAAAGGCAGTGGGTTGGGGACAAAAATCCACACAAAAAGGCAGGAAATTTCTGGGTTGGCTTTAACTCCCCAACAGGACGTGATACATACAGGCTTGTCTGGATCGAGAGGTCGACCTGCTGTGGAGTGTGGATGTTTTGTACAGAGTGGTCTGGAAACTACCAGGACAAGCCCTAAAGCCCTAACAGGCAAGCTGTATCAGGCCACAACAAGCCCTAGTTACAAACAGAAAGGACTTGAGAAAGATACAGACTCACCACGACCAGACTTGTCTGTATTGCCATTACAGTTTTAGAAGAATTCTGGGCAAAACTAAGGATCAAGTGTCGACCAATCAACAAATCTAAAACTATGTCATTAGTGAATTTGTGGATCCCATCACGTGACCAGAACAACAGGGTGTTTACCTTCATCTCCAGAAAAATGTGCTTTCTCAGAAGCTCGAAATTATTTGGTATAAATGTGTAGGAAAATTGCTCAGCGGGATGGAATTTTGAAGGGGTCCTTCCCAACAGCTCGAAATTTGACTATAAAAGCCAGCGACAAGTGAGAGAGACTTCATTGTCACGTGAGCTATTGGTAGAAACACACCTTCCTCTGCTTGTTTGAAAAGATGGTACCATTTTTAATGAAAATTTTATATTTAAATGACTTTTTCGTTCATAAATTGAAGCAGACATACATTGATTTTAGTTTTTATGTATATTAAAGCAAAAACGTGGAAACTATAATTAAAATAACAAAAGAAATAAATTTTGACATTTCAGTCACGTGATGGGATCCAAATATTCAGACTTGACCTAGTTTAAGAATTGTTTATTGGTCGACACATGATCCTCATTTTTCCCAAAAATTCATCAAAAACTGTTATTACAATACCGACTTCAAGTCTGGTTGTGGGGTTCTGTATGTTTCTCCAGTCTGTTGGTCATTACGGCTTGTTGGGACCTGCTATGGCTTGTGTGTTAGGTGTTTGGGGCTTGGCTTGGTAGTTTCAAGATCAGTCCTGTAGAAAACATCCCAACTCCAAGGCAGGTCGGCCTCTAGATACAGACAAGCCTGGATGTATGAAGTCTTCTCGGGGAGGTGAAACCTACCTAGATTTTTCCCGCCCTCTTTTGTGGATTTTGTCCCAGACCCCCAATTTTTGCAGCCAACCCTAGAGTCGTAGGGCCGGCTCAAGTGGAGCACCCCCATTACATTTAATCCACAACTATTTGACTATGACCTGTATGACTTTGATACAACTTCAATTTGACTAGACAAATTATAGATATGACATAACAGGTTCTTATTCCCAACCTTCCTGTTTGTTGGCAGTAGAAGAGACAGGAGATGACAAGCTTGCAGTCAATCTATTTCATCTTAAGGTCAAAGTCAGGGCCAAAAGCTGGCCAATCTACACAACATTTAGTACAACTAATTATATCAGCAATATGATCAGCTGTATTGGCGATAGGATCTGTCGAGTGCTTCCTGACATCTATGATTTCACTTAATGATACAAAGGGAGATGGGGCTGACAATTCTGACCTTGGGAGTCATGAACCAAAGCCAACTTTTTAAAAATGTCTACATTTTTAGAATTTTGAATAATGCTTAATACTAATTAAAATTTCTAAGTACTTAATCAGTACAAGGATTATAGTTCTATGTCTTGTACAGAACACTTTTTTAAAAGTACGCAAATAAGTTATTCTGTGAAAATACTTATTTCAAAAGACTTAGTTGTGTATAATCCCTAGGAGAAGTGGTCTTGACTTGTGTGGTTCTGCACAACATACTGAGAAGCCAGTATCAAGGTCAACATGGTGGTCAGCAGCCTGGGGAGGACGATGATGATGATGTGCCTGGTGATTGTGGATTGATTGGTGGTGCTGCTGGTGGTGGCCAAGACAGAAACCCTGCTAGAGAAGCCAAAAGACAGAGGGATTACCTCAAGGACTACTTCAATAATGAGGGAGCAGTGGCCTGGCAAGATGGCGGAATATAAGTCCTGCTGCAGTAAACAGTCCTTTTCAGGACTAACAAACAGTCCTTTTCAGGACTACCAAATATTCCAAAAACAATTAATCAGCTATGCTTGCTACAGACAAACCCCATGCCAAACATAACTTGTACAGACGGACACACAGACAAACCCCATGCCAAACATAACTTGTACAGACGGACACACAGACAAACCCCATGCCAAACATAACTTGTACAGACAGACACACAGACAAACTCCATGCCAAACATAAGTTACACAGACTGACAAACAGACAAACACAAGTTACCCACCCAACAAACAGACAAACCCAGTGCCAATCAAAATCTCAAAATCCACACACAAAGCCACACATAATATCCTAAATGGAAATATTTTTGTATATATTTTGAAATCCTAATTTCACCAAATTTTTTTTTTTTTTTTTTTTTTTTTTGGGGGGGGGGGGGGGGGGGGTTGGAAAATTATTTCTAACAGAAATGTTTTCATGGAAATCTTAAGTTTAAAATCTTCACTTCTATTCACAAATATATAGAAAATATAACCATGGAGCTAGTTTTCTTTTCAATAATGGGGGATTGTGTTTGCAAAATAGTTTGTCAGTTCTTTGGCATGGGTTCTGTTTACTTTTGGGTTTGTGTGTTTCTTGGTTGGTGGTTATTGGTATTGGGTTTGTTTTTGGTTGTTGGGTGTTAGGTTTGGTAGTGGGTTTGTTAGTTGGGGGTTATGTTTGGTATTGGGTTTGTCTGTTTGTGGGTTGGTAAGTATGTGATAATGCCTTTTAACTCTAGGGAAGGTGTAAGTGTTGGACTTTTCAATTACAGATTTTAAACTATCCCATGGATTTTAATCTAAAAATGGGCTGATTAATGGCCATATTGGGAGTTTTTTAAAAAAATTTTTATGTGGCCTTTTTTGTTATGTGTGGTACCATGGGTTATTTATTTCATGTTTGGGGTGGTGTGGGTGTTGGACTTTAATTTTGTTTTTCTTGTGATAAGTATTTGAACTGAACTTCTTTGTTTTGGGAGGGGAATTGGAACAACTTGCGGCTGAATAATTGTTTTTGGAAGAATTGGTGGCCCTGAAAAGGGCCTGGCAGGTCAAAGAGCCGCCCTGACTGGATGGCTACTGAGGAGGCTGCTGCTGCTGTTGAGGCAGTGCTGAAGTGGTGATAGTAAAGAGCTGCTGGTGCGGTTGCTGCTGCTGTGGCTGCTCGACGATCTATGTTGATGTCAGATCAGGTAGCTGGCTTAATATTCCACTCAGGTTGTGTCTGCTCCTTTCGTCCTGTACAGTTAGGACAGATGTAGGGTTGCTGAAGCCAATGGGGCTTGGTGTATAGTACACAAAACTGCTGCCAGCTGCTACTTGAGTGGAACTAGACACCTGTTGAGTGGTTGTTGGCAGTAGGCCGACCCTCTGGGACTCCGTGGTAACAGTGGCTGATCTTCTGGGCAATGGCTGACGTCTACGGTTGCTCTTAATAGTTTCAATGTCTCTAAATATCTTCCCCTTTAATTCTTCAAATTCTTCTTGAGTCATCTTTTTGGCCTCTGATGCCACGTAGTCAAAGAAGGGCTGCCTGTCTGACTTCTGATGCAGAAAACCTGAGATTAGTGTCCTCATCTACTCAAAGTGTTCGAGAATCTTGGAGTCTGTTGTTGAAATGGGTGTAGATGTAATAACGGACTGACTCCTCTCCCTCAGGACACTGGACTCAAGGTGTTCTGTGTCAGTAGTTGAGCCACGTGATTCATCCTGCCTGCTGGTATTTGGACTGGCCTCATAACCTGAACTTCTCTTGGCCCCTTTCGTCTGATGTGGGTTTTAAGGAAACCCATCTGTTGGTAGACCCAGGACTGTCTCTTGGTCATCTCCCTCGGGGCTTGGCCAGATTGGAGCTTAGACAGCTTGCCATAACGCGTTCGCTGGGACTCGAACCAACGTCTCACATCAAAGGGCTGGAGCTTGAGTTCTGCAGATATTTCTGCCCAGAGAGCCTCTCTTCTGGTCCTGTCGTGGAAACATGGATGTTCCTTGTCATACAGTTCTGGGTGCTGCTTTACAAATTCCACAATGGAAATTTCCTGACTGTCAGTAAAAGTTGAACACACCCTGGCTCTCTTGGCTGAAGAATGGCACTCTGGATCTTCTTCACACCTCTCTTCTTCTTCCACAGCTTCCTCAATAGCTGGACGTTCCTCAATCTCCTCCTCCTCTCTCCTCTCAATCACCTCCTCTGTAACTTCAACTCTTTCCTCTACTTCACTTTCCTTCTCCCTGTCATCCATCTTTTTCCTTCCTCTCTTCCCTCCTTTCTCTTTCCTCATAATCCAGTCGACAAAATAACAAAAAAATAGTAAAATGTGTCTCCTAACTGTGAAATTTGGCTTAAGCTCAAGTATAATATATATAAAATAAAAACTGAAAACCCCTACAAATCAGTGACACACGTCTCTCAGTAGCCAAACAGTCAGTAACAATGAGAATGTGTGCGCGGTCGCTTATATAGTCCCAGACCCCCTCATTGCCTCGTTTTAATTTCCGACGCACGGAAAACAGTCGGTTCTTAATCGGTTCTTAGTCCCAGGCCTCCTGGGGCGTCCTCAGACCATCGCAGACTAAATTTGTGATGTCCCAGGCGTCCTGGGGAGGCCGGTTTGGAGCGGTTAGGGTCGGTTACCCTTAGTCGGGGTTTAGTCCCAGACCTAGATTTTTGGGTCCCAGGACACCACAGACGGTCTGAGGCTTCCGGGGACTAATGCAACCGACTAACTTTCAGACGCATGAAATTCATACGCATCATATTTGAGTCTGGGATTAACAACCGGCCTCCTGGGACTAAGCTACGGAGGTCTGGGACTAAGGGTCGCAGGCGGCCTGGGGCAACACACGACTGTGTAAATTTGGGTCTGAGGAGGCCTGAGGACGCCTGGGACTGGACATTTTGTTGAGGGCGGGAAATATGAATCGGTTTTAGTCGTGAGAAATATCAAACACGGCCCCAACCGACCACAACCGACCCTTACAGAAGGTCTGGGACTAAGCAAATATTTCAAACCGACCCTCAAAAACCCTTAATCAGGAGCCTTAGTCGTGTGGTGGAACACCCACATTATATAAGAAATAAAATCAATGTACGTCTGCTTGAGATTATGAATGAAAAATCAGTAGAGAGAGATGTGCTTCTAACAATCTCTCACGTGACAATGAAAACCTTCTGCTTGTTGCTGCCTTTTATACTCCAATTTCGAGCTTCTGGGAAGGACCCCTTCAAAATTCCGTCCCTCTGAGCAATTTTCCTACACATTTATAGCAAATAATTTCGAGCTTCTGAGAAAGCACATTTTTCTGGACGTGAAGGTAAACACACTATAGTTCTGGTCATGTGATGGGATCCAAATATTTACTGGTGACCTAGTTTTATATTTGTTGATTGGTCGACACTTGATTCTCTTTTTCCCCAAAAATTGCTTATGGGTTTTCACAGTGAAAAATAACATCTTGTGATTGCATCCAAATAGTTTGTCAACTTTTTAAAAAATGCCCTGGTGAAATATGCCGAGAATTTGTTTATTATGTATACAAAATAAACCCCTTTATCAGTTACTTGAAGCATACACGTGGACCTTCACTACCTGTTAACTTCAAAACTATCATCACTTGCTATGTTTCTATGTCATTCTTGACATAATTTTTACCTCACATCATGTTGGGAATGGACTGCAAATGAAAAGTTCTTAAGTTGCAAAAGACAGGCTGGCTTCATGATAGGACAAGCCTGGAAGTGATAAGGACAGGCCTGAAAGGGTAACAGACAGGCCTGGAAGTGATACAGACAAGATGTGAAGTGACTAAGACACGCCGGTTACCAAGGGAGTGGAGCTTAGGCCGGGAACAAGAGTTGGGAAGGGTCGGGGAAATATCAAACACGTTTGATATTTCACCGACTCTCCCCGGCAGGCCGGGAACTTACAACCGACCCTAACCGACCATGTAAACACTGGTCCCGACCCTCCAAAAATGGTTAGCTACTGGCCTGTCGGTTCCAGTGGAAACACTGCATTAAAGTTGCTATAATAGACTTATTGTATGGAGTTTAAGGTTACCATAAAGTGGAAGTACGCTCCATCCCTTGTGCCATCCTCATACCAAATATTAGTGAAATTCATCAAGCAGTTTTGGAGTGTTTTAATTTAATTTGACAATATAAACTCTATAAACCGATTCACATGTTTAAAATTTTGTACTGTGACGTCACAATCCAGCCTACTATGGTTGCCAGGGGGACATGGTCTTCATTTATATAATGCTTTGAAGGCCAAAATATACCATAAACAGTCAAACAGAAAAGGGCCATTTTCTGTTTCAAATCCTGTCTCTTATACAGTTTTCCTAATTATAATTAGTCATTAGGTAAAGGGTAAGAATACTGTATTTCAAAACAGTAAACAGTAAAACAGTAAAACGGAAGTAGGTGCTTTACCGTTTTTTGTTTCTCTGTATATAAATGGGTAAAGTAGTGAATGGTATGTACCTTGATTGACCCACTTCCGTTTACTGTTTTACTGTTTTAAGGGTTTGAAATACTGTATTGTTACCCTTTACCTATCAATCAAGTACAATTGGGAAAACCATATAAGGGTCAGGATTTAAAACAGAAAACGGCCTTTTTCCCTTTTACTATTTATGGTACATTTAGGCCATTCATGCTTTCTCACAGCCCATTAAGTGAAGGTGATTTCCCTGGTAACCACAGTAGTCTTGATTGTGACGTCACAATGCAAAATTTGAAAGCATAATTGTGTTTAAAATTTTATATTGGTAAATATTAAATAATTCCAGAACTGCTTGATGGATTTTATTGATATTTCTTAACTGGATGTATCAAAGGTATGGGGAGTCAATCTACTTTGTGGTGACCTTAAACTCATGTCAATAACGTCATTGCAATAACTTTAAGCTTACCACTTATGGAGCCAATATTCAAAAATTACTCACTGATTTTAGTCATAAGCAGTGTGCAAGTGTCATTTAATCTTACAAGGCTACATAAGTTAAGGTGACCTTAAACTCTCAGCTTAAACTTCATTGTAATGACTTTATGTGACTCTTTCAAAAGCTAGTAAATATAAGTAATTTTCATTCAATTTATTTTATTTGTGGATAGGCGTACAAGGACCCTTGGGTAACAAGCATTTAAATGTATCTTTAAACTGAAAACAATAAATTTATTTTAATCACTTTATGTTTAGTAACAAACTACTTGAAATATTGCTTTGCACATAACTAAAACTACTGAAATAATTCTTTTAAAAGAACAACATATTCAGCCATTTTTTGTGAAGAGTACAGTTTCAGGAATGTAACTGGTGTATTGGCAGAGTACTTGGTGACTTAAACAATCACACAGCTTTTAACTAACGATACAGAAAAGTACTAGGGCCAAGGTTAATTCATTTATAATTTTCAACTTAGTATCTTGGTTTATGGAGATAATAAATTCATAAAGTAAGATAAAATTTATAAATTTTCTAACCTGAGAATCAAGATGATGAGTTGTTAATTTGATTTTTTTGTGTTGGAGGAGGATGGGGGCACCAGTACTTATCACAGAAGTCTTTAAGAAGCTAGAATATGTAAGCATTAGTTTATTGTAAAATACAATATTGTTAATGGCTTGTTTACAGTTCATTTTTGCATTTATAAGATTACATAATATTTTGTTATACTTAAACACAAATCCGACTCACTTGTAGTTGATATTAAATTAAGATACTAGAGAGAACATAGACTGACTAATCTGTCCATAGTTTAATAGGTAAAACGGCAGGAAAAGCAATGTATACATTTAACCAGCCTTATCAATAAACTAACATGTATAGGGTGAAAGGTTAAGGTTGTGGGTTTTAACACAGCTTCATATCGGGAGAGACCCTTATGTGGGTGTTCCACCACACGACTAAGGCTCCCGATTAAGGATTTTGGGGGGTCGGTTTCAAATATATGCTCAGTCCCAGACTTTCTGTAAGGGTCGGTTGTGGTCAGTTGAGGCCGTGTAAAAAATCAAACAAGTTTGATATTTCACACGACTACAACCGATACATATTTCACGTCCTCAACAAAATGTCCAGTCCCAGGCGTCCTCAGGCCTCCTCAGACCCAAATTTACAGAGTCGGTTGTTGTCTCAGGCCGCCTGCAACCCTTAGTCCCAGACCTCCATAGCTTAGTCCCAGGAGGCCGGTTCTTAGTCCCCGACTCAAATATGATGCATATGAATTTCATGCGTGAGAAAGTGGGTTGGTTGCATTAGTCCCAGGAAGCCTCAGACCGTCTGCGGTGTCCTGGGACCCAAAAATCTAGGTCTGGGACTAAGCCCCGACTGAGGGTAACCGACCCTAACCGATCCAAACCGGCCTCCCCAGGACGCCTGGGAACACACATTTTCAGTCTGAGGCGGCCTGAGGATGCCCCAGGAGGCCTGGGACTAACAACCGACTAAAAACCGACTGTTTTCCACGCGTCTGAAATTAAAACGAGGCAATGAGGAGGTCTGGGACTATATAAGCGACCGCGCACACATTCTCATTGTTACTGACTGTTTGGCTACTGAGAGACGTGTGTCACTGATTTGTAGGGGTTTTCAGTTTTTATTTTATATTTTATGTACTTGAGCTTAGGGCCAATTTCACAGTTAGGAGACACATCTTACTATTTATTTTGATTTTATTGTCGACTGGATTATGAGGAAAGAGAAAGGAGGGAAGAGAGGAAGGAAAAGGATGGACGACAAAGAAAAGGAAGGCGAAGTTGAGGAAAGAGTTGAAGTTCCAGAACTTCCTGAGGAAGGGGTTGAGAGAAGAGAGGAGGAGATAGAGGAAAGTCAAGCTATTGGGGAAGCTGTAGGAGAGGAAGAAGAGAGGTGTGAAGATCCGGAGTGCCATTCTTCAGCCAAGAGAGCTAGGGTGTGTGGCACTTTTAGAGACACTCAGGAAGTTTCCATTGTGGAATTTGTCAAGCAACACCCTGAACTGTATGACAAGGAACACCCAAGATTCCATGACAGGACCAGAAGAGAGACTCTCTGGGCAGAAATAGCTGCAGAACTCCATCTACAGCCCTTTGATGTGAGACGTTGGTTCGAGTCCCAGTGAACGCGTTATGGCAAGCTGTCTAAGCTCCAATCTGGCCAAGCCCCGAGGGAGATGACCAAGAGACAGTCCTGGGTCTACCAACAGATGGGTTTCCTTAAAACTCATTTTGAACAGATGAGGACACTTATCTCAGGTTTTCTGCAGCAGAAGTCTGACAGGCAGCCCTTCTTCGACTACGTGGCATCAGAGGCCGAAAAGATGACTCAAGAAGAATTTGAAGAATTAAAGGGCAAGATATTTAGAGACATCGAAACTACCAAGAGCAACCGTAGACGTCAGCAATTGCCCAGAAGATCAGCCACTATTACCACGGAGTCGCAGAGGGTCGGGATACTGCCACCAACCACTCAACAGGCGTCTAGTTCCACTCAAGCAGCAGCTGGCAGCAGTTTTGTCTACTATACACCAAGCCCCATTGGCTTCAGCAACCCTACATCCGTCCTAACTGTACAGGATGAAGGGAGCAGACATAACCTGAGTGGAATTTTAAGCCAACTACCTGATCTGACATCTACACAGATGGTAGAGCAACCACAGCCGCAACAACCACAGCAGCAGCTCTTTACTATCACCACTTCAGCACCGCCTCAACAGCAGCAGCAGCCTCCTCAGTAGCCATCCAGTCAGGGCGGGTCTTTGACCTGCCAGGCCCTTTTCAGGGCCACCAAATCTTCCAAAAACAATTAATAAGCTGCAAGTTGTTCACATTCCCCTCCCAAAACAAAAAAGTTCAGTACAGATACTTATCACAAAAAAATATTAAAGTCCAACACTTACACCACCCCAAACATGAAATAAATAACCCATGGTACCACACATAACAAAAAGGCCACACAAAAGAATTAAAAAAAAACCTCCCAATATGGCCAATAATCAGCCCAATTTTAGATTAAAATCCATGGGATAGGTTAAAATCTTCAATTGAAAAGTCCAACACTTGCACCTTCCCTACAGTTAAAAGGGATTGTCACATACTTACCAACCCACAAACACACAAACCCAATACCAAACATAACCCCCAACTGACAGACAAACCCACTGACAAACATAAATCCCAACTGACAGACAAACCCACTGACAAACATAACTCCCAACTAACAGACAAACCCACTGACAAACATAACCCCCAACTAACAGACAAACCCACCCAGTAAACATTTTTAGGTTTTGCAAACGTTTGAAAGGAAATGTTTGGCAAAGGTTAAAAAATGATGGGTACGGAAACCATTTGTAATGGAATGTTTTTAAAACATTTTATGAAAACCGTTTATTAAACGTTTAAAGATAAATGTTAGAAAAATGTTATAAATAAACATAATAATGTCTGAATAATAATGGGGTCAGAGGTCAAATTCAATATCTTTGTATGGTTGCTCACTATTGAAAATATTATTTTCATGTCTAAAATTGTAAGATAATGGCTTAAAAATTGTGCCCCCATTGAATTCATACTTTTAGGGATTGCATGTGGGGCAATTTTTGACAAAGTCCTCTAAAATCCCCTGCTATTGCTCACCGCCATCTTTGTTTTGACATGTTTGAAGGTGAAGGTTTAAAATTATAGGTTTAAAAAACGTTTTTGATAGAATGTTTTCAAAACATTTGACAAGCAATGTTGTTTAAACATTTTATGTGTACTGTTTATCAAACATTTCATGATGAATGTTTGAAAACCATTTCCAGCAAAACCTTAATTTCTTCAGCTATTTTATAATGTTTTAAAAACATTTCCAATCAAACCTAGCTTTTTGAGTTATTTTACAAATGTTTAATAAACGTTTTCAGTAAAACGCTTTTATAGAGAATGTTTATAAAACATTTTTTAAATATTACAGCAAAAATGTTTACTTAGAAACGTTTAGAAGACCAAAGATAGGGTTTACTTAGGTTTTAAAAACGTTTTGTAAACATTTAAACCATTTTAAAACGTTTTAATGTCTACTGGGCACTGCCAAACATAACCCCCAACCAACAGACAAACCCACTGACAAACATAACTCCAAACTAACAAACAGACAAACGCTGACAAACATAACCACCAACCAACAAACTGACAAACCCAATAGCAAACAAAAGCCAAACCAAAAAACTGACAAACTGGTTTGCAAACATTGTCACCCATTATTAAAACCTGTTCAGTAGTTACGTCCAATAAATATTTGTCAAGTGGGGTAGAAGAATTTTTTTTTAAGATTTCTAGGAAAACATTTCTGTTTCCAATATATTTGCAAAATAAATCCCAAATTAAGTGAAATGAGTGTTTAGCTTTCATAATATAAGCAATATTTATTTTAATTTGCAATTTACTTTGGGGTTTGTGTCCTGTTTTTGAGAATATTGTTTAGCACTTGTTTTGTCTGTTTGTCAGTTGGGTGACTTCTGTTTGGCATGGGGTTTTTCTGTTTGTACGTCTGAACAAGTTATGTTTGGCATGGGGTTTGTCTGTTTGTGTGTCTGAACAAGTTATGTTTGGCATGGGGTTTGTCTGTTTGTGTGTCTGAACAAGTTGTGTTTGGCATGGGGTTTGTCTGTTTGTGCATCTGGACAAGTTATGTTTGGCATGGGGTTTGTCTGTAGCAAACATAGCTCATTAATTGTTTTTGGAATATTTGGTAGTCCTGAAAAGGACTGTTTTTTAGTCCTGAAAAGGACTGTTTACTACAGCAGGAGTTATATTCTGCCATCTTGCCAGGCCACTGCTCCCTCATTGTTGAAGTAGTCCTTCAGGTAGTCTCTCTGTCTCTTGGCTTCTCTAGCAGGGTTTGTGTCTTGTCCACCACCAGCAGCACCACCAATCAATCCACAATCACCAGGCACATCATCATCATCGTCCTCCCCAGGCTGCCGACCACCAGGTTGACCTTGATACTGGCTTCTCAGTATGTTGTGCAGAACCACACAGGTGAAGACCACTTCCTGACTGTTGATGGGGGTAGTTCAATGGTGGTCCTCATCACCCTGAATCTTGACACCAGGATGCCAAAAGCGTTCTCCACAACTCTCCTGCCCCTTTAAATTCTATAGTTGGCAATCCTTTCCTCTCTGGTTAACATCCTTCTGCCATAGGGCTTTATGAGCCAGGTCTTCAGGGCAAAAGCATCATCTGCCAGGATGAAGTAGGGTACATCTGGACCACCCTGGATTATAGGAGCTGGGTCAGGGAAGCCTATCCTGCCATCTTCAATCCTCCTCTTCAGCTGAGAGGCATTAAATATCTGGCCATCTGAGCAAGATCCTTCTGTACCTGCATCCACCCATCTAAACTTATACTGTCCATCTACCAGGGCCAACATGACAATGGAAAAGAACCCCTTGTAGTTGTGGTAGAGGGCTCCAGTGTTCTTGGGTTTCTTCAGGGCCACATGCTTCCCATCCAGGGCTCCCAGGCATGTGGAACATTCCTCCTGATCCTGAATTCCCTCTCCAGTTCTTTCCACTCATCTGGGGTAGTAGGACATTTGAGGTACTCTCTGGTGAACTCATCCTGGATGGCCCTGCAGACCTCTGGTAAAAACTTGGAAATGGTGGATCTTCCAACCCTGAACTGACAGGATAATGATGTGTAGGACTCTCCAGTGGCCAGATATCTGATGGTGAGGGCTAACTTTTCCACAACACTGATTGGTGCTCTGTAGTTGGTGGCCTGCCTGGCAAGGTGTGGTTCCAGTCTGGTCTTTATCATTTCAAAAAATTCTGGGGTCATCCTCATGTAGTTGGTGAATCCTGGAATATCTGTAGCATACAGATCAGCCATAATGTTGTGGTAGGCCCCCCTCTCCTCTCTCTGTAGTAGCCATGGCCTGACCCACATGTTGTGCGGGTTGATACCTTGGTGTCAACTAGGTCATTCCCTGGGGAGAACCTTAACTTTAACATTTAGTATGTATCACCATGCTGTTTGTAATCTGTTATTTCATTGGCCAGTGTATTTTTCCTGGCCTATTGAATTTCAACCCCTCTTCCATTTGCATCACACTTTGCCAAGTTAGAATTAAGGATGCATACTAGATACTATTCATACTATTCATAAATAAATGTTGACCATACTGTCTGTTATTTGATGGAGATTAAGCACTAAAAAAATATTGTTATTGCATTACATATTATTGTTTAATTTAACTTGGAGCGAGTTGCTGAGGCCTGATCTGTCCAGCTCCCTGTTTATGAGTACTTATAATGTCCTGTATCTCCTTTGTTACAAAAATGCATGTCATAGTTACAATACAGGATTGAAGAACAGCCATCGTTTGTATAAAATTACGTATATTTAAAATTAATCATTTACATCAGTTCTGGCTAGATTAAATTACACTGAAAATTCAAATATAATTGTTGAAATGAATTGTTTGAAAATATTCATGGAACATATAAAGCACACTGTGTTGTGACATCACTAGCATGAGTGACGTCATAGGCCTTTGAAGTATAACCACAAGATTCACTTCCCACCAGCACATGGCTGGCCCCCCTCTCCCACTCCCCCCCAAAAAGACAAAATCTGGCAAAAATAGTGAAAGAGTTAAAAGGTATTATATAAAACAATAAAAGGCCAGATATTCATTGATGCTTTATTACAGGATGTAAACTGTTAAAAGGTGCTTTACACATTTCTCATTGACTTGCCAGAAAATAGAATTAAGTATCTAACCCTTTAACTGTTTCAAAACAGTAAAACAGTAAAACGGAAGTAGGTGCTTTACCGTTTTTGGTTTCTGTGTATATAAATGGGTAAACTAGTGAACGGTATGTACCTTGATTTCATAGACCTAAGCAAGCCAAATGCCTTCTTGGAGGTGGAGAAAATAAAAATGGACAATCAAGGTACATACCGTTTACCACTTTACCCATTTATATATATAGAAACACAAAACGGTAAAGGACCCAAATCAAGGTACATACCGTTCACTGCTTTACCCATTTATCTACATAGAAACACAAAACGGTAAAGCACATACTTCCGTTTTACTGTTTTACTGTTTTGGAACTGGTAAAGCCTTAGATACTCATTTATCTGTTGTAGAAAGTCAATATGAAATAGGTAAAGTTCATGTTTACAGTGTAACATCTTGCAATAAGTGTCAATAAATATATGGCCTTTTATTGTTTAATGTAATACCTTTTTACTCTTTTACTACTTTTTCCCATTTTGTCTTTTTGGGGGGAGGGGAAAGGGGGGGGGCAGCCACATGCTGGTGAGACACTTGTGGTTATTCATCAGAGGCCTATGACCTCACTCATGTTAGTGATGTCATAACCCAGTGTGTATGATATATTCCAAGAAGAATTTGCAATAATGAAGAATTTCAACAATTATATATGAATTTTTAGTGTATATTTCCACTGTGCCAATATGAAGGCAAGTGTGATGAATCAAAGAGATAGTTGGGGTAACATTTTACTAATAAGTTGTAAATAATAGCAACAATTTATTTACAATACTGAACAATCCAAGGTCCCCTTAATTGGAGATTTAAAATAGATTACACATACTTTACACACTAACATGGCCTTAAGTTAATTTACTTTGTCCATACTTAAGTTACTTTAGTTTGACAAAATGGATTTAACTTTAAGTTTAGCCACTTTAAGGCAAGTAACTTCAACAACATAAGGTTTGACAAAGAACTAGTTTTAAGATAACTAAATATTGTAAATTGTTATTTAAAGTATTACTGGTATATATATATATATATATATTTAAAGTTCTCAGTGGCTTATGCCCCTGTTCCACCAAAGGATTAAGCCCCGACCCTGTGGGCGACCCTTAATCGTGGACAGTCGGTGGAAAAAAAGCCAAAATAGGCGGGAATACTGGGGTGGTATTGAAGTCTGGGATTAAGTACAGATTGCCCTCAGGAAGCCTCAGGACGCCTCAGGCGGCCCCAGACAGTCCCCGACTGGTCTGGGACTAAGAACCGACTAAGCCACATTTTTGGTCGGTTTCACCTGCGATCCTGTCATAAACAAACTGATTGGGTCCCAGGATGCCTCAGGCCTCCTGGGACTAAGCCCCAACTAACACCTGATTAAGTCCTGGTGTCCTCAGGCGTCCTCAGGCCTCCTCAGTCTTCCCCAAACCAGGATCGCCGATTCTTGTTTTGCAAAGTTGCTGGATTTTCTGGGTATATACATATATATATAATCCGCAATCTAATATCATTGCTTTTCTAGGAACACAGCAGGATGCCACCTTTTAATGGAAGACAGCTTCAACAACAACTTAGGGTTTTTTGGTTTTTATTCAGTTACAAATAATCATGTATTTCCAATTTTTACGTCGACCACAGCACAGACTGGAACCACATCTAGCCAGTCAGGCCACCAACTACAGAGCTCCAATCAGTGTTGGGGAGACATTAGCCCTCACCTTCAGATATCTGGCCACTGGAGAGTCCTACACATCATTATCCTGTCAGTTCAGGGTTTGAAGATCCACCATTTCCAAGTTTCTACCAGAGGTCTGCAGGGCCTGAGTTCACCAGATAGTACCTCAAATGTCCTACTACCCCAGATGAGTGGAAAGAACTGGAGAGGGAATTCAGGATCAGATGGAATGTTCCACATGCCCTGAGAGCTCTGGATGGGAAGCATGTGGCCCTGAAGAAACCCAAGAACACTGGAGCCCTCTACCACAACTACAAGGGGTTCTTTTCCATTGTGACGTTGGCCCTGGTAGATGGACAGTATAAGTTTAGATGGGTGGATGTAGCTACAGAAGGATCTTGCTCAGATGGCCAGATATTTAATGCCTCACAGCTGAAGAGGAAGATTGAAGATGGCAGGATAGGCTTCCCTGACCCAGCTCCTATAACCCAGGGTGGTCCAGATGTCCCCTACTTCATCCTGGCAGATGATGCTTTTGCCCTGAAGACCTGACTCATGAAACCCTATGGCAGAAGGATGTTAACCAGAGAGGAAAGGATTGCCAATTATAGAATTTCAAGGGGTAGGAGAGTTGTGGAGAACGCTTTTGGCATCCTTGTGTCAAGATTCAGGGTGATGAGGACCACCATTGAACTACCCCCAGCAACAGTCAGGGAAGTGGTCTTAACCTGTGTTGTTCTACACAACATACGGAGAAGCCAGTATCAAGGTCAACCTGGTGGTCAGCAGCCTGGGGAGGACGATGATGATGATGTGCCTGGTGATTGTGGATTGATTGGTGGTGCTGCTGGTGGTGGACAAGACACAAACCCTGCTAGAGAAGCCAAGAGACAGAGAGACTACCTGAAGGACTACTTCAACAATGAGGGAGCAGTGGCCTGGCAAGATGGCAGAATATAACTCCTGCTGTAGTAAACAGTCCTTTTCAGGACTAAAAAACAGTCCTTTTCAGGACTACCAAATATTCCAAAAACAATTAATGAGCTATGTTTGCTACAGACAAACCCCATGCCAAACATAACTAGTACTGACGCACAAACAGACAAACCCCATGCCAAACATAACTTGTCCAGATGCACAAACAGACAAACCCCATGCCAAACATAACTTGTTCAGACACACAAACAGACAAACCCCATGCCAAATATAACTTGTTCAGACGTACAAACAGAAAAACCCCATGCCAAACAGAAGTCACCCAACTGACAAACAGACAAAACAAGTGCTAAACAATATACTCAAAAACAGGACACAAACCCCAAAGTAAATTGCAAATTAAAATAAATATTGCTTATATTATGAAAGCTAAACACTCATTTCACTTAATTTGGGATTTATTTTGCAAATATATTGGAAACAGAAATGTTTTCCTAGAAATCTTAAAAAAAAAATTCTTCTACCCCACTTGACAAATATTTATTGGACATAACTACTGAACAGGTTTTAATAAAGGGTGACAATGTTTGCAAACCAGTTTGTCAGTTTTTTGGTTTGGCTTTTGTTTGCTATTGGGTTTGTCAGTTTGTTGGTTGGTGGTTATGTTTGTCAGCGTTTGTCTGTTTGTTAGTTTGGAGTTATGTTTGTCAGTGGGTTTGTCTGTTGGTTGGGGGTTATGTTTGTCAGTGCCCAGTAGACATTAAAAACGTTTTAAAATGGTTTAAATGTTTACAAAACGTTTTAAAACCTAAGTAAACCCTATCTTTGGTCTTCTAAACGTTTCTAAGTAAACATTTTTGCTGTAATGTTTAAAAAACGTTTTATAAACATTCTCTATAAAAGCGTTTTACTGAAAACGTTTATTAAACATTTGTAAAATAACTCAAAAAGCTAGGTTTGATTGGAAATGTTTTTAAAACATTATAAAATAGCTGAAGAAATTAAGGTTTTGCTGGAAATGGTTTTCAAACATTCATCATGAAATGTTTGATAAACAGTACACATAAAATGTTTAAACAACATTGCTTGTCAAATGTTTTGAAAACATTCTATCAAAAACGTTTTTTAAACCTATAATTTTAAACCTTCAAACATGTCAAAACAAAGATGGCGGTGAGCAATAACAGGGGATTTTAGAGGACTTTGTCAAAAATTGCCCCACATGCAATCCCTAAAAGTATGAATTCAATGGGGGCACAATTTTTAAGCCATTATCTTACAATTTTAGACATGAAAATAATATTTTCAATAGTGAGCAACCATACAAAGATATTGAATTTGACCTCTGACCCCATTATTATTCAGACATTATTATGTTTATTTATAACATTTTTCTAACATTTATCTTTAAACGTTTAATAAACGGTTTTCATAAAATGTTTTAAAAACATTCCATTACAAATGGTTTTCGTACCCATCATTTTTTAACCTTTGCCAAACATTTCCTTTCAAACGTTTGCAAAACCTAAAAATGTTTACTGGGTGGGTTTGTCTGTTAGTTGGGGGTTATGTTTGTCAGTGGGTTTGTCTGTTAGTTGGGAGTTATGTTTGTCAGTGGGTTTGTCTGTCAGTTGGGAGTTATGTTTGTCAGTGGGTTTGTCTGTCAGTTGGGGGTTATGTTTGGTATTGGGTTTGTGTGTTTGTGGGTTGGTAAGTATGTGACAATCCCTTTTAACTGTAGGGAAGGTGCAAGTGTTGGACTTTTCAATTGAAGATTTTAACCTATCCCATGGATTTTAATCTAAAATTGGGCTGATTATTGGCCATATTGGGAGGTTTTTTAAAATTTTTTTTATGTGGCCTTTTTTGTTATGTGTGGTACCATGGGTTATTTATTTCATGTTTGGGGTGGTGTAAGTGTTGGACTTTAATTTTTTTTGTGATAAGTATCTGTACTGAACTTTTTTGTTTTGGGAGGGGAATGTGAACAACTTGCAGCTTATTAATTGTTTTTGGAAGATTTGGTGGCCCTGAAAAGGGCCTGGCAGGTCAAAGACCCGCCCTGACTGGATGGCTACTGAGGAGGCTGCTGCTGCTGTTGAGGCGGTGCTGAAGTGGTGATAGTAAAGAGCTGCTGCTGTGGTTGTTGCGGCTGTGGTTGCTCTACGATCTGTGTAGATGTCAGATCAGGTAGCTGGCTTAAAATTCCACTCAGGTTATGTCTGCTCCCTTCGTCCTGTACAGTTAGGGCGGATGTAGGGTTGCTGAAGCCAATGGGGCTTGGTGTATAGTAGACAAAACTGCTGCCAGCTGCTGCTTGAGTGGAACTAGACGCCTGTTGAGTGGTTGGTGGCAGTATCCCGACCCTCTGCGACTCCGTGGTAATAGTGGCTGATCTTTTGGGCAATTGCTGACGTCTACGGTTGCTCTTGGTAGTTTCGATGTCTCTAAATATCTTGCCCTTTAATTCTTCAAATTCTTCTTGAGTCATCTTTTCGGCCTCTGATGCCACGTAGTCGAAGAAGGGCTGCCTGTCAGACTTCTGCTGCAGAAAACCTGAGATAAGTGTCCTCATCTGTTCAAAATGAGTTTTAAGGAAACCCATTTGTTGGTAGACCCAGGACTGTCTCTTGGTCATCTCCCTCGGGGCTTGGCCAGATTGGAGCTTAGACAGCTTGCCATAACGTGTTCACTGGGACTCGAACCAACGTCTCACATCAAAGGGCTGTAGATGGAGTTCTGCAGCTATTTCTGCCCAGAGAGTCTCTCTTCTGGTCCTGTCATGGAATCTTGGGTGTTCCTTGTCATACAGTTCAGGGTGTTGCTTGACAAATTCCACAATGGAAACTTCCTGAGTGTCTCTAAAAGTGCCACACACCCTAGCTCTCTTGGCTGAAGAATGGCACTCCGGATCTTCACACCTCTCTTCTTCCTCTCCTACAGCTTCCCCAATAGCTTGACTTTCCTCTATCTCCTCCTCTCTTCTCTCAACCCCTTCCTCAGGAAGTTCTGGAACTTCAACTCTTTCCTCAACTTCGCCTTCCTTTTCTTTGTCGTCCATCCTTTTCCTTCCTCTCTTCCCTCCTTTCTCTTTCCTCATAATCCAGTCGACAATAAAATCAAAATAAATAGTAAGATGTGTCTCCTAACTGTGAAATTTGCCCTAAGCTCAAGTACATAAAATATAAAATAAAAACTGAAAACCCCTACAAATCAGTGACACACGTCTCTCAGTAGCCAAACAGTTAGTAACAATGAGAATGTGTGCGCGGTCGCTTATATAGTCCCAGACCTCCTCATTGCCTCGTTTTAATTTCAGACGCATGGAAAACAGTCGGTTGTTAGTCCCAGGCCTCTTGGGGCATCCTCAGGCCACCTCAGACTGAAAATGTGTGTTCCCAGGCGTCCTGGGGAGGCCG
This sequence comes from Sabellastarte sp. h YS-2021, assembly GCA_964017235.1. Classification (NCBI taxonomy): domain Eukaryota; kingdom Metazoa; phylum Annelida; class Polychaeta; order Sabellida; family Sabellidae; genus Sabellastarte; species Sabellastarte sp. h YS-2021. Next base: position 74,405,041 of record OZ024928.1, on the reverse strand, counting down.
GTTTGGATCGGTTAGGGTCGGTTACCCTCAGTCGGGGCTTAGTCCCAGACCTAGATTTTTGGGTCCCAGGACACCGCAGACGGTCTGAGGCTTCCTGGGACTAATGCAACCAACCCACTTTCTCACGCATGAAATTCATATGCATCATATTTGAGTCGGGGACTAAGAACCGGCCTCCTGGGACTAAGCTATGGAGGTCTGGGACTAAGGGTTGCAGGCGGCCTGAGACAACAACCGACTCTGTAAATTTGGGTCTGAGGAGGCCTGAGGACGCCTGGGACTGGACATTTTGTTGAGGACGTGAAATATGTATCGGTTGTAGTCGTGTGAAATATCAAACTTGTTTGATTTTTTACACGGCCTCAACTGACCACAACCGACCCTTACAGAAAGTCTGGGACTGAGCATATATTTGAAACCGACCCCCCAAAATCCTTAATCGGGAGCCTTAGTCGTGTGGTGGAACACCCACATAAGGGTCTCTCCCGATATGAAGCTGTGTTAAAACCCACAACCTTAACCTTTCACCCTATACATGTTAGTTTATTGATAAGGCTGGTTAAATGTATACATTGCTTTTCCTGCCGTTTTACCTATTAAACTATGGACAGATTAGTCAGTCTATGTTCTCTCTAGTATCTTAATTTAATATCAGCTACAAGTGAGTCGGATTTGTGTTTAAGTATAACAAAATATTATGTAATCTTATAAATGCAAAAATGAACTGTAAACAAGCCATTAACAATATTGTATTTTACAATAAACTAATGCTTACATATTCTAGCTTCTTAAAGACTTCTGTGATAAGTACTGGTGCCCCCATCCTCCTCCAACACAAAAAAATCAAATTAACAACTCATCATCTTGATTCTCAGGTTAGAAAATTTATAAATTTTATCTTACTTTATGAATTTATTATCTCCATAAACCAAGATACTAAGTTGAAAATTATAAATGAATTAACCTTGGCCCTAGTACTTTTCTGTATCGTTAGTTAAAAGCTGTGTGATTGTTTAAGTCACCAAGTACTCTGCCAATACACCAGTTACATTCCTGAAACTGTACTCTTCACAAAAAATGGCTGAATATGTTGTTCTTTTAAAAGAATTATTTCAGTAGTTTTAGTTATGTGCAAAGCAATATTTCAAGTAGTTTGTTACTAAACATAAAGTGATTAAAATAAATTTATTGTTTTCAGTTTAAAGATACATTTAAATGCTTGTTACCCAAGGGTCCTTGTACGCCTATCCACAAATAAAATAAATTGAATGAAAATTACTTATATTTACTAGCTTTTGAAAGAGTCACATAAAGTCATTACAATGAAGTTTAAGCTGAGAGTTTAAGGTCACCTTAACTTATGTAGCCTTGTAAGATTAAATGACACTTGCACACTGCTTATGACTAAAATCAGTGAGTAATTTTTGAATATTGGCTCCATAAGTGGTAAGCTTAAAGTTATTGCAATGACGTTATTGACATGAGTTTAAGGTCACCACAAAGTAGATTGACTCCCCATACCTTTGATACATCCAGTTAAGAAATATCAATAAAATCCATCAAGCAGTTCTGGAATTATTTAATATTTACCAATATAAAATTTTAAACACAATTATGCTTTCAAATTTTGCATTGTGACGTCACAATCAAGACTACTGTGGTTACCAGGGAAATCACCTTCACTTAATGGGCTGTGAGAAAGCATGAATGGCCAAAATGTACCATAAATAGTAAAAGGGAAAAAGGCCGTTTTCTGTTTTAAATCCTGACCCTTATATGGTTTTCCCAATTGTACTTGATTGATAGGTAAAGGGTAACAATACAGTATTTCAAACCCTTAAAACAGTAAAACAGTAAACGGAAGTGGGTCCTTTACCGTTTTGTGTTTCTCTATATATAAATGGGTAAAGTGGTGAACGGTATGTACCTTGATTCTATGACTGGTCTTCATCACTGATGAGGCTTTGGAACTAGAAAAATGTGATTGTAAAACCCTAGAGCTAGATCCTTTGATGGTCATTGTAACCTGAGAGGATCAGGAATTATCTCTCTAGACTTGGTTTGTTGATGAATGGAAGAATGTAAGGATTTGTGACAATGTTCAATGCATTTGAGCAGTTTTCTTCTAGTCATTCTCTCCTAAAAGTCATTGGTTACGGGGTTGCCATACCCTCAGCCCATACAGTGTAGTCTAAAGTGACCCTTTATTGCCTCTGTTATTCGAGCTCCCACAATAAGAGGAGAATGAGTGGTTGCTACTTGGGATTGAGCATCCACCATAGGGTGTTTTCTATAGTTGCCTTTTCTGTTATGGGGGGTGGGGTCACGAAAAGGCTGGTTTTGATAGTGCCTGAATCCCTGAGACTGCTTAGGAGTGCTTTATTAAAGATGAATTCTTCTCCCTCCTTCGACAACTGTGAATGGAATAATGGAGAGGGGGAGAAGAGCAGGTTTCTGAGCTCCTGACATCTAGTCTCCCTAAACCCAGGTTGAGGATGAATCATTTTGGCATCTCTCCTAATGAGACTTGCGTTTACGTCAATGATCTCCAAATAGCCACTTGTCCCTGCAATTTTCCATAATAAGGATACACTCTGAAGTAACCTGGATGAAGGCAGCCGCAAATTGAGGGTACAGATAGGAGATATGCAAATGTTGGCAAAGTCTCTGTTTAAGTCCTGCATCTTCTTTTCAAGTGGGAATCTACCATCTTGTAACACTTTCCTGTGGCTGGGGGAGGTTTGATAAATTTTTCTTCGGGGAGATTGGATATCTTGAAGTCTTGTTCAAACTTCTCTAATGCCTTTTGGAGGAGGGATCCGCAGAGAGAAAGGTAGACAGTCCTTTAGGCCTAAGTTCCTGCTTCTGAGCAACTGTGTTCAGACCCATGGCCGAGGTTGAGGACACCAGTATGCTGTACCTGGGGTCAGGGCTATTGAGGACTTGTCTAAACATATGTATGTCCTGAGAAAACTGGGAGGGCAAGTCAGAAAAATTTACTTCCCAAGATATTTTTGAGTCAGGGCTAAGTTGCTTTTTCATCTCAACTTTCTTCTATTGTGCCTGTTTAAGATCCCTGTATATGATAGAGTGATGAGGTTCCCTAATTTGCCCTTCCTCTCTTTCAGGTTCTTCACCTGGAGAAGGTTTTTTCAGGAGGATGAGATGGTAGAAAAGATTCCTCTGATAAAGAATTTACATGTCTGTGAGACTTGTGTTTGCGTTTATCGTGTTTATCATAGTGCTTTTCAAGTTTCGAGACCTTTCTCGACCAACTGGTGATGTTCAGACACTAAGAGTTTGAGACCGAGGCTACAGTCAAGGTTTGTCCTCAGGAATTGTGAGGTGGAGGGGGGGGGGCATAAACTAGACCACATTTGACATAAACATTTTCTCATTTGAGTGACCAAGGTTGAGAGGCTTCAAGCTAAGGCTTGACTTGTGCTCAAGCTTGAGGTCAAGCTAGTGCTGAGGTTAGGCTATTGCCGAGTGTCAACAAACTCGACATGCATTTCCTCATTCAGGAAGCCAAGGCTTGACAACTTCTTTTGTTGTTTCAAATGTACAGACATTGTTTCTGATATTTCCAATACCATTGTGAATTCTTCCAGGCAGTAGTATTCCAAATGAATGGAAGTGGAGGTAAACTGTACCAACTGTTTGCCAACTAATTTATCTTATTTTAAAAAGAGACAACCCAGTGGCCAAACATTCCAAATATTATATTTCAAAATTACACAAAAAGGAAGACTTTTATTGTTAGGCAACTTCAAGGTTGTACCCTTCACATTTGCCATTATTTAACAGTTATATATTTTCCAGTGATGTCACTGAGGGTTGGATTCAGCACTTATTGCCAGATGGTAAGCTGTTGAAGTGTAAAAAATTGAAAATTTTGATTAGTTAAATTAGCTACGTAGTTTGAACCCAGGTACAGACAGATACTATTGACTCAGATGGCCACTTAACATGGCAGTCATCTGTCGATAGGTCCTATCCCCAGTGGCAGTCTAAAGAACCTTAGGGACATTGATAAATGGTCATCCCTGAGACTCTTTCAGTTGGGGGATGTCAGTCACTAGTGAGCTTGGACTGTACTTGTGCAGTCAGGATAGGTTAACCAACGCTCTAAGTCCTGTAGGACAATTAGAAGTTGCACTGAGTATAAATATGCAATACAATACAAGGTGATTACAATGACCCCATCCCTCCCTTTCGGAGGAGGAAGATAATTTTACATACTGACATTTTATTTGTGAATCTTTTGTTAATCTAAATCATGGCATTGCACTAGGTGAATGGCTGAAACGTATAAGCACAGTTTAAACTACTAGTTTGATTGATTGACTGAAGGATAGTGTGCTGCACACTATAGCACCGTTCCCCAATGTTTTAGTTCTAACTGTGACACAGACATGACCACACACTAAGACAATCTTGTTATTAAAATTAATATTACGTTTCACATCCCTTGAATAGCTCGTGATCTTGTCTTAAAACATGTGTGAAACCTCTAAATAAAATTGTTCATCGAAAGTTATCATAACAAAAATATTTACTAATCTAACATTTAAAAAGAAGTAATGTTGAAGCAATATCCAGAATATTGTCTTTTAAAATCGTTATTTTTGCTTTATCTAATGAAAACAATTTTACTACCCATTCACATAACCTCACTCGTATCATTCATCACTCACATGCATCACTCAAACGTCAGAAACAACTACTTGAAAGGCTAACATATCCCCCACACAATTATATGTTCTTACAGGATTTTGCTAAAAAAAGTTGTTGTTCAAGTTATAACCGAAGATAGAGTTAAAGCGTGTAAATCAAACCTGGGGACTGTGGTACTGAATTTCAAATCACAAGTGATAGCCAAAGACACGCTGCGGTATTTTTATGTAAAGGTCATTTCTAGAGCACAATTAGTCTTGCTGTAGTCTTGATTTTTCGCACTTTTTATCAAAGTTAAAGTTGGGGTTTTACGTCCCGTTCAACAGCCAGGGTCATATTGGGACAGGTCCTCAGAATTGCCACTTGTGGGACTCGAACCCACAGAGGTGACAGCCTATGATTAGATGCCAAACTTGCTAACCACTAGGCCAGCACTTTTTATGAACACGGGTTGAAAATGTCAGTGGTTCCATTTAAAATTGAGAATTTTGAAAATGACAATAATAGGGGATACACGTGGACAAGCTGTCATCCACACACCACAGTTATAACACGAGAAACTATATGTATTATCAAAGATGTTATAGTCTCTTATAGTTTTTTTAACAAAGTTACAGAACACACTGACACTGATTTAATTAAACTGACCCAGTGGTTTTTCAAGCACAATTCATCTTCATTCACCCCTTTTCACAGAATTTGGGCATTGACAGGTAGGTGGCGAGGGTGGACAATCCCCGCCGGGAGCTTACAATTTTATCAGCCACAGCAACATTTAGAGACTTGGGGAAATTTTTCCAAAAAAAACTCGGGCCTTTAGAAGACTACTGTGACTATGTTGACCAATTTGCACTTTTCTTCTGTAGCAATAAACAAAATACTTTGCAGCCAGACACCAAGAAAACATGAGGTGGCTGTAATACTTGACAGATCTTATCATTCTCACGTCACACATATTACTTAACCTGGGTTCATTTTATCAGCCATGTGTACTTTGAAGGTGTACACAAACAACCCTCGGTGATGCTTTGGCATGGTTATGTCACACGTACTCCCCGTGCACAAGAGTTTCCTAACATGTGGAAGAAGGTGGGAGTTTACAGCTGAACATAAAAACCATATATTGTGGGTGTAATACCCAGTGTGAACACCACAATGAAGGTTCTGGGAGTAGAATGGGTTCCGTTGATGGTTCCCCTAAGAAGACGCATGCAAACTGTAGCTGTTATGTTTTATTGTTCTATGTTCTTTATCCTGCCTTTCTGTTCTTGTCTGGCTGTTATATTCTTTCTGTTTACACCCCTGTTCTTTCTGTCTCTGCTCTACATACTCTGGATTTTTTATGACGTCTGCATCAGGAATACTTCAAGTAGAGGAGGGAATAGATGGCACTGGTTCAGATCACATGCTTTCTGGACCTATCTCAAGGATTACTTTCCTGTAACACTGGTGAAAACATGTGAACTGGATCCGGATAGAAACTACATTTTTGGATATCACCCTCATGGGGTGCTTTCATTTGGGGCATTTTGTAACTTTTCAACTGAAGCTACTGGATTTTCAAAGCTATTTCCAGGACTCAGACCCCACGTACTCACACTGAAGGACAACTTCAAACTACCCGTGGTAAGGGAATTGATGCTCTGGTTAGGTATGTATACAATTTGTCTATTCAAAAAACATACTGGAAGTTTAAATAGTTTAGTTTACTAGAAATGGATGGAGTTAGCAAATTTGGATTATTTACTGCCAAAAGACTGATATTGAATGCCACATACATTTCTTTCATATCAGTAGCTTGCTATATGTTTTGTGCGTCCAAACATAATGTACTCTGTTTGCTCATGTTGCTACTGTGTTAGAATCCCAGGACTGTTGTAAAGTTGAATTGTTCACAGTTAATGGCCAGTTTCCTCCAATCTTGCATTAATCTTGGGAGAAATTGTACTGAAAGTGAATCATACAAGTTTGGAAGGAAAGTCTACTCAGATTTCCTTTCTTTGTTTTAGTTCTTTTGTTTTAGGAGCCTGTGACGTCAGCAAAGAGAGCATCCAGTGGCTGCTGACCAAGCAAGGACGAGGCAATGTGGTGACCATTGTAGTGGGAGGAGCTCAAGAATCCCTGGTCTCTAAACCAGGGGTGTATACTGTAAATCTGATGAATAGAAAAGGCTTTATAAAGCAGGCCATTCTCTCTGGGTAATGAGCTGTTTCATTTCCATAGATTCGGAGCAAAGTCACTAGTCACAGTTTTACATTTATTCTAAAATTCTCAAAAAATACAGGATTGTTTGAGAACTGTGTGTGTTCTGTTTCTAACTAAAGATCTGAGAATCTTGATCTGGATTTCAATCATTTTTATCATTTAAAGTTTCCCCCTTCATAACATAGATCCATGTAGAAATGGTTAAAATTGACAGAACCAAATTTAGGCAAGTTTTCCATCACATCTAGGAAGGAACACAGTCATTGTGGTAACATGGTTACCTTCTCACTTATAACTCGGTGTGGAAAGTTGGTAGTTCAATGAATATATCTGGTGGCTTAAAGCAAGAGTTTGAACTTTAAGGATTCTCTGTAAACCTGTATATCACAGTCAAAAGCCCAAGCATAGTTTGGGTCTCACTTTCAGCAACTAAGATCATATTCCAATAAAGATAATAACTGTCAAAGAAATATATTGTTACAGTCCTGTACTTTTTATTTTTGGTCAGAGTAAAATTTACACTAAATTGTTGATTTGTTGAACATTTCCTCCAGAGTACCATCCAATATGTTAAGTCACTGCAGAGCCTCATCTAGCTGGCTGTGTTGGATGTAAATCCTTACCTTTGACTCTTACAGGGCCTCCTTAGTACCAGTCTTCTCATTTGGTGAAACTGACCTGTTCAAGCAACCAGAAAACCCCCCTGGGTCATTACATTACATTACATTACATTAACATTTATATAGCGCCTATTAAACTAAGCGCTTTACAATATGGACAATATACAATAAATGCCTAGCAATTGTATGCTGATCTGAATAGGTAGGTTTTTAATTTCTTTTTGAAGTCCAGGATGGCATTGCAACTTCTAAGTTCAGCAGGTAAGCTGTTCCATAGGCGTGGTGCAGCAGAACTGAAAGCACGGTCACCATAGGTTTTACTTTTGGTTCTTGGAACTCTCAGGAGCTTCTGGTAACCTGATCGAAGGCACCTAATTGGAACATGTTGAGTCAACAGGGATGAAAGGTAGTCTGGTGCAAGGCCATGGATGGCTTTGAAACATAGTAGGAGAACTTTGTATTCTATCCGTTGCTGTACTGGAAGCCAGTGAAGTGATTTTAGTATGGGTGTAATATGATCAAATTTTCTGATGCCACATACTAGTCGTGCTGCTGCATTTTGAACACGCTGGAGTTTATGAATGAGAGCTACAGGTAATCCATAGTAAAGAGCATTTCCATAGTCAAGCTTAGGCACCACCAGGGCTTGGACGAGTACTTGAGCTGCCTCCTGTGTGAGAAAAGGCCGAATTTTGTGAAGCAAAAATATATGGTGGAAAGCAGATCTACATACTTGCTGGACTTGGTGTGCTAATGTCAGTTTCTCATCGATCCAAATGCCAAGGTTTTTTGCAATAGGGGCAGCTGTTATAGTATGCTCACCTACTGTTATTGAATTATGAACAACTTTCAATCTTTGAGATTGTGATCCAACAAGCAGAAATTCTGTCTTGTCGTCATTAAGTTTCAGTTTGTTGTTAAACATCCACCCTGAGAGGTTTCTGATACACGACTCCACTGTATCAAAGGCTTCAAGTTGTTGTTCCATATTACTGGGTGTGGCAGATTTGTACAACTGACTGTCATCAGCAAACAGATGAAAGAGTAGCCCTGAAGATCGGATGATATCACCAATAGGTCTGGTGTATTGAGAGTACAACTGTGGGCCAAGCACTGATCCTTGAGGCACACAGCATTCCAAGAACCGACTGACTGAATATGCACCAGCAATGCTGACTTTTTGAGATCTGTTGGATAGATATGATGTAAACCAATCCAAAGCAACATCTGTGATGCCAAACATATGTTTTAGCCTGTTTAGTAGAATGTTGTGGTCCACAGTGTCAAATGCAGCTGACAGATCTAACAGGGAGAGTAGGACCACCTTTTTGTTATCTAGGTTCCATAGTAGATCATCAAAAATTTTTATCAGTGCAGTCTCTGTGCTATGATAGGGACGGTAGGCAGATTGGAGAGGCTCCTGGAGTTTATTGGTGTCCATATGCTGTTTGATCTGATCATTGACTGCCCTCTCGGTGAGCTTAGACAGAAAGCTAAGATTAGAGACAGGCCGATAGTTTTTGTAAGTCAGTTCTAGACCAGGCTTTTTCAGAAGTGGTGTAACTATTGCCTCTTTGAAGTTTGGTGGAACTTCTCCCCTTGATAGAGAAGCATTTATGATCCTTGTGATAGCTGGAGCTAAAGCATCAGAGCATCGCTTCAGTAGGTATGTGGGAATAGGGTCCAGGTCACTAGACTTTGTTGGGGTCTTCTTCAGTAGCTCCAAGACGTCATCCTCAGAAAGACTGCGGAAACACTGGAAAAAACTTTCACCCGAAAAGGGGATATCATCACTTTCTTTGTTGTCGGAGTTAGTGAACTGATCACGAATTTTGGAAATTAAGAAAGTTTCAGGACAAGTTCAAGAAACTCTTCCATTTTGCACCCATTGTATTCTACGGGAGAGGAGTATTTAACTACAGCTTTGGATTTTTGCCATACAGACAACCCATCTGTACAGTTGGTGTGTGTTGGTTTATATGTTCTAAATATAATGTGCAACAGTAATAGATAGCTTCAGTGATACATATGTTGAACTTGCATATACACTGTTTAATGTCACTATATTGCTCAATTTAGTGATAGAAATTGAATTCAATTGTAAATGTCATGGAAAAAAATATGTAATAAATGTGGCTCCAACTAAACCTAGAAACTTACGTTTCTGTTTTCCCATAATTCTACCTTATAAATAAATAAATTCCTAATTAGCAGCAAAATTTTCTACTTGTCCTTCATTCACTAGATGCTGAATAGTTTCCCACTTAGGAATTTTTTTCATAATATCTAAAACATTACACAGTTTTTCCTTATCATATACAACTTTATTGGTTGTGATTTAGTATTTACATAATTATAGTTATCTTTAGTAGTAGTATAGTGGTGTTGGGTAGTCTATGGTCTTTTCAATGATACTCCAAGTACTGTTAATCATTTCATTCAAGAAGATGCAAGATGCAACTATCAGTAAGCAGTTTATCTGTATTTGAAGATGGGGGTTGAAAGGATGGCTACTTATCATACTTAACACAATCTTTTTTATTCAGTGATAATCAATGTGCTTTTTCATCTGTTATATGAATCCAGTATATTTTAATAGTGGCCCATTATCCATCAACTTGACACAGTTTATTGAGTCTCACCTCAGTCATTATGGATTTAAATATGGTTTATAGATACGTATGGTGACCTTCATCCAATCAGATGGCTCACTGTCATTCTACAAGATTTACATTTTTAGCAAAGCATAACCTCTATAGAGATATCGCTTTTTAATGTTTCTGGAGCAGACACTACTCTACCTTATGATTTCCTTTTTTGACGTTTTGTGATTTTAACAAGAACATGCTTAATCTTTTTGTTAATTTATTTGCATCTAACAATATTTTTTCTATTTACAGTAGGCAAGCCAATACATGTAATGAAGACTACAGAACCTGATCAAGAGATGATAGAGAGATATCATAAACTGTATGTGGAAGGACTGAGTGATCTGTTTGAGGATAACAAATCAAAGTATGGTGTATCTAAAGATGAAAAATTAACCATAATGTGATGAACTTATAATTCGTGGAAGTTGCAGTGTCTTTCTGGTGATCATTCTTTGGACTTAAATGATCATATGTAACTCAATTTTATGGGCAATCAGGAGAGAATACAAAAAGTATCTGTTCAATATATTTTATGGTTACCTATGATGTTTGGTGTCTGTGTATATTATCGTAAACGAGGTCTAATGACTAGTAGTTGACACATCCCAACAACTTGTTGTGAACAAACTATAATTACTTGAAATAAATAAATAAAAACCTAATATGTCGTAATTGACAAGCCAATCACTGCCAATTAATGGAAAATAATATGTTCGACAATAATAATTTGCAGTTACCAAAGAATAGCAGTTGGATATGTGGATTCCATGTCCTTGTTAGGTTGTTGAACTTAAGAGCAGAAGGTCCCTGGATGGTTCATAGAGGTTGTGCCCTTTGACAAGTTACTTTACACACGTGTCCTGTACCCAGGAGAAAAATAGGTACTTGACACTAATTGGAGAGATAAACCTGTGACACACTGGCTTCTTGTTCACAGGAGTAGAAATACATAACTGCTTTATATGTTATGGCACAGAATTTTGAAAAATAAGCTTCAACCACATGGGCCATTAGGCCAGAATTTATTGTATCCACCAGAGGCATCCGGTGGATGCTTTGGTTTAGCGTTTGCTACGCCGCCACCGCGCGTAGAGAGATTTTCGGCGCTCTAAGAAGAAAACTACATCACCTAGGTTCACCAAATTTGCAGGATATCTTCACTGGGGGGTAAGCTTCTCTGGGAAGGAAATTAGCCTCACTCTGAAAAACAAGATGGCCGCCGCGGGCATTTCTTTGAAAATTATTACATTTTTCTACTGGCTGTTTCTCATAGGTAGCAGGTTGAATCTCTTCATAGGTGATATGTATAACAGATATATATGTCCTCTACAACCTTGCAGACATTTGACCTTGAAGCTCTTAATTCAAGGTCATCCACAGACTGCCAAAGTAACCCACATAGTGGACTGTCAAAGTGGTTATATCTCCCTTATTATTGGTCCTAGACTCCTAGAGGTTTGCAATGTGAAACCAACCTATAGGAAATCATGTGCTGCGAATCTTTTGATGTTGTCAGTTTTGACCTTGGACCCCTCCTTCAAGGTCAAACGAGGATAGCCAAACTTAAAAGTGCTTATAACTCGCTTATTATTGGTCCTAGAGGTTTGGGATGGTAAGCCAACCTATAGAAAATCATGGGCTGGGAATGTTCTGGTGTGGTCGAATTTGATATTGGGCCCCTTCTTCAAGGTCAAACGAGGATAGCCAAAGTTAAAAGTGCTTATAACTCACTTATTATTGGTCCTAGAGGTTTGGGATGGTAAAGCAACTTATAGGAAATCATGGGCTGGGAATCTTTTGATGTGGTCAGATTTGACCTTGGACCCCTCCTCCAAGGTCATACGAGGATAGCCAAACTTAAAAGTGCTTATAACTCGCTTATTATTGGTCCTAGAGGTTTGGGATGGTAAACCAACCTATAGGAAATTATGGACTGGCAATCTTGTGGTGTGGTCAGATTTGACCTTGGGCCCCTCCTTCAAAGTCAAACGAGGATAGCCAAAGTTAAAAGTGCTTATAACTCTCTTATTATTGGTCCTAGAGGTTTGGGATGGTAAACTAACCTATAGGAAATCATGGACTGGGAATCTTCTGGTGTAGTCGGATTTGACCTTGGGCCCCTCCTTCAAGGTCAAACGAGGATAGGCAAAGTTAAAAGTGCTTATAACTCGCTTATTATTGGTTCAAAACGTTTGGGATGGTAAACCAACCTATAGGAAATCATATGCTGGGGATCTTCTGGTATGGTTGGATTTGACCTTGGGCCCCTCCTTCAAGGTCAAACGACAATGGCTGGGAATCTTCTGATGTCAGATTTGACCTTTGGCCCCTCCTTCAAGGTCAAACGATGGTTCACTGGCTTTGGTGAGTTGTCTTTCCGCTGGATACAGATTTGCATCAGTTCTCCGATGCGTAGGTCTAGTTTATTTATTTGGGGTTTTACGTCGCTTTCAACACTGTACAGGGAATATCACGACTTGTTTTTTGGGTAGAGAAAACCAGTACATACAGTTGGTCAAGGTTCTGTACTGTAAACATGCTGACAAACGGCAAGCAACTACCAACTTTCCCACTTGAGGTCGGGCTGGGAGGTGAACCCAGATCTCAGAGGTGAGAGGCGAGAGTGTTACCACACTGCCACCGTGGCCCCCATTAGGCCAGAAGAATGGCCTTATAACTCCAAAGAATAATCACTTTTATAAGTGGCATTATTATATTAACAAGATCAAATGTCTGATGATAACCAAAGTCCAGTTACTTCCAATGTACAAAGTGCAACTTGAGGCATTTAAATGATGTCTAATTTCTGGCACTTGTCTAGTTATCATTGCTTTATTATCGTGTAATCAATGGTCGCCCATATGCGAAGAAGGCGTTTCGACCTTTGACCCCTCCTTCAAGGTCAAACCAGGATAACCAAACTTAAAAGTGCTTATACCTCGCTTATTATTGGTCCTAGAGGTTTGCAATGTGAAACCAACTTATAGGAAATCATGGGCTGGGAGTCTTTTGATGTGGTCAGATTTGACCTTGGACCCCTCCTTCAAGGTCAAACGAGGATAGCCAATCTTAAAAGTGCTTACAACTCGCTAATTATGGTCCTAGAGGCTTGCAATGTGAAACCAACTTATAGGAAATCATGGGCTGGGAATCTTGTGATGTGGCCAGGTTTGACCTTGGACCCTTCCTTCAAGGTCAAACGAGGATAGCCAAAGTTAAAAGTGCTTATAACTCGCTTATTATTGGTCCTAGAGGTTTGCAATGTGAAATCAACTTATAGGAAATCATGGGTTGGGAATCTTCTGATGTGGTCAGATTTGGCCTTCAGCCCCTCCTTCAAGGTCAAACGAGGCCAGCCAAACTTAAGAGTGCTTATAACTGACTTGTTACTGATCCTAGAGGTTTGCAATGTGAAACCAACTTATAGGAAAAATGGGCTGGGAATCTTTTGGTGTGGTCAGATTTGAGACTTGGACCCCTCCTTCAAGGTCAATCGAGGATAGCCAATCTTAAAAGTGCTTATAACTCGCTTACTATTGGTCCTAGAGGTTTGCAATGTGAAACCAACTTATAGGAAATCATGGGTTGGGAATCTTCTGATGTGGTCAGATTTGGCCTTCAGCCCCTCCTTCAAGGTCAAGCGAGGACAGTCAAACTTAAGAGTGCTTATAACTCACTTGTTACTGATCCTAGAGGTTTGCAATGTGAAACCAATTTATAGGATATCATGGGCTGGGAATCTTCTGATGTTGTCAGATTTAACCTTTGGTCCCTCCTTCAAGGTTAAATGATGGTTCACTGGCTTGGTCAGTTGTCTTTCTGGTGGATACAAATTTGCATTAGTTCTCCAATGCGTAGGTCTAGTAGGTCATTGGCATCAAAGCATGACTAAGTAAAACTTGTGGGAATGACTTCGTATCTTGTGGTAATGACTTTCTATCTTGTGGTAACGACTTGCTAACTTGTGGTAACCACTTAGTATCTTGTGATAACAAATTTCTATCATGCGGTAATGACTTACGTGGTAATGAGATAAAAAATGACAGGAAAACAGTTCTATGTCCCTTCCAGGGCTCCGTATAAAACTGACCCTAACGTGAATGATTTCTACGTTATTTTACATTCTAAATTGTTTGATGCTTCAGCATTAAGCTTTTCCTCACTGCCACTCTAGCTTAGTGGGTAACACACTGCTCTAAGAACAGAGGTGAGTTCACACCAAGGTACAAGTAGATACACAATGGCTCGGATGATCACTTAAAGTGGTAGTTCACTCACTGCATGTACACTTGCGCCAAGTCTTTGTATTTCTTATTCCACCAGATCTGACATACATGGAATCATTATGAATCCACAAATGGGTGGGATATTACTGTCAGAGATGAAATACAAAGACTTATCTCAGCCGGGGGGGGGGGGGGGGGGGGGGGAAGACAGTCGTATGAGATTTTGATCATTTATGAGATTTTTTTCAGTAATTGCAGTGTGTGTTTTACCCACTAGATGGCCAGCCACTTCCTTTGACCTATGAGAAAAGTCCTTTTGTCAGCCCCACATTCTGGGAAAAAAGTCATACAGTCCTCATATAATACCTTAGACAAAAGGACTTGAAGAAAGTCTAACTCCCTGTCATTAGGTCCTATATCCAAGCGGCAGGCTAAAAACCTCAGGGACGCTGAGAAATGGTCATCCTTGAGCCACTGTCTTTAGGTTTGAGGTATGCCAGTCACTAAAGAGATTGATCTGTACTTGTGGATTCAGGATGGTTCAAATGGCACCTTTAGTCCAGTATTAAAAGGAGATATTCTGCTGAGTATAAATAGACAATACTATCAGAAAGCGGTCATTGTTTAAGGCCACTGTCACGATATTAAAACACACTTTCCGTCATTATCAGGCCCATGAGGGACAAGTTCTTCATAAAGTCATCATATATGTCTTACATGGCCTCGGGTCAATTGCACTCGACTTTATCTCTTGGCCACTCTATTAACTTCAGCCACAGCACTTGAAGGTCCTAAAAAAGAGAGTAAAAATTAGGTCACACATTTTATTTGTGTCTCAAGTTTATACTTAATAGTACTGATATTGTAGACTAATATTGAGTCACCAAAAGTAATAAACATTTGTCCTCGCCTCTTGCTTTAAATCACACCTCGTTGTGGACAAAAAATCCAGCCATTAGCTAAAGTGACAAAATCATTTTCTGGGGATAGCAATTAACATGAAGTTTTGTGTGGTTTTGCCTTAACTTACATTTTGTTACTAATATAGACCACATGAAAAAAACATATCTGCTGCCTCTTGTGAAAAACAAGTGTTTAGAACGCTGTGATAATTAACTGCATTCTTAATCAAATAATGTACGTATCATGTTTTCACGGATTTGATTTAAAGGAAACTGCATGATACTGTTGTGTATCGTGTGTTTTTCTTTCTAAAATATTCTTTATATCAATATAAGAAGAAAAATATTTAAGGTTGAAGGTTGATATATTTGCATTGAACTGATGATTAGAAACAACCTTAAGTCAACCTTGTATGAAGCTATAGGCTTTTGTTAAGAAGGCAAATCAACAATCAGCTGTAAGATAGACCCCAAATTCATTGGATAAATTACAACATAGTGGGAGGATATTATAGTTTTTAATTGTGAGAAGGAAATAAACTAACACAGGATACCAGGAATAAGCATATTATAGTTTTTAATTGTGACAAGGAAATAAACTAACACAGGATACCAATGATAAGCATATTATAGTTTTTAATTGCGACAAGGAAATAAACTAACATAGGATACCAAGAATAAGCATTAAGTACTGCAGAGAAAACCAGGCAGTTTTAACTGTTTGTGGAGAAGTACCAATTAGCATCCTGGAACAATCAATACTATGACGAAGTACTTTGGAATAGACTGGGCCCCAGTCTGGGTGCCTTTTGAAAGACGTTTGCAGACTACAGTGGTTGCTTTGTACTGTGCTTCTTTCCTCGTGTTTCCGCTGGTTTGCATGGCAGTCTGTTTTTTGTTGCTGTTCACACCACTATTTTATGTGGGGGCAGCTTACATAGGGTGGATACTGTATGATGTAGGCTTCCAGCGAACTTCCAGTAGAGGTGGCAGAAGATGGCCTTGGTTCAGAAAGCTGTTTGTTTGGAATTATTTCAGGTAAGATAAGAGTAAGCCTGAATTTATTTTGGGCTTTACAAAATCCCATTAAAATCACAAAATCTGCAAGCAAGTTATATAAATTGCATGTGTATGGTATTCTACTGGAAAGCCCTGATCAAGTAGACTTGCTCCAAGTCTTTGTATTTCTCATTCCACCAAATCTGACATACATGAAATCATAATGAATTCATTGCATGAGTTAAAAAAACCTGTCTGCTGCTGCTTTTGTCAGCACCAAATTCTGAAAAAAAGATCATTCAGTCCTCATATAATATACAAGACAAAAGGACTTGAGGAAAGTCTGTGATCAAAGAACTGATACAGTGGTATAAAGGGGGTGACCCCATGCCCAAATTTGTGTGATTCATTGAAAATCAGACAAAATATAATGGGTTTACAACTATTACATTTATTTATACACTCTTAGGTATATACACACACACATGCTTAAAATAGCCTTTCCTTTTCTCTTCCTTGGTATGTTGTTCAAATCCTGTATTATAATTCCATGATAGTCGTGCTACACACTGCTATGATATTGCCATCTTTATTCGTGATCATACTTTATGTCGTTTATGCTACTTAGAAAGTTTACCCATAATATATTTTATCTGCGCCCTTATTGATATTAGCTTCAGCAACAAATGCAATAAAATGAAAGACAACAGAATAATAGTGTAAAATATCAGTTATCTATTAAATCCAGTGCAAATAAAGTAGGTAAATTTTAAAATTTATTTTATAGGAATACCCTAACCCATGGATTGAGTTGATATTGAGAGCATAACATTTTACATATATCTATTTGTGTCACAGAGATTACTTTCCCATAAAGCTTGTGAAAACGACTGAACTGGACCCAGAGAAGAATTACATCTTTGGTTACCATCCCCATGGCATACTGAGCTGTGGCGCTCTGTGTAACTTTGGGACAGAAGCAACTGGGTTCTCAGAGAAATTTCAAGGATTAACTCCACATCTCATGACACTCAAAGAGAATTTCAAACTGCCGTTTATCAGAGGGCCAATACTGTGGCAAGGTGGTGATCATTTGTCTTTCCTCAATCTTTACAGATATATGTATATAACACTCAAGATGGTCCATGATATTGAGTATAACAATGGCTGATATGTAATATTGAATGGTCACTTCCATCACGGCATCTACTTATCACAATATTACATTTACAATGCATTGAAAACACTGTTAAATCTATCTCAAAACAGATAGATCATATGTCGGGTGGTGATGAGAGATGGGGGGCAGCGGTGAAGCAGGTAGCACATTAGACTTGCTCCAAGTTTTGGTATTTCCTATCCCGCCAAATCTGACATGTGTGAAATTGTTTATGAATCCATTTGATGAGTGGGAAACCCGCTGTCTGTGGACTACCAAATTCTGGTGAAAAAGTCATGCTGTCCACATGTAATACTTAAGAGGGCTTGAAAGTCCATAGTCCATTCGTCTCTCACATTTCAGCTACTGGAGTTGGTTCACGGCCCATCCTGAAATGGCAATGTTGGTAGTTGGTTGTCAGTGTCAGATGGGTTGGGAAGCAGAGTCTTCAGCAACTAGCATGCGTTACTTTCTTCTGAACAACTCTCTGTTATAATGTAGAGCCTATGCAATGTGTTGGAAGCATTTGAAACTCCAACACATTGAGACAATCAATATTTTATTTAAAATATAAACTGTACCTTATCCTAATTTCTTAAAAATATCAGAAGGTTATTTGGATATGTAAACTTGTTTTTTAGATTATGTATTCAAATAACATTGCATGCAACATTTTCACAGCCATTATTTACCTCATTTCCACTGCCAATAACACCGGTTTAAACTGTGTTGTATCCAAGGTGAATGAAACTGTTGTCTTGCTGGTTCTTAAAACACACATCTGTCAGTGGTGCAGTTTGAACAAAGATTGGAGGGAGATTTGGTCTCTAAATACACATATGTCAGTCGTGTAGTTAAGGAACTTGTAGAATAACTCAGTGGTTTGCCTGTGCTGAAATCTCATTTGGTTATCTGCTTTTACACCACTGCAAACAGACAACACTATATATGTATATTCTATTCTATGATTTATCACAACACGGAGCTTCTATAACTCCCACCCATCCATTGTTCAAGTATATTTCATATGTTGCACATAATAGGGGTATGTGACGTCAGCAAAGAAAGCATACAATGGATTCTAACCAAGAAAGGCAAGGGAAATGTTGCTATTATTGTTGTGGGTGGTGCAGAAGAATCCCTGGAAGCCAAACCAGGAACCTACAACCTGACATTACTGAAAAGAAAGGGATTTGTGAAGCAAGCCATCAGAACAGGGTATGTGATGAGGCAAGGTTTTTCTAACAAAAATCTCATGATACATTTACAGCATTGTTCACTCATTATAACCAACATGCATTTTGGCTTGGGATGATCTCTGTTCACGTCATGGCCTTAATTAATTTACAGCATTTATTTTGCTGTTGTTTTGTAATAATGTAACCCTAGCATCTCATTAGTAAGTCGAGCCCATGACTAAGAGCCCAGTCAAATTGGGCTAAATGTTTGACCCGAAACAGGCCAAAAAGTCTCCAATTTGAGCCTTAAGACCAGACTTAAGCCCTTTTCATGAAATTGGTCCTTTGCATACAGGGTTACTCTGGACTGTAGGTAATAAGAATCTTCCTTGTGAATATGTTGCTGTGTTGTGGTTCTTCCTATACAATGGGATCAAAACGTTTAATAGAGTTTGAGCATCATCAAA
Source organism: Sabellastarte sp. h YS-2021 (assembly GCA_964017235.1). Taxonomy (NCBI): domain Eukaryota; kingdom Metazoa; phylum Annelida; class Polychaeta; order Sabellida; family Sabellidae; genus Sabellastarte; species Sabellastarte sp. h YS-2021. The sequence goes on along the minus strand of OZ024928.1, from coordinate 74,385,957 downwards.
GTAATTATTCAGTGATATTCCTTGTATCTGACTGCACCCAGCAAGTGATCAAACATCTTACTAACTTAGGCACACATTTTCAAATTTAAAATATTACCTGCTTTAAAAAATATATATTTGCAATCTGGTATAAAAAATAACTGGAAAATTTGCATGTATTGGAAAAAAACACGCCAATCTTATAAAATGATATCTTGAAATTCAAACACTTGGACACGATTTTGAAAAAGCAAGGAACACACACACACACAACTATTGACTGGTATAGCATTATTATCAGGATTTTTAATGAAACTTTAGAAAGCATAAAACGTACAGGTTTATGCAACATTTAAAGTATGCCTAGGACATAATTACAAAATGGCGAGTAATAATTAAAAGCTTTTTGGATTTTCTTTTCTCATTCCAGTGCATCATTAGTTCCCATCTTTTCTTTTGGTGAAAATGACCTGTTTCAGCAAGCGGATAATCCTACTGGTTCCGGACTCAGGAAGTTTCAGGAGATGTTCAAGGAGATGATGGGTGTTGCTCCGCCTGTGTTCTATGGGCGTGGGATGTTTAATTATACATTTGGTCTTCTTCCATACAGGCTGCCTGTACATACTGTGGGTAAGTCAAAAAAGGTAGTGAATTCTAGACAAAGAACAGTGATTAAACCATTTAGCAGTTAGTAAAACATTGGATAATTAATACCACGTGTACCCAGCCATCTGAAAACATTTTCAAATTCTCCTTGTGAATAAGTGTACTTACAATCACTGGACTAACGAGCCTCCTTTACGACATTAATAAATGTTATTTGTAGTCATCATGGTAAGTCTAGGGGCCATGGTGGCAGAGTGGTAACACTCTCGCCTCCCACCTCTTCGGCCGGGGATCGATCCCCGTCATGGCCGTAAGTGGGAAAGCTGGTAGTTGCTTGCCGTTGGTCGGCAGTTTACAGTACACAACCCTAGCGAACTCTATGTACTGGTTTCCTCTGCCCTTCCAACTACCCGTCGTGATATGACCTGTACAGTGTTGAAAGCGACGTTAAACCCCAAATAAATAAACAAATCATGGTAAGTCTGGTTAACTGGATGACCTGGTCCTAGCCAGTTATTTTGATCACCTGATGTTGCCCTGAGCAACAGATGATGCTGTGATAATGAGTTGATCTCGTGACCATCCCTTAGTCTGTCATAATCACCAGATGATCTCATTCTCACTACTTAATTGTTAAGTCATGATTACCAGATGAACTAGTGATCACTACATTATCTGGTGCTCACCAAATGGTGTGGTGATCAAGAAAAAAATTATTGGAGATTACTACATCATTTGGTGCTAATGAGGGCGCATGACAAATTATGTGTTGCTGCTTCATTGCTACAGACAGAACTACTTTCACAATAGATTAGATAAACAAACTCTAGCCAACCAGTTTTGATACACAACACACAGTCTTTGTGAAAAGATAAAGACATAATATATTCCAAGAGTTGTCTTTGTTGTTTCCAGTAGAGCAAGTTAATAATACCCTTAAGGATGCTTTATGAATTATTATACATTTGAATTGTCAGTCTGTCTGTTTTTATTATTATATGATTTAATTACTGTTGAATTGGTGTGAATAATTTAGAAAAAGTAAGATATTTAGTAGAACTATCCACAATGCTTAACTATACAGTTTCAGTTTTATTTTAATTCCAGTTGGCAAGCCAATAGATGTTGAGAAGTGCACTGAACCAACTCAAGAAATGGTGGACAAATATCACAACATATACATGAAGGACCTGAAAAATCTGTTTGATGAATACAAATTAAAATATGGCATAAGTGAAAGCAAACAACTCAAATTTGTATAAACAATGCATGATCAAATAAAATTTGCCACTTTGAAATAATTCTCTGTTTTTAACCTCAACAGGGGGCTGTTTGGTAATTAAGCATCCCACAAGGGACGCCTGTTTGTATTTAGGGGAGAGGGGAGAGAGAGTGGGTCTGCTGGCTCCCGCATTTTCTATTGCTTATAGCTCATCAGCAACTACTGGTTAGATTTTGTTCAAATTTAGCACATGTATGTAGTAGCCCTGGGAAAAGTTTCTGAACATGGTGTCATTACATTTCAACCAATCAGAGAAATCACATGACCAAAAACATGTTTTTCAAAGGAGTGTGCTTGTCTGGATGATAACTTAAAAAGCACTTCACCTATTCACATGAAATTTGGCAAGTAGGTTTGTTATATGGATGTCTGGAAATCATTAACTTTTGGAAATTAACGATTAACTAAACACCACGATTTTTCTTAACACTGAAAATGAAAAATCTTTAATATCTCAGAAATGATGCGAGATAGTGATTTCCGCAAAACTTTTGGCCCACAGGGTGTACACAGAGTGATCTGCACTTTTTTTACCAAAAATCGTTTTTCCGCCATTTTTGGGCGGCCACTTTGAATTTCTGAATAAAACACTAAAACGAATTTATCTCAGAAACAGTGCGACATACAGCTGTTTTGGTGACATATTTTACCCCTAGGGTATCCGCAGAGTCATCTGCACACTTTTCCCAAAAATTGTTTTCCTGCCATTTTTGGCGGCCATCTTGAATTTGTGTGTAAAATGAAAAAAACACCACATTTTTCTCAGAAATGTTGTGAGATAATGCAATTTGACCCACCAGGTCTTTTTCTCTTGCGAAGCAATTCTCCAGTTAAATTTACAGTCTATATCCTGAATATCAAACTGTGATTACATAGCACAAAAGTGACATAACCTGTTATTAAAAGTTCATCACTGAAATCTAAAATCCAGACTAAAGTTTAGTCACATAATACAGATAGTTATTGCAACAGATAATAGATCAATAACCAGTAATGTCCACCACCTACACGGGAACTGAAAGAGTAAAATTATCTGAGTGATGCACATGTTTGAATTTTATGAGTTACATTTTTTTAGTTGTTTTATGTTGGTTTCAACAGCCAGGGTCATATTGCGACGGGCAGTTTATGGGTGGAGCAACCAGTGCATATTAGTTGGTCAAGATTCTGCACCAAAAAGCACTGAGCATCAGCAAGTAACTACCAACTTTCCAGCTTGTGGCACCCTGGCCCTAAGAGGTTAGAACCGGTGACCTCACAGGTTGAAGACGAGCACACTAACTGCTACACCACCGAGCCTTCTTTGAATTTTATCAAGATAGAAGACAAATCTTTGTTTTGTCTTCTCAAGTAATCAAGTTTTAATATGTACACAAGTGGGATGCTTTACTTTTATTATCCACCACATTTTCGGTCAGTAATAAGTAAATGAAGTCAATTTACCAAAAGAATGTAGATCTGAAATGTATCCGTAACTACAGACACTACTGAATATTAGAACTTACAGACACTACTGTAATCTCTCTCGAGATTTTTTTCCAATCGCGCATGAGGATGGCTCTACTGAATGAAAAAAAAAATCAAAACATCATTTCTGCACAGATTTTAATGCAGCAAATATGAGTAGAAGCTCTATAAAGTAGATTCTGCCTTTCTAATGATGTGCATAACACGTTTGTAGCCTATATAATTAATGAAATATTAACGAGACTTTTTTATGCATTTGTAATGTTAATTATCTACGGAGCCCCTAATAGGACATGCTAAAATAAAAATTACACCATGTATTAAGTCGTGCGCACGAGATGATCTCGTGATAACGAGAAAATAAGTGGTGATAATGAGATGATCTCATTATAATGAGATAAATAGGACATGGTAAAATAAAAATTACACTATGTATTAAGTCGTGCGCACAAGATGATCTCGTGATAACGAGAAAATAAGTCGTGATAATGAGATGATCTCATTATAATGAGATAATAAGTCGTGATAACAAGATCATCTCATGATATCAAGATGATTTGGTGATAATGAGATCATCTTGTGACATCAAGATCATCTTGTGATATCAAGAAAATAAGTAGTGCGCACGAGATGATCTCATTATCACAAGAAAATAACTTGTGATAATGAGATCATCTTGTGCACACCACTTATTTTCTTGATATGACAAGATGATCTTGTGCTCACTAGATAAAGTGGTGAGCTCCAGATGAAGTGGTGATAATGACTTAATAAGTGGTGAGCACTAGTTGATGTGGTGCTCACTACTTATTTTCTTGTTATCACAAGATGAAGTAGTGATCACCACATCATTTAGTTATAACCAGATCATCTCATGCTCACCACATCATCTGGTGATAACAAGAAAATAAGTAGTGAGCACCACATCATCTGGTGATCACTAGATGAAGTGGTGAGCACAAGATGAACTAGTGATAATAGAATGATCTGGTTAGCACCAGATTATGTAGTGCTCACTACTTCATCTGGTGATAACAACATAATAAGTAGTGATCACCACATAAACTAGTGCTCACTACTTATTATGTTGTGATAACTACTTCATCTGGTGATCACCACTTTATCTAGTGAGCACAAGATCATCTGGTGAGCACGAGATGATCTTGTGATATCAAGAAAACAAGTGGTGCTAACGAGATCATCTCATTATCACGACTTATTTTCTCGTTATCACGAGATTATCTTGTGCGCACGACTTAATACATGGTGCAATATTTATTTTACCATGTCCTATTAGGGGCTCCGTAATTATCCATGTTGAGGGGTACTTGGAATGCAAGAAAATATATATTGGTCTTTTTTGTCCTGATATTTGGGTCAAGTACCTTGTGTTATGGGTAATGATACAGATAAAAATATAAAATATACGGGAGAGTATGAGGCAAAGCATAAAAAAACTTTTTCAGTTAAGTCAGAAAGTCTCTTCAATATTTTGGAGATATTAAGTCAATTTTTCAAGATAATTATCTTTTTGAGATACTAAGTAAAATAATTCTTGGACAAACCATTTTGTTAAAATCAACAATGAAAGTCATATTTATGTAGTTCTGTTTTTGGAATGATATACCTCATATATAAAGTTCTGGATGAGGACATTATGACACATATACATGACGTTCACAGTTAAATATTGTATACTAAACAGTCACATCCGCCCCGTAAGGGAACTGGGCCAGTCAATGGGAACTGGGCCAGTCAATGACAGTATGATACTAAAGCTTTTGTATTTTTATCTCCATTATAAAACGTCCGTTCGTCACGTTTTTACATAAACCTTAATTTCTCATTCATTTATAAAGATATCTTCACCAAATTTGCAGGGAATGTTTATGGCTATAAAAACATGTCTGTGGAAAATTTTGGTATCATTTTGAAAAACAGAAAAAAAATGGATAAAACAAAATGGCCGCCATAGCCAATTGTTTGAAAATCATAAAGATGCTCAAATCTTGAAATATTGCAGCTAGCTTCATCAAATTTGCACAAAAGCTATATGGCTAGTTTGTACATATGAAACATTATGGACATAGCTGGTTGATCCCCTGTCCCTCATCCCGCTGTATCAGTCACCAATCCTGAAGTGGGTGAGTAGAATATACACAAATGTGACTTTATCAAAATTTTCTCAAGATAACAGTTTTTCTGGCGGTTCAAAATTCGGTTCTGGTCCCTTTAAACCACTGGAGGAACATCCATCCTACAGATGTATTCAAAATTTACAACCAATTTAAGTGGTCAGTAAAATATCCAGGAAATAGCACACCCCATCATCAGGCGAATCCAGAAACAAATACTTTATACTGGTCTATATGGCCTGATAATCACCCGCAAAGAACAAATCAATGGTCACCATCAAGGTTCCTAAATGTTAAACATAGTTAAAATCTCGCAGGACAGGCTCGTTTCAACCCTGCCTCACCCCTCTCACTAAAACTTGTTAGCCCACAGAGACTAACCTCCAACTGGGGAGTTCCAAACCAAATCCAAGCATGTTGTTAGTGAGACAGCATCATCAGATGTCCATCCAGGGGGGGTTTGAACCCTGGAACAAGCATGGGAGGGCACCCCCACAGCTTTCATATCATTATTCATTTATTGGATGTAGCCCAGTGTGACAAGGTACCTTTCTTTCACTTTCATGCAATGAGGTTTTGGGGAGATACAAGCAAACTGTAAAAGCAAGGAAAACGGTATAATTCCCTCAGTTTAAGTTTATTAGCATAAGCAAGTTAAGTTTATTAATGTATACTTAAATGAAATGCAATGCACAGATTAAAACTGCATCTGTACAGTTATTTGCCAGAGATAAAATAAAACATATATACGTCACAATGGTTATTTTACATCCGCTATCCACAAATTTAAACAACTAGAAATATATGTCAGTATTTACCTTAAGAACAAGGTCCCGTGACATCATGTGGAATACTCAGATGATGTGCATGTCTTGAAATGACAAAATGTTGAAGGTGAGAAATAGCACTATTCAACATTTTGTTTAAAATTTGAACCACAATATACACACTCAAGTCATTGCCTTTTTGTGTCTGACCAGTAACTTATTTTGGAGGTTGGCAGGACCAGATTCAAATGATATTAATGGACCCTGTTAATGAGGTTTTTTACACAAAACAAATACAATTACTTTAATTTAGTCTGCCAATTGTAATCGTAGAGAGCTGCTGAGGCAGATATAGTTAATTTAGATGTGACAAGTATTCTCTGCTGGTTATTTGTGTAAATTTCATATCATAACAAATACACTGAGATAATAAAAATATTCGCAGTGTTAAAATACTAGTATATAAAGGCCACACTGCATCTTTGCAGTTCATTTTATTTTCATCTTAGGGATAAACTTTTAACTGTAACAAAGTTTTGTAATTGCTGGCTTTATGACTGCATAGTGTCTGTATCTTTACAAATATGAATAATGCAAGTGTTTTCCCACATTGTGGCAAAAGAATTTAAGTTTTATGGGTCTAAAGAACTATAAAAATATCAACCAAAATTCGAACAGAGTGACGATATCTCAACAGAAGATTAGTCTCGGCAGTCCCGTATTACTGCACAATACTTATCAGGGCTTGTAATGACATAAAGAAGTGTAGTTTAAATAGCCTAGTTGTCAAAAGAATATTTGCACCATGTCAATGGATGAAATTATCTGCATAAAAATATTACTTTCACCACTATACCATTCTATTGTAGAATGATACATGCAAGACATTAAGATGGATTTATTTTTTTGTCTGAAAGTTTGAGTGTAGATTTCCATAATAATACAATCTCCAACACATAATTTTCAAGAACATTTATCCTTACAGCAGAGCACTATTTACAAATGCCATAAGAAATGAATAATTTGAGATCTATTTTTATTCAGTGTTTTATCCAAAATACAAAGTGGCGTCACATAAATGTATTAATCTGTTTCTTGTTCTAATTTTGGTGATTTTTTTTTTACTTTGAACCTGAATAACCTGAATTTCTTATAATCTTTTTAAAATTTACTACCTCAAATAATAGGTGTGTTTTGTAATAGTCGTTGTAATAGATAATAACATTCTCCAAATATTTATATAATGTTAAGAATATTAGTCTCTAATCGTTGAAAACTAAAGGATCAGTTAAAGGTTTATTCTTGTAATTGCATCTGTTTATCTGTTCATCTGTTTACTGCCCATATAATTCAAAAACTATACATAGGATGAAATCATATTTTTACACAAGGTGAGTTGTGACTGGGTCCTGCTGGACAATTGTCTACATCCATATCGAGGCTCCAGAATTTTTAGAAATTTTTCAACAATTTCTGCTCTGTAACTCCAAACACTATTAATCATACCAGGATATTATTGTCACACAAAGTGGGGTGTTCCTCAAAGATGATCTGAATCAGCATTGGGACTCTAGCTTGGGATTTTTTTGCCAATATTTGGCTTTGGGAGCCCCAGGGAAATGTTCGTGCTCTCCAAGGGACTACTTGTTACGCTCGTCCCTCAAGGGGGGGGGGGGGGGGGGGGGGGGGTAATCGAGTCTGTTTGTCTATCTGTGCGTGTATAACTCAAAAAGCTTATAACAGATCTGGTCCATGTTTCCACACAGTGGAGTGTAGCTGGCGCTCAGTTCTCAGAGATGGTCTGAGTCTGGATAGTTAATCTACAATGTTTCTGTGATTTTTGGGGTGAGCAATATCTGAAACCGTAACTGCAAAAGTAAACATCAGATCTACGTTATATTTTCACATAAGATGGGGTTTGCCCCTGGCTTGGTCCTCCTAAAATTTGATCCACATCCTGACTGATGATCCTGATCTGGAAATGAACTGAAAATTTAGAATTTGGGGGTCACCCCTACCCACAGACGAGGGTTTTTTGATTCTCAGACACTCCTTAAAACTGCATTGTGCTCAACATTTCATCCAAGATCACACACAAATCAGGCCCACTCAACTGTGCATTGACCACCACAGATCGAGCACTGGGAAGCATGTATTTAGACTGTGATGGAACTGTGTCAGCATTACTTTAATAGATTAGAATGTAGGTTGCAATTAGATGAAATGCTGGATATAAAATGGATTTATGTGGGTTAATAAATGCAGATAAAACACATGAGTATTTCTGGTGCAGTAAAAACTACAATCAAATATATACACACGTGTATATGCTGGCACTTAAATTGCAAAAATTACATTCTCTCAATTGTGTGTAATCCACCACCGTTTGTAAAATTGTACCACGAGTATTATTTGATAAGTATTTTCATGGAAATATCTCTGATGGTGGTCAATGTGGATCTAAATTTCACCAGTTGCATGAAACTTATAACATAGTGTTCATAATCATGGTTAATATGCGGGGTATTCTCTCAATGCATTAATGGTGTATTTAGGGATACGTTTGGGATTATAGATCTCCAAACTGGTTTGCCAATTTAAGGTATCTTTGTTTTGTGGCCAAATAAAATAGGGATAAGCCAACAGCATCATCTTTGGAACCATGGCAGCGAATGCTTTTGAATGTCTACAAATATTCTTCATAGTTTATTTATGTCTTGGAACCATATTTGGAAAATCAATTCTTGGAAATGATAGTGAAGACAATAAAATCAACTGGTTGAAAGGGAAAGCCGACAGACTGAGTAAAAAAGAAAAATTACTTGATTTATTACAGAAACGACGGAAAGGAGAAGGTACGTTAATTTACAACTGTTTACATTATAATATGTTGAGCATCCTCAACTGGCTGGGAAACATATAATTTTAGTGGGGGTTTAAGTTTATTAGGTTTCTCTGTGGTAATGACATTTGACTGCTATGTCCATGGACTAAGAAGAACTTCTTAAATCATCCAGGGTGTCATTGCCTGAAAGTATAGAACAGACTATATACCAGCACATTATTTAGGCCACATCATGGTGACCATTTTCAGTTTGTGAGGAATGTAATAAAATTATATTATTTAGTGAATGCTTTGCCTTCAGCTGCCAAGTTTTACACATAAGACCAGCATAAGACATTCAATGCCACAACATTAGAGACAGATTTAAAGTGCTGCCACTGAATAATATTCGGACGAACGCGAGTTTTTTTGTTTTTTTTTTATGGTAAAGCATTTGATGGTTAAAGTTTTCGTTCTAGAGCAAAAATCATGTTAAATTTAAGTTTTGGCATAATAAGAGGTCTGCTTTTTTACAAATAAACACAACTGGCTGTTGAGGTATTGCATATAATCTGTGTGACAATGAAATTTTCTATAAATCCTTCTATTCACATAAATATTACTGCATTAATATGAGCAGTAATTATGTGGTACTTACAATGTATATGTTAGGGGATTTACGTTAGACTAGCATGTGACAAAGTGAGTGATTTTCAGCGCTCTTTGACTGGTCGCCTTTAGGCTTAAAACACGGACTCATCTGCTCTTTGAGAATCTGACAAAACACGTTTAAATTGAAAGGAAAAATACTTTAGCATCTCATTTGACAGACATGATGACTGATTTAAAATGTTCCCTGACCTCTTGACATGGTTAAGAGTATGACAAACTGACGAGCACATGTAGTAATTGTAACTGAGCCACAGTTGATAATGTTCATAAATTATCTGAGTTTTTTCAGGCAGAGTAAGCTGGAAGGAGTGCAACATTGATGATGACCTAAAACAAGACTGTGGCTACTATGGGATGTCAGAGGAAGAATGTTACAAGAGAGAATGCTGTTGGGGAGAAACCAGAACTCCAGGGGTATCCTGGTGTTATCACTCTAAACGTAAGTGTGTCCAAACAAGTCTGTGTATTTAGGTGAACTGTTTCCAGTTTTACCACGTCAGCAGTCACAGTAAGGTTGATCTGTCAACCTTCTTCTTTGTTTATATTTGTCTTCATATTTTTTTTCAGTAAAACCCCATACAAATTGGGAAACACCTACTGCTTGAAGTGAGATGCTGGGATCAATTTATGGGCTTGTATCAGTAAAAATCACATAGTGTTGCAATCTTATATCTTGTATTATATTGCAAATATATTATTCGGCCTTAAATTTCTTACCAATATGGAAGTTCGTACTCTACCTTTTTTGAGGGGGACCATAAAATATAGGTAAATTGCTAGCAGCTTGTAGAAGCGAATACAATGTATGGTTAGTCATGATTTACGTTCTGTAACCAAATGAAAATTGACAGGTGAATTTCGTACCTATGTATCATCTCAATTGATTTACCTGTTTGTGTATTGCGAGATACAAACAGCAATATGCTTTAAAGATACATTCTCGTCTTAACTGAGGATGTTACTGATTACAATTTACCCAAGCTGTTACCCTATTGACTAAAACAAGGTGTAGAACTGGCACCAAGTAATACCCCAGTAAACATTTTTGGCTTTTGCAAACGTTTGAAAGGAAACGTTTGGCAAAGGTTAAAAAAATGATAGGTATGAAAACCATTTGTATAAATGAACATAATAATGTCTGAATAATAATGGGGTCAGAGGTCAAATTCAATATCTTTGTATGGTTGCTCAGTATTGAAAATATTATTTCTAGGTCTAAAATTGTAAGATAGTGGCTTAGAAATTGTGCCCCCATTCAATTCTTACTTTTAGGGATTGCATGTGGGGCAATTTTTGACAAAGTCCTCTAAAATCCCCTATTATTGCTCACCACCATCTTTGTTTGGACATGTTTGAAGGTGAAGGTTTAAAAATATGGGTTTAAAAACGTTTTGGAAGAATGTTTTTAAAACATTTAACAAGCAATGTTGTTTAAACATTTTATGTGTACTGTTTATCAAACATTTCCTGATGAATATTTGAAAAACATTTCCAGAAAAACCTTAATTTCTTCAGCTATTTTCTAAATCTTTTAAAACATTTCCAGTCAAACCTAGCTTCTTGGGTTATTTTATAAACGTTTAATAAACGTTTTCAGTAAAAACGTTTGTATAGAGAATGTTTATAAAACATTACAGCATAAACGTTTACTTAGAAACGTTTAGAAAACCAAAGATAGGGTTTAATTAGGTTTTAAAAACGTTATGTAAACGTTTAAACCATTTAAAAACATTTCTAATGTTTACTGGGACATGAGAGTGACTAATTATATATATTGGTTAATGCCACTGGGGAATACTGTATTTGCTGCCCAAATATAATATAATTCTTTCCTTCTACATATTTGAGTCATATCTTTGTCAGGTGAGTTAGTGCCCAGCCAGTGGATTACACTGAACTGCATCCCAGATAGCATTCCGCCGTCGGACCGACATTAGCCCAATGTCAGCAAATCCGTCTGTCCGACGTTGGCTGCCGACGTTGGGCCAATGGCTTTTTGACCGTTGGGCCAATGTTGGCCCAACGTCGGCAAGCCACCAGTAAAAATTATGTTCTATGTATAGCATCAGCCAATCAGATAATGGCTTAAAAACTTTTTTAGTGTGAATTTATAATGAGAATATTATTTTTATGTGTAAAATTGTGAAATGGTCAGATAAAATTTGTGAGCTAACTGAAATATGATTTTTAGACATACCATAATAAATAATTTTTTTTCTAAGTTTCTCCAAATCCCCTATTATTGCTCACCGCCATCTTGAATAAAAATCCAACGTTGGCCCAACGTCGGCAAAATATAGAGACATCTAACCCGAGTAGTGGTTAGGAAGCCAACGTGGGCCCAATGTTGGCCCAATGTGGGCAAAATCTGCCGACCATGCGACCAACAGCCAACGTCGGTCCGACGGCGGAATGCTATCTGGGATGTGTTTAACACTGTGGTCTAACTGACAGAAGTGCCTGGACATTGGTCTTTCTAGGATTGGGTTTCACTTGAGTTCAGTTTCAGTTTCATCATACTCTTCATGTCATATATCGGCAGTCAGTTTGCAAAATCTAGCATTCTTGTTTGTTCGCCTTGCAGTTTGAACCAATATTCATACGTCAGTAACTGCCACTTTCCATCTTAATGTATTGGCAAATATTTTAACCAGTGATACCAATGGGTGCTAATGAGTGCTATTATTATTATTAATACATGCATTTATATTGAGTACAATATTTCCTTTACCACAGGACTAAAAGTGCTATTTCATCCATCCAGACTGCATAGGTACAACCCAAACTCTAGTAGCCAAATAATTTCAGTGCAAAGGCTCAGAGATGACCATTTATCAATTCTCCTGATGTTCTTTAGCCTGTTAGTGGGGACAGAACCCAATGAATTCATGTCTATCATTTTGAGTTTTCAATCTGAGCCTCTGTGCATTTCCACCAATCCCACCCTAAATAAATGTGATTGTAGTTATATGTTTTCCCATTATTGTATTCCAGCAACAGTCACTCAGCAGTGTGCAATGCATTCTAAAGAAAGGATGGACTGTGGCACTTATGGAATCAGGAAACATCAATGTCTGGCCATGGGATGCTGTTGGCAACCAATCAATGAAAATGGTATTCCTTGGTGTTTCCATGAAAAAAGTGAGTGTTGTTGAAAGTTAATATTTGAAAATAGTTAAAATATATATACATGTGGCATTTTATGTTGCATGCAGTCTTTTTAAGAGCATCAGTGTTTTAAGCAGTTTTTATTTCATATTATCACCCATTTTTTTTCTTTTCATAATTAATAAATAATGTATAGTATTCATTTTGTTATAGTTACTGAGTTAGCATATATTACATTCACCAAAAGGTGACAAGCTACGTTTTCATTACACTACAAATGGTGGAGTATCTACTGTAGTTTCTACATGAAGTGATGCTATTTACAACTATCCAAGAATCTTGGATATAAAAGTCCTTTTTAAAATGAGTATATGGTGATACATACACAACCTCAAAGCATATGGGAATTAATCTACAATTCTTGTATATTTGGCAGCAGTTTTGAAACCCTGAACATCAGAAAGTGCAGTGTTTCTGTTGGTAAGGCTACTCACTGTAGCTATATATCTTACTATATGTATATTTAGGCTTTGTGTCTTGATCAATCTAACCTTATTTTGAAACACTCTCCTCTGTATACATATTTTAGAAGAGCCAGCCCAGCCTGGGGAATGTGGAAACCCTGCCATTAGTCCCAGTGTGGGTGGCAGGATTGTGGGTGGCAACAGGGCAAGACCTCACAGTTGGCCTTGGCAGGTAGGGTGACATCTACTGCAGAAAACATACCCTCATCAGAGCCTTGATTCTTATAATAGCAAGTCTCCTCATTTATGGGTGTCTGACTGGCAGTTAGAGTGTGATAGATATGAAGTCTGAGTGGTTCTAAACTACCAATCAGACTTTAATGCTGTATTAATTGCAGTGATGGATTATAACTATTCAAATATAACAAATTTGCAAATATATTTAACTTTATATATTTAACTATTAAACACTTTGGTTTATTAGGTGGACCGTTTTTTTCTAGATTTGTAATCTGGCCATTTTCGCTGCTCGACCAATGGAACTCGCAGACACATGTGTGTTCTAGAATTTGATTTATTTAAATAAACTGTTGCTTTAAACAAATAGAATAGATTATATGACAACAGGTGGTTTAAAGGTTAGAGGATAACAGCACATACTAGTTTGGAGGATTTTGCAATTTTAATATCACGCAAACAGGTACCATCAATGTCACAATCCCTCCGCTCCCCATTCTTGTTTTTAGTTTTTTGGCAGAGTATTTCATGTTGGTATGGGGGCTTGTTCCCCGAGTGTTGGACAATTTGAAACCAGACTGTCATTACACTGAATGTTTCAATAAAGAAAACTTATTCCCAAATTCATGTCTTTTTATTGGATTAAGAGTATTAATTCGCAATGAATGGATAAGGTGTTTTGTTTGATCAATAGATAGAAGGATAAAAAGTTTGGATCTGTAGAAACAATCTGTCACATCTACTTCACATGAATTCCCTCACATATTTGTGATTTTTGTGACTACATAAGACCCCTTGATCTTGATGTAAAAATGGCACAAATTTATGTCTTACTTTTAAATAGTGCCTTAAACTGGTGAGTTTTAAACAATGTGGCAAATTTCACAAATTTTTTAATGGAATCAGTTATGAGGTCCTAACATCAGAACAATTTAATGATATAGGTTAAAATTAGCCACAACTAGAATCAAATCTTGTGGATATTGGGCATTCGAGTTATACATTGTCTACAGTAACTGTTTTTAGGTGAGTCTTCAGTCAGGATCTGGTCATTTCTGTGGTGGGAGTATCATAAGCCCAGAATGGATTGTGTCTGCTGCTCATTGTGAACCAGGGTAAGTTTAATTTAGTGCTTTTATATTCACTTCCTAATTTAAAATAGAGATTTTATTAAGTAACAATTTAAAGTTGCAATGATGGCTGTTTTTGTCAAAATAGTGTTTAACATTGAGCAAATTTTGTTCAGCTTTCACTTCTCAGGTTGACTGGTATAGCAAATTGTTCATGGTAATTACATTATATTAAAAATTGTTAAAGTCTCCAACTTAAAAAGGCTTATTAAGTTTCAACAATGTTTATATTGTGTACTGTGGTGTCGACCTGGCTATGTCTCTGGAATTTTGATTATTGAATTGGACTTGGTGTCGCGCCTTAGAGTCTGCCTTGGCATAAGGCGTGACACCAAGCCCTATAAAAGTATAGAATAGAATAAAATGTATACAGTTGTTAAATAGTAAATATATTATCCATATTATTATGTATACAGTTGTTAAATAGTGAAAATATTATCCATTTTATCAAAAAAGTTATTACACAGTAAATTGACCTCATTCAAATCTTTCAGAACTGGTATGAATCTTTCAGTCATTGTATGGTATGTTAAAGAGATTATAAATCTGCAGTTGCAAGATGTTAAAGATGCTCTGATGACAATAGCGATGAGACTGAGATATATATAGCCACTATGCTATAAATATATATTTCAGAGGATGGAGAATATTATGTCTCTCACATACAAGACTCTTTTATTTTGAGGTTTCAGATTTCATTTCGTCTTCTCTCTTCTTCAGCTTTATTTGGCATGGTGGTGAGCAGTATATTGTTGCTGGTCTGCATGATTTGCGAGAAAAAACAGCAGTATATCAGAAAATAGAAGTGGAAGAAGTTATATCCCATGAGAAGTATGACGAGTGGACATATGACCAGGATATCATGTTGATGAAACTGAAGAGTCCCATAGAGTTCTCAGATGAGGTGTCACCAATATGCTTACCAATGGCTGGCGAGGAGTTTGAGCCTGGGCTCAAATGTTACACCACTGGCTGGGGAGATTTAGAAGGTAATGGTAATTTTAACTATTGTCAAGCCTTAAATACAGAGTGGTTAATAAATCCGATGTTCGATCACTTGACCCCCACCCTTTAGGATTGTGGGTCAAGGTCATGAAAACACACTTGGGATGCACTCACAATATGTCCTGGTATGAGTCTATGTGTTCAAAGGGTTGCAAGATCCAAATTTTAAAAATAATCGAGAATCCTTTTATATAATAAGAATAGGATTTTTCATGGTTTTGTATCATATGTCAAAGTGAACAGGAATAGGATTCTTCCATGGTTTTGCACCATGTGTCAAATTGAACAAGGCATTTCTTTGGAACAAAGTAATATTTGATCAAATCGTAATTAGTTCAGCTTTTGGAAAATTTCATATGTATGCAAAATTTGAAAATGTGCCAAGATATTATTAGACACCCATCATTACACATCTCATTATTATTTCTTTTATTTTTGTCTCTGGAGCAAATGATTAATATACCATTTCATAAGGAGGTCGAGCTGCTGCACATATATTAGACCATAAAATGATCAAACTGATGGTTATCCAGTACTGCAACGCTTGAGTATGTTTTTAGTTTTATTTTTTTTTCAGTGGGAGGACTTGGTCCATGTATGTTATAATTTATAATGTGTGATGATAGAACTGATACACAAGCACTATACCACTGATACACATTTCTTATTTTATGAATTTCAGAGGGAGGACCCAGTCCAGATATATTGCAGCAGGTGATGATTCCTCTTATAGAGACCAAACACTGTAACAGTGAGGAGTGGTATGACGGTCAGATCACTGACAACATGGTCTGTGCTGGATATGCAGAGGGAGGCAAAGATTCCTGTCAGGTAAATCCACCCACCTGTTTTAATTATTGTGTTCAGGACCGTTTGTCAGTTTGTTTGTTGTTAATAGGATTACGAGAATACTACTGGTTGGATCTTCCTGATAAAAAAACAAAAGATGGGTCTTGGTCCAACTTAGATCCCATTAAATTTTGAAAGTGATCTAGATCACCATCTGGTTACAAAAAAAAAGTCTGGATTTTCACATTTTCTTATTATTATCTGCCTTGGTGACAATGGAAGTCATATTTGAAAAAAAAAGTACTTCTATATTACACCTTGTGATGTTTTTACTGCATCGTTACAGAGATGACCTTCAGCCAGTGTTTTCACTTCTTATTACTTCATTGCAAGGTGACAGTGGGATCCTACTGCCAATGTTTTCACTTTTGATCATTTTCATTGCTGGGGTCGTTCTGTCACTGCTGTCACTTTTAATCATATTTTTGCAGGGTGACATTTTGGGTTGTTTCTGCCAATATTTTCATTCTGACCATTTTCATTCCAGGGTGACAGTGGAGGTCCGATGGTCTGCCTGCATGATGATGTTTGGAAGCTGGTGGGTGTTGTGAGTTGGGGTGATGGCTGTGCTGATGAGAGAAAACCTGGTGTCTACACAAAGACCAGTAACTACATCAGCTGGATCAATGACAAGATGGAAGAATTCTCCAAAAAACGAGAGAAATTTGTTGCTTGATATAGGGATCATATTTAGAGGTCACTTAGTAATTAGGTTTAAAAAATTAGGTTAGGCACACTTGTCATTAAAACCTTGAATATCATATAAAAATAAAGACTTTTAACTGAAAGTTAAGGTTAACTGTAAATGACTTACATAACAGAAGTCTATTGCTACCCACCCAATAATGAATTATAAGACACAGGTGTTAATTAATGCAGTACAATTTACCATTCTCCTAACACCAAGATTAAATAATAAGTAAAGATCATTATTGTTGCTGACTTTAATTAGAATTTAAATGTGCCTCGATATCGTAAGCTGGATATCATGAATTATTTAAAGATTAAACTTTATATAGTTCACCAAACTTAATATCTGGTACATTGTATTTTATTGTCATGTGTATTTGTGTTTGAGTAAATCTGTGTTTTATGCATTCAGAAGTAATAAAGCATTTAAAAGTTAACTTCATAAAATATCTGATATTTACCTAATTCAAGGTTATGTAATTGGTGATGTGCATTTGTTTGCAAAATAACTTGAAAACTTATAGATGGAGGATTTTGATGAAAGTTTCAGTAAATGTCAACAAATGGGACAAGGATCAGATGATTATATTTTGGTGAAGATTTGGATCATCGATCGTCTGGATCCCGGGAATTTTTTTTAATGGATTTTTTTTTCATTGTACTCCTAAGTAATATTGGAGGTGTTGGGCCTTGGGGGAGGTCTACACTCTCTGAGTGCTCTTGTTCATCATTTACTGGTATGTAACTTTGGCCTGATTTTATCACTGTCACATGTGAATGCCTTTCATTAAAAGGGCAAATGATACAGATACTTAACTTACACTTACTACTAAATACAAATATCATTATAAATATATGACTTCATCATTGGTGATAAACATGCCACTTACACCAAAATTACCTGTGTCATTAGGTCAGCAAGGCCAGTGTGGCTAAACTTCAGAAGGTTTAAAATGCTCTCTGGCATATTGTTTTCAGACTGGACAGCATGAGTCATGTCACACCCCATCTATAGAAAAACCCCTTTGGATTTAGATTTCATATCCTATCCTCTTCAAATATCACCTCCTCATTTTTAAGGCCATACATTTCTCCCAACTTCCATATTTGTGATCTTTGTGATCTGACTTTTGGAAACAGACTGTCAGTTTCCCCCAGTCCATCCCAGAAAGGCCACAGGTAGGCGTGGTTGTACCACAGCTGCACCAGAAGAATGGAACAGGTTCCCACTGATGTCAGACCCCAACAGACCATTTCAAGCTGGAAAAACCAACTCCAAACTTAACTCTTTAGACTAGCATACCCAACACCATAGGAAGTCGCTCTTTTCTGGGGATGCTTACTGGGATATGACTGCTTGGTTTCAGGACTGTCCCGTTTTGGATTCCAGCACATTGAAAGAGCCTCATTAATTTTACACTATACAAATGTTTCTATTATTATTGTTATTATTTATACATTATAACATTATTACTCCCGTATATCCCATTGATTATATTTTGACTGGACAGCAAAGTTCAAAGTTGGGGTTTTATGTGCTGTTCAACAGCCAGGCCCACAGCATTTGTCACTTGTAAGAGTCTAACCCACACAGAGGTGACAGCCTGTGATTAGAAGCCGAACTTGCTAACCACTAGGCCACTGAGGACCTCTTTGACTGGTCAACAATACCAAAGAATAAATGAAACAGTGTGACGAAATGGGGGTGGGGGTGGGGGAGGTATATTCATCACAAGTAAAATAAATTTCGAATTGAGGAAACCTTGTTTTACTTTACAATTTGGGATGTTCTCTATCAACATCTGTGACAGTGTTAGTACAGTCATTTTTATTTTTATTCCACAGAATTTCAGTTACTCTCGAGTTTATTGTGGCCTAATTCTAATAGTGTGCCGAGTAGTAAATGTCTATAATATTGAGAATTCACAATCCTTAAACAAAAAATTATGACAGAAATCAAACTGACAAAACTGATGGTTTGTTGGGAAAGAGTTAGCTCAATGGCGTGGAGAAGGGACGAGATGGGAGCCTTGTGTGTTGCACTGTACATTAGCATTCCTGCCCAAACTAGAGACTCTTTAGACAGGGTAGAATCTATCTTCATGCATGGACTTGTTAACGCAAAACAATTCCTCACAGAAGCCACAAAGAATTGTGAGAGTAAACAAAGAAATTACTTTTGAAGGGTTACCTCAAAATTCAGAAAAGCAACCAAAAATAACCAAAAGATCAGTTTAATATGTAAAAATGTTCTTGTTTGCATATGAATACATGTAAAGTGGTGCATCAGTGAACAACGGGTAAAATCTTATTAGACTGGTCAATATATAATAACTTAATGCTGTATTTATTTATTGATCCATTTATAAGCTGTTGTACTTAACTCTTGGGCACATTTGGTTGATTGCTGTATAGATAACAATATCTGGAAAACCAAAAAGCATTTTAGCATGACACCATTCAGTTCTTCTGTTAAAATCATGAAGATAAAACAGAGGTTTTCTGTATACTGCAGAATCTGCTTGACAAACCTCTTCTTCAGACATCTGAATCTTTCTAAAAGCATTCTGGTACTCCACTGTAGGTATTTGCATTTTCACACAATCTAAATAACTCCAAGAAAATCTGGAATTCCACTTTGATGCTTGAACATTTAACAAATTTGACACTAAATATTCTGATATACAGTGTTGAGTTTTATTATTTATGTAATTTTCCAGGCACCATTGATTCAAATTATGACAAAGCATTTGACAGAATTGTACAACTTTGCCATTCACAGATTTAAAATGTGCAATTTCCCCCTGTATGTCATTTACATTTCTGTTTACCGTATCCCTTACCTTTGAGAGAAAATATTGATAAATATTATAATCAACGGCAGAAAATGTGTACAATGTACTCTTCATGTCCGAGTCATTTCTAGGATTTTCTTTTGCTGTCTTATTTATATTTTTATTGTTTGTCACATACAAACTGCGATACAGCACATCCTTCAACTGCCATTTCAGTCTTCTTTTCATAATAATCAAGGATTCTTCAAATAAATCTGTCATTAACATACAATCAATATTACTTTCTAACATTTGTACAAAATTTATTATACTATGTCTTCTATTATCACTCACTTTGTGATATCCATAATGAAATGCCTGAGGATTTTGTACTCTCGAAAACAATTTCCCACTTATTTTTCTGTATTTTGCTGGACCACTGTGTAGAAACTCTTCCACAGCATTGGATTTCTCCTCAATTCTAAAGGTTTTATGTAAATCCCAAAAAGCGAAAGTTGATCTCAACTGTGAGAGAGGTTCTCTCAAAATACCAATAGTTGTGTAGCCTTTCTTTAAATATATTCCAACAGCTTTTCTGTCAAAAATACTGTGATCACATAGAAAATTGAATGGCTTACTGGTGTTTTCATATTTCTCAAATAGAAGCTTTCCTTTAGCTTTAAATGGATAAGTCATTCCCCACGGAGTATTAAAAGTAGCTACCCTAAGGTGGTTGTTCATTGCATAACGGAAGAAAATATTTTGAACAGTTGAGCTACCTGTTTTATGGACTTTAATAAAATAAACATCAGTTACAGCATTAGGTTCGGTGTAACTATTGTTCTGTAAAATACTGTGCTTCTGTGGTGATGAATCTGCATGGTATCTTTCATGTAAAATTAGTTCAACTTTAATCTCCATAGCTTCATACAGTGATAATGCAATTCTCACACAAAAAATTATTCCAAGAGTTAACAGGAGAAAGACCACAAATTTAAATCCAGTGGAAAACATATCTTGAAGAAATAATTATTCCGGATTTTCTTGCTGAAATGATTACTGTGATTTTTTTTCACAAAAATTCACTAAAATATGATTTAAAAAGAGCAGTCATTCCAAACTTCAGACTAGCTTTCCAGATATTTATATGAAGCCAAGAGCGAGCTAACATGTATTAAATACACTACAGCACATATTCAATATTCCATAGCTTGTATTTAACATGCTATATGTTGTTTGATGCTTTATGAGTGTAACTGTACCATGCCAAACATTAACTGCCCTCTGGCACTTTCAGTCACAATGACTTTTGAAAAGGACTTGCTCATAGGTGGAATTATAAATATGATGATTAATATATTCCATCAACAACTTTCGGCCTGAATGTAGAGATATTCAAAGAAAGGTCCTGTGTTCTGTGAATTCTTATGCTACAAAACTAAGATTTAAGCAGAAAATTAAAATACTTAAACACCAAATACAAAAACAATAGTGAACATATAAAGGCAGACACGTACACTTATTAAAGTAACTGGCAATTGAAAGTAATTTCAGCTCATAATGTATAAAATATAGATGAATGGAAATTATAAAACATCAACACACAATTTCAAGATCTGATATAAAGTTCCTTATACCATATAAGGAAAAATATATGCCAAAGATTTAAGCACTATAAATGTATTTATTACATTACATTTCGAAGAAAGAATCTCGCCCAAATTTAAAGATGCCTCCTTGACTGAAAGATTTAATAAACTTTGCATATGACCACTTGGGTCTAAGCTCTGTGGTTTGTGGGTTTAAATCTAGCTTCAACAGGTGGGGAGACAAAGGCTAAAAGGTGTTGTAATTTTCAAAAAATAAAGCACTGCAACAATCCCACATATCATAATGCCATGAACACATTTACAGCCAGGATAAAGAGCTATCAGATCACATATACAGACACACCACAGTATGTTATAAACTTTGTCAACTGATATATAGATCTGGAAAAAAACAACACTATTTTTAGAATTAAGACTTCTTTATTCCAGATTTAAAATAATAAAACAATGTAATTTCACAGCATATTTTGAAGTTTTACAAATGTTGTCACTTTCATTGAAAAAAGTTTCCGACACTGGCTATAAAAGTTACACATAATTACATGCAAAGTCGAATGGCAATAGATAAAATAAAAAATTAAAATACGCCGAGTTGTTCTTATGGTAGGTGGCATTTTCAATAATATCCAAAGAAAATTAAAGAAGCAGAAGTGTTGACAGTAATTTACTTAACAGTTATATTGAAGTTAGTTGTAACATGAGTATTTTCACAATATATACCATTGCAACACAATACTGGGAAAATTTGATTGAATAAGAGAAAATAAAAAATAAAACACACATCGCATATCAAGCTAACTCTAAATAATCCATTTACAATTTTATATGTGTTTATAGATCCACCAAGATGAGGTTTATAATGCATTCTCTTTTTCTTCAAAACCAATCAATATAAACATCGCGGACACTCCAAAAAAACGTACTTTACAAATTATATTATGACAGGTAAATGACGGAATGGGGAAAAGCAATGTACACTAGTTCGTCAAGATTCTGTATTTATATATCACTGGGCATTGGCAAGTAATAAAAGATGGAGCTCATTACAATCTCAAGTGTCTCTGACATATTGTTGGATGTTTTGAAACTACTGACAGTTTCTGTTTTTGGATAGTCCCTTTGTGTCTGGGTCAAACTCAGCCTGGCTGATGTAACGACTGTACAGGTAACAGTTACATCCATACCAGCGCTGTCTCACACTGTAAGCCATGCAGTAACCCCAGGGATGGTCTTTGAGACACAGAGTCTCACATCTGTAACAGACAAGCAGATGCCCAAAGGGGGGCTTTCACATTTCTCCAAATTAAAGGACAAATTCTCACGATATATCTGGCTGAATGAGGCTCATCAAACACAGTACAATAAAGGTATATATTTCACTCTTAGCTAAAATATTGACACTGAATAAGCCTAAAGTACTAAAAATCAGATTCACACCTTCCATGATGAACTCTTTAAGATACAGATTAAGTGCTATAACAGCACTATTAGAGTAGAATATATTACACCCCTTCACACTTTGCTGTTTGTGCCCACCCAATTGTTGTCTTTCAATCCTCGGTGGCCTAGTGGTTAGCAAGTTTGGCATCTAATCATAGGCTGTCACCTCTGTGGGTTCGAGTCCCACAAGTGGCAATGCTGAGGACCTGTCCCAATATGACCCTGGCTGTTGAACGGGACGTTAAACCCCAACTTTGACTTTGTCAATCAACGAGAGAGCTCCTTCATATTAATAGATGGATAAAGCAAAGTGTACTAGCTAGTCAAAACTCTGCACTGTAAACTACTGGATATCTCATTTTACAACAGGGCTCAAGACTTTCACTCTTTTGTATTTTCCAAGCAATGGTTTAACTGTTAGTATGAGTAATAAGTATTTCATTTCAATATACTAGTCTATCTTATCTTAAATAAGTTTTAATTTTGCATATGTGTTTTTGTGTATATAACAATCAGAACTTTACCTAGAATTGCATCTGACGAGGAACCAGTCCTTTTCACGATAATCTTCATGTACCGCCTGGTGTCCCACAGTTTGAAATGTGGTATCTATGTTGCAGGGTGTATTGGCTGGCAAAATTAATTAATAAGTTCAATTAAAGATGATCACATGATTATGTCTTGCTGTTATAGTCTATGTTGATTAAATTTTGTCCAAACAAGTGCTGTATGCAATAGGTTTCCATTTATTTTACATGCTTTGCACTAACAGATAACAAAGAACATTAAAAATAAGCAATCAGTGCCCGTGAACGGGCTCTGTGTCAGCTGACTGTGTGCTTTGAGTTTCAGATTAGAAGTGAAAGAAGGAAAGGACACAAAAGTTGTGCTCTGCAAATGATATACAGAAGTAAAGTACCATGTTAACTGTTAAGGAGTAAAAAGTAGGTAGAAAACATATTCAAACAAAATAATGTAAATGTAATAGTTTTCAAGTAACAACTGATTTACTCAACAGTGAAAACTTGAAAGTAGCTATTGTTCATCTAAGCAATGAGGTACAGGTCTGCAATTTTACTAAGTTACAACTGACTCAAAGTATGTGAATAACATATTTAAAGAAATTAGTGTAAATGTAATAGTTTTCAAGTTACAACTGATTTACTCAACAGTGACAACGTCAAAGTAGCTATTACTCAGCTATGCATTGAACTACAGGTCTGATATTTCACTATCTTACAGAGGACTGAAAAGTAGGTAAATAATATATTTAAAGAAATTACTGTAAATGTGTTAGTTTTCAAGTTACAACTGATTTATTCAACAGTGAGAACCTGAAAGTATCTATTGCTCAGCTATGCAATGAGCTACAGGTCCGCAATTTCACTGTGTTACAGCAGACCCAAAAGTAGGTGAATAACATAGTGGAACAAAATACTCCGAATGCAATAGTTTTCAAGTTACAACTGATTTAATCAACAGTGATAACCTCCCAGTACCTATTACTCAGCTATGCAATGAGCTACACAGGTCTGATATTTCACTATGTTATAGAAGACTGAAAAGTAGGTAAATAATATATTTAAAGAAATTACTGTAAATCCAATAGTTTTCAAGCTATAAGCAATTTACTCAACAGTGAGAACCTCAAAATAGCTATTGCTCAGCTATGCATTGAACTACCGGCCTGCAATTTTACTATGTTATAGCTTACCCAAAAGTAGTTGAATAACATAAACAAAATACTCTAAATGTAATAGTTTTCACATTACAATTGATTATTTCAACAGTGACAACCTGAAAGTAGCTATTGCTCAGCTATGCAATGACGTTACAGGTCTGCAATTTCACTATGTTATAGCTGACCCAAAAGTAGCTAAATAACATATTAATACAAAATTCTGTAAATGCAATAGTTTTCAAGTTACAACTGATTTACTCAACAGTGAGAACCTCAAAGTACCTATTGCTCAGCTATGCCAGGAGCTATATGTCTGCAATTTTACTATATTATAGCTAATCAAAAAGTAGATAAAAACATATTATAACAAAATTCTCTAAATACAATAGTTTTCAAGTTATAAGTGATTTACTCAACAGTGATAACCTAAAAGTAGGTATTACTCAGCTATGCCATGAGCTACAGGTCTGCAACTTTACTATGTTATAGCTGATCCCAAAGTAGCTGAATAACAAATTTATACAAAATTCTGTATATGCAATAGTTTTCAAGTTATAAGTGATTTTACTCCTTATGGAAGTTATTAAAAAGTCACAAAGTAGCTATTACTCATTTAGCTATGGGAATAGATGCCCAAGTTACTCACCATGTTGTAGCTATGAAAAAAGTAGCTGAATAAAATATTATAGCAAAATGCTCTAAATGCAATAATAAAAAAATCATAAAAAATAATAAGAAAGATCTAGGTCTTATACTGACACAAAGGAATCTACCTGTGGCCTAGTACATATATGCAGAATAAGAGAGAAATCCCTTCAATAGTCAATGAGAAAATTGTGATAAAGTGATGAAATTTTCACACTTTGGGTGGGGGTACCTCGCTTCTAACGGCTCTGGGGAACAGACGAACACACAGATGTGCATGAATTTTGTGATTTATCATCTTCGATAGATAAGGTATCTTTCAAAAGTAACAGCATGTCTCTGGGCCTTGTGATTTTGGAGGAGAAGATGTTCACACAGACACATACGCAGACGCCGCAGAGTGATCCCATAATGTCAGCTGACTGACAAGTCAGCTGACATAATAAAAGATGATTAATATATGTCATAACCTTATATCATTACATTAAATGTAAGTTGGCTGTTGAAATAAATTGATGTGTATAAGCTACAGATGATGAAATAATTTCAACTTACTTTAATATCCATGATAATTAAACTTCAGTGGAGCAAGTGTAATAAATGTAGTTGTTTTATTTTCAATCTTTTTACTAATACAACCAAACTGATAATAAAACAGTGGATATTAAACTTTTATTTTGGAGATTCTCTCCTGAACTAATATATCAAAAGACATCTCTGACACCTTATATGGAAAGATTAATTGGTTGCACCACCAAAACTTTTCAATATTTTGTGCTTCAATAGACATTATGTGCCCACCTTAAGTCTGAAAATAATAATGGTCAGAGCCATATGGCAAAGTAAGAAATGCAAAATTCTTCACAATGTATGAAATGTTCCACTAGAAACCCTTGAGGCTGCATTCACAAAGAAGGATCAACCTGAGTTAAAATATACTTTTGAAATTAGTAGAAAATGATTCAGTCAATCCTTGGCTTGAATCAGTATTCACAAAGTTCAGTTAATGTTTTGGAATCAAGTGTCCAGAATTCAACCAAATTTGATCTGAAATTTAATCAATTTGATGGCTGGATGAAAATGAAGCAAAAATTTGAAGCAAAAATCGGCTCAATCTCTGTGAATACTCCTGATCCATTTAAGTTAAACTTGATTTGATTTCTGGTCCAACTCATTAAGCTTGATCTCTCAACTGGAACTCGAGTTCTTTTATGAATACAAATCCAGAATACTTTAAGTAATGGTACATTCATTATGAGATATTATTGTAAAATTTTTATGGCAATATAAAACCAATTATATGTCACAAAACTTCCCTGTATTTCACTTCTTGTTTTAATTCTTTTGTTGGGAAGGCCACAATGGCAAATGCCACATACTTGTATGTGAAAGTGCCCAGAAGTTGCAAATACTGTAAGTCTGTCCCAACTGAACAGCATGTAAAGCCCTAACCTGGATCTTTGTGAAAATTTACAACTATATGAAGTGAAATACCATGGGTGTACAGAAATATACTATTTTTTAACTAGGATAAATTTCAGTAGAGAAAATTGTCTCTAAGGGTCTAACGTTTACAGTCTACTACTAGGCACTCCTACACACAAGTTCCCAGATCAGCTCAGATTTCTACAGATCTCTTTATCTGATCCAAGATTAACAAAACTGGTACTTGTGTGCAGGAGTGTAAACTCTGCTTGTGGTTTGGTTTTACTTACACTTTCCGCAGGCCACAAGACAAGTGTGTTCACTGGGGAATTTGTTGTCATTTCCTCCACAGCCTCCAAAGGTGAACTGGTGACATGCCCGAGTGGCGGGGTTGTAGTACCATAGTCTAATGTTTGCCTTACATGCACCAGTGACTGGACTCAGAGAACAGATGTCTTCTATAAAGTAAAAATAAGGGATTTATATCCTCAAGTTTACAGCATGTAAGATAATTGTAGGTTATATAGTTCAGGCATATTTAGAAAATTGGCACATGTTAGCAAAAGTTTAACAAAGTAAGAGGTACTAGTCAATACAAAAACAACAGTACTCAGAGGCAAGTGGAGTGCAGACTTTCCAAAATTGGATCAGGGCATTTCTTCAGAATCAAGGATATTGACCAGATCATGTCCAAATTTGAATCATTTCTTCCTTGTAACAGTTTTAATGCACCTAAAGATTTCATAACCATCGGTACAGTAGTTTTGCAGTTATGCTGTAAGCAAACAAACTTTCAAACGAACATGCAGACAGAATGAGTAATATACTTTGTAAAAATTTTACAATGTACAAATATATCCCACTCTGTGTATTCATATACAGGTTGTGGTGGATAAGAAATTTTATTATTTCATATTATAATTGTTATTCTGCATTGTATGCAGCTCTGTTAATCTGAATAATTCTAGATATCTCCTGGAGACAAACACCAGGGGTCGGTTAGCACAATGATAAAATCATGTAAAGTCTGTAATATTTTGTTAGATTGTAGAAGTAAACTACAACTGTACAGACTTTATCGAGCGACTTAAGCACAAAAGTACCTCAAATCAAGGGAAAAGGCTGGAGTCCCACAAATTGCAAAAAAAACATACATCTTCATCTGATAGGTTCCTCAGTTATAACAGTTTACATTTAAAGCTTTAAACTGCATCTTTAGATCACTTTTGATCAGTATTTGTGTACCTGAACATGTCTGAATACACTCCTGCTTTGTGGAGAACCTGTTTCTGCTTCCTCTACATCCCCCATATATGAACTGTTCACAGGTGCCAGTAGTCTCATTGTAATACCATGCTGGTAGTTTTGCACGACAGTTACCAGTTGCTGGTGGCTGCTTGCAGGCATCTGGAGTTATAAAAATATCATGTACTATGTTACTGGAGAGTAGTGAGATATTACCAAATAGCACTATGCTTTAACATGGTGCAATTGGAGAATGCTGGGACATTATGTATCATAAATACTTTATATTATGACAGTACAATAATCAAGGATTGCTTGCAAAGTCTTGTCCAATTTGAGCGAGTTAATTCTTTTTATTACAATAAATGATTAGAAACGCATATTAATTAGGTCACTATACCATGACATGCATGTGACACAAAACTGACCTTGAGTGGAGACATCTAACATCAGATTTCTCAGGTATAGAGAAGAGATATATCGTTCATACACATTAACAAAAATATAATCCAAGCTATTGTATATATGAATCAGGCAAAAAAATGTCAAAAACAAATAGACTTTTTGCACTTGCCCATATATACCAAATTAGAATGCGCCAGGTGAAATTATTTTTATGTATCTTGTCTGAAAGCACAGCTCTGCATATCAAGCTGAAAACTAATATACTGTATACACCAGACTTTCATCTGTGGATATAATTATGTCAGTTGTGATCTAAAAATAAACATCATTTGAGTGGACTATGTATAATAAAGCCCGGCGGGAGATAATAACCTTTCAAAATGTCAACCAGATTAATTTACAACTACTTTGGCTGTTCTTTTCACAGAAAAAACAAAGAACTGGAAAAACAAGGTTGAAAGAGGTTTTGGTCTACTAGCGTGAGCTGCAAAGCCATCAGACACGAGTGGTGCACTGAAGCGGTCAGCCATCACAGTACTAACGTAGCTGATTACCGCTTAACTTCAGTGAAGAGACAGATACTCATCATGCTACGCCACAATTCATCAAAGTCCGGAGACAAAAAAAAGAAAGATCTCTAGAAGCAAGAGCCTCACTATAGCTCGCACTTAAAAGCACATATAACAACATAACCTTACACGATTATTATAGGATAACTAAAGTCACTTCATCAACGATACCTCACCTGTACATTTGTAAAAGCATTCCTCTTCTGAGCGGAATCTGTTCATACTACCCCGACATCCTCCATAAATGAACTGCTCGCAGGTACTGGTTGTATGGTTGTAATACCACATTGGGATTTTCGCCCGACAACTTCCTGTGGCTGGTTCCTCCTTGCAAATTTCTGCAGGAACAAGAATATATTATAAGGTTTAACTTACAAATTCATCAACAATTTCTGTATTTTTGCAATTGCAATTTCAAGTTGGAATGATGATTTAACTGAAGGTAGACTGTTTAATACACTTTGGGAAACATTTTTGACAAGCACATATAAGAAAACATGATCTCCATTTATAGTACCTTGATGAAGCGCAGAGTTCAAATTTAACCTTGTTACAATCTTTCACCAGACTTTGTACAGACAAATTCTATCAGAACACCACAAGCTATTCTGAAATAACTCTTCTTGAGGTAGATTTTGAGAATTGATAATACTGTCACTTGTGAAGCAGTATTTGGAGGTGACAAGATAACTAGAGATGAATAAAAAAAAGCGCCGAATTTTTAACGCTTGACGATTGGAGAGGTTATTGCAATCAGTTCGTTCTATTTTGTCTGTCTTTCTGTCTGTGCACCGTTTTGCCCTTATAACTCAAAAACTATAACATCAATCAAACTCAAATTTGGTGGGCAGGTATTTCATGGGGTACAGATAGATTCCTCCAAATTGGGTAAAATTTGAGTGAAAATTAAAGTCAAGAAACAATTTTTCTTATTTTCAATTGGGCATATACAGAGAAACTGATTCTCTTCATCACCTACTTGAAAAATCAATATTTTGCTTTCTGATGATGTCATTACTTAATGATGTCACAATGCAATTGTCATTGTGAGGTCACAAACCTAGCTTGTGATACTTGCTGTCTTTAAATAAAAATATTTCTTCTCATTTTATGTCTTGAAATTGACATAAAGATAATAAAGAGGGAGGCGGTGTATTCATCATTTTTATTTATTTATGTTTTCATTTTCTTTTTTTTCCCTTTCAATTCCTTGTCAGTCCATCACAAAAGATTTACCCCGAGTGATTTTCACCAAGAAGTAAATTTTAACCAATATTTTTACCTCTACCAGGAGTTTATGTTTTTGTGTACTAAGTGGTTGTCTACTTGTCTGTCTGTTTGTTTTTGGTGTTTAGAATACTCCAGAACTTATGTACAGATATTTATAAAAAAACTTGTGGGTAGGACCTGGCCAAAGGAAGAATTATGGTAAGTTACTAATTTTGGGGGAAGATCTGGATCATATTTTGTAACACTTGCGAGACTGGTCAGATTGAGTTGAGCGTTTTTGCGCTCTCTGAATGCATCTAGTTAAAAATGATTTTGTAACTAAAAATCATCACAATTAGGTTTTATTTATGGTTAACTTATACTTACAAAAAAAATTAAAACTGGTTTTCACAAGTAATTTTACTAACACTGGTTCTACTTCTACTACTTATGCAATACTTTATATTTAAAAAATCAAAAAGTAATAATTCAGCTGCTATATCTACAATATTTTCCTGACAGTCCACTGATTGTGGAATAATGAGTGGAGAACACTTGCGAGACTGGTCACATTGAGTTGAGCGTTTTTGCGCTCTCTGAATGCATCTAGTTAAAAATGATTTTGTAACTAAAAATCATCACAATTAGGTTTTATTTATGGTTAACTTATACTTACAAAAAAAATTAAAACTGGTTTTCACAAGTAATTTTACTAACACTGGTTCTACTTCTACTACTTATGCAATACTTTATATTTAAAAAATCAAAAAGTAATAATTCAGCTGCTATATCTACAATATTTTCCTGACAGTCCACTGATTGTGGAATAATGAGTGGATAACAGTTTGAGATTTTATTCCCTTTCAACAGCAGCTATGGTTATACCTGGGCAGGTCCCCAGTAAGCTCTGTACATTGCTACTAAATGAATTTGAATCTGTGGCCAAAGAAGTGTGAACTAAACTAAATTAAATACCAGACTTGTTGACTAATCTAATCTAATACAGATTTTTGTAATGCTTAATTTCCATTAATTGATAGACTCTACAGTGCAGCTAAACATAATCAATTTGAATAGTTGTGGGTCAATTGATGTATCTGAGTTACCTGTAAAGTCCTGGAGGTCCTCTGCTTCTACCCAAAGACTGCTGCATGCCATGATGGCCACCACCACATACAGTCTTGTCATGTCAACCATTGCTGGTGATATAGGACAACTGCATTCACCTACAATAATGTTGCTCTACTACAATAACCTCTGGATACAGTGGGAGTAGCTTTCAGTTTTAAATAGGTTTTAAGTTAAAACTTTTAAGTAACTGATTATAGTGAATACAAATTACAAATAAATAAATAAAAAAATAACAGCTGAACTGAATTTGAAAAAATTTAAAAATTTGAAATTCTGCTTATTTCTGTTACCTTTTGTTGCATTAATATTACATACTATAAAGGAATAAAAACAAAATTTGAAGAGACGATATTAATGTACTCATTTTGAAACACATAACACTTTTCAGTGATGACTGAATTTATAAATGAAGTTCAAAATGTGATATACACTATATCTTACCATTAAAGAAGAAAAATTAAAATGCAACATCCAACGACAATTTGAAATTTGATCAGATTAGCTTAAAAATATAAATCCATAGGTATAACTTCCTATAATGTTGAAATTTAATCATGTTTGCATAAATAAAACCAAAAATAATAAAAAGCAAAACTAGCTACCTTAAATGTTGACAATCCTTTCTTTCTCACTATGTAGTTAATCCATAGACACTTCACCAGATCCTTTGTTTACAAAAGTCAGATGCATCACATGAACTCAAATTAATATTGATTGTTACAGTCATTTTTTGATATCATGACCCACATTGGTATAAATGGAGATGTATTAAAGAATCGCAAACTAACCTTGGTCCAGCCCCCTCCTACTGCACTTTTAGCCAATTAAATAGTCTACACAAAAAAAATCAGGAACCAGCATAAATTACCAATATTTTACATCCCTACATGTACATTGTGACACTTAACTGTATCAAGCATTTATACTGGTTGTTTGAATGAATAATATATTTGCAAGAATGTACAAGGAATTTTACAGCACTTATCACCCACTCACTATGACTCAATATCTATTCAATATTTTAAAGTTTTTTTTAAAAATAATTTTCCAGCCATATCTTTTTTCTTAGAAAAAAGAACCTTCATTTATGCATTATTCATGAATATTCTCTCTCACTTAAGATGCTTTCTTCAAGTTTACATTAGATTTTTTTTTTTTGTATTTGTTCATATATTTTGGGAGATTCATTACAAAATTACAAGATACAATCAGCATAAAATCAATAGTCAAATTTCAAATGTAGGACTTTGCATTTGAATGTAAGTTAAAATAAAATATAGATGTGCTGTTAAGTGTAAAAGTACCAGACTAATGACAGTACACCAGTGGGAAACTGTGAAATAAAATTACACGCCTGTCATATTTTATGTGGGTTCCACAGAAAATTACTGATATTTCCTGTCAACAGGATTGAATCAATCATGGTGTTACCTGCATAATTTTCTGCAACAATTTTATGTTGAATTGAGATATCAAAACCTCTAACATACATTCTAAAATAAATTACTTTATTAGCATTTTTAACTCTGCTAATATTACCAAAGTACTGACATTTTTTCACTGAATCCATATTCATAGTTACCCTCAACCCCTGAAGAAGAGGAGCACGGGTATTGTAATGAGTCTGTTTATTTGTCAGTGTGCATAGCTCTGTGTCAGCTGTGTTTGAGTTTTGAGCTCTAAGGAAGGGTCAAAGGTCAAATCCGATCAAACCAAAATATGCAGGCCACATGATTTCCCATAAGTGGTCTCCAAATCCCAAACCACATGCATCAACAATAAAACTGATAAAAAGTGAGTAATTAGCTATGCCTCATTCATGCATTGAGCAATCAGTCTGAAACTTTACTATATTATAGTTCACAAAAATAGCATCAGAGATGCCCATACCCCACAGCCTAGGGAAATATTTTTAACACAATGAGATATAGAAGTACTGTATCAGTACAAAGTTCAGGATACTTTCAGAGCACTGTCAGTTATATAAAGGTCCAAACAATGTTTAAATAGAGAAAATAATGTCTAAGAGAAAGATAATGCATGTACTCTTTATCTACATCTTGCATGGCCGAATTATGGTTTAGATGTTTTGAATATTACCATGCATACAGAAGTGGTAATACATTCAATGAATGCTTATGTGTGGTGTTGGAGCAAAATCTGTGGCTCACTTGATGAAATTCTATCTGTTACAATGGGAAGTTGTAAAAGTAAAATTCTTAATGAATGCTAGTATGACTAACAGTGCTTAATCTGAATCAAAAGACAGACCCAAAGGTGCAACAAAATTTTAAAGGTCAAGGTCACTACGGCAAGGTCAAAGGTCAAAATCAAAGTCAGACCATGACGTTGCACACCTACACCCCCTAACCAATGTCCCTACCATGTATCAACTTCCTACACCTTACGGTTTCCAAGATATAGCCCGGACAAGATTTTATGCCAAGGTCACTACGGCAAGGTCAAAGGTCAAATCAAGGTCAGACCATGACGTTGCACACCTGCACCCCCTAACCAATGTCCCTACCAAGTGTCAACTTCCTACACCTTACAGTTTCCGAGATATAGCCCGGACAAGATTTTATAGGTCAAGGTCACTACGGCAAGGTCAAAGGTCAAATCAAGGTCAGACCATGACGTTGCACACCTACACCCCCTAACCAATGTCCCTACCAAATATCAACTTCCCAAGCCTTACAGTTTCCGAGATATAGCCCGGACAACATTTTATAGGTCAAGGTCACTACGGCAAGGTCAAAGGTCAAATCAAGGTCAGACCATGACGTTGCACACCTACACCACCTAACCAATATCCCTACCATGTATCAACTTCCTACACCTTACGGTTTCCGAGATATAGCCCGGACAAGATTTTATAGGTCAAGGTCACTACACCAAGGTCAAAGGTCAAATCAAGGTCAGACTATGACGCTGCACAACTACACCCCCTAACCAATGTCCCTACCATGTATCAACTTCCTACACCTTACAGTTCCCGAGATATAGCCTGGACAAGATTTTCAAACTCAAGGTCACTACGGCAAGGTCAAAGGTCAAATCAAGGTCAGACCATGACGTTGCACAGCTACACCCCCTAACCAATGTCCCTACAAAGTATCAACTTCCTACACCTTACGGTTTCTGAGATACAGCCCGGACAAACTATTTCCCGCCACCCGCCCAGCCGCCCGCCCGCCCGGACGCCCGCCCGCCCGACCATCCGGACACCATTGGTGAAAACAATACCCCAACAGCCATTAAGGGCTGTGGGGTAAAAACTAGCTAACAACATATCTTAATAAAATGCTCTAAATGCATTGCTTTTCCAGTTATAAGTGATTTAGTGTATCCCATGAATGTTAATTCACTAAAAATTATTTTGAAAATTCATTAGAAATAATTAAGAAAGATCCAGGCCAGACACTAACAAAAAGGAATCTACTTGGGTTCTAGTACATAGATAAGAGACAAATCCCTGCAATAGTCAATGAGAAAATTGTGATAAAGTGTTGAAATTTTGATACTTTGTCGGGGATACCTCACTTGTAACAGCTCTTAGGAAAAAATGAACAAAAAGATCTGCATGCCTTGAACAATTTTTCATCCTCGACAGATAAGGAATCTTTTAAAAATAAAAGCCTTGTACTTTTGGAGAAGTTCTTTACAAGGACACAGACATCACAGAGCAATTCTATAAAGTCAGCTGACTAACTATTCAGCTGCCATAAAAAAACCCCAAAAACTATACACATTAGATTGGATATACCAATGGCTTGGTTCCCCTCTAAGATGATCTGGTTCAAGACTGAAGGATTTTTGTACAATATCTGCTCCATGACTCCAAACATATCAATCATATTGTAGTCTTATTTTCACACAAATTGGGGTCTACCGATGGCTCGGTCCTCTTACAAGATGATTTGAGTCTCCAAAGTTGTTTTAGGAATTTTTTGCCAATATCTGGCTCCACATTCCCGGGGAGGGTTTGTGCTCCTAAAGCAGTGTATTTTTATTATATATACTGAAGAAACAGATTTCAGGCATTCCATGGGCAATATTTGGCAGGCTGTGACTTTTTCTTCATTTTCATTAAACTTCGATAACATGTATTTATTACAGTTTGATAAAGCTTGTATTTTATATTTCATAGATACAAAATTCAATTTTGCATATAACTTTGATGATTTATATTCGTAGTGACGAGTTTACTGAGTGGAATTTTATATGATCCTCATGAAAATGGAAACATTGATAGTAAATACAATAACAACATTATAATGGCCTTTAGTCAGCCAAATAGTCTCAAATTAATGGTCTAAAATTTATGTAAAGATAAAGTATTAAAACATGATAATAGCAAGATGACAACATTAATCAGTAAACTAAAAGTTGTAAAACTGTAAAATTTATTAATTGAAGTATAGCTGTCAATGGAAAAAAAGCATATGTCAAAGTACATATAATAATCAGTTTTAGCAATCCATATATCTTTGTCATGAGAGAAATATGTCTCAAATATGGCAGGTGAGCACACTTTGGCAGAGCCAACATTAAAGATCACACCACGATGATGCACACATACACCATCTACCTACTGTCCCTACCAAGTATCAACTTCCTACACCTTACAGTTTCCCATATAATGCCCAGACAAGATTTTAGATATCAAGGTCACTATGACAAGGTCAAATCAAAGCCACATCATGCTATTGCATACCTATGTTCCATTTTAAACAGCAGGTTGCCATTTTAAATGGCTCAGCCAAATTGATAACAAAAATACATACTTCATATGATAGTATGCAATAATGACATATGAACCAACTGACTTTTGTATGTCATCCAGCCACAATTCAAGAGAAAAAACATTCTACTGCTTGATGTAATTGCAATTAACAGCCCTCCTTTGTACATTACTTATTTACACATATTTGCGTTTCATTAAAGTTGTGCTTAGGAAAAAAACTCACTGCTATGGTGTTTGAAGTACACACATTCTAAATGTTTGAAATTCATGCTTTTGTGAATTGACATGAGATTTGTACATCAAAGGGGGTAAATCTTATAAACTGATTATCTTTCCCTGTGAACTAATCACCAGAGAAAGGTATGGCTTCCACAAATTCAATCCATTATGTTAAATCCAACCTACATATTAGACAATACATCAGAAAGTAATCCTACATGAAAAGAATGGCTTTCCACTGGCTAGTCTTTTCATAACAGTGTGGAAGTCATCCCTATTGCATTGATTTGTTAACTATTATTCAAGTGATCACTTAATTGGATGGAATCAAGAGGTTTCGAGACGGGTAGGTTTCGTGACAGAGGTTTTGCGATAAAACTATGGAGATTTCGCGGCATTAATATTCATGAGAAGATATGAGGTCATGGATTTCCCCTGGCATTTCCTTGCAATATTTTATAAAATAGAAGCATAGACGAAGATCATAGAACTCACAGGCATAGCACCCAAGGCATTACATACCACCATGCCGGGGGAAATCCATGACCTCATATCTTCTCATGAATATTAATGACTTGGGTGTTATGGCCGCGATCTTCGTGGAGACGTCCATTTTATAAAATATTTTCAGATATACTAAAATAGTGTCTAAAATATGGATCTCAACTTTTTCATTTGAGGCGAATAACTTGTAGTATTTACCACAAAACCTCCAAAATATTTGTTGTGAACATGTAATGTCGCGAAACCTCCAGTATTCAATTAGATTTGTCCCTATTGTTAGGGTATCACAAAATTAGCTATGACTGAAACTATGATTGACTTCATAGTGTTAAAGCTGTTTGAATGCTTTTTGAAAATTCATAATTACTATATATTGATATAATTATATTGCTGCTATTTAATATTTCACTTTTTAAATTTTAAGCTTAAATGACAAATAATGGACAGAAAAGAAATTAAATAATTGTCATGAAACATTAAACTTGTATCCCACAGAAGATAAACAATAATTCAATAGTTAACAAAGTAATAGCTAGAAAAAGAGTTAAAATGACTGAGAGCTGGAGCCCGCCATTTTAAATGGCTCAGCCGTTTATAACCCTTATTTAAACCTAGTGAATGTAAACGGCAGGGCCTGCCATTTAAAACGGCTTGGGGGTCAAAACAGCAGTGAACACCTACACCCCTATATATTGTCCCTATCTGATATTAACTTCCTACACCTTACAGTTTCCAAGATATGACCCAACCAAGATTTTAATGGTCAAGGTCACTATGCCAAGGTCAGAGGCCAAAACAAGGTAACACCATGATATTGCATAATTACAACTCTTAAGTAATATCCCTCTCAAGTATCAACTTACTACACCTTACAGTTTCCAAGATATAGCCTGGACAAGACTTTAAAGGTGAAGTTCACTACAGCAAGGTCAAAGGTCACCATGGGTGAAAACAACACCCGCAGAGCCCTAAAAGGCTGTGTGGTAATAAAGTGCTGAAAGCAACATTAAACTCTAAATCAACTAGAAGGCCAACAAAACTTACTGAAAGTCGTAAAATGCCTGTGGCGGCCATCTTATTTTTCAAAATGAAGCCAAAAATATTCCCAGATACAAATTTATGTTTATGAATATAACAAATTTGAGAAGTCTAGCTATATTTTTTGTAAGAACGGCAATGGTGAAATCTCTCTACATACTGCGGCAGCGTCGTAATGAAGCAAAATCCATAGTATCCCCCGGTGGATACAATTAATCAACTGGGCTTTTCAATACAAACATTTATGAGGACATTGTGATTATTCAATATGCGGTCTTTTAAATCCTTTACATGAAATGCATTTTGAAAAATTGTGACAAGCTGTTAATAGATACAGGAAGCAATACATGGGCATTGGTCAAGATTCCCACAAATAAATTGTTCCAGATTTAAATCATGCTGTGCAGATGTAGAAAGTCAATATTAGGCACTAGAACATGGACATAATCAATTTCACAGTTGTATATTTCAATTTAAGGCAAACAGTTTATAGTATTTTGTGTCACGAGTTTACCAGATAGGAGAATTTTCATTAGCAGAGTTTTTCTACTTGATATCACAAAAAATTTTCACTTTCAATTTATTTTTACTTATTTAGTTTCTTTTAAAAATTTTAAATCTGGATTTATGTCTTACCTGAAACAGACCATTAGTGAACATTTAATTTCTTTAAAGTGTGAAAATTACTCAAAGTTTCTTTCAACTAAGATTCACAATTATGCAGGAACTGAAATGTATTCAATGGCCACAAAGTCTTTGCCATGAACATTTTACTGAGCATATAATAACCTGAAAATGAAAAAAAAAGTCACAAATATTGTGAGAGTAACAGAGACAGAATACTAACAGAATGTTTCGTTATATTTCTACCTAGCCCTTGGAGAATCTTCTTCAGAGTTTTATTGTCTATAAAGATGTGGAGGACTTGGAAGATATTTGACATGGGAGGTAGAAGATTATTGTAAAAATAAACTTTCATATTTCGAATTTTTGTCAGCTCTTCTATCACCAGACAACAAATACCTCTCATTGTTAATACTTTTATAATGAGCAACGTTTTCATACTTTTTACCGATTACTACACAAATTTCTTTTTGATCGTGTCATACTGTGGACAGTGAATTAATGTGACTGAAAAGCTGTCTCTATAATACACAGATTATCCGATGGGACACAAATTAATCATAGTAATATTTACATTTCTAGTTCTATCCAGCTCAAAATTTACATTTGAGACCTTTGAAAACCATAGAATTGTTTCATAAAGGAATTTGCATGTAATTATCTGTTTCACGTTCATCAGGAATTTTTTTAACTGTCAGGATAATCCAAGCTATGTACGAGAACTAGAACATGAAAATGGAAGATGAAAATGCTTTGATATTTTAAAGGCCACAAATGACCGGAGTCTTCACAAGTCAAACTTATGTAAGCTTCTAGTCCCAAACCATATCTATTCAACCCAAACTTGAAAGCTGTATTTTTTTTTCAATATAAAATTTCAATCTTGTTTCAAACATTTATAATTCTATCAGTTTCATATACACATTCCTTAAAAAGTTATCATTGAAATGTGCACGACTCTATTGCATTCAGCGTTTTGTAAATCCATGCTTTAAACAAGGAGTTTCTTTCATGTTAAATCAAGAGTATGAAGCATAGAAAATTTTAATTAAAAGAAAACAATGTTAATTCTATAAAAATACTGCATTTATTATTGTAATCCAAGCACAGAGCATAAATATTGTACCACATCTTAGAAGTTTTTATCATTTGATTATATATTCAAGTCTACCAGTCAAACAACAGTGATGGCATTTCAATATTACTTTAGTGTACAACTCTGGACAACAACACAGTTTTCCATGGTTTAAAATCTAGTTTTAACAAATAAAATACAACACAAATAAGTAAAAGCACTTAACTAGTAGTAACTTACTACTTCTACATTTTAAAAATAGCATCAGAGATGCCTGTACCCCACAGCCTGGGGAAACAGTTTTCAACACCATGAGATATAGAAGTAGTGAAAAAGTACACAGATTGGGATACTTTCAGAGCAGTGTCAGTGTCCAAAAATATTTAACTAGAGAACATAACAGCTAAGAGAAAGAAACTGCATGTAAAGGTTAAGTATTAAAACAGGATAATTCTGTAAACTAAAAATAGCATCAAAAATGCCTGTACCCCACAGTCTAGGGAAATATTTTTAACACCATGAGATACAGAAGTACTGTATCAGTACAAAGTTCAGGATACTTTCAGAGCACTGTCAGTTATATAAAGGTCAAAACACTGTTTAAATAGAGAAAATAATGTCTAAGAGAATGATAATGCATGTAAAGATGAAGTATTAAAACAAGACAATTCAATAACAAGATGACAGCATTCATCAGTAAACTAAACATTACGACACTCTTTATCTACATCTGTCATGGCTGAATTATGGTGTGGATGTTTTGAATATTACTATGCATACAAAATTGCAAATTTAATAAATAAATTAAATTTTTATAAGTTAATACCCTATCCAATGGACAATTGCTAACTCCGGTCGGCGAGACCGGCCCGCCAAACGTCAGAAAAAGACGTCCTGTGTCTCCACCGGCCAGCCGGTCCTTACTCTGTGCACTCGCTAGGTGGCGTGTCGTACTTCCTTCCTGTCTAGACAGAGTGACGTCATAGCATCTTTTTCGTTTGGCGCATGCTCTGCTGCACGGAATTTTTTTGTGGAATCTTAATTTCAAGAATTTTGTGATTTATTGTCGTGAGTTGTTGTCACAACTTTGCTATATTGTTTCTAACGGTCCATAGACTATAATGTCCTCTCCTAGCCAGCGACGGGGTATTTGTGGCCATATGATGGCAGGGTTTGATCCGCATAAGGTCTGCGCGCGTTGCCGCGACAAGAAAAAAGGACAAGACCCATGCGTAGAGCACCCTAACAAGGATTGTCTTTTATGCAATACCTTAACCCCTGCACAGAAAGAACAACTTTCAACACCATCTTACAAATTAAAAAAGGAGAGAAAGGACTCTAAAGTTTCTGCTACCCCCACCAAGGACTCTGCTGATACCACCCTTGTTGATCCGGACTTAGTGACGGTGGTACGCGTGGTAGACGACCAGACATCAGCTCAGACCAGTGAGCCGGTGGAGAGGAAAAAGAAATCAGAAACTAAGAAATCTGCACCCAAGCCGGCCAAGATGGACAAGTCGGCCAAGGCATCATCTAGTAAGGTAACGAATGCTTATGTGTGGTGTTGGAGAAAATTCTTTGGCTCACTTGATGAAATGCCATCTGTTACAATGGGAAGTTGTAAAAGAAAAATTCTTAATGAATTCTAATATGACTGTAACAATGCTTCATCTGCATCAAAAGACAGACCCAAAGGTGCAACAAGATTTTAAAGGTCAAGGTCACTACGACAAGGTCAAATCAAGGTCGCACCATGATGCTGCACACATACAACCCCTAACCAATGTCCCTACTTCCAGCACCTTACGATTTCAGATATATAGACCAGACAAGATTTTATAGGTCAAGGTAACTACGGCAAGGCCAAATCAAGGTCAGACCATGACGTTGCACACCTACACCCCCAACCAATGTCCCTAGTAAGTATCAACTTCCTACACCTCACGGTTTCTGAGATATAGCCCGGGCAAGATTTTATAAGTCAAGGTCACTATGGCAAGGTCAAAGGTCAAATCAAGGTCAGACCATGACGTTGCACACCTACACCCCCTAACCAATGTCCCTAGTAAGTATCAACTTCCTACACCTCACGGTTTCCGAGATATAGCCCGGGCAAGATTTTATAAGTCAAGGTCACTATGGCAAGGTCAAAGGTCAAATCAAGGTCAGACCATGACCTTGCACACCTACACCCCCTAACCAATGTCCCTACCAAGTATCAACTTCCTACACCTTATGGTTTCCGAGATGTAGCCCGGACAAGATTTTATAGGTCAAGGTCACTAAGGAAAGCGAAAAGGTCAAATCAAGGTCAGACCATGACGTTGCACACCTACATCCCCTAACCAATGTCCCTAGGAAGTATCAACTTCCTACACCTTACAGTTTCCGAGATATAGCCCGGACAAGATTTTATAGGCCAAGGTCACTACAGCAAGGTCAAATCAAGGTCAGACCATGACGTTGCACACCTACACCCCTATCCAATGTCCCTACCAAGTATCAACTTCCTACACCTTACGGTTTCCGAGATATAACCCGGACAGGATTTTATAGTTCAAGGTCACTACAGCAAGGTCAAAGGTCAAATCAAGGTCATACCATGACATTGCACATGTACACCCCCTAACCAATGTCCCTACCAAGTATCAGGTCCTCAGTGGCCTAGTGGTTAGCAAGTTTGGCATCTAATCATAGGCTGTCACCTCTGTGGGTTCGAGTCCCACAAGTGGCAATTCTGAGGACCTGTCCCAATATGACCCTGGCTGTTGAACGGGACCAACTTTGACCTTTGACCTACCAAGTATCAACTTCCTACACCTTACAGTTTCTGAGATACTGCCCGAAGAAACTTTTTCCTACCGCCCACCTGGACACCATGGGTGAAAACAATACCCTGACAGCCCTTAAGGGCTGTGGCGTAAAAATGAACAGATTCTTATGAAAACTGAATCAAGTTAAATTTAATATTTCAGTAATCATTAAACATTTTATAAATTTCATTGCCAGTTAGAAATTACAACACACAATATATATCATATGGGTAGATTTATCCTCACATGGGTGTGTTTTCACTAAAACACAAATCCTTATAGAAACCACAAGGAATTGTGGGTATAAATAAAAATCTTTTAGGAATTTGTTAACCCTACTGAACTCTATGAAAAAAATCTTGCAAGACGGAGAAAATAAAACTTGGCCATAGACACATTGGTTTTTGAGAATGTATTGTATTCTTCAAGAATGATTTCTCACGAGAATGGGGTAGATGGAAAGAGAAGAACAGTATTAAACAGTTGGGTCAATAGTTTTACACTGCTAACAATGGACTTTGCCACACATTGAGTTTTGCAAGCCTTGTACACAATATCAAATATACTATCAATAGCTCTCCAACTAAACACAGCCTGTCCACAAATACTGTTTCTGGGTAATATAATGTAATAACCCGTTCTTAAAACTTTAAAAAAACAAACGTTTTATCATATCTTGTAATAAAGCCTAATCATAGCAAACAGAAACAACTACGGACTGACAAAGAGAGGATTCTCTTTTTTTTCCTGCAAAATGTTTCCAAAGCCATTACAACCTACAACTAAACAAATTTACTACAGTCAAGTCATATCTTCAAACTCCTGTGGCATGTCTACAGCACTATTATTTGTAAAGACATCTTTCAGCATGTGTTTAGGTATCTCAGAGCCCCTCACTTGTAGTGTATAGCAAGCATTCTCCACTTTCTTCAAACTTTGTGTCAAGGTGTGTAACTTCCGTGGGATCTCACGGTGGAGCTTGCCAAACATGACAAAAGCATCGTGAATAAGACGCATAAATTGACAGACTTCCACTGGGGTGTCCAACTCACCAGAACCCACACTGTTGATGGCCATCCGCATTAACTCACCTGTTAAATCGGCCACACCTAACATGTACTCAATGGGAGGTACAAAAACAGATATGGTTACGATCTCTGAACTGGGACTAGTTTTGGTTTCACTGATGGTCTCAACCTTACTGGATGCTTTGGGTTCAGTGTCTGCATCAGTCA
The DNA here is from genome assembly GCA_964017235.1 of Sabellastarte sp. h YS-2021. Lineage (NCBI taxonomy): Eukaryota > Metazoa > Annelida > Polychaeta > Sabellida > Sabellidae > Sabellastarte > Sabellastarte sp. h YS-2021. Next base: position 74,342,353 of record OZ024928.1, on the reverse strand, counting down.
CTTTAATATTTTCATTTTGTGGATCTAACTGTGATGCCTTATCAACAGGAGGTTCTTCTGATATTGTCAGCTGAGAGAATAAAACAAAAGACAGTTTATAACATGACTCCTGAGCTTGAACGGTGTATCCTTTACATCATGTTTTGCTGGCTTTTCATGAAACTACATTCAGGAAATAAAGAACTTCCAACATTATAATAGACAAGTCTAAGAAAGACTTCTTCAAACTTTTCACTAGTTCTTGTAACATGTACAAATAAGGGTGTAAAGTCAAGGCTGGATTTGACGTGGCTTTTTAACAGTTAGAGTCATACTGGGGTGAGTTATCAGTATTCCCACATGTTGCCACGAGTTAGATTTGAACCTATGATCACAGAGAGGGAAAGCCAGATCATTTACCAAACTTAAACAACAATGTTAATTCCAGAAATTTGAAATGTGGAAGTAGTTCACCCCAATGTCTGAAAAAATGTGGGGCTCAGTCAAATTAGTTGGGAACCAGCCCTGTAAATAGTCAATGAAGGATAAATAGAGGGTTTTGAAGTTGACTAGAACTGTGAATAAGTCTGTACAATTTTATCACTGATCTAAGGCATGACCAAATCACCTACAAAATACAATGAATATACTGAAATGGTAGTGATTACTAAAAATTTAGAGATATCATGTATCTCATGCTCTAGAATTAACATTGAATCAATGACTACAATGCTAGTGGAACAACTGTGAGGCATATTTCTTGTTGGAATACCTCTGTTTTGTTGATTTCATAACAAAGCTCCCTCTCCACTTGACCAGGACCTATTAGAGTTTTTTCCTTCAGGTAAAAGAGGAAGGATACGGCCTCTATGTATTCCTGAAGACCTACAACAAATTACAACTAGAATGGCTGGCAAAAATGTTTGATATTCGGGTAATACCATGGATAATTGGATATTAATAGAGTAACTGAAACAAAAATTCAAGGCTGTCTTGTTTGAAGCAAATAGTAAAACCTCTAAATTCAAATGAATTCCAATTTCTAAAATATTTAAAAACTAACTTAGAAGTTATAATTTATTGTACCAGTGTGATTACCTATCAATTACAATGTAATTGGATAATTTCTTTGTATTTAGGTTGAAAACAGTTAAATGTATAAAATATGATATTGGTTCATCCACTGAAGATGACACTGTTATTGCTACCTGGTGAATAAGCCCTCAAAAATCGGTGTGGATCTTCATTGTACAACTCCCTTGCAACACCTTTCCATTTCGTGTGTTGAATTTCTTTGACCTTTGTCCCAGCTTCAGTCAATATTTCATCAGGATTCGGGGATCTATGTGTTGTGTACAACAGTGTCAAATTATGACCACTTATTTCAAATGTAGTTGAATAATTATCATTTGAACACTATTTCAACTGTTGCTTTGAATTTACATCAAAGAAGACTAGTAAATTTCATTTATTCAATAATGTGGCTTCATAAAGCTCTACTGTATCCTATGACATAAAGTATGTGTATTTACTGAGTATTAGGCTGTATAATGTACAGGAGTAGCAATTGTATATGAGCAAACAAAGCAGATACAGTAGAACCTCTATTTCCAAAGCTCTATTTTCCAAATTTTCAATTATGCAACCTCAAACCCACCCATTTAAACATGTTATTGTAGCCCTACTATTATCCCACCTGTCTATGATCCAACCTTACTGTTACTCCCCCAAGAGGGTTGGATGGTAGACGTTCTACTGTATCTATCTTTGAGTAAATACTACATAAATATTTTTACCACAATCTATATAGAAATTTTTAAAAGTCATCAATGTAATTATTTTTCAAACCCTGAAATTCGATGCAACTGGAATATAATTCTTTTGCTTTCAATGGTGATGTCCCTGCTCAGCTTCACAATACGCTCATATTTATCATGTCGCTCATCTAATTCCACCTGAAACTTCCTGAAAAAAATACTGATGCAAGTTATTTGTCTCCAATTTACAATGAGATTTTTAGATGAATGAGGGTTAAGATTTAAGAACCATGTGTATACGGTAAAAGGGGAAGGGAGATTTACCACAATAGATTCCTTATGTCACTTTAATCATGGAGGGTGAACTGTTTTGTCCATGTCAGAAGTTCCATGAAGAATGCTTACCTACCTATCCTCTTTGTTCCATGTGGAACATAAGGCGAGGATGAAGTATGCTTACTGACTCTCAAGATCCCTCAAGGTAGATTTCACATTTAATATTAATACTCTATTAAGTACCAAATAGCTTTTAACCTTTCCACTAACACAGCAGTTACAATCAAATATCCTTCACAGAAATGAATTGTCATAACATTATTCTGTGGGAAGGCAGCCTTCTGTTAACAATGCCTACATTCACATTGATTTGCGTGCTTTATAGCATAAATACAAAAATTAAGAGTACTACTAAAACCAATTCAATTACTGGTAATATTTTTCAAGTTTTAAATACTTCAAACAATAAATTTTACCTGAAAAGCTGTATTACTGGAGATTTTTCATCTATATCTTTCACATTGTGTTTCTGCTGAGTGGTCTGGTTGTGCTTACTTTGTCCTCTCCTATTACGTTTCACTGGGAAAATACTGACACATTAAATTAAGATGAAATGAAACAATACTCCTTCATCGATTATACTTTGCAGGGGGCTACTAATGGAAATGTCAGTGTGTTTGCAAGATTTTTACCATAGCCCCTGACCAATCAGATCCACTAACTAACTATTTTAGTGTATGTAAGCATTGCGCCAGTATACAGGTTGTGATAAAAAATTCCAAAAGTATAGTTATAAAAGTGTGTACAGCTTGTGGGTGCCCATTGTGGTTATTAGTCTCATTGGATACCCGTATTTCATACAACATATTTTCCAGTGGTTTTACATATAAATACATGCGCAAAACCTGTGATTCACTTGATGCAATACCATATGTTACAATCGGAAGTTGCAAAAGTAAAACCCTTAATGAATTCTAATATGACTTTAACAGTGCTTAATCCACATCAAAAGATACCCAAAGGTGCAACAACTAAGATTCAAGTAAAAAGATATGAGAGATAGAAGAGAGATAAAATAGCATCATATATCCCTGTAGAGAAATAAAATAGCATCAGATATGCAAGATCAAAGGTCAAATCCAGGTCACACCATGATGTTGCACACCTATAACCCCCGACCAATGTCAATACCAAATATCAACTTCCTACACCTTATGGTTTCCGAAACATAGCCCGGAGAAGGCATTACACGTCAAGGTCACTACGGCAAGGTCAAATTATGGTCACGCTATGACGTTGCACACCTACACCCTCTAACCAATGTCCCTACCAAGTATCAACTTCTTACACCTTACGGTTTCCAAGATATAGCCCAGACAAGATTTTATAGGTCAAGGTCACTACGGCAAGGTCAAAGGTCAAATCAAAGTCACGCCATGACATTGCACACCTACACCCCCCTAACCAATGTCCCTACAAAGTATCAACTTCCTACACCTTACAGTTTCTGAGATATAGCCCGGACAAGATTTTATAGGTCAAGGTCACTATGGCAAGGCCAAATCAAGGTCACACCATGACATTGCACGCCTACACCCCCTAACTAATGTCCCTACCAAGTATCAACTTCCTACACCTTACGCTTTCTGAGATATGGGCCGGACAAGATTTTCAAACTCAAGGTCACTACGGCAAGGTCAAAGGTCAAATCAAGGTCATGCCATGATGTTGCATACCTACACCCCCTAACCAATGTCCCTACCACGTATCAACTTCCTACAACTTACGGTTTCTGAGATATGGGCCGGACAAGATTTTCAAACTCAAGGTCACTACGGCAAGGTCAAAGGTCAAATCAAAGTCACGCCATGACATTGCACACCTACACCCCCCTAACCAATGTCCCTACAAAGTATCAACTTCCTACACCTTACAGTTTCTGAGATATAGCCCGGACAAGATTTTATAGGTCAAGGTCACTATGGCAAGGCCAAATCAAGGTCACACCATGACATTGCACGCCTACACCCCCTAACTAATGTCCCTACCAAGTATCAACTTCCTACACCTTACGCTTTCTGAGATATGGGCCGGACAAGATTTTCAAACTCAAGGTCACTACGGCAAGGTCAAAGGTCAAATCAAGGTCATGCCATGATGTTGCATACCTACACCCCCTAACCAATGTCCCTACCACGTATCAACTTCCTACAACTTACGGTTTCTGAGATATGGGCCGGACAAGATTTTCAAACTCAAGGTCACTACGGCAAGGTCAAAGGTCAAATCAAGGTCACACTATGATGTTGCACCCCTACACCCCCTAACCAATGTCCCTGCCACGTATCAACTTCCTACACCTTACGGTTTCTGAGATACAGGCCGGACAACCTTTTCCCCGCCGCCCACCCACACATCAGGACACCATGGGTGAAAACAATACTCGACAGCCCTTAAGGGCTGTGGGGTAAAAACTGATGCTTCAGAAACTTACTGCTTGACACACCATTTTTCATTTGAGAAATGTATGCTTGGAGTAAACTGAGAAAATTATATTTTTGTTTTTGTCTCATGACACCATGCCCTAATTAAAATTATATTCTTATATCTTTAAAATTTTAATCAAGAGTATTTGCACATTGATTCATTATGAAATAACATGAAAGCTCCACAGTACTGAATTTTACTTACCCTTTGTTTTCATACTGTATTGTACTGCTTTGCTACCAATTACCGCCGGGTACTAATTATCGCCAGGCAGAATTCAAGTAGACATAACTCAACTAACGTCTCATCCTAAGCCTTGCAAATAAGGCAAAACTATTTCCAAAGTGAATAGAAAAGATTCACAATAAAAGACTTTCAAAATATGTGACTATTACTGAAATATGAACGTTTTATTGATTGGTGGCGAAAATTGGTACCCGGTGATAATTGGTAGCAAGGCAGTAATGCTTTAATTTGGCTTCAAAATATTAATTAAACTTTAAATGTTTTTTCTGTTCGGTAGGAGTCAAATATGTAGAGATTTCTATTCATGAAATACAATTTCCATTGAATATTTATTTTTTAGAATATTTACAGCAATATCCTAGCAAAAAAATTGCCTAAACTTAAGACCTTTTGTGAATCCCGGCCCAGATTCTTTGGATTAGCTGGAATTGTGAAATGAAATTTTCTTTATTTCCGAATACGAAATGAAAAAAAAAGATAAACCACTATAAATATAATAAAAATCACTAATTTTTAAAAATTTGCTGGCACAATGTGCCGCCATTATTTTGCATAGCATTTCGGGTAAACCAATGAATCTGAATCCATTGATCTACATTTGAAGGTAGATCAACAGATTCATAATCCAGATTAGGATTCAAGTCACATCACAAGCGAATCTGTTGATCGGAAGAATCTACTGCTTGGTGCCATATAATGGCACAAACGTTAACTTGGCACAAAACGGAAGTTAAAATATTAAACAACAGTTGTACTTTATCGCCCACACTCACACATTTCTCGCTTAACAAATAAAGCTACGTTTCCTCATGCGCAGCTTGCGGCTGCAGCTTGCGGTTGCGACTTGTGGCTGCGGTTTGCGGTCATAATAGATCCTACCAGTTTTATATGGAGTGTTTCCTCAAGTGCGACTGTGGCTTGCAGTGTGCGGCTTGCATTTTAAAAATTGGTCCCTGCTCGAATTTGGCTGCAAGCCGCATGCGGCTATGACACAATTCTACTGAATTTAAATTTTTTTATAAAGTTAGAATTGGTTTCCAAAACTGTATATAGGCATATTTGGTATCAAAATTTTCAGAATTTTATACAGAATTCAACTGGATACATTGAATTCATTAAATATCTTTAGATTACATTTTGTAGGACACAGAAAGAAATATATCTTACTTAAATTATTGTAGTTTCTATCATATACAAAATGTTTGAGATTGAATTATTAATTGCCATATAATTTGCTGTATCAAAACCTAATAAGCTACAGTTTTTAATAGGATAAATAAATAAATTCCCTAGTGGTTGTGGACCAATTCACGCCCGTGTACCTATTCACGCCCACCCTCAATTTTCTTAAAGATTCATAGTTTTTCATGGAAAAGATGTTTACCACATCATAGATAATTATCAAATTGATCATATACATTCGTAATTTATTGTGTAACTGTGATTGTTTTGGAGATATTTAGGGGTGGGCATGAATGGGTACACGGGCGTGAACTGGTCCACCACCACTACACATAATAGTAAAATAGTATAGATCAACTTAAAAAAATAGCCGCAAGTATGGAAACACTTCAGCCGCAAAACGCAGCCGCGAGCTGCAACCACAAGCCGCGCATGAGGAAACATAGTGGTGGTGGACCAATTCACGCCCGTGTACCTGTTCACGCCCACCCCTAAATTTATCCAAAACCAGTACAATTACACAATAAATTACCTATCTATATGATCAATTTGATAATTATCTATGATGTGGTAAACATCTTTTCCATGAAAAAGTTCAAATCTTTGAGAAAATTCAGGGTGGGCGTGAATAGGTACATGGGCGTGAATTGGTCCACCACCACTAGCTTTAGGGAGTGGAAGTGACGACAAAAATAATTTAAATATCATCGGCAATTTCCGTATGGAAATTGTGCCAAGTTGGGGCGCTGATTTCATGGATCAAGTGAAGAGAGAGGCGCATTCAGTCAAAATGCCATTAAAACATGGGTCGAGAGAGATCTTCTGTCGGTTTGCCGAGCGGCGTCTCTATCTTCACTTGTCCTGATTTCATGTAGAAATTATATTATTGCCCCTTAAAAACTGCTCTAAATGGACTGTTTTGAATTTATGTCAGTAAAATACTTTTATAACTTGCGCTTGTGTCAATACATATTTTAATAAAAAGAAACAAAACTACACTTAAAACAATTAAAAGTAAGCTTTTTGTGTCCAAGGTGTGCCAAGTTAAGGCGTGAAGCAGTAGATTCGACGGATTATGGTTGTGAAATACGCCTACTGAGAAAACGAGGAGAAAACCCACATATGCATAAAAGTGCATAATGTTCTCCCAACCTTCCATTATCGCCCACAAGAAAACCTTGAAATGAAATTGTGAAAAGTTAATGGCACAATATTCACAGAGAGTAAATAGGTTCATAAATTACATTGATTGGAATGTTGATTGTATTATATAAATAATAATGTAGTACAGAATAACTTACTTTCAGACATCACTGCAGTAGCTTAACTAGGGAGAAAGCTAAACACAGTACACGGTGCGTCGCCTAGTTTGGCACTTTGTTTCTAAATTTTTAAATTATCACAATGCAAACATAACATGCCATTTTGGAGATTTCTTTATATCTGGAAAACAAAACTTCAAGCAACCTTACTGATCAGTTATTGTACTACTTATTGAGGGACAGATTAGAGATGGGGAAAACATTGTAGGAACACCCATCCAGCATTCAGAGGTTCAACAAGGTGTAAGTCCTCATGAGATCAGAGAAATTGAAGAGATGGGAGAACTAGGGGAATAAGAGGCTTGTGTTCTACATTTAAACACAAAGAAAACAGTTAAGCAGGGCCGGGATTCACAAAAGGTCTTAAATCTTAGACAAAATGTTAGCTTAGAGCAGTCTTAAGTTTAAGACTATTGTCTTAGCTGAGATTTTATCTTAAGTTGGGATTCACAAAAAGTGCTTAGCAAAATCTTAGCTGAGACAAAATATATGCAAAAAGTCTTGACTCTTTTGTATCTAAATTAACAAATTTTAACAAAACAAAAATATTTTTCACCAATTAATACACAAAACGTGCTTTTCAAAATTATAAAACAGATTTGTAACTTTTTTGTAAACTTATGTAAAAATAGTAGTGTTTGTGTTTTATTGTGAGTCAGCCATTTTTATGACATTATTTTTGCCACAAGGAGGTACAATGCGGAAATCTATAGGAAAGTGAACAATATAAATTTCTATTACAATCTACAGAAATTACTTTTATAGGAAGTATAGAAACCCATAGTATATTTTTTGTTGGCATAACAAAGGATAAAATGTAAATACATCCAATGGAATATTTTAAAAATGACTTAAGTCTGCCCTGCAGTGGTCTTAAAGTTAAGACAAAACTTAAAACAAAATTTGTCTTAGACGTTTTGTGAATCCCATTTTGTCTAAGCATAAATTTTGTTTTAACTTTATGACAAAGTTTTTAACATTTAAGACTTTTATCTTAGACTTAAGACAAATCTTAGACTTAAGACCTTTTGTGAATCCCGCCCCTGAAGTTACACGTTGCTAAGTCCAAACCACATAAGCCACATTTGATCATGCAGTGAAGTATCTGATACAACATTTTATTTGTAATTAAGAAGAACTTTTAAGTTCATTTTTTTTGGACAGCCTATCCATGCATGCTGGGAAATATTGTCTTATGAATTGGATCTAATAGTGTTTCAGTAGAAAAATTTATAGAAGTCATTATTTACATCCATAGACCATTGCCATTTTTCGATACTATGTTTATCTATATTAAAAACTGCTTAACTAGATATATACAATGTCACAATATTACATCTGTCACTTCACAACATTTCATCTGTCACTTGACCATTAAACCATAAAATTCAGGTCAACTAAATGAAATTTTGCTTTGGAATTTTTTTTGCAGCCAGTTGTGTTTGGTAGAGCTACATCAATGTCAATTACATCTTAGGGTGATTTATCCTCAGTATCAGTATCCCAGTTCCCAGTTAGAGTATTGTGATTTTGTTACTTTGATTTAATTTAGCATAGAAACGCTGAATAAACTTTATTTATGGTTTTGTTAGTTTGTAATATTTTGCCCATATATAGCCTCACACTAACTCTCCCTTGAAATTTAACCCAATTAAAATCGCCCACAGAATAGTCACCAGCTTGAGAATACATTTTTGGTCCATTTTCAGTGTCACTTTAATTAAAATTTGATTCTTGCATTCTCATATGCTCACTCATCCTATCATTTAGACCATCAGATTTGTCTGTGTCATTTTGACTCGACTCTGGATTTAAAAATTTTGATACCTTTTACCTTTTTAATCTTTTCTGTTTTGTCTTTGTATGGCTTGTATTACTTTTATCTTTTGCATTTTTTCTAAATAGCCTTCACTTTTTAGTAGTCTTTCCCTGTTTCACAACACTTTTAACAGGGGTGTCAGTGTACACATGCTGACTTTCCAGCTTTCTGTAGACTTTCTTTGGGACCCTAGCCTCTCTTTTGGAAACGGTCATATATCTTCAGGTATCTTTATAATAGCCTCTTTACTACTATCAAGCAGATCTAGATCAAGTTTGTTTACCCATCAGATAAAAGTTAATGATTAACAAATATTATGCGTAGTATCTTTCAAGCAGTAACATTGTGACAGGTAATTTAGATGGTGGAAGAAGCAATACATTTTGGCTTAGTTTTACGTCACTTTGGTTATGTTTAATGTCAGTTGAGGCATCACACTATGATGAATAATTTGTAGGGGGATACAAAGTGCATGAAAATTGTTCAAGGCTTTTTCGCAGTAAAACAATTAACCTATCTAAAAGAAAGTATGCCGGCATATCTTCCACATAGATTGTGTTACAATCCCATAATGAGGTAATATGTATTGATGGTAAAAAGGGTGATGTTCTAAATAAAAAAGAAAGAAATCCTGCTTCTGTTATCTTGTATCTTCGTAAAACCTAGGCACACATGTATACAATAAATAGTGATGTCATAGACACAAATTATCATAAAATATTGACTTATCAGTACTTGTTACATTTTACCTATGAGATAAGAAGTTCTCTCTTGCCCTATTACTCAGAATCTAGGACTCATTCCTCCTGGAGTTCTTGCTTCACCTGTTTTCACACTTCAAGTCAAGTATTCCACCAATCAGCCATACACCCAACAGGCATGCATTTAGGAAACCAGGTTGAATCCAGCAGTGAAATCTTGTTGTAATTGATTTTGCCAATCATTTTAAATGGCTCAAACCAGATAAATCAGGTTGAAACAAACTAGTGAAATCTGATTGAAATACATGTAGACTTTGAAGACAGTTTTAGTTGCATCTAACTATTGAAATCAGATTGAACCTAATGCATGGGTAAAATCAAGATAAAGTATGTTTAGATTTTGCAAATTTTACTGAATTGGATAAATGGATGAAATCAGGTTGAATGCAAGGAGTGAAATTAGGATGAAATCCATATAGATTTTGAAAATTGTTTTTACTTGGACATTAAAATCTTTGTTACTCCAACACAGGTTTATTTCTTATAGCATCATATATATAGCATTGCAAAGTTATCAATTTCTTTCTCAGGATCAAGGACAAATGTGGATTAATTTCTTTCCCATGCCTAAAATCGATGCAAACACATTGATATTCTATTCATAGTGAAAAGACTTTTACTTAGGTATATTTAAGAAAAAAATGACCACAAAAAATAGTGCTAATTATTTTATGCAATTAATACGCTTCATTTATTTAAGCGGAAAAATAACTGGAAAAAGGTTTTTGAAAACAAAACAGAGTCCAAATATGTTGAAAAATTGAAACATGTTAAAGTTTGAACAATGGGAAAAGGTAAAAATATGCTGTCAAAGATATTTTCATGCAGAAATAATCCTGACAAACACATTATTGTAAAGTTATTGTAAATACTAAATTGTAGACTAGATATTACAAAAGGACACATTTAATTATTATGAGGTACTTTTTGGAAGCCAAAAGCACATCTGTGGTTTTATTTATCCTAGTTTGACCCATAAAAAGGGTTGGGGGATCTGACTAGCTTCTAGACTCCCTCTTTATGATTTTTTATTACCTCCCAATATTCAAAACCTCTAAAAAGAAACAATAAAGGAAATAAAAGCCAAAAACACAAAGTCTGCGATTTTATGACCCCAGTTTGACCCACAAGGGGAAGCCATTTGGGTTACTGTGATATGATTTATAGACTCCCTGTATATGGTTTCCTATCAACTCCTTATATATTCGAAAGCTCCAAAAGCAGCAATAAAGGATATAAAAGCCAAAGACAAAATCTTTGATTGTATGAACCTAGTTTGACCCATTAGGGAGAGATCAGGTGGTAAATCTAGGCTCTCTTTATATGGTTACCTTTTGCCTCCCAATACATTAAAAACCTCTAAAAGTAATAATAAAGGAGATAAAAGCCCAAAACATGAAATCTGCAAATTTATGCATAGTGGGAGGGGGGGGGGGGGGGGATCTGAGCAGTTTTTTTTACACTTTCTGCATGTGGTTTTCTATTACCTCCAAATACATTTTAAGAGTATAATTGCAACAGATGAGATAATTCGGGGCTTCTATTGACTTATCTGATTACTACCTGGTATAAAATCGCTCATAAATTTCTTAATGTTAGTCCAATCACTCCCAAAATCTATTCATCCTGAGATTTTGATAGCATTGACATATATGTAAAACTAGATTGGGCCAACTCGGCGCCAACATATCCCCAGACAGGTCATCACTCACGCCACAGGTTTTGATCGGGAATTTTTAAAAACATAATTACCCATTATTATATGAACTTCAGCACATCAATCTACTCTGTTTATATCTTCCCAAGGAAGATGGTGTATCCCCAGACACCGAATACATAACTCAAATTATATTTTCAATCTTCCTGCAATGATAACTCTAAACCTATTTTCAAAGTATTTAAATGATTGATGATTCAATGTCCATTCTAAAATTCATAATCCCAAAAGCGCATATCTGTTTCTATATTTGTTCACAAATAAAATATTATTTAAAAAAAAATTATTTATATTATTATTTTATTATATTATTTTTAGAATTTGCAAATTGTTTTCAGTTATTCATTTCCTCTATACCTATATATGTGGTCCATATATATGCAACCTAAATATGTGACACAATCTCAGTTCTGACTCCCCTTTGTGTTATATGTAATGAAGCCCACCACCTCCCACCCCTCTCCCCTTCTCCACACCTCTCTCACTATTACACAAGATCTGCAACCCCATTGAGTTCTTTGTTTCTCATCTGATATCATTAAATACCTTTGTTTATTTAGTGTCACTCAATATAGCTGGAGGTCTCAGAGGTGGCTGGGGGGAATCCGGGTGGGGGATGTGGGTTGGGACTTAGTTTAGTTTATTAGTTTATTATAGTGACATGTATTATGTTGACAAGGATTATACAAAAACTATTGAAGTAATACCCAGCCCTATATGGGCTTATAAGTCACTTTAAATAGAGAGTTAATAACAAACAGAGCAAACATATTTTGAGGTAAGATACAGTAAATAAAGACAGCAATTCAATACATAAAAATTAACAATATAATTTACTTTTTCTTTCTTGCCACAAATCAAAAATAAAATTAATAACCATATTGACATTCATATGAGTTAATACCCTTGATAATTGATCTATTAATAATTCAGATTTATCTATATTTAAAATTTTGAAATATTTCATACGAATCAGCTCTAAAGCTGGACAAACACAAACAAAATGTATCTCATCTTCTACATCTTTTTTACACAGTTTACATGTTCTCTCAAAGAGATGGAGTGCTACAGCATAAATGGTAAACAAACAATCTATATAAAAGGGGTACTCAAATACAAAAAGAATTGAGAATTTTAAGTATGTGATTATCAACTGAAATGAGTTCATAACTGTAGGAGCTGTGTCAAAATTAACTGAGGCAAGTTGAATAAAACTGGGCTAGATGAGGGTTAAAAATCCGCTAGTTTTACTACATACGGATATAATTTCATTAATATTGGGACTTAAAGCTCACTTAAAGTGTCCATTTTGTCTACTTGAATATGTTTAACCGGCGTTTAACCAGTTTCATTTTAAAAAGTGAAAAACTCAGCAAGCAGAGGTATAACACACAAAAATAAGTTCTTAAAAGACTAAGATAGCCATAACATTATTAATATTCAAAATTTAAATAGACAGGCATTTCCTTTTAAAAATTCAAAGATTTCAGCTCTATAACCCACATAGTTTGACAGTTACTGGGCTTTAAAGTGGCATAATGTCCATAAATTGGGTTTCTGTGGGCATTTTACAATTGTTAAAGAGACCTTAGCAATTAAACTACAGATCTGAAACTTTTTGGGGGACATACATAACAAACAAAAATTATATATAATACAGTTTAAGACTTGTCACACTAAGCATTTCCAAATAACAGGGCAAAATACGGAAAAAATGCCCAAAAAGGCACTTGGGCGAGTGTCTATGGCCCTCATACACAGGTTAAATGTCTACTAAAAACCTTGATTTTCGGCATATGTAAAAAGGACATAATAATGCATTCCCAGATGGGATTTCAGCTCCATCAATCACATAGTTTAACAGTCACAGGGCTTAAAGGTGGCAAAAAGTCCAAATATTGGGTCTCTGTGGGCCTTTTAGAGATCTCGATGTGGCTTTCAAATTAAAGCTTCAGACTTAAAATTTGTTACATACTAAGATTACACATAGAATATGTATCTAATAAAGTTTGAAACTTCTCAGACTTACCATTTCCAAGTTACAGAGCAAAATATGTGAAAAATGTCTTAAAAGGGTCAGTCAGGTGGGTGTTTAAGGTCCTCATACACAGGTTAAATGTCTACTTGAAGCCTTGATTTTTGGCACATGTAAAAAGAACATAATAATGTATTCCCAGATGAGATTTCAGCTCTATCAGTCACATAGTTTAACAGTCACAGGCCTTAAAATTGGCAAAAAGTCCAAATACTGGGTCTTTATGGGGCCTTCTAGAGACCTAAATGTGGCCTTCAAATTAAAGCTTCAGACTTAAAATTTGTCACATACTAAGATTACACATAGAATATGCATCTAATACAGTTTGAAACTTCTTAGACTTACCATTTCCAAGTTACAGGGCAAAATATGTGAAAAATGTCTAAAAATGGTCACTCGGGTGGGGATTTATGGTCCTCATACACAGGTTAAATGTCTTCTTAAAGCCTTAATTTTTGGCACATATATAAATAACATACTAATATCTTCCCAGATAGGATTTGAGCTCTATCAGTCACATAGTTTGACAGTCACAGGGCTTAAAAGTAGCAAAAAGTCCAAATATTGGGTCTTTGGGAGCCTTTTAGAGACCTCAATTTGACCTTCAAAATTAAAGCTTCAGACTTAAAATCTATTACATACTAAGATTACACACAGAATATATATCTAATACAGTTTGAAACTTCTCAGACTTACCATTTCCAAGTTACAGGGAAAAAGATGTGAAAAATGTCTTATAAGGGTCACTCGGGTGGGTGTTTATGGTCCTGATACACAGGTTAACTGTCTATTAAAGGCCTAAATGTTGGGGCACATATAAGAAAACACATAGATATATTCCCAGATGATATTTAACTTAGATGAGAGACATAGTTTGAAAGCTACAGTGCTTGAAAGTGGCAAAAAGTGCATAAATTGGGTCTCTGTGGGCACTTTTGAGACCTTAAGTCGACCCCTTTGGGTAAACCTACAGCCCTAAAATTTTCTACAGACAAGGATTACATACCAAAGTTATACCGAGCGCAGTTTGAGACTCATCAGAATTACCACTTCCAAATTATAGGGCAAAATATGTGAAAAGTATAGCAAAAAATCCCTAAGTGGGGGTACTTATGGGCCTCAAACACAATTTTCTCCTCAACTTAAAGTCGTGATTTTCGGCACATGTACTAAGAACATATTAATGTGTTGTCAGGTAAAATTTCAGCCAGCTGAGCATCATAGTTTGTGACCTACAGGGCTCTAAGTGGCCAAAAGTCCAATTTCTGACCTTAAGGTGGCCATAAGTTCTTTTTTACTGGGAGTTTAAGGTCACCTTAAAATAGGGATCTTCCTTTGGGCACCCTTAACATGTGTACCAAGTTTGAAAAAAAAATATTAATTTGTTTTTGAGTTATCGTGTCCACAAGGAAATTTCTACAGCGGCGGCGGCGGCGGCGCGACGGACCTGAATCCAATATATCCCCGACTTTCGTCTGGGGATATAATAATAACCTCCTGCAGTAAAACGTTTTGGCTGAGCAGTGATGACAAGCAGGGATACTGCAAAAAAAACATTATTTTTCATCACGTGACCTTGATATGAGCATCTATTCTACAATGGATACAATCCAGTCAGTAATAAGAGAGATATTCAAGGAAGAAGATAATGCGGTGGTGGCAGTGGGGATATTGAAGATGAAAACAAATAAGCACCATTTCCAGAAATGCTTAATAAGTCCCTTCTTTGACGTAAGTGTAAGACTTTATTTTAAGTGAAGACAGTTTTTCAGACTTAAGTCTAAATTTTGTGTTGAGAATCATGAAAAGGATAAACCCTTTTTGAACTTTAGTTTTTTTCTCATGTCTGACACAAAGGATACTTAAGTCTTCCAATTAGATTTAAACATGTATGTACTTTTCTCATATTTGCATCATAATTGGCCCAAGGTGTCTTAAATATGACTAAATCATTCACTGCAACCACTGTTATCCAAATAACATTGGGAAGTTAAAATTTATTCAGATAGTATTAATTTGGTAAATAAAAGCCAACCCTTCTTTCCTTTAGTGAATCCTACCCTAAGAAATAGCCCATTGCAAATTGATTATGTTCTTACACTCTGACCTTGGACATAGCAGAAACTTGCAAATTTAAGAATTTAGTTAAATTTTTATAAGTTATACCTTACCTAATGGGCAATTGGCTATACCACCAAGCAGTGATATCTTTGTCAAAACCTTTCTTGAAGGAGATAAAGGCCAGCTCTTTGTTCTGCGGTCTCGCGTCATATCCGATAGTAGTGTAGGGCTTTACCTGGGCATAGAGACCTTTTAGGCTGGAGTGATTTATCCTGAGTTGGAGCCAGGGCAGGAATAACCACTGGGGCCATTGTGGACACTCTTTGGCTAGTTGATTCTTCAAAAGAAAACTGAGTGATGGGTACTACAGAGACACCATGGATCAGTCCTGTGTTTGCTAAGGGACAGACATTCTTGAAGGTCAGGTGCTTCAAGGGGGCCTCTTTAAGGGTTCAAAGGGAGCTTTAGTAAGCTGGTAAAGTACCAGAGAAAGGTTTCAAGGGGGGATGCCCCTGTGACCCTTAGATCTGTTTCTATGAAAGCTATCCAGGAGACGAGCAAGATTTTCACCCTTGCTGACATTGATGGGTGAATTCCCAGTTTGTCTGCTATGGCTGATCTATATCCATCAGTACAATGTACTTTGCTGTAACTTCTTGTCCTGGAACAGATACAGGAAAAAGTCGTCTTTGAATTTCATAGGTGAATCCCTGAAGTTAAGTTGATTACTCTGGGGCCATTTTGTAAAAATGGCCCACTTTGCTTCATAGACTGATCTAGATGAACCTTTTTGAGAAGCCTCAAGTCATGCTCCCACTGCCTCAGAGAAGCCATTCTGCTTGATAGCTGAGGCTGTACGAGCCAGGCATGGAGATTTAGGTTTGTCAGATTCTCGACTGGAATTGGGCAGGCACAAAGGGATTTGGCTTGACATAGCCACCAGGACCAGGGCATGTTTGGCCACCCCGGAGCAATCAGGATGATTCTCCTTGCATTGGTAGTCCCTTAGTTTCACTACCACTTTGCCCAGAATGGCTGGCTACTGGTGAGAAGGCATAGGGGTCTAGATCATCCCAAGGCAGACTGAGTACATCATCTGATCAGGCTAGGGAGAACTGATGACACACACTGAGGTAACTTGTTTGACCTCATTGCAAACAGGTCTACCCAAGGCTGGTGCCACTTGTTGCATATCATCTGGAAGACCACTGGAAGGTCAGACCACTCTAAATGATCTGGCCTAGCCTGGATAGCTTGTCTGCTACCAAATTTAGCTGGCCTGGAGTGTGTCAGATCTTGAGAGGTACTGGTTTCCTGGAGAACCAGGTCAGGATTCTCCATAATAGGGTACACAGTGGCCCAACTTCCAATTTGTTTGGGCAGAGGTCTTGGAACTTTATAGGGCCAAAAGACCATCTTTAGTTCCAGGTAGTTTATATGCAATTTGCATTCTGGCAGGGACCAAGTCCCTCTTTTCGGGAGCTCTCCTAAGTGAGCGCCCAGCCTTCTCTTAGAGCATCTATAAAGATCTAAGAGCATGGCTGAATGGGGTAGTGTCTGACCACAAGAACATTGGCTTCTTAAAGCCACCATCTACATAAGTGTGGGTGGGAAGACATTTGGATTGGGATCACCTTTGGTAGAGATTTTGAGATCCTCCAGTGATTTTTCAGATGCCACCGAATCGGTCTCGTATAGAGCTGGCCTAGATTGACTTGCTTTTTGGTAGCGGTCAACAGGCCTATTAGGGATGAGTTGCCTGGCCAGGGCAAAAAGGGTCAACGAGAAGTTTCTGAATTTTCAAGTTTAAGGTCTGGAAACACTCTAGAATGGTCTGACCTTGCCCTTCTTGAGGTCAAACTGGTAGCTACAAAATCAAATACTTATTTGGCTTATTTGTCCAGTTCTGATTTTTACATGTTTATCCAATCTAGTTCCCAGCTTAGAGCTACCAGAGTCTGTGAACACTGGAGACAGGTTTGGTGGGATCTGGCTCTGACCAACCAATATGTACTGGTGGATTCTCATACCCTTGCTTTGAGCCATCAGCTGGTCTTCCTTGACTACCATTGTGAATTCCATGGGAGCAGTGGACAGACTAAATGGTAGAGCTTTGAATTAATAGGACTGACCTTGCACAAAACAGGCAATTCATGGACCATTGATTTACTGGGATATACAAGTAAGTGTCCTTGAAATGTATGGACAATGCCCATTTGCTAGTTTAAAAAAAGTCCTTATACTTTCTGGTATCTACATTTTGAAGTTTTCTGACTTCAGAAATTTGTTCAGTGAGCTCAGATGTAGGACAGATCTCCACTTGTTTGTTGTGTTTGGGAACAAAGAACAGTCGGTTGAAGAAAGCCAACGATGCTTGATTTTTTAGCTTTTCTATTTCTTGTTCTTGCAGAAGTGCATGTAATGCCTCTACCAGATAGCTGTTCTCGTCAGAGTAGACCAGTCCTGGAAGGGGATGGTGTAGCCTTCCTTGAGGATCCTATGACATTGGGTTTGGCCCCTAGGTTAGCCCATATTTTCCAAACCTGGTGCAGTCTGGCCCCTACAGGTAGATTCAGAGCAACAGTGTGGACATTTGTAGCAGGTTGGACAGAAGGCAACTGATTGCACAGATTTTATTAACTTTCAATGGGTCTTAAGAGTTTCTTTTGTGGCAGCCTGGCAACAAAAGATACATGATTCACAGCATGACAGTTTAGAGTCTTGACATTCTCTACATTGAAAGCATTGTTTACAAGGTAAAAGTCTAGCATAAGGTACAAACGTCTTTCTTTTTTGGCTTGCCTTACAACATTGAGTTATACAGTAACTGTCATTTATATGAAGACTCCGCCTTGGCTGGTTGGGATGAGTAGTGGGAGGCCTTGCCCCTACCACTCCTGTTCTGACCATGTTAACTGATAGTCTTCCAGGGTGGTTGTCCAGAGCGGACAGTGTCCTGAGAATATCTGGTGGAGTAAGCATGAGGGTGATAAAGTTTTGAGAGAAGATAGTCAATTTCAAGAAGTTCACAATCAACATCAAATCCCACCACCATTTTTCAAGGGCAATCTGTTATATGGACATCACTAACTGATGTAAGATTTGAAAGTCTTATAACATGTGTGAAACAAAGTGCAGTTTTAGCCAATTAACTTTCGACAGCAGTCACTTCCTACATGGCATTTAGTTGAGGAATTAACACCTAGGCTTCTACAAAAGCATTTGTTTGTCACAACTGCCCATTTGATCTCAGCATGTAAAATTTGTAGTACTGTCACCTAATCCAGAGTTTCAACATCTAGATTGGAATATCTACCAAGTTTATTAGATTTCCAACCCCTGGACAATACCCAAATCTCCTAGACTGGACTTTCTACTGGCACAATTTGAAATTCTACCAGATTGGATTTTCTGCCAACACATATGTATTATTACAAACATATTTTAACAGAGCTTTTGCTAGTGTTTGTTGCATTCAAATTCATACAGAAATGGCACAGAAAGCAGAAGTTAGTACTTGAAGTCTTCAAATCCTTATCAGCTATTATTTTTTGTCCTTACCTGTGATAAAATCTAAAACCCCAACCTGCAGGTACAACTAAATGGGCAACAACATTGAGATTTGGGAAAATCTTAGGAACAACTTCAGTTTTACGAAGTATACAGAATCTATGAAATGTTGTCAGATGCAAGAATCACAGGCTATGATTTGTCACAAGTTGTTTTCATACTTTGAAGCCTTACAACCAATTATAAGATAGAAGGCCCTTTTAGCATGATGACCCTACATGACCTTGAAGCAGGGATCAAAGGTCAAATTTGACACTTACAAAAGATTTGTACCATGATTTCCAGTAAGTTGCACCATGATTTCCAGTAAGTTGTTTTCTCCTTCCAAACCCCTAGGACCAATGATAGGGAGATGTTAGGAATTTTTATATGCCCCCCCCCCCCTTATTTGACATTAAAGATGTGATATGGTGGCCAAAATTACTCTCAGGCAAGCTTTTCCAGCCATTTACATTTTGTGTAACACCCACAAAGACCGACAAATATTCAAATTGTTGCCATGGCAACAGTTGTTGCAGATACTTACCAAAACCTAACCAGCTCTAGATCCTCTTGGGGTGAACATATCCTAAAAATTTCGTGAAAATCTGTGCATGGGTTTAGGCTGTGAACACCCAAAATCTTTAATACCCATAAATTTTAAAAGTGTTGCCATGACAACAGTTGTTGCCGGATTAACCTCAAGACCTTATCAGCTGTAGATCCTCTTTGGGTAAACATATCGTGAAAATTGGGTGAAAATCTGTGTATGGGTTTAGTCTATGCAACGCCCACAAGCTTTATATCCCTCTCCGCCACTGCTGCTGCCCGGACAGTGCTGGGGATGACTATAACCCCAGCCCATAAAGGTTAAAAAAATACAAGTCATCAGGTAATTTCCCTTTTTGAGTACACCAACTCTGTATGAACTTCAAAGAGGTGAGGATTTGGAAATACAAAACTAAATGGCATCACTTCCAAAATCCTGTTATTCTTGTTGAAAGGAAAATTCATGCTTCTTTATATATTTTTTCCTTTATTTACAATATGTTGCATGTGGTTAACAATGACTTAAACAATCAATGTGACTTAACACATTGATGTCTATGCTCTAGAAAAGCCAAACTTATCAAAGTCACTATTTTATATAGCAGAGCCTCCATTATCCACACTACATTGTTGGTATATTTATGCATTCACTGCCGACCTTGGACGCCATTTTAGGAGATCAAGCCTAATATTGCTAAAAGTAATTGTGATGGATTTAAACTCTATTTGATATACTGAAGTGAAATGGCCATAAAGATCTCATCAATTTTGCATCAGTTTTGCAATACAAATCAATGCTCTTTCGATGTACTGATACATCAGTGCATGATGTAAATTACTTGTGGTCAAATGTCACAAACTTGCGATAGTCACCATTGAGATATGTTTAAAAATCGCAAGAATTATTAAAGATTTTCAATGGAATATACAACATATATGTCAGAGCTGCTTTTATCTACGAAGGCAATTCTGTCCAAATATCTGCACTTATTCTTTACCCATGTATCACCCACCGAGTCAGCATTGAACAACTTGTCCCAGGATAACTGATTTTTATGCTTTTCAAATGTACCCTATTCCAGGTAAAAATAGTTTTACATTTTTATGAAGATTATATACTATTGAAAACTTTGCTGTACCAAGAGACTCTGCTGAACTTGTAAATTAACAATACTGTATCTGGATATATAAATAAGAAAATTCACAAGAAAACAAGGAAGCAAAGGATAACAATACAATAACATCTGGAAGAAGCCAAGTCAAGTCAGACATAACAGTGAAAGGAAACTAGAGGAGGTTTTGCACGAGATCCACGAGTTCTATGGCAAGCTTATACTCAGGATGTCCTTCTGGTAGCTGGTTGACCACTTGTCCCATCAGAGCAGCAGTGTCTTCTAATGGTATATCCTTACACTTGAGCTGATCAGGATCCTGTGTAAAAAAATATTAAGGCAAACCCTTTAAGTAGACAGCCAATTGAAGTGACCACTGTAACTTAAGACACACAGGGCCTGGGTTCAGTCCCAGGTACATGTATTTACATAGTGGCTCTGTTAGACTGTGGGCTGTACATGTGTAGTTGAAATGGATTAAACAGTTTTTAAAGCTCTGTACATATGTATGTAAACGAAATGTTGTATGCAGAAAAACCAGCACAAATAATAGAACAATAAGGTCTTTTCCAACAGATATTGACTATACTGAAGTTATATGGATTTTGTGAATAAGCTAAAACTTTTTGCAATTTCCCTACAAATTTCAGGGTTATATGGATTACATAAATTTAGAGTAACATACATATGACCTTGACTGTTGAAACAGGTGTAAAATATCTAAACTTGACAGGGCAAACAGCAATAAATTTGTATATAAGACAAGAATATATACAGTGGGATTATTTTCTGTATTACTATTTTCAATATTTTTCCATAGTTTAGCCTTCAAACTTTGAGCATCAAATGAAAGCTATATTGCATGAAATAATTGCAACATATTACATGAATTTCTCCTTTAATATGTTATTGGTTCTTAATGGTAGTTTAAGGGGCAAAAGAAACCAGTACATACTATTTGGTCAAGATTCTGTACTGTACACTGCTGAAAATTTCAAAGTAACTACCAACTTTCCCACATAGGGTCGGGTCCAGTGTTTGAACCGCTGACTTCAGAGGCAGAAGGCAAGTGTGTGACATTTAAAATGACTCACCAGAGTTTTGAGCCAGGTTGAGACTTTAGTTGAAGATTTGGACAGTTTGTCCACGGAGGTGGAGGGATCACAGACAAAGATGAGCTGGTGCAGACGTTTGCCTGCAATGACTAGCAGTTGAGAACCAATTTCTGGGTGATTGTTGACAGACAGCAGCAACTGAAAGGAAGGGTACACAGAACATTGAAACTGTTTTCTAGAACCCCTAATTAAAGTGCAACTATGTCTGCAACTTTGAAAAAAAAAAAATCAAAATATATCCAGGCAAATAAATTAACACATTACAAGATGCTAGGACTTATTTAGTCTTAAGTTTCCACGTGCAAATTCAATAAAAAATCATAAGCAAAACATTTTGTAGATGTTAACTGCATATTCCTTGACATTGGCACAAGGCTTTTAGCATTAAAGAAATTTATTTTTCTGTTATGCATTCTTTGGCCTCAGTGACTGAGTGGTTAACATGTTTGGTATTTAATTATCTGTCATCTCTTTGGTCCTGGGTTCTAATCCATTGTGCAATTCACTGATATGACTAAAACAGATGTTAACCCTGAAGTTTAAACCTCAACCTTCTTTAACATTACTAGAATAAGGAATCTAAAATTCACTAGAAATTTAAAATTTGCCACCTCTAAAACCTTAGATAATTCTAAGAAGAAAATTATGTTTTGTCTTAAACTTGATATTTTTCAGTTCAAAAAGCCTTAATTTACTACACATCCAACAAATATCCCCTCAATTCCTTTATTTTATTAGTATTTCCACATGTGGAGAATTTTACATTTCTTACTCTACCTCTTCCCCAAGCTGATCAAAGCCTCCAGAGTAGAGTTCACAGCACTGATGTCTCCTCAAGTCATCCAGTTCCACACCTAGATCCTTTGCCACAGACAAGACTTTCAGAGACCAGTAAGTGTAGTCAGATGTCTGGGGTATGCGCAGTCTGTGAGAAGGAGATGTGGAAGGTGAACACACCACTGACTCAGGGGAACCCAAGGATTGAACAGCAGCAGATAAAACTCTGCACAGGAACTGTAAAAATTCAATACTGGACCTTAAATATAGAGGGAATGGGAGGGGATGATGTACATTGATAAACCAGTTGTTTCTAAAGGTTGAATTTATTCCAAACACCAAAGTGTTGGCTTGTAGAGAGATTAAGCACTATAAAAGTATGATAATATAAAAGAGGAACTTGACTCACATAACAATGCGACAATAATGCAGAGTAAAAAAAGCAGCATAACCCTCTGGCAGAAATCATATACATAGTATATTAAAACACTACTACATGTACATGTATTTTCAACTGCAGCCTTATGTGGACTTGTGTACTCTGTGTACATATTATAAACTTCTATTATGAATGCTTAGTTATGTGGCAGGTTCTGGAAAGGAATCATCAATTGGCATTCAATAATAAAATACTTCATAATCTGAGCAATCGTCTGATGTCAACAGTAGACTATATATAGAACCAGTTTAAGCCAAATATGGGAATAAGTAGAACCAGTTTTAAGTTCTGAACATAAGACCCTGTCAAAATACTATAGAGATATTGGCAGTTATAGTTATACAGAGTCTGCTGTATCTTCTGACAAGACAAACCTGTTGTCTGGATGATATCAGAGCTTCATCCACATGTTTGGGCATTCCTGGGCAAGATGACAGGGGTTTGAAGAAGGCATTTCTTCCCTGAAACACAAAATACAAGTCAAATATTCATACAGATCAAGGTACTTTAACCTCTGTTTCACTTTTCTATTTTGATAACCTAATAAAGCCCATTCTGAAATGTGGCCTGAATATATGTGTCTGTTCCTAAATGAAGTGTATTAAGTCGGCAGATATGACAGATGAGGCTAATGATTTCAAAGTCACTACAATCACTAGCATTTGAATGAAACTACCTGGGTCCAAGCCTGAAATATGAGAGTTATTGGTCCCGTGAGTGTCAGCCGTCATCATTTTACTTTATGGCTGTGTGACTACTGTTGATGGGTTCACTGTAACAGTATAGTGATACATTCTGTCATGTTAGAACAATGAAAAGCCTCCATTTATATTGTGAGTCACAACTTCAAAATAGAAAATATGGACACCCATGAATGGAAGATTAAGTGCCAATAAATGTTCGATTAGATTTTAGATGGGTGCAAAGTGGAACAGAAGAAATCAGATTCAATATTCACTTACGAACATCTCATGTCCACGGGAGGTTGCAATCAACAAGTTGTGCCCACAATTCTAACTCAATACTATTTCCTACTATCTGAAGGATTTAGTGTCTATTTTAACATTTATTTTAAGTGTGAGCTAATATTGTCTTATTAATATTCATGAGTTTTGTGCTATGTCCATGATATTTGTTGTCTAACATATAAAACATACATATGCAGGGGAGACGAACATGGGGTTGAAACGTCTTGCTAAAAGAGGGTTTAAATGTTTCAAAGGTTGAAATCTCTGGAGACCTTTCATGTGATTAATAACAGAATCACTAATGTTATGGTGAATTCTTATGAAACAACAGACTTATACATTGGATTTGTTTTGGATATGACTTGTGTGCACAAGTTATCGAGTATGAGATGTTTTGGTCAGGAGACTCCTGTAATCTTAGGAGCTTGATGATGCTGAAAAGGGTGGGTACCAAAAATCTTTGAGCTGATATATAATCCATATATTTAAATATTTCAATAAAACAATACAAACTAATCAAATTAATACACATATTATTTCATAAAACAATATCTACAGATTAGTGCTACACACCAACAATACATGCCAAATTTACATTGCAAAAGAAAATTGATGGCTTCATTAGTCAAATTGGGCTTATACCGTACCTTTGTGTCAAATAGTGAGAGTGGTTTGATGGATTTCATAGAAAACACCAGCACAGCATGCATGACTACAGCCAACACCTGGTGATGTGTGACCAGTGACACAGTGGATTCCTTCTGATCTAGTGCCAGCTCTACCAGAGAGGTAGGACCCTGTAAACAGAGAAACTAGCTTTAAAATCAGTTACAGTTTTAACTATCCAGAGAAAACAGTGGCATAATCATGAAGTCTGTTTTACAATAAACAGACTTGTCTTATATGCTCCTGCTACCTACTTACCTACTGAAACTAATGAAAAGTTTCTGCTAAGTACAGCAAAGTGTTCCACCTTTGAGAACTGGAGGTTTATAATGATAATAGAGTTAAAAATCTAAAATTCGCCAGGAATCTAAAATTCGCCACCTCTAAAACCTTAGTTAATTTTATGAAGAAAATGATATTTTTGTCTAAAAATTGGTATTTTTCAGTTCAAAAAGCCTTAATTTACTATACAGTCAACAAGTCTCACCACAATTCATTTATTTTATTAGTATTTTCACATGTGGCGAATTTCAAATATGTGGTGAATTTTAGATTTCTTACTCTAATAAAATCAGACAATATGTGACCAAGTAGGAACAATAATTTGACATTTAAAGTATACAACATTTTGAACTAGTTTAATTTAATCTCCCTACAATAAGTTTGATACTTTGCAAATTATTAAATGATTAGCCATACGTATTCTAAAATAGTAACCCCATGTCTCCAACCTGAACTACATGGCAGGTATTCATAAGACTTGCCACGACCAAATTTTCACTCAAGTTTTATGTTTTGGTCTTATATCTGACAACATTTTTGGTCTCGAAAAACATGTTAGGTCTTCACAAAATATTTGAGACCAAATTTTGTTTCAGGTTTGCTTTCAAAATTTAGACTGGTAAATTATCTTAAATATATTGGTGAAAGTTTCAAGCATAATTTCATCTTAACTGAGGTATGTTTCTTTACTTTTAATGTTGTATAGCAAAGTATAAATAAATTATAACATGTAGGCATATTTGGCATACATTTTTGTGACAATTTATTGCCCAAATTTTGGTTTCAAAAGTATCGTCTTTTGAAGACACTTGTATAGGTTATGCATACATGCATTTAACTGATAAATGATGTACATAAGTCAAGTAGATGTGTACTTTCGTACATCTGATATAAGGCTAAAATATTGACACACTTACCTGAATATGATGCCATACATCTTCTACACTGAATCTTGGAAGATCTGTGGAATCCTGTTGACTCTTAAAGCAATATACAGTAAATGATATTAAATAAGAGAAAATAAGATGAGACAGAAAGACTAATAAAGTACTGGTAACTATTGTCTTATGTATGTTATGTGAGAAAAATCTGTATGGAAAAAACCCCAAAAATTGTATAACTGATAAAAATAGCTTGCACTTTATTTGTTAAAAGTTTTTGCAAAAATATTTCATGTATGACACATAAAGTATTTGTCTTAATCTTCCCAAACGTACCCTAAAACCTGTTTATCATTGGATAGACATTTGTACTTTCCTTTGAGTACAATCAAATTCAATGCACTATGGAATAATTTTAACAAAGTACAAAAGAGACTCTTTGTTAAAACACTACAAACCTTTAGCAAGTGTTACTAACTTTACCTGTGAAATAATACCAAGGAGGTCAATGCTGTGTTTCATGAATTTTTCCAGTGAAATTTCACTCAGTCCGACATCCTGTAAATGATAACAGTTTTTCTTTATTGGGAACCATGTTAGAGTAGTACAGTTGAACCAAGTTGAATACTTAAAACTATTGACATCCATTAATGACTATTCTCTATAAAAATACAGAGATATTCCAAGAAATCACAATTAAGTAAAAATGTTTCCTTTTCTCTTGAGTTTTAATGAACCAGGGGCCAGTTTCCCAAAGTGTATCACAATAAGCTTGGACTTAGGCTAAGTCAGGGACTTAAATCTGAGTCTTTAGTCTTAGCTTAGTCAAGGGACTTACATGGATTTCACAAAGAGTGACTTAGCTAAGATCAAGCTTATCAAATAACCACAGTGGTTTTCTATGTCATGTGACCCTTTATTGCTAGCCATAATATTGTACTGGTGATATTCATCATTGTTTTAACTCATTTTATCTTTGGTAAAATGCTGTTTTGCATTGGAAACCCTTATAACTAGGTAAAAATGTCCAAAGACTTATTTTTGCTCCATTCACACTACAGGCGGTACAACCCGAGGCTAGAAATTTTACTCAGTGATGGAACCACCTCCCAGGATGCCTCATATCTTCAGAGATTTGGTTTACCCATAAGGCATCATACACATCGCTTCTGATTGGAAACGATCAAGGAATGGGATGGTGGGCCACTGTACCACAAGTCTGCATAAGGACATCTGACGGTACTTGAAGGACAGGGATGTCTTTGAGCACTTACTACTGTGGGTTATACTGCCTATAGTGTGAAAGAGGTATAAACGAGGTGTCCTATACATTTATTCTTTACTTTAAGGCATTAAAATATTTGTGGCGGCCATATGGAAGTCTTTGTTAATCCATCCCTTAATGTGTCCCAGATAAGTAAACTGCATTTTAATAAGTTTTGGATGTTGCTGCAAATTTACTATTGCAAATAATATAATGAAATGTGTTAAAATATTTATGGCAAAAACACAAAAAACAGACAGTTTTTTAAATAAACAAAGGTCACAGCTTTTGGACACTTTACAGCTTCATAACATTTTGTCACGGCAATGCTTTTAGCATTTTATCTGTGTCATAATACTTCACTGCTGTGAAACATATGTTTGATCTATGTACATCTACAACTGGTGATACCACAACTTCAAATATGAAATATAAATCCTAAAATTTTAACAGAGGCTATATTCATCAAAGATCTTATCCAGTTCTTAGGCTTAACTCTGCTATACTTTATACCTAAAAAAGAGCCTAAAACTTGTCTAAGCCCTTTTGTTAACAGCACCACTGTTGAACAATATATGTCCTCTGTTCACTTCTTTTATATCTATGATATTCAATGGTGTACATCTAGGGGTACTTTCTTTTCATGTTAGTCACACCAACCCAGTCTTTCTAGCACTGGAACAGGTTTTTATTTCATCAACATCTGGGCTGGATGCATGTAACACTGATGTGACAAGGCATTAAGGGCATCAAAATTCATTTTGATCTACTGAGTGATTTAGGCTTCTTGGTATTTCAAACACTATTATGTTCATCACTCGGCCTTGGCAATGAAATGTATTGTTTTTCTATGTGTCACACTGTGGTGTAACCAATATTACATGACAGCAGATTATGACCTGTCAAATGGATGAGGGAACATACATTGGGGTCTAGTTATGTCAGTTTATACTTTATTTGATTCTGCCCCTGATAAACCAAAAAATATGCTTACCATAGATGCAAACAGTTCTCCATATTTCCAGTGACCACCGATCAAATAATACATATACTGGGCCAGTTAATTCACATTTTGCCATACTTGTCACATTTTTTGCAGCATTCTGGACCAAACTTTATCAAAAACTTTGACCAAAGCTTTTATTTATTTTTTTCAAAATTAATATCAATAGCTTTTCTCTTTTTCCCAAAATTTGGGCCAATCAATTTTTTTATTTTAATTATAACATACCGGAATCAAAAGCATTTGAAAATTTTCCCTTGCCAAATCTATCAAAAACATAAACAAGCCCATCATACAACTAACTGCTGTACACAAAATAAGTACATTTAAAAACAGCAAGATACACCTTATTATTTTTATTAGTCATGTTGCAGTTGTAAACATAGAAACAATAACAACTCTCCAAATCACAACTAGTTTGTATTCCACATAAACTGACCATCTACAGACCGTTGCATCAGTGTTGATTATTTTGTTAACACTAAAGTTAAAGAACACCAAAATTTGTGTGCAGAGACAAAATGAAGGTCCATACTTACAAAGTAGCCCTTAAGGCAAAAATTATAATGGGTTAACAGACACTCTTAATGGCAGAAAGTTTAAATTCTTCTGCAGTTCTAGTGTTAAATTTAATATTACTACTAATACAATAAGCTTGAGAAAAAAATAACTGTAGAGGAGTAGAAAATAATATTACAAGTCTCACAGTTCAATGTCCATCAGTAGACTTTATACTTCTTGTGCAGTAATATTAATTTTGAGATAAATATCCTGTCCTGATAAGCTTCATGACAATAAATGATCTTTCAATTTTAATATACATAACTATCTAGTAAAAAGGTTTTAAAAATACAGTTTTCTTTTTTCCTGTGTAAGCTTCTGTTTTACTGGGACTTAATATACTTTTATGGTTATTTATTTATCACATGCCATTCTTTACGGGTTAAATGGCACAGGGCTGACACACACTAGCCTTGCACCTCATATGCCCGGGACTTCAATAGTCCTTCAGTCTTTAGCGGCAAAATTGGAAGTTGTTTGCTGATGTATAGAGTGCTGAATTATGGTCAACAAGTAAGCACTGCTCTCCTCCATCCTTGTAGCTATTGGAGTAAGAAATCTAAAATTCGCCAGGAATCTAAAATTCGCCACCTCTAAAACCTTAGTTAATTTTATGAAGAAAATGATGTTTTTGTCTCAAAATTGGTATTTTTCAGTTCAAAAAGCCTTAATTTACTATACATTCAACAAATCTCACCACAATTCATTTATTTTATTAGTATTTTCACATGTGGCGAATTTCAGATATGTGGCGAATTTTACATTTCTTACTCTATCATGAATACGATCAAAACAAATATACAATAGTGATGGAACAACAGCCTCATGTAAGCCAATGAGTTATGTCTATCTCTCCTGCCAAGTTTTTACTTGGGGCAGGATAAGGTCCTCTGCTGGTGATAACCTAGATACAGGGGTATCTAAATGATTTGCTGACAGAAGGACTGACTACTGGAACTCACTGGTCTGGTTAACCTTAAATTTGCACCTCTGTGTTGACTGTTGAGTTGTATGGTGCCAACAAATGGCTTTGGTTTGGAAATGGTAATGGAATTTCCTCATACAAAAAAAATTAAATTGCATCACACACCTTTCTACAGAGTCTGTCTTTTGGTGCCTTGCCTACTTTTTCTATGAGAAAAGCTGCAGCTGAGAACTTCTTCACTGCAAACATCTGCCACATCATGGAGCTGAGGCCATGCTGTAAAATCCCATTCTGTATACACTTCAAGTAAGACAGAGCCAGCTCCAAAGGGAGGATCAACTGAAAAGAAATACAGCATACAATTTCCATGATCTAAATTTTTCTACACAGTAATCAGGACTGTGGGGTCCAACATTCTCAGAAACTTTACTGTAATAACTATTGGAAACAAAGTTTGATTTGCACTTTAATGAAAATACAAAAAAAGTGATACTCATATCATCGGGGAACTGATACAGTGCATGTGGCACATGTGCTCAGATGTGTCTGTGGAAAAAATAACATCTAAGATAAAGAAAATGCATGTAAAGATAAAGTATTAAAACAAGACAATTCAATAGCAAGATGACAGGATTGATCAGTAAACTAAAAATTATGAAGCTGTAAAATTTAGAAATTGGAGAATAGCTGTCAATGAAAATACCACAATTATGTAAAAGTACATATAATAATCAGTTGCAGAAATCCATATATCTTTGTCATAAGAGAAAGATCATGTCTCAAATATGGCAGGTGAACACACTTTGGCAGAGCCAAAGTTAAAGGTCACACCATGATACACACCTACACCCCCTCAGCAATGTCTCTACCTAGTGTTAACCTTCTACACCTTATGGAATCCAAGAAATAGCCCAGACTAGATATTAAAACCCATGGTCACTATGACAAGGTCAAAGGTCAAATCCAGGTCACAGAATGACGTTGCACACCTACAACCTCTAACCAATGTCCCTACCAAGTATCAACTTCTTACACCTTACAGGTTCCGAGATATAGCCCAGACAAGATTTTATAGGTCAAGATCACTACAGCAAGGTCAAAGGTCAAATCAAGGTCACTCCATGACATTGCACACCTACAACCCCAACCAATGTCTCTACCAAGTATCAACTTCTTACACCTTAAGGTTTCCGAGATATAGCCCGGACAAGATTTTATAGGTCAAGGTCGCTACAGCGAGGTCAAAGGTTAAATCAAGGTCACACCATAACATTGCACACCTACACCCATAACCAATGTCCCTACCAATTATCAACTACCTACACCTTACAGTTTCTGAGATACAGCCCGGACAAACTTTTTCCCACTGCCTGCCCACTTGCCTGCCCGCCCGCCCATCCAGACACCATGGGTGAAAACAATACCCCAACAGCACTTAAGGGCTGTGGGGTAAAAATGCTTTTACCATTGTTTCCAGTTTAATGACATAACAATTTTGACACCAAGAAACATTAAATATCTATCTAAAAACATGATCAATTTTGCTTGTGGAGCACAGGTTATATAATTATAATGAAAACGTAATAAAGGAAAAATAATGTCTGCTTATTGTCACATTCTGCAGTTCTCTCATTGATATATTTGAAATTAGGTGAAAATCATCACACATTCCAGGCAGAGAAACAGAATGATTAATGAGATTCAATATTCTTTATTCCATAAGAACAGTGTTACACTAACCTCAGGGTCTTTATTCCACAGAACCATGTATTCCCATGCACAGTTGGCCATCAAAATATCAGAGTCTAAACTGTATGGAAGCTTAGCCTGTAACTTCTGAAACTGAGCTGAAAACATTCACACAGGCCATTATATATACTTCAACTGTTAGAGTAAGAAATGAGAAGCTGGCACACTGGGGACATCACTTTCAGTTAATGACTAAAATTGTAACATGACCTGTGTCAGTTAATCTGATTGGTCGACAGCCATGTTAAAATTCCTTGTATACATGTTGGCTAATGCAATAGTAACCTCGTCCTGCAAGTATAATATATAAAATAGTCTCCTTTTTTATGTTTGTAATATTGTCTTTGTGGTGCATAACAATGAATCATGAAATTCTGTGTGGTTTCTTGCATGTGGTAAAATTTCCGGAAATTATGCATCACATATCATATTATGTCAAATATTATCATAAGAAGTAACCCCTGCCTATTATCAATTAGAGTAAAAGGCAGGGGTTTCTAAGATGACAGATTCTATAAATTTTATTGTAATTTAACTCTTTCTAAGTTACATGCTTACATTATCCTCACTAGATCTATATATTGAGGAGAGCTAAGATCCTGCCACCAACCGTAGATTTCAAGCAATATTCTTGTTGGTAGATCTATGCAGCAGATGAAGAATTATTAAGTACTGTGCATTTGTCAATTCCCTAGCTGCTACTACTGATTTTATATTTCATTTAACATATAGCGAGGATAGGGTAAGGATATTTTATGCAATAAAATTTACACACTTCAGCAGAGTTTATATTTCTTATTACAAGGACTATTAAATGGGCCTCTGTGAAGTTGTGTAAGTTATGTGAAGGTGTAGGAGATTTTACACTAAAGAAACGAAAATGTACATAAAGACAAATATCAAAACCAGACAATATAATAGTAACATGACAGCATTGATTTTTAAACTAAAAGTTATGAAGCTGTAAAATTTCATGACTGATCTATTTATTAACTAAAGTATAGCCATCAATGAAGATAGCAAATTAAGAGTACATACAATAATTAATTGCACCAATCCATATAGCTTTGTGATAGGCGAAATATGTCTCAAATATGGCAGTAGAAAGCATACTGCCAGAACCAAGGTCAATGGTCATGCATAGTTCAAATCGAAACATTGTACACCTACACCTTCAAGTCAATATCTCTGTAAAGTATCAACTTCCTACCCCTTATAATTTTAGAGATACAGACCAGATGAGATTTTAAAGGTCAGCGCCACAACAGCAAGGTCAAATGTCAAATCAAAATCACACCATGATGTTGTAACTACACTCTCAAACCAATGTACCCACTAAGTATGAACTTCCAACACCTAATGGTTTCTAAGATACAGCCCTGACAAGATTTTTCCTGCCACCTACTCTACAGACTGCCTGCCTGCCCACCCAGACACAAAGCATGGGTGAAAGCATTACTGCACAGGCTTTAAAGGCTGTGGCATAAAAACTGTTTAATTTCAACAGTAAGTTTATCTGGCACAATTCAAAGTGAGAGAATATTATGACATGTATTTGTTTTAAGTAGAATCTCAGTTTATCCCAGGACACACTCAAACTGGAGTCTCTCCTGGTAGAATCTCTGGCCCAATCTTTTGTCTCTGGACAAAATTTGTCCAAAGACAATCTGCAGTCATACTATGTCCAAGGACAATTAGAGATTGTCCTGGATTGCAGTTTCTACTGTGAAATATATACTGCTGTATTGAGGGCCTGTCCTGCTATAACCTCAGCTGTTGAAGAGGGACATACAGCCCCAGCTTTAACTTTTGACATTATTTGGTAAGCCTGCAACAAACTGGTATCCTGTTCAGGTGACAAACTGTGTGTTGTTTGTTGCTACAGAAACCAGAAATAAGTACTTGCCATCTGCGCTACCATATCCAAGGTGATTTATCTCAAAGTCTATGAAGTTGTCTCACATCTCTTATCTAGCTGACTATGGACATAAATATATATATGACAATTTATTTCACGGTCTATGAAGTTATCTAACATCACTCATCTGCCTGACTGTGGCCATATATAAGGTGATTATCTCACACTCTATAAAGTTATATCATATCACTAATCTGCCCGATTATGCACATATATAATCATTTCAGTGATTTCACAGTCCATGAGGTTGTATCATATCACCTATCTCACAGTGACCTAGCTTCCTACTAAGTGTGTCTTGTTAAGTGAGAGTGTGAACTCACCCACTATGGGGTTCTCGCTGACTAATGCCAGTGTGTCCTCTCTGACCTGCCTGCCTTCCTCTGTGTCACAGACACTGCTCTGTCTGCTGATGGTACTTTGTTCTTGTGACAGGCACAACATACTGGGTGCAATGCCATAGCCAGCCAGCCACTTGGCTATAAACTCAGGCAACATACCTATTGTTAAAAATATTACAATAATACAGATGTAACAGTCCTGCTACTTCACTATAACTCAGGCAGCATACTCAGCATTAAACACAGTAAATTGTACAAAAGCACCAGCCAGCATCTTTGCCATTAACTCAGGCAACATACCTGGTATTCAACATATTAAAAGAGTATAGAAGTAACCAGCTAGCCACAAGACGATAAACTTGGGAAACATCCTAGTGTTTAACATATTAAAACAGTACAGAAATAACAGACCAGCCACTTAACTATAAACTCAAGAAACATACTGAGTGTTCAACACAATTAAATAGGATAGAAGTAACTAGCCAGTAACAATTTACTTGAACATAGTTTTTGGCATTTAATGAAAAAACATAAAACTTTAATTGCAAGTACAGAAGTAACCTGTATCATAGGTATACAATCAACAGAAAACATTTAAAATAATTCAGGGGCAAGCTTCAAACCTAAGACCTCATATGTAGGAGGAAAATGTATTACCAACTATACCAGTGAACAACAAACCTCGGAACAAACATCACTGCAGTCAAATTCAGAAAATTACTGAAGTATATTTGAATTAAATTAAATATTTATAACCTTCTAAAATTGTGATTTGGGTAACTTATTTTCACTGTCTGTTTTTATTAATACACTAACACATACGTATATCCATACAAATGGCCTTCGGGATTTATAATCTCAAACCATGGTAAAATTCTGCATATACCATGGTTTGTCAGGCGTTATTCCTATAGTATATCCACATAAATGGCCCAAAGCGTTCAAAATGGACTGAATAATGAGAACTTGTCCATTGTCTAATTCTCAGCATGGAAAAAGTCAATTAAAAGTCAACTGTCAGTCACATTCACCCACCTCTGCCTCCATCCATGACTTTTTTCACAGTGACCAGTATAGGTTCAGGCTCCCACACAGTCTTACTGACCAGTCCTTGCTCTATTGGCCTTATTTTCAGCAGACACTGCAACAAAAGCAAGTCCTCTAGCTGCTTAACCAGCACTGTCCACTGTGCCTTGTCCATACTGACCGCCTCCCACTCAGACATACTGCTGGAGTCCTTGGTGCCAAGGGAATCTGTACTGCCGGACAACATCTCTTCTGTCTGTGAACAATGATTTTTATTGCAATACAGCACTAAAGTATTAGTTATGAGTAAGTAGAAATATCGTAAGAAAATTTGTGTGTCCAACAATCAAACTCAGTTTAACATGTATAAATTTGAAAATTTTAATTACTTAAATGTAGCTTTTATAAGCTACAAGCTTACCATGTGGGACTTAATGCTGTTCTCGGGTTGCCACACCCGGGGCCAACGTCTTAGAAAAAATGATCGTTCTTGTTAGCCACCGGATATACTGGTAGTTGTCGTCACGTGATAACTTCTGACCAATCGCCCTACTTTCTCGTTGAAATTTTCTAAAACCAACCCCTCAGCTGTAAACAGCGGGGAGGCAGGGTGGGACTCTCCTAAGTCCCACATGGTAAGCTTGTAGCTTATAAAAGCTACATTTAAGTAATTAAAATTTTCAATTTTATTACGCTACAATAGCTTACCATGTGGGACTTAATGCTGAATTCAACCGCCCGGTGGCGGGATTACAGCTGAGACTGGAAGATATGTGATTTTTTTTCTAAGATTTGAATTAATATGTATAGAATAGTGCCAGAAATACCAGTCTGAGTCCCATTTACAGTGCCCCGATCCCGAAGACCGAGCCTGTAACGAGCCAAAAACCTAAGTAAAATGAGGGACAGTGCTAAAACTGTCTAGATGTTTGATTGTAGGACGGAAGTGCAGCAGTGCTCACTTCGAGGTCTAAGGGTCCCTGAGGGCCCTTCACGTGTGACTGACCAACCCAGTGGTTGGGCATCTCATAAATTTTTTACCCTGAATATGAGATTAATGACAACTAAATAAGTCCTTAATAGAAATTACTTGATAACTGAAAAATAAAATGACCTTACCCGTAACATCTTGAAGGTAAAGGAATACCTAGATCCTGGGAAAGACTCCTGAAGACTTGGTTGTAGCGGATGTGCCCCCCCCCCACTTTTTTCTTTCCGAAGACAACTGGTCTGAGGGGAAGGATCTAGGACTTGTTGTGCCGCCACTATGGGTCCCAGATACATATTGTTGTCGGTGTCTGACCAAGTAAGGTCTTTTAGGTAAAAATTTGTAAATGTGTTGTGAGCTTTCCAGTGACAGGCTTGCATGATTTGGTCCACCGATACCCCACCGTAAAAGGCCTTAGAGGCCGCGAAGGCCCGGATGTCATGTGCTTTGACTTGGACCAAGTCCAAGGCTTGTTGATCTGCTTGTTTGTAACAAAGTAGGATGGTTTGTTTCAACCATGAAGAGAGAGTAGCAGGTCTGATGTCTGAGGTATGTCCTTTCTTAAAGGAGATGAAAAGGAGAGAACGAGACCCTCTCAGGTCTTTTGTTCGGTCCAAATAAAACCTCAGGGCCCGCACGGGACACAGGGTCCTGTCTTCTTTAAATTGTCTATCTACAATGGTAGTCAAAGCAGGAATAGTCACTGGCGACACACTTTGAGAACCTTCTCTTGCTAGTTGGTTTTTGGCTATGAAATCAGAAGAAGGGAACAAGGCAACCTTTTCCCATTGGCCTAGATTAGATACTTTGTTTGCGACCCAGGCATGGATTTCGCTGCGGCGCTTGCCGGAGGCCAAGGCTAGCAAGAAAGCAGTTTTGAGAGTAAGATGTTTGAGGTCTGTGTCTTTCATGGGCTCAAATGGTGCTTTTGTGAGCTCGTTAAGGACAACAGAAAGGTTCCACTTGGGCAAATTTCTGTAACTTTTGGGACGATCCCTGTGAAAACTGGAGAGTAACCTATGAAGGTCTGCATTGTGTGCAATATGTTGGGCCGTTGGGCCCAAAGTGTCAACGATTGCAGTCCTGTAACCATCAATGATGGAGGGGCGCCTGTTTAGGTCTTGGTACAGGTACATGAAAAAATCTGAGATTTGTTTCACAGATGGAGTGGAGAAATCCACCGAATTTTCTCTGCACCATTTTTCAAATAGGGCCCACTTTGACTTGTAGATGGTCCTTGTTGATGACCGCTGAGGGGCAGCAATTCTCTCTGCCACCTCCACAGAGAAGCCTTGTTCTTGGAGTTGTCCGCTCCTAGACACCAGGCGTGGAGGTTCAGGTGCTGGGGGTTGTTGTGGAACACATACTTGTGGGACTGTTTGAGTAGGGTCGTTGACACTGGGAGTTGTAGTGGGATCTCTGTTGAGAGCTGCACTAGGTCCCAAAACCAGGGCATCCCTGGCCAGCCTGGGGCTATTACGATGATCAGGCAATGACATTGCCTGATCTTTTGGATCACCTTGTGAAGGAGAGCCGTAGGAGGGTACGCATAGGCCGTGAGGTTGGTCCAGTTTATGTTTAGAGCATCTATGTCCCAGGCCCTTGGGTCTGGGATAGGAGACACGTACAGTGGGAGTTTGTGGTTCAGGTGAGTGGCAAATAAGTCTACATGAGGAGTGAACCACTTCTGGCAGATCTGTTTGAACACCTGTGGGTGCAGAGACCATTCTGTTGACTGCACTTGGTTGGACCTGGACAGTAGGTCGGCCATCACATTCAGGCACCCTGGAATGTGACTGGCTTTCAATGTTATGCGGTAGTGATGGCACCAGGTCATGATCTTCCACAGGAGAGCGCACATCTCTGCTGAGTGTGTTCCTCCTTGTTTGTTGATGTAGGCTACCACTGTTGAGTTGTCCGTCGCAACTAACACTGTTTGATTCTGGCACTGGTCCTTGAAGTCTCGAAGGGCCAGGCAGACCGCCTTCAATTCTAGGACATTTATGTGTAGCCTTTTTTCCCGATCTGACCACAGACCCTTTGTAGAATTTTGGTCTAAGTGAGCGCCCCAATCTTCGTTTGAGGCGTCGGTAAAGAGTTGGATACTGTGGTCTTTGGGATGAAGGTCTGCATCTTTCATCACGTTTAAGGGATTTTGCCACCAATCTAGGTGGGCTGCAATGGCTTCTGTCCAAGGAAGGAGGTTGTCCAGCGACTGAGGATATCTCCAGTGCTCCTTGAGATGAAACTGAAAGGGCCTCATGTGAAGGCGTCCCTCCGGGACCATTTTCTCCGTTGAGGCTAGCAACCCAATTAGAGACATCAAACATCTTGCAGTCAAAACACGTTTTGACTGGAGTCGTAGGATCAAATCCTGAAGTTTGAGCCATCTCTCTTGAGTGGGTTTTACGAGGGCTGAATCTAGGTGGTATTCGTAGCCCACGAACGAAAACACCTGAGTAGGTTTCAGTTCTGATTTTTCCTGATTTATTATCCACCCCAAGGACTGAGTTAGGTCTACCACTGCCTGTGTGTTCACTTGGGCTTCCTCCTGAGACTGGGACCTGATCAGCCAGTCGTCCAGGTATTGGTGAATTCTGAGTCCTCTTGAGAGGGCCATTAGTTTCACTTCCTTTACGATCATTGTAAAGACCTGGGGGGCTGTGGCCAGCCCGAACGGGAGGGAGGTGAACTGGAACACCTGAGCCTTGTAGCAAAACCTTAGGTATTTCCTCGAGTTTGGGTTGATGGGGATGTGTAGGTAAGCGTCCGACAGATCTGTCGACGATACCCACTCCCCTGGAATCAGGGAAGTCCTGATGGACTCTGGAGTTTCCATTTTGAACTTTTCTACGTGTAGAAAAGTGTTGAGCGTGCTTAAGTCTATAACTGGCCTCCACCTTTGGTGAGGCTTGGGTACTAGGAACAGGCGACTGTAAAACCCGAGAGATTTTACATTTTCCACCCTTTCGATAGCGTTCTTTGACAGGAGAGACTGGATACAAGTGGCCAAGGCTTGGTCTTTTTGTTGGGCCTTGTACTCTGACAGAATCAGAGGAAATCTGATCAAGTTTAGCTTTGAACGGAATGGCAGAACGTAGCCATTGGTGATAATGTTTAACACATTTTGAGAACATTTGTTTGTTAGCCAGTCTCTCCTGAAAGAACGGAGGCAACCTCCTACTGGTGGACTGAGTGAGGCTTTGGAGGAGTCATTGGGAAGGGGGGTTTCCACGCCCCCTTCCCCTATTGTGGGGTCGAAAATGACCCCTGGAGCTTCTGAAGTTGGGTTTTCCTCTTCCCGAGGGAAAGGATTGGTTACTGCTTTGAGAGGTATTGCCCCCATAGGGGCGTTTCCTGTAGGAGCCTCTTTTCTTGTGGGGACCACGAAAGGGCTTATTCTGGTAGGGTGCGAAACCCTGAGAATCTTTTGAGGTACCTTTTTTGAGAAGGAAGTCCTCACCTTCCTTCACGAGTTGAGACTCGAACAAGGAAGAGCCCCAAAAGGACGAGTTCCTAAGTTCTTGACGTCTCGTTTCTCCTAACTGTGGATGTAATAGAGTCATCTCGGCTTCGCGCCTGAGCAAGCCGGTATTAGCCATAGAGTATAACTCCCTCTGGAGAATATGGGCCAGAGATTTGCTGAGACAGGTGAGGGCCCTGTGTTGGACAAGCACTGTCTTGTTCCAAAAATCTAAGTAGTCAGCTACTTCCTCATATCCGCGCTTTGCTGCTTTCTCAGGATTGGCACCTTTCTGAATCTGAGATTTAACCTTCTTGACAGTTGACTTAATGCTATGTTGGCATTTTTCCAATGAAGCATTGCAAGAAGAGGAGGTTTTGGCAAATGCAGCGGTGAAGTTGAGGGTTGAGATATTTTGTCTAGCCTGAAGTTCCAGCTCCTTGAGAACTGGCAGGGGAATTCTGGCTACTGGGGCCCCAGGAGGTCTAGGAGTAATACAGATCTTAGCAAAGTCTGTATTCAACTCCTGAATTTTATCCTGAAAAGTGGGTTGTCCCACCTTGTACCACTTTGAAGTGGAAGGAGGAGGCTTGACATATTTGCCCTCAGATAAATTGGCAGCCTTAAAGTCATGTTGAAATTTATCAAAGGCGTCCTTGATAACTGAGCTAAGGGGTAGAATAGAGGAAGGACCTCTAGGTCTGAGCTCTTGACGGCCTTTTTCATCATCCAGACCTAATACTAAAGTTGAAGACCTGGGCATAGATTCCCTGGGGTCAGGGAGAGAGAGAATACGCCTGAAGGTGTCTACTTCTTCAGAGTATTGTGAGGGAATGTCAGACAGAGCTACTTCCCTATAATAAGGAGGGTCTGGATCATGTTGTGGGAGGTCTTGATCAGAAGCTGCTCCTGAGGGCTGAGCCCTAGAGGGCTTAGAAGACCTGTGTCTGGCTACAGGGGACTGATCTTCCTCTGAAGAGAATGACACATATCTAGGTCTTGATTTATGTTTGCTCTTGTCAGAGTGTTTTTTAGATCTAGAAGAAGGGATCCAAGGTTGATCGGAATCCTCATGCAGTTGGTCCGAGGCAGAGCTCGGGTCAACTGGCTGCCTATGGCTTTGCTTTTTGTGAGAGTACGAGACCTCTTCGGGGTGACCCTCAGAGGGGGCAACGTACTGTTCCGAGGAATCTTGGTTGAGTACTAGACGAGGAGGGAGTGCTGGACCGTAGTCCACATCCATTGCCTCGCTTTGAAGGTTAGTACCAGATCTCGGAGGGGGTAAATCCAGATGGGCAGCATTGTTACTGGACAAGCCAGGTTTGGAAGCATGAAGCGAGGATTCAACCTCGTCTTTCTTTTTTGAAGCCAACTCCTCTCGGAGTGATTGAAACGCTTCCAACATGGATGCCTGGAAGAAACCCATTTGCTGCTGTAAATGTATATTTAAGGAATCACTGAGGGATTTCTCAAGATTTTTCTGGATTTTATTTTGCAAAGCTGTACCTGGGGTGGGTGGAACAGACTTGGCAGGGGTTTTTAAAGACAAGGAACTGAAGGCGAGAGGTTGAGGACGGGGGGATGAGGTGAAATGATTATCAGGAGCACTCTCGAGGTCTGCACTTGATCCAGTGAAGGAATCCCCGTCGCCTTCACCCAAAAGATCTAGTTCATCATCTTTGGAACTAGTTTCCGCTTTTTGCTTTTTTAAATAACGTTTCCTGTTCTGGATTTTTTGTAACTGTTCATTTGAAAAGGACGTACAGATTTGACAGGGAGTTTCGAAGGTGACACAGGGGTCGTCTCCCTTGCCAGCCTCCCTACAGGTAGGGCAGTAGTTGTGTATATCGAAACTGAAGCAAAAGTGGCGGCATTTCTGAGCTCTCGGTTTGTCTTTATTTGCTTGATGGAGAGACATTTTATACACAATAAAAGACGTACAATGTA
Organism: Sabellastarte sp. h YS-2021; assembly: GCA_964017235.1. Classification (NCBI taxonomy): domain Eukaryota; kingdom Metazoa; phylum Annelida; class Polychaeta; order Sabellida; family Sabellidae; genus Sabellastarte; species Sabellastarte sp. h YS-2021. The sequence goes on along the minus strand of OZ024928.1, from coordinate 74,301,188 downwards.
ATTGCCTGTACGGAGGAAAACTCAAAACACGCGAAAGCAAGAGAAATACCTATCCTGTGAAAATTAAAATTTTACAGAATGATCTATGATATATATATCAAGAAATATGCAAATATTAGCCTCCAACAATAAGTAAAAGCTGAGAAATAAATGAAAATGTCTGTATATTTACAAACTGCTACCAGTCAATCGTGGCCAACGAGAAAGTAGGGCGATTGGTCAGAAGTTATCACGTGACGACAACTACCAGTATATCCGGTGGCTAACAAGAACGATCTTTTTTTCTAAGACGTTGGCCCCGGGTGTGGCAACCCGAGAACAGCATTAAGTCCCACATGGTAAGCTATTGTAGCGTAATTAAAAGAATAATTCTTGAATCCACATATCCATTCTGAGACAAGTTTGGGAAAACAACTCAACAAAGCTATGAATTTGAATTCACTACATCAAGGCTACTTGTATTTATTTATTTATTTGGGGTTTTACGTCGCTTTCAACACTGTACAGGTCATATCACGACGGGTAGTTGGAACGGCAGGGGAAACCAGTACATACAGTTCGTCAGGGTTCTGTATTGTAAACTGCCGACCAACGGCAAGCAACTACCAGCTTTCACACTTGAGGCCGTACCGGGAACCGAACCCCGGCCTCAGAGGTGGGAGGCGAGAGTGTTACCACTCTGCCACCGTGGCCCCTCCAGGCTACTTGTATGTACTTTAATGTGTTTCTTCTAAGATTATAGGAGATCCTTTTAAAGTACAATACTTCAAACAATAAATACTAATTTTAAAATTATACTGCTGCTGAACTGTGAAATTCTTTATCCGTTCATTAGGTTTCACGTGTATTTACATCCGTACTATAGGAATAGTTGGATGGTTTTAAACTATCAATCGGCTGAATATTAACGCCACGAAGCCCGAAGGGCTGAGTGCCTTAATACAGCAGATCGATAGTTTAAAACCATCATAAAGCACGAGAATATGGCTTTTATTCCTATTCTAAAATGGTTACATTGATATTTTGTTCAAAATAAGGGGTAAATCTTATGCAAAAATCAAAAGAAATCCAATGCCATGTTGGCTGTTCCATTAACTAAACATGCATAGTGATGGATGTGCAAACAGCCTTTTGATTAAAATATTGTTAGGAAATCCCCAACAGAATTCTGTGATCTCATAAATATTAATGAGTAGTCGATCTTTAAATGAAATACATGTATTGATAAAAATCCCCACTGAATTATTTGACTTCATATTTGCTGCATGTAATTTACGTTTTATTTTACCGCGAGTTGTTTGTTTACAATTGTACGCAAAGGGACGATGCACGCAGAATTCAACATCATTGTTTTGTTTACCGTTCTATATTTGCGATTCCAGCAAAAGACGTGTCTAAGGTCACTGCACAGCGTACCATTTTAGAATTATTCACAGAGAACCAAAAGTATATTTATCACCATCTGCAATGCTTTTTCACAGGAATTTTATATTATATTTTTACAGTTGAACATTTCAACATTGAATTTCCATGAACATAAAAAACTTCAACTAGACAAGAGATTTCAGTCAAAAGGAAAAATTTCAATTACAAGTCTTGTGGAATTTCTTATAACAGAGTTCCAATCACAGAAGTAGGACTGCATTCATACCATTACAGCTTTTCCAAGCTCCATGGAGACAGCCCTTGCCACTAAGGCTACCATCAGTGCTGAGGACAGACTGCCTGTATGTGTAAGAATGTCTCTCATTTTCTGCCACCAGGGGGACACTTGGTTATACTCTACTGTCAGCTCACGCGAATCTGTGAAGAAGACATACAGTATCCACAACTAACAACTAGAAATAGGACGCCCTGTTGATAGTAGATGCGAATAGAAACAGGATAGCATAGAAGAACACACATTATCATGTGTAATGTCCACCGAATGAACCTTTTGCCAAAATTGTACAGTAGTCTTACAAGACCCTGTTTCATTTGTAAAATATATCAATGATGCTTAAATATTTCTTAGTGTAGATGTAAATTATTTCAGCTTCATGCCTTTTTGCATTGGTTGGGTCGAAAATTTTGACGAAATCACTCTATCTCGCACGGTTAAGGAGATAGAAGCAAATTCCTGTTTTTCTATTTTTGGCAAAAATTTGAAAATTCAAAATGGCCGCTATTTTTGGGAAAAGGAAAATATTTTGAAAATTGCACAGAGTACATTCCTTAGATACCCTGTGGGTCGAAAATTTCGACGAAATCGCTCTATCTCGCACGGTTAAGGAGATAGAAGCAATTTTGTGTTTTGCCATTTTTGGCAAAAATTCGAAAAATCAAAATGGCCGCCATTTTTGGGGAGGGGAAAATTTTTTGAAAATTGCACAGAGTACATTCCTCAGATACCCTGTGGGTCGAAAATTTCGATGAAATCGCTCTATCTCGCACGGTTAAGGAGATAGAAGCAAATTTGTGTTTTGTCATTTTTGGCAAAAATTCGAAAATTCAAAATGGCCGCCATTTTTGGGGAGGGGAAAATTTTTTGGAAATAGCCTAGACTGCAATGCTCAGATACCCTGTGGGCGAAAATTTTGACGAAATCGCTCTATCTCGCACGGTTAAGGAGATAGAAGCAAATTTGTGTTTTGCCATTTTTGGCAAAAATTCGAAAATTCAAAATGGCCGCCATTTTTGGGGAGGGGAAAATTTTTTGAAAATTGCACAGAGTACATTGCTCAGATACCCTGTGGGTCGAAAATTTCGACGAAATCGCTCTATCTCGCACGGTTAAGGAGATAGAAGCAAATTTGTGTTTTGCCATTTCTGGCAAAAATTCGAAAATTCAAAAGGGCCGCCATTTTTGGGGAGGGCAAAATTTTTGGAAAATTGCAAAGATTACATTCCTTAGATACCCTGTGGGTCGAAAATTTCGACGAAATCGCTCTATCTTGCACGGTTAAGGAGATAAAAGCAAATTTGTGTTTTGCCATTTTTGGCAAAAATTCGAAAATTCAAAATGGCCGCCATTTTTGGGGAGGGGAAAATTTTTTGAAAATTGCAAAGATTACATTCCTTAGATACCCTGTGGGTCGAAAATTTCGACGAAATCGCTCTATCTCGCACGGTTAAGGAGATATGAGCACATTTGCCTTTTTCAGTATTCAAAATAGCTAATTACTCATTTATTTAATTAATTACTCACTCATCTATGAAGCAATTCCCCCCAAAAGCAATCCCATACAAGCTATTAACCCAATGAACCTCCATACCAAATTTCAGAAACCTAGGCTTAATAGCATTCCTTAAAATGTCTGGAAACCAAAGAGCTACTGAAAAGTAGCAAAGTAGCTATTACTCAGTTAGCTATAGAGCTATCATCACCAAAAGCAATCCCATACAAGCTATTAACCCAATAAACCTGCATGCCAAATTTGGTAAAGATAGGATAAGAACTGTTGCCTAAAATGTCTGGAAACCAAGTGGGACGCCGGACGGCGGAAAAAGCAAAAATAATATGTCCACCCCCCAGTGGGGTGGACATAATAAACTAAGAAAGATATGAAATTATACAAAACTCACCAGTGAGGAGACAGGTATAGAAGTGTTTTTTTTTGTGTGTGTGCACTGTATTTATACTCGGTGAAATATCTCCATGTACTACAGGACTCGAAGCACTATATGATCCATCTGCACAAGTACAGCCCAACTCTAAAAGTTACTGACATTCCCCTAACTAAAAGACAGACTTCTTTAGCCTGCCACTGGGGATATGACCCAATGACAGAGGACCGATAAGTGATCATTCAAGCGACTGTGTATCTGCTTGTACCTGGGTGTGAACCCACATCCTCTATGTTCCTAGGTGAGTGTGTTACCCACTAGGCCACAGTGGCAGTGAGTCATTGTCTTTCATTTGTACTAAAACACTGTCTCTGGATTCACACACTGGTTTTTGCAAAGTAAGTACCAGGTATCTGTTCTTCTGCCACAGTCAAAGACTTAAATAAGGCCACAATACAAACATACAATACCAAACTGGTAAGCTTATGTGACTTTCACTATCTCTCATTCTACATCCAATGGGGTTCCTCTGGTCAAATATACCAAGTTAGGGCCAACCATTCAACCAATAACATTTATCTGGTCAAATATAATGAGCTCTGAAGCTTAAATATATCTTAACCAAGGCCTTGACAATTATTCACAAGCTTTATTTTTCTACCATCATGGAGAAGCCTTGCACCAATCAGAATTTGAAGCTGAGATGTAGGAGGTCTTACTTTTCAGGCAACAGATACTCTTCACCAAACTGTAGAGGTTTCCAATGGTTGCCAGACTTCTTCTTTCTTCCGATAGCCACAGGTGTAGCATGAGATCCTGATGAAACACATTTATAAGGCATTAAGCAATGTGGTGTTCATTTATGTATTTAGTAGAAATTGTAACTTTGATTAATTTCACACATGTACAGTTTACAACATAATATTTTAATACATTTTAAAATGAATGGCTTATACAAATACTGAAACACAAAATATGTTTGAAATACGGGATTAAAACAGTTGTCTACACCTAATGCAATATCAACTCTGAAATGAGTAGAAGAAATTGTAACAAATTTTATTGTAATTTAACTTTTTACAAGTTAAATACTTACCTTATCCTCACAAGTGCTTGTTTGGTTTTGTGGAGCAAAACGTATCGACCGACAAGAATTTTTTAAGGAATATTCCTGTCACAAGAGGTGACCCCTTTGTCTGCGCATGTCCGCGCTTGCGCAGTAGTCGTTGTCGACAGACGATTGGCGAGAGCTCTTCATTGTATTTTTGGTCCCCAGAAAACAAATTATGCGGGGAGGTAGGGTGGGTTTATCCTTGTGAGGATAAGGTAAGTATTTAACTTGTAAAAAGTTAAATTACAATAAAATTTGTTACATTTTATTGCGTAAAATAGCCTTACCTTATCCTCACAAGTGCTTGAATACAACCATAACAGGTGGAGGGTATTTGTTTTGGCCACACTGTTAGATGATTGTCAGACAAGGGGTCACCAAATAAAGCACTTGATAAGAGGATAAGATAAGCTTCCATACACCACATCTTAGGTTATATATTACTTCTTCATCACAGATTGTAACAAATTTTATTGTAATTTAACTTTTTACAAGTTAAATACTTACCTTATCCTCACAAGTGCTTGTTTGGTTTTGTGGAGCAAAAACGTATCGACCGACAAGAATTTTTTAAGGAATATTCTTGTCACAAGAGGTGACCCCTTTGTCTGTGCATGTCCGCGCTTGCGCAGTAGTCGTTGTCGACAAACGAATGTCGAGAGTTCTTCATTGTATTTTTGGTCCCCAGAAAACAAATTATGCGGGGAGGTAGGGTGGGTTTATCCTTGTGAGGATAAGGTAAGTATTTAACTTGTAAAAAGTTAAATTACAATAAAATTTGTTACATTTTATTGCGTAAAATAGCCTTACCTTATCCTCACAAGTGCTTGAATACAACCATAACAGGTGGAGGGTATTTGTTTTGGCCACACTGTTAGATGATTGTCAGACAAGGGGTCACCAAATAAAGCACTTGATAAGAGGATAAGATAAGCTTCCATTCGCCACATCTTAGGTTATATATATTACTTCTTCATCACAGATAAGTAATTTGCTAACCTCAACAAGAGATCCATGATGTGGTCGTCATTGTTGCTGCTGTTGCTGTTGTAGACAATTTTACAACAAATCATATAGCAGTATTAACCATCACCCGGTATTGGCCGGAGATGTCTGCATGACTCCCGAAACAAGATGTCATCATCTGACAATGAGAATATCTCCAAGCAGGCAAACTGAACTGCATGAACTGCAGATATGGGGCCATATGTAAGTCAGGAAAGACATATGTCAGTGACATAACACTTGTGTAACTGGAGAGAACATAACTATGTGAGTCATATCAATAACATGTAAAGATACACAAAAATTGACTACATGCCGAGGTGAATCCACAAGGCCCAACTTGTTCATGGACTGGTCATGGGATTGCCAAGCTACTTCTTCAAGTAGAATGTAGTAAAGAATTGTGGGTCTTCCAATAACAAGAGTTTCATATCTGCTCAGGTAATACCCCACTCTTGAAAACTAAAGAGGCAGCCATGGATGTAATATGTGCCTCAATGTATGGATTCTGAGAATCAGAATTAAAGGACTGGCAATCTAATCATGCAGCCAGATTGATCCAGGAAGAGATAGCAGAATTCAAGATATCTCCATCAAGCCTTCCTTAAAAGATATGAGCAAGATTCTTCCCCTCCTTGAAGTACTTGTACTGTCCTGATAGTAACTAAGTACTGTAAGAGAGCAGAGTGTCACAACATCAGCTCAAGAAAGGTTTGTGAGCTGGAATGACCACTGGTTTGACCCATCTGGGACATTGTAAGCCAACTGATTCTTGCTAAAAGGCAGGAGAAGGAGACTTTCCCTTTTGTCCAAGCAGTAGACCTGTCCAAGAAGGATGTAAGTGCTGTAGAAGGACAACGAAGCATGTGTCCAGGCAAGTTGAGTTCAGGAATGATCTAGAGCTGAAGTGACCACTGGAGGCAATCTAGACCAACTGAGGCTAATAGTTCCTTGTTGAAAAGGTAGGTAGGAGTGAGAACTGTAAACTCCTTCCTATGAGGCTTGTGTCTGAAGGAGCCAAAGTCCCAGAATACACTTCCAATGTCATTGCAATTTGCAACAGTCTTGCAAGTCAAACTTTTTTAGACTGACCTCCTTTTAAAGGTTAACAAGAAGCCTTTTGTGAAAACCAACAGAAGCAAAGGCAAATCCCTTGATGCTGTACCTCTGTTAGCAGTGGGCTTCTCTCTATAACACTTGCAATAGGCCTATAAAGATGCAGGCTTTGGTTCAACTCCTGCACAAAAAATGTAAATGATCAGCTATGGCTGCTGCAAAGCCAACAATAGTGACAGGTTTCAGATTTTTTGCAAGTAAATGGATAAAAAAATCTGGTATATTTGAGACCGTAGGCTCTGAGATGGCCACCTTATTCTGTGGGTACCAGAGCTCAAAATGGCCCATCATGACTCATACATTCCAAGATGAGGGTCCTTGAGATGCCCTAAATCTCTCTATCCCTTGCCCAGAGAATGATATAAGAGATTCTGAGTGGTGTTAAGGTGCCAAGCATGAAGGTGCCAAACTGCCAATGCAACTGATTCAGATGGTATTTCTGACTGAATGGCTGTTTCTGAGACCAGTGAAGTAGCTGTAATGGAGGTTTGGTTGAATGACTCACCAGACCCCAAAGCCAATGCATCATGGGCCACCAAGGGGCCACTACAATCATTTTGCACCTGGTGTTCACTTGTTCAATGACTTTTTGGAATAAGTGGTATAGGACAAAAGGCCTAGCAGTCCAGGACCTCCAACAAGATGTTTAATGCATCTATGTTCAGAGCATTTGCATCCGGGACTAGCAACATAGAATGGAAGTTTTTGACTCATTGGTGGCAAACATCTCTACCATTGGTATTTGACAAACTATGTAAATCAAATAGAATATTAAAGATGAAGCCTCTCCTGTCTGTATTATTTCGTTCTTTGTGGAGAGGCTGTCATGACATCTAGGCAACCCTGAATATATCTGGCTCATATGAGAATATTTCAAGGATTGCAGTAGGCCAAGATGCAGCATACCTGCATAAAACACCTATTGTTGATTTGTGCCAAACTTGCACGTTGTCTAGAACCATAACGGGAGTAAGAACCATTCTGTACATATTACTTCTGTCCCTTCTGTAGAGATCATTGAGTATGACATTTAAGTAACCCCAGAATATTTCTGTCTCTTAAGAGTATATTTCAAGGATTGTAGTAGGCCAGGATGCGCCAAACCTTTATCCCTTCTGGAGATATGTTGAGTATGACCCTTAAGCAACCAAGACTATGTCTGTTATGAGTATATTTTCAAGGATTGCAGTAGGCCAAGCTGCGCCAAACTAGGAGGTATACGCTCCCCCCCCTGTTTGTTCAGATAACCGAACAAAGTGGTGTTGTCTGATGCTATCAGAATTCTTTGTGTGGAATTTGTCTTGAAGGCTTTTAAGGGCTGAACACACTGCCTTCAGCTGTATGACATTGAAATGTAATATATACATTTTTAACTGTCCAAAGCCACTAACTGTGATGCTTATAGATGGGATCATCAACCCTGATTTAATGCATCTACGAAAATAAGGGAATTGTGCACCCGTGTATAGAAAAGGCATCCTATTTCCCATTTTTTGGCATTTTCCACCACTGAATATGCCTTTTCAGAAGGATTTGAAACAGGAATTCTCACAACTAGTGACTGGAGAAATTTCCAGTTTTTTTTCTAGATACCACTGAAAAGCACACATACATAACTGACCCATTGGTATAGTCTTTTCCAAAGATGCTGGTATCCCTACCTGGGATATAAGCAACCTTGGGGTTGATTGTGATGAGATCGCCATGTGTTGAATAGATTCTCAGGTATTTAATTTATTCGAGGTAGAAAGAAATTTCCTGGTACCAAAATGCAGTGGTAACTTAGGAAATCGATATCACGAAGCCCAGTTGATGAATAATTGGATGAGTTCTGTGGTTTGAACCCAATACTGGTGTCTTTTACGTACACTAAACAACCAGTAGTCTAGGTATAAGGTGAAAGAAATTTCCTGGTACCAAAATGCAGTGGTAACCTAGGAAATCGATATCACTAAGCCCAGTTGATGCATAATTGGATGAGTTCTTTGGTTTGAACCCAATACTGGTGTCTTTAAGTACACTAAACAACCAGTGGTCTAGGTACATGGTGAACTCCTATTCTGTGAAACTGAAGAATGAGATTTGCCTCTTTACTACTCGCATGATACTGTAGAGGTGTCGCTAACCCGAATTTTATAATGCTTTGAACTGATAGGTTTGCCAGTGTACATTAAACTGAAGTAGATGTTGAAAATCTTGGTGAGTCGGTACATAAAAGAATGCATCTTTTGTAACCGAATTTCTAATAATTTCTGCTGTCTCCAGTTTAAATGATGGGACAAGCAGGTATTTATTGTTATAGTAAACGCACTTCACTCGTGGGCCGTGACCGTTGAAGTCGTAGTTAGAAATCAATTCAGGACACTGAGATCTATCACAGGTCGTCATTAGCCGAGTTTCTATACAAGAACTAAACTGCCATAGAAACCTGAAGTTCTGCAATTGTTGAGTGGATAAATCGCTTTCTTTTGAAGCATTTAAGCGGTATATTTATATTTAGTACTGTAGCCATGTTTTCCTGTCTGACGTCATCGCTTTGCATTGTGGGTAGTACAGGCATTGGTGAATTCGATTGGGGAGTAATTCGACAACTCCGTCTCAAGATTCGCACAACTCTGGGATGGCAATGAAAATCTCCCATCACTGCCAGTAACTCTGCAAGAAGAGCCTCCAAGGTGACTTGCATTAATGTAGCCACGTTCTTCTGTATCCCTCTGACCTGGTAAACTAGGCAGAGTGGTACGACGATCTTTTGTGGTTGGTAGGGGAAAATTACTGGACATAGCTCCTGTCCTGAATATACTGTGCAAAATACACTGTAAAAGTTGGAAGCAAGGACTTCAACATATAATATAATATAACATAAAAACTCATCTAGCCAGTTTGATCTTCGTTGAGTTTGCAGAAGAATTAACTCAAAAGTCACAGTATTCTTTCCAATGGAGACATGGCCATAGGAAGGTTTTATTATCTAGTAAATAGTTATTGCAATTCTTCAACAGGGCTGAACAGACAAGCAGTGCACATACTGCCCCAAAAATGTCTGTTGGATCTTCATCCAAATTTACAGCAAATGAAGGTAACCTGTCCTTATTTTCATGTCTGAGAAGCAGGAAGTAAAATAATAACTGCAAGGATCAGTGGATACGCTTCTGTAGTCGTACTTTTGGAGGGGGACCTGTTACTGTACCAGAGTGGCGCTCCACCCACAGTAAAGAATCTACGACCTCCGTTGCAAAGCCAACTGCATTTCTTCTTTGTTTTCCACTGAAAACTTTACAGCAAAATCTTTTTTGCATCCCCTTCATCGACAAGGAGGTAATTCCAGTCGAATAATGGGCGAGTACAGCGGAAGATATACACGTCTTCCACTGAAGACTTTACAGCAACATCTTCTTGCACATCTTATTCTGACCCTTTTCAGGACAAGGGAAGCAGAATTAGTGGTAGTACCAGTCGAATAATGGATAAATACAGGTAGGTGCACGCTTGCACGCTTCAAAACTTCATAGATCTTCGTCTGTAAATGGACGATAATAAAAGAAAATACGTGTTGCTCCCATATCGACCAAAAATATAATGAAGAACTCTCGACATTCGTTTGTCGACAACGACTACTGCGCAAGCGCGGACATGCGCAGACAAAGGGGTCACCTCTTGTGACAAGAATATTCCTTAAAAAATTCTTGTCGGTCGATACGTTTTTGCTCCACAAAACCAAACAAGCACTTGTGAGGATAAGGTAAGGCTATTTTACGCAATAAAAAAGTAATTTGCTAACCTCAACAAGAGATCCATGATGTGATCATCACTGTTGCTGCTGTTGTAGACAATTTTACAACAAATCATATAGCACTATCAACCATCACCCGGTATTGGCCGGAGATGTCTGCATGTCTCCCCAAACAAGATGTCATCATCTGACAATGAGAATATCTCCAAGCAGGCAAACTGAACTGCATAAACTGCAGATATGGGGCCATATGTAAGTTAAGAAAGACATATGTCAGTGACACAACCCTTGTATAACTGGAGAGAACAAAGTATGCGAGTCATATGAATAACATGTATAAAAACACAAAAATTTGACTACATGCTGAGGTGAATCCACAAGACCCAATTTATTCATGGACTGGTCATGGGATTGCCAAGCTACATCTTCGAGTGGAATGTAGTAAAGAATTGTGGGTCTTCCAATAACAAGAGTTTGATATCTGCTAAGGCAAGACCCCACTCTTGAAAACTAAAGAGGCAGCCATGGATGTAACATGTGTCTCAATGTATGGATTCTGATAATCAGAATTAAAGGACTGGCAATCTAATCATGCATCCAGATTGATCCAGGGAGAGATAGCAGAACTCAAGATATCTCCATCAAGCCTTCCTTAAAAGATATGAGCAAGAGATTCTTCACCTCCTTGAAGTACTTGTACTGTCTTGATAGTAACTAAGTACTGTAAGAGGGCAGAGTGTCACAACATCAGTCCAACGTCAGCTCAAGAAAGGTTTGTGAGCTGGAATGACCACTGGTTTGAGCCATCTGGGGCATCAGAAGCCAACTGATTCTTGCTAAAAGGCAGGAGAAGGAGACTTTCCCTTTTCTCCAAGCAGTAGTCCTGTCCAAGAAGGATGTAAGTGCTGTAGGAGGACAACGAATCATGTGTCCAGGCAATTTGAGTTCAGGAATGATCTAGAGCTGAAGTGACCACTGGAGCCAATCTAGACCAATTGAGGCTAATAGGTCCTTGCTGAAAAGGTAGGTAGGAGGGAGAACTGTAAACTCCTTCCTATGAGGCTTGTGTCTGAAGGAACCAAAGTCCCAAAATACACTTCCAATGCCATTGCAACAGTCTTGCAAGTCAAACTTTTTTAGACTGACCTCCTTTAAAGGTTAATAAGGAGCCTTTTGTGAAAACCAACAGAAGCAAAGGCAAATCCCTTGATGCTGCACCTCTGTTAGCAGTGGGTAAATTTGCAATAGGCCTATAAAGATCCAGGCTTTTGCTCAACTCCTGCACAAAAAATGTAAATGATCAGCTATGGCTGCTGCAAAGCCAACAATAGTGACAGGTTTCAGATTTTTTCAAGTAAATGGATCAAAAAATCTGGTATATTTGAGGCAGTAGGCTCTGAGATGGCCACCTTATTCTGTGGGTACCAGAGCTCAAAAAGGCCCCTCATGACTCATACATTCGAAGATGAGGGTCCTTGAGATGCCCTAAATCTCTCTACCCCTTGCTCAGAGAATGATATAAGAGATTCTGAGTGGTGTTAAGGTGCCAAGCATGAAGGTGCCAATGCAACAGATTCAGATGGTATTTCTAACTGAATGGCTGTTTCTGAGACCAGTGAAGTAGCTGTAATGGAGGTTTGGTTGAATGACTCACCAGACCCCAAAGCCAATGCATCATGGGCCACCAAGGGGCCACTACAATCATTTTGTACCTGGTGTTCACTTGTTCAATGACTTTTGGAATAAGTGGTATAGGACAAAAGGCCTAGCAGTCCAGGACCTCCAACAAGATGTTTAATGCATCTATGTTCAGAGCATTTGCATCCGGGACTGGCAACATAGAATGGAAGTTTATGACTCATATTGGTGGTAAACATCTCTACCATTGGTATTTGACAAACTATGTAAATCAAATAGAATATTTAAAGATGAAGAGATTATCCTGTCTGTATTCTTTCGTTCTTTGTGGAGAGGCTGTCATGACATCTAGGCAACCCTGAATATATCTGGGTCATATGAGAATATTTCAAGGATTGCAGTAGGCCAAGATGCAGCATACCTGCATGAAACACCTATTGTTGATTTGTGCCAAACTTGAACCATAAAGGGAGTAAGAATCATTCTGTACAGATTACTTTTGTCCCTTCTGTAGAGATCATTGAGTATGACATTTAAGCAACCCCAGAATATTTCTGTCTCTTATGAGTATATTTCAAAGATTGCAGTAGGCCAGGATGCGCCAAACCTTTATCTCTTCTGGAGATGATGTTGGGTATGACCTTTAAGCAACCAAGAATATGTCTGTCTGTTATGAGTATATTTCAAGGATTGCAGTAGGGCAAGCTGCGCCAAACTAGGAGGTATACGCTCCCCCCCCCCGTTTGTTCAGATAACCAAACACAGTGGTGTTGTCTGATGCTATCAGAATTCTTTTGTGTAGAATTAGTCTTGAAGGCTTTTAAGGGCTGAACACACTGCCTTCAGTTGTATGACATTGAAATGTAATATATACATTTTTAACTGTCCAAAGCCACTGACTGTGATGCTTTAAGATGGGGTCATCAACCCTGGTTTAATGCATCTACGAAAATAAGGGAATAGTGCACCTGTGAATGGAAAAGGCATCCTATTTCCCATTTTTTGGCATTTTCCACCACTGAATATGCTTTTTCAGAAGGATTTGAAACTGGAATTCTCACAACTAGTGACTGGAGATATTGCCAGTTTTTTCTTGATACCACTGAAAGGCACACATACATAACTGACCCTTTGGTATAGTCTTTTCCAAAGATGCTAGTATCCCTACCTGGGATTTTAGCAACCTTGGGGTTGATTGTGATGAGATTGCCATGTCTTGAATAGATTCTCAGGTATTTAATTTATTCGAGGTAGAAAGAAATTTCCTGGTACCAAATGCAGTGGTGACCTAGGAAATCGATATCACGAAGCCCAGTTGATGAATAATTGGATGAGTTCTTTGGTTTGAACCCAATACTGGTGTCCTTTACGTACACTAAACAACCAGTAGTCTAGGTATATGGTGAAAGAAATTTCCTGATACCAAAATGCAGTGGTAACCTAGGAAATCGATATCACGAAGCCCAGTTGAAGAAAAATTGGATGAGTTCTGTGGTTTGAACCCAATACTGGTGTCTTTTACGTACACTAAACAACCAGTGGTTTAGGTATATGGTGAACTCCTATTCCGGGAGACTGAAGAAAGAGTTTTGCTTCTTTACTACTCGCATGATACTGTAGAGGGGTCGCTAACCCGAATTTCATATTGCTTTGAACTGATAGTTTTGACCGTGTACATTAAACTGAAGTAGATGTTAAAATCTTGGTGAGTCGGTACATAGAAGAACGCATCTTTTGTAACCGAATTTCTAATAATTTCTGCTGTCTCCAGTTTAAATGATGCGACCAGCAGGTATTTATTGACATAGTAAACGAACTTCACTCGTGGGCAATGACCGTTGAAGTCGTAGTTAGAAATCAATTCAGGACACTGAGATCTATCACAGGTCGTCATTAGCCGAGTTTTTATACAAGAAATAAACTGCCATAGAAACCTGAAGTTCTGCAATTGTTGAGTGGATAAATCGCTTTCTTTTGAAGCATTTAAGCGGTATATTTATATTTAGTACTGTAGCCATGTTTTCCTGTCTGACGTCATCGCTTTGCATTGTGGGTAGTACAGGCATTGGTGAATTCGATTGGGGAGTAATTCGACAACTCCGTCTCAAGATTCACACAACTCTGGGATGGCAATGAAAATCTCCCATCACTGCCAGTAACTCTGCAAGAAGAGCCTCCACGGTGACTTGCATTAATGTAGCCACGTTCTTCTGTATCCCCCTGTCCTGGTAAACTAGGCAGAGTGGTACTACGATCTTTTGTGGTTAGTAGGACAAATAATTACTGGACATAGTCCTGTATATACTGTGCAAAATACGCTCGTAAAAGTTGGAAGCAAGGACTTCAACACCATATCTCATCTAGCCAGTTTGATCTTCGTTGAGTTTGCAGAAGAATTAACTCAAAAGTCACAGTATTCTTTCCATTGGAGACATGGCCATAGGAAGATTTTATAATCTAGTAGATAGTTATTGCAATTCTTCAACAGGGCTGAACAGACAAGCAGTGCACATACTGCCCCAAAGATGTCTGTTGGATCTTCATCCAAATTTACAGCAAATTTTTAGGAAGGTAATCTGTCCATATTTTTAAGTGGATACACTTCTGTAATCGTTCTTTTGGAGGGAGACCTGTTACTGTACCAGGGTGGCGCTCCACCCACAGTAAAGAATCTACAACCTCCGTTGCAAAGCCAACTGCATTCTTTCTTCTTTGTTTTCCACTGAAAACTTTACAGCAAAATCTTCTTTGCGTCCCCTTCATCGACAAGGAGGTAATTCCAGTCGAATAATGGGCGAGTACAGCGGAAGATATACACGTCTTCCACTGAAGACTTTACAGCAACATCTTCTTGCACATCTTATTCTGACCCTTTTCAGGACAAGGGAGGCAGAATTAGTGGTAGTACCAGTCGAATAATGGATAACTACAGGTAGGTGCACGCTTGCACGCTTCAAAACTTCATAGATCTTCATCCGTGAATGGACGATAATAAGGAAAAATACGAGTTGCTCCCATATCGATCAAAAATATAATGAAGAGCTCTCGCCAATCGTCTGTCGACAACGACTACTGCGCAAGCGCGGACATGCGCAGACAAAGGGGTCACCTCTTGTGACAAGAATATTCCTTAAAAAATTCTTGTCGGTCGATACGTTTTGCTCCACAAAACCAAACAAGCACTTGTGAGGATAAGGTAAGGCTATTTTACGCAATAAAAATGTATTATTGTAGTTCCACTATTCCATGTCAATTAACAATAAATATGTTGAAGGTAGTTTTTCAAACAATCAATCTAAAATGAACTTGAAATCCCATTTCGTATCATTTAGGAAAGTGTTTTTGAACAAATTATTAAACTGCAAAATTTCCAAGAAAAACGCAGAAGAATATCAAAGAGATGGATTTGAGTCACAGCACTACTCTCAAGAACCTTTTAACTGAGACTGACTTTGAAATAACTCCAGTTCTTATCATTTGAAAAGTATTCAAAATTTTCCAAAATATAATAAAATTACGAAACCTAAGATGGTCAAAATTTTGATTTTAAGTTTCCAAACTTTTTTTACATTAAAACCCCTTTATTTCAGAACCCTTCTATTATCTGAACAATGTCTGCCTCTCCCAGGATATTTGGATAACAGAGTTTCTGATGTACTAAGTGGCAAATCCAGCAAACTGTGTCTAACCATTAGATCTTCAGGTAGTATTTGACTCTCTCTCAACATTGCATTGTATTCACTGGATGTCCCAGACTCTAAGGATGAAGTGAACAGGAAATTGGCTGAAAGTAAAAAAAAACAAAAACACAGAATCACTAAAGATCTATTTAAAGATTTAAATAGTGGCCCATATAGCTGAGGTTTATTTCCACTTTGTATCTGACTTGTAAACAATGTCATAGACTGATGGATAATTTTTATGCAAAAGTAATATATTTAAATTTTTAAACGAAAGTAATAGAAAGTCCAACTGTCTATTACATCCACTACTTCTCCTTTACATTCTTTAACTTCAAACACCTGATGAATTCTTGAAAAACATTGCAAGAGTAAATATGGCTGATAAAGCTTTCAATGGGTTAACATAAACTCGTAGTATTTCTAATCTCCTTCCAGCCTGTCTGAGGTACGCATTTTATAGCCCTGAGTGAAGAGGAGTGTGAAATACTTTGTCTTGGGGTACAATCTCAATGATCAGCCAGAGAATCAAACCCTAGCCCTTCCAATCCCCTGTCCAACACCCTTACCATTAGCCACCAAGACATATTGTATATAACTATTATATATAGCTTATGCACAAACATTTAAATATGCATCAAAAACAACTTTATATTAAATTTATGAAAATTATTTTAACTGACAAATTTAACACAAAAAGAACAAGTTACATTTTACCTTATCTTACTCTCATTTTACTTACAGTGCATGCCTTTCACAAACACTTATCAGTCTGATCACGAGTTATTAACAGTTTCTTCAATACCTAATTTGGACTTCTTGTTTTCATTCAATCCTTTGAACACACGGACTGAAATGCCCGACTTTGATGTACATCTGTCTTCTTTCTGCATCTAGACATATGCAATAAAATCATGATAAAAATGATGACAGTAAGCCATTAATTCTAACCAGAATGTGGAATTTGAATCACTGATATTGTACATATCAAATTAAACGCAAAAAAAAAAAATTTACACTTTACAAGACACATAAATAATGATTGGTTAGTGATGATTTTTTTGGGTTTCCAATACCAAACTTGTTAATTCATGATGTTTAGAGATAATTTTATGCAGTATTTTAATTTATAGGAGTTCCATCATAACTACAAGAAAACTTTGAAGAGCATTTTCTGTGAAAAAATTTGTCTTATTATCTGTAACTCCTGCATTACTGAAACAACTTTCCTGGTCCTTTGAGTTTCAACTAGACTGGGCTCCACACACTGAAAACCAATTCATACTTTCTGTCAACCTACAAACTCAGATGCAATGAGTAATATCCAACCAATGTATAAACTCTAACGGTTTTTGCTAATTCAACAATAGCCAGCATCGGCAGGAAAAACCCAACTAAATGACAAATTTGACATTTGGAAAATTTAGGGGATAACTTCAGTTGTAAGAAGTAAAAAGAACCCACCAGATATATTGTCAGATGTAAGAACTTTCATGTAGTTGAAGAAGAGGGAAATTTACATATTTTATTTATTCAAGATGTGAGTTCTAAGCCCAAAGACCAATATATAAGAGATACATGGCCATTTTAGTATAATGACCCCACTTGGCCTTAAAGCAGGGGCAAATTCAACACTTGCAAAATATTCACAGGCCATGATTTATTATAAGTTGTTTTCACATTATGAAGCCCCAGCACCCATTATAAGAGAGGATATAAGGCCATTTTAATATGATGATCCCAAAAGTATTGGTCAAAGGTCAAATTTGACACATGCAAAAGATTCTCATACCATAATTTCCTACAAGTTGTTTTCATATTTGGAAGCCCTAGAACCAATAATAAGGAGATATAAGGGCTTTTTAGTATGATGACCCAAATTGACCTTGGAGCAAAGCCAAAGGGCAAATTCAGAACTTGCTAACGAGTTGCAGGCCATGACTTCCAAAAGGTTAGTTTCACATTTTTCAAGCTGTATGAGTAATAAGAAGGGAGATATAAGGCCTTTTCTGTACAATGACCCCACTTGACCTTAAAGCAGGGGTCAGAGGCCAAAATTGATACATGCAAAAGATTCACAGGCCATGGTTTCACATAAGTTGTTTTCTCATTCTGAATCCCTAGGACCAATGATAAGGGAGATATAAGGCCCTTGTGAGATGATTTTTCATTTTTTATACTTCATTAATATATTGAACTTGTGTAAAGTTCTTAAGGCGAGTAGATATACAAAATAAGTGCAAAAGAGAATCAATTTCAGCAATTTTTCTGCAAAATTATCGGCCCTCAATCGTTCAATCATGCCCCAATTGTTCTGAAATTCATCTTGCACCGAGATTTTGATTAGAGGAAAGTACTTGGTTGTAGTTTGGTTGATATATTTCTTTCACTTTCTGAAGATATCTGGTGAAAGGAAGTCCAAGAAAAAATTGTTTTTGATGTGACCTTGATAAAGGTCAAGGGTCAATTTCATACATGTCAAAAGTTTTTCCCATGCTTATAGATGACAACTGCTTAAAATTAGTCTTTACATTAAGGGATATATTCCACTTCGAAAATACTGTGACAACAGCATAGGCTGCCTGAACCAGGGGGTGAAACCAAAGAGCATTCCCATTTTTCAAGAAACACTTAATTAGCTATTTTTACCTGACACTCAAAACAGCTTAGGAAATCTACCACAGATATGGAATAATCAGATTCAAACTTGACATGTATCTTCTCTGCAAATGTCTTCTCATAGTTTTCAATCTCTGACTGCAATTCTGCAACCTCTTCTGGGCATAATGACAAAATTTTTGTCAGTTTCTGAAAAATACAATTTTTCTTGTATCGAAAAATATTTATTTACCCATTTTTAACTATGCTGTCTCACTGCAGTCAGTGTAAGGATAGTAAACCCTCAGTAATAAGAGAAGTTTGTGATTTTAAAGAGTTCATGGTGCTTGAGCACACAGTACATAAATCCAATATGTAATCAAAAATGAGTGAGTTTTAGTGTAATACTCAAAATTTCAGTAACTTCTTCACATTTAATCAGCATTTAAATAGGGATATATTTCATTTATTTAGTTGTTGTTTTCAAAAATCTTATTCAGTTGTCAGTTTTTTACATGAATAATTTTAAATGAATATTTGATCAATAGAGAGTAATAAGTTTCTGAAAACTAAATATATCACAGAATTCTGTGGAATTCTTGATAATGTTTATCATCACATACCTTTTGTTTTACAAAGTTATTCTAAATATGCATCTAATACTTTAACAAAATATACTTGAAGCAGAGATTTCTTTTAGAAAAAAGCCAAGGCAAAGTTGTGCAATATACGTCTCCATTATGTTCTACAGTCATGCTGGGACAAATCAGTATGTCCCTCACCTTTACAATTAAATTGAACCAGAAATTTCTTTTAGAAAAAAAACCCCAAAGTCACATTATACAGCTCCATTAAACTCTACAATCATGCTGAGACAAATCAGTATTTCCCTCATCTTCACATCAGTTAGTCTCACCACCATAACCATAATGGTGCGAGGTAAGAGAATAGAGAGGTTGCGAACTACGTTTTTCACCTCCGCTAATGTTAACAATGCATGTTTGATGTCATAAATAGTTGTGTGAAACGTCATGTCTAGAAATCATGTTTTTTCGAACACATCTTTTATGCTGACTTTCATTTTATAAAATGAAAGAATGTGTCCTCACCTCTTGTTTGGACAAAACATAATTTATTTGTACAATATATAATTGTGCTGGGGGTTTAAAATTGGTTTTAATACACATTAAATATACATTTATATACCTTTGGCCTTAATCTGTACAACCTCTTCTATAATGCTGTCGTACTGTGCAACATCAAATATCTCCTGTAATGTGAATGTGAACGCAATTCCCTGCATATTTTACCAATAAAACGTAGTGCACAACCTCTCTATTATCTGCCAAACCTGAAAACCAATCTGCCAGTGAGCCCCCCCGCCCCCCTCCAAACTAGCAATTTACTCCAGTTTACTTATACACCATTCAGTCTTCTTCATCCCATTTTCTCCTAAATTTGACAGGTTGTCTTTATTATTTTATTTATAATATACTCGTTAAAGACAAAATATGGCTTTTGACAATTCTAATTAAAAAAATGACTTTGTATTACAACATAACAACATCCTTATATAA
Source organism: Sabellastarte sp. h YS-2021 (assembly GCA_964017235.1). Classification (NCBI taxonomy): domain Eukaryota; kingdom Metazoa; phylum Annelida; class Polychaeta; order Sabellida; family Sabellidae; genus Sabellastarte; species Sabellastarte sp. h YS-2021. The sequence continues at coordinate 74,281,184 of OZ024928.1, read as the reverse complement.
GTGAACTAAAGTATTTAATTAAAAAGTTAAAACTTGTAAATTTAGATAGGGTTCAGAGAAACTGGACAGACAAGTTTTTGAACAGACCTCTTCCAAGTTCTCGATGTCACTCTGGCCTTGCTTCATTTCCACATCACAGCTGAGGGCACTGAGTGCACAGTAAGTGTGAATGAGATGCTCCTCAGCTTTACAGAAATGCAGCAACACCCTGCTATCATAGTCCAGATGTGTTTCTTCTTCACTAGCTGAATCCATGTTACCTATAGGGATAATATAAGTTTGAAATACAACAGAGTAAAAAAGGTAAACATATTTAACTTGTCCCTGAGGAAATGCCTCCATGTAGTGCTGATTCTACAAATTTTGAAACATGGGTGACAGTTGACCAGACCCCCCTACCAACGCAAATCCAAACCCCACCCCCTCAACATGTCTGAAAAATGTGAAGGCTCAATCACATTTAGTGGGTATATATCCTGTAGGTGGTCAATAAAGTTTTATATTGTTTATCTCTCACCGACCGAAGGCCCATGTTTAGAGAAACACCTTCCTTACGTGTGTCCGTCAGTTGGTCACATTTTTATATAAACTTTTACATCTCATTCATTTATGAAGATATCTTTACCAAATTTACAGAGTATGTTTATGACTATAAAAACATGTCTGTGTAAAATTTTGGATTCCTTTTGAAAATCAAAATGGCCACCATAGCCAACTGTTCGAAAATCATAAAGATAAAAACTTTAAAACATTGCAGTTGGCTTCATCAGATCTGGACAAAATGTGTATGGTTTGGACAGTTGCCTGAGAGTTTGGTCTTGTTTTAAAAACAAAATGGCCAACATGTCACATCTTTAAGGTAGGGATGTCATCAGTTTGCTGTCTCGATACCGTGAGCAAAACAGTGGGCGATATCATGGTATTAATCACTAAGTTAATATCTACATTTCAACTTCATATTTTTAATTCAAAACATTATAAACCCTGTAAATTTTCCGAAATAACATAGAACACGGCAGTGGACTTGTTATCTGTCGTGTGTAAATTTTAGGTCTGCAAGCATTTACTTTAGTACTCCTTACAGAAAAGTAATATTTTTATATACTTCTAAGATGTAATTAAAATGCATACCACAGTGTCTAAACCACTGAACATAAGTGGTAAAGTGACAAGAGCATATAACTGACCTTGTGCTTCAATCTGCTTGGACACTGCTTTAATCACTGTGTCGAGAAATCCAGCAGAAAGGTACTTTGTGAGAAGGACTCTCTCTAAACCCTGTAATATAAAATGGTGTACTGTCATTTTACATGCAATTTATTTAAACTATTTTCTTGAAACCGAAAAATACATAAAAATAAAGTCCACAGGAAAACAAAAGTTCTTAAGTGGTGATTTTGTTAAGGTTTCATCACTCTATTATAGTAAAATAATGGATTTTTATACAGCCATATGTATAGAAATTGACTGCCATCAATGATTATCGGCATAACTCATCCATTATGACCTGGGGCTTGCCAACTGATGTGAAAGGCTGTAAAAATTCTGTTATCACTGTCACTATTAGCTTAGATCATACTGAGATATCGTGCAAATAAATCTGGTCAAAAGACTATTTTAACATTTCTATTAGTTTTCAGTATCCATTGGTTCTAGACAGCGTGCAAGCATTTGCTGATAAATATACATGTACTATCTTAACATTTTTAATATTAAAAATGAAAACTCAAAACCACAACACCATGATAGGAATCACTTTGCTTTTGAAATCTGCTTGGTGAAAACAAACAAAATTGCATCTAAGCCCTGTCAATAATGTCCATTATCTGACCATGGTCCCGCTAAATGTAAAAATATTGCATGTGTTTAGACTTTATAACAATAATCCCTGGTAAGGCATACTCAGCTAGTAATAATAAACACTTTGGTAAAACAAAATAAAATACAAGACCTACCTGATGTCTAATGCTGGCTGTCTTAATGTCAAGCAGTGTGTCTATCACCTCACTTTGCAGTACAGCTGTCAAATGGACCATATGTAAATGTGAAAAAAACATCATCAAGTGCAAGAATTGAAGACAGTGGATTAACAAGGGGTTTTTACACTTGTATATACATTGAGGATACAGTTGCACAGTGGTTATTCAACTGCCTCCCACTTCTGAGATCAGAGATTGCAACCTGGTTCAACCTATCCTCAATATCCGGTAGTGGTTTGCCATTGGCTGGAACCTTGCAGTACAGAAATTTAACCATCTGTATGTTGATGTAAAATACCAAATAAACTAGAAATAGGCCACCCTGTTGATAGTAGATGCGAATAGAAACAGGATAGCATAGAAGAACACACATTATCATGTGTAATGTCCACCCATGAACCTTTTGCCAAAATTGTACAGTAGTCTTACAAGACCCTGTTTCATTTGTAAACTAGAGGATCGCTCGCAAAAAAAAAAGATAATGTTTTTGCATAGCAAAAACAAAGCGTCCCGAAAAGGATATAAAGGTGAGTGCTAAAGTATTAAGAAAATGCTTCGTTTCTAGCCTTATACTGTTGTGGCAACCAAAGTCAGCGCAGTCTGCTCTATCTAGCACGGTTTTCAAGATATAAGCATTTTTGTGTTTTGCAAAAAATAAAAAAATTTAAAATGTCCGCTATATTTGGCGAGACAAAAATATTTTGAAAATTGGAGATACCCAGCAGGTCCAAATTTTTGTTGAGTTCGCTCCATATAGCACGGTTTTCGAGATATAAGCATTTTTGTGTTTTGCAAAAACTTTGAAAATTCAAAATGGCCACCATTTTTGGGGAGACAAAAATTTTTGTCAAGACCACTGCCGCGGTGTGTATCTCCCGCCGAGCATTAAAGCAGAAGAAATAGCTTTTCCGAGATATTCACAATTTTTCATTTTCATGTGTGAAAGCTCTTCCAAAAGTAGGTGAATGAGTTATTTGAGAAAAATTGGCTATCTGCAATACTATTAAGAGATAATTCACATTTACTCATTTTGAGTAGGTGAATAATTATCTATGGGTCTGAAACTTCACCAAGTGAAAGCTCTGCCAAAAGTAGGTGAATGAGTTATTTGAGAAAAATTGGCTATCTGCAATACTTTTAGAGATAATTCGCATTTACTCATTTTGAGTAGGTGAGTAATTAGCTATGGGTCTGAAACTTCACCATGTGAAAGCTCTCCCACAAGTAGATGAATGAGTATTTGATAAAAATTGGGTATCCGCAATACTTTTACAGATAATTAGCATTTACTCATTTTGAGTAGGTGAATAAATAGCTATGGGTCTGAAACTTCACATAGTGAAAGCTCTCCCAAAAGTAGGTGAATGAGTTATTTGAGAAAAATTGGCTATCTGCAATACTTTTAGAGATAATTCGCATTTACTCATTTTGAGTAGGTGAATAATTAGCTATGGGTCTGAAACTTCACCAAGTGAAAGCTCTGCCAAAAGTAGGTGAATGAGTTATTTGAGAAAAATTGGCTATCTGCAATACTTTTAGAGATAATTCGCATTTACTCATTTTGAGTAGGTGAGTAATTAGCTATGGGTCTGAAACTTCACCAAGTGAAAGCTCTCCCAAAAGTAGGTGAATGAGTTATTTGAGAAAAATTGGCTATCTGCAATACTTCTAGAGATAATTCGCATTTACTCATTTTGAGTAGGTGAGTAATTAGCTATGGGTCTGAAACTTCACCAAGTGAAAGCTCTCCCAAAAGTAGGTGAATGATTAATTTGAGAAAAATTGGCTATCTGCAATACTTTTAGAGATAATTCGCATTTACTCATTTTGAGTAGGTGAATAATTAGCTATGGGTCTGAAACTTCACAGAGTGAAAGCTCTCCCAAAAGTAGGTGAATGAGTTATTTGAGAAAAATTGGCTATCTGCAATACTTTTAGAGATAATTCGCATTTACTCATTTTGAGTAGGTGAGTAATTAGCTATGGGTCTGAAACTTCACCAAGTGAAAGCTCTCCCAAAAGTAGGTGAATGATTAATTTGACAAAAATTGACTATCTGCAATACTTTTAGAGATAATTCGCATTTACTCATTTTGAGTAGGTGAGTAATTAGCTATGGGTCTGAAACTTCACCAAGTGAAAGCTCTCCCAAAAGTAGGTGAATGATTAATTTGACAAAAATTGGCTATCTGCAATACTTTTAGAGATAATTCGCATTTACTCATTTTGAGTAGGTGAGTAATTAGCTATGGGTCTGAAACTTCACCAAGTGAAAGCTCTCCCAAAAGTAGGTGAATGAGTTATTTGAGAAAAATTGGCTATCTGCAATACTTTTAGAGATATTTGGCATTTACTCATTTTGAGTAGGTGAGTAATTAGCTATGGGTCTGAAACTTCACCAAGTGAAAGCTCTGCCAAAAGTAGGTGAATGAGTTATTTGAGAAAAATTGGCTATCTGCAATACTTTTAGAGATAATTCGCATTTACTCATTTTGAGTAGGTGAGTAATTAGCTATGGGTCTGAAACTTCACCAAGTGAAAGCTCTCCCAAAAGTAGGTGAATGAGTTATTTGAGAAAAATTGGCTATCTGCAATACTTTTAGAGATAATTCGCATTTACTCATTTTCAGTAGGTGAGTAATTAGCTATGGGTCTGAAACTTCACCAAGTGAAAGCTCTGCCAAAAGTAGGTGAATGAGTTATTTGAGAAAAATTGGCTATCTGCAATACTTTTAGAGATAATTCGCATTTACTCATTTTGAGTAGGTGAGTAATTAGCTATGGGTCTGAAACTTCACAGAGTGAAAGCTCTCCCAAAAGTAGGTGAATGAGTTATTTGACAAAAATTGGCTATCTGCAATACTTTTAGAGATAATTCGCATTTACTCATTTTGAGTAGGTGAGTAATTAGCTATGGGTCTGAAACTTCACCAAGTGAAAGCTCTCCCAAAAGTAGGTGAATGATTAATTTGACAAAAATTGGCTATCTGCAATACTTTTAGAGATAATTCGCATTTACTCATTTTGAGTAGGTGAGTAATTAGCTATGGGTCTGAAACTTCACCAAGTGAAAGCTCTCCCAAAAGTAGGTGAATGAGTTATTTGAGAAAAATTGGCTATCTGCAATACTTTTAGAGATAATTCGCATTTACTCATTTTGAGTAGGTGAGTAATTAGCTATGGGTCTGAAACTTCACCAAGTGAAAGCTCTCCCAAAAGTAGGTGAATGAGTTATTTGAGAAAAATTGGCTATCTGCAATACTTTTAGAGATAATTCGCATTTACTCATTTTGAGTAGGTGAGTAATTAGCTATGGGTCTGAAACTTCACCATGTGAAAGCTCTCCCACAAGTAGATGAATGAGTATTTGATAAAAATTGGGTATCCGCAATACTTTTACAGATAATTAGCATTTACTCATTTTGAGTAGGTGAATAAATAGCTATGGGTCTGAAACTTCACATAGTGAAAGCTCTCCCAAAAGTAGGTGAATGAGTTATTTGAGAAAAATTGGCTATCTGCAATACTTTTAGAGATAATTCGCATTTACTCATTTTGAGTAGGTGAATAATTAGCTATGGGTCTGAAACTTCACCAAGTGAAAGCTCTGCCAAAAGTAGGTGAATGAGTTATTTGAGAAAAATTGGCTATCTGCAATACTTTTAGAGATAATTCGCATTTACTCATTTTGAGTAGGTGAGTAATTAGCTATGGGTCTGAAACTTCACCAAGTGAAAGCTCTCCCAAAAGTAGGTGAATGAGTTATTTGAGAAAAATTGGCTATCTGCAATACTTCTAGAGATAATTCGCATTTACTCATTTTGAGTAGGTGAGTAATTAGCTATGGGTCTGAAACTTCACCAAGTGAAAGCTCTCCCAAAAGTAGGTGAATGATTAATTTGAGAAAAATTGGCTATCTGCAATACTTTTAGAGATAATTCGCATTTACTCATTTTGAGTAGGTGAATAATTAGCTATGGGTCTGAAACTTCACAGAGTGAAAGCTCTCCCAAAAGTAGGTGAATGAGTTATTTGAGAAAAATTGGCTATCTGCAATACTTTTAGAGATAATTCGCATTTACTCATTTTGAGTAGGTGAGTAATTAGCTATGGGTCTGAAACTTCACCAAGTGAAAGCTCTCCCAAAAGTAGGTGAATGATTAATTTGACAAAAATTGACTATCTGCAATACTTTTAGAGATAATTCGCATTTACTCATTTTGAGTAGGTGAGTAATTAGCTATGGGTCTGAAACTTCACCAAGTGAAAGCTCTCCCAAAAGTAGGTGAATGATTAATTTGACAAAAATTGGCTATCTGCAATACTTTTAGAGATAATTCGCATTTACTCATTTTGAGTAGGTGAGTAATTAGCTATGGGTCTGAAACTTCACCAAGTGAAAGCTCTCCCAAAAGTAGGTGAATGAGTTATTTGAGAAAAATTGGCTATCTGCAATACTTTTAGAGATATTTGGCATTTACTCATTTTCAGTAGGTGAGTAATTAGCTATGGGTCTGAAACTTCACCAAGTGAAAGCTCTGCCAAAAGTAGGTGAATGAGTTATTTGAGAAAAATTGGCTATCTGCAATACTTTTAGAGATAATTCGCATTTACTCATTTTGAGTAGGTGAGTAATTAGCTATGGGTCTGAAACTTCACCAAGTGAAAGCTCTCCCAAAAGTAGGTGAATGAGTTATTTGAGAAAAATTGGCTATCTGCAATACTTTTAGAGATAATTCGCATTTACTCATTTTCAGTAGGTGAGTAATTAGCTATGGGTCTGAAACTTCACCAAGTGAAAGCTCTGCCAAAAGTAGGTGAATGAGTTATTTGAGAAAAATTGGCTATCTGCAATACTTTTAGAGATAATTCGCATTTACTCATTTTGAGTAGGTGAGTAATTAGCTATGGGTCTGAAACTTCACAGAGTGAAAGCTCTCCCAAAAGTAGGTGAATGAGTTATTTGACAAAAATTGGCTATCTGCAATACTTTTAGAGATAATTCGCATTTACTCATTTTGAGTAGGTGAGTAATTAGCTATGGGTCTGAAACTTCACCAAGTGAAAGCTCTCCCAAAAGTAGGTGAATGATTAATTTGACAAAAATTGGCTATCTGCAATACTTTTAGAGATAATTCGCATTTACTCATTTTGAGTAGGTGAGTAATTAGCTATGGGTCTGAAACTTCACCAAGTGAAAGCTCTCCCAAAAGTAGGTGAATGAGTTATTTGAGAAAAATTGGCTATCTGCAATACTTTTAGAGATAATTCGCATTTACTCATTTTGAGTAGGTGAGTAATTAGCTATGGGTCTGAAACTTCACCAAGTGAAAGCTCTCCCAAAAGTAGGTGAATGATTTATTTGAGAAAAATTGGCTATCTGCAATACTTTTAGAGATAATTCGCATTTACTCATTTTGAGTAGGTGAGTAATTAGCTATGGGTCTGAAAATTCGAAAATTCAAAATGGCCGCCATTTTTTGCGAGAAATTTTTTGTTTGAAAATTGGCATGGCTACTCTGCAGAGATACCCTGCAGGTCAAAAATTTCGTCGAAATCGCTCTATCTAGCAGGGTTTTCGAGATATAAACATTTTTATGTTTTGCAATTTTTGCGAAAAATTCGAAAATTCAAAATGGCCGCCATTTTTGGCGAGACAAATTTTTTTTGAAAATTGGCATGGCTACTCTGCAGATATACCCTGTGGGTCAAAAATTTCGGGTTTTCGAGATATAAGCATTTTTATGTTTTGCAATTTTTGCGAAAAATTCGAAAATTCAAAATGGCCGCCATTTTTGGCGAGACAAATTTTTTTTCAAAATTGGGATAACTACTCTGCAGAGATACCCTGCGGGTCAAAAATTTCGTCGAAATCGCTCTATCTAGCACGGTTTTCGAGATACAAGCATTTTTGTGTTTTGCAATTTTTGCAAAAATTTCGAAAATTCAAAATGGCCGCCATTTTTGGCGAGACAAAAATTTTTTCAAAATTGGGATAACTACTCTGCAGAGATACCCTGAGGGTCAAAAATTTCGTCGAAATCGCTCTATCTAGCACGGTTTTCGAGATATAAGCATTTTTGTGTTTTGCAATTTTTGCGAAAATTTCGAAAATTCAAAATGGCCGCCATTTTGGGCGAGACAAAAATTTTTTGAAAATTGGGAAAACTACTCTGCAGAGATATCCTGCGCGTCAAAAATTTTGTCGAAATTGCTCTATCTAGCACGGTTTTTGAGATATAAGCATTTTTGTGTTTTGCCAATTTTTTTGAAAATTTCGAAAATTCAAAATGGCCGCCATTTTGGGCGAGACAAAAATTTTTTGAAAATTGGAAAAACTACTCCGCAGAGATACCCTGCGGGTCAAAAATTTCGTCGAAATCGCTCTATCTAGCACGGTTTTCGAGATATAAGCATTTTTGTGTTTTCCTTATTTGGAAAATTCGTAATGATTAATTAATCATTAATTACTCGGCCATTTCTTGACCAATCAATGCCAAAATCTAATGATTTCCAGATTTTAATAGAATGAATGTATTTGCCAAGTTTCAGGTGAATTGATAAAATTCCTTTCAAGTTATCATCCGGACAAGCTTCCCCATCGAAAAAAGACATTTTTGGTCATGTGACCTCTCTGATTGGTTGAAATGTCACTGCAGTATATTCAAAAAAATTCCCCAAGGCTACTGCCTAAACCTGCCAAATTTGAAAAGAATCCGCCTAACGGTTACAGAGTTATAAGGAAAACAAAATGCGGAGCCGGCGGAGCCGGCGGAGCCGGCGGAGCCGCCGGAGCCGGCGGAGCCGGCGGAGCCTGAAGCTCTCCCATACACAAACAAGCGTCCCTTGCGGGACGCTTAAATATATCAATGATGCTTAAATATTTGTTAGTGTAGATGTAAATTATTTCAGCTTCATGCCTTTTTGCATTGGTTGGGTTGAAAATTTTGACGAAATCATTCTATCTTGCACGGTTAAGAAGATAGAAGCAAATTCCTGTTTTTCTATTTTTGGCAAAAATTCGAAAATTCAAAATGGCCGCCATTTTTGGGGAGGGGAAAATTTTTTGAAAATTGCAAATATTACATTCCTTAGATACCCTGTGGGTCGAAAATTTCGACGAAATCGCTCTATCTCGCACGGTTAAGGAGATAGAAGCAAATTTGTGTTTTGCCATTTTTGGCAAAAATTCAAAAATTCAAAATGGCCGCCATTTTTGGGGAGGGGAAAATATTTTGAAAATTGCAAAGATTACATTCCTTAGATACCCTGTGTGTCGAAAATTTTGCCGAAATCGCTCTATCTCGCATGGTTAAGGAGATAGAAGCAAATTTGTGTTTTGCCATTTTTGGCAAAAATTCGAAAATTCAAAATGGCCGCCATTTTTGGGGAGGGGAAAATTTTTTTTAAATTGCCAAGAATACAATGCTCAAATACCTGTGGGTCGAAAATTTTGACGAAATCGCTCTATCTCGCATGGTTAAGGAGATAGAAGCAAATTTGTGTTTTGCCATTTTTGGAAAAACTTCGAAAATTCAAAATGGCCGCCATTTTTGGGGAGGGGAAAATTTTTTGAAAATTGCAAGGATTGCATTCCTTAGATACCCTGTGGGTCGAAAATTTCGACGAAATCGCTCTATCTCGCACGGTTAAGGAGATAGAAGCAAATTTGTGTTTTGCCATTTTTGGCAAAAATTCGAAAATTCAAAATGGCCGGCATTTTTGGTGAGGGGAAAATTTTTTGAAAATTGCAAAGATTACATTCCTGAGATACCCTTTGGGTCGAAAATTTCGACGAAATCGCTCTATCTCGCACGGTTAAGGAGATAGAAGCAAATTTGTGTTTTGCCATTTTTGGCAAAAATTCGAAAATTCAAAATGGCCGCCATTTTTGGTGAGGGGAAAATTTTTTGAAAATTGCAAAGATTACATTCCTGAGATACCCTTTGGGTCGAAAATTTCGACGAAATCACTCTATCTCGCACGGTTAAGGAGATAGAAGCAAATTTGTGTTTTGCCATTTTTGGCAAAAATTCGAAAATTCAAAATGGCCGCCATTTTTGGGGAGGGGAAAATTTTTTGAAAATTGCAAAGATTGCATTCCTTAGATACCCTGTGGGTCGAAAATTTCGACGAAATCGCTCTATCTCGCACGGTTAAGGAGATAGAAGCAAATTTGTGTTTTGCCATTTTTGGCAAAAATTCGAAAATTCAAAATGGCCGCCATTTTTGGTGAGGGGAAAATTTTTTGAAAATTGCAAAGATTACATTCCTGAGATACCCTTTGGGTCGAAAATTTCGACGAAATCGCTCTATCTCGCACGGTTAAGGAGATAGAAGCAAATTAGTGTTTTGCCATTTTTGGCAACAATTCGAAAATTCAAAATGGCCGCCATTTTTGGGGAGGGGAAAATTTTTTAAAAATTACCAAGAGTACAATGCTCAGATACCCTGTGGGTCGAAAATTTTGACGAAATCGCTCTATCTGGCACGGTTAAGGAGATAGAAGCAAATTTGTGTTTTGCCATTTTTGGCAAAAATTCGAAAATTCAAAATGGCCGCCATTTTTGGGGAGGGGAAAATTTTTTGAAAATTGCAAAGATTGCATTGCTTAGATACCATGTGCGTCGAAAATTTCGCCGAGATCGCTCTGTCTCGCACGGTTAAGGAGATAGAAGGAAATTAGTGTTTTGCCATTTTTGGCAAAAATTCGAAAATTCAAAATGGCCGCCATTTTTGGGGAGGGGAAAATTTTTGGAAAATTGCAAAGATTGCATTCCTTAGATACCATGTGCGTCGAAAATTTCGACGAAATCGCTCTATCTCGCACGGTTAAGGAGATAGAAGCAAATTTGTGTTTTGCCATTTTTGGCAAAAATTCGAAAATTCAAAATGGCCGCCATTTTTGGGGAGGGGAAAATTTTTTGAAAATTGCAAAGATTGCATTCCTTAGATACCCTGTGGGTCAAAAATTTCGACGAAATCGCTCTATCTCGCACGGTTAAGGAGATAGAAGCAAATTTGTGTTTTGCCATTTTTGGCAAAAATTCGAAAATTCAAAATGGCCGGCATTTTTGGTGAGGGGAAAATTTTTTGAAAATTGCAAAGATTGCATTCCTTAGATACCCTGTGGGTCGAAAATTTCGACGAAATCGCTCTATCTCACACGGTTAAGGAGATAGAAGTAAATTTGTGTTTTGCCATTTTTGGCAAAAATTCGAAAATTCAAAATGGCCGCCATTTTTGGGGAGGGGAAATTTTTTTGAAAATTGCAAATATTACATTCCTTAGATACCCTGTGGGTCGAAAATTTTGACGAAATCGCTCTATCTCGCACGGTTAAGGAGATAGAAGCAAATTTGTGTTTTGCCATTTTTGGCAAAAATTCGAAAATTCAAAATGGCCGCCATTTTTGGGGAGGGGAAAATTTTTTTTTTTTTTGCAAAGATTACATTCCTGAGATACCCTTTGGGTCGAAAATTTCGACGAAATCGCTCTATCTCGCACGGTTAAGGAGATAGAAGCAAATTTGTGTTTTCCCATTTTTGGCAAAAATTCGAAAATTCAAAATGGCCGCCATTTTTGGGGAGGGGAAAATTTTTTGAAAATTGCAAAGATTGCATTCCTTAGATACCCTGTGGGTCGAAAATTTCGACGAAATCGCTCTATCTCGCACGGTTAAGGAGATAGAAGCAAATTTGTGTTTTGCCATTTTTGGCAAAAATTCGAAAATTCAAAATGGCCGCCATTTTTGGGGAGGGGAAAATATTTTGAAAATTGCAAAGATTGCATTGCTTAGATACCCTGTGCGTCGAAAATTTTGCCGAAATCGCTCTATCTCGCACGGTTAAGGAGATAGAAGCAAATTAGTGTTTTGCCATTTTTGGCAAAAATTCGAAAATTCAAAATGGCCGCCATTTTTGGGGAGGGGAAAATTTTTGGAAAATTGCAAAGATTGCATTCCTTAGATCCCCTGTGGTTCGAAAATTTTGCCGAAATCGCTCTATCTCGCACGGTTAAGGAGATAGAAGCAAATTTGTGTTTTGCCATTTTTGGCAAAAATTCGAAAATTCAAAATGGCCGCCATTTTTGGGGAGGGGAAAATTTTTTGAAAATTGCAAAGATTGCATTCCTTAGATACCCTGTGGGTCGAAAATTTCGACGAAATCGCTCTATCTCGCACGGTTAAGGAGATAGAAGCAAATTTGTGTTTTGCCATTTTTGGCAAAAATTCGAAAATTCAAAATGGCCGCCATTTTTGGGGAGGGGAAAATTTTTTGAAAATTGCAAAGATTGCATTCCTTAGATACCCTGTGGGTCGAAAATTTCGACGAAATCGCTCTATCTCGCACGGTTAAGGAGATAGAAGCAAATTTGTGTTTTGCCATTTTTGGCAAAAATTCGAAAATTCAAAATGGCCGCCATTTTTGGGGAGGGGAAAATTTTTTGAAAATTGCAAATATTACATTCCTTAGATACCCTGTGGGTCGAAAATTTCGACGAAATCGCTCTATCTCGCACGGTTAAGGAGATAGAAGCAAATTTGTGTTTTGCCATTTTTGGCAAAAATTCAAAATGGCCGCCATTTTTGGGGAGGGGAAAATATTTTGAAAATTGCAAAGATTGCATTGCTTAGATACCCTGTGTGTCGAAAATTTTGCCGAAATCGCTCTATCTCGCACGGTTAAGGAGATAGAAGCAAATTAGTGTTTTGCCATTTTTGGCAAAAATTCGAAAATTCAAAATGGCCGCCATTTTTGGGGAGGGGAAAATTTTTGGAAAATTGCAAAGATTGCATTCCTTAGATCCCCTGTGGATCGAAAATTTTGCCGAAATCGCTCTATCTCGCACGGTTAAGGAGATAGAAGCAAATTTGTGTTTTGCCATTTTTGGCAAAAATTCGAAAATTCAAAATGGCCGCCATTTTTGGGGAGGGGAAATTTTTTTGAAAACTGCAAATATTACATTCCTTAGATACTCTGTGGGTCGAAAATTTCGACGAAATCGCTCTATCTCGCACGGTTAAGGAGATAGAAGCAAATTTGTGTTTTGCCATTTTTGGCAAAAATTCGAAAATTCAAAATGGCCGCCATTTTTGGGGAGGGGAAAATTTTTGGAAAATTGCAAATATTACATTCCTTAGATACCCTGTGGGTCGAAAATTTCGACGAAATCGCTCTATCTCGCACGGTTAAGGAGATAGAAGCAAATTTGTGTTTTGCCATTTTTGGCAAAAATTCGAAAATTCAAAATGGCCGCCATTTTTGGGGAGGGGAAAATTTTTTGAAAATTGCAAAGAGTACACTCCTCAGATACCCTGCGGGTCGAAAATTTTGCCGAAATCGCTCTATCTCGCACGGTTAAGGAGATAGAAGCAAATTACTCAAAAGTAGTACTGAAAATACACAATGAAGTACCTAAATGGCTATTACTCATGTACTGACAAAGCTATCAGTCCCAAATGCAATACCAAGCGAGCTATGGACATAACAATCTTGTATTCAAAATTGTAGTAAAATATCTTTAATTATTTTGGCTTAAATGCACGGAAACCAATGGGTACTGAAAATAGCTGTACTTAAGTATTACTCAGTAAGCAAAAGAGGTACAACAGCCAAAAGCAATCCCAAGCAAGCTACTGACCCAATAAGCCTGCATACCAAATTTGGTGACAATAGCTCTAATACTTTTCCTTTAAATGAGCGGAAACCATGCGTGACGCCGGACATCGGACGCCGGACGCCGGACATCGGACAACGGACATCGGACATCGGTCATCGGACGGCGAAAAAAGCAAAAATAATATATCCACCCCCCAGGGGGGTGGACATAACTACAAAATGGATTTTTGCAGTGTGGAAAAGTTTCAAATATTGTACTGTAATTTTGTATGTATTTTATACGAAACAACATATGACATAAAACATATTCTGTTTTTATTACGCTTCTTGAGCCATTTCAATAAATGACCAAGACAAATGACCAAGACACTCTGTAAATCATCAAAATTAGAATTATGTTTCTGGTCAATTGAAATTAACTATATTTATTTCTTCTAATATATTTTAAGTTCTAATTTATTGCTAAAACAAGTACTGCAGTATTACTTACCAGTTTCATGGCTGTTTTCTTTCATTGACAACTTTATTTTTTTAAGTAAGTGAAGATCTCTAGCCCTTTTGCTGTTTTTATCACTACAAAAAGAAACACACTATATTTAATTAATTTAGAATGATACAATTCTTGTAATTTCCAATAAAATAGATTTTTACAGTTTCAAATTTATATATTGGTCCTTCTGATCAAGCATTTACTACATGCTGGAGTTTGTTACCAAGAAAGTGTATTTTTACACAGATACCTCTATAAGTTAGAAGTTTTGAGTGTTAAGTAATTCGGGCGTTCAAGAGCTTATTTAATTCAATCCTTCTGGTATTACCAAATGGATTTTAATGTTGTTCACAAAAATTCTTTTTCATATATATGGCCAAATGAAACCAAGCCTGAGAAAAATTTAGTAGATTTTCAAAGAGGAGGCACTGATACAAGAAGAAAGTTAATTACACTGCATCATATATTTTGATGATAATCATCAAGTAGTCTGTACACAGAGCCAATACACATGGGTAGCATTATGTTTACATGTCAAAGAGTATTTGAATACTGATTTAAGAATGTTGGGATGAATACACAAAAATCTGAATAGTAAAATCCTCAGATTCACTGGATATGGTTCTAGTTATAGCTAACTACCACTCTAATTACAAAAATACAGCATGTTCTACATGTAAAAATGTAAGATGTTTCCTCAAATTTATATGTTTTTTCATTGATTTGACAAAGTGTTAAATTGTAGAAAACCTAAAATAATGGCATTTTCAATAACCGGTACTTAAACATTCTTTGTGCATTTCGACATTTCTACCGAAATGAAACAAAATGCAATATACCAGTGAAGACAAAAAGTCAGTACCACAGAGATTGCAGCATTAAGGATGAGGCGATGATGGATATACCTCAAGTCTCTTTCTGAAGAGAGCAATCGAGAAGGAACCAATCTGATCAGGCAACTCATTCATAAAGCAACTCCATCAATAACAAATCTCAACATGTCTCCCTTGAGAGTAACAGTGACACAGTACTTAATAGTTTTATATCATCATTCTTTCAAGTCATATCTTTAACGGTGCATACCTTAGAGCCAAGTGAAATGGTATCTCAATGACTTTGACAGCACCTTCAGGATCCACCAGGTAGATTGGGTGGCACTGGACCTTCATATCCTTATAAGTGACATTGTTAAGTCCCATCATGCCATAGTTCGAGCACAGCATGCGACACCATTTGGAGATGTTAAAGGCTGCTACTCGAGTACCTTGTTGAGCTGTCCACACCTTAGAAATGCAATGCAAAATCAATGTCAACTTTCCTTCAAAATATGAGGATATAAGCAGAATTTGTGTTGCAGAACCATACTTCAAGTTTATACATCTTAAACAATGTAAATGTTTTGTTCTTTTTATATTACTGAGCAGTGTTCTATATGATAAAAATAATTCTATTTTACTGCAAACTAAGGTAAGCTTGTATTATTCAGCTAAAGATCAAAGTCGTTTGAGATAAATAGCTACACAGGCCTAGCCAGACACATTGACCACAGAGGTTTGACGTAAGGTTGAAACTGGTTAACTTAGCATGAGATGATACTTGAACAAACCATCAGTATTTCTCGTGCCACTTTATTGTACTGCATTGTATATTTACACTCAGGGTAACATCGCCGTTACTACAAGACTCAAAGTACTATTTGACCCATCCTGACTGCACAAGTACAGCCCAGGTTCTCTAGTAATGGACACTCCTCCACTGAAAGAAAGAGTCTTGGGGGATGGCCAATTATCAATGTTCCTGGGGTGTTTAGCCTGCCACTGGGGATAGGACACAGAGAACTCTCAGCTGAAGTGGTAATTTGAGCCACTATGTTTCTGCCTTTACCTGGGATCGAACACAGATACTCTGTGTTCCTAAATGAGTTTGTTACCCACCAAGCCAAAGTGGTAGGAGTTCTATTCAAACCCACAACTATATACATGAGAGACTAGTGATCAATGCTGTGACTGATAAAACCTAGACCATTGAGGGTATCACTGCAAGCGTCCCCTTTTCAAGGGACGCTTAATCAGATCATCACACAACCACTCAGTGTTGATTCTAAACCTTTTAAAATGTGGAAGCACTTCTCTTGCCCCAACCCCATGTCTGAAAACTGTTGGGGCTTGGCCAAATTAGATGGGAACCTGTCATGCACCTAGTCAGTGTAGGATCAATTGAAGGCTTTGTTGCCAATTATTTCTAATTTATCAGACAGAATATGCAAAACAGGAAAAGAAGTAGCTTTAGCTATTTATTTCCAAGTCAAAATTAACACTTGAAAATTTGATGTCAAAAAGCCACTGATTAATCCCACTTAACAATGACACAATAAACAATTTTCTATATTAAAATACAAATACTGATAAGCCTTGATGGGAGCACAAAGTATTGCAAGTTAACCAGGATTTTTATATAAATATATAAATTGTTTTCTGAGTAAGTAAGGGAGTGATAGGTTACTCTATTACCCAAATACAATCGAGCTTTGATAAGAAACGGGTATGAACTAGTGAACCTAGCTTTAATACAGAAATTTTACTTTGGTAATCCTTAATATTCAGTCAGTTGTGTCTACCTGATATTAGTTGTCATATTATATTTTTTTATTTCCATATTTAAATTTCACAAGTTTTTTCAATAAATTTGTTCACATCAACAGCCAAGGTTGGTTGCCTGGAACTTCCTGTCCTGTTGGTTACTATTAAAACATTATTACTCTGATAACAAGCCCCAGTTTTTTGTATGAGTCACAGCCCTAAAAGACAGTGGGGTCTCAACTCTAAAGAACAAGATATACAATTACTTTTACTAAAAAATAGAGGTTTAAGTAAAGCGGTTCAACTGTTTATACATACTTCAATAATTCCTCTTCTGGGGGCATAAATAACCAAGAAAATGGCCCTCCTGAGTTGTCCATCAGCCAAGTGACCATGTTCAGTGGAGGCTTCCTCTTTGACTTGCACCCAGCCAACTTGAGCATCTCTGTAACCTGAGAATTTAAGTAACACAATACAGATCTTTTTCAAAAACTACATTTAACTAGACACTGCATCTCGACGCAGTGTATCCCCGGACGGGACATGGTTGAAGCATGAATGTGTCAGGCTTGAGCCTGTTTAATGGAGCACCAGGTCAGGATTCTCCATAGTAGGGCACAAAGAGGGCCCGACTTACTCCCCCTCCTTAAATAGGCAACCACCATGGTGTTGTCTGTAGCTATGGTAGCAATAAGGTTCAAGCAGAGGTCTTGGAACTCCTTTAGGGCCAAAAGACCGCCTTGGTTCCAGATACTTTTTTGTAACTTGCTTCTGGAAGGCTAAATTGTTTCGGCATTTCGCGAAATGACTGAAATGTCATGTAACATATCAAGAAACAAACATGGTAAACAATATTAATAATTTTTAATATTCTTTTTTCTGAAAAAATACTGTAAAATATAACTTGCAGAATTTACTTTATTTTTTATTATGATTCTGACTATGAACTGCAAAATTTACCAGTTTTGAACTAGGCTTTTCACTTGTCAGGACTGTTTGCTTTAATTTCTAATCCTTGGGTCATTGAAACTTGTTATTAAAAATGTTGCAGCCATAATTACAGGGAGTGTCTACAACAGAAATTATGGTATTCAGTTCTATAACTGCAGTTCTAAAATTCCAAAACTTATTCTTTCTTACTGTTTTATATCTACCCACATCTTCTACTTTATCATCAGCCTTTTATTATTCAAACAAATTTCCAACACACACTAACCACAAAAACAGTAAGTCAAACCTTTCCAGATCCTGACTGCTATGCCCTTGAGTACATCGATCAGAATGACCCTTCCAAAGCTGTCAGTGGTTACACACGTCTTTCCATCTGGCGATAAAGCCAAACTTTCTCCCTGCCGTCTCTTGTCATGCAGACCATATCTATACAAATACAAAATCATACAGTTAAACTCCCGCCTTAAATGGTCCTCTGTATTTTTCAGATCTCTTTAGATTCAACTTAATGGAGTTCAACTATAGTTAAAACAGTACGACGGTTGTCTTCCTCCTAAGTACATGTGCACTTGTTTGTATTAAATGACTTAAACGTTCTGAGAACAGCAGAATCCTGTTGATTTGAGTTGATTTGCTCATCCAGGGCTATGATTCATAATAACCTGAACCTTAATCTCAGACTCGTACTCAAAGTAAATCACAACACTTGAATGGTTTAAACCTAATATTTGAATTTACACTCAAACTTATATTTAAGTATGAAGATATACCTTGGATAAGATTATACTTCATAATACTAAACCTAGGTTTATATTTATACTGGACCAAGTTTAAATTTGTGACTATGAGTGAGTCTGAGTTCAGGATTGCATTTGAGATTATTTCTGAATACCTAATAAAATTTTTTTTATAAAACTTAAAGTTTACGTTATCAAATGGCATACTACGCAGGCATATGCTGAAAGATGTTATAATGTGACTGGGTGGGAAAGATTTTCTTTCCCAATAGACAATCCACATACAGTAAGAAATCTAAAATTTGCCACATATCTGAAATTCGCCATATATAGAAATACTAATAAAATAAATGAATTGAGGAGAGATTTGTTGAATGTACAGTAAATTAAGGCTTTTTGAACAGACAAAAAATCATTTTCTTCATAAAATTAACTAAGGTTTTATAGGTGGCGAATTTTAGATTCCTGGCAAATTTTAGATTTCTTACTCTACCAAATAAAGGAAGAAGTTACAATTATACTCAACAATAATAATAATTGAAATGTTGTGTGAAAAGCTGAATCTACAAGAAGTTACCTGGAGGGAGCTGACGTAGCCGGTTCAATCTTTGGCTTCTTTTTCTCCTTTGTGTTGTCTTGTGCAGCTTTTCCTCCAAGACGAAACCAACCACTGAAATAATATGAAGCGTAACAATTCTGAAATTCACCTGAGGATATTGCAAAAGGTCTTAGTTTTCCAAAAGAAGTTTCACATCATTTATTTTCACTTGACCTTCAGGTGTCAGGAAAATATGATGTTTATATAAATTGAACAGCTCATAAAAATGGACGGAACTAATGTGACATTATCCCCCTAAAAAACATTTTAACATGCTAAATTATTTATGTTTACAAGGAATAGCAATGATAAAGACACCATCAACTGTCCATATTGTTAATTCTAAATTTCTTCCAAATACTGTTTGATATCACTGTAATAAGAGCTTGAAATATAGCAAAGTAGCAGTTAAAATTTAACACTGATATAAGAGTAACAACTGTGATCTTTCCACTGAGAATATTTCATAAAACTGAAAGAAAAAACAATGTGAAAAAATTCTACAACAGAGAAGACAAATGACTGAAAGGATTAGAATAACTGTCGCAAAAGTCGAACTTTATGATAATTTCCAAAATTCAGAAAACCAATATTGTGGCTCTCCTAAGTGGTTAACACCATGGACTGTGGTACTGTGGTGAGTTTCACATATTTATATTAATAAGACTGGCTACCTGGCTGCAGATATTTGAGAATACAGTGCAGACTTGAGTTTGCTGGCCACAGCATGGGCTACATCTGTCAGCATTGGCTGGGTAGAACCCTGAGTAATGACAGAGAATCCAATCTTAATGAGTTATACAGCTCATGCTCTTTGAAGATAATCTGTGCAGTTTATATCATTAATTCCTATACCAAACTTGTGCAACAACTTATGAATTAGTTCTTACAGTTAGTTAACACACTGACTGAATTTCTCTATGCAATTGAATCCAATGCAGTTATACTATAGTAACAATGCTTACATGTTCCTGATTGTAGTTTATTACAAAAACTGTACACTTTCTACTGTGGTAACATTTCAAGTTTTTTAGACCACTCTTCTTGATCCCCCCTCCCCTCAAAAAAAAAAAAAAAAAAAAAAAAAAATTATTTTAAAACAAACATTTTTAGTTTTAGGATATAATGCTTTTGTTAATATATTATCAAAACAAACTGAATAACTCTATCATTAAAAAGATTTTGACAGGAAATAGGAAAATAGGATGTGACCAGATTTAGTGGACTGGTTATATAACTGATACAAAAGCTTATACCTGGTGATGAATTACACAAAATAAATACAATCCAATATTATGAGTTCTGTCTGAAAAGACATGATAAAATGTCACTTACAAGTAAAATAACCTGAACTATACAATAAAATCATTGTATTCAGTTGTCATGTTACCTCCACTATGTGATAAAACCCAGTGTAGGGGGTCCTGCCTGTGGTAACATGCAAGTTGTAAGCTGGAGGAGTGGGTCTGATGCTACCTGTGTACCCTGCCTGCATGGATACACTGAGTAACTGGTCAAATGGGTTAGCGGTGAGGCTACCTGTAGAAAAAGACCATAACATGTATTATACCATAGACACAAGTTGAATCTCCATGGATTCGAGAAATATTTCTACCAAAGCAGCATTTTCAGGTAACAGTCTAAGTGTCAATGGAAAAGTCTCTATAAGGACATGCTATTTAATGAAAGTCCAATTAATCCTCACAGAGGAGTCTGTTAACTGTGGTCTCTGTTGTAAGATTTGAGATTGGTCTGATGCTTTCTGACTGCTGCAGCCCTTTGAACTCTGTCAGCTCTTATAATTCTTTATTACATTATGTATTTCTGCGCAGTCTGATAATATATTTGTTTTATAACCCTTACTTCTTACAAATTGTGATTTACTTAAAGAATTAATTTTCACAATTACATGTACTACATTTTTTTCTCGTTCAAAGGTATGTTTTGTTAAGGTTTAAACAATTGCAACATAGATATTTGAATAATTTGTTCAGGGTATCTGGCAAATATTGGAATATTTTTTATTGGAATATGTTGTTTTTATTTTGATATCCAAAGTTAAAACAACAACATAGCACTATGTGTCACGGATATTTTTTTTAAAAACATAATACCTTATTTTATAATGGTTATATGTACCTTTGATGTAGGCTTTTACAGGTAATTAACATGAACCAAAATTTTTGTTCTCAAATGATAACCGGATATTACCAATGATGAAGGAATAAGTTTTTTTGTTTTTTTTTTTGAGGAACAACTGCTTTTCAGCATTGTCCTTCGTAAATGTCCACTGTTAAACCATAAACAAACGCAAGTACATACCACAAGGCATCTGGTCTGTGACTGTTTCTGCACTTTGCAAAGCCCACTTCTTGTACTCAAGGGGAGGAGGCTGCATGAACTCTGAACCACTGGCTGCAGCTGTAGTATACAGTAAGAATTGCAAGACTCCTTAAAATTAAGCATTAGGAAGCAAATTGCAACATATTTTGTATCAAATGAGTTAATCTGCTTATAATAGTCATATATATCACAAATCTGAGAAGAATTTCACATTATTCTAGGTAAATTAGGGGATTTCCTAAGTAGTCAGCAATTCCCAAACAATAATTTGGTAAAATACACTCTAAAGTGAGTATAATATTTGAATTAATTAATTGCTTAATTTAAATCATATTTGTTAATAATTAAAATTCATCAATATATATTTTCACTGGACAAGATAATGAGAGTTTTAAACTTTCCTTTAATTTTTAACCCTGGTTGTTATATGGTGAAATTTTATCACTGTACCTCTAGCCACCTGATTTCTACATCCTCTCAGAGACTGGAAAAGACTGAAACCATCCACAGATACCAAAGCTTTTTTATATAGGATGTTCAGCTCCTCATGCTGAAAATATAATACTATTTATTATGGTGTTGCTTCATGAAACACCTTAAGTCTCACTTGTGGATTTTAACCTCTACAATTTGGTTGTAGACCATATGTTTTATATCAGATAGTTTTCAATCAACATTTCACATTAAGGGTTTGGATTGTTTTTTTGTTTTTTTTTTTTTGGGGGGGGGGGGGGGGGGGTTCGGTTTTTTTTTTTGCTTTGTCACAATGGCTTTTGTTACAGGCAATCTGTGTAACCAAGTACTTGTACATGATAGGATGTATAAGCTCATCACACATCTGTCTTAGCTGTATGCTAATGTAAAAGACAGCATATGTAAGAGGCCATTATATAAAGTGAAAGTTTATTACCTGACCTTATTACCTTATTACCAGTTTATGTGGCATAGAAGGGACTTGAATATTCTGCTACCCTGAACATGATGCCAATCAATTACAGGTTTACTCACTCAATTATTTGTAGCGCTAGTATCATTTACAATACTAAGTGAAGAGAGACACACTTTTTGTTCCAATATACTTTAACTATAAACAATATCTATGAAAAAAAGAAACCTACATTCACAGCTATTTAGTGAATGTAACATATCTTAAACTAAATCTGATACATTTATATCAACAAACAAGACAGGGTTTGATATGACCCCAACACATACTTGTTAATCTCTTATATGTTATTTTTTCTAACTTAATCTATAATAAACAAAACAAATCATTGTACATGCAAAGTCAAAGTTGGGTCTCATGTCCATTTCAACAGCTTATGTCATATCAGGATAGGCCCTCACCAGACTTCACATATTCTCATGAGCTAGATTCAAGCAAAGATGAGTAGCAAGCAATATAAATAACAAACTTGTTCACCACTCTAGACATCCTCAGTGACCTAGCTGGTTAGCGGTGTTTGACATTGGATCACAGTCTGTCACTTCTGTGTGGGTTCGACCCCCACAAGTGACAAATCCTGAGGACTGATCCCAATATGACATTGGCTGTTGAACGGGATGTAAAATCCTAACTTTGTTCACACCCTGCTACTGAGGTTTGATTGTACATGCAGTAACAGAATATAATACAAACCGTTTCTGCATCTGCCGAATGTCTAGGGGGTTCATAGGTTCTACATTTAATATTCACCACTGGCTCTTCACTAAAGATTTGTGACAGGAGTAATGTACCATTCTGTAACATATATCAACACAGTTTCAATGGCTTTCTGCAATGACTTGTTTTAACAAATATCCCTATTACCTCTCAATACATTCAAAGCTCCAAATCCAAAAATAAATGATATTTCCTGATCTACAAGGTAACTTTTAACTTGAGACAGTTGAAGCTATAAACCCAATCTTCACAATTCAATAACAAACTGAATCTGTGTAAGGTCCTTAATGTGAGTCAACATATGCAATATGTGCACAAAATGGCCAATTTCAGCAACTGTTTTTTTATTAAATGATAATAAAGTGGTCCTCAATAGATTAAATATGGACAAAGTACTCTGAAATTTTGCTTGCACCTAGATGTTTATGTGAGGAAAGTGCTTGTCAAATTTGGTTGGCTTATATCTTGTACTTAGTAAGAAAAACAAGTGAGAAGGAAGTATAAGAAAAAAAATTGTTTCTGATCATTTTACCTTGATAAAGGTCTAATTCATAGCTGTCAAAATTTTTCCCACACCTATAGATTATATCAGCCACAGATCATTTTGATAGGCATTATATTAAGAGAGATATTCAACTCAAACATACAGTGATAAATGTCTGAAAAAGGCGCCACAACCAATAAGTGTGCCCTTTTCAAGGAACGCTTAATTATGACTGAAATTAATGAACTGATTTTTTAAAATTTGACTGCAGAATAATTCATCTTAAAAACACAATAATGACATTAAGATTATTGTTGGCAGTTTAAACTTTAAAGTCACCATAAAGTTGATCTATCTTGAAGCCCAAGTATTCCCACTTACAATTAGGAATGAAAACCGTCAAAAAATTTTGAAATAATTGTCATGACCATGTACAAAAGAAGATGCAGTTTATAACTTCCCACCCAGACTGTCACAATGAATTACTTCCCAGACTGTCACAATGAATTACTTCCCAGACTGTCACAATGAATTACCTCCCAGACTGTCACAATGAATTACCTCCCAGACTGTCACAATGAATTACTTCCCAGACTGTCACAATGAATTACCTCCCAGACTGTCACAATGAATTACTTCCCAGACTGTCACAATGAATTACCACCCAGACTGTCACAATGAATTACCTCCCAGACTGTCACAATGAATTACTTCCCAGACTGTCACAATGAATTACCACCCAGACTGTCACAATGAATTACTTCCCAGACTGTCACAATGAATTACTTCCCAGACTGTCACAATGAATTACTGCCCATTACTTCCCAGACTGTCACAATGAATTACTTCCCAGACTGTCACAATGAATTACCTCCCAGACTGTCACAATGAATTACCTCCCAGACTGTCACAATGAATTACTTCCCAGACTGTCACAATGAATTACTTCCCAGACTGTCACAATGAATTACCTCCCAGACTGTCACAATGAATTACTTCCCAGACTGTCACAATGAATTACTTCCCAGACTGTCACAATGAATCACTTCCCAGACTGTCACAATGAATTACCACCCAGACTGTCACAATGAATTACTTCCCAGACTGTCACAATGAATTACTTCCCAGACTGTCACAATGAATTACTTCCCAGACTCTCACAATGAATTACCACCCAGACTGTCACAATGAATTACCTCCCAGACTGTCACAATGAATTACCTCCCAGACTGTCACAATGAATTACCTCCCAGACTGTCACAATGAATTACTGCCCAGACTGTCACAATGAATTACCACCCAGACTGTCACAATGAATTACCTCCCAGACTGTCACAATGAATTACCTCCCAGACTGTCACAATGAATTACTTCCCAGACTGTCACAATGAATTACTGCCCAGACTGTCACAATGAATTACCTCCCAGACTGTCACAATGAATTACTTCCCAGACTGTCACAATGAATTACCACCCAGACTGTCACAATGAATTACTGCCCATTACTTCCCAGACTGTCACAATGAATTACTTCCCAGACTGTCACAATGAATTACTTCCCAGACTGTCACAATGAATTACTGCCCATTACTTCCCAGACTGTCACAATGAATTACTTCCCAGACTGTCACAATGAATTACTGCCCATTACTTCCCAGACTGTCACAATGAATTACTTCCCAGACTGTCACAATGAATTACCTCCCAGACTGTCACAATGAATTACCTCCCAGACTGTCACAATGAATTACTTCCCAGACTGTCACAATGAATTACTGCCCAGACTGTCACAATGAATTACCTCCCAGACTATTACCTCCCAGACTGTCACAATGAATTACTTCCCAGACTGTCACAATGAATTACCACCCAGACTGTCACAATGAATTACTTCCCAGACTGTCACATTGAATTACTTCCCAGACTGTCACAATGAATTACTTTCCCAGACTGTCACAATGAATTATTTCCCAGACTGTCACAATGAATTACCACCCAGACTGTCACAATGAATTACTTCCCAGACTGTCACAATGAATTACTTCCCAGACTGTCACAATGAATTACTTCCCAGACTGTCACAATGAATTACCTCCCAGACTGTCACAATGAATTACCTCCCAGACTGTCACAATGAATTACCACCCAGACTGTCACAATGAATTACTTCCCAGACTGTCACATTGAATTACTTCCCAGACTGTCACAATGAATTACTTTCCCAGACTGTCACAATGAATTATTTCCCAGACTGTCACAATGAATTACCACCCAGACTGTCACAATGAATTACTTCCCAGACTGTCACAATGAATTACTTCCCAGACTGTCACAATGAATTACTTCCCAGACTGTCACAATGAATTACCTCCCAGACTGTCACAATGAATTACCTCCCAGACTGTCACAATGAATTACTGCCCAGACTGTCACAATGAATTACTTCCCAGACTGTCACAATGAATTACCACCCAGACTGTCACAATGAATTACCTCCCAGACTGTCACAATGAATTACCTCCCAGACTGTCACAATGAATTACCTCCCAGACTGTCACAATGAATTACTTCCCAGACTGTCACAATGAATTACCACCCAGACTGTCACAATGAATTACCTCCCAGACTGTCACAATGAATTACCTCCCAGACTGTCACAATGAATTACCTCCCAGACTGTCACAATGAATTACCTCCCAGACTGTCACAATGAATTACTTCCCAGACTGTCACAATGAATTACCACCCAGACTGTCACAATGAATTACTGCCCATTACTTCCCAGACTGTCACAATGAATTACTTCCCAGACTGTCACAATGAATTACTTCCCAGACTGTCACAATGAATTACTTCCCAGACTGTCACAATGAATTACTGCCCATTACTTCCCAGACTGTCACAATGAATTACTTCCCAGACTGTCACAATGAATTACTGCCCATTACTTCCCAGACTGTCACAATGAATTACTTCCCAGACTGTCACAATGAATTACTGCCCATTACTTCCCAGACTGTCACAATGAATTACCTCCCAGACTGTCACAATGAATTACCTCCCAGACTGTCACAATGAATTACCACCCAGACTGTCACAATGAATTACTTCCCAGACTGTCACAATGAATTACCTCCCAGACTGTCACAATGAATTACTTCCCAGACTGTCACAATGAATTACCTCCCAGACTGTCACAATGAATTACCTCCCAGACTGTCACAATGAATTACTGCCCAGACTGTCACAATGAATTACTTCCCAGACTGTCACAATGAATTACCACCCAGACTGTCACAATGAATTACCTCCCAGACTGTCACAATGAATTACCTCCCAGACTGTCACAATGAATTACTTCCCAGACTGTCACAATGAATTACTGCCCAGACTGTCACAATGAATTACTTCCCAGACTGTCACAATGAATTACCACCCAGACTGTCACAATGAATTACCTCCCAGACTGTCACAATGAATTACCTCCCAGACTGTCACAATGAATTACTTCCCAGACTGTCACAATGAATTACCGCCCAGACTGTCACAATGAATTACCTCCCAGACTGTCACAATGAATTACCTCCCAGACTGTCACAATGAATTACCTCCCAGACTGTCACAATGAATTACTGCCCAGACTGTCACAATGAATTACCTCCCAGACTGTCACAATGAATTACCTCCCAGACTGTCACAATGAATTACCTCCCAGACTGTCACAATGAATTACCTCCCAGACTGTCACAATGAATTACTTCCCAGACTGTCACAATGAATTACCACCCAGACTGTCACAATGAATTACTTCCCAGACTGTCACAATGAATTACCGCCCAG
The DNA here is from genome assembly GCA_964017235.1 of Sabellastarte sp. h YS-2021. Lineage (NCBI taxonomy): Eukaryota > Metazoa > Annelida > Polychaeta > Sabellida > Sabellidae > Sabellastarte > Sabellastarte sp. h YS-2021. The sequence continues at coordinate 74,253,899 of OZ024928.1, read as the reverse complement.
ACTGTCACAATGAATTACTTCCCAGACTGTCACAATGAATTACTTCCCAGACTGTCACATTGAATTACTTCCCAGACTGTCACAATGAATTACTTTCCCAGACTGTCACAATGAATTATTTCCCAGACTGTCACAATGAATTACCACCCAGACTGTCACAATGAATTACTTCCCAGACTGTCACAATGAATTACTTCCCAGACTGTCACAATGAATTACTTCCCAGACTGTCACAATGAATTACTGCCCAGACTGTCACAATGAATTACTTCCCAGACTGTCACAATGAATTACTTCCCAGACTGTCACAATGAATTACTTCCCAGACTGTCACAATGAATTACTGCCCAGACTGTCACAATGAATTACTTCCCAGACTGTCACAATGAATTACTGCCCAGACTGTCACAATGAATTACTGCCCAGACTGTCACAATGAATTACTTCCCAGACTGTCACAATGAATTACTGCCCAGACTGTCACAATGAATTACCTCAGTAAAGATCCGGACATAACCAGAAGAAAACCCAACAATAACACAGGTCCAGTCAGGTCCTCCCTGTGTGCTTCTGAATATAAACATAGAAATACTTTATTACTGAGTCTAACCTAACCTATATTGTTATACTAAGTTTATTAATATCAAATATTTACATTAAATAGTTTATAAATATCAAATTAATATATGAAATCCAATAGTTTATTGATGTTAGATATTAATATGAAATTTCTTAAAAGTAAACCTCTTTCTTATTTTACCGACCATAAGAACTGTAATGAAAATATTTGAACTCAGGCATACTCTATCACTTTAAGTCCATAATTTGTTACTGCACCATATTGGCTGGTAAGTTTATGCCACAAATACAGTTTAAAAATGTGGAGAAAATCTTGAAAATTGAAATGTTACAATGGTCCAATATCTGTTTCAATAATCTTCATACAAATCAACAAATTCAGTCCTTTCTAATTGTAAAACATACCTTTTCTGTGAGGCCAAAGGAAGACAGAGAACTGATGCAATTGTTTCTCTGAAATATAAGCATATCATAAAAGTCATAAAAATAATCAATTTTAATTATATTCATTGCATTATGATATATCAAACATTCTTTCCTGGCCTGATTTCTTCATAGAGTTATTGTTAGAACTATCATTTAATCTCAAGAGGAAAGTTAACTTTGGAGGGATGGTCATTCATAAAATTGGTGATAAAATGATTTTGGAGATTCCTCTAAATTTCTAACATGAGTGATCTTTTGTTAATTTTGGAATATATATTTTCTGTATCTTTTAAACTTGCTGTGTGATTTCTCTGTAACATACAACAGATCCAAAACCAAATACAACAGCATTTTAATCATTACTACTTTGTAATGACTACCTTCTGAAGAAAAGATGAGTCAAAAATTTTAAGACATTCCTAACAATAAAAGCTCACTTGTTTAATTTTACACAAAAACTCCCCCTATTATTCAAAATAAGTAGAGACATAATCACTAACAGATGTATTGTTTAGTAGGTGAGATCAGGGGGCAGGCACGGTGGCACAGTGGAAAACACACTCGCCTCCCCAGACCCTATGTGGGAAAGTTGGTAGTTGCTTACCGATGGTCAGCTGTTTACCATACAGAACTTTGACTGAGTGTATGTATTGGTTTCCTTTGCCCATAAAACTTCCCATTGTGATATGACATATACAGTGTTAAAAGTGACGTTAAAACCCAAATAAATAAATACAGAAGGAGGGATCAAATACACTATATAACCTACACTAAAAATTAACAGCCATTATAACAATCCCATCTCTTGAAAGGTAGAGGTGACAGTAGCATTTCTATTGCTTAAATATAAAGTAAAAGTTAGGTAAAACATTGACTCTCATCTTTTACCTTTCCTCTTGAGCAACACAACCTTCAAATGCTAGACAATATCTCATCTGTATCTCCTCATCCTCTGAATTGTATTTTTCTGGAAAAAATATTGAAACAAAACTAGACTGCACTGAAGTAACATATCCCCAGACAGGTCAAGTTTCATGCCATAGGCACTGATTGGGTATTTTCTGTGGGACCCATCTTCTGCATGCCAAAATTAATTTATTATGAAACGTTTTGTATTGATTTTTGTTGCAATGATAAATTTTATATATCCCTTTTCAAAGTATTTAAATGTACACTCTAAAATAGAAAGCCCAAAATATTTTTATCAGTTTTGTATGCATTTAACCTGTCAGTGAAATAATATACAATGTACATGTGATATAAGTATTAAATATATTCATATCAATATCTATTTTGTTACAAAAATCTGTGATACAAGTGTTAAATATATTAATGTTGAAGGTTCACTTTTTCAAATATAATGTGCCAACAGCACTTAAAAATTTATTTCTGTTTTAAAGTGTTTGTATTCAACTGATTATTCAGCATTATTTTTCACTGAAATATGATTTGATGAAACCAGCATTTTGTCCACTCTGCCCTAAAGCCAGCAGGCATTTTGTCCGCCTATGCAAATTTGACTGGCATTTTGTCCACACACCCACTGCCTACTCACATTTTATGAGGGTTGACAGAATACAAAGGACAGGTTTCCATTAAGGGTGTTATTCACTGAGGCTTGTCTCTTTTATTGTATCCAATACATGTATACAGATAGTATATATACAGTGGCAATAGAATACTTCACATTCATTTAATTATGCCCCATGAAAATTTACTGTTGTCTTGATATAAACCTCCAATTGTGAAGTGATCCCTTACATGGCGCCTGCCAATGAGAAATTTTTGTTTAAAAATGTATATACTGCAGACTAAATTCGGTAGAGCCATGTTTAATAGATTTTGAGGAAAAGTAGTCACAAGGGAGTATGTAATAATATGTAACAGTCAACATTTTTAAAGAGTTTGATGAACAACAAAGTTTCAGGACTAAGGAGCTCCAGGTGACAAAATATCCGTGAGATGACTCACTATGGACATTTCCTGAACCCTTAAAGTGTAAATTTTACACAGGCAAAGATGATATGTTAAAGTTATATCTAGTACAGTTTCTAGCTAGCCAGACTAACTACTTCTAATTTAAAAACTTAGGCAAAATGTATGAAAAATGTACAAGAAACTCCCCGGATGGTACCTTAACAGGCTTCTCACAGCATAAACTCAAAGCCTTGAATTTTGGTATGCATAATTAAAACATGTTAACATGTTTTTTTTAAGTTAAAGCAGGATCACCTTATGGTTTGAGAGCTACAGGGCTTCAAGTGGCAGAAAGTGTATAAAATAACTCATTTTGGGCATTTTCAGAGAGCTTAAAGATCATATACAGAGATTATATCGAGCACAGTTTGAGGCTGACAACTTGTGCTAAGACTCAATTTACCACATTACAGGACAAAGTATGTAAAAAATATAGAAAAGTGTCCTTTAGTGGCCAAAGATCTATTTTTGACATTAAGGTTGACACAAATTCTTTATTGTTGGCAGTTTAAGGTCACTTTAAAATATGGTTCCTCTTCTGGTCCAAAATATATGTGTGTGCCAATTCTGAATGAAATCTGTGAAACCATTTTTGAGTTATCACACATGAAATATCAAAACATACGGAGGCGGCATGACAATCTTGAATTCAGTACCTTCCCAACTTTTGTCTGGGGATAAAATTAATCTTAAACAAAGAGTAAACTGAACTTTGAGCCAACAACTGTCAGTTTATTGTTTCATGTTTAATTTATGGCACTGAATATTAGCGATTAAAATTTGAAAATAAAAATAAAGACTCACTGACTCCAAAAATGCAAACAGTACAAGTTTCTGAATGTAACTATGGAAAAATTCTGATAAAACCTCAGATTTAAAGAAAACAAAAAGAGAACTCCCTACTTTAATTTATGACATCTACATTTAAGTACCAAAAATGAGAGTTTTTGTATGTCATAGATATATTTACTGAGATAGCTTCTTGCCACACCACTGAGTACTTTATCAGTGAGAGTATGTTGAAGAGCCTCATTGGTTGGTCAAACTATGTAAATGGTTTATCAGCTGAAAAGGCATAATATATTTAGCTCTACAGAATAACCCTTTTAGATTTGTGATTTTTTAAGCCGCTTACGATTCAGAAGTACAAGTCGTTCATCTTTTCCTATTGCCATAAGTTCTGCTGCAGGTGATATTGACAGTTGACAGTCTTGTAACCATGACAACGTCTCACTTGTATTGTCCCCACTGTTTGTGTCTGTGTCATCTTTCCACCCCCAATCTGAATCATCCCAACCTTCAAAATCTACATAAATAAGATGTATATATTTTTATTAAGAAATAATCAATTCTGGAAGTTTATTTGACACAACAAACCTGTCTATTTAATTGACAAAGCATTCATGCAAATAACTTGGATATTCCTTTTGTTTTGAAAATATTCTACCAAATGTGGGTATGGTGATGATGGATGTTGTCATATTGACAAATCATCAGTGACAAATTGACAATCTAGTATTATTAGTAGTATATAGCTTGTTATTTTTTTAACAAAAATCTCTTACTTTTGGTTATTTAATGTAATACTATGGTCAATTGGCCAGGCCCCTGTTTAAAAGAGAATCTTTGAGGGATAAAACAATTTAAGGTCCATTTTAACCGAATTTTTTATTGTCTTTATAACAGAGTTGTTAAACAGATAAAAACGTGAATACCAAATTAGACTAGAGGAATGCTTTTGCTAACAAAAGCGAAGCATCCCTGAAAGTTTAAAATGCTTTGTGGTTTTAATAAGCATGCTGTAAAGCTAAGAATGCACAAAGCTGCGCCGTATGCTTTCCCATTACCTCTTAATACATTCTGAAGCTATAAAAGCAACAATAAAGGAGATATAAGGCAAAAACTCAAAATCAGCTATTTTATGACCCCAGTTTGACCCATAAGGTGGGGCCGGGGGTAAAACTGATCGGCTATTTAGACTCTCCACATATGCTTTCCCAATACCTCTTAATACATTCTGAAGGTATAAAAGCAACAATAAAGGAGATATAAGGCAAAACTCCAAAGCAACTATTTTATGACCCCAGTTTGACCCATGGGAGGGGGGGGGGGGGTCGGGGATAAAACTGACCGGCTATTTAGATTCTCCACATATCCTTTCCCAATACCTCTTAATACATTCTGAAGCTATAAAAGCAACGATAAAGGAGATATAAGGCAAAAACTCCAAAGCAGCTATTTATGACCCCAGTGACCTAAATTTAAGGCTTTCAGATTGGAAGGTGTCAGAAAATCACTCCTAAATGAGACATTTTTCAAGGAATTGCTCCCAAAATCTAATCAGCTCGCGTTTTCGATAGTATGAACAGGTGTGTCAAATTATAAGGCTGTGTAGCAACTAGCAAGTAGTTTTTCCTGAACTGCGATGACGGGGGTGGGGGTAGGGGGTGGGGGGGTGTACTTCAAAAAAATTGTTTTTGATCATGTGACCTTCATAAAGGTCAAAGGTCAAATTTAAGCATGTAGAAAAATTTTCCCACGCCTAAGGTATATAACTGCCAAATATGGTTTGAAACCTTCTAATAATAAGGGAGATATTCAAGGGAGACCATAATGTGATGGCGGCGGCGGCGGTGAAACTGAGGCGAAAACAAATAAGCGCCCTTTCAGGGATGCTTAAATAGTGAGAGCGACATTACCAATACTTAAAAAAGAGGTAACATGGGTAAGTGGTCAGTTATCAAAAAGTGAGACAAGCCCTTCAGCACTTGTGGTAGTCAAACAGGTTTGACAGCATGAAATCAGTGTTCGTTCTTGATCACGATTTTGCAAGTTTGTGCACACTCTGTGGTGAGTACTGCTGGTATTGTTTATCGATATTGAAATATTTATCGATCCATGCTAAATATACTGATATCGATAATGTAGTAAAATATTTGAAATTATACAAGCTTTTCAGTTGTGCTTCCCCAATAAAAATGAGCAGTCATTCTTCAAACTTTGTTACTTTGTTTATAGGTACAAGATTTGCACCCAGTGTACCATTTTCTATTTTGTTTAAGTCTAACTTCCAAGATATTACAACAAAAGAGGGTCTCCCTCTTATTTGATATTTTTGTGACATAAACATTTTAAAGTTGTAAATTGTGTAAATGAGTTACTGTTAAAAAGTACATATTATATTAATGCTACTTTTAACTGTGTAATATTTTATTGGCATTCATATAACTATCAAACAAAACTTTAACATACTAAAAAATACTTAGACAGAAAAACATAATTTATTTACCTTTTTCTTTTGAAATAACAGTTTCAATGTTTATTACATAGTTGTAAAACTTCTATGCACAATCGGAAGTTTCTTAAACATATTGGCAAAGTATTTTGTTGTTCTATGCATGAAAATTATATTTTTATACATAAGATTGCCTGTTTGATGAAATGAATGGGCAGGCCATGATTGAATAAATTGCCTAATTCTTGCCTATTTCACGAAATGGGATATTTCGTGGATTGGGCATACTGGTCGGCCAGTGAATTTCGTCACCCCAGTGAAGTTTGTCACCTGCCCTAAAAATGCTCAAGGACAGACAATATTCACATTTAAATAAATGGAATAGCTTCTTTCAACAACAAGGTATACACATATGCCGTAATTGGACGGTAAAAACTCTTTAATATTGTCATAAAATGCAGGTGACGAACTTCACTGGGATGACAAACTTAATTCACTGGCTGAGCAGTATGTGAAATGACGGCATTTCAACGAGATTCGCGGAAAATTTCGGGAGTTCCGTTTTCGGTTACGGAGTTTGAAATTTAGCAGTAACCATTTACGTACACATCCTGTTCAAATGACGTGATTCTAACGGTAATTTTGAGTGTTTAAAAGGTAGGATTTCATGCATTATAATAGGTTTTATAGGTTTTCATTTAGTTTAATGTATTACATATGTCATTCCTAATGTTACTGTGTATTATCAGGCACTAGTTATGTCAAATACAGCACTTTTATAAGTTGTATTGTTTAAAATCTGTGATGTCATAATGCAGTTTATCAGTTGTCAAGTTGTTGTTAGCTGTAGGCTTAACAACTATGATTAGGTGACAGGGTGATTTGATTTTAAAATTAGGTCTGGGTTTGAATCTTGGGGTGACAGGAGGTGTTTTTGGTAAGCTTAGTCTGGGTTTGAATCTTGAGGTGATCAGATGTATTTTTAGCATGCTAATGCTGGGTTTGAATCCTAAGTGTTATTTTGAGTGATATTTTTAACAGGTTCAGTTTGGGTTCGAATGTTAAGGTTACAAGAAGTGTTTTACCGGGTTGTTAATATTTATATTAGGAGTTGTTATTATTTGTGTGATACCAGTTGTGTTTTACCAGAAGGTGTTTTGCTGATTGAAGTGCAGTGCCAGATTTAGGTTAGTAATTTTACATCCGGAATTGTGGTTTATTCTTAGTGATAATATATTGTGTATTATTCAGAAACCGTAAAGTCGGATACTGTATATATAATAGGGTTTTAATCAGTATATTGGTGTTTATAGACAGAGACCGTAAAGTCGGAGACTGGCTATATGTTCGGTATCAGAGACCGTAAAGTCGGAGACTGTGCCGGTGGTATACGTGATTAATTATTGGTTTGATAACCATTGGTTTCAGTATATTTATCACTATAGGTTGTAATACATTCCGTGTTGTATTGGTGGTACTTTATCTGGTAACTATCACATTTCGGTTGAAGACCAAGCATTTGGTTTAACTTGTAATATTTGTGTAAAGAATTTACACAGGTTTCTTGGGTCAAGAACACAGGTATTGTGTTCGTTTTTAATTACAACAGATTGTTGTAATAACGGTAACAGGTTGTAATAACGGTAACATATTGCGGTAACGGTAATATATATATTCGGGTATTTATAGGTTATTACTATTATCAGTAGCAGTAGTAACTTTGTAGTTTAAAACTTAGTTTCTAGTAATATTTATATTTCGTATCTGTAATACAGTAATACGATTTAATTTAGATTTGCTGTGTATTCTGGTATTTGTATTGCTGGATATTTTATATTAGATTTAATAAATGTCAAATTTATATTAATACGGTGTTATTAATAAGTTGTTACATTAAATCTAAAGATCTTAGTGGTATTATTCTCTTGCGAAGATTAAGGTCAATCTTCCTCCGTTAGGAGTCAGGTCAATGAACTCAGGCAATTTTAAGGTTGTTGCGTAACATATTGGAGATTAAAGTTTTGTCCTAACAAATTGTTAGGTGGGGGCTCGGAGCTGGGATTTGTTATAAATCTTGTAGGGCGCAACCTTCACAAGTAACATGTACAAAAAAAAAACAAAAAAAAAACGGTCTGTATTTCCCCGTATTTAGGGCAAATACGTCCCGTGGTGGATAATAAAATACAGCATTGCAATGTGATTTTATGTGACCACCCGTGGACGTGACCCCTCCCATAGTGCACTACAGGGGTACTGCAATATCCTACCAGGAACCTTCTGCAATGACATACCTTCCCCTTTTGCACTTTCATTAACATCTGGATACAGATATTTCTTGATTGATTTAATATCTTGGAAGTTGGCGAGAACTGCTAATTGACACGACATTGGTAATTTTTTCTGCAAGTTTCTGGTTTTCTGGTTTGTTTACGTTTTTATATAAGTTTCCGGTTGTGCTGGCCGCATCTAAAATACAAAACTTTTTTTATGAAACGGAAATAATTTACCAATCAAAAGGAGTATATATATGTAAGTCTTAAACAAGATTTATTGCGTCACATTTACATTAAAACTCACAAATATCTTTGATAGCATTGAAATAAATAATTATCCAAGAAAGAAATTTGTCATGCAGGTTACATTTATATGAATTGTAACAAAGCCAAAAGGTCTTGCAGTATACATGCACAAGCTGCAAATTTTTTGGCAATGAGAACAAATTCCAAGTCAGATACATCCCATACCTGACCTAGAACCCAACGTGTACAGGTCCAAATCTTGTATGTGCTGCAACTTATACAATCTGTTTCTACAAGTTGCAACTTGTAGAGACTTTTTGTACTATTTGCCACTTTCTCAGTTGAACAATATATTTTAATGAACTTATACTTTATTAATGAGAAGCCTGTGTCCATTGTAATTATGCATATACTGTCATCTGGCCTTTAATACATTCCCCTCCCACTTGTGATCTTGTAAAATACCCCTGATACCACAGGAAGCCACACCAAGACAGTTGATAGCATTTTGTAGATTTCTGTTTCTTACTTATTAGCAAGAAAGTAAGTAAGAAACACTTATAAAGTGCCAAAATTGATGTAAACATCCTCTAAGAGGCTGATGTCCAAAAATGATAGTCCAGTTCCAAAAAGAGGTCTGTTTCTATATTAGTGTCCAATAGGGGATATAGGCTATGGTGGAGGATAGGCTAATCTAAAAAGATATGTTTTCAACTGTTTTCTGAAACCAAACATGCTTCCCATGGTTCTAATGGCTTGTGTGTCATCTGCATGTAAGCAATGGGTCCCATTGAATTTAAATATGACTGAACTGAGAAGGGTTGTATATAGGGTAAAAAGGAGTGGCCCCAGAACTGAACCCCGGGGAACCCCATAAAGGAGTTGAAAAGCATCTGAAAGATGTCCATCTATTTTGATCTGCTGTTTCCTTGAGTTGAGGTATGACTGAGCCCACTTAAGCACAACTCCATCAATGCCGTACCAGTGCTGAAGGCAGTTGAATAGGATTGAGTGGTCTATTGTATCGAAGGCTGCAGATAAGTCCAGAAGGACTAATCCAACAGCTGCATCCTTGTCCATTGAGGTGGCAATGTTGCTTTTTTTATATTTTTAGCAATGCTGTTTCAGTTGAGTGAAAAACTCTATAGGCAGACTGATTTTTGTTGGATATACCCTCTTCAACAATGTGCTCATTTATCTGCCTAGCTGCAGCTTTTTCTATAAGTTTGGAGATGTAGCTGAGGTTGGATACTGTCGATGATTCTTGAGAGTGTTTCGGTCAAGACCAGCTTTTTTCAACAAGGGGTGTGACATATGCAGTATTGAAACGGGATGGGAAACTGCCCTCCTGTAGGGAGTAGTTCACAATATTTCTAATAGGAGTCAAAAGTACACTGCTGCTTTGTTGTATGGTTCTTGTGTTATATAAGTTATTGTGGCTATCTTGAGGGCAGTTTTAAGGTTCTGAGGCTTATTGGGGTGAATAGTGTGCCCGTGAGTCGCCCACGGGATGAAGATCGGAACGTGAGCTTACTAGGGACATTTATCATGAGTCACCCCAACCACTTAGTTTGCTAGGTGTCTATTACTCTGTCTTGCCTGCTCCTTAGCCATGATGTTGTTGGGTTTTCTGTGCTTCAGTCTCCTCTTTTGGCTGAAAGTGGCTGACCAAAGTCAGTTCTTAGTCTCTCCCTGTGCCCTTCGTGTTCCTGCCCCGATCAGGGATTACTCCTGTAAAATTTTCTCAAATAAGTTTCCTGCATATGCCAGGGTCAAATGTCTTTTGATTCTGTTGTTGTTATCTGGTGACATCGCCCTTAATCCAGGTCCTGTAAACTTTGGCTTTGTGAATTGCCGTTCCATCAGGAATAAGGGTCCCTTGATCTGTGACACAATTGTCTCGAATAATCTTGATGTTTTGGCACTTGCAGAAACTCACATTCACACTTCTGATACCGACAGCCTACTGAAGTCAGTAACTCCGCCTGGATTTCAACTCACTCATAGGCCCCGGACGATTGGTCGCGGTGGCGGAGTGGGCTTCCTTTCCAAGAAAAACTTACCTGCCAAGACTGTTGACGCACCAACACATTCCACTTTCGAAAACATCGTCATATCAATTGTCACTAACTCAAAATCATTTGTTATGGCTTGTGTCTATCGCACCCCAGGTTCATGTTCCTCTGCCTTTCTTGATGATTTCCTGCATTTCTGTGGTTTTCTGTCATCTCTCACTTCCTCCTTCATCATCTGTGGTGACTTCAATGTCCATGTGGACACAGATTGTATTGACCAAAGAAAATTTCTCAATCTATTAGATACCTCTAATCTTGCCCAAAATGTTAATAAAGCTACCCACTTGCATGGTCATACACTGGATCTGATACTTAGCCCAAGTGATTCCTCCTTTGTCAGTAATGTGACAGTTGGGGAAATGGTCTCAGATCATGCACTGGTGAAATGTCATTTGGATTTTGCATACCCTGCAGTACCGAAGGTTGACAGTATTTCTTACCGCAGGTACCATAAAATCAATATGAAGAGCTTTTGTGAGGATCTTCCAAACACATCCTTAGTCACATCTCCTGCTACAGTGGCTGCAGACCTGTATGACCAGTATATTCGTGTCCTTGGTGGTGTGTTGGACAGGCATGCACCATTGAATTGTCGAAGAGCTAAGAAAACACCAGCTGGATGGCTGTCTGATTCTTACCGAAGGGCCAAATCTATCAGGCGTCAATTTGAGCGCATGTGGCGTAGGGATAGGTCCCAGTTGACTAGAAGTAGATTGCGCAGACAGATTGCCCGGTGCAATGCAATCATAAATAGAGACAAGGCTGAATACTATAGCACCATCATTAGTGATAACAGCCGTGACCCAAAGAAGTTATGGCATACACTTCGTCAAGTCCTCAATAGTGGTCAAGAGAGTACTCTCCCTCCTCATCAGTCTGAGAAATCCTTGGCAAACAAATTTGCTTCCTTCTTTCATAAAAAAATCAAAAGGATTCGTGACATGTTCACAGCCTCTTCGGCAACAGTCATATCACCCATGTGTACACCTCCCAACCTACCTTCCTTCAATGAGGTCTCGGAGGACGAGGTACTAAAAATCATCAAAAATTCCCCTACAAAATCATGTCTTTTAGATCCAGTCCCTACTTTTCTTTTGAAAGATTGTGTGGAAATTTTACTCCCGTCAATTACAAAACTTGTCAATCTGTCATTGGCTGAGGGTGTATTTCCTCAAAAATTCAAGAAGGCAGTTGTCACTCCTCTCATTAAGAAAGCATCACTTCCAAATGAGGATTTGCAAAATTATCGACCGGTATCAGGACTATGTTTCATGTCAAAATTGGTGGAGCGTGTAGTTGTTAAACAGCTCATGCAAAATATCAATAGTAACAATCTTGATAATCCTAGGCAATCTGCATACAAAAGTGGTCACTCCACAGAAACCGCCCTGCTGCTTATCAAAAATGAGATCCATCTCTCACTATCACGGGGCGAGCCTACTGCATTGGTCTTACTGGATCTGTCAGCTGCGTTCGACACAATTGACCACCCGACTCTTCTTAATTGTCTTAAATCATGGTTTGGTGTGTCTGGCACAGCCTTGAAGTGATTCACATCCTATCTCAGCCACCGTTTCCAGGCAATTAAAATTGGGTCAACCCTCTCTGATTGCATGAGCTGTTGTTTGGAGTACCACAAGGCTCCATCTTGGTCCTCTGCTGTTTTCCTTATACACCACTCCTTTGAGTAAGGTTATTGGAACGCATCCTGACATCAAATACCACTTTTATGCAGACGACACGCAGTTGTTTATTCATATCTCTCACAAAAATGCAGCCCTGGCTTTTAACAAACTGAATTCTTGTCTTCTGGATGTTCAAAAATGGATGTCGTCAAGCATGCTCAAACTTAATCCTGACAAAACAGAGTTTATCATCTTTGGATCCCATGCACAACTCAAGAAATTAGATCCCTATCTCCCAGTTAAGATATTTGGTAATTTCATGCATCCTGCAGTTGTTGTTAAGAACCTTGGTGTCTGGTTTGATGCTAATTTTTCCTTTGCTAACCATGTCCGCAATATTTGTAAGACATGCTTCATTCAAATTCGTGATCTCAGGCGGGTTAGAAAGCACTTGACTGATGAGGCTGCTATCCTGGCAGCTAATGCCTTGGTGAGCAGTCGCCTTGATTACTGCAACTCTCTCTTCAGGAGTCTGTCCAGTCTCAATATGCGTAAACTACAGTGTATTCAAAATACACTTGCCAGGATTGTCACAAACTGTAACAAATACACGCGGGCATCTCCTATTCTCAAACGACTCCATTGGCTCCCAGTTGAATCTCGCTGTATCTTCAAAACTGCCACTCTAGTTTATAAGTTTCTTCACAGTGGCCATCCCAGTTACTTTGGTCCTCTTCTGCCCACTCGTTGCGGAAGATATAGTACAAGATACAACCATCCAGATAAAAGGTTCCTGGAGGTTCCTCAATTCTGTCCATCTGTACATAAATCCAAAAATCACTTTGGCCACAGCTTTGCTTTTGATGCCCCCACAGTCTGGAATCATTTGCCTAATGAGGTACGTTCTGCCCCAACTCTCACCTGTTTCAGGAAAAGGTTAAAATCATATCTCTTCCACAAGGCATTCCCACCTTAGCTTACACTCTATCTGGCGTCTCCGTGGTACTGGACTTGGCAACGGCTATGGACAGATGATTTCTTAAACTTGATTTTTGGTGTTGCGCCTTAGAGTCTGCCTAGCAGATATTAAGCGCTATAAAAGTACAGAATAGAAATAGAAATGATACAATCAAGGACCAATGATGTTGGGATTGGACCAAGTCACATGGACTTAATGATTTTAAGAACTTCGTCCTCTGACTTGATTCGGAAAGAAACAAACTTATTTTTGTAGGAATCTGAGACTGGGGGATCGGCATCAGTAGACAATAATCCAGATCTTAGTTTTGCAATTTGGTCTGCAAAATACTTGCCAAAGTGTTGGTTAAACTGTTGATGGTAGCTATAGTATGATCTGGAAGTACAATTTTTGGTGATCTATGGAGGACTTTCTTTATGGAATTCCACAAGGACTTGGGGTTATTCTCATTTTTCCTAACCATGTTGCTATAGTATTTTGTTTTCACAAATTCCAAGAGGCAGTTGAAATGGTTCACTGTGGCTCTATACCTACTGCAATTTATGGCAGAGTTGTCCCTTCACCACCCCTTTCAAGTTTGCGTCTCTTTGCTGCCAAAATCTCGCTGTTTATGAATGTTTTGTTGACATGTTGTGGAGTTTTGCGTCCATGTATAGGTTTGTGCTTGTCAAGTAAATTCCTAAGGGTATGAAAATACTGGTGTGATAATAAACTAGCTGTTTTCTAAGGAGCCTGGATAAGTTCAGAATATGCAATATCAGACATGAATTCAGTTTCGTTTATCTTGCCAAGTTTTCTGATTTTTAAGTGTTTTAACTAAAGGAATTTTTGACCAGAAATGTTGTGGTGAAAAAGACAGCCAGGTGGTCTGATATGCTGTCCTTTACATAATGGTGAATTAAGGAAATAAGGGTTTCACTAGTGCAGACTACATCAAGGATATGTCCTTGTATGTGCATAGGAGTTGACACATGTTGAATAAAATCAAAATCTGAAAGAACTGTGTTGAAATTATCTGTCCATCAGTATTGACTGACAAAGCAGCCGCTTCCATAAAACAATTAAACTCAACGAATTTACTTTTACTGGTGCTTGGAGGTCAGTAGATGACATGTAATAAGAGCTGGCTTGACTGACGATCTGACATTTTGACAGTAATGTGTTCAAAAGTGTCCCGCTGATCAGTTTGACAAAGCAAGCTATCGATGTCATTCCTGACAAAAACAGCAACTCCTCCTTTCTTGTTCTTGCGTGGGACATGGTGAAGCTGGAAACCTGCAGAGGCTATCTCATCCATTAGGCCCTGTGTGGCCGACAGCCTTAGCCAGGTCTCAGTGACACCAATGATGTCAAGGTCATTTGACAAAACAAAATCGCTAAAGGCCACTATTTTGTTTTGCAATGACCGAGCATTCAGCAGACAGGCTTTGATATTTCTGGCCGATGGACCCGGGTTCAAGCTAATGTCACCGGAAAGAATTATTGTTGTTTAAGCCTTCATCTTTGGATTCAGGGTGTTACTTTCATATTTAACTTTTTGAAAGTAAAAAAGACCAAAGTCCACACAATAACTTAAATAAGAACAAAGCCATAGTCTTACAAACATCACTAGCCACAGCTCACATTCATGCTGAACAAAGTAACTAACACAAAAGCTTCATTTTACTGCATTATTAACAATGTAAACTATTTCCTTTTGAAGAAAACTTCCAGCTTAATATCTTAATATATATTACTGTACATTCTTGTTTGTTTGTACTACACTCACCAGGAAGCCTACTTGCTGCCTCACTCGCTAAACCAATGTGACATTTTAGCATCTTTTTTGTTCCTCTAAAGATTAAGTCTGTAGTACGATGAACGCAGGGAAGGATGATTGGGAATCTACTGTCTGTTAGATATCAACTTTGAGTTACTAATTAAATTTGCAATTTCATTGCCTTAACACGCCTTACCTAACAGACAACAGCTAGAATAACTACCTAAGGGGGCAGCTTACAAGAGACTGACTAAAGAACTCTCAATAGACAGTAGCATGGTCAAATCCTCAGTATTAACCGGTACACCAGTTACCGGATCAGACAGGTTAGCAGCCCACAGAAAGGAAGAGTTCCATCTCTAAAGATTCCCATCTAAACCAGGAGTGAAGGTGAACCTTATAACTTGTGCTCCTAGCACCAAGGTAAGGGGTTCTAAAAGGAAGGGATTTTTGATTTGTGAAGGTGATTAGAGGACACAATAATTATCAGGAAAACGAATTCCGAAGCTGACAGAAGAAAAGGATAAAAAAGTTGTGCCCTGTAAATGGTATTATGAAGGAAAATAACAAGGTAATTGTTTAAGTGTAAAAAATAGGTTAAAACATATTTAAAGAAATACTACAAATGCAATATCCTCGTTCGACCTTGAAGAAGGGGTCCAAGGTCAAATCTAACCACACAAATACATTCCCAGCCCATGATTTCCTATGGTTTACCATTCCAAACCTCTAGGACCAATTATAAACTAGAAATCGGCCGCCCTGTTGATAGTAGATGCGAATAGAAACAGGATAGCATAGAAGAACACACATTATCATGTGTAATGTCCACCCATGAACCTTTTGCCCAAATTGTACAGTAGTCTTACAAGACCCTGTTTCATTTGTAAAATATATCAATGATGCTTAAATATTTGTTAGTGTAGATGTAAATTATTTCAGTTTCATGCCTTTTTGCATTGGTTGGGTTGAAAATTTTGACGAAATCACTCTATCTGGCATGGTTAAGAAGATAGAAGCAAATTCCTGTTTTTCTATTTTTGGCAAAAATTTGAAAATTCAAAATGGCCGCCATTTTTGGGAAAAGGAAATTTTTTTGAAAATTGCCAAGAGTACATTTTCTAGATACCCTATGGGTCGAAAATTTCAACGAAATAACTCTATTTGGCACGGTTAAGGCCAGTTTGTGTTTTTCCATTTTGGGCAAAAATTCGAAAATTCAAAATGGCTGCCATTTTTGGGGAGGGGAAAATTTTTTGAAAATTGCAAAGATTACATTCCTTAGATACCCCCTGGGTTGAAAATTTCGACGAAATCGCTCTATCTCGCATGGTTAAGGAGATAGAAGCAAATTTGTGTTTTGCCATTTTTGACAAAAATTTGAAAATTCAAAATGGCCGCCATTTTAGGGGACGGGAAATTTTTTTTTAAATTGCCAAGAATACAATGCTGAAATACCTGTGGGTCGAAAATTTTGACGAAATCCCTCTATCTCGCACGGTTAAGGAGATAGAAGCAAATTTGTGTTTTGCCATTTTTGGCAAAAATTCGAAAATTCAAAATGGCCGCCATTTTTGGGGAGGGGAAAATTTTTTGGAAAATTGCAAAGATTGCATTCCTTAGATACCCTGTGGGTCGAAAATTTCGACGAAATCGCTCTATCTCGCACGGTTAAGGAGATAGAAGCAAATTTGTGTTTTGCCATTTTTGGGAAAAATTCGAAAATTCAAAATGGCCGCCATTTTTGGGGAGGGGAAAATTTTTGGAAAATTGCAAAGATTGCATTCCTTAGATACCCTGTGGGTCGAAAATTTCGACGAAATCACTCTATCTCGCACGGTTAAGGAGATAGAAGCAAATTAGTGTTTTGCCATTTTTGGCAAAAATTCGAAAATTCAAAATGGCCGCCATTTTTGGGGAGGGGAAAATTTTTTAAAAATTACCAAGAGTACAATGCTCAGATACCCTGTGGGTCGAAAATTTTGACGAAATCACTCTATCTGGCACGGTTAAGGAGATAGAAGGAAATTTGTGTTTTGCCATTTTTGGCAAAAATTCGAAAATTCAAAATGGCCGCCATTTTGGGGGAGGGGAAAATTTTTGGAAAATTGCAAAGATTGCATTCCTTAGATACCCTGTGGGTCGAAAATTTCGACGAAATCGCTCTATCTCGCACGGTTAAGGAGATAGAAGGAAATTTGTGTTTTGCCATTTTTGGCAAAAATTCGAAAATTCAAAATGGCCGCCATTTTTGGGGAGGGGAAAATTTTTGGAAAATTGCAAAGATTACATTCCTTAGATACCCTGTGGGTCGAAAATTTCGACGAAATCGCTCTATCTCGCACGGTTAAGGAGATAGAAGCAAATTAGTGTTTTGCCATTTTTGGCAAAAATTCGAAAATTCAAAATGGCCGCCATTTTTGGGGAGGGGAAAATTTTTGGAAAAATTACCAAGAGCACAATGCCCAGATACCCTGTGGGTCGAAAATTTTGACGAAATCGCTCTATCTGGCACGGTTAAGGAGATAGAAGCAAATTGGTGTTTTGCCATTTTTGGCAAAAATTCGAAAATTCAAAATGGCCGCCATTTTTGGGGAGGGGAAAATTTTTTGAAAATTGCAAAGATTGCATTCCTTAGATACCCTGTGGGTCGAAAATTTCGACGAAATCGCTCTATCTCGCACGGTTAAGGAGATAGAAGCAAATTAGTGTTTTGCCATTTTTGGCAAAAATTCGAAAATTCAAAATGGCCGCCATTTTTGGGGAGGGGAAAATTTTTTAAAAATTACCAAG
Source organism: Sabellastarte sp. h YS-2021 (assembly GCA_964017235.1). Lineage (NCBI taxonomy): Eukaryota > Metazoa > Annelida > Polychaeta > Sabellida > Sabellidae > Sabellastarte > Sabellastarte sp. h YS-2021. Next base: position 74,235,932 of record OZ024928.1, on the reverse strand, counting down.
AGTACAATGCTCAGATACCCAGTGGGTCGAAAATTTTGACGAAATCGCTCTATCTGGCACGGTTAAGGAGATAGAAGCAAATTGGTGTTTTGCCATTTTTGGCAAAAATTCGAAAATTCAAAATGGCCGCCATTTTTGGGGAGGGGAAAATTTTTGGAAAATTGCAAAGATTGCATTCCTTAGATACCCTGTGGGTCGAAAATTTCGACGAAATCGCTCTATCTCGCACGGTTAAGGAGATAGAAGCAAATTAGTGTTTTGCCATTTTTGGCAAAAATTCGAAAATTCAAAATGGCCGCCATTTTTGGGGAGGGGAAAATTTTGTTAAAATTACCAAGAGCACAATGCTCAGATACCCTGTGGGTCGAAAATTTTGACGAAATCGCTCTATCTGGCACGGTTATGGAGATAGAAGCAAATTTGTGTTTTGCCATTTTTGGCAAAAATTCGAAAATTCAAAATGGCCGCCATTTTTGGGGAGGGGAAAATTTTGTTAAAATTACCAAGAGCACAATGCTCAGATACCCTGTGGGTCGAAAATTTTGACGAAATCGCTCTATCTGGCACGGTTAAGGAGATAGAAGCAAATTTGTGTTTTGCCATTTTTGGCAAAAATTCGAAAATTCAAAATGGCCGCCATTTTTGGGGAGGGGAAAATTTTTTGAAAATTGCAAAGATTGCATTCCTTAGATACCCTGTGGGTCGAAAATTTCGACGAAATCACTCTATCTCGCACGGTTAAGGAGATAGAAGCAAATTAGTGTTTTGCCATTTTTGGCAAAAATTCGAAAATTCAAAATGGCCGCCATTTTTGGGGAGGGGAAAATTTTTTAAAAATTACCAAGAGTACAATGCTCAGATACCCTGTGGGTCGAAAATTTTGACGAAATCACTCTATCTGGCACGGTTAAGGAGATAGAAGGAAATTTGTGTTTTGCCATTTTTGGCAAAAATTCGAAAATTCAAAATGGCCGCCATTTTGGGGGAGGGGAAAATTTTTGGAAAATTGCAAAGATTGCATTCCTTAGATACCCTGTGGGTCGAAAATTTCGACGAAATCGCTCTATCTCGCACGGTTAAGGAGATAGAAGGAAATTTGTGTTTTGCCATTTTTGGCAAAAATTCGAAAATTCAAAATGGCCGCCATTTTTGGGGAGGGGAAAATTTTTGGAAAATTGCAAATATTACATTCCTTAGATACCCTGTGGGTCGAAAATTTCGACGAAATCGCTCTATCTCGCACGGTTAAGGAGATAGAAGCAAATTAGTGTTTTGCCATTTTTGGCAAAAATTCGAAAATTCAAAATGGCCGCCATTTTTGGGGAGGGGAAAATTTTTGGAAAAATTACCAAGAGCACAATGCTCAGATACCCTGTGGGTCGAAAATTTTGACGAAATCGCTCTATCTGGCACGGTTAAGGAGATAGAAGCAAATTGGTGTTTTGCCATTTTTGGCAAAAATTCGAAAATTCAAAATGGCCGCCATTTTTGGGGAGGGGAAAATTTTTGGAAAATTGCAAAGATTGCATTCCTTAGATACCCTGTGGGTCGAAAATTTCGACGAAATCGCTCTATCTCGCACGGTTAAGGAGATAGAAGCAAATTTGTGTTTTGCCATTTTTGGCAAAAATTCGAAAATTCAAAATGGCCGCCATTTTTGGGGAGGGGAAAATTTTTTGAAAATTGCAAATATTACATTCCTTAGATACCCTGTGGGTCGAAAATTTCGACGAAATCGCTCTATCTCGCACGGTTAAGGAGATAGAAGCAAATTAGTGTTTTGCCATTTTTGGCAAAAATTCGAAAATTCAAAATGGCCGCCATTTTTGGGGAGGGGAAAATTTTTTAAAAATTACCAAGAGTACAATGCTCAGATACCCAGTGGGTCGAAAATTTTGACGAAATCGCTCTATCTGGCACGGTTAAGGAGATAGAAGCAAATTTGTGTTTTGCCATTTTTGGCGAAAATTCAAAATGGCCGCCATTTTTGGGGAGGGGAAAATTTTTTGAAAATTGCAAAGATTGCATTCCTTAGATACCCTGTGGGTCGAAAATTTCGACGAAATCGCTCTATCTCGCACGGTTAAGGAGATAGAAGCAAATTTGTGTTTTGCCATTTTTGGCAAAAATTCGAAAATTCAAAATGGCCGCCATTTTTGGGGAGGGGAAAATTTTTTGAAAATTGCAAATATTACATTCCTTAGATACCCTGTGGGTCGAAAATTTCGACGAAATCGCTCTATCTCGCACGGTTAAGGAGATAGAAGCAAATTAGTGTTTTGCCATTTTTGGCAAAAATTCGAAAATTCAAAATGGCCGCCATTTTTGGGGAGGGGAAAATTTTTTAAAAATTACCAAGAGTACAATGCTCAGATACCCAGTGGGTCGAAAATTTTGACGAAATCGCTCTATCTGGCACGGTTAAGGAGATAGAAGCAAATTTGTGTTTTGCCATTTTTGGCGAAAATTCAAAATGGCCGCCATTTTTGGGGAGGGGAAAATTTTTGGAAAATTGCAAAGATTGCATTCCTTAGATACCCTGTGGGTCGAAAATTTCGACGAAATCACTCTATCTCGCACGGTTAAGGAGATAGAAGCAAATTAGTGTTTTGCCATTTTTGGCAAAAATTCGAAAATTCAAAATGGCCGCCATTTTTGGGGAGGGGAAAATTTTTGGAAAATTGTAGATTGCATTCCTTAAATACCCTGTGGGTCGAAAATTTCGACGAAATCGCTCTATCTCACACGGTTAAGGAGATAGAAGCAAATTTGTGTTTTGCCATTTTTGGCAAAAATTCGAAAATTCAAAATGGCCGCCATTTTTGGGGAGGGGAAAATTTTTTGAAAATTGCAAATATTACATTCCTTAGATACCCTGTGGGTCGAAAATTTCGACGAAATCGCTCTATCTCTTACGGTTTCTGAGATATTAGCAAATTACTCAAAAGTAGTACTGAAAATACACAATGAAGTACCTAAATGGCTATTACTCATGTACTGACAAAGCTATCAGTCCCAAATGCAATACCAAGCGAGCTATGGACATAACAATCTTGTATTCAAAATTGTAGTAAAATATCTTTAATTATTTTGGCTTAAATGCACGGAAACCAATGGGTACTGAAAATAGCTGTACTTAAGTATTACTCAGTAAGCAAAAGAGGTACAACAGCCAAAAGCAATCCCAAGCAAGCTACTGACCCAATAAGCCTGCATACCAAATTTGGTGACAATAGCTCTAATACTTTTCCTTTAAATGAGCGGAAACCATGCGTGACGCCGGACATCGGACGCCGGACGCCGGACATCGGACATCGGACGGCGAAAAAAGCAAAAATAATATATCCACCCCCCAGGGGGGTGGACATAATGAGTTACAAGCACTTTTAAGCTTGGCTGTCCTCATTTGACCTTGAAGGAGGGGTCCAAAGGTCAAATCTGACCATACCAAAAGATTCCGAGCCAATGATTTCCTATGGGATGGTTTACCATCCCAAATCTCTGTCACCAATAATAAGCGAGTTGTAGGCACTTTCAATTTTCGCTATCCTCATTTGACCTTGAAGGAGGGTTCCAAGGTCAAATCGGACAATATCAACAGAATAATAAGCGAGTTATAAGCACTTTTAAGTTTGGCTATCCTTGTTTGACCTTGAAGGAGGGGTCATTGAAGGTCAAATCTGACCACACCAAAAGATTCCCACCCCATGATTTCCTACAGGTTGGTTTATCATCCCAAACCTCTAGGATCAATAATAAGGGAGATATAAGCACTTTTCATGACTGACAAAAAACACCTGTCGTGGCCATCTTGTTTCTCAAAATGAGGCCAAAAATATTCCCAGACAACATTTTATGGTTATTAATATACCTTGCAAACTTAAGAAAGCTAGCTATGATATTTTTTTTCATCAGAGCAGTAATGGTGAAATCTCTCTCTACACACTGCGGCTATCCAGTGGATACAATGATTTACTCAACAGTGAGAACCTGAAAGTAGCTATTGCTCAGCTATGCCATGACATAGAGGTCTGCAATTTCACTATGTTATAGCTGATCAAAAATTCTGTGAATAACATATTTAACAAATTACTCTAAATGTAATAGTTTTCAAGTTACAACTGATTTACTCAACAGTGAGAACCTCAAAGGAACTATTACTCAGCTATGCAATGAGCTACATGTCTGAAATTTTACTATGTTATAGCTAACCCAAAAGTAGGTGAACAACATATTTAAGCAAACTACTGTAAATGCAATAGTTTTCAAGCTACAACTGATTTACTCAATAGTGAGAACCTGAAAATAGCTATTGCTCCGCTATGCCATGAGCTATAGGTCTGTAATTTCACTATGTTATAGCTGACCCAAAAGTAGGTGAACAATATATTTTAACAAAATACTCCAAATGCAATATTTTTCAAGTTATAGCTGATTTACTCAACAGTCAGTACCTGAGAATAGCTATTGCTCAGTTGTGCCATGAGCTATAGGTCTATAATTTCACTATGTTATAGCTGACCCAAAAGTAGCTGAATAACATATTTGCACAAATTTCTGTAAATGCAATAGTTTTCCAATTATAACTGATTTACTCAACAGTGAGAAATTCAAAGTAGCTATTACTCAGCTATGAAATGAGCCACAGGTCTGAAACTTCACTATGTTATAGCTGACCCCAAAATAGGTGAATAACATATTGAAACAAAATACTCTAAATGCAATAGTTTTCAAGTTATAAGTGATTTACTCAACAGTGATAACCTAAAAGTAGCTATTACTCAGCTATGCCATGAACTACAGGTCTGAAATTTCACTATGTTATAGCTGGCCCAAAAGTAGCTGAATAACATATTTATACGAAATTCTCTAAATACAATAGTTTTTAAGTTACAAGTGATTTTACTCATGATGGAAGTTACTGAAAAGCCCAAAAGTAGCTATTACTCACTTAGCTATTGAGACAGACACCCAACTTACTCACCATATTGTAGCTATGAAAAAAGTAGCTGAATAACATATTTTAACAAAATGCTCTAAATGCAACACTTTTCAAGTTATAAGTGATTTACTCAACAGTGATAACCTAAAAGTAGCTATTACTCAGCTATGCCATGAGCTACAGGTCTGAAATTTTACTATGTTATAGCTGACCCAAAAGTAGCTGAATAACATATTTATACGAAATTCTCTAAATGCAATAGTTTTCAAGTTATAAGCGATTTACTCAACAGTGATAACCTAAAAGTAGCTATTACTCAGCTATGCCATGAGCTACAGGTCTGAAATTTCACTATGTTATAGCTGGCCCAAAAGTAGCTGAATAACATATTTATACAAAATTCTCTAAATGCAATAGTTTTTAAGTTACAAGTGATTTTACTCATAATGGAAGTTACTGAAAAGCCCAAAAGTAGCTATTACTCACTTAGCTATTGAGACAGACACCCAACTTACTCACCATATTGTAGCTATGAAAAAAGTAGCTGAACAACATATTTTCACAAAATGCTGTAAATGCAACACTTTTGAAGTTATAAGTGATTTAGTGCATGATTTCATGAATTTTAATGCATTAAAAATTATTAAAAAAATTTATTAAAAAAAAAGTAAGACAGATCCAGGTCTCATACTCACACAAGAGAATCTACCTCTGGCCTAGTACATATATGCAAGATATGAGAGAAATCCCTGCAATAGTCACTGAGAAAATTGTGATAAAAAGTTGAAATTTTCACACTTTTGGTGGGGGTACCCCCCTTGTAATGTCTCTAGCAAACAGACGAACAGACAGATTTGCATGCCTTGAACAATTTTTCATCCTCGATAGATAAGGTATCTTTTAAAAAAACGGGGTTCAGTTCACGCGGACGCGTACGCCCACGCCGCAGAGTGATGACATAATGTCAGCTGACTGACAAGTCAGCTGACATAAAAAACAAAAAGGGCCTTTTCCACAGGAACAAGGGTCAAGGCTGAGCCATGACAACTATAATACACTATGTACAAAAAAGAGGGGGATAAATGGACCTCAATGGAGGATCTGCTGAGCAGCCACCACTGGACCCAAACAAAAAAGCTCAGAATCAGTCCAAGCCACATCTTTCAGATAAAAAGAGTGAAAGTGTTATGCGACTTCCAATGGCAGGCCAACAAAATCTGCTCCAAAGAAATACCACCCAGAAAGGCTTTTTAGGCATCTAAAGCTTGGATATCATGTGCCCTGACTTGATGCAAAGCTTGTTGATCTGACAACTCATAGCAGAGGATAACCACCTGCTTTATCCAAGAAATAGTGAAATAGAAATAAGTCTTCTTGAAGGAGACAGAAACAAATTCCTTATTTTGTCTCAGATCCTTAGTCCTGTCCAGATACTAGCAGAAGGTCCTGTCTGGACACAAGGACCTGTCCTGTCTGAGGGATTTGTCAGGTGTAGAAGCCAGGGTGGGAATCACCTGTGGGGCTACACATTCTGAACCCTCTTTAGTAATATTTGGACAGAAAGTGGGCGAAGGATACAAGGAAACCTTAGACCAGTCACTGAAGGTCAAATGTTTCAGTAGACCTTCTTGAGGGGGTCAACTGATTCAAGACCAAGGAGAGGTTCCAAGAGGGGACACATCTACGCCCTTTAAATTGGTTTGTCTATGGAAAACTGTCCAAGAGACAATTGAGGTTTTCATCGTTACTGATAATTAAGGAAGAACTCCCAGTCTTGTCAGCAATGGCTGATCTGTTGGAATCAATAGTACTAGGTTGAAGATTTTTCTCCTGAAATTGTTGAGAAAATTGGCTATTTCCTTGATAGATAGCGACCTAAAGTCCACCTCACTTGCTTTGCATCATCTAACAAATATGGCCCACTTCACAGACTGCTCTGGTTACGCTTCAATCTGTGCTGCCACTTGGTCAGAGAAACCTTGTTCTTTGATCAAAGCAGCTCTGATATAGATTTAAATTCCCCAGATCCCTGTGCCGGGCTCAGTTGAAAGGTTAGCTCACCAGACTGGGTTGGTTGGGGAGTCAAATGGGTATTTGGGACAACAGATTCACCATTTCCCCAAACCATGGCATGTGGCCATCAGACTGACACTCTTGCATAAGTGAACAATTTGCTGATCACTTTCTCCAGGAGACACTGGAGCAAAGTCATACAAATTAGGTAATGCACTGGCCAAGCCTTTGGGTCCGGAACTGGAGACACAAGTTGGGTAGCTTTTTGTTGTATCTGGTTGCAAATAGGTCCACCTTGGGACAATGCCACTCCAGACAAATCTGGTTGAACACCTAGAAGGGATTATTCTGTTTGGATGACCTTACCCTGATGCGAGAGTTTGCAATTACATTAAGGTGACCTAGAATGTGTTTGACTTTCATTTCAATCTACTTTAGATTGCACCATGAAAGTATTCTCCACAGAAGTGATCCTGACCTCATCCCACGCTCCTTGTTGTCTGTGGCAATCAACACAATTTGACCTTGAACCAGATACTGGAACCTTTTTAGAGCAAGCAAGACGACTTTTAATTCCAGAAAATTTATGTGTAACTTGTTTTCTGGTTGATTCTTTTTTCCCCCGTCGTGAGCCATCAGTTTGCCCATTGACCACAAAAGTGAACTCCATTGCCCTGTCTCCAAGGAGATTCTTATAGTCTTTGGAGTCTCCATCTTGAACGTTTTCACTGCCAAGAAATGGTTCAGATTACTCAGATCCAGAATGAGACGCCATTTGTTGTTTGGTTTGGGCATTAGGAATAACCTGTTGAAAAAGATAGATAGGATTGAACCCATATCTACTATCTCTATCGACTGTTTATGATCAGGGAATACAAGGCCTCCTTCAGGAAGCTGTTCCTGAGGGTGTCTGCATATCCACTGATTATTAAAGGCCTAGTAGTTGATGAACTTGATAAAAAAACTGTCAAGATTACATTGACCAATTGATATTTATAATTGCTTGACTATCAGTAAAGATTGTAATGAAAATCTATTGACTGAAAATCCCCAGATTAAAAATCCCTGAATATTTTCAAACCCATAGAAAATCAAGATGTGGCATTAAAAATCACCAATATAAAAACTCCTAATACTATAGTATTTACAAATGCATTATTATTTTGTCTTGTTATTAATTCATTTCTGTATACACATGTAGACCTTTAATGTGACTTCCATTTCCTGTTCTTCAAAACAGAAATGTAGTTGTCAATTACAATCAGGGAAAATAGTTTTCATTTGTCTTGTCTATGTAGAAGTTAAACAACATATATAATGAAAGGTATACAGACTTTAATTACTGCTATTAGGTCAAGCTTACTGATTTGTTTTTTAATTGGAAAATTTAATAAGTAAATTAAATTTTTATAAGTTAATACCTTACCTAGTGGACAGATGCATTTGTCCGGCGCCTTGCCGGTCACGCCAAACGTTAGAAAAAAACGTCCTGAGCTGGGCTCTGGCCGGGACCGGTAGCGTCCTGTTCACTCGCCAGGTGGCTGTATAGTCTCCCTGCCGGTGTACTGCGCACGCGCAGCGCATGCGCTCTTCCTCTTTTTGTTGCCTACCGTAGGAAATCCCCTAGGGCTAAAAATAGCGGGGAAGGTAGGGAGGGACTCCCCCTGTCCACTAGGTAAGGTATTAACTTATAAAAATTTAATTTACTTATTAAATTTTCCATTTTATTGCGTTAATACATCTTACCTAGTGGACAGATGCAGAATAACTAACCAGTGGAAGGAGGGTAGCCAATAGGGGAATTCCTCAGAACTCCAAACTATGTATAAGAAGGTTGATCCGGAATGATTAGAAGCCAGATACCTCGGATCACACCTACTGCCCCCCCCCCCTTTTCTTTTTCTCAAAAGGTCCACAATACACAGTATATGCATATGTACAAGCTCGAGGATAAAGGAGCTATTGTGTATCCTGAATCTGTTGGGCTGCCACCACCGGGCCCAAATGATACAACTCAGAATCCGCCCAGGCAAAGTCTTTCAGGTAAAACTGGGTAAATGTATTATGAGCCTTCCAGTGACAAGCGGAAAGGATCTGATCTAGAGAAATTCCTCCCTGAAAGGCCCTAGAGGCTGCGAAAGCACGGACATCGTGGGCTCTGACTTGATGTAAATCCTGAGCTTTCTGGTCGGAAAGTTGATAACACAACAGTACCGTCTGTTTAACCCAGGAGGAAATGGTGGCAGGGACAATGTCCTTCTGAAAACCTGTCTTGAAAGACACAAAAACCAGTTCCTTTCCCTGACGGGAATCCTTGGTCCGGTCCAGGTAGTAACGTAAAGCCCGTACTGGGCACAGAGACCTGTCCCCAGACAAGGACTTATCCAACGTTGGAGCTAGAGCTGGGATGACTACTGGAGCCACTGAAGTTGGTCCATCCCGAGCCAGCTGGTTTTTGGAGAGGAAACTGGGAGATGGATACAAGGAAACTTTACTCCAGTCCTCTTGGTGCCTGATATTCTTAGCTAACCAGGCATGGATTTCGCTTCTTCTTTTGCCTGACCCCAGTGCCAAAAGGAAAACCGTCTTAAAGGTCAGATGCTTCAGCGAAGCCTTCCGTAGAGGCTCGAAGGGAGCCTTGGTAAGCTGATGGAGCACTAGCGAAAGGTTCCAGGAAGGGACCCCTCTTCGACCTTTCGGTTTGTCCCTATGAAAACTGTCTAACAGGCGGGTAAGATTTTCATCTGAGCTTATATTGAGTTTGTCATTACCCACCATATCTGCAATGGCTGTCCTATAACCATCAATGGTGCTGGGTTGCAGATTCCTTTCCTTGAAGAGGTAAAGGAGAAAATCCGCAATCTGATTCACAGAGGGTGACCTGAAGTCCACCTTGTTCGATTTACACCACTTGACAAATATGGTCCACTTTGACTTGTACACGGCTCTGGTTGAACCCCTCTGAGGAGCCTCAATTCGTGCTGCCACCTCTTCAGAGAAGCCGTGTTTCCTGATGGTAGAGCTTCTAGGAGCCAAGCATGAAGATTCAGATTCTGAAGGCTCCGGTGAACTAGCCCGTTGAAAGGCTGAGTCACTAGGTCCCTTGTTAGAGGAAGGGTGAAGGGAATCTGAACGGATAGGTCCACCAGGTCCCAAAACCAAGGCATGTTTGGCCAACCTGGGGCAATCAGAATCATTCTGTGACAACCCTGATCCCTTATCTTTGAAACTACCTGAGGGAGCAGGGAGACTGGAGGGAATGCATAAGCGTTCAGATGCTCCCAGGACAAGCTCAGGGCATCTACTGCCCAGGCTGCCTGATCCGGGACCGGTGACACAAACCGGGGCAATTTGTGATTGAACCTGGTCGCAAACAAGTCCACTAGCGGTGGGGGCCACCTGGAACACAACTGACTGAAAACCTGGGGGAAGAGAGACCATTCGGTCTGAATCACTTGATTGTGCCGAGAAAGCTTATCGGCTATCACATTTAAGCGACCCGGAATGTGCCTTGCCCTTAACGTTATGCCTCTGTGATGGCACCAGGACAGGAGTCTCCAAAGGAGGGCACAGAGAGAGCCTGACCTCATACCCCCCTGTTTGTTTATGTAAGAGACCACTGTAGTATTGTCTGTTGCCACAAGAACAATCTGACCCTTGCACAGATGCTCTAACTGTCGTAAGGCCAGAAGGACTGCTTTCATCTCGAGAAAATTTATATGAAGGCGGCCTTCGAGGGGGGACCAAACGCCTCTTGCAGTGAAGTCTCCTAAGTGTGCGCCCCAACCTTCGTTTGAGGCGTCTGTAAATAGTTGAACGGCGCACTGAAGAGGGTGCAGGGGTTGACCTTTCAGCACATTGGCCTCGTCCAACCACCAGTCCAAATGAGGATGGAGCGACTGGGGGACCGGAATAACTTTCTCTAGGACTTCCAGGACATGCCAATGTTTCTTCAGGTGCCACTGAATGGGCCTCATATGAAGGCGACCTGCACACACTTGTTTCTCGGTGGCCGTCAGGAGGCCTATCAAGGACATGAACTGTCGAACCGTACACTGGTGATGGTCTTTCATGAACCTCAATTTCTCCTGAAGGGTTTCCCACCGGTCCTGAGTGGGTAGAACCCGGCCGGTGATCAGGTCGAACCGGTAGCCTACAAAATTGAAGACCTGTTTGGGAACTAACTCTGACTTGGTCATATTTACTACCCAACCTAACTGCCGACATAGGGCCAAGAGGGTCTGGGTATGTTGTAGGCAGATTTCCGGGTAAGGGGCTCTCAGTAACCAGTCGTCTAGGTACTGGTGGATCCTGATACCCCTCGCTTGAGCCATGAGTTTCACTTCTTTGACCACCTTGGTAAACTCCAGGGGAGCTGTGGCCAGTCCGAATGGCAGGGCTGTGAACTGGAAAGTTTGATGAAACAGGAAGAACCTGAGATACTTTCTTGATCTTGGGGCTATGGGGATGTGGAAGTAAGCATCGCTGAAGTCCAGCGAAGTGACCCACTCCCCCGTCTTCAAGGATAAGCGGATTGTTTCCGGAGTTTCCATCTTGAATGTTCCGGTGCTGAGAAAGAGATTCAAACGACTTAGGTCTAAGATTGGTCTCCATTTGCCATTTGGTTTGGGGAACCAGGAACAGGCGGTTGTAAAAGGCCAGGGACGACTTGACCACCACCTTTTCTACTACCAACTTTCGCATGAGGCTTAAAAGAGCCTCTTTGAGATGCATGTTTTTGGATGGGTTTGCATAACCACTTTGAACCACTGGGAACCTGGTTAGAACCGGTCTTTGTTTGAAGGGCAAAGTGTAACCCCTTTTTAGGATAGAGACTACCTGGGGATTTGAACCCATGATTTGCCAAACTTGCCAAAATTCCTGAAGTCTGCCCCCTACATTGTGTTCGGAGACAGCACTGGGGACACTGGGAACAACAGGGGCAAAAACACAAGGATCTACACAAAAAACACTTTTGACAGACTTTATTTTGTTCAGACAATTGCCGGGGCTTACTCCTTTCTTTTGCGGATGCCCGTGTGAAAGAACAGAACGAACAGGACTGACAACAGGACAATACACAGCCCGACGACTCTCGGGTAACAATGGAACTTTGTTTACTGTCTGAAATTTGTCCAAGCTTATGTTTGAAGACACACTTTTGTCCTGACACTGAGGGTCCAACTGAATCTGATGTACTAACTTTACTGTTGGACCACCTAGATAATTGTCATTTATATGGCTTAAAGGACTGCCCTTTAAAAAAACGGGGGTTAGAACCCCGGCCACGTCCCCTTCCTCTGGATCTATTTCGGCCAAACTGTCTCCATGGCTGACTTTGCTGTTGAGAGGATTGGTCAGTGGAAGATGTTTGTTTCCTATCCTTATGGTCGTAAGGCTTATATCTTTGCGTACCCTTCCAAGTTGCGTGCTGAGTAGCACCCGGTCCGGGCCTCTGAGCAATGCTACTAGATTCAAATTTTTGGATATCCTGCTCCGCAGACATGATGGCTGCATCAGGGAAGAGACCGTATCCAAACAAGGGGGCGTTCCTCAGCAAGTTCATGGTATCCTGTTTGACGCCCGGTTTCACAAAATCAAGATATGAGTCTCTCCTTAAGAGAATCAGGTTGGCCATATTCACAAACAAACTGTCCGCCAAATGCTGAAGAGACGTGCCCATGGCCACCGACACCTTTTGATGAAAGGCCATGAGGTCACGCAGGTCATTCAAAGCATTGGCCACTTCCTGCGAACACTTTCCCTTGCCAAGACGAGAGGACAACAGAGAGATGTTCTGTGACATCTTCTCCTGAAGTTCGGTGGAACAGCGACTGAAGCCTGCCGCATGATTGACGATATAACTGTCTTCACGTGCGGCACGTTCCCACCTGCGTAGGGATTCTTGGGCAATAGGCCTGGAGGGAGGGCCTGTGGACGGGTAAGCAGAGGCACGAGTTATCCTTGGGAAATGAGAATTAACCTTGGCCTCAGTGTTTCTCCAGTTGAAAACAGAACGACCAGGACGATGTGGTCCGTCAGTTTTAATCAGGTGCATCTTGTACCATTTCTCCTGCGACTTTGGCACCTTGATAAACTGGTCACGTCGCAAACCTGCGGAATCTTGTGAGCGAGAGGGGTAACCCTCTGCGACAGTGAGATTCAACCTTTCCAACTTCTGGCACAACCAGTCGTCTGGGGGCATGGCCACTGAGATGCGTGTGGGTTTTCTGGGGTTCTTCCCTTTCCAAGGGTTATTTGACTTGTCCGGTTCTGAAAAGTCTGTTTCAAAGGCCGGAATGTGGTGCCAACCCATAAACGCTCTCACAGAACGTACCGTCTCCCTGTAAGACATATCTTCAGTCTGCTCCGGTGGGTCTGCAACATCAGAAAAATGACCGTCCTCAGAACCGGAAGCAGACCGGTCTAAATCATCGTCAGATACTTGTTCATACTGTTCTTGAGGAAATGCACAGGCACCGGCACCGGTGATATCAAGACTGGTATCCTGTTCCGGTGGAGCCCGTGGAGTGGAAGATGCAGACTGGAAGAGTGAACCGGATGATTGCTTCGCATCCTGACTGTGGGTAGACCTGTCCCCTTTTGAAACACCCGACTGATGAGCAGACTCCGGTCCGGAGCTGGCACCAGGCAAAGGGGACGAAGAGGAAGCTTTAGCTTTAGGTTTTGATACCGGTGTAAGTGACCGGTCACGTCTCTTCTCCGGTTTAGAAACATCTTTGCTGCTCTTAGATTTGGATGAAGATTTGGTATCACTTTTATCAGAATGTTTGTCTTTTCTGGATTTGTGAGATTTCTTCTTATCCTTGGCATCTACCGGGGTAGCAGCAAGTGGAGCCTCAACAGCTACCGGTACCTTCACCGGACCGGTGGGACGGGTAGCTGGAGCTAAGAAGGGGTTATCAGAAATGAGATTCTGAGTGTCGACCGGCTTGAGTGAAGATACAGGGGTGGAAAACACGTTACCTCAAGAAAGAAGTGCCTCCATCCTAGCAAACTGCTCTGACCATTTATCCGCAATGGCTGCCAACTGGTCTGAGGTAACAAAACTAGCCGGTTGTTGAGATGAAGAAGGTGGAGTAGCAGGGGGATTAACAGAAGACTGAGCCTGCTGGCCAGAAGGAGATTGAAAAGTTGGTTCATTATCCATACCTTCAACCGGCTGTAAAACAGTAACTTCTTTCGGGGAAACTAACAACCCTGCTTTCTTGTCTCTTCTAATTTTATAAATTGGAGTAGACAACATTTCCTTCTGAGCCGGAGTAAAGCCATCACAAATCTTACACGGCTTGTCCTTCACACAATTGTCTTCCCCTATAAGCTTCTCGCGGCACCGCGCACATTTTTCATGCAAGTCGAAAAGAGCCATAACATGGCCACAGGAACCCCTTCTTTGACCCTTCTTATCTCCCGGAGATGCCATGACACTTGTTACACACAACTAACACAAATATTTGAAGCAATAAGCTTGAGAAGAAGTATATAAATTAATATTTTTAAAGTTTCTCTTAAATCCCAAGCGTTCTTCACGCGCCAAACAAAAAGAGGAAGAGCGCATGCGCTGCGCGTGCGCAGTACACCGGCAGGGAGACTATACAGCCACCTGGCGAGTGAACAGGACGCTACCGGTCCCAGCCAGAGCCCAGCTCAGGACGTTTTTTTCTAACGTTTGGCGTGACCGGCAAGGCGCCGGACAAATGCATCTGTCCACTAGGTAAGATGTATTAACGCAATAAAAAAATACTTAGAGGGTTAAAGGTACAATGCACTTTATTTGAGGGGTGTTTGAGTATGTTTCAGACATACATTAACTAAAATGTTGAGTCAAAACCATTTGACTAAACATTTTAGTTAATGTATGCTCTAAAACTAGTGGTGGGATCGCCAGCTAAAATGGCAGATTGAGGATCACCTGTGAGAAGCGAGTTGAACTCGGGTTAAACTTGAGTAATTTTCGGGATAAAGTATTTTGTTTGTTCGCCAATAATGTGGGCAAATATTTTACATAGTCGTACGTGAACCAAAATTTTGACCTGAAGATGGCTTTCACGATATAATTTATGTTAAATCTTCATTGATTTTAGACAGAATAAAGTAAAAATGGAATGCATTTTGGAAAATTTGGGATATATTTGTTGTTTTGATGAAGTGTCAGCCCTTAGATGGCGAAAATATTGACGTTTTCAAAAAATCAAGTTTCACTTGCGCAGATCGAGGCGACCCTAATTATCGCCCATTGAGTTACAACTCGAGTTTCTGTCAACTCGTCCAAGCACTATCTAAAACATACTCAAACACCCCTCAAATAAAATGTATTGTATATTATTATTATTTTATTCTCTTATTTCATGGATATTTTATCTTGGGGATTTTCAATCCTACATCTTGCGATTTCTGTGCAAATATTGAGTGATTTTTGATGTGGGGATTTCAATGTGTTTCAAAAGTGAAATAAAAAATTATTTGGAAAGCAAATTAACTTTATAATATATTTTAGATAATTTTCCCTCCTTTAATAAGTAACTAACATTGTTAATTTAATCAAGTAATATGATTTTCAATTTCCAAATCCAGATGTCCCATATCCTCACAATCACCCAGAACCTATAAAACTAGAAAAAGGTTTTTGCTGACAAAAACGAAGCGGCCCTGATGAAAAAGTGTGAAGTAAGCCGTAAAAGATATCAAGATATGCATCACAAGGAATAGAAAATGTAAAGTTTAGTGCATTGTGTGTGTTACCATATTTAACAAATGAAAGAACGACCAGAGCTTGACGGAAGAGAAATTGTAGGTGTGAAATTTACTTCTCAAAAGAACGTATGTCCGATGCGTAGGAAAAATGCCTCCTAGGAAATGTACCTCCTAGAAAGAATGCCTCCCGAATATTTTGTGGCCAGGAAAAATACCTCCTAAGAAAAAAAGTTCTTTCAAGTATTATAACACTACAGGTTCACATTACAACTTCAGAGGCATCTTCATTTTTCCACTTGAGTCTTATAGTCGCCAATGCCTGTCAAAAACTCACAGTCTTTTACCCATTTTGCTTAGCTGTACAAAGGTACGTAAGTTTCTCTTGTAAGGTTTTGCTGGTGCTTCTCACTGTTTTGGCTGGCTGCTCATCCCTGGCTTCCATTAACATGTTTTTGATATTATACATTATAGGTTCATATGTAACATGTTTACAGGTTGAAATAACTTTTTTTCCTCAGGAGGCATTTTTTCCTAGTCACAAAATATCCAGAAGTTATAGGTTCATATGTAACATGTTTACAGGTTGAAATAACTTTTTTTCCTCAGGAGGCATTTTTCCTAGTCACAAAATATCCAGAAGTTATTCAAGGGAGACCATAATCCTGCGGCGGCGGCGGCGGTGATCAGTCGAACTTCAGTGAAAACAAATAAGCGTCCCTGACGGGCCGCTTAACCAGATGCGAGATATTGCACATTTTTAAGATTCTCACAGGTTCCAGATATAAAATGTTTTTTTATTGTCCAATATGATAATGCAGTATATATCTCATTACACAATCAAATATTGTCAATAATGTCTTACCAATGAAGTAAAGATGAATAATTTTGGTCCAAATTATCCTTCTTATTACTACTTTCATAATCAGATCTACAGGCCTCAAAGTTTTATTCTTGTACATTCCTACCAATCCTATCTGGTAAGGTCTGTGTTCTCTCCATCATTTTTGCTACTTGGTAAACTATTATTATCATCAAAATCAAATAAGTTTTAAAAATTATTTTCATCAGATATATCTTTAATAAATTATGTCAGCCAGTTTGATTATCTACACACACAAATGAGAAAAAAAACCATACACCACACTGAAATTGTGTTTCTGCATACACACACAGAGCATTCACAGTACAAGCATATTTGTTGTGCACAACAGTTGATGTAGTACACACAGTTTCTGAAGGGGAGGTTTTGACAGGAGAAATGGCTAATTTAGAGTAAATAAATCAGCTGTAGAATCATGAATACTGGATTGTTTTTCAAAAGAGTGGTATTTATGTAAACAGGATGATCAGTGCAATGCTTTAAGCCTAAAATATTAGTATGTTAGATTTGACGCTACTAGGCCTTTAAAGGGTCCAAGGTGAGTGGCCTGATCTTGAACAGGAGCACATAACTGTCCTTCAAGATCAAGACTAATTTTTGTTTGCACCCAGATGAGTCCAACTCTGCCAAAACTTTTGCAGATGATTGTCTAAAGGTTGAGTTGTAGCAACATTGACAACATTTGAGACATTGGGGACAGAACAATGATCTACAATAAAATCACTTTTCACGAACTTTAATCTTTTCTGTTTTAATGAAGGCCTTATGTCTTTCTTCTTTTCTGTTTTAATGAAGGCCTTACGTCTTTCTTCTTTTGCAACTGCCTTGGAAAGTTTCTTGCAAAATGTAAAGGAGCAAAAAAAGGTCAAATAACATGTGGAGTCACAAATACAGAAATGTTTTCTCCTACCACATGAGAAACACAACTGTCCCTGGTCCGGCACTGTACAGACTTTGCATTGAGCGTCATTTATATTGCATCACACTCTCAGCAGGTCAGGTGTTGCTTCCAGCATTACCACCCTAGCCCCGACCACGAGATTTCCCCTACCACTAATTGACTTCTAGGCTGGCTTATCTTGACTGGCTGGAAGACTCTGTTGGGCCTGTTTCTGAACCTGCTCCATTGAACGTTTAGGGTTGATAGCGATGTTGCTTTCCTTTCTGACCAGAAGCAAACTCCCATGGCCTGGAGCAGGCTGGAAAATATGTTTTTGGGGTCAAACTGGGCTATCTCACCCTCAGTCTGCCTTATGCTAGCATCTGGGAAGAGAGCATAGCCATTAAAGTTTTACTAAGAGTCCTGGGCTTAAGAGTCACATTTGGGTCTGAGGATTTTGTAAATTTGGGTCTGAGGAGGCCTCAGGAAACCTGAGACTGGGGAATTTGTGGGTAGGGGTGAAAGTGGATTGGTTACAGTCGTGAAAAACATTAAACATGTTGGATATTTACATTGACCACAACAGATCAAAACAGATTCAAACAGACTGCCAAGACTCTGAATCCAATCCCCAAAAACCCTTAATCTAGAGCTTCTTGTGGTGGAACTGGGGCATTAGGATTTCTGAGATACAGCCTGGATAATATTTTAAAGTTCAAGGTCACTACCGCAAGGTCAAAGGTCAAATCATGACATATTACTTGCTAAACTATACTGTTTGCCATATTAGCAAAATAACATTTTAAAGGTCAAGGTCACTATGGCAAAGTCAAATCAAGGTAATATTATTATGTTGCACACCTACACCCCCTGACCTATGTCCCTACCAACTATCAACTACCTACACCTTACAGATTCCAAAAAAGTGACCTTGTCAAGGTCAAAGGTCAAGGTCACTACAGCAAGGTTAAAGGTTGAATCAAGACACACCATGACTTAATAACTTTGACGACCATGGATGTGCACACCTACATCCTCTAATCAATGTCCCTACCAAGAATTAACTTGTTACGCTTTACAGTTTCTAAGATATGGCCAGGACAAGATTTAAAGGTCAAGGTCACTACAGCAAAGGTTACACCATGATGTTGCACACCTACACCCCTGTAACCAATGTCCGAATCAACCCCCTCACCAAGTATCAACATCTTACACCTTACGGTTTCACAAATACAGCCCGAAGAAGATATTTTCTGATGCCTGCCCACCCAGTTGGATGCCATGCGTGAAAATAATACTACACAGCCTTTAAAATCTGTGGGGTAAAAATAGTAAACGACAGTACTTCTTCAGAGCTGAATACCTGGGAGATATCTTATCAGTTTGTGAATTTTATTTCATAAAGGTAAATTCTTAATTTTGACAAACAGGAAAAAGACACGCAAAAGTTAACATGAACAGTAACTCTTACAAGTGAATATTCTTATGCAGTACATTTACTTCCAAAAAGGTAAAATTTTCTCTGTACAAAATCTTTATGATTGCAATACCAACATATTGAACATAACATGCTATTTCGCTAAAAGGATGAGGCACCCGGGGGAAAAATACATCTAAATTAGAATCAATGGAAGTAACAATAACAGTAGCAGTAAATAAATAAATAAGAATAAATAAAGCAGTTTTCAGATCAGGAATCACTGGTGCTTTCATTGAACACTGCTTCTTCTACTGTTTGTTCTATGATAATATCTCCTCCATCCAGTTTCAGAACTAAATCCACGGAGTGTTTCTGTAAGTGTTTCATAAAGCTCTTTTTCTCATTATACTGCTGATGACACACTGAACACTCATACCTGTAACAAGACAATTTTTAAGTTATCGTTAGACTTTTTGTCCATTGACCTTTCAATAACAAGATTATCACCCTTTAATACTAAGGTTATAATCCTTGTCACACCTCATCAGATACCATTTTCTAAATGTTACGACATGAATTTTAGACACTGGGTTCTGAGTGTACATCAGACATAAATACAACCAAAAATATGGCATATATTTGTGAGTAAAATCTGGGCCGGGATTCACAAAGATTCTTAAGTAAGAATTCGTACTTAAGTACAACATAAATATAACCACAAATGTTGTACTTAAGTAAGAATTCTTACTTAAGAATCTTTGTGAATTCCGGCCCAGACATTTTGGGTATGAAGTTAGTGTACATTGACAAACATAAGCAGAGATTATAAAACCCTTCTAAGCAATACTTAATGTGTTTGCAGTTAACTTTGTAGCTTTGTGGAGTCAGATTACAATCACAAAATATAGACAGGCTGTTTTTCAAACTGCTGGACCCTTCCTGTGGAACGGACTGCCATCTTTCATCAGTAACTGTGATTTTTGTTGGATTTTAAGAATCACCTGAAGACTCATCTTTTTAGAATATGTTTTTACTCTACTTTTTAATATATTCTATTATTAATTACAGTATTTTTGTTAACATACAGCACTTGGAGCTTATAACAATGGAACAAACTACCATCTTTCATCAGTACCTGTGATTTTTGTTGGATTTTAAGAATCACCTGAAGACTCATCTTTTTAGAATATGTTTTTACTCTACTTTTTAATATATTCTATTATTAATTACAGTATTTTTGTTAACATACAGCACTTGGAGCTTATAAAAATGGAACAAACTACCATCTTTCATCAGGACCTGTGATTTTTGTTGGATTTTAAGAATCATCTGAAGACTCATCTTTTTAGAATATGTTTTTACTCTACTTTTTAATATATTCTATTATTAACTAGACTAAGGACGCATCTGTGGCCAGATGCTGGATGTATCCACCGACAAAGGCCAACTAACATAGTTTAGAAGATAAACAGCATTTTTCGTTAATAAGCAAGCTGAAAGCACTTTTAAGTTTGGTTACCCTTATTTGACCCTGTAGCAGGGGCCCAAGGTGAAGTCTGACCTGATCAAAAGATTCGCAGCCCATGATTTCCTATAAGTCGTTTTCACATTGCAAACCTCTAGGACCAATAATAAGCAGGAGGGGCCCAAGGTCAAATCTGACCACATGAAAAGATTTGCAGCCCATGACTTCCTATAAGTTGTTTTTATATTAATGAGTTATTTGAGAAATACTGGCTATCTGCAATACTTCTAGAGATAATTCGCATTTACTCATTTTGAGTAGGTGAATAATTAGCTACGGGTCTGAAACTTCACCAAGTGAAAGCTCTCTCAAAAGTAGGCGAATGAGTTATTTGAGAAAATTTGGCTACCTACAATACTTTTAGAGATAATTTGAATTTACTCATTTTCAGTAGGTGAGTAATTACCTACGGGTCTGGAACTTCACCACATGAAAGCTGTCCCAAAAGTAGATGAATGAGTTATTTGATAAAAATTGGATATCTGCAATACTTTTAGAGATAATTAGTATTTACTCATTTAGAGTAGGTGAATAATTAGCTACAGGTCTGAAACTTCACCAAGTGAAAGGTCTCCCAAAAGTAGGTGAAGGAGTTATTTGACAAAAATTGGCTATCTGGAATACTTTTAGAGATAATTTGCATTTACTCATTTTCAGTAGGTGAGTAATTACCTACGGGTCTGAAACTTCACCAAGTGAAAGCTCTCCCAAAAGTAGGTGAATGAGTTATTTGAGAAAAAATGGCTATCTGCAATACTTTTACAGATAACTTGCATTTACTCATTTTGAGTAGGTGAATAATTAGCTATGGGTCTGAAACTTCACCAAGTGAAAGCTCTCCCAAAAGTAGGTGAATGAGTTATTTGAGAAAAATTGGCTATCTGCAATACTTTTAGAGATAATTCGCATTTACTCATTTTGAGTAGGTGAGTAATTAGCTATGGGTCTGAAACTTCACCATGTGAAAGCTCTCCCAAAAGTAGATGAATGAGTTATTTGATAAAAATTGGATATCTGCAATACTTTTAGAGATAATTTGCATTTACTCATTTTCAGTAGGTGAGTAATTACCTACGGGTCTGAAACTTCACCAAGTGAAAGCTCTCCCAAAAGTAGGTGAATGAGTTATTTGATAAAAATTGGATATCTGCAATACTTTTAGAGATAATTAGCATTTACTCATTTTGAGTAGGTGAGTAATTACCTACAGGTCTGGAACTTCAGCATGTGAAAGCTATCCCAAAAGTAGGTGAATGAGTTATTTAAGAAAAATTTGCTATCTGCAATACTTTTAGAGAAAATGCAGAATTACTCATTTTTAGTAGGCAAGTAATTTAGCCACAGGCCTAATTTAGACATAAAGCCTACCAATAGAATACTGTGGTGCACCCTCTAATATACCTTGCAAACTTGAGAAGGCTAGCTATAATATTTTTTTCGTTAGAGCGGTAATGGTGAAATCTCTCTACACACTGCGGCTATCCAGTGGATACAATGATTTACTCAACAGTGAGAACCTGAAAGTAGATATTGGTAAGCTATGCCATGACATAGAGGTCTGCAATTTCACTCTGTTATAGCTGACCAAAAATTATGTGAATAACATATTTAAACAAAATACTGTAAATGTAATAGTTTTCACGTTATAACTGATTTACTCAACAGTGATAACCTCAAAGTAGCTATTACTCAGCTATGCAATGAGCTACATGTCTGAATTTTTTCTATGTTATAGCTGACCCAAAATTAGGTGAACAACATATTTAAGCAAAATACTGTAAATGCAATAGTTTTGAAGTTACAACTGATTTACTCAATAGTGAGAACCTGAAAATTGCAAATTTTAATTAGTAAATTAAATTTTTATTAGTTAATACCTTACCTACCAGACGATAGCTATATGCCGGCGCCAGCCGGTCCCGCCAAACGAAAGAAAAAGACGTCCTGGGTTTCACCCCCGGCAGGACCGGTACACTACACTCCACTCGCCAGGTGGCCTAGTTCCTGCCTCACTCGCCAGAGGGACGTGACGTCATAGCATCTTTTTCGTCCCAAGGTTGAATTGTAAGGCTGAAAGCGGGGAAGGCTGGGTGGGAATTTCCCGTCTGGTAGGTAAGGTATTAACTAATAAAAATTTAATTTACTAATTAAAATTTGCAATTTCATTGCGTTAATACATCTTACCTACCAGACGATAGCTAGAATAACTACCCAGTGGAAGGAGGGCAGCCTTCTGAGGATTGGAGAGAACTCTTATATTATACCTAGGTGTGAGGTTCTAGTCCTTTGAGGAGACATGTTAGTCTCAAGGGTAACTAGACCCACCTGCCCCCCCCCCCCCCCTTTTTGACTGCTCTGAGGGGAGGAAGAGAGTAAGAGTTCAAGTCAATGATTCCCACGGTTAACCTGGAAGAGTAGGGAAAGTCCTATACCCAGAGGATTACTCTGAAGTAAAAGACTTTGAGAAGCCAAGGCCTAGGCTAAAAGTGAGCCTACACCTAAAACTAACTAGTATGTACTATATATAATTATATACAAAGAAGCTTAGGGGACTAGTGGTGGATCTGCTGGGCAGCCACCACAGGACCCAAGTGAAAAAGCTCCTTATCTGCCCAGGCAACATCCTTAAGGTAAAACTGTGTAAAGGTGTTGTGGGACTTCCAGTGGCATGCTGCTAGAATCTGGTCCAGAGATATGCCACCTTGAAAGGCTTTGGAGGCCGCAAAGGCCCTAACATCATGGGCCTTAACCTGATGTAAGGTCAAGGAATCTTGGTCAGAGAGATCATAACACAACACTACTGTTTGTTTGATCCAGGACGAGATAGTGGCAGGAGAGATGTCCTTGTTAAAACCTTGTTTGAATGAAACAAAAACTAACTCCTTTCCCGTTCTTAGGTCCTGCGTTTTGTCCAGGTAGTAGCGAAGAGCCCGAACGGGGCAAAGGGATCTGTCTTCCTTTAAAGACTTATCCAGAGTGGGGGCTAAGGCCGGGATGACCACAGGGGCCACGCACTCTGGTCCCTCTTTTGCCAAGTGATTTTTCGCCAAGAAGCTTGGTGAAGGGTAGAGGGAAACTTTGGACCAATCAGCTTGGTGTCTGATATTTTTGTTTAACCAAGCGTGAATCTCACTCCTGCGTTTTCCTGAAGCCAGGGCTAGGAGAAAAACAGTTTTGAAAGTAAGGTGCTTCAGAGAAGCCTTTCTGAGTGGTTCAAAAGGCGCTTTTGTAAGCTGGTGTAAAACCAGGGAGAGGTTCCAAGCAGGAACCCCCCGGCGCCCTTTGGGTCTATCTCTGTGAAAACTGTCTAACAGTCTAGTCAAATTGTCATCCTTGCCGACATTAACCGAGGTATTTCCCAGTTTGTCTGCAATGGCTGACCTGTAACCATCAATAGTGCTGGGCTGGAGATTCTTCTCCTGGAAAAGATGCAGGAGGAAATCTGCTATTTGTTTTATAGATGGGTTCCTGAAGTCCACCTGACTTGTTTCGCACCATCTAACAAAAAGGGCCCACTTCGCTTCGTAGACTGCTCTGGTTGAACGTCTTTGAGGCGCCTCAATTCTTGACGCCACTGGGCTAGAGAACCCTTGCTCCCTGATTGTCTGGGCTCTAGGAGCCAGGCATGGAGATTTAGGCTTGCCAGATCCCTGTGACGTGCCTTGTTGAAAGGTTGGGTCACTAGATCTGGATGGTGTGGAAGACAAAGCGGAACCATCGCCGACAGCTCCACTAGGTCCCAAAACCAAGGCATGTTGGGCCATCCCGGAGCAATCAGGATTGCTCTGTGATACCAGTGATCTGACAGCTTGCTGACCACCTTCCCCATCAGAGACACTGGAGGGAAAAGGTACATGTCCAGGCCTTCCCAGGACATTGTCAGAGCGTCCACTGACCAGGCCTTTGGGTCTGGAATTGGGGACACAAATTGGACTAGCTTGCAGTTGTACCTTGTTGCAAACATGTCCACTTGGGGATAATGCCAAGTTCGACAAAGGATGTCGAAGATCTCCTGATGGAGGGACCACTCTGTCTGAATGACCTGTCCCTGGCGAGACAACTTGTCTGCAATTACATTCAGACGGCCCGGAATGTGTCTGGCCTTCAGTACTATTTGTCTGAGATTGCACCAACATAGGAGCCGCCAAAGAAGGGCACAGAGTGAACCTGACCTCATACCTCCCTCCTTGTTGATGTATGCCACAACTGTAGTGTTGTCTGTGGCAATCAGGACGACCTTTCCTTGCACTAATTGTTGGAATCTTTTTAGTGCTAACAACACGGCTTTTAGTTCTAAGAAGTTTATGTGCAACTTGCTTTCGGGCACTGACCAAGTACCGCTTGCTGTGAAGTCGCCTAAGTGAGCACCCCAGCCTTCTTTTGAGGCGTCTGTAAAGATTTGCACTGCGTGTCGTAGGGGGTGTAAGGGTTGACCCTTTAGGACATTTTTCTCCTGGGTCCACCACTGCAGGTGCTGATGGAGAGACCTCGGAATTGGGATGTCCTTTTCCAGAGATTCCGGGACTCTCCAGTGTTTCTTGAGGTGCCACTGAATAGGTCTCATGTGCAGTCTGCCTAGGGGCACCTGTTTCTCTGTCGCAGTGAGTAGACCTATAAGAGACATGAAGGTTCTCACTCGGCAAGATCTGTTCTGTAATAGCCCTGTTACTTTTTGTTGAAGGGCTTCCCAACGGTTTTGAGTAGGTCTGACCAATCCGTTGAGTAGGTCGTACTGGTAGCCTACAAAATCGAAGACTTGTTGGGGTTCCAGTTCTGATTTTTGCATGTTTACCATCCAGCCCAACTCCTGGCAAAGGGCTAGGAGGGACTGGGTTCCCTGGTGGCAAGAATCTTCGGTAGGGGCTCGAATCAACCAGTCGTCTAGGTACTGGTGGATTCTTATACCCTGTGACTGAGCCATTAACTTGACCTCTTTGACCACAGCAGTGAACTCCATGGGAGCTGTTGACAGGCCAAAGGGAAGAGCCCGAAACTGGTACGACTGGTTCTGGAAGTGGAACCTGAGGAATTTTCGGGATGTGAAGTGAATTGGAATGTGGAAGTAGGCGTCGCTGAAGTCTAGCGATGACACCCACTCCCCTTGTTGTAGAGAGGTCCGGATTGTCTCTGGAGTCTCCATTTTGAATGTTTTTACGCATAAAAACTGATTTAGAGTACTGAGATCCAAGATTGGCCGCCACTTTTGGTTCGGCTTTGGGACAATGAACAATCTGTTGAAAAAGGCTAGTGAGGTTCGAACCCTGACCCTCTCTACTGCCTTTTTCTTGATCAGAGCTTGTACAGCTTCTTGTAAGTGGGAGTCTCTGGTGGGGTTTGCATAGCCGCTTACTATCAGGGGTTCCCTTATTAAGGGAGGTCTGACTTTGAAGGGAAGCACATAGCCCTCTTTCAATATGGATACTACTTTTGGGTTTGCACCCTTGAGAGCCCATATTTTCCAAAAATTTTGTAGGCGTCCCCCCACTGATTGAACATTTGCAACACTGAGGACATTTGACACACTTGGGGCAAAAGCACAGTGATTTACAAAAGAAGCATTTTTCACATACTTTATTGTATTTTGTGAGTTTAAGATTGGACTTATGCCTTTCTTTTGCGGCTGCCTGATGTTTTTTACAGAAAGTACATGATGAGCAACATTGTGACAATTTACAGAGTCTTTCACAAGCACAGGAAGATCTGTCTTTGTTACATTTACAACACCAAACTCCGGACAGGATGTTACTTCCGGAGAAACTTTGCAGTGATTGTCATTTATACGCCTTAGCTTCCTTGGCAGGGCGCGAACCGCGACCGGGTTGACCTCCCCTGCCTCTGCCACGGGCTCTCCTGCGATTGCCAAAGGCCTTCCATGCAGGCATCTCTTTGCTGGGAGCCCCTGAGTTTCCGGAATCTTCCTGTTTCCATGTTGAATATGGCTGGTAGCGGTGTTGTTTCTTTTGAGCACCGGCGAACCCACCACGGCCCGGACCGGGCTGGTTGGTACGCTTGTGTGACTCAAATGCTGCTATTTCATCTTCCGCCCTCCGGATAATGTCGTCCGGAAACAAAGCCTTGGTTTGTAGAGGACAATTTCTGAGTGCGGAAAAGGTATCTGGCTTGACGCCAGCTTTCAGGTGTTCAAGATAAGAATCCCTCCTGACCAGAGTTAAATTAGCCATTTGTATAAAAGTAAAATCGGAGAGGTGTTGGAGGGATTTGCCGACTGCGAAACTCACATTTTGATTGAATGCAGACAGGAAATGTAACTCATCAAGTGCACCCTGAGCTTTCGCGGAAGATTTTCCTTTTCCCAACTCTGCCTGAAGAATTTGTAATTGTTCTTGTACAGAATCTTGTATCTTTGTAATGCACCTATTGAAACCAGCTGACTGGTTACAAACATAACTGGTCTCTTTTGCTGCTTTTTCCCATTTCCGGAGCGTATCCTGAGCAATAGGGCGGGAGGTGGGTTGAGATGAAGCAAGAAAAGGTTTACCAATTCGGGCAAAGGCACTATTCAATTTTGCGGCGTCATTGGGCCAAGTTGTTACATATTTGCCCGGCCTAGTGATGTCTTTATTCTCAGCGGGATGGATCCCGTACCACCTTGCCTGAGACTTGGGAGGGCGGAGATACTGATCAACATGAAGTCCACCCGGCTCCGCAGACTTGGAAGGGTACCCTTCTATGAGGACGAGGTTTAGATTTTCAAGTTTTTTACAAAGCCAGTCCTCTGGTGGTAAGTCAATAGAAACCTTGCCTACAGGTTGTGCCCGGTGGCCAATCCAGGGATTGTCTGACCTGGAACTTGGTGTATATTCGAGATCTGGGATATGTGACCAGCCCATGAAGGCACGTACTCCCCTAACAGTTTCTCTGTAGTTTTGGTCTTCGCTCAATGTTTTATCCAAGTCCGGAGATTCTTGATCAGGTTGGTCAGTGACGTCTTCTTGGTCAGATACCTCACCTTCCTCAAAGTGTTCCGGAGCTGACCTGAACAAGTTGGATTGCGGGGGAGGTTGAGGAAAAGCAGAGGCCACCGGGCCGGAAGAGCTCTGTTGAGAGAATACCGGTTCCGGGTCCTGTTCAGTATAAAGGCCTTCTAGAGGAGACATCATAGCTATTGAGCTGGTAGTTACAGTGGCACTAGGTTTAATCCTATCCGGGCCAGAAGCCGGACCGGCTTGGCCGGAAGGGACAGATGATAAGAGAAAAGGTGCCTGAGAGAGAGCTCCAGCGGGAGCTTGATGTGATACCGGTGCTTTGACTGGTGAGAATGAAGGTTGAGGTGAAGGACGCTGCCCCAATGTAATGAGTGCTTCCAGACGGGCCATACGTACTGACCACTTTTCGTCCAACTCTTTCAACTCTTGGCGGAACATAGGTGGAGGTAAAGAGAGATCTTGCTCAGCAACATGGGGTGGAGAAGTTGAAGCAACTTCCTGAGATTCCACCTGCGACACTATAGTTACAGTGGACGGATCCACAAGAGCTTCTTTGCTTTTAGATTTCTCCTTCCGCAGCTTGTACGTAGGGGTTGAAAGTTGGAGCAATTGCTCAGGGGTTAAATTGTCACACAATTCACACTGCAACTTTAAAACGCACGGGTCTTGGCCCAAACCTTTGTCTCTGCATCTGGCACAGCGAGAATGAGGGTCAAAATTAGCCATGATGTGCCCGCAGGCTCCTTTTCTTTGTCCTGGAGATGCCATGGTAGTTTATCCAACTAACTGACAAATCGTAGCACTTAACACAATATACAACTTAAGAAATCCTCAAAATAAAAACAGTTTCCAAAATTCAAACTTTGAAGATCGCGCCAAACGAAAAAGATGCTATGACGTCACGTCCCTCTGGCGAGTGAGGCAGGAACTAGGCCACCTGGCGAGTGGAGTGGAGTGTACCGGTCCTGCCGGGGGTGAAACCCAGGACGTCTTTTTCTTTTGTTTGGCGGGACCGGCTGGCGCCGGCATATAGCTATCGTCTGGTAGGTAAGATGTATTAACGCAATGAAATAGCTATTGCTCAGCTATGCCATGAGCTATAAGTCTGTAATTTCACGACGTTATAGCTGACCCAAAAGTAGGTGAACAACATATTTTAACAAAATACTCCAAATGCAATATTTTTCAAGTTACAAGTCATTTACTCAACAGTCAGTACCTGAAAATAGCTATTGCTCAGTTGTGCCATGAGCTACAGGTCTGTAATTTCACTATGTTATAGCTGACCCAAAAGTAGCTGAATAACATATTTACACAAATTTCTGTAAATGCCATAGTTTTCCAATTACAACTGATTTACTCAACAGTGTGAACTTCAAAGCAGCTATTACTCAGCTATGCAATGAGCCACAGGTCTGGAACTTCACTATGTTATAGCTGACTCCGAAATAGGTGAATAACATATTGAAACAAAATACTCTAAATGTAATACTTTTGAAGTTATAAGCAATTTACTCAACAGTGATAACCTAAAAGTAGCTATTACTCAGCTATGCCATGAGCTACAGGTCTGACATTTTACTATGTTATAGCTGACCCAAAAATAGCTGAATAACATATTGAAACAAAATACTCTAAATGCAATAGTTTTCAAGTTACAAGTGATTTTACTCACGATGGAAGTTACTGAAAAGCCCAAAAGTAGCTATTACTCACTTAGCTATTGAGACAGACACCCAAGTTACTCACCATGTTATAGCTATGAAAAAAGTATCTGAATAACATATTTTAACAAAATGCTCTAAATGCAACACTTTTCAAGTTACAAGTGATTTAGTGCATGATTTCATGAATTTTAATGCATTTTAGACATTTTTGTCTACCAGAGGCCTAATTTAGACATAAAGCCTACCAAAAAGATAGGGTGGCGAGTCCTCTAGCATACCAAGCCACCTGCCAAATGTGAAAGAAATCTGGAAAGAAATGTGGACTGTAGGTCGCTAACAAGCAATATTCCACATTTTAGACATTTTTGTCTACCACAGGCCTAATTTAGACATAAAGCCTACCAAAAAGATAGGGTGGCGAGTCCTCTACCATATCAAGCCACCTGCCAAATATGAAAGAAATCCGGAAAGAAATGTGGACTGTAGGTCGCTAACAAGAAATCTCTGCGGACGCGGACGAGGGCGCGGACGACGACGATGATGAATCCATAGTATCCCCGCTTCGCGTCGGGGATACAATTACAGTATTTCTGTTAACATACAGCACTTGGAGCTTATAACAATAATAATAACTGTTAACATATGTAACTGGATTTTATTCATATGAATAAATCACACAGAAAACACATATCTGGTTTGTCATCTGTAAAACTACTTTTAATACAGAGGCTATGATGTACCTTTTTACACCTGTGGTACTACACCTAGCCACATACCTTTTAATCCCCTGATGCACTCTCATGTGATGCTCTTTACAAGAGTAGATGGTGTAAAACTCAGCCCCGCACGTACTGCACATGTACTGCCTCTTTCCTTCATGACGGGTTGCATGCTGCTCCAGATGCTACACAAGTAGACATGTATTCCAATCACCATCCAAAAGTATATTATTTTTAAGATGCAATATACTATTGTACCAGCAATACATTACACATCAACAAGATGCTACACAGGTACACAAACATTCGAATCACTATCCAACATTATATTATATTTCACAATCAATATATCATTATACCAGCAGCAATGTACACATCAACGAGATCCTGCTCAAGTACATGTGTATTCAAATCACCATCCTGCAATATATTAGATTTCACAAGCAGTATACAATCGTTCCAACAACAATACACACATCCACAAGATGCTGCACAAGGACTAATTTGAAAAATTTTGTTGTAATTTTAATTTTTATTAGATAAATACTTACCATTTCCTGACCATAGCTATTTGTTGGTGCCATCCAACTCACTGGCCAACGTAGAGAAACGTTTTATACTACCTTAAGAAGCCAGTGAGTGAGTGTGGAAGTAGGAAGCCCCCCAATGGTCATGTGACCACGCCAATGGGCGCCATTCATTGTTTTTGTTGCAAAGCTCACCCCTAGTAACCTAGTACTGAATCCGCGGGGAGGCTGGGGGGACTATCCTGGTCAGGAAATGGTAAGTATTTATCTAATAAAAATTAAAATTACAACAAAATTTTTCAATTTTATTGCGAAAAATACACTTACCATTTCCTGACCATAGCTGAATACAGCCTTCATGGATGGCGGGTAGTACTAGAATATAAAGACCCTAGTTACAAACCAAATGAACAGTAATAAAGCACACCACAAGCATACAAGCATTCATACCCAGACTCACCTCAAACACGAGGAAGCCGACTTGTTGAGTATTATTGTGGAAGCCATAATCCATCTATTGATACTGTTCATACCACCACCACTAACATCAAGAAAACAGCAACTAACGGGAAACTGGAATATTTACAGCTGTACACCCATCTCAGAACTCATCTGAAAAACAAGAAGCCAAATATAAGAACCCAATACAAACACTGGCTTCAAAATACAATAACATAGTCCAAATATAATGACATTATAATAACATAATACTAATAATGGCATTACCTATTAACAATTTACAACATGTTGAGCCGCAACTACAGGCCCAATCTTCATAACATCACCATTATGCCAGCACAAATCTTTCAGATAAAAATTTGTGAATGTTGAATGGCTTCTCCAAAAGCAAGAAGCCATTATCTCATCTAGAGCAACTCCTCCCTTAAAAGCCAAAGAGGCAGCCAAAGCTCTAACCTCATGTGCCTTGACCTGGGAAACATTTTGAACCTCCTGATCAGACTTTTGGTAGGCCAAAATGATAGACTGTTTGATCCAAGAAGATATAGTAGCCTTAGAGATATCTTTTGAGTAGCCCTCCTTAATAGCTACAAAAAGAAGTTTCTTGCCTTTCCTAAGATCTTTTGTTTTGTCAAGATAATATCTCAAAGATCTCACAGGACAAAGAGACTTATCTTGTACCAAAGATGGATCTAATGTGGGTTTCAAAGCAGGAATGACCACAGGTTGAATAGCTAAGGGTCCCTCCGAAGCCAACTGATTTTTAGCTATGAAAGCAGTTGAAGGCGAAAAAGTCACCTCAGACCAGTCCCTTTTCCTACTGAAGGAGTCAAAAGTCCAAGCATGAATCTCACTACGCCTTTTACCAGATGCTAGAGCCAACAGAAAAACTGTCTTAAAAGTCAAAATCTTAAGATCAGCTTTACCTAAAGGTTCAAAAGGAGCCCGAGTGAGGGCAAGTAGGACCAAGGACAAGTCCCAGTTAGGAATAGACCTATTTGCTGAAGGTCTGTCCCTATGAAAACTAGCAATCAAACGATTCAAATCCAAACTTTGAGAAACCATTTGACCTGCAGAGCCTAACCCATCTGCTACTGAGGTTCTATAACCAGCAATAGTTCTAGGTTTCAAGTTCCTATCAGTGAAAAGATGATTCAGAAAATCAGCTATCTGAGGAATAGTTGGTTTTGTGACATCCACCTGATTCTCCTGGGCCCACTTTTGAAATATGGCCCACCTTGAATCATATACTCGCCTTGAGGATTGTCTCTGAGGTGCCTTAATTCTATCTGCCACCTCAACAGAGAATCCTCCTTGACCTTCTTGTAAGAGTCCAGATACCAAGCATGGAGGTTCAGATACTCCAGATTCTTGTGGAATCTGAGACTGAAGGGTTGCTTCAGGAGATTGTGCATTTGAGGAAGCCTCAGTGGAATCTTGACTGACAATTCCACCAGATCCCAAAACCAAGGCATCCCCGGCCACCCTGGTGCTATCACAATGACCCTGCACCTGTAGGTGATCATTTTCTGAACTAACTGAGGAAGGATGGCTACTGGACAAAAAGCATAGGCGTCCAGAGCCTCCCAAGAGATGTTCAATGCATCTATCTGCCAGGCCTTGTCGTCTGGGACAGGAGATACGTAGGTTGGAAGCTTGGCATTCAAGCTGGTGGCAAACAGATCCACCATTGGCTTGTGCCAAACTTGGCAAATTTCTTGAAAGACCTGAGGATGCAAAGACCACTCTGTCTGAATGGCCTTGTCCCTCCTGGACAGGGAATCTGCTATCACATTGAGATTCCCTGGAATATGTCTGGCCCTGATCTGGATCTCCCTGGCATTGGACCAAGCTAGAATTCTCCACATCAAAGCACACATTTCGAAGGAGTGAGTGCCTCCTTCCTTGTTGATATAGGAGACCACAGTTGAGTTGTCTGAAGAAACCAACACTATTTTTTGCCTTAATTGTCCTTGAAAATGTTTCAGAGCTAGAAAAACAGCTTTCAGTTCCAAAATATTGATATGGAAGTCTTTTTCTGATGGCTGCCAGAACCCACTTACAGTACAATTGTTCAAGTGAGCCCCCCAACCCTTCTCTGATGCATCTGTGAACATCAGAATGTTGTGTTCTTTCTGATGCAGATTCGAACCCTTGAGTAAGTTTTGAGGATCCATCCACCAAGCCAGATGGTCCTTTATCAACTGAGAAATTGGGACCACCTTGTCCAATGACTGGGGAAACTGCCAGTTGGTCTTCAAAAACCACTGAAACGGTCTCATATGGATCCGACCCAAAGGAACTGTTTTCTCCATGGAAGCCATGACCCCAATTAGTGACATGAGCTTCCTTGGAGTAGTGTTGTGACCTTGCAAAATGGAAACTGCCAAAATTTTGAGCTTGTCCAATTTCTTTTGATTTGGGTAGACCAAACCTTCTCGAAGGTTGAACCGATAACCCAGAAACTCGAGATCCTGAGTTGGATTGAGTTCTGATTTTTTCAAATTGACAATCCAACCCAACTTTCCGACTAGACTGATCAATTTTTGAACATCCCGAGCACAAGAATCCGGATCTTTGGCCCTCACCAGCCAATCGTCCAAATACTGATGGATTCGAACCCCTTGTGAAAGAGCTATGAACTTGACCTCCTTCACCACTCGAGTGAACTCCAATGGAGCTGTCGCAATCCCGAAGGGTAGGGCTCTGAACTGGTACGCCTGACCCTGTACATGAAAGCGCAGATACTTTTGAAACTTTTGGTGTATGGGTACATGAAAATAAGCATCGGTGAGATCTATGGAAGCCACCCACTCGCCTGCTTGAAGAGAAGCCCGAATGACTTCTGCAGTTTCCATTTTGAAAGTGGGAACATGTAAGAATGTATTTACCACAATGAGATCTATTACTGGTCGCCATTTGTTTTCTGGTTTTGGAACCAGAAACAAACGACTGTAGAATCCGAGAGAGTTCTTGTTTTGAACCGGAACCACTGCCCTTTTTTGAACCATTTGTTGAACCGCCTCCAGCAAAGCTTTTTGCTTCACTGGAGCCGAATAACTGCTTTTGATGGTCGGAAACCAGGTCAGAGGTGGTTTTTCTTTGAATGGAAGACAATAGCCCTGTTTCAGAACAAGAACTACCCTCGGATGCACCTTGAAACTTTCCCACACTTTCCAATAACTTTGTAAACGGGAACCAGGAAACTTTGTGCTTACCTCCATGCAGTCACTTCCTCCTGCCCCTACCCCCTCGGGCAGAGCCTCTGTTAGAATTGTAGGAACCAGACTGTCTTTTGTTCTGATCACCTTGCTTGTTTTGCTGACGAAAATTCTGAAACGCAGCATTCTGGTACCTGTTTTGTGACTGATCTTTCTTGGAATCTGCGAAATTTCGGGAACCATAAGATTCACTTCTGTGTTTCTTGAAAGCCGGCTCCCGGTTGATTTGACTCCATTGGATGAAGTTCTGTTCAACCTCAGACAACACTTTAGAATTAAATAATTCTTTCTTGGTCAAAGAAGCATTTCTGAGTCTAGCAATATCCTTATCTGTCACATCTCTATGACACAGTTTGAGAAAATTGTCCCTTCTATTCAGCAACATATTAGAAGCCAAAGACATTGAAGTATCTAAAACATCATCCAGGGCCTTACCCAAGCACCCCATAGTGGTAGACTGGAGATGAAGACAATTTTGCAAAAAATTCATACTTTGTTGAATGTCTTCTTGATCCACTGACTCCTTCATCTTAGACACCTCTGAAAACATTTCATTTGTAGACTTTTCAATTGCAGACTTAAACCAAAACACATGATTCAAAATCTGAATAGTCTCCCTAGAAACTGATTCCCAAGCCAAGTACTGTTTCATTGGAGTGACAACTGAGGTAGGAGCTTGATAGGGAGAAGCTGCAATATTCTTGAAAGCATCCTGAATCCTAGGAGCAGCTAGAGAAAAAGATTGAGGAGATACTTGATAAAAGCGCATTTGAGGCTTTGGAAAAGACAAAAACTGTCCTTTAGACAAAGGAGGGTGATGGGGATCATTGTCATCCACATTACTACTTCCTAATGCTGAAAACTCTTTAAATTTCCAAAGTTCTACCAAAGGTTGAGCCGGAGGCAAAGCCATTGACTGTTGTGCAGACTTTTTAACCTGATCCCTTCCAGAAAACACTGAGGGAGGTACAAAACATTCCACATCCTTGACTTCCAGATCCAACCACTTTTTAATGGTTTCTAAAGTCTCAGAATAAGCTGGAGAATCATCCTCCAAAGAGGTAATTTCACCTTGTTCCACATCCGGATCCGGTTCCTCAGAAGACTGAGACAAAGTCCTCTTCCTAGAAGAAACCAAACCGGTTTCCTGATGAGTGTGAGAAGCCGAAGCTTGCTGTTCAAACTCTGTCCTAGTCAGAGTGGCTGACCTTCTCTCCAGTCGACCGGGAAGCACAGACGAACTGGCAGAAGCCGCAGCTTTAGAAATCTCCACCGGTTGCTTAGCAACCTGTAAACTGTCCCTGCCAGAGTTACGACTGCTGACAGTTTCAGTCCCTTTCTGCTCTAAATTCTGCAATCTTTGAGAAAAAGAAGCAAATTCAGTAAAAAACCTGTCCAACTTGTCTTCTAAAGACTTATTCTTTTGAGAAGAAATAGCTTGAGAAGACACAGAAGCCGCAGATTCGTCCTCATCCAACAAAGAATCATCAATGTTCACCTCTTTATTGTTATCCACAAAAACAGAAGAATTCTGATCCTTCTTGCTTTTATATCTGTTCCTATTCTTAATTTTCTTCTTCTGTTCTTCAGAAAACGAGGAACAAACAAGGCAATCTGAAGAATCAGCACAGGGGTCGTCACCCTTATAGTCATCTCTGCATTTAGGACAATAATGGTGGTCGTCCCAATCTGCCATAAAATGGCCACAAAAAGAACTTTTCCTTTGTCCTTTCTTAACTTTATCCTGAGTAGACATTGTTAAAACAGATGCCTTACCTCAGAACAAACACAATCCACAATAAATCCACAAAACTTCCACAAAAAACGAATATTTCCAAAACACATCCACACTCAAGGATGGCCAACAAAAACAATGAATGGCGCCTATTGGCGTGGTCACATGACCATTGGGGGGCTTCCTACTTCCACACTCACTCACTGGCTTCTTAAGGTAGTATAAAACGTTTCTCAACGTTGGCCAGTGAGTTGGATGGCACCAACAAATAGCTATGGTCAGGAAATGGTAAGTGTATTTTTCGCAATAAAAGTGTATGTTCAAACAATGGCCTTACCAACTAGGAGCAATCATACAAGCTGTAAGATAAACTTCAGTGAAATTTGGCAAAGTACATCCAATTCATCAAGCCCTGAAACTGTAGCTAAAACCACCATTTCTGTGTCATTACATGGATGTAATAATTATTTCTGTTTTACAGTTTATTTGTTTTGGATACTTGATAGTTTTTTTTTCTGAAACGTACACCAGTGATGCCCACCACACCAGTGACACCATCTTTACTGCATACACATTAATCTCAATTTAAAGGTTAAAGGGGGCTCTTACATCCACCCAAAATCCAATGGTAATCATCCAGAATTTCTCACACAATAAACTTGATTCAAACCTTGATAACCTTGCTTACAAATGCCTGGCAGTTTACAGTGCAGAATCTTGACCAACTACTATGTACTGTGTCCTATCCTCTTAAACTACCTGTCCTGATATAACCTATACAATGTGTTGAATTAACATTAAACCTAAATAAATCAAATCAATCAACCCAATAACCAAACTTGTTGAAATGGATTACGCTGACTCAGTCAGTGCCGACATATCCCCAAACAGGCCATCTCTCGTGCCACAGGCATTGATTATTTTTTGTGGGGCCCAGTTTCTCTGTACCACAATTATAATGAATCATTTTTCATTATTTTATTCTCTACCTGCAATGATAAAACTGATCCATTTTCAAGTTTATTTAAATGGTTGTATAAACACTCTAAACTAGTTACCCAAAAACCATTCTATTTCATTTGTAAGATCTGTTTGTATACCTTTAATATATTAGTCGAGAGATTTATTACCATAAAATGCAGAGAATATATCTCAGCAGATTGATTAATATCTCAGTAGATAAAAATGATCACTGTGAAAGTACCTAAAATTTAGTGAATGCGTGAACAGAAACATATGTACTCAGGTGAGATTTTAGCTGGTTAAGCCGCATTAAAATGACAAATGTTCATAAAACATGTCCCTGTGGGCATATTTACAGACCTTAAGGAGACCTTAAATTTAAAGCTACAGACCTAAAGATTATATATAGATGTTATAAAATAGTACAGTAAGAGACTTGTCAAACCTACCATTTCCAAGGCAAAGGCAAATGTTTTTCTATGGGACTTGCACACAGTTTTAATCTGAACTTAATAGCGAAATATTGTGTATATGTGAGAATATATTGTCTTCTCTGATTAAATTTAAGTTGAATGAGCCAGTCAATTTATGACCCTGGGGGCTTTAAGTGGCAAAAGTTCATTTCTTACCTTAAGGTGACTATAAGTTCTTTATTATTGTGAGTTTAAGGCCACCTTAACATAGGGGTTTTCTCCTGACCCAGATACAGATGTGTGCCAAGTTTGAATGAAATCTGGAGAAGTGTTTTGAGTTATTGTGCACCCAAGTTAAAATGTAAGGTAGTGGGTGACAGGTGAATTTAGTATATCCCCAACATGTGTCAGGGAATATAATTATTACTGGAATCACTCCACTTAATGAAATCAATCTAAAGTGACATGAAAATACCTTATCCCTGCAACAAGAGATTCTGAGAAACATTTGCTTAAAACTATAGCCACTTTTTTATTCGGCCATTGTTCTGAAATGAAAGGAAAAATAGAAAGCACCAGCGTTTTACCTGTTTCCTGAGGAAGGCCTTACCACATGTTTTACACACCCACTCCTTGGGGTTTGTGTGGCTGAAAGTGTGCTGGTTTAACAGTGCTCTGGTCTTTGCAGTGTACGGACAGTACCGGCATTGATACCTGAAATACAATACACACAAGTAGCAACTACTTATTAGTGCAGAATTTTTAAGCGTGAGCTCTAGCGAGGCTCGTGCTTCTGGGAATAATTTTTTTCCTCTTTTTTTTTGTCTAAGGACTTTCATGGATTGTGGCGTAGTGCGATGAGTATCTGTCTCTCCACTGTAGTCAATGGGTTATGTTAATACTGGGATGGGTGACCGCTTTAGTGCACTAATGCTGTCTCTGATGGCTTTGCGGCTTGCGCTAGTAGACAGAAACCTCTTTCAGCCTTGTTTTTAATAAGCAGTACCACAACAAATACATGAGCCATAACCTATGAAAAATGTCTTCGCAGGATGAACAAAATCCATTTTTTCCTCATACAAAGTCAAACTATCAGATATTTTATTAAATTTATAAGGTTTTTATTGTCTTTGTCTCCCAAAGAATTATTACTTGCATATGCAATTTTGGTATGACATTGTACACACCATATCTGGACACCACAAACGATATGAGAGCAAATTTCCCAAGTAGCTTGAAAAACAAGTAATTTGCTCAATGGTGGACCTACATCTCTGAAAAGAAGCCATGACACTATACATCACAAATAGGTATACCAACTAATTTACAAAACTAATCTAAATTCAATGCTTTTGTAGTGACAAGTGATTTATTCAAAGCTGAACTATATGAACTTGTTGCTCAGGTATGGAGTTGTAGCTCTGAAAATATGCCATCGCACATATCATCAAGAAGTAGGTGTACAACTTATTTGATGAAACAATGTTGAAGTTAAAGTAATTATCTGGTTGGCCGAAAATAGCCAGCCTCAGCAGGCAGGAACCACAATCCAAAAAGCCAACTAAATGAGCAACAACATTTAGATTTGGGAAAATCTGAGGAACAAGTTCAAATGTAAGAAGTATACAGAACCTAAGAGATGTCTGGTGTAAGAAACTTTGTAAAGGTGCAGACAAGGAAAAATGGATTTTATTTGTTCATTATATCATGTGAGGATTAATTTTGGAGAAGGGGAGTATCTGTCACTTTAGATGGAAGCCTATTATGAAACAACTGTTTATCTGGCATTAATACATACATAAAAATACAACTGTAGTAACATATGTTTAATAGTTGTCCCTTTTTTATTAAAAAGTTTTACACCAAAAAGTCTTAAAAGTATTGCCATGGCAACAAAGGTTGCAGATACCTAAAACCTTATCATCTCTAGATGTACTAAGGTAAAACATTTCTAAAAACTTGAAAAATTGAAAATTTAGGCATAGGTTAAGGCAGTAGAACACCCATTTCTTCTAAAAACTTGAAAAATTGAAAATTTAGGCATAGGTATACGCAGTGGAACACCCACAAAGTTTCAAACCAAAAATCTTACAAGCATTGTCAGGGAAATATTTTCAACACCATGAGATACAGAAGCACTGTACCAGTACAAAGTTCACGATACTTTCAGAGCACTGTCAGTTATATAAAGTTCCAAAAAATGTTTAAATGCAGAAAATAATGTTTAAAAGAAAGATAATGCATGAAAAGATGAAGTATTAAAACAAGTCAATTCAATAACAAGATGACAGCATTAATCACTAAACTAAAATTCAACATTCTTTATCTACATCTGCATGGCCGAATTATGGTTTAGATGTTTTGAATATTACCATGCATACAGAAGTGGTAATACATTTAATGAATGCTTATGTGTGGTGTTGGAGCAAAATCTGTGGCTCACCTGATGAAATTCTATCTCTTACAATGGGAAGTTATGAAAGTAAAATTCTTAATAAATTCTAATATGAATTAACAGTGCTTAATCTACATCAAAAAGACAGACCCAAATGTGCAACAAGATTTTAAAGGTCAAGGTCACTATGACAAGGTCAAAGGTCAAATTAAGGTCACACCATGATAATACACACCTATGGCCCCTGACCAATGTCCCTACCAAGTATCAACTTCCTACACCTTACGGTTTCCGAGATATAGCCCGGACAAGATTTTATAGGTCAAGGTCACTACAGCAAGGTCAAAGGTCAAATCAAGGTCAGATCATGACTTTGCACAACTACACCCCCTAACCAATGTCTCTACTACGTATCAACTTCCTACACCTTACGGTTTCTGAGATATAGCCTGGACAAGATTTTATAGGTCAAGGTCACTATGGCAAGGTCAAAGGTCAAATCCTGATCAGACCATGACGTTGCACAACTACACCCCCTAACCAATGTCCCTGCCAAATATCAACTTCCTACACCTTAAAGTTTCTGAGATATAGCCCGGACAAGATTTTATAGGTCAAGGTCACTACGGCAAGGTCAAATCAAGGTCACACCATGACGTTGCACAACTACACCCCCTAACCAATATCCCTACCAAGTATCAACTTCCTACACCTTAAAGTTTCCGAGATATAGCCCGGACAAAATTTTATAGGTCAAGGTCACTACGGCAAGGTCAAATCAAGGTCAGACCATGACGTTGCACAACTACACCCCCAAACCAATGTCCCTACCAAGTATCAACTTCCTACACCTTACGGTTTCTGAGATATATCCCGGACAAGATTTTCAAACTCAAGGTCACTACGGCAAGGTCAAAGGTCAAATCAAGGTCAGACCATGACCATGACGATACAGCCCGGACAAACTTTTTCCTGCTGCCCGCCCACCCGCCTGCCCGACAGGACGCCCGCCCATCCGGACACCATGGGTGAAAACAATACCCCGACAGCCCTTAAGGGCTGTGGGGTAAAAATTATTTAAACTTCAGATATCACAATAAGTAATTTAAGTTAACTTACCTTCTTAAAATACTGTGGACAGAATTCTTGTGCCAGTTTGCATCCCTTTGAGTTTTGAATGATTTACCACAAATTGGACACTGGTAATTTCTATCATCATTATGTCGCTAAAAATAGTTAAAAGTAAACAATAGAATGATCTCTTGGGGACAATATTTATACCAAAATTTGTCTGCAATACTGTCAACCATTGATCTTTCTGCACCCAATCAGTGTATTCAAATGAGATTAACATCATTTTAATTAAAGTTTTTAAAATTAACAAGTGTCATTACTTTAAACCGGAAGTACAGAAGAATCTCTGTTATCTTTCTATGATCAGATACTTGTGCTTATGAACATATTTTTACTCTACTCTCCTAAATTTGCACTTTCTAGTTAACAACAAAAATGCCTCTTCCATAAAACTAAGTTGCTGTAATTTTTAAAAATATATCTTTTTCCCTCAAGAATTCTGCAGACTAGAGGTTCTGGCAATACTTTACTTTTAGATAAACCAATAGGACTGAAAAAAACCCTTTGAAATAAATCATGTAATTGAGCATGAGCTGCTTATCCATAGATGGACTGTTACAGGTGTGGCAAATCAAATTACAAGTACATAGTTTACCTGCAGATGGGCAGACAGGTACCGGTCTGTCTGGAATGACTTTCCACACAGCTCACAAGTGAAAGGTTTGACACCAGAGTGCAATACAGCGTGTCTCTCCAGTGACTGTTTGGAGGAGTAGAGCTTCTCACAGATTCCGCACTTGAACACAGTTGCCTTACTACCACCCAGTCTCCTGCGTCCTCTCCCATGGACTGAGTACGAGGCTGCTGGCTGGACTGTCCCCTCCTCCCCTTCCTCCTCCTCTTCATCATCCTAATGACAGAGTAGGTTTTATGGATCAATTTCTTATAAATTTCTTGTTACCTCTTAGGCTCTGGTTCCTTAGTGAAAATTTGTCAGTAAAACACTTTTGAGATTACTATAAATTGTTACTTGAAGTGTAAATAGTACAGATACATATTTTATTTTTTTATGTACACTTAATAGTAAGCTCCACATGTTGTAAAAAAAAAAAAAGTTATCTAAATGGATATCTTCCAGCAACTTCAAGCTTAATCCCAACAAGACATCATTCTATTTGGTTCAAAGTGTCAGTGAGAGAGACTTGATATGTATAGTTCCCAGTCAGTACAGTCCTGCTCTTGTCATTAAAAATTTGAGTGTGTTGTTCGATTCTGATTTTTCATTCACAAGTCATGTTCAGTCTGTTGGTAGTATTTTATTCATCTTAGGGGCCTATTGAAGCTTAGATACTAATAGGCAGTAGCTCTCATGAAACCTCCATCCTGGCAGCTAATGCTTTTGGTAGTAACCATCTTGACTATTGCAATGCTCTCTTTAGAAGCCTTTCGCAATTTAATTTGCTCAAGTTGCACAGTATATAGAATAGTCCTGCAAAGGTAGTTGCTTACAGAATTATTTATGTGCATATGACACATATCCAAGAATTTTGAGTATCACTCTAATTTCAAAATAGCATCAGAGATGCCCTTACCCCACAGCCTGGGGAAATAGTTTTGAACACCATGAGATATATAAGTAGTGCAACAGTACACAGATTGGGATACTTTCAGAGCAGTGTCAGTGTCCAAATAATGTTTAAGCAGAGAAAATAACATCTAAGAGAAAGAAACATCATGTAAAGATTAAGTGTTAAAACAGGACAATTCAGTTAACTAAAAATTATGAAGCTTTAAGACTTCTCCCATTTTGATATTCATTTGTATGGTCGAATTATGGTTTGAATGCTTTGAATATTAGCCATACATACAGATGTAGCAATACATGCTTTTATGTGGAGTTGGGGCAAAACCTGTGACTCACTTGATGCAATACCATCTGTTACAATGGGAAGTTGCAAAAGTAAAACAGTAAATGAATTACATTATGACTTTAACAGTGCTTAACCTACATCAAAAGACACCCAAAGGTGCAACAACCAAGATTCAAGTAAAAAGATATAAGAGAGATATAAGAGAGATACAATAGTATTAGATATCCCTGTAGAGAGATAAAATAGCATCAGATATACAAGATCAAAGGTAAAATCCAGGTCACACAATGATGTTGCACACATATAACCCCCGACCAATGTCCCTACCAATACCAACTTCCTACACCTTATGGTTTCCGAAATATAGCCCAGACAAGGCATTATAGGTCAAGGTCACTACGGCAAGGTCAAAGGTCAAATCAAGGTCACACCATGACATTTTACATCTACACACCCTAGCCAATGTCCCTACCCAGTACCAACTGCCTACACCTTATGGTTTCCAAGATATACCCCGGACAAGATTTTATAGGTCAAGGTGACTACAGCAAGGCCAAAGGTCAAATCAAGGTTAGGCCATGACATTGCACACCTACACCGCCTAACTAATGTCCCTACCAACTATCAACTTCCGACACCTTATGGTTGCCGAGATATAGCCCGGACAAGATTTTATAGGTCAAGGTCACTACAGCAAGGTCAAATCAAGGTAATGTCATGACGTTGCAAACATACAACCCCTAACCAATGTCCCTACCAAGTACCAACTTCCTACACCATACAGTTTTAGAGATATAGCCTGGAAACGTTTTTATAGGTCAAGGTCACTATGGCAAGATCAACAGTCAAATCAAGGTCAGACCATGATGCTGCACACCTACACCCCCTAACGAATGTCCCCACC
This sequence comes from Sabellastarte sp. h YS-2021, assembly GCA_964017235.1. Lineage (NCBI taxonomy): Eukaryota > Metazoa > Annelida > Polychaeta > Sabellida > Sabellidae > Sabellastarte > Sabellastarte sp. h YS-2021. Next base: position 74,192,662 of record OZ024928.1, on the reverse strand, counting down.
AAGTATCAACTTCCTACACCTTACGGTTTCCGAGATACAGGCCGGACAAACTTCTTCCTGCTGCCCGCCCGCCCATCCGGACACCATAGGTGAAAACAATACCCCGACAGCCCTTACGGGGTGTGGGGTAAAAATGGATACCCTGGTGTACAACAGGAAAACTTCCCAAATGATATATTCAGAAAAAATATATCACGAATGAAGATAACAATATTATATGAGTGCGACGCACGAGTATTATATTGTTAATCTTCATGAGTGATATATTTTTTCTGTATATGTCAAATAAGGGATGTTTTACTTTTATTATCCACCATTTAGTATGATTTATGGGTTAAATAACATTAATATTTAATGAGAAGAAAGTGAAAAAACCGTCAAAATACACAGGCAACAGTGAATATAAAAACCTCAATCTTTAACTTGCAATGGCTCCTTTATTTATGTATGGATTTTTATGCAACACATGAGCAGAAGTGCTGGAAAATGACCTTTCTAATGATATATAATACATATTTGTAGGTAACATAGTTTTTGAGATATTATTGAAAAATCAAAATTGTTGACGCTGGTTGTCCATATTACCAGGGCGCTGTTGTAGACAAAAAAAAACCAACCAAAAACATCCTGGTCTGTATTTCCCCATATTTAGGACAAATATGTCATGTGGTGGATAATAAAAATACATTCACTCGGGTTATTCTAAATATCTTGCCCCATACTTATCTTTGTATATCTCTTCCCATAATTCCAGGCGTCCTAAGACCAACAGATTGTTTCTAGTGGTTCCAACTTTTTTTTTTGCTGCCATTCACCAATCAAAGAAACATTTCAACCATCAAATCAATCCAACCAAATGGAGCAAGTTACCTGATGACATCCAATCTGCTACCTCTCTTACATCCTCTATATCAATATTTAAAAGTCTTAACAGTTTTCCAAAGCTTATCCACCTTCATGTCTTTTTTCCTGGTGTTTCCGTGGTTGCTGATGCCTGTATACCCCCAATATAGGATTTTAGGCTCTGACATATGGATATGTTGCACCTTAGAATCTACAGTTCCCAGAGATTAAGCAATATAAAACTTCAATTAGAATTACAATCCATTGGATTAAAGATTTACCATCATTTTCAGTAAATTTGAAGCTACATATGGTAGCTTTGGAATTGGATTGGTTGGAAGAACAGTTTTGTCAAAACACTGTACAGGGACACTTTTGTTACTAATTTAAAGTTATAATGTTACTTGTATAACTGTGAATTACTAATCTTGCAGAGTATTCTTTGCCTCTTTGTCTGTAACATTGTAAATATTGTTTTTGTTCATGTTGTCAACAAAAATACCCCGTAATATCTTTGTGTCTACCAGTGCTCTGAAATTCTTTGAAATAGCATTTAAATGTATCCAACTAATTTGGTTAATTTGATTGTAATTGGAATTTTTATCAATAAAAATATTTACATAATCCCAACAGATGCTTACATGACCTACCGTTCGGTCAAGGACACAGAAAATGTGTCTCGCCATTTTTTTTACTGAAAGTACACACGTAAACCCCAGCGGCACCTGCTGGAGGTTATATATCCTCTGTAAGTTGTCATTCTAATTTTGACCCTAACCCTCAGAAGATGGTAGAGGGGAGGAGGGTGGGACTCTCCCTGTTGGGATTATGTAAGTATTTTTATTAATAAAAATTCCAATTACAATAAAATTAACCAATTTTTTTGCTTAAAAACGTACTTACATAATCCCAACAGATGCTTGAATGCAGCCCTGAGGTCCATGGTGGGTAGACTTCTGAGGACTGTCAAGTGCTATAGGAGAGTTCTTGAGTTAATACAGATACAAAAAATGCATAGAAACAATATGTTATACTACAAACAACTGTAATATATTACATATAGTTAAATTATTATTATTATTATTAAATTATTACAAGTACTGATAAAGTGATAAAGTAGTTGTAATAAAGTAACTGAAAGGTACTCACCCACTTATGAAAGCAGCATGCTGTACCATACATAAACATGATATATATCAATCCCATCACCCTGTCTGTACAGTTGTGCAGGGGTCAAGGTCAGTTGCGCCCAGTTGAATATAACTCCAACAGTCAGAGTGCAGCTGTCCCTCAAGCCATCCGTACGAACTTTGCAGTTATATCCAAATCATGTCCAAAATCATAGTCTTAATCCAGTCCAGACCAACTCCACACATCCTAAAAACTAGAGATTGCGTCTTGACGCAGTGTATCCCCGGACGGTACACAGTTAAGGCGTGAATATGTCGGTCTTGAGCCTGTTTCCTGGAGCACCAGGTCAGGATTCTCCATAGTACCAGATTACTCCCAAAAGCTAATCACTAGTTCTTTCACTTATATCTGTCTTTAAAAATTACATTTCATGGATCCAGAAGATCCATATAGTGATCCAGATCACTTCCAAAATTCAATCATTTCATCCTTTTACCTTTTCAGACATATTCTAAAAATTTCATCAAAATCCATCCATAAGTTTTTTAGTTATCTTGTACACAAACACATCTGGCAGCCTGGATCCACATGATCCAGACAGTGATCCAGATTACTCCCAAAAACTAATCACTTGTTCTTTGTCCCATTTAAGACATTTCCTGAAAATTTCATAAAAATCCATCCATGACTTTTTGAGCTATTTGTCTTTAAAAATTACATTTCTTGGATCCAGATAGTGGTCCAGATCACTCGCAAAATTGAATCATTTCTTCCTTTTACCACTTCTTCCTTTTACCATTTGTAACATATCCTAAAAATATCAAAGTCCATCCCAAGATTATGTGGCAGCCTGGATCCAGATGATCCAGACAGTGATCCAGATCACGCCAAAAATTTAATCACTTGTTCCTTGTACCATTTAGGCCATTTGCTGAAACAATCCATCCATAACTTTTTGTGGTATCTGTCTTTAAAAATTACATTTCATGGATCCAGAAGATCCATATAGTGATCCGGATCACTTCCAAAATTCAATCATTTCATCCTTTTACCTTTTCGGACATATCCTGAAAATTTCATCAAAATCCGTCCATAAGTTTTGATTTATCTTGTACATAAACACATCTGGCAGCCTGGATCCAGATGATCCAGATCACTCCCAAAATCTAATCACTTGTTCCTTGTCCCATTAAGGACATTTCCTGAAAATTTCATCAAAATGCACCCATAAGTTTTTGAGTTATCTGTCTTTAAAAATTAAATTTCATGGATCCAGAAGATCCAGACAGTGATCCGGATCACTCCCAAAATTTAATCATATCTTCCTTTTACCATTTTGGACATATCCTGAAAATTTTATCAAAATCCATCTGTCAGTTTTTTAGTTATCTTGTTCACAAACAAACAAACGAATAGAGGGCCAAAAATGACCCTCGGTCAGGTACTTTGGCGGTCAGTGGATGACCTTAAATGAAGATCTGTAACCGGTAAGCCTGGATGCTGGTATTCCATCATGTACTCAACCTCCAAAGCCATTTTCAATAGTTTCCATGCAATGTAGTCAGCATTAAGTGTGAAAATATCTCCAAATTTGCCAAAAATGACCCTTGGTCAGGTACTTTGGCGGTCAGTGGATGACCTTAAATGAAGATCTGTACCAGTAAGCCTGGATGGTAGAAGTCCATCATGTACTCAACCTCCAAAGCCATTTTCAATAGTTTCCATGCAATATAGTCAGCATTAAGTGTGAAAATATCTCCAAAAAGGCCAAAAATGACCCTCGGTCAGGTACTTTAGCGGCCAGTGGATGACCTTCAATGAAGAGCTTCAAGGTCAAATTTCTGCATGCTTACAGAGGACATATACATGTATTATATATACCAGCCATAGGATGATCTAACTTTCCGTATAGGAGAACTGGGCCAAAAAGTGAAAAAATGGCCAAAATCTGACCTTTAAGAGGCCACCAGTGACCTTGAGATTGAAGGTCAATGTCACAAAACAATAGCGTTTGTGGCATTGCCCATATATACCCACATACCAAATTTGAAAGTTCTAACTAAAATATTTTTTAAGTTATCTCGTCCAAAAGGAAATCTTTGCGGCGGCGGCGTGACCGTACTGAATCCTAAGTATCCCCGACTTTCATCCGGGGATACAATAAAAGTTGAACCTATTATTAAGTCTCAATTGTTCATTACATGCTGTACAGATACAATGGGACCTAACTTAAATATATTATCATTTTTCCAGCAAATATCCTTCAAATAAAAGTTTGTGAAGGTATTGTGGGACCTCCAGTAACAGGAGCTCAAGACCTGCTCTAAGGAGATACCTCCTTTGAACGCAAGTGATGCAGCCATAGCTCTAACATCATGAGCTCCAACCTGAGTGACCTGTTGATCAGTCATATCTGAAGACTGGTAGCAAGTATGGTCTGTTTGATCCACTGGGAAATGGTTATTCTAGTGATATCCTTAGAATAACCCTCCCTAAGCGATACAAAGAGAAGGGCCTTGCCCTTTCTCATGGATTTGGTCTGGTCTAAGTAGACTTTGAGGGCCCTAACTGCACAAAGTGACTTGTCCTCCACCAGTGAACTGTCCAACATGGTAGTAAGAACTGGTATCACTACTGGTTTAATGGAGTCAGGGCCATCTGAAGCCAATTGGTTTTTGGCCAGGAATGCTGGAGAAGGAGAAACAGTGACCTCTGACCAATTTCTCCTTGAAGAGACAGAAGAGTGAGTCCAAGCATGTATCTCACTCCTTCTTTTCCCTGAGGCTAAAGCCAACAGGAAAACTGTCTTATAAGTTAGCCACTTCAAAGGAGCCTCAGATAAAGGATCAAAAGGAGGTTTTGTCAAACCTAGGAGGACCAAGGAAAGGTCCCATGTAGGAATGGACCTACTTGGTTTAGGTCTATCCCTGGTGAAGCTGGCAATAAGTCTATTCAGTTCTAGACTTTTTGAGATGAGTTCACCCTGTGAACCCAAAGCATCAGCAATTGCTGTTCCGTAGCCAGTAATTGTGGCTGGTTTGAGATTTTTAACTGTGAACAGTTTAGAAACTCTGCTACCTGGGGAACAGTTGCTGAGGTGATGTCCACCTTATTCTGTGACTTTTCTTGAGGATTCCCTCTGAGGTGCCTTAATTCTTTCTGCCACCTCAGATGAGAATCTTCCCGAATTGGATTCCTGGAATCCAGAAGCCACACATGTAGGTTCAGGTACTCCACGTTGTTGTGGAACCTGTTGGAATGTGGCTGTTTCAGTAGTGTCTTCCAATGAGGGAGCTGTAGGGGTACCCTGGTCGAGAAATCCACCAGATCCCAAAACCATGGCATCCCTGGCCACCCTGGGGCCAGTACTATCATCCTGCATGGGTATGTTATTATTTTTTTAATTACTTGTGGCAGGATGGCTACTGGACAGAAGACATAGCCGTCTAGGCCTTCCCAACAGATATTCAATTCATCTATTTTCCAAGCCTTTTTGTCTGGGACAGGAGATACATAAATTGGAAGTTTGTAATTTAGATGAGTTGCAAACAGGTCTACCATTGGTGTGTGCCAAACTCTGCAAATTTGGTTGGAATATCTGTTGGTGAAGGGACCACTCTGTTTGTATGACCTTGTCCCTTCGTGATTGGGAGTCTGCTATCACATTTAGGGATCCAGGTACATGTCTTGCTCTTATCTGGATTCTTCTGGAATTTGTGAATGCCAGAATTCTCCAGATAAGAGCACACATTTCTATGGAATGTGTGCCTCCTTTTTTGTTCAGATAAGATACTACTGTACTGTTGTCTGAACAGATGAGCAGTCTTTGACCTTGCAAGTGCACCTGAAACCCCTTTAGGGCTAGGAGAACAGATTTTAGCTCCAATACATTGATGTGAAGCTGAGCCTCCTTGTTTGACCAGAGGCCACTGAGAACTATTTCGTTTAAGTGAGCTCCCCAGCCTTTTTGGGGGGCATCTGTGAATACCAGTGTGTTGTGAATATGAGGATGTATAGGAGCACCTGCCATAAGATTCTGTAGATTCTCCCACCATTTGAGATGATTCAAAAAATTCCCTGTTACTGGGATCCTTTTGTCCAGTGACTGGGGAAATTTCCAGTGTAACTTTAGGTACCACTGGAAAGGTCTCATGTGTAACCTTCCCAGTGGTACTGTTTTTTCTAAGGAAGCTAATGTCCCTATGAGTGACATGAGCTTTCTTGGAGTCAAGACAAATGACCTTCTGATGGAAACAGTCTGAACTTTTAACCGATGGAGTTTCTTTTGGGTTGGAAAGACCAGACCCCTCTGTGGGAACCAATTCCGACTTTTGAAAATTGATCAGCCAGCCTTGTTCTTGGACCAATTTCACTAAATTTTCTGAATCTTTGAGACATTGTTCCTTTGTTGGTGACCGAAGAAGCCAGTCGTCCAGATATTGATGGATTCTGAGGTTCCTGGCTTGAGCTATGAGTTTTACCTCTTTCACAATGCAAGTAAACTCTAGGGGAGCTGTTGCGACACCAAAAAAGGGAGTGGCCAAAATTGGAACACCCCCCCCCCCCCCCTTTTTTTTTTTAAATCTCAGATATTTTTGAGATTGTGGATGAATTGGAACATCAAAATAAGCTCGAATCGACTTCCTGATATATTCAGCTGTTTCCATTTTGAAAATTAGTACATGCAAATGACTGTTTAAAATACTTAAATCTCCTGGTCTCCACCGTTTCATGGGTTTGGGTACCAGGAATAGTTTGGTATAATATCCTTGAGTTGTGGATTTTCTGGCATAACTATTGCCTTGATAGCATGACATGAACTACTTCGTGGAGGGCGCCATGTTTGTTTGTGTTGTGAAATTTGCTCAAATTGAGCAGAATTTTCGACAATTTTGGAAGAATATTGAACTCTAGGCAATAGCCATGTTGTAGTAAACCTACTAATCTGGGCTGAGGTTGGTATTTTGACTATACCTGGCAAAAATCCTGCAATGCTGGCCATTCATTTCATCTTTCTTCACTGCCACTTTGCGATGCGCGCGTAGAAGGTATTTGGCTGTCTTCGTTTGTCACGAAAAGACTTGATACCTTCGTGAGCAGTTTTTGAGTGAGATGACCTCCCGGAATCATAATTCCTGGCATTATCTCAGGTTCGAACTATAAACTTCAACAAGCTGTCCCTGGCTAGGAACATGTTGCCAGCAAGGGCCATATTTTACTTTAAGTCAGTGTACAAAGCCATCTCCAGAGATGAAGTAACAGAAGTCTGGAGTTGTGAGCACTTGTCAATGAGATCTGCTGACAACTGCATAGTTTTCAGATCTCCTGAACTCCTAATTTTATTGGCTAGTTCCTGAATCCTGATATTCAACTCCTCAATGGCCATCTTAAACCACCTAACATGGCCTAAAAACTGCACATTCTCTCTACAGACTGACTCCTGTATAATGTGCTTTTTGATGAGACAGAGATAGAAGAGAAGACTTCAAAGGAGTCTCTTGAGGAGAAGTTTTGTAAGATCATATCTGACCTCTCAAAGGCAAGAAACTGACCATGAGAACAAGGATTCTGAGCCAGATTTGTCCTACAATGTTGTTCCCGAAGCTTCCTAAATCTGTGAACCCATGTGCTAAACAGGAGATAAAGCTAAATTCTGCTTCCTAACAACCTGTTTAGAAGATTCCTACAAAGAAGCAGGAGCCACAAGGCACTCAACTTGTGGAACTTCTAGATGCAGCAGCCCTCTAATGGCATTCCACATCTCCACATGGGAGGGGTGCAATTCTAACTGATATGAGTCTGCCTCACCCTGAGGAGACCTAGACTGATGGTGTTTCCTGGAAGGTAAGTTTGAATCATCAAAAAGTTCACCTTCTGATGAATCAGGTCTTGTCTGAGAGACATGGGTACACATACCCTGCTCCTGTGAAAAGATGAATCTCTGAGAAAAGAGGGAGAGCTACAGTGTTTCCTGGAAGGAAAGTTTGAATCATCAAAAAGTTCACCTTCTGATGACTCAGGTCTTGTCTGAGAGACAGGGGCACACATACCCTGCTCCTGTGAAAAGATGAATCTCTGAGAAAGAAGGGACGTTTGAACTTGGCTTCAACTCCTCAAACTGGGAAGTCAGAAATGCCAACTGACTGCTCATGGTGTTAATAAATTCCTGAAGAGAGGAATTCTCTTGTGAAAAATTCAGGGAGCCCGCACCCATAGGGCAACTTATTTCTTACCAGAAAAACATTAATCCTTTCCTTGCTCATCATTTCTGCCTTTAATGCAAGCTTGGTGAATATTCCCAAGGTAGCATAACAGAAGAATAAACTGCACCTATTGTAAATATACTTTGAAGAGCCAAAAAGAATGCGTGTGCACTTGACGGCAGTCAAAAAAAGAAATGACAACTTACAGAGGATATATAACCTCCAGCAGGTGCCCGCTAGGGTTTACGTGTGTACTTTCAGTAAAAAAAATGGCGAGACACATTTTCTGTGTCCTTGACTGAACGGTAGGTCACGTAAGCATCTGTTGGGATTATGTAAGTACATTTTTATGCAATAAAAAAACAGGTCTGTAATGCATCCATCCTTTCTGTTCAGTTCTTTCTTCACATCATAAAGGTCCAATAATCCATACATCTGGTTAGGCCAAATGAGAGGAACTCCGTGGTCTAATGGTTGTCAATTTGGCATATGACGCCCCAAAGTTATGGAATGATCTTCCACATGATATACACAGTGCTCCAAATCTCTCATGTTTCAAAAGTCGACTAAAAACCTACTTATTTCAGAAATCATTTCCACCATAGCTTCTAACTACCGAACACCCTCCCTGGGAATCTAATGTTTTGATGATTTATGCCTTACGAACTGGATGGTGTGCCTTAGAATCCATGGATACAGAGATTAGGCACTTAAACGAGTGATTGATTGATTGATGATTGTTCGGTTTTTAACTCACAAGTTTGCATCCATCTCATTGATATTTTGGAAAAGTTTATAGTCTGTGACAATAGGAAGGTAGTTATAAAAGTCCGTTATTAGCCTTGTTTAAGGCTTAAATTTGTATCATTTTTTTTCAAACATGTATATAAATATTTGGTATACATAAAGTACTTGTATACATAAGAAGATATAAGTTCTTCAGACAGTCTTGTAATCATTGTAGAGTCTGTCTTACCAGTACACAGATATATAAAAAACAGTACATGTAATAGTACATTATACAAACTGAAACTTTGAAAAAAATTGAAAAGTTTCCCCAATAACAAAAGAAACTTGGGCCTTTAGCAAGGCCAGGCTGCTGTACCAATGTGGTTATGTAAAAAACTTCTGTGAGGTTTGTAATATCCTCATATAAGTTTCTATCAAAATCTTTAACTTGTGCCATTTTCCATTTTGTTCCATGATTAAAAGCATCAAACTTTTGTGTGGGAAAAAAATGATACCTGGATCTGGCACACCTACACCCCCCAATGGATGTCCCAAGAAAGTATTAACTTCCTACACTTTACAGTTTTTGAGATACAGCCCGGACAAGATTTTAAATGTCAAGGTCACTATAGCAAGGTCAAATGTTAAATCACGGTCACAACATGGTATTGCACAACCACAACTCCCAACTAATGTCCCCACCAAGTTTCAATTTTTGTTTTCGGTATATAGCCTGGATGAGATATTACATATCAAGGTCACTACAACAAGGTCAAAGGTTAAATCAAGGTCACAGCATGATACTGCACTACTACAACTTCCGACAAATGTCCCTACCAAGTATCAACTTCCTATGCCTTATGGTTTCGGAGATATAGCCAAGGCAAGTTTTAAAGGTCAAGGTCACTACAGCAAGCTCTAATCGAGGTTAAACCATTATGTCGCACACCTACAAGCCCCAACCAATGTTCCTACAAAGTATCAACTTTATTCCATGTTACAGGGGGCAAAAACGCTGTATCACCAGAGGTGAATAGTCTTGAATAATAAGTCAATTAAGTTTTGAAGGATGCTAATCAGTATTTTAGCAGATACATTCCCAGGTTTATTGAAAAACATATTGAACCCGTGTCAGTTGCTTAATGCAGAGAGATATGCACACATAAGTGCATAAAAGGGTCAGTTTTAGTATGTTTTTCACCATTGAAAATTAATTGCCACTCAACCGATCAATTATGGCCTGACCTGAATTTGTCCCGTGCTTTTTGATGCGAGAAAAGCTCTTGCCAAACTTGGTGGATCTACAACTGTACTTTCTGTGAAAGTAAGCACAAGAAAAGGGAGTGTAAGAAAAAAAAAGTTTTTGATCATGTGACCCTGATAAAGGTCAAATTTCAACTTCTCAAATATTTTCCCACACCTACAGATTAAACTGGCAGAAATCATTTTGACAGTTGTTATAAGAAGGGAGATATTGAAGCAAGACAATAATGCGGAGACTTGGGTTGTCTGAAAACATGGGGTACAACCAAAAAGTGTCCCATTTTCAAGGGACACTTAATTACAAGGTTTTGTTTTATTCCACAATGTAACAGGTCAAATTAATTTCTGTCGTGTTCCATGATGGTATTAAATCAAATGATGTTCAAAAGATGCATATACACGATTTGCTTACTGAAGTGTAGCAACACAGGATCATACCACCTGTTAAATTTAACACTTATTTTAATGCAACTGAATATATGGTCATATAATATTCCACAAATTAACACTACAATACAGCCAAGGATGATCTCTTGTGTCAAGGTAAAAGTCAAATCCAACCACACTGATGACACACATTTACATTTAACATTTTTCCTCCAGTCAAACTTGCTACCTTTAGGAAATTATTAACAAGCAATCAGTGCCTGTGAACGGTGTTCTGAAATGAATGAAAGTGATTCTATGAATTTAAAAATCATTTATTCTATGACTTAATTATTATTAACGCATGAAGAAAACTTTTCCAAAATGACAAAAAAAAAGCAGTCAGGGTTAGCATTAATATATTACTGCACACATTTGTCATGTTCCGTTTGTTCAAGAAAGGTACCCATTTCTATCCTTCTACACAAATACTGAAACAATTTGTCCCTGTTGAAAAACATTTATAGGATCTGTCAGTTCAACTTCAGAATTGTTTGATTTCTGAACGTCTGTATCTTTCATCTCCATAAGTTCGGGTTTGTTCAGAAAGAGATGGGCCCTTGCAATCTCTTTGTGCAAGCAATTTATCCTGTAACTTCGTGCGCAAGGACAGTGGAATTTTCCTGATTTTCTCGAATAACAGATCACTAAACGTCCCAGTTTGGCATAATTTGTGATTTTGGCAGAGAATAGAGATATATACATAAAGGAACTGCTGGGAAAAATGGTGCTATGAACTGCCAGTGGTACACCTTTAGACACCGCCTCATCCATGATATCATTCATCTGTTTCCAGGAGTTCAGCTCTATTATCCCCTGGTCAATCAAGCCATCCAGATCCCCTTCTTGCAACTGACGCTGGTCGGGATGCACAATGTCTTTGCTGAGACCTACCGCTGCAACGTGTTCACATTTGAAAGTAGAAAGGGCTGCATCCCTGTATGCATTGCTTTGATCTACACACCTTTCTGATTCACAGCGGATCTTCTGGCAGGCAGAAGACACACTATACTGTACATGAATAGGATGTCTATTGCCACCCTTATGAATGTTTCTTGGGACTAAATACAGACCTTCTTTTGGTGACACAACCAGCACTTCATCCAGGACATCCCCCGGGAATCTTTCAGGACTTGTACTATGAACACGCATGTGCCTCCTGTAATTTGATCTGCTTATTGCTTTTCCACACACTGAGCAAGCCAGTTGGTCCCCTGTCAAGGTGACAGGTTCAACTGGTACTTGATTGAGTTCTTTAATTTTTTCTTTTGATAATTTATGAACTTCACGCATGTGTCTTGCGAGATTGCTCCTCGCCATTACCTTCTTACATATTGAGCAAGTTCGAATCCTCCCCCTTCTTATTGGCCTTTTCTCTTCAGCTAAATCATCTGTATGGGGTAGTACAGTGGTGGTTATCTCAGAAATAGTCTGCGTGCTTTCAACTTCCATTGAAGTATTTGAATGAGATGGCAAAGAGAAAGATGCATGTGTACTGGGTGTTGAAAGGTCAGATACTAATGTTTCTGGTTGTATGGCATTAGGCTTCTCAAGTGGCTTGCTATTTTCATTTGAAATTGAAACATACGCATGATCTGTTGTACTAGCACTGACATTTTTACCAACAGGACCACATTTCTGTTTTCTATCAGGGACATTCGCATGGATTTCACTCTTTATTTTATACACATGCAATTCATGAAATCTGCTGAAGAAGTGCAACAAAAACTTGTCTTTCCTTTTTATCATCTGACCGCATACACAATGATAATGGGTTTTTATTTTGCCTGAATGACATGGCTTGAAGCATGGTGAAAACTTTACACCTGAAAAAACAATGAAGATGCTTTGAAATTATATTATATTAAATTATATTAACATCAAAGCTGGATCCATTCATCAAGAACAAGAACAAATGATTTTATTGGGGGGAGGAGGGGGAGTCCATATAACAGTAAATTGCAATGAAAAAGGCCCTGAATTTAGGTTTACTACAACTTACAACATAATGCCCCTCATGCGAGCTCCACTAACAGGGTTTAATTGTAAAAATACTTGGAAAATATTGAAAACAAGCTCCACTTATCCACAACATATTCCTGTATGGCAATAAACTTACAAAAATGGTTTAGAGAGTTTACAGACACTTTAAAATTTTTAAATAACTTATAATTTTGAGTATTCATCACAAACAATGCAGCATAATATGATATCTATATCCTGCTGTATGATCATGGAAGCGATTAACTTTTGGCGTTAAAATTTATATACCATTCCAGAAATATTTCAAAAGATGTAAAAGACAACAGGCTATTCTACAACTGTACTGTATCGATATTAAGACTGGAACTTGGTACAAATAGATGACCCACAACTGTGCTGGGCTATCTTTCTGTGAATTTTAACTTTGAACATTGAAGACTAAAAATAAAGGGACATTACATGTCATTGAAGAAACTGGTACTGGTCATATAGTTTTTACATTTATTGTGCTTAACACACAAAATAACTTAATTGTGCTGACTCATCCCCAGACTGACTATCTCTCACTCCACAGGTGTGCTGTGGTCTCATTTTCTGTAAACCACAATTATTACGAAATATATGATTTTGTTTGCAATGAAAAATTTGACCCTTTTACAAATTGTTGAACATTGTAAAATAGTAACCCCTAAATTGTTTTATTTGGTTTTTTATGCCTTTAACTCCAGTAGAGAACTGAAACATTGTAAAATAGAATCAGAAATGTCCATACCCAACATCCTGGTGAAATAGCATTGGACACCATGAGTTTATAGAAGATGTGAAAAAGTACAAAGATCAGGAGACTTTCAGGACTGACAGTGTAACCGTGTAAGTATGTGAAGGTGTGGGAGATGTAACAAGTAAGAGAAAGAAAATGTAAAATTGGTGGCACCTGGGTTAGGGGTGCAGTAAGATGACACTACAGCTCACACAAATACATTAATGCCTACTGGTTGGAGGGTGGGGAATGCCCAAATGTAAAATAATTCTTGGTCTCTGCGACCTACAGTGTCATTTGGGTCACTATCACTCCCCATCCAATGGAGCACTGAGAACTCCATATTCCTAGCAGAATGGCCATGGTTAGAGAAGTGTCTAGCCACTGGGGTAGAACTCTGAAGTTTAATGTTTTGAACACTCCTAGAGTGTTCATACATTCTCTGTCTCCGTGGTCTTTTGGTCTCCCCTATGTATTGGAGGCCACATTTTGAACAGTTGATAAGGTACACCAAATTACTGAGTTCACATGTGATTTGGTGTTTAGGTGGGAGATTCTTGCACTGAAAAGATCTTTTGGTGGAGAAGCTTGTGATAGAGTCCAATCTTTTAATTCTTGGGCAGTATGTGCATTTCCCCAGTCTGGTACAAACTGGTGTAAAGACTCTTTGTCTGATGGGTCTCTCTATGGGAGGGTAACTAATCCTCGCTGATGTAAGTTGGTCCCTTAGGTTTGGGAGCCTTCTGAACCCCATAATTGGTAATTCAGGGAAAATGGTGTGAAGTTCCTCTGTATTTTGGATAATGTTCCAATTGTCACGAATTAATGCAGTGACATTAGGATTTTTAGGGCTGAAGTTGGTAACCATTACAGGTCTTATTGAATCTGTTTTGGTTTTGACTTCTAGTAGTTGGTCTTGACTGAAGGAATGGGCTCTCTGAAAGTGGTTTTTCAGTGATTTGAGGGGGTATCCTCTTTTGATATAGTATCCAGTCAGATTTCTGGCATTATGTTTAAAGTCTTCATCCAAAGTGCATATTCGTCTCAGTCTGAGGTATTGACTAAATGGTCCTTTGGTGAGGATGCTAGTCTGATGGGCACTAGTATAGTGGAGGTATAAATGAGTATCGGTGGGTTTGTTAAATAGGGTGGTTATTAATTCCCTATTTTCACCGAATTTCACTGTAGTGTCCAGAAAGTTAATGGAGGTTCTACTGAATTCATGTGTGAATTTAATAGAGTAGTGGAGGGAATTTAGGTATGTGATAAATTCTTTGAGAGAGTCTTCTCCATGTGTCCATATCATGAAGATATCATCAATGAACCGTAACCATGTTAGTGGTTTTAGGTGGTAACCCTCTAGGGCTTTTGTTTCAAACCTGTCCATAAACAGATTGGCATAATTTGGGGCCACAGAAGTACCCATGGCTGTGCCTCCAGTTTGGAGGTAGTGTTCTCCATTGAACTCAAAGTTCATATTGTGAAGGACTAGTGAAAGTAGATCAAGAATGAATTTAGTAATTGGTGTTTTACTTGGGTCAGATCTCAACTTTTCAGCTACAGCTAATATTCCTTCTTGATTAGGAATGTTGGTGTAGAGAGAGGATACATCCAAGGTGCATAATATGGCACCTTCAGGGATTCTACCTAGGGATTTCAATTTTGTGATAAAATCTTGAGTGTCCCTAATGTAGGATTTTGTTTTAGGTACATATCCTTTGATGTGCTCATCAACAAATCTACTAATTCTGCTTGTGGGGTGGTTTACAGAACTGCAGATGGGTCTCCCTGGGACACCCTTTTTATGAATTTTGGGGAGAAGATAAAATCTTCCTTCACTGTAGTTATCAATACTGAGATAGTCAAAATTGTCTTCAGTGATCAGTCCTTTTGCCCTCATTTGGGTCAGGGTTTGATCAATTTTTTCCTTTATAGTAGGAGTTGGGTCATGGTCCAGCTTACAATAGAAGTCAGGATCACTTAGTTGGCGATAGCCTTCCCTAAGGTAATCCTTAGTGTTCATGACTACAATGGCTGAGCCTTTGTCAGCCTTCTTGATGACAATCTCTGGGTTAAGAGATATTGTCCTGAGACCCTCTTTTTGATTTTTAGTCAAGTTGCTTTTCCTAAATGCCTTTGGTTGGGCCTTGAGGAGGCTGCTTTTGAAGGCTCTTGAAAAGACTTCTAAGGACTGGTGGGTGTTTGGAGGTTTCCAATTGCTCTTGTTTTTGAACTGAGAGTGAATATCCTGATAAGGGTTTTCACTTTCATCCAAATTGTGGGCTAGGAATCCTACCAGATCTGCCTCCTCAGGGGTGAGGTGATCAAAATGGCCATTATCCTTGTGGAAGTGGTATTTGAGACAAAGTCTTCTATAGAAGTCTTTGAAATCAGACCAGATTTTTGATTTGTCTGGTGGACCAGGGGTTGGGCAGAAGGTGAGGCCTTTCTCCAGAGCTGAGTATTGATCAGGAGTAAGTTGGATATCAGATAAGTTAACCACTGTATGGCCAATATAGCTGTCCATAGATTTTCCCTTGGGGAGAATCCCAGGGGGAGCCAATTTGGCTTCCTCTTTGATAGTGTCCAAGATGCCAAGGTAATTAATCCTTTCCATCATGAACAATGTGGATAGGATGGAATAAGCTAAGGTGAGATATTTGGAACCGCTTGGCTCCTAAGGAGTGAAGGAGTACAGGTGAATGAATAACATTTTATTTATTTCAATAATATCTGAATTGGTATAACCATGGTGGGTTAATTGGCTGTGACTGACATAATTTATTTCGATTTAATAAGTTTAGCCAGTCCTGTTAAGAGTTCATTATATTCTGTTAGTCTCCTGTTTGGTCCTGACCTCTGCTGTTTGCGTCTAGGTTGGGCTCTCCTCCTCTTATTTTGAGGTGGGTTGTTCTCCTTTGATAGAAGCTTTTTGGTCACCTTGGTTTTGGCAGCATCTTTGTATTTGCTGTCAAGGCTGTTCTTGATCTCAGAAAACTGTTCTGTGCTGAGTATCTTTTGGAGTTCTGCTAGTTCAGCTTGTAGGCTGGTTTTGACAACAGAGTACTTGTGGTTCAGTTGTTCTACCCAGAGAAGAGTGAGTTCTCGCTTGCAGCTGCTGACTATTTTTGTCCACTTGGTCTTGAAATCCTGATTCTCAGACTGAGGTGGGGAGCATCTGAAATTGCAGATGCTAGTGAAGTTCCCCTCTTTAAGTTGGTTCTTCACATGGTGGAGGCTAGTGGCTACTCCTAATTTTTTCCTGTACATGTTCTTAGCCTTGAAATAGTGGCTCTTGGCAGCTGGGGGATATCTGTCCCTACTGGAGCTCTCTCTGTCAGTGGAGGGGGAGCTAGTTCTCTTCCTTTTGGCAGATCTGCTGGCAGTCATCCTTTCTTTGTTCAGTCTACTAGCGACTTCATCAAGGAGATTGACTGTTTCACTGCTCAGAGTGTGGGCAGGTATGGGAGTACCTGATGCAGGGGTGTTGAAGGCTGATCCTGATTGTACATCTAGGTCCTTCAAGGCAGAGCTGAGGCCTGTTTCACTTGCACTCATGATTACCCAGTAGAAATAATAAAATAAGTGAATGTGTAAGTGAAATGCAAACTCCTAGCCTTATAATCTCTCTGTATGATTGATTATTTCGAATCTCTTTGGTATAGTATTCTCATCAGAGGCACAATGGGGGTGGGCCAATTTTCCCCTATAAGGTGGGAAAAACGGCTCCGTCAAGCTCCTCCGGATAATGGGAGTTGCTCCTGTGCTCCTGCGGAGCAAAGGAATATTTTTTGAATTTTTGAGATTTTTTGTTTTAATAAAAGAAAAGGTAAGAAAAGGTAGTTTGTGTAATAAACAGGGGATGGGGAGTGATAGTGACCCAAATGACACTGTAGGTCGCAGAGACCAAGAATTATTTTACATTTGGGCATTCCCCACCCTCCAACCAGCAGGCATTAATGTATTTGTGTGAGCTGTAGTGTCATCTTACTGCACCCCTAACCCAGGTGCCACCAATTTTACTTTTTATTATTTGACCACTCACACAAGAGGCCCAAGACCACACCTGGTCAATTATGACGAAAATTACGTCACGATGACGTAATATCAACTCAATGACGCTATATGGGGTCATTGAGTATGATGTCATCAGGTATCCAACTGACCCACCCTGGTCTCCTGGATACAACTCCTACTTTTCAAAGAGGCATTTTTGAATTTTTCAATTTGAAAAACAGTACTGAGTTTAGAGCCACCATTCTAAATTTCAAAGTAAAAATGTGGTTTTTATGTTCTACCTGCCATAGCTCCTTTACTAAAAGAGCTAATTTAAAGAGACACATTAAAAGTGCCCATCTGAATGTCAGATTCATTTGTGATGTTTGTCAGAGTGAATTTAAAAGGAAGGAATATTTAACTAGACACATGAGGTCAGCACACCCCTGTGTTACTGATGTGACCCAACCAGAGCACAAGAATTTGTTATCTCCTTCAACCAGCCACTGGGATCCGACATCAGATTTCAACCTGGATAACTTCTCATTTCCCCCTATGGTGGAATCCACTCAGGAAGTTCAACCAGAACTACAAAGTGTTTACTGTACTGACATCTGTAGAAAGAAAACAGCCAGTAGCCAGACTGACAGAAGCAAGCCACCCAGGAAACTGTCTGTTAAACACCAACACAGCAGCACTTCACCTATTCTATTTAAGGATAGAGCGGTTCAGGAAAAACCCATCATGGTCTCCACTGGCACATCTCCTCACATCAAGATGCAGGATTACTATGTTATCCCCTTGGAAGAGTCTCCTCTGGCCCACTCGCCAAGAACTCCTCTCATGACACCAAGAGAGAGCAAGACTGTTTTGTTTGAGGGACTATCGCCAATTCAGTGCTATTACACATCTGAATTCAGACACTCGTACATAGAGCAGAATGGAGGTGCTGAACCACCAGACACTCTTACTGTATGGTCCTCAGAAGACCCACTTCCATCCCCCAGTGCAGAATTCTGGAACTGATGGTGACTGTGTCTACAATTCTCAGTCTTCTACTCATACTGTCTGGACATTGTGATTACTTACTTTTTTTTAAAAAAAAAGTATTGTCGGATATATAAATCTTACATTCAATTCACTGTTGAAATTGACTTTTTTTGAAAGACACATACTTTTAGAAAATCCGGTTGTTCTAGCATATAAAGTGATCAACTATACAATTTTAGTAAATTTTAAAATTGGCAGGACAATTTCCTACCTATTTCACTGATTTTTTCTGATTTTCCCTCAGGTATTTTGCCTCCAGACAAAAAACCTTTTTTTCCCCTATAAATAATGGGGTAAATATTTCGCTCATTTGTAGTTAAAACTGAGTTGTGCATGAACATTAACCATTTTTTATGCCATTTGTTTTGGTATTAAACACTATATTATAACTCATTATGTTATTTTATTTTGTTATTATTTGTATCTAAACATTTTTGCTGGAATCTTAACTTGATTTCACAACAGCTTTTTTAAATACTCCAGTATAGTCAACTCCTGTCTTACACAACAGGGGCATGCAATTCCTACACACATGTGGAATTCGCCAGTCAGTTGTGTATAATCTCCTTGACTACACTTACCCATCCACTAGTTTGAGACAACTGTGGGTGTCCAGTCCACAACTAAGACTCCCCTGGACGTGCAACACTCACATTTGTGTATTTCCAGTTGAATTCAGTAATCACACTTTATTCAAACCTTTAAACCCATATTGTGGACTTTTGCATTCATACTTATTGACTAAATGCGCCATAATGCACTAATTCAGTACACTATGAACCACACTTATGTTTTCTTTTTAAATAAAACATTTCTGCAACTGGAGTCATTAGGATTAAATATAATTAATCTACATGGGATTTTAATCTAAATCCCCTTATTCATCAAATTATAACCACATATTTAGCTGTTTTCCACTGGAAATTTGTGTATTAACGATCCCCAACTCTCTCAGTGTAGATCCCCATTAGGATTTTCCTGAGTAAAAAATAGGACCAAGGGGCTTTTTAAAAAATAAATTAACCCCTGTTTATTACACAAACTACCTTTTCTTACCTAGAGATTTTTATTAAAACAAAAAATCTCAAAAATTCAAAAAATATTCCTTTGCTCCGCAGGAGCACAGGAGCAACTCCCATTATCCGGAGGAGCTTGACGGAGCCGTTTTTCCCACCTTATAGGGGAAAATTGGCCCACCCCCATTGTGCCTCTGATGAGAATACTATACCAAAGAGATTCGAAATAATCAATCATACAGAGAGATTATAAGGCTAGGAGTTTGCATTTCACTTACACATTCACTTATTTTATTAAGAGAAAGAAAATGTACGTAAAGACAAAATATCAAAACAACACAATTCAAAAGCAGTTCGACAGCATTAACTAGAGGATCGCTCGCAAAAAAAAAGATAAAGTTTTTGCATAGCAAAAACAAAGCGTCCCGAAAAGGATATAAAGGTGAGTGCTAAAGTATTAAGAAAATGCTTCGTTTCTAGCCTTATACTGTTGTGGCAACCAAAGTCTGCGCAGTCTGCTCTATCTAGCACGGTTTTCAAGATATAAGCATTTTTGTGTTTTGCAAAAAATTTGAAAATTCAAAATGTCCGCTATATTTGGCGAGACAAAAATATTTTGAAAATTGGTATGGCTACTCTGCAGAGATACCCAGCAGGTCAAAATTTTTGTTGAGTTCGCTCCATCTAGCACGGTTTTAGAGATATAAGCATTTTTGTGTTTTGCAAAAACTTTGAAAATTCAAAATGTCCACCATTTTGGGGAGACAAAATTTTTTGACCAGACCACTGCCGCGGTGTGTATCTCCCGCCGAGCATTAAAGGAGAAGAAATAGCTTTTCTGAGATATTCACAATTTTTCAATTTCATGTGTGAAAGCTCTTCCAAAAGTAGGTGAATGAGTTATTTGAGAAAAATTGGCTATCTGCAATACTATTAAGAGATAATTCACATTTACTCCTTTTGAGTAGGTGAGTAATTACCTACGGGTCTGGAACTTCACCAAGTGAAAGTTCTCCCAAAAGTAGATGATTGAGTTATTTGATAAAAAATGGGTATCCTCAATACTTTTAGAGATAATTCGCATTTACTCATTTTAAGTAGGTGAATAATTAGCTATGGGTCTGAAACTTCACCAACTGAAAGCTCTCCCAAAAGTAGGTGAATGAGTTATTTGAGAAAAATTGGCTATCTGCAATACTTTTAGAGGTAATTCGCATTTACTCATTTTGAGTAGGTGAGTAATTAGCTATGGGTCTGAAACTTCACCAAGTGAAAGCTCTCCCAAAAGTAGGTGAATGATTTATTTGAGAAAAATTGGCTATCTGCAATACTTTTAGAGATAATTCGCATTTACTCATTTTGAGTAGGTGAGTAATTAGCTATGGGTCTGAAACTTCACCATGTGAAAGCTCTCCCACAAGTAGATGAATGAGTTATTTGATAAAAATTGGGTATCCGCAATACTTTTACAGATAATTAGCATTTACTCATTTTGAGTAGGTGAATAATTAGCTATGGGTCTGAAACTTCACCAAGTGAAAGCTCTCCCAAAAGTAGGTGAATGAGTTATTTGAGAAAAATTGGCTATCTGCAATACTTTTAGAGATAATTCGCATTTACTCATTTTGAGTAGGTGAGTAATTAGCTATGGGTCTGAAACTTCACCATGTGAAAGCTCTTCCAAAAGTAGGTGAATGAGTTATTTGAGAAAAATTGGCTATCTGCAATACTTTTAAGAGATAATTCGCATTTACTCATTTTGAGTAGGTGAGTAATTAGCTACGGGTCTGAAACTTCACCATGTGAAAGCTCTCCCAAAAGTAGATGAATGAGTTATTTGATAAAAATTGGGTATCCGCAATAGTTTTAGAGATAATTAGCATTTACTCATTTTGAGTAGGTGAATAATTAGCTACGGGTCTGAAACTTCACCGAGTGAAAGCGCTTTGGGATAGCTGCTCTGCAGAGATACCCTGAAGATCAAAAATTTCGTCGAAATCGCTCTATGTAGCACGGTTTTCGAGATATTAGCATTTTTGTGTGTTTTGCAATTTTTGCGAAAAATTCGAAAATTCAAAATGGCCGCCATTTTTGGTGAGACAAATATGTTTTGAAAATTGGCATGGCTACTCTGCAGATACCCTGTAGATCAAATATTTTGTCGAAATCGCTCTATCTAGCACGGTTTTCGAGATATAAGCATTTTTATATTTTGCAATTTTTGCGAAAAATTCAAAAATTCAAAATGGCCGCCATTTTTAGCGAGAAATTTTTTTTTTGAAAATTGGGATAACTACTCTGCAGAGATACCCTGGGGGTTAAAAATTTCGTCGAAATCGCTCTATCTAGCACAGTTTTCGAGATATACTAGTAAGCATTTTTGTGTTTTCCTTATTTGGAAAATTCATAATGATTAATTAATCATTAATTACTCGGCCATTTCTTAACCAATCAATGCCAAAATCTAATGATTTCCAGATTTTAATAGAATGAATGTATTTGCCAAGTTTCAGGTGAATTGATAAAATTCCTTTCAAGTTATCATCCGGACAAGCTTCCCCATCGAAAAAAGACATTTTTGGTCATGTGACCTCTCTGATTGGTTGAAATGTCACTGCAGCATATTCAAAAAAATTCCCCAAGGCTACTGCCTAAACCTGCCAAATTTGAAAAGAATCCGCCTAACGGTTACAGAGTTATAAGGAAAACAAAATGCGGAGCCGGCGGAGCCTGAAGGTCTCCCATACACAAACAAGCGTCCCACAAGGGACGCTTAATTAGTAAGCTAAGTTGGAACGCTGCAAAATTTATTAGTTGAGCTATGGCAGTCACAGCACAATTAAACTAGATTGGGCCAACTCGGCGCCAACATATCCCCAGACAGGTCATCACTCACGCCACAGGTTTTGATCGGGAATTTTTTAAAACATAATTACCCATTATTATATGAACTTCAGCACATCAATCTGCTCTGTTTATATCTCCCCAAGGAAGATGGTGTATCCCCAGACGCCGAATACATAACTCAAATTATATTTTCAATCTTCCTGCAATGATAACTCTAAACCTATTTTCAAAGTATTTAAATGATTGATGATTGAATGTCCATTCTAAAATAATAATCCCAAAAGAGCATATCTGTTTCTATATTTGTTGACAAATAAAATATTATTTTTAACTCAACTCATCATATTTTTCAATCTTCCTTCAAAGTATTTAAATGATTGATGATTCAATGTCCATTCTAAAATTCATAATCCCAAAAGCGCATATCTGTTTCTATATTTGTTCACAAATAAAATATTATTTAAAAAAAAATTATTTATATTATTATTTTATTATATTATTTTTAGAATTTGCAAATTGTTTTCAGTTATTCATTTCCTCTATACCTATATATGTGGTCCATATATATGCAACTTAAATATGTGACACAATCTCAGTTCTGACTCCCCTTTGTGTTATATGTAATGAAGCCCACCACCTCCCACCCCCACCCCTCTCCCCTTCTCCACACCTCTCTCACTATTACACAAGATCTGCAACCCCATTGAGTTCTTTGTTTCTCATCTGATATCATTAAATACCTTTGTTTATTTAGTGTCACTCAATATAGCTGGAGGTCCCAGAGGTGGGTGGGGGGAATCCGGGTGGGGGGATGTGGGTTGAGCATAAATGGTAAACAAACAATCTATATAAAAGGGGTACTCAAATACAAAAAGAATTGAGAATTTTAAGTATGTGATTATCAACTGAAATGAGTTCATAACTGTAGGAGCTGTGCCAAAATTAACTGAGGCAAGTTGAATAAAACTGGGCTAGTTGAGGGTTAAAAATCCCCTAGTTTTACTACATAAGGATATAATTTCATTAATATTGGGACTTAAAGCTCACTTAAAGTGTCCATTTTGTCTACTTCAATATGTTTCACCAGTTTCATTTTAAAAAGTGAAAAACTCAGCAAGCAGAGGTATAACACACAAAAATAAGTTCTTAAAAGACTAAGATAGCCATAACATTATTAATATTCAAAATTTAAATAGACAGGCATTTCCTTTTAAAAATTCAAAGATTTCAGCTCTATAACCCACATAGTTTGACAGTTACTGGGCTTTAAAGTGGCATAATATCCATAAATTGGGTTTCTGTGAGCATTTTACAATTGTTAAAGAGACCTTAGCAATTAAACTACAGATCTGAAACTTTTTGGGGGGACATACATAACAAACAAAAATCATATATAATACAGTTTAAGACTTGTCACACTAAGCATTTCCAAATAACAGGGCAAAATACGGAAAAAATGTCAAAAAAGGCACTTGGGCGAGTGTCTATGGCCCTCATACACAGGTTAAATGTCTACTAAAAACCTTGATTTTCGGCATATGTAAAAAGGACATAATAATGCATTCCCAGATGGGATTTCAGCTCCATCAATCACATAGTTTAACAGTTACAGGGCTTAAAGGTGGTAAAAAGTCCAAATATTGGGTCATTGTGGGCCTTTTAGAGATCTCGATGTGGCTTTCAAATTAAAGCTTCAGACTTAAAATTTGTTACATACTAAGATTACACATAGAATATGTATCTAATAAAGTTTGAAACTTCTCAGACTTACCATTTCCAAGTTACAGAGCAAAATATGTGAAAAATGTCTTAAAAGGGTCACTCAGGTGGGTGTTAAAGGTCCTCATACACATGTTAAATGTCTACTTGAAGCCTTGATTTTTGGCACATGTAAAAAGAACATAATAATGTATTCCCAGATGAGATTTCAGCTCTATCAGTCACATAGTTTAACAGTCACAGGCCTTAAAATTGGCAAAAAGTCCAAATACTGGGTCTTTATGGGGCCTTCTAGAGACCTAAATGTGGCCTTCAAATTAAAGCTTCAGACTTAAAATTTGTCACATACTAAGATTACACATAGAATATGCATCTAATACAGTTTGAAATTTCTTAGACTTACCATTTCCAAGTTACAGGGAAAAATATGTGAAAAATGTCTAAAAATGGTCACTCGGGTGGGGATTTATGGTCCTCATACACAGGTTAAATGTCTTCTTAAAGCCTTAATTTTTGGCACATATAAAAATAACATACTAATATCTTCTCAGATAGGATTTGAGCTCTATCAGTCACATAGTTTGACAGTCACAGGGCTTAAAAGTAGCAAAAAGTCCAAATATTGGGTCTTTGGGAGCCTTTTAGAGACCTCAATTTGACCTTCAAAATTAAAGCTTCAGACTTAAAATCTGTTACATACTAAGATTACACACAGAATATATATCTAATACAGTTTGAAACTTCTCAGACTTACCATTTCCAAGTTACAGGGAAAAAGATGTGAAAAATGTCTTATAAGGGTCACTCGGGTGGGTGTTTATGGTCCTGATACACAGGTTAACTGTCTATTAAAGGCCTAAATGTTGGGGCACATATAAGAAAACACATAGATATATTCCCAGATGATATTTAACTTAGATGAGAGACATAGTTTGAAAGCTACAGTGCTTGAAAGTGGCAAAAAGTGCATAAATTGGGTCTCTGTGGGCACTTTTGAGACCTTAAGTCGACCCCTTTGGGTAAACCTACAGCCCTAAAATTTTCTACAGACAAGGATTACATATCAAAGTTATACCTAGCGCAGTTTGAGACTCATTAGAATTATCACTTCCAAATTATAGGGAAAAATATGTGTAAAGTATAGCAAAAAATCCCCAAGTGGGGGTATTTATGGGCCTCAAACACAATTTTCTCCTCAACTTAAAGTCATGATTTTCGGCACATGTACTAAGAACATATTAATGTGTTGTCAGGTAAAATTTCAGCCAGCTGAGCATCATAGTTTGTGACCTACAGGGCTCTAAGTGGCCAAAAGTGCAATTTCTGACCTTAAGGTGGCCATAAGTTCTTTTTTACTGGGAGTTTAAGGTCACCTTAAAATAGGGATCTTCCTTTGGGCACCCTTAACATGTGTACCAAGTTTGAAAGAAAAATATTAATTTGTTTTTGAGTTATCGCGTCCACAAGGAAATTTCTACGGCGGCGGCGGCGCGACGGACCTGAATCCAATATATCCCCGACTTTCGTCTGGGGATATAATGAGAGTACATGTAATAATCAGTTGAAGCAATCCAAATACCTTTGTAATAGGAGAAATGTGTTTCAAATGTGGCAGTTAAAAACATTCTGGCAGAGTAAAGGTCAATGGTCACCAAGGTTACAATATGACTGTGCACATATGATATAGCAAGATATTCCCCAGACAAGATTTAAAAAGATTAAAGTCACTAAGGTAAGGTAAAAATATCAAGGTCACAATATCATAAGGCACACCAACACCCCCACCCAATGTCCTTGCAACATATCAACCAAGATCTTAAAGTTGCTGAGATATAGCCCAAACAAAATTTTAAAGGTCAAAGTCACTACTGCAAAACAAAGGTCAAATCAAGGTCACAGCATGATATTGCATACCTACACCCCCAACCAATGTCCCTACCAAGTATCAATTTTCTACACCTAATATTTTTCGAGACATAGCCCGGAAAAATTTTAAAGGTCAAGGTCACTATGGCAAGGATAAATTATGTTCACCATGGCCACATCTTCAACCTCAACCAGTGTCCCTACCAAGTATCACCATCCTACAACTTACAGTTTACAGTTATTGAGATACAGTCCAGACAACATTTTTCCCACCACACAGGCACACACCCACCTGTCAGCTGGAAACCATGGGTGAAAACAATACCCACACAGCCTTAGAAGACTGTGGGGTAAAAATATTGTAATTTGAACAGAATGATCAATATTTTCAGAATTTTGGAATTTTTTTATCGATAAATATACATGTACTTCTTTAAAGATGGAAGAACAATCTCCATGAATGTATATTAGAATCAGCTCAATTTTAGATGATCAAAAATCATTATATCTACATGTATATCACATGTATGTACATATTACTGCATTTATTTCTTTACTTATTTATTTTGGGTTTAACAGCGCTTTCAACACATTGTACAGGTCATATCCTGACAGGTAGTTTTACGGACAGAGGAAGCCAGTATATACAAGCATTCTGACGCATGCAATTATCTCCCGCCATATAAATTAGATGTACTCAAGATAGTGGAATTTAGATTTTCTTGTGAGATGGAGGCACATGTAGAAGTGACAATAAGCAAGAGGCACTTTAATGTTTGCATCCCAATGAGTATTATTATTATTATTTTTTTTTTGTGTTTTATACAAAAATTCAAGATAGCTGGGAAAATGACTTTTGGGGAAAGTTGCCAGTAGACTCTGCAGATACTGTGGGTCAAAAACTTTGTCGAAATCACTCTATCTCGCTCCGTTTCCGAGATAAACATGTTTTTTGCATTTTACACTGAAATTCAAAATGGCCACAAAAAGTGACAGGAAAACGATTTTTGGAAAAAGTCGCCAGTAGACTCTGCAGATCCCCTGTGGGTCAATTTGTCAAAATTGCTCTATCTCGCTCTGTTCCTGAGATAAACCTGTATTTGCACTTAACGCAGAAATTCAAGATGGCCACCAAAAGTGGGGGAAAATGATTTTTGGAAAAAGTCGCCAGTAGACTCTGCAGATACCCTGTGGATCAAAAATTTCGTTAAAATTGCTCTATCTCGCTCCGTTTCCGAGATAAATGCATTTTTGCATTTTACGCAGAAATTCAAGATGGCCGCCAAAAGTGGCGGGAAAATGATTTTCAGAATAGTCGCCAGTAGAGTTTGCAGATACCCTGTGGGTGAAAAATTAGATGAATAACATATTTGAAAAGAATTCCCTGATTTTAATACCGTTGAAGATATTTGACATTTACTTATGCCATTATTTTGCTACAAATAACAAAATAGCTATTACTCACTTATGGCATGCAATGGGATCCCAAACTATGTACCATCTAATAGCTAAGGACAAAGTACCTGAACAACATATTTAAAGAAAAAGCTAGAACTGCAATAGTATTTGAGTTATGAGTCCTTTACTCAAAGTAGCTAAGATTGCTATTACTCACTTATTATCTTTAGGCCTAAGACCATAACACCAAAACAATTTTCAAGGGCGTGAAAATTCATTGGGACAATTAATTTACAAAAAATCTGTAGCTGTAGTAGTTTTGGAGAAATCTGTGTGACACACCAACGCACGCACGTACGCACGCTAGTGGTCGGACTGTTGATAGAAATCAGAACCGATTACTTTGAAACAAACAAAATCCGGAATTTCGCATATGTGTTAGTGTACAGTAAGATTATTCCCACGACATACATGAGGCAGAACCTGTAACTGGAAATGGCTTTCGCGAGAAATTATCAAGTATATAAACATGATTTTTGCTCAATATTAAGTAAAAATGTGACATATTTCACAAAATATGTATGTTTTTTGTTGTTTTGATGAAGTATCAGCCATTAGGTGGCCTAAAATGATGACGTTTTCAATTACCGGTTCCCAAATATTCTTTTCGAATTTTGTTATTTTTGCCAGAAATGAACGAAAAACCGCGTACCGGTTTATCGTTCACAACACTAAGTCGCACGCACACACAGGCATCATTTCATAATCTCCCTCCTGGGCTAAAGCCTGGCAGGAGATATTGAGGCTTGGTTGTTTACTATAAATGACTACAGGCCTCTATAAGCCAAGAATTGCAAATTTAATAAGTAAATTAAATTTTTATAAGTTAATACCCTATCAAACGGACAATTGCTTTACCGGTCGGCGCGACCGGTCCCGCCAAACATCAGAATCGTGACGTCATAGCATCTTTCTCGTGTCTAGTCCTAGTATGACACCTAGTAAGCTGATCGTGGGCCGGTTGGGTGGGCCTTGCCTGTCCATTGGATAGGGTATTAACTTATAAAAATTTAATGTACTTTTTAAATTTGCAATTTTATTGCGTTAATACATCCTATCCAATGGACATTTGCTGAATAACTACCGCTTGGTAGGCGGGGAAGCAGCTAGGGACTCAAGTGAACTCATAACAAAAACAAAACTGTACAGGCCCATTTGACCTAGGGTCAGAGAACCCTGAGAGGTCAAGGTCGGCTACCAACTAACCGGTTACCCGGGAGTCTACCGACGTTGCCCCCCCCTTTTTTCTTTCCCTCCCAGGGTTGGTCTGAGAAGGGAGAGAGAGAGAGAGAGAGAGAGAGAGAGAGAGGGGCTGAGTTCAGTGCCAGAAGAAATAAACTTCCCAAGGGAAGCAAGTCACAGTTTTTTTTTTGTTTTTTTTTATAAAACATATGTACATTTCAACATATTTACACTATGTACATATCTAGCATATTTACAATATGTACATATTTACATATATATACAACATCTCCTCACCTCTGGGCAGCCACTACAGGTCCCAGGTGGAAAAGCTCTGAATCAGCCCAGGCAACATCCTTCAAATAAAACTGAGTGAAGGTGTTGTGAGATTTCCAGTGGCAGGCTGACAATATCTGCTCTAAGGAGATCCCTGATTGGAAGGCCTTAGAGGCCCTTGGGTCTGTCTCTATGGAAACTGTCCAGGAGACGAGTGAGATTCTCATCCTTGCTGACATTAATGGTGGAATTGCCCAGTTTGTCAGCAATGGCTGATCCGTAGCCATCAATAGTGCCTGGTTGCAACTTCTTGTCCTGAAACAAGTGCAGGAGGAAGTCAGCAATCGCTTTCAGAGGTGGTGCCCTGAAGTCCACCTGATTACTGAGGCACCACTTTGTAAAAATGGTCCACTTTGCCTCATAGACAGATCTGGTTGATCCTCTTTGTTGGCAGTTTGTTGTTGAATCTGGTGGCAAACATGTCCACTTGGGGCTGGTGCCACCGGGAGCATATAGCTTGGAACACTTCTGGATGAAGTGACCACTCTGTTTGAATGGTCTGGCCAAGTCTAGATAGCTTGTCTGCTATCATGTTCAGCCGGCCGGGGATGTGACGTGCCCTGAGGGGTTACCTGCTGTCTGGTACACCAGGACAGGATTCTCCAGAGTAGGGCACACAGAGAGCCCGACTTCATCCCCCCGCTTTGTTGATATAGGCAACCACTGTTGTGTTGTCTGTAGCTATCAGTACTGTCTTGTTGTAGCAGAGGGTTCGAAACTCTTTTAGAGCTAGAAATACTGCTTTTAGCTCGAAGTAGTTTATGTGCAACTTGCTTTCTGGAAGGGACCAAGTTCCCCTTGCAGTGTGCTCGTCTAAGTGAGCGCCCCACCCTTCTTTTGATGCGTCTGTAAATATTTGCAGAGCATGTTTTAGAGGGTGTAATGGTTGACCTAGTAGCACATTGCTTTCCTCCAGCCACCACCTTAGATGGGGGTGGAGGGAGTTGGGGACCGGGATCACCTTTTCTAGTGACTCTGGGACCCTCCAGTTGTTTTTCCAAGTGCCACTGTATGGGCCTCATGTGAAGTCGCCCTAGGTGGACTTGTTAACGCTCGACGATAGGAGAGGGTTATGGTAATCAGTTTGTTTCTGTCTGTCTGTCTGTGCACCGTTTTGCCCTTATAACTCAAAAACTATAACACAAATCAATCTCAAATTTGGTGGGGAGGTATTTCATGGGGTACAGACGGATTCTTCCAAATTTGGTGTTATTTGTTAGAAAATTGAATTCAGGAGAGACTTTTACTTATTTTCAATTGGGAACACACAGTGAAACTGCTTCTCTTCATCCCATACGTAAGAAAATCAATATTTTGCTTTCTCATGATGTCATTACTCAGTGATGTCACAATGCAATTGTCATTGTGAGGTCACAAACCTAGCCTTTGATACTTGCTGTCTTTAAGTAAAAATATTTCTTCTCATTTTTTTTCTGTTTTTTTCTTTCAATTCCTTGACAGTCCATCACAAAAAATTACCATGCATGATTTTCACCAAGAAGTGACCTTTAAGCAATATTTTTACCTCCACCAGCAGTTTTTGTTTTTGTGTGCTAATTGCTTGTCTATGTGTCTGTTTGTGGGTTTTTTGAGTGTGTTTAGAATACTCTAGAACTAATGAACAGATCTTAATTAAAAAAATTGTGGGTAGTACCTGACCGAAGGAAGAAGTTACTAAAAGAAAGATCTGGATCTTTGGATACAAAATAAATCATGAATTTCCAGAGGACCCCTTTCAATGTATTTTTAATGACTTTGGCTTTCTACTTGGTATTTCTGTGAAGATTAATTTACATATTTGGTTTTATTTTATTGTCTCCCTTAAAATACTTTATATCACTTGAGAGACTGGTCACATGGAGTCGAGCGTTTTGCTCTCTCTGAGTGCATCTTGTTTTTCTATTGCTGTGAGTAGATCTATGAGGGACATAAACTGTCGGACCGGGCATACCGGATCCGACAGTATTGATCTGATTTTGTCTGTCAAGGTCTGCCAACGTTCTGTTGTTGGTCTGACCTTGCCCTCTTTCAGGTTGAACTGGTAACCTACGAAGTTGAAAACCTGTTTGGGAGCCAGTTCTGACTTCTCCTTGTTCACCAGCCACCCTAGTTCCTGACAAAGGGTCACTAAGGTTTGTGTATGCTGGAGACAAGTGTCGTGGGTAGAGGCTCTCACCAGCCAGTCGTCTAGGTACTGGTGGATCCTTATACACCTCTGAAGGGCCACGAGTTTGACCTCTTTGGCCACCACTGTGAACTCCATGGGAGCTGTGGATAGACCAAAGGGTAGGGCTTTGAACTGGTAGGACCGACCCTGGAGATGAAAACGCATGTACATCCTGGACTGACTGTGAATTGGTATATAGAAGTATGCGTCTTTGAAGTCTATGGATGTGACCCATTCCCTTGCCTGTAGGGAGGTTCTTATTGTCTCTGGGGTCTCCATTTTGAACGACCCTGTGTTTAAAAAGGTGTTCAAGGTGCTCAGGTCCAGGACCGGTCTCCACCGGTTGTTGGGTTTAGGTACCAAAAATAGCTGGTTGTAAAACCCCAGTGAGTTTTGATTTTCTACCGGTTCGACTGCATTCTTGTTCATCAGCTGATGCAGTGCCTCTAAAGGGAAGGACTGCTTGGCTGAGTTGTGGTAGTTGCTTATCACAGTCGGTGACCTTGTCAAGTTGGGTCTGAACCGGAAGGGGAGGGTGTAGCCCTCCCTCAGTGTGGTGACTACTTTTGGACTCGAACCCAGAGCTTCCCATTTCTCCCAACACTGGTGTAACCTTGCCCCTACAGGAGGATCTATAACAGCATGTGGGACATTGGTGATTTACAGAACTCAAGTGACCTACACAAGAAACATTTTTCACATATTTTATTTCTGTGTACATTTGACAATAAGTGGGATTTACGTCTTTCCTTTGTGGCAACCCGGTGACAATATGAGCATTTGCAACACAAGAGTCTACATTCAAATTTAAAGTGACTTTGCTGTTCCCGGCTACCACTGGTGCTGGGTTCAAGTCTCCCTGACCGGTAACATATACAGAGTTCTTCTGACTGGTCACAGAATTTACACAGTGATTGTCATTTATAAGACTTGGAACCCTTAGCCGGCTTCTGGGAGAATGTGGAGGCTTTGCCACAACTTTTCCTTGCCTGCTGCTTGTCTTTGATCTGTTTCCAAGCAGGGAGGTTCTTCCTGTCGTGATGGCCAGTCGACTTTTCACTTGCAGCATACGGGTGGAAGCGACCTTGATGTCGGTGTGATGTACCCGACGAACGCCTCTCCTCACTTCTACAGATTTCCTCTTTAGCCTTGGTGATAAGCTGGTCTGGGAACAGTGCGTTGAGATGTACCGGAGACGTTCTTAAGGCATTCACAGTATCTTGCTTCACCCCAGCATGTAGGTAGTCAAGGTAACTATCTCTGTGG
This sequence comes from Sabellastarte sp. h YS-2021, assembly GCA_964017235.1. Classification (NCBI taxonomy): domain Eukaryota; kingdom Metazoa; phylum Annelida; class Polychaeta; order Sabellida; family Sabellidae; genus Sabellastarte; species Sabellastarte sp. h YS-2021. The sequence continues at coordinate 74,160,421 of OZ024928.1, read as the reverse complement.
GCCAGAGTGAAGTTAGCCATGTTTATAAAGACACCCTCAGATAAGTCCTGCATCGTTCTGACCATGGCTTGAGAGATTGACCGGTTGAAAGTGGTCAAGTATTCTAATTCATTTACAGCCTGTTTCATCTTCTCTGATGACTTGCCCTTGCTGTCCAGACATAGCGTTTTAAGCTGAGTGGCCATAGAGTCTTGAACCCTAGTCAAACACCTTGACAAACCAGCAGCCTGGTTGCACATTATTGCCTGTTCACGTGCTGCTCTCTCCCAACGCCTGAGCAGGTCTTGACTGAAGGCCCGGGGAGGGTGGGGCAGTAGGTAGGTTTCTACGTGCAACCCTGAAATGGAATGGTTGAGTTTGGCAGGGTCCGGTGACCAGGTGCGTACTGTTGAACTCTCACTGCTCTTCTCAGCATGCAGCCCATACCATCTGGAAGATCTGGGAGGTTTAACAAATTGATCCCCGAGGAGGCCAGTATTGTCGGTGTTCCTGGTGGGATACCCTTCTGTGATGGTGATGTTGAGATTCCTACACAACCAGTCGTCCACCGGAAGTTTCACAGAGACTTTACCGGTAGGCTGAACACGTGCACCGGCAAAGGGGTTGTCATTTGTAGCAGAGGACACAGTTTCAAACTCAGGAATCTTATGCCAGTTCATGAAGCTTCTCACACCTCTCATAGTTTCTCTGTAATTGGCCTCCTCAGTAGGTTCCTGGTCAGCCCCATCTTTGGGGACATCTCTGGCTGGTAACCGGTCCCGGTGGATCTCATCATCCAGGGAACTGGTAACATTGAGCTGGTCAGCTTCACTGTCAGATGCTGCACTCAGATCTCCCTCACCGGTGGGCTGAACATCAGGGACTGAACCGGGGGCCTGAACAGGCTGGGTTGCTGTCCCGGCACCGGGAGCCTCAAGAGGCTGGGTGGCTGTCTGCATCTCATCTACTGCTTCCCCGGTGGCCTGATCAAGGCAGGGACCGGAATTCACTGCAGCTTGACTGCTGGTGGTGGCACCAGGGTAAAAAAATTGCTTCTGGCTGGTAGTCACATCTGAAGCTGGCTTCACAACCGGCTCAACCGGTACTGTGAAAGTCTTGGCCAACAGCATCGCCTCCAGCCTGGAAAACCTCTCTGCCCATTTATCATCTAGCTGCTTCAGGTCATCAGCTGAAGGTCTGCTACTGGAAGATCTCTTCTTACTGGCAGAGGGCTTGGGTGAGTCACTACGTTTCGTCTTCCTCGTAGTAGGGGTTGACTGAGGCTGTGAAGCCTTGACCTTCTGTACCTTACCCAGCACACTCGCGTGTGCAGGATCCACGAGAGTGGGGGTAGAGGAGGATGCAGTGGCCTCAGGGGTAAACCCTATACAAACAACACATTCTTTCTTGAGGACGCAAGGGTCGTCGTCTACCCCCTTGTCTCGACAATGTGCACACTTGGAGTGGGAGTCAAACCCAGCCATAGCGTGACCACCAGAGCCTCGTCTCTGTCCCGGAGAAGACATAGTCGTAGAAAATACTGTACAACTTCTTAAAGTTGAATTAAAATGGTTGAGTTCGGTGTAGAACAAAAAATTTGCTTGTCGTGAAAAAACGTCTTCACTCTCCACGCGCCAAACAAAAAAGATGCTATGACGTCACGATGTCTAGACAGGAAGAGGAAGTACGATGCGCCACCGGGCGAATGCACTCTACTGGCCAGTCCTGCCAGTATTATATACAGGACGTCTTTTTCTGACGTTTGGTGGGACCGGTCGCATCGACCGGTAAAGCAATTGTCCTTTGGATAGGATGTATTAATGAAATAAAATAAACTTTTTCCAAATAACAGGGCAAAATGTGTGAAAAATGCTGAAAAAAACTCCCCGCATGGTGCCTTTAACATAGTTTAAACATGAACTTACAGCCTTGAATTGCAGTAGTAAAGCTACAGATTTCAAATTTTACACAAAGACCACATATCAAAGTAATACATAGTACAGTTTGAGGATAGTCAGACTAGCCTTTTCCAATCTACAAGGCAAAATGTTGTGAAAAATGTACAAAAAGAAGTCCTGGATGGTGCTCTCATGGGCCTCATAAACAGTTTAAATCTAAACTTGAGCCCTTCCTTGCAGCATGAATGATTAAAGCACATTAATACGTTCTTAGGAGTCATTTGAGGTGGATCAGCTGTATAGTTTAACAGCTACAAGGCTTAAATTAGCAAAAAGTGTATAAAACTCCTCCCTGTGGGCATTTTTACAGACCTTAAGGCAACCTTAAAATTAAAACTACAGATATCAAATTTTCGACAAAGATCACAAATAGAAGATATATCTACTACCATTTGAGTCTTGTCAGATTTGTCATTTCCAAGTAAGAAGGTAAAATAAATGAAAATGCAGAAAAAAGTCCTCCGGGTGGGGAGTTTATGAGCATCACAGAGCTTAAATGTCAACTTAAAGTTTCAATTTTTGGCACATATAAAAAGACCATATCCATATACTCCGATATGAGATTTTAGGTGAATGAACCACATAGTTTTAGAGCTATAGGCTTAAAGTGGCATAAAGTTCATAGAATGGCTCCCTGGACATTTTTAGAGACCCGAAGGCAACCTTAAAATTAAAGTTACAGTTAATGATTACTTTTACAGTTACATGTAGTACAATCTGAGACACATTAGAATTACCATTTTCAAAATAAAGGGCACAATATGTAACAAGCAATCAGTGCCTGTGAACAGGCTCTGTGTCAGCTGACTGTGTGTTTTGACTTTCAGAGTAGAAGTGACAGAAGAAAAGGACACAAAAGTTGTGCCCTGGAAATGGTATTCAGCAGGAAAGTAACAAGGTAACTGTTAAGGCGTGAAGAGTATGTTAAAAACATGTTTAAAGAAAATACTGCAAATGCAATACTTTTCGAGTTACAACTGATTTACTCAACAGTGAGAACCTCAAAGTAGCTATTGCTCAGCTCTGCCATGACATACAGGTCTGCAAATTCCCTATGTTAAAGCTGACCCAAAAGAAGGTGAACAACATATTTATAGAAAATACTTAAAATGCAATATTTTTCAAGTTACAACTCACTTACTCAACATATATAAACAAAGTGAGAACCTGAAAGTAGCTATTACTCAGCTATGTCATGAGCTACAAATCTGCAAGTTTACCATTTTAAAAGTAGATGAATAATATATTAAAACAAAATACTCTAACTGCAATAGTTTTTAAGTTACAACTGATTAACTCAACAGAGAAAACCTCAAAGTAGCTATTGCTCAGCTATGGAATGAGCTACTGGTCTGCAACTTGACTATGTTATAGCAGACCCAAAAGTAGGTGAACAATGAATTTAAAGAAAACACTCTAAATGCAATAGTTTTCAAGTTACAACTGATTAACTCAACAGTAAGAACCTGAAAGTAGCTATTGCTCAGCTATGCCATAACCTACAGGTTTGCAATTTCACTATGTAATAGCTAACTCAAAAGTAGGTGAACAACATATTTAAAGGAAATACTCTAAATGCAATGTTTTTCAAGTTAAAACTGATTTACTCAACAGTGAAGACCTGAGAATAGCTATTACTCTGCTATACCATGAGATACACATCTGCAATTTTACTTTGTTATAGCTAATTCAAAAGTAAATGAAGTATTTAAACAAAATTCTCTAACTTTGAAAATTTTAATTACTTAAATGTAGCTTTTATAAGCTACAAGCTTACCATGTGGGACTGATTGCTGTTCTCGGATAGCCGCAAGGCCTGGCCAACGTCTAAGAAAAAATAGACATTTATAGTTGGCCGTAGTCTCAGGTTGTCGTCTCGCGGTAGACTCTGAGATCTTGTCCTACTTTCTCGTTGAAATTTTAAACCTTACCCCTCAGCTATAATACAGTGGGGAGGCAGGGTGGGACTCTTCTCAGTCCCACATGGTAAGCTTGTAGCTTATAAAAGCTACATTTAAGTAATTAAAATTTTCAATTTTATTGCGCCACAATAGCTTACCATGTGGGACTGATTGCTGAATCCAACCGCATGGTGGAGGGATTACACCTGAGACTGGAAGATATGTCAATTTTTCTTAAATTTTGAAGTAAGAGATTAGAATGAATGTTTAGAAATATCAGTCTGAGTCCCGTTTACAGTGCCCCAATCCCAAAGACCGGGCCTGTAAAGAGCCAAAAACCTGAATAAAAGAAAGACAGTGCTAACACTGTCAAGATGTTTTGATTGTAGGAGAGAAGTGCAGCTGTGCTCACTTAAGGAGTGTAAAGGCCCCTAGGGGCCATCCACAAGTGAAAAACCAGCCCAATGGTTGGAATTCTCATAAATTTTTGCCATCGAACATGAGATTAATGATAACCTTGATAAGTCCTTAATACATATTATACCTGATAAATTAAAAATAAAAAATGTCCTTACCCGTAACATCTTGACCTATACCTAGACCCTGGGATTGGACTCCTGAAGACTTGGCTGTAGCGGATGTGCCCCTCCCTTCTTTTCTTTCCGAGGATGACTGGTCTGAGGGGAAGGGTCTAGGACTTGTTGTGCCGCCACCACTGGTCCCAGATACATATTGTTGTCGTTGTCTGACCAAGTAAGGTCTTTTAGGTAAAAATTTGTAAATGTGTTGTGAGCTTTCCAGTGACAGGCTTGCATGATTTGGTCCACCGATACCCCACCGTAAAAGGCCGCGAAGGCCCTAATGTTATGCACTTTAACTTGGATCAAGTCCAAGGCTTGTTGGTCTGCTTGTTTATAACAAGGCAGAATGGTTTGTTTCAACCAAGAAGAGTAGCAGGCCTGATGTCTGAGGTGTGTTCTTTCTTGAAGGAGATGAAAAGGAGGGATCGAGACGCTCTCAGGTCTTTGGTTCAATCCCAAGAGTACATCAGGGCCCGAACTGGACACAAGGTCCTGTCTTCTTTGAATTGTCTATCTACAATGGTAGTTAGAGCAGGAATAGTCAGCGAAGACACACTTTGTGAACCTTCTCTTGCTAGTTGGTTTTTGGCGATAAAGTCAGAAGAAGGGAACAAGGCAACCTTTTCCCACTGGCCTAGATTAGATACTTTGTTTGCAACCCAGGCATGAATTTCGCTGCGGCGTTTGCCGGAGGCCAAAGCTAGCAAGAAAGCAGTTTTGAGAGTAAGATGTTTGAGGTCTGTGTCTTTCATAGGCTCAAAGGGTGCCTTTGTCAGCTCATTGAGAACAACAGAAAGTTCCACTTAGGAAGATTCCGGGAACTTTTGGGATGATCCCTGTGAAAGCTGGAGAGTAACCTGTGAAGGTATGAACTTTGTGCAATATGGTGGCCCGCTGGGCCCAAAGTGTAAACAATGGCTGTCCTGTAATCATCAATGGTCGAGGGGCGCCTGTTTAGATCTTGGTACAGGTACATGAAAAATCTGAGATTTGTTTCACATATGGAGTGGAGAAATCAACCGAATTTTCTCTGCACCTTTTCTCAAATAGGGCCCACTTTGACTTGTAGACGGTCCTTGATGATGAGCTCTGAGGTGCAGCAATTCTCTCTGCCACCTCCACAGAGAAGCCTTGTTCTTGGAGCTGTCCACTCCTAGACACCAGGCGTGGAGGTTGTGATGTCGCGGATTGCTGTGGAACACATAATTGTGGGACTGTTTGAGAAGAGATGTTGACACCGGGAGTTGCAGTGGGATCTCTGTTGAGAGCTGCACTAGGTCCCAAAACCAGGGCATCCCTGGTCAGACTGGGGCTATTACTATGATCAGGCAATGGCATTGCCTGATTTTTTGGATCACCCTGTGAAAGAGAGCCATTGGAGGGTAAGCATAAGCAGTGAGACCCGACCAGTTTATGTTCAGAGCATCCATGTCCCAAGCATTTGGGTCTGGGATTGGAGACACATACAGTGAAAGTTTGTGGTTCAGATGAATGGAAAAGAGATCTACATGAGGGGTGAATCACCTCTGACAGATCTGTCTGAACACATGAGGGTGCAGTGACCATTGAACTTGGTTCGACCTGGACAGGTCAGCCATCACATTCAGACACCCTGGAATGTGTCTGGCTTTCTATGTTATGTGATAACAATGGCACCATGTCATGATCTTCCACAGGAGTGCACACATCTCTGCTGAGTGAGTTCCTCCTTGTTTGTTCTGACACTGGTCCTTAAAGCTTCGAAGGGCCAGTGATACCGCCTTCAACTCTACAACATTTATGTGTAGCCTTTTTTCCCCATCTGACCACAGACCCTGTGTAGAACTTTGATTTAAGTGAGCACCCCAACCTTCATTTGAGGTGTCTGTAAAGAGTTGGATGCTGTGGTCTGAAGTTTGAGCCATCTCTCTTGAGTGGGTTTTACAAGGGCTGAATCTAGATGGTATTCGTAGCCCACGAACGAAAACACTTGAGTAGGTTTCAGTTCTGATTTTTCCCGATTTATTATCCACCTCTAGGAGTGGGTTAGGTCTAGCACTGCGTTCACTTGGGCTTCCTCCTGAGACTGGCACCTGATCAGCCAGTCATCCAGGTATTGGTGAAGTCTGAGTCCTCTGGAGAGGGCCATTAGCTTCACTTCCTTTACGATCATTGTAAAACCTGGGGGGCTGTGGCTAGTCCGAAAGGGAGGGAGGTGAACTGGAACACCTACGACCTGTGGCAAAACCTTAGGTATTTCCTTGAGTTTGGGTGGATGGGGATGTGCTAGTAAGTGTCCGATAGGTCTATCAACGATACCCATTCCCATGGAATCAGGGAGGTCCTGATGGACTCTGGAGTTTCCATTTTGAACTTTTCTACGTGTAGAAAAGTGTTGGGCCTGCTTAAGTCTAATACTGGCCTCCACCTTTGGTGAGGCTTGGGGATTAGAAACAGGTGACTGTAAAACCCGACAGATTTTACATTTTCCACCCTTTCGACTGCATTCTTTGACAGAAGAGGCTGCATACAAGTGGCCAGAGCTTGGTCTATTTGAAGGGCCTTGTATTCTGACTGAATCAGAGGGAATCTGACCAGATTTGGTTTTGAAATGAATGGCAGTACGTAGCCTTTGGTGATAATGTTAAACACGTTGGATGAACATTTGTTTGTTTGTCAATCTCTTCTGAAAGAACGGAGGCGACCTCCTACTGGTGGACTGAGGGAGGCTTTTAAGGAGTCATTGGGGGAGGGGTTTCCATGCCCTCCTCCCCTATTGTGGGTCGAAAACGACCCTTGGTGCTTCTGAGGTTAGGTTTCGCCCTACCTGAGGAAAACTGTTGGTTACTGCTTTGTGAGGAGTTGCCCCCATAGGGGCGTTTCCTGTAGGAGCCTCTTTTCTTGTTGTGGGGACCACAAAAGGACTTACTTGGATAGGGTCCGAAACCCTGAGAGTCTTTAGAGGTGCCTTTTTTTGAGGAGGAAGTCCTCTCCCTCCTTTACCAGTTGAGACTTGAACAGGGAGGAATGCCAAAAGGGTGAGTTCCTAAGTTATTGGCGTCTCGTTTCCCCTAGATGTGGATGTAAAAGGGTAATTTCCGCTTCGCGCCTTAGCTAGACGGTGTTACTCATGGAATATAACTCCCTCTGGACTATATGCGCCAAGGATTTGCTGAGGCATGTGAGAGCCCTGTGTTGAATAATAACAGTCTTATTCCATTTGTCAAGATATTCACAGGCTTGCTCATATCCACGTTTCGCTGCTTTCTCAGGATTGGTACCTTTCTGAATTTGAGATTTGACTCTCTTGAAGGTTGACTTCAGGCTATGTTGGCACTTCTCAAGAGTGGCATTACAAGAGGATGAAGTCTTGGCAAAGGCAGCAGTAAAGTTGAGAGTGGATATATTTCGACTAGCTTGGTGTTCCAATTCCGTAAGTATTGGTAGGGGAACCTTGTCCATAGGTGCCCCAAGGGGCTTAGGAGTAATACAGATTTTGGCAAAATCTGTATTCAACTCTTGTATTTTCTCCTCATAACAGGGCAGTGGAAGGAGGAGGTTTGATATATTTACCCTCAGATAAATTAGTGGCCTGGAAATCATGCTCGAATTTATCAAAAGCATCTTTGATAACTGAGCTAAGGGGGAGCATAGAGGAAGAACCTCTTGGTCTGAGCTTCTGACCCATTATTGAAGTCGCAGACCTAGGCATGGACTCCCTTGGGTCAGGGAGGGAAAGGATGGGCCTAAAGTATCCACTTCTTCAGCATACAGTGAGGGAACGTCAGACAGAGCCACTTCCCTATAATAAGGGAGGTCTGGATCATGTTGAGGTTGGTCTTGATCAGAGATAGCCCCAGAGGGTTTGAAGACCTGTGTCTGGCTACAGAGAACTGATCCTCCTCTGAGGAAGATGACACATATCTGGACCTAGCCTTATGTTTACTCTTGTCAGCATGTTTTTTTAGATTTGGAAGATGACATCCGAGGTTGATCGGATTCATCAGTGTATTGATCCGAGGCAGACCTCGGGTCAACATCATGCTTCCTATGAGAGTAAGAGTGTTTTTTAGGTCTATCCGAGGCCTTCTTAGAAGGCTCCTCGGATGCACTAGAAGGCTGATCCGATGCCTGATGGTGATCAGCACCAAGATGAGGTGGAAGTGCAGGACCACAGTCCACTTCCATTTGCTCAACATTTGAGGTAGTCCGAGGGGAACCTGGAGGGGGTAGGTCCAGATTTACAGCAGCTGGAGAGGTTCCAGGCTTAGAAGCCGAGGTCTGATCCACCTCCACTTGCTTTTTAGAAGTCAATTCGTCTCAGAGAAACTGGAATGCTTCTAACATTGAAGCCTGAAAGGAACCCATTTGCTGCTGTAAATGGATGTTATGTGAATTACCCAGGGATTTTTCTAAACTTGCTTCAATTTTCTGGTGTAAGGCAGTACCTGGGGTGGGTGGGACAGTCTTTGCTGGTGTTTTGAGAGACAATGAACTGAAGGGTAGGGGCTGGGGATGTGGGGGTGAGGTAAATAAGTTGTCAGCAGCACTCTCAAGGTCTGCATTAGAACCAGTAAAAGAATCCCCGTTGCCAGCACCATTAGAACCAGTAAAAAGAATCCCCGTCGCCATCACCATATAGGTCTAGTTCATCGTCTTTTGAACTAGTAGTGTGCTTCTTCTGTATCTTAATATAACGTTTTCTGTGTTGAATTTTATGCATTTGTTCATCTGTGAAAGATGCACAGATATCACAGGGCGCCTCAAAAGTGACACAGGGGTCATCACCCTTACAATACGTATGTGCTGAGAAACAGATGAAACTGTCTGTGTATGTGACAGACGCTACGTATTCATGTGGCCAACAAGAAAGTAGGACGAGATCTCAGTGTACTGCGAGACGACAACCTGAGGCTACCGCCAACTATAAATGTCTATTTTTCTTAGACGTTGGCCAGGCCTTGCGGCTATCCGAGAACAGCAATCAGTCCCATATGGTAAGCTATTGTAGTGCAATAAAAGCAATAGTTTTCAAGCTACAATCGATTTACTCAACAGTGAGAACCTCAAAGTAGCTATTGCTCAGCTATGCCATGACATACAGGTCTCCAAATTTCCTATGTTAAAGCTGATCCAAAAGAAGGTGAACAACATATTTATAGAAAATACTTAAAATGCAATATTTTTCAAGTTACAACTCACTTACTCAACATATATAAACAAAGTGAGAACCTGAAAGTAGCTATTACTCAGCTATGTCATGAGCTACAAATCTGCAAGTTTACAATGTTATAGCCAATTCAAAAGTAGATGAATAACATATTAAAACAAAATACTCTAACTGCAATAGTTTTTAAGTTACAACTGATTAACTCAACAGAAAAAACCTCAAAGTAGCTATTGCTCAGCTATGCAATGAGCTACAGGTCTGCAACTTTACTATGTTAAAGCTGAACCAAAAGTATGTGAACAACATATTTAAAGAAAATACTCTGAATGCAATGGTTTTCAAGTTACAACTGATTTAATCAACAGTGAGAACCTATTGCTCAGCTATGAAATAAGCTACAGGTCTGCAATTTTACTATGTAATAGCTGATCCAAAGTAAGTAATTAACATATCAAAACAAAATTTTCTAACTGCAATAATTTTCAAGTAACAACTGATTTACTCAACAGTGAAAACCTGAAAGTAGCTATTGTTCATCTATGCAATGAGGTACAGGTCTGCAATTTTACTATGTTATAACTGACGCAAAAGTAACTGAATAACATATTTATGCAAAATACTGTAAATGCAATAATTTTCAAGTTACAACTGATTTACCCAAGAGTGAGAACCTCAAAATAGCTAGTAACTAGTGCTATGAAAAAAGCTACATACAAAAGTATGTAAATAACATATTTAAAGAAAAGATTCTAAACTCAATAGTTTTCAAATTATAACTGGTTTACTTAACAGGGAGAATATCAAAGTAGCTATTACTCAGCTATGCAATGAGCTACAGGTCTACAATTTCACTATGTTATAGCTGACCCAAAAGTAGGTGAATAACATATAACAACAAAATACTATAACTGCAACAGTTTTGAAGTTACAACTGATTTACTCAACGGTGATAACTTCAAAGTAGCTATTACTCAGCTATGGAAGGAGCTACAGGTCTGAAATATTACTATGTTATAGCTGGCCCAAAAGTATCTGAATATTAACATATTTATACAAAATACTGTAAACGTAATAGTTTTCAAGTTACAACTGATTCACCCAAGAGTGAGAAGCTCAAATAGCTTTTGCTCAGCTATGAAATAAGCTACAGGTCTGCAATTTTACTGTTATAGCTGATCCAAAAGTAGGTGAATAAGATATAAAAACAAAATACTCTAACTGCAAATAGTTTTGAAATTACAACTGATTTACTCAAGAGTGATAACATCAAAGTAGCTATTACTCAGCTATGGAAAGAGCTACAGGTCTGCAATATTACGATGTTATAGCTGATCCAAAAGTAGGTGAATCAGATATTAAAACAAAATACTCTAACTGCAATATTTTTCAAATTACAACTCATTTATTAAAAAATTATAACATCAAAGTAGTTATTACTCAGCTATGGAAACAGCTACAGGTCTGCAATTTTACTATGCTTTAGCTGACCCAAAAGTAGCTGAACAACATATTTACACAAATTTCTGTAAATGCACTAGTTTTCCAATTACAACTGATTTACCCAACGGTGAGAACCTCAAAGTAGCTATTACTCAGCTATGCAATGAGCCACAGGTCTGGAATTTCACTATCTTATAGCTGACCCCAAAATAGGTTAATAGTATATGAAACAAAATACTCTAAATGCAACAGTTTTCAAGTTATAAGTGATTAACTCAACAGTGATAGCCTAAAAGTAGCTATTACTCAGCTATGCCATGAGCTACAGGTCTGAAATTTTACTATGTTACAGCTGATCCAAAAGTAGCTGAATAACATATTTATACAAAATTTTCTAAATGCAATAGTTTTCAAGTTACAAGTGATTTTACTCATGATGGAAGTTACAGAAAAGTCCAAAAGTAGCTATTACTCACTTAGCTATTGAGATAGACACCCAAGTTACTCACCACGTTGTAGCTATGGAAAAAGTAGCTGAATAACATAGTTTAACAAAATGCTCTACATGCAATACTTTTCAAGTTATAAGTGATTTAGTGCATGATTTTATGAATTTTAATGCATTAAAAATTATTTAAAAAATTCATAAAAACATAACTAGAGTATTGCTTCGCAAGATAAAAAGAATTGTTTTTGCACAGCAAAAACAAAGCATCCCAATGAGTATTAATCAGTTTGTTGAAATGACGGTCTTCCTGTGTTTAATATGTTTTTTCCATTTATGACAAAATGAAAGTTTCCTAGATGAATCTGGTTTGTTTATTTTTTTTTTATTTATTTGTTTATTTATTTTTTTTTTTTTGCGTTTTATGCAGAAATTCAAAATGGCCACCAAAAGTGGTGTGAAAACGATTTTTGGGAAAAATTGCCAGTAGACACTGCATATAACCTGCGGGTCGAAAATTTCGTGGAAGTCGCTCTATCTTGCTCCATTTCCGAGATAACGTGTTTTCTTTTGTGTTTTACGTAAAAATTCAAGATGGCCGCCTAAAGTGGGGGGAAATTTTTTTTGCAAAAAACAGCCAGTAGACCATGCAGATACCCTGCGGATCAACAGTTTTGTTGAAATCGCTCGATCTCCCTCTGTTTCCGCGATAAACAGGTTTTTGCATTTCACGCAGAAATTCAAGATGGCTGCGAAAAGTCAGATACCCTGTGGGTCAAAAATTTCGTCAAAATCGCTCTATCTTGTTCTGTTTCCGAGATAAACACATTTTTGTGTTTAACGCAGAAATTCAAGTAACACAGAAATTCAAGAAGGCTGCCAAAAGTGGCAGGAAAATGAATTTTGCGAAATGTCGCCAGTAGACTCTGCAGATATCCTGCGTGTCAAAAATTTCGTCGAAATCATTCTATCTCGCTCCGTTTCCCAGATAAACACATTTTTGTCTTTAACGCAGAAATCCAAGTAACACAGAAATTCAAGAAGGCCGTCAAAAGTGGCGGGAAAATGAATTTTGTGAAACGTCGCCAATAGACTGAAGATATCCTGCGTGTCAAAAATTTCGTCAAAATCATTCTATCTCGCTCTGTTTCCGACATAAACAGGTTTTTGCGTTTAACACAGAAATTCAAGATGGCCGCCAAAAGTGACAGGAAAACAATTTTTTGGAAAATCACCAGTAGACTCTGCAGCTACCCTGCGGGTCAAAAACTTCGTCGAAATCGCTCTATCTCACTGCATTTCCCAAAAAAGCGGGCTTTTGTGTTTAACGCAGAAATTCAAGATGACTGCACAAGGGGCGGGAAAACGATTTTTGCGAAAAGTTGCCAGTAGACTCTGCAGATACCCTGCGGGTCAAAAATTTCTTCTATCTCACTCCGTTTCTGAGATAAACACGTTTTTGCATTTTATGCAGAAATTCAAGATGGCTGCCAAAAGTGGCGGGAAACCATTTTTTGAGAAAAATCGCCAGTAGACTCCGTAGATACCCTGTGGGTCAAAAATTTCGTTGAAAGCGCTCTATCTCCCTCCGTTTCTGAAGTAAGCGGGTTTTTGCGTTTAATCCAGAAATTCAAGATGGCTGCCAAAACTGGCAGGAAAACAATTTTTGCGAACAGTCACCAGTACACTCTGCAGATACCCTGTGAGTCAAAAATTTTGTCGAAATCGCTCATCTCACTCCGCTTCCGAGATAAACTGATTTTTGCATTTAACACAGAAATTCAAGATGGCCACCAAAAGTGGCGGGAAAACGATTTTTGCAAAAAGTCCCCAGTAGACTCTGTAGATACCCTGCGGGTCAAAAATTTCGTCCAAATCGCTCTATCTCACTCAGTTTCTGAGTTTCTAAATGCGTTTTTGCATTTAACGCAGAAATTCAAGATGGCTGCCAAAAGTGGCAGGAAAATATTTTTTAAGAAAAATTTGCCAGTACACTCTGCAGCTACCCTGTGGGTCAAAAATTTTGTCGAAATCTCTCTATCTCGCTCCGTTTCTGAAATAAGCGGGTTTTTGCACTTTACACAGAAATTCAAGATGGCCGCCAAAAGTGGCAGGAAACAATTTGTGGGAAAAGTTACCAGTAGACACTGCAGATACCCTGTGGGTCAAAATTTTTGTTGAAATTGCTCTATCTCGCTCCGTTTCTGAGATAAATACGTTTTTGTGTTTTCAGCGTTAAGAAAAATTGTGACATTTAGTAAATCGTTAATAAGTCGGCCATTTTGTATTGGATCATTTCCAAAAGTTAATAATTTCCAGACATCTCTATAACAAACTTACTTGCCAAATTTTATGTGAATAGGCGAGGTGATGTTTAAGTTATCATCCCGACAAGCACACCTTTATAAAAACATATTTTAGGTCATGTGACTTCTTTGATTGGTTGAAATGTCATAACATCATAGTCATATTTTTTCCCCAGGGCTACTGTATACACCTGCCAAATATGAAGAGAATCCGACTTATGGCTGCAAAGGTATTGCAAAAAGAAAATGGGGATCCGACAAACTCGCTTCTCTCATATACAAACAAGGGATGCTTAATAAAGAAAGATCCAGGTCTGTTTATTTATTTGGGGTTTTACGTCGCTTTCAACACTGTACAGGTCATATCACGATGGGTAGTTGGATGGGCAGAGGAAACCAGTACATAGAGTTCGCTAGGGTTCTGTACTGTAAACTGCCGACCAACGGCAAGCAACTACCAGCTTTCCCACATAAGGCCTTGACGGGGATCGAACCCCGGCTTCAGAGGTGGGAGGCGAGAGTGTTACCACTCTGCCACCGTGGCCCCCGATCCAGGTCGGACACTCACACAAGAGAATCTACTTATGGCCTAGTACTTATGTGCAAGATATGAGATAAATCCCTGCAATAGTCACTGAGAAAATTGTGATAAACAGATCTGCAAGCCGTGAACAATTTTTCATGCTAGATAGATAAGCTATCTTTAAAAAAAATACAGCATGTCTCTGGGCCTTGTAGTTTCGTCGGAGAAGTCGCTCATGCGTACATACACAGATGAACATGAAACCAGTATATTCTCGGCTTTTGTCTGGTGATTCAATTACAAGCAAAATATGTGAAAACTGTGGAACAGAGTCAGTGATTGGGTCTTTGTGGGCCACATATCCAGTTTATAGTGGTGTGAATGGTAAAGTGGTATACCACATTTGATTTGGCAGAAATGGCGAAATCCAATAAAAATATTTAACAAGAGGGTCAAAGATGCCCCAAAAGGCGGGTTGTGCAGGCAGCAATAAGGTTAGCAACTGCTATTATTACCTTTAGAAACAAGGAAAGAAATGTTTGGTTACCCAGTTAAGGTGAATGTGTTAGACGTGCTAAGAAATTTAAAACTTGTAATCTAGGTTACATAATTGTATCTATGCTATAAAATGACAAACTAATGGACGGAATTACACAAATTTCGAAAGCAACTTAGCTATGATGGTGATGCATCTCCCTGTCCAGTTTGAATTTGATTGGACAAACCGTTTTCGAGTTAGAGTCCAGAAACGGAAATGTTGACGAACAAACAGATAAACGACCAAACAGAATTACACCTATTTCGAAAGGAACCTAGATATGATGGTGATCTATGTCCCTGTCAAGTCTGAATTCGACTGGACAAACCATTTCCGACTTAGAGTCCGGAAACGAAAATGTTGACGGACAGACGGATGGACAGACAAACGGACAGACGGAATTACACCAATTTCAAAAGGAACCCAGCTATGATGGTGATTTATGTCAAGTTTGAACTCGATTGGACAAACCGTTTTCTAGTTAGAGTCCGGAAACGAAAATGTGGACAAACAGACGGATGGACAAACGGACAAAAAACGGACAAACGAACGAACGAAATTTCACCAATTTTGAAAAGAACCTAGCTATGATGATCTATCTCCCTGTCAAGTATGAATTCAATTGGACAACCGTTTTCGAGTTAGAGTCCAGAAACGAAAATGTGGACAGACGAATGGACAGAAAAACAGACAAAAAATGGACAGAAAAACGGACAAAAGAACGGACGGAATTACACCAATTTCGAAAGGAACCTAGCTATGATGGTGATATATGTCCCTGTCCAGTATGAATTTGATTGGACAAACCGTTTTCGCGATGGAGTCCGGAAACGAAAATGTGGATGGACAGACAGATGGACAGACAAACAGACAAAACACGGACAAATGAACAGACGGTGCTTAATCTGCATCAAAAGACAGACCCAAAGGTGCAACAAGATTTTATAGGTCAAGGTCACTATGGCAAGGTCAAATCAAGGTCATACCATGACGTTGCACACCTACATCCCCTAACCAATGTCCCTACCAAGTATCAACTTCCTAAACCTTATGGTTTCTGAGATACAGCCTGGACAAGATTTATAGATCAAAGTCACTACGGCAAGGTCAAATCAGGGTCACACCATGATGTTGCACACCTACATCCCCTAACCAATGTCCCTACCAAGTATCAACTTCCTAAACCTTATGGTTTCTGAGATACACCTTGGACAAGATTTTATAGGTCCAGGTCACTACGGGAAGGTCAAATCAAGGTCCCACTATGACATTGCACACCTACACCCCCTAACCAATGTCTCTACCAAGTATCAACTTCCTACATCTTATGGATTCTGAGATATAGCCCAGACAAGATTTTCAAACTCAAGGTCACTACGGCAAGGTCAAAGGTTAAATCAAGGTCAGACCATGTCGTTGCACACCAATTCCTCCTAACCAATGTCCCTACCATGTGTCAAATTCCTACACCTTTCGGTTTCTGAGATACAGCCCGGACAAACTTTTTCCTGGGCTGTGGGGTAGCATCAGAGATGCTCGTATTCCACAGCCCAGGGAAAAGCATTGAACACCATCAGATAGAAGAGAGGTTAAACAGTATATAAAGAAGAGGGGACTTTCAGTATAGACAGTGTAAGTTATGTAAAGGTGCAGGAGAAAGTAACATGTAAGGGAGAAAATATGTAAAGACACAGTATCAAAACAAGGCAATTCAATAGCAAGATGACAGCATTAATTAATAAATTAAGTTACGATGCTGTAATATTTCTTAACTGAAGTATAGATGTCAAAGTATAACTAGATGAATGCTTTTGCTAACAAAAGCGAAGCGTCCGTGATAGTTTAAAATGCCTTGTGGTTTTAATAAGCATGCTGTAAAGCTAAGAATGCACAAAGCTGCACTGTACTGTTACATAAAGCAACCCCCTTAGTGATATCATGACAGGGAAAATCCTACAAAGGTCTTCTTTAATTAACATAAACAAGCGTTGTAGACATAGACAAGCTGGAGAAAGTGTTGTACATTGGATGTACAACATTGGATGTAACTTTAGTAAATTTTGTGTAAATGCTACAAAGCATTTCAGTAATGAGTATTGATAACTTCATATAATCATATAATCATGTGTGCAAGTATGTAATGCTATTTAGATTGTCCACAGGGTTTTGCAATAGGTTTTAATACATTGTGCAAGCATAAAAGCAACAATAAAGGCAAAAGCTATTTCATGACCCCAGTTTGACTCATACATGGGGGTCAAGAGGTAAAACTAACCGGCTATTTAGACTGTCCACATATGGTTTCCCAATACCTCTTAATACATTCCGAAGCTATAATAGCTACAATGAAGGAGATATCAGGTTAAAAACTCCAAAACAGCTATTTTTTTACCCCAGTTTGACCCATAGGGGGGGTGGGGGGGTGGGGGGGTGGGGGGGGGGGGGGGGGTAAAACTGACCGGCTACTTAGACTCTCCACATATGCTTTCCCAATACTTCTTAATACATTCTGAAGCTATAAAAGCAACGATAAAGGAGATATAAGGCAAAAACTCCAAAGCAGCTATTTATGACCCCAGTTTAGCCTATAAGGGGGGGTTGGGGGTAAAACTGACTGGCTATTTAGACTCTCCACATATGCTTTCCCAATACCTCTTAATACATTCTGAAGCTATAAAAGCAACAATAAAGGAGATATAAGGCAAAAACTCAAAATCAGCTATTTTATGTCCCCAGTTTGACCCATAGGGGGGGTCGGGGGGTAAAACTGACCGGCTATTAAGACTCTCCACATATGCTTTTCCAATACCTCTTAATACATTCTGAAGCTTTAAAAGCAACGATAAAGGAGAGATAAGGCAAAAACTCCAAAGCAGCTATTTATGACCCCCGTTTGGCCCATAAAGGGGGGGAGGGGGGTCGGGGGGTAAAACTGACCGGCTATTTAGACTCTCCACATATGCTTTCCCAATACCTCTTAATAGATTCTGAAGCTATAAAAGCAACAATAAAGGAGATATAAGGCAAAAACTCAAAATCAGCTATTTTATGACCCCAGTTTGACCCATAAGGGGGGGTCGGGGGGTAAAACTGACCGGCTATTTAGACTCTCCACATATGCTTTCCCAATACCTCTTAATGCATTCTGAAGCTATAAAAGCAACAATAAAGGAGATATAAGGCAAAAACTCCAAAGCAGCTATTTATGACCCCAGTTTGGCCCATAAGGGGGTCGGGGGGGTCGGGGGGTAAAACTGACCGGCTATTTAGACTCTCCACATATGCTTTCCCAATACCTCTTAATACATTCTGAAGCTATAAAAGCAACGATAAAGGAGATATAAGGCAAAAACTCCAAAGCAGCTATTTATGACCCCAGTTTAGCCCATAAGGGGGGGTTGGGGGTAAAACTGACTGGCTATTTAGACTCTCCACATATGCTTTCCCAATACCTCTTAATACATTCTGAAGCTATAAAAGCAACAATAAAGGAGATATAAGGCAAAAACTCAAAATCAGCTATTTTATGACCCCAGTTTGACCCATAAGGGGGGGTCGGGGGGTAAAACTGACCGGCTATTAAGACTCTCCACATATGCTTTTCCAATACCTCTTAATACATTCTGAAGCTATAAAAGCAACGATAAAGGAGATATAAGGCAAAAACTCCAAAGCAGCTATTTATGACCTCAGTTTGGCCCATAAGGGGGGGGGGGGGTCGGGGGGTAAAACTGACCGGCTATTTAGACTCTCCACATATGCTTTCCCAATACCTCTTAATACATTCTGAAGCTATAAAAGCAACGATAAAGGAGATATAAGGCAAAAACTCAAAATCAGCTATTTTATGACCCCAGTTTGACCCATAAAGGGGGGGGGGGGGTCGGGGGGTAAAACTGACCGGCTATTTAGACTCTCCAGATATGCTTTTCCAATACCTCTTAATGCATTCTGAAGCTATAAAAGCAACAATAAAGGAGATATAAGGCAAAAACTCAAAATCAGCTATTTTATGACCCCAGTTTGACCCATAAGGGGGGGTCGGGGGGTAAAACTGACCGGCTATTTAGACTCTCCACATATGCTTTCCCAATACCTCTTAATACATTCTGAAGCTATAAAAGCAACAATCAAGGAGATATAAGGCAAAAACTCAAAATCAGCTATTTTATGACCCCAGTTTGACCCATAAGGGGGGGCCGTGGGGTAAAACTGACCGGCTATTTAGACTCTCCACATATGGTTTCCTATTACCTCCCAATACATTTTATGGCTCTAAATGCAATACTTAAGAAGATAATAGGGGGGTTGACCTAAATTTAAGGCTCTCAGATTGGAAGGTGTGAGGAAATCACCCATGAGACATTTTTCAAGGGATTGCTCCCAAAATCTAATCAGCTCGCGTATTCGATAGTATGAACAGGTGTGTCAAAGCATAAGACTGTGTAGCAAGTAGTTTTTCCTGAACTGTGATGACGGGGGGGGGGGGGTGTACTTAAAAAAATTGTTTTTGATCATGTGACCTTCATAAAGGTCAAAGGTCAAATTTAAGCATGCAGAAAAATTTTCCCACACCTAAGGTATATAATTGTCAAATATGGTTTGAATCCTTCTAATAATAAGGGAGATATTCAAGGGAGACCATAATGCGGCGGCGGCAGCGAGGAAACTGAGGTGAAAACAAATAAGCGCCCTTTCAGGGACGCTTAATTAAGTTAAAGTTAAGAGAGTGTGACAAGTACAAATATTTGGGGTTGATTCCTCGCAGATGAAATTTTGGCTCCCAATTGAGCCCTCACTATTTTTAGTATGCACCCTGACCGGGAGCGACATACAATTTGATGGGCCATTAGTGGCTCCAGTAAACGAAAGAAAATACAAACACAAAAGTCTTGAATCGTTGGAATTAGCTCATGTCAGCATATAAACTAGTGAATATTAAGTTTAAAAAGGTGTATTAAGCAATTTAGTCTTATTGTCATTTTACTACATAAAACGTAACCAGTACAATATGGTATTATATATAAATGACAATTCTGATTAAATTTACCTCATTTTTGAGCCTCGATGACTCAGTCACAGCCCTAGTCAAAGTACAGATAATAATTAGCTGCAGCAATCAATATATATTTCTTTAGAAAAATGTCTCAATTATGGCAGGAAATAACATTTTAGTAAAGCCAAACATCACGCCAAAGTCACACTGTGATGTTGCATAACTACACCCACAGACCAATGTCCCTAGTAAGTATTAACTTTATACACCTTATGGTTTCCGAGATATAGCCTGAACAAGATTTTACAGGTCAAGGTCATTAAGGCAAGGTCAAAGATCAAAGCAAGGTCACACTATGACACTGCACACTTACACTCACCCAACCAATGTTCTCACCAAGCATCAACTTTCTACACCTTACTGTCTCTGAGATGTAGCCCTGGCAAGATTTTAAAGGTCACAGTCACTATGGCAAGGTCAAATCAGGGTCACAGCACAACATACCACCTTCACACCACCAACCAATTTCTCTACCAAATATCAACTTCTGACATCTTACACTTTCTGAGACTCAACCTGGACAAGATTATTGTTCATGTCACCTGCCCGCCCAGCCATGGGAGAAAACAATACCCGTACAGCCTTCAAAGGCTGTGGGGTGAAAAAGATCAATACAATACAAAAACTACTTGCAGCAAACTGCATACCTTGAAATGAAACAGAATGTTTATTGTGGCTCCGACAAAGGTGAGACTTGAGTTTTTTACGCACACTCGGTCGATACTTTTCACACGGGCAAAGTGGACATTTAAATAGATTTCTTTTTTCTGGGCAGAGGCCAGACAATCTATCAACCCAGACAGCCTCATCAACTTCATTATAATGAGAGATATGAGTTCCTGGACCCTGCAAATATTAAACAGGTATTCAATTGAAGTACATGCACCAACTTCGTAGTCATCTCAAAGCATTTAAATGACAGAAAACAAGAATCCAAGGTAATACTACATACAAGATTCACTGACCAATTATTTTGAAATAGCAACTGAGTACACCACACCCTGAATCACCAACTTTTATACAGTATCACCTTGAGCGAAAGACTGTGATATATTTCATTGGTGATGTTTAGCTCAGCTGGCCACAATGCCTGCCTCTGTGAAAATTGAAAAACAACTTCAAGAAATAAGTATGGGATGACCAGGAGGTGGTGTGTTCGGGACTGATCATAAAGGAACATTAGTTCAGACATGAACCCACTTTACTTCAATCTCAAGTCCTCAACTGACAAAAAAGTACTTCTACTTAACCAGATTTTCAAGATGACAAGGTACATTAAAGCTACAAAGATCCTCTTTTAAAAATCCATTAAAAGCATCATCTACCCATCAGTAATCACTATTTATCACTAGAGCTGAAACGTTTAGCCTAATTTGCTACCCAGGTAATCGCTTTCATTAACCGTCAACTAACCAATTAACTGTTTGCGAGGTTTAGTATGTATGAGAAATACCGAAAATGTCACATGTACATGTATTCCAGATGTAAACAAACAAACTAGCAGATCGCGAGATGCTGAAAAGCAAAAAAATTCACCAGATTGTTGATTATATTGGCTATTTATGTAATATTTTGATATTTTAAAAATAAAATACATATAAAATGCTTTAATCCAATACCTTTTACAGTCTTAACTTGAAATACTCATAGTTTCAAAGATCGCGTAAAATCCACTATGTGGTGATACATAGAAGAAAACCGATTTCACAATATTGGCATCGACTAGTGCTTTGATAACCAAATAATCGATTAGTACAAATAATGGTTTCAGCTCAGTTAACACAGTTTTGCTTGTGGGGCTTCAACAGTATATCAGAATTTAAAAATTGATAGCAACCAGTTACACATTATTATACATACCTTTAAAATCTTTTGATCCCGTTTCCTCTAAATGATGAAAAATTGAGCTGCTAAAAATGAGCTTCAAAATATTCCTGTGAGATGCTATCACTTTCATAAGAAAACGTTTTAACTCTAAATTCCGTAAGTAACATGACTTCAAATAATAAGTGAAATTGTGCTATAAATATAACCATATCAGAAATATTACAAATGGACTGAACGTGTAATTCCACTGGAGATATGTTGAGCAAGTCAAATCTGTTTTAGTTGATCAAGCATTAACACCATTACAACCTTAAACTTAAAAAAATTTATTTTGGAAGCTAACTTTGGACCAAGTATTTCTTTAATTTTCTTAATATCAAAACATACACACAGATGTCAGATAAATAACTAAAATAAGTTCTAATGCAAAAAAGAATTGACACACCACAAACAAAGTGTAAAATGGCAAAATTTGTTTTTGTTTTTGGAATCTCAGGCCAAACTCCAATTATAATACTGAAAACAACCAGTGAAAATCTGAGCCATTTCATTTGGCGGTCACTGAAATCACCTGAAAAGGCAAGAAGGGTACAAGAGGCAAATCACTATGCCTGAATAGTGACTAAAATAATTTGAAGAAGTTTCATAGCATCCCTGGCAATATTTCTTCTTTCTCACTGCAAAATATGAGAAAATCAACTTTATGACCCCTATTTCACTATGAGGAAGGGATTGAGGGGATAAATTTGCTTCTGGCTTTTGGAATCCTTGCCCATGATTTCCCTTTTTCCTCCCCATAAATTCTGAAGCTATAATTATATTAATAAAAGTGATATTAAGCGATAAGTGTAATTCTGACCCATTCAGAGCCATAGAAAGGACCTTGAAAGGGACAAAAGCCATATCACTATGTATGATTAGTCCTGAAGAATATTTTAAAGATATTTAAATTTACAAGACTCCAGGCAATATTTCTGTAGATACAC
Source organism: Sabellastarte sp. h YS-2021 (assembly GCA_964017235.1). NCBI lineage: Eukaryota > Metazoa > Annelida > Polychaeta > Sabellida > Sabellidae > Sabellastarte > Sabellastarte sp. h YS-2021. The sequence goes on along the minus strand of OZ024928.1, from coordinate 74,137,732 downwards.
TGCAAAATTACTTTGATATGTCCAGTGTGACGAGGATGTGGGCCTTTGGGAAAAAGTGATAGCTGACATTTTAGAAGTCTCTTGGGTCTATATACAGCATATCAAAGACACCCAAACATTTTTGTAAATCAGCACAGAATAACTTTCTGACGAATCCGGGAAGTGCCCTCCTGGAATACTGCTCTGCTACAAGACTGCCCTCCTAGAAGACGGTGAACAGACATAAGCCCCCACTGACACAAGCCCCCTTTTTCTGCTGAACAGGACAGAAGCCCCCCGCCCTCTTATTTCTTATTGCAAAAGATTCTAAATTTCCAAAAGACCGCCATTTTTAGAGAGAGGAAAATTTTTTGAAAATTCATGAGAGTAGATTGCGGAGATACTTCGTGGTTTGATGATTTCAACAAAATTGCTCTATCTTGCACCGTTAAGGAGATAGAAACAAATTAGTGGTTTTGCATTTTTTGACAAAAATGCAAAAATTCAAAATGGCTACCATTTTGGGGGAGAGGAAAATTTTTTGAAAATTCGCAACAAGTAGATTACTTAGCCAACCTGTGGGATGAAAATTTCGATGAAATCTCTCTATCTCGTACGGTTTAGGATATAGAAGCAACTTTGTGTTTTTGCATTTTTGGCAAAAATTCGAAAATTTAAAGTGGCCGCCATTTTTAGGAAGAAGCAAATTTTTTAAAAATTGGCAACAGTAGATTGCTGAGATCCCCTGTGGATCGAAAATTTCGACGAAATCGCTTTATCTCGCACGGTTAAGGAGATAGAAAGCAATTTGTGTTTTTGCATTTTTGTCAAAAATTCGAAAATCCAAAATGGCTGCCATTTTTGGGGAGAGGAAATTTTTTTAACAAGAGGAGAGTGCCCGTGAACGGGCACTGTGTCAGCTGACTGAGTGTTTTTGATTTGTGAAGGTGATTAGAGGACAGAATAATTATCAGGAAAAGGGCTGTACAGAAATACAGTAAATGGTAACTGAACAGCAAGTTCGAAAGAAATTCCGAAGCTGACAGAAGAAAAGGATAAAAAAGTTGTGCCCTGTAAATGGTATTATGAAGGAAAATAACAAGGTAATTGTTTAAGTGTAAAAAATAGGTTAAAACATATTTAAAGAAATACTACAAATGCAATATCCTCGTTCGACCTTGAAGAAGGGGTCCAAGGTCAAATCTAACCACACAAATACATTCCCAGCCCATGATTTCCTATGGTTTACCATTCCAAACCTCTAGGACCAATTATAAATGAGTTATAAGCACTTTTAAGCTTGGCTGTCCTCATTTGACCTTGAAGGAGGGGTCCAAAGGTCAAATCTGACCATACCAAAAGATTCCGAGCCAATGATTTCCTATGGGATGGTTTACCATCCCAAATCTCTGTCACCAATAATAAGCGAGTTGTAGGCACTTTCAATTTTCGCTATCCTCATTTGACCTTGAAGGAGGGTTCCAAGGTCAAATCGGACCATATCAACAGATTCACAGCCCATGATTTCCTGTCTGTTTACCATCCCAAACCTCTGGGACCAATAATAAGCGAGTTATAAGCACTTTTAAGTTTGGCTATCCTTGTTTGACCTTGAAGGAGGGGTCATTGAAGCTCAAATCTGACCACACCAAAAGATTCCCACCCCATGATTTCCTACAGGTTGGTTTATCATCCCAAACCTCTAGGATCAATAATAAGGGAGATATAAGCACTTTTCATGACTGACAAAAAACACCTGTGGCGGCCATCTTGTTTCTCAAAATGAGGCCAAAAATATTCCCAGACAACATTTTATGGTTATTAATATATACTGCAAACTTAAGAAAGCTAGCTATAATATTTTTTTTCATCAGAGCAGTAATGGTGAAATCTCTCTCTACACACTGCGGCTATCCAGTGGATACAATGATTTACTCAACAGTGAGAACCTGAAAGTAGCTATTGCTCAGCTATGTCATGACATAGAGGTCTGCAATTTCACTATGTTATAGCTGACCAAAAATTCTGTGAATAACATATTTAACAAATTACTCTAAATGTAATAGTTTTCAAGTTACAACTGATTTACTCAACAGTGAGAACCTCAAAGGAACTATTACTCAGCTATGCAATGAGCTACATGTCTGAAATTTTACTATGTTATAGCTAACCCAAAAGTAGGTGAACAACATATTTAAGCAAACTACTGTAAATGCAATAGTTTTCAAGCTGCAACTGATTTACTCAATAGTGAGAACCTGAAAATAGGTATTGCTCCGCTATGCCATGAGCTATAGGTCTGTAATTTCACTATGTTATAGCTGACCCAAAAGTAGGTGAACAATATATGTTAACAAAATACTCCAAATGCAATATTTTTCAAGTTATAGCTGATTTACTCAACAGTCAGTACCTGAGAATAGCTATTGCTCAGTTGTGCCATGAGCTATAGGTCTATAATTTCACTATGTTATAGCTGACCCAAAAGTAGCTGAATAACATATTTGCACAAATTTCTGTAAATGCAATAGTTTTCCAATTATAACTGATTTACTCAACAGTGAGAACTTCAAAGTAGCTATTACTCAGCTATGAAATGAGCCACAGGTCTGAAACTTCACTATGTTATAGCTGACCCCAAAATAGGTGAATAACATATTGAAACAAAATACTCTAAATGCAATAGTTTTCAAGTTATAAGTGATTTACTCAACAGTGATAACCTAAAAGTAGCTATTACTCAGCTATGCCATGAGCTACAGGTCTGAAATTTTACTATGTTATAGCTGGCCCAAAAGTAGCTGAATAACATATTTATACGAAATTCTCTAAATGCAATAGTTTTTAAGTTACAAGTGATTTTACTCATGATGGAAGTTACTGAAAAGCCCAAAAGTAGCTATTACTCACTTAGCTATTGAGACAGACACCCAACTTACTCACCATATTATAGCTATGAAAAAAGTAGCTGAATAAGATATTTTAACAAAATGCTCTAAATGCAACACTTTTCAAGTTATAAGTGATTAACTCAACAGTGATAACCTAAAAGTAGCTATTACTCAGCTATGCCATGAGCTACAGGTCTGAAATTTTACTATGTTATAGCTGACCCAAAAGTAGCTGAATAACATATTTATACGAAATTCTCTAAATGCAATAGTTTTCAAGTTATAAGCGATTTACTCAACAGTGATAACCTAAAAGTAGCTATTACTCAGCTATGCCATGAGCTACAGGTCTGAAATTTTACTATGTTATAGCTGGCCCAAAAGTAGCTGAATAACATATTTATACGAAATTCTCTAAATGCAATAGTTTTTAAGTTACAAGTGATTTTACTCATAATGGAAGTTACTGAAAAGCCCAAAAGTAGCTATTACTCACTTAGCTATTGAGACAGACACCCAACTTACTCACCATATTGTAGCTATGAAAAAAATAGCTGAACAACATATTTTCACAAAATGCTGTAAATGCAACACTTTTGAAGTTATAAGTGATTTAGTGCATGATTTCATGAGTTTTAATGCATTAAAAATTATTAAAAAATTTATTAAAAAAAAAGTAAGACAGATCCAGGTCTCATACTCACACAAGAGAATCTACCTCTGGCCTAGTACATATATGCAAGATATGAGAGAAATCCCTGCAATCGTCACTGAGAAAATTGTGATAAAAAGTTGAAATTTTCACACTTTTGGTGGGGGTACCCCCCTTGTAATGTCTCTAGCAAACAGACGAACAGACAGATTTGCATGCCTTGAACAATTTTTCATCCTCGATAGATAAGGTATCTTTAAAAAAAAACAGCATGTCTCTAGGCCTTGTAGTTTTGGAGAAGAAGTTGTTCACGCGTACGCCCACGCCGCAGAGTGATGACATAATGTCGGCTGACTGACAAGTCAGCTGACATAAAAATTGCATATAGTAGTTTGCTATAATACCCTGTGGGTTGAAAATTTTGACAAAATCGCTCTATTTCGAATGGTTAAGGAGATAGAAGGAAATTTGTGTTTTTCCATTTTTGGCAAAAATGTGAAAATTCAAAATGGCCATCATTTTTAAGGGGAGGAAAATTTTCAGAAAATTACAATGACTAGTTTGCTAAAATACCCTGTGGGTCGAAAATTCTGACGAAATCACTCTATCTCGCACGGTTAGGGAGATAGAAGCGAATTTGTGTTTTTGCAATTTTGGCAAAAATTCAAAATGGCCGCCATTTTTGAAGAGAGTAAAATTTTTTGAAAATTGCAGAGTAGTTGGCTAATATACCCTGTGGGTTGAAAATTCCGACGAAATCGCTCTATCTCGCATGGTTAAGGAGACAGAAGCAAATTTGTGTTTTTGCATTTTTGGCAAAAATTCGAAAATTCAAAATGGCCGCCATTTTTGGGAGAGGAATATATTTTTTTGAAAATTGGCAGGAGCATATTTTTAAGATCCCCTGTGGATCGAAAATTTCGACAAAATCGCTCTATCTCGCACGATTATGGAGAGAGAAGCAAAATAGTGTTTTTGCATTTTTGGCGAAAATTCGAAAATTCAAAATGGCCGCCATTTTAAGGGCAAGGAACTTTTTTTTTAAATTGTCAAGAGTACATTGCTTAGATACCCTGTGGGTCAAAAATTTCAACGAAATCGCTCTATCTCACGGTTTAGGAGATAGACATATTTATGTTTTTTTGCTATGTAGCTATTACTCAGGAGGTTAAAGCTATTACCATCAACAAAAATACCAAGCAAGCAATTGACCCCATAAACCTTCTCACCAAATTTTTAAAATAGCATCAGAGATACCCATACCCCACAGCCTGGGAAAATAGTTTTCAACACCATGAGATATAGAAGTAGTGAAACAGTACACAGGTTGGGATACTTTCAGAGCAGTGTCAGTGTCCAAATAATGTTTAAGTAGAGAAAATAACATCTAAGAGAAAGAAATTGCATGTAAAGATTAAGTATTAAAACAAGACAATTCAGTAAACTAAAAATTATGAAGCTTTAAGACTTCCACCATTTTGATTTTCATTTGTATGGTCGAATTATGATTTGGATGTTTTGAATATTACCCATACATACAGATGCAGCAATACATGCTTTTATGTGGAATTGGGGCAAAGTCTGTGGCTCAATTGATGCAATACCTTCTGTTACAATGGGAAGTTGCAAAAGTAAAATAGTTAATGAACTCTAATATGACTTTAACTGTGCTTAACCTACACCAAAAAGACACCCAAAGGTGCAACAACCAAGATTCAAGTAAAAAGATATAAGAGAGATATAAGAGAGATAAATAGTATCAGATATCCTCGTAGACATAAAATAGCATCAGATATGCAAGATCAAAGGTCAAATCCAGGTCACACCATGATGTTGCACACATATAACCCTTGACCAATGTCCGTACCAAATATCAACTTCCTACATCTTATGGTTTCCAAAATATAGCCCAGACAAGGCATTATAGGTCAAGGTCACTATGACAAGGTCAAACTACCTACAACTTACGGTTTCTGAGATATAGTCTGTACAAGATTTTACAGGTCAAGGTCACTACGGCAAGGTCAAACTAGAGGATCGCTCGCAAAAAAAAAAGATAATGTTTTTGCATAGCAAAAACAAAGCGTCCCGAAAAGGATATAAAGGTGAGTGCTAAAGTATTAAGAAAATGCTTCGTTTCTAGCCTTATACTGTTGTGGCAACCAAAGTCAGCGCAGTCTGCTCTATCTAGCACGGTTTTCAAGATATAAGCATTTTTGTGTTTTGCAAAAAATAAAAAAATTAAAAATGTCCGCTATATTTGGCGAGACAAAAATATTTTGAAAATTGGCATGGCTACTCTGCAGAGATACCCAGCAGGTCCAAAATTTTATTGAGTTCGCTCCATATAGCACGGTTTTCGAGATATAAGCATTTTTGTGTTTTGCTAAAACTTTGAAAATTCAAAATGGCCACCATTTTTGGGGAGACAAAAATTTTTGTCAAGACCACTGCCGCGGTGTGTATCTCCCGCCGAGCATTAAAGCAGAAGAAATAGCTTTTCCGAGATATTCACAATTTTTCATTTTCGTGTGTGAAAGCTCTTCCAAAAGTAGGTGAATGAGTTATTTGAGAAAAATTGGCTATCTGCAATACTATTAAGAGATAATTCACATTTACTCATTTTGAGTAGGTGAATAATTATCTATGGGTCTGAAACTTCACCAAGTGAAAGCTCTCCCAAAAGTAGGTGAATGAGTTATTTGAGAAAAATTGGCTATCTGCAATACTTTTAGAGATAATTCGCATTTACTCATTTTGAGTAGGTGAGTAATTAGCTATGGGTCTGAAACTTCACCAAGTGAAAGCTCTGCCAAAAGTGGGTGAATGAGTTATTTGAGAAAAATTGGCTATCTGCAATACTTTTAGAGATAATTCGCATTTACTCATTTTTGAGTAGGTGAGTAATTAGCTATGGGTCTGAAACTTCACCAAGTGAAAGCTCTCCCAAAAGTAGGTGAATGAGTTATTTGAGAAAAATTGGCTATCTGCAATACTTTTAGAGATAATTCGCATTTACTCATTTTGAGTAGGTGAGTAATTAGCTATGGGTCTGAAACTTTACCAAGTGAAAGCTCTCCCAAAAGTAGGTGAATGATTAATTTGACAAAAATTGGCTATCTGCAATACTTTTAGAGATAATTCGCATTTACTCATTTTGAGTAGGTGAGTAATTAGCTATGGGTCTGAAACTTCACCAAGTGAAAGCTCTCCCAAAAGTAGGTGAATGAGTTATTTGAGAAAAATTGGCTGTCTGCAATACTTTTAGAGATAATTCGCATTTACTCATTTTGAGTAGGGGCGTAATTAGCTATGGGTCTGAAATTTCACCATGTGAAAGCTCTCCCACAAGTAGATGAATGAGTTATTTGATAATAAAAATTGGCTATCTGCAATACTTTTAGAGATAATTCGCATTTACTCATTTTGAGTAGGTGAGTAATTAGCTATGGGTCTGAAACTTCACCAAGTGAAAGCTCTTTGGGATAGCTGCTCTGCAGAGATACCCTGAAGATAAAAAATTTCGTCGAAATCGCTCTATGTAGCACGGTTTTCGAAATATTAGCATTTTTGTGTTTTGCAATTTTTGCGCAAAAATTCGAAAATTCAAAATGGCCGCCATTTTTGGCAAGATAAAATTTTTTCGAAAATTGGCATGGCTACTCTGCAGAGATACCCTGTGGGTCAAAAATTTCGTCGAAATCGCTCTATCTAGCACGGTTTTTGAGATATAAGCATTTTTGTGTTTTGCAATTTTTGCGAAAAATTCGAAAATTCAAAATGGCCGCCATTTTTTGCGAGAAATTTTTTGTTTGAAAATTGGCATGGCTACTCTGCAGAGATACCCTACGGGTCAAAAATTTCGTCGAAATCGCTCTATCTAGCAGGGTTTTCGAGATATAAGCATTTTTATGTTTTGCAATTTTTGCGAAAAATTCGAAAATTCAAAATGGCCGCCATTTTTGGCGAGACAAAATTTTTTTGAAAATTGGCATGGCTACTCTGCAGATATACCCTGTGGGTCAAAAATTTCGTCGAAATCGCTCTATCTTGCAGGGTTTTCGAGATATAAGCATTTTTATGTTTTGCAATTTTTGCGAAAAATTCGAAAATTCAAAATGGCCGCCATTTTTGGTGAGACAAAAATTTTTCCAAAATTGGGATAACTACTCTGCAGAGATACCCTGCGGGTCAAAAATTTCGTCGAAATCGCTCTATCTAGCACGGTTTTCGAGATATAAGCATTTTTGTGTTTTGCAATTTTTGCGAAAATTTCGAAAATTCAAAATGGCCGCCATTTTGGACGAGACAAAAATTTTTTGAAAATTGGGAGAACTACTCCGCAGAGATACCCTGCGGGTCAAAAATTTCGTCGAAATCGCTCTATCTAGCACGGTTTTCGAGATATAAGCATTTTTGTGTTTTCCTTATTTGGAAAATTCGTAATGATTAATTAATCATTAATTACTCGGCCATTTCTTGACCAATCAATGCCAAAATCTAATGATTTCCAGATTTTAATAGAATGAATGTATTTGCCAAGTTTCAGGTGAATTGATAAAATTCCTTTCAAGTTATCATCCGGACAAGCTTCCCCATCGAAAAAAGACATTTTTGGTCATGTGACCTCTCTGATTGGTTGAAATGTCACTGCAGCATATTCAAAAAAATTCCCCAAGGCTACTGCCTAAACCTGCCAAATTTGAAAAGAATCCGCCTAACGGTTACAGAGTTATAAGGAAAACAAAATGCGGAGCCGGCGGAGCCTGAAGCTCTCCCATATACAAACAAGCGTCCCTTGCGGGACGCTTAATTAAGGTCAGACCATGACGTTGCACACCTACACCTCCTAACCAATGTCCCTACCAAGTATCAACTTCCTACACCTTCGGTTTCTGAGATACAGCCTGGACAAACTTTTTCCCGCCGCCCACCCACCCACCAATCCGGACACCATGGGTGAAAACAATACCCCGACAGCCCTTAAGGACTGTGGGGTAAAACGATGAGTTAAACATGTTTCCTTTAAAAGAGTGAAAACAGAAATGCAATTCAGAGTAGGCTCAAAGTAGCAAAACAGCTATTACTCAGATAGCTACAAAGCTATCATCGACCAAAAGCTATCCTGGCCAAACTATTGACCCAATTATCCTTCATATAAATTTTTGTGAAGATAGAAAACATTGTTTCATTAAAATGTCCAGAAAAAAAGTCAACTCAAAATAGCAAAATAGCTATATAGCATAGTAGGTATTACTCAGTTAGCTATAAACGTATTATCGCCAAAAGCAATCCCAAGCAAGCTACTGATGCAATAATCCTCCATCCCAAATTTTGTGAACATAGGCGAAATACTTTTCCTTTAAAAAAGCTTAAAATAAAAAAGCTACTCAAAGTAGCTATTACTCAGTCAGTTATATAGCTATTATCACTAAAAGCAATCCCAAGCAAGCTATTGATCTAACTATTGCTCATACCAAATTTGGTAAAGATATGTCAAATATTTTTCCTTAAAATGCCCGGAAACAAAAGAAGTACACAAAAGTAACTAAGTAGCTATTACTCAGTTAGCTTTAGAGCTATCTTCACAAAAAGCAATCCCATGCAAGCTATTAACCCAATAAACACCCATACCAAATTTGGTAAAGATAGGATAAATACTTTTTCTTGAAATGACCGGAAACCAAGCATGACGGACGGAGGACGCCGGAAAAAGCAAAAATAATATGTCCATCCCCCAGTGGGGTGGACATAACTATGAAGTAAGCTACAGGTCTGTAATTACAATATGTTATAGCTGATAAAAAAAGTAGCTGAATAACATATTTATACAAAATTCTCTAAATGCAATAGTTTTCAAGTTACAAGTGATTTTACTCATCATGGAATTTACTGAAAAGTCAAAAAGTAGCTATCACTCACTTAGCTATTGGGATAGACTCCCATGTTACTCACCATGTTGTAGCTATGAAAAAAGTAGTTGAACAACATATTTTAAGAAAATACTCTACATACAATACTTTTAGTGCATGATTACAGGAATTTTAATGTATAAAAAATTATTTTAAAAATTCATAAAAAAAATAAGAGAGATCCAAGCCTGATACTCACACAAGGGAATCTACTACACAATGGTACATGTATGCAAGATAAGAAAGCCCTGCAATAATCAAAGAGAAAATTGTGATAAAAGTGTTGAAATTTTCACACTTAGGGTGGGGGTACCTCACTTGTAATGGCTCTGGGGAACAAACGAACAAACAGATCTGCATGCCTTGAACACTTTTTCATCCACAATAGATAAGGTATCTTTTAAAAAAATAGCCAGCCCCAGCAGGCAAGAACCCTAGCCCGCAGGTACAGCTAAATGGCCAACAACATTGAGATTTGAGAAAATCTTAGGAACAACTTCTGTTGTAAGAAGTATAGAGAACTCGCAAGATGTTATACAAAAGATTCACAGGCCATGATTTCTTACAAGTAACTTTCATATTTTGAAGCCCAAGAAACAATTATAAGGGAGATATAAGGCCTTTTTGATATGATGACCCTCCTATTTGGCATTAAAGATGTGATATGGCGGCCATTTTGTTTCCAAAACAAGGCAAGCTTTCCTATCCATTTACATGTTGTGCAAATCTGATGAAGCTAGCTGCAATATTTTAGGTTACAGAAAACATTAAAGATTTTAAAACAAATTTTACGACCTAATAATCTTAAAAGTGTTGCCATGGCAACAGTGGTAACTGGATACCCCTCAAAACCTAATCAGCTCTAGATCCACTTGGGGTAACATATCCTGAAAATTTGGTGAAAATCCACGAAGGGGTTTAGTCTGTGGAACACCCACAAACTTTAAGACTTGAAAATCTTAAAAGTGTTGGCAATAGTTGTTACCGGATACCCCCCAAATCCTAATCAGCTCTAGATCCTTTTGGGGTAAACATCCCCTGAAAATTTGGTGAAAATCCGTGCAGGGGTTTAGGCTGTGGAACACCCGCAAGCTTTATGCCCGCCACCAACGCCGCCCGGACGGCGCAGGGGACGACTATAGCCCCAGCCTTTATGGGCTGGGGTTAAATAACAGGATGTCTCTGGGCCCTGTACTTTTGGAGAAGAAGTTGTTCACGTGGACGCCAACGCAGTCGCATACGTCGCAGAGTGATGCCATAATGTCAGCTGAAATAACCAGGACTGTTTCAGTATATACCTTATAAACTATGATGTGGCACAGCAGTCATATTGCTATACCTCAGGCAATGTCTAAGTGGTATCCCAGGACTAGTTTCACAAATTTCCTTAAACTTAAGGTAGGTCCCTTGCTTTCTCAAAATTTAAGGGACTTTCTTTGAAATTTCAAAGTCTCCTTTAAAGACGGAGGCTTTGTGAAACTGAGTTTTGTTAAGGGAGGGAGATATTCAAAAGGAAAACCTTAAATTTAAGGTGACCTTCATCTTAAGGAGGCTTTTCGAAACTGGGCCCAAGACTTCAAAAACCTAGAGTAACAGTGGCTCTTCTGACATTCTGCCTATCTTCTTGATAGCACAAGAGGGGCTTTTTATCAACCTATATATTTTCTTACTGTACTCCCTCAGTCATTAGCAAAGGTAACTGAAGTTAAATCTTTTAAAAACTTTAATCTGTTCATTTGAATCCCCACCAAGTAGACATAAATTACAAAGACTTTCATTCCTCTTCCATAAAAAGTATACCCTGTTACCATTGAAATTCTTAGTAGAAGTATTTTTTGTCCCATTGAGACTAATGCTGGGACGATGTTTGCAAACTTTGGTATTATCGCTTGCTGCCTCATTGCCGGTCAATGATCGATAAAATTTAAGTGCAACCGATTTTTGCTAAACTCATTTCTATGCAGCCTTTTTTTCACAATAAAACACTAACTGGAATAATATTTGTGAAAATCTGTAACATTCATTGGTTAAAATCACAAAAAGATCACGTAAACAAAAAACAACTTGGGGTTTTCCCATTGTTGTCAAGGTAATCATAAAATCAGCCAATCACAAGTGAGGATACATATAGCATGGTCTGTTAGTGAAGGAGACATTTTTAGGTAAAATTTTTTATATATTGGTTATTTTTGTGACAATTTGTGTGTATTTTGTTTGTTTATAATACATGATTTTTCTGTCTGGTTTACACTTTCGACTCCATGATCGGAAATGTTCGAAGGTTTGTTTACAAATTTCCGATACGAACATCGACAGGTAAAATCCAAGCAATCTCCCAGCACTACTTGAGACTCATTTTATGGGGTTTATCTCTATAACTATTATATTAGATATTTATTTTACCATATTTAGTAGAGAGTCAGTTTCTGTCGATTGTTGTACCTCTTCGGTGGCCGTTTGAGTGACAGCATTTGTCACCTCTGACAGAGATGCTGAAGTGGCAGCCATCTCCACTGAATCAGTATAATCACCAACAGTGTTCTGATTGCCACTCTCATTCAACAGCAAGTACATGGGCTTTGAGGTATCATCATCTAAAACATACAGAAAAGGAGTATAGACAGCAATTCAAGGTGCTTTGATATCAGTTGCAAGAGAGTAAGGATCAGCTCACAGTTCTCTTAAATAAATTAGAAAGTATGCAGTAAATTTCTATCAACAGTACTAAACCATTGTTTCTGAGCTTCACATGTATTAAATAGTATATATGTTACAGTCAATCTGTGAAACCAGTCATTACGTGTAATGACTGAAAGTTTCAGTCATTTCGCGTAATGACTGAAATTGCCAGTCATTACGCGTAATGACTAAAATGACCAGTCATTTCGCATAATGACTGAAAATAAGGTCCAGTAATTACACGTAATGGCTGAATTGTGATAAATAGCTTTAAATAGATCCACATGAGACTTATCCATCATAAAATTTACAAAGTGGCTAATGAACAGGGACCAGATCAATAAAAGGTGTTACTAACATTATTCTAATGTACATATCTGTATGCAACCCTGCATCAACTAGCCCTTTAATTTCATTGGATCCTTTTTCTTATTGGTTAATTAGTTGGTACTAATAATATATGACAAAATCTGTAAAATATGACAGAGCACTGATGGATAGGTAGTGTGACTTACAAAAAGGGGACCCAATCAATAGACTCTTGCTAAAATTTAAATTTCTGTGTAACATGTACAACTGAAGAATATAAGGTAAATCATGTATCTGGAGGGTTATTTCTAGTTACAGTGCACTCAGGTGTGAGTTAGAGCTTTATTAAATATTAGAAAAATGGATTAAGTTGCCCCAGTTATTTTAGAACATTAAAGGTCACTCCATCTTTGATAACCAGGCTCTGTGTGGAGAGGTCAAACAACAGTAACATGGTCCCAAAGAACAAAACAGGATAAAAAGGGCTGCATTGCAATTAGGACAAGTAAGTGTGGACAAGATTCACTTCAAAGGCTTCATGGTTTCCTGCTTCCTAACAACCTGCCACAATAGAACTGAGTCTGTAATTAATAACATAAAAGGCAAAATTGTATTATAAATTATGATTAATAAATGAAGATTAGTCTTCAAACACGACATAAATTTCATTTTTATTTCATTGACCACAAAGAGATATTTTCATTGTATGACAAAATATGAGTTTAGTTTTAAAAAGCCCAAATATGAATTTAGAATGGACATAACATTTAAAAAGTAATTAAATGCACCTAACCATTCAATATTTTAATAATATTTTTGAAAATGATAATAGAGTCTATTACAAAAGTATGGGTTTAGGTTTGAAAATCGTGAATATAAATTCAGAAAGCATGTGGGAATTCCAAGGATATTAAATTGATTAAAATAGTTTAATATTTAATACCCATAACAGTTCTCTAGCATGCAAAGGTTCACAATGCAGGGAAACAATGTACAAAGGTTTTGAATAATACAAAGGTTTTGATGAAAAACAACTCTAGATCAATTACACAGATTGACTGAAGTCTTTCCAGTCAATCTGTGTAAAAATGAACCATAGATTTCAGTCATTACGTGAAATGACTGAAAATTTTAGTCATTACGCGTAATGACTGGCCATTTCAGTCATTACGTGAAATGACTGAATGTTTCAGTCATTACGCGTAATGACTGGTTTCACAGATTGACTGTAACATATACACCAAAGACATAGAAGATTTTAAGCCACAGAATATCAAAACTTTTTGAACAGCATATGACAAAGATATATGATGGTAGACAACCCCACTAATTCTGAGCAATCTCACATATTAACATTTCACAGCCTTCACATAAAGATGTAGGAGCCAATCAAAAAATCTTTAGGTTCGCAATATACTAAAGCAAAGCGTCAATATTCAATGACATTTTCAATGACACAGGACTAGTATACAAAAAGAATCTCTAGCCCTGGAAATCTTATATACCTTGATTTCTTATTGCTATGTACAAAACAAGACACACCTGCTTCAGTCTTGACCATTTTTCCCACCTCAGGTAGAGCACTTGAATTAGGATTCTGACTGACTTGTACATTACTGGCTCCATCCATGACAAGTTCTAGGGTCTCATTAATCCCTGCAGCAAACTTCATAATGTTTGCCTCAATCTCTGTTCCTTCATCCACTTGGTTTACTGATGGCAAATAACAAAGAAGTGACACTGGAAGAGTAAAGTGTCTGGTACTCTGGCAAACCTCATTTTTTCCAAAATTATGAATTGACCATTGGCTAACACAACAATTATTGTGTAAACAACTGATAGCAAGACAATTGACATGATTGGTCACTAACACTGAAACATACATAAACTAATGAATGAAGTTTTAAAGTAAACAGGAACCAAGGTGCAGTGAATCTGATTTGGATCTAACATCCATTTTACATATTTTACAGCTCCTTTAGTAACAGCTAGTTGAGTACACAAAGGTGCAGTGAATCTGATTTGGATCTAACATCCATTTTAACATATTTTACAGCTCCTTTAGTAACAGCTAGTTGAGTACACAAAGGTGCAGTGAATCTGATTTGGATCTAACATCCATTTTAACATATTTTACAGCTCCTTTAGTAACAGCTAGTTGAGTACACAAAGGTGCAGTGAATCTGATTTGGATCTTACATCCATTTTACATATTTTACAGCTCCTTTAGTAACAGCTAGTTGAGTACACAAAGGTGCCGTGAATCTGATTTGGATCTAACATCCATTTTAACATATTTTACAGCTCCTTTAGTAACAGCTAGTTGAGTACACAAAGGTGCAGTGAATCTGATTTGGATCTAACATCCATTTTAACATATTTTACAGCTCCTTTAGTAACAGCTAGTTGAGTACACAAAGGTGCAGTGAATCTGATTTGGATCTAACATCCATTTTAACATATTTTACAGCTCCTTTAGTAACAGCTAGTTGAGTACACAAAGGTGCAGTGAATCTGATTTGGATCTAACATCCATTTTAACATATTTTACAGCTCCTTTAGTAACAGCTAGTTGAGTACACAAAGGTGCAGTGAATCTGATTTGGATCTAACATCCATTTTAACATATTTTACAGCTCCTTTAGTAACAGCTAGTTGAGTACACAAAGGTGCAGTGAATCTGATTTGGATCTAACATCCATTTTAACATATTTTACAGCTCCTTTAGTAACAGCTAGTTGAGTACACAAAGGAAAGCAGTTGATACTAGTTGGTCAAGACTCTGCAACATAAATCCCTGCTCATTACAAAGCAACAACAAATTTTCCCACTAGATTTGGGAACAGGATTTCTACAAACAGCATCTGAGGAAGGCAAGTATATTACCCACCATAGAACTATGCCTTTAAGTCTAAGAGCAGTATGAAATACTGAGTAATTACAATATGACTTATAGTTAAAAAAAAAAAAAAAAAAAAAAAAAAAACCACCACCAGGATCAATGGTTACAAAGAATGAGTAGTGTTTTTTTTTTTTTTCATTCTGTGTCGATCCCGGGATTTTTCTGACACCAAGCGATAACACAAAATGGCAGTACTCCAAAAATGACACACTAACAGCTTCAATTAATAATATTTCTTTGTAACATACCAGCCTTAACCTTCTGTTTGTCAGCTCCCATATTCTTTTGAATATCACTTGCATCTGTACAGTGTTTCTGAAGGTCTCCTAGGTCTAATGAATCTGCAGCCTCTTTTAGACTGTCCAATTCTTCTAAGTTTAAACATATTTTTCCTGAAAAATACCATTTTGCACATGAGTCACAAAATAAGACCTGTACATTATCTGTTATAGGTATATTTAATGTGTTAAAAACATATTTGCATATCTTAATTTCCTATAGAAACACAAGGGGGGCCACGGTGGCAGAGTGGTAACACTCTCGCCTCCCACCTCTGAGGCCGGGGATCGATCCCCGTAGGGGCTCAAGTGGGAAAGCTGGTAGTTGCTTGCCGTTGGTCGGCAGTTTACAGTACACAACCCTAGCGAACTCTATGTACTGGTTTCCTCTGCCCTTCCAACTACCCGTCGTGATATGACCTGTACAGTGTTGAAAGCGACGTTAAACCCCAAATAAATAAATAAATAAATATAGAAACACAAATATGATGCAAGAATATGTAGAACAGTCACAAAATCTGTTTACGTTCATTTGTGCAATACTTTTATTGTATCTCTGGACACAAGTTTAGTTTTCAATCCACTCTTCTGTATTTCACAGATTCAAATATCCCTTGCCATAAAAGTGTCATTTTTCAAAATTTTACTCGAACTAAGCTTAAGAAAACAACAACATATGTATAATACGGTTCAAATAAACAGGTTTGCATAACATAGTAATTTACTTTTGCTAGTGGTCGGACCGGTTCTGAAAATAAAAACCGGTTTTCGGGGGTTTGAAACATGTTCGAAAGTGTGCAGAGATATGGTAAAAAATTTTACATGACCATACATGAGCTGTATTATCAAGAGGAAATATGCATTCGCGAGATATTTTGAACTTTATAAACTTCATTTACCATGAATATAAAGTGAAACTGTAAGGTGTTTCCTCAAATATATACGTTCTTTATTGTTTTGACGAAGTATTAACCAGTAGAAAGCCTAATATAATGACATTTTCAATAATTGGTTCTTAAATATTCTTTGTGGATTTCATCATTTCTACGTAAATGAAACAAAATGCGATATACCTGTTTACCGTTCACACCACTAACTTTTGCTCACCTAAATACATGTACTCCAGCAGATATTTCCACACACCATATGAAATTTCACTGGTCTTTATTTTAAACTTTCCTTTTGTGCTTGAGGCTACTGCTGCATTGAAAGTGTTACTTAGAAGATCGCAAGCACCAGCCATTACCACTGAGTGTGCATATATAACTTTTCCATCTTTGGTTTCAATTTCTGTGTCACACAGTTTGTTGCTGTTCATTAACGTGTACATGTTTCTTGTCAGAGATGAATACCAATTATTAGAGGATATAATCAGTTCAACTTTGCCATCTTTATCTCCCAATTCAATTTTAAGTGCCATAGCTTGACAATAATATCACATATGTTGTGATATGGATTCAAATCTGAAACACAAACCATACAATTTGTATCAATTGAAATGCATTTTAATTTTTAAGGCAGTTTTTATTAATATAGATATATGTACAATAAATATATAGATTATATATTTTAACAATCCTCATGAATAACTTTAGATGCTCTAACTATAGCATCACTCTAACAGGGTCCGGAAAAAAATTACTCAGGCTAACTGTAAAATTTTCTGCATGTGTACACGAAACATAATCCTTCTAAAATGCGCTTTATTTGTGATTAAAATTTAAAGTTTTGCATATTAATTCACTGTAAATTCAGAGAATATAATACAATTTCACATTATTAAGCATTTCTGTGTAAATGTTAGTTACTTTTATTGTAAAATAGGTGATTTTTTTCCGGGGACCGGTTCTTGATGCCCAGGCGCATGTAACCGGATTTCATTTACATTTATATTAATCAAATAGAAACCAACTGCCCAGTTTGCCATCTTTGACACTAGTAGATATGCATATGTACTGGAAAGGGTCAAGTCAAAAATGTTTACCAAACGATAGTTTATGACCTGTCAATCAAGCCATTGTGGCCCACTTGATCTAAAAATTGACTGCAGCCTAGATTTTGATGCCAGGAAAGTGATAGCCACATTTTGTTGACCTAAATGTTGTACTTTTCAAGGAAAGCTAAACATAGCTCAAGCTGACATAGTGTATGCCTGTGTGGTAATTAATACAAACTAGTTCAGGGCTATCGCTTTTCTCCCACAACTTGACACACACATCAACTTACCATAAACTTCACGTACAATACCAATTAACAGTCCTTCGCAACCCTTGTTTTTTCCCAGCAATGGTCCATACCAAATAAGGTGGATGTGATGGTAGCTGAAGACATGAGACAAATGTTATTTCATAATTTTTGTGTGCAGAATCCGGGGTTATGTCATTTGGGTACCGTACTGATTTAGTCCTGACCCTTGTCAACTTTGAAGTCAGAACCACTTTTTGCAAGTTCCAAAAGTCCAGAAACCAAAAATCTTGAATTCTTGCAAGTTTGGGAAGGATATTAGACACGTTAAATATTTTTTTGGAAAAGTCAGTGGCTTAGCTCTCTGACTCTAAAAATCGGAATGTTTCAAGGGAAGGTTAAAAATATTTATTCTATTTATCAGTGTAGCCGATGTATATGTTTTGGATATATTCACTTTTTGATGCAGTCACACTGAACCAGAGACCTGGGGGATGGAATTTTGCTGTTATATGCCTGTTAATTTTGCTTTCGCTGGTTTTATTATTCACCATAGTCCATATATGTTGTCATATCGAAAACTCGTCCATCGTGGATAATTGTTACTGGTAAAATGTACCTACCAAATAAGGGAGTTGAAGTGATGAGTGAAATAATATCACTAACTTCAGGGATTTCCGTATGCAAATTTCCTACTTCTGAAACTCTTCACTACAGGGAGGGTACAGTACAGTAGCGTACAGTACTGTACTATTAATACACCTGTGTTGCTAACTTGGGACGGTTTTAACTAAGGACCCCCGTACACAAAAGTGATAAAAACTTCAGAAAAATAATCACACCACCCATGTATAAATAATAAACAAGTGTATTTGTTATAACCCTACCAAATTAATATATTTTTTGAATAATTTTTACCATATTATTCCTGAGATGATAGAGTGACACTTTTAAGATGTCAGCCAGTGCAGATATACAGTGACGTTGCTGAAATCAATATCCCTTATGCACAGCTTATATCCTTGTTATTTTGTGTTAATTTTTTTTATATAAAATAGTATATGTAAAAAACATCATTAAACACAGGATATAACTAGAAAAAGGACGCATCTGTGGCCAGATGCTGGATGTATCCACCGACAAAGGCCAACTAACATAGTTTAGAAGATAAAAAGCATTTTTCGTTAATAAGCAAGCTGAAAGCACTTTTAAGTTTGGCTACCCTTATTTGACCCTGTACCAGGGGCCCAAGGTGAAGTCTGACCACATCAAAAGATTCGCAGCCCATGATTTCCTATAAGTCATTTTCACATTGCAAACCTCTAGGACCAATAATAAGCAGGAGGGGCCCAAGGTCAAATCTGACCACATGAAAAGATTTGCAGCCCATGACTTCCTATAAGTTGTTTTCATATTAATGAGTTATTTGAGAAATACTGGCTATCTGCAATACTTGTAGAGATAATTCGCATTTACTCATTTTGAGTAGGTGAATAATTAGCTACGGGTCTGAAACTTCACCAAGTGAAAGCTCTCTCAAAAGTAGGCGAATGAGTTATTTGAGAAAAATTGGCTACCTACAATACTTTTAGAGATAATTCGAATTTACTCATTTTCAGTAGGTGAGTAATTACCTACGGGTGTGGAACTTCACCATGTGAAAGCTGTCCCAAAAGTAGATGAATGAGTTATTTGATAAAAATTGGATATCTGCAATACTTTTAGAGATAATTAGTATTTACTCATTTTGAATAGGTGAATAATTAGCTACTGGTCTGAAACTTCACCAAGTGAAAGGTCTCCCAAAAGTAGGTGAAGGAGTTATTTGACAAAAATTGGCTATCTGGAATACTTTTAGAGATAATTTGCATTTACTCATTTTCAGTAGGTGAGTAATTACCTACGGGTCTGAAACTTCACCATGTGAAAGCTCTCCCAAAAGTAGATGAATGAGTTATTTGATAAAAATTGGATATCTGCAATACTTTTAGAGATAATTAGCATTTACTCATTTTGAGTAGGTGAATAATTAGCTACAGGTCTGAAACTTTAGCAAGTGAAAGCTCTCCCAAAAGTAGGTGAAGGAGTTATTTGACAAAAATTGGCTATCTGGAATACTTTTACAGATAATTTGCATTTACTCATTTTCAGTAGGTGAGTAATTACCTACGGGTCTGAAACTTCACCAAGTGAAAGCTCTCCCAAAAGTAGGTGAATGAGTTATTTGAGAAAAATTGGCTATCTGCAATACTTTTAGAGATAATTTGCATTTACTCATTTTGAGTAGGTGAGTAATTAGCTACAGGTCTGGAACTTCAGCATGTGAAAGCTCTCCCAAAAGTAGGTGAATGAGTTATTTAAGAAAAATTTGCTATCTGCAATACTTTTAGAGAAAATGCAGAATTACTCATTTTTAGTAGGCAAGTAATTTAGCCACAGGCCTAATTTAGACATAAAGCCTACCAATAGAATACTGTGGTGCACCCTCTAATATACCTTGCAAACTTGAGAAGGCTAGCTATAATATTTTTTTCGTTAGAGCGGTAATGGTGAAATCTCTCTACACACTGCGGCTATCCAGTGGATACAATGATTTACTCAACAGTGAGAACCTGAAAGTAGATATTGGTAAGCTATGCCATGACATAGAGGTCTGCAATTTCACTCTGTTATAGCTGACCAAAAATTATGTGAATAACATATTTAAACAAAATACTGTAAATGTAATAGTTTTCACGTTATAACTGATTTACTCAACAGTGATAACCTCAAAGTAGCTATTACTCAGCTATGCAATGAGCTACATGTCTGAATTTTTTCTATGTTATAGCTGACCCTAAATTAGGTGAACAACATATTTAAGCAAAATACTGTAAATGCAATAGTTTTCAAGTTACAACTGATTTACTCAATAGTGACAACCTGAAAATAGCTATTGCTCAGCTATGCCATGAGCTATAAGTCTGTAATTTCACGACGTTATAGCTGACCCAAAAGTAGGTGAACAACATATTTTAACAAAATACTCCAAATGCAATATTTTTCAAGTTACAAGTCATTTACTCAACAGTCAGTACCTGAAAATAGCTATTGCTCAGTTGTGCCATGAGCTACAGGTCTGTAATTTCACTATGTTATAGCTGACCCAAAAGTAGCTGAATAACATATTTACACAAATTTCTGTAAATGCAATAGTTTTCCAATTACAACTGATTTACTCAACAGTGTGAACTTCAAAGTAGCTATTACTCAGCTATGCAATGAGCCACAGGTCTGGAACTTCACTATGTTATAGCTGACTCCGAAATAGGTGAATAACATATTGAAACAAAATACTCTAAATGTAATACTTTTGAAGTTATAAGCAATTTACTCAACAGTGATAACTTAAAAGTAGCTATTACTCAGCTATGCCATGAGCTACAGGTCTGAAATTTTACTATGTTATAGCTGACCCAAAAATAGCTGAATAACATATTGAAACAAAATACTCTAAATGCAATAGTTTTCAAGTTACAAGTGATTTTACTCACGATGGAAGTTACTGAAAAGCCCAAAAGTAGCTATTACTCACTTAGCTATTGAGACAGACACCCAAGTTACTCACCATGTTGTAGCTATGAAAAAAGTATCTGAATAACATATTTTAACAAAATGCTCTAAATGCAACACTTTTCAAGTTACAAGCGATTTAGTGCATGATTTCATGAATTTTAATGCATTTTAGACATTTTTATCTACCAGAGGCCTAATTTAGACATAAAGCCTACCAAAAAGATAGGGTGGCGAGTCCTCTAGCATACCAAGCCACCTGCCAAATATGAAAGAAATCTGGAAAGAAATGTGGACTGTAGGTCGCTAACAAGCAATATTCCACATTTTAGACATTTTTGTCTACCACAGGCCTAATTTAGACATAAAGCCAACCAAAAAGATAGGGTGGCGAGTCCTCTACCATATCAAGCCACCTGCCAAACATGAAAGAAATCCGGAAAGAAATGTGGACTGTAGGTCGCTAACAAGAAATCTCTGCGGACGCGGACGCGGACGAGGGCGCGGACGACGACGATGATGAATCCATAGTATCCCCGCTTCGCGTCGGGGATACAATAACAAAATTACTTTTACCTTTAAGGAAATAGCATATCTTTTAAAAGTGTCCCGAGTTAAAAATAAAATCAAAATCCCATTTTATATGGGATAATTTTCTGTGACTGCTAGACTCTAGACTGAGTTTTCTGTCCCAAAATATGCCTTTTTAAAACTGATGGATGACATTATGGGACAGAGTTCCTCACCACACAAAAAACTTCAATATCTGAAAATTACTGTCACTTTAAACTTTAAAATATCCACTTAAATGTATTAACAGTATAAAGCATTTAGATGCAGCAACACAATTTTCTGTGTTTGCAGTGCTGTGACGAGTTGACCGAAACTCGAGTCAAAACTCGGTGGGCGATATTTGGGGATCACATCGATTTACGTAATTTAAACTCAAGTTTTTAAAAAATAAATTATGATATAATGGCAGATCCTTTGATGACAATATTTGGACATTGTTATTTTATTAAATTTTATATTTGTTTCATTTACTCGAGTTCAACTCACATCTAACAGGCATGCGTCAATCTACAGAAATCGCTAATCGATAAATAAATAATAAATAAATAGTTTATTTCCCACAGCTAATGATAACAGCCCTAATAAACAATGATGAAATTTTGCAAGTGAAATAAATTTTGGTAAATATATACATTAACATCTTTTAATGCGGGGCACATCCTTGATACTCAAGGTGGTAGCCTAGTACATGTTTAATGTCAGGATGTGTGCCATTTGTTGCCTTTCAAGACATTTATGTTTTTTGCATACTTATGGCATCTGTCTCTCATCAATACATCCATCTTTTAAATATTGGCTGAGTGACAGATTAATCGGTCTAGCTAGACTCTCACCGTTCTTCTCATATTATAAGAATAAGCAGATATTCTATTATTCTTTGTTGTGTATTTACACTCTTTGTTTGAAAAAGTGTCCCGAGTTTGCAACATAGGTGTACATAGTACACGGGTGGTCACTATGATAAACGGTCTTCAAAGCTTTAAAATTTAAGTTGTGTTAATAAGAAAATCGCACAAACTAAAAGACAAAATATACTTAAACAATGCTTACCATGACATTTGGTTGGTGTAACGCCGACGGTGTTATATTGTTGTTTAAACCCTTTAGTGGTGGTGGACCAATTCACGCCCGGGTACCAATTCACGCCCACCCCTAAATTTATCCAAAACAATCACAGTTAAACAATAAATCACAAATGTATATGATCAATTTGATGATTATCTATGATGTGGTAAACACCATGTCTATGAAAAATTATAAATCTTCAAGAAAATTGAGGGGTGAGCGTGAATTGGTACCCGGGCGTGAATTGGTCCACCACCACTACAGTAACCGTTTTTGTGTCATAATTTCTGAAGACTGTTTATCTGGACATCCAGTGAATTTCGTCACCCTAGTGAAGTTTGTCACCTGCCAGCCTTAATATAGAACGTTATGCAACACGCGGACCTCCACTGACCTCCGTTAGTATGCGGTAACGCAAATTTACTAACGGCCTACATTAGGGCTAGTCACCTGCCATAAAAACGCTCAAGGACAGGTAATATTCACATTTAAATAAATGGAATAGCTTCTTTCAACGACAAGGTATAAACATATATGCCGTAACTGGACAGTAAAAACTGTTTAATATTGTCATAAAATGTAGGTGACGAACTTCACTGACCGTTTATCTCAGTGACCACCCGTGTAGCCGTTCCCGAAGTTCAACTATCGATATGACTGGAACCTGTGTTTATTTGGGGTTTTACGTCGCTTTCAACACTGTACAGGTCATATCACGACGGGTAGTTGGAAGGGCAGAGGAAACCAGTACATAGAGTTCGCTAGGGTTGTGTACTGTAAACTGCCGACCAACGGCAAGCAACTACCAGCTTTCCCACTTGAGCCCGTGCGGGGATCGAACCCCGGCCTCAGAGGTGGGAGGCGAGAGTGTTTTTAGTACCACTCTGCCACCGTGACTGGAACCTGTGGATGAAGCCGGCAGGAAGCAACCACTTCCTTCACGACGCTATATAAACGTTTTGTCGTCAACACGTGAACAACGTAGATCTATGTTTTAAATGTACACCTCATCTTACTACACAGAAACGGACAAACTGGCGAAATCTCACCAAAAAATCCAAAAAATCGCACTTCGAATAATCTAGGAACCAGTCAGCGAGCGAGAACCAACCTAGTGTGGTGCCTTATAAAATCCTGACTACCGGAGGTGCTATCGGAGGGGTGCGACGAGGTGCGATGAAAAGCCATAGCACCCAAGTCATTAATATTCATGAGAAATATGAGGGCACAGATTTCCCCTGGGATTTCCTTGCAATACTTTATAAAATAGAAGCATAGACGTAGCTTTACACTACAGAACTCACGACCATCAATTTTATTGACACAAAACATAATATAGCAATAGTCAAAACACTACAACATCATAAGCACTGTTATTAACTGTCATTATTATGCATGTAATAATAAATAATATTCACCCAGGCCTCTGTAGCAACAGTGGTTCTGTAGCACCACAAGTAATCCGGGACTTGGATGAGTGCATAATGACTATAAATGACTTGGATACTATGACCTTAGAGCTCAAAAGTCAATTCATTAAAAGAAAATTAACTCAACTAACAGTGTAACAGTATCTGTATAACTTTACTGTAGTGTAACTATAGAAACCTAGAACATATTTAATATGTAAAATATTGCATGGAAATCTCAGAGAAAATCTGTGTCCTCATATCTTCACATGAATATTAATGACTTGGGTGCTATGGGCATGAGTTCTCAAGTTTAAAGTATTTGATCTTCGTCTATGCTTCTATTTTATAAAATATTGCAAGGAAATCCCAGGGGAAATCTGTGTCCTCATATTTTCATATCTTCTCATGAATATTAATGACCTGGCTTCTATTTATAAAATATTGTTAGAAAACTTCAAGGAAATCCGTGACCTCACATAGAGGTGCGATAAAGAGGTGCGATCCGCGGAATAGTCCGGTTCCGAATCCGGTTCCGAGTTTTATAATCTACCACCTAGTGTTTACATCTAGGCTGGATACCGTGGTGTCCAGTCGCCAAAAAAGAACCATGCTTTTACTTGGACATCCTTGCAAAACACAGTATAATAAAAGTAAAAAATACCGGATTCTAGATAATTCTTAACAGTTATGCACAAAACAAGAGGTGTTAGTTGAATCTTTGTGTTGCGATTTTACTAGAATTATTAATCTTGTTTGATATACCTAACATGCCATTTAATGGCTAGCAGCAAGAAACAGTCTCCAGGCAGAATGAAATGGAGCCAATTACTAACAATATTTTAAATAAAAGGTCAAAGGTGCTACTTTACATCACTCAGACTCCCATGCACAAGTAACAATGCATTACACATGTTTTATGTATAGTGTAAGTGGACAGGTACACGTTCAAATCATTGGGTAGACTTCATGACTTCATAACTATAGTTATTTGCAATCTTTATGTTTCCATATATTTTTAAACAAACAGAAACAAAGATTAATAATTAATACAATAATCTACAATCTACTATCTACTAAGCAAAACACACATCATAATTATTAACACTTGACGATAGGAGAGGGTTTATACTATTAAAAAGGTTAATAAAGGTGCTTCTGCTCCTTTTATTGCATCAAAATCCATGCTGAAATAGTGGAGAAATCGCATGTTAAAACTTGTCTTGGCTACAGTAAAGCCCTGCATTTTACCACACCATGAAATTCCCCACACATACAATTTGTTGTGTTTTTTTTCTGCAGTAAACAATAATAATTTTATGCATAATCAATAAAGACTGAAATTAAATTAAACCAAATTTGTACAAATTAAAGTTTTAAAGTGATTGGAAAGTACTTCAGAAAAAGGGCAAAAATAAATTTGAGCTAAATTTTACACTATTGTGCAGCACTTGGGGGAATGTAATGGATGACAGAATTAAGTAATCTACAGAAGGCAAAATATGGTGCTTTCTGATGACAACATTACTTAATTATGTCACAATGCAATTGTCATTGTGAGGTCACGAACCTAGTCTGTGATATGTGCCATCAGTTTATGTCTTGAAATTGACATAGAGATAATGAAAAGAGTGATTGATTTTGATTTGTTGATTGGTCAATGCTTGATCCTCTTTTTTCCCAGAAATTCTTCAAAACTGGAATGGCAATACCGACTGTAAGTTTGGTTGTAGTGATTCTGTACTTTTCTCCAGTCCTGTTGATTTATCACTAGGGCTTGTCATAGTCTGATATGGCTGTCTGTTAGGGGTTTACGGCTTGTCCTGGTAGTTTCCCGTCTTGTCAAGGAGAAAAGCATCCAATCCCAAGTCAGGTCAGGATCTAAATCAAGACATGCTATGATGCACTACATCCTGTTGGGGAGATGAAACTCACCCAGATTTTTCACTCACTTTTTCTTGGATTTTCATTACCAACTCCCAACTTTTTAACTGACCCTAGAGTCATAAAGTTGGTTGTACGATCGGCTCCAGTGGAACACCCCCCCCCCCCAATTTCTATTTTCTTTGGTATTATTTTCCTTTGGATTGCCTGACATCACAAAAACTTTACCCTGAGTGATTTTCCTTGAGAAGTGGCTGTTAACCAGTATTTTTTATCTCCAGCAGGATTTTATGTTTTTGTACATGTTCATTTAGGTGGGTTTTTTTGGGGGGGGGGTTTTGGTTTTTTTGTTTGTTTTCAGATTACTCCAGTAAGTAATTCTAAATGTCAACTTTTGCAAGGAGTGAGAGATCTATACAATAGCTTTCAGTAGTTTAACAGTACTGGCTTTACTAGTGCCACATAATAGGGGATTATATGTATACAGTAGTCTAGTTGACTACTGATCATAACATTTGCCACAAGAACTGCATTATCAACAGTTAGGAATTTATGAATATTTATGAATCTCTGAGGTGAAAATAACACCTTAGCTGTGTGATTGTCAAACTGTTTTCTGGGTCAAAAGTGACACTTCAGTTTTCCACTTCCACCACCAGCTAGCAAACAGAGCTTTGAATGAATGTCAGAGGAAATTTTGACCAACTTGACCAAAACAGAACCTTGGAGACACTAAGGGGATATATATAAAAATCCTCAGAAAAGCTGTGTTCTAGTTTAATTTTCCATTTGCGCTTAAGTAAGTTAGTATTTTATCCAAATCAACACAGTACCATTAATACCAAACCAGTATTTTTTCCATATGTAAATTGCAGTGTCTTGTTATGTCAAAAGCTGCTGAGAGACCTAACAGTGTCAGAGTAACTGCACTCCCTGAGTGGACAGATGTAGATATGTCATTTTGGATATTGAGTAGCACTGTCTCTATGCAATGAAACCTCCTGTATGCAGACTGATGGACATTGGAGTTCCCCTCTTGGCTAATGGAATCAATGAACTGTTTAACGACAAATTTTTAAATTATTTTTGAAATAAAACTGAGACTTGACTCAGCCTTATAGTTTTTCATAATATTTCTTTTTTTCTTTCTTTTTTTTGTTTTTTTTTTGTGGGGAGAAGGTCAGTAACATATGAGGTTTTAAAACAATTGGGAAAACTACCCGTATTGAGTGAGTACTTTATGTGACACATGTTTTGTTTGAGGAGGACACTAGAATTTTAGAACATCATCCTCAGCTACCGGTAAAAAGAAAGACAAGATATTTTAATACAACAGCAAGGGTAGTGACTGGTATGTGTTATGATGATTTTAAGTCAGACCTTAGTTTGATGATTTTATTACTGAAGAAAACATCTGAACATGTTTGCTTGGTCAATGAAATTTGTGCGATCAGTTGATATGACATCCGAGGACATTTGCAAAATTTTTTCAAATTGTTCCACAGTGCTTTTGGAGCAGCAAAAGAGTTTTAGCATGCAGAACGAGGCCAACGCAAACCACTTGCTCAGTGAGGTCACCCTAAAAGATGAAAACAGCCATTCGATGAAAGCTTATGAAAATGGCTTTATAATCTATTTTAAATCAATTTTTAACACAGAAAAACTGAATAGCATGAAGTTTCTAAGTAAAATACTTGATTTTCAAGAAGTATTTCTATTTGTAAAATAAAATCCTAGCACCTTGTGAATATTATTGAGTTATTGGTCTGCAAATTTGAAGCAGCCTTTTTATATTTATATATATATATTTATAAACAGAACCAAATAATGGTGCAGTTAATGCCCCATTCACACTACAGGCAGTATACCCTGCAGTTAGAAGTGTTACTTGGCGGTAGAACCACCTTCCAGGACTCCTCATATCTTCCAAGCTTTGGTGTATCCATATATTATGGATTCCATAAGCTAGGTATGACACACATGCCTACTGATTGGACATGATTTGTAACTGTAAATACCAGTAGGATGGCGGGAGAATTAGAGGAGTATAAACATGTGTTACTTTGCAGACAACCTCCATTTACCTTATGTTGCTACATTACATTGAAACATGACCAAGTCACAACCTTATATACATCATGGACCACACCTTTAGTTACCCTATCAAAAAATTTATCTGCACATGCTCATGGTACCTGATTCAGATGCAGCAACTTCAAAAATTTAAAAATTTTGTAGCACGAGCAAGGAATTGGATGTTTTGCCACAGCGTCAAAAGTTCACATACAGATGTATGAGCTTGGTAGTTGAAGGACAGGGGTGTTTCGCCCAACACTTACCATGGCAGGGTGTATCAACTGTAGTGCGAATGGGGTGTCAAGTAAAATATCTGCAAAGACAAGTTAAAATGTCTATCTGAAACAAATGTTAAGTTTTAGTATGTCTATACAGGATTTTTTGGCTGTTGTCTCCATTATATATTGTCTCCATTAGATGCTTTATTGCAGAGTAAAGTGATCAAGGCCATCAGACACTAGGAGTATTTTACAACCGTAATATGTGCAATCCGGATTCAGATATGGATTCTTTGGATTACCTAGATTTGTGAAATACAGTTTTCTCTAGATCTGAATCCAAAATTAAAAAAATAACAGAAACCAACATATATATCATAAAAATTTCCAAAATCTTAAAATTTGCTGTCACAATTTGCCGCCATTATTTTACAAAGAATTATTGGTAATCCAATGAATCTGAATCCATTGATCTTCCTCGGGAGGTAGATCAACGGATTCATAATCCGGATTAGGATTCTAGTCACATCATAAGCAAATCTGTTAATCCGAGCAATCGCGAAAAGATTCTACAGATTGTGGTTTTTCTGAAATATCCCTCATATGTTCTTCAGAAATGGGCGGCTTTGGTCATTTTTCACCAAAATGCCCGTTTTCGTAATTTAGGGAACCTAAGTTTTGATTTAGTAAGTACGTACAAAATTCTTCTGTCCGGTAAATCACATACGGGAACTTCGTAAGGGAAAACAAAGTACGTCTGTGGCAGATGAACCAGGAAGTAGCGGAAATTAATTTACAAGAGTACACTATATTAACACATATATTTTTAAAATAATATTACTGGAAATAGAGGAATAAATTATGTACAGTAGTTTTGTTTAGGGTTTGAAATTTATCTAATTCATTTGCAGCAGTTTTAACAAAATATCTCTTATTTTCGCCCACTGTCCTATTGTCTAATTAGCACTATAAACAAGTTCTGTTTTTTCTTAAATATTTCTAAAATTATGTACCCTAATTATAAGTTACTTATATCATTAGAAAGATAATTTAAAGAGCTTCTGCTCATGTTTTTTTGCATTAAAATCCAATATGAAATAGCTGGTGAGTAGCCATTCTCCTGACCACCTGGTAGACAGTGGTCCACCATTGACAGCCGAAAATAAGGTTTACTGGTGGTCCATCAGTGGCCCACTATATCGGCAACCAATGATAAGTTTTTCCATTGGGCCCCCAGTGGACCACCTTCAGTAGCCACGAACAAGGTTGACTGATGGCCCACCAGTGGTCCACTGATGGGAGCCATCAAGTGTTTATGGTGGTTCTCTGGTGGCGTGACAATAGTCGTGGTTGCTTATGAAGTTGTTCATAATGCTTTAAAAATTTTTTTAAAATGCAGTCAGTGGTCCAGCAGTAGCCCAGTGGTGGCCCACTAGTTATATTTTGCCACCCATAGCCAATGGTAGCCCACTAGGGTCTTGCGCTCCTGGTCAAAAGATGACAGATACTTTAACTGAATGGACCTTAGCTGTTGTGCTGTGTCTAGCCATTCAGAGGCCAATTATGACTGGGGACTATCCGCCCGCACGCTTTTCCAACCATTTTTGAGTTTTAAAGTGATCACTGAAATAAAATAGCCTTTTAAGAAGGTGTGGGGAGGATAGCCCCCAGTAAAAACAGTAACCATGTATGCATTGGGTGTTTGTAAATAGACGTCACAATGCCATAGCTCACTAAAAAATGTGCATAGTTCTCTTGAAAATGTATTATCTTACTCGAACATTATTGGTATAATTCTGTAAAAGTTGGATGGATGTATTTTTTTGTTTGTCCATAGAAAAAGGTGTGTAATTTTCAAAAAAATTCCAGGAATTTCTGTCTGTAAATTAATGGGCAAGGATATATTTCTTGGATTTAAAATTACACTTTGCAACAGTAAGTAATAGAGTAGCATATTCTGACATATTGGGAGACCTGGGTTTGATTCCCAGTGATGTTCCTAAAAAACATTATAGCTTAGTGATAAAGCACTCAGTTTGTTAGTTATGTTACTCTTTTATTATTCTTTCAAAAGAAATAATTCATTGATTACAGGCACTAAATATGAACAGAAGCACTGTAGAAACTAGATATTGCGTCTCGACGCAGTGTATCCCCGGACGGGATGTAGTTAAGGCATGAATGTGTCGGGTTTGAGCCTGTTTCCTGGAGCACCAGGTCAGGATTCTCCAACTCCAAAAAGGCAAAAATGACCCTTGGTCAGGTACTTTGGCGGTCAGTGGATGACCTTCAGTGAAGAGCTTGAAGGTCAAATTTCTGCATGCTTACAGAGGACATATATATGTATTATATATACCAGCCATAGGATGATGTAACTTTCTGTATATGAGAACTGGGCCAAAATGTGAAAACATGGCCAAAATCTGACCTTTAAGAGGCTACCAGTGACCTTGAGATTGTAGGTCAAGGTCACAAAACAATAGCATTCGTGGCATTGCCCATATATACCCACATACCAAATTTGAAAGTTCTAACTAAAATATTTTTTAAGTTATCGCGTCCAAAAGGAAATCTCTGCAGCGGCAGCGGCGTGACCGTACTGAATCCGGGGATACAAATACTAGAAATACCTTACAAGTGATATATAGAACATACCTATAGGTTACATAGTGTGTAAGATCATGTGACCTTTGACCTTGCCGTAGTGACCTTGAACTTTAGAACTATTCATTCTTTGAACTAGCACAGTTTTTCTGGGTCTCCAGGAGTTGTTTGTGTATCTGTCATAGTATTTCCATCACTTTATTCACTGCATCTTATTCTTCATCTTAGGCCTCATATGATTTACCTGGACTTCAGTACCAGAATTCAGGTAAACATAGTATTGCATGCTTTTTAGTTTATTATTTGTTAAGTGGTTGTTCCAATTCTAGATTTAACTAATATTTAATTTGCTTGCAATTACTGCAAACACCCAGACTGAGTCCTCTATCACTGAGCTATGATGCCTTGATTTACACATCACTGGGAATCAAACCCAGGCCTCTCAGTCTGAGGTTACACTTAACCGGAAAGCAGATAATAGCTGACCCAAAAATGTCCCGCTTTTTTGTGGATTTTTGTCAACTCCCCCCCCCCCCCCCTCCCCCCTGACTTTTTCAGCCGACCTTAAAATAATACAGTCATAGGGTCGGCCTCCAGTGGAACACCTGCATAAAGTAGGGTGCCTTATAAAACTCGGAGCTCAGGAGGTGCGGTTGGAGGGGTGCGGTAAAAATATTTGCAGAAGTACCAGCATTTTATATTTCATTTGTTTTAAATATTTCGTGAAGGCAGTAGTAGGTGCCGTGACAGTAAAATATTGCTGGATTATATATTTGTAAAATATTGTTAGAAACCCCATCGTAGCCTCATGTTTTCAGCACTCTGGGTGTACAAGTACCAGCATTTTATATTTTATTTGTTTTAAATATTGCGAGATGGCAGTATTAGGTGCGGTGACAGTAGAGTCTTGCTGGATTATATGTTTGTAAAATATGTTAGAAACCCCATCGTAGCCTCACGTTTTCAGCACTCTATGGGTATACAAGTCAACCAATCAAATGGGGGTGCGGTAAAAAGGTGTGGCTCCAAGTAAAGCTCCAACTCCAGCTCCGAGTTTTATAACGATCGAGCCATAAAGTAGAGATTAACTACCACAAAAAGCCCTTGATTAAATCTGGAAATCTGTCCTGTTTGGCATAGTTTGATGAGTACCCATCTCATAACTGAAGTTAAGCAGCACTGGGCTTGGTTAGTACTTGGATGGGTGACCGTCTGAGTTCTAATCCAGGTATTAATGAATATATAAACTTAATTTTTAAACTGCAATTTCTCATCCATTTCTTTTGATTTTGATGCAGCAAAAACGAGCAGAAGCTCTGCAAAAATACCTCTCTATTGATGTATGTAATACAGTTGTAGGTTTCAGAAATATCCAAGAAATATTGGCTCTTGTTAGTAGTACTAATTTGACAGATGGCACTGGGCGAAAATAGAAGATATTGTATTAAAACTGCTGCATATAATTTTCATAAATTCTATGGAGTATACAGAACGTATTTACATAATTTATTCCTCCATTTTCAGTAATAATTTTGATAATATAAATGTGTTAAAGTACAGTATCCACTAAAATTGATTTTCGCTACTTCCTGGTTCTTCTGTCACAGACGGTTGGCGATAATCAAGGATTCATCAAAAATCTAATTTACAAATGTACATTAACGTAGGTAATCATATAGAAAACGACCAATATATTGTACCTCTTTAATTAATAATATTTATAACATTAAATAATATATGGTTTGCTTTAACTTTGCAATTTTATAGGATTTCCCTTTGTTTTCACTTACCGATTTGACCTACTTCATAATTAGGTCACCTATGACGCGTTACCGGACAGAAGATAAACAAATTTAAAAAGTGGGCGGGATATGATTTTCCTTTGAGTTATGAATACCCTGGACATACATCCAAGAATAATAGCCGCAGTAAAACGGGGTTTGGTTTTAATGCATTTATCTGTGACATCTTTGCGCTATAAGGAATTGTAAAGCAAAAATTGGTAAAGTTTTATATTATCGCCCACAATCTTGATCTCCCCTGCCGCCGTAACTTGGCACACCTACACAAAATCATTATTTGTGGTTATTACCTGTCTAGCATCGTGGATTTTCTACTGCTCAGCTACCCAAGTTCGTCGCCTACCCAAGTTCGTCACTTGCATTTTTTAACAATATAAAAGCCTCTTCACAAGCCGAATCACGGTTTCGTCTGCGCATGCTCCAGCAAACGTCCTTGAAGGGTCAAGTGGGTAAAAACAAACGTAGGAAACGAAACCAGGGCCCGGATTCACAAACAATACTTAGATAAGGTGACCTTAGATCTAAGTAAGGGAAGGTTTTTCACTTGACTAAGTTTTTCTTAGAATTGGTATTCACGAAACAATACTTAGATAAGGTTACCTTAGATTTTAAGTAAGGAAAAAACCTCTCCTAACTCTTTAGTTACAGTTGTGTCAGTGAATCTGATTGGCCAAGTGGTATGGAAAATTTTGGTCTATACATTGGATTGTTTATGATAATGAACCTCTACAAAGAATATTAGTCACAGCTTATTAAAGTGAGATTTTTAATTATTTTAGCCGATGAGCTTGGCGAGTAAAATTAATTCCTAGTAAAAATTTTAATCTGTTCCTTTCAAGTAGAATCTAGCCATTAGTGGAAATTATTTCTAAAAAATTAGTTAAAACTTCATCTTACTAAAATTTTGACTTATACACTAACCACGTGGATAAATAAACCTCCCATCCAAATACAACACTATTATTGCCCAATGTTTACAAACTAAATCATGTAATATTAACATCCTGTCCTCTCAAGGTAGCTTTCAACTTAACTTAAAATCTAAGTATGGGTTTTAAGGTCACCTTAGAGTTAGGAACGTTCGTGAATAAGGTTTCATAATTTCTTACTTGAAATCTAAGTAATACTTAAAATCTAAGTTAGGAATGGTCTAAGTATTGTTCGTGAATCCGGCCCCTGGAAGTGATTTTTAAATGGTGAAAACTGACAATAATATATGTTTCCTTGCATAACACACATTAAAGTAAATTTTTATTAAAAATATACATATAAATCTACGAAATAGTGTTTTACTACCAGGAAAAAATGTTTGAAAATATTGTTTTAACCCATCTAAGGTGGGCGAAAATAGGGGGCTCTAACAGCATTACAATGTATGAACAGGTGCCAGTTATATATTTAATATCTTGTAAACTCAAAAAGCTACAGATATGTTATATACATCATTACAAAGATATTTTGCAGAGTTTCTGCTTATATTTTTGTTTTTTGATTTTTTATGGTAAAAGTTTTATGGTTGGATTTGTCAGTACATGCACTGATCAAGTGGTGTCGTAGTATTAAATCTTGAATATTTCATGATTTTTGGTCTGGTGGCATGGTTGTGAGGAACTTTCACAGAGTGAACTAATTAATATTCTTGAAGGTCAGGCTGGTTTGTGGCTTGAGCAATTTAACTTGGGTGTATAAATGGGGTTGTCACATCTTTAATATGCTGATACTAATGTATTACTGCACCTGGCTTTGACCTTAGGGGTTCTGGGCTTGAGCTTGAGGAACTCCTAGAAGTGATGGATACTATGGCTTATGCTAGATACACGACTTTGTGAGGGTATATACCAAACTAAGGATGGATTATGGAGTGCTTCAAACTGACCTTTGCATGATCTGCAGGTCTTGGATGAAATCTGAGGTCATTGCTGGCGTTGTGCCTTTTGTGATTTTCTGTCCAAAGAAATTTTGAGTTGGTTTACAAAAAGCCTCAAATTGATCTTTAAATAACCTCTGGGTATTAGGTTTGAATTTTGGTCTTTGCTGCCCTTGTGATTGTTTGGGCTTTATATTTAAAGGAATTTTAGAATTTATCAGATGTTAAATGCAGCCTTGCTGGGCTATCATTATTAATGCTATGGGTTTTAGTTGCCCGACCTTTAACATTTATGAAATAGCTAAATGTAGAGTTGGGTTATTTCAAAGATTTTGGTTGATGGAAGTGGCATTGATCGCGAGTAGTTTGACCTCTGACCTTTAGGAGTGTTTTGATCAGTGGAAGTAGACTCACATAGTTTCCATGCTATCTGTTGGTTGTTTCAGAAACTTTAAAATTAAATTTCACACAGTAATACACAAAAAGAACATGATTGTTAAACTCTGCACATAATAACATTTCCAATGGTTTCACATTTTGAAGATGCAGAAAAAATACCTAGAGTACATTGCAACATTGGTCCAATGTTGGCACAACAGAGGTCAAATCTAGAGATATGCAGCTTGAATAGTGGTTAGAAAGGCAGCCTCATTTGGCCCAATATGTTGACCCAAGGGTGGCATAAACTGCTGACCATAAGTGACCAATAGCCATTGTTGGTTCA
The DNA here is from genome assembly GCA_964017235.1 of Sabellastarte sp. h YS-2021. Classification (NCBI taxonomy): domain Eukaryota; kingdom Metazoa; phylum Annelida; class Polychaeta; order Sabellida; family Sabellidae; genus Sabellastarte; species Sabellastarte sp. h YS-2021. Next base: position 74,102,172 of record OZ024928.1, on the reverse strand, counting down.
ATGGTGCAATATGTTATCTGTGTAAATAAGGGTACTCAGAGCAAACATACCTCCACCAAGGTTCAACGCCTCCAATACGGCTTTTGATTGCAATGATAAAAAATCCTTTGAAAATTAAAAAAAAATAATAATAATGCTACCATTCTAATTAATTAAAGAGTACAGCTAAAATTGTGAGCTTAAGCTAAAACCTTTTTCCTGGGAATCTAGCCCAGTTAACATACCTTTCATGCATCTTTTAAGTAGAGATTATGTGCCATCAAAAGTCTGTGACTTAAATTTGGAACTCTACCTATGTGGTGTAGTGTGATGAGTACCCATCTAATCACTGAAGTTAAGCAGCACTGGGCTTGGTTAGTACTTGGATGGGTGACCGCCTGGGTTCTAATCCAGGTATTAATGAAAAATAACCTTCAAGTAAAATTTTTATAGGACCCCCTTTTATGGGGTCTTGAATTACGATAAATAAAATAAAATGCGATTTTTCCTCAATTTCTTCACAGATTTTGATGCAACAAAAAATGAGCAGAATATCTATAAAAGTACCTTTCTATTGATGTATGCAATAAATTTGTAGGTTTCAGGAATATCAAAGAAAAATTGGCACTTGTTGATAATGCTAGTTTGACAACTAGCAGTGGGCGAAAATAGGAGATATTGCCTCAAAACTGCTACAAATAATTTATATAAATTCCATACTGTAAACAGAACTAATTTATTAATTTATTCCTCTATTTCCAATAATAATTTCATAATATATATGCTTTACTATACAGTATCCATATAAATTGATTTTCGCTACTTCCTGGTTCATCTGTCACAGGCGTGATTGTTTTTACCCACTTGACCTTACAAGGCCGTTTGTGAAAACGAGGCATTTGAAACTGTGAATTCATGTATTATCTATTCTTGTACAGTTGTACATTATCATTATTAGTATGTATTCCCTTTGTTTTGGTATCAATATTACTTATCCTTAACAATTTTTAAGGTGGGTGATGAACTTGGGTAGCTGAGCAGTATTGATTAATATATGCATTGACACAAGCTCAAACTATATACTTTCACATAAAAATAATAAATAAACGTGGTTCTGGGTTAAATGGAAAATCCCCAGACAACAAAATGAAACAAAGTTGGCTAAGGGAAACATCCTATGGTATGAAACCCTGTGGTACATGAAAACATGCATGGGGAATCTTGGATAGATGTGCGGGATCAAGTGAACTTACAGGCGCCGTTTCTCGTATACGAGAAATCCATATTTCTTGTGTTGAAGAAATGTCGAGAAATGTGATAATTTTGGACCCCAGAGCAAGTTATAAGTTATAAGATCAGTGGTTTATGACAGCCAGGGAAAGCAATTAAGATTAACATATTATGACTAAGGTTTCAAGATCAGTGGTTTGTGACAGCCAGGGGATTGTTGTATAGGACATTTATTCCTCACTTATTCAAAACAGTATGAAACACATCAAGACTCCAAAATATAAGAATCATTTACAAAACACAATATAAAAGATTATATACACTTCAGCCACTATATCAATAATAAATCTGAAATCTGTTTGCCTTTGGTGCTTGATATCAAATGTGTGGGTTCCAATGTTCCAATAACGACCCTTGTTTGTCTCTCAATTCATTTCTTGGTGTCCTCAGTCTCAGAATCCTGAGAAATTCATCCCTGTTCCCTAGCACATTTTGGATGATCCTGTCCTGGTGTAGTGCCAGATTTTACACCCCACATAAAATGCATGGGGGTGTAATATATGGCAAGTTCACATGCCATATTTTACACCCCTTGCTATATTCTACACCCCTTTGCCATATTTTACACCCCTTGGTGGATTTCTTTACAGATACTATATTTATGAAATAAGTGAAGTTCAACAGCTATAAACATCCACAAATGAAGCATTAAAACTCAAAGACAATAATTCCTTTGCTTACAAATTGTTAAATGTCTAAGAATAACAAACTGAATGAAATAAAATAGATTTAGTGTTAATACAGTGGAACAATCCTTTCTATATATTTTCCTTTGAAGTGAGAGGCCAACACATTGTTGTTTCGTATTCACTAGGCTAGTCCTAAATTGAAATTATCCCTATTGTTGTCTCAAGTCACCATATCCCTTTTATTCTAATCTTGCTACTAGACCTGCAACTATGTGCAAGGCATTAAGCTTTTGTGGCTTCTAATCCTGTTAGCTAGTCACTAAACCACAAGTGAAACAAACCAAGTTCAAAAGAATGCCAGAACAAAAGACAAATCTAAGATTCATCCATTTACCAAATCACATACATAGCCAAACAAATCAACTTAAAGAGTCTTGAAACAATAGACATGTCATAATCTAATCCACTTACTGTCACACCCCAGAAGTAAAACAAATCAAGTTCTAAGCAGTGGTTAGACAATAGACTATTACAAACTCAATTGCAATCTAACCAATAAAAGGTTTGCTCTTAATCCCCAATTCTCCTAGCATTTCTTCAACACAGGAAATGTGGATTTCTGGTATACGCGAAATGGCACCTGTAAGTTCGCTTGATCCGATGTGCAGGTACAAATGGGGCACCACATGTCTGTGCTGGTGTAAAGATTGAAAAAATGCAATTTCAATATTGATATCAAACTCTAATACGGCTTTGCATATTGATCGATTTTGAAATATTGTTTTATGCCATAAAATGCATTATTTTGCACCTGCTGATCCTTCAATTAATCAAAACTCGTTTTGCTAACATAAAAGATGTACAAAACTGACCATGAATGTAATACAGGCTGCCTATAAAAGCAATTATATTCCATGAAAAGTCTCACAATAAGTCTTTTAATACATGCTACCTGTTTAATTTATAATATATAGTTCATTATTATTGTGTTTTTGATACGATTTAATTACTAATGCATAAACTTGTTGAATGTTTCAAATCTTCACATCTTGTTAATATAATAAATATTTTTATTTGTAGTGTCTTATAAGCCTACATCAGGCTGGGTTTGCTACGATCAATTTTACTTCATTGTTATTTGTTGTACACTATAGTATTGTATGCAAACAGGACACTGTAATAAAAGATATTCTATTCTATTCTACATAAACATTGAAGATCCAACTACATGGAACTGATAAACCACAACACTATTTCGAAAATTCTTCCTGGTGAGTGCTGGAAACGACATTGAAAGTCTCACTTTTAGTATTGATATTGAAATTGAGGAAGATATATCGATCGATATTGAAATATTGATATATGATCCCTCCACTAGTCTGTTAACATCATAATGGATAGGTACAAGATTTGGTGTGATGTTATTATACACTATCATCCCAACCAGGGCAATCAAGAACCTTGGGAACCACATTATGCAAGAAAAAATTGCATGATAAGAGACATACCAACAAGCAGAGAGGAAAATGCCCATAATGTTGTATATATTTGGAATTTATATCAAAGAAATGTGTTTCTTTTTTTTAAGTTAGGTACCAATAGTAGTGCCATTATATTAAGATCATTTTAAGGCCAAAGATCAGGTCAAATAAGTGCACATTCTGTTGAAAGTGTATATAATGATTTATCTAATTCTGCATGTATTATTATTATTATAAGCCTCAGGTAAGTCATAATAATGATCTGTAAGTGTATCATTTTCATCTCACAAGCTAGACAGAGCAACTTTTACTCTTTGTCTGATGTATCATGTAGGTCTTCACTGGTTTTGATCTGCTTCTACTGTACTCCTGTTTAAATTTCAGAAAAATGAAGTGACAGGAATCATGGGTGATCACTATCTCGATCCTTTTCAGGTCCTCCCCATAATACTGAATCTCCCATTTAAGAAAAACAGTTTTCAAACATTTTACACAGAAACAAAATAACTGTGCAGTTCAACTTCATTTTATTACATTAATAATTCTGGCAGTCCTGTGATTTTATTCCAGGCAAAGGGAGATAAGTGTCTCATATCTGCTTCTCAGTGTTTTGTTTCCTGTACTTTTTGCAGCTAAACTTGAAAACTTTGGCACAATACTCAGTTATTCCTTGCCTGATTTAGAGAGAGTAACTCAGTTGTCTGCTAGTGATGTTTTGATTCTGCATAAGGCTGTTGCAAAAGCTGTGCCATGTAGTGGAATGCTAACTGGTATGTTATATTTTTAATAATTGATTTCTGGAGGCATAATTTGTGGGCATGACTGCTGAATTTCTATGTATAAATATCTTCTGAATGACAAAATAGCACCATAATGCATGGAAATAAAGAATATTGTTCCATATAATCCCAGTATAACTTCAGGAAAGTATTGAACAGCGTTATTGTTTACATATATCTTTTTTCTGCATACTTTAATTATCCCTTCTGACCTGAATATATACCTTTACACATTTGGGACATAGTAGTTCATATTTTAGCTGTTTTCTCTTTTTACGAAACAGTCTGTGTGGTGTGTTCGCCAAAATCACCTTGAATTTTAAAGTGTCAACCAGTCTTATCACAGCTTGTAATGAAAAAAATACTGAGCCATTAGTAGTGTACTTGTCATACCGTTACATGACTTATTACTGTGTTGCTGTTTGTTTGTTTTTTAATTCTTTAAGCACTGGATATATACAACAACGAATGTCCTGAAGAACTGAAGGTACAGTACTTGTCCACTGGATGTGATACGCTAGATCGCTTTCTGAGAGGTGCACTATATTACTTTTTACATACAGTGTAAATACAAGACATTTTTGTCAATATTATATCTTGCAAAGTGTGAACTTGAATTCTTTTTTTCCCCATAAAACACTCCACTTTTGGTGAAAATATGAAAATTTGCTGATTTAATAACAGAAAAATACTGGCTGTTCTTAAGTGTTTTGCTGGAAACAAGTAATGAAGTGACAGCGTATATTCTACTGTGATTATACAGAATTATATAAATGACCTTTTTCCAGGTGGTATTTTATGCAATGGTATCACAGAAATTGCTGGTGAAAGTGCTAGCGGAAAAACACAGTTTTGTATGCAGCTTTGTTTGACTGTGCAGTTGCCATCTAACATGAATGGATTTCAGTCAGGTATCCTTCATTTGAAAAAGTTCTTTGATTTACCATTTCTTCCATTGCAAAGTCAGAAAAAGATCACTTGGAGAGCACATACTGCAGTGATAAAAAAATCCTTTTAAAAAAATCCTGGATCCAATTCATCTAAATTGTGGCAGGGATCACCACCAAAATTGAAATATATGTTCTTTGTGCAATTGTCAACATATCCTAAAAATTTCATCGAAATATGTGCATAACTTTTTGAGTTATTTTGCTGAGAAACACACATTGCCAAGTCATATCCTCCTTGGTAGGGGTGAGATCTAATAAATGCAGCAATTTTTAAATTTAAAATAGCAATTTGTTCAGTGTGCAGTTTTAAGAATAAAATGAGAACAGTACCGATATGCGTCTTTTGTGGTGTTTCAATTTTAGGGGATTTCCTTTTGGAAGATTAACCCCAAATGTATTAAAAGTGAGATGTCTCATGACCTATTTAAAATTAATTTCAAGTACCACTACTTGTGACAGTTTACATATGTGTAGGGTATCTTTAATCCAGTTTAGTGTTTTAGGTAGTTAAATAACTGAGAGTAATTTTATATGCTGAATATAAGTTCTAAATGACAGGTTAATTTAGATCTGAACCACCACGAGGATTCACAAATTATTTGAGTTGAAAATAATATTGACCCCAGAACCTCTGTAGGCACTATCCATTATGTATGAATCATACACATTTCTGCAAGTCTTTTTTTCCCAACTTTACACTTAAATATTCATTCGGGATTAGGACTCAACTGTTGTGAAATTCTGCCAAATTCTGATTCTAGGGGCAGCCTACATCTGTACAGAAGATGCTTTTCCTAATAGGAGGCTGATGCAGATGGTTCAGTTGTTGAAAGACAGAGCCACAGATCCAGTTGTAAAGAATCACAATTTCACAGACCATATTTACATAGAACATGTTTCAGACTTGGTAATGTCATTTGTATAAACTTTGTACATGTAATATAAATTTTAAGTATATTTCAGTTAATTGCATTTGCTTATGCATATTATAACAATAATTCAGAATACTTTTGTACCTGCAATTCACATTGTAATGTTACATCATAAATCAATATCTAATACCTATGCAATCAAAATAATATGTACAACACATATATAGGTATATATTTAATTTTAATTTTAATGGCTTTGAAACATGACTTAAAACTAATAGAATAATTAAGCGGCCCGTCAGGGATGCTTATTTGTTTTCACCGAAGTTCGACTGATCACCGCCGCCGCCGCCGCAGGATTATGGTCTCCCTTGAATAACTTCTTAGCCTTTCAAATTTTTCTTTCCTTCTTATCTTCCTTTAAAAGTATAGGGGCGGGAAAAATTTTTGGGATACTTTGCGCAGACGTACTTAAGCTTTACTTAAGGTAACCTTAAGCATAACTCCAAAACACCCCGTCATCACGTTTCGGAAAAAAACACACACACCTGTGCTATAAAATTTATCTGGTACATTCTGGACCAAATTTCCAAGGTCGGAAAGGATTTTCTCATCAATCGGACCATAGATGCCTGAATGGGAGGCGTTTTATTTTTGTAAATTTTTAAAAAATGGGTACTTGGTCTGTATCTCAAAAATGGTTAGGATTTCGGCGTTTTGTTGGAATAACTTATTCAGCTACTTTTTGATAATCTTTCACATGCCGAAGTTTTAGCCCTGTATCTGCAATCTTAAGGTCACCTTAATGTCAAAAAAGGGGGTTTTAGCCCTCCAGTTCACTTAGTTTTTCACTTTTTTCAACCAAACTTGGCACATATATTAAGATTTGCCAAAGGAATACCCTGACTTTATGGTGACCTTAAACTCAAAATGTTAATGGACATATGGCCTGCTTAAAGTCATCAAATTGGAATAAAATCCTCTGGCTCCTTTCTTTTTCCATTTTTTTAAATTGAAATTATCACTGGTATAAAGTAGATAAAAATAGTACTTATGGTCACCTTAAACGCTCAGTATGAATGGAGTTGTAGCCACCTTAAAGTGAAATAAGGGGGTTTTCAGCCTCCAAGTATCTTATTGTTCGACTGACCTCAGTTAAACTTTGCACACCTATAAAGGATGGCAAACCAAAGGGTTATCCTGACTTTAAGGTGACCTTAAACTGTTAATATAATTTTGGCCCCCCTAAAGTCATAACATTTGAATAAAGCCGTCTGGCTCGTTTCTTTTTCCATATCTAACATATATTGATATTGAAGGGACATTCTCATATTATGGTCACCTTAAAGTCGCAATATGAATGAAGTTATGGTCACCTTACAGTGAAAAAGGAAGTTTCAGCCTTCAGCTATCGTATTGTTCAACTGACATGAGCTAAACTTTATGCACTTATAAAGGATGAGAAAAAGGACATTCATATTTTATGGTCACCTTAAAGTCCCAATATGAATGAAGTTATGGCCACCTTGCAGTGAAATTATGGAGTTTTTAATCTCCAGCTATTGTATTGTTCAGCTGACCTCACTTTAATTGTGCACACTTATTAAAGATGAAAATAGGGACAAGTAACATACACAATGCAATAAAGTTCACAGTTTCTATTGCTTATGATGCATATGTTGACATCTTTTATGGGTGACTTCTTTTTCATCAGGGCCGCTTCGTTTTTGTCAGCAAAAACATTCTTCTAGTTGGCCTTGAAATCTTATCCATCTAGTTTTGGTTCAGGAAATGAACATACTTATATTTCACAAGATTTAGCAAAACATATCTACAGAAAGATTAGTTTGGTACTAATTTTGATAATTTAATACCAGTTTTGTCAAGCCAGCAAGGGCTCTAGCATTTTCAAGCTCATTACAGGTTTCAGGCCCAATCAACTTTAACAATCAAAATAATCAGGAGGTAGGGTCACTTAGTCACATTGAGTGTAAATTTGATTATGATAAGGTCTAGTAACACTGAACTATTGAAGCTAGGTCAGGCACAAAGTAGCTGAAAATTTCAAGGGTGTATTTCAGCCTTTAAAGTATATATTACCTTGAAAAGTAGAATGTAAAACTTACTTGTTCTAGAGTGACATGTGGCATTGTATTACAAAGAAAATTCCTGTCTTACTTGCTGGGGGAAGGGTGAAACTCATTGTGATAGATTCAATTGCAGCTCTCTTCAGGTATTACATTTAAAAGATACATATATATTTATATATGTCGTGTACAAGTTGTGATTTTGTACAAGTTATAACTTGTACGGCTGAGTTGTACAGGTTATAACTTGTACAGCACTATTCTTCATTGATGTTTGGTAGTGTATTTTTGCTTTGAAAGGCTTTTGTAGGGTTTAATTTAGGTATTCCATTTAGGAGATGGGTTTTTAAATTTTCTTTTGTACTGACAATATGTTTTTTAATATACTTTTTCTTTGATCTTTTCAAATTACAGTAGGCTTTAATATGGGTATTCCATTTAACCTAAAAAAACTTTTAAGTAAGAATTTTCCAAAGTAATCATTTGAATAAACTTTTCAAATATTAAGTTTAACTGCTTAGTCTGATGTTGTATTTCACTTGTTTACCACACAATGTATCATAAGCAGAATAATTTGAGAATATTAACATGAAAGGGTAAACCTTTCAATTCTGATTTCTTTGATCTGAGCAAAAAAGGGTAAATGTCATTTAAGGATGAATAGATTAGACCCCAAGCCAAAGGAAGCCACATGTGAATTACTGTTGAAGTCTTCTTATAGCTTTGATTGATGCTGATTATAAAAAGTCTGGCAGGCTCAAGAAGCCCCTATTGTAAGGCAATTATATTAACCCCTTAGTGCCTTTATTGCTTTGATTGATGTTGATTTATAAAAAGTGTTGCAACCTCTACAAGTCCCTATTGTCAGTCAATTACAATCACGTTTAAAATTAACCCTCACTATTTAACCTATCTTAACCAACAAAGGGTTTCTTAAGGTGCAACCTGTATAAATCCCCACTGTTTAGTATATGTTATTCACAAGAGGGTTTCTTTAGTCTTTTAAACCTGTATTAATCCCCACTGTTTAAAATATATTGACACCTGCTACACCTAAATTATACCATTAACTACAATCTATTAATTAAGCCGGCCTTAATAGGAGTCCAAAACTATAAAAAACTTACTTGTACAGCTCCAAAACTACTAAAAGAGTGTAGAGAGAGAATTTCATTTATTTAAGTGCCACCTGCACACAATTAACATAAATATACAGTAACGAGTTGACATACAGCAGCCAGCCCTAAACATCAGAGCTTATGAGGCGCCATTGATACATAAATGACATTGTAACAGAAGATATTAGGTGACCTAAAATATATTTATATTAACAAAACATTGTGTATTGGCCTAACTTGTACAACTCAGTTTTTGTGCATCTAAAAAAAATTCACTTTTACAACTCAGTTGTACAGCTCAAAAACTACTAAAAAGTGTACTTGCACAACTAAGTTGTTTAAGTTAAGCTTTTCAGAAGCTCAAAAACTTACTTGTACAGCCCCAAAACTATTAAAAAGTGTATTGGCCTAACTTGTACAACTCAGTTGTACAAGTTAAGCTTTTTAGAAGCACAAAATCTTTTTCAAATTTTGTACAAGTTATGACTTGTACAACTCAGCCGTACAAGTTATAACTTGTACAGGATTTTGTACAAGTTATAACTTGTACAAAATCCCAACTTGTACTCGACATATGTATTAAAAAAACAATTTTAGTATTGTACACATAGTTGGCTGTTGAAATAAAGAATTAAATGTGTCAGGTCAAGCAGTTTACATACTTACTTGCAAAAATATTCAATAGATATTAATTACTTTTGTAATACCTGGGGCCGATTTCACCACAGGACTTAAGTCCAGATTTAGACTTAAATCTAAGACTTTGGTCTTAAATTTTGTCAAAAGAATGTTAAGTCTGTGGTCTTAGACTTAGTGGATTTCACAAAGCAGCTAAGTCCATGAAATTGCTAAGTCAGTGGACTTAACTTTAAGTCTGGGAGGTAGTGGGCTTAAATTTTGTAAAGAAGACTTAAATATGGCCGCCATAAATTTTTCTCCACTTCAAAATTTGAAAAGGCTGTAAATGAATTATAATTATACAGAACACCTCATTCCATTTCAAAACAGCACTTATCCTTAGATAAAATACATCAAATAAAGAATATGTGGCACCAATATTATATTTTGAATAGATACAACAGCTCACATGACACAGAAAACCACTGTGGTTATTTGATAAGCTTGGACTTAGCTAAGTCACCTTTGTGAAATCCATTTTAAGTCCCAGACCTAGCTAAGACCAAAGTCTTAGATTTAAGTCCAAGACTTAGCCAATAAAGGGACTTAGTTTAAGTCCTTTAGTGAAATCGGCCTCAGTAGACCAGACATTTGTTTAAATCAGACATTTGGAATGTAAAACTAGCACAGAAATTGTATGTAATTTAGGCCTCAGTGACCTAGTGGTGAAGAAATTTTGTATTTAAACAGGGCTTTCACTTCTCCTCAGTGTCAGGTCAATGTGTGGGCAATCCTGCTGTGACCTTGGCTATTGAAAGGGGTTTAAAAATCCGACTTTGAAATTGTATGCAAGGTCTTTTTCACCAGGAACAAGTTTGAACAGTGGCAATAACTTTTGAAATTTATAGTATAGTTATTGAAGTGCATACTTAATTCAAAAGACAGTATACATTCTACTTTATTATATCACCCTACATGAAGTATTGTACATGCAAAATTGTGCATTTTATATGAGTTCACACTAAGTTAGTCGTGCATTGGCGATATTGTCACATAAAAACAATTGTAATTTTAATTATAAAAAACCCTTGTGTGTCTTTTATCATTCATCAAGTCTTTTTGATGCTTAGACTTTGCCTTTGCGGGCATCAATGCTCAAATTATTTGAAAGTCTATGAAAAAGATTATGCATTAGATCTATGTGCATCATAGTCTTGCACTCTTTATTGAATGTTCAACATGAACCATAAAAAGAGTGCCATCTAAATGCAAAAACAAAACCTACACAAAGACCTTCCCCAGACATATAGTTTACTTTCTTTCATGCATTTGGCTTTGTTTAAATTTTTTTTTCTTTTTTTTTTTCACTTTATACACTTCCACAAATACTATCTTTTTAATCGAGAAGAAAGGAATAATTTTCTAAGGAATATTTATTTACCTGAGTCTTTGTTTTCAGTATTCATTCTTTGTAAATATTTCATGCGATAACAAGGTTTATTGCATGCCTATTTTGTTTTTGTAAAGAGTTAACCTCTGAAAGCAAAACTCTTAAAAAATCCTTTTTTAGTTGAAAATGATCCTCAAAAGCCTCTTTCAATTAATGACCACCCTATTATCTGTAATTTCTAGTAAAGTAGAAGTATTTCCATGGTCCTTGAGATTCATTTTTCCCACATTGAACTGTATTTATGTTAATAAAACATTATTTATGAAAAAAAATTGATTTTGTATTAGGTGTGAGTTTGGAGCTGGAGAGATTATACAGAGAGCCAAGAAACTGAGTTCACTCGGAGCTCATTTACATAGACTTAGTAGCCAGTATGGGACCACTGTAGTGTGCGTCAACCAAGTAAGATATCTTACACACAGAATTATAGAAAATAAGGTTATATTGAAGTCTTTGTAATATGAATATATTTCAGTATATCAGCTATTCCTTGGTACCTTTATCAGGATGGTATGTCTTGTTTGGTGAGCCATGGTGGCACAGTGGTAACACACTTGCCTCACACCTCTGAGATCAGAGTTTGAATCCCAGCCTGACCTCAAGTGGGAAAGCTGATAGTTGCTTCCCATTGGTTTTTGGTGGTTTACAGTACAGAATCTTGATCAACTGTAAGTACCAGTTTTCCTCTACCCTGCGAACTACCCTTCAAAATATAACTGATATAAAGGTACTAGTTGCGATACAAAACACTAAATAAGTAAATACTGTGTTCTCTTTTTGTCTTCTCTGTTTTCACTATCTTTGGGTAGCATTACCCAAAACCCAGTAAACTGATATATAGATGTGTAGCATGGTATAAGTGACATAATTTTACCAAAGCCTGGATAAAAATAGATTTGAGGAAAACTTTTTTTTTATTGTCTTGTTCTTTAGCTAATACCACCTTTAGGTAAAGTTTATAGATGCTGATTAAGATTACATTCCGATCAATCCTATTTCAGGCCAGGTTTTTTAGTATCAGATTTCTGAATGTTCTGTAAAAAATTAATTACAAATGAAATAAACAGCAAACAAGTACAAAATGTAAATTGAAGAAGATACTCAAAAATAAATCTTGTCTCCTAAGTTTATTTACAGTACTGAATAGTGGCCCCACATTTACATTTAGTTTGCATTAAGAAATCAACTTAGGGGTGAAGAGATATACTCAGACATAACTAATGTCCTCGATACTCACTATGTTTCAGGTGTCTGACTTAATAAATTCAAGTAACGGCAGCAATATTCTAAATGAAAGAAGAAATATTATTCCAGCTCTTGGAATTTCATGGGCAAATCTGGTGACTTCTCGTCTAATGTTTCAGAGGACCAACCACCACATACAACTACAGCAAAAGGACAAAAGTGGAAAAATATTAACTATAGAAGCAAATGTGAGACGTTTGGAAATTTTGTTTGCGCCACACCTGGCAAATGCATATACTTTTTATACAATTGACAATGAAGGTGTGAAGGCATTGCAAGAATGACACGTATTGTTGTAGCAGAGTAATACCTTGTTAGGAACTGTTCCAATCAGTATTTTAATGCAGTTAAATATCAGGGGCAGTGTTGAAGACCCAATGGGTGGGTGGGCTGATTTCAGAAAAAAAAAATTTGTCTGGGCTTGTATTTCAGACACAGCAAGGTATAAGAAGGTCCACTTGCTGGGGGGGGGGGGGGGGGGGGGGGGGTATGGGTATGTGTACAACGTCTTGGTGTGACCATCATTTGACTTTCTGTAGTGACCCTCACCTTTAAATTCTTGTCTTGCCTGCATCTCAGAATTTGTAAAGGTGTAGGAAATTGATACAAGGCAGGGACATTGGTTGGAAGATGAAGATATACAACATAATTGTGTGACCTTGGTTTGTTCTGACCTTCCTGAAGTGACCTTGACCTTTAAAATCTTATCCAGGCTTTACTTTAGAAACCATATGGGGTAGGAAGTTGTTGCATGGATATTGGTTAGAGGGTGTTGGTGTGCATTGTCATTGTGTGACATTGGCCTGACCTTTGACCCTGTCGGAATGTTTTCTACTATCACATTTGAGACATATTTGTGCTATCACAAAACTGTATGGATCGCTGCAAATGTTATCTCCATTGACAGCTATTCTTAATTAATAATTAGAACAATAAATAAAATTTTACAGTTTCATGCCTTTGCCTTTGCTTTGATACTTTGTATTTGCACACATTTTGTCTTTCTTGGGTGTTATTTCTTCAGCACTTTTATATAGAACTTACACTGCCTCTCCTGAAAAAATCATAATATTTGTACTTTTTACACCTCTACTATATCTCATGGCTTTCAATCTCTGATGCTATTTTTATCCATAACTGTATCAACCAAATAACATCTGGTGAATACTATGGTTTGGTGAATACTATGGTTTATGCATGGGTACACTGCCACCGCACTCTGTAGAGATTTTTCTCTAATACCTCTCTAGGAAAAACTATTACAGGTAGACTTTTCAAATTTGCTGAATATGATCATTACTTTGTTCAATATTTTTGGAATTTTGGTCTCGTTTGAAAAACATGATGGCCACCATGGGCGATTCTTTGATGGCCATTGAGCAGTTTTACATATTTTGAGGCTTTTTTTCATCTATGGAAAGTTGAATCTCTTTATGGTTGATATTTTTACCAGGTATGTATGTCCTCTATAACATACAGACATATCATCCGGAAGGCTCTTATTGGAGGACATTTTTTGCTGATTTGTCAGATTTTCTTGCTTCTAGATGTCTTATTTTTCAAAGGAAGTTGTTCCTATTTGTACTGAAGGTTAAATGTTAAACTTGCTTGAATTGCAGCATTTCACTCAATTTGTTTTTGGTAATGATTTTATGCTCTTCAATTTTCTGCTACTGTTGTTGTCTTAGACCCAAAGCTATGGGAGTTACAGCAGTTTTAGCTAAAATCAGTTTTAACTTTAAATCTCTTGCACTTAGAACATTTTGGTAAAATCTGTTCAATATGACCAGTAGTTTGGAGATCTATCACAATATCTATGTGAGTTATTGCAACATACTAAGGACTACTAATTTATGGCCTCAGAAAAATTAACAATTCTCTGAATTTCAGCTGCCTTCTTGAAAATTGTTGATTTTGTAAGTTCAAAAAATTCATATGCTTTCCAGCTGTTTGTTTGGGACTCAGCTTGTTTCCATCGGTCCCAAAAAGTTTTATACCCCATAGCCATACTTTTGAGAGTTTTTTTCACTCAGTTTTTTTTTGCCTCAGTTACAATTAAATTTCATAATCAAAGTGGAAATAAATTTTTTTTAAAGTTTTCATGTTTCAAAAAGTAATCCATATGTCATTAAATGGAAGAAATTTCCAAATACAATATTTTTGGTGAAAGAAACTAGATTTTAATGTGGTATGACATGCAGAAATGTGTTACTTTATCATAAACAAGAGGAGAGTGCCCGTGAACGGGCACTGTGTCAGCTGACTGAATCTTTTTGATTTGTGATGGTGATAATGAGAGGAAAGCATAATTATCAGGGAAAGGGCTGTACAGAAATACAGTAAATGGTAACTGAACAGCATGTTCGAAAGATATTCCGAAGCTGACAGAAGAAAAGGACAAAAAAGTTGTGCCCTGCAAATGGTATTATGAAATAAAGTAACAAGGTAATTGTTTAAGTGTAAAAAGTAGGTTAAAAATATTTAAAGAAATACTATAAATGCAATATCCTCGTTCGACCATGAAGAAGGGGTCCAAAGGTCAAATCTGACCATACCAAAAGATTCCCAGCCAAAGAATTTAGGATGGTTTACCATCCCAAACCTGTCGGACCAATAATAAGTGAGTCATAGGCACTTTTTAAGTTTGGCTATCCTTGTTTGACCTTGACGGAGGGGTCCAAGGTCAAATCCGACCACACAAAAAAATTCCCAGCCCATGATTTCCTGTAGCTTGTTTACCATCCCAAACCTGTAGGACCAATAATAAGCGAGTTCTAAGCAATTGTAAGTTTGGCTATCCTCAATTGACCTTGAAGGAGGGGTCCCAGGTCAAATCTGACCACACCAAAAGAATCCCAGCCCATGATTTCCTATATGTTGGTTTACCATCCCAAACGTCCAAGACCAATAATATGTGAGTTATAAGCACTTTAAGTTTGGCTATCTTCGTTTGACTTGGAAGGAGGGGTCTAAGGTGAAATCCGACCACACCAAAAGATTCCTAGCCCATGATTTTCTATAGGTTGGTTTTCCATTCCAAACCTCTAGGACCAATAATAAGTGAGTTATAAGCACTTTTATGTTTGGCTATCCTCATTTGACCTTGAAGGAGGGTTCCAAGGTCAAATCGGACCATATTAACAGATTCCCAGCCCATGATTTCCTACAGGTTGGATACAATGATTTACTCAACAGTGAGAACCTGAAAGAAGCTATTGCTCAGCTATGCCATGACATAGAGGTCTGCAATTTCACTATGTTATAGCTGACCAAAACGTCTGTGAATAACATATTTAACAAAATACTCTAAATGTAATAGTTTTCAAGTTACAACTGATTTACTCAAGAGTGAGAACCTCAAAGTAACTATTACTCAGCTATGCAATGAGCTACAAGTCTGAATTTTTGCTCTGTTATAGCTGACCTAAAAGCAGGTGAACAACATATTTATGCAAAATACTGTAAATGCAATAGTTTTCAAGTTACAACTGATTTACTCAATAGTGAGAACCTGAAAATAGCTATTGCTCCGCTATGCCATGAGCTATAGGTCTGTAATTTCACTATGTTATAGCTAACCCAAAAGTAGGTGAACAATATATTTTAACAAAATACTCCAAATGCAATATTTTTCAAGTTATAGCCGATTTACTCAACAGTCAGTGCCTGAGAATAGCTATTGCTCAGTTGTGCCATGAGCTACAGGTCTGTAATTTCACTATGTTATAGCTGACCCAAAAGTAGCTGAATAACATATTTGCACAAATTTCTGTAAAGGCAATAGTTTTCCAATTACAACTGATTTACTCAACAGTGAGAACTTCAAAGTAGCTATTACTCAGCTATGCAATGAGCCACAGGTCTGGAACTTCACTATGTTATAGCTGACCCCAAAATACGTGAATAACATATTGAAACAAAATACTCTAAATGCAATAGTTTCCAAGTTATAAGTGATTTACTCAACAGTGATAACCTAAAAGTAGCTATTACTCAGCTATGCCATGAGCTACAGGTCTGAAATTTTACTATGTTATAGCTGACCCAAAAGTAGCTGAATAACATATTTATACTAAATTCTGTAAATGCAATAGTTTTCAAATTATAAGTGATTTACTCAACAGTGAGAACTTCAAAGTAGCTATTACTCAGCTATGCAATGAGTCACAGGTCTGGAACTTCACTATGTTATAGCTGACCCCAAAATAGGTGAATAACATATTGAAACAAAATACTCTAAATGCAATAATTTCCAAGTTATAAGCGATTTACTCAACAGTGATAACCTCAAAGTAGCTATTACTCAGCTATGCCATGAGCTACAGGTCTGAAATTTTACTATGTTATAGCTGACCCAAAAGTAGGTGAACAACATATTTAAGCAAAATACTGTACATGCAATAGTTTTCCAATTACAACTGATTTACTCAACAGTGAGAACTTCAAAGTAGCTATTACTCAGCTATGCAATGAGCCACAGGTCTGGAACTTCACTATGTTATAGCTGACCCCAAAATACGTGAATAACATATTGAAACAAAATACTCTAAATGCAATAGTTTCCAAGTTATAAGTGATTTACTCAACAGTGATAACCTAAAAGTAGCTATTACTCAGCTATGCCATGAGCTACAGGTCTGAAATTTTACTATGTTATAGCTGACCCAAAAGTAGCTGAATAACATATTTATACTAAATTCTGTAAATGCAATAGTTTTCAAATTATAAGTGATTTACTCAACAGTGAGAACTTCAAAGTAGCTATTACTCAGCTATGCAATGAGTCACAGGTCTGGAACTTCACTATGTTATAGCTGACCCCAAAATAGGTGAATAACATATTGAAACAAAATACTCTAAATGCAATAATTTCCAAGTTATAAGCGATTTACTCAACAGTGATAACCTCAAAGTAGCTATTACTCAGCTATGCCATGAGCTACAGGTCTGAAATTTTACTATGTTATAGCTGACCCAAAAGTAGGTGAACAACATATTTAAGCAAAATACTGTACATGCAATAGTTTTCAAGTTACAACTGATTTACTCAATAGTGATGACCTAAAAGTAGCTATTACTCAGCTATGCCATGAGCTACAGGTCTGAAATTTTACTATGTTATAGCTGACCCAAAAGTAGCTGAATAACATATTTATACTAAATTCTCTAAATGCAATAGTTTTGCAATTACAACTGATTTACTCAATAGTGAGAACCTCAAAGTAGTTGTTACTCAGCTATGCAATGAGCTACAGGTCTGAAATTTTACTATGTTATAGCTGACCCAAAAGTAGGTGAACAACATATTTAAGCAAAACACTGTAAATGCAATAGTTTTCAAGTTACAACTGATTTACTCAATAGTGATGACCTAAAAGTAGCTATTACTCAGCTATGCCATGAGCTACAGGTCTGAAATTTTACTATGTTATAGCTGACCCAAAAGTAGCTGAATAACATATTTATACGAAATTCTCTAAATGCAATAGTTTTGCAATTACAACTGATTTACTCAATAGTGAGAACCTCAAAGTAGTTATTACTCAGCTATGCAATGAGCTACAGGTCTGAAATTTCACTATGTTATAGCTGACCCAAAAGTAGGTGAACAACATATTTAAGCAAAATACTGTACATGCAATAGTTTTCAAGTTACAACTGATTTACTCAATAGTGATGACCTAAAAGTAGCTATTACTCAGCTATGCCATGAGCTACAGGTCTGAAATTTTACTATGTTATAGCTGACCCAAAAGTAGCTGAATAACATATTTATACGAAATTCTCTAAATGCAATAGTTTTCCAATTACAACTGATTTACTCAATAGTGAGAACTTTAAAGTAGCTATTACTCAGCTATGCCATGACCTACACATCTGAAATTTCACTATGTTATAGATGGCCCAAAAGTAGCTGAATAACATATTTATACGAAATTCTCTAAATGCAATAGGTTTTAAGTTACAAGTGATTTACTCAATAGTGAGAACTTCAAAGTAGCTATTACTCAGCTATGCAATGAGCCACAGATCTGAAACTTCACTATGTTATAGCTGATCCCAAAATAGGTGAATAACATATTGAAACAAAATACTGTAAATGCAATAGTTTCCAAGTTATAAGCGATTTACTCAACAGTGATAACCTAAAAGTAGCTATTACTCAGCTATGCCATGAGCTACAGGTCTGAAATTTTACTATGTTATAGCTGACCCAAAAGTAGCTGAATAACATATTTATACGAAATTCTCTAAATGCAATAGTTTTCCAATTACAACTGATTTACTCAATAGTGAGAACTTTAAAGTAGCTATTACTCAGCTATGCCATGACCTACACATCTGAAATTTCACTATGTTATAGATGGCCCAAAAGTAGCTGAATAACATATTTATACGAAATTCTCTAAATGCAATAGGTTTTAAGTTACAAGTGATTTACTCAATAGTGAGAACTTCAAAGTAGCTATTACTCAGCTATGCAATGAGCCACAGATCTGAAACTTCACTATGTTATAGCTGATCCCAAAATAGGTGAATAACATATTGAAACAAAATACTGTAAATGCAATAGTTTCCAAGTTATAAGCGATTTACTCAACAGTGATAACCTAAAAGTAGCTATTACTCAGCTATGCCATGAGCTACAGGTCTGAAATTTTACTATGTTATAGCTGGCCCAAAAGTAGCTGAATAACATATTTATACGAAATTCTCTAAATGCAATAGTTTTCCAATTACAACTGATTTACTCAATAGTGAGAACTTTAAAGTAGCTATTACTCAGCTATGCCATGACCTACAGATCTGAAATTTCACTATGTTATAGCTGGCCCAAAAGTAGCTGAATAACATATTTATACGAAATTCTCTAAATGCAATAGTTTCCAAGTTATAAGCGATTTACTCAACAGTGATAACCTAAAAGTAGCTATTACTCAGCTATGCCATGAGCTACAGGTCTGAAATTTTACTATGTTATAGCTGACCCAAAAGTAGCTGAATAACATATTTATACGAAATTCTCTAAATGCAATAGTTTTTAAGTTACAAGTGATTTTACTCATGATGGAAGTTACTGAAAAGCCCAAAAGTAGCTATTACTCACTTAGCTATTGAGACAGGCACCCAACTTACTCACCATATTGTAGCTATGAAAAAAGTAGCTGAATAACATATTTTAACAAAATGCTCTAAATGCAAAACTTTTCAAGTTATAAATGATTTTGTGCATGATTTCATGAATTTTAATGCATTAAAAATTATTAAAAAAATTTATTAAAAAAAAAGTAAGACAGATCCAGGTCTCATACTCACACAAGAGAATCTACCTGTGGCCTAGTACATATATGCAAGATATGAGAGAAATCCCTGCAATAGTCACTGAGAAAATTGTGATTAAGTGTTGAAATTTTCACACTTTTGGTGGGGGTACCCCCCTTGTAATGTCTCTAGCAAACAGACGAACAGACAGATTTGCATGCCTTGAACAATTTTTCATCCTCGATAGATAAGCTGTGATTTGAAGAAATATTTTTTAAGGTGAAAACACACATGTAAATGTAATATTGTAAGTTGAGATTACTTGCAATTTAACCACAGAGAGAATAGTTAAGTAGTATTAAGTTCTTGGTTAGCAATAACTTCAGGTCACATATTTTTTTACAACAAGACCACTGCCGTGGTATGATCTCCCGCCGAACTACATCAAAAAGTAGGTGAGTAATTAGCTATGGGTCTGAAACTTCACCAAGTGAAAGCTCTCCCAAAAGTAGGTGAATGAGTTATTTGAGAAAAATTGGCTATCTGCAATACTTTTAGCGATAATTCGCATTTACTCATTTTGAGTAGGTGAGTAATTAGCTATGGGTGTGAAACTTCACCAAGTGAAAGTTCTCCCAAAAGGAGGTGAATGAGTTATTTGAGAAAAATTGGCCATCTGCAATACTTTTACAGATAATTCGCATTTACTCATTTTGAGTAGGTGAGTAATTAGCTATGGGTCTGAAACTTCATCAAGTGAAAGCTCTCCCAAAAGTAGGTGAATGAGTTATTTGAGAAAAATTGGCTATCTGCAATACTTTTAGTGATAATTCGCATTTACTCATTTTCAGTACGTGAGTAATTAGCTATGGGTCTGAAACTTCACCAAGTGAAAGCTCTCCCAAAAGTAGGTGAATGAGTTATTTGAGAAAAATTGGCTATCTGCAATACTTTTAGTGATAATTCGCATTTACTCATTTTCAGTACGTGAGTAATTAGCTATGGGTCTGAAACTTCACCAAGTGAAAGCTCTCCCAAAAGTAGGTGAATGAGTTATTTGAGAAAAATTGGCTATCTGCAATACTTTTAGAGATAATTCGCATTTACTCATTTTCAGTAGGTGAGTAATTAGCTACGAGTGAAAGCTCTCCCAAAAGTAGATGAATGACTTAAAAGTAGATGAACAACTTATTTGAGAGAAATTGTGTAGCTGCAATACTTTTGAAGATATAAGGCATTTACTCATTATGGTTATCATTAAAAATTGACAAAGTAGCTATTACGGTTTGCGAGATATTTGTCATTTTTCACATTTTCACCAAAAGTAGCAATAAAGTAGCCATTACTCACTTGTACATTGAGCAACAGTTGTGAAACTTAAATATGTTACAGTTCACAAAAAAGTAGATGAACAACTTATTTGAGAGAATTGTGTAGCTGCAATACTTTTGAAGATATAAGGCATTTACTCATTATGGTTATCATTAAAAATTGACAAAGTAGCTATTACTCACTTAGCTATGGAGATACACTTCCAAACTAGTGACCATGTTGTAGCTGTGGAGATAGTAGCTGAACAATTTTTTGGAACAAAATTGTGTAGCTGCAATACTTTTGAAGATATAAGCCATTTACTCATTATGGTTATCATCAAAGTAGCTATTACTCAGTTAGCTATGGAGTTACAGCTGTGAAAATTCACAATACAGTATATCCAAAAGATAGGTGAACAGCATATTCGACAAAAATCCTCTATATTCAATAGTTTTTGAGTTATAAGTGACTTGCTCAATGGTCAAATGTTAAACTTAGTATAGCTATTACTCAGTTAGCTATGGTGCTACACCTTGGACACCTCACCATGATATAGTACATGAAGGAGTTGTTGAACAACATATTTCAGGCCAATATTGTAAGTAACAGTTACAAAGACAAAATCAATTTACTCATTTTGCTCATTGTTAATAACAGAAAATAGCTATTACTCACTTAGCTATGAAGATAGAACCCTAAAAATGGTACCATCTTGTAGGCATGGAGAAAGTAGCTGAACAACGTATTTTACAGAAACACTCTAAATGCAGTCGTTTTGGAGTTATGAGCACTTTACTCAAAGTAGCCACCATTGCTATTACTCACTTAGCTATGGTCCTAGGTGTGAAATAACAGCATCAAATGAAATGACATAAGCAATAAGGTCATAAAAAACATTGAAAAGGCCAAGGAGAAACAACCAGTGTGATGTACAGCCCTTTATAAAAGTGTGACACACACTCAATGACACGCACGGAATGCGTTTTATAATCTCCCGGCCGGCCGGCGGGAGATAATATATTTGAGCTTCGACTTGTCAATATTTATCCTGAAAATTTACTGTTCTCACATATGACTTTACAACACAAAGAGACATGATTTGTGACTCAAGTAAATGTATAATTTCTAGCAATCAATGTGAACAATATTTTACACAGTTATTATTGGATAGTTTAATACTCCATTATGACTATAAGACACGTGTGAAAATATTGCTACAAAAGTGCCACTGGGTGTAGTTTCTGCGGAAGACTTTTATGGAGGAGTTCTGTGTACTTCAAATTCATCACCATAGTAATTGTATGCTTTCAGTCCTGGCATTTTCTTGATGATTTCCACAATGAGATCATCATTAATCTGGAATACAGTGCTTTCAATGTAGGAATGATACAGCATATTGTCCTAAAAAGTTTCAATCAGAAGCAGTTGATATCTGATATAAAAATAGCCGGTCTCGGCAGGCAAGAACCCCTGCCTGCAGGTAAAACTAAATGGACAACAATGGTGAGATTTAGGAAAATCTTTGGGACAACTTCAGGGCCTGTATTCACAAAAAGATTTTAAGTCTGAGACAAAAAAATAGTCTCAGATTTGAGATTTGGTCTCAGCTGAATCAACTTTGTATTCACAAACAGGTTCTCAGCTGATACAAAACTGAGACCAGTCTCCAGTCTTTCCAATGTAAACAAACCATAAATTTGCAAATATATCCAACATTTTTTTAAAGATCAATAGTTTTTGAACGTTTTAATTCTTAACAAAAGTTATACTGTCTATTAAAATAAAAAATAAATGGAAAATTGTGTCAACTATCTTTATTTTCCATGTCACATGATCTACTTCTTTGTTGCTATGCAGTCAGAAAACACTGTTGAAAAGTGTCTCAAAGTAAGGTACCTTTGAAACCAAAGTTTGGGCTATCCATTGTTACAAAAGTTTAGGCCAAGTATTATATATGTTGTAAATTAAAAAGTAAAAACATTAATCTCAGTTAAGGTGAAATAATGCTCAACAATTTTACCAAAATATTTGAGACAACTATATACCATTCTTAAGTTTGAGACCAAATCTGAGACTAAATTTGGTCTCAAGTATTTTGTGAATAGCAACAAGTCTGAGACCAAAAACAGTCTCAGATTTGAGACCAAAATTTGAGACCTGAGACAAAATTTGCTCTCAGCAAGTTTTATGAATACTGGCCCAGGTGTAAGAAGTATTACAGCATCCACAAAATGTTGTCAGATGTAAGATTCACAGGCCATGATTTCTTACAAGCTGTTTTCATATTTTGAAACCCTAGAACCAATTATAAGGGATACATAAGGCCATTTTAGTATGATGACCCTACATGACCTTGAAGCAGGGGTGAAAGGTCAAATTTGACATTGCAAAAGATTTGCAGACCACGATTTCCAATAAGATGTCTTCTCATTCCAAACCCCTAGGACCAGTGATAAGGGAGATATTAGGGCTTTTTGATATGCCCCCACATTTGACATTAAATATATGATATGGCGGCCATTTTGTTTTCAAAACAGGCAAGCTTTTCTGACCATTTACATTTTGTGCAAATCTGACAGAGCTAGCTGCAACATTTTAAATTTTAGAACATATCAATAATTTCCAAACAATCTGCTATGGCACCCATGTTGTTTTTTTAAAATCAGTACAAAATTTGTAACATGTTTTCACAGCCATAAACATTATATGCAAACATACACATGCATGCACACACACCGCACACATACCCATGCACACATGCATGCAAGGAATGCATTTCATAATCTCCCAACTCCGGCCTTGGTCAGAGAATCCAACTGTGGTAACATTGCTTTAATAGGGCCCCTTTTTCAATTAAAGTATTTAAAGTGTTGCCATGGCAACAGGTGTTACCAGATAACATCCAAAGCTTACTCGGCTCTAGATCCTGTTTTGGTTAACATATCCTGAAAATTTGGTGAAAATCCATGCATTGGTTTAGGCTGTGGAACACCAACAAATGTTAAAACCCAAAAATATTCAAAGTGTTGCCATGGTAACAGTTGTTGCCAGATACCTACCAAAATGTAATCAACTGTAGATACTCTTGGGGTAATCATACCCTGAAAATTTAATGAATATTCGTGCATGGGTTTAGGCTGTGGATCACCCAAAAAACTTTTTAAGACCCAAAAATCTTAAAAGTGTTGCCATGGCAACAGTTGTTGCTGGATACCCCCTAAAAGATACTCAGCTCTAGAACCTCTTGGGGTAAATATACCCTGAAAATTTGGTAAAAATCGGTGCATGGGTTTTGACTGTGGAACACCCACAAACTTTAAGACCCAATAATCTTAAAAGTGTTGCCATGGCAACAGTTGTTGCAGGATAACCCCCAAAACCTAATCAGCTTTAGATCCACTTGGGGTAAACATACCCTGAAAATTTGATGACAACCTGTGCGTCAGTTTAGGCTGTGGAACATCTACAAGCTTTATGCCCACCGCCGCCTCCTGGACTGCGCAGGGGACGACTATAACCCCCGCCTTTATGGGCTGAGGTTAAAATGAAAGGAAGAGCACACACTGATGTTAATCTGTTAAACCTTAAGTGCACCAGGCAATGTGTCTTGCAATACAGGTCCCATATGGAAAAAAGCTTCTTTCTCAAAGCCACAGCCATCATTTTAGTTTCATAAAATATTCTGAACTTGTTTACAAATTGAAAAGTTTTAGACAATGCTACTAGTGTTTAAAATTTATCATTTTAACAAGATCCTAAGCTGCAAAGTTCTTACTGATGCTTAAGTTATTTTGTTTTATTCAACTCCATGTATCAATCGGCAATTAATGAAAGAAAAAACTGACATCTAAATCACCCAATAAGAAACTTAATTACACTTAATACACTTTGATAAACGTAAAGCTATATCACAGGTTTTTGATGTCCAAAAATTCGAGTTGTTTGTGTCTACCTTATTGCACTGCCGAAGATGTAGCCTCTTCAGACGTGGCATTTTCACTGGAATGTCTACCATGCACTGGCCTTTGATTTTATCTATTCCAAGCAGGTCTAGATCTATCATATTTCTAAAAATGGAAAAACTTTCTTTTGGTGTGAATAAATACAAAATGAAAATATGTTTTACTGTAATTTTGCTTTATTTTAATTGATCTGACAGTGTGTGATTGTTAACATACTTGAAAAAAAATAATGCAATATTATTCTCATATTGTAGTATTAATTCAAAATTATTCCAGAAATAACACAGCATGGGTTAACTTCAAATAAATAGTTCTTTTAACTTTTCTTTAAAATCTGTGCCTTTACATTTCTTTAAAATGTTTGTCCACACAAAATATTTATAAGCACATTTTCACATACATCTATGACATACTCTGATAAATATTTGTGACAATAGAATATTTGTTCAATTATGCCTCCTAAATCCCAACATATGTTGTACAGATAGTACTTGCATCCCACTTGCACAATATTTCATGTTAGCCCATTAATTATGATTAAATTATTATGTCACAATGGAGATGAACCTCTACATAATCTTAATTGACATAAAATATTACTGTAAAAAGTTAAAAATAAGGAACAGAGGTCACATAAGAAAGTCACGAAACGTGACCCTTGCTGGACCACAAAAATGTCCTGTTTTAGTGTGTGCACCCTGTTGATTTTAATCATTTTAAAGCCAATTCAGTGGCTCTGAAGAGGATCAAATTCTAGCAGGTTTGTAGACTTTAGGCTATGCTTAGACACTGTCAAATATTTATAATATCAGGGATAGCAGTTATTGTTCTGGGCCGGGATTCACAAAAGGTCTTAAGCAAAAAAATGTCATAACTTTAGGAGAAAAGTCTTAACTCTGCAAGAATTTTGTCATAAAGTTAAGACTTTTTTTTGCTTAGACAAAATGGGATTCACAAAAGGTCTTAGACAAAAATTTGTCTTAGATTTTGTCATAACTTTAAGACCACTGCAGGGCAGACTTACGACAATTTTAAAATATTCCATTGCATGTATTTACATTTTACCCTTTGTTATGCCAACAAAATACATACTATGGGGATCTATACTTCCTATAAAAGTAATTTCTGTGGATTGTAATAAAAATTTACATCATTTAATTACCTCTAAATTTCCATATTTTACCTTCTTGTAGTAAAAATATTGTCATAAAAATGGCTGACTCACAACAAAACACAAATACTACTATTTTTACATAATTTTACAAAGAAAAAGTAACAAATCTGTTTTATAATTTTAAAGAGCATGTTTGGTGTATTTATTGATGAAAAATATTTTTGTTTTACTAAGATTAGTTCATTTGAATTCAAAATAGTTAAGACTTTTTGCACAAATTTTGTCTCAGCTAAGATTTTGCTAAGCACTTTTTGTGAATCCCAATTTAAGAGAAATTTTAGCTAAGACAAAAGTCATAACTTTAAGATTTGTCTAAGCAAAAAAATTGCCTAAACTTAAGACCTTTTGTGAATCCCAGCCCCGAGTATCTTAAATACTCTGTTCTGACTTTGAAAGCAAAAAGAAATGTGTGCTTACTGCATACACTTGAATCAGGTTTATTTAAAATAATCCTTCAATATTAAATGGTATGGGTTTAGATATTTGTCTTTTGTGAAAGCTATTTCACAAGGATGGAGATCTGAGGACTCCATATAATAGGAAAACTTCTCGAATAACATATACATATAAAATATACCACGACTGAAGATAATATTATACAAATGAGTAGCACGAGTATTATATTGTTAATCTTTATGATTATCCCCCTATACACACCTTCATATATCCTATACAGGCCAAATACGGCTTGTGTTGGATAACAAATGTTCATCTCATCACCAATGCTGGCTAATTTCCACATGGGGCTATTGGGGACACCAGAATGGAACAAAGAGACAGCAGAATAAGCCTTTGTCATAATATATTTTGTTATGGCCTTGTGGCAACCTCACCTTTAAATCTCCCAAGAGGTAGCATATCAACCTCATACAAAAATTAGTAATGGCATCCTATCTTATGATGTGCTTTCCTGAAACCATTAAACTAAAACCGGCGCTACAGTAAAATATAGAGATCTTTCAAACATACTTTGGCAATTGGCTTGCATTTTTAAGACTGTTTGTAACATCATGGACACTTAAATCAAGCTGGTATGAGAGTTGAACAACATTAGGACTTTTGTATACAAATTTTTTATTTAAGGTTGTTATAAATATTACCTTTTGCAAAAACGTGTTGTACATTTCCATAACAAAGAGTTGACAGTTTTTCAAAGAAATTAAGTCAGTCCAAGTTGTGTGTTTTATATATAAAAAACATTTGGACTTCATTCTTGTAGTACTTAAAAATATTGTTAATTAGAATTAAAGGATTAATTTTACGATATTTATAATTTCAGAAGATTGTACAAATGATCATGAACTCAAAACATTTCAAAAACATGGCCAGCTAAATTTTATTTATCAAATAAAAGAGGTTTAGAAAGTTTAAGGCACAGCCAAAGGAATGGTTGTAGCTATCTTGCAACAGCTTATGTCATATCTGGATAATCATAGATCGTCTTCCAGTGAAATGAAATTCATTCAATAAAACTTGATAATACACCAATATTAGTTTCTTTAACATTGAACTGAGTTCAACATACATGCACTTATCAATGATGTACTCCAGGCCCACATCAGTAATGTTCCAGCACCAGCATAATGAAAGGTGGGTGAGTTGTGGGCCACAGCTGTAATAAAAATAGCAAAATGTATATGATCAGCATTTAAAAGATAAAAAATATTGATTTTAGCTCCAAAAACAGATACAGGAAGATATACTATAGAAAATTTATTTAAAGGGGAAAAGTCTGCAAGTTATGTTATACTGAAACTGAAGATGAATTTCATTTCTTGTGTTTTCTTGTGTTTTTCTTTTTTATCTCTGGACTTTGATGACATTGACAACACCTGTGCATTCTGAATTTCCCTCTTTTGCTCTCCAATAGCTACAAGGACACATGTCCTTTTGGATTTTGCACATACATATGTCCTTTTGTCTCCGGACTTTGATGACATTGAGACCACTCGAATAGCTAAAAGGACACATGTCCTTTCTGCTTTTGCCCATACATATGTCCTTTTGTCTCTGGACCTTGATGACACTGACAACACCTGTGCATTCTGAATTTCCCTCTCTTGCTCTCCAATAGCTGAAAGGACACATATCCTTTTGCCCATACATATGTCCTTCTTGCATCGGACTTTCAGAAATTGTGGCACAGAGTGATGACTATTTGTCTGCTCACTGAAGTTAAGCGGCATTGGGCTATGTTAGTACTTGGTTGGGTGACCGTCTCAGTTCGGGACCAGCTGTGGGATGTATCTAAGGTGGAATTTTTTTCTGTCACGAAACTTTTGTAAATTCTAGTGCACTACTTGTGTCTCTGATGGCTTTGCGCTCGTGCAAGGGGACCAAAACACCTTTTGGCCTTGTTTATATTATTATCCACGACACAAAATCTCGTTTGTCACTGGCCTTACATGAATTGTGGCATAGCATGATGAGTACTCGTCTCATCAGTAAAGTTAAGCATTAGTATTCGGATGGATGACCCGAGTTCTAGGATTGGTATGTATCTGACTCAAAATTTGTTTTTGTCACCAGACTTTCATAAAGTTTAGTGTCTCTGATGGCTTCCAAGATCAGACGTCAGTGCCCTACTGATGGCTTTGCATCTTGCACCTGTAGATGAAAGACTTCTGGCCTTGTTTTCTGCTTCAAATTCTATTGGGGAAACTTATAGTGCTGAATTAAACATAAATGATAAAATGGATGCACTGCTTCAGTTCCAGGCGATTGTTTCTGTTAAGTGATTTTATTTGACAATTCTAATTATAACAGTACTTTTATAGTGCTTACTCCAGTTCTTCAGTGCTTTTCACATTGTTAGCGCTCGACAATAGGAGAGGGTTATTGTAATCAGTTTGTTCCATCTGTCTTTCTGTCCTTCTGTCTGTGCACCTTTTCACTCTTATAACTCAAAAGCTGTAACACCGATCAAGTTAAAATTAAGTGGGCACATATTTCACTGGGTACAGATAGATTCCTCCAAATTTGGTGAAATTTGATTGAAAGTTAAAGTCAGGGGAGAGTTTTTCTTATTTTTAATTGGGTATATACAGTGAAATCTGCTTCTCTTTGTCCCATACGTAAAATATTAATACCTTGACTAGATATCTTCCTCACAAATTTTTGTCCAATCAGAATTGGGCTCTCTTGTGACGTAAACAATGCGTACGTCCTAATTACATCACTTCATTCATTATTTCTTTGAGGGATCACTACTGGGTTTTCGGTATATTCACATTTTCGATCATTTAAACTTAAAGGTCACATATCACACTTTTTAAAAAAATTTGAGATAAGTTCCCCATGATGTTATTATATGTACTTGAATAAATTTTGTGTTGACTTTAGGTGTCACAAATGTTTAACTGTGATATTCAGGCAATTTAATCTATACCGCAAATCTCAAGCCACAAAACCCGCCATTTGTATATAAACACAGTATGACGTCATCCGGGAATAGAAACAGCAGTCTGTTTTATTATATCCCCAGATGAAAGTCGGGGATATATTGGATTCAGGTCCGTCGCGCCGCCGCCGCCGCCGTAGAAATTTCCTTGTGGACGCGATAACTCAAAAACCAATTACTATTTTTTTTTCAAACTTGGTACACATGTTAAGGATGCCCAAAGGAAGATCCCTATTTTAAGGTGACCTTAAACTCCAAATAATAAAGAACTTATGGCCACCTTAAGGTCAGAAATTGCACTTTTGACCACTTAGAGCCCTCTAGGTCACAAACTATGAGGCGTATCTGGCTTAAATTTTACCTGAGAACACATTAATATATTCTTAGTACATGTGCCGAAAATCAAGACTTTAAGTTGAGGAGAAAATTGTGTTTGGGGCCCATAAAGACCCAACTTAGGACTTTTTTCCTAGATTTTTAACATATTTTGCCCTATAATTTGGAAGTGGTAATTCTGATGAGTCTCAAACTGCTCTAGGTGTAACTCTTATATGTAATCCTTGTCTGTGAAAAATTTAAAGGCTGTAGGTTTACCTGTTAGGCCGACTTGAGGTCTCAAAATTGCCCACAGAGACCCAATTTATGGACTTTTTGCCACCTTCAAGCACTGTAGCTTTCAAACAATGTCTCTCATCTAAGTGAAATATCATCTGAGAATATATCAATATGTTTTTCTTGTATGTACTCCAAAATTTAGGCCTTTAATAGACATTTAACCCATGTATGAGGACCATAAATCCCCACCCGAGTGACCCTTTTTAGACATTTTTCACATATTTTGCTCTGTAACTTGGAAATGGTAAGTCTGAGAAGTTTCAAACTGTATTAGATACATATTCTATGTGTAATCTTAGTATGTGACAAATTTTAAGTCTGAAGCTTTAATTTGAAGGCCACATTGAGGTCTCTGACGGGCTCCCAAAGACCCAGTATTTGGACTTTTTTGCCACCTTTAAGCCCTGTGACTGTTAAACTATGTGACTGATAGGGCTGAAATCTCATCTGGGAATACATTATTATGTTCTTTTTACATGTGCCAAAAATCATGGCTTCAAGTAGACATTTAAAATGTGTATGAGGACCATAAACACCCACCCGAGTGACCCTTTTAAGACATTTTTCACATATTTTGCTCTGTAACTTGGAAATGGTAAGTCTGAGAAGTTTCAAACTTTATTAGATATATATTCTATGTATAATCTTAGTATGTGACAGATTATAAATCTGAAGCTTTAATTTGAAGGCCACATCGAGATCTCTAAAAGGCCCACAGAGACCCAATATTTGGACTTTTTGCCACCTTTAAGCCCTGTGACTGTTAAACTATGTGATTGATGGAGCTGAAATCCCATCTGGGAATGCATTATTATGTCCTTTCTACATGTGCCGAAAATCAAGGCTTTTAGTACACATTTAACCTGTGTATGAGGGCCATAAACACTCACCCAAGTGACCTTTTTTGACATTTTTTTCCGTATTTTGCCCTGTTATTTGGAAATGCTTAGTGTGACAGGTCTTAAACTGTATTATATATAATTTTTTTTGTTATGTTTGTCCCCCAAAAAGTTTCAGCTCTGTAGTTTAATTGCTAAGGTCTCTTTAACAATTGTAAAATGCCCACAGAGACCCAGTTTATGGATATTATACCACTTTAAAGCCCTGTAACTGTCGAACTATGTGGGTCATAGAGCTGAAATCTTTGAATTTTTCAAAGGAAGTGCCTGTCTATTTAAATTTTTATTAATAATGTTATGGCTATCTTAGGCTTTTAAGTACTTATTTTTGTGTGTTATCTCTCTGCTTGCTGAGTTTTTAACTTTTTAAAATGAAACTGGTTAAACATATTCAAGTAGGCAAAATGGACACTGTTATTTTCTGGTGAGCTATAAGTCCAATATTAATGAAATTATACCCTTATGTAGTAAAAATAGGGGATTTTTAACCCTCAACTAGCCCAGTTTTATTCAGTTTGCCTCAGTTAATTTTGACACAGTTCCTACAGTTACTAACTCATTTCAGTTGATAATCACATTCTTAAAATTCTCAATTCTGACTTATTATTATAAATCTGTTCTTGTGGTTTGATAATTTATATTTAATTCTGGAGGTATATAATTTTCCTGTTGGACATTCCTTATTTATATACCGGTATTTGATTTTATTTTAGTGATAAGATTAACTGAGCTTTTTGTATTTGATTACCCCTTTTGTTTGTTTACCATTTGTGCTGTATTTAGTCCCACCCCCCATCCACCTCTGGGACCTCCAGCTATTGAGTGACACTAAATAAACAAAGGTATTGAATGATATCAAATGAGAAACAAAGAACCAGACTTTTCAGTGGGGTTGCAGATCTTCTGTAACAGTGAGAGAGGTGTGGAGAAGGGGAGAGGGGTGGGGTGGGGTTGGGAGATGGGGTTTGCTTCATTATCTAATAAGACAAAGGGGAGTCAGAACTGAGATTGTGTCACATATTTAGGTTGCATATATATGGACCACATATATAGGAATTGAGGAAATGAATAACTGAAAAACAATGCAAATTCTAAAAATAATATAATAAAATAATAATATAAATAATATATAATTTTTAAATAATATTTTATTTGTGAACAAATATAGAAACAGATATGCGCTTTTGGGATTATTAATCATTTAAATACTTTGAAAATAGGTTCAGAGTTACCCTTTGCAGGAAGATTGAAAAGTAAGATGAGTTGAGTTAGAAATAATATTTTATTTGTCAACAAATATAGAAACAGATATGCTCTTTTGGGATTATTAATTTGGAATGGACATTCAATCATCAATCATTTAAATACTTTGAAAATAGGTTCAGAGTTATCATTGCAGGAAGATTGAAAATATGCTCTGTTGAGTTATGTATTCGGCGTCTGGGGATACACCATCTTCCTTGGGAAGATATAAACTTAGTAGATTGATGTGCTGAAGTTCATATAACTTTTCCCAAGATTTATGGCATACAACAAATGGCTTACATAAAAAATTCCCGATCAAAACCTGTGGCATGAGTGATGACCTGTCTGGGGATATGTTGGCGCCGAGTTGGCCCAATCTAGTTTATAATGGCTTTTGACAGTGGAAGTGATTGTGGAGAATGTATATTTATAGTAAAAAAAAAACCCAACTATTATCTGATGAACTAAATACAGGTCTTTTCACAACACAGATTAAAACAGATACAGAAATATATGCATGAGGAAGAACATTCAGAAGACGTTTTAGTTCCTGTATGGCTTGTTAACGCTCGACGATAGGAGAGGTTATTGTGATCAGTTTGTGTCTGTCTGTCTGTGCACGGTTTTGCCCTTATAACTCAAAAACTATTACATCAATCGAGCTGAAATTTGGTGGGCAAATATTTCATGGGGTACAGATTCCCCCAAATTTGGTGAAATTTGATTAAAAATTAAAGTCAGGATAGTTTTTCTTATTTTCAGTTGGGATTATACAGAGAAATCTGCTTCTCTTCCTCCCATATGTAAATCAATAATTGGTGGAGTGTGGAGGTGGTGGTGGAGGTGGAGGTGAAAAAAAACAGAAAAAAAAAATCATGAATTTTCAAACTCTGGTGGATATGCAAGTGCTCAATGGTTCCTAGTACACTCTATGTCCATTTTATCAATTAACACTCATAAGTATGTCAGCTAAAGAGTGAGCCACACCATTGTGAACTGACTTAATATCCACAAACTATTTATTCAGTGTCTGGATGTGTGTTCAAGTATGCATGCCTCCTCAGTGGGGAGAAATTCACTGAAAATTAATTAATAATTTTTGTTTCATTTTAATATCTTCCAACATAGCTTCAAACACAAACAATAGATGGTCAATAATACAATAATTTACACTACTTGTGAGGCTGGTCACATGGAGTCGAGCATTTTGCTTTCTCTGAGTGCATCTTGTTTGTATTGTTGTTTGAAGGTCACTGATTGAAAACCTATTTTTGATGTTAAAGGGGGCTTTTGCATACATTGTTATGTTTTACTCCTGAAAGAAGATGGTGGAGTCATGGTGAAAGAGTAATTAAGTACTTTGATAACAACTCGTGCCAGGACCAATTAAAACAATATCTGTTATGCAATATTACCCTGTGACATGATTTGAATCACACATTATTTTGTGTCAGTCAGTGCATTGCTACAAAAAGTATTTAAAATGTATGTGGTTTTCCTACCATTCTTGGAATAGAATAGTACAGAAACTCACTCTTTTTACAACAAACCCTTCTGTTTGGAAGCTTGTTAAACTGTAAATCATTTCAGTAAAAAAACTTTTTAATGTTAAATTAAGCTTTCTTTTCGTGTTTACATAACGGTTTTAAATTTTCTATGGAGAAGGAATTCCTTGTATTTACAGCTTTCAATCAGAGTGTAAATTTAACACACAACAAATTATGGATAGATTTATCACCTATATAGTATAACATATTTGAAAAGATTTCCCTAACTTTAATACTTTTGAAGATATTTGAGTATTTACAGCTTTCAATCAGAGTGTAAATTTAACACACAACAAATTATGGATAGATTTACCACCTATATAGTATAACCTCAAATTATAAGGTCATGCATATGTTGTAATTAAAACAAGACCACTGCCGCGGTGTGTATCTCCCGCCGAGCATTAAAGGGGACCTAACTTTAACACTTTTGAAGATATTTCACATTTTACCTATTTCATTATTTTGCTACAAATAGCAAAATGGCTATTACTCACTTATGGCATGCAATAGAACCCTAAACTATGTACCATGTTATAGCTAAGGACAAAGTAGCTGAACAACATATTTTAGGAAAATACTCTAACTGCAATAGTTTTGGAGTAACAATGGCTTTACTCAACAGTCAAAATTTCAAAGTAGCTATTACTCAGCTATCCGAGGTGCAACAGGTCTGAAACTTTACTATGTGATAGCTTACCAAAAAGTAGATGGGTAACATATTTGAAAAGATTTCCCTAACTTTAATACTTTTGAAGATATTTGACATTTACTTCTTCTGTTATTTAGCTACAAATGAGAAAATAGCTATTACTCACTTATGGCATGCAATAGAACCCCAAACTATGTACCATCTTATAGCTAAGGACAAAGTAGCTGAACAACATATTTCATGAAAAAACTGTAACTGCAATACTTTTTGAGTTATGAGTCCTTTACTCAAAGTAGAAAAAAAATCCACGGCAGCCATCTTGTTAACACCCGTGGCAGCCATCTTGTTTTTTACTATGTGATAGCTTACCAAAAAGTAGATGTACAACATATTTGAAAAGATTTCCCTAACTTTAATACTTTTGAAGATATTCGACATTTACTTCTTCTGTTATTTAGCTACAAATGAGAAAATAGCTATTACTCACTTATGGCATACAATAGAACCCCAAACTATGTACCATCTTATAGCTAAGGACAAAGTAGCTGAACAACATATTTCACGAAAAAACTGTAACTGCAATACTTTTTGAGCTATGAGTCCTTTACTCAAAGTAGAAAAAAAATCCACGGCAGCCATCTTGTTAACACCCGTGGCAGCCATCTTGTTTTTCAGAATCAAGAGAAAAAGATTCCCTGGCAAGTTTTTCCAATGATGAATGTATCCTGCAAATTTGGAAGCTCTAGCTATAATAGTTTTAGAGATAGAAAGGCTTTTGTAAAAACGTGACGAACGGACGCACGCACGCACGGACAGAGGGCATTTTATAATCTCCCGTACCGGGCCTATCGGCCGGCGGGAGATAACAAGCAATCAGTGCCCGCAAATGGACTCTGTGTCTGTTGACTTTGTGTTTTGAGCTTCAGAGTACAAGTGAAAGTAGAAAAGACGCAAAAGTTTTCTGCTGCAAAAGGTATTCAGAAGAAAAGTACAAAGTTGCTTCCTAAAGAGCCACTGTGGACATGGTTCTTATACAAAGGTAGAGGGTTCAAAAAGTAGGTGCATAGTGAATACAGATACAGAGCTGACACCTTCAAAAAACAAATCTACCTCTGGCCTAGTATTTATTGGCAAAATAACACGACAAATCCCTCCAATGTGCACAGAAAAAATTATGAAAGGGCGTTACAATTTTAACACTAGATAGAGGACCTCACTTGTAACTGGTCTTCTTCACACATAAACTTATACGACCAACAATAAAGGAAAGGGATTAAAAGTAGCAAGGGCTAACTTGGCCTTGAAAGGAGCATCAAAAGTCAAATCTGAACCCACAAAAACATTTGCTAGAAATAAGTTTCACATCCCAAACCTCTATAAGTCCAATAATAAAGGAGATACAGGGTGTTAAAAGTATCATTGACTGATTGATCCCATTTTACCTTAAAGGAAGGGTCAAAGGTCAAATCACACCCACTAAATGATTCAGGGCACACAATTTCCTATAAGCTGTCTTCACATCCCAAACTTGTAGGGCCAATAAAAAAGGAGATACAGGACATTAAAATTTAAAAGTATCAACAATCCCATCTGACCTTGAAGGAAGGGTCAAAGTCAAATCCAATCCCACCAAAATATGCAAGCCATATGATTTCCTATCATTGGTCTCCAAATCCCAAACTTCTAAGATCAATAATAAAGAAGATATGTGTATAACTAAAACTGTTAAATATGTGTATAACTAAAACTGTTAAAAAGTGAGTAAGTAGCTATTATTCATCCATTCACCAACCAGTCTGAAACTGTACTATATTATAGCTCACAAAAAAGTAGATGAAAGACACCTTTGAAAGAAATTGCATGGTTGCAATACTTCAAGATATCAGCCATTTACACATTATGCTAACAGCTGAAAATGAGAAAGTGGCTGATACTCACTAAGCTATTGCAATAGCCCTTTCAAACAATAACAAAGTTTTAAAGAGAAAGTATCTGGATAATCTATTTCATGAAAACGTAATAAATGCATTACTTTTCAAGATATATGCAATTCAACTATGACATAAAAATGCAGCCATTACTCACTCATATATTGAGCAACAAGTTTGAAACTTCAATATGTTACAGTTAATCAAAAAGAGCATCAGAGATGCCCGTACCCCACACCCTGGGGAAATATTTTTAAACACCATGAGATATAGTAGTAGAAAAACAGTACAAAGTTCAAGATACTTTCAAAGCAGTGTCAGTTATATTAAGGTCCAAATAATGCTTAAGTAGAGAAAATAATATCTAAGGAAAAGAAATGTATGTAAAGATGAAGTATTAAAACAAAACAATTCAATAATAAAATGACAGCACTTATCAGTCAACCAAAATGGCTGAATTATGGTTTGGGTGTTTTGAATTGTTACATATATTGGACACTATATTGGTGCATTGTATATTACATATATTGGGCGCTATATTAGTGCATTGTTTAATTTAAGCTTTATGTTTATACATTGTCATAAAAGATAATTGTGTTGTTGGTTCTTTTTGTGTGTTAACATTTAAAGTAAGGGAGTTATTGATTCTTGTGTTTTAGTGTTTATTGATTTGTTCACAGACTGGGGGAAATCCCCCCCTCAGTGGTTATGTTAGATTTGGGGAAACCCAATTACCAGTAGTTTCTAGAACTTCCTCCTTTGGCCTAGATGGCTCAAGCTTCTTCCAGAGGAATCTGTGAATGTATATAAGGAATGTACATCTGACCACAAGTGAACTTTGTATTCGCTGGCTATAAGGAGAGCTATTGTGTTTTGGAATATAATATAACTTGTGTTGCTGTGAACTTTTACTGGAGTGAACTAGATACATTATCTGGACAGATTTATTGTACTTTGGATATTTTGGATATTGTACATTCATATAACAGAGAGTGAATTTACTGCATTTTGGACATTGTCCACATCTTGGAGCAGACAGTACAATTGTGTTAACTCTCTAAAAATCTCCAGACAGACCTTCTGTGTGACTGGATATATAAAGGATAGCAGGACAAGCACCTTTTGTGTTGTTGAGTGTGGGACAGGTCACAGGATATAGATATCTGTGTGTGAGTGAACGCTGGACAGATCACAGGACAGACCACAGGACATTGGACAGACCACAGAATATACTACAGGACGGATTACGGAACAGATTGCTGGATACGGCGGATAAATTTAACTCATAATCTCTGTGGTCAGGTCAGCTAGATCTTATTATTGTATTAGTGTGTTTAGTTAAGAGCATACCAGTTGACTGTAATCATTATTGTTGACTATTAAATAAATTTGTTAAGTTTAACTTTTTGCTTTTTCTGTTACAACTTAAAGACAACCGGTAATTGCTACCGTGTTTGCCCGTGACCGTAACAGGAAAATTGGGGGCTCGTCCGGGATCCAACCATTTGATTACAACTATTTGATCAACCGTTCAATTAACATTTTGAAAATCCATTTGATTTAGTAATTGGTTACAGTCAACAGTGCTCAAAATGGCTAGTGCTAAAGAGTTTGTACAGTCACCATCTATGGAAGTTCTAGAAACTTTTAAGAAAGATATGTTAATGCAAATAGCACAAGAATTACAGTTAGAGGTGAAAAGGTCAACACGTAAACATGAACTTAAAAGGTTTATTGTTGAACAGTTGGTTGATGAAGATGTTTTACCTGATAGTTGTTTAGAAGTGTATAAGCCTCTACCAATGGAACCTTCTGGGCAATATGAGATCAGGCGATTAGAAATTGAAAGAGAGTTAAGACTTAAAGAGCTTGAAGCTCAACAACGAAAAGAAGAGCTTGAAGCTCAACAACGAAAAGAAGAGCTTGAAGCTCAACAACGAAAAGAAGAGCTTGAAGCTCAACAACGAAAAGAAGAGCTTGAAGCTCAACAGCGAGAAAAGGAACTTGAGCTTAAACATGAAAGAGAAATGAGAGCTTTAGAACTCAATGCCCGTAGAATTGCCCATGAAGAGTCCATTGCTACCAAATTTGATTTGGGTAAAAATGTGCGACTGGTACCACCTTTTAATGAGTCCGAGGTTGATAAGTACTTTCAACACTTTGAAAGAGTAGCTCAAAATTTGAAATGGCCTATAGACCAGTGGCCTTTATTGCTGCAAAGTGTTTTGAGGGGAAAGGCCCAGGAGGCATACACGGCTTTGCCAATTTCTGAATGTGTGGACTATAACTCTGTCAAAAATGCTATTTTGAAAGCATATGAGTTGGTACCAGAAGCATATCGTCAAAAATTCAGAAATTATCGTAAACAAGAAAGTCAAACTCATGTTGAATTTGCCCATGAGAAAGAAGTGTATTTTGACAGATGGTGTAATTCTAGGGAAGTAGGTACAGACTTTGAAAAACTTAGGCAAGTTATTTTGATTGAAGAGTTCAAAAGGTGTGTTCGTGATGACATTAAAACCTATCTAGATGAACAGAAAGTTGAAAATTTGGCAAAAGCAGCAGCTTATGCTGATGACTATGCGCTAACTCACAAGTCCACTTTCAACAAGAATAAGTCCTTTGGTCCTGCTAAAAAGTCTTATCCAGAAATAGGAAAGAAATCTGAAAATGTAGCTCCAGAAAAGAGTTCAGATAAGGGTCAAACCTCAAATCAGACTATGAGTAAGGATAGGAAACCCAGATCCTTTGCTCCTGTTTGCCACTATTGTAAGAAACCTGGGCATGTTATGTCTGACTGTTGGCTCTTAAAGAAGAGAAGAGAAAAGGAGGCAACGCCCAACGCCTTTGTGTCTAGCAAGTCTAACTGGCGTTCAAATCCCAATAGAGCAGAGTCTAGTATTGGTTTAGACAAGTCTGAGATTATTAGGGAAGAGTTCAAACCTTTTGTGTCTGAGGGTTTTGTATCCTTGGAAAGTAGTTCCAGTCAGGTCCCCATTAAGATATTAAGAGACACTGGAGCTACTCAGTCCTTACTTTTAGAAGGTGTATTGCCATTGAGTGTAAGCACATCTACTGGTGAGAGTGTCATTGCTCAAGGTATTGAAGGAGGCTGTGTGAACATTCCCTTGCATAAGGTCAACTTAGTATCAGACTTAGTTACTGGTTCTGTTGTTGTGGGTACCAGGCCCACTTTACCCATTAAAGGGGTATCTTTGTTGTTGGGAAATGATCTTGCAGGTGGAAAGGTAGTTGCTGATCCTAAGGTTACTTCTAAGCCGATCACTTTGGTTAGCACTGAGAAATTAGAAGAGGTTATTCCTGGTATTTTTCCCTCCTGTGCTGTGACTCGAGCTATGGCCAAAAAGGCCCAAGAAGAACCAAAAGATTGTAAACAGTCTACAGATGTCTTAGTTGATTTGTCAGATACATTCTTAAACAACTATGACCATGATGTGCAGAATTCTAGTGATACAAATCCCAAGGCAAGGGTAGATTCTGAAAAACAAGACTCAATTGACTGCAAAGATGTATCGCTTTCAAAATCAAAATTGATTTCAGAGCAGGAAAATGACCCTGAATTAGCTCCTTTATTCAAGTTGGTCTTGCCACCAGTAGAGCTAGATAAGGTCCCTGTAGGCTATTATGTCAGAAATGGTGTGCTTATGCGAAAGTGGAGGCCACCAAATGTCCCTGCATCTGAAGAATGGTCAGTAGTACACCAGATTGTTGTGCCAAAAGTGTACCAAAGTGAGATATTAAAATTGGCTCATGAATCTCCAATGGGTGGCCATTTAGGCATCAACAAAACTTACAACAAGATAAACAAACATTTCTATTGGCCTCAAATTCGGCACTGTGTGGCAGAATTTTGCAAGACTTGTCACATTTGTCAAATGGTAGGAAAGCCAAACCAAAAAATTCCTGTAGCTCCTCTCAAACCCATTCCAGCATTTGAGGAACCATTTAGCAAAGTGATAATTGACTGTGTAGGTCCCTTACCAAAAACTAAATCCAGAAACCAATATCTTTTGACCATTATGTGCGCCTCAACCAGATTTCCCGAAGCCATACCATTGACCAACATAACAGCTCCCAAAATCTCAAAAGCTCTGGTTAATTTCTTTACTCTAGTTGGCTTACCAAAAGAGATCCAGTCAGATCAAGGGTCAAATTTTATGTCAGGACTATTTCAACAGGTTGTATTTCAGTTAGGTGCCAAACAGATCAAATCTAGTGCTTATCACCCAGAATCCCAAGGTGCACTTGAAAGGTTCCATTCCACTTTGAAGAATATGATTAGGACATTTTGTTTAGACAATGAAAAAGACTGGGATGAAGGCATTAGCTTATTGTTGTTCGCGGTTAGAGAGTCTGTTCAAGAGTCTTTAGGCTTTAGTCCCTTTGAGTTGGTCTTTGGCCATTCAGTCCGTGGTCCTCTCAAGCTGTTGAAAGAAAATTGGTTATCTGAGAACACCGAGAGCCTAAATCTGTTAGACTATGTCTCAAAGTTCAGAGATAAGTTGAAGAAGGCTTGTGAGCTGGCGCAACAAAACTTGAAAGCTTCTCAGTCAAAAATGAAGATGCTTTATGATAGGAAGTCGCAAAACCGTACTTTCAAACCAGGTGACAAGGTTTTAGTGTTACTACCTGTCCAGGGAAATACGTTACAGGCCAGATATCACGGGCCATACAAAGTGTTAAAGAGAGTAGGTGACCTGGACTATATCATTGAAACCCCGGACAGAAGAAAGTCAACCCAACTATGTCATGTAAATATGGTAAAACCATACTTTGAAAGGGGTGTGAAAAAGCCTGTTATGGTTACTGACTGTAATATAGAAAGTAACAGTAATCAGGAGCATGAAATATGGGACGACACTCCTGATCTTGATGTTGAATGTAAAATTAGGTTGAGTAATTCTGAGATCCTTGATGATTTGGAAACCAAACTGAGTCATGTACCACCAGATAAGAGGGTTCCACTCATTGAATTGCTCTTAAAGTACAAGTCAGTGTTCCCAAATGCCCCTAATAGGACAAGTATACTCATGCATGATGTCGATGTCGGCGATGCCCGTCCGATCAAACAGCATCCGTATCGGGTAAATCCTATCAAACTCGAAAAATTAAGGCAGGAAGTGCAATATATGCTAGAAAAAGATATAATTGAACCAAGTCAAAGTAGTTGGGGATCTCCTTGTGTTTTGGTCCCGAAACCAGACGGTTCAATCAGATACTACAGAAAAGTCAATGTTTTGAGTAAAACGGATTCCTTCCCTATCCCAAGGATGGAAGACTGTATTGATCGGATTGGCAATGCCAAATACATCACAAAGTGTGATTTACTGAAAGGATATTGGTGTGTGCCTCTTACTGAGCGGGCCAAAGAAATATCAGCCTTCGTGACCCCTGATGGTCTATATCAGTACAAGGTGATGCCATTTGGCATGAAGAACTCCCAGGCCACATTTCAAAGACTAATGAATATATGTTTAAAAGACTTAGAAGGTGTTGAAGTGTATGTGGATGATATTGTCATCTTTAGTGATACTTGGGAAGAACATTTAAAAAGGCTTGAACAAGTCTTGTTTCGGCTCAAAGAGGCAAACCTCACTGTAAATTTGTCAAAGAGTGACTTTGTAAAAGCCAAGGTTATTTACTTAGGGCATGTAGTAGGTCATGGAGTTGTGACACCACTCAAAGCCAAAGTCAAAAGCATCATTGACTACCCCGTTCCTGAAAATAAGAAAAGCTTAATGAGGTTCCTTGGAATGGCAGGATATTATAGAAAATTTTGCAAAAATTTTTCAGAGGTCACTGCTCCACTGACTGAGCTACTGAAAAAGAATGTAAAATATCACTGGTCAGAGACTTGTCAAAAATCATTTGACAAAGTAAAGAACCTTCTCTGTTTAGAGCCCGTACTAACTGCCCCGGACTTCAGTAAACCTTTCCGGCTGGCTGTAGACGCCAGTGATGTGGGTGCAGGTGCAGTTTTACTGCAATGTGATAATGAAGATATTGAACATCCCATCTGCTACTTTTCAAAAAAATTTAATGTTCATCAAAAGAACTACTCTACAATAGAAAAAGAATGTTTAGCACTCATTTTGGCCATCCAGCATTTTGACATATACATATCTTCATCGTCAAAACCCACCGTTGTATACACAGATCACAATCCTTTAGTCTTCTTGCACAAAATGAAAAACAAAAATAGAAGATTATTGAACTGGAGTTTAATGTTGCAAGAACACAATCTTCAAATTGGAAAATTTAATGGTTAAATTAAATTTTTATTAGTTAATATCTTACCTAGTGGACCAGTGCATTTGTCCGGCGCGCAGCCGGTCCCGCCAAACGTTAGACAAAAACGTCCTGAGCTGGGCTCTGACCGGGACCGGTAGTGTATTCCTCATTCGCCAGGTGTCGTGACTGCACCCAGCTCCCCTACTGCGCGTGCGCGCGCATGCGTACTTCCTCTTTTTGTGGCCTACCTAAGAATGTCCCCCTTTGAGCTATTGCGGGGCAGGTAGGGTGGGACTCTCTTGGTCCACTAGGTAAGATATTAACTAATAAAAATTTAATTTAACCATTAAATTTTCCATTTTATTGCGTTAATATATCTTACCTAGTGGACCAGTGCAGAATAACTACCCAGTGGTTGGCGGGTAGCTATGGGCAAAGGGGAGACCGAGACTCTAAGATCTACATATATACTCCGTAAATCCAGAGGAAATCACCCGGGAAGGGTTTCTAACTACCCTGGATAGGTACAGTCTCTCTCTCCCCCCCCCCCTTTTGTTTTGTAGCTGACGAGTTCCCGAGGAAGTGAAGAAGGGGAATTGAAGATTAAGATGGTCCCCCATCTTCTTGCAACGCAAGACAGACTGCAGGGACGTTTTTTTTTTTTTTTTTTTTTTTTTTTGTACATGTATGAATACATATATACACCACTATACACTATATACATGGGAGCCTCTGCTTAGTCCCTAATTTGTTGGGCAGCTACCACAGGACCCAAATGGTACACATCCGAGTCTGCCCATGCCAAGTCCTTCAAGTAAAATTGGGTGAAGGTGTTATGAGATTTCCAGTGACAGGCTGCCAAAATCTGGTCTAAGGGAACACCCCCTTGAAAGGCTTTGGACGCCGCGAACGCGCGAACGTCATGAGCCCGAACCTGATGCAACTGTTGAGCCTGTTGGTCTGACATCTGGTAACAAAGGACTATGGTTTGTTTGATCCAGGAGGAAACGGTAGCAGGGACAATATCCTTCTGGAAGCTCTTCCTAAAGGAAACAAAAACCAATTCCTTGCCTGAACGGAGATCTTTGGTTTTGTCCAAGTAATAACGGAGTGCCCGGACCGGGCACAGACTCCTATCCTCCTTGAGGGATTTGTCCAATGAAGGAGCCAAGGCTGGAATGATAACAGGGGCCACGCAAGCGGGACCCTCTTTAGCCAGGTGGTTCTTAGAGATGAAACTAGGAGAAGGCGATAACGAAACATTTGACCAATCCTCTTGGTGCCTAATGTTCCTGTGGACCCAAGCATGAATTTCACTCCTCCGTTTCCCAGAGCCCAAGGCTAGAAGGAAGACAGTCTTAAAGGTGAGGAACTTCAGCGAAGCCTTCCTGAGAGGTTCAAAAGGAGGTTGTGTAAGTTGGTGAAGGACCAAAGACAAATTCCACGTAGGAACCCCACGCCTGCCTCTTGGTTTGTCCCTATGAAAACTGTCCAACAACCTGGACAAGTTTTCATCCTTGCTGATGTTAATTCTGGAATTCCCCACTTTGTCGGCTATGGCAGTCCTATAGCCTTCTATGGTACTAGGTTGAAGATGTTTCTCCTGAAAAAGGGAAAGGAGAAAATCCGCAATTTGCTCTATAGAGGGAGTCCTGAAGTCCACCTGATTCTTTTCACACCATCTGACAAAAACGGACCACTTTGATTCATAAATGGCTCTGGTAGAGCGTCTTTGAGGAGCCTCAATTCTTGTTGCCACTTCTGCCGAGAACCCGGCCTGCTGGATGGCAGAGGCTCTAGGAGCCAGGCATGAAGGTTCAGATTGGGCAGGTCCCGGTGAGGACACTGATTGAACGGTTGAGTGATCAATTTCGACACCTGAGGGAGCAGGAGAGGAACTTGAGCTGACATGTTGACCAGGTCCCAAAACCAAGGCATGTTGGGCCAACCTGGTGCTATCAGAATGAGACGACGGAATCCGTGGTCCAAGAGTTTCGTTACCACCTGATGGAGAAGGGCCGTTGGTGGAAAGGCATAAGCGTCCAGGTCCTCCCAAGGGAGACTTAAGGCGTCCACTCCCCACGCTGATTGGTCTGGAACCGGGGATACAAACCGGGGAAGTTTGTGA
Source organism: Sabellastarte sp. h YS-2021 (assembly GCA_964017235.1). NCBI lineage: Eukaryota > Metazoa > Annelida > Polychaeta > Sabellida > Sabellidae > Sabellastarte > Sabellastarte sp. h YS-2021. Next base: position 74,057,295 of record OZ024928.1, on the reverse strand, counting down.
TTGAACCGGGTGGCAAACAGGTCCACAGACGGGCGGTGCCAACGCCGGCATATTTGAGCAAACACCTCCGGGAGGAGGGACCATTCTGTTTGGATCACCTGATTGAGTCGGGACAGCTTGTCGGCTATGACGTTCAGGTGACCCGGAATATGCCTGGCCCTCAAGACAATCTGCCTTTGATTGCACCAAAGCATCAGTCTCCAAAGGAGGGCACAGAGTGAGCCTGATTTCATACCCCCTTCCTTGTTGATGTAAGAGACCACAGTGGTGTTGTCTGTACAAACAAGAACTATCTGGTTGCAACATAACTGCTCGAACCGTTTTAAGGCTAGCAGGACCGCCTTGAGCTCCAACAAATTTATGTGCAAGGCGCTTTCTGACTCCAACCAAACTCCTTTTGCCATGTAATCGCCTAAGTGAGCGCCCCAACCTTCGTTTGAGGCGTCTGTAAACAGTTGAAGGGCGTGTCGAAGAGGGTGTAAGGGTTGACCGGATAGCACCTTGGCCGGGTCCAACCACCACCTTAGATGTACATGGAGAGATGAAGGAATTGGGATGACCTTTTCCAGCGATTCCGGGGCATGCCAATGCTTTTTTAGGTGCCACTGAATGGGCCTCATATGCAGCCGCCCCGACACTACTTGTTTTTCTGTTGCTGTCAGAAGGCCGATTAAAGACATGAACTGCCTGACTGTGCAACATTCCAGTCCCAGGAGAAGGTTGAGTTTCTGAGATAGACTCCTCCACCTGTCCTGAGTTGGTTTGACTAACCCCTGAGATAGGTCGAAATGATAACCTACGAAGTCGAAGGTTTGTTGGGGAACTAGCTCTGACTTGTCCATGTTGACTACCCACCCTAGCGAGCGGCAAAGGTCCAAAAGGATCTGGGTATGACGTAGGCAAATTTCCCGGCATGGGGCTCTCAGTAACCAATCGTCTAGGTATTGGTGGATTCGAATACCCCTCGATTGAGCCATGAGTTTTACCTCCTTGACCACCTTTGTGAACTCCAACGGAGCCGTCGACAGGCCAAAGGGAAGTGCTGTGAACTGAAAAGTCTGACCTTTTAAGTGGAACCGGAGATATTTTCGCGACCTGTGGTTTATGGGAATGTGAAAATAAGCATCGCTGAAATCCAGCGACGAGACCCACTCCCCCTGTTGCAGGGAGAGTCTGATGGTCTCCGGAGTTTCCATCTTGAACGTTGCTGGGGCAAGGTAAAGGTTCAGTTGGCTTAGATCTAGAATGGGCCTCCATTTCCCGTTGGGTTTTGGCACCAGGAACAACCGGTTGTAGAAACCCAGAGATGACTGAACGGCCACCTTTTCGATAGTCTGTTTTTGACCTAGGGAATGCAATGCCTCGTTCAGACTTTTGTTTCGAGAGGGATTTGATGAACCACTGATAATCACAGGAAATCTTGCCAGAGGTGGTCTCTCCTTGAAGGGTAGTTGATACCCTTCCCTGAGGATGGAGACTACCCTTGGATTTGAACCCAGGGAGAGCCAAACCTGCCAAAACAGTTGCAGACGGCCTCCCACAGGTGGATCTTTTGCAACACATGGGGCATTTGTTACATTTGGGGCAAAAAGACACTGATTTACAGACAAAGCACTGTTCACAGATTTTATTCCTATTTGAGAATGAGAGGGTCTTACGTTTTTCTTTTGTAACAGCCCTTTTACAAAAGGTACAGGAGGAACAACATGCAAATTTACAGTCTCTTGAAAAGTCTCTTTGTTTGCTGATGACACTAGATTGAGATCCCCTAAACTTGAACTTAACACAACTGGGGGACTCAGTAGATATTGATTGTCATTTATACGGTTTTGTACCACGGGCAGGCTTGGAGTAGTAAGCAGAACCAGATCCACCTCTACCACGACCTCTACCCCTGCCTCTGCCTGAGAATTGCCTCCAAGGTTGTTGATTTTGGGAAGAGGAGAAGCCGGATTGACGACTCTCTTTCTTTTCATATGGTTGATACCGGAATTGATGCTTCTTTGAGTGCTGATATGTGCCCGGGCCGGGACCAGTAGCACTCTTGTTTGAATCATATTTTTGAATATCCTGCTCCGCTACTGCCAGTACATCATCCGGGAATAACCCGTAAGTGAACAGGGGAGCATTTCGTAGTTTATTCCAGGTATCAGGTTTCAGGCCTGGTTTAACGTACTCGAGATAAGAATCTCTCCTCAACAAAATGAAGTTGGCTAGCTGAACAAATAAACTGTCTGCGAGGTGCTGGAAGGCAGTACCTAAGGCAACAGAAACACTACTGTGGAAAGCTGACAAGTCTTTCAGATCCCTGATGGCGTCGGTGACCTCCTTAGGGGCCTTGCCCTGAACAATGGTAGCGTTTAAAAATGAAATGTGTTGATTCATTTTGTCCTGAATTTCACTAACGCACCTGTTGAATCCTGCTGCGTGATTGGTAATCAAAGAGCCTTCCTTAGCACATTGCTCCCACCTTCGAAGAATCTCCTGAGGGATAGGCCTAGATGCTGGTCCTGAAGATGGATATGAGGAAGTCTTGGCAATACGGGAAAATTGAGAGTTCAGGCGTGCTTCGGAACCCGACCAGCCAAAGATTGTACGTCCAGGTCTTTGATTTATATCCTGTTTGAGTCGTGACTGTGTATACCACTTTGCCTGGCTTTTGGGTGTTCTGACAAACTGGTCTTGTTTCAGACCTGCGGCCTCTTGGGAACGAGAAGGGTAACCTTCTGCAACACGAGTGTTCAGTTTTTCCATCTTATAGCAAAGCCAGTCGTCAGCTGGTAACTCCACTGAAACTTTGCCTGAGCGACGAGGATATTTCCCTTTCCAAGGGTTGTCAGAACGGTTGTCTGCATCACTTGCTGAAGCCTCAAAATCTGGTATGTGAGACCAGCCAAGAAAGGAACGGACCGACCGGACCGTTTCTCTGTAGTTCATTTCCTCATTTTTCTCATTGATTTCAGTATCTGAAAGTTCACCCTCCTCACCAGATTCCTTATCTGACCGGTCCGGAAGGGGTTCCCCGTCTGACAGAGCCGGATCCGGCTGAGTAAAACTATCCGGTGCAAAGGAAGCAGAAGTACTGGTATACTGCGGACCGGTAATGACCGGTTGAGAGGAGGACCCTAAGGAAGAGACACTGGTGATAGCAGGCACAGTTTCCTCCGGTTCACCAAGAACTTGTAAACCCGGACCGGGTACCACTGTCTTGGGAGGAATAGGGTCCCTAGCAACCTGACTTGCAGAACCGGCAGCAGCGGCCGGTTTGATAGACTTCTTATGTTTTGACTTCCCTTTCTGTTTTTTAACAGAAGAAGCAGAATCCTCTACAGCCTGACCCGGAGGCCTCACCGGACCGGTGGCTCTGGGGTCAGGAGAGGGATTGATAAAGGGCGTGTCAGAAACAGGGGCTTGACTCTTTGAAACAGGCATCTTTGGAGTAGAAAAAATGTTGGTCCTTGTAAGGAGAGCCTCAAAACGGGCGAATTTTTCCTCCAACTGATTATTCAATAGTTCAAAATCCTGACGGGAGACAAAGTCTCCAGTACCTGTCTGATCAGAAACCGGGAAGGCACCGGTAACAATCTGTCCCTGCGCATGCGCAGTGTCCGGAGGCATCTCAAGTTCATCCTGTTCCTCCACCGGACCCACAACCGTAACTTTACTGGGAGAAATCAAAATCCCTGCTTTTTTGTCTTTTCGGATTTGATACTGTGGGGTTGCAAGCATACCTTTCTGGGAGTCAGATAACGCATCACACAATTCACAGTCCTGACCTTTGACACAAGGGTCATCTCCCACCTTTTTGTCCCTACAGCGGGCACACTTTTTATGAAGATCAAACCCCGCCATAACATGGCCACAACTACCACGCCTCTGTCCTGGTGATGCCATGGTAAATATATTTTGCAATATCCAAAGCTTTCCTTCCAACTCGTTTGCAAATAGACAATATAATTTAAAGTTTATTTTATTGAAATTTATCCGCTAAAACACTATGGCGCCAAACAAAAAGAGGAAGTACGCATGCGCGCGCACGCGCAGTAGGGGAGCTGGGTGCAGTCACGACACCTGGCGAATGAGGAATACACTACCGGTCCCGGTCAGAGCCCAGCTCAGGACGTTTTTGTCTAACGTTTGGCGGGACCGGCTGCGCGCCGGACAAATGCACTGGTCCACTAGGTAAGATATATTAACGCAATAAAAAGAACATGTTAAAGGAAAGGATAATATCTGTGCGGACGCCCTGTCCAGAAGCTGTATTTAAAGTGTAATTTATATACCTGTAATTAGTAAGTTTATAAAGGTTATACATGGTACTAATTTTACTTTTGTATTTAGACAAAAATGTTTTGTAAAATGTTATTACCTGTGTATGTATACATGGTAAAAATCTCTTGTAAAATTTTGTAATCCCTTGGTTTCCAAAATTTTTCTTTAAGGGGGGGAGGTGTTACATATATTGGACACTATATTGGTGCATTGTATATTACATATATTGGGCGCTATATTAGTGCATTGTTTAATTTAAGCTTTATGTTTATACATTGTCATAAAAGATAATTGTGTTGTTGGTTCTTTTTGTGTGTTAACATTTAAAGTAAGGGAGTTATTGATTCTTGTGTTTTAGTGTTTATTGATTTGTTCACAGACTGGGGGAAATCCCCCCCTCAGTGGTTATGTTAGATTTGGGGAAACCCAATTACCAGTAGTTTCTAGAACTTCCTCCTTTGGCCTAGATGGCTCAAGCTTCTTCCAGAGGAATCTGTGAATGTATATAAGGAATGTACATCTGACCACAAGTGAACTTTGTATTCGCTGGCTATAAGGAGAGCTATTGTGTTTTGGAATATAATATAACTTGTGTTGCTGTGAACTTTTACTGGAGTGAACTAGATACATTATCTGGACAGATTTATTGTACTTTGGATATTTTGGATATTGTACATTCATATAACAGAGAGTGAATTTACTGCATTTTGGACATTGTCCACATCTTGGAGCAGACAGTACAATTGTGTTAACTCTCTAAAAATCTCCAGACAGACCTTCTGTGTGACTGGATATATAAAGGATAGCAGGACAAGCACCTTTTGTGTTGTTGAGTGTGGGACAGGTCACAGGATATAGATATCTGTGTGTGAGTGAACGCTGGACAGATCACAGGACAGACCACAGGACATTGGACAGACCACAGAATATACTACAGGACGGATTACGGAACAGATTGCTGGATACGGCGGATAAATTTAACTCATAATCTCTGTGGTCAGGTCAGCTAGATCTTATTATTGTATTAGTGTGTTTAGTTAAGAGCATACCAGTTGACTGTAATCATTATTGTTGACTATTAAATAAATTTGTTAAGTTTAACTTTTTGCTTTTTCTGTTACAACTTAAAGACAACCGGTAATTGCTACCGTGTTTGCCCGTGACCGTAACATGAATATTACCCATGCATACAGAAGTGGCAATACATTCAATGAATGCTTATGTGTGGTGTTGGAGAAAAGCCTGTGGCTCACTTGATGAAATTCCAACTGCTACAATGGGAACTTGCAAAAGGAAATTCTTAATGAACTCTAATATGACTTTAACAGTGCTTAATCTGCATCAACAGACAGACCCAAAGGTGCAACAAGATTTTAAAGGTCAATACAGCAAGGTCAAAGGTCAATCAGTGTCACACCATGACGTGGCACACCTAAAACCCTCAACCAATGTCCCTACCAAGTATAAACTTCCTACACCTTACAGTCTCTGAGATATAGCCTGGACAAGATTTTATAGGTCAAGGTCACTACAGCAAGGTCAAAGGTCAAATCAAGGTCACACTATGACGTAGCACACCTACAACCCCTAACCAATGTCCCTACCAAGTATCAACTTCCTACACCTTACAGTTTCCAAGATATAGCCTGGACCAGGTTTTATAGGTCAAGTTCACTACGGCAAAGTCAAAGGTCAAATCAAGGTCACACCATGATGTTGCACACCTACTACCCCCAATCAATGTCCTCACCAAGTATCAGCTTCCTACACCTTACAGTTTCCAAAATATAGCCCGGACAAGATTTTATAGGTCAAGGTCACTATGGCAAAGGTCAAATCAAGGTCATACTATGACGTTGCACATCTACACCCCCTAACCAATGTTCCTACCAAGTATCAACTTCCTACACCTTACAGTTGCTGAGATATAGCCCGGACAAGGTTTTATAGGTCAAGGTCACTACGGCTAGGTCAAAGGTCAAATCAAGGTCAGACCATGATGTTGCACACCTACAACTCCTAACCAATGTTCCTACCAAGTATCAACTTCCTAAACCTCACGGTTTTCGAGATATAGCCCGGACAAGATTTTATAGGTCAAGGTCACTACGGCAAGGTCAAAGGTCAAATCAAGGTCAGACCATGATGTTGCACACCTACAACTCCTAACCAATGTTCCTACCAAGTATCAACTTCCTACACCTCACGGTTTCCGAGATATAGCCCGGACAAGATTTTATAGGTCAAGGTCACTACGGCAAGGTCAAAGGTCAAATCAAGGTCAGACCATGATGTTGCACACCTACACCCCCTAACCAATGTCCCTACCAAGTATCAACTTCCTACACCTTATGGTTTCTGAGATACAGCCCGGACAAACTATTTCCCGCCGACCGACCGCCCATCCGGACACCATGGGTGAAAACAATACCCTGACAGCCCTTAAGGGCTGTGGGGCAAAAAGTAGATGAACAACGCCTTTGAAAAATTGTGTAGTTGCAATACTTCTGAAGATACAAACCATTTACTAATTTGGTTACTGCTAAAAAGTGCAAAATTAGATATTACTCACTCAGCTATGGAGATAGACTTCCCAAATTTCTGACCATGTTGTAGCTATGAAAAAGTAGCTGAACAACAAGTTTCGACAAAATGCTCTTTATAGTTTTTAAGTTATGAGTGATTTTATTCATTATGGAAGGTACTGAAAAGTCAGAAAGTAGCTATTACTCATTTACCTATTGGGATAGACTCCCAAGTTATTCAAAATGTTGTAGCTATGGAAAAAGTAGCTCAACAACAGATGTTAACAAATGTTCTAAATGCAATACATTTTAAATTATTCATGATTTAGCGCACGATTTCATGAATTTTAATGCATTAAATTTTTTTTTTTAATTTCTTAAAAAATAATGAAGAAAGATTCAGGCCTGATACTGCGATAAGGGAGTCTACTTGTACCCTAGTACAAAATAATTATATGCAAGACAAGAGGTAAATCCCTTCAACAGTCAATGAGAAAATGGCAATAAAGTGTTCAAATATTCACAGTTTGGGTGGAGTTACCTGGCTGTTAACATCTCTGGGGAATAGACAAACAAACGAACTGCCTTGAAGAAATTTTCATCATGTAAATTCTCTTTAAAACAAACAGCATGTCTCTGGGCCTTGTACTTTAACAGAAGTTGTTTGCGTGTATGCAGACACTGCAAAGCGATGCCATAATGTCAGCAGATTGAAAACAGCTTAATTTAAGACTGATATCACATTCTTGTGATGTACCCCAAAATATGTTTATCAACAAACAACACTTAGAATCCATCAATATCAAATTTATAATCACCAGTTACACAGAGCAAAAATTCCCTCATCACCCATGTTAGTCCATTCTGACAAATCCAATTTCTTCAGTTTGTCTAACTGACTTTCACCATCAAAAAGGATCTGTGCACCTTCATTTGTAAGTTCAATTCCTTTCTTCAGGGTAAGCTCTCTCAAACGTCCCATTTGCTGGCAGAAAAAAATATGGAAAAGAGTTTAAAATTCTTACAATATATTTAGAAAATTTGTCTGAAATGATGAGTGTGAAACATTTCAAAATTTCATACAATTTTTATTTTAATGACATTAGGTGTAACAAATGGAAGATTTCAGTGGAAGTTTTCTTTTTCCTTTGAGTATATCCTTTGTAGATCTACTACTGATGACCTCAGTGTCAACTGATTTATCATCCTTGCATCTGTATATCAAGCTCATCAACTGTAACTTACCAAAGTATGTACTTTACATTTTTGTGGGTGTGGGACCCAGAAATCATTTATCATTAAAATATGGATTCATTTTTAATTTAGAAGAAAACAATTACATACACAGACACCACCACAATGGGATTTTTTTAATACTGTATATACTTTTCTTGTGTGTTATGTATATGCTTCATGCACGACACAGGGTTTTTTCCATTTGCTCCACACCAGGTAAATTAAAGACAGATATGATTGGAAGATACAAAACTCACCTTTATGTACAGCAATGCAGAATCAAGTAACAGCTCAGCAAAAGACCAGCTTAACACTTCAATGTTAGTGCAGTTTGTAGCAATAGCCTGAACAGTTTGAATGCTGAGGTCTGCCCCATCAACATACAGATATTTCAGAGTTCCTCCTCTACATTGAGAAATGGATATCAGTGTGCTGAATTTCAAAAAAAAAAAAAAAAGGTTGCATTTACTCATATGTAGACCCATTAAACATTACCTTAGACAATAATTTGAAAAGTATATAAAAAATCTCAGTATAAATAGTTAAATACTGATTACCATTTGTCAAATCTGACACAAAGTTTGCCTTTCAAATAAAACTAGACCTATGCATCGAAGAACCGATGCAAATTTGTGTCCACTGAAAAGACAACTCACCAAAGCCAGTGAACCATCGTTTGACCTTGAAGGAGGGCCCAAAGTCAAATCTGAACACATCAGAAGATTCCCAGCCCATGGCCTATAAGTTGGTTTCATATTGCAAACCTCTAGGACCAATAATAAGCGAGTTATAAGTTTGGCTATCCTTGTTTGACCTTGAAAGAGAGGTCGCAGATCAAATCAGACCACACCAAAAGATTCCCAGCCCATGATTTTCTATAGGTTGGTTTACCATCCCAAACTTCTAGGACCAAAATTAAGTGAGTTAAAAGCACTATTAAGTTTAGCTATCCTCGTATGACCTTGAAGGAGGGGTCCAAGGTCAAATCTGACCACACCAAAAGATTCCCAGCCCATGATTTCCTATAGGTTGGTTTACCATCGCAAACCTCTAGGACCAAAAATAAGCGAGTTATAGGCACTTTTAAGTTTGGCTATCCTCGTTTGACCTTGAAGGAGGGGTCCAAGGTCAAATTTGACCACATCAAAAGATTCCCAGCCCATGATTTCCTATAGGTTGGTTTACCATCCCAAACCTCTAGGACCAATAATAAGTGAGTTATAGGCACTTTTAAGTTTGGCTATCCTTGTTTGATCTTGAAGGAGGGGTCCAAGGTCAAATCTGACCACATCAAAAGATTCCCAGCCCATGATTTCCTATAGGTTGGTTTACCATCCCAAACCTGTACGACCAATAATAAGCGAATTATAAGCACTTTTAAGTTTGGCTATCCTTGTTTGACCTTGAAGGAGGGGTCCAAGGTCAAATCTGACCACATCAAAAGATTCCCAGCCCATGATTTCCTATAGGTTGGTTTACCATCCCAAACCTGTACGACCAATAATAAGCAAGTTATAAGTACTTTTAAGTTTGGTTATCCTCATTTGACCTTGAAGGAGGGGTCCAAGGTCAAATAAGTTAATAAAATTTTATATTGTTACTAGAATACTAAGACAAAATATGTGAAAATTATTAATTATTGTCATGAAAATGGCCTTGAAGATCTAACTCTATATAACTGCATGGTGTTGTTATTGTAAAATAAAATTAGTCAACACTGATGACAAATTACACATGTATATTTTTATTTGAAGAAGAAGCAATGAAAGTTATAAACACCTACATGTCTGTTAACCATGAAATTCCATCAATATTTAGCATTTCTAGCTGCTTCTTTGAATTTGCCAGATGTATAATACTTTCATCAGTAAGCTTTGTACAATGGGATACATTTAATCCTTTTAACTGAGGCACCTGTCCTTCCTGACAAAGCATATGTATACATGCCGGGCTAAATTCACTGCACCCTTCCACGTTTAAATATTCTAAGTTTTCACAGTTTTCTGCAATGGCACTAATGAAAGTATCCAATAATGTAGTCACAAATCCTAGGTCTAAAATCTGTAGCTGAGGACATGACTGAACAATAAACAAAATTTCCTCATAGTCTACACACTGCCCACATAAATATAACTCCTTCAGTAAAGGTACTCTTTTCAGTAAACACACAAAATCATAACTTGACATTGCTCTCTCTATGTGCAGAGAGGTCCAGTGAATTGGATCATATGCAAACTCTTTCCATTTCTTACACACCAGTGCTGCTTTGTGTGCAAGTTCATCATGATTCAAATAAGAAAATATTTTTAGGATAATTTCATGTGGTAATGCGTTCACCATAGCTTGTTCACTTTCTACATTTATTAAATCATCGTTTCTGTTTTTGTCCTCACTTTCATCTCCCAGCAAACCAGAAATGTTGTTTTCAGGCATAGTCACCACATCAAATGGCAACTTTTTATGCACCTGAAAAAAATGTTCAAAAAGAGTATCAGCGTTTGTTTGTATACGGTTCCCTGAATCCTGTAATCCTTCAGTTTTTATCATTAAACTGTCTTTTTGTTGATCAGGTTCATGTTTAATCTCATTTGAAGTATAAGTCTGTACATCTGCATCTGATTTACAACAAACTAAACACCAACATGGATTGTGTACTTGGCACATGGGAACACCATCGACAAAATGATGGAATGGTCCACAACTGTTACTTCTGTCTTCCAAACAACTGCCAAACAACCATGGCTCCTTATCTTCATTCAACATCAAACTTATCTCTTCCTTCTTCTCTTGTAAAAAGTAAGCTGCTCTTTCCTGTGCAATCTGAATATTATTAAAGGCTTCTTCATGTCCAACTAATTGACTGTGTTCCGCAGTATATCCCACAGCACCAAATAAGTCTACTCCTATGTTTTTTTTCTGAGCTTCATCAGAATTTAGCAAAACAATATGCTCTGAAAGAAGGCCTTCAGACTCAGTCAAAGAATCAGATAATGAAGAGTCTGGCTTTGTTGTTAGATATTTGATTGATGCATCCTCAGACATTATATTTCCAACAATCACCTAGGCAATTTGATGTACAGACAGGTAACAAATGCAAATATACATAAATAAATGCTTTAGTTTCCCAAAATGAACTTATAGCAATAAATTTACAGTTAAGGTACTTTGCTTAATACCAGGCATTCAAAAAAGTTAACCACTTTTATAAACATTTCTAAAAAAAAAAAAAAAAAAAAAAAAACCAATTAAATGCTGCTTTCTTTGACACAACCCACCATCCAATTTGATCAAATCTGACCAAAAATTTAATTGTCAAGAACATCAAGTATGCAGAGTATCTTAACTGTGAGTACAAAGTCAGTATCAACATGCCGACCAACTTAAATTTTGTTTTAAAAATAAAGAAAAATACTGACAGTGTGTTTTCTGGAGTATATGCATGCAGGAATGTAAATGCTGTACTCATGCAGATTAATGTTGTCACAGGTTTATGCAACAGTGGCTTTCTACCAGTAAACGCTGCCTATCAGTGAACGTCCACCTTATATTCTTTGTTAAAGGCCATTGACAAAATGCTTCTATAGGTCTACAAAAATGGACATTCACTGGTATTTCCAGTTTGCCTTAAAACGACTGATAATAGAAACAATTCAGTAAAGCGTAAAACTTTGAAACAAGTTTAACAAAATATACCCAATAATAATATACCTCGGTAAAAAGGACCAATAATAGAAATAAAATGTAAAAAAATAAAGCTTGAAACAAATGTAACAAACTGTGTCTTGGTTATTCATTGTAGTGCATATCATTTGACAATCTCGTGGTAGAAGAATAAAATATAAAGCTGCCAAAGTAATTTAATTCAAAATATTAACTATTATATATATGTTATATTCTAACATGACATGGCCCGACATGGCCAGGGTTGGGTACAAATACGTATTTGTATTTAAATACATCCAAAAACATGTATTTGCATTTCCAATTTTTAAAATCTGTGCATTTGTACTTGTATTTGATCATTGTATTTAGGTGTATTTGATGAAATACTTATCAAATACCCAAATGCAGATATTGTTTCTTGTGTCATACACCTTAAATGTTGCTCCATTTACTTAAGCTTTCTACTAAAGGCAAAGTGAGACGTAGATACATATTCCCAGTCATTCACAAGTAGCATTGTTTGTACAGTGTCAAATTAAACGACAAAAGCAGAGAGAAGTCACAACCCCCTCAACCCTGGGTACATGTTGTCTCAGTGCAAGACGCCCAGGCTGGTCTAGCAGTCCAATCTGCTTAAGGTTAATGTAAGATGTAATGCAAGTTCCCTAACATTTATTCAGGAGTGATATGAAAACACCTTTATAAGTGTGGGCAATGTATCATACACCCATAGAAAACTATATCGCACAATGACAAAATTACTGAAACATCAAACTAATGATAACTGGCTGAATGGTCTCTACGGTTCCCAGGTCTCTACACAGTGCCTTGTAAATGAGCTAAAATACCATTAACAAACAAAGCAGCAAATATTGTACACTTCTAAACATGCATTATTTAATATTTATAATGATAAAAACATTAAAAAAAATATATCTATTTATTTTTACAATAGTACTCATTCCCTGATTTTTGAAGAATTCCAAGTTATTTGTTGTAATTTTCATTTTATTTTTATAGCCACTTTGAAGTGTTATTTAGAAATCTAAGAAATCCCTTTCATAGTTTCGTAGTTATACTTTGCCACTGATTACTAAATAGTGTAAGCCTTTTTTTCTGTTTTATCATGCTTTTACTTATATCAAACATACTTTATCCCTAACTGCAGTTTGGATTTCTAGCTGGATGCATTTGTATTTATATTTGTATTTGGACTCTGTGTATCTGCATTTGCCTTCAAAAATCGTCTGTATTTGTATCTGTATTTTCCGATGTAGAAATTACTGTATTTGTATTTGCAATCTTTTTTCTGTATTTGTCCCAAACCCCTGGACATGGCTGTGTCTCTGAATTTGATTGGCTAAATGACCAAATAATTTCATGGGTAAAATCAGCATAACCTGTAGGTTCCTTTTATCACTCATTATGGCTGTCTCGACAATAATCCATTCTTGTCATGAAAATGCAAATAATAAATTATATTTATAAAATTTAAACACTTGTCATGTTAGAATAGGAATAACCCCCTCCAAAACCATGGGTTTTTTGCCTTAAACCATGGTAAAAGTCTGCATATACCATGGTTTGGTCGGGGGGCGTTATATCTACATTATATTGATGGAACTACTTTCACCTACTTCCAGGAGGGGAATTCAGGGCCCGTATTTATAAAACTTCCTGAGACCAAATTTTGTCTCAAGTTTTGGTCTCAAATCTGAGACTGTTTTTGGTCTCAAACTTCTTAGCCATTCACAAAATAGTTGAGACCAAATTTAGTCTCAGATTTGGTCTCAAACTTAAGACTGGTACACAGTTGTCTCAAATATTTTGGTAAAAGTCTCAAGCATTTTTTCACCTTAACTGAGATTCATGTTTTTACTTTTTATGGCTTAATGTAAAGTAGAAATAATTTACAACATATATAATACTTGGTCTAAACTTTTGTAACAACAGATATCCCAAACTTTGGTTTCAAATGTACCTTACTTTGAGACACGTTTTCAACAGTGTTTTCTCACTGCATAGCAACAAAAAAGTAGATCATGTGACATGAAAAATAAAAAACAGTTGACACAATTTTCTATTTTTTGTCTCAGACTTGAGATCTCTTTATGAATACGGCCCCTGCAATTTAGAATCTAAAAGTAGAGTCAGGGCCATATTCTACAACAATACTTGGATAAAATGGCCTTAGATCAAAGTATAAGGGAAGGTTTTTCACCACCCCCGACCAAACCATGATATACACAGAATTTTACCATGGTTTGAGGTTATAAACCCCAACAGCGAAGTCTGAGTGGCTTATTCCCTCAAACCATGGTAAAATTTTGCATATACCGTGGTGAATTTGGTCCTAACTTCAAATGTCCTTCACAGGAACAAAACAGTAATTCCTTCAAATATCCATTAACAGTTGTCAGCTTGGCTTCAAATACACAACTAACAAATGTGGTCTATTTCTGGGAAGTCACGGTCACTGCACATACTTTCCTTATGTAAGGTTAAATGTGTGTCAATTAGTGTCAGCCGTGGTTCACTACACTACCATGGTTTTGGAGGGGGTTATTCCTATTCTAGTGGTGGTGGACCAATTCACGCCCGTGTACCTATTAACGCCCACCCTCAATTTTCTTGAAAATTGGCAATTTTTCATATAAAACATGTTAACCACATCATAGATAATTATCAAATTGACCATATACATTGGTAATTTATTGTGCAACTGCGATTGTTTTGGATAAATTTAGGGGTGGGCGTGAATAGGTACACCGGCGTGAATTGGTCCACCACCACTAACAGGACAAGTGTCTAAAATTTTTATGACAAGATTGGATAATTAGAGAGACAGCCAAAATGGGCGATAATAGGGAATAAGTATTATGCAGTGTTACCCATGAACTCGTGCAGCGTTCTTACCGGCCGTAAACACGAGTTCACAGCCTGTAAATTTGTCAAGAACGATGTCATGTAATTCAGGGCCCGTATTCACTAACATGGATCAAGCTGAGCTCAAGTCTGTATTCACAAAGGAAGGATCAGCTGAGCCAAAATTTTTGAAATATTTCACATAGCAACGCATAAGTTAATTACTTTTATACATTGTAAACAGCATTTTTATGCCTGAATTTCGACAAAATATGCAATAATATAAATTTGGTTCATTATTTTTTTACTTAAGAATTTTTAAATATTTGATTTTTAATCCAAAAATTTAGGCACCGCCCACTTTTGATCCAGAAAAAAACAACAAAATCTGACCTATTTTACACATCAATATAAGCATACTTAAAACAGGAATAAAGTATGAAAAACTTATTAATTAACAATATAAAGGATTAAAGATTATTAACCAATGATTTATTTTTCATATGTTTGCTATTTTAGTTAATTATAAAGCTGCAAACTTTGATCTAAAACTTAATCCGCCAACCTAGCTGGATCAAAATTAAGCCAGAATTTGAGCCAAAAATCAGCTCAAATTCTTTGTGAATGCTAGCTTGATCCTGATCCAGTTTTTAGCTTATCTTGAGCCAAAAATCAGCTTAAGTTAAGCTTGATCCCTTTTGTGAATACAGTACGGCCCCAGGGGCCGTATTCACGAAAGGTCTTAGCCAAGTCTTAGGCTTAACTTTTGTATAAAAATACAGCCAACTTAAGCCTAAGTCTACGTACACATGTATGCGGCTTATGACATCCGACAGCCGATTTGCGACAGCGATCTTTTCCCTTCTTCTCATTTATGTTTAGTTGTTTACATGTATCCGACTCCGATTTGCGACATCCGATGTCTGATTTGCGACAGCGATTTTTTCGGTCTGGGAGCGAAAAAATCGGATGACAAGTGATTTTAGATGAATGTCCACAGAAAATTGGGAAGGTTGAAAAAAAATTCGCCATCGCAAATCGGCTGTCGTAAGCCGCATACATGTGTACGTAGACTAAGTGTACATACACATGTATGTGGCTTACGACATCCGACGGCCGATTTGCGATAGCGAATTTTTCCCTCCTTCTCATTTATGTTTGGTTGTTTACATGTGCCCGACTCCGATTTGCGACGTCCGATGTGTGACAGCGATTTTTTCGATCTGGGACCGAAAAAATCGGATGACAAGTGAATTTAGATGAATGTCGACAGAATATTCCGTGACCTCATATCTTCTCATGAATATTAATGACTTGAGTGCTATGGCCGTGAATTCTGTCGTTTAAAGTATTTGAAATTCGTCGAGAAGTCCATTTTATAAAATATTGTTAGGAAATGCCAGGGGAAATCCGTGACCTCATATCTTGTCATGAATATTAATGACTTGAGTGCTATGGCCGTGAGTTCTGTAGTTTAAAGTCTTCGTCTATGCTTCCATTTTATAAAATATTGTTAGGAAACTAGTATAACGTCTGTATAACCTGCCATATAATTTGCATATTGTCAGCGAGTTGTGTCAGCGAGTTAGTGTCAGCGACTTCCCTTGTCAGCGAGTTGCACGTACACCTATTCGGAAGGTTGAAACAAAATTCGCTATCGCAAATCGGCCGTCGGATGTCGTAAGCCGCAAGCCGCATACATGTGTACGTACTGCCTCCCGTCGTAACTTGGCACAACTTGGGACACAAAAACCTTATTTTTGCTCATTTTAAGTGTAGTTTCGTGGATTTCTTTTTATTAAAATAATGAATTGACACAAGCGAAAGTTATGAAAGTATTTTACTGACATAAAATCAAAATAATAAACATTTTACACTCGTTTTTAATGAGCGATAATATCATTTCTACATGAAATCAGCGCCTCAAATTGGCATAATTTGCATACGGAAATTGCCGAAGATATGTAAATTATTTCTGTCGTCACTTCCACTACCTTATTTGTTAAGCAGAAATGCGCGAGTGTGGGCGATAAAGAACCATTGTTATTAAATATTTTAACTTTCGTTTTGTGCCAATTTGAGGCGTGTGCCATTATATGGCGCCAAGCAGTAGACTTAGACTTTGCTAAGACCTTTTGTGAATGATGTGGTAAATATCTTCTCTATGAAAAATTATAAATCTTCCAAGAAAATTGGGGGTTGGCCTGAATTGGTACCCGGGCGTGAATTGGTCCACCACCACTAGTCTAAAGAGCAGCACAACACAAACCAAATACCAGGGGCGGATTTCATGAAAGGTCTCAGACTTAGCCCAGTCTCAGGCTGAGCCACTGGCTTAAATCTGAGCCTTTTGGCTCAGCTAAGTCTTTGTCTCAAATGGTTTTCACAGAAGGGGTCTCAGTTGAGACCAAGCTTATCAAATAACCACAGTGGTTTTCTGTGTCATGTGACCATTTTTTGTAGTCAAAATATTCTACTGATGGCATATATGTTCCTTGTTTGACACATAATATCTCTGCTAAAATACCATTTTGCAATGGGAAGCCTTGTTAAACATGTAAAAACATCCAAGGACTACTTTGGGGGGTTGTTATATATACTTGTTCCCTATTTTCAGCCATTTCAAATTTTGAAGTGAAGAAAGAATTATGACGGCCATATTTGAGCCTTTGTTTACAAAACTTAAGCCCACTTTTAACCAGTCTCAACATTTGAGCCAGTGGCTCAGCCAAAGCTGAGACTGCGACCTTTTGTGAAATCCATTAAGGCTGAGACCATGGGCTCAAGTAAAATGTTCCAATAATTTGAGACAAAAGTCTTAAGTTTGAGCCTGAGACCGGGCTAAGACCTTTCCTGAAATCCGCCCCTGGTTTTTCCTGGACTCGAAACAAAAGTTAGGAATGTTTATTTTCATAATTTTTACATTAAATCTAAGCAATACTTAAAATCGAAGTTAAAAATGGTCTAAATATTGGTGTAGAATACGAACCCAGTTCAGTTCCCAGGTGGTTTCTCATTTCTTTTGTTTCATTTGTTTATCTTGTTATACCTCATATTATCGTCCGGTAACAACTTCATGGTGGTATCTAAATGTAGGATTAAGAGGGTCATAATTGCTTGACCAATAGTTACATATTTGTGATAACCTTTGAGGTGGCAGGGGTATATACGTATTTTAATTTAACTGTAAGTTTGTAACAAATGTGCTACATTTTTACAGATTTACAAGACATTTATATTGGTGTGGTCAATATCCTACATGTCTCATTTTCAAAATGTTTATTTATATTGCAACTCCAATAAAACTGGAGGTAATGACGCTAAATGTTGGTTACCCTTCGAAGTTATCTGCAATTTAGATACTGGTGACAATCCACAGACTTTTCACACAGAGTAGTATTTATTTTATATTTATTTTATAGGAATGCCTATAGAGAGTCCTTTTGTAGACTTTGTTCCTGAGTTATCTTGATTGTTGTTGAAACTTTCGTTTCAATTTTCAATGAATCACTGTCATGTGTCCAAGTCATAAAACGTCAACCAAATCACAAGGATCGTCTTAAGTAGCTGATACCTGTGGGGAAGGCATAACTTTCATTACCCCCTTCGGTTCCCTGGAAGGCAAACATGAGGCAATACAGTATCCTACAAGAGATGGTGCCCTCGATTATACAGCTGTACAATGGTTTCAACAATTTATACATAGGCCACAAGCACTATCCCATTATTTGTTCTAGATATATTACAGTTAAATTAAGAACGAATCCATATGCACACAATTGACAAGATTTCGAGATGTTGAATAACAAAGTTAGAGATAGTTTTTTTAATGTATCGAGAGAAAGAGAGTTTCACAGTGTGAAATCACATGATTGAAGTAATCTTTGGATTCTGTACAGTATAGTCAGACTTGCTACTTTGATAGAATTTACACATGACAAGTCTTTTTAAAGAAAGCTATAATGTCCTACAGAATTAGGGTTTAAAGTAGTTGGGCAAACCTGTAATGAGAAATATATACAAGAGAAGCAGATCTAAAGAAATCTCATTGTCTACTTGGACACCAGTTTGAATTGTAAGATATGTACAATGGTGATGTTAAACTGTCAGGTTGTTGTAAAATGAGTTGCAATAATTCACTTTTAGTTCATTTATAAAAGTAAAGGCTGTAGCTTCAGATACTGACTGATTCTTTTATATCTCTTGCATGTGTTTATTTTATTTGGGGTTTTACATCGCTTTCAACACTGTACAGGTCATATCATGACGGGTAGTTGGAAGGGCAGAGGAAACCAGTACATATAGTTCGCTAGGGTTCTGTACTGTAAACTGCCGACCAACAGCAAGCAACTACCAGCTTTCCCACTTACGGCCATGACGGGGATCAAACCCCGGCCGCAGAGGTGGGAGGCGAGAGTGTTACCACTCTGCCACCGTGGCCCCCTCTTGCATGTGCTAACAAAAAAGTAGCTCTACAAAATGAAATAATGCAGGTATATAAAATCAGCATGAAATATCTAGAGGATCTTGATAATCTATTTTTTATTTGGCAAGAGGCTGTGGAATGTGACCTCTTCCTGCTACACTCAAATCACTGAACAATATAGGGTCATTTAAGAGGTAACTATATAAAAAGTCATATTACAATGGGTAGTTTCATGGGCAGAGGAAACCAGTACATACAGTTGGTCAAGGTTCTGTACTGTAAAATGCCGACCAACAGCAAGCAACTACCAGCTTTCCCAGTTGAGGTTGAGCCGGGAACCAAACTCTGATCTCAGAGGTGGGAGGCGAGAGTGTTACCACTTTGTCACTGTGGCCTCCATGACAGTTTTACCCATAAATTTAGCCAGAAGTTATTTGGTCACAGGAATTGGTCAGAGAAATAGTGCTCACTCTTCTTTAAGGTCAAAGTTTGGATTTTTACTTTCTGTTCAGCAGCTCAAATCATATTGAGACAGGTCCTCAGCATTGTCACCTGTGGGAGTTGGACCCACACAGAGGGGACAGCCTGTGATGAGATTCCAAAGTTGCAAGCCTACTGGGCCACTGAAAGCCTACCGCCCTTGTTTACGAATGGGATGTAGCACCCCTAAAAACAACCTCCATGTAATTGACTATGAATGATATGTAGGCACCCAACTTAAGATCTACAGCATTTTGGGTTTTTTTTTCTTGCCCATTGTATGACAAGTATAATAGCTTAGTAAATATCGTGCAAACACTTAGTACAAGCTATAACTAATGTATAGATATTAACTGATTTTCTATTATTTGGCAGTCACAAGTGAAGCATATGTCAAAATGTTGGGTTTTTATTTTGCCTTTTGATGTTTTTCCAATGGCAATTTTGGTAAACCATATAAAACTTAGCAGTTTCAACTTTCAAAAACTGAGTAAGTGTTTTGACACTTAGAAAAATTAAGACAAAATTAAGTATTAATCTTATTTTCTGAATGAGGAATTCCTAATGTTTGAAACTTAAACCAAAGGGTTATATTTATTTTAGCAATGATTAACAATTTGTACTTGCTAAGTTAAAGGTGGAAGGTGGACATAGAATCCGTGACGTCATTTGAATATGTACCTATGTATGCGCAACCTTTGTGCGCAAAGGCAATCAAAACGATTGATCAAAACGTCGGCCATTTTGTTGGGATTCCTAAATTTTGGATGTTTTGATAATTAAGTCAGCGTAAATAATTTGGACAAGGAAAGATGTATAACACTTGCAGTGGTACATACGTCTTTTATAATGAACAATTTAGTGGATTATATAAAAATAGGTCCACACAAATTAATAGAACTCAGTGAAAACAAGATTTACTTCCTGTGATCGATGTGCCCGTTTTGACAGTTTCGCATTGAAAATTCATTAGCGACCGTTTCCGGCTTTTGATTTTTCTGTTGATATTGAAGTTATTTTCAGATGTTCTTGCAATTGAGCCTTCAAGATTAGATTGTTGAAGTTGAAGTCCAAGTGTACGCTCGGAGCAAAGTCCACAAGTGAGGCTTTTCCATAATGAGCACAAGACATCCGTTGCATACCGTTCACGAATCTGTCACTTCAGATATGAGGCAAAAGGTAATTTACAGTTATTTAATATTGTATTTATTTTGTCACAAAGTTCACACTCCTATGTTTTCTTTTATTTGTGCATTTGGATTATTGTTGCCACAAAATGTTTTCGCTGTGGCTTCAGAACAGTCACTGACGGATCGGAAAACAATCCCTTTCAGAACCGCCAATGGAAATGGCACACAAATTATTTGCTTTAAGACCCATTTTAAAGAAAATGTCTTCACCTTTGATATATTTTATAAATGTTTTCATAACAAAATCGGAACCGCAAAATTTCTATTCTAACATGACATTTTAGAATATCTTTAGTTTTGAAGCTATTTTGTAGAATAATATACAAACTTTGTTATACTTGGTCTCAAGGGAGGTTTCAGTAACAAATTATTTCATTGGTTAATGAAATCGCCCTCATGAAATTAATCACGTTTGCAGACGAAGAGTCTCGAGTGAGGTTTCACTAACAAATTATTTCATAGGTTAATGAAATTAATCATGTTTGCAGATGAAAAGTAAACTGGTTTCCTTATTTATTTTCATTGACAGCATGCTTTAATTCAACTGCAACACATCAAATAGTTATAATATGAATGTGACGGTTCTGAAATTAAAAGAATTGTGACCCGTCCTGGTCGGTTCCGAAGACACTCTGAAATGTTTTTCCTGTATTCACCGTACTAAGCAGATAATATACTGCTTGGCGCCATATAATGGCACACGCCTCAAATTGGCACAAAACGGAAGTTAAAATATTTAATAACAATGGTTCTTTATCGCCCACACATGCGCATTTCTGCTTAACAAATAAGGTAGTGGAAGTGACGACAGAAATAATTTACATATCCACGATGGACGGGTTTTCGATATGACAATGTAAACGGAGAACGCTGAATATCACAACCAACGCAAGCAAAATTATCAGACATGTAAAAACAAAATTATATCCTCAAAGTCGCTGGTTCAGTGTGACTGCATATTCATTCAAAAAATATTGTAAAACTGTCATCCAAAAACGAGGCCGAAATTTAAATGATTGAAAACTTGAATATATTGAAAACCCGTACATTGGCTATATCTTCAACAATTTCCGTATGCATATTATGCCAATTTGAGGTGCTGATTTCATGTAGAAATTATATTATCACTCATTAAAAACGAGTGTAAAATGTTTATTATTTTGATTTTATGTCAGTAAAATACTTTCATAACTTGCGCTTGTGTCAATTCATATTTTAATAAAAAGAAATCCACAAAACTACACCTAAAACGAGCAAAAATAAGGTTTTTGTGTCCCAAGTTGTGCCAAGTTACGGCGGGAGGCAGTATATAAACTGAATGAATATTAAATATATATGAAGCTACAAATATAACTGCTGATGTCTTCCCAAGTGTATTCTACCAAATATTTAAACTTAATGATGCCATTTTTATCACAAGCCATAAAATAAAGTCAATGGTGTCACATTTTATAATTATTTAAAACATCATATAACTTCAGCACAAGAGATGGTTCCCAATACTAGACACAATTTTGACAATAATTAAGTACCAGTCTTTACAGTAATAAGAGTAGAATAGTGCTTACCCATATATATTCCAATGAAATCACGGATTTCCTGTCATAATAACGAGAAATAACAATCTTTAAAAAGGCTGTCAAAAAATAAGACAAAAAACCAACTTAATATTATGAATTACAATTAATTTTAATTACAATAATATATCAAATATGTTTAGAATATCCCATGGTTTTTATCCATTATGAATGACTTTTAAACGTTTGTGGATACATATCTGTGGATACAATAGAAGTACACAAATATGCAAGTTTATGGACAACTCGGCCCACTTCAAACTCGGCCCATTTTAAAGTCGGCCCGTTTCAAAGTCTGACAATATGTTATAAAAATGCTGCTTGTGACTTAACTATACAATTTTTTACGTGAAACTTTGTTTAACCCGACTACCTTAAACAGGCCTATACTTTGGAGGGGGCCGAGTTTGTAGGGGGCCGACTTTGAAATGGGCTGAGTTGACCAGATTCCACATGCAATACGCCGAATTTGTATATGCATTGAAGTTACATAAATTATGTTGTTCTCTCATGCTGCGTTCATAGACAGGTCGTGAGATGGTGTGCACCACCTGTGAGTTGGTGAGCACCAGTGGGAAGCTTTGACCATTCTTAAGTTATTCACCCTGTGTGTTTATATGTGGATGTAAACAAACACAAATGACAAAGAGAAAGAAATAAAATCAATCGCAATATTTCGTTGTCAAGCATGTAAAAGATGTAGGTTTCATTAGTTAGACCTTTCCTCAGGTTTATTTACAACATCCAGAGCATTAAACCACTTTACTTAACATGTTTTTATAACAAAAGCACATGTATCCTCCATCTGACGGACGTTTCGGCTGACTTGAGTTACGGTCGACTCGTCCCAGCAAAAACCCAACATGCATATTGTCTTGTTCCATTTGTTTTAATATTAGTATTGCTTGTCAGTGTTTCTCTCCCCATTCGGTTAATTGTATCCCCGACGCGAAGCGGGGATACTATGGATTCATCATCGTTCGCGTCCGCGTCCGCAGAGATTTCTTGTTAGCGACCTACAGTCCACATTTCTTTCCGGATTTCTTTCATATTTGGCAGGTGACTTGATATGGTAGAGGACTCGCCACCCTATCTTTTTGGTAGGCTTTATGTCTAAATTAGGCCTGTGGTAGACAAAAATGTCTAAAATGTGGAATATTGCTTGTTAGCGACCTACAGTCCACATTTCTTTCCAGATTTCTTTCATATTTGGCAGGTGGCTTGGTATGCTAGAGGACTCGCCACCCTATCTTTTTGGTAGGCTTTATGTCTAAATTAGGCCTGTGGTAGATAAAAATGTCTAAAATGCATTAAAAGTCATGAAATCATGCACTAAATCACTTATAACTTGAAAAGTGTTGCATTTAGAGCATTTTGTTAAAATATGTTATTCAGATACTTTTTTCATAGCTACAACGTGGTGAGTAACTTGGGTGTCTGTCTCAATAGCTAAGTGAGTAATAGCTACTTTTGGGCTTTTCAGTAACTTCCATCATGAGTAAAATCAATTGTAACTTGAAAACTATTGCATTTACAGAATTTTGTATAAATATGTTATTCAGCTACTTTTATGTCAGCTATAACATAGTAAAATTTCAGACCTGTAGCTCATGGCATAGCTGAGTAATAGCTACTTTTAGGTTATCACTGTTGAGTAAATTACTTATAACTTCAAAAGTATTACATTTAGAGTATTTTGTTTCAATATGTTATTCACCTATTTCGGAGTCAGCTATAACATAGTGAAGTTCCAGACCTGTGGCTCATTGCATAGCTGAGTAATAGCTACTTTGAAGTTCACACTGTTGAGTAAATCAGTTGTAATTGGAAAAGTATTGCATTTACAGAAATTTGTGTAAATATGTTATTCAGCTACTTTTGGGTCAGCTATAACATAGTGAAATTACAAACCTGTAGCTCATGGCACAACTGAGCAATAGCTATTTTCAGGTACTGACTGTTGAGTAAATGACTTGTAACTTGAAAAATAGTGCATTTGGAGTATTTTGTTAAAATATGTTGTTCGCCTACTTTTGGGTCAGCTATAACGTCGTGAAATTACATACTTATAGGTCATGGCATAGCTGAGCAATAGCTATTTTCAGGTTGTCACTATTGAGTAAATCAGTTGTAACTTGAAAACTATTGCATTTACAGTATTTTGCTTAAATATGTTGTTCACCTAATTTTGGGTCAGCTATAACATAGAAAAAATTCAGACATGTAGCTCATTGCATAGCTGAGTAATAGCTACTTTGACGTTATCACTGTTGAGTAAATCAGTTATAACGTGAAAACTATTACATTTACAGTATTTTGTTTAAATATGTTATTCAAAACAAAAAAAAATATTATAGCTAGCCTTCTCAAGTTTGCAAAGTATATTACAGGGTGCACCACAGTACTCTATTAGTAGGCTTTATGTCTAAATTAGGCCTGTGGCTAAATTACTTGCCTACTAAAAATGAGTAATTCTGCATTTTCTCTAAAAGTATTGCAGATAGCAAATTTTTCTTAAATAACTCATTCACCTACTTTTGGGAGAGCTTTCACATGCTGAAGTTCCAGACCTGTAGGTAATTACGCACCTACTCAAAATGAGTAAATGCGAATTATCTCTAAAAGTATTGCAGATAGCCAATTTTTGTCAAATAACTCCTTCACCTACTTTTGGGAGAGCTTTCACTTGGTGAAGTTTCAGACCCGTAGGTAATTACTCACCTACTCAAAATGAGTAAATGCAAATTATCTCTAAAAGTATTGCAGATAGCGAATTTTTGTCAAATAACTCCTTCACCTACTTTTGGGAGAGCTTTCACTTGGTGAAGTTTCAGACCTGTAGGTAATTACTCACCTACTCAAAATGAGTAAATGCAAATTATCTCTAAAAGTATTGCAGATAGCCAATTTTTGTCAAATAACTCCTTCACCTACTTTTGGGAGAGCTTTCACTTGGTGAAGTTTCAGACCCGTAGGTAATTACTCACCTACTGAAAATGAGTTAATGCAAATTATCTCTAAAAGTATTCCAGATAGCCAATTTTTGTCAAATAACTCCTTCACCTACTTTTGGGAGACCTTTCACTTGAAGTTTCAGACCTGTAGCTAATTATTCACCTACCCAAAATGAGTAAATGCTAATTATCTATAAAAGTATTGCAGATATCCAATTTTTTATCAAATAACTCATTCATCTACTTTTGGGAGAGCTTTCACATGGTGAAGTTCCAGACCCGTAGGTAATTACTCACCTACTGAAAATGAGTAAATTCGAATTATCTCTAAAAGTATTGTAGATAGCCAATTTTTCTCAAATAACTCATTCGCCTACTTTTGAGAGAGCTTTCACTTGGTGAAGTTTCAGACCCGTAGCTAATTATTCACCTACTCAAAATGAGTAAATGCGAATTATCTCTACAAGTATTGCAGATAGCCAGTATTTCTCAAATAACTCATTAATATGAAAACAACTTATAGGAAGTCATGGGCTGCAAATCTTTTCATGTGGTCAGATTTGACCTTGGGCCCCTCCTGCTTATTATTGGTCCTAGAGGTTTGCAATGTGAAAACGACTTATAGGAAATCATGGACTGCGAATCTTTTGATGTGGTCAGACTTCACCTTGGGCCCCTGCTACAGGGTCAAATAAGGGTAGCCAAACTTAAAAGTGCTTTCAGCTTGCTTATTAACGAAAAATGCTTTTTATCTTCTAAACTATGTTAGTTGGCCTTTGTCGGTGGATACATCCAGCATCTGGCCACAGATGCGTCCTTTTTCTAGTTTCTCCATGTGGTGACTAGACTTGCCAAAATTTTATGTGTTACACGAGTTAGTAAATTCACAGGATTGAGTAAAGGTCAGATTTAGAAACAATTTAAACATTGAACTCTCCACCAGATCCATGTTACAAAATCTTTTGCATGACTGGTGACCACATTGACATTTTCTGTTTCTAGAGTGTGTAATATTTGTTTTAACTCCTAACAGATAATATAGTAAGAAACCAATTATCAGTGGGAAACATGTCAACTAATTGCGTCGGGTCAAATATTTAAAGTTAAAAGTATCACAAAAATGAAGTACAAGTAGAAGTTTTAGCGAGAAGAATATTTCAAAAGATTTTAAGATGTTCAGTAGAATTAATTTTCACTAATGGTTAGTTTTTATGTTGTCACTGCGGCGTGGGCGTACACGTCCACGTGAACAACTTCTCCTCCAAAAGTACAAGGCCTAGAGACATGCTGTTTTTTTTTAAAAGATACCTTATCTATTGGGGATCAAAAATTGTTCAAGGCATGCAAATCTGTCTGTTCATCTGTTTGCTAGAGCCATTACAAGGGAGGTATCCCCACCAAAAGTGTGCAAATTTCAACACTTTATCACAATTTTCTCATTTACTATTGCAGGGATTTCTCTCGTATCTTGCATATAAGTACTAAGCCACAAGTAGATTCCCTTATGTGAGTATCAGGCCTGGATCTTTTAATTTTTTTTTATGAATTTTTTAAATAATTTTTTATGTATTAACATTCATGAAATCATGCACTAAATCACCTATACCTTGAAAAGTGTTGCATTTAGAGCATTTTGTTAAACTATGTTATTCAGCTATGTTTCTATAGCTACGGCATGGTGAGTAGCTTGGGTGTCTATCCCAATTGCTAAGTGAGTAATAGCTACTTTCTGACTTTTCAGTTCCTTCCATTATGAGTAAAATCACTTGTAACTCGAAAACTATTGCATTTAGAGAATTTTGTATAAATATGGTATTCAGCTACTTTTGGATACCCTATAACCTAGTAAAATTGCAGAATTGTAGCTCATTGCATAACTGAGTAATAGCTACTTTGAGGTTATCACTGTTAGTAAATTGCTTGTAACTTCAAAACTATTGCATTTAGAGAATTTTGTATAAATATGTTATTCAGCTACTTTTGGGTACCCTATAACATAGTAAAATTGCAGAATTGTAGCTCATTGCATAACCGAGTAATAGCTACTTTGAGGTTATCACTGTACAGTAAATTGCTTGTAACTTCAAAACTATTGCATTTAGAGTATTTTGTTTAAATACGTTTTTCATGTACTTTTGGGTCTGCTATAACATTGTAAAATTGCAGATCTGTCCTCATTGCATAGCTCAGTAATAGCTATTTTCAGGTTCTCACTATTGAGTAGATCAGTTGTAACTTGAAAATTATTGCATTTAAAGTATTTGGTTTAAATATGCTGTTCACCTACTTTGGGGTCAGCTATAACATAGTGAAATTGCAGACCTGTATGTCATGGCATAGCTAAGTAATAGCTTCTTTCAGGTTCTCACTGTTGAATAAATCAGTTGTAACTTGAAAATTATTGCATTTAGAGTATTTGTTTTAAATATATTGTTCATCTACTTTTGGGTTAGCTATAACATTGTGAAGTTGCCGACCTGCAGGTCATGGCATAGCTGAGCAAGAGCTACTTTCAGGCTCTCACTGTTGAGTAAATCAGTTGTAACTTGAAAACTATTGCAGAGTATTTTTTTAAATATGTTGTTCATATACTTATGGGTCAGCTATAACATCTAAAATTGTAGACCTGTAGCTCATTACATAGCTGAGCAATACCTACTTTTAGGTTTTCACTGTTCAGTTAATCAGTTGTAACTTAAAAACTATTGCAGAGTATTTTTTTTTAAATATGTTGTTCATATACTTATGGGTCAGCTATAACATGTAAAATTCTAGACCTGTAGCTCATTACATAGCTGAGCAATACCTACTTTTAGGTTTTCACTGTTCAGTTAATCAGTTGTAACTTGAAAACTATTGCATTTACAGTATTTTCTTTAAATATGTTGTTAACCTACTATTGGGTCAGCTATAAAATAATAAAATTGCAGACCTGTAACTCCTTGCATAGGTGAGTAGCTACTTTCAGGTTCTCAGTGTTGAGTAAGTCAGTTGTAACTTGAAAACTATTGCATTTACAGGATTTCTTTAAATATGTTATTTACTTACTTTTGCGTGAGCTATACCGTATTAAAATTGCAGCCCTTTAACTGATTGCATAGCTGAGCAAAAGCTACTTTTGGATTCTCACTGTTTAGTAAATCCGTTGTAACACAAAAACTATTCCATTTGCAGTATTTTTTATCTCCCGCCCGGCTCGGCGGCGGGAGATTATAATTTGCACCATGTGTATGCGTACGTGTGGGCGTGCGTGCGTGGGTCACGCAGTTTTCTCTGAAACTACTACAGTTACACATTTGTCGGGGTATTTTCACCCATGGTGTCCGGATGGGCGGGCGGGCAGGCAGGTGGGCGGGCGGCGGGAAATAGTTTGTCCGGGCTGTATCTCAGAAACCGTAAGGTGTAGGAAGTTGATACTTGGTAGGGACATTGGTTAGGGGGTGTAGGTGTGCAACGTCATGGTCTGACCTTGATTTGACCTTTGACCTTGCCGCAGTGACCTTGAGTTTGAAAATCCTGTCCGGCCTATAACTCGGAAACCGTAAGGTGTAGGAAGTTGATACTTGGTAGGGACATTGGTTAGGGGGTGTAGTTGTGCAACGTCATGGTCTGACCTTGATTGACCTTTGACCTTGCCGTAGTGACCTTGAGTTTGAAAATCTTGTCCGGGCTGTATCTCGGAAACCGTAAGGTGTAGGAAGTTGATACTTGGTAGGGACATTGGTTAAGGGGTGTAGGTGTGCAACGTCATGGTGTGACCTTGATTTGACCTTTGACCTTGCCGTAGTGACCTTGACCTATAAAATCTTGTCCAGGCTATATCTCAGAAACCGTAAGGTGTAGGAAGTTAATACTTGGTAGGGATATTGGTTAGGGGGTGTAGGTGTGCAACGTCATGGTCTGACCTTGATTTGACCTTTGACCTTGCCATAGTGGCCTTGACCTATAAAATCTTGTTCGGGCTATATCTCGGAAACCGTAAGGTGTAGGAAGTTGATACTTGGTAGGGACATTGGTTAGGGGATATAGTTGTGCAACGTCATGGTCTGACCATGGTCATGGTGTGTATTATCATGGTGTCACCTTAATTTGACCTTTCACCTTGTCCTAGTGACCTTGACCTATAAAATCTTGTTGCACCTTTGGGTCTCTCTTTTGATGCAGATTAAGCACTGTTAAAGTCATATTAGAATTTATTAAGAATTTTACTTTCATAACTTCCCATTGTAAGAGATAGAATTTCATCAAGTGAGCCACAGGTTTTGCTCCAACACCACACATAAGCATTCATTAAATGTATTACCACTTCTATATGCATGGTAATATTCAAACCATCTAAACCATAATTTGGCCATGCAGATGTAGATAAAGAGGGTTGAATTTTAGTTTGCTGATTAATGCTGTCATCTTGTTATTGAATTATCTTGTTTTAATACTTCATCTTTATATGCATGATCTTTCTTTTAAACATTATTTGGACCTTTATATAACTGACAGTGCTCTGAAAGTATCCTAAAGTTTATACTGATACAGTACTTCTGTATCTCATGGTGTTGAAAATATTTCCCTAGGCTGTGGGGTACGGGCATCTCTGATGCTATTTTTGGTAAATTACTTGTCCTAATGAATTTTTACGCTCTTCAAAAGTTTTTGGTTTGGTGAACTTTAGCCTACTTCTGAGTGAGTAATAGCACTTTTACCTAATATAATTATATGGCTTATAACTCTCAAACTATTGCATTTAGAGTATTTTGTTGCAATATGTTGTTTGGCTACTTTCTCCACAGCTGCAACATGGTCAGTAGTTTGGAAGTGTATCTCCATAGCTAAGTGAGTAATAGCTACTTTTTCAATTTTTAATGATAACCATAATGAGTAAATGGCTTATATCTTCAAAAGTATTGCAGCTACATAATTTCTCTCAAATATGTTGTTCAGCTACTTCTTTGTTAACTGTAACATATTGAAGTTTCACAACTGTTGCTCAATGCACAAGTGAATAGTGGCTACTTTATTGCTACTTTTAGTGAAAATGTGAAAAATCACAAATGTCTCGCAAACCGTAAGAGATAGAGCAATTTCGAGCGAATTTTTGACCCACCGGGTGGTACAACAATGTCCTATGCTAAGGGGATTGCTGAACTTTGGCCTACTTTTGAGTGAGTAATAGCACTTTTACCTAATATAATTAGATGGTTTATAACTCTCAAACTATTGCATTTAGAGTATTTTGTTGCAATATGTTGTTCAGCTACTTTCTCCACAGCTACAACATGGTCAGTAGTTTGGAAGTGTATCTCCATAGCTAAGTGAGTAATAGCTACTTTGTCAATTTTTAATGATAACCATAATGAGTAAATGGATTATATCTTCAAAAGTATTGCAGCTACACAATTTCTCTCAAATATGTTGTTCATCTACTTTTTTGTGAACTGTAACCTATTGAAGTTTCACAACTGTTGCTCAATGTACAAGTGAGTAATGGCTACTTTATTGCTACTTTTAGTGAAAATGTGAAAAATCACAAATATCTCACAAACCATAAGAGCAAAATGAGTAAATGCTAATTATCTGTAAAAGTATTGGGGATACCCAATTTTTATCAAATAACTCATTCATCTACTTTTGGGAGAGCTTTCACATGGTGAAGTGTCAGACCCGTAGATAATTACTCACCTACTCAAAATGAGTAAATGCGAATTATCTCTTAAAAGTATTGCAGATAGCCAATTTTTCTCAAATAACTCATCTACTTTTGGCAGAGCTTTCACATGGTGAAGTTCCACACCCATAGGTAATTACTCACCTACTCAAAATGAGTAAATGCGAATTATCTCTAAAAGTATTGCAGATAGCCAATTTTTCTCAAATAACTCATTCACCTACCTTTGGGAGAGCTTTCACATGGTGAAGTTTCAGACCCGTAGCTAATTATTTACCTACTCAAAATGAGTAAATGCTAATTATCTGTAAAAGTATTGCGGATACCCAATTTTTATCAAATAACTCATTCATCTACTTGTGGGAGAGCTTTCACATGGTGAAGTTTCAGACCCATAGCTAATTACTCACCTACTCAAAATGAGTAAATGCAAATTATCTCTAAAAGTATTGCAGATACCCAATTTTTCTCAAATAACTCATTCACCTACTTTTGGGAGAGCTTTCACTTGGTGAAGTTTCAGACCCATAGCTAATTACTCACCTACTCAAAATGAGTAAATGCAAATTATCTCTAAAAGTATTGCAGATAGCCAATTTTTCTCAAATAACTCATTCACCTACTTTTGGCAGAGCTTTCACTTGGTGAAGTTTCAGACCCATAGCTAATTACTCACCTACTGAAAATGAGTAAATGTGAATTATCTCTAAAAGTATTGCAGATAGCCAATTTTTCTCAAATAACTCATTCACCTACTTTTGGGAGAGCTTTCACTTGGTGAAGTTTCAGACCCATAGCTAATTACTCGTCTACTCCAAATGAGTAAATGCGAATTATCTCTAAAAGTATTGCAGATAGCCAATTTTTCTCAAATAACTCATTCACCTACTTTTGGCAGAGCTTTCATTTGGTGAAGTTTCAGACCCATAGCTAATTATTCACCTACTCAAAATGAGTAAATGTGAATTATCTCTAAAACTATTGCGGAGACCCAATTTTTATCAAATAACTCCATCTATTTTTGAGAGAGCTTTCGCATGGTGAAGTTTCAGACCCGTAGATAATTACTCACCTACTCAAAATGAGTAAATGCAAATTATCTCTAAAAGTAAATGAGAAAGTGTGAATTACAGGTTTTCTTTAGGTTTGTATTTTTTTGTAAAATTAGCTTTGAGTTTTGAGCTAGGCTGGACTGGTTGGGAGTGAAATCTGTTCTGTGAGGTTTCACTTTTATTTTTAAGTTTTTACCCTACAGCCCTTAAGGGCTGTCGGGGTATTGTTTTCACCCATGGTGTCCGGATGGGTGGGTGAGTGGGCGTTGGCGGGAAAAAGTTTGTTCGGGCTGTATCTCAGAAACTGTAAGGTGTAGGAAGTTGATACTTGGTAGGGACATTGGTTAGGGGATGTAGGTGTGCAATGTCATGGTCTGACCTTGATTTGACCTTTGACCTTGCTGTAGTGACCTTGAGTTTGAAAATCTTGTCTGGGCTATATCTTGGAAACCGTAAGGTGTAGGAAGTTGATACTTGGTAGGGACATTGGTTAGGGGGTGTAGGTGTGCAACGTTATGGTCTGACCTTGATTTGACCTTTGACCTTGCCGTAGTGACCTTGACCTATAAAATCTTGTCTGGGCTATATCTTGGAAACAGTGAGGTGTAGGAAGTTGATACTTACTAGGGACATTGGTTAGGGGGTGTAGGTGTGCAACGTCATGGTCTGACCTTGATTTGACCTTTGACCTTGCCGTAGTGACCTTGACCTATAAAATCTTGTCCAGGCTATATCTCAGAAACCGTAAGGTGAGGAAGTTGATACTTGGTAGGGACATTGGTTAGGGGTTGTAGGTGTGCAGCATCATGGTACGACCTTGATTTAACCTTTGACCTTGTCGTAGTGACCTTGACCTTTAAAATCTTGTTGCACCTTTGGGTCTGTCTTTGATGCAGATAAAGCACTGTTAAAGTCATATTAGAATTAAGCGTCCCTTGCGGGACGCTTGTTTGTGTATGGGAGAGCTTCAGGCTCCGCCGGCTCCGCATTTTGTTTTCCTTATAACTCTGTAACCGTTAGGCGGATTCTTTTCAAATTTGGCAGGTTTAGGCAGTAGCCTTGGGGAATTTTTTTGAATATGCTGCAGTGACATTTCAACCAATCAGAGAGGTCACATGACCAAAAATGTCTTTTTTCGATGGGGAAGCTTGTCCGGATGATAACTTGAAAGGAATTTTATCAATTCACCTGAAACTTGGCAATACATTCATTCTATTAAAATCTGGAAATCCTTAGATTTTGGCATTGATTGGTCAAGAAATGGCCGAGCAATTAATGATTAATTAATCATTACGAATTTTCCAAATAAGGAAAACACAAAAATGCTTATATCTCGAAAACCGTGCTAGATAGAGCGATTTCGACGAAATTTTTGACCCCCAGGGTATCTCTGCGGAGTAGTTTTCCCAATTTTCAAAAAATTTTTGTCTCGCCAAAATGGCGGCCATTTTGAATTTTCGAAATTTTCGCAAAAATTGCAAAACACAAAAATGCTTATATCTCAAAAACCGTGCTAGATAGAGCAATTTCGACAAAACTTTTGACGCGCAGGATATCTCTGCGGAGTACTTTTCCCAATTTTCAAATAATTTTTGTCTCCCCAAAAATGGCGGCCATTTTGAATTTTCGAAATTTTTGCAAAAATTGCAAAACACAAAAATGCTTATATCTCGAAAACCGTGCTAGAATAGAGCGATTTCGACGAAATTTTTGACCCAAAGGGTATCTCTGCAGAGTAGTTATCCCAATTTTCAAAAAAAATTTGTCTCGCCAAAAATGGCGGCCATTTTGAATTTTCGAATTTTTCGCAAAAATTGCAAAACATAAAAATGCTTATATCTCAAAAACCCTGCTAGATAGAGCGATTTCGACGAAATTTTTGACCCATAGGGTATCTCTGCAGAGTAGCCATGCCAATTTTCAAACAAAAAATTTCTCGGGGAAAAAATGGCGGCCATTTTGAATTTTCGAATTTTTCGCAAAATTGCAAAACACAAAAATGCTTATATCTCGAAAACCGTGCTAGATAGAGCGATTTCGACGAAATTTTTGACCCACTGGGTATCTCTGCAGAGTAGCCATGCCAATTTTCAAACAAAAAAATTTCTCGTAAAAAATGGCGGCCATTTTGAATTTTCAAATTTTTCGCAAAATTGCAAAACACAAAAATGCTTATATCTCGAAAACCGTGCTAGATAGAGCGATTTCGACAAAATTTTTGACCCACAGGGTATCTCTGCAGAGTAGCCATGCCAATTTTCAAAAAAATTTTCTCTTGCCAAAAATGGCGGCCATTTTGAATTTTCGAATTTTTGCGCAAAAATTGCAAAACACAAAAATGCTAATATTTCGAAAACCGTGCTACATAGAGCGATTTCGACGAAATTTTTTATCTTCAGGCTATCTCTGCAGAGCAGCTATCCCAAAGAGCGTTCACTTGGTGAAGTTTCAGACCCATAGCTAATTGCTCACCTACTCAAAAAGAGTAAATGTGAATTACCTCTAAAAGTATTGCAGATGGCCAATTTTTCTCAAATAACTCAATCACCTACTTTTGGAAGAGCTTTCACATGGTGAAGTTTCAGACCCATAGCCAATTACTCACCTACTCAAAATGAGTAAATGCGAATTATCTCTAAAAGTATTGCAGATAGCCAATTTTTCTCAAATAACTCAATCACCTACTTTTGGAAGAGCTTTCACATGGTGAAGTTTCAGACCCATAGCCAATTACTCACCTACTCAAAATGAGTAAATGCGAATTATCTCTAAAAGTATTGCAGATAGCCAATTTTTCTCAAATAACTCATTCACCTACTTTTGGGAGAGCTTTCACATGGTGAAGTTTCAGACCCATAGCTAATTATTTACCTACTCAAAATGAGTAAATGCTAATTATCTGTAAAAGTATTGCGGATACCCAATTTTTATCAAATAACTCATTCATTTACTTGTGGGAGAGCTTTCACATGGTGAAGTTTCAGACCCATAGCTAATTACTCACCTACTCAAAATGAGTAAATGCAAATTATCTCTAAAAGTATTGCAGATGGCCAATTTTTCTCAAATAACTCATTCACCTACTTTTGGGAGAGCTTTCACTTGGTGAAGTTTCAGACCCATAGCCAATTACTCAACTACTCAAAATGAGTAAATGCGAATTATCTCTAAAAGTATTGCAGATAGCCAAGAGCTTTCACTTGGTGAAGTTTCAGACCCATAGCTAATTACTCACCTACTCAAAATGAGTAAATGCGAATTATCTCTAAAAGTATTGCAGATAGCCAATTTTTCTCAAATAACTCATTCACCTACTTCTGGGAGAGCTTTCACTCTGTGAAGTTTCAGACCCATAGCTAATTACTCGCCTACTCAAAATGAGTAAATGTGAATTATCTCTAAAAGTACTGCAGATAGCCAATTTTTCTCAAATAACTCATTCACCTACTTTTGGGAGAGCTTTCACTTGGTGAACTTTCAGACCCATAGCTAATTACTCACCTACTCAAAATGAGTAAATGCGAATTATCTCTAAAAGTATTGCAGATAGCCAATTTCTCTCAAATAACTCATTCACCTACTTTTGGGAGAGCTTTCACTCTGTGAAGTTTCAGACCCATAGATAATTACTCACCTACTCAAAATGAGTAAATGCGAATTATCTCTAAAAGTATTGCAGATAGCCAATTTTTCTCAAATTAATCATTCACCTACTTTTGGGAGAGCTTTCACTTGGCGAAGTTTCAGACCCATAGCTAATTACTCACCTACTCAAAATGAGTAAATGCGAATTATCTGTAAAAGTATTGCAGATAGCCAATTTTTCTCAAATAACTCATTCACCTACTTTTGGGAGAGCTTTCACTTGGTGAAGTTTCAGACCCATAGCTAATTACTCAACTACTCAAAATGAGTAAATGCGAATTATCTCTAAAAGTATTGCAGATAGCCAATTTTTGTCAAATTAATCATTCACCTACTTTTGGGAGAGCTTTCACTTGAAGTTTCAGACCCATAGCTAATTACTCACCTACTCAAAATGAGTAAATGCGAATTATCTCTAAAAGTATTGCAGATAGCCAATTTTTCTCAAATAACTCATTCACCTACTTTTGGGAGAGCTTTCACTCTGTGAAGTTTCAGACCCATAGCTAATTACTCACCTACTCAAAATGAGTAAATGCGAATTATCTCTAAAAGTTTTGCAGATAGCCAATTTTTCTCAAATAACTCATTCACCTACTTTTGGCAGAGCTTTCACTTGGTGAAGTTTCAGACCCATAGCTAATTACTCACCTACTGAAAATGAATAAATGTGAATTATCTCTAAAAGTATTGCAGATAGCCAATTTTTCTCAAATAACTCATTCACCTACTTTTGGGAGAGCTTTCACTTGGTGAAGTTTCAGACCCATAGCTATTTATTCACCTACTCAAAATGAGTAAATGCTAATTATCTGTAAAAGTATTGCGGATACCCAATTTTTATCAAATAACTCCTTCATCTACTTGTGGGAGAGCTTTCACATGGTGAAGTTTCAGACCCATAGCTAATTACTCACCTACTCAAAATGAGTAAATGCAAATTATCTCTAAAAGTATTGCAGATAGCCAATTTTTCTCAAATAACTCATTCACCTACTTTTGGGAGAGCTTTCACTTGGTGAAGTTTCAGACCCATAGCTAATTACTCACCTACTCAAAATGAGTAAATGCGAATTATCTCTAAAAGTATTGCAGATAGCCAATTTTTCTCAAATAACTCATTCACCTACTTTTGGGAGAGCTTTCACTCGGTGAAGTTTCAGACCCATAGCTAATTACTCAACTACTCAAAATGAGTAAATGCGAATTATCTCTAAAAGTATTGCAGATAGCCAATATTTCTCAAATAACTCATTCACCTACTTTTGGGAGAGCTTTCACTCTGTGAAGTTTCAGACCCATAGCTAATTACTCACCTACTCAAAATGAGTAAATGCGAATTATCTCTAAAAGTTTTGCAGATAGCCAATTTTTCTCAAATAACTCATTCACCTACTTTTGGCAGAGCTTTTACTTGGTGAAGTTTCAGACCCATAGCTAATTACTCACCTACTGAAAATGAGTAAATGCGAATTATCTCTAAAGTATTGCAGATAGCCAATTTTTCTCAAATAACTCATTCACCTACTTTTGGGAGAGCTTTCACTTGGTGAACTTTCAGACCCATAGCTAATTACTCACCTACTCAAAATGAGTAAATGCGAATTATCTGTAAAAGTATTGCAGATAGCCAATTTTTCTCAAATAACTCATTCACCTACTTTTGGGAGAGCTTTCACTTGGTGAAGTTTCAGACCCATAGCTAATTACTCGCCTACTCAAAATGAGTAAATGCGAATTATCTCTAAAAGTATTGCAGATAGCCAATTTTTCTCAAATAACTCATTCACCTACTTTTGGGAGAGCTTTCACTTGGTGAACTTTCAGACCCATAGCTAATTACTCACCTACTCGAAATGAGTAAATGCGAATTATCTCTAAAAGTATTGCAGATAGCCAATTTTTCTCAAATAACTTATTCACCTACTTTTGGCAGAGCTTTCACTTGGTGAAGTTTCAGACCCATAGCTATTTATTCACCTACTCAAAATGAGTAAATGTGAATTATCTCTAAAAGTATTGCAGATAGCCAATTTTTCTCAAATAACTCATTCACCTACTTTTGGGAGAGCTTTCACTCTGTGAAGTTTCAGACCCATAGCTATTTATTCACCTACTCTAAATGAGTAAATGCTAATTATCTGTAAAAGTATTGCGGATACCCAATTTTTATCAAATACTCATTCATCTACTTGTGGGAGAGCTTTCACTCTGTGAAGTTTCAGACCCATAGCTATTTATTCACCTACTCTAAATGAGTAAATGCTAATTATCTGTAAAAGTATTGCGGATACCCAATTTTTATCAAATACTCATTCATCTACTTGTGGGAGAGCTTTCACTTGGTGAAGTTTCAGACCCATAGCTAATTACTCACCTACTCAAAATGAGTAAATGCGAATTATCTCTAAAAGTATTGCAGATAGCCAATTTTTATCAAATAACTCATTCACCTACTTTTGGAAGACCTTTCACACACGAAAATGAAAAATTGTGAATATCTCGGAAAAGCTATTTCTTCTGCTTTAATGCTCGGCGGGAGATACACACCACGGCAGTGGTCTTGACAAAAATTTTTGTCTCCCCAAAAATGGTGGCCATTTTGAATTTTCAAAGTTTTTGCAAAACACAAAAATGCTTATATCTCGAAAACCGTGCTATATGGAGCGAACTCAACAAAATTTTGGACCTGTTGGGTATCTCTGCAGAGTAGCCATGCCAATTTTCAAAATATTTTTGTCTCGCCAAATATAGCGGACATTTTTAATTTTTTTATTTTTTGCAAAACACAAAAATGCTTATATCTTGAAAACCGTGCTAGATAGAGCAGACTGCGCTGACTTTGGTTGCCACAACAGTGTAAGGCTAGAAACGAAGCATTTTCTTAATACTTCAGCACTCACCTTTATATCCTTTTCGGGACGCTTTGTTTTTGCTATGCAAAAACATTATCTTTTTTTTTTGCGAGCGATCCTCTAGTTCATTAAGAATTTTACTTTTACAACTTTCCATTGTAACAGATGGAATTTCATCAAGTGAGCCACAGATTTTGCTCCAACACCACACATAAGCATTCATTGAATGTATTACCATTTCTGTGTGCATGGTAATATTCAAAACATCTAAACCATAATTCGGCCATGCCAGATGTAGATCAAGAGTACATGCATTATCTTTCTCTTAGACATTATTTTCTCTATTTAAACATTGTTTGGACCTTTACATAACTGACAGTGCTCTGAAAGTATCCTGAATGTTGTACTGATACAGTACTTCTATATCTCATGGTGTTAAAAATATTTCCCCAGGCTGTGGGGTACGGGCATCTCTGATGTTATTTTTGTTTTTTACAATAAGCTGTACAGTTGATTGATTGATCAGCATACCAAGGGGCAGAAGGAGAAAGATTGACCAACTGACACTCAACCACAGTTTGAGCTAGGATATATAGCTGAGGATATAGAGAGAAGGAGGAGGGAGAGAGAGGAGAGGGATGAGAGAAAGAGGAGAGAGCAGGAAGAGAGGGACAGAGAGAGGATGGAAAGAGAGAGGAGGGAAGAGAGCCAGGAAAGAGGAGAGAAGAGAGCGCAAACTGGCACGGATACTGATGTAGAATCAACTCAATCCAGACAGAAGAAGGGCCAGATGAAGTCCATTTTCCCGAGTGATTCAGACGAAGAAGCCATTGTGGAGTTTGTTAA
This sequence comes from Sabellastarte sp. h YS-2021, assembly GCA_964017235.1. Taxonomy (NCBI): domain Eukaryota; kingdom Metazoa; phylum Annelida; class Polychaeta; order Sabellida; family Sabellidae; genus Sabellastarte; species Sabellastarte sp. h YS-2021. The sequence continues at coordinate 74,018,047 of OZ024928.1, read as the reverse complement.
ACAGCACAAGGAACTTTATGACAAGACCAACGACAATTTCAAAGACAAGCAGAAGAAAGAAAGACTTTGGGAGCAGGTAGCAGCTACCAGAAACTTGCCTATGCCTGCGAAGAAGTGGTTCGAGACTCAACATACCAGATATGGCAAGCTCACTCAGACGAAGTCAGGACAAGCAGCTGAGAAGAGCACAGAACGACGGACCTGGCTGAAGGACAGTTTCAGTTTTCTACGAGGTCACATCAGAAGGAAGGGAGTTTCCAAGTCTTCTGCATTCAAGTCACCCCAGAGGCCTTCTGCAGCCGCAGCCTCAGCTTCAGTTCCAGATACATCCAGGGACACAGAATCTGAGATGGAAAGCATTGCATCAGATGTTACTCATCAGCCTTCGAGCACCAGTCCCAAGCGACGACAGCCTCCAGTCGTGACTACGACCACTTTTGCAGATCCAGTCTTAGATCAGTTTCAGCAGATGAGGTCCATGATTTCCACATTTCTGGGTGCGCGTCAGGACCCCACTCCAAGTCCAAGACAGTCGTTCTGCAACAGTCTCCACTCTGAGATTGAAGACCTTGAAGTAAGAGACTTTCTAACCTTCAGGAATGACACAGCGAAGCTTCACAGTGAAATACAGTACAAGGCCGAAGAACGCAAAAGACAGGTCACCACAAGTCAACAAGTCACCACATATCAACTTCCAGAATCATCACAGGCCACAGCAGGACGTGAATACATACTCACCAAACCGGAAACTCAACCAGTCTCCATTCCAATTGTGCAGCCTACACAGGCAACCACAAGAGAGCCTGTTACAGTGATTGCCGAAGTACAGCAACCATCAAGGCCTTCATCAGCATCAGCACAGCCAACTTCTTACGTAGTTGTGGATGACCAACAGCCTGGGACTTCCAGACAGATGATTTTCACCACCTTCAGTTACACCTTCACAACAGGAGGAAAGTCAGCACAACACTTCTGGATTATCCAGTCTCTTTGGAGCTATTCCCAGTGTGCTTCAGTATCAGCAGATGGACACACCAGCCATTTTCTCCCTCTCAACTTCAACTTCAACCAGCACCGTCACCAGTGCCATCTTCCACTCATCATGAACAGTCAAGACCTCCCAGCCAGCATAGTCAGAGTCAGCCCAAATCAGCGGATTAGCCCGCACAAGTCACACCAAAATCGGCCCTTCTAAGGGCCACTCAAATCTTCCAAAAACAATTAATAAGCTGCATGTCTATGCCCCAAAACAGAAAAAGCACACCGTCCAACACTTAACCTCCCCACAGTACATGAAAAAAATTGTGTAAATGAATGAGTGAATGTTAAGCAAATATTAATAAAGTTCCACCACAAAACAGAAAAAAAAATTAAAAAACAAAAAGTCCCCTTAATAAAAAATAATCCCCTAAGAAATCAAAGTAAAACCACCCCCACCCCTCCCAACAAAACTCCATTTTAAAACACACACACACCCACACACACCCACCCCAAACCAAAATCCAGACTCAAACCCATGTCCCTCCCGCCCAAAACCCAACTTGAAATAAAATGCCACATCCACACTCACAAACAAACGTGAGGCCTAACAAAATATTCAAACATATGAGTGGCAATGGACTGACAAACTGAATGAAAAAAAAAAAAAATTAAACTAGGACTGCAAACCTGTATAATTGTATCCCCAGCGCGAAGTGGGGATACTATGGATTCATCATCGTCCGCGCCACCCTAGACAGTCCACATTTCTTTCCAGATTTCTTTCATATTTGGCAGGTGGCTTCATATGGTGGAGGACTCGCCACCCTATCTTTTTGGTAAGCTTTATGTCTAAATTAGGACTATGGTAGACAAAAATGTCTAAAATGTGGAATATTGCTTGTTAGCGACCTACAGTCCACAGTTCTTTCCAGATTTCTTTCATATTTGGCAGGTGGCTTGATATGGTGGAGGACTCGCCACCCTATCTTTTTGGTAAGCTTTATGTCTAAATTAGGCCTGTGGTAGACAAAAATATCTAAAATGTGGAATATTGCCTGTTCGCGACCTACAGTCCACATTTCTTTCCAGATTTCTTTCATATTTGGCAGGTGGCTTGGTATGCTAGAGGACTCGCCACCCTATCTTTTTGGTAGGCTTTATGTCTAAATTAGTCCTGTGGTAGACAAAAATGTCTAAAATGTGGAATATTGCTTGTTAGCGACCTACAGTCCACATTTCTTTCCACATTTCTTTCATATTTGGCAGGTGGCTTATCGCTTAAAAGTATTGCAGATAGCCAATTTTTCTCAAATAACTCATTCATCTACTTTTGGGAGAGCTTTCACATGGTGAAGTTTCAGACCCATAGCTAATTACTCATCTACTCAAAATGAGTAAATGCGAATTATCTCTAAAAGTATTGCAGATAGCCAATTTTTCTCGAACAACTCATTCACCTACTTTTGGGAGAGCTTTTACTTGAAGTTTCAGACCCTAGCTAATTACTCACCTACTCAAAATGAGTAAATGCGAATTATCTCTAGAAGTATTGCAGATAGCCAGTATTTCTCAAATAACTTATTCACCTACATTTTGGAGAGCTTTCAATTAGTGAATTTTCAGATCCGTAGCTAATTACTCACCTACTCAAAGTGAGTAAATGCCTATTATCACTGAAAGTATTGCAGATAGCCAGTATTTCTCAAATAACTCATTCACCTACATTTTGGAGAAGCTAAAGTTTTTTTATGGATTTTTAAAATAATTTTTAATGCATTAAAATTAATGATATCATGCACTAAATTAATTATAAGTATTGCATTTAGAGCACTTTGTTAAAATATGTTATTCAGCTACTTTTTCCATAGCTACAACATGGTGAGTAACTTGAGTGTCTATCTCAATAGCTAAGTGAGTAATAGCTATTTTTGGACTTTTCAGTAACTTGCATCATGAGTAAAATCACTTGTAACTTGAAAACTATTGCATTTAGAGAATTTTGTGCAAATCTGTTATTCACCTACTTTTGGGTCAGCTATAACATAGTAAAATTTCAGACCTCTAGCTCGTGGCATAGCTGAGTAACAGCTACTTTTGCCTTTGCCGGTGGATACATCTTGCATCTGGCCACAGATGCGTCCTTGGTCTAGTTTTGGCTTGCAAATTTCCTAGCACCTTTTTTTAAATTCTTGGCATAAAAAAATCTCAGATATTTATTTGAAATTTTTTTTTTCATCCTACTTTGTAAGTTATTTTTCTGAGAATAAAGCCAAGTCATGTTGGGGTGGGATGTGAACTTTGTAAATTGAGAACCTAGGTTGTAATCTTTAAGTGATGAAATTTATTTTTGTGACCTGATTCGGGATGGATTTGTCTTTGTGATGGGGAATGGTTTTGAATGAAAATTGGGGTTATTTTTGAGGCAACACTTTGCCAAATAAAAAGTTTTTCTATTATTTGGGTAGTCCTGATAAGGACTGATAGATGACAGCGTGTTTTCCCCCTGAGTGTTCTTAAACTCTGTCCTCCTGCCCAGCCAGCGCCCCCACATGATTGAAGTAGTCTTTCAGTAGATCTCGTTGATGTTTGGCCTCCCTAGATGGGTTTCTTAAGTTCTTATGGTGTCTCTGTTCCCCCTGTGGTGATTGTATGTCGTCAGCTGGAGTGGGTGGTCTGTCTGCTCCCCCCTGATGGCTTCTCAACATGTTATGTAGTACCACACATGTTAACACAATGTCTCTCACAACTTTTGGCCTCTGCACCATGGTGGTCAACAGCACCCTGAATCGCTTGACAAGTATACCAAATGAGTTCTCGACCACCCTTCTCCCCCTGGATAACCTGTAGTTGGCTATTCTCTCTTCTCTGGTCAGTTGGCGTCTATGTAAGGCTTGACCAGCCAAGTTATCAAGGCCCCCCCCCCCCCCCCCCCCCCCCCCCAGCAGGAAGTAGTGTAGTTCTGGCCCCCCAGGTCCAAGTTGTTCAGGTGGTGGTAGTCCCAAGATTCCGTTTTTCAATTTTTCTTTTCAGTTTGCTGCGGTTGAAAATCTGTGCATCAGATGATGACCCACTGGCCCCCGCGTTGACCCACAGGAACTTGTAATCTGCATCGACTAAAGCCACAAGTACCAGGGAGAAGTAGCCCTTGTAGTTGAAATATTCACTGCCTGACTTCTTGGGCTTCTTGAAAGCAATGTGTTTTCCATCTAATGCACCGACTGCATGGGGGACATTCCATCTGTTTCTAAATCTTTCTTCAATTTTCTTCCAATCTTCAGGATCAGTGGGGCACATCAGATACTCTTGTTGAAATTCTTTCAAAATGGCTTCGCAGACTTGGGGGACAAATTTGCAAATGATCTTTCTTCCAACCCTCCAGTGGTATTGCAGTGACGTGTAGCTTTCCCCTGTGGATAAGTGTCTCAAAGAAACTACAAGTTTCAACCTGACTTCCAGTGGCTTCCTGAAGTTGGTAATTGACTTCTGTGGTGGGGGTGATTCTTTCTTCAATCAAATAAAAAAATGTTGGTTCCATCCTGGTGAAATTTCTGTAGCCTGGTATGTCAGTAGGGATTAGCTCGAGTGTTCTGTAGCAACCTCTCTCCTCTCTGCAGTATCCAGGGCAGGTCCCATGGATTCTGTGGCTTCCTTCTCCTGGGTGGTGGGGGTGATGGTGATGCTGGCTGGGCAGGTACTGGGTTCTGCTGTCTTCTGTGTGTTGAAACCACAACATAGAAAAATAAATTCAACTCAACAAAAAACAAAAGGACCCTCAAGTGATCTACCAGTTGCTCTTGATGTGTTCCTGTCATCTTTAAAGTATGAAATGAATGGCACATCACAGGGGAGGGGGGTTTATATAGTATGATATGGATCCCGATTCTGGATCCCACTATAGATACTGACCCACAAAAACAATCAGTCCTGTCGGGAAGGATCGGGAACATGCTCCCAGCTTGTCTTTCTTTACGGCTTGTCTGTTTGTTATCCGGCTTGTCTGTTGGGGGTTTAGGGCTTGTAGTACTTCTACGACTGGCCGTGCAAAAAATGTCCCCGACCCTACGTCTTGTCGGGATGGCCATTACGACCTGTCTGTAAGTGTACCGTCCTGTCGGGGATTTCATAACCAACTCAGCATTTTTGCGCGCTTTTCTCACGACCCTATGACTTTTGCAACCGACCCTAGGGTCGGTTAAAGGGTCGGCTCCAGTGAACACCTGCATTAGGGTTGTGAAATGTTGGGTACCTTGTACCTTATGGCACATCAAAAAGGGGGTACTATTGTGTGAAAATGGGGTGCAAATAATATTTTTTTCTTTATTTATGGATACATTTAAACATATAGAAGCTTCAATTCCCTTTCTACTGATAAATAACATGTATCTGTTGATAAATCAATTTAAAAAATATTTTAAAAAGCTCAACCCCAGTCAACAAACTTAATTTTAGTGCAATTAGAGTGAAATTTGTTTTGTATGATTATTTCATTTAAGCTGCAAGTATGGTATTTATACTGTTTGAAAGAAAAATATTTCTGAGGGACTTTCTGGGGTTAAATATCAAGTTTCTGAGATTTAGTATAGTTTGTCCCCCACGAAAGTTCACCGTCCTGGCTTGTTGTTTCGAATTGTTTCTGTGCAGAGATCAGGCTTTCTTTCGATGTATAACGTTTTGAGTAGATTTGATAGTGTAAGACACCAGCACTCACTGGCTGTTTTGGAAGGATCTCGTCCCACATGAAATCTTGCTTTACAATGGTGAACGAAAACCAGGAAATCGCTCGAAACCATTTAATTTTAAAATGTAAAGCTTATCTTCAGTGTTGTATATATTGCGTACATATCTACGCTTCCTACCAACTGAAATTCGCTTCACACTGAAATTCGCTTCGCACCGAAATTCGCTTCGCACCGAAATTCGCATCCAGATCTGAAATACCATGTGTTTAACATACTCGGACGATTGCAAACCCTGTGCTTTACAACCCCAATCTCGCTTGTCAAGACATATAATAGAAGACTATCTTAAGATTTTGGAAACAAACTAGTGAAACTACAAATTGAAAGAAATTATGTGAGTTTATCTCACATTTTGTACATTTGGGAATTTTTAGTGCCATTTTGTAGAGAGGAAACATCCATGTTTGATTGGGGTGTACTAAAGTGCGGAGTCTCAGAATTGGTGCGGTTTTGATTTGACGGCCTCCAGATGTACGCATTTTTGATACTGACCCATCCCTTTTTAAAAGTACCTTTATTTTTGTTATTTCTCTATAGTCTGTTTTAATTATAATCTTTAAATACATTTATAAGGATGAAAATTAATGAATGAAGGGATGTGCAGTTATTTTACCTATTTACTAGATCCTAACTTATTCTTTATTTGTATTGGCGTAGGCAAATGGAGAAGGTGGCAATCCTAGAATTTCATCATCTAGGGCCAGGGGTGGAGATGAACCACATATAGGAAAATATAGGCTTATTAAAACCATTGGCAAAGGAAACTTTGCCAAGGTAAAACTGGCAAAACATGTTCCGACTGGAAGAGAGGTTAGTATCAAAAGCAGTTAAAGCACATGAATAATGAAAATGAAAGTTCAATAATGAGTTTTTAAGAACATATTTCTTACTCTAGCATGATTTCATAGTATATAGAATTCATTATGGTGTGTGAGTGTTATGAAAATTTTGGAAATTTAGTGTTGTCACAGTACCATTGTTTACCTAATTTATGGAAGGTATTCCTTGTAATCAGTGTACATTTTGTTATATGGCAATGTTTTTGTTTGAATTATAACCTTATGTAAATAATGTTAACATTAAGCTTAATACTAAATAAATTAATTTATTCTGTACATGTAAACAATACTATACACCTCTCGGGAGACATCATTGAAGGTTAGTTAATCGGGAGGTTCATACGGCCGAGAGTGAGACTAAGGTCATGCATTAGTGGTAATGCCAAAGGTTGGTAATGGTGTGTTTTCGTCAATATTGCTTTTATTTACATAAAAATGAAAAGATGCAAATACCTATCTTACTCTGTTTTTATGAATAATCCATAATATTTGGCCACTCAAGACATCAATGTGTGCTTTATATCTCAAGATTTCATAAAGACTGTATAAACAAAAAGACGTAATTTTTCTGAGATTTCTAAAATTGAAATTACAAAAAAAAAAAAAAAATTGCAAAATTTATAAGTTTTACTTGTTATTTTCACAGATTTCGACATTATTCTTCTGTTTAGTGACTTATTTTTGTGTATGAATGCCTAAAGTCCTTCGTCTTAACCTCTGTTAAATAAAACTGTGCAACATCTTGGTCTGTATTTGTACATGTACTGACAGTATGGACGGACATATTTTATCAGCCAAACATACGGTCTTTTTAATAATTCCATTGGTAATGAATGTTTTAAATCCCCCATTATCAACCTGTCGGTATCTGTAGACAATGAAGCTGAAAGATGGGCGTCATTTGGGCGACATCACAAAAGTTCGGTTGAGCTGGATTTTGGGATAATCGGGGTTCGGTTAAGTGAGAGTGTATTACTGTATTTAGTGCTGTTAGATCGTGTAGAATGTGGGGTTCAATATATATCTGTACAAGCCAGCGAACTTCAATTTAGTCGAAACAACATTTTCAAAACCAGTAAAAACGCAGAAATATAAAATCTTGTAACTTTGAAAATATGCTTAAAATATAAAATCCATGTATATTTTGAATAAATTTTGCCATATTTTCATTAAACACAGGTTTCATAGATGGGCGAAAATAGGATCTGTTGGGATGTGGTGTGTTCTTTGTGATTTCTAAATGTTTTGCAAAGTCTGAATTAGAGCTGCAACGATTCTTCGGTTACTCGGAAATGATACGATTCAGTTTAATACTCGAGGCAAGAAAAGTGAACCGGGACTTCGAAAACAACTAAACATAGACGTAAAATCTACTACAAAATTCTATTTTTTCTTTAAATATATGAATATATTTTTATATTTTACTAATATAAGGCGTTTCCGTTTCAATATTTTATATTTTAAGTATTTGCAAACTTTAATTCTTTGTGTAAAAAACTTTTTATAAGACGGCTTTTATTATAACGTATTGAAAGATGCCTCAAATCTCCCAATATAAAGATGGTTAAAGTTTCTTATATTTTGCATTATAAATGCATCTTTTCCCAAAAATTCAATAAATTATCAAAAAATTTTCCTGTTGTGTGGTTTGTAACCATTTTATAAGGCGTGATATGTCAAAATATGAAGCAGTTTATTTCGTGGGTGATATTCAAGCGATTAACCGAGTTCAAGTCGATTCTTCTAAAACGAGGAATCGAGGCGCATTTTCGGGCAGTCTTGCAGCCCTAGTCTAAATTTCAGATGTTTGAACCGAACTTGAGTTGGGAGCAGTAAACGAGCAAACTATTGAACTTATCCAAACATTGTTGCAGTACTAAAGTATCTTGAAGGTTTACCTTGTTGACACCATCAATGTATTAATTTTGTATATAATTATTACAGGTTGCAATCAAAATTATTGACAAAACACAGTTAAATCCATCAAGTCTTCAGAAGGTAAGGCATGCTTGTTAAAATTTGCAATTTTTAATGTTTTTCAGTGTTGTACTCAGTAGTTGTATCCACCGGATAGCATCTGATGGATACTATGGATTTTCCTTTGTTACGCCGCCACCGCCCATACCACCGCAGTGTGTAGAGAGATTTCACCGTTACCGCTAACAAAAAAAGTGTAAAAGCTAGCCTTCTCAAATTTGCAGGATATATTCGTTACCATTCATAACTGTAAAATCTTGCCTGGGAATATTTTTGGACTCGTTTTGAAAAACACGATGGCTGCCAGGGACGTTTATTTGACTTTAAGCAAGGACTTTTGTTGGCCTCTAGAGCAAAGGATATTATAGGTAGAGATCTCAAATTCGCAGGATAACGTTCCTCATTACAAAATCTTGACTGGGAATATTTTTGGCCTCATTTTGAAAAACAAGATGGCCGTCATGGGCGTTCTTTGTCAGTCATGAAAAGTGCTTATATCTCCCTTATTATTGGTCCTAGAGGTTTGGGATGGTAAACCAACCCACAGGAAATCATGGGCTGGGAATCTATTGCTGTGGTCGGATTTGACCTTGGACCCCTCCTTCAAAGTCAAACGAGGATAGCCAAACTTAAAAAAAGTGCTTATAACTCACTTATTATTGGTCCTAGAGGTGTGGGATGGTAGACCAACCTATAGTAAATCATGGGCTAGGGATCTTTTGGTGTGGTCAGATTTCACCTTGGACCCCTCCTTCAAAGTCAAATGGGGATAGCCAAACTTAAAAAAGTGCTTATAAGTCGCTTATTATTGGTCCTAGAGGTGTGGGATGGTAGACCAACCTACAGTAAATCATGGGCTAGGGATCTTTTGGTGTGGTCAGATTTCACCTTGGACCCCTCCTTCAAGGTCAAATGAAGATAGCCAAACTTAAAAGTGCTTATAACTCGCTTATTATTGGTCCTAGAGGTTTGGGATGGTAAACCAACCTACAGGAAATCATGGGCTGGGAATCTATTGCTGTGGTCGGATTTGACCTTGGACCCCTCCTTCAAAGTCAAATGGGGATAGCCAAACTTAAAAAAGTGCTTATAACTCGCTTATTATTGGTCCTAGAGGTGTGGGATGGTAGACCAACCTATAGGAAATCATGGGCTAGGGATCTTTTGGTGTGGTCAGATTTCACCTTGGACCCCTCCTTCAAGGTCAAATGAAGATAGCCAAACTTAAAAGTGCTTATAACTCGCTTATTATTGGTCCTAGAGGTTTGGGATGGTAAACCAACCTACAGGAAATCATGGGCTGGGAATCTATTTCTGTGGTCAGATTTGACCTTGGACCCCTCCTTCAAGGTCAAACGAGGATAGCCAAACTTGAAAGTGCTCATAACTTGCTTATTATTGGTTGTAGAGGTTTGGGATGGTAAACTAACCTACAGGAAATCATGGGCTGGGAATCTATTGCTGTGGTTGGATTTGACCTTGGACCCCTCCTTCAAAGTCAAATGAGGATAGCCAAACTTAAAAAAGTGCTTATAACTCGCTTATTATTGGTCCTAGAGGTTTGGGATGGTAAACCAACCTACAGGAAATCATGGGCTGGGAATCTATTTCTGTGGTCAGATTTGACCTTGGACCCCTCCTTCAAGGTCAAACGAGGATAGCCAAACTTAAAAGTGCTCATAACTCGCTTATTATTGGTTGTAGAGGTTTGGGATGGTAAACTAACCTATAGGAAATCATGGGCTGGGAATCTATTGCTGTGGTTGGATTTGACCTTGGACCCCTCCTTCAAAGTCAAATGAGGATAGCCAAACTTAAAAAAGTGCTTATAACTTGCTTATTATTGGTCCTAGAGGTTTGGGATGGTAAACCAACCTATAGGGAAACATGGGCTGGGAATCTTTTGGTGTGGTCAGATTTGACCTTTGGCCCATGTTTCAAGGTCAAATGAGGATAGCCAAACTTAACAGTGCTTATATCTGTCTTATTCATGTTCCTAGAGGTTTGCAATGTCACACCAACCTATAGGAAATCATGGGCTAAGAATCTTTTGATATGGTCAGATTTCACCTTGGGCTTCTCCTTCAAGGCTAAGCGATGTTTGAATGCTTTTGGTGAGTTTTCTTTCTGGTGGACACAATTTGCATCGGTTCTCCGATGCGATAGGTCTAGTTAAATTCTAATTTTGTTAAGATACAAGACCACTATTTCATAAAATTTTAATCAAGAGTGATGTGTGCTATTATTCTAAGCTTTTTCCTCTTAGGTTCAAAGTAAAAGTGAAAGTTTGTCATGACTCAAAGAATTAATGTTCATAAACAAGTGAAAAAAAAAGCTTTATAGTTTTCAAGCTATAGCAGACTATTGACGGTGCTTGGGACATCCTGGTTACAGGCTTTACAAAATATGCTATATATATTATTATTGTATTTGGAAGTAACAATTTATATTATTGTTGAAATAAATTCCTTCTGACTTTTTTGTTTTTGTTATTAGTTCTCATTCTATATAAATGATTTGTAGTTTTGATTACACGTCGAGTAAAAATTTATTTTTACTTTTTAACATTAGTTTTGTAACTTTGTTGCAGCTTTTCAGGGAAGTTAGAATCATGAAAATATTAGATCACCCTAATATAGGTATGCTATTACATTAAGCTTTTTTACATTTCCACATTTAAAAAAAGAAAACAAATCATGTACCGTGACATTCAGTTATATTCTACTCTACTCCAGAAGTAGTTTTCTATATATTAGGAAGGTTTAAACAAGTGTTGGGAATCGCCATAATTTTCTAGATCAGTTAATTCTCCACAAGCCAGATTCGATAACAACGTGGTTATACTTAATAACTGGAGTCTCCTGTCTGTTTTATACATGTGAAGATTTAGTAGTAACCTTTGTAGAATGCATTAGTAATTTAATGAAACAAATATCTCTGTTATGTGCTAACTGTTATGGATATTCAAAAAATTAAAATATATTCATTCTATTCCAGTCAAGTTATTTGAGGTCATAGAAACAGAGAAGACACTGTATCTGGTAATGGAATATGCAAGTGGTGGTAGGTATATGCATTATTGATAATTCTAGGAGAGTGCCAGATTTTCCATGTTGTCATACCTGGAAACTTAAAGTTGCATTTAGCATAAGTTTACAAAATTAAGTCACTTTGGAAATTAAAGTGTACACATATTAACATATTAGGTTACAGGTAAACTTTCTTTTTTTGATGCCATTTTGTTTCTAATGTCTGAAGTTTGTGATAAGTGTTTTACAAATATCGTGATTCAGTGAATTCGTACCAAACCATATCTCTGATACCAAAAATTGTAGTTGGACTGTAGTGAAACAGTTGTGTTATGTTGTAGATATATCATCGGTTAGAAAAATAGATGATGTATGAAACTGTAACGTTCCATGAGACTTTTCTTTTTCGGTTTTATTGGTTGTTGAAGTTTAGTAGTCTCTATGTTGGGATAGTGGAAGTACTGACCTATCCCTGGTATATTTGAATAAGGCTATGTCTACTAAAAATGTTATTCAAACAAACGCACATTTGTTTCTACTATTTCACAATGTTTCAACAAGAGAAAAAATAATAACTATTATAAAGCCCCCCCCACCCCCCCAAAAAAAAAAAAAAAAAAAAAAAGACTTTGAAATTTAGCTTAATACAAAAATAACTGAACATACACATTGTTATGGTTGATTCAGTTCAGTACGACAATTTACAGTATGTAAAGCACAAAATAGAAAATGTGAAACTGAAATATGAATATTTAAACAAATGCAACAAGTTCATTCTTTAGTGATTAAATATAATCTGATATATAATTTTATATAATCAGAAGTTGTCCTATTAAAGTTGTACTAAGTAATGTTATTGATGAAACAGTTTTGATGTCAAAAAAGTTGGTTTCTGAGCAGAGGCGTAACCTTGATTAAATTAGCTCCTGAGCAGCCATTAATCAAAGTGTAGATATTAGTACACACCAAGGGATATCTTCAGATTATATAAGCACTCCACTGTTGATATAGGTCATAGCCTCTCAGCATTGAGCTGTATTTGCTTTTCTGTTGGATAGTATAAACATATATTCCAGACTTAACTCTTACAAATAATGTGTTGCATTTGTTGCTCAGTGCAGAAAAAAAGCTAAGTATACCAACATTTTCAGTGTGAGAGCACATGTATGTTGTTAATTGAACAGATGTAATATATAGCACATTGCAGAGAGAGATCCATAAAAATCTTGTGAATGTGGGGAAAAAGTGTTGCATAGGTCTGCACAGATGATTTCCTTAAATTAATAAATGGTGTAGTAGCTTGCTTGTACACATGATATATCCATTAATTAGGTTATCTACTTCTGCTGCAGTAAAATACTGGTAAACAAATGCAATATTGTAATATTTCTTTGAAATTATTACTTTATATTAGGGATAGGTTGGTATCAAAAATCTGTACATCAGGATTCTGGGACACTGTGTTTTAGTACACCCCCAATCAAACATGGGCATCATCGCAATAAAAGTTTCCAAATTCACAGAAATATGGGATAAAATTGTGTAATATCTTCAGATTTCTGGTTTGTTTCTAATATTTTAAGTTTTTACCCCACAGTTAAGGGCTGTTGGGGTATTGTTTTCACCCATGGTGTCTGGGTGGGTCGGTGGGCGGCGGGAAAAAGTTTGTCTGGGCTGTATCTCAGAAACTGTAAGGTGTAGGAAGTTGATACTTGGTAGGGACATTGGTTAGGATGTGTAGATGTGCAACGTCATGGTCTGACCTTGATTTGACCTTTGACCTTGCCGTAGTTACCTTGAGTGTAAAAATCTTGTCCGGGCTATATCTCGGAAACTGTAAGGTGTAGGAAGTTGATACTTGGTAGGGACATTGGTTAGGGGGTGTAGGTGTGCAACATCATGGTGTGACCTTGATTTGACCTTTGACCTTGCTGTAGTGACCTTGACCTGTAAAATCTTTTCCGGGCTATATCTCGGAAACTGTAAGGTGTAGGAAGTTGATACTTGGTAGGGACATTGGTTAGGGGGTATAGGTGTGCAACGGCATGGACTGACCTTGATTTGACCTTTGACCTTGCTGTAATGACCTTGACCTATAAATCTTGTCCGGGCTATTTCTCGGAAACTGTAAGGTGTAGGAAGTTGATACTTGGTAGTAGTGCTGTAAGTCGTGAAGATATACTAGAGTCGACGCATCAGAACTAATAGTAAAAAAGATCTTTATAATGTATGATACTTGGTAGGAATATTGGTTAGGAGGTTTAGATGTGCAGCTTCATGGTCTGACCAGGATTTGACCTTGACCTTGCCATAGTGACCGCGACCTATAAAATCTTATCCGGGCTATATCTCGGAAACCGTGAGGTGTAGGAAGTTGATACTTACTAGGGACATTGGTTAGGGGGTGTAGGTGTGAAACGTCATGGTGTGACCTTGATTTGACCTTTGACCTTGCCGTAGTGACCTTGACATATAAAATATTGTCCGGGCTATAGCTCAGAAACCGTAAGGTGTAGGAAGTTGATACTTGGTAGGGACATTGGTTAGAGGTTGTAGGTGTGCAGCATCATGGTGTGACCTTGATTTGACCTTTGACCTTGCCGTAGTGACCTTGACCTATAAAATCTTGTTGCACCTTTGGGTCTGTCTTTTGATGCAGATTAAGCACTGTTAAAGTCATATTATAATTCATTAAGAATTTTACTTTTACAGCTTCCCATTGTAACAGATGGAATTTCATCAAGTGAACCACAGATTTTGATCCAACACCACACATAAGCATTCATTGATTGTATTACCACTTCTGTATGCATGGTAATATTCAAAACATCTAAACCATAATTCGGCCATGCCAGATGTAGATAAAGTACATGCATTAGCTTAGACATTATTTTCTCTATTTAAACATTGTTTGGACCTTTATATAACTGACAGTGCTCTGAAAGTATCCTGAACTTTGTACTGATACAGTAGTTCTATATCTCATGGTGTTAAAAATATTTCCCTAGGCTGTGGGGTACGGGCATCTCTGATGCTATTTTCCTTTAGTTATATGTGTTGACGACAAGTGAGATGGAGGTTATAAAGTGCCATCATTGTATCCACATGTTGCTATCCGGTGGATACAAAGGTTCATGCTTGAGTATGTCTCCGTTGCCGCAGTGTGTAGAGACTTTAAAGCTATCCCTCTAGAGCCCAAGGTATTATAGGTAGAGTTGTCAAAGTTGCAGGATATGTTCATCAGCAAAAAAGCTTACCTGTGAATATTTTAGGCCTCATTTTGAAATACAAAATGGCCGCTACGGCTATTTCACGTAATCAAGAAGTTTTGTTAGCTCTGTACAGCAGAAGGTATAATAAGTAGAGTTCTCAAATTTGCAGGATATGTTTGTCATTACAAGTGCTCCTCTGGGAATAGACCGTTCCACGGTGTCAATCAAAATACCGCAATTCGACAAATATCCTGTTTACTACAATAGCAACAACCAATCATTTCCTCCGATTTTCATCGGCGCCATTTTGAATTACAAAAACATAGCCATTTTTAGGGACATATTTGTAAATATTATTGCTTTCTGATAATGGAACAAAATGAAACCACAGTGTAATTTGATAAAAAATATATATCATCAATCCTACCTGCTTTAAAATGTTTGAAATGTATATATATGTCCTCAAGCTGCCATTGTTTACATTTTACTGCGATGCACGAGGATTTGTTTTGATCAATATATTGCTTATTTATTTATTTTCTAATTTTTGTCACAATAAAACAAATATACTTTATTATATAATTATTTATTAAGCGTCCCGCAAGGGACGCTTGTTTGTGTATGGGAGAGCTTCTGGCTCCGCCGGCTCCGGCGGCTCCGCCGGCTCCGCATTTTGTTTTCCTTATAACTCTGTAACCGTTAGGCGGATTCTTTTCAAATTTGGCAGGTTTAGGCAGTAGCCTTGGGGAATTTTTTTGAATATGCTGCAGTGACATTTCAACCAATCAGAGAGGTCACATGACCAAAAATGTCTTTTTTCGATGGGGAAGCTTGTCCGGATGATAACTTGAAAGGAATTTTATCAATTCACCTGAAACTTGGCAAATACATTCATTCTATTAAAATCTGGAAATCATTAGATTTTGGCATTGATTGGTCAAGAAATGGCCGAGTAATTAATGATTAATTAATTATTACGAATTTTCCAAATAAGGAAAACACAAAAATGCTTATATCTCGAAAACCGTGCTAGATAGAGCGATTTCGACGAAATTTTTGACCCGCAGGGTATCTCTGCGGAGTAGTTTTCCCAATTTTCAAAAAATTTTTGTCTCGCCCAAAATGGCGGCCATTTTGAATTTTCGAAATTTTCGCAAAAATTGCAAAACACAAAAATGCTTATATCTCGAAAACCGTGCTAGATAGAGCGATGTCGACGAAATTTTTGAGCCACAGGGTATCTCTGCAGAGTAGTTATCCCAATTTTGAAAAAATTTTTGTCTCGCCAAAAATGGCGGCCATTTTGAATTTTCGAATTTTTCGCAAAAATTGCAAAACACAAAAATGCTTATATCTCAAAAACCGTGCTAGATAGAGCAATTTCGACAAAATTTTTGACCCGCAGGATATCTCTGCAGAGTACTTTTCTCAATTTTCAAAAAATTTTTGTCTCGCCAAAAATGGCAGCCATTTTGAATTTTCGAAATTTTCGCAAAAATTGCAAAACACAAAAATGCTTATATCTCGAAAACCGTGCTAGATAGAGCATTTTCGACGAAATTTTTGACCCACAGGGTATCTCTGCAGAGTAGTTATCCCAATTTTGAAAAAATTTTTGTCTCGCCAAAAATGGCGGCCATTTTGAATTTTCGAATTTTTCGCAAAAATTGCAAAACATAAAAATGCTTATATCTCGAAAACCCTGCTAGATAGAGCGATTTCGACGAAATTTTTGACCCGCAGGGTATCTCTGCAGATTAGCTGCCAATTTTCAAACAAAAAATTTCTCGCAAAAAATGGCGGCCATTTTGAATTTTCGAATTTTTCGCAAAATTGCAAAACACAAAAATGCTTATATCTCGAAAACCGTGCTAGATAGAGCGATTTCGACGAAATTTTTGACCCGCAGGGTATCTATGCAGAGTAGCCATGCCAATTTTCAAAAAAATTTTGTCTTGCCAAAAATGGCGGCCATTTTGAATTTTCGAATTTTTGCGCAAAAATTGCAAAACACAAAAATGCTAATATTTCGAAAACCGTGCTACATAGAGCGATTTCAACAAAATTTTTTATCTTCAGGGTATCTCTGCAGAGCAGCTATCCCAAAGAGCTTTCACTTGGTGAAGTTTCAGACCCATAGCTAATTGCTCACCTACTCAAAAAGAGTAAATGCGAATTACCTCTAAAAGTATTGCAGATGGCCAATTTTTCTCAAATAACTCTTTCACCTACTTTTGGAAGAGCTTTCACATGGTGAAGTTTCAGACCCATAGCCAATTACTCACCTACTCAAAATGAGTAAATGTGAATTATCTCTAAAAGTATTGCAGATAGCCAATTTTTCTCAAATAACTCTTTCACCTACTTTTGGGAGAGCTTTCACATGGTGAAGTTTCAGACCCATAGCTAATTATTTACCTACTCAAAATGAGTAAATGCTAATTATCTGTAAAAGTATTGCGGATACCCAATTTTTATCAAATAACTCATTCATCTACTTGTGGGAGAGCTTTCACATGGTGAAGTTTCAGACCCATAGCTAATTACTCACCTACTCAAAATGAGTAAATGCGAATTATCTCTAAAAGTATTGCAGATAGCCAATTTTTCTCAAATAACTCATTCACCTACTTTTGGGAGAGCTTTCACTTGGTGAAGTTTCAGACCCATAGCTAATTACTCACCTACTCAAAATGAGTAAATGTGAATTATCTCTAAAAGTATTGCAGATAGCCAATTTTTCTCAAATAACTCATTCACCTACTTTTGGGAGAGCTTTCACTTGGTGAAGTTTCAGACCCATAGCTAATTACTCACCTACTCAAAATGAGTAAATGCGAATTATCTCTAAAAGTATTGCAGATGGCCAATTTTTCTCAAATAACTCATTCACCTACTTTTGGGAGAGCTTTCACTTGGTGAAGTTTCAGACCCATAGCTAATTACTCACCTACTCAAAATGAGTAAATGTGAATTATCGCTAAAAGTATTGCAGATAGCCAATTTTTCTCAAATAACTCATTCACCTACTTTTGAGAGAGCTTTCACTTGGTGAAGTTTCAGACCCATAGCTAATTACTCACCTACTCAAAATGAGTAAATGTGAATTATCTCTAAAAGTATTGCAGATAGCCAATTCTTCTCAAATTAATCATTCACCTACTTTTGGGAGAGCTTTCACTTGGTGAAGTTTCAGACCCATAGCTAATTACTCACCTACTCAAAATGAGTAAATGCTAATTATCTCTAAAAGTATTGCAGATAGCCAATTTTTCTCAAATAACTCATTCACCTACTTTTGGGAGAGCTTTCACTCTGTGAAGTTTCAGACCCATAGCTAATTACTCACCTACTCAAAATGAGTAAATGCGAATTATCTGTAAAAGTATTGCAGATAGCCAATTTTTCTCAAATAACTCATTCACCTACTTTTGGCAGAGCTTTCACTCTGTGAAGTTTCAGACCCATAGCTAATTACTCACCTACTCAAAATGAGTAAATGTGAATTATCTCTAAAAGTATTGCAGATAGCCAATTTTTCTCAAATAACTCATTCACCTACTTTTGGGAGAGCTTTCACTTGGTGAAGTTTCAGACCCATAGCTAATTACTCACCTACTCAAAATGAGTAAATGCGAATTATCTCTAAAAGTATTGCAGATAGCCAATTTTTCTCAAATAACTCATTCACCTACTTTTGGGAGAGCTTTCACATGGTGAAGTTTCAGACCCATAGCTAATTATTTACCTACTCAAAATGAGTAAATGCTAATTATCTGTAAAAGTATTGCGGATACCCAATTTTTATCAAATAACTCATTCATCTACTTGTGGGAGAGCTTTCACATGGTGAAGTTTCAGACCCATAGCTAATTACTCACCTACTCAAAATGAGTAAATGCGAATTATCTCTAAAAGTATTGCAGATAGCCAATTTTTCTCAAATTAATCATTCGCCTACTTTTGGGAGAGCTTTCACTTGGTGAAGTTTCACACCCATAGCTAATTACTCACCTACTCAAAATGAGTAAATGCGAATTATCTGTAAAAGTATTGCAGATAGCCAATTTTTCTCAAATAACTCATTCACCTACTTTTGGGAGAGCTTTCACTTGGTGAAGTTTCAGACCCATAGCTAATTACTCGTCTACTCAAAATGAGTAAATGCGAATTATCTCTAAAAGTATTGCAGATAGCCAATTTTTCTCAAATTAATCATTCACCTACTTTTGGGAGAGCTTTCACTTGGTGAAGTTTCAGACCCATAGCTAATTACTCGTCTACTCAAAATGAGTAAATGCGAATTATCTCTAAAAGTATTGCAGATAGCCAATTTTTCTCAAATAACTCATTCACCTACTTTTGGGAGAGCTTTCACTTGGTGAAGTTTCAGACCCATAGCTAATTACTCACCTACTCAAAATGAGTAAATGCGAATTATCTCTAAAAGTATTGCAGATAGCCAATTTTTCTCAAATAAATCCTTCACCTACTTTTGGCAGAGCTTTCACTTGGTGAAGTTTCAGACCCATAGCTAATTATTCACCTACTCAAAATGAGTAAATGTGAATTATCTCTAAAAGTATTGCAGATAGCCAATTTTTCTCAAATAACTCATTCACCTACTTTTGGGAGAGCTTTCACTCTGTGAAGTTTCAGACCCATAGCTATTTATTCACCTACTCAAAATGAGTAAATGCTAATTATCTGTAAAAGTATTGCGGATACCCAATTTTTATCAAATACTCATTCATCTACTTGTGGGAGAGCTTTCACATGGTGAAGTTTCAGACCCATAGCTAATTACTCACCTACTCAAAATGAGTAAATGCGAATTATCTCTAAAAGTATTGCAGATAGCCAATTTTTCTCAAATAACTCATTCACCTACTTGTGGGAGAGCTTTCACTTGGTGAAGTTTCAGACCCATAGATAATTATTCACCTACTCAAAATGAGTAAATGTGAATTATCTCTTAATAGTATTGCAGATAGCCAATTTTTCTCAAATAACTCATTCACCTACTTTTGGAAGACCTTTCACACACGAAAATGAAAAATTGTGAATATCTCGGAAAAGCTATTTATTCTGCTTTAATGCTCGGCGGGAGATACACACCACGGCAGTGGTCTTGACAAAAAATTTTGTCTCCCCAAAAATGGTGGCCATTTTGAATTTTCAAAGTTTTTGCAAAACACAAAAATGCTTATATCTCGAAAACCGTGCTATATGGAGTAAACTCAACAAAATTTTGGACCTGCTGGGTATCTCTGCAGAGTAGCCATGCCAATTTTCAAAATATTTTTGTCTCGCCAAATATAGCGGACATTTTTAATTTTTTTATTTTTTGCAAAACACAAAAATGCTTATATCTTGAAAACCGTGCTAGATAGAGCAGACTGCGCTGACTTTGGTTGCCACAACAGTATAAGGCTAGAAACGAAGCATTTTCTTAATACTTTAGCACTCACCTTTATATCCTTTTCGGGACGCTTTGTTTTTGCTATGCAAAAACATTATCTTTTTTTTTTGCGAGCGATCCTCTAGTTATATCCTCCATCCAATCATTTATAATACATGTTTTTTGTCCTATATCTTAAAATGCTCAATGTTTACGTTTCATTTCCCGCCATTTTCGCCATTTGTTTGTAAGACAAGGCCTGACATGGAGACAACTAAAATACCATAAACCAGGAAGTGGGCGTGGCCTATGGAAAGGTCTATATTTTTGGCCTAATTTTGAAAAGTAAGATGGCCGCCATATTTGTTTCTTCGACAGTTGTGAACGAGTGTATAGGGATTTTTCCATTACCCCTCTAGACTAAAAGGTATTATAGGTAGAAGTTTAAAAATTTGCAGCATATGTTCATCATTGCCAAAGCTTGCCTGAGAATATTTATGACCTCATTTTGAAAAACAAGATGGCTGACATCAGTAGACAGTTGAATCTCTTTATGATTGGTATTTTTGATAGATATGTTTGTCCTGTATAGACTACAGACTTTTGATCTTGAGGCTTGTCCTTCAAGGTAAGCCCTTGCCCCCTGAAATGCCCCACCGAGTCCATTTTTTGCAACTCAGCAAGTTACTTATAACTAAAACATTTGAATTTAGAGGGTTTTTACCCACAGCCCTTAAGGGTTGTCGGGTATTGTTTTCACCCAGTGTGTCAAGATGGGTGGGTGGGCAGAAAAAAGTTTGTCTGGGCTGTATCTCAGAAACCCTAAGATCTAGGAAGTTGATACCTGGTAGGGACATTGGTTAGGGAGTGTAGATGTGCAACTTCATGGTATGATCTTGATTTGACCTTAGATTTTGCTGCAGTGACCTTGACCTTTAAAATCATGTTTGGGATATATCTCAGAAACCGTAAGGAAGTTGAAACTTGGTAGGGACATTGGTTAGGGAGTGTAGGTATGAATTTGGCCTTTATCATGGTCACATAATCAAAAACAATCTTTTTTTCTTGTTTTCATTACACCAAATTTGTCCAACATTTTGCTCATTTGACCATGCAGCAACATTTTCTGTGTATCTACTCCCAGTGAGGCCCTTACACTGGGTTCAGTTTGTTATTGAAGTATAAAAATTAGCTTCTACCTTCAAAAGAGGGGCCACGGTGGCAGAGTGGTAACACTCTCGCCTCCCACCCCTGAGGCCGGGGTTCGATCCCCGCATGGGCTCAAGTGGGAAGGCTGGTAGTTGCTTGCCGTTTTAGTTTTAGAGCTTTGGAATGGAGGTAATATGAAATCATGGCATGGGATGGTGAAAAACCCATCAAATTTGCCCTAGATTTTCTAATTTTGAAAAATGCAGATTTGAAATATATTGAGATAATAGGAAAACCTGGCCTGAGATTAAAAACACCTCAACAAAGTTTTAAGTTTCAATTGAAAAGTGAAAAAACTGTTTTACTAAGTAGCAACTTTTTTGCTGGAAATTATAATATCAATATTGCGGAATTTTCCATTTTCCTATTTTCATAAAATGCTTTGACACTTTTCATGTTTTCTTTGCTATTGTTTGCCATTTAAATTGTAACTCTCATTGTATCCGGTGGATACTATGGATTTGACTTCGTTACGCCTACGCCGCCGCCGCAGTGTGTAGAGAGATTTCACCGTTACCGCTCTAACGAAAAATATTATAGCTAGCCTTCTCAAATTTGCAGGATATATTCATAGCCATAAAATCTTGCCTGGGAATATTTTTGGCCTCATTTTGAAAAACAAGATGGCCGCCACGGGCATTTTTCGACTTTAAACAAGGACTTTTGTTCGCCCTCTAGAGCAAAGGGTATTATAGGTAGAGATCTCAAATTCGCAGAATATGTTCCTCATTATAAAATCTTGATTGGGAATATTTTTGGCCTCATTTTGAAAAACAAGATGGCCGCCACAGGCGTTTCTTTGCAGTCATGAAAAGTGCTTATATCTCCCTTATTATTGGTCCTAGAGGTTTGGGATGGTAAACCAACCTATAGGAAATCATGGGCTGGGAATCTTTTGAGGTGGTCAGATTTGACCTTGAACCCTCCTTCAAGGTCAAACGAGGATAGCCAAACTTAAAAGTGCTTATAACTCGCTTATTATTGGTCCTAGAGGTTTGGGATGGTAAACCAACCTATAGGAAATCATGGGCCGGGAATCTTTTGGTGTGGTTGGATTTGACCTTGGACCCCTCTTTCAAGGTCAAACGAGGATAGCCAAACTTAAAAGTGCTTATAACTCGCTTATTATTGGTCCTAGAGGTTTGGGATGGTAAACCAACCTATAGGAAATCATGGGCTGGGAATCTTTTGGTGTGGTCGGATTTGACCTTGGACCCCTCCTCAAGGTCAAACGGGGATAGCCAAACTTAAAAGTGCTTAAAACTTGCTTATTATTGGTCCTAGAGGTTTTGGGATGGTAAACCAACCTATAGGAAATCATGGGCTGGGAATCTTTTGGTGTGGTCAGATTTGACCTTGGACCCCTCCTTCAAGGTCAAACGAGCATAGCCAAAGGTAAAAGTGCTTATAACTTGCTTATTATTGGTCCTAGAGGTTTGGGATGGTAAACTAACCTATAGGAAATCATAGCCTGGGAATCTTTTGGTGTGGTCGGATTTGACCTTGGACCCCTCCTTCAAGGTCAAACGAGGATAGCCAAACTTAAAAGTGCTTATTACTCGCTTATTATTGGTCCTAGAGGTTTGGGATGGTAAACCAACCTATAGGAAATCATGGGCTGGGAATCTTTTGGTGTGGTTGGATTTGACCTTGGACCCCTCCTTCAAGGTCAAACGAGGATAGCCAAACTTAAAAGTGCTTATAACTCGCTTATTATTGGTCGTAGAGGTTTGGGATGGTAAACCAATCTATAGGAAATCATGGGCTGGGAATATTTTGGTGTGGTCGGATTTGACCTTGGACCCCTCCTTCAAGGTCAAACGAGGATAGCCAACCTTAAAAGTGCTTATAACTTGCTTATTATTGGTCGTAGAGGTTTGGGATGGTAAACCAACCTACAGGAAATCATGGGCTGGGAGTCTTTCAGTGTGGTTGGATTTGGCATTGGACTCCTCCTTCAAGGTTAAATGAGGATAGCTAAACTTAAAAGTGCTTATAACTCGCTTATTATTGGTCCTAGAGGTTTGAGATGGTAAACCTACCTATAGGAAATCATGGGCTGGGAGTCTTTTGGTGTGGTTGGATTTGACCTTGGACCCCTCCTTCAAGGTCAAACGAGCACAGCCAAACTTAAATGTGCTTATAGCACGCTTATTATTGGTCCTAGAGGTTTAGGATGGTAAACCAAACTATAGGAAATCATGGGCTGGGAATCTATTGCTGCAGTCGGATTTGACCTTGGACCCCTCCTTCAAGGTCAAATGAGCATAGCCCAACTTAAAAGTGCTTATAACTCGCTTATTATTGGTCCTAGAGGTTTGGGATGGTAAACCAACATATAGGAAATCATGGGCTGGGAATCTATTGCTGTGGTCGGATTTGACCTTGGACCCCTCCTTCAAGGTCAAACGAGGATAGTACACAAAATCATGTGCTTGGAATCTATTGCTGTGGTCAGATTTGACCTCGGACCCTCCATCGAGGTCAAACGAGGATAGCCAAACTTAAAAGTGCTTATAACTTGCTTATTATTGGTCCTAGAGATTTGGAATGGTAAACCAAAATCTAGGAAGTCATGGGCTGGGAATCTTTTGGTGTGATCGGATTTGACCTTTGGCCCCTCTTTCAAGGTCAAATGAGGATTGCCAAAATTAGTGTTTATATCTTGCTTATTCGTATTCCTAGAGGTTTGCAGTGTCACACCAACCTATAGGAAATCATGGGCTAAGAATCTTTTGATATGGTCAGATTTCAACTTGGGCTTCTCCTTCAAGGTTAAGCAATGTTAGAATGGCTTTGGTGAGTTTTCTTCTGGTGGATACAATTTGCATCGGTTCTCTGATGCGATAGGTCTAGTTGGTAAATTTGTTGGACATTTGAAGGAAGTCCACATGGACCCCATCTTTATTTCACATACATATTGTGTTTGTTGTAGGCGAGGTGTTTGACTATTTAGTAGCTCATGGAAGAATGAAAGAAAAAGAAGCAAGAGCAAAGTTTAGACAAGTGAGACATTGTTTTTCTCCCCCACTAGTAATCAAATTTATTTTTGTAGTTTTGTCTTTCTTACCCATCATCTGACAATTTAAATCTATCAGGCTGTTTTGGATTACATGTCTTGATAGTGTTAATATGTTTTACCTAAAATATTGAATGTGTACATTTGACAAAATTTATCTCGTACATTATGGCTGTATTTTATGTTGTTCCTGGCTCACATCATGCACTTCTGTGGAGCAGTTAAAGTCAGTGAACAAGCTAGAGAACTTTGAAATGGCTGAAGAGCTGGACATTAATGACCGTGAAATCAAACTTGCAGATATAATGCACAATGAATGGTCCAACAAACTGCCATCAAAACCAAAACTTTGGAACGTCTTCACTTTTCAAAAACGAAATAAATACTGAAGAGTATATTCTTTCAAATATCTCCAAATATAAGCGATCACTTCTTTGCCAACTTCGGATCGGTATACTGCCCCTAGAAATTGAGACAGGAAGATACATTAGGAAAAAAGTTGAAGACAGAATTTGTAAGCTTTGTAAATTAGACATTGAAGATGAAATACATTTTGTGTGTGTTTGTCCTAAACTTCAAGCTATCCGCTATAAATATTATAACAAAATTTGTTCTTGTCAAAATGATAGTATATTAACTCAGTTTTACGAAATAATAACTTGTAAAAGGGTAAAACTATTAATGAACTTTCTAGCTGACCTATGGAATCTCAGGAGCAATATTTTATGTAACTAGTTTCCACATATTTGTTGTTAAAGTATCTATGAAATCTCAGAAATTATATTTTATGTAACTAATTTTAACCTATCTGTTGTTAAAATAGTATGTGGAGACTAATAAGCCCATTAGGGCTGGGTATTCTTTTGTTCTTCATTATTATGTTGTCAAACTGTATTATACTATGTCTCTATAATAAATGAATAAAAATTAATAATAATAATAATTTTTCTGGTTAAAATTATTGAAGACCAAATCTTTTTCAAATTGTCTTTTCAGATTGTATCTGCAGTTCAGTATTGTCATCAAAAACACATTGTACATAGAGATTTGAAAGTAAGTACACATAAACAGTTTTTCAGTAAATTTTTGTACCAATTTTAATCTCAATTTTGACTGTAGTGTTTGAGGGGTTTATTAACTGAAACATCAAATATTTCACTGAATTATTAGCACATTCAGAGACAAATTAGTCAGAAATTTGAGGTCAAAGAGGACAAATAATACTTGTCCATTAATTAGGATGAATGTGAAATAGTGTTGTTACTGTTTTGTAAACCATTGTTATTTTATATATGTAAGTTAGAGACATGAGATCACGTTAACCACTTTTTTTTGCTTGACAGAGATAAATTTTATCGTTTGTAAGGTGGGTTAGCTGTTTACTTCTTGTCATAGTATCTATATATGTGTTGTACTTTTCTTATTTACTGGTGGACCGAAGTGGGATGAAGTGTTATTAAATTGCTATCTAATGCATGATTGAAGAACCTTATAGAAATTCGTAGACAGCTGTAGTCCTTGTATTTGAAGGAGAAAGTCAGCTACTTTACATTTATTTATGCATCAGTTTATCAGTGTACTTTGTCTCTTATGGAGTTACTGTCACTCTTTTTATTCCAGGCAGAAAACCTATTATTAGACGGTGATATGAACATCAAGATTGCAGACTTTGGGTTTAGCAATGAGTTCACAACAGGGAACAAGTTGGACACATTCTGTGGCAGTCCTCCTTATGCTGCTCCTGAGCTCTTTCAGGGTAAACTTTTTAGGAAAAAATCTAAGCCCAAGCAGTTTCTCCTTGTATGCCTTAAATCTAAAAGTCTAAAGATTGTGTGATCTAAAAATCTGATTACTGCAGAACGTGTCATACTTTGAGTGACAAATTTAAAGCAAGACATTCTGATTAAATTTCTCCCCTTATTTCTCTCAAGAAACAAAAAGTGAAAATAAAACACCAGCCAAAGCATAGTAAATATAGTAATCATATTTACATTAGGGTCTCGACTCATGTAAGCTTTGACATTTAGAAATATCAATTATGCTTCTGGACCACACTGATTAAATGAAATTTGCTGTATAAAGAACTTGCAGTGGCGTGCTATGTTATTTCCCATATTATTATGAACTTTGTGTTTTGGTTAGTATCTTCTTCCTGTTTTGAATACATATCTTACTCCTTTGTTAAAAAAAAAGCAAAACATTATTATGAATGTTACGAAGTTTTTAAATTATCATGACATTACATTTTAGGAAAGAAGTATGATGGCCCTGAAGTGGATGTTTGGAGTTTAGGAGTCATTTTGTACACACTAGTCAGCGGTTCATTGCCTTTTGATGGCCAAAACCTAAAGGTGAGCGGAAAGTTAATGGATGGGAAATGGTTAATTGTAGTACTTTGTAGGTTTATAAACACATAAAGCAGCACAGACACTTCTCAACTGGTTGACTGCTACAAACAATTTCAATCAAATATTAACTAGTATTGAAGACAGTAAACCGGAAACATATTTACCAACCGAAAGACACTGATCCGGTTACGTTTCCTTTTTATGTCAGCTGACTTGTCAGTCAGCTGGCATTATGTCGTCACTCTGCGGCGTGGGCGTACGCGTACGCGTCCGCGTGAACAACTTCTCCTCCAAAACTACAAGGCCTAGAGACGTGCTGTTTTTTTTAAAAGATACCTTATCTATCGAGGATGAAAAATTGTTCAAGGCATGCAAATCTGTCTGTTCGTCTGTTTGCTAGAGACATTACAAGGGGGGTACCCCCACCAAAAGTGTGAAAATTTCAACTTTTTATCACAATTTTCTCAGTGACTATTGCAGGGATTTCTCTCATATCTTGCATATATGTACTAGGCCAGAGGTAGATTCTCTTGTGTGAGTATGAGACCTGGATCTCTCTTACTTTTTTTTTAATAAATTTTTTTAATAATTTTTAATGCATTAACATTCATGAAATCATGCACAAAATCATTTATAACTTGAAAACTGTTGCATCTAGAGCATTTTGTTAAAATATGTTATTCAGCTACTTTTTTCATAGCTACAATATGGTGAGTAAGTTGGGTGTCTGTCTCAATAGCTAAGTGAGTAATAGCTACTTTTGGGCTTTTCAGTAACTTCCATCATGAGTAGAATCACTTGTAACTTAAAAACTATTGCATTTAGAGAATTTCGTATAAATATGCTATTCAGCTACTTTTGGGTCAGCTATAACATAGTAAAATTTTAGACCTGTAGCTCATGGCATAGCTGAGTAATAGCTACTTTTAGGTTATCACTGTTGAGTAAATTGCTTATAACTTCAAAACTATTGCATTTAGAAAATTTTGTATAAATATGTTATTCAGCTACTTTTGGGTCTGCTATAACATAGTAAAATTTCAGACCTGTAGCTCATGGCATAGCTGAGTAATAGCTACTTTTAGGTTATCACTGTTGAGTAAATCGCTTATAACTTGGAAACTATTGCATTTAGAGTATTTTGTTTCAATATGTTATTCACCTATTTTGGGATCAGCTATAACATAGTGAAGTTTCAGATCTGTGGCTCATTGCATAGCTGAGTAATAGCTACTTTGAAGTTCTCACTATTGAGTAAATCAGTTGTAACTTGAAAACTATTGCATTTACAGTATTTTGCTTAAATATGTTGTTCACCTACTTTTGGGTCAGCTATAACATAGTAAAATTTCAGACCTGTAGCTCATGGCATAGCTGAGTAATAGCTACTTTTAGGTCATCACTATTGAGTAAATCAGTTGTAACTTGAAAACTATTGCATTTACAGTATTTTGCTTTAATATGTTGTTCACCTACTTTTGGGTCAGCTATAACATAGTGAAATTTCAGACCTGTAGCTCATTGCATAGCTGAGTAATAACTACTTTGAGGTTCTCACTATTGAGTAAATCAGTTGTAATTGGAAAATTATTGCATTTAGAGAATTTAGTATAAATATGTTATTCAGCTACTTTTGGGTCAACTATAACATAGTAAAATTTCAGACCTGTAGCTCATGGCATAGCTGAGTAATAGCTACTTTTAGGTCATCTTTATTGAGTAAATCAGTTGTAACTTGAAAACTATTGCATTTACAGTATTTTGCTTAAATATGTTGTTCACCTACTTTTGGGTCAGCTATAACATAGTAAAATTTCAGACCTGTAGCTCATGGCATAGCTGAGTAATAGCTACTTTTAGGTCATCACTATTGAGTAAATCAGTTGTAACTTGAAAACTATTGCATTTACAGTATTTTGCTTAAATATGTTGTTCACCTACTTTTGGGTCAGCTATAACATAGTAAAATTTCAGACGTGTAGCTCATGGCATAGCTGAGTAATAGCTACTTTTAGGTTATCACTGTTGAGTAAATCAGTTGTAGTTGGAAAACTATTGCATTTAGAGTATTTAGTATAAATATGTTATTCAGCTACTTTTGGGTCAACTATAACATAGTAAAATTTCAGACCTGTAGCTCATGGCATAGCTGAGTAATAGCTACTTTTAGATCATCACTATTGAGTAAATCAGTTGTAACTTGAAAACTATTGCATTTACAGTATTTTGCTTAAATATGTTGTTCACCTACTTTTGGGTCAGCTATAACATAGTAAAATTTCAGACCTGTAGCTCATGGCATAGCTGAGTAATAGCTACTTTTAGGTCATCACTATTGAGTAAATCAGTTGTAACTTGAAAACTATTGCATTTACAGTATTTTGCTTAAATATGTTGTTCACCTACTTTTGGGTCAGCTATAACATAGTAAAATTTCAGACCTGTAGCTCATGGCATAGCTGAGTAATAGCTACTTTTAGGTCATCACTATTGAGTAAATCAGTTGTAACTTGAAAACTATTGCATTTACAGTATTTTGCTTAAATATGTTGTTCACCTACTTTTGGGTCAGCTATAACATAGTAACATTTCAGACGTGTAGCTCATGGCATAGCTGAGTAATAGCTACTTTTAGGTTATCACTGTTGAGTAAATCGCTTATAACTTGGAAATTATTGCATTTAGAGTATTTTGTTTCAATATGTTATTCACCTATTTTGGGGTCAGCTATAACATAGTGAAGTTCCAGACCCGTGACTCATTGCATAGCTGAGTAATAGCTACTTTTAGGTTATCACTGTTGAGTAAATCGCTTATAACTTGGAAACTATTGCATTTAGAGTATTTTGTTTCAATATGTTATTCACCTATTTTGGGATCAGCTATAACATAGTGAAGTTTCAGATCTGTGGCTCCTTGCATAGCTGAGTAATAGCTACTTTGAAGTTCTCACTATTGAGTAAATCAGTTGTAATTGGAAAACTATTGCATTTAGAGAATTTCGTATAAATATGTTATTCAGCTACTTTTGGGTCAGCTATAACATAGTGAAATTACAGACCTGTAGCTCATGGCATAGCTGAGTAATAGCTACTTTTAGGTCATCACTATTGAGTAAATCAGTTGTAACTTGAAAACTATTGCATTTACAGTATTTTGCTTAAATATGTTGTTCACCTACTTTTGGGTCAGCTATAACATAGTAAAATTTCAGACCTGTAGCTCATGGCATAGCTGAGTAATAGCTACTTTTAGGTCATCACTATTGAGTAAATCAGTTGTAACTTGAAAACTATTGCATTTACAGTATTTTGCTTTAATATGTTGTTCACCTACTTTTGGGTCAGCTATAACATAGTGAAATTTCAGACCTGTAGCTCATTGCATAGCTGAGTAATAACTACTTTGAGGTTCTCACTATTGAGTAAATCAGTTGTAATTGGAAAACTATTGCATTTAGAGAATTTAGTATAAATATGTTATTCAGCTACTTTTGGGTCAACTATAACATAGTAAAATTTCAGACCTGTAGCTCATGGCATAGCTGAGTAATAGCTACTTTTAGGTCATCACTATTGAGTAAATCAGTTGTAACTTGAAAACTATTGCATTTACAGTATTTTGCTTAAATATGTTGTTCACCTACTTTTGGGTCAGCTATAACATAGTAAAATTTCAGACCTGTAGCTCATGGCATAGCTGAGTAATAGCTACTTTTAGGTTATCACTGTTGAGTAAATCGCTTATAACTTGGAAATTATTGCATTTAGAGTATTTTGTTTCAATATGTTATTCACCTATTTTGGGGTCAGCTATAACATAGTGAAGTTCCAGACCCGTGACTCATTGCATAGCTGAGTAATAGCTACTTTGAAGTTCTCAATGTTGAGTAAATCACTTGTAATTTGAAAACTATTGCATTTAGAGAATTTAGTATAAATATGTTATTCAGCTACTTTTGGGTCAGCTATAACATAGTAAAATTTCAGACCTGTAGCTCATGGCATAGCTGAGTAATAGCTACTTTTAGGCTATCACTGTTGAGTAAATCACTTATAACTTGAAAACTATTGCATTCAGAGTATTTTGTTTCAATATGTTATTCACCTATTTTGGGGTCAGCTATAACATAGTGAAGTTCCAGACCTGTGGCTCATTGCATAGCTGAGTAATAGCTACTTTAAAGTTCTCACTGTTGAGTAAATCAGTTGTAATTGGAAAACTATTGCCTTTACAGAAATTTGTGCAAATATGTTATTCAGCTACTTTTGGGTCAGTTATAACATAGTGAAATTACAGACCTGTAGCTCATGGCACAACTGAGCAATAGCTGTTCTCGGGCACTGACTGTTGAGTAAATCAGCTATAACTTGAAAAATATTGCATTTGGAGTATTTTGTTAAAATATATTGTTCACCTACTTTTGGGTTAGCTATAACATAGTGAAATTACAGACCTATAGCTCATGGCATAGCGGAGCAATAGCTATTTTCTGGTTCTCACTATTGAGTAAATCAGTTGTAACTTGAAAACTATTGCATTTACAGTATTTTGCTTAAATATGTTGTTCAGCTACTTTTAGGTCAGCTATAACAGAGCAAAAATTCAGACATGTAGCTCATTGCATAGCTGAGTAATAGTTACTTTGAGGTTCTCACTCTTGAGTAAATCAGTTGTAACTTGAAAATTATTACATTTAGAGTATTTTGTTAAATATGTTATTCACAGACGTTTTGGTCAGCTATAACATAGTGAAATTGCAGACCTCATGTCATGGGATAGCTGAGCAATAGCTTCTTTCAGGTTCTCACTGTTGAGTAAATCATTGTATCCAACCTGTAGGAAATCATGGGCTGGGAATCTGTTAATATGGTCCGATTTGACCTTGGAACCCTCCTTCAAGGTCAAATGAGGATAGCCAAACATAAAAGTGCTTATAACTCGCTTATTATTGGTCCCAGAGGTTGGAATGAAAACCAACCTATAGAAAATCATGAGCTGGGAATTTTTTGGTGTGGTCGGATTTCACCTTGGACCCCTCCTTCAAGGTCAAATGAGGATAGCCAAACTTAAAAGTGCTTATAACTCACTTATTATTGGTCCTAGAGGTTTCGAATGGAAAACCAACCTATAGAAAATCATGGGCTGGGAATCTTTTGGTGTGGTCGGATTTGACCTGGGACCCCTCCTTCAAGGGCAGTTGAGGATAGCCAAACTTACAATTGCTTAGAACTCGCTTATTATTGGTCCTACAAGTTTGGGATGATAAACAAGCTACAGGAAATCATGGGCTGGGAATTTTTTTGTGTGGTCGGATTTGACCTTGGACCCCCTCCTTCCAGGTCAAACGAAGATAGCCAAACTTAAAGTGCTTATAACTCGCGTATTATTGGTCTTGGAGGTTTGGGATGGTAAACCAACATATAGGAAATCATGGGCTGGGATTCTTTTGGTGTGGTCAGATTTGACCTGGGACCCCTCCTTCAAGGGCAGTTGAGGATAGCCAAACTTACAATTGCTTAGAACTCGCTTATTATTGGTCCTACAAGTTTGGGATGGTAAACAAGCTACAGGAAATCATGGGCTGGGAATTTTTTTGTGTGGTCGGATTTGACCTTGGACCCCCTCCTTCAAGGTCAAACAAGGAGAGCCAAACTTAAAAAGTGCCTATAACTCACTTATTATTGGTCCGAGAGGTTTGGGATGGTAAACCATCCTAAATTCTTTGGCTGGGAATCTTTTGGTATGGTCAGATTTGACCTTTGGACCCCTTCTTCATGGTGGAACGAGGATATTGCATTTATAGTATTTCTTTAAATATTTTTAACCTACTTTTTACCCTTGAACAATTACCTTGTTACTTTATTTCATAATACCATTTGCAGGGCACAACTTTTTTGTCGTTTTCTTCTGTCAGCTTCGGAATATCTTTCGAACATGTGTTCAGTTACCATTTACTGTATTTCTGTACAGCCCTTTCCCTGATAATTATGCTTTCCTCTCATTATCACCATCACAAATCAAAAACATTCAGTCAGCTGACACAGTGCCCGTTCACGGGCACTCTCCTCTTGTCTTTTAACCAAAACTGGTTTCGTCACAATTATTCATTATTTTAACTTAAGTTTGCCAAAATGTTCAACTACATCAAATATTTCACGGTATTTCATAATATTCCAGCAATAAATCACACATTTTGACCTTGAAAGTCTTCATAAAACCCATCGTGGTTCTTATTTACATGTGAGTTATAGCTCGTGCGGATTTGAAAACTTATTGTCTTCGCGTTTAATAAAATCAAACGCACCAATTTTTTCGCCAAATTTCTGCTTTCGGAAACTGGTTCTAAAATTTGCATTCAACCACAACACTAATATTAACCTAACATGAGTAAAATACATACAAATCTACACAAATGTAATGGCAACAATTTAGCCAAACACTTTAAAGCTTTTCACACACTTCTCACTGACTTCATAACATGTTACACCTCTGTTCACCTGCGAATGGCCCATTGTATGATAATCCTAGCAACAGTGGGAAACCCCTAAGATTTGTCTGTTTAATTGATTGTTGTATTTTCTGATAGTACTGTGATTTTTAAAGATGAGTATATTGAATTTATATAAAAAAAAAAATTAAAAAAAATCCCCGACTCTAGCCAGTGTTTTACTGTGACAAATATGCTTTGGATAGGTTTAGAATTTGTAATACGTTTGTGGTTAACCAACAATTAATCCTTCAGTTTAACTATCTAGCGGATCACAAAATTACACAGACCATTTTGCCTGAAGCATAAATGTATATAGGAAATATTAACTTGTCCATTACTAGCAGTGACTGTTATAGGAATATGTTGTATTGTTTTTCTCTAAAAGCCAAAGTGGAGAAGTTGAGTAAAAAGGTTTTTTTTTTTTCTGTGGCCAATTTAATTGTTTGGATTTTTGAAAGGAAGACTCAATCCTGCCGAGCCATGTAATTCAGTCTTTGGGTCATGATAGAAAAAGTACCTTGTGCCTCATCACTTTATAAATATTGGCATCATTGGATAGAAATTGGTAACGTGGATATAAATTATATACCGTTATGTTCAATACTAAACTCTATGGTGGTTTTTCCAAAAATGGCAATATATGTATTACACTGAACAGGAAATGTCAATATATATCAATACATATTTGTAGGAACTGAGAGAAAGAGTTCTACGAGGGAAATATAGGATACCTTTTTATATGTCAACAGACTGTGAAAATCTACTAAAGAAATTTTTAGTTTTAAATCCTTCAAAACGAGCCAGTTTAGAAGTAAGTATTTTATGTTTTGTAGTTTTAAAATGTAACATGTTAATTTTCTGCCAGTAAAGATTTATATTGAGTGATAATTTGTTAAATATTTGTCCATTTAGCAAAATGTAAAGCACTAAACCATACTTCAGTGAGTAAAATAAATCAAATTTAAAGTCTTGGTGACCCTAATTGACAAGTATTGGTAAAGTTAATTACAGTAAAATGTAAATCTGTATGAGTGTTTACTGGGTCACCCATATGATGATGTGGTTTCATTTATTAATTTTGTTGTTCAAGGAATTGCATGTTTATGCAAAAGTTATCGACTTTAACTAGTTTACAACATGTCTTTTAGAAAGTGTAAATGTACTTCCTTAACATCGAATAATAGCAAGTGTACTTTCATTATTGTATTAAATTGAAAAAAAAAATTATATCACTTTATTCATAGCTACACTGTTATTCATATGGTATTTCTGTCAGTTGACAAATTTGCATCTTGCTCTACATGTGCACATTAATGTTTATTATCCAATTATTACCTGGGATAGATAGTTGAGATAATTATGATGTGCCTTCTCTGTGACACTTTACAGTTCACCCCCCAATAAATGTTTTTAAAACTATCTCTAGTGTCTCATTACTACACAAGATGGTTAAAACTTGTGTTTCTTGACCAAATGGCAAAATATTTAGTGGTAATAGCTAGGTTTTTAATCACTCGGTCCACTTTTAGTTTTACCCATCTTGTCATATTCTACAAATACTTCATATTCCTGATGATGTAATCTTTGTCAGCTGACACAAATCCCATTCAGTGCCATTGAAGTTGTTTTTGGAGTTTTTAACCCCACAGCGCTTAAGAGCTGTCGGGGTATTGTTTTCACCCATGGTGTCCGGATGGGCGGGTGGGTTGGCTGGTCGGTGGGAAAAGTTTGTCCGGGCTGTATCTCAGAAACCGTAAGGTCTAGGAAGTTGATACTTGGTCGGGACATTGGTTAGGATGTGTAGGTGTGCAACGTCATGGTCTGACCTTGATTTGACCTTGCAGTAGTGACCTTGATCTTTAAAATCTTGTCCGGGCTATATCTTGGAAACCGTAAGGTGTAGTAAGCTAATACTTGGTAGAGGTATTGATAGGGGGTGTAGGTGTGCAACATCATGGTGTGACCTTGATTTGACCTTTGACCTTGCTGTAGTGACCTTGAGTTTGAAAATCTTGTCCGGGCTATATCTCGGAAACCGTAAGGTGTAGGAAGTTGATACTTGGTAGGGACATTGGTTAGGGGCTGTAGGTGTGCAACGTCATGGTGTGACCTTGATTTGACCTTTGACCTTGCCGTAGTGACCTTGACCTATAAAATCTTGTCCGGGCTATATCTCGGAAACTGTAAGGTGTAGGAAGTTGATACTTGGTAGGGGCATTGGTTAGGAGGTGTAGGTGTGCAACGTTATGGTCTGACCAGGATTTGACCTTGCCATAGTCACCTTGACCTATAAAATCTTGTCTGGGCTATATCTCAGAAACCGTAAGGTGTTAGAAGTTGATACTTTGTAGGGACATTGGTCAGGGGGTGTCGGTGTGCAATGTCATGGTCCGACCTTGATTTGACCTTGCTGTAGTGACCTTGACCTATAAAATCTTGTCCGGGCTCTATCTGGAAAACCGTAAGGTGTAGGAAGTTGATACTTGGTAGGGACATTAGTTAGGAGGTGTAGGTGTACAACGTCATGGTCTGACCAGGATTTGACCTTTGACCTTTCCGTAGTGACCTTGACCTATAAAATCTTGTCCGGGCTATATCTCGGAAACCGTGAGGTGTAGGAAGTTGATACTTATTAGGAACATTGGTTAGGGGGTGTAGATGTGCAACGTCATGGTCTGACCTTGATTTGACCTTGTAGTAGTGACCTTGACCTTTAAAATCTTGTTGCACCTTTGGGTCTGTCTTTTGATGCAAATTAAGCACTGTTAAAATAATATTAGAATTCATTAAGAATTTTACTTTTACAACTTCTCATTGTAACAGATGGAATTTGAGCCACAGATTTTGCTCCAACCATACATAAGCATTCATTGAATGTATTACCACTTCTGTATGCATGGTAATATTCAAAACATCTAAACCTTAATTCGGCCATGCCAGATGTAAAGAGTACATGCATTATCTTTCTCTTAGACATTATTTTCTCTATTTAAACATTGTTTGGACCTACTGACAGTGCTCTGAAAGTATCGTGAACTTTGTACTGATACAGTACTTCATATCTCGTGGTGTTAAATATATTTCCCTAGGCTGTGGGGTACGGGCATCTCTGATGCTATTTTCCATTTTATTTTAATCTTCAACAACTATTTAGTTATCTCGCGTCAGGCTTCGGCTCAGGGCGGAGATTATAAAATGCATCCTGTGTGTGGATGAGTATGTGCGTCTGTTGGTGTGTCATGCAGATTTCTCTAAAACTACTGCATTTACACTTTTTTTTTGTAAATTCCTTGTCCTAATAGATTTTTATGCCCTTCAAAGGTTTTTAAGTTTTTTGGACTTAGGCCTAAAGCTAAGTGCGAAATAGCACTATATCAGCTAATTTGAGTAAATGGTGTTTAACTCTAAGACTATTGCATTTAGAGTATTTTGTTGAAATATGTTGTTCAGCTACTTTCTCCTTACTTACAAGATGGTATATACTTTGAGCTCTATTGCACTATATAAGTGAGTAGGAGCTATTTCCTTAATTGTGGCAGATTATTGAAAGAGTAAATGTCTAATATAATCAAAAGTACTGCACTTAGCTTATTCCTTTCCCGTATATTGTTCATTATTTTGGGGTCAGCTATAACATAGTAAAATTACGGACCTGTAGCTCATTGCAAAGCTGAGCAATAGCTACTTTCAGGTTCTCACTGTTGAGTAAATTGCTTGTAACTTTAGAGTGTTTTGTTAAAATATGTTATTCACCTACTTTAGGGTCAGCTATAACATAGTAAGATTGCAGACCTGTAGCTCATTGCATAGCTATTTGGAGATTCTCACTGTTGAGTAAAGCAATTGTAACTTGAAAACTTTTGCATTTAGAGTATTTTGTTAAAATAGGTCATTGACCTACTCTTGGGTCAGCTGTAACATAGCAATAATACAGACCTGTAACTCTGCATAGCTGAGCAATAGGTATTTGGAGATTATCACTGTTGAGTAAATCACTTGTTACTTTAAAACAATTGCATTTGGACTATTTTGTTGAAATATGTTCTTCATCTACTTTTGGGACAGCTATACCAAAGTTACATTGCAGACCTGTAGCTCATTGCATAGCTGAGCAATAGCTCTTTTGAAATGCTCTCTGTTGAGTAAACCACTTGTATCTCCCTCATTAGTGGCCTTAGAACTTTAAAATGTAAAAACAAGCTACACAAAATCATGTCCAATGAATCTTTGCAAGTGTCGAATTTGACCTTTGACCCCTGCTTCAAGCTCAAGTGGGGCCATCATATTAAAGAGTGATTTCCAGGGATGCACTGTATCAAACTGATGCAATTTTTGTTCGTTCTAGAACTTAAAATGTGAAAAAACCTATTGGAAATCATATCCTGTGAATGTTTTGCAAGAGTCAGATTTGATCTTTGGCGCCCTACTTCAAGGTTCTAATGGGATCGTATTGAAAAGGCCTCTTATCTCCCTTATTATTGCTCCTTAGGCTTTGAACCCTTTTTTGTGCTCAGACGACCTCCATTTCTTCTTCATATCCGGAGGGAGATAATCACCGAGGCATTGGTCTTGTTCTTAATGTAAATGAATTGTATAACTGATATTGTTGTATTAATCCTCTTTCTTGTAAAATCACAGACGATAATGCGTGATAAGTGGATGAATATAGGTCATGAAGATGAAGAATTAAAACCCCATATAGAGCCTGTAAAAGATTATAGTGATCCAGTTAGAATAGGTAATGGTATAGAGGAAGAATCTATCCAGACCTCTTCCCTTAGTCATTTAGATAGAATCCCCATGCCAAAGATCTTATTTTTTTTGCCCGCAATTTAACTGTTCATGTACAAGTAGGTGTTATATGTAATGTATTTATGTGATTTTTTTTTTGTTTCAATATATGTAATAGTTCTTTTAATATTTTTGTTTCTGTTTTTGACACATAAATCTAATTGTATTCTTGCAAATATTTCTTTTTAATGTATGACCATTGATTTTCCAAAGTGCTGGGATCAGTTTATGTTTACTTTTTGATTGATTTACTGTCAGGGGGTTTTCTTTATTAAAAAAGTTTGTAAAATTAAGCATATGTAGTGGTCATTGATTGGTCATTCAGAACAGAAACATTTGCATGTTGTGTGTATAAACTATCTACTTTCCAAAGGAAGTGTGGATCACAGATATCACATTTGTCAAAAAGAAAAGCTGTCATCTTCAAATTTATCTCCTTTGAATGTAAAAACATCAGATTTTGCTAACAAACTTCAAGGTAGTTTTCAGATCCTGCACTGCTTTGGAAAATTAAAGAGTAAAATGTACACAAATATCTGATGAATAGAAGAATGGCTAAATCTTGCATGCTATAGCCCTTCCTCTATTCTTTAATAGTTTATGGCATATTTGAGACACACACAATAAAACTGCAGATTTTTATTAAAATTTATTCTATTGGGGGGAAAATGTTTTCTTCAAATTGCCACAAAGTGAACGTATTTTCAATTGAAAAGGTTAATGTGGAACATGACAAGCTGCAGTTTTTTTTTGTAAACTGAAAGATTTTCTCGGATTGTAAGTGCATGCCTAAATATTCTTGAGATGGAAAATTGAACGAGTTGCTTCATATTATTCAACTTTAAATTTAACTTTAAATAAATGCAAACTTGGCCATTTTCAATTCTTTGTTCAACATGCACTTTGACACCATTTCATTGATAAGTTTTCCCTGTAATACAATTATGAGGATTGTTCAAGCACATTTTGTTTTACTGCATAAGCGTGTACACATGAAGGGAAACCTGTATATTGACTGTACACTTGACCGTTATTGTGCAACTTAACTTATTTAACTCACAAGTCTGACTACATGAGTTCAGATTACCACCTTACATTGTGAAAACTATGAATTTTAAAGATATCTATTGTCAGTTACATTAGTGTTTGTCAATTTACTATCTTTATATAAGTTATGCTGTTAACAATGTTGAACTTGTTCACACTATTTAAGCAATCTTTTCTTGTTACAGCATTCTCTGTTTAGATTTAAGATCAAGTTGGCACAATAACTCTTTGCACGTTTGACAACTATTGACCCATACTCTAAAATATGTGTTAGCTTTTCTATCTCCAGTTCCATCAAACTTCAACATTTCAGTTGCTGTAAATGAAAGAATTTGTGAAGTTTAAGTAACTTAAAGTTGCACTTAAAATGTTTTAAAATACTTTGGACTTTGTCTACTCTGTCTTATTGAGGAGAGGTGTATTCTACATTAACCCTGAAGCAAAGGCTTCAAGTGCTGGGCTCTTCTACAGTGATGTACCCTTAATCCTGTTGAGTATTTCACTAACTTCTCTAAATGATG
Organism: Sabellastarte sp. h YS-2021; assembly: GCA_964017235.1. Classification (NCBI taxonomy): domain Eukaryota; kingdom Metazoa; phylum Annelida; class Polychaeta; order Sabellida; family Sabellidae; genus Sabellastarte; species Sabellastarte sp. h YS-2021. The sequence continues at coordinate 73,978,441 of OZ024928.1, read as the reverse complement.
TCCGCGTTATAACAAGGGGAGCAAGCATAATAGGTGATTTATCTGTTGTTTGTGACTTGGCAGACTTTGGGTGAGATCTAGGGTTGCATGATGGTGTTCAGTGTGTTAATATGTTCATTTGTACCGGTTGTGTCTGCACAGACTATTATGCGAGACCGCTGGATGAACATAGGTCACGAAGGTGATGACCTGATACCCTACATTGAGCCCAGTAGAATGCTGGATGAAAGAAGGATAGGTAACTGTGTATACACAGGAATATACTCGCTAGAAAAATATACATTCTGTATACTATGATTCAGTTTGGTTTTTAGTATTGGCATATGTAGAGATGGCTGGATGTAGTAAATAATTAAAGCCTCTGTTGAATAATTATGTACCTTTTTATACAACTAATATATCTATTCTTCACTGTATTTTTTCTTTTTACTGGTGCTTGTTTTGTTGCTTTTCTTTTGAATATCCTAAATAATGTGGTTTCTTGGTAATAAATCTCAACAAATTCATTGTCTTAAGCCATTTAGATTGCACCATAACCTTGTTTTCATTTACAGTGCACATTGTTCCATGTTTACTGCTTTCATGTCCATTGCATGGGAATTGGGAGTGTGCATTTGTGACTTCATTGTTCTCCAAGATCATATGTGTATTTAAACCTGTTATATACAGTTGGCTTATTCCATAGAACTATTTGAAAATGTAGAACTGACAGAAAGTAATGTAGATTATTAAAAGAGAAAATTGTAGTTCTCATCCTGTACTCACAAGTTGTAGTTTTCAACCATTTTCATATACTTTTGAAGAATTAATGATATTCCTTCCATGCAAATATGACCTTTCAAGGTAAAGTTAAAGTATTGCCAAATGCACTTTCAGAAATTACATCTCTATATCTTTTTGAAATTTACATACTCAAAATGTTCAGTTCATTGGAAAGCTATAAAGTCAGCTGTGAAATATTTTTGGAATTTTTCTGAAACATGTATATGTGTCATAATAAAGCCATTGGACAACATTTAGTGTACCAGGAATTGGAGAACTGTTTAAATATTCTGAAAATTTTGAAAGGGTTTCCCTTGGCACTGCATAAATGCCACAAATATAAGACAAATTAGTGTAACACATGTATGGATGGGAAAACAATGTTATTGCACATTTTAACTGAATTGTTTCAATTTGAGAGGAGTAAATTAAAATTCACAAATATTAGTACACTTGGGCAATATTTGATACATGTTTGCTGTGACAGTGACAATACTAACATATATGCAAAGACTACTGCTTTGTCTAACCTGTAAAGTTTATACAAGAATTTTATTGGAATATAATTGATTTATGTGACTTTCATTTCTTACTTTCTACTTTCATTTTATGCTTGTAGAACTTGCTTTAATGATTGTAGTGGATTAAGTCCAACTACAACATTATAATTCTGCTATTCATTTCCTTATTTAACATTTAATACTTAATTTCACAGCTTTTGCGTAAAGTTTTCCCTTTGATGTATTAAAATAGACATGATATTTACTTGTATGTAAATTGACAGAGCTCCATTTTAAGGATATGACTGTGATGTTTATATAAAAAAAGCTTAAAATGAACTCAAAACAGCTTTTGTGTAAATTTGCTTGTGTGTTTTTCAAAAAAGATAGCGTTTATTCACTTGTAGTCACATACCTGCATTTTCTCGGTTGGTAGTTAAGTAAATAAAATTAAATCTTTTAAAATTTACTTCCTGTAACTTCTGTGATATTGCATCCCAGTGTTATTGTTTCCTTGTTGCATTGTTTGTAACAGCTAAATAATCTGAAATAAAATAGTAGTGACGGTCATAGTATATAAAGTTAATAGTGTTTGCCAGAGGTGCACACTTGTATCTAACACCTTCCTCCATCCCATTAACTGCCCGTCCCAGTATAACTCCCGCTATATGTTAAAAAGTAAGATTAAATCAAAGGCATCTATGATTTCTCCATAGTTCATATTTAAATTATGTTGTCTGAAGTTAACAAAGTTCTTTTTGTGTGATTTACACTAGATTGGTAGAATTCTGATATTTAGTCTTTGCCAATATTTTAAAAAGAAAGAGGAGAGATGGTGTCATATTGTAACAGTGATAGAATGCTAATGCTTTAGCTTTTTTTTCAGAAATAATGATAAACATGGGCTATTCAAGGAAAGAAATTGAAGATTCCCTGTCACAAAACAAATATGATGATATTACTGCCACATATCTGCTTTTGGGTAGAAGGTCACATGAGGTATGTTTTTAATTTGCCTATGGTAAACGCACTTGGGATGTGATTGGAAAGAAAAAAAAAATGTAGATCAGCCTTTCTAACATTTAATTTACTATGATGATTGAACGATTAATTCCACATACAAAGCTTTTGTATTTGCATTGTTGTTATGAGAGGTTTGCCAATTTTTGTAATTGGTTGAAGCATAAAAACAGTGAAATGTGTCCCCTTCATCCCCTGTAACAGATATCAGTGTTCACTTGTCAGGTAACCTGAACAATGATTTGCAGTGTACAGTAAAAGCTCCTTGTGACAGATTTTGGATTTTTCTGGACTATTTTCCACAGCTGGAGGCAGAGTCCCGGTCGGGCAGTGCCCTCTCCTTGCGGCAGATAAACACTGGCAGTGGGCGTGGGGGTCAGAATACAGACCACAACTCTGCCAATGTGGCTCAGTCACCTGGAGGTCACCACGGAGCAGGCAGTCATCATGGTGGCAGCGCTAGCTCCAAAGTACAGCGGAGTGTTTCCGCCACCAATCCTCAGAAACCCACTGCACGTAGGTTTAGTACTGGAGGCGAGAGCAGCAGTGGTGAGTGTGTGTGTGTGAGCCCACAGGGCACACAGCAAAAAGTCCAATACAATACTATTACAGAGGCATCTTGCCGATTATGGTGTAATGATATTTTCATTGTGTGCAAAGAGACCATGGGTTTTAGTGGTGTTCAAGAGTAAAGCCTTTTAACACTTGTGAAAAATCTGAGGGCTGTTCTACTGAACCTTGTTTTGTGTTACATCTATAAGGGATTCTATGTTTGAGAGAAAGTCTTTTGGTCTAAATCAATATACTTTTTGAAATGTGACCTGTTTGACCCCCACAAGTGGCACATGTGGGTCTGTCCAAATATGAAGCTGGCTGTTAAACAGGATGCAAAACCTCAACTGTGACTTTAAAATGTGACATATAGGCGAACATAAATAGGCATTTTTCCGAAATACACAATTCTCTTACCATATGTCTTAAAGAATTAAGTTTTCTTTATGTTAGTGCTACAGATGACCACTATTAAGCTAAAATATTTACTCTAATCTTTCTGAGTAAATAACACAAATCACAGTTTAACATTGCATCAATGAATTTTCGATATGTTAAAATGGTTTGTTGTATTGCAGTGTTTGTTGCATGTATGGACAATTGCATCTTTCCTGCTTTCGGCCTGTAGTAGCTTTCTTGTGCAATATCTTTCCAAAAAGGTGGTATGAATGATATTGTGCTGTGAAGGTACAAGCTTAAAATTGCCGAGTCCAAGTATTTTGGAAAATTTGTATTTTGTACAACTCTTGTCACCACAAAACTATTGTTTCATTGTATGTTTAGGCATTTTTACTTAACTATTTTTTTTTCCTTTTTGGGGGGGGTGGTAGTTTTCACTTCAAGTTTTGTTCTGAATTTACATGGTTGTTGACCTTTTCTTTCATGTTGAATCATTCATACTTGCTCACAAATGCTTTACAGTGCCTGTAATTGATATCAGACTACATGCCCCATATTTTTATTTTGCATTTTTTACCCAAGTTTTATTGTCCACTGAACCTGCAAGCATGGCACACCAGAATGTTTTGCATTTGTATTTTTTAGTTCAGTTTTGAGAGTTAAAGGAAATGGGTACTTGAAATACATGCATTTCTTATGGGAATAGAGTATTAATTTCGGGTTACTGTTAAAAAGGACTATTGGCCTATTAGTGGGTGGAAGATTAGACATGTGCTCTATTAATCGTCGGTGACGGTGTACAATCGCGGTCGGTCATTAACGTTTTCTAATGATCGACTATTCACCTTAAATCTTACCTTCTCTAATTTATCTCATTAACCACATATTTTCCATATATTTTATGCATTTTTACTTAATAAATCAACAGATTTTGTCGTGCATTTTGAGTTTGTTTATGTCTACCGCCATATTTACAGGAACTGGGTGCTTTCGGTAAATTCTAAATGTCGGAACACCGTTATTCTTACTGGATTGACCTATACTTTATCCCGGAAAGTGTTTCTTAAATAATAAACAACAATGGTGTAAAATAATCGATTATGGGTCAATCATCGGTCAGAAAAATGGACAAATAATCGACCATGAAAATTGGAGGCCATTCCCAACACTATAGCCTATAGCCATTGAAATACAGGTCACACAAGTCAAGTTTTTACCCCACAGCCCTTAAGGGCTTTCGGGGTATTGTTTTCACCCATGGTGTCTGGATGGGCGGGCGGGTGGTGGGTGGGAAAAATTTTGTCCGGGCTGTATCTCAGAAACTGTAAGGTGTAGGAAGTTGATACTTGGTAGGGACATTGGTTAGGAAGTGTAGGTGTGCAACGTCATGGTCTGATCTTGATTTGACCTTACCGTAGTGACCTTGAGTTTGAAAAATCTCGGAAATGTAAGATGTAGAAAGTTGATACGTGGTAGGAATATTGGTTGGGGGTGTAGGTGTGCAACGTCATGGTGTGACCTTGATTTGACCTTTGACCTTGCCATAGTGACCTTGACCAATAAAATCTTGTCTGGGCTATATCTCCGAAACCGTAAGGTGTAGGAAGTTGATACTTGGTAGGGACTTTGGTTAGGGGGTGTAGGTGGGCAACGTCATGGTGCAACCTTGATTTGACCTTGCAGTAGTGACCTTGATCTTTAAAATCTTGTCCGGGCTATATCTTGGAAACCGTAAGGTGTAGTAAGCTAATACTTGGTAGAGGTATTGATTAGGGGGTGTAGGTGTGCAACATCATGGTGTGACCTTGATTTGACCTTTGACCTTGCTGTAGTGACCTTGAGTTTGAAAATCTTGTCCGGACTATATCTCGGAAACCGTAAGGTGTAGGAAGTTGATACTTGGTAGGGACTTTGGATAGGGGGTGTAGGTGTGCAACATCATGGTGTGACCTTGATTTGACCTTTGACCTTGCCATAGTGACCTTGACCTATAAAATATTGTCTGGGCTATATCTCGGAAACCGTGATGTGTAGGAAGTTGATACTTCGTATTGACATTGGTTAGGGGGTGTAGGTGTGCAACGTCATGGTCTGACCTTGATTTGACCTTTGATCTTGCCGTATTGACCTATAAAATCTTGTCCAGGCTATACCTCAGAAACCGTAAGTTGTAGGAAGTTGATGCTTGGTACGGACATTGGTTAGGGGTTGTAGGTGTACAGCATCATGTTGTGACCTTGATTTGACCTTCGACCTTGTCATAGTGACCTTCACCTTTAAAATCTTATTGCACCTTTGGGTCTGTCTTTTGATGCAGATTAAGCACTGTTAAAGTCGTATTAGAATTCATTAAGAATTTTACTTTTACAACTTCCCATTGTAACAGATGGAATTTCATCAGGTGAGCCACAGATTTTGCTCCAACACTACACATAAGCATTCATTGAATGTATTACCACTTCTGTATGCATGGTAATATTCAAAACATCCAAACCATAATTCGGCCATGCTAGATGTAGATAAAGAGTGTTGTAATGTTTAGTTTACTGATTAATGCTGTCATCTTGTTATTGAATTGTCTTGTTTTAATACTTCATCTTTACATGCATTATCTTTCTCTTAGACATTATTTTCTCTATTTAAACTTTGTTTATATAACTGACAGTGCTCCGAAAGTATCCTGAACTTTGACTGATACAGTACTTCTATATCTCATGGTATTAAAAATATTTCCCTAGGCTGTGGGGTACGGGCAACTCTGATGCTATTTAAGCGTCCCGCAAGGGACGCTTGTTTGTGTATGGGAGAGCTTCCGGCTCCGCCGGCTCCTGCGGCTCCGCCGGCTCCGCATTTTGTTTTCCTTATAACTCTGTAACCGTTAGGCGGATTCTTTTCAAATTTGGCAGGTTTAGGCAGTAGCCTTGGGGAATTTTTTTGAATATGCTGCAGTGACATTTCAACCAATCAGAGAGGTCACATGACCAAAAATGTCTTTTTTCGATAGGGAAGCTTGTCCGGATGATAACTTGAAAGGAATTTTATCAATTCACCTGAAACTTGGCAAATACATTCATTCTATTAAAATCTGGAAATCATTAGATTTTGGCATTGATTGGTCAAGAAATGGCCGAGTAATTAATGATTAATAAATCATTACGAATTTTCCAAATAAGGAAAACACAAAAATGCTTATATCTCGAAAACCGTGCTAGATAGAGCGATTTCGACGAAATTTTTGACCCACAGGGTATCTCTGTGGAGTATAGTTTTCCCAATTTTCAAAAAATTTTTGTCTCGCCCAAAATTGCAGCCATTTTGAATTTTCGAAATTTTCGCAAAAATTGCAAAACACAAAAATGCTTATATCTCAAAAACCGTGCTAGATAGAGCAATTTCGACAAAATTTTTGACCCGCAGGATATCTCTGCGAAGTACTTTTCCCAATTTTCAAAAAATTTTTGTCTCGCCAAAAATGGCGGCCATTTTGAATTTTCGAAATTTTCGCAAAAATTGCAAAGCACAAAAATGCTTATATCTCGAAAACCGTGCTAGATAGAGCGATTTCGACGAAATTTTTGAGCCGCAGGGCATCTCTGCAGAGTAGTTATCCCAATTTTGAAAAAAATTTTGTCTCGCCAAAAATGGCGGCCATTTTGAATTTTCGAATTTTTCGCAAAAATTGCAAAACATAAAAATGCTTATATCTCGAAAACCCTGCTAGATAGAGCGATTTCGACGAAATTTTTGACCCACAGGGTATATCTGCAGAGTAGCCATGCCAATTTTCAAAACAATTTTATCTCGCCAAAAATGGCGGCCATTTTGAATTTTCGAATTGTTCGCAAAAAATGCAAAACATAAAAATGCTTATATCTCAAAAACCCTGCTAGATAGAGCGATTTCGACGAAATTTTTGACCCGCAGGGTATCTCTGCAGAGTAGCCATGCCAATTTTCAAACAAAGAATTTCTCGCAAAAAATGGCGGCCATTTTGAATTTTCGAATTTTTCGCAAAATTGCAAAACACAAAAATGCTTATATCTCGAAAACCGTGCTAGATAGAGCGATTTCGACGAAATTTTTGACCCACTGGGTATCTCTGCAGAGTAGCCATGCCAATTTTCAAAAAAATTTTGTCTTGCCAAAAATGGCGGCCATTTTGAATTTTCGAATTTTTGCGCAAAAATTGCAAAACACAAAAATGCTAATATTTCGAAAACCGTGCTACATAGAGCGATTTTGACGAAATTTTTTATCTTCAGGGTATCTCTGCAGAGCAGCTATCCCAAAGAGCTTTCACTTGGTGAAGTTTCAGACCCATAGCTAATTGCTCACCTACTCAAAAAGAGTAAATGCGAATTACCTCTAAAAGTATTGCAGATGGCCAATTTTTCTCAAATAACTCATTCACCTACTTTTGGAAGAGTTTTCACATGAAGTTTCAGACCCATAGCCAATTACTCACCTACTCAAAATGAGTAAATGCGAATTATCTCTAAAAGTATTGCAGATAGCCAATTTTTCTCAAATAACTCATTCACCTACTTTTGGGAGAGCTTTCACTTGGTGAAGTTTCAGACCCATAGCTAATTATTTACCTACTCAAAATGAGTAAATGCTAATTATCTGTAAAAGTATTGCGGATACCCAATTTTTATCAAATAACTCATTCATCTACTTGTGGGAGAGCTTTCACATGGTGAAGTTTCAGACCCATAGCTAATTACTCACCTACTCAAAATGAGTAAATGCGAATTATCTCAAAGTATTGCAGATAGCCAATTTTTCTCAAATAACTCATTCACCTACTTTTGGGAGAGCTTTCACTTGGTGAAGTTTCAGACCCATAGCTAATTACTCACCTACTCAAAATGAGTAAATGCGAATTATCTCTAAAAGTATTGCAGATAGCCAATTTTTTCTCAAATAACTCATTCACCTACTTTTGGGAGAGCTTTCACTTGGTGAAGTTTCAGACCCATAGCTAATTACTCACCTACTCAAAATGAGTAAATGCGAATTATCTCTAAAAGTATTGCAGATAGCCAATTTTTGTCAAATTAATCATTCACCTACTTTTGGGAGAGCTTTCACTTGGTGAAGTTTCAGACCCATAGCTAATTACTCACCTACTCAAAATGAGTAAATGCGAATTATCTCTAAAAGTATTGCAGATAGCCAATTTTTCTCAAATAACTCATTCACCTACTTTTGGGAGAGCTTTCACTCTGTGAAGTTTCAGACCCATAGCTAATTACTCACCTACTCAAAATGAGTAAATGCGAATTATCTCTAAAAGTATTGCAGATAGCCAATTTTTCTCAAATAACTCATTCACCTACTTTTGGCAGAGCTTTCACTTGGTGAAGTTTCAGACCCATAGCTAATTACTCAACTACTGAAAATGAGTAAATGTGAATTATCTCTAAAAGTATTGCAGATAGCCAATTTTTCTCAAATAACTCATTCACCTACTTTTGGGAGAGCTTTCACTTGGTGAAGTTTCAGACCCATAGCTAATTACTCGTCTACTCAAAATGAGTAAATGCGAATTATCTCTAAAAGTATTGCAGATAGCCAATTTTTCTCAAATAACTCATTCACCTACTTTTGGGAGAGCTTTCACTTGGTGAAGTTTCAGACCCATAGCAAATTACTCACCTACTCAAAATGAGTAAATGCGAATTATCTCTAAAAGTATTGCAGATAGCCAATTTTTCTCAAATAACTCATTCACCTACTTTTGGCAGAGCTTTCACTTGGTGAAGTTTCAGACCCATAGCTAATTATTCACCTACTCAAAATGTGAATTATCTCTATAAGTATTGCAGATAGCCAATTTTTCTCAAATAACTCATTCACCTACTTTTTGGAGAGCTTTCACTCTGTGAAGTTTCAGACCCATAGCTATTTATTCACCTACTCAAAATGAGTAAATGCTAATTATCTGTAAAAGTATTGCAGATAGCCAATTTTTCTCAAATAACTCATTCACCTACTTGTGGGAGAGCTTTCACTTGGTGAAGTTTCAGACCCATAGATAATTATTCACCTACTCAAAATGAGAAAATGTGAATTATCTCTTAATAGTATTGCAGATAGCCAATTTTTCTCAAATAACTCATTCACCTACTTTTGGAAGACCTTTCACACACGAAAATGAAAAATTGTGAATATCTCGGGAAAGCTATTTCTTCTGCTTTAATGCTCGGCGGGAGATACACACCACGGCAGTGGTCTTGACAAAAATTTTTGTCTCCCCAAAAATGGTGGCCGTTTTGAATTTTCAAAGTTTTTGCAAAACACAAAAATGCTTATATCTCGAAAACCGTGCTATATGGAGTGAACTCAACAAAATTTTGGACCTGCTGGGTATCTCTGCAGAGTAGCCATGCCAATTTTCAAAATATTTTTGTCTCGCCAAATATAGCGGACATTTTTAATTTTTTTATTTTTTGCAAAACACAAAAATGCTTATATCTTGAAAACCGTGCTAGATAGAGCAGACTGCGCTAACTTTGGTTGCCACAACAGTATAAGGCTAGAAACGAAGCATTTTCTTAATACTTTAGCACTCACCTTTATATCCTTTTCGGGACGCTTTGTTTTTGCTATGCAAAAACATTATCTTTCTTTTTTGCGAGCGATCCTCTAGTTTTAACTTGAGTTCTACATGAGTGAGCATGGATGTTCCAAGGATTGGTTCAGCCAAAAGTTAATTCAGACATGATGCAGTAGAGTATAGAGAAGTACAAAGATAAACAAGTTAACTATTTCATTCCCCAATTTTACCAGGGATTGCCACAAATAAAAATTGTAATCCATTTTTTTCTTCACCATAGTAGTTTCATTCTCATGAATATATTTTCATGGAGGATATTAGTTATGGAGTTCTTCCAGTCAGTTATATTGCATTGCACATACAAGATCAGTGACTAACTTTTATTTCTAGTTTTGGTATTAGATCAATGTGGTGGTAGTTTCTGTTGTGGTAGTTTAGTGTGTATTGTACAGGTGGATATTGAACTTGGTGGCTTTGGTATTAATTTGTACTTGAAAGAATATAATATCCGACAGTTGACTATGAAAGTGTGGAGGCAGTGTTTGCTTCCAAAATTATACACAGATGAGGCCATATCTTACAACCCTTGATTTCAGGAAGAAAACAAAATGACATTAAGTTTTTAGCCTAAATAGCTAATGTGATTTTATCTGTGGATAATTTGAGAAAACAAAGATACCACTGAAATAATATGGGTTTGTAAAGATGATGCATTGGGTACTAAATCACTCTTATTGTGTTTTCTTGAATTTCAATCCTTGATAAAGTTTTTGTGTTTAAAACACAATCACAGAATTGTATTGGGCTTCACACTCACCACCTGTTTGGTTACCTGATCACTTTATGATTGTTTAGTTAGAAGATTTTAATTTTGTAGTAACCCTGTTTTTTTCAGGTAAAGGTGTTTGTGTTGATTTTGCAGCTTTATAGAAGTCCTCTCTTGTACTTCTGTGTATTTGCCATTTAAAACACTTTTTTTTTTTTTTTTTTTTTTTTTTGACATAATGAAAAATATAAGTGTCAAAAACTCAAAATTGCCCACTATTCACATTTAAAGTATCATACTTTTGTAGTACTACAGTACAAGAAATTTGAAGCATTTTAAAGTTATGTTTTGTCTTAAAAGCTTACATGTTCAGAATAGTAAGACACAAAAGTCTATATTTAAGTTGGAAATACATTGTAACTTCTTGTTCAAAACATGCACTCTTGTTTATGTTATTTCAGAAAGTTTGACATTTATCATTCACCAGACTTCAGAGACTGAGGGTTTGTGAAATAGGACAAGCCATTTATTTTTGCATTGCCTCATTAAGTGTCCCTTGAAAACAGGATGCTTACTGGTTTTGCCCTGTTTTAAGAAAGGTTACACTGCTGGAGTATTTTCTCAGTTGAATATATCTTTTAATATAAGGCCTGTCAAGGTGATTTTTGGCAGTTGTCATCTGTAGGTGTGGCAGTAATATTTCACAAGTATGAATATGATCTTTGATCTTTCTCAAGGTCACAATATTAAAACGAATTTGATCTCTGATCTTTCTGAAGGTCGCAATATTAAAACATTTTTTTTTTCTTTTACTTCTTTTCCACCGGATTTTCTCAGGAAGTATAAAATACAGAAATCAAAATTTCGCAAGTGCTTTCCTCACATCAGTATAGGCATGAGTTGAATTTCAGATCAATCTTGCCGTAATTGACTGATTGAGGGCTGATTGGTAGATGATTACTCTTATTAAGGACCTTACAGAGTTTCAGTATGTTATTGAAGCACCGTAAGTGGGTTCACAGCTCACAAAGTCACATCCTCATGTTAAGGTTGCCTTAAAATTAGCCAGATAAGGTGTCTTTGATATATTGTTCACAGGCGGGAGAGATTTGTAAAACTTTTAAATTTCTCTTTTGTTTTTGGATTTACAACTTTGGAATGTATTGAGAGGTAATAGGAAACCAAGGTATGGTATCCCAAAAAGCCCATCAGATTTATGAAACTTCATTGACTTATTCTTTAAGACTATTCAGACCTAGGGATATGGCTCTTTAGGGCCTTTCGGCGTTTCTAGGTCAATTCAATGATCCCTAATAGTTAAGATTTTTAGGTATACTCAATATCCCTTTTGTTATTGTGATTAGAGCTGTGAAATGTTTTGGGAGGTCATAGCATGTCTAGATTAATAAAAAACATTTGGGATTTGAAAAAAAAAATTGCATTGAATCTCCACACACCCCTCCCCCCACTCCCTGCAAGGTCAAAATGGTGTTTGTAAAGTTCTTTTTCTTTTAAACTGTATAAAAGATAGTAAAATAGTTTTTATGTATTTTACTAAAATTTACATTTTTAGGCGGGTTGCATGTAACCAACCCGCCTATTAGATTGATGTGTCTGACGTCCGTCTGTCTGTCCGTCCGTCCGTCTATATTTTTCGTTTCCGGACTCTAACTCAAAAATGGTTTGTCCAATCGAATTCAAACTTGACAGGGAGATAGATCACCATCATAGATTCCTTTCGAAATTGGTGTAATTCCGTCTGTTTGTTGGTCCGATTTTTGTCCGTCCACATTTTCGTTTCCGGACTCTAACTCGAAAACAGTTTGTCCAGTCGAATTCAAACTTGACAGGGAGATAGATCACCATCATAGCTAGGTTCCTTTCGAAATTGGTGTAATTCTGTCTTGTTCATTTGTCTGTTTTTTGTCCGTCCATCTGTCCGTCCACATTTTCGTTTCCGGACTCTAACTCGAAAACAGTTTGTCCAGTCGAATTCAAACTTGACAGGGAGATGGATCACCATCATAACTAGGTTCCTTTCGAAATTGGTGTAATCCTGTCCGTTCGTTTGTCTGTTTTTTGTCTGTCCGTCAAAATTTCTGTTTCCGGACAAAAACTCGAAAATGGTTTGTCCAATCGAATTCAAACTTGACAGGGAGATAGATCACCATCATAGCTAGGTTCCTTTCGAAATTGGTGTAATTCTGTCTGTTCGTTTGTCTGTTTTTTTGTCCATTTGTCTGTTCGTCAACATCTCTGTTTCCAAACTTGACAGGGAGACAGATCACCATCATAGCTAGGTTCCTTTTGAAATTGGTGTAATTCCGTCTGTTCATTTGTTCGTCAACATTTCCGTTTCCGGACTCTAACTGGAAAACGCTTTGTCCAATTGAATTCAAACTTGACGGGGAGATACATCACCGTCATAGCTAAGTTGCTTTTGAAATTGGTGTAATTCCGTCTTTTCGTTAGGCCGTTTATAGCATAGATACAATTATGTAACCTAGATTACAAGTTTTACATTTCTTAGCATGTCTAACACATTCACCTTAACTGGGTGACCTAACATTTCTTTCCTTGTTTCTAAATGTAATTACAGCAGTCGCTAGCCTTATTGCTGCCTGCGCAACCCGCCTTTTGGGGCATTTTTGACCCTCTTGTTTATTTATTTTTTACCATTGTACAGTTTATTTGCTGTGGGACGCTTCATTTTTGCATAAGAAAAAAAGAGAGAAAAAAAAGCAATATTTTTCAAGTTTGCACTTTCTGTTCTCAATACTCTTTATTTTTCTGTTACTGCTTGAGCATAGAGCTTGCAAAATTTAATAAGAGTAATACTTCTTTGTTAAATAGATAAGATTTTATGTTTCTTTCATAATTACTGTTTTACGATAAACAGAATTTTTTTTCAATATGTCCTTATTCCATTACCATTGCTGTTAGTATTGCGTAGTACTCCATTTGGTTATTTGTTGAATTCAATGTATCCCCAGATACTTAGGATTCAGTATGGTCACACCGCCGCCGCAGTGATTTCCTTTCGGACGCTATAACTTAAAAAATATTTTAGTTAGACCTTTCAAATTTGGTATGTGGGTATATATGGCCAATGCCACAAACGCTATTATTCAATTTCAAGGTCACTGGTGGGCTGTTAAAGGTCAGATTTTGGCCATTTTTTCACATTTTGGCCCAGTTCTCATGTACAGAAAGTTAGATCATCCTATGGCTGGTATTTATAATATATATATATATATATATATATGTCCTCTGTAAGCATGCAGAAATTTGACCTTGAATCTGTTCATTGAAGGTCATCCACAGACCGCCAAAGTACCTCACCCAGACCATTTTTTTACCTTTTTGGAGATATTTTCACACTTGATGCTGACTATTGCATGGAAACTATTGAAAATGGCTTTTGAGTCTGAGTACATGATGGAGTACCAGCATCCAGTTTCCTAACATTGGCTATTGTTTTCAAGGTCACCTTAGGCCTGCTAAAATGATTCCAAATGGTACCTTAGACTGTGAGGCCATATACTTCTTTATTATGTCCACCCCCCTGGGGGGTGGATATATTATTTTTGCTTTTTTCGCCGTCCGATGTCCGATGTCCGATGTCCGATGTCCGGCGTCCGGCGTCCGGCGTCCGATGTCCGGCGTCACGCATGGTTTCCGCTCATTTAAAGGAAAAGTATTAGAGCTATTGTCACCAAATTTGGTATGCAGGCTTATTGGGTCAGTAGCTTGCTTGGGATTGCTTTTGGCTGTTGTACCTCTTTTGCTTACTGAGTAATACTTAAGTACAGCTATTTTCAGTACCCATTGGTTTCCGTGCATTTAAGCCAAAATAATTAAAGATATTTTACTACAATTTTGAATACAAGATTGTTATGTCCATAGCTCGCTTGGTATTGCATTTGGGACTGATAGCTTTGTCAGTACATGAGTAATAGCCATTTAGGTACTTCATTGTGTATTTTCAGTACTACTTTTGAGTAATTTGCTTGTATCTCCTTAACCGTGCAAGATAGAGCGATTTCGGCAAAATTTTCGACCCGCAGGGTATCTGAGGAGTGTACTCTTTGCAATTTTCAAAAAATTTTCCCCTCCCCAAAAATGGCGGCCATTTTGAATTTTCGAATTTTTGCCAAAAATGGCAAAACACTAATTTGCTTCTATCTCCTTAACCGTGCGAGATAGAGCGATTTCGGCAAAATTTTCGACCCACAGGGTATCTGAGGAGTGTACTCTTTGCAATTTTCAAAAAATTTTCCCCTCCCCAAAAATGGCGGCCATTTTGAATTTTCGAATTTTTGCCAAAAATGGCAAAACACAAATTTCCCTCTATCTCTTTAACCGTGTGAGATAGAGCGATTTCGTCGAAATTTTCAACCCACAGGGTATCTAAGGAGTGTACTCTTTGCAATTTTCAAAAAATTTTCCCCTCCCCAAAAATGGCGGCCATTTTGAATTTTCGAATTTTTGCCAAAAATGGCAAAACACAAATTTGCTTCTATCTCCTTAACCGTGCGAGATAGAGCGATTTCGTCGAAATTTTCGACCCACAGGGTATCTAAGGAATGTAATATTTGCAATTTTCAAAAAATTTTCCCCTCCCTAAAAATGGCGGCCATTTTAAATTTTCGAATTTTTGCCAAAAATGGCAAAACACAAATTTGCTTCTATCTCCTTAACCGTGCGAGATAGAGCGATTTCGTCAAAATTTTCGACCCACAGGGTATCTGAGGAGTGTACTCTTTGCAATATTCAAAAAATTTTCCCCTCCCCAAAAATGGCGGCCATTTTGAATTTTCGAATTTTTGCCAAAAATGGCAAAACACAAATTTGCTTCTATCTCCTTAACCGTGCGAGATAGAGCGATTTCGTCAAAATTTTCGACCCACAGGGTATCTGAGGAGTGTACTCTTTGCAATTTTCAAAAAATTTTCCCCTCCCCAAAAATGGCGGCCATTTTGAATTTTCGAATTTTTGCCAAAAATGGCAAAACACTAATTTGCTTCTATCTCCTTAACCGTGCGAGATAGAGCGATTTCGGCAAAATTTTCGACCCACAGGGTATCTGAGGAGTGTATTCTTTGCAATTTTCAAAAAATTTTCCCCTCCCCAAAAATGGCGGCCATTTTGAATTTTCGAATTTTTGCCAAAAATGGCAAAACACAAATTTCCCTCTATCTCCTTAACCGTGCGAGATAGAGCGATTTCGTCGAAATTTTCGACCCACAGGGTATCTGAGGAGTGTACTCTTTGCAATTTTCAAAAAATTTTCCCCTCCCCAAAAATGGCGGCCATTTTGAATTTTCGAATTTTTGCCAAAAATGGCAAAACACAAATTTCCCTCTATCTCCTTAACCGTGCGAGATAGAGCGATTTCGTCGAAATTTTCAACCCACAGGGTATCTAAGGAGTGTACTCTTTGCAATTTTCAAAAAATTTTCCCCTCCCTAAAAATGGCGGCCATTTTGAATTTTCGAATTTTTGCCAAAAATGGCAAAACACAAATTTGCTTCTATCTCCTTAACCGTGCGAGATAGAGCGATTTCGTCGAAATTTTCGACCCACAGGGTATCTAAGGAATGTAATATTTGCAATTTTCAAAAAATTTTCCCCTCCCTAAAAATGGCGGCCATTTTAAATTTTCGAATTTTTGCCAAAAATGGCAAAACACAAATTTGCTTCTATCTCCTTAACCGTGCGAGATAGAGCGATTTCGTCAAAATTTTCGACCCACAGGGTATCTGAGGAGTGTACTCTTTGCAATTTTAAAAAAATTTTCCCCTCCCCATAAATGGCGGCCATTTTGAATTTTCGAATTTTTGCCAAAAATGGCAAAACACTAATTTGCTTCTATCTCCTTAACCGTGCGAGATAGAGCGATTTCGGCAAAATTTTCGACCCACAGGGTATCTAAGGAATGTAATATTTGCAATTTTCCAAAAATTTTCCCCTCCCCAAAAATGGCGGCCATTTTGAATTTTCGAATTTTTGCCAAAAATGGCAAAACACAAATTTCCTTCTATCTCCTTAACCGTGCGAGATAGAGCGATTTCGTCGAAATTTTCAACCCACAGGGTATCTAAGCAATGTAATATTTGCAATCTTCCAAAAATTTTCCCCTCCCCAAAAATGGCGGCCATTTTGAATTTTCGAATTTTTGCCAAAAATGGCAAAACACAAATTTGCTTCTATCTCCTTAACCGTGCGAGATAGAGTGATATCGTCGAAATTTTCGACCTACAGGGTATCTAAGGAATGCAATCTTTGCAATCTTCAAAAAATTTTCCCCTCCCCAAAAATGGCGGCCATTTTGAATTTTCGAATTTTTGCCAAAAATGGCAAAACACAAATTTGCTTCTATCTCCTTAACCGTGCCAGATAGAGCGATTTCGTCGAAATTTTCGACCCACAGGGTATCTGAGCATTGTACTCTTGGTAATTTTTAAAAAATTTTCCCCTCCCCAAAAATGGCGGCCATTTTGAATTTTCGAATTTTTGCCAAAAATGGCAAAACACAAATTTGCTTCTATCTCCTTAAGCGTGCGAGATAGAGCGATTTTGTCGAAATTTTCGACCCACAGGGTATCTAAGGAATGCAATCTTTGCAATTTTCAAAAAATTTTCCCCTCCCCAAAAATGGCGGCCATTTTGAATTTTCGAATTTTTGCCAAAAATGGCAAAACACAAATTTGCTTCTATCTCCTTAACCGTGCGAGATAGAGCGATTTCGTTGAAATTTTCGACCCACAGGGTATCTAAGGAATGTAATATTTGCAATTTTCAAAAAATTTTCCCCTCCCTAAAAATGGCGGCCATTTTAAATTTTCGAATTTTTGCCAAAAATGGCAAAACACAAATTTGCTTCTATCTCCTTAACCGTGCGAGATAGAGCGATTTCGTCAAAATTTTCGACCCACAGGGTATCTGAGGAGTGTACTCTTTGCAATTTTCAAAAAATTTTCCCCTCCCCAAAAATGGCGGCCATTTTGAATTTTCGAATTTTTGCCAAAAATGGCAAAACACTAATTTGCTTCTATCTCCTTAACCGTGCGAGATAGAGCGATTTCGGCAAAATTTTCGACCCACAGGGTATCTGAGGAGTGTACTCTTGCAATTTTCAAAAAATTTTCCCCTCCCCAAAAATGGCGGCCATTTTGAATTTTCGAATTTTTGCCAAAAATGGCAAAACACAAATTTCCTTCTATCTCCTTAACCGTGTGAGATAGAGCGATTTCGTCGAAATTTTCAACCCACAGGGTATCTAAGGAATGTAATATTTGCAATTTTCCAAAAATTTTCCCCTCCCCAAAAATGGCGGCCATTTTGAATTTTCGAATTTTTGCCAAAAATGGCAAAACACAAATTTGCTTCTATCTCCTTAACCGTGCGAGATAGAGTGATATCGTCGAAATTTTCGACCTACAGGGTATCTAAGGAATGCAATCTTTGCAATCTTCCAAAAATTTTCCCCTCCCCAAAAATGGCGGCCATTTTGAATTTTCAAATTTTTGCCAAAAATGGCAAAACACAAATTTGCTTCTATCTCCTTAACCATGCGAGATAGAGCGATTTCGTCGAAATTTTTCAACCCACAGGGTATCTAAGGAATGTAATCTTTGCAATTTTCAAAAAAATTTCCCCTCCCCAAAAATGGCAGCCATTTTGAATTTTCGAATTTTTGCTTAAAATGGAAAAACACAAACTGGCCTTAACCGTGCAAAATAGAGTTATTTTGTTGAAATTTTCGACCCATAGGGTATCTAAGAAATGTACTCTTGGCAATTTTCAAAAAAATTTCCTTTTCCCAAAAATGGCGGCCATTTTGAATTTTCAAATTTTTGCCAAAAATAGAAAAACAGGAATTTGCTTCTATCTTCTTAACCGTGCAAGATAGAGTGATTTCGTCAAAATTTTCAACCCAACCAATGCAAAAAGGCATGAAGCTGAAATAATTTACATCTACACTAACAAATATTTAAGCATCATTGATATATTTTACAAATGAAACAGGGTCTTGTAAGACTACTGTACAATTTGGGCAAAAGGTTCATGGGTGGACATTACACATGATAATGTGTGTTCTTCTATGCTATCCTGTTTCTATTCGCATCTACTATCAACAGGGCGGCCTATTTCTAGTTATTTGCTGTTACCGCTCTAACAAAAAATATTATAGCTAGCCTTCTCAAATTTGCAGGATATATTCATAACCATAAAATCTTGCCTGGGAATATTTTTGGTCTCATTTTGAAAAACAAGATGGCCGCCAGGAACGTTTATTCGACTAAAAGCAAGGACTTTCGTTAGCCCTCTAGAGCAAAGGGTATTATAGGTAGAGATCTCAAATTTGCGGAATATGTTCCACATTACAAAAAATTACTGAAATATTTTTGGCCTCATTTTGAAAAACAAGATGGCCGCCACGGGCGTTTTTTGTCAGTCGTGAAAAGTGCTTATAGCTCGCTTATTATTGGTCCTAGAGGTTTGCAATGTGAAACCTACTTATAGGAAATCATGGGCCGGGAATCTTTTGTTATGGTAAGATTTGACCTTTGACCCCTCCTTCAAGGTCAAATGCGGATAGCCATATTTAAAAGTGCTTAAAACTCCCTCATTATTGGTCGTACAGGTTTGGGGTGGTAAACCAACTTATAGGAAATCATGGGCTGGGAATCTTCTCGTGTGGTCAGATTTGACCTTGGACCCGTCCTTCAAGGTCAAACAAGGATAGCCAAACTTAAAATGTTTATAACTCGCTTATTATTGGTCCTAGAGGTTTAGGATGGTAAAACCAACCTATAGGAAATCATGGGGTGGGAATCTTTTGATGTGGTCAGATTTTACCTTGGGCTCCTCCTTCAAGGTTAAGTGATGGTTGATTGGTTTTGGTGAGTTTTCTCTCTGGTGGATACAATTTGCATCGGTTCTCCAATGCACTACGTCTAGTTACATTTGTATCTTTCATAAGCAAACATTTTGTTTACTTAATGTCAGTACAAGTTGGTCCCATAAACACTTATGCCCCCTCCCCACAGGGGTATATTTGTGTCAACCATAATACTCTGTATGTCACGCTTTAACCATGTCCCGTCCGGGGATACACTGCATCGAGACGCAATCTCTAGTTAAAATGCCAAGTGAAAAAAACCCTTAAAATGTCCTTTTTAAAATAAATTTAGATTAAAGTATTTGCTTTTTAAAATGTTTAAAGATATCATTTATTAATATTTCTGTAAATCCTTCAAGACCTAGTGTAAAGTTTTAGTATTTCCTATTTTTTGTGTGTTTAAAGGTGTACCTCAGAGTGCCTCGTACAGCAAGCGTCAAACCAATGCAAACGACTCCTCCTCTAAAGAGAATGCCATTCACCAGCCTCCACCGAGACCCAAGACCAGTTCCAGTATCAGTGCAGCTGCAGGCTCCACAGAGTCACCCAAGGTGAAACATTTAACACCATTCATAAAATTACAGGCAGTGCTCGCCATTTTGGTATAAATTAGAATTTTAAAGTTATTTTAAAGGTATTGTTTTCACCCATGGTGTCCGGATGGGCCGGCGGGTGGGCGGGCGGTGGGAAAAAGTTTGTCCGGGCTGTATCTCGGAAACCGTAAGGTGTAGGAAGTTGATACTTGGTAGGGACATTGGTTAGGAGGTGTAGGTGTGCAACGTCATGGTGTGACCTTGATTTGACCTTGCCGTAGTGACCTTGACATATAAAATCTTGTCCTGGCTATATCTCGGATACTGTAAGGTGTAGGAAGTTGATACTTGGTAGGGACATTGGTTAGGTGGTGTAGGTGTGCAACATTATGGCATGACCTGGATTTGACCTTTGACCTTGCCGTAGTGACCTTGACCTATAAAATCTTGTCCGGGCTATATCTCGGAAACCGTGAGGTGTAGGAAGTTGATACTTGGTAGGGATATTGGTTAGGGGGTATAGGTGTGGAACGTCATAGTCTGACCTTGATTTGACCTTGCCGTAGTGACCTTGACCTATAAAATCTTGTCCGGGGTATATCTCGGAAACCGTAAGATGTAGGAAGTTGATACTGAGTTGGGACATTGGCTAGGGTGTGTAGATGTAAAACGTCATGGTGTGACCTTGATTTGACCTTGCCATAGTGACCTTGACCTATAATGCCTTGTCTGGGCCATATTTTGGAAACCATAAGGTGTAGGAAGTTGATATTTGGTAGAGACATTGGTCAAGGGTTATATGTGTGCAATGTCATGGTGTGACCTGGATTTGACCTTTGATCTTGCATATCTGATGCTATTTTATGTCTCTACGAGGATAACTGATACTATTTATCTCTCTTATATCTCTTTTATATCTTTTTACTTGAATCTTGGTTGTTGCAACTTTGGGCGTCTTTTGGTGTAGATTAAGCGCTGTTGAAGTCATATTAGAAGTCATTAACTGTTTTACTTTTGCAACTTCCCATTGTAACAGATGATATTGCATCAAAACATCCAAACCATAATTCGACCATACAAATGAAAATTAAAATGGGAGAAGTCTTAAAGCTTCATAATTTTTAGTTTACTGAATTGTCTTGTTTTAATACTTATTCTTTACATGCAATTTCTATCTCTTAGATGTTATTTTCTCTACTTAAACATTATTTGGACACTGACACTGCTCTGAAAGTATCCCAATCTGTGTACTGTTTCACTACTTCTATATCTCATGGTGTTGAAAACTATTTTCCCAGGGTGTGGGGTACGGGTATCTCTGATGCTATTTTTTTTATGTTGTGACACTTTTGGTAATGCTGTGGTTAGTGACTTTATTCTTATGATAAATTTATGTTGTTGAAAATGTTCCTAAAAGATACTATATGTGTGGTTTAAAACATGATTGTTTTTGTGAAATTTTGAAATACGTGTTCAACACCCTCAAGGGAGTAGGGCATGTAAAAGACTGCGTTAAGTTGGACAGCTGATATATGTGTAATAAGCTACAAATGTTAATGTAAAATGTATTTTAAATGTTAGTACTAACATATGTCCCAATTTGTTCCAAATAAAAACATAAGATACTTTTTGTCCTGGTTTGCAATACATTTTGTCCAGTTACTTTTTGTCCTAGTCATTTTTGAACCAATACTTTTTGTCCAGTTACTTTTTGTCCATACCACATTTATAAGGTCTGGGAACGGTTACTCGAGCCTCAATAAAAGGGTTGGAGTCTGCTAGGAAACGAGTCCATTTTAACTACTCGATTACTTGCAACGTATTGTATTATCGCTCGCCAATGAAACGTTTGAGTAAAATATGCTACATTATAAAATTTAAAATGTACTTGTACTCGAGTACTTTCCTAAGTACTCGTACTTGAGTATATTGCAGAAAAATGTAATCATACTTGTACTCATACATTTTGGATGTACTCGTACTCAAGTACATTGACTTGTACTCGGCCCCAACCCTGACATGTTGTCCTTAATATCATTTTTGGAAGGAACACTTCCTTGATCTCATTATATTTAAGAAATTTGGGCAAACTATACATAATATAAATTTACAGATTTTGTGTTTAGCACACATACCCTCAAAAGAAAACTTTCACTGTAGGGATAGTACTTCAAGCACATCTGATGTCAATCTCAAAGATCTATCATTTGTTCTGTTACTTAGCTTGTTGTTTCTTTGCTTTTAACTATATGTTGTGTTCTCTCTCTCTGTTTTTTTTTCTTTGCATGTTTTAATTGGTAATTTTGAAGGTAAATTTGCTGTGTGAACTAATGCTCCAATACCCATATACAGTTCTACAAAGTATAATGTCAGAGATCTTTACTTTCAAAATGTTTGGGGATTCTTATGTATTTCTATGTGTCTTCTTATCTTCAAGACTTGTATTAATTTGTGTATTTAAGTGCTGCTGTACAAATGTATGCAAAAACTGAAATATTTTAATTTTATTGATACTTTATAAAAATTACTGGTGCCCCCCTGTAACGCCCATGGGCAATGTGACCAAATATTTGCAAAAGTTGGGGATGGGCGTTTACGACAGTGAAAACCAGCCGGGCGTTTCGAAAAAAATAACCCAAATTTAGGGAAACCGCATTTTAGCACACCGACTGGAAGTAAAATATACGGTTGGTAAACAAATCTCGATGCAATAAAAGTTGTCATAACTACAAAACTAAGTAAAATTTTGTTGAAAATTGATATAAATTAATCACATTTCACCAATTATTGGGTTTATATGGAGACTGTTTACCTCGAAACGACATATTAGCAATTTATGAGCGATAACGTAAGATTGTGGATGGGCGCTTTCAAAAGCCTGAGCGTTACAGAGCGCGGCTACAGTAATCTATATATTTTAAGTCTAAGTTGCGAAAACTAGAGTTTAACATTTCGGGTGTATTCTCTCTGCTGTATATAGTGCCCAATTGTTTTGCATTATTAGTCATGTTGGGACTCCCCTCAAACTTTCATGGTTGATTATTCATCCATTTTCCCGACCTATGATCGATCCCTGATTGACTATTTTACTCCATTGTTGGTCATTATTTAAGAAACACTTTCCGGGATAAAGAATAGGTCGATCCGGTAAGAATAACCGTGTTCCGATATTTAGAATCTACCAAAAGTGCTCACTTTCTGTAAATATGGCGGTAGATGTAAACAGTGTTGAATTTATTGACAAATCTGTCAATTTATTGAATATAATGCCTAAAATATTTAAAAAATACATGGATATTGAGGTGCATTAGGAAAGGGTAAGATTTGAACTGAAAATTTGATTATTAGAAAACGACAATGACCAACCGTCTTTGTACACTATCACTGATTGATCAAGCTCACGTGTAATTGTCCCACATTAATTATTAGCTACCTTCCTTTGTGTTCAATATTTTGTGTACTACATATCTACTGTCTATAAGCTGCAGGGAAATTTAGCAAGACATTTTACAGTACTTGGTTTAACAAAGTTCAATTCTTTGAATTTTCACAATACTTTGGTTCTTTCAACCCTAAGATAAATTAAGGTACTGTCTCCAAATCTTATGTTATAAGTGGAAAATATCTTGACCTCATTTAGTCATGTGGGGCAGTGTATGAACTACCTTACGAAACCAGATGGCCAGCAGGGCCATTAACTTTTCACTTTTGATGGCCCGTATGAAATTTAAATAGCCCAATAAAATTAAATTTAAATCTCTTTATTTTCTGTAATAATTACCATTTTTTAACCAATCGTCAACTGGTTTAGACATTTAGATAGGAAATAAAATAAAAATAGGAAAATAGTTTTGCCAAAATTTAAAAAAAAAAGTCAAAGCAATTAATACCAAATGAAATTACCAATTATGTATGGTTAATATGATAGCAGATAGAAAACAGTTTAAACAGTTACACAAATTAGTCTAGACTGTCTAGTTACTGTCAATGTCAGACAGGTCTGGTTTATCTGACTCCCAAGAACAGTCTGACTCATAGTCACTAAGACTGGAGTCTGATTCAGCAACTTTATCCTCACTCGCAGGCTCTGCAGCTGCTGACGAGCCAGATGCAGAAGTTACAGTGGCACAGTAATTGCCACTTTCTTCCATGAAACGTGTCTTTCTGTATGGCTTCAAGGAAAACCATTGCTTAATTGCTGGTTCAGTATGAAAGTCTTCAATGGAGGCTGTGTGCAGTTTGACTGTCAACAGTTGGGAGAGAGTGGATGATTTCATTTTATTTCTATATGCAGTCTTTGTTAGCTTCATCAGGCTAAAGCCTCTCTCACAAATGGAACTACTTGCTGGCAAGGATAGGATTAAGTCTATCAGATCTAAAATGTTTCCACATCTGTTTCTGTATCTCTCGTTCACGCCTGCCCAATCCAACTTGGCTACAGAATGACTATTGAACAAAGAACGCTTAAGCTCTCCCCATTCTATTAACAACAGTTGAACATTTACCCCCTGTTTTTCTAAAGTATCTTTGAAATGTTCACTCAACCTAGCAACAAAGTCATTTCCAAACATTTCAGCATATTCAGTTGGCCATGTTGAAAAATCAGCAATTTTCGTTGCTTCAAGCAATCCCTCAGTTACATCCACACACCTTTTTTCTAGGCTGTTAATAAGGCTGTCAGTCAGTCTATGCTTTATTGAGTCAAAATTTCCAAGATCTCCAACCAGAGGTTGATCCATGAATGTCTCAGATCCCTCAATTTTGCTCAGCATTGGACCAGATCTTTCTTTCAAGCTCTTTACAGATTCTAATGTTGCTTGCAAACGTTCTTGTGACTCATAAATCCCCACATGATCGCTTTGAAAGTCCAGTGACAATCTTGATAGCACAAGTAGTAGGTCATGCAAATGGTGAGCAAAATAGATGACTTGCTTGGACTTCAACAGATTCATCAGATGCTTGGCCCTGCTTTGCTTTGTGCTGGTGTGGTCAATGGCAACCTAATGTTTAAAAAATATATATATCATAGATCAGTACATCATCAGTTGTGTATATAACTGCATAAATACTTTATCAATGCATATTTGTATTAATTTTGGGAGTGATACAACTGATAGCTCAGTCGGTAGGGCATTCACCTTATGATATGTTGAGTGTTAATGGTCAAGCTGACCACAGCAAGCATGGGTTCAAGTGTCCTATGGGGCAGCCACTTTGTATCTTTAGGCACTTAACTGTCATGGTACTGCCTTTGATATATAATAATAGAAGGGTTTGTACAGTGTCAAATTGATAAAAATCCTTTAATGCGCTGAAGTCCAAGAAGGAATAATCAGTGGGGATAATCCAGGGACAGGGATGGTCTGCTGAAGAGCTTCACCAATGTATCATGACATGCTGTCTGAGCTAGACTTTGAGTTTGAACAAGGATGAAGCGCCTTAGAGCCCATCCTGTGGAGATTAAGTGCTATGAAACTAATGAAAATTTGACTAAAATTGAATTCTATGACAATGTGTTAAACTTGAAGACAAGAATAATAATCTGATAGATTTACCTGACTCAGATGGAGGTAAAAGGCTTTATATCCTTTCCACACTTGTCCAAGAGCACCAACTAGATGGGAAACCCAGCGAGTGCCACCAACTCTGTGAGGTAGTTGGACTGTCATGCCACAAGCTTCAAATGTACTCTTAAGGTTTTCAGTTTGCAATGCACTAGTATGATAGAACTTGTAAAGCTCAGCCAACATGCCGTCTACCTTTGCATACAATTTTTGGCCTTTTACTGCATCTTTGAAAGCAAGTTCAATCCTGTGATTCAAGCAATGGATAAGAACTATTGAGTGGCTGATTTTGTCATGCATTAGGGCAATAACACCTGAAGAGCTACCAACATTTACACTTGCACCATCACAGGCAAATCCTACTAATTTATTTTCAGCATTTTCATCATAAGAGTTCAAAGCAAGTTTAATGCTGGAAAATATCCCCTGTGCATTGGCTCTCTTAACTGCATGCATTTCAAGAAAATAGACATGCACTTTTCCCCCAGTGCAAGCTCGAGCATAAATAACTTCATTTTCTATTGTGGCAACATCAGTTGAGCCATCTGTTAGAACACTCAAAAATTTTGCATCCTTGATTTCATCAGAAATTTTAGCCCTTTCGACAGCTGAGATACTTTTGATAAAACTGGAGCACTGCTTATCATTTCTGTAAGTTTTACCTACTGGTAACCCTTTTTTTTCATCAAGCTTGGCCATCCACTGAAAATCACTGAAAGGCCTTGAATTTACTGCAATAGCATGGGCATTTCGAAAAAGTAAGTCAAGTCTAGTCATATCAGCCTTGTTCAGACTCAGCAGACACTTTTCTGCTTCACTTTCTCCAGGTTTTGCTTGAGTTTTAGCCCACAATTTTTTTACAGCATCTTTGTGACCATCTGACTGATCATGAACAACTAGGGCATGTTTTTTGAAATTATCACTGCCCTGGACTAGAGGACCACGCATGTATTTGTCAAATTTATCCCCTGAAAATTTTGAGCTTTGTGCCTTATTTTTTAAAGCAAGTGGGCCATAGACAGAACGACAAGGTCCGCAATACTTTTTTTTTTCAACACTACTGTAGAGAAGCCAATCAAATTGAGAGCTCCAACAAGCTTGAAATGATCTTTCTCTCTTTTCGAGATCATATTTTTTATTACTTGCCTTGGTGTCTTTAAGCTTTTTGCTAGGGGGAGGTTGCAGACCAAGAAATTTATCCATTACTGCAGTATGGCTATATCATACATCAGATCAAATCAAAATCAAATCTGTCTTTTTTTTAAAAAAAAAGAGAGTTCTTCAAATTAGAATCACAAAGTTCTTACAGGGTACAGTACAGTACTCAGTACATACAGTCAGTGGTGATCAAAAATTAAACATTGTTAAATTGCCCAACTCCTACAAAAAAAAAAACAAAGAAATCTCTAAAACAAAATCACACAGGTCTTGACTTTGCTTTCAAAGGCTACATAGTGATAAAAATCATATTTCCAAATCTTTAACAATGAAGAAGTCCGACGTACTAGTGTGTTTGCATTCAAAACGTTAGCATCGAAAGCAGAAATTAAGCGAAGTTCTCTCGATTTTAAAAACGTTTCGAGTACTTCGACTGGTTGTCGTACAATATTTTGTCTTCTCGTTTAATCAGGAACCAGAGCGTGTATGCATTCAAAACGTTACCATCGGAAAGCAGACAGCGAAGTTCTTTCGATTGTAAAACGTTTCGAGTACTGTGACTGGTTGTCGTACATATTTTGTCTTCGCGTTTAATCAGGAACCAGAGCATTAAATGGCCAGCCGGGCTACGCATTGGCGAAAGAAGAGAGCCCGGAGCAGAACTTGGTAGTTCCTGGCCACCGGGCCTGCGCAGTTTCGAACACTGATGTGGGGTGTTAAATGTCCAAGATCATGGGGGACATGTGAACTTGGAAAAATACCTCCTTTTAAATGTGAAGAGTTGTGTGTTTGGAAAAAAATGATGGCCTTTAAAAAAATCCATCCAGCATTACTTCCAGGTTGAAAAACTTGAGCTAAAGATAAATCTCTGTTGTTGCATTCACACTATCGGGAATCAATATTTCTATAGTAATCTTTATCAAAAAGGCTCAGTGTACAATATATTTTTGTTTTCTTTTGCTATGTGGTTAATAGCCACCCCCATTTCAGGGTAGACTACACCGTCTTTCTCTTAGGAATAATGAAGTAAGTTTGTGTGTGAATGAGCCATACTTTGTCAACATAGTGAAATTTTCCATTTGGTCTCTCGTTATAAAATACGTCTTTAGAATAAATTATGGTGTTATATTTATGCATTTATTGTTTGCCAGCTTTTCTTGAATAATGCTATCTTTATCAATTTTGAACTAAGATTAAACAAATATTGTTGACATCAAAATGGTTAACCAAATGCTGCATGCACTTAAAGTAGATTATTACACTTAACACCAACTAAATGTTGAAAGAACACCCACTAAATGTTTGAATTTTTAGAAAGAGTGCTTTCTGAAAATGGCATTAAAATGAAACAACATGAAGAAACAAGTGCTGCATGCACTTCCAGTAGATTATTACACTTAACATCAACTAAATATTTAAAAAACACCAACTAAATGTGTAAAGTTTTAGAAAGAGTACTCTCTGAAAATGGCATTTAAGTGAAATAACATGAATAACAATCAACAGTAAACTGTTCTAACCTACCTTCTTCAAAAGTATCTTCAGATAATGCAAATAACACCAGAGGTGTGATGTATCATTTGTAAGTTGATGCAAAAACTTCTTTGATCAGTATTACAGCCAAATCTCCACATTTATTGAACAGTATTTTACAAACTATTAGGATTTTTAGTCATTTTTTTGTTTTTTTGTCATTTTTTCCAAGAGAGAGCTGACAAAGACATAGAATGTAGAAAGCTAGAGTCTATAACAGATAATCCGTTGCATTATGGTCTTCAGTAGAGTTATCTTGACCAAACTAAAAAAATTGACAAAGACATGTATTCTAACTCGTTCTTGACACAGTCTTCTGTCTGTAGTGTTTATATTTATTTAAATATTTATTTAATAGTATTTAAATTTTTGTTCATAATATAGAAGTGTAACATAGAATATACGTTTAACAATTTAAATGTATGAACTTGTGCATTATGTCGGTGAAAGTGTGGAATAGAGTAAAAGTTTAGAATTATATATCAGGTAAAAAATTAAACATAAACAAATGGGATTTTTTTAACAGAAACACATTTTCTATGTGGTCAACTTATTTACAAAGTAGATCTTAACATTTCTAAAACATATAATTAAAAAAAAAAAACCCACATATTTTCTTCATTGTATCCCCAGACAAAAGTCGGGGATACTTTGGTTTCAGTATGGTCACGCTGCCGCCGCCTCAGAGATTTCCTTTCGGACGCGATAACTTTAAAAATATTTTAGTAAGACCTTTCAAATTTGGTATGTGGGTATATATGGGCAATGCCACGAACGCTGTTGTTTTGTGACCTTGACCCTCAATTTCAAGGTCACTGGTGGCCTCTTAAAGGTCACATTTTGGCCATTTTTTCACATTTTGGCGCAGCTTTCATATACACAAATTCAGATCATCCTATGGCTGGTATATATAATACATACATATGTCCTCTGTAAGCATTCAGAAATTTGATCTTGAATCTGTTCATTGAAGGTCATCCACAGACCGCCAAAGTACCTCACCCAGACCATTTTTTGGCCTTTGTGGAGATATTTTCACACTTAATGCTGACTATATTGCATGGAAACTATTGAAAATGGCTTTGGAGGTTGAGTACATGATGAAGTAGCAGCATCCAGTTTGTATACCTTGGCTATTGTTTTCAAGATCACGTAAGCCTGCTAAAATGACTCAAAATGGTACATTTTACTGCATACATATGCCTATATAAGACTGTGAGGCCATATACCTCCTTTATTGGCTGTTACCATTCTAACAAAAAAAATATTATAGCTAGCATTCTCAAATTTGCAGGATATATTCATAACCATAAAATCTTGCCTGGGAATATTTTTGGCCTCATTTTGAAAAAAAAAAAATGGCCGCCAGGGACATTTATTCGATTTAAAGCAAGGACTTTTGTTAGCAATCTAGAGCAAAGGGTATTATAGGTAGAGATCTCGCATTCGCAGAAAATGTTTGACATTACAAAATCTTGACTGGGAATATTTTTGGCCTCATTTTGAAAAGCAAGATGGCTGCCACGGGCATTTCTTTGTCGGTCATGAAAAGTGCTCGTATCTCCCTTATTATTGGTCCCAGAGGTTTGAGTTTCCTAAAGGAAATCATGGGCTGGGAATCTTTTGGTGTGGTCAGATTTGACCTTGGACCCCTCCTTCAAGGTCAAACGAGCATAGCCAAACCTAAAAGTGCTTATAACTAGCTTATAATTGGTCATACAGGTTTGGGATGGTAAGCCAACTTATAGGAAATCATGGGCTTCGCAAAATTGCCCACAGAGACCCAATTTATGGACTTTGTTGCCACTTTCAAGCACTGTAGCTTTCAAACTTTGTCTCTAATCTAAGTGAAATATCATCTGGGAATATATCGATGTTTTTCTTATATGTGCCCCAAATTTAGGCCATTAATAGACATTTAATCTGTGTATGAAAATCATAAACACCCATCCGAGTGACCCTTTTAAGACATTTTTCACATATTTTGCCTTGTAACCTAGAAATGGTAAGTCTGAAAAGTCTCAAACTATGTTAGATATAACTCCTATATGTAGTCTCTCGCTGTAGAAAATTTAAAGTCTGTAGTTTTAAGTTTAAGGTCACTAAGGTCTCCAAAATGCTAACAGAGACCCAATTTATAGACTTTTTGCCACTTTTAAGCCCTATAGCTGTCGTACTATGTGACTGATGCAGCTGAAATCTCATGTGAATATATTAATATGTTTGTTTTACATGTGCCAAAAATCAAGGCTTTAAATAGACATTTAACTTGCATGCGAGGACCCTAAACACCAACCAGAGTGACCCTTTTTTGACATTTTTCACATATTTTGCCCTGTAACTGGGAATTGGCAAGTCTGATAAGTATGACATTGTATTAAATATATTTTCTATATGCAGTACCGTATTTGTAAAAAATTTAAAGTCTGTGGCTTTGATTTAAGGTCATCTTGAGATCTCTAAAATGTGTACAGTGACCCAGTTTATAGACTTTTGGCTCTTTTAAGCCCTGTAGCTGTCAAAGTATTTGACTAATAGAGCTGAAATCTCATCTTGGAATATATTAATATATTTTTTAATTTATCAATGACATTGAAATTATTCAAAGGAAGGCCTGCCAACTTAAAATTTGCATATTAATAATGTTATGGCTATATTAAGCTTTAAGAAATTGTGTTTTTATTCCTCTGCTCAAGAGTTTTTAACTCTTTATAAGTAAAGTGCTTGCATATATTAAAACAGGCTAAAGGGACATTGTTATTATCTGGTGAGCTTTAAGTGCTAATATTAATGATATTATGGCCTACTTACAGTGAAAAGGGGGATTTTCAGCCCTTAATGAGTCCAGTACAATTTAACTTACCTCGGTTAATTTTGATACAGTTCATGCAGTCATGAACATACTTCAGTTGATAATCACACATATATAAACATAAATTTTAGGTATATTTTACAATACTTTTTTTTTTATATGGCTTAGTAAATTGTAAATCTTGATATACAATTTTCCTGTTGGGCACCCCTTATTGTAAGGCTGTGACTTCATTAGGAAAACAACACTGGGTATTCGTCTCGCAAGAACCGATCCGAATTCGGTAACAGTGTTTTAGTTGTCACCCAGTGGAAGTAGCAGAGACGCAAACATGGCGGATGATGTAAACAAAACATTATGAAAAATAAAGTTTAATATCTGTATAAATAAGGAAAAAAAAAACTACGTGAAAAACTATCGGTAGTTAGAGAAATCTGACAGAATGTTTAGGTTTAGCCAAGTTTTTCATTGTTTTACAGTATATTTAATATTTTTTCGGTTACCCGCTTCACCATTTGTACTAGGTTTCTTACAGACTTCAAACCATTATTGGGTAACCGGGTAACCTATCGCAGCCTTACCTTATTGATATGGTTGTTTTTTTTTATTGCTAATATTAGATTAACTGAGCAGGTTTCCAAGATGAACACTAACTGGACCATTGATTATTTCTGAGTATTTTTTTACCCCTTTTACATATATAGAGTGGTTAGTGTGGGGACTTCATTAATAGTGATGAATTTATTTCAGTTGTTAATCACACTTTTTAAAGTTTTAATTTTAAGTACATTATCCCTTATCCAACACTTTGTTCTTGTGGCTTTATAGTTTATATAATTTTCCTGTTGAGAATTCCTCATTGATATTTATTTGATTTTTTTTATTACTTTAGCTCTATAAATTGTCATTGATATTGAAATCCTTCAAAGAAAAGCCCTTTCCACTTTCAGTTTAAATATTAATGATGTTATGGCTTTCTTACATGTTAAAAACGGTGTTTTTATCCCTATGCTCACTGAGTTTTTAAACATTTTAAAATCAAACTTGTTACACATATTAAAATTGCCAAAAGGAATACTCTTCATTTGTGGTGAGCTTGATTACCTAATAAGACAAAGGGGAAGGAGGACTGAGATTGTGTCACATATTTAGGTTACATATATATGGACCACATATATAGGTAATGAGAAACTGAGGAACTAAAAAACAGTGCAAATTCTAAAAATAATATTATAAAATAATAATATAAATAATATTTTAAAAAAAATTATTTTATTTGACTATAAATATAGAAACATGTAAGCTCTTTTGGGATTATTAATTTAGAATAGACATTCAATTATTATGTCCACCCCACTGGGGGGTGGACATATTATTAGTCGAATCTTTGATTCGAGTTATGTACTGAGTTGCGGTCACGATTTTAAATTCGCTGTTTAAACCCTTAAATATCAATTCTGCATAATATTTTCTTCACATATCTGTACATTAAGGTGTATATTATACACTCTGCCATTTTGAAGATTTTTAATGCCTTTATTAAGTTATATTTTATGAAGTAAAAAGCATGTCTGGCACTTCGTCTGGCTTTCCCCAAGGACCCGTATGTCCTAGAAACTATTGTGTTTGCCATTGTAATGGTCTACTCGAACGAGTCTTTTTTAACGGTTTCGTCTGCTGGTTTCTAGAGGTGAAACCCCAATTAATTTATTCGTCTGCAGGGTTTATCACGCAGTCACTGTTAATGTAAAATTGCTGTCTGCGCATCTACGTGTACTCAATTATTTGTCAAACAAATAATCAGAATCGAGAACACCCCTTTCAGAGACAATGAAAATATTCAAACTCCTTAGTTCTACATTCAACCACTCGAAGGCGCTTTTGCATGTCCTAGAAGTTATCACGTCATAAAATACAGCGTAATCTGTGTCTCCCTATTTTCGCCCATTGTGGCTATTCGTAATATTGTAGAAACAACACACGAATATTTTATTTAAATACTTACAATTTGCTTCTGTAAAATATCCATATACAGTACTATATATCCACGCTTCAAAATTGAAATATGTCTTCTCATTTTAAAATCAAATTTCAAACTGCAAGTCCGTGAACAGGAAATATGCTGGTAGTTTTCGTCTTAAACCAGCCTTGTAAAATATTGTTACGAAACCCCCACAAAGAACTGCCGTGACTGCGCATATTTGCTCATTAATATTAATGAGGCAAGTCCGCGAACAGGAAATATGCTGGTAGTTTTCATCTTAAACCAGCCTTGTAGAATGTCAGGAAACCCCACAAAGAACCGCCGTGACTGCGCATATTTGCTCATTAATATTAATGAGGCAAGTCCGTGGACAGGAAATATGCTGGTGGTTTTCATCTTAAACCAGCTTTGTAAAACTGCGCATCTACAGACCCTTTATATTTGTAAACAAATTCCCATCTCGCGACACAAATCTGAAAACGGTTTCTAAATGCGGGCGATAATACAGAGTTTACAGATTTCAACACCCAGTGCTGTCCTAAGATTCGACTCTGTGGTTGGGTGAAAGCTAACCATGTCACCCTTGTTTTTGCTTTTTCCGGCGTCCCATTTGGTTTCCAGACATTTTAGGCAACAGTTCTTATCCTATTTTTACCAAATTTGGCATGCAGGTTTATTGGGTTAATAGCTTGTATGGAATTGCTTTTGGTGATGATAGCTCTATAGCTAACTGAGTAATAGCTACTTTGCTACTTTTGAGTAGCTCTTTGGTGTCCAGACATTTTAAGGAATGCTATTAAGCCTAGCTTTCTGAAATTTGGTATGGAAGTTCATTGGGTTAATAGCTTGTATGGGATTGCTTTTGGGGGGAATTACTTCATAGATGAGTGAGTAATTAATTAAATAAATGAGTAATTGGCTATTTTGAATACTGAAAAAGACAAATGGGCTCATATCTCCTAAACCGTGCGAGATAGAGCGATTTCGTCGAAATTTTCGACCCACAGGGTATTTAAGGAATGTACTGATTGCAATTTTCCAAAAATTTCCCCCTCCCCAAAAATGGCGGCCATTTTGAATTTTTGCCAAAAAATGGCAAAACACAAATTTGCTTCTATCTCCTTAACCGTGCGAGATAGAGCGATTTCGTCGAAATTTTCGACCCACAGGGTATCTAAGGAATGTACTCTTTGCAATTTTCAAAAAATTTCCTCTCCCCAAAAATGGCGGCCATTTTGATTTTTTGAATTTTTGCCAAAAATGGCAAAACACAAAATTGCTTCTATCTCCTTAACCGTGTGAGATAGAGTGATTTCGTTGAAATTTTCGACCCATAGGGTATCTAAGAAATATACTTTTGCCAATTTTCAAAAAAAATTTCCTTTTCCCAAAAATGGCTGCCATTTTGAATTTTCAGATTTTTGCCAAAAATAGAAAAACAGGAATTTGCTTCTATCTTCTTAACCGTGCAAGATAGAGTGATTTCGTCAAAATTTTCGACCCAACCAATGCAAAAAGGCATGAAGCTGAAATAATTTACATCTACACTAATAAATATTTAAGCATCATTGATATATTTTACAAATGAAACATGGTCTTGTAAGACTACTGTACAATTTTGTCAAAAGGTTCATGGGGTGGACATTACACATGATAATGTGTGTTCTTCTATGCTATCCTGTTTCTATTTGCATCTACTATCAACAGGGCGTCCTATTTCTAGTTTAAATTCTTTGAAAATAGGTTGAGAGTTATCATTGCAGGAAGATTGAAAATGTGATAAAAAAAAAAAATTTGTTTAAGTTGATTTATGTACCCGGTATTCGACGTCTGGGGATACACCATTTTCATTGGAAAAAAAAAACTTAGTAGATTAAAGTACTGACGTTCATAAAATAGTGGGTAATTATGTTTTCCTAATATCTATGGCATACAGCAAATAGCTTCTATTGAAAATTCCCGATCAAAACCTGTGACGTGAGTGATGACCTGCCTGGGGATATGTTGGCACCGAGTTGGCCCAATCTAGTTTTTCATGACTCTGCAATACCAGACATTTTCTGTTAGTAGTTTTAGCATCATGGTCTGGAATATTGGTGTAGATTATTTCATGGTAATCTTGATTAGTTAGGCTTTTACAAAGAATCTTTTTTTTCTCAAGGGTAGCATTTTTCTTCTACACAGAAGACTGTCAGTGTAAATGTGGTCACAAAATGGGAGATTTAAATCTCCATTTATTCACATTTTTGAAACTGTTTTGAATATTGAAAAAAAAAAAATCAACCTCATGTACGACTTTTACCCCCTCCCACCCACCCCCACACACACACACAGATTGCTTCCTCTGACATACAGACTTTAAAAGAGAACTATATATTACAAGATAATGTTCAGCCTGTGGTTTCATTCCATTTATTCTTTTTTTTGTCAAAATAGTATGCATAACTTGAATAATACAATCAAGCAAACTGATTTTAACCCAAATCCCAGTTGGACTGAGGGTATTAACCTAAGTGCCTATATTTCAGAAATATATTAAAAATTAATGTACCAACGTATTAAGGATATTTATAACTGAAGAATATATAATATTGTGGTAGTTGTCATGGCATCATATTAATGCAGAACATTGGAAACAGCATGCAAACATCTAAGGTAATCTTCTCCTGTTTAACTGAATTTTTTCTAAATTATCCAAAATTTCAGACTCGTGACCACCATCTGACATCCCTTGGGATGCCATGGCTTCAGCCATAACTGATTACTTATTTTTCCCTATACATAACATAAATCAAAGTTTGTCTCATTATTTAATAAGACAGCTGACCTTGTACCAAGACCAGTCAGGATTGAGAATCAGGGTTTGTTTTAGGGAACGTTTCTTGCAGGATCACACATGAGATTGCCCACAAATGCAGGTTTTCTTTTAAGTCCAAAGTGATGAGTTTATTTGCGAGTGCATAGTCCATAAGGCAATACAGGAAAATACATGGAGTAAAAAGATGAGAGATCAAGAAAATCAAAACACTGCATGGATTGAGAGTTTGTGTGAGAGGTTTTGATTTTTTTCATTGAAACACCTTTCAAATAATGTTTGTTGACAATGTGGATTCTTGCTCATGTATATTTGTGAAAGAACTGTGCTACATACACTAGTTAGGTATATTACATCCCCCAAAAATATATACAGTAGAACCTCAATTATCCGAACCCAGTGGGAGACATACAATCCGGCCGGATAATCGAGGGGTTCGGATAGATGAAGGAAACTGAAATTCACCGTCTGTAGGTTACCGAGTGGGCGATAATTGAAGAAACATCGATTTATGCATTAAATATAGACGTCGGTGGTATTTGAAGATATAGTTTAATATATTTGTGTGATATTATATAACTGAACCTATAATTGTCACTTATTTGCTTAATATCTATGGATATTTTTATTTTTATTTAAAATATTACGCGGATTTGAAATGGTTGTGTTCGGTTGCTACATGCATTGTGGACGTTTTAATTTTAGATTAACATCGTTGTGCATTTTGTCATTTGGAAAACTATGGGAGATTATTTATTGTAAAACCCAGAGCGAACACGCCTTCAATGATAGGTGTGTTTGGTTGGTAATGCATTGTTGACGTCTTTTCTTTTGATACATGTTGTCAGTTTGTGAACCTACTCCGGGAGATTATAAATTGCGAGAGCCAATCAAACACGCTTTCATTGATTGCCGCATATCATAAAAGAAGTTGTCGTGGGGTCGTGTAATTGAATTAATCCCTCCCTTATTGTAACAATGGTGATAAAGATCAAAGAAGCTAGGCGTTTCTGTGAATGGTACGTTTTATAAAGCACTAGAATTAATAGTTTCCGAGACTGTATAAAATCCTGTATTATCGCTCACGCTTGACGATGTAAAAATAATGTATATGTAGGGAGACACGATTTCGGTTCGGTTAATCCGGAGATTCGGATAATAGAAGGCCGGATAACCGAGGTTCTACTGTATATAAAATGAAGCATATAGTGATAAATATGGAGTCAAGTAAATGACACCCGCAGTATTTTGGATTCCAACAACAATGTACCAGTCTCAACTATGGGTGAACCTAAACCAGTACTTCAGGTTATTATATGGGTGAAACTATAAAAAATGATCATATTAAAGCACCCTTGAAGGTAAGACTTATTTTCCAGCCAAAATGGTTAGCCAACCGATGCAATGAATCAAATTTTTAGCATGTCGTAAGAACTTTGAAGTCATACAGTTGTACTGTAGACCATAAGATCAAAAACATATGTTAAAAATGGCTGATAAAACGGAAAAACTATCCTCATCCAAAATATTTAGCTCCTCCCCCCCACATTTTGAAGGGTGATGGCACTCAACCCACTTTTTAAAATGTGAGATAATAATCATTACTGAATGCAGTAATTATCTTGAATATGTTTCAGGCTTAAGCTTTTGTGCCAAATATTATCCATCCTGTAAAATTTTAGGGTGGAGGGCAGATATATGTGTTATAGTATGTTCACTTACTGCTTGTATGTTGTAGAGATCCACAGTGGCCTAGTGGTTACCAAGTATTGTATCTAATCACAGGCAGTCACCTGTGTGGGTTAGACTCTCACACGTGACATGACAATGCCGAGGACCTGTCCAATATGACCTGGCTGTTGAATGGGACATAAAACCCCAAGTTTAACTTTTGCTTTTATGTTGTGGATAATTAAGCGTCCCTTGAAAAGGGGACGCTTATTGGTTTCACCCCCGGTTTTCAGTCAGCTGCCGCCGCCGCCGCATTATCGTCTCCCTTGAATATCTCCCTTGTTATTAGGCCTATCCAAATGATATGTGGCAGTGTTCTTCTATAGGCGTGGGGAAATTTTTTGACAGGCATAAATTTGACCTTTGACCTTTATCAAGGTCACATTATAAAAAATTCAAAAAAAAATTTACTTCCTTTTCACTAGATTTCCTCAGAAAGTACTGGGTGTGGGTCAACCAAATTTGGTATGCACATTCCTGGGGGAAGAATCTAGGCGCCAGTCGATATTGGGATCAATCGGGCCATAATTGACTGATTGATGGGCGATTGATTATAAGTTCATAAAAATTTTGCTAAGATTAAGCCTTGAACTCGCTTATTATTGGTCGTAGAGGTTTGGGATGGTATACCAACATATAGGAAATCATGTGCTGGGAATCTTCTGGTGTGATCAGATTTGACCTTGGGCCCCTCGTTCAAGGTCAAGCGAGGATAGGCAAAGTTTAAAGTGCTTATAACTCGCTTATTATTGGTCCTAGAGGTTTGGGATGGTATACCAACATATAGGAAACCATGGGCTGGGAATCTTTTGGTGTGGTCAGATTTGACCTTGGACGTCTCCTTCAAGGTCAAACGGGGATAG
Source organism: Sabellastarte sp. h YS-2021 (assembly GCA_964017235.1). Classification (NCBI taxonomy): domain Eukaryota; kingdom Metazoa; phylum Annelida; class Polychaeta; order Sabellida; family Sabellidae; genus Sabellastarte; species Sabellastarte sp. h YS-2021. Next base: position 73,939,979 of record OZ024928.1, on the reverse strand, counting down.
GCAAACTGAAAAGTGCTTATAACTCACTTGTTATTAGTCCTAGAGGTTTGGGATGGTATACCAACATATAGGAAATCATGTGCTGGGAATCTTCTGGTGTGGTCGCATTTGACCTTGGGCCCCCCCTTCAAGGTCAAACGAGCATAGCCAAACTTAAAAGTGCTTATAAGTCGCTTATTATTGGTCCTAGAGCTTTGGGATGGTATACCAACATGTAGGAAATCATGGGCTGGGAATCTTCTGGTGTGGTTGGATTTGACCTTGGGCCTCTCGTTCAAGGTCAAACGAGGATAGCCAGACATAAAAATGCTTATAACTCGCTTATTATTGGTCCTAGAGCTTTGGGATGGTATACCAACATATAGGAAATCATGGGCTGGGAATCTTTTGGTGTGGTTGGATTTGACCTTGGGCCTCTTGTTCAAGGTCAAATGAGGATAGCCAAACTTAAAAGTGCTTATAACTCGCTTATTATTGGTCCTAGAGGTTTGGGATGGTATACCGACATGTAGAAAATCATGGGCTGGGAATCTTCTGGTGTGGTTGCATTTGACCTTGGGCCCCTCCTTCAAGGTGAAACGAGCATAGGCAAAGTTGAAAGTGCTTATAAGTCGCTTATTATTGGTCCTAGAGGTTTGGGATGGTATACCAACATATAGGAAATCATGTGCGGGGAATCTTCTGGTGTGGTCGGATTTGACCTTGGGCCCATCCTTCAAGGTCAAACGAGGATAGCCAAACTTAAAAGTCCTTATAACTCGCCTATTATTGGTCGTAGAGCTTTGGGATGGTATACCGACATATAGGAAATCATGTGCTGGGAATCTTCTGGTGTTGTCGCATTTGACCTTGGGCCCATCCTTCAAGGTCAAACGAGGATAGCCAAACTTAAAAGTACTTATAACTCGCTTGTTATTGGTCGTAGAGCTTTGGGATGGTATACCTACATGTAGGAAATCATGGGCTGGGAATCTTCTGGTGTGGTTGGATTTGACCTTGGGCCTCTCGTTCAAGGTCAAATGAGGATAGCCAAACTTAAAAGTGCTTATAACTCGCTTATTATTGGTCGTAGAGCTTTGGGATGGTATACCTACATATAGGAAATCATGTGCTGGGAATCTTCTGGTGTGGTCGCATTTGACCTTGGGCCCATCCTTCAAGGTCAAACGGGGATAGCCAAACTTAAAAGTGCTTATAACTTGCTTATTATTGGTCGTAGAGCTTTGGGATGGTATACCTACATATAGGAAATCATGTGCTGGGAATCTTCTGATGTGGTCGGATTTGACCTTGGGCCTCTCGTTCAAGGTCAAACGAGGATAGCCAAACTTAAAAGTGCTTATAACTCGCTTATTATTGGTCGTAGAGCTTTGGGATGGTATACCGACATATAGGAAATCGTGCTGGGAATCATCTGGTGTGGTTGCATTTGACCTTGTGCCTCTCGTTCAAGGTCAAACAAGGATAGCCAAACTTAAAAGTGCTTATAACTCGCTTATTATTGGTCGTAGAGCTTTGGGATGGTAGACCAACATATAGGAGATCATGTGCAGGGAATCTTCTGGTGTGGTCAGATTTGACCTTGGGCCCTCCTTCAAGGTCAACCGTGGATAGGCAAAGTTTAAAGTGCTTATAACTCGCTTATTATTGGTCCTAGAGGTTTGGGATGGTATACCAATATGTAGGAAACCATGGGCTGGGAATCTTTTGGTGTGGTCAGATTTGACCTTGGGCCTCTCCTTCAAGGTCAAACGAGGATAGCCAAACTGAAAAGTGCTTATAACTCGCATATTATTAGTCCTAGAGGTTTCGGATGGTATACCAACATGTAGGAAATCATGTGCTGGGAATCTTCTGGTGTGGTCGCATTTGACCTTGGGCCCCCCTTCAAGGTCAAACGAGCATAGCCAAACTTAAAAGTGCTTATAACTCGCTCATTATTGGTCCTAGAGCTTTGGGATGGTATACCAACATATAGGAAATCATGGGCTGGGAATGTTTTGGTGTGGTCGGATATGACCTTGGGCCCCTCCTTGAAGGTCAAATGAGGATAGCCAAACATAAAAATGCTCATAACTCGCTTATTATTGGTCCTAGAGCTTTGGGATGGTAAACCAACATGTAGGAAATCATTGGCTGGGAACCTTCTGGTGTGGTCGGATTTGAGCTTGGGCCCCACGTTCAAGGTCAAACGAGCATAGCCACACTTAAAAGTGATTAGAACTCGCTTATTATTGGTCCTAGAGGTTTGGGATGGTATACCAGCATATACAAAATCATGGGCTGGGAACCTTCTGGTGTGGTCGCATTTGACCTTGGGCCTCTCATTGAAGGTGAAATGAGCATAGCCAAGCTTAAAAGTGGTTATAATTCACTTATTATTGGTCCTACAGGTTTGTGATGGTATACCAGCATATAGGAAATCATGGGCTGGGAATCTTCTGGTGTGGTCGTATTTGACCTTGGGCCTCTCGTTTAAGGTCAAACGAGCATAGCCAAACTTAAAGGTCATAGGAAACATTTTTCACAAAAATTATGAAGTTAACTTCATTCAGTAGACAAACAACCTATAAGAATGAAAATGTGGTTTATTTTAAGAAATATATGGTACAAGAGCCATAAATAGCATTATAAAAATAAATATCACGAACGTGGAGTAAATTTATTTATTTGTTGCTTTACGTCGCGTTCAACAGCCAGGGTCATATTGCGACGGGTAGTTTACAGGTGGAATAAACCAGTGCATAGTGCACTGTAAACCACCGGGCATCGGCAAGTAACTACCAACTTTCCAACATGAAGCGCCCGGCCCGAGATTCGAACCGGCGGCCACAGAGGTTGGAGGCGAGAACCGAACATGGAGTAAAAAGTGGACATATTGTTTTTCTCGTAGTAGATGATTGATGACGTCACAGGTTCATAATGAAGTTCCGTGTAGTTGGAGATATAGTGTATATATTTCCAAACTGAAGGAAGATAACATTTTCCTTTGCCAAAAAAGCTGACTAGCCTCTATTTTTTCTAGATGCTGTTTTTTTCTCAAGTTTTACCTAACTTTTAATCACTGACAGTTCTAACAAACACAGATATACTGTAAGTAGGCTTGTCTTGGAATGCAGAAAGCGTAAACATATGTATGAGATTTTGCCTCCTTCCATCATTTTTTTCCAGGTTTTTAAACTGTGATGAGAAAGTAGCCTTTCAAGTTAGATAAATTTACACAAAACTAAGAATCTCTTGATAAATTCAAAAGTGGTCATTTGAACTTACTGGATACTGTTTTTTTGCCTTTAATCACCGGCATTTCTATCAAGAAAAGGCATGATGTAAAGTGAAATCAAAATACACAATTTGTTTTCATTTGCATTAATAATTTATAAAAGCATGCTGTTGTAGTCAAATTTATTGAATTTATTCTGAAAGAATCATGTTTGAAGTTCTAACTTTTACATTATCAGTTTATGAAATAATTCAGTATATGAGTTTTCCTTAAGATATTAGTTCAGTATTTCTTGGCCTTAAGTTTGGATAATTTAAAGTTTTGGAAATTAGTTGGTGACATTTTATTCTCAATTTAAGCCTTTGTTGAGACCAAAAAAAAGGATATGTGTTTAGGGGAACTGTAATCAACACTAGATGGCTAGACGCATTATGTATACTATGAAAGCAGTATTGTTTACAGTTTTTATGGGAAACTAATTTGGAGAACATATATGATTTATCCTTGCTTGAGGCCCAGTTCTAAAGACATTTATGTTGTATTTATTTCATCTCCTGGCAATAGTGTTTTCAAAATTGAAAAAAATAACTATCAAAATTCATCTCAGAGTTGAACCTGGTTGACTGCATTGTTTGGTGATTTTTATGCAACTTGCTTAATACCTCTCTAAATATTTTTTATTTGAGAACAAAAATAAAAGATGTTCTGAAGGCTATTTCAAAAATTTACTGTGGCAGACTGATGTCTTATAAACAAATAAACTTCATAAAAACACATTATGCAATCTTTTAAATATATATGTATATATTAAAAGGCTTACGGAAATAATAGTTTGTAAGTAAAATTGGTGGCACCTGGGTTAGGGGTGCAGTAAGATGACACTACAGCTCACACAAATACATTAATGCCTGCTGGTTGGAGGGTGGGGAATGCCCAAATGTAAAATAATTCTTGGTCTCTGCGACCTACAGTGTCATTTGGGTCACTATCACTCCCCATCCAATGGAGCACTGAGAACTCCATATTCCTAGCAGAATGGCCATGGTTAGAGAAGTGTCTAGCCACTGGGGTAGAACTCTGAAGTTTAATGTTTTGAACACTCCTAGAGTGTTCATACATTCTCTGTCTCAGTGGTCTTTTGGTCTCCCCTATGTATTGGAGGCCACATTTTGAACAGTTGATAAGGTACACCAAATTACTGAGTTCACATGTGATTTGGTGTTTAGGTGGGAGATTCTTGCACTGAAAAGATCTTTTGGTGGAGAAGCTTGTGATAGAGTCCAATCTTTTAATTCTTGGGCAGTATGTGCATTTCCCCAGTCTGGTACAAACTGGTGTAAAGACTCTTTGTCTGATGGGTCTATCTATGGGAGGGTAACTAATCCTCGCTGATGTAAGTTGGTCCCTTAGGTTTGGGAGCCTTCTGAACCCCATAATAGGTAATTCAGGGAAAATGGTGTGAAGTTCCTCTGTATTTTGGATAATGTTCCAATTGTCACGAATTAATGCAGTGACATTAGGATTTTTAGGGCTGAAGTTGGTAACCATTACAGGTCTTATTGAATCTGTTTTGGTTTTGACTTCTAGTAGTTGGTCTTGACTTAAGGAATGGGCTCTCTGAAAGTGGTTTTTCAGTGATTTGAGGGGGTATCCTCTTTTGATATAGTATCCAGTCAGATTTCTGGCATTATGTTTAAAGTCTTCATCCAAAGTGCATATTCGTCTCAGTCTGAGGTATTGACTAAACGGTCCTTTGGTGAGGATGCTAGTCTGATGGGCACTAGTATAGTGGAGGTATAAATGAGTATCGGTGGGTTTGTTAAATAGGGTGGTTATTAATTCCCTATTTTCACCAAATTTCACTGTAGTGTCCAGAAAGTTAATGGAGGTTCTACTGAATTCATGTGTGAATTTAATAGAGTGGTGGAGGGAATTTAGGTATGTGATAAATTCTTTGAGAGAGTCTTCTCCATGTGTCCATATCATGAAGATATCATCAATGAACCGTAACCATGTTAGTGGTTTTAGGTGGTAACCCTCTAGGGCTTTTGTTTCGAATCTGTCCATAAACAGATTGGCATAACTTGGGGCCACAGAAGTACCCATGGCTGTGCCTCCAGTTTGGAGGTAGTGTTCTCCATTGAACTCAAAGTTCATATTGTGAAGGACTAGTGAAAGTAGATCAAGAATGAATTTAGTAATTGGTGTTTTACTTGGGTCAGATCTCAACTTTTCAGCTACAGCTAATATTCCTTCTTGATTAGGAATGTTGGTGTAGAGAGAGGATACATCCAAGGTGCATAATATGGCACCTTCAGGGATTCTACCTAGGGATTTCAATTTTGTGATAAAATCTTGAGTGTCCCTAATGTAGGATTTTGTTTTAGGTACATATCCTTTGATGTGCTCATCAACAAATTTGCTAATTCTGCTTGTGGGGTGGTTTACAGAACTGCAGATGGGTCTCCCTGGGACACCCTTTTTATGAATTTTGGGGAGAAGATAAAATCTTCCTTCACTGAAGTTATCAATACTGAGATAGTCAAAATTGTCTTCAGTGATCAGTCCTTTTGCCCTCATTTGGGTCAGGGTTTGATCAATTTTTTCCTTTATAGTAGGAGTTGGGTCATGGTCCAGCTTACAATAGAAGTCAGGATCACTTAGTTGGCGATAGCCTTCCCTAAGGTAATCCTTAGTGTTCATGACTACAATGGCTGAGCCCTTGTCAGCCTTCTTGATGACAATCTCTGGGTTAAGAGATATTGTCCTGAGACCCTCTTTTTGATTTTTAGTCAAGTTGCTTTTCCTAAATGCTTTTCCTAAATGCCAATGTCTAAGACTCCCCTGGACGTGCAACACTCACATTTGTGTATTTCCAGTTGAATTCAGTAATCACACTTTATTCAAACCTTTAAACCCATATTGTGGACTTTTGCATTCATACTTATTGACTAAATGCGCCATAATGCACTAATTCAGTACACTATGAACCACACTTATGTTTTCTTTTTAAATAAAACATTTCTGCAACTGGAGTCATTAGGATAAATTAAATATAATTAATCTACATGGGATTTTAATCTAAATCCCCTTATTCATCAAATTATAACCACATATTTAGCTGTTTTCCACTGGAAATTTGTGTATTAACGATCCCCAACTCTCTCAGTGTAGATCCCCATTAGGATTTTCCTGAGTAAAAAATAGGACCAAGGGGCTTTTTAAAAAATAAATTAACCCCTGTTTATTACACAAACTACCTTTTCTTACCTAGAGATTTTTATTAAAACAAAAAATCTCAAAAATTCAAAAAATATTCCTTTGCTCCGCAGGAGCACAGGAGCAACTCCCATTATCCGGAAGAGCTTGACGGAGCCGTTTTTCCCACCTTATAGGGGAAAATTGGCCCACCCCCATTGTGCCTCTGATGAGAATACTATACCAAAGAGATTCGAAATAATCAATCATACAGAGAGATTATAAGGCTAGGAGTTTGCATTTCACTTACACATTCACTTATTTTATTATTGGAAATAATAGTTTGTTTACATTGTCATGAACCTGTGACGTCAAGGCTAGTATTTTCTACGGGAGTTGTCAAGTGAAAAATAATGGCGACAGTTGTAAAAATCTTGAAAAAACAGCCAGAAAGTGATTGAATATACCATGTAACCTTGTCCAGACGCATCTTTTTTCACAGAAATTGAACTTACATATGTATATGTAATCACTAATGAATGATTTGAAAATACTTCCTATGACCTTTAAAAGTGCTTATAACTCGCTTATTATTGGTCCTAGAGGTTTGGGATGGTATACCAACATGTAGGAAATCATGGGCTGGGAATCTTCTGGTGTGGTCGGATTTGACCTTGGGCCCCTCCTTCAAGGTCAAACGAGCATAACGAAACATAAAAGTGCTTATAACTCGCTTATTATTGGTCCTAGAGGTTTGGGATGGTATACCAACCTATAGGAAATCATGGGCTAGGAATCTTTTGGTGTGGTCAGATTTGACCTTGGGCCTCTTCTTCAAGGTCAAACAAGCATAGCCAAACTTAAAAGTGTTTATAACTCGCTTATTATTGGTCCTAGAGGTTTGGGATGGTATACCAACATGTAGGAAATCAAGGGCTGGGAATCTTCTGGTGTGGTCGCATTTGACCTTGGGCCCCTCCTTCAAGGTCAAACGAGGATAGGCAAAGTTTAAAGTGCTTATAACTCGCTTATTATTGGTCCTAGAGGTTTGGGATGGTATACCAACATATAGCAAACCATGGGCTGGGAATCTTTTGGTGTGGTCGGATTTGACCTTGGGCCTCTCTTTCAAGGTCAAATGAGCATAGCCAAACTTAAAAGTGCTTATAACTTGCTCATTATTGGTCCTAGAGCTTTGGGATGGTATACCAACATATAGGAAGTCATGGGCTGGGAATCTTTTGGTGTGGTCGGATTTGACCTTGGGCCTCTTCTTCAAGGTGAAACGAGCATAGCCAAACTTAAAAGTGCTTATAACTCACTTATTATTGGTCCTAGAGGTTTGGGATGGTATACCAACATACAGTAAATCATGTGCTGGGAATCTTCTGATGTGGTCGGATTTGACCTTGGGCCCCTCCTTCAAGGTCAAACGAGTATAGCCAAACTTAAAAGTGCTTATAACTTGCTTATTATTGGTTCTAGAGGTTTGTGATGGTATACCAACATATAGGAAATCATGGGCTGGGAATCTTTTGGTGTGGTCGGATTTGAACTTGGGCCTCTTCTTCAAGGTCAAACGAGGATAGCCAAACTTAAAAGTGCTTATAACTCGCTTATTATTTGTCCTACAGGATTGGGATGGTATACCAACATATAGGGAATCTTTTTATAAAAAGTATATTGAAGGTTTAAAAAAAAAAAAAACAAAAAAAAAAAACAAAAACATATAGGGAATCATGTGCTGGGAATCTTCTGGTGTGGTCGCATTTGACCTTGGGCCTCTCATTCAAGGTCAAATGAGCATAGCCAAACTGAAAAGTGCTTATAACTCGCTTATTATTGGTCCTAGAGGTTTTGGATGGTATACAAACATATAGGAAATCATGGGCTGGGAATCTTTTGGTGTTGTCCAATTTGACCTTGGGCCTCTCCTTCAAGGTCAAACGAGCATAGCCAAACTTAAAAGTTCGATAACTCGATTATTATTAGTCCTAGAGGTTTGGGATGTGAAACCAACATGTAGGAAATCATGTGCTGGGAATCTTCTGGTGTGGACGGATTTGACCTTGGGCCTCTCATTCAAGGTCAAACGAGCATAGCCAAACCTAAACATGCTTCTTCTACTTTGCAGCTTAAAAGACACAGTCAGCTGATACAGAACCTGTTCACAGGCACTGATTGCTTTTTTCGTTTTAAGATCACTCTTGTGACCCTAACATGGTCCTTTCAGGAGAATTTCTCTTCACCAATAACATTTACCTCTTCACATTGGTCCTTTAGCATTTCTTATAAAACTTAAAAGCTGTAGGGACGCTTTGTTTTTGTGTACAAAAACTTTTGTCTAGTTTTTCCTTTTTCTGGTATATTTTCATTATGAACATTTATTTTCTTTAGATTTTACAAAGTTTTTGGGAAAGACTGCACTAACGATTTCTGTTGCACAGCTATGATGTACTTTATATTTCTGTTTTTGTGAGTTAATTCTATTGTGTGTGTTACTTTATTGGTTACGTTTTACTTGTTTCAGAGAATAACCAATTCCAACAGGGCATCAGGTCGTAACACTGAAGTGAGTTTCTTTTGATATTGTATATTTATTAACATTAAAAACATCATTATCAGTGTATCTCAAGTGTGTTTTTATTCAAAAAGGTTTATGGTTTAATTTAAGTTTTATTTAAATATTTTCTTATGTTTGTTAAGATGAACGTGTGTTTCATTAAAGTGTTCGATAGGGTTCTTTTGAGGAAGATCAAATTTGTAAAAAGATTTCAAAACTGAAATAAAGCTTCTTCCATTAGGTATTTGTTAGATTAGTGGGATATATATGTTGTAAAGATGATTTCGTCTACTGATATTTGCAATTGGCATAGTTATCTCTATTTTTGGTCAATGTCTAGCCAAAGAATTTGTTATGTTGAGGAACAGATGTTAAAAAGTATCCTGACATTTTCAGAGGGTTTCAAATTCAAGTAGATCCTCTGGTCGCAACAATGAAGTAAGTGACATATGAGGAGTTTTAATCCTTTCCAGTCTTACACCCTTGATACTTGTCTGTGAAATTCTGCATATCAGGGCTGGTCTCATAATGACGGCACAGGTGGCAGTTTGAGAAGGGGAGCCTGATTAACATTTTTGTCCTTGTGAAAAGAGAAATAAATTATTGTTAAGGTGCAGATGATATTACAATGAACATTAAAATGTTCCAAAATTTGCTGCTAATGTAAAATGTCAAAGTTAGACCCTGAATTATATCCCCAGACGAAAGTCGGGGATATATTGGATTCAGGTCCGTCGCGCCGCCGCCGCCGCCGCCGTAGAAATTTCCTTGTGGACGCGATAACTCAAAAACAAATTAATATTTTTTTTTCAAACTTGGTACACATGTTAAGGGTGCCCAAAGGAAGATCCCTATTTTAAGGTGACCTTAAACTCCCAGTAAAAAAGAACTTATGGCCACCTTAAGGTCAGAAATTGCACTTTTGGCCACTTAGAGCCCTGTAGGTCACAAACTATGATGCTCAGCTGGCTGAAATTTTACCTGACAACACATTAATATGTTCTTAGTACATGTGCCGAAAATCATGACTTTAAGTTGAGGAGAAAATTGTGTTTGAGGCCCATAAATACCCCCACTTAGGGATTTTTTGCTATACTTTACACATATTTTGCCCTATAATTTGGAAGTGATAATTCTGATGAGTCTCAAACTGCGCTAGGTATAACTTTGATATGTAATCCTTGTCTGTAGAAAATTTTAGGGCTGTAGGTTTACCCAAAGGGGTCGACTTAAGGTCTCAAAAGTGCCCACAGAGACCCAATTTATGCACTTTTTGCCACTTTCAAGCACTGTAGCTTTCAAACTATGTCTCTCATCTAAGTTAAATATCATCTGGGAATATATCTATGTGTTTTCTTATATGTGCCCCAACATTTAGGCCTTTAATAGACAGTTAACCTGTGTATCAGGACCATAAACACCCACCCGAGTGACCCTTATAAGACATTTTTCACATCTTTTTCCCTGTAACTTGGAAATGGTAAGTCTGAGAAGTTTCAAACTGTATTAGATATATATTCTGTGTGTAATCTTAGTATGTAACAGATTTTAAGTCTGAAGCTTTAATTTTGAAGGTCAAATTGAGGTCTCTAAAAGGCTCCCAAAGACCCAATATTTGGACTTTTTGCTACTTTTAAGCCCTGTGACTGTCAAACTATGTGACTGATAGAGCTCAAATCCTATCTGAGAAGATATTAGTATGTTATTTTTATATGTGCCAAAAATTAAGGCTTTAAGAAGACATTTAACCTGTGTATGAGGACCATAAATCCCCACCCGAGTGACCATTTTTAGACATTTTTCACATATTTTTCCCTGTAACTTGGAAATGGTAAGTCTAAGAAGTTTCAAACTGTATTAGATGCATATTCTATGTGTAATCTTAGTATGTGACAAATTTTAAGTCTGAAGCTTTAATTTGAAGGCCACATTTAGGTCTCTAGAAGGCCCCATAAAGACCCAGTATTTGGACTTTTTGCCAATTTTAAGGCCTGTGACTGTTAAACTATGTGACTGATAGAGCTGAAATCTCATCTGGGAATACATTATTATGTTCTTTTTACATGTGCCAAAAATCAAGGCTTCAAGTAGACATTTAACCTGTGTATGAGGACCTTTAACACCCACCTGAGTGACCCTTTTAAGACATTTTTCACATATTTTGCTCTGTAACTTGGAAATGGTAAGTCTGAGAAGTTTCAAACTTTATTAGATACATATTCTATGTGTAATCTTAGTATGTAACAAATTTTAAGTCTGAAGCTTTAATTTGAAAGCCACATCGAGATCTCTAAAAGGCCCACAATGACCCAATATTTGGACTTTTTACCACCTTTAAGCCCTGTAACTGTTAAACTATGTGATTGATGGAGCTGAAATCCCATCTGGGAATGCATTATTATGTCCTTTTTACATATGCCGAAAATCAAGGTTTTTAGTAGACATTTAACCTGTGTATGAAGGCCATAGACACTCGCCCAAGTGCCTTTTTTGACATTTTTTCCGTATTTTGCCCTGTTATTTGGAAATGCTTAGTGTGACAAGTCTTAAACTGTATTATATATGATTTTTGTTTGTTATGTATGTCCCCCCAAAAAGTTTCAGATCTGTAGTTTAATTGCTAAGGTCTCTTTAACAATTGTAAAATGCCCACAGAAACCCAATTTATGGATATTATGCCACTTTAAAGCCCAGTAACTGTCAAACTATGTGGGTTATAGAGCTGAAATCTTTGAATTTTTAAAAGGAAATGCCTGTCTATTTAAATTTTGAATATTAATAATGTTATGGCTATCTTAGTCTTTTAAGAACTTATTTTTGTGTGTTATACCTCTGCTTGCTGAGTTTTTCACTTTTTAAAATGAAACTGGTTAAACATATTCAAGTAGACAAAATGGACACTTTAAGTGAGCTTTAAGTCCCAATATTAATGAAATTATATCCTTATGTAGTAAAACTAGGGGATTTTTAACCCTCAACTAGCCCAGTTTTATTCAACTTGCCTCAGTTAATTTTGGCACAGCTCCTACAGTTATGAACTCATTTCAGTTGATAATCACATACTTAAAATTCTCAATTCTTTTTGTATTTGAGTACCCCTTTTATATAGATTGTTTGTTTACCATTTATGCTCAACCCACATCCCCACCCGGATTCCCCCCACCCACCTCTGGGACCTCCAGCTATATTGAGTGACACTAAATAAACAAAGGTATTTAATGATATCAGATGAGAAACAAAGAACTCAATGGGGTTGCAGATCACACATACACATATAACACAAAGAGGAGTCAGAACTGAGATTGTGTCACATATTTAGGTTGCATATATACGGACCACATATATAGGTATAGAGGAAATGAATAACTGAAAACAATTTGCAAATTCTAAAAATAATATAATAAAATAATAATATAAATAATTTTTTAATTTTTTTTTTTAAATAATATTTTATTTGTGAACAAATATAGAAACAGATATGCGCTTTTGGGATTATGAATTTTAGAATGGACATTGAATCATCAATCATTTAAATACTTTGAAGGAAGATTGAAAAATATGATGAGTTGAGTTAAAAATAATATTTTATTTGTCACCAAATAAATATAGAAACAGATATGCTCTTTTGGGATTATTATTTTAGAATGGACATTCAATCATTTAAATACTTTGAAAATAGGTTTAGAGGTATCATTGCAGGAAGATTGAAAATATAATTTGAGTTATGTATTCGGCGTCTGGGGATACACCATCTTCCTTGGGGAGATATAAACAGAGTAGATTGATGTGCTGAAGTTCATATAATAATGGGTAATTATGTTTTAAAAAATTCCCGATCAAAACCTGTGGCGTGAGTGATGACCTGTCTGGGGATATGTTGGCGCCGAGTTGGCCCAATCTAGTTTACAGGAAGATATGCCGCTTAATTGTTCCAGTTACAAAAACAAGAACCTGTATTCTGGTACCATTGCGAAAGATTACAAGAAGCAGGAGGTAATTGTCAGTACATCCCCCTGATACTGCCATTATGAGATCCCCACTTAACTTACAAACAGAACAAATGAAGTAATATGTTTGCATGATTGGTGGACAGGTCACTGAACATTCTTTTGTGGTGCTGGGTTTTATTCATGGGACCAAGTTTGGCCCATCAATTTTGGCCATGAAAGGCTTATTTTGCCAACCCACAGAGCTAATGTTAAAAGAACCCAAACAAAATTATACAAAGAAATATAGTAGAAACATTGAATACCAAGTTTCTTTTGCCAAAATATACAATAATAATCCCAATTGCTTTGCATCTCCCTTGGAAAGTATTAATCACTTGTGATGTCAAGTTTTATATCTTGGGGTACATATATTCCAACAAGTTTAATTGTATCCCAGACAAAAGTCAGGAATATACTGGTTTCATGCCCTTAAGGGCTGTCGGGGTATTGTTTTCACCCATGGTGTCCGGATTCAGGAAAAAGTTTGTCCGACCTATATCTCAGAAACCGTAAGGTGTGGGAAGTTGATACTTGGTAGGGACATTGGTTAGGGGGTGTAGGTGTGCAACGTCATGGTGTGAACTTGATTTGACCTTTGACCTTGCCGTAGTGACCTTGAGTTTGAAAATCTTGTCTGGACCATATCTCAGAAACCGTAAGGTGTAGGTAGTTGATACTTGGTAGGGACATTAGATAGGGGGTATAGGTGTGCAACGTCATGGTGTGACCTTGATTTGACCTTTGACCTTGCCGTAGTGACCTTAACCTATAAAATCTTGTCCGGGCTATATCTCGGAAACCTTAAAGTATAGGAAGTCGATAATTGGTAGGGACATTGGTTAGGGGGTGTAGGTGTGCAACGTCATGGTGTGACCTTGATTTGACCTTTGTCCTTGCTGTAGTGACCTTGACCTATAAAATCTTGTCCTGGCTATATCTCGGAAACCATAAGGTGTAGGAAGTTGATATTTGGTAGGGACATTGGTCGGGGGTTATAGGTGTACGACGTCATGGTGTGACCTGGATTTGACCTTTGATCTTGCTTATCTGATGCTATTTTATCTCCACAGGGATATATGATACTATTTTATCTCTCTTATATCTCTCTTATATCTTTTTACTTGAATCTTGATTGTTGCACCTTTGGGTGTCTTTTGATGTAGATTAAGCACTGTTAAAGTAATATTACAATCCATTAAGGGTTTTATTTTTGCAACTTCCCATTGTAACAGATGGTATTGCATCAAGTGAATCACAGGTTTAGCCCCAACTCCACATATAAGCATGTATTGCCACATCTGTATGTATGGGAAATATTCAAAACATTCAAACAATAATTCGACCATACATAATTGTGATATTTTCATTGACGGCTATTCTCCAGTTAAGAAATTTTACAGCTTCATAATTTTTAGTTTACTGAATTGTCTTGTTTTAATACTTAATCTTTACATGCAGTTCTCTGAAAGTATCACAATATGTGTACTGCTTCACTAGTTCTTTTTCTCATGGTGTTGAAAAATATTTCCCCAGGCTGTGGGGTACGGGCATCTCAGATGCTATTTTATGTCTTTATGGTTAGATAAATTGCAAAAGTGCTAGTTTGTAACAAGGTTAGTATATCAGTATTTATTTCTTAAAAACTCAGTTTAAATTGCGTAAATCAATGTTATCCCCAAATATCGCCCACTGAGTTATGACTCGAGTTTCGGTTAACTCGTTACAGCACTAGTACCTGACCCTTTATGGCAAAGTAAAGTGGTCAAGGTCACCAGACAAGTAAAAATTGTGAATCACACAAAATGGGTGGTATAAAAAAGTACCCAATAAATGCATGTGGCGTGAGAGATGGCCAGTCTATGTTAGTATTGAGTAGGGGCAGTCTAGTTTTCTCAAGTTTTTACCCTCAAAAACGGCCTCTAGAAACTTAAGACTACAACACTATAACCTAAAAGTGTCTTTTTAACATCTTTCTATGGTATTGTACCAGTATAAAAATAATAGTTGTATCGCCGGACGAAAGTTGGGGATACTTAGGATTCAGTATGGTCACGCCGCCGCCGCAGAGATTTCCTTTCGGATGCAATAACTTAAAAAATATTTTAGTTAGACCTTTCAAATTTGGTATGTGGGTATATATGGGCAATGCCACCAACGCTATTGTTTTGTGACCTTGACCTTCAATTTCAGGGTCACTGGTGGCCTCTTAAAGGTCAGATTTTGGCCATTTATTCACATTTTGGCCCAGTTCTCATATACAGAAAGTTAGATCATCCTGTGGCTGGTATATACACAATACATATATATCTCCTCTGTAAGCATGCAGAAATTTGACCTTGAGGCTCTTCATTGAAGGTCATCCACAGACCGCCAAAGTACCTCACCGAGAAATTTTTTTGGCCTTTTTGGAGATATTTTCACACTTAATGCTGACTATATTGCATGGAAACTATTGAAAATGGCTTTTGAGGTTGAGTATATGATGGGGTAGCAGCATCCAGGCTTACCGGTTACAGGGGGGGATTGTTGGTTACAGAGAAAAATCTGCTGATTCCACAGTTCTGGACAGGAAGAAGGCAGTTGTTTCATATAAGCCTACCCCTGCTGAGATGTAGTCTAATTCGCTCAGTTCTGCCAGCTCCTATGAGTTTTCGCAGAACTGTGGAGCCACCTGGAACTGGTTACAGAGGATTGCTTCACCCATAGCCGGTTAGGCCCTGGTACTGGGCAGGTCCACAGGACTGGCTAACAGACCAGCAGAAGCCTTTTTAAAGGTTTAAGTGGCCGTCTCAGACCAACCAGTTACTGCTTGAGGAAATTGGTTACGGAGAAATTCTTGTACCAGTCATTGGTCTTGGTGAGATGACTTGTCTCAACCTACCAGACCAGTCAGCCAGCCTACTGTCAGGACCTGCTAGCTGGTCGAAAGTGTTAGATCAACCAGTTATTGCCCGAGGTATTGGTTACAGAGAAATTCTTATACCAGTCATTTGTCTCGGTGAGATGACTGTTTCAACCTACAAGACCAGTCAGCCAGCCAACTGTCAGGGGGGAACACTCTGCAAGGGGAACCTGGTCCCACCCAGAAGCAAGTTACACATAAAGTATCTGGAACCAAGGTGGTCTTTTGGCCCTAAAGGAGTTCCAAGACCTTTGCTTGAACCTTATTGCTACCATAGCTACAGACAACACCATGGTGGTTGCCTATTTAAGGAGGAGGGAGAGTAAGTCGAGCCCTCTTTGTGCCCTACTATGGAGAATCCTGACCTGGTGCTCCAGGAAACAGGCTCAAGCCCGACACATTCACGCTTCAACCATGCCCCGTCCGGGGATACACTGTGTTGAGACGCAATGTCTAGTTTATGTTTTTCTTTAGAAATGTTAATCTTAGAATTATAATCAGTGATGGTTGTTAGTTGTACACAGTTGATGTTGATGATAACTTGCTAAAACCTTAATCAGCAAAACATTTTGAAAAAAATATGCATAATGATGAAAAATCAAAGCATGTCTTTCTTCAGAAATAATAATGTTAGAATCATAATCAGTTTTACACAATTAATGTTCATACAAATTGTAAAAGTTTCAACATACTAAGGAATGATTCTGTTATAAAATAATCTGTTGGCAACATGGGTGCACACTTCCCAGCTTGCTTTAAAATGATCAGATTAGTTTTTTTGACACAATTTTGATTGATATTTTACATTTAGCTTCTGTTAATTGTACATTAACCAAAAAGTTCAATTTTAAATTATCCTTGTTTGTTTAAATGTTCAGTCAAGGGTCAAAATGAAAAATGTTTTTGGAAAAAAAAATTCAATTAAAAATTATGCTGCTTAATTTTATGAAGCTCGTTATATTCACCCACCCATTATTTACAGCCTTAAATATATTTTCACCAGAAAATAGCATACTTCACAAGATTTAGACATTGTGTGTAACAACAATTCTGCACGAGTAGTGCACAATTGATTTGAATTGTTGATTTGCGGACAATAAATTATACTCATTGGAACTTCTTTCTTAGTCTGCTGCAGGTGTAAAACATGCACCAAGGGCCTGTTTCAGAGTTAAAGATTTGAAAATCTAGAAATAAAAAATTAATTTGGAAAAGAAGGAAAGTAGTTTTAACATTAACTGAACTACCAAAGCACTCAAAATATGTCCAAAATATCAAAAATACAAATCAATGATAAACAAGAGCACTCGGAGAGGACAAACCTCCAAGGCATGTAATATTGAGTAAGTGGGAAAATGCGGATTTCTTTTTGTATCGAGACAGTGATCAAGATCAGTCTCAAAATTTAATGGGTTCTAAGTTGGACCAAGACCCATCTGCTGATATTTTTTTCATGAAGATTCAATGAGTAGTAATTGCTTAATCCTGCTAAGAAACAAACACATAGTCATGAAAATAATACCTCCTTGGCGGAAGTAACTAACACACTTTACTTGAAATTATGTTAGTGTTTTGCAAATTCTCTGCTTGAATGTGTATTCAAAAACATGTGTCAGACCTCTGTGTATCAGGTATCCGGTACCCATACACTTAATCTCAGAACTGACAGATTCTAAGGCACACCATTCAAACCATAAACATAAATCAAAAGTCATGAAACATGAGGAGGCTCACGGAGACCATCAGTGCTCAGTAGTTGAAAACTGGGGAGGGAAAGACTTCTGAAACAGAAGCAGATTTTAAGTCACCTTTTGAAACATGAAAGAGTAGGATCAGTTTGAATTTAATTTTCAATGTATGTTATGCTTACTCTGAACTAAGCACTGGTAGTGATGGATGAAAGTGCCTCTGAAATACAGTGGTTGGTGACGGGCATAGTGACAGTTATAGCCTGTTGTTTTAGTTGAATATTTAAAGGGTATTTTTAAGTGTTACTTATAATATTTCCAGAGTTTTATCAATACATGAATGTGACTTCATTATATTTATGTTAGAGAAGTAAATCTAGAGCTTGCAGTCATTTGCTAACAAAGAAACTGTCTCTAACTGTCACTAAAATCAAATACCAAATTTATTGATGTAAAATACATACATGGTGAAGGATTATATGCTCCGATTCATGTTGGAAGAAGCACATGCCACTTACATTCAAGCTGTGCATTTTGTGTTATATTCCTCAGATTTTCAAGCATTTTCCATTCACAGTGATAAAAGTGACTAAAAGTAGTCAAGTAGCATTGTTAAATGAACTGAAAGCAAGAGATTTTTTGCCATACATTGTAAAATTTGGTTGATGAAATTATTTTAAATGTTGCAGCCAATTCTTGTTATTAACATAAAATTTTCAAATTAAGTTTGAAAAGAAAGTAGTTACGAAATATTTTTTTTTAGAAATAGTTTTAATAGCTTCCAATTATAACTTTTGTAATAAACCAGATGGACTTAAACAATTTCTGTTTATTGTTAAAGTTAAATTACTCTTACTTTGGATCATGTACTGTTTAAAATTTCCAGAAGTTTCAGTAGTAAGGTCACAGTAGCTGTTTTGAAGGTGCAGTTTTAAAAAGCAGAGTAACAATTCGTACACAGTTCAAGTACAAGAACTTAAGTAAAAAAATTTTAAATATTCCTTTTTAAAGATGAACCAGTTTCTTAACCTTCACATATAAATCGTATGAAATAGTAGATTGTTATTCCTTAAGTCATTTTGAGAATTCTATTTTTTCACCCTATTAAGTACACTTTAAACATGTAAAATGATAAAAGAGTACTTTGTTCTGAAAACAGTTATAGCAAGAATACACCTTAGATTTTCTTTTGCTTTAGATATCAACAGGGGTGAGTCCAGCACGATCGGCAATACCCAAACAGCCCCCTCCAAAAGCCAAAAACAGTGTTGGCGTACAGAGAAGAAACACATTTGGTGTTGGTGATGGCAGTAGTGGTGGTGGAAGCAGTGGCAAGGCCCCGTCAATAGAAAGGACCACCAACAAAACAGCCACAGCCCCCGGAGTGGGCAACACAGAACTTAGGCAAAGGTGAGTGAAGCACTGATTCCAAGTAATAATGATCAATTATAAACATTAGACATAAAATATGTTTATAATTAAGTGTCCCTGAAAGGGCGCTTATTTGTTTTCACCTCAGTTTCCTCGCCGCCACCGCCGCCGCATTATGGTCTCCCTTGAATATCTCCCTTATTATTAGAAGGTTTCAAACCATATTTGGCAGTTATATACCTTAGGCGTGGGAAAATTTTTCTGCATGCTTAAATTTGACCTTTATCAAGGTCACATCAAAAACAATTTTTTGAAGTACACCCCCCCCCCTGTCATCGCAGTTCAGGAAAAACTACTTGCTACACGGCCTTATAATTTGACACACCTGTTCATACTATCGAAAACGTGAGCTGATTAGATTTTGCGAGCAATCCCTTGAAAAATGTCTCATTTATGAGTGATTTTCTGACACCTTCCAATCTGAAAGCCTTAAATTTAGGCCAACCCCCCTATTATCTTCTTAAGTATTGCATTTAGAGCTATAAAATGTACTGGGAGGTAATAGGAAACCATATGTGGAGAGTCTAAATAGCCGGTCAGTTTTACCCCACGGCCCCCCCTTATGGGTCAAACGGGGGTCATAAAATAGCTGATTTTGAGTTTTTGCCTTATATCTCCTTTATTGTTGCTTTTATAGCTTCAGAATGTATTAAGAGGTATTGGGAAAGCATATGGTGCAGCTTTGTGCATTCTTAGCTTTACAGCATGCTTATTAAAACCACAAAGCATTTTAAACTTTAAGGGACGCTTCACTTTTGTTAGCAAAAGCATTCCTCTAGTTGTAGTTGCAAGTCAGTGTTGTCACAGATCCCAGGGGCATACAAACAGTACAGAAATTAATCAAAGGTGAGTGAACAATCCAGTGACACTTTATACTGTGTGGACGTAAGACCTTATATGTATGATTAAAGAAAAGTCTCAAAGTTCACCATTTGCTGACTGTTGTACCCCACAGCTTTTAAAGGCTATGCAGGTATAGTTTCACCCACTGACATATGGCTGAGTGGGCAGCGGGATTAGTGATCTTGTCCGGGCTGTATCTCAGAAACAATAAGGTGCAGGAAGTTGATACTTGGTAGGGACATTGGTTGGGAAGTGTAGGTGTGCAACATCATGGTGTAACCTTGGTTTGACCTGACCTTACTGTAATGACCTTCCATTTGAAAATCTTGTCCGGGCTATATCTAAAAACCATAAGGTATAGAATGCTAATACATTGTAGGGACATTTGTTGGGGGTGTCAATGTGCAACCTCGTGGTGTGACCTTGCTTTGACCTTTCTGTAATGACCTTGAATTTGAAAACCTCGTCCAGCCTATATCTCAGAATCATAAGGTGTAGATTGTTGATACTTGGTAGGGACATTGATTGGGGTATGAGTGTGCAATGTCATCATGTTGTGACCTTGATTTGACCTCTGACCTTGCCGTAGTGACCTTGACCTTTAAAATCTTAACGGGTTATACCTGGGAAACTATAAGGTGTAGAAAGTTGATACTTAGCAGAGACATTGGTTGGGGGGTTGGTGGTGCAATGTCATGATGCGACTTTGATTAGACCTTACCATAGTGATCTTGACCTTTATACTATTTTGCCTCTTCAATATCTCATGGTGTTCAATGTTACTTCCATGGGCAATAGGCTACGGGCATCTTGGATGATATTTTCATAATTTTTAAGAATCAGTACTACTGGGTTGTAGCTTACAAAAGCAATCATCATCCCAGCCCCTGATGTTGGACAGCAATGTTTCAAAGCAAAGGTGGGTGATTTATCCTTCGAAATTTAACCAGTTGACCAGACCAAGGAATTGGTAAAAAGCCATGTCTAATGAAAATATTTAAAGTTGTTTATTATTTTTTTTATTTATTTATTTACCTATTTATTTATTTATTATCTTTTTGTTTTGTAAGAAAGGATATTAAAATAGTGAGTAAAGAAGATAAGAACTGTATTTAGGTAAAACTGTGGAATGTGAAATGATACTTGGTTTCAATAAATCTGTACGTTGATAATCATGCTTGTTGTATGAACCAAAAATGACCTCAACTGCACTTGCACTTCTGTTTAAATTGTCACAAAAAAAAGACCAAAAAAAAAACTGTGGTTGCAGTGAAACAGTTTAGCATTACAATTTGTAAGTTTTGCGTGTTCATAACAGCAAAAGATCTTTGTTGCTGATTTTCCTCAGGTGTGTGGCATAACTGCTTTGCTTTCTTTTATATTGAATTATTATCTCATGTTTTATTTTTTGACATGGAATCTGATAAATCCACCTTATTGCTGAAAAAAAAAAACTTAATTTGGACAAAACATATTGAGTAAAGGGCTCATTGACCTGATTTCCCAAATATATAGGATTTTGTCATGAAATTACTGGCATGATTTAATCGTGGTCTTGAATTAATTTTTGAAGTTAAACAAAATCAAAGTCTGCATTATGCAGCTTTGACAGTGGGCATTTCATAAAGACATCTCTGATTTGTGCAAGTAGTAATTTTTTTGGCCAAACCTGCTGAAAAATGTAAAATCGTATTCTTGTGCTTAATCTTTTTGTTGTCATTTGGTGTCACACTTTGTTTCTGCTCAGTTAGGGGAAGAGTATTTTAGGTATCTCGCCCAATTTGGCATGCATCCTTGGATTTACCAGATATAATCTTAGAAAGCATTCACAGTGTGGACTTTACACGTAATTATATTCCCAGACGAAAGACAGGGACATACTGGTTTCAGCTCTTGTCGTGTCAACGCCGCTCCCATTGGTTTTCACTTGTGTACATGATTACTCAAAATTGCTTTCATTCAAACTTGGCACACACATGTATTTGGTTCAGGAGAGGAAACATATTTTAGGGTAACCTTAAACCCCAATAATAAAGAAGTTATTGCCACCCTAAAGTCAGAAATTTGATTTTTGGCCACTTAATGCCCCCTTGGCCACAAACTATGTGGATCATCGGCTCAAATTTTACCTGGGGACACAATATGTTCTTCTTACATATGCCAAAAATCAAGACTTTAAGTTCAGGTTATGATTGTACATGTAGTTGAAGCTCAAAGACCCTACCTAGACTTTTTTCTGTATTTTCCACATATTTTACCCTGTAACTGGTAAGACTGACAAGTCTCAAACTGTAGTAGATATAACTTCTACATGTAATCTTTGTCTGTGAAAAAATTTAAGTCTGTAGCTTTATTTTAAGGTCACCTTGAGGTCTCTAAAATGCCCACAGACACCCAATTAAAGGACTTTCTGCCACTTTGAAGCCCTATAGCTGTCATAATATGCGACTGATAGAGCTAAAATCTCATCTGGGATTTTATATTAATATGTTCTTTTTACATGTGCCAAAAACCAAGGCTTTAAGTCAACAGTTAACCTGTATATGTGGCCCATGAACAATGTACCCAGAAGACTTGTTAAAAAATTACCACCCCCCCCACCCCCCCACCCCCCAAAAAAAATTTAACCAACACGCCCACACAAAAAAAATTAATAATAATAAAAAAAATAACAAAGGTTAGACACACAAAACAGATGCTACAAAAATACCCAGTGATTGACCAATACATAACATTAATAGTGAAAAGAACAACTTAAATCATATGTTTTGCAAAATGAAAGAAAAGACAGCAATTTCTTTCACTTGCACAATAAATTTTATTTGCAAAATGTATTTGAAAGTATTTGAATTTTGTTCAAATGCAAATACTTGTCATTTGAAAATTTCAAATGCAAATACTTTTGAAAAGTATTTAAAATCCATTTAAATGCATTTGACCCCATGTCTGCCAGTGTATGCCTGTGGCACATGAGAGATGGCCTGTCTGGGGATTCGTTGTCGTCCAGTCGGTGCAATCTAGTGATTTATTTTTTTCTATGCCATCGTTTTGTTTTTCCTTTGTCCAAGCTACTTTTCACAATACAACGTATTTATAGCTCTTTTTCATATGAGGAATGTCTTTTGTCACCTTACATTATTCCAGTTTTTGATGATGTTATTTAACATTTCTCTTCTGTGCGTTTCCCCAATATGAAGTAATTGCTTGAAAGTGCTGTTGTCCAACTTAAAGTATGTTTCTCAGATGACAAATCGAAGTCTGTGTTTTGCTTCCTAGTCTTTGTTTCCTGTCAGGATTCTGGGGCAAAGCACTTAAGTATTTATTGTTGCTTATTGGGTAATAAAGAACACCTTTTAAAGGACAAAGTATTTTCTTCACTATTTACAAAGTGCTTCAGTGTAAATAGACTCCCAAGACTCGTGACCTTGTAGTAAATTGTTATGTCTTGTTAAGATAAATGTGTTGGATGTTAATTCTATTTTCTGTTAGGTGTTTGAAATTTTTGAAATTTGAACATTGCTTTGAACATATCAGAGTGGAGTGTGTATTGTTGGATACCTCGCAACTAGGCCTTAATTAGGCAGGGCTTTTCATGTGAACTAGGTTGTAGTCTAGTTCACTACAAATATATTCTGCATTTCTTTTTGCTTTGCAGTGTATATTGTTTAAAAATCACATTTAAAAACACGTCATTTTGAATATTTCAGCCCTTTTATCCGCGGTTATATGATGTAAGTTATTTAACTCCAATATATGCCAAATATTCTGTGTGCCACATTTACAGTTACGGGATTATTTAGTTTCATTGAGCATGTTTTAGGTGTCCTTCTTTCCTGGGTATGGTTTGATATGGGGTAGTGGTTAGTTGTGACGTTTTTAGGGTAGACTGAGTATATGATATGGGGTAGTGGTTAGTTTTGACGTTTTTAGGGTAGAATGAGTATGTGATGTAATCACCTGTTCATAACGTGATGTAAACCTTTAATTGTATTTCTCCTCAATTTTGGAAAGGCAGTTGCTTACAATTTAAAATTTACCCAGATTCTATTTCATGACTTTTGAAAATTTACATGGTTTGCTGTGTCTGGAGGGTACAGTGTTGTGACACTTCTACCCTCCACTAAATTAGTCTGTGAATACAAGTTTTTCTTTGAAAAACAGATTTTTCAGACATTTTGGGCGGTGAAGTATTAAGTAGTTTTGCACAATTTAAAGTTGAGTCATCAAGATACCAGTAATTGTGTACATGAAAATATTATCCAGTTGTTTCAGTTATAAGTATTCAACTGTTGCAAAGTATCGTATGTTAATTTATATAATATTAATACACTAGACATCTGTAGAGTGCAATCTTTACACCATAAAATATTCTAACTGTGAAGAGATATTACTGACACTTTGGAATGCAAGATAGAGATGAGGCTGTATGAATGCTTTAATGTACTCTAACTCTGTATGTGGCTTTCTCTCTTATGTTTCTTTAGTTTTTAACAAGCCTGATACATTTGGGAATTATTGCTCATCTTTATTTACATCTATCATGTTCCTGGTAATGCTAAATAAAATGCTATTTGATGTTCACTAAATCTTGCAATATCTTAATGGTTAGCTCTTTCACTACTCGTAGGGGGCTCGGTGGTGTAGCAGTTAGAGTGCTCGCTTTCAACCTCTGTGGCCGCCGGTTTGAATCTCAGCCTGGGTACTTAAGTTTGAAAGTTGGTAGTTACTTGCTGATGCCCGGTGGTTTACAGTGCAGTATCTTGACCAACTAGTATGCACTGGTTCCTCCACCCATAAACTAT
Organism: Sabellastarte sp. h YS-2021; assembly: GCA_964017235.1. NCBI lineage: Eukaryota > Metazoa > Annelida > Polychaeta > Sabellida > Sabellidae > Sabellastarte > Sabellastarte sp. h YS-2021. Next base: position 73,915,343 of record OZ024928.1, on the reverse strand, counting down.
CTGTTCAATATGACCCTGGCTGTTGAACACAACATAAAAAAATAAAAATAAATCTAATTCACTACCATGGCATCAGAATACTGCTGTACCAGCCCTGATGGCATCTAGCAAGCCCAATTGAATAATGATGCAATAGCTGTAAAGACTTGGAGAAATTACCACGGAATATATATCACTGTTCCATTTACACTGAATCTAACATGTTAGTTCATTAGAGGGCCCTGGGATAGCATGGACAGGCATGGGTATAGTATGCACAGCAATTGATTGTGGTTGCCAGACGCGGTGGTGAAAGGGCTCTGTAGTTTATCTTTTTTGTTATTTCCAGTTTGGTGATGTAAATTATCAGGAACATTTGGCTACTGTTGTATAATCTTTGTATATGTTTCTTTCTCACTTGTGCATATATATATATTTACAATAAATTGTACTTGTTCTGTACATTTTTTCTAATATTTTAAATGGGCTATATAGTTTATAGGGAGTATACGTTAAAACCTTTGCATATGTAAACTTATGGTCCTTGACTCTATGCATTGCATTAGCTTTCAAAGGAGAAAAAATATGTGTATATTTTTGTAAATGTTAAAACTTTGACATCTTGCGCTTTTACAGTTATGCATGTTTTTGCCACTTTTGTAACAAACCTTTGCATAAGCCACACACAAACAGTAGCCCGCCAATTGTTTATTGTAGTAACCTTCCCAATTCATCAACTCCTTCTGCGGAGCGCCCAACTACTACGACTGGTGGTGGCAGTACACGAGTCAAAGGTCACATCAAGTCAGCTAGCATGACCAACAGATCTGACTTGCCCCAATTAAATGACCTTGATGACCCCTTGCGACCCACGTGAGTAATCTGTGTGTTCATATTTTAATGCCTTGATAACCAAGTTTTAAGCCACCATCTACTGGTAAGAACTTAAGGAGAAAGTGACAAGAAAAATATGCGATGTTTTTCACTGATGGTAGGAATTTTATGTCTTAAACAGTCGTAACATTTCTACAAACTCGTATTTTTTTAAGATTGTTGGAAGAATATTTTCAGGAATAGAACTAAGTTTTGGAGTATAACCATTACATTATACATTGGTATCTGTTTCAGTGAATGTCATTTGAATGATTATTTCATCAATAATCTCATTGTATATTGTCTGATCAAATTAGAGCACATAAAGGAATAACAATATTGATAGCGCATTTATAAAGTCTCCATGATACAGGATTATTAAGCGTCCCTCACGGGACGCTTGTTTGTACATGGGAAAAGCGACTCCGCCAGAGCCGCATTTTCTTTTCGCAGTAGCGTCGCAGCCATAAGGCGGATTCTTTTCATATTTGGCAGGTGTATGCAGTAGCCCTGGGAAATTTTTCTGAATATGCTGCGATGATACTTTCACCAATCAGAGAGGTCATATGACAAAAAATGCGTTTTTTGGAAGGGTGTCCTTGTCCGGATGATAAATTACGAAGCATTTTATCTATCCACCTGAAATTTAGCAAATAGCTTCCTCATATAAAGATCTGGGCAGCATTAAATTTTGACAGGGATAGGTTAAGAAATTTCTTGAGTTATTGATGATTAATTAAGCATTAACAATTTTCTTAATGAGTAAAACACAAAACTGCTTGTATCTCCTTAACCATGTCGAAATTTTCGACCCGCAGGGTATGTAAAGTAACCACCCTCTCCAATTTTTCAAAAATTTTGTCCTCCCCAAAAATGGGGGTCATATTCAATTTTCGAATTTGTATCCCCGGACGAAAGTCGGGGATACTTAGGATTCAGTATGGTCACGCCGCCGCCGCAGAGATTTCCTTTTGGACGCGATAACTTAAAAAATATTTTAGTTAGAACTTTCAAATTTGGTATGTGGGTATATATGGGCAATGCCACGAACGCTATTGTTTTGTGACCTTGACCTTCAATCTCAAGGTCACTGGTGGCCACTTAAAGTTCAGATTTTGGCCATTTTTGCACATTTTGGCCCAGTTCTCCAAGACAGAAAGTGAGATCATCCTATGGCTGGTATATATAATACATATATATGTCCTCTATAAGCATGCAGAAATTTGACCTTGAAGCTCTTCATTGAAGGTCATCCACTGACCGCCAAAGTACTTGACCGAGGGGCATTTTTGGCCTTTTTGGAGATATTTTCACACTTAACGCTGACTATATTGCATGGAAACTATTGAAAATGGCTTTGGAGGTTGAGTACATGATGAACTTCTGTCATCCAGGTTTACTGGTTACAGATCTTCATTTAAGGTCATCCACTGACCGCCAAAGTACCTGACCAAGGGTCATTTTTGGCCTATTTGGAGATATTTTCACACTTAATGCTGACTACATTGCGTGGAAACTATTGAAAATGGCTTTTGAGGTTGAGTACGTGACGGAGTACCAGCATCCAGGCTGACCGGTTACAGATCTTCGTTGAAGGTCATCCACTGACCGCCAAAGTACCTGACCGAGGGTCATTTTGGGCCCTGTATTTGTTTGTTTGTTTGTAAACAAGATAACTCAAAAATTGACAGATGGATTTTGATAAAATTTTCAGGATATGTCCAAATTGGTAAAAGGAAGATGTGATTAATTTTGGGAGTGATCCGGATCACTGTATGGATCTTCTGGATCCATGAAATTTAATTTTTAAACACAGATAGCTCAAAAAGTTATGGGTGCATTTTGATGAAATTTTCAGGAGATGTCCTTATTGGGACGAGGAACAAGTGATTAGATTTTGGGAGTGATCCGGATCACTGTCTGGATCATCTGGATCCAGACTGCCAGATGTGTTTGTGTACAATATAGCTCAAAAACTTATGAACAGATTTTGATGAAATTTTCAGGATATATCTGAAAAGGTAAAAAGATGAAATGGTTGAATTTTAGAAGTGATCCGGATCACTATATGGATCTTCTGGATCCATGAAATGTAATTTTTAAAGACAGATACCTCAAAAAGTTATGGATGGATTGTGATGATGTTTTCAGCAAATGACCTAAATGGTGCGAGGAACAAGTGATTAGATTTGGGGAGTGATCTGGATCACTGTCTGGATCATCTGGAACCAGGTTGCCAGATGTGTTTGTGTACATTGTAGCAAAAAAACTTATGGACGGATTTTGATGAAATTTTCAGGATATGTCTGAAAAGGTAAAAAGATGAAATGGCTGAATTTTGGAAGTGATCCAGATCAATATATGGATCTTCTGGATCCATGAAATGTAATAAGACAGATACCTCAAAAAGTTATTGATGGATTGTGATGACGTTTTCAGCAAATGACCTAAATGGTGCGAGGAACAAGTGATTAGATTTGGGGAGTGATCTGGATCACTGTCTGGATCTTCTGGATCCAGGTTGCCAGATGTGTTTGTGTACATTGTAGCAAAAAAACTTATGGATGGATTTTGATGAAATTTTCAGGATATGTCTGAAAAGGTAAAAGGATGAAATAACTGAATTTTGGAAGTGATCCGGATCACTGTATGGATCTTCTGGATCCGTGAAATGTAATAAGACATACCTCAAAAAGTTATGGATGGATTGTCATGACATTTTCAGCAAATGACCTAAATGGTACAAGGAACAAGTGATTATACTTTTGGAATGATCTGGATCATCTGGATCGAGCCTGCAACATGATTTTACGATGAATTTTGATGATATTTTTAGGCTATGTTACAAATAGTAAAAGGAAGAAGTGGTAAAAGGATGAAATGATTGAATTTTGGAAGTGATCCGGATCACTATATGGATCTTCTGGATCCATGAAATGTAATTTTTTAAGACAGATACCTCAAAAAGTTATGGATGGATTGTTTCAGCAAATGGCCTAAATGGTACAAGGAACAAGTGATTACATTTTTGGAGTGATCTGGATCATCTGGATCCAGGCTTGCACATAATCTTGGAATGGATTTTACTATTTTCAGGATATGTTACAAATGGTAAAAGGAAGAAGTGGTAAAAAAAAGAAATGGTTCAATTTTGCGAGTGATCTGGACCACTATCTGGATCTTCTGGAACGTGAATGTAATTTTTAAAGACAAATAGCTCAGAAAGTCATGAATGGATTTTTATGAAATTTTCAGGAAATGTCTTAAATGGGACAAAGAACAAGTGATTAGATTTTGGGAGTAATCTGGATCACTGTCTGGATCATGTGGATCTAGGCTGCCAGATGTGTCTGTGTACAAGATAACTCAAAAACTTATGGATGGATTTCGATGAAATTTTTATAATATGTCTGAAAAGGTAAAAGGATGAAATGATTGAGTTTTGGAAGCGATCCGGATCACTATATGGATCTTCTGGATCCATGAAATGTAATTTTTAAAGACAGATATAAGTGAAACAACTAGTGATTAGCGTTTGGAAGTAATCTTGTACTATGGAGAATCCTGACCTGGTGCTCCAGGAAACAGGCTCAAGCCCGACACATTCACGCCTTAACTATGTCCCGTCCGGGGATACACTGCGTCGAGACGCAATCTCTAGTTTATATAGAATTCGGATATATAGGCTCATAACGTACATATATAGAACAATATTAAGTGATATATGAGTACTTTTTGAAACCATTTTCTTATAAAGTAAAAATTTACTAGTGGGATTTCGGCAAAATTTTTGACCCACAGGATATCTGTGAAGACTAGCCTTTCCAAGTTTCAACAAATATTTCACTCGCCAAAAATGGCGGCCATTTTGAATTTTCGAATTTTTTTTCCCAAATGCAAAACACAAAAAATGCTTGTATCTGAAAACCGTGCTAGATAGAGTGATTTTGACAAAAATTTTGACCCACAGGGTAACTCGGCTGAGTAGCTGATTCAATTTGTCAAAAAAAAAAATTGTCCCACCAAAAATGGCGGCCAATTTGAATTTTTCGCAAAAATCGTAAAACATGAAAATGCTTGCATTTCGCCAAAGTTTCACCGAAGCCTTGGATCACCTTTAAGTAAAGATTTCTTCAATATTTATGCAGCCTATCTCGCTAATCACCTAGCCATTTCTGATGTATTACCAATCCTTAATTCCCAACAAAAATGCACAACACAATATTGCTCCTCTCTCCTTAACTGTGCAAGATAGAGCAATTTCTTAGGGTATGTAAGCAAACTATTTTACCCAATTTTCCAAAAAAAATTTATCTTTCCCAAAAATGGGTGTCGTCAATTTTCAAATTTGTGACAAAAATTGCAAAACACCAAATTGCCTCTGTCTCCTTAACCGTGCAAGATAGAGCAATTTCATCATAATTTTTGCAACACACTATATCCAAGATAACTACCCTGCCCAAGAACTACTTTTCCTATATACTGGCTTTGTTAAGCTATAAGCAGAACTTTCTTACATGATTAAGCTGCCATTATTTCTCCTATTCGGGACACTTTGTTTTTGCCACGCAAAAACAATCGCTTTGTTTTGTAAGCAATCCTCTAGTTTTAATTTACTAAGTTGATGCATACCAAATGTTGAATCATTGGTTAAAGAAACGTGATTAAAGTATTTTTTGGACATTTTCTGGTCGCCAGTTGCAATTGTTTTAAATGATTCCAGACTTGTGCATTCTTGCAGTTTTTACCCCATAACCTTTATAGGCTCTGTGGTCATTGTGTTCATCCATGGCATCTGGCTGGGCAGCCAAGCAGGTGGCAGGAAAAAAAGGGCTTATCAGGGGTGTTTCTCAGAAACCTATAGATCCAGAAAATTCTTATGTGGTGCTGACATTCGTTGGTGTACAAGTGTAGTGATACCTTGAGCTAGCCTTTTACCTTGCCGTAGTGACTTGGACCTTTAAAATCATGCCTGGGTTACATCTCGGAAACTGTAAGGTGTAGAAAATTGATACTTGATAGGGACATTGGTTTGGTAGTGTAGGTGTACCACACCATGAAATTTGTATCCGGGCTGTGTCTTGGAAACTGTAAGGTGTAGAAAGTTGATCCTGGTATTGACATTGGCTGGGGGTGTAGGTGTGCCACATCATATTGTGACATTTGACCTTGCCATACTGACCTTAATCTTTTGTCTGGGCTATATCTCAGAAATGTTAAGGTGTGGGAAGTTGATTCTTGGCATGGATATCAGTTTTGGTTGTAGGTGTGCAACATGCATCAGTTGTAGTGACCCAGATCATTGATATTTTGTCCAGGCTTTGTCAAAAACTGTAAAGTGTACGAACTGGATACATGTAGGGGTATTGTGCGGGGGTTGTCTTTATGTAATATCGTAGTGTGTTCTTGATTTGACCTTTGACCTTGCCGTAGTGACCTTTACCTTGGCAGGGATGTTGCATAAGATGTGTAGTTGTGCAACATCTTGATCTGACCTGTGATTGACCGTGATCCAATGACCTTGGACATGAAAACTTATTCTGGGCTCTCTATCTTGCTAGCAGTAAGGTCAAACTCAGCAGGAAGGTTATTTGGTTAAGTTTTGGAACATCTTGACTGTGATCCAGTGAACTTGAAAATCTGTGACATTATGCATTCAAATTTGTGCTGCCTCTATCTGGCAACTCATGTTCACAGATACGTAGATGTGGTACTTCTGCGTAAGAGTAACATGACTTGACATAATTTTCAATGACTTTCTTGGGCAAGACACAGTGTCAATTATACCTTACATCTCTTATCCATCTCCAAGTGCCCTACAGTATAACCCCAAGCTGTAAGATAAAGGCATTCTTTCTGATGCTCTATTATTTTGTGTACGATAAAAATTTTCTTTTCAGGGATTGAGAAATTTATTCAGTTTGGATTTCGATTTCTAGTGCTTTCATATATTGAATATTACAAAACTTGATGTTTACAAATTTTTGTTACATTGTTATTTTGTCAGCTTTTCACCTAATCTTGAGTATTGTCTGTATGTGGGATTGAATGGAGCTTTTTGTTATACTTTGAAAATTTTATTTTATTTATCAATTTGGTGTCCAATTTATTTCCTTAAAACTGTTGCATCCTTTGTATGCCAGAACTTACTGCTTTTTGAATTGCTGTTGCAATTATTGTATCAATATCTCTTCACAGTAACAGCTGAATTTCACAAAGTGCCAACCGCCAGACTGATGCCCACTTAACTTTGTCCTTTCTTTGAATAGTCTGGAATTTGTCTCATACTCTTCCATAAATTATATGCCTTTTTCACAGAATATATTTTGATTTTAAAATTTTACACTAAAACACTTCACAACATAGTTCATGCTAATAGTAGTAATAAATAGACTTTTGTAATTCAAATGCACATTTATTAGTTTCAAAATTTTGTAATCTCCGAGTAATAATTGCATACAACTCGTGTAAAATGTTTACTGAAAAACGGAAGAAGAAAATTTGTGAATATGTATCGGTGTGTTTCTCATTAAGTAGGGGCGTCACGACTAACTGAATAATTGACAACGGTTAGAATAGCGATATTTTCCGGTTTCATATTTTAAAGTAAGAATAATCGCTTAATGTAGTAAAAGATGGCAGAAGGTCTGAATCCATAAAATATATTCATATTGTCACATAAAATAAGTTAAAATCCGAAATCTGTTTTCTGTACTGTTTGTGCATTCACGTAAAGCCGGAAGTACCATGTATCTCTTATATCGCCCACTTCCTGTCTGAAATAAACGAAGCAAAAGTCGCAGGAAAACAGCAATTTTATTCATTTTTACCCCACAGCCCTTTATGTGGGTGTTCCACCACACGACTAAGGCTCCCGATTAAGGGTTTTTGAGGGTCGGTTTGAAAAATTTGCTTAGTCCCATCATGCGTCCTGTAAGGGTCGGTTGTGGTCATGTGAAAAATCAAACATGTTTGATATTTCTCCAGACCCAAACAGATTATTTTTTCCTGCCATAAACAAAATGTCCAGTCCCAGGCTTCCCCAGGCCTCCTCAGACCACATTTACACAGTCCTATGTTGTCCCAGGCCGTCTGCGACCCTTAGTGCCTTAGTCCCAGGCCTCCTGCGACCCTTAGTCCCATTGCAAATCAAGAATCAGCCACATTGGTCTGGGGAAGACTGGGGACGCCTGAGGAGGCCGGGACTTAGTCGTGGGTTAGTCGGGGCTTAGTCCCAGGAGGCCTGAGGCGTCCTGGGACCCAGCCGGTATGTCTACGACCAGATCTTGGATCAAACCGACCAGAAAAATGGCTTAGTCGGTTCTTAGTCCCAGACCAGTCGGGGACTCTGTAGGGCGGCCTGGGGCCTCCTCGGGCCCCCTGGGGTCGATCTGACCTTATCCCAGACTTTTACACCGATCCAGTATTCCCGCCCTTTTTACCTTTTTTTTCACCGACTGTCCACGATTAAGGGTCGGGGACAGGATGGGGGCTTAGTCCTTTGGTGGAACAGGGGCATAAGTGCTGTCAGGGTATTGTTTTCACACCCATGGTGTCCGGATGGGCGGGAAGAAGTTTGTCCGGCCTGTATCTCAGAAACCATAAGGTGTAGGAAGTTGATACTTGGTAGGGACATTGGTTAGGGGGTGTAGGTGTGCAACGTCATGGTCTGACCTTGATTTGACCTTGCCGTAGTGACCTTGACCTATAAAATCTTGTCCGGGCTATATCTCGGAAACTGTAAGGTGTAGGAAGTTGATACTTGGTAGGGATATTGATTAGGGGGTGTAGGTGTGCTACATCATGGTGTGATCTTGATTTGACCTTGCTGTAGTGACCTTGAGTTTGGAAATTTTGTCCGGGCTATATCTCGGAAACCGTAAGGTGTAGGAAGTTAATACTTGGTAGGGACATTGGTTAGGGGGTGTAGGTGTGCAAAGTCATGGTATGACCTTGATTTGACCTTTGACCTTGCTGTAGTGACCTTGACCTATAAAATCTTGTTTGGGGTATATCTTGGAAAACCGTAAGGTGTAGGAAGTTGATACTTGGTAGGGACATTGGTTAGGCGGTGTAGGTGTGCAGCGTTGTGGCCTGACCTTGATTTGACCTTTGACCTTGCTGTAGTGACCTTGACCTATAAAATCTTGTTTGGGGTATATCTTGGAAAACCGTAAGGTGTAGGAAGTTGATACTTGGTAGGGACATTGGGCGGGTGTTATATGTGTGCAACGTCATGGTGTGACCTGAATTTGACCTTTGATCTTGCATATCTGATGCTATTTTATCTGTCTACAGGGATATCTAATACTATTTTATGTGTCTTATATCTCTCTTATATCTTTTACTTGAATCTTGGTTGTTGCACCTTGGGGTGTCTTTTGATGTAGATTAGGCACAGTTAAAGTCATATTAGAATTCATTAACTGTTTTACTTTTGCAACTTCCCATTATAACAGATGGTATTACATCAAGTGAGCCACAGGTTTTGCCTGAACTCCACACAAAAGCATGTGTTGCCACATCTGTATGTATGGGTAATATTCAAAACTTGCAAACCATAATTCGACCATACAAATGAATATCAAAATGGGAGAAGTCTCAAAGCTTCATAATTTTTAGTTAACTGAATTGTCCTGTTTTTATACATAATCTTTACATGCAGTTTCTTTCTCTTAGATGTTATTTTCTCTACTTAAACATTATATGGACACTGACACTGCTCTGAAAGTATCCCAATCTGTGTACTGTTTCACTACTTCTATATCTCATGGTGTTGAAAACTATTTCCCCAGGCTGTGGGGTACAGGCATCTCTGATGCTATTATATACATATATTTTCATTTTATTTCACATATTTATCGTTTTCAGTCCTTTTTACAACATAAAACTTACGATTTTTGGATGTTATTTTAATTCGACGGTTATTCGGTGTCGACACGAATAGTACTTACTGATTAGTCGACATGAAATATTTGGAGTCGTGACGTCCCTATCATTAAGGCAAAGAATTTGTTCAATATAAATTACTGTTAAGTTTAACCTTTTACATCTGCATGATCACACTATAACAAAATTGTGATACTGATTGTTCCCTTGCAAATTCCATTTTAACAAATCAAGTTTCCCTATTGAGAAAGAACTCCTTTTAAACAACTGATGCTGTTTATGATACTTTAACCCTTTATATCTGCATGGAACAAAACACAAAAGCCTAATACCAACTAATATTATTGTTTAAGTGCAGATAAAGATCTGTTGATATGAAGACTTCTTCCAAATGATGACTGATGTGTCTAGCACTCTGTAATATTCTGCAAGTGTGCAGTTTATCACCAGTACAAATTCACCTCAGGTTATTGACCAAGCGTAGTGTACTTGCTGTGTTTCAGAACTGCCCCAGCAAATAAGGCATCTGGTTTGCCGGTATCTCCAGTTGCCACCAACAATCCTCGTTTTCCCCGGGGAACAACCAGCAGAAGCACATTCCACGGAGGCCCGATACGAGATAGAAGACAGGTTGGGGGCCCAGGGACTTATAATGGCCCTGGAGGCATACCCAGCCAATCACAGGACACTTCGGCCATGGGCCAAAGTCGTATCTCTTTTCTAAACAAACTCACTTCCAAATTCAGCCGGAGGTACGTCGATTTCACACCACCGTAAGTTTCCTTTTGTTGTTTTGTGTAATTTACAGTAGTCACATAATAATAACACAAACATAAGATAATAAATGTGGCAATTGAAAGTGTTTTGTAATTTATGTGATTTTCTTTTGTTCACTCGTTGGCCTTTTTTTCAAATGATGCATCATTTTGTGAACTATTCTTCAGTTATGAGGTCTCAGAAACTTTCAAATAATCACATTATATCTTGTGTCAACAAAGGTGATACATGGCTGGCAGTCCTTTTGAGTGTCCTTTTACACAATCTGTGAGTACATAAAACTTTCTAATGGGCAGTCCATGTAAACATAAACTATGCTCTTGAAATTATATTTTTATTGTGTTAATATGTCCTACCCAATCAGGTACAATGGACATTTGCTTCATCGATTGGTGCGACCGGCCCCACCAAACAACAGAAAAAGCCGTCCTGTGTAAAATACCAGCAGGTTATGTAGTGTGCATTCACAAGGTGGTGCATTGTGCTTCCTGTCTAGACACCGTGATGTCAGTTCATCTTTTTCGTTTGGCGTGTTGTTTTTTGAAGCGATCTCGAAGTTTGAGGAAAAGTGTGGATTATGGCGGATTTTCAACATTAATTGCAAATACTTTATTTTAGAAAATTTATATACATATCAAGCACGGATTCATATGAAGAAATCTGCTGGAAACGCTCCCTAGTCAATTCAAATTTGTGTTGATGATAGGGCAGTAAGCAAAAATATGCAGGCGGCCATGTTGCTAGTCTTCCTAAGTCCATTCAACCTTGTGTTGAGGATAGGGCAGTAAGACCACAATCTGTAAGTGGTTAGTCGTTTACAAGAAAGCAACAGAAGACAAAAGAAACAGTTTACAACTACACCAAAATGTGCAGTATACTGGCTTTTAACAGTATTTAAACGGCACTGTTTGGTACTTACATTGTGACCTTTTATACAGAAGATGTTTCTTAATGGCGATTCTCATCCCTGCCAAGCAAATGTAGATAGCCCTTTAGATTTCTTCAGTATCGAGCTGGTGCCGGTCATGTGACCTGACAATAAACATATCTACAGAGAAATTGCTTCTGCAAGAATTGAACTCCGAAGAGTCGAGTATCAACCTTGAGTTAACAAAAGACAAGAAGACTGTGAAAAGTACAGAAGAGTCGAGTAGCGAAAGACAGGAAGAGATAGAGAGCCTACCGACCCACTCCATTTAAATCTGTGCTGATTCTAGGGGAGCGGGACAGGAAGTATCTACAAAGAAATTGCTTCTACCAACTGGTTACAGAGCCTACCGACCGGTTGCCGTCTACACAGCATTCATTGAACAGTTACTTCACACAAGCCGGTTACAGGGTCTTCCAACCTAGTCTATTCAACCCTGTGTTGATTCTAGGGCAGGTGGACCGGAAGTATCTACAAGAAATTCCTTCAACTAACCTGTTACATAGCTAGACGGTTACAGAGCCTACCAACCAAGTGCCAATTACAATTGACTGGAAAATTGCTGTCAGGTGGTTTTAATTACAGAGAAGTACCACTCTACCAGACTGCTTTTCAAGCAGAAATACAGGGAACCGGTCACCCAGTTTGTCAACAAAAGGAGACTGCCTTATTTGACAGGTGCAGCTCACTTCATGTCCGGCAATCTCCACAAATATTGTCCACAAATAGAAAAGTTGTCCAGGAATTACCAGCAATGCCAGGTCCAGTGATTACAGTAGAGCTTCCCACCACCGGTCACACAGGTTTGCCAGTTACAGAGTTTTTGCCGGGTACATAAACTATACAGACCCAGGCTCTCTGAATAAATTAGTTACAGAGAAAATCCTAACCTGCTGGACTGACCAAAAGGTTGGCAATAGATACACTAGAGGGTGACCCTGCCAATCAGACCAACCAGTTGATGGACAATGCTACTGGACCGGCAGTTCTACCAAGGGGTTAACTAATGATACAGACCTGTGGCTGTCTGAATTCATTGGTTACACAGACACAGCCTACTGGACCGGCAGAGGTACAATAAGGGGACTTGCTCTCTGAAATCATTGGTTACAGAGAAGCACCAGCCTCCCGTTTTGGCCAGTTACAAAGAATTGTTTGTTACAGTGAAACCTACTGATTCCACCACCACTGGTAGGAAGAAGGTAGCTTCATATAAGCCTGCCCCTGCTAAGAAGTAGTCCAATTCACCCAGTCCTGCCCGCTCCAGCATTGCTTCACCTATAACCCTTTAGGACCAGGTACTGGGCAGGTCTACAGGACTGACTAACAGACCTGCAGAAGAATTAAGGGGCCCAAGTAGCTGGTTGATCAACCAATTGTGGGCCAAGGGATTGGTTACAGAGAGATTCTTAAACCAGCCCCTAGTTCCGGTTAGAAGATGGTGCCTCAATCTACCAGACCAGTCAGCCAGTCTATTTTCAGGACCTACTAGACGGTCAGAAAGTGGCTGCAGGTAACCTGAAGGCTGTCACAACAAGGACTCTTCCTTCAATTACTGATCAGCTTTCCTTCATCAGACCTCACACCAGCCATTTACCGGTCCTGGTGAGATTCCTGTAACTCAACCAGTCTGGTCAGTCTACTGTCAGCCAGAAATATGCAGTATCAGTTGCTGTGGAGGTTCATCAAGTTTGTGTAACCAGCTCCTGTGAGATGCTGGTGAACCAGCCTCCTAGGTTGGCCACCCAGCTTGCTTTTACCCAGTCTGTAACCTGTGTCAGCTGACACCAGGGACCTGAGTTTGGAAGCTCATCTTTCCCCTCAAGATGATAATACATTTGATGGTTTTCAAAACTCAAGCAATTGGAAAAATATCTGTTAATTAGACCAGGGGTCACAGTTTCTTATAAATGGCTATTACTGTTTCCAGTGTGGCTGTGTAGAAATAACCTAAAGAACAGAAATCCTTTTGGATGGTGTTTTTCTGGGTGGATCAATTGGGTCAGTTTAGCCTGTTACCAGTGTTGACACTGTATTTGACTCAAACCTGCCTGTTCAGAAACTTGGGCCACCCTAGGGGCCAGCCCCAAGTTCATAAGAATATTCCAGTCAGGCTACACCCTCTCCTTGAGACCAGTTTGGCCAGGTCTCCAGGAAGGAGAAGTGGCTCAGTACCCTAAATAATTCAGATGGAAATACCAAAACCATATTAACCTCCTTTCAGCCAGAGGAGTGGGTAACTTAAAGATTGCCTACTCCCTCACACCCATTCAACCAACAAGGAAGTACCAGCGTTTTTCATGTCCAGGGCCTTCCCTGCCAGTTCAAGTACTCCCTTTGGTCTATTCACAGTGCCCAGGGAGTCTTCCATGGTGGTGGCTAAGGAGGTCTAACCATGGCATTACAGGACATAATAGCCCACCAATACGACTGGTTGGTCAAACCCAGATCCCACCAAACCTGGCTCCAGCATAACACAATCTCTAGTATTTCTGTGTCAGGAGTAAGTTTGGATGATAAACATGGAACATTAGAGCAGGACCTCAAGCAAGTCTTTGACTTGGTAGGCTTCCAGTTCAGCTTGAAAGAGGGCAAGGTCACATCTGCCCTAGAGCGTTGGCAGACCTTGAATGCAAATCCAGAAACTTCTCCCCGGACCCCATGGCTGCTCTGGCAGCTGATGCCCCTGATAGGGTTACTAACAGCCATAGAGTAGCAAGTCCACCTAGGTCGCCTCCACATAAGGCTGATAAAGTGGCACTTGAAGAACAGCGGGAGGGTACCAGAATTACTAGAAAACGTGTTCTTAGTGTACTCCACCCCCATCTAAAATGGTGGCTACAGTAAGACAATGTGCTTCAAGGTCAACCATTACACCCACTTACAAACCCTTACAGATGCATCAAGAAGGGTGGGGCGCTAGCTTAGTGGAACACACCGCAATGGGAACCTGGTCCCTTCCAGAAAGCAAGTTACACATAAACTATCTGGAAATAAAGGCGGTCCTTTTGGCCTTAAAGGAGATCCGAAACTTCTGCTTGAAAAATATTACTGTCATAGCTACAGACAACACCACGGTGGTTACCCATATTAAGAAGGAGGGGGATGAAGCCGGGCCCTCTTTGTGCCCTACTATGGAGAATCCTACCAGGTGCTCCAGGAAGTAGGTGACTCTCCAAGCCCGGCGCAATCCATGCCAGCTGAAGCTGAAGCTATTTGGGCTAGGTCAGACCATCTAGATAGAATGGACCCTCCTGTCAGAGGTCTTCCAAGCAATATGCTCTCGGCGGAACTATCCCAAAGTGGACCTGCTTTGCCACCAGGTTCAACAATATCAACTGCCTTAGCTTGTATTGCTGGTGCAAGACCCCCTAGCATGGGCAGTGGATGCACTCAGTCTGCCATGGGAGGATCTGGATCTGGAAGAGAATCATACTACTTGCTCCAGGGGGGCCCTAGATGCCTTGGTTTTGGGACCTAGTGGCCATGTCGAGCCAAATCCCATTGTGCCTGCCCAACCTGCTGACTTAATTCAATCAGATTCTTAACAGTAATCTACCAAACCGAAATCTCCATGCCTGACTCCTAGAACTTCGACTATCAACTAGAAGCAGCAGGAATTGAGGCCCCTCAAGGGTCTCAACCAGATCAGTCTATGAAGCAAGTGGACCATTTTTACATAGTGTTTCCCACAGTAATCATTTGGACTTCAGTCCCCCCCATAAAGTCCATAGCAGACTTCTTCCTGTATCTGTTCTAGGACAGGAAGCTGCAGCCAAGCACCATTTACATCTACAGATCAGCCATTGCAGACAAACTGGGAAATTCACCCATTAATGTCAGCAAGATAAGAATCTCACTCATTTCCTGGATAGTTCCACAGAGCCAGACCCAAGGGTTGGAGGGGTATCCCTGCCTGGAACCTGTGCCTGGCGCTTCATCAGCTGACAGAGGCTCCTTTTGATCCCCTTAGATATGCCTCTTGAAGCTTAACTTTGGGTTCAGATAAACGCAAGAGTGAGATCCATGCTTAGCTACATAAGAACATCAGCCACCAGTCAGACAGGTCCAAGGTGTCTCTTTACACCTCACCCAGCTTTCTATCCAAGAACCAGCTGGCCAAAGAGGGTCGCAGATAGTGTGACCCTGGTGGTTATTCCAGCCCTGGCCCCAACTCTGGACAAGTCACTCTTAAGATGACAGGTCCCTATATCCAGTCAGAGCACTGTGCTATTTGGGTAGGGCCCCAGGCAGACCAAGGAGCTGGCCGTGGTCTCCTTGAAGAAAGGTTTCGATGAGCTATCTCCTGCCACTATCTCCTCATGGATCAAACTCTGACTGTGATCCTATAATATGATCTCTCTATTCAGGAGGTCCTCACCTCAGGTTAAAGCCCATGATGTTAGGGCCTTTGCTGCTTCTAAGGCCTTCCATTTGAGAGGTTTTTACCCCACAGCCCTTAAGGGCTGTCGGGGTATTGTTTTCACCCATGGTGTCCGGATCGGCGGGCGGGCGGGTGGCTGGCAAAGTTTGTCCGGCCTGTATCTCAGATACTGTAAGGTGTAGGAAGTTGATACTTGGTAGGGACATTGGTTAGGGGGTGTAGGTGTTTAACGTCATGGTGTGAACTTGATTTGACCTTTGATCTTGCCGTAGTGACCTTAACCTATAAAATCTTGTCCGGGCTATATCTCGGAAACCGTAAGGTGTAGGAATTTGATACTTGGTAGGGACATTGGTTAGGGGGTGTAGGTGTTTAACGTCATGGTGCGAACTTGATTTGACCTTTGAGCTTGTCGTAGTGACCTTAACCTATAAAATCTTGTCCGGGCTATATCTCGGAAATCGTAAGGTGTAGGAAGTTGATACTTGGTAGGCACATTGGTTGGGGGGTGTGGGTGTGCAACATCATGGTGTGACCTTGATTTGACCTTTGACCTTGCCATAGTGACCTTAACCTATAAAATCGTGTCCGGGCTATATCTCGGAAACTGTAAGGTGTAGGAAGTTGATATTTGGTAGGGACATTGGTTAGGGGGTGAAGGTGTGCAACGTCATGGTGTGACCTTGATTTGACCTTGCTGTAGTGACCTTGACCTATAAAATCTTGTCCGGGCTATATCTCGGAAACCGTAAGGTGTAGGAAGTTGATACGTACTAGGGACATTGGTTAGGGGGTGTAGGTGTGCGACGTCATGGTCTAACCTTGATTTGACTTTTGACCTTGCCGTAGAGACCTTGACCTATAAAATCTTGTCCGGGCTATAACTCGGAAACTGTAAGGTGTAGGAAGTTGATACTTGGTAGGGACATTGGTTAGGGGTTATAGGTGTGCATTATCATGGTCTGACCTTAATTGGACCTTTGACTTTGTCGTAGTGAAATTGACCTTTAAAATCTTGTTGCACCTTTGGGTCTGTCTTTTGATGCAGATTAAGCACTGTTAAAGTCATATTAGAATTCATTAAGAATTTTACTTTTATAACTTCCCATTGTAAGAGATGGAATTTCATCAAGTGGGCCACAGATTTTGCTCAACACCACACATAAGCATTCATTGAATGTATTACCACTTCTGTATGCATGGTAATATTCAGAACATCTAAACCATAATTCGGCCATGCAGATGTAGATAAAGAGTGTTGTAATTTTAGTTTACTGATTAATGCTGTCATCTTGTTATTGAATTATCTTGTTGTAATACTTCATCTTTACATGCATTATCTTTCTTTTAGACATTATTTTCTCCATTTAAACATGGTTTGGACCTTTATATAACTGACAGTGCTCTGAAAGTATCCTGAACTTTGTGCTGATACAGTACTTCCATATCTCGTGGTGTTAAAAATATTTCCCTAGGCTGTGGGGTACGGGCATCTCTGATGCTATTTTTAGTTTACTGATTAAATTGTCATCTTGCTATTGAATTGTCTTGTTTTAATACTTTATCTTTGTATACATTTTGTTTCTCTTAGATGTTATTTTCTCCACTTAAACATCATTTAGCCCGATCTTTGTACTGTTTCATTACTTCTGTATCTCATGGTGTTGAAAACTATTTCCCCAGGCTGTGGGGTACGGGCATCTCTGGTGCTATTTGTATCCATCGGAGGTATCCGGTGGATACTTCAGCTTAGCGTTCACTACGCTGCCACCGCGCGTAGAGAGATTTTCGGCGTTAACGCTGTAACAGGAAAACTACATCAGCTAGGTTCACCAAATTTAGGTTGAAGGTTGAATGTCTTCATAGGCGATACATATAACAGATATATATGTCCTCTACAACCTTGCAGACATTTGACCTTGAAGCTCTTAATTCAAGGTCATCCATGGAGTGCCAAAGTAACCCACATAGCGGATTTTAAAAGTGCTTATATCTCCCTTATTATTGGTCCTAGAGGTTTGGGATGTGAAACCAACCTATAGGAAATCATGTGCTGCGAATATTTTGATGTGGTCAGATTTGACTTTGGACCCCTGTTTCAAGGTCAAATGAGGATAGCCAAACTTAAAAGTGCTTATAACTCGCTTATTATTGGTGCTAGAGGTTTGGGATGGCAAACCAACCTATAGGAAATCATTGGCTGGGAATCTTCTGGTGTGGTCGGATTTGACGTTGAACCCCTCCTTCAAGGTCAAACAAGGATAGCCAAAGCTAAAAGTGCTTATTACTCGCTTATTATTGGTCGTAGAGGTTTGGGATGGCAAACCAAGCTATAGGAAATCATGGGCTGGGAATCTTTTGATCTGGTCAGATTTGACGTTGGACTCCTCCTTCAAGGTCAAACGAGGATAGCCAAACCTGAAAGTGCTTATAAATCGCTTATTATTGGTCGTAGAGGTTTGGGATGGTAAACAAACCTATAGGAAATCATGGGCTGGGAATCTTTTGGTGTGATTGGATTTGACCTTGGACCCCTCCTTCAAGGTCAAACGAGGAAAGCCAAACTTAAAAGTGCTTATAACTCGCGTATTATTGGTCCTAGAGGTTTGGAATGGTAAACCTACCTATAGGAAATCATGGGCTGGGAATCTTTTGGTGTGGTCAGATTTGACCTTGGACCACAAGGTCAAACGAGGATAGCCAAACTTGAAAGTGCTTATAACTCCCTTATTATTTGTCCAAGAGATTTGTGATGGTAAACCAACCTATAGGAAATCATGAACTGGGAATGGTCGGATTTGACCTTGAACCCCTCCTTCAAGGTCAAACGAGGATAGCCAAAGTTAAAAGTGCTTATAACTCGCTTATTATTGGTCCTGCAGGTTTGGGATGGTAAACCAGCCCATACAAAATCATGGGCTGGGAATCTTCTGGTGTGGTCTGATTTGACCTTGGGCCCCTTCTTCGAGGTCAAATGAGGATAGCCAAACTTTAAAATGCTTATAACTCCCTGATTATTGGTCCTAGAGGTTTGGGATGGTAAACCAACCTATAGGAAATCATGGGCTGGGTATCTTCTGGTGTGGTTGGATTTGACCTTGGGCCCCTCCTTCAAGGTCAAATGAGGATAGCCAAACCTAAAAGTGCTTATAACTCGCTTATTTTTGGTCGTAGAGGTTTGGGATGGCAAAGCAACTTATACAAAATCATGGCCTGGGAATCTTTTGATGTGGTCAGATGTGGACCCCTCCAAGGTCATACGAGGATAGCCAAACTTAAAAGTGCTTACACCTTGCTTATTATTGGTCCTAGAGGTTTGGGATGATAAACCAACCCATAGGAAATCATACACTACCGATACACTACCGGCAACTGGGTCACCGGTTAGCGACGTTTATGACCCACTTGAGTCCTGGTGGGGGTGATTTTTTACTTAATTTTTATGATTCCCAAGTAACTTACCTGCCAACCAAGCAGTAGTTATACAGCAATTGCACATTGAGTAGGATGTATTAACGATAAAAATTGCAAATTTAATAAAGCAGGGCCCTCCCAATCAGCTTACTAGGTGTCTAATTATGTTTAAACAATGAAAAAGATGAACTCACGTCACACTGTCTAGACAGGAAGGAGGCATGATGTGCCACCTTGCAAATGCACACTACATGACAGGTCCTGCTGGTATTTTACACAGGATGGCTTTTTACTGTTGTTTGGCAGGGCCGGTCGGTGCGATCGGTAAAGCATATGTCCATTGGGTAGGGGTATTAACTTATAAAAATTAATTTTCTAATTAAATTTGCATTTTTTTTTGGCCTTAGACAAAGTAATTATAAGTCTAGCCCTGTTTATGCACCTTGTGAGAGAAATTTTAGAATTTGTGTTAATAGTTTGAGTAAAAAATGTGAAATTCACCACAGTATGTGAAATTCACTATTATGGGCACCCCTTAAACGCAATACAGAATCAAATTTTTCAGGAGAGATTAGAAGCCTTCTACAGTCATAAAAATCACAGTGTATAGAATTTCCCATAAGTCCAGGAAAAAGAAGTAGGAGTTTCCTCACTATTACATTTGCTGTTGTGAATTACACATTTATTATTCTATGACATTGCATTACATTCATACAGCAAGAAAATAGTTTTGCATTGCTAGAGAATTATTTCAGCAGATGGAGAAACTTACATATTTACATTGTCTTGTTGATAGTTTTGTTCAGTGACATGAATGTGGTATGGTAATTTTTTTTATGGCATCCAGCTTTATTATGTGTCCTTGGCTGGGAATTCAAATTAAGTTACCACCTAGATTAAAAAAATTGGACCCTGCTGTGGTCATGTGCTCTCTATTTGTTTTTGCAGGTGTTTGCCATGTTTTTGTGTAGCTGGCACTTTTTCTCAAGTTAGAAACTGCTCTGGATCCTATTAACTTTATATTTATTTTATATACTTTATATTTTTATCCCTGTCAACAAAGTTGAAAAGGGGGCATATAGGAATAATCTCTGTCCATCCTGCCCATCCATCCGAAATCAATATCCTCTCACATCCACTTTTCTGGGCTGATCGTGTATCCTAATGAAAATTTTACCTCGCACATACTGGTGTGTTCGGATTTGACCTTGGGCCCCTTCTTCAAGGTCAAACGAGGATAGTCAAACTTAAAATGCTTATAGCTTGCATATTATTGGTCCTAGAGGTTTGGGATGGTAAATCAACCTATAGGAAATCATGGACTGGGAATATTTTGGTGTGGTTTGATTTGACCTTGGACCCCTCCTTCAAGGTCAAACGTGGTTCACTTCCGCTGGTGAGTTATCTTTCCGGCGGATACAAATTTGCATCGGTTCTCCGATGCGTAGGTCTAGTTTTCTCTGCGTAAATATAATTTGGCACTTTACAAAGCTGACACTGTTTACTCTGAAAGTCTCCTGATCTTTGAACTGTTCCAAGTCATCTGTATGTCTTGGTATGAAAACTATTTCCCCCGGCTGTGGGGTATGGAAATGTCTGATGCTATTTTTCCAGTGATAAATTAAACCATGATGACACTCTGAATATAAAGTGAACCTCCATAGCTTGAAGTTGTTGGAAATGCAGTACTGATCTCTATTAATAGGTTTAATTTACAACCTACCAAAAAAAAAAATAAATAAACGCTTCGTCTCAAGGCTTCAAGATATTCTCCCAAGAAATACCATTAAGTCAATTTGGTGCTTAGGGGTGACTTCAATATGACTCCAGATAAGAATTGCAATGGACAAAAGAGTCGGAAGTTTTCTTTCCACTGGTTGATCATGGAGCCAAAACATTATGCAGGCAGAACTTAAGGCCTAATTTTCACTTCTTCCACACAGATGGTGAAACTGCTGTTTTTATCTTAATAAAAATTGGTATGCATAAGCTGAATGCAGTTTGATTGATTCAATAAATCAGTTACAGTCAGTTTGATTTTTGTCTCCAGTGGATACTTTGGTTAAGCATTCGCTACGATGCCACACAGAGTGTTTTTCGGTGTTGACACAGCAGAGAACTAGACCAGCTAGCTTCACCAAATTTGAAGGCTATCTCTATTGGGAGGTAAACTTCTCTGTGACTGAAATTAGCCTCATTCTGAAAAACAAGATGGCCACCCTGACTTTTTCTTTGAAAATTTTCAAAATTCAAGTTGATTCTCCATTGTTTTTCAGCTGACATGATCCCCATTTACATGTGTTGCAGATTTGTTTTTATAATCCAGAATATATTGAGGGAATGTTAAATTTTAAATTGCCGCTCATTCTAACATTCAAATTTTGTTTTCTTATAATATATTCCACATTTGCATATTTGACAAGTTTGGGGTCTTATTATTTGAAACTTTATTTTACTATTTGATTTTGTTTGTTTCATCCCATGTATTTTATGTTTTATGCATTAACAGTATTTTACTAGAAAGTTTATCCACTCACATAAACTTAAGTGCATGTGATTTTTAATGATTTGCATTTACATATGAATTCTATTTATCACCTACTTTCCCAATAAAAATGGTATGTGGGTCAGATGATATTGATAACTTTTATAAAAGTGGATGTTTTATTTTTATTTGGGCCCCAGAAACAAGATTTGATTTTCTAAAATGGTCTTCCTGTCCAACCCTGATGGCTAAAGTAGTTTGGACTTATGTATCAACCATGAACTTTTATCTGATACATATCACATCTGTTTTAGAATAAATTTGTGCCTTACCTAGCTATCTCGTACATAAATCACTTGAATTTTATAGTTGGCTATTAGAAAAGTAATACCACAAATTTGTTTAAAATGAGAACTTCAAATATTTAATAGATTAATTGATGGTGGGTTGATTTGTTGATAATAAAGCCCTGTACCAATTCTTTCATTATATTTTTAAACAATTTAACCTCAAAAATTTATTGTTTAAATCAACCACAGGAAAGGTTTCTTAACATATCTGTGTGGCTTCACTTTGCCTAGTAAGAAATACCTTGATTAACAGATGACTACTTAAATTGTTTATTACAAAAAATTTACAACTGAAGCACTATGGCTGTCAAATTCTGGTGTTCAAACTAATCGGAAATATAACAAAATTCAATGACCTGCCAAATACCTGGCAGTGAGGATCAACTACAAAAGTTCAATTTGACTTTTGTTTCATGGTCTTTTAACTTCTGTCATTCAACCTTCATTTGACCTGAATCACAGATTTGTGATAACCGTTCATTCAATTTATCAGTGAATGCATTCTAATTAAGCATCCTGCAAGAAATTCATGTGGAAGGGGCAGCCCGCTTTCTATGTGATTGACTAGCGAAGCAACATTGATAGCTAAGCAACCTCTGGAGGGATTTTCTTCCAATTTGGCATGTGTATACACTAGCCCTGAGGAACGTTTTCTGAAAGTGGTGTTATGTCATTCGACCAATCAGAGAAGTCACATGACCAAAAATATGCTGTTTTTATATAGGGTATACTTGTCCATGTGATAATTTGAAAAGCACTTTACTTATATGCATGAAATTTGGCAAGTAGGTTCATTATATAGTTGTCTGGAGATCGGATACAAATTTGCTGACTGATTAATGATTAATTAAACATTACAATTTTTTATGGGCTGTTGGGATATTGTTTTCACCCATGGTGTCCGAATGGGCAGCGGGAAAAAGTTTGTCCAGGCAGTATCTCAAAAACCGTAAATTGTAGGAAGTTGATACTTGGTTCAGACATTGGTTGGGGGTGTTGGTGTGCAACATCATGGTATGACCTTGATTTGACCTTTGACCTTGCTGTAGTGACCTTGACCTATAAAATCCTGTCTGGGCTATATCTTGGAAACTGTAAGGTGTAAGTATGCTATGTCATGGTGTGACCTTGACTTGACATTTGACCTTGTCCTATGGCTATATCTCTGAAATCGTAAGTTGTAGGAAGTTGATACTTGTTAGGGACATTGGTTGGGGGGTTTTAGGTGAGCAATGTCATGATTTGACCTTGCTGTAGTGACCTTGACCGTTAAAACCTTGTCAGGGCTATATCTCATGAACAACAAGGTTTAGGAAGTTGATACTTGGTAAGGGCATTGGTTAGGGGTTGTAGGTGTGCAACATCGTGTGTGATCTTGATTTGACCTGCTGCAGTGACCTTCACCTTTAAAATCTTGTCTGGGCTATATCTTGGGAACTTTAAGGTATAGAAAGTTGATTCTTAGAAGTGACATATGTTGGGAGATGTAAGTGTGCATTGCTGTGGTGTGACCTTGATTTGACCTTTGACCTTGTTGTAGTGACCTTGACCTGTAAAATCTTGTTTGGGCTATATCTCAGAAACCATAAGGTGTACGAAGTTGATACTTGGTAGGGATGTTGGTTGGGGGTTGTAGGTATGCAA
This sequence comes from Sabellastarte sp. h YS-2021, assembly GCA_964017235.1. Lineage (NCBI taxonomy): Eukaryota > Metazoa > Annelida > Polychaeta > Sabellida > Sabellidae > Sabellastarte > Sabellastarte sp. h YS-2021. The sequence goes on along the minus strand of OZ024928.1, from coordinate 73,891,620 downwards.
CGTCATGGTGTGACCTTGATTTAACCTTTAACCTTGCTGTAGTAACCTTGACCTATAAAGTCTTGTCCTGGGTATATCTCGGAAACCGTAAGGTATAGGAAGTTGATACTTGGTAAGACATTAGTTGGGTGTATTGGTGTGCAAAATCATGGTGTGACCTTGATTTGACCTTTGACCTTGCCGTAGTAACCTTGAGTTTTAAAATCTATTCCTGGCTATATCTTAGAAACCGTAAGGTATAGGAAGTTAGTACTTGATAAGGACATTGTTTGGGGGTGTAGCTGTGCACTATCATGGTATGACCTTGATTTGACCTTTGACCATCCAGTAGTGACCTTGACTTTGAAAATCTTGTCTGGGGCTATACCTTGGAAACTGCAAGTTGTTGAAAATTGATACTTTGTAACGACATTGGTTAGAGGTTGTAGGTGTGCAACATCGTGGTGTGATCTTGATTTGACCTTTGACATTGTATTGATTATGACTTTTAAAATCTTGTTCGGGCTCTTGAATGTTGTAAGGTGTAGAAGGTTGACACTTGGTAGGGACATTGGTTACGGGGTGTAGGTGTGCATCATGGTGTGACCTTTAGCTTTGAATCATCTGGTGTGGTCAGATTTGACCTTGGGGCCCCTCCTTCAAGGTCAAACAAGGATACCCAAACTTAAAAGTGCTTATAACTCGCTTATTATTGGTCGTAGAGGTTTGCAATGTGAAACTAACTTATAGGAAATCATGGGCTGGGAATCTTTTGATGTGATCAGATTTGACCGTGGGCCCCTCCTTCAGGTCAAACAATGATAGCCAAGCCTAAAGGCTAGGAGTCTTTTGATGTGGTCATATTTGACCTTGAGCCCCTCTTTCAAGGTCAAACGAGGATAGCAAAATCTAAAAGTGCTTATAAATCTCTTTTTCTTGGTCCTAGAGGTTTGTAATGTGAAACCATCCTGTAGGAAATCATAGGCTAGGAATCTTTTGATGTGATCAGATTTGACCTTTGGCCCCTCCTTCAAGGTGAAATGAGGATAGCCAAAATTAAAAGTGCCTATAACTCACTTATTCTTGTTCCTAGAGGTTTGCAATGTCACACCAACCTATAGGAAATCATGGGCTAAGAATCTTTTGATGTGGTTAGATTTCACCTTGGGCTCCTTAAGGTTAAGCGATGGTTGCTTGGCTTTGGTGAGTTTTCTTTCTGGTGGATACAGTTTGCTATAACATAGTAAAGTTGCTGACCCGTTGCTCATTCCATAGCTGAGCAATAGCTACTTTGAGGTTTTCTCTGTTGAGCAAATCAGTTGTAACTTAAAAAAAGATTGCATTTAGGGAATTTTGTTTTAATATCTTCTTCATCTGCTTTTGAATTAGCTATAACATAGTAAAATTGCAGACATGTACCTCATGGCATAGCCGAGTAATAGCTATTCTCAGGTTCTCACTGTTGAGTAAATCAGTTGTCACTTGAAAACTATTGCATTTTAAGTATTTTCTATACCTACTTTTGGGTCAGCTATAACATAGGAAAATTGCAGACCTTGTAGGTCATGGCATAGCTAAGCAATACCTACTTTGAGGTTTTCACTGTTGAGTAAATATGTTGTAACGTGAAAACTATTTCATTTAGGGTAATCTGTTTAAATCTGTTGTTCATATACTTATTGGTCAGCTTTAACATAGTGAAATTTTAGACCTGTCAGCTGACACAGAGCCCCTTCACAGGCATCGATTGCTTGTACGCTGAAGCTCAAAACACAAGTCAGCTGACACAAAGCCTATTCATGAGCACTGATAGCTTGTTCAAGTTATTGGGATGCTCGCTTTTTGTTTTCAAAAATCTTTTTCTAGTTTATGTTGTTTCATGGTTTACTCATTTGTCAATTCTTAGGTTGTGTATTTGTTTTCTCAATTTCAGTTTCCCTTAAAAAATTTTGGCTTTGAAAAATATAACAATAAATAAGGACCTGCTGCATGTTAATTACCAGTACTAGTTATTCTTGTTATTTATTTTCAGAAAAAAAAGACTGTTGTGCTGTGTGATATAATTATCTAGTTTCAACATTAGAACATTTAAAATGAACTCGCTTTAACTATGTGTGTACCTTGCTTCAGTAAACACCCTAATGTAGTGCTTACTTTATTCAGTACCTGTGACAAAAACCATCCCTTTGGGTTGAATTATTGATCACCTGGAAACATTGGGACGATTTTACTTTACCGGTACGGGATCCACCATATTTGATAAATATAGGAAATTGTTAAGGAAGTATGAAATTAAATTAACAGAGTTATGAATAGGGCAAGCCGACAACCCCCATAAATAGTATTCTTGTGTAAAAATAAAAGGATGGAATTGCTAAAAACGTGAACTTATATTATTGCCCAAATGTTGTACTGGTAAAGTAAAAACTAGCCAAAAGATTGAATGAAGTATGGTCCATACTTAGCTGTGAAAGTTCAGTTTTGGGAAAGCCAGTTTGTTTCCTTCAGATATTGTCAAAATCATGTGGAGAAAAGTAAAATTATAATTTAAAATTTTCCCGTACTTCAAATTTAGGGCAGTTTTTGACCCCACATCCTTAACACACTGATGTGCTATTGTTTATCATTGTTTCTGTATTCTCCTTTTGAGCTATAAATTTGAAGCCGAATGACACACAATTTTTAAATTGAATTCTTGTATGGGTACAATGTCGTGGCTTTACCACACAATGGTCTGACCATTGCTTGGCCTTGTTGTTCCTAGAAATTACTTGTGAAAAATAATGCTCACAAGCCTAATTTAGCTTATGCCAAATATTTTTAAATAGCTTCCTTGCTGGGAGCCTATCTTGAGTTTTCTTGACCCATGTATGTGTGTGTCTGATTGTCTTGCAGGGTATTTTACAGAGATGGCATGTCAATTGAAGTTCATATTTGGGGCAACTTTTGATGATACAGTGCACAACCTAACTTTTAAACTGTTTACTTTTAAGCTTGAGACACCATGACTTTTGCAGTCATTTCTCATGTACGGATTCTATTTAATCATTGCCCTTTACATAATCTTCATTTCAGCATGACAGTGATAATTGAGACAAGTTGTGACTTGGCTCTAACCTCGAAGGTTGTGGGTTTGAATCCATCTTATGACAACAAGGAAATAATAATTGCCTGCCGCAACATGAGCTATCATTGTTAAAATGAACATAAAAACTTTTGAGTTTGCAGTAATAATCCTTGTGTACCATGTTCCAACAGGGCTGGGGTACAGCAGATCTATGTAATTTCATCCAGTTATTTGCCCCCCTGCCCCTTTTTTTTATAGAAGATGTTATATGTTAATGTATGTTGATATTCTTTTTGCAATTTATTTCACATGCAAGTGGTTGTTTTTACATGCAAGAAATAGAAAACTCAAACATGGCGAATACTGATTGTTGTGTATGGATGTATACTCATAACATGGGATGGTGTTAATAAGCATGGGCTGCATGTTCTATAATCCTCCATGTAACCTATCTTACCAACCAATGCTAAAACTATTTCAAATTGTAAACTCCAGATGTTATTAAGTTCAAACAGAAAAACTTTTGATTGAAAGTTTAAAAAAAAAAAAAAATCCCAAATCAGCTGTGAAACAAATATCCGTAGTTTCGAACACGGAATATTAAGTTGGTATGATTATATTATTTAATGCCACTGCATATAGCAAATAACACAATGCTGACAGTAGCATGAATGTACAAGTGAGCATTTAATCACAATATAATTTGGGAAAGCATGCTCTTATGTTGTTTTTTTCTGGAGGCCATTATCATTTTGCAAGTATTACAGTTTTTGCTCTGTTTGTCACAAAATGCTTCTTTTGAAATTTTATAGTGGTGTAAAATATGTTTCTTCAGATTGATTTTGGAATATATTGACATTTCTTAAATAGTATCTTAAAATATTCAATTAGCAACTAATAATTCCATGCTTTGTTATATTGTATATGTATAAAACACACAATCAGTAATAGTACTTTATTTATTAAATTTTTTTTTATCTTTGGATATACCCTGTAAGTTCAGCTGTAATTGATTTAACTAAATTATGCAACATCTTGGGCTGTAATCACAAAAGAGATCACAAAATGATGAAGGTGAAAATTAGCTGAAGTTAAAATCTGAAACTTTGATGCTGATTTTAATTCATCTGTTGATGTTTTCTTTTGTGAATATCCAACCTAAATTGTTAGATGTAAATATGAACCAGGTCCCAGCACTTGTAGAACACTGGCTGATATCAATTTCACTAAACATCCAGGGTAACCATGTAAAATTCTTTCCAAAACAAACTCCAAAATCTATGTTTAAACCTTAAAAAAAAAACACAAAAAACACACAAAAAAAAGAAGAAGCCGCCATATGTTTGTGTTTTCTCTTTTTTTTGCAACCTGCAGCAAATTGTTCCGCAGGTCAGTGAACGAGAAAGAAGGGGAACAAGTAAAGCCACGCTCACTGCGGTTCACCTGGAGTATGAAGACCACCAGCTCTATGGACCCCAATGACATGATGCGTGAGATTCGCAAGGTGCTCGACTCCAATAACTGTGACTATGAGCAAAGGGAGAAATTCCTGCTCCTCTGTGTTCATGGTGACCCAAACACAGACTCCCTGGTACAGTGGGAGATGGAAGTCTGCAAACTACCCAGGTTGTCCCTTAATGGGGTGCGATTCAAACGGATTTCTGGAACCTCCATCGGCTTCAAGAACATTGCTTCAAAGATTGCAAACGAACTCAAGTTATGATGATTTGTTTTTAGAACACGCAAGCGAGTCCGTTGTCACACATCGTGAAATAGCTCTGTTTACTTCCCCCTTAATATGACAAACAGTTGAAACCTTACTTTTCAAACAACACATGAGACAAGTGGATTTTGTTTGAATGATAGCAGGTTCATGAAATTAAGAAAGTAATCCTTTTTGAACCTGTAAGGAGCTATAATTATGGCAGAGTGACAAGGTGTTAATTTGATTATTCAGGTAAAGAAGTTACTGGAGGTTTTACTGTTTGTGTTGAATATGATGTAGAAGCTTTTCAGGACAAGTTTCTTTGTGCAGCAGAGAGAAAAAAGGATTGATTTTTATAATTATTTATAGTTGTTTTGAATTTTTTTCACCCGAGGCTTCTTCAACCCTTCACTTTCATCAGTATGTTGTGAAACAGGAATGTACACAGATGAAGTCCCCCCACAAGTGGATCACATTGCTTGTGATGGATAGCTAAGAGGCTTACTGGAACATATCTGTATTTCCAGTCCTTCCTTCATTTCAGTATAGCAACAGTTGACAAAAAACAATGGCATCTTGAGTTTCTGGGGTCTGCATATTTAGATGCCACAATAGTAAACTGTGATGAAAAGTGACATAAGTCTGTGTGAGACGCCTTTTTTGGCACGTGTTTCTCAATGGAAAATGGACTTAAGATTTAATAAATATCTAGGAAAGATTAGATTGTGTCACTTTTGTTATAGGTGTCCTATATGCTTTGTAATGTTTTGTATTGAAATGTAGAATATGCCATATGTGTAGTAATAGTATTTTAACTTTTAGTTTTTCCTCTGTGAATGTGGCATAAGCAAATTAGTAACACAACTCGATATGTTGTCACATTAGTTTGATTTCAGTTGATTATGCCATCAGCATTGACATTTGATTCTTGTGAAACTGGGCCTATATTCACTGAAATGTTTCGATTTCATATTAAACCTCTTAAATTTAAACTTTCTATGGCTCTTCCAAAATCAGGTGTATCAGCAAGTGAGGTTTGATAGAATCTATTGTGGTGTAAATGGCAATTCATTCCTTCAGAGATTCTTTAAATAGGTAGGTATTTATATACAAGAGATCCGGATGTATCCTTTGTTCAAGATTGTAGTCTTATTAGAAATATTTTTTCAGTAATCATGGAAAACACACGTATGCATGATTGACATAAATTGAACACAGTCTAACCTGTTAGAGTGTCACCCACATTTAAATTAGTTGTACGTATAAACCGAATCAGTCAGAAACTACAAAGATCTCAAGTTAAATGGGATAATCACATTGTACACTAGTGATTTGACCTTGACTGTGGCTTCTGTTTGTGACTTTAAGATTTCTTTTTGTGCAGTTTTTACCCCACAGCCCTTAAGGGCTGTCTGGTATCGTTTTCACACATGGTGTTTGGATGGGCAGGCGGGCAGTGGGAAAAAGTTTGTCTGGGCTGTATCTCAGGCACTGTAAGGTGTAGAAAGTTGATACTTGGTGGGGACATTAGTTAGGGAATGTAAGTGTGCAATGTCATGGCGTGACCTTGATGTGACCTTTGACCTTGCTGTAGTTACCTTGACCTATAAAATCTTGTCTGGGATATATCTCGGAAAGTGTAAGGTGTAGAAAGTTGATACGTGTTAGGGACATTGGTAAGGGGGTGTAGGTGTGCAACATCATGGTCTGACCTTAATTAAGCGTCCCACAAGGGACGCTTGTTTGTGTATGGGAGACCTTCAGGCTCCGCCGGCTCCGCATTTTGTTTTCCTTATAACTCTCTAACCGTTAGGCGGATTCTTTTCAAATTTGGCAGGTTTAGGCAGTAGCCTTGGGGAATTTTTTTGAATATGCTGCAGTGACATTTCAACCAATCAGAGAGGTCACATGACCAAAAATGTCTTTTTTCGATGGGGAAGCTTCTCCGGATGATAACTTGAAAGGAATTTTATCAATTCACCTGAAACTTGGCAAATACATTCATTCTATTAAAATCTGGAAATCATTAGATTTTGGCATTGATTGGTTAAGAAATGGCCGAGTAATTAATGATTAATTAATCATTACGAATTTTCCAAATAAGGAAAACACAAAAATGCTTATATCTCGAAAACCGTGCTAGATAGAGCGATTTCGACGAAATTTTTGACCCGCAGGGTATCTCTGCGGAGTAGTTTTCCCAATTTTCAAAAAAAATTTGTCTCGCCCAAAATGGCGGCCATTTTGAATTTTCAAAATTTTCGCAAAAATTGCAACACACAAAAATGCTTATATCTCGAAAACCGTGCTAGATAGAGCGATTTCGACGAAATTTTTGACCCACAGGGTATCTCTGCGGAGTAGCCATGCCAATTTTCAAAACAATTTTGTCTCGCCAAAAATGGCGGCCATTTTGAATTTTCGAATTTTTCGCACAAATTGCAAAACATAAAAATGCTTATATCTCGAAAACTGTGCTAGATAGAGCGATTTCGACGAAATTTTTGACCCACAGGGTATCTCTGCAGAGTAGCCATGCCAATTTTCAAAAAAATTTTTGTCTCGCCAAAAATGGCGGCCATTTTGAATTTTCGAATTTTTTTGCAAAAATTGCAAAACATAAAAATGCTTATATCTTGAAAACCCTGCTAGATAGAGCGATTTCGACGAAATTTTTGACCCTCAGGGTATCTCTGCAGAGTAGTCATGCCAATTTTCAAAAAAAAATTCTCGCAAAAAAATGGCGGCCATTTTGAATTTTCGAATTTTTCGCAAAATTGCAAAACATAAAAATGCTTATATCTCGAAAACCATGCTAGATAGAGTGATTTCGACGAAATTTTTGACCCACAGGGTATCTCTGGAGAGTAGCCATGCCAATTTTCAAAAAAAATTTATCTTGCCAAAAATGGCGGCCATTTTGAATTTTCGAATTTTTGCGGAAAAATTGCAAAACACAAAAATGCTAATATTTCGAAAACCGTGCTACATAGAGCGATTTCGACGAAATTTTTGATCTTCAGGGTATCTCTGCACAGCAGCTATCCCAAAGAGCTTTCACTTGGTGAAGTTTCAGACCCATAGCTAATTGCTCACCTACTCAAAAAGAGTAAATGCGAATTACCTCTAAAAGTATTGCAGATAGCCAATTTTTCTCAAATAACTCATTCACCTACTTTTGGAAGAGCTTTCACTTGGTGAAGTTTCAGACCCGTAGCTAATTACTCACCTACTCAAAATGAGTAAATGCTAATTATCTCAAAAACTATTGCCGATGCCCAATTTTTATCAAATAACTCATTCATGTACTTTTGGGAGAGCTTTCACATGGTGAAGTTTCAGACCCGTAGATGATTACTCACCTACTCAAAATGAGTAAATACGAATTATCTCTTAAAAGTATTGCACATAGCCAATTTTTCTCAAATAACTCATTCACCTACTTTTGGAAGAGCTTTCACACATGAAAATGAAAATGTTATTGCGTTCATATATCTTACCTAGTGGACCGGTGCAATAGTCCGGCGCCTAGCCGGTCCCGCCAAACATTAGAAAAAAATGTCCTGAGCTGGGCTCCGGCCTGGACCGGTAGTGTAGTATTCACTCGCCAGGTGTCACCGGACACCCAGCTCCCCTACTGCGTGTGTGCGCGCATGCGCGCTTCCTCTTTTTGTTTGGCGCCATTGTGTTTAAAATCGGAAATATTAAAGAGAAACTTTTTATTATTATATACAGTGACTTAGCTTTTGTTTGTTGATCTATTGTGGATTATTACTTACTGCATATATCATGGCATCACCAGGCCAACGTAGAGGAAACTGCTGGCACATCATGGCAAGATTTGATGGGCATAAAAAATGTGCTCGGTGTAGGGAGAAGAAGTTAGGAGATGATCCGTGTGTGAAGGACTTATTTTGCTCCATTTGTGATGCTTTTTCGGAACAGCAGCGTTCTATGCTCTCCACCCTTCAGTATAAAATCCGTAAGGATAAGAAATCCGGACTTTTAGTCTCTCCCTCAAAGGTCACCGTCGTTGGTGTAGCTAACCAGGAGGACTTGGGTGGAGAACAAGATGAAGAAGAGTTGGATGGTGTTCCGGTCCTTGCTTCCGGTTCCGGTGAACCACAATTTTCTATCTCCCATCATACTCCTGAGGATTTTGTCTCTAAACGAGATTTTGACACTCTCAGTAATCAGCTAGAGGAGAAATTCGCCCGTTTCGAGGCTCTACTCTCTAGGACTAATATATTTTCTACACCAAAAGCCCCAGTTTCCGCTGTTTCTATTACTACTTCTGAACAGCCCTTCTTCAATCCCTCTGAACCAGGAGCCACCGGTCCGGTGAGGCCTCCGGCTACAGATGGGCAGAATCCACAGGTTAAAGACAAGAAAAATAAGGGCACGGGCAAGAAGGTTAAAAAGACTAAAGTTGCCCCTACTGCTACAGTTGTGTCCGAGGCACCGGCTCCAGTGAAGGACCAGACTGTTATTGAATCTATGCCTGCTCAAAGACATGAGGAACCGGTTAAAGTGGATGCTCCCGTTCCGGGCCCTGCCCCGTCTCTTATACCCGGTGTGAAGTCTACATCCAAGCCAGAAACTTCATATTTCAGTTCATTGCCTCACACTACTACCGGTGTTACCGGTACCGGTCAATCCTTCTCTGCTGAACAGGACGTGTCTGATGTGGACTCTAATCTTGACCGGTCTGATAAGGCATCTGACGAGGGTGAAATCTCAGACTCAGAGGCAACAGAACAAAACGAAGAAATGAACTACAGGGAAACGTGCAGGTCAGTTAGGGCCTTTCTTGGTTGGAATCATATCCCAGACTTTGAGCTCTCTGTATCAGACGGGGATAGGTCAGACAACCCGTGGAAGGGGAAACACCCAAGAAAAACCGGCAAAGTATCAGTAGAATTACCCCCGGATGACTGGCTTTGCCACAAGATGGAGAAACTGAACTGCCGGGTCGCTGAAGGTTACCCTTCTCGTTCCCAGGAATCGGCTGGTCTGAAAGTGGATCAGTTTATTCACACGCCTAAGAGTCAAGCAAAATGGTACAAACAACATAGACTTAGGCAGGATTCAACCACTAGACCAGGCAGAACCATTTTCAGCTGGTCCGACTCTGAGGCCCGCCTCAACGCCCAGTACTCTAGGGTTGCTAAAGTTTCATCCTACCCTCAATCTGGTCCTCCTTCCCGACCGGTACCTCAGGATATCTTACGCCGGTGGGAGAAATGTGCTCGTGAAGGAACATACATTACAAATCATGCAGCCGCTTTTAATAGGTGCACTAGTGAAATCCAGGACAAAATGAACGCTCACATTGGTCTGCTTAATGACGTTATTGTCAAGGGAAAGGCTCCCAAAGAGGTTGTAGAAGCTATCAGGGATCTCAAAGATTTATCCTCCTTTCATGCAAGCGTATCAGTGGCTCTAGGGACTTCGCTCCAACACCTAGCCGACAGTTTGTTCATTCAGCTTGCCAACTTTATATTGCTACGCAGGGATTCATATCTTGAATTTGCTAAACCCGGGCTGAAACCGGACACATGGAACAGGTTGCGCAATGCCCCCTTGTTTAGTTTCTCACTGTTTCCAGATGACATCCTTGCCACAGCAGAACAGGATATAGCAAAATTTGAATCCACATCAGGTGCTCATGGTCCCGGTCCGGGCACAGGGCAGCACCCTGGTAGGAAACACCAGTCGTACCGGTACAAGCCGTACAACAAGAAGGATAACAGACATTCAGGCCATTCCTCCTCCCAGTCTAGCCAGGCTTGGCGTCAGTTCTCTCATAGAGGGAGGGGCCGCGGTCGCGGACATGGAGGCAACAATTCCAGTTATTTCTCCAAATCGTCCCGTCAACAATCCTATAAATGACAATTATTGCTTAGTAGATCCTCAGTTAGAGTTAAGTGTGGAGGATCCGTTTTGCCAGAACTTAAACAAAAATGTAAACAAGACTGTAAACTTACCTGTTGTCGGTCATGTACCTTATGTAACAGGGCAGTCAGAAAACAAAGACTTAAGTCCCTCTCAGGTTCCAATGAAAATAAAGTGTGTGAAACCTGTTTGCTGTGTAAATCCTTGTCTTTGTGCTCCAACTGTTCAAAATGTCTCTCCTGTTGTAGAAAATCCACCTGTGGGGGCCCGTCTGCAAAGGTTTTGGCAGGTCTGGCACTCCCTGGGTGCAAACCCAAGAGTAGTTTCAATTCTTCAGGAAGGGTACAACCTACCCTTCAAGGAGAAACCTCCTCTGACAAGGTCACCGGTCATTATCAGTGGATACGCAAATCCGGTCAAAAGCAGACACATAAAGGACTCTTTACAAGCACTCATTCAGAAACAGGCGGTAGAAAAGGTGACAACTCCATCCTCCCTGGCCTTTTACAACCGCTTGTTTCTTGTACCAAAACCCAACAGAAAATGGAGGCCCATCCTAGATTTAAGCCGTCTGAACTGTTACCTAGCAACTTCATCTTTCAAGATGGAGACACCAGAGACCATCCGACTCTCCCTTCAAAAAGGGGAGTGGGTGACGTCTCTGGATTTCAGCGACGCTTATTTCCATATCCCAATAGGACAAAGGTCGCGGAAATTTTTCAGGTTCTTCCTCCACAGTCAAGCTTATCAGTTCACAGCCCTCCCCTTTGGCCTCTCAACGGCTCCGTTGGAGTTCACCAAGGTGGCCAAGGAAGTCAAGTTAATGGCACAGGCTCGGGGTATCAGGATCCACCAGTACCTCGACGACTGGTTGCTGAGATCCCCGTGCCCGGAAACGTGCCTACTTCATACCCGGACCCTCTTGGACCTATGCCACAGGTTAGGGTGGGTAGTCAATATGACCAAGTCGGAGTTGGTGCCTCAGCAGGTCTTCAACTTTGTAGGTTACCGTTTCGACCTCTCTCAGGGGCTGGTCAAACCGACCCAGGAGAGGTGGATGGCTCTGTCCCAAAAGATCAACGACCTTCTCAATCAACAGGTGTGTTCGGTCCGACAGTTCATGTCCCTTATAGGACTTCTAACAGCCACAGAGAAACAGGTAGTAGCCGGGCGACTTCACATGCGGCCTATCCAGTGGCATCTGAAGAGGCATTGGCATGTCCCGGAATCATTGGAAAAGATTATCCCTCTGCCTCAGTCCCTTCATCCACACCTGAGGTGGTGGTTGAGCCCCAACAATGTCCTAAAAGGTCAACCTTTACACCCACTTCAGCACGCTCTTCAGCTGTTTACCGACGCCTCAAACGAAGGTTGGGGTGCTCACTTAGGCGACTTCACCGCAAGAGGCCTTTGGTCCACACAAGAAAGCGCCTTGCATATAAACTTGCTGGAACTCAAGGCTGTCTTACTAGCCCTAAAACAGTTCGAGCGATTGTGTTGGAACCAGACCATTCTGGTGTGTTCCGACAACACAACAGTGGTCTCTTACATAAACAAGGAGGGCGGTATGAAATCCGGCTCTCTCTGTGCTCTCCTCTGGAGGCTGCTGATGTGGTGCAACCAGAGGCAGATTATATTAAGAGCAAGACATATTCCGGGTCACCTCAATGTCATTGCGGACAAATTGTCCCGGCACGGTCAGGTGATACAAACGGAATGGTCCCTCCTGCAAGAAGTCTTCGACCAGATTTGCAGAAGATGGCACAAGCTGGAGGTGGACCTATTTGCGACCAAGTTCAATCACAAACTTCCCAGGTTTGTGTCCCCGGTTCCGGATCTGCTAGCCTGGAAGGTGGATGCTCTCAGCGTTCCCTGGCAAGATCTGGATGCCTATGTTTTTCCTCCGGTGGCTCTCCTAGGGAAGGTGGTCTCCAAGTTGATAGATCAGGGATTCCGCAGAGTCATTCTCATTGCACCAGGATGGCCCAACATGTCATGGTTTTGGGATCTGGTCAGCATGTCAGTACAAATTCCCCTAAGGCTGCCGAGAGTAGGGAATCTATTGACTCAACCATTCAATCAGTGTCCTCGCAGGGACCTTCACAGTCTGAATCTGCATGCATGGCTCCTAGGGCCTTTGCCATCCAACAGGCAGGCTTCTCTGAAGAAGTGGCAACACGAATTGAAGCTCCTCAGAGACGTTCAACCAGAGCCATCTACGAATCAAAGTGGTCCGTTTTTGTCAGATGGTGTGAGGAACATAAGGTGGACTTCAGGTCTCCTTCTATAAAGCAGATCGCTGACTTCCTGCTCTACCTATTTCAGGAGAAACATCTGCAACCTAGCACGATAGATGGCTATAGGACTGCTATATCCGACAAGATAGGAAATGGCCGGTTAAACATTGGTAAGGATGAGAATCTTACCAGACTGTTGGACAGTTTCCATAGGGACAAGCCTAAGGGTAGGAGGGGTGTTCCTTCCTGGAACCTTTCCTTGGTTCTTCATCAGCTCACGAAACCTCCCTTTGAACCCCTTAGGAAGGCTTCCCTTAAACACCTTACCTTCAAGACGGTCTTCCTTCTTGCCTTAGGGTCGGGCAAAAGAAGAAGCGAGATTCATGCCTGGGTACATAGGAACATCAGGCATCAAGAGGATTGGTCTAATGTCTCCCTGTACCCTTCCCCAAGTTTCATCTCCAAGAACCACCTGGCTAAGGAGGGTCCGGGTTGTGTAGCCCCGGTTATAATCCCGGCTCTTGCTCCGACCTTGGACAAGTCTCTTAAGGAGGACAGGACCTTGTGTCCGGTGAGATCCTTGCGTTACTATCTAGACAAAACCAAGGACCTTCGGTCAGACAAGGAGTTGGTTTTCGTCTCTTTTCGGAAGAGCTTCAAGAAAGACATTGTGCCAGCCACTGTCTCTTCCTGGATCAAACAAACGATTGGCTTATGTTACCAACTCTCGGATGAGCAGTCTCAAAATTTGCATCAAGTTCGGGCTCATGATGTCCGGGCTTTCGCGGCTTCCAAAGCCTTTCAGGGAGGCGTACCCTTAGATCAAATTCTATCAGCCTGCCATTGGAAGTCTCATAACACTTTCACCCAGTTCTACCTAAAGGATGTAGCCTGGGCAGACTCTGAGCTATACCACCTGGGCCCGGTGGTAGCAGCTCAACAGATTAGAGATTAAGTTTGAATCTTCTTTGTAAATAAAAAAAAAAAATGTCTCTGCAGTCTTCCTTACCTCTCAGGATAGATGAGGGACCAAATGGAATTTTTCCCTATTGCTTCCTCAGGACTCATTGGGACTCTTCTCTCCTCCCCTCTTCATGAGTGTCAGATTTCTGAAAGAAAGGGGGGGGGGGGAGGTAATGTAATGTAACCGAGAGGGTTAGGAACCGGTCTAGGTTTGTTACCTTGGTCTATATGAGGTTTGGGAGTTATCTCCCATAGTGAGTCCCCTGAATTTTTGATTGAGCTACCCGCCATCCAATGGGTAGTTATTCTGCACCGGTCCACTAGGTAAGATATATTAACGCAATAAAATGGAAAATTTAAGAATTAAATTAAATTTTTATAAGATAATATCTTACCTAGTGGACAAGGAGAGTCCCACCCTACCTTCCCCGCTTAATTCAAGGGGACTTTACTTGGTAGGCAACAAAAAGAGGAAGTGCGCATGCGCGCACACGCGCAGTAGGGGAGCTGGGTGTCCGGTGACACCTGGCGAGTGAATACTACACTACCGGTCCAGGCCAGAGCCCAGCTCAGGACATTTTTTTCTAATGTTTGGCGGGACCGGCTAGGCGCCGGACTATTGCACCGGTCCACTAGGTAAGATATTATCTTATAAAAATTTAATTTAATTCTTAAATTTTCCAATTGTGAATATCTCGGAAAAGCTATTTCTTCTGCTTTAATGCATGGCGGGAGATACACACCGCGGCAGTGGTCTTGACAAAATTTTTGTCTCCCCAAAAATGGTGGCCATTTTGAATTTTCAAAGTTTTTGCAAAACACAAAAATGCTTATATCTCGAAAACCGTGCTATATGGAGCGAACTCAACAAAATTTTTGACCTGCTGGGTATCTCTGCAGAGTAGCCATGCCAATTTTCAAAATATTTTTGTCTCGCCAAATATAGCGGACATTTTTAATTTTTTAATTTTTTGCAAAACACAAAAATGCTTATATCTTGAAAACTGCTAGATAGAGCAGACTGCGCTGACTTTGGTTGCCACAACAGTATAAGGCTAGAAACGAAGCATTTTTTTAATACTTTAGCACTCACCTTTAGATCCTTTTCGGGACGCTTTGTTTTTGCTATGCAAAAACATTATCCTTTTTTTTTGCGAGCGATCCTCTAGTTTGACCTTGAATCTTGCTGTAGTGACCTTGACCTATAAAATCTTGTCCGGCCTATATCTCGGAAATCGTAAGGTGTAGGAAGTTGATACTTGGTAGGGACGTTGGTTAAGGGGTGGAGGTATGCAATATCATGGTATGACCTTGATTTGACCTTGGCATAGTGACCTTGATCTATAAAATCTTGTTAGGGCTATATCTCGGAAACCGTAAGGTGTAGAAAGTTCATACCTTGTAGGGACATTGGTTAGGAGGTGTAGGAGTGCAAAGTCATGGTGTGACCTTGATTTGACCTTTGGCCTTGCCATAGTGACCTTGACCTATAAAATCTTGCCTTGGCCAAAACTGTAAGGTGAAGGAAATTGATACTTGGTAGGGATATTGGTTAGGGGCTTGTCTGGACTATTTCTTGGATTCCATGAGGTGTAGAAGGTTGACACTTGGTAGGGACATTGGTTAGGTGGTGTAGGTGTGCATCATGATGTGACCTTTAACTTTGGTTCTGCCAAAGTGTGTTCACCTGGCATATTTGAGACATCCTTCTCTTATGACAAAGATATATGGATTACTGCAACTGATTGTTATATGCACTTTTACATAATTGTGCTTTTTCCATTGACAGTTATGCTCCAATTAATAAATTTTACAGCTTCATAATTTTTAGTTTACTGATTAATGCTGTGATCCTGCTATTGAATTCTCTTGTTTTCATACATTTTCTTTCTCTTAGATGGTATTTTCGCTACTTAAACATTATATGGAGCTTTATACAATTGACACTGCTCTGAAAGGATCCAGATCTTTGTACTGTTTCACTACATTTGTATCTCATAGTGTTGAAAATTAATTCCCCAGGCTGTGGGGTATGGGCATCTCTGATGCTGTTTAATTTTATGTGATCAATGACATTGTAAAACAATTAATTGTTCTAGTGACATATCCAGGTGATTCTTTTGATTGTTGAATTAAAAAAGAATCAAGAAAAATACAGTGATATACAATAATAGCCCATTGAGTAAAATTAATGGTTTTGGTTTTTACCTCACAACTTTGAAGATTGTGTGAGTGTTGTTTTTACACATGATGTTCTGCTGGGTGAAGGGATTACACGAAAAATCTTGTCCAGGCTGTATCTCATGGTGTAGGAAATTCAATTTTTGTGGGGACATTAGTTGTGGGTGTAGGTATGAAGTGTTATGATATGACCTCAGTTTGACCTTTGACCTTCTCTCTTCTAGATTTTTTTCACCTGGTTTGACAAATATACTTCAATTATAAATAGATCAGTTAGAAATTTTTTTACAACTTCATAATTAAGTTACCAATTGGTGGTGTAATTTTTTATGATTAAATAGTGTTGTTTTGATACTTGATCTTTACATACATTTTCTCTTTCTCAAATGTTATTTCTCTTGCACCCTTACATAGCTCACACTGTTCTGAAAAGACTCCTTTGCACTTTTTCGCCTCTTCCATATAACATGGTGTCCAAGCTATTTCCTCATGCTGTGGGATATGTGCATCTCTGCGGCTGTTTTCAGCACTAATGTTAAGATTTTTTCTGTGTGGTGATTTGAACAGATATGAATACAGTTCTGTAAATTACAACATGCTTTTACTTTCTGTCAATATTTTATTTACACCACTTTTGTACAGGGACACATTTAAATTTATATATTATAAATAAAAGAAGCTTTTAAATATATTTGATTATAAACCCCACATTCAGTGTTCTGCAGATCTATTTTCATTTGTAATATCAAACTTAAGAGTAAATAGCAAATCCCATTATAACAGTGAGGTTAACATGTGTTTTGTTGTAGCAGTTTCTACCTTGAAATATGTGTTAATTTGGTGTTAACAGATGTATTGCAGATTTATGTTCATTAAATGAACAAATACGATTTAGGGTTTGCAATTAGTGGAATGTAGTAACACTGTATGAAATACAGTAAAATTGACATTGCTGTGTACACATGATGATAAAAGCAGCAAACATGTTTTCATTGTAAGTTTTTTAAAGTTGAAAGTTTCCCCTTTAATCATTAAGCTTCTGCAACTAGATACTGATCTGTGCCAAACAATATATTTTGTAAGAATTCTGTTAATAAATTTCCAATGATAACATTAAAAGCTGTTTTATTGTATATTACTAGTTGTTTCAAGGGTTTCATTCTGACAAAATAATATTTCGCAATGACAAATTTTGAGTACAGTTATTTTCCAGAAATGGCCCTTTTGGTGGTCTTTACACATTAATATATAAATAAGAAAGTTTCAGAAGTGCAATATGTTAGATCTATTATCTTTTGTTAAAATAGACAAGTGTCAACCACCAACCCTCAAAATGTCTAAAGTATTACTACAAGGCTAAGTGTCTGGCATCTGCTCTGTGTCTTGTATCCCAAAGATATTTCCACATAACATGGTAGAACTGATTGACAGACCAGTCTGAATGCCAGAATAACTATCTTTTGCACTGGTTAATAAAGTCTTTCAAACTTTTGTTTAACTATTTGTATTCTCAAAGAGGCATATATGATGTAAATGAACTGTTAATGTCTGAACACCAGATTGTATGGAGGTTTCTGTAATGTCCTATTTTTTTTATTTTTTTTTTGTTAGAAGTTCTTATTTTTGTGGAATTTTTTCACATTTTTTAAATGATTTTCATTAAGAAATACTTTGCATTGTTCTGTAATTATGAAAAAAATAATTTTGTGAACTCTATTAAACTTGTGCTCATTCAAGTACCTTGAATCAATTGCAGGAAATTTTGTTTTTCTTCCTGTAAATGTACCTTCACTTGCAGCACTAACCGTTTGTCCATTTCAGTGTTTTTATTTATGGGGTCACTCTGCGGCGTTCGCATGAATATCTTCTCCTCCAAAACCACAAGGCCCAGAGACATGCTGTTACTTTTAAAAGATGCCTTGTCTTTTGAGGATGATAAATTGTAAAATTCATGCAGATCTGTCTGTTCGTCTGTTCCCCAGAGCCGTTAGAAGTGAGGTACCCCCACCCAAAGTGTGAAAATTTCAACATTTTATCACAATTTTCTCATTGACCTTTGAAGGGATTTCTCTCTTAATTTGCATATATGTACTAGGCCTCCGGTAGATTCCTTTGTGTCAGTATAAGACCTGGATCTTTCTTAATTATTTTTTTATGAATTTTTTTTGATCATTTTTAGTGTATTAAAATTGATAAAATTATGCACTAAATCACTTATAACTTGAAAAGTGTTGCAGTTAGAACATTTTGCTTAAACATGTTATTCAGCTACTTTTTTCATAGCTACAACATGGTGAGTAACTTGGGCATCTATCCCCATAGCTAAATGAGTAATAACTACTTTGTGACTTTTTAATAACTTACATAAGTAGTAAAATCACTTATAACTTGAAAACTATTGCATATACAGAATTTTGTATAACTATGTTATTCAGCTACTTTTGGGTCAGCTATAACATAGTAAAATTGCAGACATGTAGCTCATGGCATAGCTGAGTAATAGCTACTTTGAGGTTATCACTGTTGAGTAAATCACTTTTAACGTGAAAACTATTGCGTTTCGAGAATTTTGTTTCAATATGTTATCACCTATTTTGGGGTCAGCTATAACATAGTGAAATTCCAGACCTGTAGCTCATTGCATAGCTGAGTAATAGCTACTTTGAGGTTGTCACTGTTGAGTAAATCAGTTAAAACTATTGCATTTACAGAATTTTGTTTAAATATGTTATTCAGCTACTTTTGGGTCGGCTATAACATAGTGAAATTGCAGACCTGTAACATCATTGCATAGCTGAGCAATAGCTACTTTCAGGTTCTTACTGTTGAGTAAATCAATTGTAATGTGAAAACTATTACATTTAGAGTATTTTCTTTAAATATGTTATTCTACTACATTTGGGTAAGCTATAACATAGTAAAATTGTAGACTTGTAGTTCAATACATAGCTGAGCAATAGCTATTTTGAGGTTCTCACTATTGAGTAAATTGCTTATAGCTTGAAAACTATTGCATTTACAGCAATTTCTTTAGATATGTTATTCACCTACTTTTCAGTAATCTATAACGTAGTAAAATTGCAGACCTCTAACATTATTGCATATCTGAGTAATAGCCACTTTAAGGTTATCACTGTTGAGTAAATCAGTTGTATCTTGAAAACTATTGCATTTGAGTGTTTTGTATAAATATGTTATTCAGCTACTTTTGGGTCAGCTATAACATAGTGAAATTGTAGACCTGTAGCTCGTGGCATAGCTGAGCAATAGCTGCTTTGAGGTTCCCACTGTTGAGGAAATCAGTTGTAACTTTAAAACTATTCCATTCACAGTAATTCCTTTAAATATGTTATTCACCTACTTTAGAGTCCTCTTTAACATAATGAAATTGCAGACCTGTAACATCATTGCATAGCTGAGCAATAGCTACTTTGGTGTTATTATTGTTGAGTAAATCAGTTGTAAAGTGAAAACTATTGCATTTGGAGTATTTTGTTTAAATATGTTATTCTACTACTTTTGGGTCAGCTATAACATAATAATACAGGCCTGTAGGTCATTGCATAGCTGAGTAATAGCCACTTTGACGTTATCACTGTTGAGTTAATCAGTTATAACTTGAAAACTATTGGATTTTTTTAGAGTATTTTGTTTAAATATGTTATTTATCTACTTTTGGATTAACTATAACATAGTAAAATAGCAGACCTGTAGCTCATTGCATAGCTGAGCAATAGCTACTTTCAGGTTCTCACCGTTGAGTAAATCAGTTGTAACTTTAAAACTATTACATCTACATTATTTTGTTTGAATATGTTTGCTACCTACTTTTTACTCCTTGATAGTTAACTTGATACTTCTGAGTATCATTTGCAGAGCACAACTTTTGTGTCCTTTCCTTCTTTCACTTCTAATCTGAAACTCAAAGCACACAGTCAGCTGACACAGAGCCCGTTCACGGGCACTGATTGCTTGTTTAACTATAGTAAATTCTGACATTAAAAAAAAGGAAAACAAAATATTTTCAGTCATAAAATGCTGGGTTGGAAGCTATATTTCAATATTAAATAGCACTTTTGAATTACAAAATACCTTTTAGGTATGCTTTTAAATAAACTTTAAAACTAGAACTTTAAAAGCACAGTTAACAATTATTTTTTCAAGTGTCCCTCGATATATGCTTGCATATGTTTGATTCCAACTTCCTGTAACTTTTAGTGTGCTCAAGTGTGATTAAATATACCAGTGGTAAAGTGTGCAAAGCAAAATACAATTGTATAGTAAATTAAACATTGTTATAAAATGTCACTGGATTGTGTTCATAAAGTGGCAAACCCAACATCTCCAAATGTTTTCTGGTTCAAGTATGAAAAGTTCAAACCATCCAAAATGTTTGGATGTTTGTTTAGCCATTATGACATAGTTACACATGAAATAAGGATGCCGCTTTCATATCTTAAGGTCACACTAATACTTGTTTCAAATTTGCGTAAATGCGAGTAACTTGCACAACTCTAGGTAACATGACAAAATAAAACTAAATATTATGACTACATTTCCCCATTAAATTTATTACATGTAAGATATTTTTGCACAGAATGGTGTTATTTTGCACTATAAGCACGAGACTGGTATTTTGCCCCAGCTGAGTTTGGGATGACTTTTGATGTCTGATGTAATTTAATACAGCCCTGGTGGCTTTACTGTTAATGGATTCTCCTTAGGAATTAGATGTTCTGTGTGTTAAGTTTAAAATCTGTCACATTGTGTGTGGAATTGTCCTTCATAGATTCATAAATACATTTTATAAGCACTTAGGAAGATATATTTATATGATTTAATTACTAGTTCAGTACTTAGCTTTTTTATTTGTAAAGTTGTTTTTGGTTGGAAATTTTTCCACATTGTGTGATGTTGCATAATGGTGCAAGTATTTTTATTATATATGTGAATTGCCTTTGTTTGTATTAAAACATTGTTTGTGTTATAAAGACAATACAAAGTTGTATATTAATGTATATTGTAAATAACAAGAAGCTATAAAATACAGAAAAATAAAAGTAGATATGAATAAACTGAAAATGGGGTTTATAACTAGACAAATGTTTTCTCTCATATAATTTTAACAGACTTAGAAATGTTACATCCAATCGCAGCAGCATTTCAGACATGGCCAGAGGCCATTGCTGTCACATTTTATTGCATCAATGCATCTTACCTAGTGGACAATTAGCTATATAGCTGGCGCCCCTAAACATCAGAAAAAGACGTCCTATGTCTCCACCGGCTAGACCAGCTAGGTTGCCACCGTTGGCTAGGTGATGTTCAGTATAACCTTCCTGGCTAGAAAATATGACGTCCTAGCATCTTTTTCATGTCCCGCATGTGCAGACAAGACATGTTTTGAAGAACTCTCAATTTTTATGTCGTCACTCTGCGGCGTGGGCGTCCGCGTCCGCGTGAACAACTTCTTCTCCAAAACTACAAGGCCTAGAGACATGCTGTTTTTTTTTAAAAGATACCTTATCTATCGAGGATGAAAAATTGTTCAAGGCATGCAAATCTGTCTGTTCGTCTGTTTGCTAGAGACATTACAAGGGAGGTACCCCCACCAAAAGTGTGAAAATTTCAACACTTTATCACAATTTTCTCAGTGACTATTGCAGGGATTTTTCTCATATCTTGCATATATGTACTAGGCCAGAGATAGATTCTCTTGTGTGAGTATGAGACCTGGATCTTTCTTAGTTTTTTTTTAATAAATTTTTTTCATAATTTTTAATGCATTAAAATTCATGAAATCATGCACTAAATCACTTATAACTTGAAAAGTGTTACATGTAGAGCATTTTGTTAAAATATGTTATTCAGCTACTTTTTTCATAGCTACAACATTGTGACTAACTTGGATGTCTGTCTCAATAGCTAAGTGAGTAATAGCTACTTTTGGGCTTTTCAGTAACTACCATCTTGAGTAAAATCACTTGTAACTTGAAAATTATTGCATTTAGAGAATTTCGTATAAATATGTTATTCAGCTACTTTTGGGTCAGCTATAACGTGGTCAAATTTCAGACCTGTAGCTCATGGCATAGCTGAGTAATAGCTACTTTTAGGTTATCACTGTTGAGTAAATCACTGATAACTTGAAAATTATTGCATTTGGAGTATTTGTTTCAATATGTTATTCACCTATTTTGGGGTCAGCTATAACATAGTAAAATTTCAGATCTGTGGCTCATGGCATAGCTGAGTAATAGCTACTTTGAGGTTATCACTGTTGAGTAAATCACTTATAACTTGAAAACTATTGCATTTACAAAAAATTGTGTAAATATGTTATTCAGCTACTTTTGGGTCAGCTATAACATAGTGAAATTACAGACCTGTAGCTCATGGCACAACTGAGCAATAGCTATTTTCAGGTACTGACTGTTGAGTAAATCAGTTGTAACTTGAAAAATATTACATTTGGAGTATTTTGTTAAAATATGTTGTTCATCTGCTTTTTGGTCAGCTATAACATAGTGAAATTACAGACCTATAGCTCGTGGCATAGCTGAGCAATAGCTATTTTCAGGTTCTCACTACTGAGTAAATCAGTTGTAACTTGAAAACTATTGCATTTACAGTATTTTGTTTAAATATGTTGTTCACCTACTTTTGGGTCAGCTATAACATAGTAAAATTTCAGACATGTAGCTCATGGCATAGCTGAGTAATAGCTACTTTTAGGTTATCACTGTTGAGTAAATCACTTATAACTTGAAAACAATTGCATTTACAGAAATTTGTGTAAATACGTTATTCAGCTACTTTTGGGTCAGCTATAACATAGTGAAATTACAGACCTGTAGCTTATGGCACAGCTGAGCAATAGCTATTTTCAGGTACTGTATGTTGAGTAAATCAGTTGTGAGTTGAAAAATATTGCATTTGGAGTATTTTGTTAAAATATGTTGTTCACCTACTTTTGGGTCAGCTATAACATAGTGAAATTACAGACCTATAGCTCATGGCATAGCTGAGTAATAGCTACTTTTAGGTTAACACTGTTGAGTAAATCACTTATAACTTGAAAAGTATTGCATTTAGAGTATTTTGTTTCATATGTTATTCACCTATTTTGGGGTTAGCTATAACATAGTAAAATTCCAGACCTGTGGCTCATTGCATAGCTGAGTAATAGCTACTTTGAGGTCATCACTGTTGAGTAAATCACTTATAACTTGAAAACTATTGCATTGACAGAAATTTGTGTAAATACGTTATTCAGCTACTTTTGGGTCAGCTATAACATAGTAAAATGTCAGACCTGTAGCTCATGGCATAGCTGAGTAATAGCTACTTTTAGGTTATCACTGTTGAGTAAATCATTTATAACTTGAAAACTATTGCATTTACAGAAATTTGTGTAAGTATGTTATTCAGCTACTTTTGGGTCAGCTATAATATAGTGAAATTACAGACATGTAGCTCATGGCACAACTGAGCAATAGCTATTTTCAGGACATGACTGTTGAGTAAATCAATTGTAATATTGCATTTGGAGTATTTTGTTAAAATATGTTGTTCACCTACTTTTGGGTCAGCTATAACATAGTGAAATTACAGACCTATAGCTCATGGCATAGCTGAGCAATAGCTATTTTCAGTTTCTCACTATTGAGTAAATCAGTTGTAACTTGAAAACTATTGCATTTACAGTATTTTGCTTAAATATGTTGTTCACCTACTTTTGGGTCAGCTATAATATAGTAAAAATTCAGACATGTAGCTCATTGCGTAGCTGAGTAATAGCTACTTTGCTTATAACTCACTTATTATTGGTCCTAGAGGTTTGGAATGGTAAACAGACATATAGGAAATCATGGGCTGGGAATCTGTTGATGTGGTCCGATTTGACCTTGGACCTCTTCTTCAAGGTCAAACGAGGATAGCCAAACTTAAAAGTGCTTATAACTCGCTTATTATTGGTCTTAGAGGTTTGGGATGGTAAAACAACATATAGGAAATCATGGGCTGGGATTCTTTTGGTGTGGTCAGATTTGACCTTGGACCCCTGCTTCAAGGTCAGTTGAGGATAGCCAAACTTAAAATTGCTTATAACTCCCTTGTTATTGGTCCTACAGGTTTGGGATGGTAAACCAACCTACAGGAAATCATGGGCTGGGAATCATTTGGTGTGGTCGGATTTGACCTTGGACCCCTCCTTCAAGGTCAAACAAAGATAGCAAAACTTAAAAGTGCCTATAAATCGCTTATTATTGGTTCTAGAGGTTTGGGATGGTAAACCATCCTATAGGAAATCATGGGCTGGGAATCTTTTGGTGTGGTTGCATTTGACCGTGGACCCGTTCTTCAAGGTCGTACGAGGATACTGCATTTGCAGTATTTCTTTAAATATGTTTTAACCTACTCTTTACACTTAAACAGTTACCTTGTTACTTTCCTTCATAATACCATTTGCAGGGAACAACTTTTTTGTCCTTTTCTTGTGTCAGGTTCAGAATTTCTTTTGAACATGCTGTTCAATTACCATTTACTGTACTTCTGTACAGCACTTTCCCTGATAATTATGCTTTCCTCTCATTATTACCTTCACAAATCAAAAACACTCAGTCAGCTGACATAGTGCCCGTTCACGGGCACTCTCCTCTTGTTTAAGAATTTTTGCCATTTTACAAAGGAAACAAGTATTATGGACTAATCTATAAATAGAAGCACATTTTGTCTTCTTCTGTTGGCCAGGGGCGATATTCACTAATAAGGATTAAGATCAGATCAAGATCAGA
Organism: Sabellastarte sp. h YS-2021; assembly: GCA_964017235.1. Classification (NCBI taxonomy): domain Eukaryota; kingdom Metazoa; phylum Annelida; class Polychaeta; order Sabellida; family Sabellidae; genus Sabellastarte; species Sabellastarte sp. h YS-2021. Next base: position 73,866,798 of record OZ024928.1, on the reverse strand, counting down.
TCAAATTTGAGAAAAAAGTTTCAAGTGCGCCATGGGATCAAATAGCTATTCAGAATCCATGGATCACTTGAACTGAAAAGATGAAATATTTGATCTGATTTTGTATGAATTTCACACAATTTTAAAAGGTTTATTCAGTTGTGAAATACTGTCTGCCTCTGTAATAACTGATTAAAACATTCATCTTCTCTGAGAAATAAATCTTCTATCAGTTATTTTTGATCTGTCTTGATCCAAAAGTTAATCCCATCAAAGAGCATGGATCATAGTTAATCCAAAATTTGATCAAAATATCAGATCAAATGTTTCATGAATACCAATCTGATCTGATCCAAAAGTCTGATCAAAAAGTGATGATTTTTGTTCAAATTTGATCTGATCTTTACTGATCCATGTTAGTGAATACCACCCCAGGATTGTGGAACGTGTGGATATTTTGAAGTAAACTTTGACCCTGCAGCCTTGAGGTATTTGTTGAGAAAGGCATCAGTACCATTTTTAACCCCAGCTCATAAAGGCTAGGGCTATAGTATCCCCTGCGCCATTCAGGTGCCAGCGGGGGCTGTGGGCATAAAGCTTATGGGTGTTCCACAGCTTATACCCATGCATGGATTTTGATGGATATGTTTACCTACCACAGAGAACGCGTCCCCTTTAAAAAACTGTTGTAAAAATAACATTTCACGGCGATTATACAGTACATTTTTTTATTTTATTATCCAGTATTTTAGGTTTATTTTATTATTTACCTGACCTTTAATTAGATTTTTTCTCCTATAACTCTTATTGTGATTTTACAATCTTTCGAGTATTATCGCCCACCTAGCCGGGAATTACCGGTAACTGTATTCAATCTGGTTCAATGCCCAGTTTCTATTCATGCTAATTGTATGTAATTAAGCGTCCCTTGCGTTTGTGTATGGGAGAGCTTCTGGCTCCGGCGGCTCCGCCGGCTCCGCATTTTGTTTTCCTTATAACTCTGTAACCGTTAGGCGGATTCTTTTCAAATTTGGCAGGTTTAGGCAGTAGCCTTGGGGAATTTTTTTGAATATGCTGCAGTGACATTTCAACCAATCAGAGAGGTCACATGACCAAAAATGTCTTTTTTCGATGGGGAAGCTTGTCCGGATGATAACTTGAAAGGAATTTTATCAATTCACCTGAAACTTGGCAAATACATTCATTCTATTAAAATCTGGAAATCATTAGATTTTGGCATTGATTGGTCAAGAAATGGCCGAGTAATTAATGATTAATTAATTATTACGAATTTTCCAAATAATGAAAACACAAAAATGCTTATATCTCGAAAACCGTGCTAGATAGAGCGATTTCGACGAAATTTTTGACCCGCAGGGTATCTCTGCGGAGTAGTTTTCCCAATTTTCAAAAGATTTTTGTCTCGCCCAAAATGGCGGCCATTTTGAATTTTCGAAATTTTCGCAAAAATTGCAAAACACAAAAATGCTTATATCTCGAAAACCGTGCTAGATAGAGCGATTTCGACGAAATTTTTGAGCCACAGGGTATCTCTGCAGAGTAGTTATCCCAATTTTGAAAAAATTTTTGTCTCGCCAAAAATGGCGGCCATTTTGAATTTTCGAATTTTTCGCAAAAATTGCAAAACACAAAAATGCTTATATCTCAAAAACCGTGCTAGATAGAGCAATTTCGACAAAATTTTTGACCCGCAGGATATCTCTGCGGAGTAATTTTCCCAATTTTCAAAAAATTTTTGTCTCGCCAAAAATGGCGGCCATTTTGAATTTTCGAAATTTTCGCAAAAATTGCAAAACACAAAAATGCTTATATCTCGAAAACCGTGCTAGATAGAGCGATTTCGACGAAATTTTTGACCCACAGGGTATCTCTGCAGAGTAGTTATCCCAATTTTGAAAAAATTTTTGTCTCACCAAAAATGGCGGCCATTTTGAATTTTCGAATTTTTCGCAAAAATTGCAAAACATAAAAATGCTTATATCTCGAAAACCCTGCTAGATAGAGCGATTTCGACGAAATTTTTGACCCGCTGGGTATCTCTGCAGATTAGCTGCCAATTTTCAAACAAAAAATTTCTCGCAAAAAATGGCGGCCATTTTGAATTTTCGAATTTTTCGCAAAATTGCAAAACACAAAAATGCTTATATCTCGAAAACCGTGCTAGATAGAGCGATTTCGACGAAATTTTTGACCCACAGGGTATCTATGCAGAGTAGCCATGCCAATTTTCAAAAAAATTTTCTCTTGCCAAAAATGGCGGCCATTTTGAATTTTCGAATTTTTGCGCAAAAATTGCAAAACACAAAAATGCTAATATTTCGAAAACCGTGCTACATAGAGCGATTTCAACAAAATTTTTTATCTTCAGGGTATCTCTGCAGAGCAGCTATCCCAAAGAGCTTTCACTTGGTGAAGTTTCAGACCCATAGCTAATTGCTCACCTACTCAAAAAGAGTAAATGCGAATTACCTCTAAAAGTATTGCAGATGGCCAATTTTTCTCAAATAACTCATTCACCTACTTTTGGAAGAGCTTTCACATGGTGAAGTTTCAGACCCATAGCCAATTACTCACCTACTCAAAATGAGTAAATGTGAATTATCTCTAAAAGTATTGCAGATAGCCAATTTTTCTCAAATAACTCTTTCACCTACTTTTGGGAGAGCTTTCACATGGTGAAGTTTCAGACCCATAGCTAATTATTTACCTACTCAAAATGAGTAAATGCTAATTATCTGTAAAAGTATTGCGGATACCCAATTTTTATCAAATAACTCATTCATCTACTTGTGGGAGAGCTTTCACATGGTGAAGTTTCAGACCCATAGCTAATTACTCACCTACTCAAAATGAGTAAATGCGAATTATCTCTAAAAGTATTGCAGATAGCCAATTTTTCTCAAATAACTCATTCACCTACTTTTGGGAGAGCTTTCACTTGGTGAAGTTTCAGACCCATAGCTAATTACTCACCTACTCAAAATGAGTAAATGCGAATTATCTCTAAAAGTATTGCAGATAGCCAATTTTTCTCAAATAACTCATTCACCTACTTTTGGGAGAGCTTTCACTTGGTGAAGTTTCAGACCCATAGCTAATTACTCACCTACTCAAAATGAGTAAATGCGAATTATCTCTAAAAGTATTGCAGATAGCCAATTTTTCTCAGATAACTCATTCACCTACTTTTGGGAGAGCTTTCACTTGGTGAAGTTTCAGACCCATAGCTAATTACTCACCTACTCAAAATGAGTAAATGTGAATTATCCCTAAAAGTATTGCAGATAGCCAATTTTTCTCAAATAACTCATTCACCTACTTTTGAGAGAGCTTTCACTTGGTGAAGTTTCAGACCCATAGCTAATTACTCACCTACTCAAAATGAGTAAATGTGAATTATCTCTAAAAGTATTGCAGATAGCCAATTCTTCTCAAATTAATCATTCACCTACTTTTGGGAGAGCTTTCACTTGAAGTTTCAGACCCATAGCTAATTACTCACCTACTCAAAATGAGTAAATGCGAATTATCTCTAAAAGTATTGCAGATAGCCAATTTTTCTCAAATAACTCATTCACCTACTTTTGGGAGAGCTTTCACTCTGTGAAGTTTCAGACCCATAGCTAATTACTCACCTACTCAAAATGAGTAAATGCGAATTATCTGTAAAAGTATTGCAGATAGCCAATTTTTCTCAAATAACTCATTCACCTACTTTTGGCAGAGCTTTCACTCTGTGAAGTTTCAGACCCATAGCTAATTACTCACCTACTCAAAATGAGTAAATGTGAATTATCTCTAAAAGTATTGCAGATAGCCAATTTTTCTCAAATAACTCATTCACCTACTTTTGGGAGAGCTTTCACTTGGTGAAGTTTCAGACCCATAGCTAATTACTCACCTACTCAAAATGAGTAAATGCGAATTATCTCTAAAAGTATTGCAGATAGCCAATTTTTTCTCAAATAACTCATTCACCTACTTTTGGGAGAGCTTTCACATGGTGAAGTTTCAGACCCATAGCTAATTATTTACCTACTCAAAATGAGTAAATGCTAATTATCTGTAAAAGTATTGCAGATACCCAATTTTTATCAAATAACTCATTCATCTACTTGTGGGAGAGCTTTCACATGGTGAAGTTTCAGACCCATAGCTAATTACTCACCTACTCAAAATGAGTAAATGCGAATTATCTCTAAAAGTATTGCAGATAGCCAATTTTTCTCAAATTAATCATTCACCTACTTTTGGGAGAGCTTTCACTTGGTGAAGTTTCACACCCATAGCTAATTACTCACCTACTCAAAATGAGTAAATGCGAATTATCTGTAAAAGTATTGCAGATAGCCAATTTTTCTCAAATAACTCATTCACCTACTTTTGGGAGAGCTTTCACTTGGTGAAGTTTCAGACCCATAGCTAATTACTCGTCTACTCAAAATGAGTAAATGCGAATTATCTCTAAAAGTATTGCAGATAGCCAATTTTTCTCAAATTAATCATTCACCTACTTTTGGGAGAGCTTTCACTTGGTGAAGTTTCAGACCCATAGCTAATTACTCGTCTACTCAAAATGAGTAAATGCGAATTATCTCTAAAAGTATTGCAGATAGCCAATTTTTCTCAAATAACTCATTCACCTACTTTTGGGAGAGCTTTCACTTGGTGAAGTTTCAGACCCATAGCTAATTACTCACCTACTCAAAATGAGTAAATGCGAATTATCTCTAAAAGTATTGCAGATAGCCAATTTTTCTCAAATAAATCCTTCACCTACTTTTGGCAGAGCTTTCACTTGGTGAAGTTTCAGACCCATAGCTAATTATTCACCTACTCAAAATGAGTAAATGTGAATTATCTCTAAAAGTATTGCAGATAGCCAATTTTTCTCAAATAACTCATTCACCTACTTTTGGGAGAGCTTTCACTCTGTGAAGTTTCAGACCCATAGCTATTTATTCACCTACTCAAAATGAGTAAATGCTAATTATCTGTAAAAGTATTGCGGATACCCAATTTTTATCAAATACTCATTCATCTACTTGTGGGAGAGCTTTCACATGGTGAAGTTTCAGACCCATAGCTAATTACTCACCTACTCAAAATGAGTAAATGCGAATTATCTCTAAAAGTATTGCAGATAGCCAATTTTTCTCAAATAACTCATTCACCTACTTGTGGGAGAGCTTTCACTTGGTGAAGTTTCAGACCCATAGATAATTATTCACCTACTCAAAATGAGTAAATGTGAATTATCTCTTAATAGTATTGCAGATAGCCAATTTTTCTCAAATAACTCATTCACCTACTTTTGGAAGACCTTTCACACACGAAAATGAAAAATTGTGAATATCTCGGAAAAGCTATTTATTCTGCTTTAATGCTCGGCGGGAGATACACACCACGGCAGTGGTCTTGACAAAAATTTTTGTCTCCCCAAAAATGGTGGCCATTTTGAATTTTCAAAGTTTTTGCAAAACACAAAAATGCTTATATCTCGAAAACCGTGCTATATGGAGTAAACTCAACAAAATTTTGGACCTGCTGGGTATCTCTGCAGAGTAGCCATGCCAATTTTCAAAATATTTTTGTCTCGCCAAATATAGCGGACATTTTTAATTTTTTTATTTTTTGCAAAACACAAAAATGCTTATATCTTGAAAACCGTGCTAGATAGAGCAGACTGCGCTGACTTTGGTTGCCACAACAGTATAAGGCTAGAAACGAAGCATTTTCTTAATACTTTAGCACTCACCTTTATATCCTTTTCGGGACGCTTTGTTTTTGCTATGCAAAAACATTATCTTTTTTTTTTGCGAGCGATCCTCTAGTTTTAATTTGGTTCATTACTCTCACAGATGGTTTTTTACTGCATTGTAGCTTCTTTTGACAGTTTCTCTTGTATTTCAGTATTAAAATCCTCTTTGGTTTGTGGTTGGTTTTGAGTTCATAAGGTTTGCTTTAGTGTGGGTTGCTAGGGTGCCCATGAGTCGCCCACGGGACAAAGTTTCAAGGGTTAGTCCTTAAGGCCATAAAGGTTAGGCCACCCACAGGTGATTTTGATCCTAGGGCATTGTCATTTAACCAACCCAAACATGATGATTGCCATGCGCATTGTTGATGGCTGCCATTCATCTCAGGAGTGTCTCACAAATTTCACTGGAAGTGGATTCCTCATTCCATCTATGTTGAGGATTGCTAAAAATCACTCTTATAGCTCCTCCTACCATGTTCACACACCCCCCACCCCACCCCACCCCCACCAAAACACACACCCACCCCCCACTGTAAAACAGAGTGGGCTCATGCTATTGGGCCGAATCCTGGACTGGTTATGCTTGGCTCAGTAAATGTGAGGTCAGTCCGGAATAAGGGCCCTCTCCTCTCTGATACAATAGCATCTCGTGCCTTTGATTTCCTCTGTCTCACAGAAACACATTCGTACCACTGATTCGGATAGTTTCCTTCATTCCCTCACCGCTGATGGGTTCTCATTGATAGATGGGCCACGTTCATCAGGTATTGGTGGTGGTGTTGGTTTTTTATCTCCCGCCAGCCGGGCTGGAGATTATAAAACGCATTACGTGCGTGTGTTCGTGTGTTATTGAGTGTCACGCTTTTATAAAGGGTTGTACATCACACTGGTTGTTTCTCCTTGGCCTTTTCAGTGTTTTTTATGACCTTATTGCTTATGTCCTTTCATTTGATGCTGTTATTTCACACCTAGGACCATAGCTAAGTGAGTAATAGCAATGGTGGCTACTTTGAGTAAAGTGCTCATAACTCCAAAACGACTGCATTTAGAGTGTTTCTGTAAAATACGTTGTTCAGCTACTTTCTCCATGCCTACAAGATGGTACCATTTTTAGGGTTCTATCTTCATAGCTAAGTGAGTAATAGCTATTTTCTGTTATTAACAATGAGCAAAATGAGTAAATTGATTTTGTCTTTGTAACTGTTACTTACAATATTGGCCTGAAATATGTTGTTCAACAACTCCTTCATGTACTATATCATGGTGAGGTGTCCAAGGTGTAGCACCATAGCTAACTGAGTAATAGCTATACTAAGTTTAATATTTGACCATTGAGCAAGTCACTTATAACTCAAAAACTATTGAATATAGAGGATTTTTGTCGAATATGTTGTTCACCTATCTTTTGGATATACTGTATTGTGAATTTTCACAGCTGTAACTCCATAGCTAACTGAGTAATAGCTACTTTGATGATAACCATAATGAGTAAATGGCTTATATCTTCAAAAGTATTGCAGCTACACAATTTCTCTCCAATAAGTTGTTCATCTACTTTTTTGTGAACTGTAACATATTTAAGTTTCACAACTGTTGCTCAATGTACAAGTGAGTAATGGCTACTTTATTGCTACTTTTGGTGAAAATGTGAAAAATTACAAATATCTCGCAAACCGTAATAGCTACTTTGTCAATTTTTAATGATAACCATAATGAGTAAATGCCTTATATCTTCAAAAGTATTGCAGCTACACAATTTCTCTCAAATAAGTTGTTCATCTACTTTTTAAGTCATTCATCTACTTTTGGGAGAGCTTTCACATGGTGAAGTTTCAGACTCTTAGGTAATTACTCACCTACTGAAAATGAGTAAATGCGAATTATCTCTAAAAGTATAGTGGATATCCAGTTTTTATCAAATTACTCGTTCATCTATTTTTGGGAGAGCTTTCACATGGTGAAGTTCCAGACCCGTAGCTAATTACTCACCTACTCAAAATGAGTAAATGTGAATTATCTGTAAAAGTATTGCAGATATCCAATTTTTCTCAAATAACTCATTCACCTACTTTTGGAAGAGCTTTTACTTGGTGAGGTTTCAGACCCGTAGCTAATTATTCACCTACTCAAAATGAGTAAATGTGAATTATCTCTAAAAGTATTGCGGATATCCAATTTTTCTCAAATAACTCATTCACCTACTTTTGGGAGAGCTTTCACATGGTGAAGTTTCAGACCCATAGCTAATTACTCACCTACTCAAAATGAGTAAATGCGAATTATCTCTAAAAGTATTGCAGATAGCCAATTTTTCTCAAATAACTCATTCACCTACTTTTGGGAGAGCTTTCACTTGGTGAAGTTTCAGACCCATAGCTAATTACTCAACTACTTGAAATGAGTAAATGCGAAGTATCACTAAAACTATTGCAGATAGCCAATTTTTCTCAAATAACTCATTCACCTACTTTTGGAAGAGCTTTCACTTGATGAAGTTTCAGACCCATAGCTAATTACTCACCCACTCAAAATGAGTAAATGCGAATTATCTGTAAAAGTATTGCAGATAGCCAATTTTTCTCAAATAACTCCTTCATCTACTTTTGGGAGAGCTTTCACATGGTGAAGTTTCAGACCCATAGATAATTACTCACCTACTCAAAATGAGTAAATGCGAATTATCTCTTAAAAGTATTGTACTTGGCCAATTTTTCTCAAATAACTCATTCACCTACTTTTGGGAGAGCTTTCACTTTAACAGCAAAACTATTCAATTTAAAGGAGTTTTGTCAAATATGTTGTTCACCTACTTTTTGATGTAGTGCGGCGGGAGATCATACCACGGCAGTGGTCTAGTTCATTCATGAATCATACAAATATAGCAAGGTGGATACCCAAAATTATAGCTCTTTTGAAAATATTGTCATATCAATTTCAGTTTCGTGCCAAACTTTGCTCCTAGCTTGTATCTATTGTCGTCCTGGGCCGTGTTCTTCCATTCCTTTAGATTAATTTATGTCCTTTGTTTTCTGTCTTCTGTTGATTGCAATTACTTCATGTGCGGTGATTTCAATATACACGTTGATGTACCTTGTACTGATAGTTACAAATTGGAATCCCTTTTAGAATCATGTAATCTAACACAGTCCGTTAACAATCCCACTCACTTGCACGGTCATATCCTTGATCTCATTCTTTCCCCCAGTGATCAAGATATGTGCATACATGTTGACATCAGTGAATTGATGTCTGATCATGCAGTCATTGAATGTGCTATTGACTTTCCCTCCTCTCTTGCTAACTGCCAAACAAGATTTTCCTATAGGGGGTACCATCGTATAAACATGTCCGACTTTCGGCCTGTTGGATCCATTGCCCACATTCCTTGTTAAGGAATGCATTGACATCCTTCTACCATCTATAACCAAATTGGTTAATTGTTCGCTCAGGGAGGGACTGGTTCCAGATGGGTTCAAAAAAGCTTTAGTCACTCCACTTATAAAGGCCTCTCTTCCTGTTGAGGATTTAAAAAACTCCCACCCCCCACCCCCACCCCCCACCCCCAGTATCTGGACTTAGCTTCATTTCTAAACTGGTGGAACGTGTAGTTGCTAAACAGCTGGTTGATCATATTCATTGACATGGCTTGGGTAACTTGTACCAGTGAGCGTATAAGTCCGGTCACTGAACGGAGACGGCTCTGCTTTCCATCAAAAATGATATTCATTTGTCACTATCTCGGTGTGAAGCTACTGCCTTGGTACTTCTGGATCTTTCGGCCGCATTTGATACTATTGATCATTCCACTCTCCTCAGCTGTCTTCTGATTGGTTCAGTGTTGGTGGCTCTGCTCTCAAATGGTTCTCTTCTTATTTGACAGAACACTTTCAGTCTGTTAAGATTGGTTCTACTTTGTCTGATTTACAAACCTGCTGTTCGGTGTGCCTCAGGCTTCTGTTCTGGGTCCTCTGCTATTCTCTCTTTTCACATCTCCCCTAAGTACACTGATTGGTAAACACAAAGGCGTGAACAGATGCCTTCCAACATGTTAAGGAATGGATGTCAGCTAGCAACCTTAAACTTAATCCTGATAAAACTGAGTTCATACTTTTTGACTCCCAAGAAATAGAAAGGTTAAATGTATGTTTCCCAATCCACATCTTGGGCAACCCTCTTCACCCCACCGAGTCGGTCAGGAACCTGGGTGTGTGGTTTGACTCAGATTTTTCTTTCTCTAAACACGTCCAGAATGTTTGTAAAAGCTGCTTTATTCAACTGAGGGATTTTAGAAATATTAGGCAGTTATTGACTCAGGATGCAGATGTGTCAGTTGCTAATGCTTTTGTTAGTAGTGGGTTGGACTACTGTAACTCACTTTTCAGGAGTCTCTCCAAATTCAATCTTCATAGATTACAGTCGATCCGAAATAGTGCAGCTAGAATTGTTACAAATTCGAGTAAATATACTCGGATAACTCCGGTACTTGGGAAACTTCATTGGCTCCCTGTTCAGTTTCGCTGAGAGTTCAAACTGGCTACCCTGGTGTACAAGTTTATTCATACTGGTTTCCCTAAATATTTTGCTCCATATCTATCCACATACCGCACTACTTACAATACTAGACGCAGTCAGAGTGTTGCCAATTTCCTTAATGTGCCAAAATTTCAACCTACAATTCACAAGTCCACGAAGCAGTTTGGCTTCAGTTTTGCCTTTGATGCTCCCACTGTTTGGAATTCACTTCCTGAAGACATTCGTGCATCACCCACTATTGCCTCTTTTAGAAAGAAGCTCAAAACCAATCTCTACACAAAGGCATATCCTCCTTAGCTCATTTTCTCTTATGACTTCTCCGTGGTGCTGACCTAAAGCTGTCCCTGGACTTTGAATTTGCATTTTTATTGCGTTAATACACCTTACCTAGTGGACAGACACATTTGTCCGGCGTGCTGCCGGTCCCGCCAAATGTTCGAAAAAAACGTCCTGAGCTGGGCTCTGGCCGGGACCGGTAGTGTCCTGTTTACTCGCAAGGTGGCTGTATAGCCTCCCTGCTGGTGCCCTGCGCATGCGCGCACATGCGCACTTCCTCCTTTTGTTTGGCGCGAAGATGAGAGGTCGTCTTTTTTTTGGGAGAAACTTTTATTGTATTTATATTCTGTTACAGGATATATTTTGATAAATTCTTTGTGTAGAAGTGTTGTTTAATAACTATGGATTCTACAGGACAAAGACGGGGATCGTGTGGCCACAAGATTGCTGGATTTGATATGCATGAAAAGTGTGCTCGTTGTCGAGACAAAGGTTTGGGTAAGATCCCTGCATTGTGGAAGGTGCGATTTGCAAGATCTGTGACAGTTTTACAACTATTCAACGTGAAATGCTGGCCACTCCACAGTATCAAATTCGCAAGGACAAGAAGGCAGGTTTGCTGGTGTCACCACGAGATGTAACTGTGTTGTCTCCAGTTAATTCTTCTCAGCAGCAAGAGGCTAGTTCTGCGCATGCTCAGCAGACGATTTCCGAAGACAACAATGCGCATGCGCAGCACCTCCCTCGGGGTAGCGATAATGTGAGTTCTTCAGATTTTGTTTCCAAAAAAGATTTTGACAAATTAAGTGACCAGTTAGACGAGAATTCTCTCGTTTTGAAGCACTCTTATCAAGAGGCAATATATTTGCTACCCCCAAAGTACCGGTTCAGGTAGTTAATCCACCGGTTTCTGACCAGCCCTTTATTGATCCTGCCTCTGCGCGAACCACCGGTCTGGTGCGGCTTCCGGCAGTACAGACTAGTAGTGGATCAAATGGCAAAAAAGATTCAAAGAAAAAGCAGAAGTCTGCTCATCACAAATCTTCAAAAGTAAAACCGGTTGAGGACAATACCGGTCCGGTACAGAAAATCTCTACTGACTCTGCACCACACCAAGCTAAACCGGTACCGATTGGAGAGGGAGCCTATTATGGGAAGTTTTGCTTCTGCTGGTATCTCGGATGATATGCCCAGTGTCGAACACCCCTTAACAGATGCCTTGCCTGTATCCTCAGATGAACCACTCTTTGGGGCTCATACATCACCAGATGGTTTGGATAGTGAAGATGGTGAACTGTCTGAATCGGACACTGATAAACCAGACAAAAATGAAGAAATGAGTTACAGAGAAACAGTACGTTCCATCAGGGCCTTTATGGGCTGGAACTTTATCCCAGACTTTGAGTTAGAGTACAGTGACCCGGATAAGTCCAACAATCCGTGGCGTGGAAAAAATCCGAAAACCAGTTCAAAAGTGTCAGTAGCCATGCCAGCAGATGATTGGTTACGTCAAAAATTGGAGAGGATTAATCTGACAGTAGCTGAGGGTTACCCATCCAGAGGCCAAGAAGCAGGTGGTTTGCGTACTGACCAATTCATACGCACACCTAAACCCCAGGATAAATGGTATCCCATGCATAAGTTAAAGACACATGGTCCCCAGCGACCTGGTAGGAAGTTGTTCAACTGGCATGGTTCTGAGGCGAAGTTGAATGCCCAGTTCTCAAGGATTGTCAAACCAGCGGCATATCTCGCAACAAGTCTCGTGTCTCGTCCCATATCGCAAGAAGTTCTACGCAGATGGGAGAGGTGTGCCCGAGAGGGTACTTACACAGTGAACCATGCAGCTGGTTTCCGCAGATACACTAGCGAAATCCAAGATCAGATGGCACATCACATAACTTTCCTCCAAAATCATCTCAGTAAGGGCAAGTCGGCCAAGGAGGTGTCTGAGGCACTGAAGGAGTTACGGGATTTAGGTGTTTTTCATCAGAATGTATCAGTCTCTCTTGGTACAGCCTTGCAGCACCTGGCCGATAGTCTCTTTGTGCAGCTAAGGAACTTCATTCTGATGCATCGGGACTCTTACTTAGATCATGTTCGTCCCGGTATGAAGATGGACACCTGGAATCAACTTAGAAATGCTCCTTTATTTAGATATGGTTTGTTTCCCGATGCGGCCTTGAATGTCGCGGAGCAAGATATCAACAAGTTTCAGACACAACATGTGTCGGTCCAGTCTCGCGTTGGTCCCCAGCACCAACAGAAGGCAAAGTATCGCTATAAGCCGTATGAGAAGAAGGAGGCTAAGACCATGGTTCAACCTTCATCTACCCCTCAACAACCTTGGCGACAGTTTGGGTCACGAGGACGTGGCCGTGGTGCTGCTAACCACTGTTTTTATGTCGGCTGACTTGTCAGTCAGCTGACATTATGTCATCACTCTGCGGCGTGGGCGTACGCGTCCGCGTGAACAACTTCTTCTCCAAAACTACAAGGCCTAGAGACATGCTGTGTTTTTTTAAAGATACCTTATCTATCGAGGATGAAAAATTGTTCAAGGCATGCAAATCTTTATCCCAGTCTGTTCGTCTGTTTGCTAGAGACATTACAAGGGGGGTACCCCCACCAAAAGTGTGAAAATTTCAACTTTTTATCACAATTTTCTCAGTGACTATTGCAGGGATTTCTGTCATATCTTGCATATATGTACTAGGCCAGAGGTAGATTCTCTTGTGTGAGTATGAGACCTGGATCTGTCTTACTTTTTTTTTAATAAATTTATTGCAGGGATTTCTGTCATATCTTGCATATATGTACTAGGCCAGAGGTAGATTCTCTTGTGTGAGTATGAGACCTGGATCTGTCTTACTTTTTTTTTAATAAATTTTTTTTAATAATTTTTAGTGCATTAAAATTCATGAAATCATGCACTAAATCACTTATAACTTCAAAAGTGTTGCATTTACAGCATTTTGTGAAAATATGTTGTTCAGCTACTTTTTTCATAGCTACAATATGGTGAGTAAGTTGGGTGTGTGTCTCAATAGCTAAGTGAGTAATAGCTACTTTTGGGATTTTCAGTAACTTCCATTATGAGTAAAATCACTTGTAACTTAAAAACTATTGCATTTAGAGAATTTCGTATAAATATGTTATTCAACTACTTTTGGGCCAGCTATAACATAGTGAAATTTCAGACCTGTAGCTCATGGCATAGCTGAGTAATAGCTACTTTTAGGTTATCACTGTTGAGTAAATCGCTTATAACTTGAAAACTATTGCATTTAGAGAATTTCGTATACTTACTTTTACTTTTTGGTAAGCTATGACATAGTAAAGTTTCAGACCTGTTGCACCTTGGATAGCTGAGTAATAGCTACTTTGAAATTCTGACTGTTGAGTAAAGCTATTGTAACTAAAAAAGTATTGCAGTTAGAGTGTTTTCCTAAAATATGTTGTTCAGCTACTTTGTTCTTGGCTATAAGATGGTACATACTTTGGGGTTCTGATGCTTGCCATAAGTGAGTAATAGCTATTTCCTCATTTGTAGCTAAATAACAGAAGAAGTAAATGTCAAATATCTTCAAAAGTATTAAAGTTAGGGAAATCTTTTCAAATATGTTGTCCATCTACTTTTGGGTCAGCTATAACATAGTAAAATTTCAGACCTGTAGCTCATGGCATAGCTGAGTAATAGCTACTTTTAGGTTATCACTGTTGAGTAAATCACTTATAACTTGAAAAGTGTTGCATTTAGAGCATTTTGTTAAAATATGTTGTTCAGCTACTTTTTTCATAGCTACAATATGGTGAGTAAGTTGGGTGTCTGTCTCAATAGCTAAGTGAGTAATAGCTACTTTGGGGCTTTTCAGTAACTTCCATCATGAGTAAAATCTTTTATTGTGTTAATATATCTTACCTAGTGGACAGATGCATTTGTCCGGCGCACAGCTGGTCCCGCCAAACGTTAGAGAAAAACGCCTCGAGCTGGGCTCTGGCCCGGACCGGTAGTGTCCTGTTTACTCGCCAGGTGGCTGTATAGCCTCCCTGCCGGTGCACTGCGCGTGCGCGCGCATGCGTACTTCCTCCTTTTGTTTGGCGCGAAGACGAGAGGTCGTCTGTTTTTTGGAGAAACTTTTATTTTATTTTATATCTGTTACAGGATATATTTTGGTAAATTCTTTGTGTAGAAGTGTTGTTTAATAACTATGGATTCACCAGGACAAAGGCGGGGATCGTGCGGCCATAAGATGGCTGGATTTGACATGCATGAGAAGTGTGCTCGTTGTCGAGACAAAGGTCTGGGTAAAGATCCCTGCATTGTGGGAGGTGCGATATGCAAGATTTGTGACAATTTTACAGCAATTCAACGTGATATGCTGGCCACTCCACAGTATCAAATTCGCAAGGACAAGAAAGCGGGTTTGCTAGTGTCACCACGAGATGTAACTGTGCTGTCTCCAGTTAATTCTTCTCAACAGCCAGCTAGTACTGCGCATGCTCAGCAGACGATTTCTGAAGATGACAGTGCGCATGCGCAGGACCTCCCTGGGGGTAGCGATAATGTGAGTTCTTCAGATTTTGTTTCCAAACAAGATTTTGACAAATTAAGTGACCAGTTAGATGAGAAATTCTCTCGTTTTGAAGCACTCTTATCAAGAGGCAATATATTTGCTACCCCCAAAGTACCGGTTCAGGTTTCAAACCCACCGGTTTCTGATCAGCCATTCATAGATCCTGCCTCTGCCCGAACCACCGGTCCGGTGCGGTTTCCGGCAGTACAGGCTAGTACAGGATCAGATGGCAAGAAAGATTCAAAGAAGAAGCACAAGTCTTCTCATCATAAATCTTCCAAAGCAAAACCGGTTCCGGTTGAGGAAAATACCGGTCCGGTACAGAAAAAGCCCTCTGACACTGCACTTCAACAATCTAAACCGGTACCGGTCGGGGAGATGACCGGTCCGGTCAGGGCATACCAAACTGGCACCTTTGTACCCAAGGAACCGGTTCCGGTTGTGGATGGATCTTTTACCGGTCCGGAACCGGCTGCACCGGCTGGGGAGCCGTTTATTAGAAACCTTGCTTCTGCTGGTGGCTCAGATAATATGTCCAATGTTGAACACCCCTTAACAGATGTCTTGCCTGTGGCTTCAGACGAACCACTCTTTGGGGATCATACATCAACAGATGTTGTGGATAGGGATCATACATCACCAGATGTTTTGGATAGCGAGGATGGTGAGCTTTCTGAATCAGACACTGATAAACCAGAAAAGAATGAAGAAATGAGTTACAGGGAAACAGTTCGTTCCATCAGGGCCTTTATGGGCTGGAACTTTATCCCAGACTTTGATTTTGAGTACAGTGACCCGGATAAGTCCAACAATCCGTGGCGTGGAAAAAATCCGAAGACAAGTTCAAAGGTGTCAGTAGCCATGCCAGCAGACGATTGGCTCTGTCAGAAGCTGGAGAGGATTAATCTGACTGTAGCTGAGGGTTACCCTTCCCGAAGTCAAGAAGCTGGTGGTTTGCGTACTGACCAATTCATACGCACCCCTAAACCACAGGATAAATGGTATCCCATGCATAAGTTAAAGACAGATGGTCCCCAGCGACCAGGTAGAAAGCTGTTCAACTGGCATGGTTCTGAGGCGAAACTAAATGCTCAATTCTCAAGAATTGTCAAACCAACTGCATATCTCGCAACAGGTCCCGTGTCTCGTCCCATATCGCAAGAAGTACTACGCAGATGGGAAAGGTGCGCCCGAGAGGGTACTTACACAGTGAACCATGCAGCTGGTTTCAGCAGATGCACTAGCGAGATTCAAGATCAGATGGCACATCACATAACTTTCCTACAGACTCATCTCAGTAAGGGCAAGTCAGCCAAGGAGGTGTCTGAAGCACTTAAGGAGTTAAGGGATTTATGTGCTTTCCACCAGAATGTATCTGTCTCTCTTGGGACAGCTCTACAGCACCTGGCTGATAGCCTTTTTGTGCAGCTGGGGAACTTCATTCTGATGCGTCGGGACTCCTATTTAGATCATGTTCGTCCCGGTATGAAGATGGACACTTGGAATGAACTGAGGAATGCTGCTCTTTTTGGATATGGGTTATTTCCCGACGCGGCCTTGAATGTCGCGGAACAAGATATCAACAAGTTTGAGACACAACATGTGTCGGTCCAGTCTCGAGTTGGTCCCCAGCACCAACAGAAGACCAAGTATCGCTATAAACCGTATGAGAAGAAGGAGGCTAAGACCATGGTTCAGCCGTCATCTGCTCCTCAACAACCTTGGCGACAGTTTGGGTCACGAGGTCGTGGCCGTGGGCGTGGTTCTACTAACCACCGTTTTTCCAAGTATGCCCGGGGTGGCAAAAATTATAAATGACAATCATTGTACAAACCCACACAACCAAATAATTCCAAAGATAGTGGGTCAAAACATCAGCCCTCAAAACTTTTCAAAGACTGTATACTCAAGAACTGCTGTAATTCCTGTTCCTATTGTTGTCGGTCCCGGGCAGCCGCAAAAGAAAGGCCTAAGTCCCGATCTTTGTCAGACAGAAATAAAACATGTCAAAAGTGCTTCTTTTGTCTCTCCTTGTCGTTCTGTCCCTCATGTACCAAATGTCCACAGTGTTGCAGAAAATCCTCCTGTAGGATGCAGGTTGCACAGGTTCTGGGAAACGTGGCTCAGCCTGGGTTCAAATCCTCGGGTAGTCTC
Source organism: Sabellastarte sp. h YS-2021 (assembly GCA_964017235.1). Taxonomy (NCBI): domain Eukaryota; kingdom Metazoa; phylum Annelida; class Polychaeta; order Sabellida; family Sabellidae; genus Sabellastarte; species Sabellastarte sp. h YS-2021. Next base: position 73,849,500 of record OZ024928.1, on the reverse strand, counting down.
CATCTTGAAGGACGGTTACAACCTCCCGTTCAAGATGAGGCCCCCATTGACCAGGTGTCCTCTGATAATCAGCGGATACGCCAACCCTCGCAGAAACAAGTTTTTGAAGGAGGCGTTGCAGTCCCTGATTACAAAACAGGCCGTAGAAAAAGTAGTGGTTCGGGCTTCTCTGGCCTTTTACAACCGGCTGTTCATAGTTCCCAAACCAAACAACAAATGGCGTCCAATCTTGGATTTGAGCAAACTCAATCTTTTCCTCCACTCGGAAACCTTCAAAATGGAAACTCCGGAGACCATCCGGCTATCCCTTCAAAAAGGCGAATGGGTCACATCGCTGGATTTCAGCGATGCCTATTTCCACATTCCCATCAACCCAAGGTCGAGGAAGTATCTCCGTTTTCACCTGCACGGTCAAACCTTCCAGTTCAGGGCTCTGCCGTTCGGCCTAGCGACGGCTCCTTTGGAATTCACAAAGGTGGTGAAGGAGGTGAAATTGATGGCCCAGTCCAGGGGTATAAGGATCCACCAGTACCTAGACGACTGGTTGCTTCGAGCGCCCTTTCGGGAGGCTTGTGTGAACCAAACGCGGACCCTGATGGCTCTGTGTCAGCAGTTGGGATGGTTAGTCAATTTGCAAAAGTCGGAACTTGTTCCCCAACAGGAGTTCAACTTTGTCGGTTATCATTTCGACCTCTCCAAGGGTCTAGTGAAGCCGACTCAGGAGAGGTGGCAAACCCTAACTCAAAAAATAAAGATGCTAATGAACAGAGACCATTGTTCGGTCCGAGAGTTCATGTCTCTCATAGGTTTGTTGACAGCCACAGAGAAACAGGTGGTTTCGGGGCGCCTTCACATGAGACCGATTCAGTGGCACTTGAAGAATCACTGGCACGTGCCAGAGGTACTAGAGAAGGAGATTCCTCTTCCCAGATCTCTGTACCCTCATCTGCAGTGGTGGCTGGACGAAGACAATGTGCTCAGCGGCCAACCTCTTCATCCTCTACAACATGCTCTGCAGTTGTTTACCGACGCCTCAAACGAAGGTTGGGGCGCGCACTTAGGAGACCACACGGCAAAAGGAGTTTGGTCGGACTCAGAAAGCCAGTTGCACATAAACTTTCTCGAGCTAAAGGCGGTCCTTCTGGCCCTCAAGAAGTTCGAGCAACAGTGTTGGGGCCAGATCATTTTGATAGCCACGGACAACACAACGGTTGTCTCATACATCAACAAGGAGGGGGGTATGAGATCAGGCTCACTTTGTGCCCTCCTCTGGAGACTGCTTTCCTGGTGCAATCGCAGACAGATAGTTCTAAGGGCCAGGCACATTCCGGGAAGGCTGAATGTGATAGCAGACAAATTGTCCAGGAGCACTCAGGTTATTCAGACAGAATGGTCCCTCCTGCAGGAAGTCTTCGACCACTTATGTGCCAGGTGGCACACTCCCCGAGTGGATCTCTTTGCAACAAGGTACAATCACAAACTACCCAAGTTTGTGTCCCCAGTACCCGATCCACAGGCATGGAGAGTAGATGCTCTCAGCCTGAATTGGGAGAATATGGATGCCTACGCGTTCCCTCCTGTGTCTCTTTTGGGCAAGGTGGTGTCCAAGATCCTAGATCAGGGAGTTCACAGGTTGGTTCTGATTGCTCCAGGGTGGCCCAACATGCCTTGGTTCTGGGATCTAGTCAGCATGTCTGTTCAGATTCCTCTCTCCCTTCCAAACGTGGAGAACCTGCTGACCCAACCGTTCAATCAGTGTCCCCACAGAGATCTCCTAGGGCTCAACCTCCACGCCTGGCTCCTAGAGCCTCTAGCATACAGGCACAAGGATTCTCTAATGAAGTGGCAACGCGAATTGAGGCTCCTCAAAGACAATCAACCAGAGCCATCTATGAATCGAAGTGGTCCATATTTGTCAAATGGTGCGAGTCACACAAGGTGGACTTCGGGTCACCTTCTTTAACTCAGGTAGCGGAATTTCTCCTATTCCTTTTCAAGGAGAAAAATCTTCAACCTAGCACCATAGATGGCTATAGAACTGCTATAGCCGACAAAATTGGTTGTGACAAGGTTAATTTTGGTAAAGACGAAAACCTTACCCGCTTGCTAGACAGTTTTCATAGAGATAAACCCAAGGGTCTTCGAGGAGTCCCTAGCTGGAATCTGTCTCTGGTCTTGCATCAATTAACCCAGTCCCCCTTTGAACCCCTTCGAAAGGCGTCTCTGAAACATCTTACCTTCAAAACGGTGTTTCTCCTGGCTTTGGGCTCGGGCAAAAGAAGGAGTGAGATTCATGCCTGGGTACACAGGAACATTAGACATCAGGAAGATTGGGCTAATGTTTCTTTATTCCCTTCTCCTTGTTTCTTGTCCAAAAATCAGTTGGCTAAAGAAGGGCCTTCTTCAGTAGCTCCGGTAATTATTCCGGCCTTGGCCCCTACGTTGGATAAGTCTCTCAAGGAGGATAGAACCTTATGTCCAGTTCGGGCTTTGCGTTATTACCTGGACAAGACCAAAGACCTCCGTTCCGGCAAACAGTTGGTCTTTGTGTCTTTCAAGAAGAACTTCAATAAGGACATCGCTCCTGCTACGATTTCTTCTTGGATTAAACAAACCATCTTGTTGTGCTATCAATTGTCCAATGAGGATGCACAACAATTACATCAGGTCAGAGCCCATGATGTGCGGGCCTTTGCAGCTTCTAAGGCTTTTCAAGGAGGTGTGTCCTTGGACCAGATCCTCTCAGCCTGCCACTGGAAGTCGCACAATACCTTCACCCAATTTTATTTGAAGGATGTAGCATGGGCTGATGCTGACCTGTACCATTTAGGACCAGTAGTCGCAGCCCAGCACATACGCGAGTAACTGGTATCCTTGAAAGGATAACTTGTATATAGTGTAAAGCGTTTAGAAGGAGAAGTGGGTTGTTTTAGTTGGCTCCTTCTTTTTTAGTTATCTTGTTTTGTAACCCCAGCGCGCAGTTCTCAACCGGAAGGGCTGGTGTGGGGTATGAGTTATTTCTATTTTATCCTGTTCTGCTTCCTTCGGAATCCTTGGGACTGAACTCTTACCTCCTCTCTCCTATAGTCCTAGCCCAGGTGGCTCGGTAGACGGCAAAAAAGAGGGGGGGGGAACCAACTATGGTGTAGGGTATGGGAAGGATCCCTAACCCTTGGGCCGGAGGCCCAGAGTTCTGACAAGAGTCCCTGTTGAGTTTAGCTGCCCTCCATCCAATGGGTAGTTATTCTGCATCTGTCCACTAGGTAAGATATATTAACACAATAAAATGGAAAATTTAATAAGTAAATTAAATTTTTATAAGTTAATATCTTACCTAGTGGACAGAGGGATTCCCACCCTGCCTTCCCCGCAACAAACATTCCCAGGGGACTCAAACAGGGTGCAAACAAAAGGAGGAAGTACGCATGCGCGCGCACGCGCAGTGCACCGGCAGGGAGGCTATACAGCCACCTGGCGAGTAAACAGGACACTACCGGTCCGGGCCAGAGCCCAGCTCGAGGCGTTTTTCTCTAACGTTTGGCGGGACCGGCTGTGTGCCGGACAAATGCATCTGTCCACTAGGTAAGATATTAACTTATAAAAATTTAATTTACTTATTAAATTTTCCAACTTGTAACTTAAAAACTATTGCATTTAGAGAATTTCGTATAAATATGTTATTCAGCTACTTTTGGGTCAGCTATAACATAGTAAAATTTCAGACCTGTAGCTCATGGCATAGCTGAGTAATAGCTACTTTTAGGTTATCACTGTTGAGTAAATCACTTATAACTTGAAAACTATTGCATTTAGAGTATTTTGTTTCAATATGTTATTCACCTATTTTGGGGTCAGCTATAACATAGTGAAGTTTCAGACCTGTGGCTCATTTCATAGCTGAGTAATAGCTACTTTGAAGTTCTCACTGTTGAGTAAATCAGTTATAATTGGAAAACTATTACATTTACAGAAATTTGTGCAAATATGTTATTCAGCTACTTTTGGGTCAGCTATAACATAGTGAAATTATAGACCTATAGCTCATGGCACAACTGAGCAATAGCTATTCTCAGGTACTGACTGTTGAGTAAATCAGCTATAACTTGAAAAATATTGCATTTGGAGTATTTTGTTAAAATATATTGTTCACCTACTTTTGGGTCAGCTATAACATAGTGAAATTACAGACCTATAGCTCATGGCATAGCGGAGCAATAGCTATTTTCAGGTTCTCACTATTGAGTAAATCAGTTGTAGCTTGAAAACTATTGCATTTACAGTAGTTTGCTTAAATATGTTGTTCACCTACTTTTGGGTTAGCTATAACATAGTAAAATTTCAGACATGTAGCTCATTGCATAGCTGAGTAATAGTTCCTTTGAGGTTCTCACTGTTGAGTAAATCAGTTGTAACTTGAAAACTATTACATTTAGAGTAATTTGTTAAATATGTTATTCACAGAATTTTTGGTCAGCTATAACATAGTGAAATTGCAGACCTCTATGTCATGGCATAGCTGAGCAATAGCTACTTTCAGGTTCTCACTGTTGAGTAAATCACTGTATCCACTGGATAGCCGCAGTGTGTAGAGAGAGATTTCACCATTACTGCTCTGATGAAAAAAAATATTATAGCTAGGTTTAAGTTTGCAGTATATATTAATAACCATAAAATGTTGTCTGGGAATATTTTTGGCCTCATTTTGAGAAACAAGATGGCCGCCACAGGTGTTTTTTGTCAGTCATGAAAAGTGCTTATATCTCCCTTATTATTGATCCTAGAGGTTTGGGATGATAAACCAACCTGTAGGAAATCATGGGGTGGGAATCTTTTGGTGTGGTCAGATTTGACCTTCAATGACCCCTCCTTCAAGGTCAAACAAGGATAGCCAAACTTAAAAGTGCTTATAACTCGCTTATTATTGGTCCCAGAGGTTTGGGATGGTAAACAGACAGGAAATCATGGGCTGTGAATCTGTTGATATGGTCCGATTTGACCTTGGAACCCTCCTTCAAGGTCAAATGAGGATAGCAAAAATCGAAAGTGCCTACAACTCGCTTATTATTGGTGACAGAGATTTGGGATGGTAAACCATCCCATAGCAAATCATTGGCTCGGAATCTTTTGGTATGGTCAGATTTGACCTTTGGACCCCTCCTTCAAGGTCAAATGAGGACAGCCAAGCTTAAAAGTGCTTATAACTCATTTATAATTGGTCCTAGAGGTTTGGAATGGTAAACCATAGGAAATCATGGGCTGGGAATGTATTTGTGTGGTTAGATTTGACCTTGGACCCCTTCTTCAAGGTCGAACGAGGATATTGCATTTGTAGTATTTCTTTAAATATGTTTTAACCTATTTTTTACACTTAAACAATTACCTTGTTATTTTCCTTCATAATACCATTTACAGGGCACAACTTTTTTATCCTTTCCTTCTGTCAGCTTCGGAATTTCTTTCGAACTTGCTGTTCAGTTACCATTTACTGTATTTCTGTACAGCCCTTTTCCTGATAATTATTCTGTCCTCTAATCACCTTCACAAATCAAAAACACTCAGTCAGCTGACACACGGGCACTCTTCTCTTGTTCCAAGTATGCCCGGGGTGGTAAAAGTTATAAATGACAATCATTTTGCAGACCCACACAACCAGAGTTCAAAAATGGTAGGTCAAAACGGTTCTCAAAACATCTCAAGGACTGTATACTCAAGAACTGCTGTAATTCATGTTCCTATTGTTGTTGGTCCCGGGCAGCCACAAAAGAAAGGCCTAAGTCCTGATCTTTGTCAGACAGAAATAAAACATGTCAAAAGTGTTTCTTTTGTCTCTCCTTATCGTTCTGTCCTCCTCTACTAAATGTCCCCAGTGTTGCAGAAAGTCCTCCTGTGGGAGGCAGGTTACAAAGGTTTTGGGAAACTTGGCTCAGCCTGGGTTCAAATCCTCAGGTGGTTTCCATCTTGAAGGACGGTTACAACCTCCCGTTCAAGATGAGACCCCCATTGACCAGGTCTCCTCTGATAGTCGGTGGATACGCCAATCCTCACAGAAACAAGTACTTAAAGGAGGCGTTGCAGTCCCTGATTACAAAACAGGCGGTAGAAAAAGTAGTGGTTCGGGCTTCTCTTGCCTTTTACAACCAGCTGTTCATAGTTCCCAAACCAAACAACAAATGGCATCCAATCTTGGATTTGAGCAAACTCAATCTTTTCCTCCACTCGGAAACTTTCAAAATGGAAACTCCAGAGACAATCAGACTTTCCCTTCAACAGGGGGAATGGGTCACATCGCTAGATTTCAGCGATGCCTATTTCCATATTCCCATCAATCCAAGGTCAAGGAAGTATCTCAGGTTTCATCTACACGGTCAAACCTTCCAGTTCACGGCTCTGCCGTTCGGCCTAGCGACGGCTCCATTGGAATTTACAAAGGTTGTGAAGGAGGTGAAACTGATGGCCCAGTCCAGGGGTATAAGGATCCACCAGTACCTAGACGACTGGTTGCTTCGAGCCCCTTGTCGGGAGACTTGTGTAAACCAAATCCGGACCCTGATGGCTCTGCCAGCATTTGGGGTGGGTAGTCAATTTTCAGAAGTCGGAACTTGTGCCCCAACAGTTCAACTTTGTCGGTTATCGTTTCGACCTCTCCAGGGGTCTAGTAAAACCCACTCAGGAGAGGTGGCAAGTCCTAACTCAGAAAATAAAGATGCTCATGAACAGAGAGCGTTGTTCTGTCCCAGAGTTCATGTCTCTCATAGGGTTGCTGACAGCCACAGAGAAACGGGTGGTCTCGGGTCGCCTTCACATGAGACCGATTCAGTGGCACTTGAAGAATCATTGGCATGTGCCAGAGGTCCTAGAGAAGAAGATTCCTCTTCCCAGATCTCTATATCCTCATCTGCAATGGTGGCTAGACGAAGACAATGTGCTCAAGAGGCCAACCGCTTCATCCTCTACGACATGCTCTGCAGTTGTTTACGGACGCCTCAAACGAAGGTTGGGGCGCTCACTTAGGAGACTACATGGCAAAAGGAGTTTGGTCAGACTCAGAAAGCCAGTTGCACATGAACTTTCTCGAACTAAAAGCGGTCCTTCTGGCGCTCAAGAAGTTCGAGCAACAGTGTTGGGGCCAGATCATTTTGATAGCCACGGACAACACAACGGTTGTCTCGTACATCAACAAGGAGGGGGGTATGCAATCAGGCTCACTTTGTGCCCTCCTCTGGAGACTGCTTTCCTGGTGCAGTCGCAGGCAGATAGTTCTAAGGGCCAGGCACATTCCGGGAAGGTTGAATGTGATAGCAGACAAACTGTCAAGGAACAAGCAGGTAATCCAGACAGAGTGGTCCCTCCTGCAGGAAGTCTTCGACCACTTATGTGCCAGGTGGCACACTCCTCAGGTCGATCTTTTTGCCACAAGGTACAATCACAAACTACCCAAGTTTGTGTCTCCGGTACCCGATCCACAGGCGTGGAGGGTAGATACTCTCAGCCTGAGTTGGGAGAGTCTAGATGCCAAGCGTTCCCTCCTGTGTCCCTTCTGGGCAAGGTGGTCTCCAAGATCCTAGATCAGGGAGTTCGCAGGTTGGTCCTCATTGCTCCAGGGTGGCCCAACATGCCTTGGTTCTGGGACCTGGTCAACATGTCTGTACAAGTTCCTCTCTCCCTTGCACAAGTGGAGAACCTGCTGACCCAACCGTTCAATCAGTGTCCACACAGAGATCTCCTAGGGCTCAACCTGCACGCCTGGCTCCTAGAGCGTCTAGCATACAAGCGCAAGGATTCTCTGATGAGGCGGCAACAAGAATTGAGGCTCCTCAGAGACAGTCAACCAGAGTGGTCTATGAATTGAAGTGGGCCATATTTCTCAAATGGTGCGAGTCACACGAGGTGGACTACAGGTCACTTTCTTTAAGTCAGGTAGCGGAATTTCTCCTATTCCTGTTCAAGGAGAAAAATCTTCAACCTAGCACCATAGATGGCTATAGGACTGCTATAGCTGACAAAATCGGGAGTGACAAGGTTAATTTTGGCAAAGACGAAAACCTTACCCGGTTGCTAGACAGTTTCCATAGGGATAAACCCAAGGGTCTTCGAGGGGTTCCTAGCTGGAATCTGTCTCTGGTCTTGCATCAGTTGACACAGGCCCCCTTTGAACCCCTTCGGAAGGCTTCTCTGAAACACCTTACTTTCAAGACAGTTTTTCTCCTGGCTTTGGGCTCTAGCAAAAGAAGGCGTGAGATTCATGCCTGGGTACACAGGAACATTAGACATCAGGAAAATTGGTCGAATGTTTCTTTGTTTCCTTCTCCTTGTTTCTTGTCCAAGAATCAGTTTGCTAGAGAAGGGCCTTCTTCCGTGGTGCCGGTAATTGGCCGGTAATTGGCCCCTACGCTGGACAAGTCTCTCAAGGATGATAGAACTTTATGTCCAGTTCAGGCATTGCGTTATTACCTGGACAAGACCAAAGACCTCCGTACGGGTAAACGATTGGTCTTTGTGTCTTTGAAGAAGAACTTCAATAAGGACATCGTTCCGGTTACGATTTCTTCTTGGATTAAGCAAACCATCCTGTTGTGCAATCAACTGTCCAATGAAGATGCACAGAAATTGCATCAGGTTAGGGCCCATGATGTGCGTGCCTTTGCAGCTTCTATGGCTTTTCAAGGAGGCGTGTCCTTGGACCAGATCCTCTCAGCCTGCCACTGGAAGTCGCACAATACCTTCACCCAATTTTATGTGAAGGGTGTAGCATGGGCTGACTCTGACTTGTACCATTTAGGGCCAGTAGTCGCGGCCCAGCAGATACGTGAGTAACTGGTACCCTTGAAATTGTGTCTTGTATATAGTGTAAAGCACTTAGGAAGGACCTTTTCGTTGTTTTGTTGGCTCCTTTTTGGTTATCATGCTATGATCTCCCAGCACGCAGTTCTCAAACGGAAGGGCTGGTGTGGGGGATAGTTTAGTTTCTGGTTTACCTGTTCTGCTGCCTCCGAAATCCGTTGGGTCTGAACTCTTACCTTCTCTCCCCTAGAGACCTAGCTCAGGTTGCTCAGGAAACAAAGGGGGGGGGGGGGGGGGGGGGGGGGCAAGAACCAACTATGGTTCAGGGCCTGGGGAGAATCCCTAGCCCATGGGCCTGAGGCCCAGAGTTCTGACAAGTGTCCCTGTTGAGCTTTAGCTACCCTCCATCCAATGGGTAGTTATTCTGCATCTGTCCACTAGGTAAGGTGTATTAACGCAATAAAATGGAAAATTTAATAAGTAAATTAAATTTTTATAAGTTAATACCTTACCTAGTGGACAGAGGGATTCCCACCCTGCCTTCCCTGCAACAAACATTCCCAGGGGACTCAAACAGGGTGCAAACAAAAGGAGGAAGTGCGCATGCGCGCGCACGCACAGTGCACTGGCAGGGAGGCTACACAGCCACCTTGCGAGTGAACAGCACACTACCGGTCCCGGCCAGAGCCCAGCTCAGGACTTTTTTTCTAACGTTTGGCGGGACCGGCAGCGCGCCGGACAAATGCATCTGTCCACTAGGTAAGGTATTAACTTATAAAAATTTTATTTACTTATTAAATTTTCCAATTGCTATTGTCTTGTTGCGCCTTGTCTTGTCTTGTTGAGTCCACTACTCAGTGGAGATTAAGCGCTATAAAAGTCGAATTAGAATTACCTCAAGAGGATCTAGAGCTGATTAGGTTATGGGGGTATCTGGTTATAGCTGTTGCCATGGCAACACTTTTATATGATTATTGGGTCTTAAAGTTTTGCAGTGTTCCACATCCTAAACCCATGCACAGATTTTCACCAAATTTTCAGGATATATTTACCCCAAGAGGATCTACAGCTGAGTAGGTTTGGGGGTGGGGCGGGTATCTGGTAACAACTGTTGCGATGGCAACACTTTTAAGATTTTGGGGTCTAAAAGTTTGTGGGTGTTCCACAGGATACCCATGCACTGATTTTCACCGCTTTAAATACTTTTTGGTCTTAAACTTCTTAATTGAAAAAGGGGCGCTATTAATCCAATATTACTACAGTTGCATTTTTATCTCCTGCCAACCAAGGTTGGGGTTCTTGGCCAGGGTTGGGAGATTATGAAATGCCTTCCATGCCTGTGTGTGTGTTCATCACATTTTTACATCAACCATCATTCAATTAATCATTCAGTCATGAAGATATCTTCACCTAATTTGCAGAGAATGTTTATGGCTGTGAAAACACTTCTCTAAAAATTTTACGAAAATGTTACAATTATTTGACTGGCTATTTTAACATATGCCGTGTCTTGAAAATTGTACTTTTAAACTAGACACGTTGTCCTCATACACTATAGATTCTCAAACAAAAAAATTATGAACTTTTTGGACAAATTTCTGACATATTTACCCAAGTGAGTATTTTTTCTTGTACTTTTATCAGAGCTAATGAAAAATTCTCACACTAAGAACCCAGATGTTTTGTCTTTACAAGTGACAGCATTTAAACCTTTCACATTTTTTATTTTACATTTTTATTGCGTTAATACATCCTATCCAATGGACAATTGCTTTACCGGTCGGCGCGACCGGTCCCGCCAAACGTCAGAAAAAGACGTCCTGTATATAATACCGGCAGGACCGGCCAGGAGAGTGCATTCACCAGGTGGAGCATCGTACGTCCTCTTCCTGTCTAGACAACGTGACGTCATAGCATCTTTTTCGTTTGGCGCGTGGAGAGTGAAGACATGTTTTCACGACAAACGAATTTTTGTTACTACACCTTACACATCCATTTTATTTCATCTTTAAGAAGTTCTACAGTATTATCTACGACTATGTCTTCCCCAGGACAGAGACGAGGTTCCTGCGGTCACACTATGGATTTTTTGACTCCCACTCAAAGTGTGCACGTTGACGAGCTAAGGGGATGGGTGATGACCCTTGCGTCCTCAAGAAGGAATGTGATGTCTGTAAGGGGTTTACTCCTGAACAGATTCAGTAACTATCAACACCCACATACAGAGAACGAAGAGACAAGAAGGCGACTGCATCCTCTGCTCCCACTCTCGTGGACCCTGCACGCGTGAGTGTGCTGGGTAAAGTGGAGAAGGTCAAGGCTTCACAGCCTCGGTCAACCCCTACTACTGCCAAGAAGACCAAACGTAGTGAGTCTCCCAAGGCCTCTGCCAGCAAAAAGAAATCTTCCAGTAGCAGACCTTCATCTGAAGATTTGAAACAGCTAGATGATAAGTGGGCAGAGAGATTTTCCCGGCTGGAGGCGATGCTGTTGGCCAAGACTTTCACAGTACCGTTTGAACCGGTTGTAAAACCAGCTTTAGATGTGACTTCAGCCAGAAGCCATTTTCACCACAGCCCTTAAGTATTGTTTTCACCCATGGTTCCGGATGGGCGGGTGGCGGGAAATAGTTTGTCCGGGCTGTATCTCAGAAACCATAAGGTGTAAGAAGTTCATACTTGGCAGGGACATTGGTTGGGGGTGTAGGTGTGCAACGTCATGGTCTGACCTTGATTTGACCTTGCCGTAGTGACCTTAAGTTTGAAAATCTTGTCCGGGCTATATCTCGGCAACCATAAGGTGTAGGAAGTTGATACTTGGCAGGGACATTAGTTAGGGACCTTGATTTGACCTTTGACCTTGCCGTAGTGACCTTGACCTATAAAATCTTGTCCGGGCTATATATCTGAAACTGTAAGGTGTAGGAAGTTAATACTTGGTAGGGACATTGGTTAGGGGGTGTAGGTGTGCAACGTCATGGTCTGACCTTGATTTGACCTTGCTGTAGTGACCTTGACCTATAAAATCTTGTCCTGGCTATATCTCGGAAACCGTGAGGCGTAGGAAGTTGATACTTGGTAGGAACATTGGTTAGGAGTTGTAGGTGTGCAACATCATAGTCTGACCTTGATTTGACCTTTGACCTTGCCATAGTGACCTTGACCTATAAAACCTTGTCCGGGCTATATCTCAGCAACTGTAAGGTGTAAGAAGTTGATACTTGGTAGGGACATTGGTTAGGTGGTGTAGATGTGCAACGTCATAGTGTGACCTTGATTTGACCTTTGCCGTAGTGACCTTGACCTATAAAATCTTGTCCGGGCTATATTTCGGAAACTGTAAGGTGTAGGAAGCTGATACTTGGTGAGGGGTAGTAGGTGTGCAACATCATGGTGTGACCCTGATTTGACCTTGCCGTGGTGAACTTGACCTATAAAACCTGGCCCGGGCTATATCTTGGAAACCGTAAGGTGTAGGAAGTTGATACTTGGTAGGTACATTGGTTAGGGGGTGTAGGTGTGCTACGTCATAGTGTGACGTTGATTTGACCTTGCTGTAGTGACCTTGACCTATAAAATCTTGTCCAGGCTATATCTCAGAGACTGTAAGGTGTAGGAAGTTTATACTTGGTAGGGACATTGTTGAGGGTTTTAGGTGTGCCATGTCATGGTGTGACACTGATTGACCTTTGACCTTGCTGTATTGACCTTTAAAATCTTGTTGCACCTTTGGGTCTGTTTGTTGATGCAGATTAAGTACTGTTAAAGTCATATTAGAATTTATTAAGAATTTCCTTGTGCAAGTTCCCATTGTAACAGATGGAATTTCATCAAGTGACCCACAGGCTTTTCTCCAACACCACACATAAGCATTCATTGAATGTATTGCCACTTCTGTATGCATGGGTAATATTCAAAACATCCAAACCATAATTCGGCCATTTTTTGGTTTACTGATAAGTGCTGTCATTTTATTATTGAATTGTTTTGTTTTAATACTTATTCTTTACATACATTTCTTTTCCTTAGATATTAGTTTCTCTACTTAAGCATTATTTGGACCTTAATATAACTGAAACTGCTCGTACTGTTATGCTACTTCTATATCTCATGGTGTTGAAAAATATTTCCCCAGGCTGCTATTTTTTTACCCTGGTGCCACCACCAGCAGTCAAACTACAGTGAATTCCGGTCCCAGCCTTGATCAGGCCACCGGGGAAGCAGTAGATGAGATGCAGACAGCCACCCAGCCTCTTGAGGCTCCCGGTGCCAGGACAGCAACCCAGCCTGTTCAGGCCCCCAGTTCAGTCCCTGATGGTCAGCCCACCGGTGAGGGAGATCTGAGTGCAGCATCTGACAGTGAAGCTGACCGGCTCAGTGTTACCTGTTCCCTGGATGATGAGATCCACCGGGACCTGTCGCCAGACAGGGATGTCACCAGGGATGAGGCTGACCAGGAACCTACTGAGGAGGCCAATTATAGAGAGACTATGAGAGGTGTGAGAAGCTTCATGAACTGGCACAAGATTCCTGAGTTTGAAACTGTGTCCTCTGTCACAGATGATAACCCTTTTGCCGGTGCACGTGTGCAGCCTACCGGTAAAGTCTCTGTGAAACTCCCTGTGGAGGACTGGTTGTGCAGGAAGATGTCTACTCTCAACCTCACAATCACAGAAGGGTATCCCACCAGGAACACCGACAATACGGGCCTCCTCAGGGATCACTTTATTAAACCTCCCAGATCTTCCAGATGGTACGGGATGCATGCTGAGAAGACCAGTGAGAGTTCAACAGTATGCACCTGGTCACCGAACCCTGCCAAACTCAACCATTCCTTCAGCAGGGTTGCACGCAGGAACCTACCTACTGCCCCACCCTCCCGGGCCTTCAGTCATCGGAGAAGATGAAACAAGCTGTGAATGAACTAGAATACTTCACCACTTTCAACCGTTCAATCTCACGAGCCATGGCCAGAACGATGCAGGACTTATCTGAGGGTGTTTTTATTAACATGGCTAACTTCACTGTGGCTCGCAGAGATAGTTATTTGGACTACCTACATGCTGGGGTGAAGCAAGATACTGTGAACGCCTTAAGAACGTCTCCAGTACATCTCAACGCACTGTTCCTGGACCAGCTTATCTCCAAGGCTGAAGAGGAAATCAGTAAAAGTGAGGAGAGGCGTTCATCTGGTACATCACACCGACATCAAAATCGCTTCCACCCTTGTGCTGCAAGTGACAAGTCGACTGGCCATCACAACAGGAAATCGAACCTCCCTGCTTGGAAACAGATTAAAGACAAGCAACAAGCCAGGAAGGGTCGTGGCAAAGCCTCAACATTCTCCCAGAAGCCGGCCAAGGGTTTCAAGTCTCATAAATGACAATCACTGTGTAAATTCTTTGACCGGTCAGAAGAACTCTACATGTTACCGGTCAGGGAGACTTGAACCAGCACCAGTGGTAGCCGGGAACAGCAAAGTGACTTTAAATTTGAATGTAGACTCTTGTGTTGCAAATGCTCATATTGTCACCGGGAAGGAAAGGCGTAAATCCCACTTATTGTCAAATGTACACAGAAATAAAATATGTGAAAAATGTTTCTTGTGTAGGTCACTTGAGTTCTGTAAATCTTGTCAACAATGCCCCACATGCTGTTATAGATCCTCCTGTAGGGGCAAGGTTACACCAGTGTTGGGAGAAATGGGAACCTCTGGGTTCGAGTCCAAAGGTAGTCAGCACACTGAGGGAGGGCTACACCCTCCCCTTCCGGTTCAGACCCAACAAAGTCACCTACTGTAATAAGCAACTACCACAACTCAGCCAAGCAGTCCTTTCTTGTAGAGGCACTGTATCAGCTGATAAACAAGAATGCAGTAGAACTGGTAGAAAATCAAAACTCACTGGGTTTTTACAACCGGCTATTTTTGGTACCCAAACCCAACAACCGGTGGAGACCGGTCCTGGACCTGAGCACCTTGAACACCTTTTTAAACACAGGGTCGTTCAAAATGGAGACCCCAGAGACAATCAGAACCTCCCTACAGGCAGGGGAGTGGGTCACATCCATAGATTTCAAAGACGCTTACTTCCATATACCAATTCACAGTCAGTCCAGGAAGTACATGCGTTTTCATCTCCAGGGTCGGTCCTACCAGTTCAAAGCCCTACCCTTTTGTCTATCCACAGCTCCCATGGAGTTCACAGTGGTGGCCAAAGAGGTCAAACTCATGGCCATTCAGACGGGTATAAGGATCCGCCAGTACCTAGACAACTGGCTGGTGAGAGCCTCTACCCACGACACTTGTCTCCAGCCTACACAAACCTTAGTGACCCGGAACTAGGGTGGCTGGTGAACAAGGAGAAGTCAGAACTGGCTACCAAACAGGTTTTCAACTTCGTAGGTTACCAGTTCGACCTGAAAGAGGGCAAGGTCAGACCAACAACAGAACGTTGGCAGACCTTGACTGACAAAATCAGATCAATACTATCGGATCTGGTATGCCCGGTCCGACAGTTCATGTCCCTCATAGGTCTACTCACAGCAACAGAAAAACAAGTCCACCTAGGGTGACTTCACTTGAGGCCCATACAGTGGCACTTGAAAAACAACTGGAGGGTCCCAGAGTCACTAGAAAAGGTGATCCCGGTCCCCAACTCCCTCCACTCACATCTAAGGTGGTGGCTGGAGGAAAGCAATGTACTACTAGGTCAACCATTAGACCCTCTAAAACATGCTCTGCAAATATTTACAGACGCATCAAAAGAAGGGTGGGGCACTCATTTAGACGACCACACTGCAAGGGGAACTTGGTCCCTTCCAGAAAGCAAGTTGCACATAAATCACTTGGAGCTAAACGCAGTATTTCTAGCTCTAAAAGAGTTTCGAACCCTCTGCTGCAACAAGACCGTACTGATAGCTACAGACAACACAACTGTGGAGAATCCTGTCCTGGTGTACCTCAGGGCACGTCACATCCCCGGCCGGCTGAAGGTGATAGCAGACAAGCTATCCAGACTTGGCCAGACCATTCAAACAGAGTGGTCACTTCATCCAGAAGTATTCCAAGCTATATGCTCCCGGTGGCACCAACCCCAGGTGGACCTGTTTGCCACCAGATTCAACAACAAACTGCCACAGTTTGTGTCACCGGTTCCAGACCCCCAGGCATGGGCAGTGGATGCACTCAGCCTCTCCTGGGAGGACCTGGACCCATACGACTTTCAACCAGCAGCCATCTTGGGCAAAGTGGTGGAGAAATTACAGGACTACCCTTGCAACAGAATAATTCTGATTGCCCCAGTGTGGCCCAACATGCCCTGGTTCTGGGATCTAGTGGCAATGTCCAGTCAAATCCCACTGTGTCTGCCCAGCATACCAAACTTAGTGTCTGAGCCATTCAACCAGGTCCTTCACAGGAACCTGTCAAATCTGAACCTACATGCCTGGCTCCTAGAGCCTCAGCAATCAAGGAGCAGGGCTTCTCTGAGGCAGTGGCAGCACAAATTGAGGCTCCTCAAAGAGGATCAACCAGATCTGTCTATGAGGCAAAGTGGACCATTTTTACAGAGTGGTGCCTCAGTAATCAGGTGGACTTCAGGGCACCACCTCTGAAAGCCATTGCTGACTTCCTCCTGCACTTGTTTCAGGACAAGAAGTTGCAACCACGAACTATTGATGGCTACAGATCAGCCATTGCTGACAAACTGGGCCATTCCACCATTAATGTCAGCAAGGATGAGAATCTCACTCGTCTCCTGGACAGTTTCCATAGAGACAGACCGAAGGGCAGGAGGGGCATCCCCTCCTGGAACCTTTCCCTGGTGCTACACCAGCTGACAAAGGCCCCCTTTGAACCTCTAAAAGAGGCCTCCTTGAAACATCTGACTTTCAAGACTGTTTTCTTGCTGGCCTTAGGCTTTGGTAAACTTAGGAGTGAGATCCATGCTTGGTTACATAAGAACATCAGACACCAGTCAGACTGGTCTAAGGTGTCCTTGTACCCCTCACCCAGCTTCCTATCCAAGAATCAGCTGGCTAAGGAGGGTCCAGATAGTGTGGCACCAGTGGTCATTCCAGCCCTGGCCCCATCTCTGGATAGGTCACTCAAAGGTGACAGGTCCCTATGTCCAGTTAGAGCCCTGCGCTACTACTTGGACAGGACTTCAGATCTTAGGCAGAATAAGGAGTTGGTTTTTGTCTCCTTCAAGAAAGGGTTTGACAAAGACATCTCACCTGCCACCGTCTCCTCATGGATCAAACAGACTGTGGTTCTGTGCTATGAGCTCTCTGACCAGGAGGCCCTCTCCTTACATCAGGTTAAAGCCCATGATGTTAGGGCCTTTGCTGCCTCTAAGGCCTTCCAATCAGGAATCTCCTTAGAGCAGATACTGTCAGCCTGCCACTGGAAATCTCACAACACCTTCACTCAGTTTTATTTGAAGGATGTTGCCTGGGCTGACTCAGAACTTTTCCACCTGGGACCTGTAGTGGCTGCCGAACAGGTGCACCACCAGGCCCAGAGGTAAGGAGATGTTGTATATATATATATGTAAATATGTACATATGCTAGATATGTACATAGTGTAAATATGTTGAAGTGTACATATGTTATAAAAAAAGACAAAAAACTGTGACTTGCTTCCCACGGGAAGTTTATTTCTTCTGGGACTGAACTCAGTCCCCCCTCTCTCTCTCTTCCCCCTCTCAGATCAACCCTGGGAAGGGCAGAAAAAAGGGGGGGCAACGTCGGTAGACTCCCGGGTAACCAGTTAGTTGGTAGCTGACCTTGACCTCTCAGGGTTCTCTGACCCTAGGTCAAATGGGCCTGTACAATTTTGTTTTGTTATGAGTTCACTTAAGTCCCTAGCTGCTTACCCGCCTACCAAGCGGTAGTTATTCAGCCATTGGATAGGATGTATTAACACAACAAAAATTTAATTTACTTATTAAATTTGCAATTTTATCAACCACATTACATGACTAATTAGTAAAGTGAGTTCATTTTTACCTAAAAGGTATGAAAAGAAACCAGCTGCGAAATATAAGTATAGTATGGGGAAGAAGTAAAAACTTCCGTTTTTAACTTTACCTTTCTGCATGGATTGTAACACATTACCTTTCTGGTGATAATACACAAAAAAATGTATGTGGTTAAAATGTGAAGAAAAAATCTGCACTTGTATACACATTCTTAATGTTAACTGTCCTGATAGAAGAATATAGTTGTGTTAAAAAAAATCTATCTTCCCCATCAAGACAACTAGCCCTTCTTTTCATCCGTTGCAGACCAATGTGAATTAAAAATTCTGCTTCTGTATAACACAAATGCAAGAGTAAAGCCAATTTTTCACTGAAATTTATTAAATAGACTGATCTCTTTGAAAAAGTCAAGCTTAGAAATATGTGTAATTTTTTTGGAACTGATAATAGTTGGATATTTTTGACCCAGTTTTTGACTTATTATATTTAAATGCAGTGTAATACAATCATTTTGTGATTATTAAAAAGTATTTTTTGACTCGATACATTACATATGGTTCTAAAAATGTTAAATACACAAATACATCAATGGATAAAAAGGAAACATTTTAAAGAAGTCCGTTTCAAGTAGTTTGCCTATATAATTTTTTTTTTAAACATAAAAAATAGGTAAAAAAATTTGTTCTCATTTTTAATAAAAGCAATATGGTCTCCATAGATGATTGTTCGCAAATGGTTATGTTGTAATTTAAAATATTGCAGCTAGCTGTGTCAGATTTGCACAAAATGTAAATGGCTATGAAAGCTTGCCTGAGAGTAATTTTGACCCTGTTTTGAAAACAAATTGGCTGCCCTATCATATCTTTAATGTCAAATGGGGGGAATATTTCCCATATCATTAGTCCTAGGGGTTTGAAATGAGGAAACAGCTTATTGGAAATCATGGTCAACAATTCTTTTGCAAGTGTCAAATTTGACCTATGACCCCTGCTTCAAGGTCATATAGGATCATTATGCTAAAAGGCCTTCATGCCTCCCTTAAAATTGGTTCTATGGCTTCCAAATATGAAAATAACTTGTAAGAAATAATGATCTGTAAATCTTAAATCGGACATTCTGTGGATTGTGTATACTTCTTGCAACTGAATGTGTTGCTAAGATTTCCCCAATTCTTAATGATGTTGCCCATTTATATGTACCTGTGGGCTGGGGTTCTTGCCTGTTTTATATAGTGTACTACAAGCTTTTCATGTGGATTTCTACCAAGAACTTCTTTTTCCTGGCCATCATATTGCTCGGACATCTCCAGCAAATGCTTAAGTGGCAAATTGCTTGCAATGTATGAATACTAAATAGATTTCCTATCTTCACCTATCACTGGTCTGACCTTAATTTGACCTTGCCACAGTGACCTTGAGTTTGAAAATCTTGTCCGGGCTATATTTTGGCAACCGTAAGGTGTAGGAAGTTGATAATTGGCAGGGACATTGGTAGGGAGTGTAGGTATGCAATGTCATGGTGTGACTTTGATTTGACCTTTGACCTTGCTGTAGTGACCTTGATCTATAAAATCTTTTCTGGGCTATATCTTGGAAACTGTAAGGTGTAGGATGTTGATGTGTAGTAGGGACATTAGTTGGGGGTTGTAGGTGTGCAATGTCATGGTGTGACCTTGATTTGACCTTGTTGTAATGACCTTGACCTATAAAATCTTGTCCAGGTTATATCTCTGAAACTGTAAGGTGTAGGAAGTTGTTATTTGGTAGGGACATTGGTTAGGAATTGTAGGTGTGCAACATCTTGGTGTGACCTTGATTTGACCTTGCTGTAGTGACCTTGACCTATAAAATCATGTCCAGGCTATATCTTGGAAACTATAAGATGTAGGAAGTTGGTAGGGACATTGGTTGGGGGTTGTAGGTGTGCTACATCATTGTGACCTTGATTTGACCTTGCTGTAGTGACCTTGACCTATAAAATTATGTCCAGGCTATATCTCAGAAACTATAAGATGTAGGAAGTTGGTAGGGACATTGGTTGGGGGTTGTAGGTGTGCTACATCATTGTGTGACCTTGATTTGAACTTTGACCTTGCTGTAGTTACCTTGACCTATAAAATCTTGTCAGGGCTGTATCTCAGAAACTCTAATGGTGTAGGAAGTTGGTACTTAGTAGGGACATTGGTTGGCGGTTGTAGGTGTGCATCATCATGGCATAGTCTAGATTTGACCTAGTCTTAGTGACCATGAGTTTGAATGTCTTTCTTGGCTATTTACTGGATTGGTAAGGTATAGAAGGTTGACACTTGGTAGGGACATTGGTTAGGAAGTGTAGGGGAGCATCATGGTGTGACCTTTGGCTCTGCCAAAGTGTGTTCACCTGCAAGATTTGAGACATGTTTCTCTTATGACAAAGATATATAGGTTGTTGCAACTGATTAATTTATGTACTCTTGTATAATTGTGCTATTTCCATCGACAGATGTACTCCAATTAATAAATTTAACCTTTAGTTTACTGATTAATGCTGTCATCTTGCTATTGAAATGTCTTGGATTCAATACTTTATCTTTGCACACATTTTCTTTCTCTTAGATGTTATTTTCTCTAGTTAAACACTATTTAGAGCTTTATATAACTGACACTTCTCTGAAAGTATCCCGATCTTTGTACTGTTTCACTACTTCTATATCTGATGGTGTTGAAAGCTATTTCCCCAGGAAGTGGGGTATGGGCATCTCTGATGCTATTTTTACTTTAGCAATGTCCATCTATGTCAGTGACCGAACCAACTAACCAGACCTACACTGACCATCCTCTATGCTGGTGACCAGACCAACCAAACAAACAGAACTACACTGACCAGACTGGGGATACAGAAGCAGTCACCATCTACACCAGTGCTGGTCTGGTGACCAGACCTACACTCACCAGGTTCCTGTTTTTACAGAACCAATTTCCAACTTTGTTGTTGGCCAGGCCAACCAACTAGACCAACACCAACCAGGCCCCTGTTTTACTAAAGTAATTGGCTACCTACACCAACCAGGCTCCTGTTTTTACAGAAGCAATTTCCACAAGATCTATTTTAAGAGACCAGTTTGTCAAGGCAACCTGGTGAAATGGTGAAAACCAACAACCAGAAATCTTCAACCAATGCCGTGTCTTTCTGGTACAATGAATTGACAAGAAAAAAATGGTGGATTGCCCACCCTTCAGGCCTGTCTTCTACTGTACATTGTGCAACCAGGCAAGCTGCTTTAATGGGTGAGTGCAGGACAATAGCAGGGCTTGGCATAAGTTCATTCAAAATGACCAAGCTAAAGACAGGTTGTTGGTGAGGAGCCAGGGTGCCACTGAAGAGTTGCAAGCATCTATCAGACTTGTGTATATTTCTGTGTCCAACATACTGGCCAGGAGGGAAGCGTACTTAGACCATCTCAGATCTGGTATCAAACAAGACTCTGGCTTCACTCAGTAATGCCAGGCAGCCAAAAAGAATGGCTTTTAAATACAAGCAATTCTAGGAAGGTCTTTTCTGAATAACTCCGTTGTTTTTGCCCAACTAACCTCCAACTTACAAACCACTGTTTTTAATCTGCTTAAAGGGGCCAGACAGCACCAGTTTTGGAAAAAAAATGGACTGGCCTAAGGGCCATCTCCAGAATGATAAGAATCCTAAAGGAAGGCTACACCCTCCCCTTCCGGAACCAACCAACTCTGACAAGATCTCTACTAATAGTAAGTGGCTATGTATATTGCCTCGGGAACAGCTACCTGGTGGAGACATTACACGGACTTAGGCAGAAACAATATAAAACGTCAAATATCAAGCATTTCTTCAACATCCTTGTCTTGGTTCCAAAACCCAATAACAAGTGGAGGCCTATCCTAGATCTGAGCTCTCTGAACAAATTTCTGAAGTCAGGTAAATTCAAAATGGTGACACAAGAAGTATAGTATAAAGCCAAATGTGTAACATCCCTAGATTTCTAGGACACTTTCTTTCATATCCCAATAAACCCACAGTCCATTTTCACACCTACCGTTTGGTGTATCTACTGCTCCAATGGAATTCACAATGGTAGTCAAGGAAGTCAAACTGATTGCTCAAAACAAAGGTATAAGAATTGACCCGTACCTAGACGACATCCAACCAAACCTGTCTCCAGTACACAGATTCTAGTAGCTATGTGCCAGGAACTAGGTTGGAAACATGAACTCAGAACTGGAACTCGAATTTCGATTTTATTGTGTTAATATATCTTGCCTAACCGACTAATGCCAGCTGGTCTCGCCAAATGCCAGAGAAAGACGTCCTGAGTTCCCTCCAATGGAACCGGGAATGGATTCTGCCCCCACACAGGTGGTTAGTGATGTCACTTCCTCTTTTTCATTTGGTGCAGTCAAGACACAGTTTTTTGTGTACCTTTCTTTTTATGTCAGTTGAGTGACAAGTTCTGTTTATGTTTTATGTTGGCTGCGTGCGGCGTCCGCATGAACAACTACTCCAAAACAACAATACCCACAGACATGTTTTTTAAACATACTCGTCTATCAAGCCATGTTCCCCACAAGTGAGGTACTCCCACCCAAAGTGTGAAAATTTCTACACTTTATCACAATTTTCTCATTGACTGTTGTAACGATTTCTCTCATATCTTGCATGTATGTACTAGGACACAAGTAAATTCCCTTGTTTGAATATCAGGCCTGTATCTCTCTTAATTATTATATCCCCAGATGAAAGTTGGGAATATATTGGATTCAGGTCCGTCGCACAGTATTTTTTTGCCCAAATGAAGATCCCTATTTTAAGGTGACCTTAAACACCCAATAATAGAGAAGTTATGGCCACCTTAAGGTCAGTAATTTGACTTGGCCACTTAGACTCTATAATTTGGAAGTGGTAATTCTGATGAGTCTCTAGGTATAACTTTTATCCTTGTCTAGCAAAAATTTAAGGGTTGTAGGTTTAACTATAATGTTGAACTTAAGGTCTCAAAGTTGCCCACAGAGACCCACTTTATGGACTTTTTGCCACTTTCAAGCACTGTAGCTTTCAAACTATGTCTCCTAGGTGAAATATCATCTGGGAATATATTAACATGTTCTTTTTACATGTGCCACAAATCTCAAACTGTATTAGATATAAATTCTATGAGTAATATTTGTGTGTGACTAAGTTGAAGTCTGAAACTTTAATTTTAAGGTCACACTGAGGTCTCTAAAATGCCCACAGAGGCCCAATGTTTTTGGACTGTGTATGAGGACCATAACCACCCCTCCAAGTGACTCTTTTTATGTCAGCTGACTTGTCAGTCAGCTGACATGTCGTCACTCTGAGGCGTACGCATGAGGTACTTCTCCGAAACTACAAGGCCTAGAGACATGCTGTTTTTTTAAAAGATAGCTTATTTCTTAATTATTTTTTCATGAATTTTTAAAATAATTTTTAATGCATTAAAATTCATGAAATCTTGCACCAAATCTCTTATAACTTGAAAAGTGTTGCATTTAGAACATTTGGTTAAAATATGTTATTCAGCTACTTTTTCCATAGCTACAACATGGTGAGTAACTTGGGTGTCTATCTCAATAGCTAATTGAGTAATAGCTACTTTGGGACTTCAGTAACTTCCATCATGAGTAAAATCACTTGTAACTTGAAAACTATTGCATTTAGAGAGTTTCATATAAAATATGTTATTCAGCTACTTTTGGGTCAGCTATAACATAGTAAAAATTCAGACCTGTAGCTCATTGCATAGCTGAGTAATAGCTACTTTGAGGTTATCACTGTTGAGTAAATCAGTTAGAATTTGAATACTATTGCATTTACAGTATATCTTTAAATATGTTTTTCGCCTATTTTTGGATGAGCTGTAGCAAAGCATACAGACATGTAGCTTATTTTATAGATGCGCAATAGCTATTTTGAGGTTATCACTGTTGAGTAAATTAGTTATAACTTGAAAACTATTGCATTTACAAAAATTTGTGAAAATATGTTATTCAGCTACTTTTGGGTCAGCTACAACATAATAAAATTGCAGACCTGTAGCTCTTTCCATAGCTGAGTAATAGCTACTTTGATGCTATCACTTTTGAGTAAATCAGTTGTAACTTTAAAACTATTGCAGTTAAAGTATTTTTTAATCTGTTATTCACCTACTTTTGGAACAGCTATAACATAGTAAAATTGCAGACCTGTAGCTTATTTCATAGCTGAGCAATAGCTACTGTGATGTTATCACTGTTGATGTAAATCAGTTGTAACTTGAAAACTATTGCATTTAGAGCATTTTGTTTAAATATTGTATTCATTTACTTTTGAATTAGCTGCAACATTGTAAAGTTGCAGATGTGTATCTCATGGCATAGGTATTCTCAGGTCTTCGCTGTTGAGTAAATCAGTTTTAACTTGAAAAATATTGCATTTAGAGTATTTTCTTTAAATATGTTGTTCACCTACTTTTAAGTTAGCTATAAGATAGTGAAATTGCAGACTGTAGGTCATTTTATAGCTGAGTAATAGCTACTTTCAGGTTCTTACAGTTGCGTAAATCAGTTGTAACTTGAAAACTATTACATTTAGAGTATTTTCTTTAAATATGTTGTTCACCTACTTTTAAGTTAGCTATAACATAGTGAAATTGCAGACCTGTAGGTCATGGCATAGCTGAGCAATAGCAACTTTCAGGTTCTTACAGTTGTGTAAATCAGTTGTAACTTGAAAACTATTGCATTTAGAGTATTTTCTTTAAATACATTGTTCAATTACTTTTGGATCAGCTATAACATAGTAAAATTGCAGACCTGTAGCTTATTTCATAGCTGAGCAATAGCTATTTTAAGTTTTCTCTCTTGAGTTAATCAGTTGTAACTTGAAAACTACCCCAGAGTAACTCATGGCATAGCTGTGTAATAGCTATTCTCAGGTTCTCCCTGTTGAGTAAATCAGTTACAACTTGAAAAATATTGCATTTTAAGTATTTTCTATAAATATGTTGTTCACCTACTTTTGGGTCAGCTTTAACATAGTGCTGTATGTCATGGCATAGCTGAGCAATAGCTACTTTCAGGTTTTCTCACTGTTTAGTAAATCAGATGTAACTTGATATCTATTGCATTTAGAGTAATCGGTTTAAATATCGTGTTCACATACTTATGGGTCAACTATAACATAGTGAAATTGTTGACCTGTAACTCATGGCATAGCTGAGCAATAGCTACTTTTACATTTTCACTGTTCAGTTAATCATTTGTAACTTGAAAGCTATTTCATTTACAGTATTTTGTTATTAACCTGCTTTTGGGTCAGCTATAAAATAATATAATTGCAGACCTGTAGCTCCTTGCATAGGTGAATAATAGCTACTTTCAGGTTCTCACTGTTGAGTAAATCAGTTGTAACTCGAAAACTTTACATTTGTAGTATTTTCTTTAAATATGTTTTAACTTTTTACACCTTAACAGTTACTTTGTTGCTTTCCTTCTGAATACCATTTCCAGGGCACAACTTTTGTGTCCTTTTCTTCTGTCACTTCTACTCCGAAACTCAAAACACACAGTCAGCTGACACAGAGCCCGTTCATGGGCACTGATTGCTTGTTTGACATTTTTCACATATTTTGCCCTATAACATGGAACTGGTAAGATCGAGAAGTCTCAAACTGTAATAGATATAAATTCTATGTGTTATATTTGTGTTTGACTAAATTTAAAGTCTAAATCTTTAATTTTAAGGTCACATTGATGTCTCTAAAAGACCCACAGAGACCCAATATTTGGATTTTTGCGACTTTTAATCCCTATTACTGTCGAAGTATGTGTCTCATAGAGCTGAAATCTCATCTTGGAATATATTGATATGTTCTTTTACAAAACTCAAGGCTTTAAGTAGACATCTAACCTGTGCAGGAGGCCCTTAAGTGCCCACCTGAGTGATCTTTACTTGTGTATTAGGCCCATCGGTTGACTTTTCTGCTAGAGTTTTTCCACATATTTTGCCTTCTAACTAGAAATGTATGTTTGATGAAACTCCAAAAAATACTCACAGGGACCCAATTTATGAACTCTTTGCCTATTTTAAGCCCAGTAGCTGTTAAAAGTATGTGGCTAATTTACCTGAAATCTCATTTGAGAATATATTAACATGTTCTTTTTACATATGTCAAAAATCAGGGTGATTTTCTGTATACTTTTCATATATTTTGCCTTGTAGATTGAAATAAATGTGAACATTATTATTTTTTGTTGATCTTCGAGTCCCCAGTATTAGCGAACTTATTTTATTTGATAATTACACTTTTATAAAACCAATTTTTAAGTACATTATGCAGCATCTTTCTTGTGGCTTTAATAATTCATAAATCTGGAAATATAATTTTCCCTATGGACATTTCTTATGGATAGGTTTGATTTTTTTTATTACCTCCGCCAAGGAGGTTATGTTTTTGCCTGGGTTTGTCTGTCCGTCTTATGGACGGATTTTGATAAAATTTTCAGGAAATGGTAAAAGGAAGAAGTGATTAGATTTTGGGAGTGATTCGGATCACTGTCTGGATCTTCTGGATCCATGAAATGTAGTTTTTAAAAAAAAGATAGCTCAAAAACTTATGGAAGGATTTTGATGAAATTTTCAGGATATGTCCTAAATGGGACAAGGAACAAATGATTAGATTTTGGGAGTGATCTGGATCCATGAAAAGTAAATTAGGAGTGATCCAGATCACTATTGGCAAAATTGTGAAATAGAGGGGGAAATATCAGTGCTAATGGTAGGTTTTGAAAGCCCAGGAATTGAACTCCCGTGGCGGAGGTCTGCATTCTCCGAGTGATCTTGTTGCTCATGAGATTAACTGAACATTTCAGGGTAAGTTTGTACAATGGATAGACTGGACCATTGATGATTTGTATTTTATTACCCCCTTTATATATCGTTGATTTAATACTGAAGAGGCTGTTACACAAAAAAAGGTCCACCCATTCCCACCCCACAGGGTTGAAGTGTTGTTATGTCATACCATTTACATAATAAGTGGTTTATTGACACAGTGTCAGTGGCAGACTTCATTACCTAATAAGACAAATGAGAGGGTGGGGGAGGGGTGGAGAGGAGGAGTGATATTATTCAGATTCAGATATGAATAAAACATAAATCCAATTTACACCATATCTTTCTCATGAAAAGTTTCTTCTCATCATAAATTGAAACCATGACACCAACTTTAATTGTATCCCTGGATGAAAGTCGGAGATACTTAGGATTCAGTACGGTCACGCCTCTGCCGCAGAGATTTCCTTTCGGATGCGATAACCAGATTTTGGCCATTTTTTCACATTTTGGCCCGTTCTCATATACAGAAAGATAGATCATCCTATGGCTGGTATATATAATACATATATATCCTCTGTCAGCTTGCAGAAATATGACCTTGAAGCTCTTCATTGAAGGTCATCTACAGACTGCCAAAGTACCTCACTGAGGCCATTTTTGGCCTGTGTGTAGAGAGATTTAACCGTTACCGCTCAAATGAAAAAAATATTAAGCTAGCCTTCTCTAAATTACAGGATATATAACCATAAAATCTTGCCTGGGAATATTTTTGGCCTAATTTTGAAAACAAGATGGCCGCCACAGTCATTTTTTTACTTTCAGCAAGGACTTTTGTTGGAACTTTAGAGCAAAGGGTATTAAAGGTAGAGATCTCAAATTTGCAGGATATGGTCCTCATTACAAAATCTTGACTGGGAATATTTTTGGCCCCATTTTGAAAAACAAGATGGCCGCCACGGGTGTTTTTTTTACTTTCAGCAAGGACTTTTGTTTGCCCTCTAGAGCAAAGGGTATTATAGGTAGATATCTCAAATTTTCAGGATATGTTCCTCATTACAGCATCTTGACTGGGAATATTTTTGGCCTAATTTTGAAAAACAAGATGGCCACCACGGGCATTTCTTTGTCAGCCTTATATCTCCCTTATTATTGGTCCTAGAGATTTGGGATGGTAAACCAACCTAGGAAATCATGATAGGTTGGGAATCTTTTGGTAGCCAAACCTAAAAGTGCTTATAACTCACTTGTTGGTCCTAGAGGTTTGGGATGTGAAACCAACTTATAGGAAATCAAGGGCTGGGAATCCTTTGATGTGATCAGATTTGACCTTGGGTCCTTCCTTCAAGGTCAAGCGAGGATACCCAAACTTTAAAATGCTTATAACTCGCCTATTATTCTTTGTAGAGGTTTGGGATGGTAAATCAATCTATAGGAAATCATGGCCTGGGAATCTTCTGATGTTGGTAGATTTGACCTTGGACTCCTCCTTCAAGGTCAAATGAGGATAGTGAAACCTAAAAGTGCTTATAACTCGCTTATTATTGGTCCTAGAGGTTTGGGATGGTAAACCAACCTATAGGAAATCATGGGCTGGGAATCTTTTGGTGTGGTCAGATTTGACCTTGGAGCCCTCCTTGGAGGTCGAATGTGGTCTTTGATACCTATAATGGTGTATGTCTCCCTGATTATTGGTCGTAGAGGTTTGGATGTGAAGACGACTTATGGGAAATCATGTGCCCCAAATTGGGTTGGTTCAGATTTGACCTTCGACCCCTCCTTTAAGGTCGTATGTGGTCCTTGATACTTATAATGACCTATATCTCCCTTATTATTGGTCGCACCTCATAATTTGGCATAGAGGTTTGGGATGTCAAGACAACTTACAGGAAACCATGGGCCCCAATTCTTATGGTGGGGTCAGATTTGAGATTTGACATCTGCTTGGAAGTTGCACTTATTCCCTGATATCTATAGTGGCCTGTGGCTCACTTATAATAGGTTTTAGCTTTTTTGGTTGTGAAAACAACTTATAGGAAATTGTGTGCTTCAAATCTTTTGGTTGGGTCATTATCATGGTGAACCCTTCATTCGAGCTTGAATGTGGTACTTCATACTTATAATGGCCTATATTTCCCTTATTTATGGTCTGAGACATTTGAGATGTGAAGACAACTTATAAGAAATTATGTGCCCCAAATATTTCAGTGGGATCAAATTGGGTGGGTTGAATATGGTCTTTCACACTTACAATGCCTGGGATCTCCTTATTATTGTAACTACAGCTTTAACATGTCAAGACATCTTACACGAAATCCTGTACCCTGAATCTTCTACTGCTGGTGTAGAATAGAGGGAATCCTCCCTATATAAGGTCCATCATGTCTCATTCAGCAAACATAATACTCTGTATGTCACGCTTCAACCATGTCTCGTCCGGGGATACACTGCGTTGAGAGGCAATCTCTAGTTTACTTTTTAAAAGGATTGCAAGGATAGATGTCAAATTATAAAGACAGAATAATAAAAATTGTAATAGTATTACTGTTGAGATCTAATCACACATTTGTTTTATAATATTTCATCTGTCCACAAATAATTAAATTCATTCAGGACTACTAACTTAGAATGGACAGTTAAAATAGTTATGTCCCCATTGATGTACAGACCTTTGTCTATAGGAACTTTGCCCACAAGGAACTTTGCCTACCACATTTTTTTTCATTGGAGGAACTTTGCCCACAGTAATATTTTGTAATAATATTCAGAAAATAACTTTTCAATATTTGATTGAAGTAATATTATCTACAATGTAAAGGAATTATAAATATATGATGTCTATAAAGTAACAGTATTCACAATGAATGTTGGACTTTCTTGAAACCATTTTGGTATATATGTGTCCATCATTGAAATGTTTTCGCCACTATTTAGTTCTTTCATTATTTCATATCTTGCAATACTATGAAAATCTATCAACTGTAGAGGTCTTGGCAATAGGACAAAGAGGGCTTCAATTTTTGAGTGGCTCAAGCATTTAAAAGGTGATATCTATTTTTTACAAGAAACACATTCCTCATTAGACACAGAAGATAGTTGGCGGCAACAATGGAATGGAAACTTAATATTTTCCCATGGTGAATCAAATAGTCGTGGGGTAGCAATTTTGACTGGAAAAGATTTGGAACTTAAAATTAATTTGCAAATTCTTGACAATGAGGGTCGTTTTATTTTACTAGATTGCTGTGTAAAGGAAATTAGCTATATCTTGGTTAACTTATATGCTCCAACTATTGATAAACCATCTGATCAGGCCAATTTTGGAGCCTATGTTTGGGACAATTTAAAGATGTATCTAGGACACAATATTGTAATTGGTGGTGATTTCAATAAAAATATAGAATCCCTAAAAAGTGTTATAACCAATCCACATAATCATTCATATAATAATTACCTACACAAACTGTGTGACACAATAGATCTTGTAGATATCTGGAAACTACAAAATCCAGAATCTGTTAGATATACACGGCGTGAAAAAACAAAATATGGACTCGCTCAATCACGAATTGACTTTTTTCTTATCTCATCCAATTTGGAATATACAGCAAAATTTTCTGATATACTTCCAGGTCTAAAATCTGATCATAGTTTGCTCCAAATATGTTTACTTCTTGAAGACCAACCTAAACGTGGTAAAGGTCTGTGGAAAATGAACACAAATTTACTTGGAAATGAAGACTTTATTAATCTTATTAAGGCCACAATTAGGGAAGCAAAATTAGATGTTTCAAATCTAAAAGTTCAAGAAATGGCTTGGGACTACGTAAAATGTCGAATTCGGATAGAATCAATTTCCTTTTCAATAAAAAATGCAAGGAAAAGTCGTGAACATATTGACTCTTTGAACTCACGCTTAAAAATCCTACAAGAAAAGATCTCTATTATGCCTACACCACAACTTCTTGAAGAAATTGCTAATATTGAAAAAGAAGTAGAAAATTTTTATGACCAAAAGGCAAAAGGTGCCCTAATTAGATCAAGATGTAAATTTATTGAGGACTATGAACGACCATCGAAATTTTTTCTAAATTTAGAAAAAGCAAAGCAAAAGAAGTGCCAAATAAAAGCACTACACATACACGGCCAACGTATCAGTAATCCAGCTGAAATATTGAAAGCGCAGAAAGAGTTTTATCATAAACTTTTTTCAGTCGATTACTTAGATCACAATAAATCACTGTTAGATTGTATGAACTATACAAATGCATATGATATTCCTCATATATCTGATGCTTCTAAAGAAATTTGTGATGCTGATATCACACTGCAGGAAATAGAAGATGCAGTTAAAGGTTTAGCAAACAACAAGGCTCCTGGCCCAGATGGCCTTCCAGGTGAATTTTACCAAATGTTTTGGAATGATATTTCTAACTTAGTGACAAAAACCTTTCAGGATGCTTTTAAAAAAGGTCAATTATGCCAGTCTCAGAGACAAGGTGTAATTTGTTTGATACCAAAACAGGGCAAGGACTTAACTAAATTAGAGTCTTGGCGTCCTTTGTCACTTTTAAACACTGATTATAAGATTATAGCAAAGGTATTAGCAAAAAGGCTCAAAGTTGCACTATCTGAAATAATAAATCCTGATCAGATTGGTTATATGCAAAACCGCTTCTGTGGTGAAAATATAAGACTAATCAGTGATATAATTGACTATTGTACATTGCTCAAAACCCCATGTCTTATTTTGCTAGCTGATTTTGAAAAGGCATTTGACAAAATAAGTTGGAACTTTCTACATTGCTGTCTAAAAAGATTTGGTTTTGGCAGTTCTTTTCAAAAGTGGATTTCTATACTTTACAATAACATTGAAAGTTGTGTTTCAAATAACGGGTATCAGTCTGAATACTTTAACATTTCTAGAGGTATCAGACAAGGCTGTCCACTCAGTGCTCTCTTGTTCTTGTTGCCGGCTGAAGTTATTGCTATCATAATCCGTAGCCTCGATTCAATAAAGGGAATTTGTGTCAAAAACACCTGCATAAAGCTATGTCAACTCGCGGATGACATGACCCTGTTTTTAAGTGACAATCAATCCATTCTGAAAGCACTACAATCTTTTGAAGAATTTTATAAATATGCTGGGTTAAAGTTGAACAAAACAAAAACTGAAGCAATAATTGTACAAAATGATGGCTCAATGTATGAAGACACAAATCTTGGAATTAGTTGGATAAGAAATAGTTTCAAAACACTGGGCACTTATTTCACCCTCAACTATAAAGATACTGCTATTTTGAATATAAACCAGAAAGTGCAAGTTATCAAGGACATACTAAATGCTTGGCAAGCTAGGTCTCTATCACTGAAAGGCAAAATCACAGTTGTAAAATCCTTAGTAATACCACATATTCAGGTGCTGGCCTCAACGTTACCAGTAGACTCAAAAACTATAACTGAACTCGATACCTTGTTGTTTAGCTTTATTTGGAACAATGGAAAACCTTTAATAGCTAAAAACACTCTGATTCAGCCTTTGGATCTGGGTGGTCTAAAAATGGTATCGGTATTAGAGGTAGTTAAAACAGCACAGATCATGTGGTTTAAACGACTTATGAACCCAATCAATGCGAAATGGAAAGTTTTGTCTTTCTACTTGATGGGCATTACCAAGGAACATTTATTTAGGAAATTAAAATTTTCTTCTCTACTGACTTTTCCAAGAAACATATTTTATTGTGGTATATTATCAAACTGGCTTGACTTTATCAATGCCAAACCAACAAGTTTTACTGAACTTCTTGCTGAACCATTGTTTTTTAATGATGTATTTCAAATTGGAGGCCAACACATATCCACAGAATATTCTGATTGGATGCAAGCTGGTATTTCAAATGTTTCAGATATTTTACAAAGCAATGGTTCCTTTAGAGGGAAAATAGAACTTGAAAACCAGTTTAACATTGTGATTCCCCACCTAAAATATAATAAAATAGTAAGTTCAATAAAACAAGTATCATCTTCCATAGAAACAATACATGTTACTGCCAGTAGTGTCGAAACCTTTGGCCCGAAAAAGTTAAATGAAATTAGTAGCCAACAGATTTACTGTCAATTGATTAAGCACTTATATCAGGCTCCCACTAGCCAGAACAAATGGGTGGAATATTACCCTTTCTTAGACACAATTAATTGGAAATCTTTTTATTTACTGCCAGGAAAAATAATTCGTGCCACACATTTATTAAGTCTACAGTATAAAATACTCCATAGAGTTTTTAACTGTAGACACAAACTTTTTTGTGGAAGATTGTTGAATCTCCAAATTGTCTAGAATGTGGTGAAATAGATAATTTGGAACACTTTTTCTACTATTGTGAATCTTCTAGAAGATTCTGGATTTACTTGGAAAATTGGCTTAGCAATATATTCTCTAAACCTGTAAATTTCACAATCTTAGAAATTTTGTTTGGATGTATCCATGTTGATAAACTACATTTTTATGCCATGAATTATATTATCCTTTATGGTAAATACTTTATTAATAAACAAAAAAGGTCACAGAAAGAAATTTACTGGGATCATTTCTGCAGAGCCCTAAAATCTAATTTGGTTACTGACCATCTTTCCCACATAAATCGAGGCAAAGAACAGGTTTTCTTTCAAAAATTTTGGTGTCCTTTTTGAAAATTTAAGGGCATTATGATTTGTCATCTACAATGATATTGTGTGGGAGATTTTGTATCAGTATGCATGACCAGATAATTAATATGCAAATTGTTTTTCTGTTTTGTCTGTAAACTCTTTTTTTTTTACTGTATTAATGAGTATATCTATATTACTCCTTTTCTGTATATTTTGCTTCATGTAACACCTTGACTTGCTTTTGAAAAAAAAATGAATAAAAGATAAAAAAAAAAAATCTATCAACACTGAATTAACTACTAATGCAATCAACCTTTTGTATTTTATATTATGTGTAACTTACGAAGTGCAATTAATGTTTGATGTCTTTCAAAACTGCATGTCCTGAATAGTTATCTAACAGGAATATTAATTGAAATAAAAAAGGATAATGTCTTTGGAGTGAGCAAAATTTATATTGTGGGCAGAAATCCTACCTTCAAAAGATTGTTGTGGGTAGAGTTCCTGATGGACAAGGATCCTGTGGGCAGAATTTTGCATTGGACAAAGTTCTTGTATTTTCACTTGTCTTCTGGGGATAATTTTTCTTTGCAAAATAAAAGTATTGAAGGTTGAATTGCTGAAGTTCTTACATAAGTGGTTATCTTTTGCTCAGATTTATGACGTACAAAAGATGGGTCCTAAGGAAAATGCCCAGTCAAACCATGTGGCGTGAGTGATGACTTGGCTGGGGATATGTTGGCCCAATCTAGTTTTTTATGATTTTTTTAAATAATTATTAATGGATTAAAATTCATGAAGTCATGCACTAAATCACTTATTTTCTCATTGACTATTGTAGGGATTTCTCTCTTATCTTGCATATATGTACCAGGCCACAAGTACATTCCCTTGTGTGAGTATCAGGCCTAGATCTGTCTTAGTGATTTTTTTATGAATTTTTACTAATTTTCAATGCATTAAAATTCATGAAATCATGCACTAAATCACTTTAGTGGACATTTAGTACTGGCCGGTGCCTCAACAGGAAGGTGAACCCTGTAGTGTAATACCGCTTAAACCTCCTTTCTCATTGGCCACGTGACTAGGAAGCTTCTATTTTTGCTCACTGATATTTTATTGAAATTCTCTGGATATACATATTGTTGGATATTTGTATCCCTGGATGAAAATTGGGGGTACTTTGGATTTAGTACGGTAACGCCGCTGCAGAGATATCCTTTTGGACGCGATAACTTTTAGTTAAAAATTTTTAGTTAGACCTTTCAAATTTGGTATGTGGGTATATATGGGCAATGCCACGAATGCTA
Organism: Sabellastarte sp. h YS-2021; assembly: GCA_964017235.1. Taxonomy (NCBI): domain Eukaryota; kingdom Metazoa; phylum Annelida; class Polychaeta; order Sabellida; family Sabellidae; genus Sabellastarte; species Sabellastarte sp. h YS-2021. The sequence continues at coordinate 73,814,942 of OZ024928.1, read as the reverse complement.
TTGTTTTGTGACCTTGACCTTCAATTTCAAGGCCACTGGTGGCCTCTTAAAGGTCAGATTTTGGCCATTTTTCACATTTTGGTCCAGTTCTCATATACAGAAAGTTAGATCATCCTATGCCTGGTATATATAATACATATATATGTCCTCTACAAGCATGCAGAAATTTGACCTTGTAGCTCTTCATTAAAGGTCATCCACAGGTCATCCAAAGTACCTGACCGAGGCCATTTTTGGCCTTTTTGGAGATATTTTTACTTATTGCTGACTATATTTCATGGAAACTATTGAAAATGGCTTTGGAGGTTGAGTACATGATGGAGTACCAGTATCCAGACTTACTGGTTACAAAGGATTGTTGGTTACAGAGAAAATCTCTGATTCCACAGTTATGGACAGGAAGAAGGCAGTTGTTTCATATAAGCCTATGCCTGCTGAGATGTAGTCTAATTCGCCCAATTCTGCCAGCTCCAATGAGTTTTTGCAGAACTATGGAGCCGACATGAACTGGTTACAGAGGATTGCTTCACCTATAGCTGGTTAGGCCCTGGTACTGGGCAGGTCCACAGGACTGGCTAACAGACCAGCAGTAGCCTTTTAAGGGTCCAAGTGGCTGTCTCAGATCAATCAGTTACTGCCCGAGGAAATTGGTTACAGGAATATTCTTATACCAGTCATTGGTCTTGGTGATATGACTGTCTCAACCTATCAGACCAGTCAGCCAGCCTACTGTCAGGACCTCCTTGCTGGTCGAAAGTGACTATAGATAAGAAGACTTTCCCAACAAGATTTGTCCAACTACCTGTCAGACTTATCAGACCCCACACCAGCCAGTTACTGGTCCTGGTGAGATGCCGAACTCAACCGGATTGGTCAGCCTACAAGAAGTCTGCTGTATCAGTTACTGTGGAGGTTCAAGTTTTTCTTACAGGTTCCAGTGAGATATAGTGATCCACCCTCATAGAATGGACACCCAGCTTGCCTTTTACCCAGCCTGTGAGCAGTATCAGCTGACACCAGGGGCCTAAGTTTCCAAACTCAGCCTTTCCCTCAAGATTTTAACCCATTTGCCGGTTTTCACAACTCAAGCATTGGTAAATTTATCAGTTAATCAGACCAGGGGTCACAGTTCTCATAAATGGCTATTAGTGTTTTCCACAGTGGGGTTGTGTGGGTTACTGACACCCATACAGAAGCAAGTCCACCTAGGTCGCCTCCACATGAGGCCTATAGAGTGGCACTTGACGAACAGCTGAATGGTACCAGACTCACTAGAAAAGGTGATCCCAGTTCACTCCACCCCATCTAAAATGGTGGTTGTAGGATGACAAATGTTTCAAGGTCAACCATTACACCTAATTAAATATGCTCTTCAAATCCTTACAGATGCATCAAAAAGGCCAGTGTTCACTTGGGGGAACACACTGCAAGGGGAACCTGGTCCCTTCCAGAAGCAAGTTACACATAAAGTATCTGGAACCAAGATGGTCTTTTGGCCCTAAAGGAGTTTTAAGACCTCTGCTTGAACCTTATTGCTACCATAGCCACGGACAACACCATGGTGGTTGCCTATTTAAGGAGGGGGGAGTAAGTCGGGCCCTCTCTGTGCCCTACTTTGGAGAATCCTGACCTGGTGCTCCAGGGAAAAGGCTCAAGCCAGACACATTCATGCTTCAACCATGTCACGTCGGGGATACACTGCGTCAAGACGCAATGTCTAGTTTTATTTAGACATTTGCTTTATTAATTGTCATAGTTAATTCTGTATCATTTTTAACCTTACAAGATAAGTATTTCTTCTTTATTTTGTGTTTTGTCAGTTTCTGGATTAGATTGTTTGGACAATCTTGCAGGAAAAATGTCCTCTCACCAAGCTAACAAATAAACCCAGATCTTTGAAGTGTCGTCACTTCTGTTTGCCCTTCGACCTTCACAAGTACTGCTCCTCATCTATGGAAGCAGGCAAGGGTGATGATCCTTGGATTACAAATGAGAAACCTTGCAATATTTGCAGTTCTATTTCTGAAGAACAATTGCTAAACATCAAAAACAGATGAAGGTATGTTCAGAAGCAGAAACCTGATACTTCAAAAGATGAATTAGATTTATTGGGGGATAATGTGCAGGTTTTTCCAGGCTCTCATGCACACCTTGATGATATTGCTGAGCAGTTATATTCCTCTCCTCCACGCCCCCAACACTTACGTTTTGAAACGTCAACTAAAACTGTTCAAACTGTCCCACCCACTCCAGGAACAGCCCTGCAGAATAGAGTCAAAAGTAAACTAGATAAAATACTGTTCTCATTTTAACATCCAACTTCAACAACAAAGGGGGGTGTTCCAGGCTTCTATGTTATAGGCAATGCAGTCTCTTATAGACGAGATTAAAGGACCTCAGAAGCGGGGGTGGATCAGATCTCCGCTTCAGATCCGAAGCCTGGAACCAGTAAACAAATAGATGACTTGCCTCCTCACCCAAACACTCAATTGAACAAACATCCGAACACACAGATGAGCCCATGGAGACAAACTTCTGTGGGCCTGCTTTACCACCTCAGTTCAGTGAGAATGTCCAGTCCGAGCTCAGATCAGATCCAAACAGGTCGGATCAGAACTCCGAACAATCCAAACATGTCTGTTCGGTTAAAGCAAAGAAACTTTCGGACAAAAGAAACAAGGTTTAGGCCAAGTATGTTTCTGGGTGATCTTCTTTAGAGGAATCTCTGTGCAAGTTAAAAAGTCTTCTAAGCCCAAAAGGGCTCCTGATGATTAAGACAAACAACAAACAGATCTTGATCCTATTTTTATAGGGAGGTAGATATGTCTGACTTCCCTCACAATATTCAGAGGACAGTGAAACTTTTAGGCACATTTTAAATCTCCCTGACCACAGGGACACTATGCCTAGGTCCTACCACTATCTTGGGTCTGGATAATGAAAAAGGCCAACAGGAGCTTAGGCTAAGGGATGCCTTTGAAAAATTTGAACAGGACTTTCAGGCCTTTAATTTACCCGAGGGTAATTATATTAAACCCCCCTGCTTCACTTCAATGTAGTACAAAGTGGGACAACCTTGTTTTTTCAGGACAAATTACAGGATTTAAACTCAGATTTCACAAAAATCTGTATCTCCCCCAAACCCTCTGGGGCACCTATGGGCAAGGCTCCCCTACTGATACTCAAAGAGCTTGAGCATCAGGCAAGGCAAAATCTCTGCACTATGAACTTTGCAACTACTTTTGCTAAGACTGCTTCTGTTTTTAATTCCACAGTGGAAAAGTGCCAGGACAATCTCAAGTCTACTGGCAAGAAAATCAAAAGCCAAATTCAAAAGGGTGCCAATCCTGAAAAAGCAGCCGGACGTGGCAATGATACAGCCTGTGACTATCTAGATGTACTGAATATAAGAGGATAGTTATTCAGCAGAGACCCTTAGCCTGCCTAAGTAAATCCTTAGCCCATATTCTCTGAGTAATACCAATCTGCTAAGACCCAAGACTGAGATGACCCATCTTCAACCTCATTTGGGGGGGATTCTAGACATCAGGAACTTAGGAGCTCCCTCTTTTGGCCTACTCCTTTGTTCCAGTCTCAACTAGTTATGGATGGAGAAAGATACTCATGGTTTTGAACCCTATCAAAACAAGCCTTTTATGGTCAATACCTCCAGTCTCAGCTGTAATCCCTCCACCTAGCAGTTGGATTCAACATTCAGTTCCACGTGGTAAGCTATTGTAGCGCAATAAAATTGAAAATTTTAATTACATAAATGTAGCTTTTATAAGCTACAAGCTTACCATGTGGAGTCCCACCTTCCCTATCCACTGCATTACAGCTGAGGGGGTACAGGCAAAATTACAACTCGAAAGAAGGAAGTTTAAGTGGTATTACACTACGTGGATTCACCTTCCTCTAAAGGTGTCGGCCAGTACTAAACGTCTATTTTTCTTGGACGGTGGTTGGGTCTGTGCCCCCCCCCATTTTTCTATGGCTACAACTTGGATGTCTATCCCAATAGCTAAGTGCGAAATAGCTAGTTTCTGACTTTTCAGTACCTTCCATAATAAATAAAAAAAAACTTGTAACTTGAAAACTATTGCATTTAGAGCATTTTCTTGAAATATGTTGTTCACCTACTTTTGGGTCAGCTATAACATAGTGAAATTGTAGACCTGCAGCTCATTGCATAGAGGAGCAATAGCTACTTTCAGGTTTTCACTGTTGCGTAAATCAATTGTAACTTAAAAACTATTGCAGTTTGAGAATTTCATTTGAACATGTTATACACCTACTTTTTGGTCAGCTATAATATAATAAAATTGCAGACATGAAGCTCATTGCATTGATGAGCAATAGCTACTTTGAGATTCTCAGTGTTGAGTAAATCAGTTGTATCTTTAAAACTATTGCATTTACAGTTTTTTTTAAATATGTGATTCACCTACTTTTGGGTCATCTATAACAGTAAAATTCCAGACCTGTAGCATTGACAGTCATTCACATGGGTTGTAACGCCACACCAAAATTTATGAGAGACCGGGACACTCAATTTGCACCCACAATGGTTTTTAAAGGAATATCACGACACTGTGTATTCATAGATAAACCCACAATGGAAACTGGGAATCTGAGGCATCTCCACTTGTAACACCTGATGTTAGTATTCCCAGCTACTTTACTGAGGAGTATCAGATTAAAAGGGAGGAGAAGGGACTACCAAGGTGCACAGCCTACCAGGGTCCCCCTCGAATAGATTTTTCCAGAGGACCCTCACCTTTCATCAGAAATTCCTGAGTGGGGTGTTATCCACAAAGATTAACAACCCTGGGCCGGGATTCACAAAAGGTCTTAAGTCTTAGGCAATTTTTTTGCTTAGACCAGTCTTAAAGTTATAACTGTTGTCTTAGCTAAGATTTCTCTTAAATTGGAATTCACAAAAAGTGCGTAGCAAAATCTTAGCTGAGACAAAATTTGTGCAAAAAGTCTTAACTATTTTGAATTCAAATGAACAAATTTTAGTAAAACCAAAACATTTTTCATTGATAAGTACACCAAACATGCTCTTTAAAATTATAACTCAGATTTGTTACTTCTTTTTTGTAAAATTATGTAAAAATAGTAATATTTGTGTTTTATTGTGAGTCAGCCATTTTTATGACAATATTTTTACCACAAGAAGGTAAAATGTGGAAATTTATAGGTAATTAAATTATGTAAATTTCTATTACAATCCACAGAAATTACTTCTACAGGAAGTATAGATCCCCATAGTATATATATTGTTTTCATAACAAAGGGTAAAATGTAAATACACGGAATGGAATATTTTAAAAATGACTTAAGTCTGCCCTGCAGTGGTCTTAAAGTTATGACAAAATCTAAGACAAATTTTTGTCTAAGACCTTTTTTGAATCCCATTTTGTTTAAGCAAAAAAAGTCTTAATTTTATGACAAATTCTTGCACAGTTAAGACTTTTCTCTTAAAGTTATGACAATTTTTTGCTTAAGACCTTTTGTGAATCCCGGCCCAGTACTTTAATTTGCTTGATTATATGAAAAACCTGTGTCGAAACATTACAACACCACAAAATGGATACTAATGCTTTGGTGAGGTATTGAACAATAATCTTATTTATGACTATATTTATTCACACACTTTATTTATTGACAACCTCGATAAATAATGGCTTTGGGACTTTAATTTAGTCTAGACTATCACATATATTAAAAATAACAATTTTAATAGTTGTGTTTTGATTTTAGATATTTTTTTATTTATGGATAATGGTCTGTATATACACCCGGTAACAGTCATCCGAACGGGACAGTAAAAGCGGAACGCAAATATAAATAGTAAACAAACCACATTGAAAGCCACAGATAATTACGTTTATACCTACCTATTGATGTTTATATCATTATTTTATATATCTCAATCGATTTCTACACTAACTGACAATAAAAGTATTTTCTTTCTATTCTGCTTTGGGTAGTGCATAGTTTCAATGAGAAGGGGTTTAGCACTGAAAGGAGGACAGAGCCAGCATCTGGCCTACTGCACTGTTTTAGTGAGCATACAGTTTTTCATAAATTGTACTTTTCATTGAAAATAGTGAACAGTACTATCACTATTTGGTCTACAGAATTTGTTTAGCTAACGGAGCTTGCAGCTCCAACATTGGAATTCAGTGGGCCTCTACCCTCATAGACTTACAGATTGCACCACTCTTGGCACCCATGGTCCACATAAACTGTGTATGCTATAACTGGGATTTATTATTAATTATGAAACTTATTTCTACTAGTATGAGTATAAACATTTACCTTGCTGTTTTATCTTGCAAATCATGTTTACGCCAATGTACAATTAAAAACAATATGTCTCACAATGTTTTTTCCCTATTTTTCCTATCCATGCTACTTTATGGTATCCTCTGGCTTCTTTTAATTCAAAGTTTTATAGAAGTTGGAGCCAGCAGTTAAATCACAGGTTTCAGTTGGGATCTCATGGCCTACTAGCCAATTGGACATCAATGTGTACCTGAGATTATTAGATTTTGAGTGTCAGAACCAACAATATTTTTCATCAAAATGGTGAAAGCATCATATTGTACCTTTATTAATAGCCTCAAACTTTGATAAAACTGAGTTTCTGCAAGTTCATAACCTCTAAAAGTATAGCCAAAAGTATGTTCTCTCATCAAATATGTGCATTATGTTCTACAGTGATTTTACTTGATAATAAAACTTCAATAAGTAATTCCATATAGCCCTCTTCTGTTGTCAGTTGCTACTTATTTTGATCCTCAATTTGTCTTTGACTCCTGTAAAAATATGTAGCATGTATCTTGGGATTGCTTTAATTTTGACTGCTCTTAGGAAATTCTAGGTAAATTATTTTCATAATTTCACAATAAATACAAGAAGTCAGTCAGAATGTAATGTAATGTAATGTGTATTTATACTCAGCGCAATATCTGCATATACTACAGGACTCAAAGTGCTATTAAACCCATCCGACTGCACAAGTACAACCCCAACTCACAAGTAACGGACATTCCCCTAACTGGAAGATAGAAGCTCAAGGATGACCATTTATCAACGTCCTTGAGGTTCTTCAGCCTGCCACTGGGGATAGGACCATATGACGGGACCACCATTTTAAGTGGTCATCCGAGCCACTATGTATCTGCCTGTACCTGGGTTTGAACCCATGTCCTCTGAGTTCCTAGACAAGTGTGCAGAATCTTTAAGTAGATCATATTACTTGTATCACACTGGGTAGGGTGTTCCAGGGAAAACAGTGCAAAACATTGTATAGGTCATATCAGTTGCAGCATTTTGGGTTGGGTGTTGTGGGAAAGCACTGCAAAACAGTGTACAGGTCATACAAAAGGAGGTAGATAACAGTGGAATACATTGAACAGGTCATATCACAATAACAAAATGAAGCCAAAGTACACCATGAATAGTTTAACCAGCATACATTTAATGTTTATTATGTGAAATATTAATACAAACAAAATGCATGCAGAAAAAAATTGCTTTAAATTGCATTCAGAAGCTCTGTAAATATGCTATATATTTAGAAATTAGTAAATTCCAGTGTCTATCATCTTCATGTATATCAAAAGTGTCATTAATGCATGACAGAACATAAATTTTCTAGAAGCAACAAGGTAGATATATGGTTACCTTTTGTAGAGAAGGCTGAAAAGTCGCACAGCTACAAAAATGTATAAATGAAATTTCGTCAAGATCTTCAGTTTGCCTATGACACTTCTTAAATTGTATAATGTATATGAAACTACATTTAGTAATTATAAATAAAGTTTTTAAATAGATGTTCATTTAATAGGAAATAATTATGATTCTAAAAATCACTGTGCAAATAGTGTCAAAAATATCAGTGTTGCAAACAAATAACTTCAATGAGGGACTGTGAATTGAGTAAGGCTGGGGTTGTGGATCAACTATTCTGAAATGTTAGTGTGCAGATTGAGAGAATCCACTGCAACGGGTCAATAATATGGTGATTTTAGTAGATCCTGATGGAGTTCTTTGGGGGCAGGGATCAAGAAGTTTTAGTACATAGTCTGAATGAGTGTTGAGAGACACACACAGAGCCTGAGAGTAGTGTTATTGGAGTCTCCACAGCTATACGCCTCATTAAAATGATGTATTAATGTTACTATTTTATTGTTATTTACTATTTAGGTTATCTAGGTTATTGTGATTACTATGCTTATTATATTTGGAGGTCATTATGGATGAAATATGAATGAGGTCATTATGAACTACAAAATATCTAGCTTTTATCTGGCCTCATGACGATTTTCTTATATGACTCAATAAATATTTTTAAAAAATTTTTTACCAACTCCAGTCACGATTCAACCAATAAATGATTTTATGATGGCAATTTCAAACTGTAAATACTCCCTGGATGTCACGACTATATGATGATTTTCCTACAACCTGAATACATACTTAAATTTAAAAAAAAAAAAATTGTTCACCAACTCTGGTCATGACTAAATGATATAGTCATGAATCACGGCTCGAGGGTATAATATATCATTTTTTTTTGTCCCTATTATGATACATAAATTATCTAGGTGTGCATTATATGCACTAGATATTTGCTACATGTAAATGAGATCTTCAATTTTGTGATTTATTATTGTCAAACACTAGATATTTATTGCATGCAAATGAGATCCTAAATCAAGTTCAATCTCACAAACATCTAGGTCCTTGGGTTTTTTTTGTTTTTTTTTTGTTTTTAAGTTTCTAGTTTACCGTAATCTAAATCTTTTTTGCTTTCTCTAAAAAAACTCTTGACCTAATTTTAATTAAAAAAAAAAAAAAAAATTATTCAGACCTGCCTCAACATGTTTGAAAAAATGTCAATCTCATCATAAAATTTTGGACCTGCCTCAACATGTTTGAAAAAATGTCAATCTCATCATAAAATTTTGCTGACCTAATCTATGACGTAATGTATCCATCCCATACTTATATAAAAATGAAAAAAAAAATCAGAATCAAATGATCAGGCCACATCAGGCAAACTGGATATCATATCATTTAAAAATGTTTTCAAATTCAAAATCTGCTGACGTTGAGAAAGAGGTTTTACTTCCAGCCTCAAAGCCTTCCAATAATCCTGGTTTTGTAGCAGGATTTTCAATGCCATCCAATAATAAACCACCAGAGAAATCTGATTCGGTAGATGGAGCTACCTCTTTGAATCAAAGGAACTCATTATTCCCAATATATGATAAATTTGAGTATCAATGTCATAAACCAAGAATGGAATTCCAATTCAAGAAATATGATTTATCATATTATCAAAGATATTGTAATAGATTTATGAGCTTCCAATCATGGCCTAAATCACATCCAATCAGACCTGATCAACTATCAAGAGCTGGATTTTTATATACTGGAGAGGGAGACAAAGTCATCTGCCCCTGGTGTCGAATCCATTTGATTGAGTGGGAATCTTTCGACATACCTATAGATGAGCATAGATGACATTCACCATATTGTGATTTTATTAAAATGTTATTTCCTTAATTTCCTGTGAATATTTTTCATTTTGCTGAATAAACATTTTAAATTATATGTATGTCTTTTTATTTGTTTGAAATCATACAGTCTGTTTTATTATATTTTACTGTAACAAAATAATCTTTTGGTACCTATTCAAATTGAATATATAATATATATATTCTCACTGAGGTAATTTTTTTCAATCTAATTTCCATACACTCCAATTGTTATTTCAGTCACGAAACTCATCTCAAAAACAAGAGTATCTGCAATCACGATTTTTTTTTTTTTTTTTTTTTTTTTAAAAACTTTTTATGGTGACCTAAATCTTGCATCAAAATTCTTTTCTAAATTTATCAATCACGATCAGGTATTTATAGCCTTTAATATTATCATTTGATTTATTCTTAGGACGTGATTTAATAATTAAATTTCAATGAGTCAGCTCTTTTTATCAACCCTATAAAATCAATTCATTTACCCTGTTTCATTTCAAATCTCAATTGGGACTCTGTTTAATCAAATTTCTTTTGGATCTTCTCTCAGAGACGTTATAAATCTGAATAATAATTTTAGTTATGGCAGAGGCATATCTTAACAGCTCAAAGACTCAATCTAAGAAAAGGAAAGTCAATGAACATGCTGTACAGAAGAGTAAAAAATCAATGGATATTGTTTCAATGTTGGCGGCCTCATCATCAGGGAATACTCATCCACAGTATTCCACAACTGAGGATATTCAATCGATTAAGCCACCAGAGGTCATTAGAAAAAATTATCATTTAGGGGGCAAAAGATATTTAGTTTTCTATGGTTCTTCAGGTCATATTGAGGAAATTATACTGAAGGAATGGGATGGACAAAAGGTCACAAACCCAGGCGTTAAATTGAATATTTCACGATTTGTGATGATTCTTCATAATGTAGAGATTATGAATAGATCCATAGATAAAATTTTGAAGGGTGATCAAGATATTTCCCAGAAAATACATTTAGGTGGGGGATACTATCTCACTTGTAACTCTCCATACAAAACCATCGGTATAAGGCTATGGAAAAATAACGCCTCAGGTGATTTATATCCGACTTCTGAAGGTCAAACTTTGAAGTATAAAGAATGGCAAGAATTTGTGAAAATTGGTAACCAAATGTTTTTGGAAAGGGTGGAGTTATTCACATTTATACCATGCCTTATTCAGGAGGACAATCAATCTCATAATAAATTAACTTGTCCTGAATGTGGGCATATTGACCCACTTTCTCAGGGAGAGGTGGAATTTGATATTCCTATATAATTATATATATATCACTCAATACGATCTTGCTAACATCCATTAACTATTACTCTGAAATCTCTGTAAGCAAACATCATTTTTGAAATTTCTTCCTTTATTAGTTATGGATTTATCCAATATTGAATTAAATGTATTTCGGGGGAGAAAACATAATGTATTTTTCCCATTACAAATATCTTCGACCATGGTGACCCCCCTCCAGATGGTGGCTTTCATTGATGCTGCACAGTTTCGAAATGGATTGATCTGTTTGTTCCTCTTAAACGACACTATACCAAATTTTTTGATGTAAGTATTTTTCCTAATATATATATATATATATTTTATGATAACTAAGTAATAGCTTTGATACAAAATAAATATCTTTTGAACTAATGGTTATATCATCATCTCGATCATAAAACGATTAAATGGTGTCACCAAACTTTTTGGAGACGTGTGTTTTGGGGATATAAAAACCCAGAGTTGAAGGAGATTTTCTTTTGCGTTTATTGGAACGTCAATCAAATATAGTCATGTACCAAAAATTTGTTACGTCTGAATGCACCATTTTGTAGACGCCACTTTTACAAAAAAAATTTTTTTTTATTTTTTCAGTCAGAAATATCCTGCCTTTGTGGAATTTTACTGTGATGAGATTTTTGGGGCTACTTGTGCTTTATGCAAGGAGAAACCGGGGAAATCAAAATTAGCTATGACAAATCCATGTGGACATTTCCTTTGTGTCAGTTGTTCGTGCAATCAAGTAAGGATATGGAAAGAGGAAGCCAGAGACAGAAGAAAATGTCCAGTTTGCAGAACAATTCTACTAGATCACATGTTTGCAAATCCTATTTCTCATAGTTCAACAAAATTACATGAAACATCTCTTTATGTTTGGGTTCCTACCTCATTATATATTCATGAAAATCATAATCAAAGTTTTGTGAGTTCATTGACCAGAAAGGATTTTGATGCAGCCTTTCGATCAGCCTTTCTGACAGCCACTGTACCTATTCCAGTTCATAATGCAATTGCACCTGAGTGGGAGGAATTTTACAATGATAATGTCGCTAATCTACGCTGTGGGCAGTGCAAATTGAATCTTCCTTTAAAGAAGGCATTTGTCGCAATCTGTGGGCACTTTTTCTGCACTCTGTGTGCAGCTTTTCTTCCAATGAAAACAAGGGAGGGGGCATTGAAATGTCCCGAATGTGATCAAGAAATTGAAAATGAAGGAACAGAGTTATTATTCATCAGACCAATATAAATCATTTTCTTTATTGTTCATGCAGAAAAAAGGTAAAATTTAACAGAATAATGAAAAGGGTTATTGACTTATTCGGAGTTTATATCATGTGAAATAGTATTTCCGTTTAAAAATTAAAGAAAGGTATGTATAATTACTAATATCTTGATTTTGTTGAACATATATTCGTAAAATGAATCATGTATACTCGCTAATATCCATTTTATTACATTCATATACATTTAAACTTCTAATGATAAACTATCCTAAAAATAGATATGTAACTGATATCTAGATTTTATTGTATATATATATATATATATATATATATATATATATATATATATATGTATCTTTCTTTCTTGGAAAATTTGTGTAATTAAAAACAGTCTCATGATAACCTCTCTGATTACAAATTTCTAAAAAATCTATCAAGCTATAATAATGTACTTATACAGTGATACATAATTACTAATTGTCATAATCTCTAAATAGTAGAAACAATCTGATAGATATATATATTTAAAAAAAAAGAAAAAAAAATGTAAAAATTAACAGAAAATCTTAATAAAACATTTAATTCAGTTTTTCATTTATTTCTTTAAAAAAACCTTATCGTATCGCCCACCTGACCTGGTCTCTATAAAACTGGTCTCTGCGATGGATTTATCTGTAGAATCCATTTCATTGAGGTCACTAAGAATTGATAGTTCAAAATTTAAATTCTGATTGTAATCACTTGATGATTCAAAACTCACTTGGGTCTGAACATCCACATATAGTGTATCCGACAAATTATCTGATGATCTGTCTTTTTTAACATCTTTGAAAATTCTTTGGGCATTGGTGTAGATTCGATCACTCCAAATCTCACTACCAGTAGGTGTTGTGATAGAGGACATAGGAAAGGATGATGATGAGGAGGACAAGATCGGATCCGTCATCCTTGTTTTGACCAAAGTAGTGTCAACACTGGTAGAGGTCGTATTAGGAGAAAACTGATCATCATCATCATTTGTTAGTCGATTAATAATCCTATTAAGCACTCCTAGGATAAATCTGTCTGTGTATTTCTTCCATATAACTAAAAATATGGCACATATCACTCCAAAACTTGGAATTGAAAATAAGGCATATAAATCATCATTGTCTTCATCCTCCACATAATTTGAATTCTCAAAATCATCCTGATCATCATCTTCATCATCATCATTGGTGATATCCTACGATATTTCAATTTCATCATATTCACTGTTACCTTGAAAATCCTCACTTTCCTCAGGTTGAATACTGTGCGGGAATAAGTCAATATCATCTTCTACTATATTGTTATCCTTTGGAATTTCAATTTCATCATACTGGCCATTATCACTTTCATCAATATTATCATTTTCAATGTCATCATAGTCATTGTTGGTTTGTGGATCTACCTCAGACGGATCTGAATGTTTCAAAGCTTGGTCTAAATAGATAAACCGAATACGAGGAAATTATTAAAAAATATGAATGAGGACATTATGAGTATCAATGTTTTTATTAGTATATTTCATTATACCTACACTTATATTATCGTTAATTCCACATGCATGTTCACCAAAATCCTCATATATATGATCCTGATCATCAAAGGAATTAAAATCTGAAGTCAGAAAAATTTTTATATGGTTATAAAAAAGAAACTTATAAAAGAACGTACCTGGATTACACCCAAATATTCCAACATAACTGGCAGGATAGACGCAGTTTCCCTTACAATCCCAGAATATACTTCTGACCTTAGGGTAATTTTTGATAATTTTTTTAATAGGAATGTTTACATTACCCACGTAACATTTGTCATATTTTAACACGTTAATTCCATAATGTCCACATTTATTCAAGTAATCGTTAAATTCATCAATTGTTTCTAGTCCACTAATTTCCATGGAATTATCCTTCTCTTGATAAACACATTCAATATGATAGCAATGACTATTAGATACATGAAGACAGACCAGCAATATCAGTATATTCAATGAATCCATTTTTTTTTTGCCGTTCATGTATCACGAAAATCTCAATTAAAAATACATCTGATGACGTCAAAAATTTCTATGTCATTATCTCTATACGTCACATTTCAAATGTCGTCACAATAACTTTTTGAAGTCATGAATAAAAAATATTGAGAATATACCTATGAATGATGAGATTTCATTAGAATTCTGACCCTCAGTTTGACAACACATGGGAGTTAGGTACGGACTACAAATAATAATAATAATAAAGGTGCATATTGAGGGTTTCAATAGACATTTTAAATAATCAGATGAATTCAAAGATTACGTTTGCTTCTGTCGATTTCAATGATTAGGTTTGCTTCAGTCGGAATACTAGATAGAATTTATATTATTACATAAATAAATAAATAAATAAAATGATATACCTGGACTCCTCATCCCCAATATGATAATGGTCATTAACCACGCTTGACATTTGAATCATCCCAAGGTCTCGAACAATTCTACTTCTTCTTTGTCTTCTTGTCTGATTTCTTTTCTTCTTATATTTTTTAAGAATTACAATGATCAATATTAGGATAAGGACAAAGGAAGGAATACTTGCCATCAAATAAATTCCTACCCAGTTTCTTTCCTTAATTTCAAAATCATTTTGAGGAGATATATACTGTTCAAAGGGGGTGGATGGATTTACAATTGGAGGGCTTTGTGGGGATGAGCTAAAGGTAAAAAATTGACTTGGATGCTTTGAGGATTTGCTTTGACCATTCGTATGGGTTGCGAATTGCTGGGTTGATGAGATTTGGGTCGAGTAAGAATTGATCTGATCACCCATATTTTTCGAAATTTGGGTCGAGTAAGTTATTTCTGGTTTGGAAGAGGAATAAATACTCGAGATTTTGAAGGAACTGGTACTCTCTGGAGTTTTGCTGGAGGGATAAACACTTGATATTTTGGAAGAAAATTTCACAGTCGAGGTGGCTGGTTTTGTGCTGGAGCTGAATACTGAAAAATATTGTGAAATTTTATATATATATATATGGAAGTAAATAACATAATTTGATAATTTGTTTATTTCAAAATCAAATCAATTTAAAAAAAACAAACTTACCTCCAGTTCTTTGCGTGGTTTTTGAAAGGCAGCTATCCGAAGATATCACTATTGAGGTTGAAAGATCATTCATCCATTCGCAATTGAAGTATAACATATCCCTTAATGTTAAATATTTTAAATTAGGTAGCATCCTTAAAATATTCTCAAACCCTAATATTTGCACTTTTTGCAAATATAATGATGTAATTTCTGGTCTGTATTTAAATGTGGGTGTTAAAACATTAATACATAAGGCGATGTGATTATTACATGTACATATTCCTTGATCACAACTAGTACAGTTGATTCCAGTTGACAGAGAAAGTATTAATAAACAAATAATAATCATTTTGTAAATTTTTCAAGAAATTTAGCCAACTTTTATCCTGCTATGTGCAATGATGAATTTAAATGAGATGATATTCTTAACACAGGTGTTTAACCTCAAATAAGCAGTGCTGAGAGGTACTATAAATAAGACTGACTAATGGTGACATTAATGTATTTACATTGGAGAGAGCATACTGATTAGCCCTTCAGTGATTCCAGATATCTTGGCTAGACCGACAAAATATACATAGAAATGAGTTGCATCGCCTTTGATTCTCCATCTACATTCATTATTTCAGGTCCATCTGGCTCTGGAAAATCTAGCCTTTTATTCAACATTTTAAAAAATATAAATATAATGTTTAATAAACCAGTAAACAAGATTTATTATTTCTACAGTGTTTGGCAAGATTTATTCAATGAAAATACCTCAGATAAAATTCAATATATTCAAAAAATTCCTGACGAAAAATTCATTAATGAGATCAGTGATGGGCATCATAAAATATTAATTATCGATGATCTTCAGATATCCGCCCTAAATAATGACTTCATTGCTAATCTTTTCACAAGGGAATCTCATCATAGAAATTTAAGTATTTTTCTGATCTTACAGAATTTATTTCATCAAGGGAAATATGCTAGGGATATTTCACTTAATACCCACTATTTCATCCTTTTTAGGAATCCAAGAGATAAAAATCAAATAAAAATATTAGGTAATCAACTTGGAATTAAAGAAAAACTTGAAAGGGCTTATAATATGGCCACAGAAAGGCCATATTCTTATTTAATGGTGGATTTATCACCTAGAAGTGAGAGCCAATATATGTTAAGTGGAAACATTCTACCTGATGAATATACAGTTATATATAAATAGAGACCAAAAAAATTTGGATTAAATATCATTGAAATGTTGAACTAAACTGATACAAGGTTATGATGTCAAAGAATTTAATTAAATCTAGCCCATTTCTGTTATTAGTTTTGGATAATAATCAGAGTTTAAATCGACATATTTTCCTTCATGCCAAAGATAATCATCTGAAATCACTTGCAGAAATATTTTACAACGTTTTCCAGTTACCATTAACTCAGGAAAAAAAAAAAAATTTCAGAAAAATATTAAAGTTTTACGAAAGTTCATACAAAATAAGGAACAACGAAGAGCAATTATTTTGAAAAATTATAGACTTTTTTCAGATCTGCTATATCTCATTAGAAAATTTGTAAAAATTTTACTAAAGAATGAATAAATTTATTCTTATTCCGAGAGAGCAATATGAGAGGTTTCGCGAATTTCAGTTATCCGAAAAGCAAAACAAGGGGCTTTTAAAATCGGATCAGAGGGAACATGAAACAGAATCAAATATAAAGCCGAATGAGGTGAATTTACACCCGACTAGCTCGGATCAGAAGACATTGCTTCCACCAACAAAATCGATTATAAAGCCGGATGAGGTGAATTTTCATCCGACTAGCTCAGATCAAAAGATATTGCCTCCTCCAGGACTTCCAATAATAATAAGAAAAAAAAAATTCATCTGTAGATTTAAAGAAGATCCGAGAAAAAATACAAAGAGGTGGTGATGGAGAAAAAAAGAAAAAACCTGAGTGGGTCCAAAAATGGATTAAAGGTGTCAAATGAAATAGAGAATAAATTGAAAGCACTGTATTATGATCCTAGGAGTCCGGTAGCCTTCGGTGGAGTAGATAAAATTTATAGATATTTAAAAAAAAATGAAATGAAAAATTTAACCGATCATGAGGATTTAACAAGAAAAAAATTAAAAATTTGGTTAAGCAAGCAAGATACCTATACCTCTCATCACCCAGTTAGAAGAAGATTTCGCAGACCTAAAGTCATTGCATTTTCTAAAAATTATCAATGGGATTCGGATACAGCAAATATGGTGAAATATAAGTCAGAAAATGATGGGTATAGTTACTTCTCAGTGTTCATAGATATATTTTCAAGATATCTCTACACGGCCCCAATGAAATTTTTAACAGGAGAGGAAATGGTGAAGGTAACAAGAACAATCTTTGATAAAACCACAAATAAACCTCAAATTATGAGGACTGATCAGGGTTCTGAATATAAAAGTAAAAAATTTCGAAAATTCTTGAAAGATGAAGGGGTTAAGCATATTTTCACATTCTATGAAACCAAAGCTAACTATGCTGAGAGAGTGATAAAATCTATTAAATTAAAAATAAGGAAATATCTCACTAGTAGGGAAACTTATCGATGGATTGATGTGCTTGATGACCTGACATATAGTTATAATAATTCATACCACAGAATGATTAAAATGACTCCTAGTGAGGCTCAATCTGCAGATTCCTATGAGTTATGGAGCCATCAATATGGAGATAAGGATAATAAAAATGAAGAAAAGAAAATAAGAACTAAATATCCTAGAATATTTAAGCTTAAGCTGGGAGATAGAGTTAAAATAAGTTACCTAAAATCAACCTTTGATAGAGAATATTCTGAAAAATGGACTGGTGAAATATATACAATAATTGATCGGAAAATAAATCAGGGAATTCCAATGTATCGCAAAAGACTATAATAATGATATAATAATGATAGAATTGAATCCTTTTTCTATGAACCTGAATTACAAATGGCATATATTGGAGATGAGGTTGTCTATAAAATTGAAAAAATTATTAAAAAAAGAAAAAGAAAGAATCAATCAGAGGTTTTAGTAAAGTGGAAAGGCTGGCCAGAGAAATTCAATTCATGGATACCAGAAGATCAAATGGAAAATATATAAGGATGCTGCAGCGAGATGTTCTCGATTTTTGGATCGCAGTGTTTTTGGAGTTAAAACATTTTATCCCCCAATTAGTTACTGTGTCGGTAGATGTTGTATAAAGGTTTAAAAGTGTAGAATCCAAAAGTTTAGCAACGCCTAAGCTATAAAAATTTCAGATGGAAGAAAAAAGTATTTATTTATTTTTATCATCGGATGATTCAAAAATATATCATCCTGATAATGTTGGGCACACATTTACAATTGAATTGCCAGAGAGGGTTAACCTTGATGGCTATTGGGTGATTGCATTATGTGATATATACAGCGAGGATATTATTAATGAAACAGTATATTTGTATTCAGATATGTGTGATTATACATATGTTAAAAATTCCCTGGAACCTATTTTACGAATGATTTTTCCGTCAAACAATCATGAACAGTATTTTCCTGAGAGATATTATGTTCCAGTAAGACAAAAAAATCTTGGGAGGATAAAAGTATATATAAGAGACAGATCAATGAACATTCCAAATTCTTTAGAAAAAAGAATTGAACTTACATTACACCTTAAGAGAAAGGATGGATAAATATTTGGATTTTTGTAACAAATGTATTCAAGGAAAAATTGGTCATAAGAAAAATTTTTATATATTAGACACGATAGAGCCTGATAGAGTTAAAAAGGAGGTAGATGTTTCAATGGTAAGTCCAACCCAAGCTGCGGTAGAACAGGCCAAAAGCGAAATGAATCTTCAAAATGATATAAATAGAGCAGAAAAAAGAAAATATGATCAAATAGGAGGGAAAACTAGTGTAAAGAAACACATTAAAAGACAAAAGAAAGGTGGTGAGATTATTATAAAGTCGAGGCAAAGGAAAAAGATATCAGCCCAAAGAAAAAATAGTTCTCATCCGATTAATAATAAAATTTAAAAAAAAAAAATTCAAAATCTTATAAGACAATATGGATGTAGTGCAGACCTCTGTTACCTTGTTTCAACCTCCCCCAATTGATAATAGTATTCAAAGAGAATACTGGGTAGAATTCAATCCTATAGCAACTATAAGTGGTGGAGCGACAATTGAATTTAATATTCCTGGAACTTTTCTAGATTATATAAATTTAGCTAAAACAAAACTTGTAGTGAACTATTGCATTACTCATGAGGATGGTTCCCCAATAAAAGATGAAAGGGATATTAATGGGATACCAACAGATACTAGTGATCAGGTGGGACCGATAAATTTACCTTTACATTCAATTTTTCGACAAATAGACCTTTCTCTTAACCAAAAATTAGTTTCTAGTGATGTAGGAGTTAATTATCCTTATAAGGCATTGTTAGATCTTCTACTTAATACAAATCAAGATATGATATCATCTCAAGCACAGGCTGCACTCTTTCATAAAGATCAAGCTGGACAAATGGATGCGGCAACATATTTAGGAGGTAATTCAGGTTATACAGAAAGAGCAATGAAAACTAAGGATGGAGATAATGCAATAATTGAGGGATATTTGTATGTAGACTTTGGAATAGATCAAAATAGACCAGTATTAAACGGAGTTAGCATTAATATTAAACTAATTCAGGCTGCTGATGAATTTAGATTAATGAGAGTAGGTACCAAAAAATATAAATTAAAAATCAACGAAGCAATATTAAAGGTTTGTCATGTAACTTTAAATCCCAGTCTTCTATTAGCCCATAATGAGGCATTAAAAATGAGTCCAGCTATATATCCTTTCTGGAGAAGCGACATAAAAAGCTTTAGTGTAGCAAGTGGATCACATACATTTATGACAGATAACATTTTTCATGGCCAGGTTCCTAGTAAAATTATAATAGGTATGGTTTCGGGAGATTTTAGCAAAAATCCATTTAATTTTCAAAATATGTCTACTAACTATCTAGAGGTTAGATAGTTAGTAGACAGTTGTTACTCTGTCCCTATTTGATAATGAATATAGTCGAAAAAAGGGTTTAATAATTAGATTAGGTGATTATCCTATTGGATATGCATTATATTTATTCGATATTCAGAGTTATTTATCTGGACAAATTATGTCGAAATCTATAAAAGGTCATGTAAGATTAAGTATTCGATATTCTGAAGCTTTAAAAGAAACAATAAATGTGATAGTGTATGCAAAATTTCCTGAGATATTATCTATAGATCAAAGTAGAAATGTAACAATATCCTAATGAATTCAGTTCAGATTTCAAATTTAATGCTCCAAGATCCTATGATTAGAAAAAGATTTCGCGGTGTATATCCTCTTGATTTGATTCCGAATGATTTAAGGATTCCATCTATCATTGTAGTAAATCATGATAAATCAGGAAAAAAAGGAAGTCATTGGATAGTACTTCATTTTAAAGAAAACAATATTGTGGAACACTTTGATTCCACAGGCAAAAAACCAATAAGATACATTCATAATTTATTAATCAGTAAAAATATGACGTATATTTACAATAACAAAAGGATACAGGATTACAACACTAAAACTTGTGGATTATTTTGTATATTTTACAGTTTTTATTCGTGTAGACATATGAACTTTAACAAGATATTATTCAAGTTTGAAGAAAATTTAGATGAGAACGAAAAAATTGTGAAAAGGTTTTATGTAGAGAATTTCTTCGTTTAAATAAAAAAATTCATTTAAAATCACTTTGACTGGTAAATTCCATTAATATATGACCTACTACATTATTTCCTGCGACTGATTCCTGATCTAGAACCTTTAACATTTTTGGGGGATTAGTGACACCCCAATATGAAGATTCATTTTTGGTAAAATTACTCTGTTTATAGTATAGTAATTTATTTCGAACCTCCTGGAGTCTATTTCGAAATTTGAGAAATTGATTATATTTGATTTGAAAACATTTCCTCATAATATCCTCAGTTTCAGAAAAATTAGGTTTTTTATTTATGAGATCTAAAGCAATAGGGTGAATTTCTAATGGGTCATTACATTGATATATTGCATTACATATCTCGTCTTTATTATAATGTTTGGCAAATAAAAAATAAAATAACTGTTCAAGGGAATAAAAGAATAAGTTGTTTATGAATAATATACAGAAAAATAAATTTGATAATGGATCCTGAACCTGATTAACGACCTCAACATCAGTATTCCAAGGAGTTAAAATTATAGGTAAAGGTTTTGTAGAAATTCCATCTGATAATACCTCCCTTTTACAATAAAAATAATTGAATCCAATTTTTTCTTGCGAATAAGTAAACATATCTGATCCATTCATCCTGAAACCGTGATTTGTAGAGGACCTAGTGCATTTCCTTTTTAAAGTTTCTTCATAATTAGACATTGGGTTAGATAAATTTTTCTTTGATATACCTTTACAAGATATTTTTTGTCTTCCATCAGCATCCTCAATTATATAGGATTTTGAACATAAAGAAACCATCTTGATTCCTTGGAATTCTAATTTATACGCTCCACAGAATCTAGAATCTAGAGCAGAATGTTTAGAGCAACATCTTCTAGGAAACCAGACCGGATTTTTGCTATCCGAACATGATCCGAAAATTTCTTTTTCATATCTTGATTTATAATCTGATTTGATACAGTCATCAAGAGATTCAGCATTAATTGCCATATAAATACTATCTGTGTCCGTTTCTGTTAGTTCAAAGGAGTTGGGTTTCATATATTTAGTTAGGCAATCATAATAAAATTCTAACATGCGAAGTTTAGCATATTGTAGAATAAAAAAACCTATTTGGATAGGGTTATCTACAGTAATACGAGATTTAAAGGTCTCAAATACAGGACCTAATTCCTCCATAGTTTTAAATTTTGAAGAATTAATAATTTTACTAACCTTTATCTTATTTGTAAGATATTTAACATTACAATGTCGGGTCCGATCCATCAAAATTGATCCATAAGAACTATTGCTTATTAATTTGTAAGTATCACCAATTACAGCCTTATCCGGATTCTGATCCCCTTCTATTCTATGTTGTGTGACCTTATCTATAAAAGATTTAAAGGAAAATTTTGGTTGAAATTCTATCACCTGATATATTTTTGTGATCACACATTCATTTTTCAAATACCATTGCAAAAGTGGAGTAGCTAATAGAATTTTTCGAGCCTTTAATCCGCTTATAAGCAATCTTTTATGTGTAAATTTAACATCATTATCCTCACAATATTTTGTCATATGATCACCTATTGCCTGCATAGGAACATCACAGGTACAAAAAAATGGCGGATATTCTGAAAAGAAATCTTCAAATTCATCTTTAATTTCTATGTCCACCTCTACAGCACCAAATAATTTATTGGCTATTATATCAGTTACAATTTTATCCATTGAGAGAGTTGATTTGTTTTTCTATAATACGAAGGTAGATAATTATCATAATATTTTAAACATTTAGGTTTAATATCATTGATAAACTGACACTGTTGAATAGTTACAACCTTATAGCCACGTGATACAAGAAATAACCTTCTCCTCTTATCTTTGATTTGAACCTTTCGAATTTTTATTAGCCATGCCTTATCTCTGATACCTCTAATTATGAAACAATTATATTTACAATGATGATAATAACATCCATTAAATTCATAAACAGTTTTATTTTTTGAACAATATCCATCCACTAAATAGGGTCCTATTCTGATTTCCCTCTGATTATTTAATTTATGTAATATTTTAACCTTTTTTTCTTGCATTACATAATCCATCCATACATAAGAATCTATATATCTCTCACTTATTTCAGGTCTAAAATTATTATCTGCATATCTTCTAACATAAATACCAGTTGGCATTTGTTGTTTAATAGCGTATGAATATAAACCATTGCAATCATAACCAACCAAAGCCTTACATAAATATTCTGGATTTTTAAGATTTTTAATATAAGTTACTCCTTTTTCTTGATAACGATTAAAAATAATACTAGGCCCACCAACAATATTTTTTTTAAATGTATAATACAAATCAGCATTATCAGAATTAAATAGCGCGAAATTACTGGCAGTAGAATTATATAACATTTTTCTAGCCACACCAGGAAGTGTGATATATTCTTTAAAAATATCAATCCCTTGCGATTTATATATTTCAAAGAAATTCTTGAGAGGAGAACAAAATGGAGCTGTATCAAGATTATTATAATAAATAAGATAGTCTTTAAAAGTTTGCATATTGTGAGATTCCCAAATAATCTTAAGTTTATTATAATCGTCTTCAGACTGAACAGGATTTGAATTATTTAAATGAGAATAAAAATCCTTAGGTGGTGGTAGACATTTATAATTTAACTTTTCAGGAGAATCTAACCATTCATATGGGAATATTCCTTTAGAAATTTCACATCCATATGCCTTCAAAAATTTGCTATATGAACAACCAGCAGCTAAAAAATTAGACATATCTAGAAATTTCAGTGATGAGGTAGCAATGGAAAGATATGTGTTGTCTCGTTTAATTGTAAATATATCAGAATCAGAATTATGGGTAGATATATATGTCATAATTTCCTTCTTAATTAAATTAATATCATATTTACCTGAATTGAATCCTATTACTGGTAGCTGATTAATGTATCTATCAAATTCCTCCTTAATATTCTCTATAGTTTTATAGAAATGAGAGGCTAATTTGCTATTTTGACCGTCATGATCCTCATCATGTGATTCATCTGATTCAAAATTGGAATCTATCGAATATGTGTCTTGATATTCGTCTTGGAGTTGATCGAGTTGTAAAAGTACCTCCTCATATTTACACCTCAAATATTCAGCATTATGTTCACAAATTTTTTGAAGATAAATCATCATATCTGATATAAGTTCGGATGTATTTAAATTCACAAAACATTTGGGAGATTCAAAATCCTTTACATTTGAGGCAATGCTTACACTGATTGGAACATGCTGAGCTAACCATTGCAATTTTCTATCATTAGATGATGTTTGTGATTTAATTAACATTGCTTCCATATCCCAAACTGCAAAATAAGGATAATAGAGATCATCCTCATGCAAATCGATACCCAAGGATCGAATTTTTTCAAATATAGTATCATTCGTTTTATAAAATCCACCTGGAAAGATCATTTTAGTTCTTTCATAGCAATTTTTGTAATGTCTCCGTAAATTCCATTCCCTATTAAACATTTTAGAACATTTAGAACATTCAAACTTCTTGGCAAAATATTTAAAATTTGTAATATAACTAAGGTGTGAGTGATAAATATTTAAATAAATTTTATTGGTGTAATCTGAGATTGTTTCATAAATATAACTTATTGTACCATTTTCATTGAGAGAAAAAATTTTAATTTTTACATTAAAACATTTTTCTAATGATATCATGTCATTAAAAGTAACTCCTTCAAATTGAGTATAACCGGGTGGAACAGGATGTTGATTCAGATATGCTTTCCACAAATTAAAATATTCATTAACAGTTTTTTCTTTCTTAAAATGAATTCTCAAACATCTAAAAAAACACATATTGTCATAATAAGGTTTCTTAGTTCTTGGATTTATATACATATTCTTCAGATATTTATTATTTACAATGTAATCGGGTAAAAAATCTGAATGACCGAGTGGAAAGTCTGTAACAAAGACATTATACTGTACATTAGTAATGAAGGCGAGAGTCCATGATGAAGATGGTCTAATAGTCCTGGCTTGTTGAATAATATCAATCCCTGCAAGTTTATGTATTAAAAATCTTATTCCATTCCTATTAGAAATTGTAAAGGGATATTGTAGAATCCTACTGTTATAATAAGGTATATAGTATCTATATTCATCAGTTTGAGGATTATGTAGGATCATACCAAAAGCAAGATTAATCCTAAAGGCGAAATGTTGTTCTCTGTATATTTCGGTCACATGATGTCTTATCTCCCTATATCCCCTTGAGAGATTATTCGTAGGAAAATCATACACATGCTTTATCTCTCCATGTTTATCAGGAGCCAGTATATGTTTCCTGTTTGTAATATAAGTATTCCTAATTCCTTCATTTTGGTCCTGAAATATGTAAGGTGGAATATCCTCAAGCTCTTCATCATCCCCACCATGTTGGATTAATCTATGATCATATAGCTCACGCCTGTTTTTACAAATATGATCACATAATGCACACTTGTAAAGTTTATCTTTATTTTTATTTCCCGAGTGAACTGATTCAAGATGGGATTGAAGTCCTGAGATTGATAAAAAAGGAATTTTACATTGATAACAAAGAAACTTCCCACAAGTTGATAAATGCTTTATAAGTTCATTAAATGATTGAAATTTTTCATCACATTTGTTACATATCTCAGTAAATGTAGATGTTGAAAAAGATTTCCTTCTAAATTGAGATTTTCCACAAAATTGTTTGTGATATCCTGAATTTTCAGATGTTATTAGATCACATTGACACTTTGCACAAATATTTTCCATGATTTTCAATTACTGGGTAGAGTGATGAAAATGAGTTGAAGTTGAGAGGTTTTATAGGTAAATTATTGCTACATATTAAATTGATTGGTGAGAAATGTGGTAATATTTTAATTTTATCTATGATTCGTGCATGTGGCTGAGACAATCAAATATAGACCATATTAAGTGATGAGTCAGATGATGAGTCATAAAGATAAAAGTAAACATACAGAGTCCTTGAAAGTACAATCCCCAGTAACTAGATTGGCTAAAAATAAACACATAATCGTGACATTAGGAATAATACATCAAAAATAACAGTAATAAATCATTTTAATGAGGCGTATAGTCGTGACATAGCCCTGTATAGTCGCGAGATATAATAAGCATAGTAATCACAATAACCTAGATAACCTAAATAGTAAATAACAATAAAATAATAACATTAATACATCATTTTAATGAGGCGTATAGCTGTGGAGACTCCAATAACACTACTCCTGAGTGGGGGATCAGTGATGAATGTCTTGAGGATTGTTTTACCAGATGATATTTTAATAAATATTTATCTATAATGAATTTCAACACAAAGTAAAAGCAATTTTTGACATCTTCAAAGGTCAATGTGTACCTCTATTAGCTTTGTTTTTATTTCTTTGCTGTTCAATTTATTTTCTTATTTGCTTATTTCATGGATGATATAATTGACAGATAACTGAACATATGGGTTCTTACCCGTATCCAATGTCTTTATAAATACCCCAAAAATTTGTTCAAGTAAAAAGTTTTACAAAGTACAATGAAATGGTATGAAAGATTAATAGCAACTATCATAATTGTACCATTTGTAACAAGATGTCACGTATGCAATACACCTTACCAAGTTTATTTGCTCTAATGCATATGATGTGTATACACGTGTAATGTCATTGCTTCTATTGCTGCTGTTGTCATTGTTATTCTTGATGTTCAAAATGATATTATGGTATAAATATTATTATAAAATTACGAATTATGGGTGAATTAGTATGAATAATCATCAAGAATAAACACAGATGGTATCAGTACAACAGGATCTAGTGATTTGGTTCAGTGCCAACATAGTTGATTTCAATAATCCCACCAGTATCTGCCCCATATGGCGGCTCCCCTGAGAGGTGACTGAAACAGACACACTCTTGACTCCAGTAAATCACACCTCAAGACAATGCCATAAGGGAGTGCAACTCCTCTCACCATGCGAAATAGGATAATGTCGGTTGTCAGTATTCACATAGAAATATTTTCAATAAAACAACATTATCCCAGATAACATTCCACTATCGGGCCAACGTTGGCTGTTGGTCGCATGGTCGGCAGATTTTGCCAACATTGGGTCAACGTTAGCTCAATGGTGGCTTGCCGACCACAACTCAGGTTAGATATCTCTATATTTTGCCAACATTTTAGCCAGTGGTGGATTTTTATTCAAGATGGTGGCAAGCAATAATAGGGGATTTTGTGAAACTTACTAAAAATATTTACTATGGTATGTCTAAAAATCATATTTTAGTGAGCCCACAAATTTTAACTAATTGTCAATTTTAGACATAAAAATAATATTCTCATTATAAATTCACACTGAAAAAGTTGTTTGTGAACATAATAATTTTATCACTGTATTATGGACTATCACCTTAATTATGACACTGTTCCACCATTGTTAATGTTTGGTCGTGACTTATCAGGGATTCCCTTAACTAAGATCCTCTCACAATTTGTCTATCACTTGCTTTCTATTAAACAATGGCCACATAACACCTTGCTGCATTCTGATTGGCTGATGCTATACATTGAGTGAAATTTTTTTACCGGTGGCTTACCGACGTTGGACCGATGTCAGACTGCCGGCCAAAAAAGCTATGAAAAAGGTCGGACCAACAGATGTGCCGACATTGGTCCAATGTCAGAATGCTATTTGGGATGTTTTATAAAAAGGTATTATTACCTGAACCTTTTAACCTCAAAAAAGGTTATATTTTTAATGATCTTCAACTAAAGATGTACTATTTAAGCCACATATATGATCACTATCAAAATAGCTTCTTTTATCAATTAAAATAACAAAAAAATGTTGATAGTCATGACAGATACAAACTATTTGTCTTCTCTTATGAACATATCACTATTCAAGTCTATTCAGATATAGTAAAATCTGATTGGATCCGTCGGATCCCAGATCTGATCCTCAGGCTCTGAGAGGAAGTCTTTTTTGCACCTCAGGTAAGATCCAATACACACCAAATTGTGAATAAAAGGCAGAGATTTAAAGTCTTGACCTACTCTTTACTGACTCAAGTACTTATTGTTTTTGTCTTTGTATTTCTGTATTGGAATAGGTTACATGTAAATAAATGGAAAAATTAAACAAAAGTTATTGTGATTATTTATTTTAGATGAACAAGGTATTGATTTTCTGGTGATAATATACACAGTGACAGCATAGTTTGTGCCTTTTAATATGACTTATAGTTATATCCTCAGACAAAAATCGAGGATATACTGGTTTTACATCTATCCCACTACTGTCAATAACTCATAAGCGCTTTCACAGATTTCAAACTTGGCACACAACTATTAGGGTCAGGAGAGGAACCCTACTTTATGGTGAACTTAACCCCAATAGTAAAGAGTTTATGGCCACCTTAATGTCAGAAATGTAACTTTGGTGACTTAATGCCTTCTAGGTCACAAAATTGATGTAGCTCATCTGGCTAAAATTTTACCTGAGAACATGTTAATATATTTTTCTTTCAAATTCCAAAAATCAAAACTTTGTTGTTAGACCCATAAAGACGCTACTTAGGGATTTTTTCTGCATTTTTTCACATATTTTGCACTGTAATTTGAAAATGGTAATTTTGATGAGTGTCAAACTGTACTAAATATAACGTTTATATGTAATCTTTGTCCATGGAAAATTTCAGGTCTGTAGCTTTAATTTTAGGGTCATCTTATGGTCTCTAAAAAGCACAGAGATTCAATTTGTAGACATTTGGCACTTTTAAGACCTATAGTTTTCAAACTGTGTCCCTCATCCAACTAATATCTGATGATATATTAATATATTCTCTTTCTATATGCCAAAAATCGATGCTTTAAGTCAACATTTAACCTGTATAATGTATAAAGACTCCACTTGGAGAATCTTTCAGGTGCAAGCTCTAGTGAGGCTCACACTTGTAGAGAATTTTAATTTGAATTGTGCCATAGAATGATGAACATCTGTCTCATTACTGAAGTTAAGCAGCAATGGGCTATATTAGTACTTGGATGGGTGATCGTCTGAGTTTTAGACCATGTATGAAAATAAAAAGTCTGATCATCCTCAATCTATTAAATTTAACTTGTGTATGTAATCTTTGAGTAAAATTTCAGCTCTGTAGTTTATATTTTAAAGTCATATTATGGTGCAAAATAATATCAATCAACTTCTGCACTGTTACCACTCCCCACCCCACCTTTTTAAGATTGTGGCTGTTATTTTGATGCTGATCTTAACTAAGGAAGATGTCTTCACAAATACCAGTATGGTACTTTCAGAGGAGAACTTTGATCAAATATAGTATGTACTATTTTCTTCAATCACGAATATCCACCAGGATATGACATTACTAAGCGTTGACAACTTTAACATAAATAAAATGAGAAAAAAAAACATTTCTTTGTTTTAGGGTGTGAAACCTTTTGAAATAATATTAAATATGTCTATATATTGATCCTTCTTTCAAATATTAGCTTTTATTATTTTTTTCTAAATCTTCAGCCCCATAGAACATGATGCTTCATTTTTACCTGGTAAAGGCCATTTCTTTCGTTTTTCATTGGTCAAGTTAAAGAGCCTGTAGCACCCTCAACACAACTAAACACAACCAGTTAAAAAAACACATAAACAGAGCACCTACATACAACATTTTGAAAACTGCCAAGTTATAAGGGATATATTTCACTTTTTATGCAGCTCCCTCCCCACAGCTTTCAAACATAAACAGCCATGTTAGCAGAATGCTGTGACGTATGAAAATGGATTGCTTTCTCAGGGCCACTGTATATCCTAGTAATATTGCACTATAAACTGTACAGTAAATTTTTGTTTGGTGCAATCAGATTGTTTTAATTTACATAAAAAGTTATTCTACTTGAGTAAATGACCAATAATTACTCAAAGAGAATATTTCTTGCACCTTTTATAAATTGGAAACCATCTACAGGAAAAAACAAAACAAATACACGTGCACAATAAAAGTTTTGTTTTATTATTTGTTTTTTGTTATTAAAAATAGTGACAATGGACATGAAATATTTCAGGAGTAATTTGATATTAATTTATTAAAAATACTTAGATTCAAGTACGTTTTCATTTGACATCCTACTCAAATATAATCAATAATAACATGTTTCAATACTAGATTATGTGTTTAGGTTTTATGAACAATTCTTAATAAATGTTGTAATTTCAAGAATGTCAACTTCTATGAATTTGATAATGCACACATTTTTATATCACATGAAAATATCATGACAGATAAATTCTTATGGCAGAATTTGAAATTCTTTTCACAGAATTTCCAATCCTGGTATTGCAGTGGTTTAGAAGAATATCAAGTTCAGTCAGCAAAATTTAGATAGAATTCATAATTCTGTTGAAGAAACTAACTTTACAGTATTCAAAAATTTCTCCTCATGAATTATGAATAAGATTCATTCAGAATTTAAATTATAACAGAATATTCCTCAGCAAAATCAAATTGGAGGTCCAGATTTTAGATTACTTTAAAGAATTATAATTATCCCCTCTTTTTTGTTTATGTAATATTACTTTTCTTTTTATCAAGCCAACTGTGGTAGTTCAGCTAAAACATACCTAGCCATGGTTTGAATTTTGATGTCAGGAATTCTCATGTTTCTAGTATAATTTACACAAGTTTTATGAGCAGAGTTTTTAAAACTTTACATGAAATACCAGCAAAACCAGGCTTTGCAGAGAACCACTGATATTATTTATATTCATATCTTCATTTTCAGTTATACTGTACTATTTAAGCCACATATATGATCACTATCAAAATAGCTTCTTTTATCAATTAAAATAACAAAAAAATGTTGATAGTCATGACAGATACAAACTATTTGTCTTCTCTTATGAACATATCACTATTCAAGTCTATTCAGATATAGTAAAATCTGATTGGATCCGTCGGATCCCAGATCTGATCCTCAGGCTCTGAGAGGAAGTCTTTTTTGCACCTCAGGTAAGATCCAATACACACCAAATTGTGAATAAAAGGCAGAGATTTAAAGTCTTGACCTACTCTTTACTGACTCAAGTACTTATTGTTTTTGTCTTTGTATTTCTGTATTGGAATAGGTTACATGTAAATAAATGGAAAAATTAAACAAAAGTTATTGTGATTATTT
Organism: Sabellastarte sp. h YS-2021; assembly: GCA_964017235.1. NCBI lineage: Eukaryota > Metazoa > Annelida > Polychaeta > Sabellida > Sabellidae > Sabellastarte > Sabellastarte sp. h YS-2021. The sequence continues at coordinate 73,783,766 of OZ024928.1, read as the reverse complement.
ATTTTAGATGAACAAGGTATTGATTTTCTGGTGATAATATACACAGTGACAGCATAGTTTGTGCCTTTTAATATGACTTATAGTTATATCCTCAGACAAAAATCGAGGATATACTGGTTTTACATCTATCCCACTACTGTCAATAACTCATAAGCGCTTTCACAGATTTCAAACTTGGCACACAACTATTAGGGTCAGGAGAGGAACCCTACTTTATGGTGAACTTAACCCCAATAGTAAAGAGTTTATGGCCACCTTAATGTCAGAAATGTAACTTTGGTGACTTAATGCCTTCTAGGTCACAAAATTGATGTAGCTCATCTGGCTAAAATTTTACCTGAGAACATGTTAATATATTTTTCTTTCAAATTCCAAAAATCAAAACTTTGTTGTTAGACCCATAAAGACGCTACTTAGGGATTTTTTCTGCATTTTTTCACATATTTTGCACTGTAATTTGAAAATGGTAATTTTGATGAGTGTCAAACTGTACTAAATATAACGTTTATATGTAATCTTTGTCCATGGAAAATTTCAGGTCTGTAGCTTTAATTTTAGGGTCATCTTATGGTCTCTAAAAAGCACAGAGATTCAATTTGTAGACATTTGGCACTTTTAAGACCTATAGTTTTCAAACTGTGTCCCTCATCCAACTAATATCTGATGATATATTAATATATTCTCTTTCTATATGCCAAAAATCGATGCTTTAAGTCAACATTTAACCTGTATAATGTATAAAGACTCCACTTGGAGAATCTTTCAGGTGCAAGCTCTAGTGAGGCTCACACTTGTAGAGAATTTTAATTTGAATTGTGCCATAGAATGATGAACATCTGTCTCATTACTGAAGTTAAGCAGCAATGGGCTATATTAGTACTTGGATGGGTGATCGTCTGAGTTTTAGACCATGTATGAAAATAAAAAGTCTGATCATCCTCAATCTATTAAATTTAACTTGTGTATGTAATCTTTGAGTAAAATTTCAGCTCTGTAGTTTATATTTTAAAGTCATATTATGGTGCAAAATAATATCAATCAACTTCTGCACTGTTACCACTCCCCACCCCACCTTTTTAAGATTGTGGCTGTTATTTTGATGCTGATCTTAACTAAGGAAGATGTCTTCACAAATACCAGTATGGTACTTTCAGAGGAGAACTTTGATCAAATATAGTATGTACTATTTTCTTCAATCACGAATATCCACCAGGATATGACATTACTAAGCGTTGACAACTTTAACATAAATAAAATGAGAAAAAAAAACATTTCTTTGTTTTAGGGTGTGAAACCTTTTGAAATAATATTAAATATGTCTATATATTGATCCTTCTTTCAAATATTAGCTTTTATTATTTTTTTCTAAATCTTCAGCCCCATAGAACATGATGCTTCATTTTTACCTGGTAAAGGCCATTTCTTTCGTTTTTCATTGGTCAAGTTAAAGAGCCTGTAGCACCCTCAACACAACTAAACACAACCAGTTAAAAAAACACATAAACAGAGCACCTACATACAACATTTTGAAAACTGCCAAGTTATAAGGGATATATTTCACTTTTTATGCAGCTCCCTCCCCACAGCTTTCAAACATAAACAGCCATGTTAGCAGAATGCTGTGACGTATGAAAATGGATTGCTTTCTCAGGGCCACTGTATATCCTAGTAATATTGCACTATAAACTGTACAGTAAATTTTTGTTTGGTGCAATCAGATTGTTTTAATTTACATAAAAAGTTATTCTACTTGAGTAAATGACCAATAATTACTCAAAGAGAATATTTCTTGCACCTTTTATAAATTGGAAACCATCTACAGGAAAAAACAAAACAAATACACGTGCACAATAAAAGTTTTGTTTTATTATTTGTTTTTTGTTATTAAAAATAGTGACAATGGACATGAAATATTTCAGGAGTAATTTGATATTAATTTATTAAAAATACTTAGATTCAAGTACGTTTTCATTTGACATCCTACTCAAATATAATCAATAATAACATGTTTCAATACTAGATTATGTGTTTAGGTTTTATGAACAATTCTTAATAAATGTTGTAATTTCAAGAATGTCAACTTCTATGAATTTGATAATGCACACATTTTTATATCACATGAAAATATCATGACAGATAAATTCTTATGGCAGAATTTGAAATTCTTTTCACAGAATTTCCAATCCTGGTATTGCAGTGGTTTAGAAGAATATCAAGTTCAGTCAGCAAAATTTAGATAGAATTCATAATTCTGTTGAAGAAACTAACTTTACAGTATTCAAAAATTTCTCCTCATGAATTATGAATAAGATTCATTCAGAATTTAAATTATAACAGAATATTCCTCAGCAAAATCAAATTGGAGGTCCAGATTTTAGATTACTTTAAAGAATTATAATTATCCCCTCTTTTTTGTTTATGTAATATTACTTTTCTTTTTATCAAGCCAACTGTGGTAGTTCAGCTAAAACATACCTAGCCATGGTTTGAATTTTGATGTCAGGAATTCTCATGTTTCTAGTATAATTTACACAAGTTTTATGAGCAGAGTTTTTAAAACTTTACATGAAATACCAGCAAAACCAGGCTTTGCAGAGAACCACTGATATTATTTATATTCATATCTTCATTTTCAGTTATACTGTCATCATCAGACAGAAAGGGTTCAGATTTATAAAAGCACTATGTTTCCTTTATGATTGCTACTGTTATCATCTCAAAAATTTGATTTATTGTCACTAGTACCAACTTCTGAGTCTGTGTATGATTATTGTATACAATTTTCAACACCAGAAGACATAATTAGATTTTAAACACAAGGAAATAAGTGCAAGACTACTGTAATCTTTACAGTGTGTTTTTGTACAAGTGGAAATCTCTCCCATCGTGTGACGTTGTACACACAAACTTTGTGGTATGTTAAATTTGGTGCTACAGGCTCTTTAAGCCATAGTTCACGGGCTATTGGAGACTTTGTCACACTGTTTTGTAAGATCTGATATTTGGTGCTTTCTTTTGTCAATATTTCAGTACAAGTTATTGGTATAATTTTTAAGTCACAGGTTATGCCTTTGGGCCAAGTTTTATAGCATTTTTAACAGTCAGTGTTACATTAAGATACACCAATAATATTACCATTTGTGTAGTTCAAACCACACAGGTGTGATATGCAGCCTGTGATTAGATGTCGAATTTGTAAAACACTAGGCCACTGAGTATCTGTCATGGTTATGACATGCATTTATTAATGACAAATGCATGTAGTACATGCCAGTTTCTGAAGTTTCTGAACTGTAAACCACCAACTGTCAGAAAAGAACTACTAGCTTAGCACTTAACATTGAACCTGAAAGTTGAACTTATGATTGCCATTTTGACAGTAGTAAAGTGCTCCTGTTCATTTTTTAGTATATGTACTGACTATGTGGTCCAATATGTTAATTTACCATGTTAATATAATACCCTTAAACAGCAATAATTTTATGCATAATTTATATTTATTTACTACCTAAGGTAGTAAAAGAGTACAATAATTCTTTGAAAGAAAAGTGCACATTTCTTTTGGCAGGTATATACTCACAGAATATATACTTATATACTTCACAGAATACACAGTATATACTTAACAGAATATGCATGTATACCGATTTTTCGGAGTTTGATTCGGTTTAACAGTAACCACTTAAATTTGTCTTGAAACTCAATTTTAGTTGTTTTACCCATTAGTGGCTAACCTATAACAATGGCAACAGAAGGAGTAACAAGTGTCAGAACCATAGACACACTTAAAAGTAGTGTTGATGTGTTGAGTTTGAACAACATGGTAAATGGATTTATTATCGCTCACTCACCCGCTACTGGTCGGCCAGTGAAGTTCGTCATTATCGCCGGGTACCAATTATCGCCAGACAGAATTAATGTAGATATAACTTCACCAAAGTAGCATCCCAAGTCTAGCAGACAAGGTAAAACTATTTCCAAAGTCAATGGAACAAATACACAACAAAAAGCTTTCAAAATATATGACCATTACTGAAATATGAATGTTTTATTCTCTGGTGGCGATAATTGGTAGCCAGCGATAATTGGTAGCAAGGTAGTATATACTGTAACTGGACAGTAAAAACTTTTTAATATTGTCCTAAAATGCAGGTGACGAACTTCACTGGGGTGACGAACTTCACTGGCTGAGCAGTACTGGTCGGCCAGTGAATTTCGTCAGCCCAGTGAAGTTCGTCACCTGCCGTAAAAACGCTCAAGGACAGGCAATATTCACATTTAAATAAATGGAATAGCTTCTTTCAACGGCAAGGTATACATATATGCCGTAACTGGACAGTAAAAACTCTTTATAATAGACATAAAATGCAGGTGACAAACTTCACTGGGGTGACAAACTTCACTGGCTGAGCAGTACAGTACTGTACCTAGTAAACGTCCATGCCGTGATTAATATATCGAATTTAAATTATATAAACAGCTTTATATTATATTCTTCTATGACCAAATTGTCAAATGTCATGCCCTACAAGTAACAATTGGAGTACAGTGTACTGTACAATAGGTGTTATAAAAACCAAATCACGGTTTCGTCTGCGCTGTTCCAGCTTGAAGTGTCAAGTGGACAAAAACAAATGCAGGAAATGAAAACCGGAATTCATTTTTAAAAGGTGAAAAGTGACAATAATATATGTTTCCTCGCATAACACATGTTAAAGTAAATTTTTATTAAAAATATACATATGGATCTACGAAATAGTGTTTTACCATCAGGAAAAAATATTTTAAAATATTGTGTTAAGCCATCTAAGGTGGGCGAAAATAGGGAGTTCTAACAGCATTACAAATGCATGAACAGGTGCCAGTTATTCGTTTAATATCTTGTAAACTCTGGGGCCGATTTCACTAAAGGACTTAAACTAAGTTCCTTTATTGGCTAAGTCAGGGACTTAAATCTAAGAGTTTGGTCTTAGCTAGGCCTGGGACTTAAAATGGATTTCACAAAGGTGACTTAGTAAGTCCAAGCTTATTAAATAACCCCAGTGATGTTCTGTGTCATGTGACCTTTTATATCTGTTCAAAATATAATATTGGTGCCATATATCCTTCATTTGAAGTAGTTTATCTAAGGATAAGGGCTGTTTTGAAATGGAAAACCTTGTTGCCACATACAAACTTCCCAAAGACTATGGTGATCCATGGGGTTTTCGTGTTAGTAAATAATTAATCATGATTTCTGATGGTTTTACTAAAGTACTTTGATTTTTGATACCTAAAATGTATAAAATAGCTGGATTTAAACAAATATATTTGTTAAGAATGAATATTTTCATCTTTAACACTTGATATTAACATCAATAAGATTATATCTATGGAATGTCATTCAGAGTATTTACTGTGGAGTTTTCATGCTATATGATCTTGGTCTCAATAAAAGGTGCTTCATTATTGTTGAAAACATAAAAACCCTTGGAAGACATGTAAAAACATTAATTATGCTAGAAAATAATTAAAATGTAACACTTGTTCTATGTATGTATCTATTTTTGTCAGTTAACTGAGATATAGTCTCTAAAACTTGAAAAACAATAAATATTTTGCTAGAAATTTCAAATAGCATTTATTTTTGCTTCTCAATAAAATTCAAGGTTCAGAACAGCTTAAAATCGCATTTTTCATCAAAATTAAATAATATACACCAGTATTTGATCATAAACCTATGGTAAATATAAGAAATAGCTGTAGCATGAAAACTCCACAGACATGAAAACTCCACAGATGACCATACTTTAGTGAGGTGTTCTGTGTAATTATACTTTATTTACAACCATTTCAAATTTTGAAGTGGAGAAAAGTTTATGGCGGCCATATTTAAGTCCTCTTTACAAAATTTAAGCCCACTATCTCCCAGACTTAAAGTTAAGTCCACTGACTGACATGGACTTAGCTGCTTTGTGAAATCCGCTATGTCTAAGACCACAGACTTAACATTCTTTTGACAAAATTTAAGACCAAAGTCTTAAATTTAAGTCTAAATCTGGACTTAAGTCCCTTTGTGAAATCAGCCCCTGGTGCGATTGTTGTGAAGAACTTTCATTGAATGAAGTAATGAATATTCATGAAGGTTAGGCTGATTTGTGGCTTGAGTAATTTAACTTGGGTGTATAAATGTTGGTAATTGTGTGCAGAAGAGAAGGGGTATTCTACCCACCCTATAACCTATATTTAAAAAAAAAAAAATTTTTTTTCATCAAAACATGCTTTGAATAATGCTTGTTTCATGACTGTTTACATGTGTGAAAGAACTTTAATATATTATATGCTACACACAGTATTTAGATATATTATACCCAAAAACATAAAAATTGGATTGTAACAACAACAGATCAGTCAAGCTGGTGCTGAGTCAGCACTGCTGACCCTATACTGACAAGCTACCAGTAAATATCCAATATCAATATTTTGATTTTAAATTCTATTACTACTACATCCTGCCATAACTTGGCACACCTTTCAGATAAATTCCTTAAATTTGGTTATTAACCATTAAAGATCATGGATTTCTATTGATTAATATATGCATTGACAATAAACGTTTTTGAAAGGTTTTAAGGGATGATATAACTTATTGGGTAGGGTATTGTCAGGGTAATGTTTTCACCCATGGTGTCCAGATTGGGTGGGCAGGTGGGCGACGGGTAGTGTTTTCACTCATGGTGTCCAGATCAGACTTGTCATCTATTACAGCCAATCTATTACTATTACTATTACATTTGAAAATATTCAATCTATTACTATTACATTTTAAAATTTTAAATCTATTACTATTACTATTATGCTTCAAATTATGCTATACAAGGATAAAATATCACAAATATATCACTTGGTATATTTACAATTAAATAAAGAGATCCCGTATTTATTCTATTTAAGAATGACCTGACTACTTGGAGAATTTATGAGAATTCTATACGAAGCCACTTAAGTGCTGTAAATTTTGTAATGATAGGTATATCTCTGTCACATTCTGTTAAAAGCTTTTCAAATGCTAAAAAATATGTTATTATCAGTAAATATTATATGGGGAATATACACTGTTATCAAACTATTACTATTACTATTATTTTGGCATGTATTACTTCTATACTTTCTATTACATTCTATTACAATTTGACGCAAACTCGAGAGGTAATTTTAACAGAAATAAAACTGACTGGATACTTTACACATCTAATTTTATTGAAAATGCTTCAAATTATGCTATACAAGGATAAAATATCACAAATATATCACTTGGTATATTTACAATTAAATAAAGAGATCCCGTATTTATTCTATTTAAGAATGACCTGACTACTTGGAGAATTTATGAGAATTCTATACGAAGCCACTTAAGTGCTGTAAATTTTGTAATGATAGGTATATCTCTGTCACATTCTGTGAAAAGCTTTTCAAATGCTAAAAAATATGTTATTATCAGTAAATATTATATGGGGAATATACACTGTTATCAAACAAGTCTCATATTTATTCACTTTTATGATGAATTGTTATATTTGAAAAACTCTTATTATTGTGAGAAATACTTCATGAGCAGTGTTTGCAAAAGAAAACACTGCATTCAAAGAACCCCTTTCTTTCAAATTCTTTGCTTGCAGAGCCCACCTCAAAATGATTCAAAAATGCCATTTATGTTTGAAAATAATAACTCCGGTAATTTAATGTAAATCAGTGAAACAGCTAACACATGCCAAAATGTTGCCTTATTATACACAATAGTGACCTGTGTGATTGCCTTTCATGTGTCACAGTCTCTCCTTACTCAGGCACATTTAGTTAATCCTTCCAAAGGTTAAATTGGCCTCTTTAAGCCTTTAATAATACCACTTCAAAGACAGTTGTTGACAATTAAAGGTCCCTTGATATTTTAAAGTTATTTATTTCAACATTTGTGTGTTTTATTTAGCATTCTTTGATGAATATCAATGCATTATATATTGATCATTTGAAAAGTTTATGCATGAAAGCTTAAGATAGATAGATATGTTTTTTATTATACTGACAGTGTGTTATATGCATACAATACAATATCACAACTACATACTGTAACACCCAGCCTGAAAAGGCTTACAAGTCAGTTTTAACCACATTGACAAAAATAGTGTGTAATACATAGTAATAATAACATTTTGGTAAATGGACATTTATCATTATAAACACAAGTCATGCCTGTTAATTCACCACAAGTCATATTTGTTAATTTAACACGTTAAAAGTTTATTTTTCCTACATTCCCAAATTTTAACTAGAAATTTGACAAACTTTCTTAGATGACAATTCTGCAGTTTCATTAACTTTAAAAATTTATCTTCCAGATCTAATTCTTGGAAGTCAGAGCAAATATTTTGTGAGATATAATCAAAAAAAGCAGACCGTTCTGCATAATAGCCATCACAACAGATTACAAAGTGTATTTCGTCTTCGACTGCATTAATTTGGCACACAGGACAAACTCTTTCGTGTAGTGGCTTTTGCTGGTATCTACCTTTTTCTATTGATAATGGTAAAGTTCCGGATCTTAACTTAGCCAAAAGTGAGCGTTCATTTCTTTTCAAATTCACAGAGACATAGTTTTCTGTTTCTAAATGAGCCTTAAATTTAACATATGTTCTCAACTTTGTCTTTGTACTAAGTGATTCTTGCCATTCAAGATCACTTAAAATCAAAAGTTTTTCCTTTGCTACGTTTATATCTACTTCTGAGCCCAAAATCATATTTTCGTGGATGTTTATGTCCTCTAAAATATTTTCAAGGTCTCCACTCCAGTTATCATTTGAGATATTCTGCAAATCATATTCAAATATGCTGAAGGTTAATCTGTCATTCTTCATTTTAATTAAACGATTATAAAACCTTAAAATATTTAAGTACATTCTATATTTTGGTCTTGTCCAACCCATGTCTCCATGTAAAGCACTGAGTGGGGTTTTAGCATTTACTCCAAGAAAGTAACGGCAAGCTCTATTTTGAATTTTCTCAGCATGCCCAGAATTCCTGTATCCCCAAATGGCACTAGCATAATCTGAGATAGGAATTACTCCACTGTTGTATAATTTTGAAAATGTCTCAAACCCAATATTCTTAAATGTTTTAAATTTAGCGATTATTGCACCCAGCGCTCTCCCCCCTGCTTCAGCTAATTCTTGTGCACAAACATTGTAGTCCAGGAATTCGTTTAATGAAATACCTAAATATTTATAAGAGCTAACAATCCCTAATTTTGATTGACCAACATAAAACTCGGAATCTGTTTTTTTCCTGCATTTATTCCTAAAGTGAACAATCTGACTTTTTATGTCAGCTGACTTGTCAGTCAGCTGGCATTATGTCGTCACTCTGCGGCGTGGGCGTACGCGTACGCGTGAACAACTTCTCCTCCAAAACTACAAGGCCTAGAGACGTGCTGTTTTTTTTAAAAGATACCTTATCTATCGAGGATGAAAAATTGTTCAAGGCATGCAAATCTGTCTGTTCGTCTGTTTGCTAGAGACATTACAAGGGGGGTACCCCCACCAAAAGTGTGAAAATTTCAACTTTTTATCACAATTTTCTCAGTGACTATTGCAGGGATTTCTCTCATATCTTGCATATATGTACTAGGCCAGAGGTAGATTCTCTTGTGTGAGTATGAGACCTGGATCTCTCTTACTTTTTTTTTAATAAATTTTTTTAATAATTTTTAATGCATTAACATTCATGAAATCATGCACAAAATCATTTATAACTTGAAAACTGTTGCATCTAGAGCATTTTGTTAAAATATGTTATTCAGCTACTTTTTTCATAGCTACAATATGGTGAGTAAGTTGGGTGCCTGTCTCAATAGCTAAGTGAGTAATAGCTACTTTTGGGCTTTTCAGTAACTTCCATCATGAGTAGAATCACTTGTAACTTAAAAACTATTGCATTTAGAGAATTTCGTATAAATATGTTATTCAGCTACTTTTGGGTCAGCTATAACATAGTAAAATTTTAGACCTGTAGCTCATGGCATAGCTGAGTAATAGCTACTTTTACGTTATCACTGTTGAGTAAATTGCTTATAACTTCAAAACTATTGCATTTAGAGAATTTCGTATAAATATGTTATTCAGCTACTTTTGGGTCAGCTATAACATAGTAAAATTTCAGACCTGTAGCTCATGGCATAGCTGAGTAATAGCTACTTTTAGGTTATCACTGTTGAGTAAATCGCTTATAACTTGGAAACTATTGCATTTACAGTATTTTGTTTCATATGTTATTCACCTATTTTGGGATCAGCTATAACATAGTGAAGTTTCAGATCTGTGGCTCATTGCATAGCTGAGTAATAGCTACTTTGAAGTTCTCACTATTGAGTAAATCAGTTGTAATTGGAAAACTATTGCATTTAGAGAATTTCGTATAAATATGTTATTCAGCTACTTTTGGGTCAGCTATAACATAGTAAAATTTCAGACCTGTAGCTCATGGCATAGCTGAGTAATAGCTACTTTTAGGTCATCACTATTGAGTAAATCAGTTGTAACCTGAAAACTATTGCATTTACAGTATTTTGCTTAAATATGTTGTTCACCTACTTTTGGGTCAGCTATAACATAGTAAAATTTCAGACCTGTAGCTCATGGCATAGCTGAGTAATAGCTACTTTTAGGTCATCACTATTGAGTAAATCAGTTGTAACTTGAAAACTATTGCATTTACAGTATTTTGCTTTAATATGTTGTTCACCTACTTTTGGGTCAGCTATAACATAGTGAAATTTCAGACCTGTAGCTTATTGCATAGCTGAGTAATAACTACTTTGAGGTTCTCACTATTGAGTAAATCAGTTGTAATTGGAAAACTATTGCATTTAGAGAATTTAGTATAAATATGTTATTCAGCTACTTTTGGGTCAACTATAACATAGTAAAATTTCAGACCTGTAGCTCATGGCATAGCTGAGTAATAGCTACTTTTAGGTCATCACTATTGAGTAAATCAGTTGTAACTTGAAAACTATTGCATTTACAGTATTTTGCTTAAATATGTTGTTCACCTACTTTTGGGTCAGCTATAACATAGTAAAATTTCAGACCTGTAGCACATGGCATAGCTGAGTAATAGCTACTTTTAGGTCATCACTATTGAGTAAATCAGTTGTAACTTGAAAACTATTGCATTTACAGTATTTTGCTTAAATATGTTGTTCACCTACTTTTGGGTCAGCTATAACATAGTAAAATTTCAGAGCTGTAGCTCATGGCATAGCTGAGTAATAGCTACTTTTAGGTTATCACTGTTGAGTAAATCGCTTATAACTTGGAAATTATTGCATTTAGAGTATTTTGTTTCAATATGTTATTCACCTATTTTGGGGTCAGCTATAACATAGTGAAGTTCCAGACCCGTGACTCATTGCATAGCTGAGTAATAGCTACTTTTAGGTTATCACTGTTGAGTAAATCGCTTATAACTTGGAAACTATTGCATTTAGAGTATTTTGTTTCAATATGTTATTCACCTATTTTGGGATCAGCTATAACATAGTGAAGTTTCAGATCTGTGGCTCATTGCATAGCTGAGTAATAGCTACTTTGAAGTTCTCACTATTGAGTAAATCAGTTGTAATTGGAAAACTATTGCATTTAGAGAATTTCGTATAAATATGTTATTCAGCTACTTTTGGGTCAGCTATAACATAGTAAAATTTCAGACCTGTAGCTCATGGCATAGCTGAGTAATAGCTACTTTTACGTCATCACTATTGAGTAAATCAGTTGTAACTTGAAAACTATTGCATTTACAGTATTTTGCTTAAATATGTTGTTCACCTACTTTTGGGTCAGCTATAACATAGTAAAATTTCAGACCTGTAGCTCATGGCATAGCTGAGTAATAGCTACTTTTAGGTCATCACTATTGAGTAAATCAGTTGTAACTTGAAAACTATTGCATTTACAGTATTTTGCTTTAATATGTTGTTCACCTACTTTTGGGTCAGCTATAACATAGTGAAATTTCAGACCTGTAGCTCATTGCATAGCTTAGTAATAACTACTTTGAGGTTCTCACTATTGAGTAAATCAGTTGTAATTGGAAAACTATTGCATTTAGAGAATTTAGTATAAATATGTTATTCAGCTACTTTTGGGTCAACTATAACATAGTAAAATTTCAGACCTGTAGCTCATGGCATAGCTGAGTAATAGCTACTTTTAGGTCATCACTATTGAGTAAATCAGTTGTAACTTGAAAACTATTGCATTTACAGTATTTTGCTTAAATATGTTGTTCACCTACTTTTGGGTCAGCTATAACATAGTAAAATTTCAGACATGTAGCTCATGGCATAGCTGAGTAATAGCTACTTTTAGGTCATCACTGTTGAGTAAATCGCTTATAACTTGGAAATTATTGCATTTAGAGTATTTTGTTTCAATATGTTATTCACCTATTTTGGGGTCAGCTATAACATAGTGAAGTTCCAGACCCGTGACTCATTGCATAGCTGAGTAATAGCTACTTTTAGGTTATCACTGTTGAGTAAATCGCTTATAACTTGGAAACTATTGCATTTAGAGTATTTTGTTTCAATATGTTATTCACCTATTTTGGGATCAGCTATAACATAGTGACGTTTCAGATCTGTGGCTCATTGCATAGCTGAGTAATAGCTACTTTGAAGTTCTCACTATTGAGTAAATCAGTTGTAATTGGAAAACTATTGCATTTAGAGAATTTCGTATAAATATGTTATTCAGCTACTTTTGGGTCAGCTATAACATAGTAAAATTTCAGACCTGTAGCTCATGGCATAGCTGAGTAATAGCTACTTTTATGTCATCACTATTGAGTAAATCAGTTGTAACTTGAAAACTATTGCATTTACAGTATTTTGCTTAAATATGTTGTTCACCTACTTTTGGGTCAGCTATAACATAGTAAAATTTCAGACCTGTAGCTCATGGCATAGCTGAGTAATAGCTACTTTTAGGTCATCACTATTGAGTAAATCAGTTGTAACTTGAAAACTATTGCATTTACAGTATTTTGCTTTAATATGTTGTTCACCTACTTTTGGGTCAGCTATAACATAGTGAAATTTCAGACCTGTAGCTCATTGCATAGCTTAGTAATAACTACTTTGAGGTTCTCACTATTGAGTAAATCAGTTGTAATTGGAAAACTATTGCATTTAGAGAATTTAGTATAAATATGTTATTCAGCTACTTTTGGGTCAACTATAACATAGTAAAATTTCAGACCTGTAGCTCATGGCATAGCTGAGTAATAGCTACTTTTAGGTCATCACTATTGAGTAAATCAGTTGTAACTTGAAAACTATTGCATTTACAGTATTTTGCTTAAATATGTTGTTCACCTACTTTTGGGTCAGCTATAACATAGTAAAATTTCAGACCTGTAGCTCATGGCATAGCTGAGTAATAGCTACTTTTAGGTTATCACTGTTGAGTAAATCGCTTATAACTTGGAAATTATTGCATTTAGAGTATTTTGTTTCAATATGTTATTCACCTATTTTGGGGTCAGCTATAACATAGTGAAGTTCCAGACCCGTGACTCATTGCATAGCTGAGTAATAGCTACTTTTAGGTTATCACTGTTGAGTAAATCGCTTATAACTTGGAAACTATTGCATTTAGAGTATTTTGTTTCAATATGTTATTCACCTATTTTGGGATCAGCTATAACATAGTGAAGTTTCAGATCTGTGGCTCATTGCATAGCTGAGTAATAGCTACTTTGAAGTTCTCACTATTGAGTAAATCAGTTGTAATTGGAAAACTATTGCATTTAGAGAATTTCGTATAAATATGTTATTCAGCTACTTTTGGGTCAGCTATAACATAGTAAAATTTCAGACCTGTAGCTCATGGCATAGCTGAGTAATAGCTACTTTTACGTCATCACTATTGAGTAAATCAGTTGTAACTTGAAAACTATTGCATTTACAGTATTTTGCTTAAATATGTTGTTCACCTACTTTTGGGTCAGCTATAACATAGTAAAATTTCAGACCTGTAGCTCATGGCATAGCTGAGTAATAGCTACTTTTAGGTCATCACTATTGAGTAAATCAGTTGTAACTTGAAAACTATTGCATTTACAGTATTTTGCTTTAATATGTTGTTCACCTACTTTTGGGTCAGCTATAACATAGTGAAATTTCAGACCTGTAGCTCATTGCATAGCTTAGTAATAACTACTTTGAGGTTCTCACTATTGAGTAAATCAGTTGTAATTGGAAAACTATTGCATTTAGAGAATTTAGTATAAATATGTTATTCAGCTACTTTTGGGTCAACTATAACATAGTAAAATTTCAGACCTGTAGCTCATGGCATAGCTGAGTAATAGCTACTTTTAGGTCATCACTATTGAGTAAATCAGTTGTAACTTGAAAACTATTGCATTTACAGTATTTTGCTTAAATATGTTGTTCACCTACTTTTGGGTCAGCTATAACATAGTAAAATTTCAGACCTGTAGCTCATGGCATAGCTGAGTAATAGCTACTTTTAGGTTATCACTGTTGAGTAAATCGCTTATAACTTGGAAATTATTGCACTTAGAGTATTTTGTTTCAATATGTTATTCACCTATTTTGGGGTCAGCTATAACATAGTGAAGTTCCAGACCCGTGACTCATTGCATAGCTGAGTAATAGCTACTTTTAGGTTATCACTGTTGAGTAAATCGCTTATAACTTGGAAACTATTGCATTTAGAGTATTTTGTTTCAATATGTTATTCACCTATTTTGGGATCAGCTATAACATAGTGAAGTTTCAGATCTGTGGCTCATTGCATAGCTGAGTAATAGCTACTTTGAAGTTCTCACTATTGAGTAAATCAGTTGTAATTGGAAAACTATTGCATTTAGAGAATTTCGTATAAATATGTTATTCAGCTACTTTTGGGTCAGCTATAACATAGTAAAATTTCAGACCTGTAGCTCATGGCATAGCTGAGTAATAGCTACTTTTAGGTCATCACTATTGAGTAAATCAGTTGTAACTTGAAAACTATTGCATTTACAGTATTTTGCTTAAATATGTTGTTCACCTACTTTTGGGTCAGCTATAACATAGTAAAATTTCAGACCTGTAGCTCATGGCATAGCTGAGTAATAGCTACTTTTAGGTCATCACTATTGAGTAAATCAGTTGTAACTTGAAAACTATTGCATTTACAGTATTTTGCTTTAATATGTTGTTCACCTACTTTTGGGTCAGCTATAACATAGTGAAATTTCAGACCTGTAGCTCATTGCATAGCTGAGTAATAACTACTTTGAGGTTCTCACTATTGAGTAAATCAGTTGTAATTGGAAAACTATTGCATTTAGAGAATTTAGTATAAATATGTTATTCAGCTACTTTTGGTTCAACTATAACATAGTAAAATTTCAGACCTGTAGCTCATGGCATAGCTGAGTAATAGCTACTTTTAGGTCATCACTATTGAGTAAATCAGTTGTAACTTGAAAACTATTGCATTTACAGTATTTTGCTTAAATATGTTGTTCACCTACTTTTGGGTCAGCTATAACATAGTAAAATTTCAGACCTGTAGCTCATGGCATAGCTGAGTAATAGCTACTTTTAGGTTGTCACTGTTGAGTAAATCGCTTATAACTTGGACATTATTGCATTTAGAGTATTTTGTTTCAATATGTTATTCACCTATTTTGGGGTCAGCTATAACATAGTGAAGTTCCAGACCCGTGACTCATTGCACAGCTGAGTAATAGCTACTTTGAAGTTCTCAGTGTTGAGTAAATCACTTGTAATTTGAAAACTATTGCATTTAGAGAATTTAGTATAAATATGTTATTCAGCTACTTTTGGGTCAGCTATAACATAGTAAAATTTCAGACCTGTAGCTCATGGCATAGCTGAGTAATAGCTACTTTTAGGTTATCACTGTTGAGTAAATCACTTATAACTTGAAAACTATTGCATTTAGAGTATTTTGTTTCAATATGTTATTCACCTATTTTGGGGTCAGCTATAACATAGTGAAGTTCCAGACCTGTGGCTCATTGCATAGCTGAGTAATAGCTACTTTGAAGTTCTCACTGTTGAGTAAATCAGTTGTAATTGGAAAACTATTGCCTTTACAGAAATTTGTGCAAATATGTTATTCAGCTACTTTTGGGTCAGCTATAACATAGTGAAATTACAGACCTGTAGCTCATGGCACAACTGAGCAATAGCTATTCTCAGGCACTGACTGTTGAGTAAATCAGCTATAACTTGAAAAATATTGCATTTGGAGTATTTTGTTAAAATATATTGTTCACCTACTTTTGGGTTAGCTATAACATAGTGAAATTACAGACCTATAGCTCATGGCATAGCGGAGCAATAGCTATTTTCTGGTTCTCACTATTGAGTAAATCAGTTGTAACTTGAAAACTATTGCATTTACAGTATTTTGCTTAAATATGTTGTTCAGCTACTTTTAGGTCAGCTATAACAGAGCAAAAATTCAGACATGTAGCTCATTGCATAGCTGAGTAATAGTTACTTTGAGGTTCTCACTGTTGAGTAAATCAGCTGTAACTTGAAAATTATTACATTTAGAGTATTTTGTTAAATATGTTATTCACAGACGTTTTGGTCAGCTATAACATAGTGAAATTGCAGACCTCTATGTCATGGGATGGCTGAGCAATAGCTTCTTTCAGGTTCTCACTGTTGAGTAAATCATTGTATCCAACCTGTAGGAAATCATGGGCTGGGAATCTGTTAATATGGTCCGATTTGACCTTGGAACCCTCCTTCAAGGTCAAATGAGGATAGCCAAAAATAAAAGTGCTTATAACTCGCTTATTATTGGTCCCAGAGGTTGGAATGAAAACCAACCTATAGAAAATCATGAGCTGGGAATTTTTTGGTGTGGTCGGATTTCACCTTGGACCCCTCCTTCAAGGTCAAATGAGGATAGCCAAACTTAAAAGTGCTTATAACTCATTTATTATTGGTCCTAGAGGTTTCGAATGGAAAACCAACCTATATAAAATCATGGGCTGGGAATCTTTTGGTGTGGTCGGATTTGACCTGGGACCCCTCCTTCAAGGGCAGTTGAGGATAGCCAAACTTACAATTGCTTAGAACTCACTTATTATTGGTCCTACAAGTTTGGGATGGTAAACAAGCTACAGGAAATCATGGGCTGGGAATTTTTTTGTGTGGTCGGATTTGACCTTGGACCCCCTCCTTCCAGGTCAAACGAAGATAGCCAAACTTAAAGTGCTTATAACTCGCGTATTATTGGTCTTGGAGGTTTGGGATGGTAAACCAACATATAGGAAATCATGGGCTGGGATTCTTTTGGTGTGGTCAGATTTGACCTGGGACCCCTCCTTCAAGGGCAGTTGAGGATAGCCAAACTTACAATTGCTTAGAACTCGCTTATTATTGGTCCTACAAGTTTGGGATGGTAAACAAGCTACAGGAAATCATGGGCTGGGAATTTTTTTGTGTGGTCGGATTTGACCTTGGACCCCCTCCTTCAAGGTCAAACAAGGATAGCCAAACTTAAAAAGTGCCTATAACTCACTTATTATTGGTCCGAGAGGTTTGGGATGGTAAACCATCCTAAATTCTTTGGCTGGGAATCTTTTGGTATGGTCAGATTTGACCTTTGGACCCCTTCTTCATGGTGGAACGAGGATATTGCATTTATAGTATTTCTTTAAATATTTTAACCTACTTTTTACCCTTAAACAATTACCTTGTTACTTTATTTCATAATACCATTTGCAGGGCACAACTTTTTTGTCGTTTTCTTCTGTCAGCTTCGGAATATCTTTCGAACATGCTGTTCAGTTACCATTTACTGTATTTCTGTACAGCCCTTTTCCTGATAATTATGCTTTCCTCTCATTATCACCATCACAAATCAAAAACATTCAGTCAGCTGACACAGTGCCCGTTCACGGGCACTCTCCTCTTGTTTTAATATTCAATTGTAATTGCCACTTTTCACACCATTCATGGAGTTTATTAAGTAATTTTTGTAGATCACTTATGCCAAGTCCCAGGTTCTTTATATCTATAGCTAAATCATTAATAAATATTCCAAAAAGTGTGGGGGAAAGATTATCTCCCTGCCTAACTCCTATATCCACATTAAACCATTCACTTAAAAGTCCATGTAATTTCACACATGATATGTTATGTTCATACAATGATCTAATTGCCCAATAAATTTTACCTGTTATGTTGTGAACTAAAAGTTTATACCAAAGGAGGTCTCTGTTGACCCAGTCGAATGCTTTTTGCATATCTATGAAAGCCACATAAGTATCCTTTTTGAACTTTAATCTATTCTTAATAATAGTTGTGAGAGAGAATATGTGATCCTCACATGAGCGAGACTGACGGAAGCCATTTTGTTCATCACAAAATAAATCAATTTCCTCGCAGTAACTAACAACACGGTTGTTTAATATTTGTGAATAAATTTTGCCAATATGTGAGAGTAAAGATACACCCCTGTATTCTGTTGGCACATGTGGGTCTTTCATAGAGTTTTTTGGTACAGGGGTTATTATAGCTTTTTCCCAGCATCCTGGAACTTTACCATACGAAAAGCATAGATTGAACAGTTTATATAATGCATACTTACATTCATTATTTTTCAGTACATCAACAAACACCCCATCAAAGCCACATGCTTTATTTTTGTTAGCTTTGTCAATAATTTTTTCTATTTCATCATATGATATGTCACCATTAATCAATTCATTAACATTATCAGACTTTTCAAGGAAACATTTATGATTTAACATATCCTGATAGTATTCGTTAAACCTTTTATTCCCACTTGAGTAAAGCTCTTGAAATTCTGATTTCCATTTCTTCAGAACTACATTTGTGTCATTACACAATATATTATTTTCATTATACACTGAGAATGGAATTTTTGCCTTTCTAGGACCCAGGTTTTTTATTTTTCGCCAAAATTCTCTTGGATTTGATGAGCTAACTTTTTCTAAATTGTTTACTATTTTATTGTTATATTGCCTTTCATAGAAACGTACATTTTTATCAAAATTTTTCCTAGCAGTTATATATTCCATTCTCATTGCTGATTTTAGTTCTTTGTCTTTTGAAATGGATCTAAAAGCCCTTTCTACATATTTTTCCACATATGCGTTAAATCACTATTCCAAAAAGGCTTGTAACTTTTAAACTTTTTACGTATTACTTTACTCTGAGAGTTGTAATTTAGGTGAGTGTCCATTTCATTTAGAATACACTGGCACAATTTTGAGTATACACAATCTAATTCAATTTGTTGATTTTCTGTTTTTTCTATTTTATCTATTACCTCAGAGACACACTTTAACCAATTTTCATTTTGCATAAAGGAATTGGGTACATTTTCAAAGTCATATTTTTTACTCTGAACATACTGAAAAGGGCCTTCTTTTCTAGTGGCTGTTTCTGTAAATTCTGTACCATTACTTTTATCCACGAAGATGTCTACACATAATACAGAGTGGTCAGGGGATTTACTAGCTGAATCTATGTACATAAATAGATTATGTTCAGAAAGCAAATGACTCATTAAAATAACTTCAAAATTCCGACAACTCTGGAAACAATCATGCGGTGTAATAATATAATCAACAACAGCATTTCCCCGGTGAGTTGATGTGAAATTGTCTTTTTTGAACCTCCCATTCAAAATACAACATTTACTGTCTTTCAAAAATTCTAGAAATGTTTCACAGTATGTATTTTTATTTGAGTCAATTACTAAACGATTTGGAATTTTATCAAAATTTGCACAGTCTATTTCTTTCCCAATAAGAGCATTGAAGTCCCCACATATAATTACAGTTTCAACACTGCTGTTAACATATAACTGAGATATTAAATGACCAAAAAATTTATATGGTTCTGCCCAGGGGGAATTTTCAGGAGGTAAATAACAACAATATACCAGACAACTATAACCTGTAGATTTGTTACTTAACTGAATACCTAGAATACCATCTACTTGTTTATCAATTATATTCACTGTAAAAAGTTTTAATAATGAGTCCCGCACTAAAATACCAACACCACCATGTGTTATACTGGATTTAATATGCTTTACAGCACGATTATACCCAAACCAATTATAGTTTTTCACATGAATTAATTTGTCTCTTGATAAATGGGATTCAGCAATACACACAATGTCTTTATCTAGAGCTTTAATTATTTGTTGTCTTAAAATGTTATTAGAATCAGTCCATCCATTAACATTTAGAAAGGCTATACTTAACAGGTCCTTTTCAGGTTGGGAGTCCTAGTAAGTGTCACTTGTTGCACTATATCCGATATTCTGGGTATCTGGAATTCCACGTTGAAGGTCATCAGATAGTGTTGAAACAGGGGTTTGTAGTCGACTCACATTTGGAATGGAACTGGGTGGCAGGACGGAACCCGAGTGGTAATCAGTGTTATGATACTGAAACTGGTCAGTTGAGTGCATAACTACTTGGTCTGTCCGTGGATTGACAGCTAACTTCTCCATGATCCTACCATTTGATCCAACTCTGTACTTGTTGCCTTGTGGGATCTGTTGCAGTAGTTTGCGAAAATTGAATTCTGCTAAACGCTCTCCATGCGACTTTGAGGACCTTAGATAAACTTTGCTATATTCACTGGTTTCTGCTAAGTTCCTCTTATTTTCGCAGTACAGCTATTTTATCCCTCACTGATGGAACCTCAATCTTAACAATACCCGGAAATCTGTTCCTGCTTGTCAAACAATGAATTTGACTTATGAGTGCTACAAAATTAATTCATTATTGTTTGGAAGTTTATTTAAAGTGATGATTTTATGACAATTAATTCATTATTGTATCAAAGTCCATTTAAAGTATTCATTTATATGAAAACTAAATTCATTACAGAATTAAAGTCCATGTTAAATGATCATTTTTCTGCAACCTCCATCTGAAAAATAACGAAGGTATTGTAACAGAAAAATAATAGAAAGTAATAGAATTTCAATCTATTACTATTACATTTGAAAAATTTCAATCTATTACTATTACTATTACATCGAAGTTGACTCCAATCTATTACTTTTCTATTACTTCTATTACTTTGTTTACAAGTCTGGTCCAGATGGGTGGGCAGATGGGCGGCAGGAAAAAGTTTGTCTGGCCTATATCTCAGAAATTGTAAGGTGTAGGATGTTGATACTTGGTAAGGACATTGGTCAGGGGTTGTACATGTGCAACGTCACGGTGTGACCTTGATTTGACCTTGACAGAGTGACCTTGAGTTTGAAAATCTTGTTTGGGCTATATCTTCGAAACCATAAGGTGTAGGAAGTTGATACTTGGTAGGGATATTGGTTAGGGGTTGTGGGTGTGCAACGTCATGGTGTGACCTTTGACCTTGCTGTAGTGACCTTGACCTATAAAATCTTGTCTGGGTTATATCTTGGAAACCATAAGGTGTAGGAAGTTGATACTTGGTAGGGACATTGGTTAGGGTTTGTAGGTATGCAACATCATAGTATTACCTTGATTTGACCTTTGATCTTGCCGTACTGACCTTGACCTAAAAAATCTTGTCCAGACTATATCTCAGAAACCATAAGGTGTAGGAAGTTGATACTTGGCCGAGACATTGGTTTGGGGTTGTAGGTGTGCAATGTCATGGTGTGACCTTGATTTGACTTTTGATCTTGCTATAGTGACCTTGACCTTTAAAATTTTGTCTGGGCAATATCTCTGAAACCGTTGGCAATGCTTAGGGACATTGCTTAGGGATTGTAAGTGTGCAACATCATGGTGTGATCTTGATTTGACCTTTGATCTTGTTGTAGTGACCATGAGTTTTTCTTTGATTCCGTAATGTGTAGGTTGACACTTGGTCCGTACATTGGTTATGGTGTGTAGGTGTGCATCATGGTGTAACCTTTAAAATTTGGCTCTGCAAAAGTGTGTGCCATATTTGGGACATGTTTCTCTTATGACAAAGACATATGAATTGCTGGCAACTGAGTATTATATGTATTTTTACATAATTGTGCTATTTCCATTGACATCTATTCTCCAGTTAATAAATTTTACAGCTTCAAGATTTTAGTATACTGATCGATTCTGTCATCTTTATATTAAATCATCTTGTTTTAATACTTTATCTTTACTGTGGGTGTGACGGTAGCAGATTTTCTAGTTCGGGATTCCACCAATACAAAACCATCCCAATTCCGGGATACCGAAGAAGATTGAGTTTCAATATTTCCCCAATCGAATAGCCCTACAAACAGGAAGTGATTTTCCATAATCCAAAACATGGCACTTTTTCTCCAAGAAATCTCTATAAATACATTAAAATCTTGGGAAAAATGAGGTAATAGTTTATAATTTCTTCAGATTCAGGTTTGTTATATAGAAAATGGCCAAGTGGCGCTCCATTTTTTAAACTTAATGGCCTAAGGCCCTGAAAGGGCCAAAGGGTCATTAAGTTTACATAATGGAAGCGCCACCAGGCAATTATCTATTATAAAACCCTGTAAATTAAAACCAATATAACACCTTGTACCAAATGATTTTATTTCAATACACAATCAACATTGTTTCACCATGTGTACCACTGGTTTTCTTTTATGGGAGGGGCCACGGTGGCAGAGTGGTAACACTCTCGCCTCCCACCTCTGAGGCCGGGGTTCGATCCCCAGCACGGCCTCAAGTGGGAAAGCTGGTAGTTGCTTGCCGTTGGTCGGCAGTTTACAGTACAGAACCCTAACGAACTGTATGTACTGGTTTCCTCTGCCCTTCCAACTACCCGTCGTGATATGACCTGTACAGTGTTGAAAGCGACGTAAAACCCCAAATAAATAAATTTATGGGAAAATATAATTTTGGATAAAGCTTGAAAAATTTTAACATGGATAATGATAATCGATAAAATATGGATCTGTGACTAACAGAAAGCGCTTTCTTCTTATTTAACAATGCTGTGGATAATTTGTTGTGGTGAATGTTTCATGTTACTTTATTAATCTGTGCTTATTTTAAGACAGTAAGCTATTATTTTTGTGTTTCAGGCATTGAAAGTACTAGAAACTGGAGAATTACTGACTTGTTATCTCCCGCCGGGCTTTAGCCCGGGAGGGAGATTATGAAATGATGTCTGTGTGTGCGTGCGTGCGTGTGTGCGTGCGTGCGTTAGTCACGCAGATTTCTCCAAAACTACTACAGCTACAGATTTTTTGTAAATTAATTGTCCCAATGAATTTTCATGCCCTTGAAAAATTTTTTGGTTTTATTGACTTAGGCCTAAAGATAAGTGAGTAATAGCAATCTTAGCTACTTTGAGTAAAGGGCTCATAACTCAAAAACTATTGCAGTAACAACTTTTTCTTCAAATATGTTGTTCAGCTACTTTGTCCTTAGCTATAAGATGGTACATAGTTTGGGGTCCCATTGCATGCCATAAGTGAGTAATAGCTATTTTCTCATTTGTAGCTAAATAACAGAAGAAGTAAATGTCAAATATCTTCAAAAGTATTGAAGTTAGGGAAATCTTTTCAAATATGTTGTCCATCTACTTTTTGGTAAGCTATGACATAGTAAAGTTTCAGACCTGTTGCACCTTGGATAGCTGAGTTATAGCTACTTTGAAATTCTGACTGTTGAGTAAAGCTATTGTAACTAAAAAAGTATTGCAGTTAGAGTGTTTTCCTAAAATATGTTGTTCAGCTACTTTGTCCTTAGCTGTAACATGGTACATAGTTTGGGGTTCTATTGCTTGCCATAAATGAGTAATAGCTATTTCCTTATTTGTAGCTAAATAACAGAAGAAGTAAATGTCAAATATCTTCAAAAGTATTAAAGTTAGGGAAATCTTTTCAAATATGTTGTCCATCTACTTTTTGGTAAGCTATGACATAGTAAAGTTTCAGACCTGTTGCACCTTGGATAGCTGAGTAATAGCTACTTTGAAATTCTGACTGTTGAGTAAAGCTATTGTAACTAAAAAAGTATTGCAGTTAGAGTGTTTTCCTAAAATATGTTGTTCAGCTACTTTGTTCTTAGCTATAAGATGGTACATACTTTGGGGTTCTGATGCTTGCCATAAGTGAGTAATAGCTATTTCCTCATTTGTAGCTAAATAACAGAAGAAGTAAATGTCAAATATCTTCAAAAGTATTAAAGTTAGGGAAATCTTTTCAAATATGTTGTCCATCTACTTTTTGGTAAGCTATAACATAGTAAAGTTTCAGACCTGTTGCACCTTGGATAGCTGAGTTATAGCTACTTTGAAATTCTGACTGTTGAGTAAAGCCATTGTAACTCCAAAACTATTGCAGTTGGAGTATTTTCCTAAAATATGTTGTTCAGCTACTTTGTCCTTAGCTATAAGATGGTACATAGTTTGGGGTTCTATTGCATGCCATAAGTGAGTAATAGCTATTTTGTTATTTGTAGCAAAATCATGACATAAGTAAATGTCAAATATCTTCAAAAGTATTAAAGTAAGGGAATTCTTTTCAAATATGTTATCCATCTACTTTTTTGTAAGCTATCACATAGTAAAGTTTCAGACCTGTTGCACATTGCATAGCTAAGTAATAGCTACTTTGAAATTGTGACTGTTGAGTAAGTCCATTGTAACTCCAAAACTATTGCAGTTACAGCTTTTTCTTCAAATATGGTGTTCAGCTACTTTGTCCTTAGCTATAAGCTGGCATGTAGTTTGGGGTTCTATTGCATGCCATAAGTGAGTAATAGCTAATTTCTTATTAGTAGCAAAATAATGACATAAGTAAATGTCAAATATCTTCAGAAGTATTAAAGTTACGGAATTCTTTTCAAATATGTCATTCATCTACTTTTTTGTAAGCTATCACATAGTAAAATTTCAGACCTGTTGCACATTGCATAGCTAAGTAATAGCTACTTTGAAATTGTGACTGTTGAGTAAATCCATTGTAACTCCAAAACTATTGCAGTTACAGCTTTTTCTTCAAATATGTTGTTCAGCTACTTTGTCCTTAACTATAAGATGGTATATATTTTGGGGTTGTATTGCATGCCATAAGTGAGTAATAGCTATTTTCTTATTTGTAGCAAAATAACGACATAAGTAAATGTCAAATATCTTCAAAACTATTAAAGTTAGGGAAATATTTTCAAATATGTTATTCATCTAGTTTTTGATAACCTATCACATAGTAAAGTTTCAGACCTGTTGCACATTGGATAGCCGAGTAATACCTACTTTGAAATTGTGACTGTAGGGTAAATGCATATAGTTTGGGGTTCTATTGCATGCCATAAGTGAGTAATAGCTATTTTCTGATTTGTGGCAAAATAATGACATAATTTTTCTCAAATAACTGCTTCATCTACTTTTGGGAGAGCTTTCACATGGTCAACTTTCAGACCCGTAGCTAATTATTCACCTACTCAAAATGAGTAAATGTGAATTATCTCTAAAAGTATTGCGGATATCCAATTTTTATCAAATAACTCATTCATCTACTTTTGGGAGAGCTTTCACATGGTGAAGTTCCAGACCCGTAGCTAATTACTCACCTACTCAAAATGAGTAAATGTGAATTATCCCTAAAAGTATTGGGGATATCCAATTTTTCTTAAATAACTCACCTACTTTTGGAAGAGCTTTCACTTGGTGAAGTTTCAGACCCGTAGCTAATTATTCACCTACTCAAAATGAGTAAATGCTAATTATCTCTAAAAGTATAGTGGATATCCAATTTTTATCAAATTACTCGTTCATCTACTTTTGGGAGAGCTTTCACATGGTGAAGTTCCAGACCCGTAGCTAATTACTCACCTACTCAAAATGAGTAAATGTGAATTATCTGTAAAAGTATTGCAGATATCCAATTTTTCTCAAATAACTCATTCACCTACTTTTGGGAGAGCTTTTACTTGGTGAGGTTTCAGACCCGTAGCTAATTATTCACCTACTCAAAATGAGTAAATGTGAATTATCTCTAAAAGTATTGCGGATATCCAATTTTTATCAAATAACTCATTCATCTACTTTTGGGAGGGCTTTCACATGGTGAAGTTCCAGACCCGTAGCTAATTACTCACCTACTCAAAATGAGTAAATGTGAATTATCCCTAAAAGTATTGGGGATATCCAATTTTTCTTAAATAACTCATTCACCTACTTTTGGAAGAGCTTTCACTTGGTGAAGTTTCAGACCCGTAGCTAATTATTCACCTACTCAAAATGAGTAAATGCTAATTATCTGTAAAAGTATTGTGGATATCCAATTTTTATCAAATTACTCGTTCATCTACTTTTGGGAGAGCTTTCACATGGTGAAGTTCCAGACCCGTAGCTAATTACTCACCTACTCAAAATGAGTAAATGTGAATTATCTGTAAAAGTATTGCAGATATCCAATTTTTCTCAAATAAATCATTCACCTACTTTTGGGAGAGCTTTTACTTGGTGAGGTTTCAGACCCGTAGCTAATTATTCACCTACTCAAAATGAGTAAATGTGAATTATCTCTAAAAGTATTGCGGATATCCAATTTTTATCAAATAACTCATTCATCTACTTTTGGGAGGGCTTTCACATGGTGAAGTTCCAGACCCGTAGCTAATTACTCACCTACTGAAAATGAGTAAATGTGAATTATCTCTAAAAGTATTGCAGATAGCCAATTTTTCTCAAATAACTCATTCACCTACTTTTGGGAGAGCTTTCACTTGGTGAATTTTCAGAGCCGTAGCTAATTATTCACCTCCTCAAAATGAGTAAATGCTAATTATCTCTAAAAGTATTGCGGGTATCCAATTTTTATCAAATTACTCGTTCATCTACTTTTGGGAGAGCTTTCACATGTTAAAGTTCCAGACCCGTAGCTAATTACTCACCTAATCAAAATGAGTAAATGTGAATTATCTCTAAAAGTATTGCAGATAGCCAATTTTTCTCAAATAACTCATTCACCTACTTTTGGGAGAGCTTTCACTTGGTGAAGTTTCACACCCGTAGTTAATTATTCGCCTACTCAAAATGAGTAAATGCGAATTATCTCTACAAGTATTGCAGATAGCCAGTATTTCTGAAATAACTCATTCACATACATTTTGGAGAGCTTTCAATTAGTGATTTTTCAGATGCGTAGCTAATTACTCACCTACTCAAAATGAGTAATTACCTATTATCACTAAAAGTATTGCAGATAGCCAATATTTTTCAAATAACTCATTCACCTACATTTTGGAGAGCTTTCACATGCTAAATTTTTTTAATGAATTTTTTAAATAATTTTTAATGCATTAAGATTCATGAAATCATGCACTAAATCAATTATAACTTGAAAAGTATTACATTTACAGCACCTTGTTAAAATATGTTATCTTTAGTACATCTAATTTATATGGCGGGAGATAAATGCATGCGTCAGAATGCTTGTTTTCTTTTGTGTTGAAGTTTTTGGGTTTCTCAAGATTTTTATTTTGTGTGCTTCTTTGTCTCTTAATTTGGAATCAAGGAAAAATGCCTCCTGGAAATATTGTCTCCTGGAAAAAAGCATCATAGAATGAATGTCTACTCCACATTTTGTATTTCAGTAATACCTCCTACGAAAATTAATCCACAACATTAAGAACAAAATTCATTTCAACCACAAGTGTATCATTTTAGAAGTATATAACAAACTGTATTAAGATACATTAAAATCTTTGTTTTGAACTTAAAAACATTGAAAATTTAAATCAAATTTAAACCCAGCAGTAATGCATTTCCGTACTGCATTTTTGCACAAATTTTTTTTTCTCATTTTACTTCAGTAAATTTTGAGACACTAAAAACACTCCTTTTAATATAGTATGCTGCGTTAGATTTTCACAGTCAGTTTGTTTGAAAGTTAGCTGCTCCTTTGATTAAGTTCACAGAAGATTATTGTAAAGTCAGATTGTAAAGAAATGCAAAGAATTAAAAAATATCCAAGTTTACAAATTAATTTTTTGTTTTTTATTTGTCAGGAGGTACTTTTTCAAGGTAGCAGTTTTCCATGAGGTATTTTTCTATGAATGCTGAATGTCATTCAGAATTGAAAAGACTTTGTATATGTACTCACTGAACTAATTAATATGAAAGAAGTTGTGAAAACATTTCAATATTGAATGCATTGTGCTGAGGATGACTGGCAAATACTAAGTACCCATTTGTTCTAGGCAGACTGGCCATTGAACTGAACCACAATCCACTGTTAGAAAATAATGTAGTGTTAACTCTCCATTATGCAAAAATAATAGAGAGTTGAGACAATGGAAGGGTTGCCCGTATAGGTTTATTATTGTATCCACCAGATAGCATCCGGTGGATACTATGGATTTGACTTCGTTACGCCGCCGCCGCCGCCGCAGTGTGTAGAGAGATTTCACCGTTACCGCTCTAACGAAAAAAATATTATAGCTAGCCTTCTCAAATTTGCAGGATATATTCATAGCCATAAAATCTTGCCTGGGAATATTTTTGGCCTCATTTTGAAAAACAAGATGGCTGCCACGGGCATTTTTCGACTTTAAACAAGGACTTTTAGTGGCCCTCTAGAGCAAAGGGTATTATAGGTAGAGATCTCAAATTCGCACGATATGTTCCTCATTATCAAGTCTTGACTGGGAATATTTTTGTCCTCATTTTGAAAAACAAGATGGCCGCCACAGGCGTTTCTTTGCAGTCATGAAAAGTGCTTATATCTCGCTTATTATTGGTCCTAGAGGTTTGGGATGGTTAACCAACCTATAGGAAATCATGGGCTGGGAATCTTTTGGTGTGGTCAGATTTGACCTTGGACCCCTCCTTCAAGGTCAAACAAGGATAGCCAAACTTAAAAGTGCTTATAACTCGCTTATTATTGGTCCTAAAGGTTTGGGATGGTAAACCAACCTATAGGAAATCATGGGCTGGGAACCTTTTGGTGTGGTCGGATTTGACCTTGGACCCCCTCCTTCAAGGTCAAACGAGGATAGCCAAACTTAAAAGTGCTTATAACTCGCTTATTATTGGTCCTAAAGGTTTGGGATGGTAAACCAACCTCTAGGAAATCATGGGCTGGGAATCTTTTAGTGTGGTCGGATTTGACCTTGGACCCCTCCTTCAAGGTCAAATGAGCATAGCCAAACTTAAAAGTGCTTATAACTCACTTATTATTGGTCCTAAAGGTTAGGGATGGTAAACCAACCTATGGGAAATTATGGCCTGGGAATCTTTTGGTGTGGTCAGATTTGACCTTGGACCCCTCCTTCAAGGTCAAACGAGCATAGCCAAACTTAAAAGTGTTTATAACTCGCTTATTATTGGTCCTAGAGGTTTGGGATGGTAAACCAACCTATAGGAAATCATGGGCTGGGAATCTTTTAGTGTGGTCAGATTTGACCTTGGACCCCTCCTTCAAGGTCAAACGAGCATAGCCAAACTTAAAAGTGCTTATAACTCGCTTATTATTGGTCCTAGAGGTTTGGGATGGTAAATCAACCTATAGGAAATCATGGCCTGGGAATCTTTTGGTGTGGTCAGATTTGACCTTGGACCCCTCCTTCAAGGTCAAACGAGGATAGCCAAACTTAAAAGTGCTTATAACTCGCTTATTATTGGTCCTAGAGGTTTGGGATGGTAAACCAACCTATAGGAAATCATGGGCTAGGAATGTTTTGGTGTGGTCGGACTTGGCCTTTGACCCCTCCTTCAAGGTCAAACAAGGATAGCCAAACTTAAAAGTGCTTATAACTCACTTATTATTGCTCGTAGAGGTTTGGGATGGTAAACCAACATATAGGAAATCATGGGCTGGGAATCTATTGCTGTGGTCAGATTTGACCTTGGACCCCTCCTTCAAGGTCAAACGAGGATAGTACACAAAATCATGTGCTGGGAATCTATTGCTGTGGTTGGATTTGACCTTGGACCCTCCATCAAGGTCAAACGACAATAGCCAAACTTAAAGGTGCTTATAACTTGCTTATTATTGGTCCTAGAGCTTTGGAATGGTAAACCAAATCTAGGAATTCATGGGCTGGTAATCTTTTGGTGTGATCGGATTTGACCTTTGGCCCCTCTTTCAAGGTCAAATGAGGATAAATTAGTGTTTATATCTTGCTTATTCGTATTCCTAGAGGTTTGCAGTGTCACACCAACCTATAGGAAATCACGGGCTAAGAATCTTTTGATATGGTCAGATTTCACCTTGGGCTTCTCCTTTAATTTTAAGCGATGTTAGAATGGCTTTGGTGAGTTTTCTTCTGGTGGATACAATTTGCATCGGTTCTCCGATGCGATAGGTCTAGTTTAATATTTTACATTTCCCAATAAGTATATTAGCCGACATTCGAGATTCCAATTGTGAAAGTGATCACAGTATTTCAGTAGAATTGTCTCGATAACGGTATACCGTGACTACTGACTCACCCCTAAACATTTACATACATTTTCTTGCTCTTAAAAGTTATTTTATATACTTAAACTTTATTTGGACCTTTATATATCTGACACTGCTCTGAAAATATCTTGATCTTTTTACTGTTTCAGTACTTCTATATCTCATGCTGTTGAAAACTATTTCCCTAGGGTGTGGGGTACGGGCATGTCCGATGCTATTTTTTAAAAGATACCTTAACTATCGAGGATGAAAAATGTTCAAGGCATGCAGATCTGTTTGTTCATCTGTTCCCCAGAGCCATTACAAGTTAGGTACACACCCCCCCCCCCCCCCCAAGTGTGAAAATTTCAACACTAGATCACAATTTTTTTTATTGACTATTACAGGGATTGTTCTCATATCTTGCATATATGTACTAGGCTTGTAGATACCCAGGTGTGAGTATCGGGCCTGAGTATTTCTTAAGTATTTGTATCCACTGGAGGAATCCGGTGTAGATTTTCGGCGTTAACACTCTCAGAGGAAAACTAAACCAGCTAGGTTCACCAAATTTGCAGTATATCTTCATTGGGGGTAAGCTTCTCTGGGGCTGAAATTAGCCTCATTCTGAAAAACAAGATGGCCGCCGTGGGCATTTCTTTGAAAATTATCTACATTTTTCTACTGACTGTTTCTTATAGGTAGAAGGTTGAATCTCTTCATAGGTGATATGTAACAGATATACATGTCCTCTACAACCTTGCAGACATTTGATCTTGAAGCTCTTAATTCAAGGTCATCCATGGAGTGCCAAAGTAACCCACATAGCGGACATAGTGCCTATATCTCCCTTATTATTGGTCAAGGTCAGGGAGGATAGCCAAACTTAAAAGTGCTTATAACTTGCTTATTATTGGTCCTAGAGGTTTGGGATGGTAAACCAACCTATGGGAAATCATGGACTGGAAATCTTCTGGTGTGGTCGGCTTTGACCTCGGGCCCCGCCTTCAGGGTCAAATGAGGATAGCCAAACTTAAAAGTGCTTATAACTCGCTTATTATTTGTCCTAGATGTTTGGGATGGTAAACGAACACATAGGAAATGATGGGCTGCAAATCTTCTGGTGTGGTTGGATTTGACCTTTGGGCCCCTCCTTCAAGGTCAAACGAATATAGCCAAACTTAAAAGTGCTTATAACTCGCTTATTTTTGGCCCTAGAGGTTTGGGATGGTAAACTGACCTACAGGAATTCATGGGCTGGAAATCTTTTGGTGTGGTCAGATTTGACCTTGGGCCCCTCCTTCAAGGTCAAACGAGGATAGCCAAAGTTAAAAGTGCTTATAACTCGCTTATTATTGGTCCTAGAGGTTTGGGATGATAACCAACCTATAGGAAATCATGGGCTGGGAATCTTGTGGTGTTGTCGTATTTGACCTTGGGACCCTCCTTCCGGGTCAAACGAAGATGGCCAAACTTAAAAGTGCTTATAACTTGCTTATATGGCTGGAAATACTCTGTATGTCACGCTTCAACCATGTCCCGATCAGGGATACACTGCCTTGAGACACAATATCTAGTTGGTCCTCGAGGTTTTCAATGTTAAACCTAGATATAGGAAATCATGGGCTGGGAATATTCTGATGTGTTCAGATTTGACCTTGGGTCCCTCCTTCAAGGTCAAACGAGGATAGCCAACTTAAAAGTGCTTATAACTTGTTTATTATTGAGCCTAGAGGTTTGCAATGTGAAACCAACTTGTAAGATATCATGGGCTGGGAATCTTCAGATGTCAGATCTGACCATTGGCCCCTCCATCAAGGTCAAACAATGGTTCACTGGCTTTGGTGAGTTATGTTTCCAGTGGATACAAATTTGCATCGTTTTCTAGTTTTTTAATGTCAGCTGACTTGTCAGTCAGCTGACATTATGGGTGCACTCTGGGGCGTACGTGTCCACGTCCGCGTGAACAACTTCTTCTCCAAAACTATAAGACCCAGAGACATGCTGTTTTTTTTTAAGATACGTTAACTATCGAGGATGATAAATCGTAAAATTCATACAGATCTGTCTTTTTGTCTGTTCCCCAGAGCCATTACAAGTGAAGTACCCCCACCAAAGTGTGAAAATTTCAACACTTTATCACGATTTTCTCATTCACTATTGAAGGGATTTTTCTCTTATCTTGCACATATGTACTAGGCCACTAGTAGATTCACTTGTGTGAGTATCAGGCCTGGATCTTTCTTAATTTTTTATAATGTTTAAATAATTTTTAATGCATTAAAATTCATGAAATCATGCACTAAATTACTTATAACTTGAAAAGTACAGTCCAACCTGCTCGAGCAACCACCTGCAAGGAGCAACCACCCTGGAAAACCACCAAGGTATTTTACATTAATTTGAACCTGCAAAGAGCAACCACCTGCTACCTGCAACCAGCAACCACCCTTTTTATGTACCACCGGAGCTCTGAACCTGCGAAAAGCAACCACCCCTTCCATCCAAAAAAAAAAAACTTTTTGTGTTAAAATTAAAGAATTTAGAATCACTTTGCTCAATCTACCTACATCCATGTATTTGATTTAAATAGCTACCATATTATTATTAATTTAGATATTTACAAAAAAGCTAATAATAATCTTAATACTAATAATGTAGCATTTTATAAAAAAACATAGACATAAATAATGTACAAATGTGACTATAGCTAATTTTATATATATGTTATTTAAATTATGAATATTATTGTGTGTAAGAGGCAATGTTTAAAAAGGGCATGGATATCATTATTTACATTGTGCTTCACTGAAGATGGCAGGTCTTTTGTCTATGGGATTACACACCACACAGTTAGGCTATGTCACCTGCTGGCTAGAAAATGGATTAACCACCCATTATTGAGCATGGCCCATTATTTCAAATCACCTTAATGACAATCAGATCTTCAAAGACATAACACGCACTCCTGAGTAGAGTGCAATACCTCTGTAATCAACAGTCAGTTTGGGGTTATGAAAGAGCAACTGAATTTCAGTTGTTTGGGAGAAACTTTTAACTCCACCCTTGAAAGACTTTTAAAAGGCCTTTGATATTCTGTCCCTGAGTACAGTTCTTAAAGCTATTAAAGTTTAACTGTTAGGATTTACTTAATCCTTATGAGTATAAAAAGGCCTACATTTTATCAGAATGTCATATTGTCTTCACATGTTCATAGTAACTGTGAAAATGCCTCCAAAAGCAAAAAAATTCTAATATATGTAGTTTGTTACTTGTACATGTATATTAATATGTTTTTATGTGAAACAATAAACATGTTTACCTATATACAAGTGTATCTCTTCAAGTCTACCATGATGTATACACAAGTATATACTTATACCCGTGATGATCATAATTGAACCTGCGCATGTATTGCATTTAGAGCATTTTGTTATAATATGTTATTCACCCACTTTTTCCATACTACAACATTTCTACAACATGGTGAGTAACTTGGGTGTCTATCCCAATAGCTAAATGAGTAATAGCTACATTCTGACTTTTCAGCACCTTCCATAATGAATAAAGTCACTTGTAACTTGAAAAGTATTAGAGTTAGACAATTTTGTATAAATATGTTATTCAGCTACTTTTACGTCAGCTATAACATAGTAAAATTTCAGACCTGTAGCTCATTGCATAGCTGAGTAATAGCTACTTTGAGGTTATCACTATTGAGTAAATCAGTTGTAACTTGAAAACTATTGTTTTTACAGTATTTTCTTTAAATATGTTTTTCACCTACTTTTCAGTCAGGTATAACATACTGCAAGTGCAGACCTGTACCTTGTAGCATAGCTGAGCAATAGCTACTTAAATGTTCTCACTGTTGAGTAAATCGGTTTTAACTCGAAAACTATTGCATTTAGAGTATTTTGTTTAAATATGTTATTCACCTACTTTCAGGTCAGTTATGGCATAGTAAAATTGCAGACCTGTAGTTCATTGCATAGCTGAGCAATAGCTATTTTCAGGTTTTCACTGTTGAGTGAATCAGTTATAACTTGAAAACTATTGCATTTAGAGAATTTCCTTGAAATATGTTGTTCATCTACTTTTGGGTCAGCTACTTTGAGGTTCTCACTGTTGAGTAAATCAGTTTTAACTTGAAAAATATTTTATTTTAAGTATTTTTTATAAATCTGTTGTTCAAATACTTTTAGGTCAGACCTGTATGTCACGGCATAGCTGAGCAATAGCTACTTTCAGGTTTTCTCACTGTTGAGTAAATAGGATGTAACTTGAAAACTATTGCATTTAGAGTAATCTGTTTAAATATGTTGTTCACTTATGGGTCAGGTATAATATAGTGAAATTGTAGCCCTGTAGCTCATGGCACAGCTGAGCAATAACTCAGCTTTTCTAACTTTTAGATTTTCACTGTTCAGTTAATCAGTTGTAACTTAAAACTTTTTCATTTACAGTATTTTGTTTAAATAAGTTATTAACCTATTTTTGGGTCAGCAATAAAATAGTATAATTGTAGACCTGTAGCTCCTTGCATACCTGAGTAATAGCTACTTTCAGGTTCTCACTGTTGAGTGAATTAGTTGTAACTTGAAAACTATTTCATTTACAGTATTTCTTTATGTTATTCACATACTTTTCCGTGAGCTATACTATATTAAAATTGCAGCCCTTTAACTGATTGCATAGCTGAGCATAAGCTACTTTGAGATTCTCACTGTTGAGTAAATCAGTTGTATCTCGAAAACTATTACATTTGCAGTATTTTCTTTAAATGTGTTTTTAACCTATTTTTTACACCTTAACAGTTACCTTGTTACTTTCCTTCTGAATACCATTTCCAGGGCACAACTTTTTTCTTCTGTCACTTCTACTCTGGAGCTCAAAACACACAGTGAGCTGACACAGAGCCTGTTCTCGGGCACTGATTGCTTGTTTTTATTTGGAAACTCTAGTTTCTGCTTTACAAAAACATATATAATTTAATTAAAATACGCTGTAAATAAGCAGAAATTTAATCTTCAATATGACAAAATAATGAAAATATCACCACACAAATGGTGTTTAAGAGGAACTTCCCCAACCTCCTGCTTACATTTACAGGAAAGCTTTTTCAGCCCAAATTGTGCATTTGCATTTAACTAATAAAAAACGCCCTGCATTTCAAATAAAAGAAACTATGGTGAATTACCCTTTTGCATTGGAAATAATGTATTCAGCCAATCAGCTATTTCGACCCAGAAAGTATTAACTGGGCCAGTTATGATTCTCATTCATTCTACGCACGCTGCAAGAATAAGGGCAAAGGGAAGGACCCTTGCGTTGAACAGCCAGACACCAAAGACTGTAAGTTCTGTAATTCATCGACCCCTGAACAGCGTTTGCAATTGGCTACCTCTTCCTACAAGCTTAAGAAAGAAAAACGGGAGGCTAAGAAACTTGATTCTACTCCATCTAAAGACAGTGACACTCTTATTGACCCAGTGTCTGTTTCTGTGATTGGGGCTGTTGATGATCAGGGTACTGTTAAATCCCCTACTACTGTCGCCCCACCAGAGAAGAAATCAAAGAAAGATAATCCTTCCACTTCAAAAGCCACCAAACCTGTCGGAAATAAATCTGATACTGACCAGAAGATAGCAGAACTCAACCAGAAATGGTCAGACAGGTTCAACCGTCTAGAAGCACTTCTGTTGGCCAGATCCTTTGAACCGACCTTCTCTTCAAACATGAAACTGACCCCCACTCACCCTCCTCCAGCTGGTATTGTACAAGGAACTGAACCTTTCATCAGAAGCCCAGCCGGCTTCTTTGTCAACACAGTTTCCTGGCTCTGGCTTCTCTGCTTCACAGCATCAGCCGACCAGTCAAACTCAGACCAGTGTACCGATCTCAGCTACAGAGTTTCTTGGCACTGGCTACTCTGCTTCACAGCATCAGCTGACCAGTAAAGTTCAGTCAAACTGACCGACCTCCACACAGCGTTCTAGACCAGACTCCTCTGCCTCCAAGCAGCAGTCTGCCAGCAAGCTTAAATCTCACTGACCTCACACCGACTGTCCAAAGGCATCCGACCATCAACACACTAGTACCGACTCCTCTGTTTCTAAGCATCAGTCTGCCAGTAAGCCACTGGCTCTCCCATGCTGCATAGATAAAGAAAGGACAGTTTGTCAAGTATGTCTTCTGAGTCCGGTAGTGAAGCTTCCGACCATCCCCCATTTTATTTATATGTGGAAGAAGAGGAACTATCCGACGAAGAGGACATTACTGTCACTGACCCAGAGCAGCATTTGTCAAGAGGAACAGACCTATAGAGAGACCATGAGGGGCATTCGTTCTTTCATGGGCTGGTCTCATATCCCTGACATGGACAGTGCGACCAACACTTTTGAGGACAATCCTTTGCCGGTCCAAAGACTCTAGTTCCTGGCAAGGTGTTGGTGTCAACCCCTCCCGTGGTTCTGAGGCCGGTGGCCTGTTGAAAGATGTGTTCCTGAGACCAGCAAAGTCACAGTCCAAGTGGTACGGGCTGTTTTCCGACCACAAAGTTGACCCTTCAGCCGTGTCTTCTTGGTGCACAGATGCATCAAAGCTGAACAGCAGCTATAGCAGGATTGCCAGACATTCTGGTTTGTCTTCTACCCCACCAGCATCGCGACGTATCTCACAAGAAACGTTGCGAAGATGGGAGAAATCAGCCAGAGAAGCAATTGTTATATGTAACCAGGCAGCCAGATTCAATAGGTGCCTCTTCAGAGTACAGCAGAACTTGCAGGACCAGTTAAAGACTCTGAGGTCAGAAAGTAAAGGGAAAAGTTCCAGCAAGGTGTCCTCAGCAGCTGATGAACTACAGTTTTTAATGGACTTCAACTTTAGCATCACCCAGACTGCAGCCAAGTCTATGGAACACTTATCAGAGTTTATTTTCATTTCCATGGGACACCTCACCTTGGCATGCAGAGATGCATACCTGAGCCATCTTAGAACTGGCATAAAACCAGACACTCTGACTGCACTGAGGACAGCCCCCCCTGCACATATCTACACTCTTCCCTGATGTTGCTATTAAAAGAGCAGAAGAGGACATTGCTCACTTTGAATCCAAGAGTAATTCTAGTGCTACCAGAAACAAAGGTCGGTACCACCCATACAAACGTAGCGGCAAGAGGTCGGATAACAGATCAGACTGAAGGTCGGAGAGAACAGCTTGGAAGACAATAGGCAAAAGACAGTTCAAGAAAGGAAAAGGTCAATCTGCGAATTACTCATCCCGACCAGCCATGGGCCAGCAGTCATACAAAGGACAATTACTGTGTAGACAAGTTACAGGAATGACTGCTGGCCGGGAGCCAAACTTCAACAAAAGACAGACACTTATGTAAACTCTAATGTTGTAAAAGTTGCTCATACTGCGCCCAGGCATTTGCAAAGGAAAGAAATAAGTCCCGGGTCAGCAGGTTGTTATTATTATTAGAAAGAGTACAAATTAAAATATGTAAAAGGTGTTTCTTGTGTCACTCAATTGTCTTGTGTAAAACCTGTAACAAATGTCAAAATGCTGCCTCAAATCTGCCTGTGGGAGCGAGACTTCAAAACTATTGGCAAACTTGGTTGAATCTGGGTGCCGGTCCGAAAGTAGTTCAAATCCTGAGAGAGGGCTACACCCTCCCCTTTTGGATCTGGCCAAATTTGACAAGGTCTCCAACCGTCATAAGCTGTTATGTCAATCCCCACAGGAACATTTACCAGCTGGAGGCATTACATCAGCTTATAGACAAAGGCGCAGTAGAGCAGGTAGACAATCAAAGATCTCGGGGGTTTTCAACCGACTATTTCTAGTGCCCAAACCCAACAAGTGGAGACCTATACTAGATCTGAGCAAACTGAATCTTTTTGTCAAGGCGGAAAAATTCAAAATGGAGACACCGGAAACTATCAGGACCTCCCTCCAACTAGGGGAGTGGGTGACCTCAATAGAATTCAAGGATGCCTACTTCCATATACCAATACAGGAACAGTCCAGGAAATATATGAGATTTCACGTCCGGGGTTGGACATACCAGTTCAAGGCACTGCCTTTCGGTCTGTCCACAGCACCCATGGAGTTCACTGTAATAGCAAAGGAGGTGAAACTGATGGCTATACACAAGGG
This sequence comes from Sabellastarte sp. h YS-2021, assembly GCA_964017235.1. NCBI lineage: Eukaryota > Metazoa > Annelida > Polychaeta > Sabellida > Sabellidae > Sabellastarte > Sabellastarte sp. h YS-2021. Next base: position 73,745,168 of record OZ024928.1, on the reverse strand, counting down.
TATAAGGATCCACCAATACCTAGACGACTGGTTGGTGAGAGCCAGATCTCACCAAATTTGTCTCCAGGATACACAGGATCTAGTAAAAATGTGTCAACAATTGGGTTTGCTGGTGAACTTAGAAAATCAGAACTGGAGCTCAAACAGGTCTTCGACGTCATAGGCTACCAATTCAACCTCAGATCTGGCCAGGTCCGACCGACACCTGACCGGTGGCAGATCCTTCAAGAAAAAATACAGACACTACTCTCCCTACCAGCTTGTCTGGTCCGGCAATTCATGTCCTTGATAGGTCTGCTAACAGCCACAGAAAAACAACTTCACCTAGGTCGACTGCATATGAGACCCATACAGTGGCATCTCAAGAACAACTGGAGGGTACCTAGAAAAGGTGATTCCTATCCCCAGGTCCCTGCACCCCCATCTACAATGGTGCCTGGAAGAAAACAATGTACTCACAGGCCAACCAATACACCCAGTAAAACATGCTCTGCAAATATTTACAGACGCATCAAAAGAAGGGTGGGACACTCGCTTAAACGAGCACACTGCAAGAGGAACCTGGTCCCTTCCAGAAAGCAAGCTGCATATAAATTATCTAGAGCTCAAAGCAGTGTTTCTAGCCTTAAAAGAATTTCAGGACCTCTGTTCAGACAAGATAGTTCTTGTGGCAACCGACAATACCACAGTGGTGTCATACATAAACAAGGAAGGAAAAACAAGTAACTCTGAAAGCCCGACACATTCCAGGCCAGCTGAACGTTGTAGCAGACAAGCTATCCAGGCTAGGCCAGAACATCCAAATGGAGTGGTCTCTACTTCCAGAGGTTTTTCAAACAATATGTGGCAGGTGGCACTGGCCCCAAATAGACCTATGTGCCACGAGGTTCAACAATAAGTTGCCTCTGTTTGTGTCACCGGTACCGCATCCCCTGGCCTCAGCAGTGGATGCACTCAGTCTGCCATGGGACTGGGCAAAGTGGTGGAGAAGTTGTAGGACTCCCCATGCAAGAGAATCATTCTGATTGCTCCAGGGTGGCCCAACATGCCTTGGTTCTGGGACCTAGTGGCCATGTCCAGCCAAATCCCACTGAGCCTGCCCAATCTGCCCAACCTGTTGACACAGCCCTTCAATCAGATCCCTCACAGAAATCTGACAAATCTAAATCTCCATGCATGGCTCCTAGAGCCTGAGCAATCAAGGAACAGGGCTTCTCTGAGGCAGTGGCAGCAAGAATTGAGGCTCCTTAAAGAGGATCAACCAGATCAGTCTATGAGGCAAAGTGGACCATTTTTACGAAGTGGTGTGTCAGCAATCAGATAGACTTCAGAGCACCCCCTGTAAAGACAGTTGCTGATTTCCTTATGTATGTATGGAACCTCTCCCTGGTCTTGCACCAGCTGACAAAGGCTCCATTTGATCCAATTAAAGAGGCCTCCTTGAAGCATTTGACCTTCAAGACAGTTTTCCTCTTGGCCCTTGGGTCGCGCAAGCGTAGAAGTGAGATACATGCTTGGCAAAACAGAAATATTAGACACCAATCAGATTGGTCAAAGGTGTCCCTGTGTCCATCATCCAGCTTTCTTTCCAAGAATCAGCTGGCCAAAGAATGTCCAGACAGTGTGGCTCCAGTGGTTATACCAGCCCTGGCCCCAACTCTGGATAGGTCCCTCAAGTCTGACAGGTCCCTCTGTCTGGTCAGAGCATTGCGCTACTATTTGGACAGGACCTCAAACCTTAGGCAGAATAGGAGTTAGTTTTTGTCTCCTTTAAGAAAGGTTTCGACAAAAAGATCTCACCTGCCACTATCTCCTCATGGATCAAGCAGACTGATCCTATGTTATGAGCTCTCTGATCAGGAGGCCCATACTTTACATCAGGTTAAAGCCCATGATGTCAGGGCCTTTGCTGCTTCTAACGCTTTCCAGTCGGGAGTCTCCTTAGATCAAATCTTATCAGCCTGCCACTGGAAGTCACATAACACCTTCACGCAATTTTACCTGAAGGATGTGGCCTGGGCTGATTCAGAGCTCTACCACCTGCTACCTGTAGTGACTGCTCAGTAGATCCGTCAATAGCCCAGGATATAGAGGAGATTTGTACATATGTACACAGTTGTACATATATAAATGTTTGTAAAAAAATTTGACGTGCTTCCTTCGGGAGGTTTATTTACCTTTCTTATGGGACTGAACTCATCCCTCTCTTCCCCTACCTCAGAGCAGGTCTGTTAAAAAGGTGGGGGGGAGGGCAACGTCGATATAGCCCCGGGATAACCAGCTACTGGCAATTGACCATGGCCTCAAAGGGTTTCCTGACCTTAAGGTCATACCCAGGCCTGGAGAAAATTTTTGTTACTTGTTTATGAGTTCATTTAAGTCCCTAGTAACTTACCCGCCGACCAAGCGGTAGTTATTCAGCAATTGTCCATTGGATAGGATGTATTAATGCAATAAAATTAGAAATTTAACTTACTTATAAGTTAATACCCTATCCAATAGACACACAAGACCCTCCCAAACTGGCCCCACAATCAGCTTACTTGGGCCATAATAGGTTTAGACAACAAAAAAGATGCTATGACGTCACGCTGTCTAGACAGGATGGAAGTACGATGCGCCACCTGGCGAGTGCACAGTACTCGGACCGGCCGGTGGAAACACAGGACATCTTTTTCTGACGTTTGGCGGGCTGGTCTGCACCAACCGAATTACCAATCGTCCATTAGATAGGGTATTAACTTAGAAAAATTTAATTTACTTATTAAATTTGCAAATCTGTACCTTTGACAATTTACTTATTGTAGAGAGCAAACATCTTGTAACTGGCTTATGTGCCCAAAGCTTATGTCAAATTCATTTTCTAACATTCTAACAATATATCTTGATGACATGAAGTTTTAAATAAATGTTATTTTTTATTGCAGAATACAACTGCTTTTTAATAATATTCTTCATGTCTAATCCCATCAGAAGCTGGTATTTTCTAAATAGCGCCAATGTTGTTGCTTAATTTTTACCCCACAGCCTTAAGGGCTGTTGGGGTATTGTTTTCACCCATGGTGTCCGGATGGTCGGGCGGGCAAGTGGGCGGTCAAGCAGGCAGGTGGTATCGGCAAAAGTTTTTCCAGTCTGTATCTCAAAAACTGTGAGGTGTAGGAAGTTGATACTTGGTAGGGACATTGGTTAGGGGGTGTAGGTGTGCAACTTCAGGGTGTGACCTTCATTTGACCTTGCCGGAGTGACCTTGAGTTTGAAAATCATGTCCAGACTGTATCTCGGAAACCATAAAGTGTAGGAAGTTGATACATGGTAGGGATCTTGGTTGGGTGTTGTAGGTGTGCAACGTCATGGTGTGCCCTTGAGTTGACCTTTGACCTTGCTGTGGTGACCTTGACCTATACAAACTTGTTTGGGCTATATCTTAGAAACCATAAGGTGTAGGAAGTTGATACTTGGTAGGGACATTGGTCGGGGGCTGTAAGTGTGCAACATCATAGTATGACCTGGATTTAACCTTGTTGTAGTGACCTTGAACTTTAAAATCTTGTCTAGGGCTTGATTTGTTTTTGACCATGTCATAGTGACCTTGACCTTTAAAATCTTCCCCCCAGACTGTATCTCAGAATCTGTAAAGTGTAGGATGTTGATACTCGGTAGGGATATTGGTTAGGAGGTATAGGTGCACACCATCATGGTGTGACCTTGATTTGACCTTTCGCCTTGCTCGACTAGTGACCATGGCCCTCAAAATCTTGTCAGCCATATCTCAGAAACTGTAAGGTGTAGAAAATTAATTCTTATATGGTCATTGGGGAGTGTAGGTATACTAAGTCATGGTATGACCTTTGACCTTTTCTCTGCCAAAGCATGTTCACCTGCCATATTTGAGACATATTTATTGTATTACAATGATATATGGATTGCTAGCTGATTATTATATGTACCTTTACTTAATTGAGCTCTTCCCATTGACAGCTATACTTCAATTAATAAATTTTAAAGCTACATAGGTTTTAATTTACTGATTAATGCTGTCATCTCGATATTGAATTTCCTTGTTTTAATACTTTACATAAATTTTCTCTCTCTTAAACATTATTTTCTCTACCGAAACATTATTATGACCTTTGTATAACTGACACTTTTTGCTCTGAAAGTCTCATAATCTTTGTGTTTCACTTCTCCTATATCTCATGGTATCAAAATTGTTTTCCTTGGCTGTGGGGTAAAAGCATCTCTGATGCTATTTTGTTTGATATGTGCATTGTTAATTTGTTGCGATAATATTGCTTTGCCATTTCAGGTTGTCTCTTTGAGAGTCCCATTAAAAAAGACAAAGATTCGGGTCATCACTAAGCTAGTTCATCAAATAAGAGTTTACAAGAAGAAAACGTAAATCTTAGACATATATCTAGTAACTGTGAAAATCCATAGTTTTAATAATGTTAAATAAATTGTAGTTAATCATTTAGAAACTATGGAAGTAATTTTAGTATATAGCAGGAGCTAAATCAAATATACATCAGACTTTTGTGATTTTGGCTCTTGTAGTATATGGTATTGTAATTCTATATTTTTATGTAATTTGTGGCAATTCTTGTTTCAAACTCTAGAATTGTTAAACCTTTAGTGTCACTCTTTTAAAATATCTACATATCTTATTTTGTAATGAACTGCATTATAATGTCATTAATATGTCACAGTATATTTTGCTTAGGGGAACTCAAGAACAGATTGCTTCCAATAAAAAGAAAAGTGACAGACTGTTGAAAGAGATTGAAGAAATAAAGGTATTTGTCAAAGTGGATTCAAGTATATACCATGATGAAGTGCCTGGACTAGAGTCATTGATGGTTTTACAAATAAACATCTTGGTTACGGGTAGCAAGATTAATTGATGGTTATTTCTTCTGAAATCAGTCACATTTCAGACCCAATTTGAAGGGACACATACTGTGATTTAAATTGATTTACTTAATATTTCTAAATCTTTTGCAAGTGTCAAATTTAACCTTTCACTCCTGCTTCAAGGTCAAGTGGGGTCATCATGCTGTAAAAGGTCTTGTATCTCCCTTATAATTTGTTCTAGGGCTTCAAAGTATAAAAACATCTTTTAAGAAATTATGGCCTATGAATCTATGTCAGATTTAACCTCTGACACCTGCTTCAAGGTCGAGTGGTGTCATACTAAAGTGGCCATATATCTCGTGTATATCGGTCCTTGGGCTTGGAACCCACATTATGAATGAATAAAATATGTAAGTTTTCCCCCTTCTTCAACTACACAAAAGTTTATATATCTGACAACATCTCATGGGTTTTGTATTCTTCTTACAACTGAAGTTGTTCTTAAGATTTTCCTATATCTCAGTGTTGTTACCTGTGGGCTGAGGTTCTTGCCTGCCAAAGCTGGCTATTTTTGAATTTATTTTGAAACATCTTTTTTTTCTTTTGATAAGAGACATCTTGATTCTTGATACCCATTTAGTTGTTCCTGCAGGCTGAGGTTCTTGCCTGCCAAAGCTGGCTATTTTTGAATTTATTTTGAAACATCTTTTTTTTTCTTTTGATCAGAGACAGCTTGATTCTTGTTATTTTTTTTTTTGTCGGCTCCCGCATTTTCTATTACTTATAGCTCAGCAACCACTTGACAGATTCTCTTCAAATTTGGCAAACGTATGCTGTATCCCTGGGAAAATTTTGTGAATATGGTGTCACGACGTTTCAATCAATCAGAGAAGTCACATGACCAAAACATGTTTTAAAGGGGGTATGCTTGTCTGGATGAAAACGTGCTTCACCTATTCACATGAAATTTGGCAAGTAGGTTTGTTTGATGTCTGGTAATCAGTAGTCTGGTTTGAAAGTGATCCAATACAATATAGCCCACTTATTATTGATTAACTGATGCCCAATTCACACTATGGGTGGTATACCCCATGGTTAGAAGTTTTACTTGGCAGTGGAAAAGCCTCCCAGGATGTCACATATCTTCCGAGATTTGGTGTATCCATAAGGTATCATGCGCATGACCACTGATGGGACATGGTGTGTAACTGTGAATAACAGTAGGATGACAGTAGGAACTCTCAAGTAATGGGATAACGGGCCACTGTACCACAAGTTTGCATAAGGACGTCAAATGGTAATTGAAGGACAGGGGTGTTTTGTTTAACATCTAAAACTGCGGGTTAAGTCGCCTGCAGTGAGAAAGGGGTATAAAAGCCGCAATTTTGTTAACAAAGAAAATTTTTATTCTCTCAAATGGTGTGACAAAATTTTTACCCCCAGTATATATGCAGAGTCACCTGTCACTTTTTGTCAAAAAAATCATATTCTCGCCATTTTTGTCGGCCATTGTGAAATTCTGCATAAAACACCAAAACGCATTTATCTAGGAAATGGTGAAAAAAATTTTGGGTATAAGCAGATTTGCCTGCCACTTTTTGCCAAAAATCATTTTTATGTCGTCACTCTGCGGCGTCCGCATATGCGTCCATGTGAACAACTTCTCCTCCTAAACTACAATACCCAGAGACATGCTGATTTTTTTAAAAGATACCTTAACTATCGAGGATGAAAAAGTGTTCAAGCCATGCAGATCTGTTCGTTCGTCTGTTCCCCAGAGCCATTACAAGTCAGGTACCCCCACCCAAAGTTTGAAAATTTCAACACTTTATCACAATTTTCTCATTCACTATTGCAGAGATTTTTCTCATATCTTACATATATGTACTAGGCCACTAGTAGATTACCTTGGTGAGTATTAGACCTGGATCTGTCTTATTTTTTTTATTAATTTTTTAAATAATTTTTAATGCAATAAAATTCATGAAATCATGCATTAAATCACTTCTAACTTGAAAAGTATTGCATTTAGAGCATTTTGTTATAATATGTTATTCAGCTACTTTTTCCGTAGCTACAACATGGTGAGTAACTTGAGTGTTTATTCAAATAGCTAAGTGAGTAATAGCTACTTTCTGATTTTTTAGTACCTCCCGTAATGAGTAAGATCACCTATAACTTGAAAACTATTGCATATACAGAATTTTGTATAATATGTTATTGAGCTACTTTTGGGTCAGCTACAACATGGTAAAATTTCAGACCTGTAGCTCAGTGCAAAGCTGAGTAATAGCTACTTTGAGGTTATCACTGTTGAGTAAATCAGTTGTAACTTGAAAACTATTGCATTTAGAGTATTTGTTTAAATATGTCATTCACCTAATTTTTGGACAGCTATAACATAGTGAAATTGCAGACCTGTAGCTCATTACATAGCTAAGCAATAGCTATTTTCAGGCTCTTACTGTTGAGTAAATCAGTTGTAACTTTAAAACTATTGTATTTAGAGTATTTTGTTTAAATATGTTGTTCACCTACATTTGGGTCAGTTATAACATAGTGAAATTACAGACCTGTAGCCCATGGCATAGCTGAGCAATAGCTATTGTCAGGTACTCACTGTTGAGGAAATCAGTTGTAACTCGAAAACTATTGCATTTACAGTATTTTGTTAAAATATGTTGTTCACCTACTTTTGGGTCAGCTATAAGATAGTGAAATTGCAGACCTGTAGTTCATAAGCATAGATGAGCAATAGCTACTTTCAGGTTCTCGCTGTTGAGTAAATCAGTTGTAACTTGAAAAATATTGCATTTAAATTATTTTCTTTAAATATGTCATTCACCTACTTCGGGGTCAGCTATAACATAGTAAAGTTGCAGACCTGTAGCTCGTTGCATAGCTAGGCAATAGCTACTTTGTGGTTTTCTCTGTTGAGTAAATCAGTGGTTATTCAGGGAATTTTGTTTAAATATCTTATTCATCTACTTTTGAATTAGCTATAGCATTGTAAAATTGCAGACGTGTAACTCATGGCATAGCTATGTAATAGCTATTCTCAGGTTGTCACTGTTGAGTAAATCAGTTGTAACTCAAAAACTGTTGCATTTGCAGTACATGTAGTTTCTTTGAATATATTTTAACCTACTTTTTACACCGAAACAGTTACCTTGTTACTTTCCTTCTGAATACCATTTGCAGGGCATAACTTTTGTGTCCTTTTCTTCTGTCACTTCTACTCTGAAACTCAAAACACACAGTCAGCTGACACAGAGCCCGTTCACGGACACTGAGTGCTTGTTATTTCATTAATACATCCTACCTAATGGACCATATGCCATATTGGTTGGCGTCCCCCGGTCCTGCCAAACACCAAAAAAAGACGTCCTGTATTTTTACCAGTCATAGGACCAGTTGTAGTGTGCATTTGGGGGGCACCCTACTTCTTTCCTGTGTAGATGTGATGTCAAAGCTTCTTTTTTCGTTTGGCACATGTTTCCCAGCTCTTCTGTTGCTTATGATATCAAGGTATTGGAGAAAAAATGGTCAGAGAGGTTCTTTGGACTTTAAGCAATGCTCATTGCTAAGACTTTGCAACCTACTGCCCGTCGGCCTTCCTTCCAACAGATCTCATTGCCAGTATCACATAAGAGCCTGTCACCGGTTGGTGTACTTACCTCAGATAGACCTTTCATTCAGCCTGCTTGACTGGCCAGTCAGATTTCAACCCAGACAATTCCCAGTGCAGGTGAAATGCCAGTGATTTCTGGACCGGTCAGCCAGTTAACTACCAACCAGGTCCCTGCTGGTACCAGTCATAAATCTACTACATCAGTGGCTGTTGGTGTATATCAACATACTTAAGAGTTCAAACAAGCCTTTTACCCATGCCAGTGGGATGCCAGTGGCTCAACCTACCGGACCGGTGAGCCAGTTTACTGCTAGCCAGATCCTTGCCGGTACCAGTCAAAAATCTACTACATCTGTTGATGTTCATCAACACTCTGTAACTGACTCCAGTGATATGCCAGTACTTCAACCTGCTAATACCGGTTCTGCCTGTTCTGACCATGAACAGCAAACCAACCTGACTTTCCCTGTCTATCCTGAAGAAGAAGGTGAAGTGTCTGACCAGGAAGCTGGTATGCCAGAACAGGACTCTGATCAGCACATATCTGAAGAGCACACCTACCGAGAAACTGTCAGGTGTAAGATCTTATGTAGGCTGGTACCAGGTGTCTGAGTTTGAAAGTTCAGCCTCCTCTCCCTTTGCTGGTCCCAGAAGTCAAGCAACTGCGAAAATATCTTTAAAACTGCCATCTGATGACTGACTCTGCCGGAAGTTGGAGAAACTGACCTTGACACTGACAGAAGGCTACCCTAGTCCTTGTTCTGATGCCAATGGACTGTGTAAGGACCAGTTTGTTAAGGTCCCCAAACTAAAGAGGTGGTATGATGTGTATGCAGAAAAGAAAAACTTATTAAAGGTAACTTATTGGCATAATGAACCAGCAAAACTCAACAGTACTTTCACCAGAATTGTTAGACCTTTCCTGGCTACAAGATCACCAGTTTCCTGTCCCATAGCACAGGAAACTTTGAGAAAATAGGAGAGGTCGGCCAGAGACTCTACCTTTATTTAACAAAGGTAAGGACAGCATGGCCTCTCATCTGAAAGTCATTCAAGTCAAGAAAGCTAAAGGGAATCGGAAACTAAGACTCAGGTTGCAGCTGATGAGCTAGCCTACCTAATGACAATCAACCAAAACATTGCACAAAACATTGTAAGGACAATGCAGGATCTGTCAGACTTTGTATTCATTAACATGGCGAATGTCACTCTGCTCAGACATGACAGTTACCCAGAGATTTGTAAGACATAGGTCAAGCTTGACACAGTGGCAACTCTTATTAGAAACTCACCACTTCATATGACCTCTCTTTTTCAGGATGATATTATCTCCAAGGCAGGGGAGAAGATTGGCCACCATGAAGGGAAACACTATTCTAGGGGCTCAGAAAAATCTGACAGGTACCTTAACACTCATCAGCCAAGAACACATTGGACACCGGCCAGAAATCCTGTCCTCCAGCATGGAAACAACTCAGCCAGTGTGGTCAGCAAATGAGGCTGGGGCAAGGCCTCCAACTATTCACAAAGACCCACCAAGAGTCACAGTACTTATAAATGACTATTACTGTGTAACTCAGTGGGTTTGTGTAGAAATGGCCAGGAGGGTAGAGACATTTGTGGACAATTGTCAGACTTTAAATGTAAATGTTTTTGCTGTGAATCATGATACCTTCTATTGCTAGGCAGCCACAAAAGAAAACCTTAAGTCTCATTGTAAAACAAATAAAATATGTTAAAGATGTTTCCTCTGTAGATCAGTTGTGTTCTGTCCAACCTGTCACCAATGTCCACACTGCCTGTAGGAGCCAGACTGAACCAGTTTTGGGAAACTTTGGTCGCCCTAAAGGGCAGGTCTAAAGTCATAAGAATCATCAAGTAAGGCAACACCCTCATCCTCTGGGACTGACCACCTTGACCAGGTCTCCAATACTAATAGTAAGCAGCTATGCACATCTCCTCAGGAACAGCTACCCGATGGAGCCATTACATACACTTGTTCAAAAGAATGCAGTAGAAAAAGGCTAAAACTCAGACATCATGCTTTCTTCAACCGACTTTTCTTGGTTCCAAAACCCAACAGCAAGTGGAGACCCATCCTATATCTGAGCTCATTAAACAAGTACCTGAAATGGGAGACTTTCAAAATGGAGACACCAGAGAGCATAGGGACTTCCTTGCAGCAAGACGAATAGGTAACATATATGGATATCATGGACGCTTCTATATCCGAATAAACCCAGAGTGCAAGAAATACCAGCGTCCAGGATCAATTTGACCAATTCAAACTCTACCATTTGGTCTGCCAACAACTCCAATGGAATTCACAGTGGTAGTCAAGGAAATCAAATTGATGGCTCAAAACATGGGTATAAGAATCCACCAGTAGCAAGAAGAATGGTTGGTCAGAGCCACATCCAACCAAGTTCGTCTCCAGCATACCCAGACCTTAGTAGCTCTGTGTCAGGAATTAGGCTGGGTAGTAAACATGGAGAAGTCAGAACTGGAACCCAAGCAGATGTTCAATTTAGTAGGTTACCAGTATGACCTTAGAGAGGGCAAGATCAGATCTACCTTGAAACGAGAGCAGACTTTTAAATTCAGGATTTTATTGCACTACAATAGCTTACCATGTGGGACTCCATGCTGTTCTCGGATGGACGCAAGGCATCAGGCCAACGTCTAAGAAAAATAGATATTTATAGTTGGCCATAGCCTCAAGTTGTCCTCTCATGGTACCCTACGCGATTTCTTCCTACTTTCTCGTTGGCTGCGTGATTTGTAGCGTCTGTCATTTACACAGATATTTTCATCTATTTCTCAGCACATACCTATTGTTGGATGTTAATTTTTGGTCATTTCATGTATTATATATCATAGATTATTCTGTAAAATTTCCGTTTTGACAGGATAAGTATATTTTATTATTTTTGTGTGTTTGGAGTTTTCCTCGGTTCAGGCTTTCATCTACATCTTTTTATTGTGTTTCAAGATGTCTGCCCACCAAACGAATAAAGATAAGCCTAGATCTAGTAAGTGTCGTCACTTTTGCTTCGCGTTTGACACACATAATTATTGCCCTACCTATAGGGAATCTGGCAAGGGTGATGACCCCTGTGTCACTTTTGAAAATCCATGTGAAATATGCACTTCTTTTACAGAAGAACAAATGTTGAAAATTTCACAAAGAAAACGCTATATTAAGAAGCAAAAGAGGGACACTGCTAGTTCAAAAGACGATGAACTAGATCTTTTAGGGGATGACGTGGATTCATTTACTGGTTCCCATGCAGACCTTGAGAGTGCTGCAGATAACTTATTTACCTCACCCTCGCGTCCTCAGCCCCTACCCTTCAGTTCATTGTCCATCAAAACACCAGCAAAAACTGTCCCACCCACCCCAGGTACTGCCTTACAGCATAAGATTGAATCAAATTTAGAAAAATCCCTGAGTAACACACTAAACATCCATTTACAGCAGCAAATGGGTGCTTTCCAGGCATCTATGTTAGAAGTTTTCCAGTCTCTTCGAGATGAATTAACAACTAAAAAATAGGCAGAGGTGGATCAGACCTCGGCTTCAGCTTCTAAGCCTGGACCCTCCACTAGTGCTGTAAATCTGGACCTACCCCCTCCAAGACCTAGAACTACCTCACATGTTGAGGAAATGGAAGTGGACTATGGTCCAGCACTTCCTCCACATCTCGGTTCTGACCTTCATTATGCATCGGATCAGAATTCTAATGCATCCGAGGAGCCTTCTAAGAAGGCCTCGGATAGACCTAAAAACACTCTCACTCTCACAAAATGCATGAGGTTGAACCGAGGTCTGCCTCGGATCAATACTATGATGAATCCGATGAACCTCGGATGTCATCTTCTAAACCCAAAAAAACATGCTGACAAGAGTAGACATAAGGTCAGGTCCAGAAACATGTCATCTTTCTCAGAGGAGGATCAATCCTCTGCAACCAGACACAGGTCTTCAAAGCCCTCTGGGGCTCTCTCTGACCAAGACCAACCTCAACATTATCCGGACCCCCCTATTATAGGGAAGTAGCTCTGTCTGACGTTCCCTCCAAATACGCTGAACAGGTGGACACCTTCAGGCGCATTCCTTCTCTCCCTGACCCCAGGGAGTCTATGCCTAGGTCCTCAACTTCAGTTATGGGTCTGGATGATGAAAAAGGCCGTTAAGAGCTCAGACCTAGAGGTCCTTCCTCTATGCTACCACTCAGCTCAGTTATCAAAGATGCTTTTGATAAGTTTGAACATGATTTTCAGGTCGCTAATTTACCTCATATACATCAAACCTCCTCCTTCCACTGCAAAGTGGTACAAGGTGGGACAGCCCTGTTATGAGGAGAAAATACAGGAGTTGAATACAGATGCAAAAATCTGTATTACTCCTAAACCCCCTGGGGCCCCTATGGGTAAGGTTCCCCTACCAATTCTTAAGGAATTGGAACACCAAGCTAGGCAAAACATATCCACTCTCAACTTTACTGCTGCCTTTGCCAAGACTTCATCTCCTTAGAATGCCACTCGTGAGAAGTGCCAACATAGCCTGAAGTCAACCTTTAAGAGGGTTAAGTTTCAGATAAAGAAAGGTGCCAATCCTGAGAAAGCAGCAAAACGTGGATATGAGCAAGCCTGTGAGTATTTAGACTTATGGAATAAGACTGTTCTTATTCAGCACAGAGCTCTCACATGCCTCAGCAAATCCTTGGCCCGTATACTCCAGAGGGAACTATATTCTATGGGTAACACTGGCTTGCTTAGGCGCGAATCCGAAATGACCCTTTTGCAACCACATTTAGGGGAAACGAGATACCAAGAACTCGGGAACTCACCCTTTTGGCATTCCTCCTTGTTCAAGTCTCAACTTGTGAAGGAGGGGGGAAGACTTCCTCCTCAAAAAAGGCACCTCTAAAGACTCCCAGGGTTTCGGACCCTACCAAAATAAGCCCTTTCGTGGTCCCCACAACAAGAAAAGAGGCTCCTACAGGAAACACCCCTATGGGGATATCTCCTCACAAAGCAGTAACCAATTGTTTTCCTCAGGTAGGGGGAAACTGAACTTCAGAGGCTCCAGGGGTCGTTTTCAACCCCACAACAGGGGGCGAGGGCGTGAAACCCCTCCCCCCAATGACTCCTTAAAAGCCTCCCTCAGTCCACCAGTAGGAGGTCGCCTCCGTTCTTTCAGAAGAGACTTGCAAACAAATGTTCATCCAACGTGTTAAACATTATCACCAATGGCTACGTACTGCCATTCCTTTCAAAACCAAATCTGGTCAGATTCCCTCTGATTCTGTCAGAATACAAGGCCCGTCAAAAAGACCAAGCTCTGGCCCCTTGTATCCAGTCTCTTCTGTCAAAGAATGCAATTGAAAGGGTGGAAAATGTAAAATCTCTCGGGTTTTACAGTCGCCTGTTTGTATTACCCAAGCCTCACCAAAGGTGGAGGCTGGTCATAGACCTAAGCAGGCTCAACACTTTTCTACACATAAAAAAGTTCAAAATGGAAACTCCAGAGTTCATCAGGACTTCCCTGATTCCAGGGGAATGGGTATCGTTGATAGACCTATCAGACGCTTACCTTCACATCCCCATCCATCCAAACTCAAGGAAATACCTAAGGTTTTGCCACAGGTCGCAAGTGTTCCACTTCACCTCCCTCCCTTTCGGACTAGCCACAGCCCCCCAGGTCTTTACAATGATTGTAAAGGAAGTGAAGCTAATGGCCCTCTCAAGAGGACTCAGACTTCACCAATACCTGGATGACTGCCTGATCAGGTCCCAGTCTCAGGAAGAAGCCCAAGTGAACACTCAGTTAGTGGTAGACCTAACCCAGTCCTTGGGTTGGATAATAAATCAGGAAAAATCAGAACTGAAGCCTACTCAGGTGTTTTCGTTTGTGGGCTACGAATACCATCTAGATTCAGCCCTTGTAAAACCCACTCAAGAGAGATGGCTCAAACTTCAGGATTTGATCCTACGTCTCAAGATTGATGTTGCTAATTGGGTTGCTTGCCTCAACAGAGAAAATGGTCCCAGAGGGACGCCTTCACATGAGGCCCTTTCAGTTTCACCTCAAGGAGCACTGGAGATATCCTCAGTCGCTGGACAGCCTCCTCCCTTGGACAGAAACCATTTCAGCACACCTAGAGTGGTGGCAAAATCCCGCAAACGTGATGAGAAGTGCAGACCTTCATCCCAAAGACCACAGTATCCAACTCTTTACAGACGCGTCAAACGAAGGTTAGGGCCCTCACTTAGATCAAAGTTCTACAAAGGGTCTGTGGTCAGACCGGGAAAAAGGCTACACATAAACGTTCTAGAGTTGAAGGCGGTCTCCCTGGCCCTTCGAAGCTTCAAGGACCAGTGCCAGAACCAAACAGTTCTAGTTGCAACGGACAACTCAACAGTGGTAGCCTACATAAACAAACAAGGAGGAACTCACTCTTTTAAATCTGCAGTAACAATCAGATTTATGTTATGACCCATACAGCTAAGTCTTGGCCAGTTGATAATAGAGGCAGCTTTGACTTCATTTGCAGCATTGTCTGTCACCAGAGTTTGAGACAAAAAAAACCCAGTTAGTCTTCACTTGCATCAAGCAGTTGGCTATATTCTCCGCAGTATGACTCCCACAAACTTTCAGAGTATCCAAAACCTTACACTGCATGTTCCAGTCTTTGTCAATGTATGAACATGTAACAGTGTCATAGCTTTCTGTATTAAGACTTGTCCATCCATCATGGGTCAAACCCACAAAGTCCACAGCACACATATCCTTTTTTAGACTTTCTTTCATTGCTGTATACTTGTTTTGTAATTTATCCTTTAAGGATTTCCTACACATTAGCTGATATCTGGGCTCTAAGGTCTTGACAAATTGACGAAAAGCAGTATTTTCCACAGTACTGATTGGCTCCATTGATGCAGTTACATAATTCATAAGAGATTGATTAATACAGTCAATGTGTGAAGATGGCAAAGGTAACTCATTGACTTTGCTACAAGAGGCAAAGTGACTTGTAATAGTGTCCTGTTAAGCAGAATGTTGACCTTCTTTTGCAGCATATACTTGGGGGTGGCTTCTTTTTAGATGATTTGAGAAATTTGTTGTGTTGCCTGAAAATATAAAAAATATGCTTTTGTAAAAAATGAAAATCAAACAATATTAAATTACAGGACAAAATCAAGTTGGGCTTTGCATCCCATTCATCAGCCAGGGACAGCCCTCAGCCTTGCCACTTGCTAGGGTCGAACCCAGGCAGAGGTAATAGCTGTAGGATTAGATGCCAAACTTGCTAACTACTACATTACAGGACAACACCTAATGTTACGCAAATAACAATTATTTATATGCAGACTCTTAGACCTTGTGTCACACTACTACCTTGCAATCTATTATTGAACATGAAGTATTATTGTCCATGGGAATACTAAATACGAAGTGACTCCTGTCACAGTATCATGGTTTTAAGTTTTCATCTAAAATCATGGCATTGCAAATCCAATCATAATACCATCGATTTGCACTAATAAAATATGTTGGGAAACCCCACAAAATACTGTGACCTCATGAATATTAATTGAGTAGTCCACAAATTTTGGTCTTGAAGTAAAATATTGTTAAAAATCCCACATAATCGTCATATATTTCCTGCGCATATATAAGTATTCATGAGCTGTCTCCAAGAGCTCAAGTCTCCATCCAGGCTGCTCGTTTTTGTTAGCAAAAACCTTTTTCTAGTTTACATTTTAAATTTGCAATTTCACACCATTTTTGTTGGCTATCTTGAAATTCCTCGTAAAACGCATATACATTTATGCAGGAAACTTTGTGAAAGAAAAAACACGTTTATCTTGGAAACAGTGCAAGATAGAGCAATTTTGACAAAATTTTTGTCCTGCAGGGTACATTCTTTCAAGAAATCATTTTCCTGCCATTTTTTGCAAGCAGGTTGAATTTTTGCATAAACAAAAACAAGAACAGAACAAGATATTCATTTCAGCAAAATCATTACTTCTCATTGGGACATTTTGTTTGTGCTGTTTTTCTCGCGAAGCATTACTCTACATTTATTTTGTCTCTGTAATATTACTTTTGTATGTTTTAGAAATTGGATAATGACAAGGCAATAAAGTTTGCACTGGGTAATACCAAATCATTGGCGGATGTAAGCTCCCAGGTGAGAATGGGTATTTTGTAGAAATATGACACTTTTAAAATTCTTGGAATCAATTAAAAGAAAATAAGATTTCTTCATAATCTTTCATAGCAACTGTCATGCAACATATTTAGTTGAGGATCCCAGATTTTTCTTGAAATCCAGGTTTGAAAAAAAAAAATTTTCTTCAAATTTCACAGTCAACATTTCCCTTACTAATTTGAAAACAAATTGTCTAGTAATTGTGTGGAGATAAAATAATAAGGTGTCACGTCATAATTTTAGAGTGACTTGGAGCTGAAAGCAATGATTCGATTGGCAACCCATAAAATGATCACAAAAGAAGTAGAAAAGTGGAGGTCTAAACACAGTGATTGGAAGTCACTTTCAGCCTTTCTAATGCAGGTAACATCACTGTATAGCAGTTGACCCAAGGTATGGTTATGTGAATACATGTGAAACTTGTTAACCAAGTGTTAATTTGAGACCTCACATTTTTCATAGTTAATCATTGTTTTAATCTTCAATGCAACTTTATGTAATTAAACTTTACTTTAGAAGTATACAAGAATACTTAATCTGTACTTTTGAGTCTACAAGGTTTTTGGCTGCTTGAAATAAAACTCTTAGTTCAAGTAGTGTAAATTGAACCAATGTTAAAATCTTCAGCGATACATGTATACTTAACTTGTATTTACAGAGCCCCTGTTAGGATATTTGTATTTAAGTTTTCAATTTAAGTTGTGCTCTCAAGGTCCTCTATTCAATACCCTCATAGGGGCTCTGTACATATTATATCTTTAATTGTCATTTTATAATTAATTGTCCCAGCAGGGTACATCTGGTGCCAAACCAGAATGTACCTATAACTCTCTTATTAATGGTCTTACCAGTTTGAAATGCATTACCAGCCTGTTGGAGATCGTATGCGGGGATCTTTAAGTATGGTTACATTTGACCTTGGATCCCCCCTTCAAGGTCAGATGAGGGTATCCATATTTAAAGTCTGTAAAACATGCTTAGCATTGGTCATAGACCTGTGAGATATTTAACATACCTACAGGAATTTATGGGTTGAGACAATTTTTACCCCACAGCCCTTAAGGGCTGTTGGGGTATTGTTTTCACCCATGGTGTCCGGATGGGCGGGCAGGCGGGTGGCGGGAAAAAGTTTGTCCGGCCTGTATCTCAGAAACCGTAAGGTGTAGGAAGTTGAAACTTGGTAGGGACATTGGTTAGGGGGTGTAGGTGTGCAAAGTCATCGTGTGACCTTGATTTGACCTTTGACCTTACCATAGTGACTTTAACCTATATTGGCTTGTCTGGGCTATATTTCGGAAACCATAAGGTGTAGGAAGTTGATATTTGGTAGGGACATTAGTTGGGGGTTATAGGTGTGCAATGTCATGGTGTGACCTTGAGTTGACCTTTGATCTTGCATATTTGATGCTATTTTATCTCTCTACGGGGATATCTGATGCTATTTTATCTCCCTTATATCTCTCATATCTTTTTACTTGAATCTTGGTTGTTGCACCTTTGGGTGTCCTTTGATGAACACTAAGCACTGTTAAAAAAATCATATTAGAATTCATTAACCATTTTACTTTTGCAACTTCCCATTGTAACAGATGGTATTGCATCAAGTGAGCCACAGGTTTTGCCCCAACTCCACATAAAAACATGTATTGCCACATCTAGATGTATGTGTAATATTCAAAACATTCAAACCATAATTCGACCATACAAATGAATATCAAAGTGGGAGAAGTCTTAAAGTTTCTTAATTTTTAGTTTATTGATTGTTGTGTTTTAATACTTTATCTTTACATGCAGTTTCTTTCTCTTAAGTGTTATTTTCTCTGCTTAAACATTATTTAGACACTGACACTGCTCTGAAAGTATCCCATTCTGTGTACTTTTTCACTACTTCTATATCTTATGGTGTTGAAAACTATTTCCCCAGGCTGTGGGGTACGGGCATCTCTGATGCTATTTTTATGTGGTAAGGTTGACCTTGGACCCACCCCTTCAAGGTCCTGATGTGGTCAGATTTGACCTTTGGTCCCTGCTTCACAGGCTGTCACTTTTACTTGCAGTCATATTTGACCTTGAGCCTCTATTTAATGTGAAAAGGGGATGCAAAAAATATACCTGTATAGTTCTTATTTTTGCCCATCGCATGGATGCTAGCTATAGTGTTTGCTGAACTGGGCTTCCTTATCTTTGTGGTAGGAACAATTATGCATCAGTTTTCCAATGTGCTAGGCCTTGTTATTTTTAAAGTGTTAAAATCTTGTATTACATCTATTTTAAATTGTTTGATAGGGAAAAAAATAACTTTTTTTTTAAAACAACCTTTCAGCATACAAGTCGGAGACTTAGAAAAAAGAAGAAAATAGTAAAAGATGAGTCAGATAAAAATATCCATAATTCAGACAGTGATGATAGAATTCTCTCAATAAATTCCAATGAATCCAAAGTTGGAGACATTTCTGTTGATGGTACCAATGTTGTCACAAAGAGTTCTAATGTCAAGAAGAAGAAAGGATCTGGTGGCAATGTTAAAATGGCCAAGAAAAATGCAAAGAAGGAAGAAATGGTTTCTGAATGCATAAACACAGACTTAGTCATGGATAAAGACACAGAGTCTTGTACATTTCAAGATACAATATCCGATTCTGAAGGAAGTGAAAACTCCTCTAGTGATAATGGAGAAGATGATGAATTGGTTTCAACTGATACATCTAGGAAAGAAAAGCATCAAGGTATCTATCGTGATGGAGAAGTTGTCATAAAAAGAATCAACTTAGATGAAATAGAAAGTGACAGCCAATCACCTGGTGAAGAAAAAGATGTTCAGTTCCTATTCATGGGTATGAATATATAGTAATGTTTCATAATAAAAATTGTCACAAGATGAATTAAGCTTTTTCTTGTATGTCCACAGGTTTACAAATGTTTTCATTGAATGATATAAATAACTAGCTTATGTGGATTTTCAACCCATAAGAGTATCTAGCTTTTTGGCAGCCATCTTGGATTTCCTAAAGTTAAAGTAAAATATCTATCTCGAAAAATGATAAGTAACATAGACAGTGTGGATATTTTTGTTAGCTGATGAAGCTGATGACATATTACTATGGTCATCAACTGTCTGAGATAAAACTTCAATGCATATAGATATCTTGGTTATTCTCTCGGATAGAATATTCACGTCCTATGAAAAATTGTTTGTGACGTTCTTTCCTGCAGTGCTTGGGTGTAGGCGACTACTACTCCTTATTTGGTTTAAATCACATCTGTTTTTTGGCCTTATTCTCCCCATTCAAGAAAATGATTCTTCAGAAATCTATAGATAGTACACAAGCAACAAGTTACAGCTTTGGTTTTCTGCTGGTATGAATCTAAATTTTGCCACCTCTAATAACCTTACTTAATTCTATGAAAAAAATATGTTTTGTCTTAAACTTGGTATTTTTTTCAGTTCAAACAGCATCAGTTTACTATATATTCAACAAATCTCACCTCAATTCATTTATTGTATTAGTGTTTCCACATGTGGTGAATTTTACATTTCTTACTCTATCACTGAAATAATTAGTTTATTTTCTGTAGATTTTATTCCTTTATATTTGTTTGCATCATACATTGGATGTGTTAAGTATACCGGTAATTAGAATCAGTAAAGCAATAGAAATAAATCTTCAATCCTAGTGTTCCAGCTTTGCTTTCACAGATAAAAATGAAGATGAGCAATGCAGTACAGGCTTTGGAGATACAAGTGAAAAAGAAATTGAACCAAGTAAAACTAAGAAAAGAAGAGATGACTTCTTCCTTGGTGGAGACAGTGAATCAGAGGAAATATTGTCCAGTGAAAGCGTACTGTACATTTTCTGTGGTTTAATCTTTACCATTGAGTGTTTTACAGTGTTATTAAGTAATAGATCATTGTAACTGTAGTGTTCAATCATGGACGATATGTTTCACCTTGGGTTGAAAAAATGAATCATAATAATTTTTTTTATATATAATTATTTTTATTTGATATACACTGATGACATTTGACAAAACACAAAAATAGGACAACTGAATAACCATAGACAGAAAAGACACATAAGTCAAGTACAATACACATTACATTTTCAACAATGATAGACTTTTAAATGAACAGGCGTGACAAGACATACGAGTATAAACCAATTTAACTACCAAAGTGTGCACAGGACAGACTACATTACACCAAAGACAGCAGATCATATTAATTTCTCAATGAGTAAAATAAACTGTAATATATTAATATTATTATCCATTCGATATTTTGCATTCAGAAAAGAGATGAGCTATATTTTCTGTATGTTCCTTACACAGCCTTCAGTCTCAATTATCTGACACTTTAGTTTTGAACAGCCATTCCTGAACACCTATTATTCTTTTAAGTACTCTATTTTGGAACCAAAGATAATTATTATCATCTACAGAATAAAAACAGTTTTTATAAATCACCCTCCAAAAACTGTAACTTGGTTCTGTATTCAAAATTGATTCCCACTTAACCATACTTTAAATTTCTGGGATGCATGATTCCTGTAGCCTTAGATATATTGATTTCCTGTCAGTGTAGCAACCTAGAAGAGCATTCATATGAAATGGTATATATGGTTTTCTAAAATATTGGGCGACATTTAGTTCAGTCCTTGTCACAAATTTTTGTACCAAGTTTTTCTAACTGTGTAGTAGTTCAAAATATTTAGAGGGAATAAAATGAATCATAAATTTTAATTGCCATGCGTTGACATTAATATTGTAAATCCAAAATTAATACCACAGGATTAATACCACAAGATCGAACAAATACATTCAAAATATTTGTAATTATTGAAAAGCGAACATTTGGGTGACGTAGATGGTAGTGTTGTAGTAAAAGTTAGGCCATACCAATGTTCCAGTGAATGTCATACACAATAATAAAAATGGTTGTAATTCAAGCAAACCATGTAGCAAACTAGGTAGTTATCCCTTTTCACATTAGTACATAAATTGCTACTATCATTTTGTACATGTATATTAATTTATTATTTATATGGAACACAACTTTTTCTGAGCAGTGTTAGAGTAAGAAATCTTAAATTCGCCAGGAATCTAAAATTCGCCACCTCTAAAACCTTAGTTAATTTTATGAAGAAAATCATGTTTTTGTCCAAAAATTGGTATTTTTCAGTTCAAAAAGCCTTAATTTACTATACAGTCAACAAATCTCACCACAATTCATTTATTTTATTAGTATTTTCACATGTGGCGAATTTCAGATATGTGGCGAATTTCAGATTTCTTACTCTAAATCAAATATAATGGTGTGTGTATTTGGGGAGGGGGGATTATAAATTCTGAAATTGAAAGTACTGATAATAGAAAATCAGCTGAGTTTAATGACAATAGGAAAGTGAAGGAAATAGTTTAAATTGCACAACAAAAGATCCTGACAATAGAAAACACAGTTTAGTTTGAAAAAGAAGAAAATAATATATATAAGTTAAAATAGGTGCTAAAATGTTTGATCTTGAGCTCAAAGATCTTTCAATAATAAATGTCATGTAGGATATTCTGGAGTTAAAAGCGTTAAAATGTTTCTTTTTTTAATTTACCCTCGCAGAAACCCCCACAATTTAAGTGTTTGAACTCGAGTGAATTTTTTTTCAACCTAGTGATGCATGCCACTATCTAATGCCATTTATCGTATCAGCCAAAATGTTCATAAATTTCCCTTCTTGCTTTTTTTAAATGATGTACTCCTTTCAAAAAAATTAATGAACTATTAAGAACGTAACAATTCTTACTTTACATGTTTCAAAATTATACAGGACATGGAGGATGAAGAGACTGAAGAAAGTAACATGAATTTTGCCAAGAAAAAGATGATGGTGGAAAGCACATTCCTTGGATGTCTGGCTACTGCTGGTAGCAAGAGTGGCAAGAAAATGTGAGTACAGCAACCATTCTGTATGCAAGAAACTTTAGAAACCTTCAATACCTACAGGATTGGGTTCCAGTAATGGCTAACAGCAACCTACAATCATGTAATAATTTCATAACTTTTTCTATGTAGACCTGAATTTGGTTTGTGCAGTTTCTACTAACAGAGTTCACTGTAGGAACACCCTGCATCAGATTAAGGATTGTATAATTTGCTAGAGTATTGGAAATTCTCCACCGGGATCACTCTTTGCAGTTATTAAGAAATCAGCATAATTCAAGGAAGTGCAGTATCAGATCAGTGACTCAAACCGTTTCTCACAATTTAAAGAAATTTGACCAACTTTACATATATCAGGGAGCTTCACACTTCTTACAAGTTATTCTTGCATATGTGTCATCTATAACTGTAAAATAATCTTAACTTGTACAAGAGACTTGTACAACAAGAGACGTGTACAAGTTGGAATAAGTGAACATAATTACATAAAAATAGTTTATTGGCAAAATAATAGTTTTAGTCAATGTACTCAGTTTTATGATGCCTGGTAACAAAAGAAATGGATTCTATATTTTATATCATAAGTAGTTTAAGTGTGAATATTTTACTGAGCAACTTCAAAACCTTACTGTGATTATCTATTTTTATATACTTTCTAAAAATCAGACCAGTATGTAGAGTAAGAAATCTAAAATTCGCCACATATCTGAAATTCGCCACATATAGAAATACTAATAAAATAAATGAATTGTGGTGAGATTTGTTGACTGTATAGTAAATTAAGGCTTTTTGAACTGAAAAATACCAATTTTTAGACAAAAACATCATTTTCTTCATAAAATTAACTAAGGTTTTAGAGGTGGCGAATTTTAGATTCCTGGCGAATTTTAGATTTCTTACTCTACAGTGAGATATCTTAAGCAGTTTACACAAGTTTAAATAAATATAGATGATGATTTCATTGTCCAAAATCATTTAGTTTGTAACAGGGTACATGCAAGTATAAACAATTAAAGTACTTTTTCAGGAGTCTGTTTTTGGGGATGTTCTATGACAACTTTAGACAAAATAGTTTGATAATGCGATTAATCTTAACAACTGTTGTCTGCTCTGCTATCATAGTCAATCTGATCAAATTGGTTTGAGTGTTTGTTAATAGATAAAAAGGAAAAGGAATATAAATGTTGACATATGGTGAAAATAACAATGTAAGATAAAATTCAATAAGTATTTACAATTATGGCCTGTGGTGACTGATCCATCCAATCAAAGAAATACAAAGATATGGCCTCTCCCCCTCAACTGTTCTAGAGGAATGTAACTGTTAGCATTGACCATAAGTACCAGATCTCATTGCTTAGAAATGCTTCAGCTCCTTTTATGTGACCATGATTAATTTTGTAAATTTTATTAATTAGTAATTTATTAATTGAAATTTTATCAAAACTTTTTAGTTTATTTTAAGGTTAAATATCATATTTGGTAAGTCAACCCACTTTGCTAAAAATACTTGTACCATGTTTTTGAGAGTTAGAAAATTATATTAATATTATTTTTGTATTATTATATTTTATATATATATTTTCTTACATTTATGTTGAATACATTGGACAAGGAAACTATCTGATTTTACACAATTTTTTGCCTTTTTGGTGGAAAACATATAGAGTTTGTACAACTTGCAACTTATACAAGATCTCAAGGAGTACATAAAATATATACACTAGTGTATGACTTTTTTCTTTCGAAAATATTAAGTGAACAGTAACTTGTAGGTGTCACAATTATATGCACAACCTTTCAATAGAAAACAACAGGTCTGCATTGTTCAACAAATATATATTTTTACACCACAGAAATGTAATGTGTTTTGTGTGAACAAAAAAAAAAGTTGTCTTTTTGACTAGTTACTCCACAGTCCTTAAGGGCTGTCTGGGTATTGTTTTCACCTATGGTGGCCGTATGGGTGGGCGGTCGGGCGGCGAGAAAAAGTTTGTCCAGGCTGTATCTCAGAAACTGTAAGGTGTAGGAGGTTGAACCTATGTAGGGACATTGGTTATGGGGTGTAGGTGTGCAACGTCATGGTGTGACCTTGATTTGACCTTTGACCTTGCCGTAGTGACCTTGAGTTTGAAAATCTTGTCCAGGCTATATCTCGGAAACCGTAAGTTGTAGGAAGTTGATACATGGTAGGGACATTGGCTAGGGGGTGTAGGTGTGCAGCATCATGGTGTGACCTTGATTTGACCTTTGACCTAGATGTAGTGACCATAAGGTGTAGGAAGTTGATACTTGGTAGGAATATTGGTGGGGGGCTGGGGGGGGTTAGGTGTGCAACGTCATGATGTGATCTTTATTTGACCTTTGACCTTGCCGTAGTGACCTTGACCTATAAAATCTTGTTCGGGCTATATCTCCGAAGCTGTAAGGTGTACAAAGTTGATACTTGGTAGGGACATTGGTCTGGGGGTTGTAGTTGTGCAATATCATGGTGTGACCTTGATTTTACCTTTGACTTTGTCGTAGTGACTTGACCTATAAAACCTTCTCTGGGGTAGGGATATTGGTTGGGGGTTGTAGGTGTGCAATGTCAAGGTTTGACCTTGATTTGACCTTTGACCTTGCCATAGTGACAACCTATAACATCTTGTCTAGGCTATATCTTTGAAACCGTAAGGTGTAGGAAGTTGATACTTGGTAGCGACATTGGTGGGTAGTTGTAGGTGTGCAATGTCATAGTGTGAGCTTGATTTGACTTTTGATCTTGCTGTAGTGACCTTGACCTTTAAAGTTTTGTCCGGGCATATCTATGAAACTGTAATGTGCAGGAAGTTGATACTTGGAAGGGACATTTCGTAGGGATTGTAGGTGTGCAATATCATGGTTTGATCTTGATTTAACTTTTGACCATGTCTTAGTAACCATGAGTTTTTAAATCTTGTCCAGGCTATTTCTTGGATTCCATAAGGTGTAGAAGGTTGACCTTTGGTAGGGACATTGGTTAGGTGTGCATCATGGTATGACCTTTAACTTTGGCAAAGCCAAAGTGTGTTCACCTGCCATATTTCACACATGTTTTTCTTATGATAAAGACATATGGATTGCTGCAACTGATTATTATATGTACATTTGCATAATTGTGCTGTTTCCATTGACAGCTATTCTCCAGATAATAATTATTAGTATACTGATTAATGCTGTCATTTTGCTATTGAACTATTTTGTTTTAATACTATATTTTTACATACATTTTCTTTCTCTTAGAAGTTATTTTATCTACTTAAACATTATTTGGACCTTTATATAACTGACACTGCTCTGAAAGTAACCCAATCTTTGTACTGTTTCACTACTTCTTTATCTCATGGTGTTGAAAACTATTTCCCCAGGCTGTGGGGTACGGCCATCTCGGGTGCTATTTTTTTGTGTTTAAATTAAAATTCTAATATTTTTTGCAAAATATGTTTTAATAGTTCATGGTGATTTAATATATTTTAGCAATAAGAAGGATAGTATTTCAAAGAAGGACCAGTCTAACTCATTTTTACAAAGTTGGAAACCACATCCAAAGCAATTCTCACACTCCTCTGGTAAGTTTTTCTTGGTAATGGTCAGGGGTTTCAATCTTTGCCCAAAACTTGAGTAGCACAATTGGTAGTTAATGATCTGCAGTACAGCATACAGACTAACTAACTTGTACGCATTACTTCTTTGCTCTCAACTACCATAACCTGAAGTGTACCAGTAAATAATGACTTACAAATACAGTCCAGATTTGAAACCAGCTAGTATGCACATCTTTCTTCTAAGCTCTCCATCTATCATATATGACCTATAAAATATGTCAGCAAAGTTAGACCCAAGTATATTAATTGAGTAACCAGCTTTTGATAGTTCCATTGTAAACATGAGACCCTCACAGGGTCTGTGAGGATATTAAATAAAACTTTACGAATGGTAATTGATAAAGTTTTGTTTAAATATTTAGACAGAAAGAACCTCTGTGTTAAAAGTAACAGAAATGATAAAGACACTCAAAACAGAAATTATACCAAGGTGTCAAAAAGACAAAATGAAAAACAAAACAGCAACACAGAAAAGAAGTTACATCCATCATGGGAAGCAAGTCTGAAGAGAAAGCAAGAACAATGTGCACTAACTAAATTTGAAGGCAAAAGGATCACATTTGATGATTAACGATAACAATTTTTACCCCACAGCCCTTAAGGGCTGTCGGGGTATTGTTTTCACCCATGGTGTCCGGATGGTCGGGCGGGGGGCGGCGGGAAATAGTTTGTCCGGGCTGTATCTCAGAAACTGTAAGGTGTAGGAAGTTCATACTTGGCAGGGACATTGGTTGGGGGGGTGTAGGTGTGCAACGTCATGGTCTGACCTTGATTTGACCTTTGACCTTGCCGTAGTGACCTTGAGTTTGAGAATCTTGTCCGGGCTATATCTCGGCAACCATAAGGTGTAGGAAGTTGATACTTGCCAGGCAGATTAGTTAGGGGTTGTAGGTGTGCAACGTCATGGTCTGACCTTGATTTGACCTTTGACCTTGCCGTAGTGACCTTGACCTTTAAAATCTTGTCCGGGCTATATCTCAGAAACCGTAAGGTGTAGGAAGTTCATACTTGGTAGGGACATTGGTTATTGGGTGTAGGTGTGCAACGTCATGGTCTAACCTTGATTTGACCTTTGACCTTGCTGTAGTGACCTTGACCTATAAAATCTTGTCTGGGCTATATCTCGGAAACCATTAGGTGTAGGAAGTTGATACTTGGTAGGGACATTGGTTAGGAGTTGTAGGTGTGCAACATCATGGTCTGACCTTGATTTGACCTTTGACCTTGCCGTAGTGACCTTGACCTATTAAACCTTGTCCGGGCTATATCTCAGCAACTGTAAGGTGTAGGAAGTTGGTACTTGGTAGGGACATTGGTTAGGGGTTGTAGGTGTGCAACGTCATGGTCTGACCTTGCTGTAGTGACCTTGACCTATAAAATCTTGTCCGGGCTATATCTCGGAAACCATAAGGTGTAGGAAGCTGATACTTGGTAGGAACATTGGTTAGGAGTTGTAGGTGTGCAACATCATGGTCTGACTTTGATTTGACCTTTGACCTTGCCGTATTGACCTTGACCTATAAAATCTTGTCCAGGTTATATCTCAGAGACTGTAAGGTGTAGGAAGTTTATACTTGGTAGGGACATTGGTTGAGGGTTTTAGGTGTGCCACATCATGGTGTAACACTGATTGACCTTTGACCTTGCTGTATTGACCTTTAAAATCTTGTTGCACCTTTGAGTCTGTCTGTTGATGCAGATTAAGCACTGTTAAAGTTATATTAGAATTCATTAAGAATTTCCTTTTGCAAGTTCCCATTGTAACAGATGGAATTTCATCAAGTGAGCCACAGGCTTTTCTCCAACACCACACATAAGCATTCATTGAATGTATTGCCACTTCTGTATGCATGGGTAATATTCAAAACATCCAAACCATAATTCGGCCATTTTTGGTTTACTGATAAATGCTTTCATTTTATTATTGAATTGTCTTGTTTTAATACTTCGTCTTTATATACATTTCTTTTCCTTAGATATTATTTTCTCTACTTAAGCATTATTTGGACCTTAATATAACTTGTACTGCTCTGAAAGTATCTTGAACTTTGTACTGTTACACTACTTCTAAATCTCATGGTGTTGAAAAATATTTCCCCAGGCTGTGGGGTATGGGCATCTCTGATGCTATTTTACATTTCTGTTTTGTATAATATTTAAACCAAAACAATAGAATATGATGTCATACATTTGCGTTCTTATGTACTTGTCCGTATGATAACTTGAAAAACACTTCACTTCTTGAAAGTTGGCAAATAGGTTTTTTACATAGATGTCTGGAAATCTATAACAACTGTTGTAAGTGATCTGATACAGAATGGCTGATTCTTTAACAACTAATTAAACATTATTTTTATTGCGTTAATACATCCTATCCAATGGACAATTGCTTTACCGGTCGGCGCGACCGGTCCGCCAAACGTCAGAAAAAGACGTCCTGTGTATAACACTAGCAGAGCCGGTCAGGAGAGCGCATTCGCCAGGTGGCGCATCGTACTTCCTTGCTGTCTAGACAACGTGACGTCATAGCATCTTTTTCGTTTGGCGCGTGGAGAGTGAAGACGTGTTTTCAACGACAAGGAATTTCTCGTTTTATTACGAACTCAACTGCTTTATTTCATCTTGAAGAAATTTAGAAGAATTATCTACAACTATGTCATCTCCAGGACAGAGACGAGGTTCATGCGGACACGCTATGGCTGGGTTTGATACCCACTCCAAGTGTGCACATTGTAGGGACAAAGGGCTAGGCGACGACCCCTGCGTCCAGAAGAAGGAATGTGTTATCTGCAAGGGGTTTACCCCTGAACAATTCCTTCAGCTGGCCACCCCAGCTTATAGGGACAGAAAAGAGAAGAAGACGACGACTCCAGCCAACTCCACCTCCACTCTCGTGGATCCAGCACACGTCAGTGTACTGGCAAAGGTGGAAAAGGGCAAGGCCGTCCAATCTACACCCAGCAGTAAGAAGACAAAACGTAGTGAATCACCCAAGCCGTCTTCATCTAAGAAGAGATCCAGCAGCCACCCTTCAGCTGAAGATCTCAAGAGTTTGGATGATAAGTGGGCAGAAAGATTTTCAAGACTAGAGGCGATGATCCTGGCCAAGACCTTCACAGTGTCGGTTGAACCGGTTGTGAAGCCAGCTGCTGATGTGACTCCCACTGGGAAGCCTTTCTTTGAGCCTTCCACCAGCAAGCTGCCTGTTGAAAAGAGCCTGCCCACTGAGAAACCCGGTCCCTGCCTTGATCAGGCCACCGGTAATGCTGCAGAAGAGCTGCAGACTGCCACCCAGCCCCTTGGGGCCCCCGGTGCAGGGATGGCAACCCAGCCTGTTCAGGCCCCCGGTTCATTCCCAGAGGTTCAGCCCACCGGTGATGATCAACTGAGTACAGCATCTGACAGTGAAGCTGACCAGCTCAGTACTACCGGTTTCCTGGGTGGCGACACCCACAGGGACCGGTCAGCAGACAGAGAGGCATCCAAAGATGACCCTGCCCCTGAGCCAACTGAGGAGGCCAACTACAGGGAAACAATGAGGGGTGTGAGGAGCTTCATGAACTGGCACAGGGTTCCTGAGTTCGAGACTGTGTCCTCCACTGCTGATGATAACCCTTTTACCGGTGCCCGTACTCAGCCTACCGGCAAAGTCAGTGTGAAACTTCCAGTTGATGACTGGCTTTGTAGAAAGATGTCCAGCCTCAACCTCACCATCAAGGAGGGCTACCCCACCAGGAACACCGACAACACTGGCCTCCTCAGGGATCAGTTTATCAAAACCCCTAGACCATCCAGATGGTACGGGATGCATGCTGACAAGGAAAGTGAAGGTTCAACAGTTCGTACCTGGTCACCGGACCCAGCCAAACTCAGCCACTCTTTCAGCAGGATTGCCAGAAGAAATATGCCCTCTGCTCCACCCTCCCGGGTCTTCAGCCAAGAACTGCTCAGACGCTGGGAAAGGGCAGCACGTGAACAGACAGTGATGTGCAACCAGGCTGCTGGTTTGTCAAGGTGCCTGACCAGGGTTCAGGACTCAATGAACATTCAGTTAAAAACCCTGAGTCTGGATACTAAAGGAAAGTCTTCAGAAAAGATGGGACAAGCCATTAATGAACTGGAGTATTTGACCACTTTCAACCGGTCAATTTCTCAAGCAATGGCCAGGACAATGCAAGATCTATCAGAGGCAGTCTTCATCAACATGGCCAACTTCACCCTTGCTCGCAGGGATAGTTACCTGGACTATTTGCATGCTGGGGTGAGACACGACACTATAAACGCCTTGAGAACGTCTCCAGTCCATCTAGACGCTTTATTTCCGGATCAGCTGCTGGCCAAGGCTGAAGAGGAAATCAATAAGAGTGAGGAGAGGCGTTCGTCCGGTACTTCTCACCGACAACAAGGTCGCTTCCATCCATACTCAGCAAGTGACAAATCTGCTAGTCGTCACACCGACAAGAAGAACATCCCTGCTTGGAAGCAGATCAGAGACAACCAGCAAAGCAGGAGAGGTCGAGGCAAAGCCTCCAACTACTCCCAAAAGCCTGCCAAGGGGTCCAAGTCGTCAAAATGACAATTACTGTGTAAAATTTGTGAAGACCGGTCAGGCGAACTCTGTAGTTGTAACCGGTCAGGAAGACTTGGACCCAGCACCAGTGATTGCAGAGACCAGCAAAGTGACACTAAATTTGACTGTAAACTCAGATGTTGCAAATGCTCATATTGTTTCAGGGTTGCCACAAAGGAAAGGCGTAAATCCCAATACTTGTCAAATGTACACAGAAATAAAATATGTGAAAAGTGTTTCTTGTGTAGGTCACTTGTCTTCTGTAAATCTTGTAACCAATGCCCAACATGCTGTTATAGATCCTCCTGTAGGGGCGAGATTAAGTCAGTGTTGGGAGAAATGGGAAGCCTTGGGTTCAAGTCCAAAAGTAGTCAACACATTCAATCAATCAATCAATCAGTTGTCCAGGTGCTTAATCTCCGTATTAACGGATTCTAAGGCACACCATCCAATCCGTAAGGCATAAATCATGAGACATTAGACATGTTTCGAGTCGTTGCCAGGGAGGCGGTCCGGTGTTCGGTAGTAAGAAGCTATGGTGGGAATGATTTCTGAAATAGGTAGGTTTTGAGTCGACTTTTGAAACTGGAGAGATTTGGAGCACTGCGTATATCATATGGAAGATCATTCCATAACTTAGGGGCATCATATGAGAAACTATTGTTAAAATGGACCTTTGATTTATGGATGGAAGGACAGTAAGAGGGAACCAGAAGGAACAAATTTTTGGGATTGGAACGTCTTGTATTCACGGCAGATTTGTACAAGGGGAGATATGGTGCAAAATACTTAGGCTGGCCAGTGGTGAGGTACTTATAGACCAAAACTAGGGTTTTGAAGATAATACGTTGTCTAACGGGTAGCCAATGGAGTGTCCTAAGGGTGGATGTAATGTGAGTGTACTTTGAAGCACCAGTGACAAACCGTGCAAGCGCATTTTGAACATATTGGAGCCTTGTAGCATTTCGGGATGACAAACTGCGAAAAAGAGAGTTGCAATAATCCAAACGACTACTGACCAGAGCATTTGCAATCACCACTGATGTATCCACAGAAAGAAACCTCCTGATACGATGAAGGTCCCTGAGGCTGATAAAGCAGGATTGAGGGAGGGGTACACTCTCCCGTTCCGGTTCAGACCCCACTTGACAAGGTCACCGACTGTCATAAGCAACTATCACAATGCAGCCAAACAGTCCTTCCTTTTAGAGGCACTGTATCAGCTGATAAACAAGAATGCAGTCGAACCAGTAGAAAATCAGAACTCACTGGGTTTTTACAACCGGCTATTTTTGGTACCCAAACCCAACAACCGGTGGAGACCGGTCCTGGACCTGAGCACCTTGAACACCTTTTTAAACACAGAGTCGTTCAAGATGGAGACCCCAGAGACAATAAGAACCTCCCTACAGGCAGGGGAGTGGGTCACATCCATAGATTTCAAAGACGCTTACTTCCACATACCAATTCACAGTCAGTCAAGGAAGTACATGCGTTTTCACCTCCAGGGTCGGTCCTACCAGTTCAAGGCCCTACCCTTTGGCCTATCCACAGCCCCCATGGAATTTACAGTGGTGGCCAAAGAGGTCAAACTCATGGCTCTTCAGAAGGGTATAAGGATCCACCAGTACCTAGACGACTGGCTGGTGAGAGCCTCTACCCAACACACCTGTCTCCGGCATACTCAAACCCTAGTCACACTGTGCCAGGAACTAGGGTGGCTGGTGAACAAGGAAAAATCAGAACTGGTTCCCAAACAGGTCTTCAACTTCGTAGGTTACCAGTTCGACCTGAAAGAGGGCAGGGTCAGACCAACAGAAGATCGTTGGCAGACCTTGACAGACAAGATCAGATCCATAATGTCGGATCCGGTTTGCCCGGTCCGACAATTCATGTCCCTCATAGGCCTGCTCACAGCAACAGAAAAACAAGTCCACTTAGGGCGACTTCACATGAGACCCATACAGTGGCACTTGAAAAACAATTGGAGGGTCCCAGAGTCACTGGAAAAGGTGATACCGGTCCCCAAGTCCCTCCACCCCCACCTGAAGTGGTGGCTGGAGGAAAGCAATGTGCTTCTAGGTCAACCATTACACCCTCTAAAACATGCTCTGCAAATCTTTACAGACGCATCAAAAGAAGGGTGGGGCGCTCACTTAGACGAGCACACTGCAAGGGGAACCTGGTCCCTTCCAGAGAGCAAGCTGCACATAAACCACTTAGAGCTAAAAGCAGTATTTCTAGCTCTAAAAGAGTTTCGAACCCTAGTCTGCAACAAGACAGTGTTGATAGCTACAGACAACACAACAGTGGTTGCTTATATCAACAAAGAAGGGGGGATGAAGTCGGGCTCTCTGTGTGCCCTACTGTGAAGAATACTGTCTTGGTGTACCAGGCAGCAAGTAACCCTCAGGGCACGTCACATCCCCGGCCGGCTGAACGTGATAGCAGACAAGCAATCCAGGCTTGGCCAGACCATTCAAACGGAGTGGTCACTTCATCCAGAGGTATTCAAAGCCATATGCGACCGGTGGCACCAGCCTCAAGTGGACCTGTTTGCCACCAGATTCAACAACAAACTACCACAGTTTGTCTCACTGGTCCCAGACCCCCAGGCTTGGGCAGTGGATGCACTCAGCCTGTCCTGGGTGGACCTGGACCCATACGCCTTCCCACCGGCAGCCATCTTGGGCAAAGTGGTGGAGAAGCTACAGGACTACCCCTGCAACAGAATAATTCTGATTGCACCAGGGTGGCCCAACATGCCCTGGTTTTGGGACCTGGTAGCAATGTCAAGCCAGATCCGTCTGTGTCTGCCCAGCATGCCCAACCTAGTGTCTCAGCCATTCAACCAGGTCCTTCACAAGAACCTGGCAAACCTGAACCTACATGCCTGGCTCCTAGAGCCTCAGCAATCAAGGAGCAAGGCTTCTCTGAGGCAGTGGCAGCACGAATTGAGGCTCCTCAGAGAAGATCAACCAGATCTGTCTATGAGGCAAAGTGGACCATTTTTAAAAAGTGGTGCCTCAGTAATCAAGTGGACTTCAGGGCACCACCTCTGAAAGCCATAGCTGACTTCCTCCTGCACTTGTTTCAGGACAAGCAGTTGCAACTAGGCACCATTGATGGCTACAGATCAGCCATTGCTGACAAACTGGGCAATTCAACCATTAATGTCAGCAAAGACGAAAATCTCACTCGTCTCCTGGATAGTTTCCATAGAGACAGACCCAAGGGCAGGAGGGGCATCCCCTCCTGGAACCTTTCCCTGGTACTACACCAGCTCACAAAGGCTCCATTCGAACCCCTTAAAGAGGCCTCCCTGAAACATCTAACATTCAAGACTGTTTTCTTGCTGGCCTTGGGTTCAGGTAAACGCAGGAGTGAGATCCATGCTTGGTTACATAAGAACATCAGACACCAGTCAGACTGGTCCAAGGTGTCTTTGTACCCCTCACCCAGCTTTCTATCCAAGAACCAGCTGGCTAAAGAGGGTCCAGATAGTGTGGCACCAGTGGTCATTCCAGCCCTGGCTCCATCCCTGGATAGGTCACTCAAGAGTGACATGTCCCTATGTCCAGTTAGAGCCCTGCGCTACTACTTGGACAGGACTACAGCCCTCAGGCAGAATAAGGAGTTAGTCTTTGTCTCCTTCAAGAAAGGGTTTGACAAGGACATCTCACCTGCCACCATCTCCTCATGGATCAAACAGACTGTGATTCTGTGTTATGAGCTCTCGGACCAAGAGGCCCTCTCTCTACATCAGGTTAAAGCCCATGATGTCAGGGCCTTCGCTGCATCTAAGGCTTTTCAGTCAGGGATCTCCTTAGATCAGATCTTGTCAGCCTGCCACAACACCTTCACTCAGTGTTATTTGAAGGATGTTGCCTGGGCTGACTCAGAGCTATTCCACCTGGGACCTGTAGTGGCTGCCCAACAGGTGCACCACCAGGACCAGAAATGAGGAGATGTTGTATATATGTAAATATGTACATACTGTAAATATGTTAATATGTACATAATGTAAAT
This sequence comes from Sabellastarte sp. h YS-2021, assembly GCA_964017235.1. Taxonomy (NCBI): domain Eukaryota; kingdom Metazoa; phylum Annelida; class Polychaeta; order Sabellida; family Sabellidae; genus Sabellastarte; species Sabellastarte sp. h YS-2021. The sequence continues at coordinate 73,710,307 of OZ024928.1, read as the reverse complement.
ATGTTCATTGTACATATTATTAAAAAAAACAAAAAAACTGTGACTTGCTTCCTTGGGAAGTTGTTATTTCTTCTGGGACTGAACTCAGCCCCTCTCTCCTTCTCCCTTTCCCTCCTCAGTTCATACTGGGGGGGGGAAAGAAAAGGGGGGGGCAGTGTCGGTAGACTTCCGGTTAACCGGTTAGTTGACAGCCGACCTTGACCTCTCAGGGTTCTCTGACCCTAGGTCAAATGGGCCATCTCAATTTTTTGTTATTATGAGTTCATACAAGTCCCTAGCTGCTTACCCGCCTACCAAGCGGTAGTTATTCAGCAATTGTCCATTGGATAGGATGTATTAACGCAATAAAATTGCAAATTTAATAAGTAAATTAAATTTTTATAAGTTAATACCCTATCCAATGGACAGGCAAGGCCCACCCAACCGGCCCCGCTATCAGCTTACTGGGGGTCTTACTAGGACTAGACACGAAAAAGATGCTATGACGTCACGTTGTCTAGACAGCAAGGAAGTACGATGCGCCACCTGGCGAATGCGCTCTCCTGACCGGCTCTGCTAGTGTTATACACAGGACGTCTTTCTCTGACGTTTGGCGGACCGGTCGCGCCGACCGGTAAAGCAATTGTCCATTGGATAGGGTATTAACTTATAAAAATTTAATTTACTTATTAAATTTGCAAAATTTTTCTGAACAATGAAAGTGAAAAATGGTGCAAGATAGAACGATTTCAGTCAAACTTTTGTCCCAGAGGTCTATGTCTGTGTCAAATGTACACTTTTCCGAAAAAGATAATTACCCTACCATTTTTGGTGGCCATCTTGACTTTCTGCAGAAAATGCAAATACTCATTTATCTCGAGACTCTTTCTTTTTCTGTGCAAACACAATTGTCTTTCTTTCACAGAGCAATACTCCAACAGTGATCCTACTGTACTTTGGTTACATCTTGTATTGGGCCACAGCGTGTCCCTGGTCTAAGTTATATTTGTTGTATGGGTAGACATTGGCTGCAGGAAACTGTCCACTTTATGTCATTCCTTAACTCCCAAAGATAACTTAAATATAGCCGCTTTAAAATTTCCTCGACAAATAGTGAATATTCCAAAACTACATGATCATCGTTATTGATATTTGGTATGTGGGTGTACTTGGTACCCAGGAAGATGTCCACTGCAGGGTAACCTGAAAGTCTCAGAGGTTACATCATTAAAGTGGCTACACGGTGGATTATATGTTTCCTGGATTTGGACCACAGGAATACCAGAGATATTGTTGAATTTCTTGATTCTGTGAATTTTCTTATACCCCTTTCACACTACAGCTTGTATACCTTGCGGTTACAAGTTTTACTTGGTGGCAGAACCGCCTCCCAGGATATCGTGCCAGATTTCCTTTTCCATGGGCTTACTACTGTATTGTCATGGTGGTATCCATGGTTTATGGATGGTGAAAGGAAATTTACACACAAGGTTTGCCACTCTCCTTAATGGTAATTGGCGGTTAAGTACTGTGATGCTACACCCGTTGTTTAAGTATCAGGTATTCATCCGACAGCTACATAAGGTGAGTGGAGGTTAATAGAGGTTGTCTCTTGGTCAACAACGTTTGTACTACTGTCATCCTACTGTTACTGACAGTCTTGTCATGGATGCAGTACGGCGACCAAACGCCTATAAATCCATGCATCACAGGGGACCACCATTGTTTCATCCTGGGGATTTTACTGACATAGATTGCTATGAATATCCAGCCAGCTGACAGGTTAAGAGTGCTTGGTGTGGTTCTGCAACTTCAGAATCATAGACTTTTGCAAAATGTTGCTGTTCATCTTGATTTGGCCCATTGACGAAGCTGGAGAGGCCACTCTTTGGCCAGTATGAAGTACTGAAGGACCAGTTGTTGAATTCTGATTTATATGGCCACACACAAAAACTTTTTTAGACTGTCTCCAGAACTATTCTGAGAGCTGGTTGAAAGAGTTGGACCAAGAATTCAGAATTCAGAAAAGACGCAATTTTGTGAACCACTGCCATCTGGGTTTAAGATAGCCATCACCATTAGATACCTGCCACAGGGACTCTGATGTATGGCTTCAGGATGGTTTACAACACCATCTCAGGCTTCCTGCCAGAGGTGTGTGAGGCTATCTTCTGAAGTTACAGAAAGGAGCAGCTTCAGTGTCCAAATACCCCACAAGAATGGCGTGAGAAGGCAGTGCAGTTAAGCCAAAGATGGAACTACCATGATGCTGTGGGAGCCCTAGATGGAAAACATGTGGCCATGAGATGTCCAAAGAGGTCAGGCTCCTGGTACTACAAGTACAAGGGTTTCTACTCAGTGGTGAAGTTGGCTCCTGTGGATGCCGACAACAACTTCTTATGGGTAAGTGTGGGGAGTAATGGGTCATGTTCTGATGCCCAGATCTTCAATGAGTGTCAGCTGAAGGACAACATCAACAATGGAAGCATCAGATTTCCTGACACCGATGAATTACCAGGGAATGACAGGAACACACTATATTTTATTGTGGCCGTTGATGCCTTTGCACTTGGGACTTGGTTAATAAAACTTTGGAGCAGAAGTAGAACCCAGATTTTCACTGTTGAGGAAATCCGTTGTATCTTGAAAATTATTACATTTACAGAATTATGTTTAAATATATTATATGTTATCTACATTTGAATCAGCTATAACATAGTAAACTTGCAGACCTGTAGCTCATTGCATAGCTGAGCAATAGGTAGTTTTAGGTTCTCACAGTCGAGTAAATCAGTTGTAACTTGAAAACTAAAGTATTTACAGTATTTTGTTTAAATATGTTGTTCACTTACTTTGTGGGTCAGTTATAACAGTAAAATTGCAGACCTGTAGCTTATTGCAAAGCGGAGTAATAGCTTCTTTAAGGTTTTCACTGTTGAGTAAATCAGTTGTAACTTGAAAACTAATGCATTTACAGTATTTTGTTCAAATTTGTTGTTCACATACTTATGGGTCAGCTATAACAGTAAAATTACAGACCTGTCACTCATTGCAAAGCTACTTTGAGGTTCTCAACTGTTGAGTAAATCAGTTGTAACTTCAAAATTATTGCATTTAGAGTATTTTCTTTAAATATGTTGTTCACCTAGTTCAGTCACCTATAACATAGTGAAATTGCAGACCTGCTGCTCATTGCATAGCAGAGCAATAGCTATATTCAGGTTCTCACTCATGAGTAAGTCAGTTCAAACTTGATAACTTTTGCATTTACAGTATTTTCTTTAAAGAGCCTGCAGCACCAAGTTTAACATACCACTAGTTTTATTTGTATATAAAGTACATCCTCACACAAAGCCATTTACACTTCTCCCGGTTGCACCACGCCAATGTTTTCTCACTCAAATTTCCCTCCCTCTTGGAAGAAAAAACACAAGGCCAGAAGTCCAAAGTTTATGTGTACTACGTCACACGATTGTCAGAAATTTCCACTTGCACAAAAACACACTGTAAAGACTACAGTATTCTTGTACTTATTTCCTTGTGTTTAAAATCTAATTATGTCTTCTGGTGTTGAAAATTGTATACAATAATCATGCACAGATTCAAAACTTGGTACTAGTGAAAATAAATCAAATTTTTGTGATGATAACAGTAGTAATCATAAAGGAAGCATTGTGCTTTTATAAATCTGAACCCTTTCTGTCTGATGATGACAGTATAACTGAAAATGAAGATATGAATATAAATAATATCATTGGTTCATATGTCAGTAATATTTAGACTACAAAATACTGAAGGTAATGTAAACTTGTTTCAAAAGTTAACAAGATTATTTTTATTCTATCCATATACAAAGTCATAAGGGCTAATGATTTCAAACCTGGGTTTGTATATGGTAGTTTTTAAAATTGTATTGTTTTACTCAATCTAATTTCTTTCCTGAATGTTTAGCATAATAATAATTACTTAGATGGCACCATTAATATTTATAATGAAAAAAATAAATAAATAAACAAAATATAGTCTTATAAATAATCCTTTGAATTACATATCTTAGTTTTTTATGAAACATCACTTCAAAGCTTGGTTTTGCTGGTTTTTCATGTAAAGTTTTAAAAATTCTGTTAGTTCATAAAACTTGTGTATATTATACCAGAAACATGAGAATTTCAGACATCAAAATTCAAACCATGGCTAGGTATGTTTTAGCTAACTACCATAGTTGGTTGATAAAAAGAAAAGTAGTATTAGGTAAACAAAAAAGAGGGAATAATAATTATTATTATAATTCTTTAAAGTAACCTAAAATCTGGACCTCCAATTTGATTTTACTGAGGAATTTTTTGTCCTAATTTAAATTCTGAATGAATCTTATTATGAATCTTAATAGTGTAAAGTTAAGTTTCATCAATAGAATTATGAATTCTGTCTAAATTTTGCTGACTGAACTTGATATTCTTCTAAACCACTGCAATACCAGGATTGGAAATTCTATCAAAAGAATTTCAAATTCTGCCTAAGAATTTAAGTTCTGTCATGACATTTTCATGTGATATATAAATGTGTGCATGATCAAATTCATAGAAGTTGATATTCTTGTAATTACAACATTTATTAAGAATTGTTTATAAAACATAAACATAACCAAATATTGAAACATGTTATTATTGACTTTATTTGAGTGGGATGTCAAATGAAAAGCCATATATGTACCTTAATCTAAGTATTTTTTAATAAATTAATATAAAGTATTCTGGAATATTTCATGTCCATTGTCACTATTTTTTCAAAAAAACACAAATTATAAACAAAACTTTTATTGTATACTTGTATTTGTTTTTTTTTTGTTTTTTTTTTTTGCTGTAGATGGGTTTCCAATTTATAAAAGGTGCAAGAAATACTATCTTTGAGTAATTATTGGTCATTTACTCAAGTGGAATAACTTTTTATGTAAATTAAAACAATTTGTGTGCACTAGACAAAAATTTTACTGTACAGTTTATAGTGCAATATTACTAGGATATACAGTGGCCCTGAGAAAGCAATCCATTCACATATGTCAGAGCATTCTGCTAACGTAGCTATTTATGACAAAAATTTTACTGTACACTGTGTAGTGCAATATTACTAGGATATACAGTGGCCCTGAGAAAGCAATCCATTCACATACATCAGAGAATTCTGCTAACATGGCTGTTTATGTTTGAAACCTGTAGGGAGGGAGCTGCATAAAAAGTGAAATATATCCCTTATAACATGGCAGTTTTCAAAATGTTGTATGTAGGTGTTCTGTTTATGTGATTTTTATGTCGTCACTCTGCGGCGTTGGCGTACGCGGACGCATATGTGTGAACAACTTCTCCTCCAAAACTACAAGGCCTAGAGACATGCCTTTTTTTAAGATACCTTATCTAACAAGGATGAAAAATGGTTCAAGGCATGCAAATCTGTCTTTTCGTCTGTTTGCTAGAGACATTACAAGAGAGGTACCCCCCCACCAAAAGTGTGAACATTTCAGCACTTTAGCACAATTTTCTCAGTGACTGTTGCAGGGATTTCTCTCATTTCTTGCATATAAGTACTGGGCCACAAGTAGATTCCCTTGTGTGAGTATCAGTCCTGGATCTGTCTTAATTTTTTTTTTTGTGAATTTTTTCTAATAATTTTTAATGCATTAAAATTAATGAAATCATACACTAAATCCCCTATTTTCTCATTGACTATTGCAGGGATTTTTCTGATATCATGCTTATATGTACTAGGCCACCAATAGATTTCCTTGTGTGAGTATCAGGCCTGGATCTTTTAAAAAAAATTTTTATGAATTTTTAAAATAATTTTTAAAAAATTCCTGAAATAATGCACTAAATCACTTATAACTTGAAAAGTATTGCATTTAGAGCATTTGGTTAAAATATGTTATTCAGCTACTTTTTCCATAGCTACAACATGGTGAGTAACTTAGGTGTCTATTTCAATAGCTAAGTGAGTAATAGCTACTTTTGGATTTTTCAGTACCTTTCATAATTAGTAAAATCACTTGTAACTCAAAAACTATTGCATTTAGAGAATTATGGATAAATATGTTAGTCAGCTACTTTTGGGTCAGCTATAACATAGTAAAATTGCAGACCCATACCTCATTGTAATAGTTACTTTGAGGTTATCACTGTTGAGTAAATTGCTTGTATCTTCAAAACTGTTGCATTTAGAGTATTTTGTTTTATATGTTTTTATGTACTTTTGGGACAGCTATAACATTGTAAAATTGCAGACATGTAGCTCATGGTATAGTTGAGCAATAGCTCTTTTCAGGTTCTCACTGTTGAGTAAATCAGTTGTAACTTGAAAACTATTACATTTATAACTTGAAAACTATTACATTTAGAGTATTTTTTGCTGATGTATATAGTGTTATATAAATTCATTACCTGTATGAAGATGTGGTTAGCCAGGAGAGGATTCCTGGGGAGGGATGGGTCAGACACAGGATTCCTGAGGATGGAGGATCCGGTCAAGGAGTTCCTGATGTGTCTGGAGACTGTTGGACATGACAGTGGACATTTTGTTAAAGAGACTGTAGATAACTTTTGTAATTATCATGGATTGCATAGTATATGATGTGGGTTTTTTTCATGTATTATATTTCGACTGTATGATTATTTCTGCTTGTTTTCTTTTGCAGGTGTTGTATAGTGATTATGCAAACTCAATGATCAGTAGTCGACTTGACTACTGCAATTCCCTACTTTATGGCATCAGTAAGTACAATGTTGCTAAACTCCAAAAGATACAAAATGCCCTTTGTAGAATTGTTTTTAGACTTGATAGAACTAGCCATGTCACTCCTTTTCTTCAAAAACTACACTGGCTTCCTATCACTTACCGTATATTGTTTAAGTACAATCTAATTACTTTCAAGGCTATAAATTTCTCTCAACCCATATACCTATCATCCTTGATCAAAACCAGTTGTCTAACACGTGGAAATCGTCTTTCTCTTTCCTCAGCCTCTCACAAAAAGGCCATCGGTAGGAGAGGTTTTGTAGTGGCTTCCCCCATAGAATGGAACAGACTCCCACAATCAGTACGATCACAACAAACAATAACAGGTTTCCGTAGCCAGCTAAAGACCTACTTGTTTAGATTAGCATATCCTCCACCATAGTACATCTCCCTGGCGGGCGCTAACCTTGGATCATGACCTCGAACGTCCCTCGACTTTCCCTTTTTGATTTCAAGCGCATTAGAGGATGTTGCATCAATTTTGCGCTATATAAATGTTTCTATTCTATTCTATTCTATTCTATATAATTATAAATTGATAAATATAGTAAATCTTGGTTCAGAGACGAACCAATATTTTTGGGAGATGGGGGGAAATGTAATGACGACCGTTATTGTGGTATTTTGAGTTATGATGAATATCGGGAGTTTAGGGGAATTACAGGCGATATTCAGAGTTTTTTGTTATAATTAAATGGTTTCTTGGTTTTTGGTTGTTTAATGGTATTAAATATTTATTTTACTTACTTGTGGGTATTCAACTATTGTGGGAATTTGGTCTTTATTTATATTTGGGGAACTCACAGGTTTTGATAGCCATGTATCTGCCACTGTGGCCTAGCGGGTAACACACTTGTCTAGGAACTCAGAGGACGTGGGTTCAATCCCAGGTACAGGCAGATACATAGTGGCTTGGATGACCACTTAACATGGCGGTCCTCTGTCATTGGGTCCTATCCCCAGTGGCAGGCTAAAGAACCTCAAGGACGTTGATAAATGGTCATCCTTGAGCCTCTGTTTTTCAGTTAGGGGAATGTGAGTTACTTGTCAGTTTGTGCTGTCAGAATGGTTAAATAGCGCTCTGAGTCCTGTAGTATATGGAGATATTGCGCTGAGTATAAAAATAAATACAAAAAAAAAATGTTTGACCTTGTTTACTGTCCTGGTATTTTGGGTCTATTTTTATGGACAAATCAGGGAACTGGTATTTGGTTCAAGGATGTGGGTCAAAGGTGCTACTTGAGTAGTTCACTTTTTGGGTATATAAGGGGCTGCATTTCCCACATTCTGGGCTGACTTTTTACTGAACACACTGTTCTTGCCACTAAGCTCTAAAGCTTTGTCAGCCATGGAGAGGTAACTGAACAACTATGTTCTGTTTTAAGCTTAGTTAAGGTTACTGGTTTTAGTGGTTTTAATCCTTGGCTAATGGGGATGATATTTTAGATGGAATTTTGATACCTTGAATTAATATTAAAGATGTATTAAGTGGGGATTAACTTGGTTGGTGGGGAATATTCTTGGGGAGTCAGGTTTGGGGAATTGGGTTATATGATTTTCTTCTTGTTGAATTAAAATGTTGACATAATAATTTTTGTTCCAGTTTGTTTTTCTGTTTGGCATAATAAAAGTCATTTGTTTAGAATGGGTTTTAATTAATTGTGTTGCTACACTCATGGTATAGCTGAGCAATAGCTATTTTCAGGTTCTCACTGTTGAGTAAATCAGTTGTAACTTGAAAACTATTACATTTATAACTTGAAAACTATTACATTTAGAGTATTTTGTTTGCATTTGTTGTTCACCTACTTTTCGGTCAGCTATAACATAGTGAAATTGCAGACCTGTATGTCATGGCATAGCTGAGCAATAGCTACTTTCAGGTTCTCACTGTTGAGTAAATCAGTTGTACTTTCAAAGCTATTACATTTAAATGATTTTGTTTAAATATATTGTTCACCTACTTTTTGGTCTGCCATAACATAGTAAAGTTGCAGACCTGTAGGGGGGCCACGGTGGCAGAGTGGTAACACTCTCGCCTCCCACCTCTGCAGCCGGGGTTCGATCCCCGTCATGGCCGTAAGTGGGAAAGCTGGTAGTTGCTTGCCGTTGGTCGGCAGTTTACAGTACAGAACCCTAGCGAACTATATGTACTGGTTTCCTCTGCCCTTCCAACTACCCGTCGTGATATGACCTGTACAGTGTTGAAAGCGACGTAAAACCCCAAATAAACCAAATAAACAGACCTGTAGGTCATGGCATAGCTGAGTAATAGCTACCTTCAAGTTCTCACTGTTGAGTAAATCAGTTGTAACTTGAAAACCATTGCATTTAGAGAATTTTGTTTGAATATGTTATTGACCTACTTTTCAGTCAGCTATAACATACTGCAATTGCAGACCTGTAGCTCATGGCATACCTGAGCAATAGCTACTTTCAGGTTCTCACTGTTGAGTAACTCAGTTGTACTTTCAAAACTATTGCATTTAGGGTATTTTGTTTAAATATGTTATTCACCTACTTTTGGGTCAGCTATAACAGTAAAGTTGCAGACCAGTAGCTCATTGCATAGCTGAGCAATGGCTACTTTGAGGTTTTCTCTGTTGAATAAATCAGTTGTGTCTTGAAAACTATTGCATTTAGAGAATTTGTTTAAATATGTTAGTCATCTACTTTTGAATTAACTGTAACATTGTAAAATTGAAGCTTGTAGCTCATGGCGTAGCTGTGTAATAGCTATTCTCAGGTTCTCATTGTTGAGTAAATCAGTTATGCCTAGAAAAATATTGCATTTAAAGTATTTTCTATAAATATATTGTTCACCTACTTTTGGGTCAGCTATAACATAGTGAATTTGCAGACCTGTATGTCATGGCACAGCTGAGCAATAGCTACTTTCAGGTTCTCACTGTTGAGTAAATCCGTGGTCACTTGGAAGCTGTTGCATTTAGAGTATTTTTATCTCCCGCCCGGCTCGCCGGAGGGAGATTATAATTTGCACCATGTGCGTGTGTACGTGCGTGCGTGCGTGTGTCACGCAGTTTTCTCTGAAACTACTACAGTTACACATTTTTGGTAAATCACAAGTCCTAATGAATTTTTTTGCTCTTCAATATTTTTGGGGTTTGGTGAACTTTGGCCTACTTTTGAGTGAGTAATAGCTATTTTAGCTAATATAATTATATGGCTTATAACTCTGAAAGTATTGCATTTACAGTATTTTGTTCTAATATGTTGTTCAGCTACTTTCTCCACAGCTACAACATGGTCAGTAGTTTGGAAGTGTATCTCCATAGCTAAGTGAGTAATAGCTACTTTGTCAATTTTTAATTATAACCATAATGAGTAAATGGCTTATATCTTCATAAGTATTACAGCTACACAATTTTGTTCCAATATGTTGTTCAGCTACTTTCTCCACAGCTACAACATGGTCAGTAGTTTGCAAGTGTATCTCCATAGCTAAGTGAGTAATAGCTACTTTTTCAATTTTTAATGATAACCATAATGAGTAAATGGCTTATATCTTCAAAAGTATTGCAGCTACACAATTTTGTTCCAATATGTTGTTCGGCTACTTTCTCCTCTGCTACAACATGGTCAGTAGTTTGGAAGTGTATCTCCGTAGCTAAGTGAGTAATAGCTACTTTTTCAGTTTTTAATGATAACCATAATGAGTAAATGGCTTATATCTTCAAAAGTATTGCAGCTACACAATTTTGTTCCAATATGATGTTCAGCTACTTTCTCCACAGCTACAACATGGTCAGTAATTGGGAAGTGTATCTCCATAGCTAAGTGAGTAATAGCTACTTTTTCAATTTTTAATGATAACCATAATGAGTAAATGGCTTATATCTTCAAAAGTATTGCAGCTACACAATTTCTCTCAAATATGTTGTTCATGTACTTTTTTGTGAACTGTAACATATTTAAGTTTCACAACTGTTGCTCGATGTACAAGTGAGTAATGGCTACTTTATTGCTACTTTTAGTGAAAATGTGAAAAATCAGAAATATCTCTCAAACCGTAAGATATAGAGCAATTTCGAGCAAATTTTTGACCCACAGGGTAGTACTAGAGTATCCTATTGCTAAGGGGGGAAAGGTTTGGTGAACTTTGGCCTACTTTTGAGTGAGTAATAGCGCTTTTACCTAATATAATTATATGACTTTTAACTGTCAATGAGTAAATGGCTTATATCTTCAAAAGTATTGCAGCTACACAATTTGGTTCCAATATGATGTTCAGCTACTTTCTCCACAGCTACAACATGGTCAGTAATTTGGAAGTGTATCTCCATAGCTAAGTGAGTAATAGCTACTTTTTCAATTTTTAATGATAACCATAATGAGTAAATGGCTTATATCTTCAAAAGTATTGCAGCTACACAATTTCTCTCAAATATGTTGTTCATGTACTTTTTTGTGAACTGTAACGTATTTAAGTTTCACAACTGTTGCTCAATGTACAAGTGAGTAATGGCTACTTTATTGCTACTTTTAGTGAAAATGTGAAAAATCAGAAATATCTCTCAAACTGTAAGAGATAGAGAAATTTCGAGCAAACTTTTTGAACCACAGGGTAGTACTAGAGTATCCTATGCTAAGGGGAAAATGGTTTGGTGAACTTTGGCCTACTTACTCACCTCCTCAAAATGAGTAAATGCGAATTATCTCTAAAAGTATTGCAGGTAGCCAATTTTTCTCAAATAACTCATTCACCTACTTTTGGGAGAGCTTTCATTTGGTTAAGTTTCAGACGCGTAGCTAGTTACCCACCTACTCAAAATGAGTAAATGCTAATCATGTCTAAAAGTATTGCAGATAGCCAATTTTTCTCAAATAACTCATTCATATACTTTTGGAAGACCTTTCACTTAGTGAGGTTTCAGACCCCTAGCTAATTTCTCACCTACTCAAAATGAGTAAATGCGAATTATCTCTAAAAGTATAGAAGATAGCCAATTTTTCTCAAATAACTCATTCACCTACTTTTGGGAGAGCTTTCACTTGGTGAAGTGTCAGACCTGTAGCTAATTTCTCACCTACTCAAAATGAGTAAATGCTAAATATCTCTAAAAGTATTGCAGATAGCCAATTTTTCTCAAATAACTCATTCATCTACTTTTGGGAGAGCTTTCACTTGGTGAAGTGTCAGACCTGTAGCTAATTTCTCACCTACTCAAAATGAGTAAATGCTAAATATCTCTAAAAGTATTGCAGATAGCCAATTTTTCTCAAATAACTCATTCATTTACTTTTGGAAGAGCTTTCACATGGTGAAGTTTCAGACCCATAGCTAATTACTCGCCTACTCAAAATGAGTAAATACGAATTATCTCTAAAAGTATTGCAGATAGCCAATTTTTCTCAAATAACTCATTCATCTACTTTTGGAAGAGCTTTCACATGGTGAAGTTTCAGACCCATAGCTAATTACTCACCTACTCAAAATGAGTAAATGCGAATTCTCTCTAAAAGTATTGCAGATAGCCAATTTTTCTCAAATAACTCATTCATCTACTTTTGGGAGAGCTTTCACTTGGTGAAGTTTCAGACCCGTAGCTAATTACTCACCTACTCAAAATGAGTAAGTGCTAATTATCTCTAAAAGTATTGCGGATAGCCAATTTTTCTCAAATAACTCATTCATCTACTTTTGGAAGAGCTTTCACATGGTGAAGTTTCAGACCCATAGCTAATTACTCACCTACTCAAAATGAGTAAATGCGAATTCTCTCTAAAAGTATTGCAGATAGCCAATTTTTCTCAAATAACTCATTCACCTACTTTTGGAAGAGCTTTCACTTGGTGAAGTTTCAGACCCGTAGCTAATTACTCACCTACTCAAAATGAGTAAATGCTAATTATCTGTAAAAGTATTGCAGATAGCCAATTTTTCTCGAATAACTCATTCATCTACTTTTGGGAGAGCTTTCACTTGGTGAAGTGTCAGACCTGTAGCTAATTTCTCACCTACTCAAAATGAGTAAATGCTAAATATCTCTAAAGGTATTGCAGATAGCCAATTTTTCTCAAATAACTCATTCATTTACTTTTGGAAGAGCTTTCACATGGTGAAGTTTCAGACCCATAGCTAATTACTCGCCTACTCAAAATGAGTAAATGCGAATTATCTCTAAAAGTATAGGAGATAGCCAATTTTTCTCAAATAACTCATTCATCTACTTTTGGAAGAGCTTTCACATGGTGAAGTTTCAGACCCATAGCTAATTACTCACCTCAAAATGAGTAAATGCGAATTCTCTCTAAAAGTATTGCAGATAGCCAATTTTTCTCAAATAACTCATTCATCTACTTTTGGGAGAGCTTTCACTTGGTGAAGTTTCAGACCCGTAGCTAATTACTCACCTACTCAAAATGAGTAAATGCTAATTATCTCTAAAAGTATTGCAGATAGCCAATTTTTCTCAAATAACTCATTCATCTACTTTTGGAAGAGGTTTCACATGGTGAAGTTTCAGACCCATAGCTAATTACTCACCTACTCAAAATGAGTAAATGCGAATTCTCTCAAAGTATTGCAGATAGCCAATTTTTCTCAAATAACTCATTCACCTACTTTTGGAAGAGCTTTCACTTGGTGAAGTTTCAGACCCGTAGCTAATTACTCACCTACTCAAAATGAGTAAATGCTAATTATCTCTAAAAGTATTGCAGATAGCCAATTTTTCTCAAATAACTCATTCACCTACTTTTGGGAGAGCTTTCACTTGGTGAAGTGTGAGACCTGTAGCTAATTTCTCACCTACTCAAAATGAGTAAATGTTAAATATCTGTAAAAGTATTGCAGATAGCCATTTTTTCTCAAATAACTCATTCATTTACTTTTGGAAGAGCTTTCACATGGTGAAGTTTCAGACCCATAGCTAATTACTCGCCTACTCAAAATGAGTAAATCAAATTATCTCTAAAAGTATTGCAGATAGCCAATTTTTCTCAAATAACTCATTCACCTACTTATGGGAGAGCTTTCACTTGGTGAAGTTTCAGACCCGTAGCTAATTACTCACCTACTCAAAATGAGTAAATGCGAATTATCTCTAAAAGTATTGCAGATAGCCAATTTTTCTCAAATAACTCATTCATCTACTTTTGAGAGAGCTTTCAAATGGTGAAGTTTCAGACCCGTAGGTAATTACTCACCTACTCAAAATGAGTAAATGCGAATTATCTCTAAAAGAATTGCCGATAGCCAATTTTTCTCAAATAAGTCATTCATCTACTTTTGGGAGAGCTTTCACTTGAAGTTTCACGCCCGTAGCTAATTACTCACCTACTCAAAATGAGTAAATGGAAACTATCTCTAAAAGTATTGCAGATAGCCAATTTTTCTCAAATAACTCATTCATCTACTTTTGGAAGAGCTTTCACATGGTGAAGTTTCAGACCCATAGCTAATTTCTCACCTACTCAAAATGAGTAAATGCGAATTATCTCTAAAAGTATAGGAGATAGCCAATTTTTCTCAAATAACTCATTCATCTACTTTTGGGAGAGCTTTCACTTGGTGAAGTTTCAGACCTGTAGCTAGTTTCTCACCCGCTCAAAATGAGTAAATACTAATTATCTCTAAAAGTATTGCAGATAGCCAATTTTTATCAAATAACTCATTCATCTACTTTTGGAAGAGCTTTCACATTGTGAAGTTTCAGACCCATAGTTACTTACTCCCCTACTCAAAATGAGTAAATGCGAATTCTCTCTAAAAGTATTGCAGATAGCCAATTTTTCTCAAATAACTCATTCATCTACTTTTCGAAGAGCTTTCACATGGCAAAGTTTCAGACCCATAGGTAATAACTCACCTACTCAAAATGAGTAACTGCGAATTATCTCTAAGAGTATTGCATATAGCCAATTTTTCTCAAATAACTCATTCACCTACTTTTGGGAGAGCTTTCACATGGTGAAGTTTCAGACCTGTAGCTAATTACTCACCTACTCAAAATGAGTAACTGCGAATTATCTCTAAAAGTATTGCAGATAGCCAATTTTTCTCAAATAACTCATTCATGTACTTTTAAGAGAGCTTTCACTTGGTGAAGTTTCAGACCTGTAGCTAATTACTCACCTACTCAAAATGAGTAAATGCGAATTATCTCTGAAAGTATTGCAGATAGTCAATTTTTCTCAAATAACTCATTCATCTACTTTTGGAAGAGCTGTCACATGGTGAAGTTTCAGACCCATAGCTAATTACTCACCTACTCAAAATGAGTAAATGAGAATTATCTCTAAAAGTATTGCAGATAGCCAATTTTTCTCAAATAACTCATTCATCTACTTTTGAAAGAGCTTTCACATGGTGAAGTTTCAGACTCGTAGGTAATTACTCACCTACTCAAAATGAGTAAATGCTAGTTATCTCTAAAAGTATTGTGGGTACCCAATTTTTATCAAATAACTCATTCATCTACTTTTGGAAGAGCTTTCACATGGTGAAGTTCCAAACCTGTAGGTAATTACTCACCTACTCAAAATGAGTAAATGCAAATTATCTCTAAAAGTATTGCAGATAGCCAGTATTTTTCAAATAACTCACTTCACCTATATTTTGGGAGAACTTTCAATTAGTGAATTTTCAGATCCATATCTAATTACTCACCAACTCAAAATGAGTAATTGCCTATTATCACAAAAAGTATTGCAGATAGCCAGTATTTCTCAAATAACTCATTCACCTACATTTTGAAGATATTTCACATGCTAAAGTTTTTTTATGAATTATTAAAATAATTTTTAATGCATTAAAATTAATTAAATCATGCACTAAATCGATTATAACTTGAAAAGTATTGTATTTAGAGCATTTTGTTAAAATATGTTATTCACCTACTTTTTCCCACAGCAACAACATGGTGAGTAACTTGGGTGTCTATCTCAATAGATAAGTGAGTAATAGCTACTTTTGGATTTTTCACTAACTTCCATCATGAGTGAAATCACTTGTAACTTGAAAACTATTGCATTTAGACCTTCAGGGTAGTACAAAAGTGTCCTATGCAAAGGGGAAAGATTTCAATTTTCGCCACTTTTGGCGGCCTTCTTGGATTTTAGCGGAAAAAAATGAAAAAGTGTGAATATCTCGAAAACCATAAGAGATAGAGCAATTTCCAGCGAATTTTTGACCTGCAAGGTAGTACAAGAATGTCCTGTGCAAAGGGGTAAAATATCAATTTTCGCCACTTTTGGCGGCCTTTTTGGATTTTTGCGGAAAATAGAAAAGTGTCAATATCTCGAAAACCGTAAGAGATAGAGCGATTTTGAGCAAATTTTTGACCTGCAGGGTGGTACAAGAGTCTCCTGGTCAAAGGGGGAAAATTTCAATTTTCGCCACTTTTGGCGGCCATCTTACATTTTTTGCGGAAAATGAAAAAGTGTCAATATCTCGAAAACCGTAACAGATCGAGCGATTTCGAGCGATTTTTTGACCCACAGGGTGATACAAGAGTGTCCTGTCCAAAGGGGAAAAATTTCATTTTTCGCCACTTTCGGCGGCCATCTTGGATTTTTGCTGAAAATGGAAAAGTGTCAATATCTCGAAAAGCATAACAGATAGAGCGGTTTCAAGCGAATTTTCGACCTGCAGGATGGTACAACAGTGTCCTATGCAAAGGGGAAAAATTTCAATGTAGTATTTCTTCCCCTGCGGTACTCGGCGGGAGATACATACCGCGGCAGTGGTCTTGTCTTTAAATATGTTGTTCACCTACTTTTGGGTCAGCTATAACATAGTGAAGTTGCAGACCTGTAGCTCATCTCATAGCTGAGCTATAGCTACTTTGAGGTTTTCTCAGTTGAGTTAATCAGTTGTAACTTGAAAACTATTGCATTTAAAGAATTTTATTTGAATATGTTATTCATCTACTTTTGAATTAGCAAACATTGTAAAATTGGAGACGTGTAGCTCGTGGCATAGGTGAGTAATAGCTACTTTCAGGTTCCCACTGTTCAGTGAATCAGTTGTAACTTGAAAAGTATTGTATTTAAAGTATTTTGTTTAAATATATTGTTCACCTACTTTTGGATTAGCTGTAACATAGTGAAATGGCATAGCTGAACAATAGCTACTTTCAGGTTCTCACTGTTGAGTAAATCAGATGTAACTTGAAAACTATTGCATTTACAGTATTTTGTTTAAATATGTCATTCACCTACTTTTGGGTCAGCTATAACAAGTTGCAGACCAGTAGCTCATTGCATAGCTGAGCAATAGCTACTTTGAGGTTTTCTCTGTTGAGTAAATCAGTTGTTACTTGAAAACCATTGCATTCAGAGAATTTTGTTTAAATGTCTTATTCATCTACTTTTGAATTAGCTATAACATTTTAATTTTAGTCATAGCATAGCTATGTAATAGCTATTCTCAGGTACTCACCATTGAGTTAATCAGTTATAACTGGAAAACTATTGCATTTAAAGTATTTTCTATAAATATGTTGTTCACCTACATTTGGGTCAGCTATAACATAGTCAAATTGCAGAGCTGTGTGTCATGGCATAGCCGAGCAAGAGCTACTTTCAGGTTTTCTCACTGTTGAGTAAATCAGATGTAACTGGAAAACTGTTGCATTTAGAGTATTCTGTTTAAATATGTGTTAACATACTTATGGGTCAGCTATAACATAGTGAAATTGCAGACCTGTAGCTCATGACATAGCTGAGCAATAGCTACTTTTACATTTTCACTGTTCAGTTAATGGTTGTAACTTATAAACTGTTGCATGTACAGTATTTGGTTTAAATAAGTTATTAACCTACTTTTGGGTCAGCTATAAAATGGTAAAATTGTAGACCTGTAGCTCCTTGCATAGCTGAGTAATAGCTACTTTCAGGTTCTCACTATGGAGTAAATCAGTTGTAACTTGAAAACTATTTCATTTACAGTATTTCTTTAAATATGTTATTTACCTACTTTTGTGTGAGCTATACCATATTAAAATGGTAGCCCTTGAACTGATTGCATAGCTGAGCAAAAGCTACTTTGAGATTCTCACTGCATTTGCAGTATTTTCTTTAAATATGTTTTTAACCTAATTTTTACACCTAAAGAGTTGCCTTGTTACTTTCCTTCTGAATACCATTTGCAGGGCACAATTTTTGTGTCCTTTTCTTCTGTCACTTCTACTCTGAAACTCAAAACACAGTCAGCTGACGCAGATCCCATTCACTTTAATCCAAAAAGTAAATTTTGGTTTTGAAAAAATAATATAAAATCTTGGAACTATGACACTTAAAATTTGTCTTTCCACTTGCTGGTTATCCTTTGCATATCACGGAAAGTCTTCTTTATTTAAGATAAAAATCTACATTTAGATGTTGATGGAGAAAAAATCTTTAATATCCATATAATGTGCATGACACTAGCGGATCGGGGGGGGGGGGGGGGGGTCAGGGGGTTCGAACCCCCCCCCCCTTGAAAAATAATGTAAAGGGGTTCAACCCAAAGTACAAAATTATTTCTTGTGAGTGGTGTTAAATTTACAGGAAATGCACTATATTTTTACCCAAATTTTTTTTTTTCCTGGGAGGCATGCCCCCCGACCCCCTTAGTTATACTATGTCTGATGTGAACCCCCACCTTACTCAATGTGAACCCCCACCTTACTCGATGTGAACCCCACCTTACATAAAAGCTGGATCCGCCCCTGCATGATATACAGTGGTTAATACATGTATGTTTTAGTGTATGCTACATTGACAACAGAATAATTCTTATTTTAATCATTTTAAAATAAAAATGAAGTCAAATTATCTCCGGTAAAAAACTCAAAATATTTTTTGAGTCAGTATGGCATATGTTCAGCAGTTAGTCAAGTTTTAACATACATAAGCTCCAGTGTATTCCTGCACATTTAGTCACAAACCATATAAAGTTTGCTTGTGCCACCCCCATCCTAAAAAATTCCACTGGTTGCCTGAGGAGTATTGTAGTATGTTCAAAACCCCTATATGTTGGTCTACAAATTTCTTCATAGAAGTTCCCCAAGCTATTTTGGAACTTCTCTCTTGGCAGTTGCTCCTGCAATGCCAGACATGGTCACCCTGACTGGCAATACTAGGCTTCAGTTCACAGTTCAAACATTTCTGTTCACAGTTCAAACATTTCTGTCAGAATTTTGTCTGATACTTACGAGATTTGGAATGACCTACATAACAATAACTTTTGTTTCTTCCGTCAGGATGAAGCTCAAAATCTAGGAGTTTGCAATAGCCTATCTTTCTTAGCCACCCTGCCTCCCCAGCCCTTCTAGATTAAGTTAGATGAATTGCATAAGTGTACAGAAGTATATCAGGGACCAATAAAATTTGTGTCATCTAGTACTTTTTATATAAAAGTTGTAACTCAACCAGCGAAATATTGCTTTTGAGGCAAAAAGTATCTGCTTTGTAAAAACTTACAAAAGAAAGATCATCGCTGACGGGAGGAATGCATAGCCGGCCTCGGGGCTCACTGTAACAATAAGAGTGCGAATTATTTCACAATGAAAAGCTGGTTCCCAATCAAAACCAAAGAAACAACTTTATCCAGAAACACGCACCTAGTTCTTCTTTTATTTACACAGTGGGCCCATACCTCCTCATTTTATGACACAGTGGGCCTATACCCCCTCATTTACTTACACAGTGGGCACCACCCGCACCATCTACTGTACACAGACTGTCCAGCCTCATTTCCTCTATTACTTGCACAGTGGGCCCATATCTCCTCATTTTATCACACAGTGGGCCTATACCCCCTCATTTACTTACACAGTGGGCACCACCCGCGCCATGTACTGTACACAGACTGTCCAGCCTCAGTTCCTCCCTTACTTGCACAGTGGGCCCATACCTCCTCATTTTATGACAGAGTGGGCCTACACCTTCTTTTTCTTACACAGTGGGCACCACCCTCGAAATCTGCTGTACACACACTGTCCAGCCTCATTTCCCTTTGCCCACTGTGTAAGAAAATGGGGGGTATAGGCCCACTGTGTCAAAAAATGAGGAGGTATGGAACCACTGTGCAAGTAAGGGAGAAAATGAAGCTGGACAGTTTGTGTACAGTAGACGGCTTTGGTGGTGCACCCTGTATAAGTAAATGGGGGTATAGGCCCACTGTTGCATAAAATGAGGAGGTATGGGCCCACTGTGCAAGTAAGAGAGGAAATGAGGCTGGACAGTCTGTGTACAGTAGATGGTGAGAGTGGTGCCCACTATGTAAGAAAAGTCTGTGCACAGTAGATGGTGAGGTTGGTATTCACTGTGTCAGAAGATGAGGGGGTATAGGCTCACCGTGTCATAAATGAGGAGGTATGAGCCCACTGGTGAAGTAAGGGGGGAAATGAGGCTATACAGTTTGTGTACAGTAGATGGCGAGGGTGGTGCCCACTGGGTAAGTAAATGGAGTATAGGCCCACTGTGTCATAGAATGAGGAGGTATAGGCCCACTGTGCAAATAAGGGAGGAACTGAGGCTGGACAGTTTGTGTCCAGTAGATGGCTTGGGTGGTGCACACTGTGTAGCAAAATGAGGAGGCATGGGCCCACTCTGCAAATAAGGGAGGAACTGAGGCTGGACAGTATATGTACAGTATATGGCGAGGGTGGTACTTACTCTGTAAGTAAATGAGGGGGTATAGGCCCACTGTGTCATAAATGAGGAAGTATGGGCCCACTGTGGAAGTCTGTCTGTCTGTGTACAGTAGATGGCCAGGGTGGTGCTCACTGTGTAATTAAATGAAGGGGTATAAGCCCACTGTGTCATAAAATGGGGAGACAGAATAGATAGTGATAGTTATGCTTGCCATTTAATAATAAATTTATAATTTCATGAAAAACTGTATGCTCATTGAGCGGGTCCCACTGTGCAAAAAGCATGTCCCACTGCAACACTGCACAGTGGGCCCCGAGGCCGGCTGTGTTTGCCTCTCTTCAGCGCTGAACCCCCTTCTCAAAACTTACCCAATATGTGTATTCGATTGGAACCACTTTAATCACTTAAATCATGATTTAAGTGATCATGCTTCCCCATAGGATCACTCACTGCTCGTATTTGGAACTGATTTAAGTGATCTGATATGATCTTTTCTATTCGATTGCAGCATTTTGTGTAACTAAAATCATTACACCAAGAGATCCTACAATGAAGACTGATCACTTAGATCATGATTGAAGTGAACAAAGTAATCCCGTTCGAATACACCTAATTGGTGTAATGATTGTACCCAGATAGTATTCTGCTGTCGGACAACGTTGGCTGTTGGTCATGGTGGGTAGATTTTGCCGACGTTGGGCCAACATTGGGTTGCCAACCACTACTCAGGTTAGATGTCTCTATATTTTGCCGACGTTGGGTCAACATTGGGTCAATGGCAGATTTTTATTCAAGATGGCGGCGAGCAATAATAGGGGATTTGGGGAAACTTAGAAAAAAATTATTTGTTATGGTATATGTAAAAATCATATTTCAGTGAGCCCACAAATATTATCTGACCATTTAACAATTTTACACATAAAAATAATATTCTCATTATAAATTCACACTAAAAAAGTTGTTGGTGAACATTATCTGATTGGCTGATGCTATACATAGAATATAATTTTTACCAGTGGCTTGCCGACGTTGGTGGCTTTTCCTTAGATAAAATGCATTAAATGAAGAATATATGTCACCAATAGTATAGTTTGAACAGAAAAGAAAGGCCACTTGACATAGAAAACCACTGTGGTTATTTGATAATCTTGGACTTAGCTAAGTCACCCTTTGTGAATACGGTTTTAAGACAAAACTTAGCTGAGACAAAAATCTTAACTTTAAGACTGGATTTAAGTCTAAGATCTGGCTAAGTCTAAGATCTTTCGTGAATACAGGCCCTGATCACTTAAATCACTTACAGTCAGTCAGTTACAATCGAAAATCCTGATACTGGGTGTAAGATAATAAGATAAACCACTATAAATATAATCAAAAGCACTGAATTTTTAAAATTTGCTTCCACAATTTGCAGCCATTATTTTACATAAAATTATGGGTAATCCAATTAATCTGAAATTCTGAATCTACCTCCTGAGGTAGATGAACGGATTCATCATCCGGATTAGGATTCTGGTCACATCACAAGTGAATCCATTTATCTGAGGAATCCAGATTCCATGGGTTAAAATACGCCTATTAATTCCAAGCTTTAGAATGTACCGAGTTCTATGACATCACGCATGCTCACTGTTTACCTTGGCGACGAATAACAACTTCCGAGACTGGTGTTATATTTTCAGTAAACATTGAAAAATTATCTCAAACGGTCACATTTTCATTACAACTCCACCATGAACGGACAGGATTTGCATTTAAGCATCGACTATGTGGGCAGTAGCGGCATTGTACTTAGCCCAGAGCAGAAAGCGGCTCTTCAAACTTCGCTCACAATTTTACAGAGCAACATGAAACTCCCAAGGGTTTATTTCTGGGGAAAAATTTTAGGAATAAAAGATGACTACTTCATCGCTCAGTGTGTTGACCAAGACGAATTTCAGGAAAGGAAAATGCTATACAGGTGAGTTTATGGCCAATTTACTTCGTATAGGCGTGATTTATGGTATTGTGACAAACACAGTACAGTATATTACGAGTGAATATGTTTATGATTTTCATTTATGATATTAATAAAAAGTGTTTGAATGATCTGCTACATCTGAACATATTACCCTATCAGTAATAAGTTCATCTCTGAACACTGAAGTGCAGTCGCCCTACCCTTGCTGATGAAACCTCTGTTGAAGATAATTAACCAATCAAATTAAAGGGCCAGCTGAAGCATGCTTGCATGCAGACCTGAAAATAGAATTCAGTGGGACCTGTTTGTCATGAACACCTTCTATTGACCGGGTACTGTTCATTAGCCACTTCAAATTAAAATAAACATGGTGGTTCACTGGTTCATGAGCTGGTGAAGCAAGCCAAGAATAATAAAAGTACCATATAACATGACATGTACCGCTAATGAGCGCCTTCTTGAACATTTTTGGGCACCATTTATTGCGGAGTCATGTTAATTTTCTGTTCGGAATCTTTGCCCAAAATTTTTCTAAAAATTGTCCAAAGTTCGCGTGTTACTAGAAGTAGGGAGTGGAATCTATTCCGGTGTCTTGTTCTGAGGCATATAGATATTATTAGAACCATATTTGCAATTGAATATTAATTAAGAGTGGTTTGACATCACATGCTAAGGGTATGTATTTTATAATTTTTAAGTCTAATTCCAACTAATTCAGAATATACACTTTCTGAATTACTTCTGTCATTTTGTGGTTACCTGTGTTTTCCAGTTGATTGCATGAACTGTCTGTTTATATCATGTCATATATTTATTATTTTAATACAGCAAAGATTGTGTCCACTGGGGTCTACTTCCACCAGCAACAGAAGAAATGAAACAAAAGGCAAAGTTGGCAAAAGGTCGTTTCACTGGTGACCCATCTTATGAATTTGAACACATTGAAATCAAGAAAATTGGCGAAGGTGAAGAAGCAACTGAAGAAGAGGAAACTGTAAGTGTATTTTCTTGCTTTTTTCAATGTTTGACATAATTTCGATCTTTAACTTGGTTGTTTGGATTCTATATTTTATCTTTAAGTTATTTTTAATAACAGTGGTTAATTACAGGTAATTTTTATAACTAAATGATATTAAGATATTTATAGGTACTCATAAAACCATATTTTGTTAACAAACTTAAACAAACTTCTATTTTCCATGATATTGGTATGTTTAAATTTAAAACAAGTATGCCTGTTTATTGCAAGTTTGATCTTTAACACAGATTATGATCAAGGAGGAAGATAGACTTGCTGCTGTATTGGCAGAAATTGACCATGATGTCAGAATTGTTCCACGGGGTTCATACGTCAGAACGCCAACAGGGCAGGTCTATGAAAACAGAAGCTTTGAAGGTAAAACATTTAAACTGTCAGAACCTATACTCAGGGCGAAGAAATTCACCAGAAGCAAGAAGCAATTTGCTTGTCAAAGTCGTTTTTAGAAATTTGCTTGTAAAAACTTTGTTGCAACAAAATCTGTCTTATGATAATAATTTACTTTAGTCCATGAATTTTTCTTTTATTATTATTATTATTTTTTTTTCAATTCTATTCACCCAATTTATACACAGCACAGTTTATCTCAGTTTATTTGTTTAGATACCCCAGCCGCATATTGGCTTAGTGACCCTAAAAAATGTTTACAAAAGTAATTGTCACAGGCAAAATTTAGCTTGTGCCAAAATTTTAAAATTCCATCACAGATCCTTTATAGCTCTCTGCAAACAAGTTACAGCTCACACAATTACCTGAACAAGAGTTAATAATTTACACCAGTAATTAGTAGTTCAAGCTTTTTCCATAAACTCAAGTTATGCTAATGTGAACAGTACTAAAAACGGCTTCAAATGCCAAGACATGATTGTGAAAAAATCACATGTAATTGCCATAAATTTGTTGATGGATATTTCCAGACTGCAAAGTTATATTTATTTCAGGTTTAAATGTGTCTGAAGCAGCCAAATTGTGCAACTATTCACACTTCAGAGCAGCTGTTAAATTGCCTGAAAAATCATTAATAGAGAAGGCAAATCTGGACAAAGCAATTGACTTTATGGATGCTGTTGATGAAGATATCCCAAAAGGTGAGATATATTGGCACTTTTGATTCCTGCGACATATCACACTCAAGCAGACTGCATACAAGATGATTTAATAGTCTTTAATAGTTATATGAATTTGTGATTATATCTAGTGCCGTTTTATGTTAACATGAATGTATTTGTGAAACAATATGTGTTTGAGACATTTGTTTTTGCAATTTGGTAATATTTTATGAGATCAAAAGTTCAAAACAGTCCATATATTTAGACAATCTTACAGTATAATGTTTCAATGGAAAATGCACAGAATACTAACTTACGCCAAATTTCCTGAATATATTTAGAAATATAGATATTGTCCAATTTAAAGTAATGAGCCCCACTTTTAACATTATTTAGTTGATTGTTTTTGTAATTACATTTATTTTGTTATTTAGGATCCTGGAGCATCCAGTTTGAGAGGGGAAGTGGCTTGGTAGTTCTGCGTAGTCTCCTATGGCAGGGATACTGTTTCTATCACATACCAGGATGCCGGAAATATGGATCTGTCTATGTTGGCACAGGAGAAAAGAATATGGATCTTCCATTCATGTTGTGATTTCTATTCAATTAAATAATTTCCTGAGACTGTTATGTATTCGCCTTACACTGTTCCCACAATTGTACATATTTGTATAGAGAATGTTTGTACTTAAATTTGGTTAAGTGTTTCGCCCCAAAGAGAGCATCAAAAATTACATGAAAGAACTTGAAATATTCAGATACTGCCAGTGAAACTACTTGTTAGCTCGTTTTCATGTAGACATCAGCATTACAGAATATTTGTAATAAATATCAAGAAATGGATTTGAATTCAAAGAATTGTTTGACTGTGATATTAATTTATGACTTCTTCAGAATTGTTACTGTACTTTAATGAAAGGTATGTGAAATAAATTTTAATGTTTCTGACTTTTTCTTTTAGATTATTTGTTGTCTCAAGAGCACACTTTTTGAATATCCTCCAGAGAGGAATTTCCAGCTTTATGATTACCGGTACCAACTGATATATTTGTTTATTTATTTGGGGTTTTACGTTGCTTAAAGCATTAGATTTGATTTCTCAGAAGGGACAGTTTGACTTAAGGCATTAATTTTAGCAAATTAGAGATTAGCTAGGTAAAATGAATCTGCTGATAAGTTTAAATCTGTATCACTTGAGTAGAAACTAAACATCAGCCAAATTAAAGTTTGTGAAGTGCTTGAAATTTGCAAATTAAATAGACTTTTCTTCCAGCTAAATTTTCTATTTTCACCTTGGTTTACAAATACTTATTATTAAGAATGTTTTCAAAGTTCTGCCACTCATTGCCTTTTTCCAAACTTCCCTTAAAAAAATCCAAAAAACTGGCCATCAATGATTACCTTATCTGTTGAAACTGAAGCTCTGGATCTACTTCCCAACTATAAAATCTAGTACTGTGATCAAGTTTTGCAAATGTTCACATGGTTCTAGCCCTGATTGTGGCTTTGAATCCAGTTCATGGTGCAGGTTGGAAATGTGGATGACCCTGCATACGAACCAATTTATTAATTTTGTGTTATTTATGCTTGACGAGCGAGGGTTATTGTAATCGGTTTTGTTCTGTCTTTTGTCATTCTGTCTGTACATCTTTTTGGCCATATAACTCTAGCTATTCCATCAATCAAGCTAATATCTAATATAATGTGGACGTTTATAGCGCTTAATCTCCATCGCTGATGGGCTCTTGGGCACAAGCCGTTGGGCAGATACCTCTTGCAGTACACAGATTGCTCCAAATATGGTGAAAAGTAAAGTCAGGAGGTAGTTTTTATTTTTAATTGGGCATATACAGTGAAAACTGAAAGTCCCACATGTTAAGCTTGTAGCTTATAAAACCTACATTGAAGTAATTAAAATTTTCAATTTTATTGCACTACAATAGTTTACTATGTGGGACTAGATGCTGAATCCAACGACTAGGTGGAGGGATTACAGCTGAGCCTGGAAGGATTATGTGAATTTTTTGTTGTGATTATATAAAATATCAGTTTGAAGTACCAGTCTGAGTTCCAATTACAGTACAGAAGTTAAAAATCAGGCGCTGTAAAAAAACAAAAACCCTAAAGTCTTAAATAGAAGACAGTAGAACTACTGTCTGGATATCTGGACTATGAAGGAAGTAAGTGCAGCCTATGCTCACTTGCATAGGTATCCCCAAGGGCTTTAATATCTATGAATACAAGCCCAAGACTTGAAAAATCCCATGTGATATAAATTGCCACTCATATATTTGGGTATGACATATAATTAATAATGGGATTATGTGGGCCACCTTGAGAGACAATTAATAATAATAATTATATAATTAAAACAGAAAAGGGAAATTTGACCTTACCAGATATCTTGCGGTAACCGCCGTACCTGATACACCTGAATGTTACACTCTGAAGGATTTGGTTGCAGCGACTGAGCCCCTCTCCTTTCTCTCCTCCCGAGGATGACTAGTCTGAGGGGGAAAGTCTAGGGCTTGCTGAGCCACTACGAGTGGACCCAGGTACATATGGTTGTTGTTGTCTGACCAAGTCGGGCCTTTTGGATAATTTGTGAATGTATTTAAGATATTTGACATTTACTTCTGTCATTATTTGCTACAAATAAGAAAGTAGCTATTACTCACTTATGGCATGCAATGGAACCCCAAACTATGTACCATCTTATAGCTAAGGACAAAGTAGCTGAACAACATACATGTATTTGAAGAAAAAGCTCCAACTGCAATGGATTTTGAATTATGAGTCCTTTACTCAAAGTAGCAAATATTGCTATTACTTGCCTTTAGGCCTAAGTCCACAAAACTAACAAAATTTTTGAAGGAGTGAAAATTTATTGGGACAATTAATTTAAAAAAAATCTGTAGCTGTAGTAGTTTTGGAGAAATCTGTGTGACACACTAATGCACGCACACACACATGATGCATTTTCTAATCTCCCTCCCGAGCTTTACCGGCAGGAGATAAAAAGGGCCCACTTTGATATATGAATAGCCTTTGTTGATGACCTTTGAGGGGCAGCAATTCTCTCTGCCACTTCCACAGAGAAGCCTTGTTCTTGGAGTAGTCTACTCATAGATACTAGGCATGAAGGTTCAGATGTGGGTTGTGGAACACTTTGTTGTGACACTGGGAGAAGTGTGGTTGATACTGGTAGTTGAAGTTGAATCTTTGTTGAGAGCTGCACTAGGTCCCACAACCAGGGGATCTCTAGCCATCCTGGGGCTATTAGTATGATGAGGCAATTGCATTGCTGAATTTTTTTAATCACTCTATGAAGGGGGGGCCATAGGAGGATAAGCATAAGCAATGAGACCCGACCAGTTTATGTTCAGAGCATCTATGTCCCAAGCATGTTGCTCTGGAACTGGAGAGACGTACAGTGGGACTTTGTGGTTCAGATGAGTGGCAAATAGCTTTACATGAGGGGTGAACCACTTTTGGGAGATCTGTTTGAACAGCTGAGGATGCAGTGACCATTCTGTTGATTGGATCTTATTTGACCTGGATAGTGAATTAGTCATCACGTTTAGGCAACCAGGAATATGCCTGACTCGTAGGGTTAATTTGTAATGATGGCACAAGGTCATGATTCTCCACAGAAGAGCACACATCTTCGCCGAGTGGGTTCCTCCCTGTTTATCTGTGTAGGCTACCACTGTTGAGTTGTCTGTAGCAACCAAAAAGTTATGATTTGGACAGTGGTCTCTGAACTTTTTCAGGGCCAGGAATACCGTAGTGTGGCTTTTTTTCCTGTCTGACAACACAGCTGTTACCGAGTCTTGCTCTAAGTGAGCGTCCCAACCTATGTTTGAGGGGTCAGTAAAGATTTGGATATTGCGGTCATTGGGATGAAAGTCTGAGCCCTTCAGTACGTTGACACAATTTACCACCACTCTAGGTGAACTAAAATGGTCCCTGACCAAGGAAGGAGGATGTCCAGCGACTGAGGATATCTCCACTGAAAGGGTCTCATGTGAAGGCAACCCTCTGGGACCATCTTCTCCATTGAGGGAAGCAACCAAATAAGGGACATCAAACATCTTGCAGTCAAAGCAGGCTTTGACTATTTTTTGGATCAAATCCTGAAGTTTGAGCCATCTGTCTCGAGTGGCTTTACAAGGGCCAAATCTAAATGGTATTCATAGCCCATGAACAAAAACACCCGAGTGGGTTTTACTTCAGACTTCTCTTGCTTGATTACCCACCCCAAGGACTGGGTTAGGTCCACCACAATCTGTGTCTTCAGTTGTCGCTCTTCCTGAGATTGGGTCCTGATAAGCCAATCATCTAGGTACTGTTGAAGTCTGACTTCCCTAGGGAGAGCCATAAGCTTCACTTCCTTTACTATCATTGTGAAAACTTGTGCTACCATAGCTAGCCTGACAGGAAGAGAGGTGAACTGGTAAACTTTAGACCTGTCGGTGAATCAAAGATATTTCCTTGAAGTTGTGTGGATAGGTCTGTGAAGATAGGCATCTGAGAGGTCTACTGAGGACACCCATTCCACTGGAACCAGAGGCTTTGATGGACTCTGGGGTTTCCATTTTGAATTTTTCCACTTTAGAAAGGGGTTGAGCCTGCTTAATTAGATCTATGTTTGGAACTAGAAACAGATGATTGTAAAAGCCAAGAGACTTTACATTCTCCACCCTTTCGATTGCGTTCTTGGATGAATCAGATGAAAGTCTGACTTCTACTACTTTGGGTCAGATTTCTTGATCTGATCCACCACTTAATCGGAAGGGGGTATTAAGATTGTAGCACTCAGAGCTTTAATTTGATCCTGTAGGATTTCTGCTGCTATGACAGTTTATTGAGTGGAAGCCTGAAAGACCCCCCATTTGCTGTTGTAATTGTATTTAAATCTGTGAGCCTAGTGCTTTTTCAATTCTTTTTTGTAACACAATACCCTGAGTTTGAGGGACTGGCTGGGGTGATTTTAATGATAAAGCCTCCAAAGCTAACTGCTGGGGCTTGGGAGTGTCAAAATGTAGTTACTTTAGAAGGTTTTGGAGGTGAATTATAGAAAAGTTGGGCCAATTCCTCCAACTAAGTATTTTATCCAGAAAATATCTCCCCAACATAATTCTGATGAATCAGATTTCTGACAGTTATCAACATATCTCTTCCGATTTACAATTTTTGGGGTATGCTCTTCAGAAAACAAAGTGCATAGCAAGCACTGTGTATCACCAGTCACACAGGCATTATCTCCCCTACCCGCCTCTCCGCAGGTTGGACAATAATTATGTAAACTGAAATCAAAACAGAAGTGACGACACTTCAAAGAATGCAGTTTATTGGGGTTAAATCTTTTGGACGACATGCTAGCCTGATCGGAGTTGACAAAGCCAATTCAAATAAAAGAAAGAATACTTAACCTTTCACAAAATAAATATAAACACCAAATGCTATGATATAAAATAAAGAACTGATAGAATTTTAACATACAATATGTATATCCGTTAAGAAAGGAAATCGGAGGCAATAAAACTCTGCCTCCAGAAAAGATGGCGGCTAACGAGAAGAAGGAAGTCATGTACTTTGTCACTATCTAGGTCACCTTACAGTTATTCACCAATTAACATTTCCGGCCACCAAAGATATTATCTAGTCCCACATGGTAAGCTATTGTAGCGAAATAAAATCAGTATTTTTTGTGCACAACTTGTTGGACTTTTGATTGGTGAATCCTTTTGTCACACAGCACATTGTCACATACTAAGAAATAATATTTAGTTTGGAGAGTATGAGAATGCATGCAATTAACAATAAATTTGAATATGATTATGTGATAATAAAACCATTTAGTAACAAGCTTGTTTACTTGAAGAAAACAAAACATGTCTTACATAAATATACAGTTCTTCAAACTTTGAATGGTAATTTTTCATGTGGATTAAAGTATATATTGTGTCTCTTTCCATAAAAAACACTTCTCATTGCAAGAACATCATGAGGCCTTTTGGGATCTGGTTCTCGCTCTACACTCCCAGGTAACAGACCTAAAACATAACAAGAGGGTCAGAAATGCTCCAAAAGGCGGGTTGCGCAGGAAATATTGAGACAGACAAACAAACAGACAAAAAATGGACAAACGAACAGACGGAAGTACACCAATTTCGAAAGCAACCTAGCTATGAGGATCTATCTCACTGTCAAGTTTGAATTAGATTGGACAACACATTTTCGAGCAAGAGTCTGGAAATGAAAATGTTGACCCACAGACAAACGGACAGTTACACCAATTTCGAAAGCAACCTAGCTATGATGGTGATCTATGTCCCTGTCAAGTTTGAATTCGATTGGACAAAGCATTTTTGTCTTAGAATCCGGAAATAGAAATGTTGACGGACAAACAGACAAAAAACGGACAAACATACGGAATAACACCAATTTCGAAAGAAACCTTGCTATGATGGTGATGTATGTCCCTGTCGAGTTTGAATTCGATTAGACAAAGCGTTTTTGAGTTAGAGTCCAGAAACATAAATGTGGACGGACAGACAGACGGACAAAAAACGGACAAACGGACAGAATTACACCAATTTCAAAAGGAACCTAGCTATGATGGTGATGTATGTCCCTGTCAAGTTTGAATTCGATTGGACAAATGATTTTTGAGTTAGAGTCCGGAAACGAAAATGTGGACAGACAGACAGATGGGACATCAGACACATCAATCTAATAGGCGGGTTGGTTACACGCAACCTGCCTAAAAATTTCCCGGTCAAGTTTTCCCCAAACTAAAAAACATTGTTTTTCTTTATTTACCATAATTAAATCCTCATGATGATATAGTAGTGCAGTTTTGATAGAAAGATAAACTGCATCCTAATTTGTTTGGATAACTGTTCTTACACAAAACCGTTTCACCCTTTTTAGTTTTTATCCTGAATAAAATATTACTCCTTGAGATCTAATTTTAACTAGTTATTGTGCATTGTATAACACAGGTGGGACATACATATAGTATCACTTCCCCAAATACAAAGTGGAAAAGTTGCTGTTGAGTTTTTATCCAAAAAAAATATGGTTGTTTGCGTGTTACCAGAAGCAATAATGACCCCCAAAATACGAGTATCTGCAATCAGTTTTTTCAATAATTTAAGTTGAAAAAATGGTTATTGTACTTCAATGTTAATTAGCAAAGTTTTAGGCATATATAATGGGGATCCATGATCTGACTGGTAATATATGAAGTTTCAAAGTTTGCTTTATACTTATCTACTAGTTTAGGGCCAAAGCCTTCTTTTTTAGTCAATGAATTAAATTCTTCTACTTTTCATTATTTGCAAGATTTTAATCCAAAACTGTCTCAGAATGGTAGTTATTTTAGCCTATGACAGTTCTGTACAAAGAAAAGAATCTGAAAAAAAATGTAAATGTATTAAGATAGCAGGATCAACCAAAAGGAAAATCAAGTGCACTTATTTCATTTAAAAAGGACAGAAATATATGGATGTCCAAATCAAAGTCTATTTGCAGATAATCCCAAAGAAAGAATGTTAATCAGCTAAGGAAATTTTTATATCTGTCAATGTTATTATTATGATCACCCTTGATCATGAGTTGTTGTTCACCAGTATTAGCAGCACTGCATAAATAAAACCGCCAGTACAAAAACCAGATGCATTGTTACTTGCAATAAAAGTAATTTACTTTTATTCTGTTTCTTGTCAAACAGAGTAAGTTTTTAATTATATGCATATACATACCTGCTTTTTGAGCTTTATACAGACTGACTTTCATTCGGCCTTGTGCTGTGCTACATAAACCTGTGACACTCCTTGGAAGCAAGTCACCATTTGCTTTCACAAATTGACTAATTATTAAAACATCCTACAACATAAAGTAAAATAGCATCAGAGATGCGTGTACCCCAGAGTCTGGGTATAGAAGAAGTGAAACAGTACAACAATCAAGAGACTTTCAGAGCAAACAGTCTCAGTTATACAAATATCAAAGTAATGATTATGTAGAGAAAATATGTTTAAGAGAGAGAAAATGTAAGTAAAGATAAAGTATTAAAACACGACAAATCAATAGCTATATGATCGCATTAATCAGTAATCTAACAAGATGTTTAAGGTCAAGGTCACTACAGCAAGGTCACAGGTAAAATCAAGGTCATACCATGATGTTGACCACCTATACCCTCTTACCAATGTCCCTACCAAGCATCAACTTCCTACACCTTACAGTTTCCAAGATATCACATGGACAAAATTTTAAAGGGCAAGGTCACTACAGCAAGGTAAGAGATAAATTAATCCCACATCATGACGTTGCACCCCTACACCCCCTCTAACCAGTGTCCCTACCAAGTATCAACTTCCTACACATTATGGTTTCTGAGATACAGCCCAGACAAAATTTTAAGGTTACCACAGCAAGCTCAAAGGTCAAATCAAGGCCATATCAAGGTTATATCCATACTAATATCCCTATCATGTGCCAACTTTCTACACCTTACAGTTCTGAGATATAGGCTGGACAAGGTTTTTAAGGTCAAGTTCAGTACAGCAAGGCCAAAGATCCAATCAATGTCACACTATGACATTGCACACTGACACCCCCAATCAATATCCCTACCAAGTATCAACATCGGATACCTCATGGTTTCTCAAGCTTTTTCCAACCACCCAAACGCCTGCCAATCTGGACGCCAAGATTAAAAACTAGAAATAGGACGCATCTGTGGCCAGATGCTGGATGTATCCACCGACAAAGGCCAACTAACATAGTTTAGAAGATAAA
Organism: Sabellastarte sp. h YS-2021; assembly: GCA_964017235.1. NCBI lineage: Eukaryota > Metazoa > Annelida > Polychaeta > Sabellida > Sabellidae > Sabellastarte > Sabellastarte sp. h YS-2021. The sequence goes on along the minus strand of OZ024928.1, from coordinate 73,677,075 downwards.
AAGCATTTTTCGTTAATAAGCAAGGTGAAAGCACTTTTAAGTTTGGCTACCCTTATTTGACCCTGTAGCAGGGGCCCAAGGTGAAGTCTGACCACATCAAAAGATTCGCAGTCCATGATTTCGTATAAGTCGTTTTCACATTGCAAACCTCTAGGACCAATAATAAGCAGGAGGGGCCCAAGGTGAAATCTGACCACATGAAAAGATTTGCAGCCCATGACTTCCTCTAAGTTGTTTTCATATTAATGAGTTATTTGTGAAATACTGGCTATCTGCAATACTTGTAGAGATAATTCGCATTTACTCATTTTGAGTAGGTGAATAATTAGCTACGGGTCTGAAACTTCACCAAGTGAAAGCTCTCTCAAAAGTAGGCGAATGAGTTATTTGAGAAAAATTGGCTATCTACAATACTTTTAGAGATAATTCGAATTTACTCATTTTCAGTAGGCGAGTAATTACCTACGGGTCTGGAACTTCACCATGTGAAAGCTCTCCCAAAAGTAGATGAATGAGTTATTTGATAAAAAATTGGATATCTGCAATACTTTTATAGATAATTAGCATTTACTCATTTTGGGTAGGTGAATAATTAGCTACAGGTCTGAAACTTCACCAAGTGAAAGGTCTCCCAAAAGTAGGTGAAGGAGTTATTTGACAAAAATTGGCTATCTGGAATACTTTTAGAGATAATTTGCATTAACTCATTTTCAGTAGGTGAGTAATTACCTACGGGTCTGAAACTTCACCAAGTGAAAGCTCTCCCAAAAGTAGGTGAAGGAGTTATTTGACAAAAATTGGCTATCTGCAATACTTTTAGAGATAATTTGCATTTACTCATTTTGAGTAGGTGAGTAATTACCTACAGGTCTGAAACTTCACCAAGTGAAAGCTCTCCCAAAAGTAGGTGAAGGAGTTATTTGACAAAAATTCGCTATCTGCAATACTTTTAGAGATAATTTGCATTTACTCATTTTGAGTAGGTGAGTAATTACCTACGGGTGTGAAACTTCACCAAGTGAAAGCTCTCCCAAAAGTAGGTGAAGAAGTTATTTGACAAAAATTGGCTATCTGCAATACTTTTAGAGATAATTCGCATTTACTCATTTTGAGTAGGTGAGTAATTACCTACAGGTCTGGAACTTCAGCATGTGAAAGCTCTCCCAAAAGTAGGTGAATGAGTTATTTAAGAAAAATTTGCTATCTGCAATACTTTTAGACAAAATGCAGAATTACTCATTTTTAGTAGGTAAGTAATTTAGCCACAGGCCTAATTTAGACATAAAGCCTACCAATAGAGTACTGTGGTGCACCCTGTAATATACTTTGCAAACTCGAGAAGGCTAGCTATAATATTTTTTTTGTTAGAGCGGTAATGGTGAAATCTCTCTACACACTACGGCTATCCAGTGGATACAATGATTTACTCAACAGTGAGAACCTGAAAGTAGATATTGGTAAGCTATGCCATGACATAGAGGTCTGCAATTTCACTCTGTTATAGCTGACCAAAAATTATGTGAATAACATATTTAAACAAAATACTGTAAATGTAATAGTTTTCACGTTATAACTGATTTACTCAACAGTGATAACGTCAAAGTAGCTATTACTCAGCTATGCAATGAGCTACATGTCTGAATTTTTTCTATGTTATAGCTGACCCAAAATTAGGTGAACAACATATTTAAGCAAAATACTGTAAATGCAATAGTTTTCAAGTTACAAGTGATTTACTCAATAGTGACAACCTGAAAATAGCTATTGCTCAGCTATGCCATGAGCTATAAGTCTGTAATTTCACGACGTTATAGCTGACCCAAAAGTAGGCGAACAACATATTTTAACAAAATACTCCAAATGCACTATTTTTCAAGTTACAAGTCATTTACTCAACAGTCAGTACCTGAAAATAGCTATTGCTCAGTTGTGCCATGAGCTACAGGTCTGTAATTTCACTATGTTATAGCTGACCCAAAAGTAGCTGAATAACATATTTACACAAATTTCTGTAAATGCAATACTTTTCCAATTACAACTGATTTACTCAACAGTGTGAATAGCTATTACTCAGCTATGCAATGAGCCACAGGTCTGGAACTTCACTATGTTATAGCTGACTCCGAAATAGGTGAATAACATATTGAAACAAAATACTCTAAATGTAATACTTTTGAAGTTATAAGTAATTTACTCAACAGTGATAACCTAAAAGTAGCTATTACTCAGCTATGCCATGAGCTACAGGTCTGAAATTTTACTATGTTATAGCTGACATAAAAGTAGCTGAATAACATATTTATACAAAATTCTGTAAATGCAATAGTTTTCAAGTTACAATTGATTTTACTCATGATGGAAGTTACTGAAAAGCCCAAAAGTAGCTATTACTCACTTAGCTATTGAGACAGACACCCAAGTTACTCACCATGTTGTAGCTATGAAAAAAGTATCTGAATAACATATTTTAACAAAATGCTCTAAATGCAACACTTTTTAAGTTATAAGTGATTTAGTGCATGATTTCATGACTTTTAATGCATTTTAGACATTTTTGTCTACCACAGGCCTAATTTAGACATAAAGCCTACCAAAAAGATAGGGTGGCGAGTCCTCTAGCATACCAAGCCACCTGCCAAATATGAAAGAAATCTGGAAAGAAATGTGGACTGTAGGTCGCTAACAAGCAATATTCCACATTTTAGACATTTTTGTCTACCACAGGCCTAATTTAGACATAAAGCCTACCAAAAAGATAGGGTGGCGAGTCCTCTACCATATCAAGTCACCTGCCAAATATGAAAGAAATCCGGAAAGAAATGTGGACTGTAGGTCGCTAACAAGAAATCTCTGCGGACGCGGACGAGGGCGCGGACGCGGACGCGGACGACGACGATGATGAATCCATAGTATCCCCGCTTCGCGTCGGGGATACAATAATACAGACAGAGCCATTAAAGGCAGTGCGGTAAAAACTAAACAGTCCTACTGAAACTCAATAAGCTCATTCAGGAGTGTTTATTCATAAAAACATTTTTATACAAAGTTCAAGATACTGAATATCAAAAATTGGGACAATAAGTTGGCTAAAATGTTACATTATAAATCACCAATACTAGGCACTATATAAAAGCTTTCCATATGGGAAGAAATTGGCATAACAATTGAAACTAATGTATCCCTGGATGGGACATGGTTGAAGTGTGACACACAGAGTTTATGGTTGACACAAATATACCCCTGTGGGGAGGGGGCCTAAGTGTTTATGGGAGCAACTTGTACTGACACTAAGTAAAAAAATGTCAACCATCACTTAATCTTGAAGGAGGAGCCCAAGGTGAAGTCTGACTATATCAAAAGATTCCCGGCCCATGATTTCCTATAAGTTGGTTTCACGTTGCAAACCTCTAGGACCAATAATACGTTTGGTTATCCTCGTTTGACCCTGAAGGAGGAGCCCAAGGTCAAATCTGACCACACCAAAAGATTCCCAGCCCATGATTTCCTATAGGTTGGTTTACCATCCCAAACCTGTAGTACCAATAATAAGCGACTTATAAGCACTTTTAGGTTTGGCTTTCCTCATTTGACCTTGAAGGAGGGATCAAAGGTCAAATCTGTCCACAGCAGAAGATTCCCAGCCCATGATTTCCTATAAGTTGGTTACCATCCCAAACCTGTATGACCAATAATAAGCGAGTTATAAGCACTTTTAGGTTTGGCTATCCTCGTTTGACCTTGAAGGAGGGGTCCAAGCTCAAATCTGGCCACACCAAACATTCCCAGCTCATGATTTCCTATAAGTTGGTTTACCATCCCAAACCTCTAGGACCAATAATAAGTGAGCTATAAGCACTTTTCATGACTGACAAAGAAAGGCCCGTGGTGACCATCTTGTTTTTCAAAATGAGGCCAAAAATATTTCCAGTCAAGATTTTATTATGCGGAAAATATTCTGCGAATTTGAGATATCTACCTATAATACCCTTTGCTCTAAGAAGGCCAACAAAGGTCCTTGCTTTAAGTCGAATAAACGTCCCTGGCGGCCATCTTGCTTTTCAAAATGAGGCCAAAAATATTCCCAGGGAAGATTTTATGGTTATGAATATAACGTGCAAATTTGAGAAGGCTAGCTATAATATTTTTTGTTAGAGCAATAACAGCCAATAATAAAGGAGGTATATGGCCTCACAGTCTAAGGTACTATTTTGAGTCAATTTATCAGGCCTAAGGTGACCTTGAAAACAATAGCCAAGGTCAACAAACTGGATGCTGGTACTCCATCATGTACTGAACCTCCAAAGCCATTTGGAGTAGTTTCCATGCAATATAGTCGGCATTAAGTGTGAAAATATCTCCAAAAATGGCCTTGGTGAGGTACTTTGGCGGTTTGTGGGTGACCTTCAAAGAAGAGCTTCAAGGTCAAATTTCTGCATGCTTACAGAGGACATATATATGTATTACATATATACCCACATACCAAATTTGAAAGGTCTAACTAATATATTTTTTAAGTTATCGCGTACAAAAGGAAATTTCTGAGGCGGCGTGACCGTACTGAATCCTAAGCATCCTTGACTTTCGTCTGGGGATACAAATATCAAAAGTAATTGTGTTGTTCATTTACAAATGGGGAAAATTTTAAGTATGATTGCCGTATTTAGTTTTTTCTAATATGTAAATGCTACAAAGTGAAGCATCAAAAGTTATGTCTTTCTAAAATTAAACAAGGACATCCACAAATTGAACATATTCAATTGTGGCTGTTATAAAACTATAAATAAAATTATACTTACTGTATATTCTACCAAAAATCCAAGTTTTTTTGGACAGGTAGGACAGTAGTCTTCTTTACCTTTTATTTGAAGATGTTTCTTGTCATTTTCTAGATACTTGCCTTCAACCTAAAGAAAGCAAATAATATTTGGTGCATTAAGTAGAACACATAGCTACTTATTGTTCCCCACTGACAATGAAAAGACGTATGTATGCAAGTTACACTGTTCTTTACATGTCAGTCTACTAAATTACTGGTAAATTGTAATCTTCATGCTGATGTAAGAAAATTTCCGAATGAACGACTCAACAGATGGTGGAACACTGCCGAATAAACTAAAAGAAACATGTATAAAACATTAAATGCTAGTTTGTTCATTTATTTATATTGCTATTTACCATTTTCTGATAAAGTTGTAAGCACTAATAAATTGGAGGAATTATTTGTCACAACACCAATGAATTTACACTCATGTCACCTTTTTATTGAATATTTTTTAAGAATACTAGATTCCTGCTGGTTAATGTAAAAAACTTACAGTGGTAACACCATCTTCAGTAGATATTTCAACTGAAAAATACAAATACTGAATGAAAAAGTTTTGACGCAATATTATACAGTAATATACCAATGAGATTAAAGTACTTTATTAACACAAAATACTTGTTAATGGAATAGTTAAAAAAACAATTGCTTGTACTTATTTAATAACAGTCAATTAAATGACTCTTATGAACTATGAATACATAAAAGCTGTCAAAACAACGAAGGCCGGGGTTGGGAAACTATGAAACACCTTCCATGTGTGTGTGTATGTGTGTGTGCATGCGTGTGTGCGTGCTTGCATTTGTGCGTTTTTCACATTTCAACATAAACCTCTGAACCTCTGTATCTCATTCACTTATGAAGATATCTTCACCAAATTTGCAGAGAATGTTTACAGATGTAAAAACATGTCTGTAAAAAATTTTGTCCTCATTTTAAAAAAATAGCATCAGAGATGCCCGTACCCCACAGCCTAGGGAAATATTTTCAACACTATGAGATACAGAAGCACTGTACCAATACAAAGTTCAGGATACTTTCAGAGCACTGTCAGTTATATAAAGTTCCAAAAAATGTTTAAATGCAGAAAATAATGTTTAAAAGAAAGATAATGCATGTAAAGATGAAGCATTAAAACAAGTCAATTCAATAACAAGATGACAGCATTAATCAGTAAACTAAAATTCAACATTCTTTATCTACATCTGCATGGCCGAATTATGGTTTAGATGTTTTGAATATTACCATGCATACAGAAGTGATAATACATTTAATGAACGCTTATGTGTGGTGTTGGAGCAAAATCTGTGGCTCACTTGATGAAATTCTATCTCTTACAATGGGAAGTTATGAAAGTAAAATTCTTAATAAATTCTAATATGAATTAACAGTGCTTAATCTGCATCAAGACAGACCCAAAGGTGCAACAAGATTTTAAAGGTCAAGGTCACTACAACAAGGTCAAAGGTCAAATTAAGGTCACACCATGATAATACACACCTATGGCCCCTGACCAATGTCCCTACCAAGTATCAACTTCCTACACCTTACGGTTTCTGAGATATAGCCCGGACAAGATTTTATAGGTCAAGGTCACTACGGCAAGGTCAAAGGTCAAATCAAGGTCAGATCATGACATTGCACAACTACACCCCCTAACCAATGTCTCTACTAAGTATCAACTTCCTACACCTTACGGTTTCTGAGATATAGCTAGGACAAGATGTTATATGTCAAGGTCACTACGGCAAGGTCAAATCCTGATCAGACCATGACGTTGCACACCTACACCCCCTAACCAATGTCCCTGCCAAATATCAACTTCCTACACCTTACAGTTTCCGATATATAGCCCGGACAAGATTTTATAGGTCAAGGTCACTACGGAAAGGTCAAAGGTCAAATCAAGGTCACACCATGACGTTGCACACCTACACCCCCTAACCAATGTCCCTACCAAGTATCAACTTCCTACACCTTACGGTTTCTGAGATATAGCCCGGACAAGATTTTATAGTTCAAGGTCACTACGGCAAGGTCAAAGGTCAAATCAAGGTCACACCATGACGTTGCACAACTACACCCCCTAACCAATGTCCCTAATAAGTATCAACTTCCTACACCTTACAGTTTCCGAGATATAGCCCAGACAAGATTTTATAGGTCAAGGTCACTATGGCAAGGTCAAAGGTCAAATCAAGGTCACTCCATGATGTTGCACAACTACACCCCCTAACCAATGTCCCTACCAAGTATCAACTTCCTACACCTTACGGTTTCTGAGATATAGCCCGGACAAACTCAAGGTCACTACGGCAAGGTCAAAGGTCATATCAAGGTCACACCATGACGTTGCACAACTACACCCCCTAACCAATGTCCCTACCAAATATCAACTTCCTACACCTTACAGTTTCTGAGATATAGCCCGGGCAAGATTTTATAGGTCAAGGTCACTACGGCAAGGTCAAAGGTCAAATCAAGGTCACTCCATGACGTTGCACAACTACACCCCCTAACCAATGTCCCTACCAAGTATGAACTTCTTACACCTTACGATTTCTGAGATATAGCCTGGACAAGATTTTCAAACTCAAGGTCACTACGGCAAGGTCAAATCAAGGTCAGACCATGACGTTGCACACCTACACCCCCTAACCAATGTCCCTACCAAGTATCAACTTCCTACACCTTACAGTTTCCGAGATATAGCCCGGACAAGATTTTATAGGTCAAGGTCACTACGGCAAGGTCAAAGGTCAAATCAAGGTCACACCATGACGTTGCACAACTACACCCCCTAACCAATGTCCCTACCAAGTATCAACTTTCTACACCTTACGGTTTCTGAGATATAGCCCGGACAAGATTTTCAAACTCAAGGTCACTACGGCAAGGTCAAAGGTCAAATCAAGGTCACACCATGACGTTGCACAACTACACCCCCTAACCAATGTCCCTACCAAATATCAACTTCCTACACCTTACAGTTTCTGAGATATAGCCCGGACAAGATTTTATAGGTCAAGGTCACTATGGAAAGGTCAAAGGTCAAATCAAGGTCAGACCATGACGTTGCACACCTACACCCCCTAACCAATGTCCCTACCAAGTATCAAATTCCTACACCTTACGGTTTCTGAGATACAGCCCGGACAAACTTTTTCCCGCTGCCCACCCACCCGCCCATCCAGACACCATGGGTGAAAACAACATGGCAGGCATAGCTGATTGTTCGAAAATCATTAATATGTTCTAAAATTTAAAATGTTGCTAGGAAAGCTTGCCTGAGAGTAACTTTGGCCTTGTTTTGAAAACAAAATGGCCACAATATCACTTAATGTCAAATTGGGGGTCATCATATCAAAAAGGCATAATATCTCCCTTATCATTGGTCTCATTTGGAATGAGAAAACAGCTTATAGGAAATCATAGCCTGCAAATCTTTTTACAAGTGTCAAATTTGACCTCTGACCCCTCCTTCACGGTCAAATAGGGCCATCATACTAAAAAAAAGCCATATATCTACCTTATAATTGGTTCTAGGGCTTCAAAATATGAAAACAACTTGTAAGAAATCATAGCCTGTGAATCTTTTGCAAGTGTCAAAATTTACATTTGACCCTTACTTCAAGGTCGAGTGGGGTCATCATACTAAAATGGCCACATATCTCTTATAATTGGTCCTAGTTGGTCCTTGGGTTTGGAACTCACATAAAATATTTAAGTTTCCCCCTTCTTCAACTATGTAAAAGTTTTTACATCTGACAACATCTCGTGGATTCTATATACTTCTTGCAACTGCAGTTGTGCCTAAGATTTTCCCAAATCTTAATGTTGTTGCCCATTTAGTTGTAGCTGCAGGCTAGGCTTCTTGCCTGCTGAGGCTGGCTATTTTTAAATTCGGCTACTTTTGTTTGATCATAAAAGAAGAGCCAAAGTTTAAGTTTTACCACATCAAAAGAATCTCAGCCAGTAGTTTCCTACAGATCAGTTTCATATCCTAAACTTCGGGTTTCAATACTGAGTGAGTTATAAGCATTTTTACCTATTAAAATATACCTACTCTTCGAAAATGGTAGATCAATTTAGACAACCATTGAAATAAAGTTTTCCATTTACAAAATGAAATTTACATTTACAACAAAAAAAAATGTAAGATAATATGTGGGGTGACCATTATTGGTGTACTGACCATAATTGTTTGGAAGGCAGTACAGGGATGGACATTTTAAAGTCCCAAGTCGAGTAGTTAACGGGCATTCCAATCACTCTTTCCTCAGTCAAATGTGAGGCTAAAGTAAACATCTTGCCATATTCGAGGCAAGTGCAGATGATTAATATATATATATGAATCATGTGACACTTTTGTGAAAATAAGGGTTTACAGAGGATTTCAATGAATTGCAGAACAGAACCTCAAAAGCCAGTTCGGTTTGTTTATTCTTCTAGATAACACCTATAAATGTGAGAAGACTGAAATTTAATGAGATTTTTGTTCAGGGATAAAAATTTCCCTTTAAGGACAAGAGTCACAACACAGTCATAACTATGATTATCCCATCTGTATGAGTGTCCAATGTCCACCCCATGTAGAATTATTCAATACTGTTGGGATCACTTGTTGCAAAGACAGTGCTAAAAATAGCTTACAAAATGTAAACATATTTCCACTAGATTTCATCATTGAATTCACCCTGATTTCAAAGTTGTTTACCTGCCCTTGAGCCTTTGTGGTGCAGTTATACAGTAAATGAAGAACTTCAGTTAGTGATATACTTTGCTTGCTGAACTATATGCTCAAATTTGAACCACCAACATTTTGATTTTATTCACCACAAAACAACCATGTGAGACAGTTTGACAATGAGTAATGCTGCTTTGAGCTGTTGTTTACTACATGTAAGTTTGTGCCTACCAATGTTAAGCATTAAGTGATTTCTGGTTCTCACCATTCATATACATGTATATTGGTAAAGAAACAGAAAGAAAATGGATAAATAAATAAAAGTAGTGACAATAAATTTCTATCCATCATATAAAACATATATATTTTATTCACAATGTTTCATGGAGTTATATACCAATTTAAATTTAAAAAGTCTAACGTGCATGTCTTCTGCATCAATCTGACAATTTCTGTTGCCATTATAGGTGAAGGACACAAACTAGAAAGATTTGGCTAGTTTGGCCCCTAGTAGAATTACTAGTGAGGTCTATCTACCGTAAGGTTTTTTACTGGTCATAAAGTGATAAATGTAATCTGTGTGAAACAAATAGAACAAAACATAACAGAATTTCACCAGTCCTTTGTTACTTATCTGCATTTCTATCCGCTATTTGATACCCTAAACATCACTACACTGGTAAAAATTGTGACTCCAGGACAAAATGCAGGTGGGCAAAATGCCGGCCAAAATGGTAAGGGTAGACAAAATCTGGTCAGTTTGTTGACAGGGTTGACAAAATTCAGGTCTAATCAGATCATTAAAATACCTCAACTCTATTTCACAGCTACGTGAAACATTAACAGAAATTTAACTAGAGGATCGCTCGCAAAAAAAAAGATAATGTTTTGGCATAGCAAAAACAAAGTGTCCTGAAAAGGATATAAAGGTGAGTGCTAAAGTATTAAGAAAATGCTTCGTTTGTTGTGGCAACCAAAGTCAGCGCAGTCTACTCTATCTAGCACGGTTTTCAAGATATAAGCATTTTTGTGTTTTGCAAAAAATTTAAAAATTCAAAATGTCCGCTATATTTGGCGAGACAAAAATATTTTGAAAATTGGCATGGCTACTCTGCAGAGATACCCAGCAGGTCCAAAATTTTGTTGAGTTCGCTCCATATAGCACGGTTTTCGAGATATAAGCATTTTTGTGTTTTGCAAAAACTTTGAAAATTCAAAATGGCCACCATTTTTGGGGAGACAAAAATTTTTGTCAAGACCCCTGCCGCGGTGTGTATCTCCCGCCGAGCATTAAAGCAGAAGAAATAGCTTTTCCGAGATATTCACAATTTTTCATTTTCGTGTGTGAAAGCTCTTCCAAAAGTAGGTGAATGAGTTATTTGATAAAAATTGGCTATCTGCAATACTATTAAGAGATAATTCACATTTACTAATTTTGAGTAGGTGAATAATTATCTATGGGTCTGAAACTTCACCAAGTGAAAGCTCTCCCAAAAGTAGGTGAATGAGTTATTTGAGAAAAATTGGCTATCTGCAATACTTTTAGAGATAATTCGCATTAACTCATTTTGAGTAGGTGAGTAATTAGCTATGGGTCTGAAACTTCACCATGTGAAAGCTCTCCCACAAGTAGATGAATGAGAATTTGATAAAAATTGGGTGTCCGCAATACTTTTACAGATAATTAGCATTTACTCATTTTGAGTAGGTGAATAAATAGCTATGGGTCTGAAACTTCACAGAGTGAAAGCTCTCCCAAAAGTAGGTGAATGAGTTATTTGAGAAAAATTGGCTATCTGCAATACTTTTAGAGATAATTCGCATTTACTCATTTTGAGTAGGTGAGTAATTAGCTATGGGTCTGAAACTTCACCAAGTGAAAGCTCTCCCAAAAGTAGGTGAATGATTTATTTGAGAAAAATTGGCTATCTGCAATACTTTTAGAGATAATTCGCATTTACTCATTTTGAGTAGGTGAGTAATTAGCTATGGGTCTGAAACTTCACAGAGTGAAAGCTCTCCCAAAAGTAGGTGAATGAGTTATTTGAGAAAAATTGGCTATCTGCAATACTTTTAGAGATAATTCGCATTTACTCATTTTGAGTAGGTGAGTAATTAGCTATGGGTCTGAAACTTAACCAAGTGAAAGCTCTCCCAAAAGTAGGTGAATGAGTTATTTGAGAAAAATTGGCTATCTGCAATACTTTTAGAGATAATTTGCATTTACTCATTTTGAGTAGGTGAGTAATTAGCTATGGGTCTGAAACTTCACCATGTGAAAGCTCTCCCACAAGTAGATGAATGAGTTATTTGATAAAAATTGGGTATCCGCAATACTTTTACAGATAATTAGCATTTACTCATTTTGAGTAGGTAAATAATTAGCTATGGGTCTGAAATTTCACCAAGTGAAAGCTCTTCCAAAAGTAGGTGAATGAGTTATTTGAGAAAAATTGGCTATCTGCAATACTTTTAGAGGTAATTCGCATTTACTCATTTTGAGTAGGTGAGCAATAAGCTATGGGTCTGAAACTTCACCAAGTGAAAGCTCTTTGGGATAGCTGCTGTGCAGAGATACCCTGAAGATCAAAAATTTCGTCGAAATCGCTCTATGTAGCACGGTTTTCGAAATATTAGCATTTTTGTGTTTTGCAATTTTTGCGCAAAAATTCGAAAATTCAAAATGGCCGCCATTTTTGGCAAGACAGATTTTTTTTGAAAATTGGCATGGCTACTCTGCAGAGATACCCCGTGGGTCAAAAATTTCGTCGAAATCGCTCTATCTAGCACGGTTTTCGAGATATAAGCACTTTTATGTTTTGCAATTTTGCGAAAAAATAAAAAATAGCCGCCATTTTTTGCGAGAAATTTTTTTTTTGAAAATTGGCATGGCTACTCTGCAGAGATACCCTGTGGGTCAAAAATTTCGTCGAAATCGCTCTATCTAGCACGGTTTTTGAGATATAAGCATTTTTGTGTTTTGCAATTTTTGCGAAAATTTCGAAAATTCAAAATGGCCGCCATTTTGAGCGAGACAGATTTTTTTTGAAAATTGGCATGGCTACTCTGCAGAGATACCCCGTGGGTCAAAAATTTCGTCGAAATCGCTCTATCTAGCACGGTTTTCGAGATATAAGCACTTTTATGTTTTGCAATTTTGCGAAAAAATAAAAAATAGCCGCCATTTTTTGCGAGAAATTTTTTTTTTGAAAATTGGCATGGCTACTCTGCAGAGATACCCTGTGGGTCAAAAATTTCGTCGAAATCGCTCTATCTAGCACGGTTTTTGAGATATAAGCATTTTTGTGTTTTGCAATTTTTGCGAAAATTTCGAAAATTCAAAATGGCCGCCATTTTGAGCGAGACAAAATTTTTTTGAAAATTGGAAAAACTACTCCGCAGAGATACCCTGTGGGTCAAAAATTTCGTCAAAATCGTTCTATCTAGCACGGTTTTCGAGATATAAGCATTTTTGTGTTTTCCTTATTTGGAAAATTCGTAATGATTAATTAATCATTAATTACTCGGCCATTTCTTGACCCATCAATGCCAAAATCTAATGATTTCCAGATTTTAATAGAATGAATGTATTTGCCAAGTTTCAGGTGAATTGATAAAATTCCTTTCAAGTTATCATCCGGACAAGCTTCCCCATCGAAAAAAGACATTTTTGGTCATGCGACCTCTCTGATTGGTTGAAATGTCACTGCAGCATATTCAAAAAAATTCCCCAAGGCTACTGCCTAAACCTGCCAAATTTGAAAAGAATCCACCTAACGGTTAGAGAGTTATAAGGAAAACAAAATGCGGAGCCGGCGGAGTCGGCGGAGCCTGAAGGTCTCCCATACACAAACAAGCGTCCCTTGCGGGACGCTTAATTCCATAAAAATCAGTGGGTTGTCAATGGAAAATGAATTTTATATGTCACGGTTTAGGTATAAGTATTTCCTCAGTGAACTAAAATGAGTCACTTTTTCACAAATTATTATTATAACTTGCATGAAAAATTATTACGAGGATTGGAATAGTTCTCTTTGTCAAGATACTTGGCCTTGACCACCCTTCAATTTGGAGTTTTGTTGATTACCTGTGGGAGGACACAGCCCCAGTAATAAGTCATTTACTTCAAGCAGGCTGTGGACAACCTCCCCGGATAAGGCAGAAATAAATGTACAAAAGATCACCAACAGAATCTCTTATGTATGTAATACATGTATGTCAAATTGTCAAACTAAATTATTTAAATTGAATAATTTTAATGGAATTAGGAATAGTATTATGGAATTAGGAATAGTATTAGGCAAAAATGATATGTTAATTCCTGTGAGTGTTTCTTTAGTATAGTGCTATAGTGTCTTTGTGTTGATTTCAAACAAAATACATTGCAGTGCTCATATTAATGTCTTTGTGGCAGAATGTTGCATTTAGAGGTGTTGGACCAATTCATTGACTACTGGCTTCGCCTTTGGGGTTTAAAACCTCAAACCATGATAAAATTCTGTGCATTTAAAATGTTGCATTTGGAGGTGTTGTACTAATTTATTGACCACTGGCCTCACCAAACCAAAATTCTGTCCACTTAAAATGTTGCATTCGGAGGTGTTGGATCAATTCATTGACCGCAGGCTTCGTCTTTGGGGTTTATAACCTCAAACCACAGTAAAATTCTGCGCACACAATGGTTTGTCTGGGAATTATTCCTATTGCTCAGCCAGGGAATTTTGTCACGTGCATTTTATGACAATATTTAAATGTTTTCCTGCTTAAATTTCACGGTTAAGTTATATAATAGTGCTAATACTGAATTGTAAGCAATGATTACATTTGTTTAAACATATATATTACTCTCCCTCGAGGGTTTTAATGAGAGATGATAACCTTACTGGGCAACGAAATTTACTGGATGAGCATTGAGCAGTATAGTCCGGGTCGGCTATTTACCGCAAGGAGATTATCACCAACATTATGAAAAGTTATAATGTTATTTCCCACGGATCACTTACAGCCTATAAAAAAATTAATATCTAACAACTGTATCATTCATTACTTCCTTGATTGAAATTGACAATGGGGAACAGACTATATGGAAATAAATGCGCGAGTAAATTAATATCAAAGAGTAAGCATTATAATAACTGTATTTCTGTTCAGAAGTGTATATTGGCTACTACTAGCCAGCTTTGGGCAGTCCTTTTTTGTGGGTAACCAGATTACTAGTGCTGTGAAATCGCTTCGAATATCAGGTTCGATGTTTGGTAGCTGTAAAAGCTAGCGAACTTCGGTCTAGTGTGATCTTTGAAACAATGTTTTTAAAACCAGTTAAAACGCAGAAATCTCAGATAAAATCTTGATACTTTGTAGAAAATATAGCAAAAATATAAAATCCATGTATATTTTAAATAAATTTGGCCATATTTTCAATAAAAAAACAGGTTTTATAGATGGGCGAAAATAGGATCCGTTGGGATGTGGTGTGATATTGGCGATTTCTAAACGTTTTGCAAAGCTCGAATTTCAGACGTTTGGGACCGAACTCCGAAATCATGGCAGTAAACGAGCGAACTATCGAACTTCTTCAAACATCGTTGCAGCACTACAGATTACCAGTTGTTTTGACCCTCCAGACATTTTGACCCGCTTTTTCCCAGACGTTTCGACCTACTTTTGCAAATTCGACCCAATGTGGAAGCGCAGAGAAGATAAAATACTTCAAACTCAAGAACTCAAGGCCATAGCATGCAAGTCCTTGTGGACTTTATAAAATACTGCAAGGAAATGACAGGGGAAATCCGTGACCTCATATCTTCTCATGAATATTAATGACTTGGCTGCTATGGCTTAGACCGAGTTTCTGTCCCGTCGCCAATTGCTATTGATATACTGATGGACACAATGGCGAGGGACAGAGTTCACATGTACCGGCTTTCTGTGTAAATTCTGAACGGCATATTTGTACACATATTACCACAAGTATAAAGTGTTATTTGGTTTCTTTAAGGTATGTATATGTGCCGTTCACTTATATTTTATGCCAATTAAACTGGCATGTATATTTATTTTAACCAATTTTCAAAATGTAAACAAACCTTCAACATTACATAGTTATCTACAAAAGCAATTCCTGGCTTCTAAAAGCAGTTTAATTTAATACCATAAGTATTGTAAACTGGATACAGCCATAACAGACATAAACAAGGAGTTTTGAAAGTGAATACAACAATTCCCCACAGTTCGAGATTTACACAGAAAACCGGTACATGTGAACTCTGTCCCTCGCCATTGTGTCCATCAGTAGTGGTGGTGGACCAATTCACGCCCATGTACCTATTCACGCCCACCCTCAATTTTCTCAAAGATTTGTACTTTTTCATGCAAAACATGTTTACCATATCATAGATAATTATCAAATTTATCATATACATAGGTAATTTAGTGTGTAATCGTCTTTGTTTTGGATAAGTCCAGGAATGGGCGTTAATTGGTACATGGGCGTGAATTGGTCCACCACCACTATATCAATAGCAATTGGCGACGGGACAGAAACTCGGTCTAGCTATGGCTGTGAGTTCTGTAGTTTAAAGTATTTGACTATCGTCCATGCTTCTATTTTATAAAATATTGCAAGGAAATGCTAGCGGAATTCCGTGACCTCATATCTTCTCATGAATATTAATGACTTGGGAGCTATGGCCGTGAGTTCTCCAGTTTGAAGTATTTGATCTTCTTCTATGCTTCCATTTGATAAAATATTGCAAGGAAATCCCAGGGAAAACTGTCTGATAAAAGTAGGTCGAAACGTCTGAAAAAAACACGGTCGAAACGTCCGGTGGGTTGAAACATCTTGAAACATCTTTGACCACGGCTTGAGCGATAATCCATTACCTTTCTTCAATTGTAAAGGGGCTGACCAAAAAAAATTTCGATGCTTGTGTGTCTGAAATGCATTCTTTAAGTAATAGTTGTTTAGAAGCTTATTTGCTGTCATTTTTAGGTTATATAGTTTAAAAAAAAAAAACTCTTAAAAACACGAAAAAAAAAAAACACTTTTAGGTGTATACTAAACCCACTCACTAATGGTAGACTGTTCCCTTCACAAACTCTCCCCGAATAAACAAACTTCCCCTTAGTCTGTGCTCACAACGCCTTCATGTTTTGTGGGTTTTGTGTGGACATATTTTTATGTTTATGTTGTAATCAATTAAATCAAACTTAGCTTAACATATATTTCAATTTATTTCTTAATATTTGGCTGTCATATAGGACTCTGATTATCTATAAATATTCTTGTAGAGTATATATTTATACCAAACTCCAAATACATTTTTAACAATTCAGATGAATGATTTTTGACAATTCAGATGAATGATAAATCATAGATAAGAAGATTGTAGATACCATTTTATTTTAATGAATACACAAATATGAATCAGAACATCACATATTATTTTTGCTTTTTCTGATGTCCACCGTCCGCCGTCCAGTGTCACACTTGGTTTCCGGTCATTATCAAGGAAACATTTTTATCCTATCTATTACCAAATTTGGTATTTTTGTTTATTTGGTTAATAGCTTGCTTGGGATTGCTTTTAGTGATAATAACTATATAACTGACTGAGTAATAGCTACTTAGCTACTTGGAGTAGCTTTTTTATTTTAAGCATCTTAAAGGAAAAGTATTTCACTTGTGTCCACAAAATTTGGGATGGAGAATTATTGGATCAGTACCTTCCTTGGGATTGCTTTTGTTGATAATACCTTTATAGCTAACTGAGTAATGGCGTTCCGGCGTACTAATAGTAGCGTGTACCCGAATCCAGGTGGCGCCGTTATCGATGTGACCTTTGAACCAAACACAGTAACTAATATAAACAAATGAGGATAAATTCTTGTCCTGTTATATACAGCAGAGTTATTCGAAAATATATATATAAGAATTATCAATTGATGCATAATACTCATTTTGATGCAGTTTATGACGGCTGCCATGCTTTATTTTTAGTGTATTTATCATGTGAAATGGGCGATAATATGGGTATCTGGAACTCCAACAGTCTGTCAGGAGTGCTTACATGTTTTACGATGGTACACCTGTTCGCCATCGCCGGATTATGGCCACCCCTGAATAACTACTTTGTCTTTGGAATTGTTTTTACTTCATTGTACTTTGTTTTGAACTATAGGGATGAGAATTTTGTGGGGATACATCGATTTTATGGTTACCTTAAATTGTAAATATTAATGTAGCTCTATATGTCGTCCTTAAAGTAATAAAATTTGAGTAAAACCCTCTGGCTCCTTTATGTTCCATTTTTAAAAGTGCAACTTATCACTGATGTTGAAGAAAGCCTAAAAAAAATTAATAAATAAATAAATAAAAACACCCTGGCTACCTTAGTATTTCAATATTTATTATGTTATAATTTTGTTATACAGTCAGTGAGTATTTAATTTATAAAAATGTCCTCAGATGCTTTAAATACCAGTACAATTAGTAAAAAAATTATCCATTATTTGAGACATATATTATTATCCATTATTTGAGACATATTGCTCAAAGGCAAAATTTTTTTTAAGTCATATCAGAATTTTTTTTGTTTGTTTCTTTTCATTCTTGTAACTTATTTATTTATTTGGGGTTTTATGTCGCTTTCAACACTGTACAGGTCATATCACGATGGGTAGTTGGAAGGGCAGAGGCCGTGATGTTCATACTTGTAACAAAATATTAACTGTCCGCTCAGACTGGGAGACCTGGGTTTGATTCCCAGTGATGTGGAATGAGACATCATAGCTCAGTGACAGAGCACTCAGTCTGGTATTTTGTTGCTGCAATACTATAACATAAAAAATTATTTATACCATAAATTTCCAAAATAACGCCCAGGTTCAAATAAACGTCTGGTTCAAATAAACGCCTGGCACCAGGCATACTGGTTACAATTTGTTACACTGTTTCTTGTATTTCAAAAGAACGCCTGGTTCAATTTAACGCCTGGTCTGATGCCATTTGAAAATAATTAACGCCCGGGCCTTATTTCGAAAAAATACGGTATATTTTAAAGAAAATTTGCATTTTTGTATTGGTACATATCTCTTACTGAGGACCTAACATGAGTTTAAAATACCCCTTTTTGACCCCAGCCAGCTATATTCTATTTTGTGTGTATTTAGCTTGTTGCCTGGACTATAATAAGGGTTTCCAAGAGTTATTGAGTAGACTGTTGGGAGTGCTTATTTGTTTTCAGGTTGGTTCGATTGATCACAGCCACTGGATTATGTGGTGGGGACGTTGGTTGGGGATGCCACCGATTGATCGCTGCTGCTGGATTATGTGGTATGGATGTTGGTTGGGGGTGTGACCGATCCCACCAAACTCCAAAAAAAGACATCCTGTATATACTACTGGCAGGACCGGTCACGGAGTGTGCATTCGCTAGGTGTTACCTTGTGTGTACCGTCCTGTCGGGGAGGTGCAACCGACCTAGTATTTCCCGCCCTTTTTTGAGAATTTTTATCCCTGACTACCCGACTTTTTTAGCTGACCTGAGTTGTAGGGTCAGCTCAAGCGGAACACCTGCATTACTGAATCCAAGAAATGGGGACAAGATTTTAAACTCATGGCCACTATGACAAGGTCAAATGTCAAATTGAGATCACACCATAATGTTGCATACACCTTACAGTTCCCAGGATATAGCCCAGACAAGATTTGCAAACTCAAGGTCACTATGGCAAGGTCAAAGGTTAAATTAAACTTTTTCCAGCTGTCCACCTGCCCGAATGCCCATCAGGACACCAGGTGAAAACAATGTCTTGACAGCCCTTAAGGGCGTTGGGGGTAAAGATGTATCATAATTAGTGGTGTTTGACTCATTGGGCTCTTGTTCACTAAAATATTTTATGAAAAAAAATTGAAATTAATTAATTGATAATCTATTTCTTCGTACAACTTTCACTTTCTGAGATATAGCCAGGAAAAGAATTTTAATCACATGCAGAAACTGTAAGATTTTAAAGTTCAAGGTCACTACAGCAAAGTCCAAGGTCACACCATGACCTTGCACACTATGTAGAAACTGTAAGATTTAAAGTTCAAGGTCACTACAGCAAGGTCAAAGGTCACACCATGACCTTTCACACTATGTAACCCAGAGATGTGTTCTATATATCACTAGTAAGGTATTTCCTCAGTGCTTCTGCTCATATGTAGTCCCTAAAAATCCATGCAGAATTTAATTTGAATAAATAATAAAAGAGTAATATAACTGACAGACTGAGTGCTTTATCACTAAGCTATGATGTTTTTGAAGGAACACCACTGGGAATCAAACCCAGGTCTCCCAATATGTCAGAATATGCTACTGTATTACTTATTGTTGTAAAATGTAATGTATTGTAAATCCAAGAAGTATACCCTTGTCTATTAATTTCCATACAGAATTTTTAGGGGGCTCAGTGGTGTAGCGGTTAGAGTTCTCTCTAACCTCTGAGGCCGCCGGTTTGAATCTCGGGCCGGGCGCTTCATGTTGGAAAGTTGGTAGTTACTTGTTGATGCCTGGTGGTTTACAGTGCAGTATGCACTGGTTTCCTCCACCTGTAAACTAGCCGTCGCAATATGACCCTGGCTGTTGAACGCGACGTAAAGCAACAAGTAAATGAATAAAATCCATACAGAATTTCCTGGCATTTCTTTGGAAATTTTTTTTATTTGAAATAGACATGAAAATATTAGCTATTAAATTTAGAAAATGGTTGAGAACACCAGTAATTGGTATGTACATGTTAATTAGTTGAAAATATTTGTGTATTTGCCAAAAAAATCAGCAAAAAAATTTCAGAATATTTTAGATAAAATAACGTACACTACACACACTAAGCTTAATTTTTTATATAAAAATATAAATATAGATCTACAGAATAGTGGGTTTTTTTGGCCAAGAAAAGGTACTTTGAATTTTTTTTTTTTTTGTTCTTCTAAGGTGGGCGAAATGGGGTTTCTTTAACCTGTACAGTTATTTTTGGAGATGATTTTTGACTGATTATTTTATTTATAAAAGGATAATAATGGGAAAATAGTACAAAAATATTAGGAAATAGGTGCATAAATATATGAAACAACAGATTGGGTGTTTTATTTATTATCCACCAGTTTGTTTAAATAATAAGTAAAATAAGTCCATAAATAAAAAAAAAAATTGAAAAAATTTGGGATGAAATTACAAAAAAACTTTGTATGTATATAACATATTTGTGATTTAAATATTTTTTGGAAATATCAAAGAAAATGAGGCCTTATTGATGAAATAAATTTCTTCTAAATATTTCTTTTTTGATTTCCTCTAAAAATTTCTTTTATAAGATTTAAACCAGTATTTTTTTCTGAAACAGATCTTCATTGAAACCAGTAAACGCCCATGCTGAAGTGAATATATTGAATTTAAATTCGATTAACAGCTTTGTATTTATTCTTCTACAACCGGATTGTCTGATGATATACACTACAATTATTATTTGGGGTACATTTTATTAAATATTTTGTTTCAAAACATTATATTTTAATACTTTTTTCTCAATTATCGGCCGTTTTTACCGCAAACCGGAAATACCAGTGAACGCCCATTTTGTTGACATATAAGAGGATTTGTCCTTGACCTCTAACAAAGATATATAAGGCGGGCGTTCACTGGTAGGCTGGCGTTTACTGGTAGAATGCCACTACTGGTACTCTGTTTAGCTACAACTGGGCGAAAATAGGGGATTTATGTTAAAACTGCTACAAATATCTCATACAAATTCTATATTCTTCACGGAACTAATTTATATAATTTATTACACTATTTCCATTATAGTTTTTATAAGATAAATGCGTATATATCCAGAAATCAGATAAATTAATATTCGCTACTTCCTGGTTCTTCTGTCACATACGTTTTTTGTTTAGGTCACATCGATTGTGGCGCCGCCCTGGTGAGTATTTCGTGCCGGAACCCCATAGCTACTGTGCTATATAGCTATTATGCTATTTTGAGTTGACTTCTTTCTGGACATTTTAATGAAACAATGTTTTCTATCTTAACAAAAATTTATATGAAGGATAATTGGGTCAATAGTTTGGCCAGGATAGCTTTTGGTCGATGATAGCTTTGTAGCTATCTGAGTAATAGCTGCTTTGCTACTTTGAGCCTACTCTGAATTGCATTTCTGTTTTAACTCTTTTAAAGGAAACATATTTGACTCATCTTTGTAAAATTTGGTGTGAAAGTTCATAGGGTTAATTACTTGCTTGGTATTGTTGTTGATGGTAATAGCTTTAACCTCCTGGGTAATAGCTACATAGCAAAAAAACATAAATATGTGTATCTCCTAAACCATGCGAGATAGAGCGATTTCGTGGAAATTTTTGACCCACAGGATACTTAAGCAATGTACTCTTGGCAATTTTCAAAAAGTTTTCCTCTTCCCAAAAATGACGGCCCATAGGGTGGTTAAGCAATCTACTCTTGCCAATTTTCAAAAAATTTTCCTCCGACCAAAAATGGAATTTTTTTAATTTTTGCCAAAAATGCAAAACCACTAATTTGCTTCTATCTCTTTAACCGTGCAAAATAGAGTGATCTTTTTGAAATTGTCGACCCACAGGATATCTAAGCAATTTACTCTCACAAATAAAGAAAAGGGCGGTCTTTTGGAATTTTAGAATCTTTTGCAAAAAAAACCTATTAATAGCTAGCACCTATTAGTAGGGCAGTTTTCTAGATTCCAGGACAAAAGCCCCCCCCCCCGACACAAGCCCCACCTGGTCTGACATGGGATGACTAAACTCCCCTGACAAAAGCCCCCCCCTCAATTAGGACAAAAGCCCTACCTTCTATTTATTTCTTGAAGTTTTATATTATTGTGTAACTTTTTAATGTTTTATTGTAATGATGTGAAGAAAGTTAAGCAAGCCTTTTATACCCGAAACAAATGAAACCTTACAGCACAAATGACAATTGCAATTAACCTGAATTAAAGTAACCTTTAGTTTATCCAAGCTATTCATTACAATAACAATTATAACTAATGGTAATTAATAATTAAAAGAGTCTTTGCAATATAGGTATTCACAATGAGTTTTTTGCATTTAAGGATTTTCAAGGCCCCACCTCAGGGTTTTCAAAAGATTTGTTACCATCTGAGAATTTTCAATCTGATTGATATATTAGTCCAAGTTTTAGAGCAAAACTCATGCTTCCCTTTGGGTGAACATTACGCATGCTAATGTTTCTATTTCTAGTTAGATTGATATTTTTTTAAACATCAATCCCAAACTTTTAAAGGAAGAATTTCAACTTCTTCATGACATGTAAAACTGTAACTAGGTGACATTATTTGATTTACTTGGATTTAGTTTTGATTTTCACACTATTATTTCTTAGCCTTTTATATTTACATTCATGAGTAACAATGATGTACATGAGTATATGATTATGTAAGCATAAACTTTTTTTTATTTTTTTTTTATTTTTATTTTTGAAAAAAGAAAAACGTATATACAAATAGCATACATGAAAAACAATTTAAGTACATAACGTTGAAAGAAAGTTGAAGATGTTTACAATCTAATAACATAAAGAAACTTAATGAAATAAGTACAGAATCAAACACATGACTGACATGGGTAAATCATTTAATATTAAAGAAGACAAATACTAAAACAATACAGAAGCACAAGGCTAATTGATTACTTATAGGTTTTTAAACAAAGACCAATTCGCCTGAAATTTTTCTGTACAGCAATTTATTTTTGAGATAAATTCCTGGTCAGTGAAGATACATTTAAAGTAGGCTCTGAATCTCATAGTACTTAAGATTTTGGCATTTCTTACACTATCAAAAATGAATTTTTTTGCAATGAGAATAACACAATTTCTTGAGAAAAAGTCAATGTCCTTTTCAAGGACACCAAATATAATTGTGTGCGGACTTAGGTCTAGATATAAATTGAATCGTTGCTGGAGCCATTTCTTTAAGTTGTTCCAAAATTCCAGGACGACAGGGCAAGATGTAAATAAGTGGATCAATGTCTCATCGAATGTATTACAAAATCTACATGAAGAAGTGGCACTGATCTTTAATTTTCTCATATAAGAATGAGTTCCCAGAATTCTGTGGATAATTCTGTATTGGAACCAAACTAGGTCATTTATTTGCAATGTTTTGAAGCAAATTTTGTATATTTGTTCCCAATCTTTTTCATTAATATCAATATTTAGTTTAGTACACCATTTGTTTCTAAGGACATGATTTTCAACCTGTTTATTTAATTGTTGATACAATTGCCTACAGCCCTTTTTTTGACTGATTAGAATTTTCAGATTTGGAGGCAGGAAAGGTCTTGGAAGGTTGAGTATATTGACATCACAATTGGTAAAGTATCTTTTGAGACATCTTTGTAATCGTAAGTACTCCAAGAAATTGGATTTAATATTAAACTGATTTTTAAGTTCTTCTAGAGTTTTCATGCTGCCATCATTGTTGAGCAGATCCAAGGAAGTTGTAATTCCTGCCTTATACCAATGTGGGTAAAAAAGAGGTTCGGTTGAAATTTGAGGATTATACCAAACTGGACATATTACAGATTCAGTATTAGCTGGGTTTCTTTCATACAACAAGAAGCTCCATGACATTAAAACTTCCTTCCAAAAAGGATTTGTTATGCTACTAGCAGTAGTTTTGGCCCATAATGGACCCAGTAAATAAAACTTATCAATAGAAGTCAAACTTGAAAAGAGTTTTGCCCAAGGAGCATTTGGAGTCTGAACTAGTCGCTTTACCCATGCTACTTTTTGGCATTTTATGAAAATATCAATATTAACCATATTAAGGCCGCCATTCATGTAGGAGTTTGTAATCAATTGTCTATTTACCTTATCTGGCTTGTTATCCCACACAAATGAATACAAAAGGCTATTTAATTTTTTTACCAAAATGTTATTTGTTATGGGAAGAGAGCTAAAAATATGGTTAAAACTTGAAAGAATAAAAGTTTTCACCACCGTGATTTTTCCAAGCGGGGTTAATCTTCTTCTCTTCCATTTATATAGAATTTTTTCACATTTGTTCAGAATTGGTGTAAAATTCAGAGTAGTAATGTTCTCTAGGTCAACAGAGAAACGAATCCCCAGCAAATCAAATTCAGATGCTCCCCAACGCAAATTCTCGTAGGTGTCATACATGTCAGTTGAACGTTTTTTTTTGCCTAACCAAATAAGTTTTGTCTTGTCTTTATTAACTACTAGACCTGAAACTGAACCAAAAATTTCTAGTGTATTAAGAGCTGCTTCAAGAGAGTCTTTAGTGCCATCAAGGAATAGAGTAGTGTCATCAGCAAATTGTGAAATTTTGTACTGTTGATTGTTTATTGTGATACCATTAATACTACAGTTATAAATTATCATAAGATATAAAATCTGGGTAGCTAGTAGGAAAAGGTAGGACGCAATAGGATCACCCTGTCTACAGCCTCTGTGTATAGTGAAAAAGTTTGATAAATGACCTGACTGAAGAATTGTTGCTTGGATATTCTTATTTAAAATATTAATCCAATGACAAAAATCTTTTCCGAAATTAAAGAACTTTAACACATTATTCAAAAATGTCCAAGAGACTGAGTCAAAGGCCTTTTGGAAATCGACTAACATAAGCAGGCCTGGCAACTCGTTTTTTTCCAGATAGTGCATGATATCATACACAAGACGTGTATTTTCACCAATAAATCTTCCAGCCATGAAGCCAGACTGAGCATCAGAAATTATTTTAGCAAGCACCGTCTTTAACCTATTGGCAATTGCTGTGGAAGCTATTTTGTATACAACAGATAGGAGAGAAATGGGTCGCCAGTTTTTCAAAAATTGACGCGGTTTATCACCTTTAGGTAGGCAGTTTATAATACAAGTTCTTAAAGAAACTGATAATTCTCCAGTCTCAAAAGCAAAATTCAGGCTGTGTAAAATGAAATATTTCAATTTATCCAAAAAAAATTTAAAGAATTCCGCCGGAAATCCATCAACTCCAGGAGTTTTGCCATTTTTCATTTGTTTGACTGCACGAGTAATTTCTTCTAATGTAAGTTTGCCTTCAAGTTTTGAGGATTCATCAGGTGTTAATTTGTTAACCCTTTTCCCCTCAAACAATTTGTCTAGATTTTGATCTAAAGGATAATGATCCTTTTGGCTGAATAGAGAAGAATAGAAATTTGCTATTTCATTGAGTATATCTTTCTGATCAGTTAAAGTTTCGCCATTGTCAAGTTGAATGCATTTAATCGTCTTTTCAACATAATTATACTTCTCCAGTGAGCAAAAGTACCTAGTAGGCTTTTCCCCCTCATTAATCCATTGTGCCCTTGCTCTTATGGCACTCCCCATTATAGCTTGTTGTCTGACCATTTCTAATTCAACTTTTTTGCTATCTAGAACTTTTAGAGATGTTGGACTATTAGTACTGTTATTTTCAAGAGCTTGAATTTCGCTTTTCAGCCTATTTTCAAGCTCATTATCTTGCCTTTTACGGTATGTAGCATATTTTATTGTCTCGCCACGAATTCTTAGCAAAAGCATTTCTAAAAAATTACTGTTATTTATAGTAAATGTGATATCTTCATCAGAAACAGTTTGCAAATGATGTAGGCTATAAACTGGAATGGCATATTTCAGTTTTTCTTCTTGTATAAGTTTATTAACTAAGCTAACATATTTCTCATCCTTTAACAAGCTACAGTTAAACTTCCACAGACCTCTACCACGGTCAAACTTGCTCAGTTGTATATTTATTTGAACAATAGAATGGTCGCTTCTGTATCCTGGGTTAATACAGCAGTTGGTTATGATATCATGCATAGAATGCGATATCAAAAAATAGTCTAGCCGTGCTTGACGTATGGGATTTTTTCTTCTCCAAGTATATCTCCTAAGAGAGGGATGCATAAGACGAAAGGTATCCCTTAAATCAAAAGAATTCATTAATTCTATAACTGAATTGCGAGCTTTGGGATTGTTTACATGCTTGTATAGGTCACAGTCTAATTGAGGGTTCAGTATTAGATTTAAATCTCCACAGATAATTGTGAAGATCTGGTTGCTCAATTCAATTGTTGTTTTTACTTTACTATAAAATTCCGGAGAATCTCTATTTGGACCATATATATTAATAAGTTTGACTGAAATCTCCCCAACGTCAATATCAAGGCTAATCATATTCCCCTCGCTATCTTTATATACAGAAAGAAGCTTATATTCAAAATTTGTGTTGAACAATATCGCAACACCTCTAGAATTAGAGGAAACCCCATTTAAGATACAATCCCCTTTCCATAAAGATCTGACATTTGACTCGTCTCTAGGTGTCCAGTGGGTGTCCTGTAGACAAATTATGGAAGCTTTAGTTTTATAAAAATAGTCAAGTACATCGATTCGTTTGTTTTTATTTTGAAGACCCTGGCAATTTGCTGACAACACTACAATTTCCTCACCAATAGTCATAAGACATAATTGAAGACTCTCCCAGCAACTCCAAAAACATTTGGTTAATAGTCCAGAGATGTTGAGAAGTTTTTTTTAGCCTTGTGCTTACTATACTTGTAGAGTACTGTATTAATGACCCAGAAATAGATTGCAAACATGTATGCTTATAAAAATAAAATAAACAAAAAAAATTCATGTATGGCAAATAAAAACTAAACAAAGTGAAACTTGTATTAAGGCCCTATTAATTGATATACTATATAGCTAGGGATAAAAAAAAAAAAAACAAGTACTGAGAGATAATATAACATCATTTTCAAGATTGTTGCAGGCAAATAATATACTGGTTATTGACTTATCTATAGAAATTATAAAAAGTTAGATTGGTCACACATTAAGTATTCATGTAAGAAAAATCTATGGTTAATTTGATACAAAAACACAGACTACCCATCATTAAATTATAATACACATAAAAACATAACAGAACATAACTTTTTCTTCAACTAAAAAATATCCACTTTCAGAAAAAACTTTTTGGATAACTTTGTATAGGATTAATATCCAAGTAGGATATATAGGCGAAACAAACGATTAATAAATATAAAATAGTTAGAATCCATTTTTCAATTTGACTAATAAATAAAGTCAAAGTTTTCTAATTTTTATTGGATAGTACTAATGTATGCTACAAAGACAAGCAAGTTTGAATCACTGAAAATGTGTAAATTGATAGCTATTTATTACGGACAAAAAATTATATCAATTCTAGCACTGCCAAATTTTAAGCACTTTAGGACTTTCAAGGACTCAAATATTTGTAATGCATGCTTAAAAAGCATATATTGGCATTAACTCCCTCAAAATATGTTAGACCAATTAATTATGAAAAAAGGACTGTATAAATTATAATTAGACTTCTATAGCGCTTAATATCTGTCATAACACAGACTATTAGGTGCGTTACACCCAAGAAATTATTCTAATTTCATAATGTGATGCATATCAAATGCTGCATCTCAAATGCTTGATTAGCATGACGTCAACCAAAACATAGCTGTAAAGATGTTCATATTCCCAAATTTCAAGTATTCTAGGTGATTATATTGCATGTTTCAGGAAACATAGATTGGTATTGAATCCCTCAAAATGTTTTGAGATCAATTAACTATGGAAAAATGATCATTTGAATTTTAAAATCACTTTTATAACACTTAATACCTGTCATAAAACAGAGTCTAAGGTGCATCACACCAAAACACAATGTTCAAATTTCATAGAACACTGTATATCGAATACTGTATATCAAATGCTTAAGTGGTATGACTTTAACTAAAGATAAATGTAAAGATGTTCACACTGCATATATTCACAAACACTATTTTCAAGTGCTCTAGGGTATTTATGAGGTATGCTTCAAAGATCATGCATAGGCATTGAATCATTTAAAATATATAATATGACACAAATTTACTAATGAGAAAAGACTATGAAATCCAATTTCGATTGCACTTTTAAACAACAAACTGCAAGGCACATTACACCAAAACATATTGTTCATTTTCATAATGTATTGCATAACAAATAATACATATCAAATGCTTTATTAGTATAGCTTCAACCAAAAGTCAATGTAAAAATAGTCACACAGCGCTTAATGTTGTCATGAAACAGACTATAAGGTGAGTTACACCCAAAGAATTGTTCAAATTTCATAATATGATGTATATCAAATGCTGCATATCAAGTGCTTAATTGGCATGACTTCAACCAAAAAAATAGTTGTTACGATAAAGATGCTCACACTCCCAAATTTCATGTATTCTAGGTGTTTATATTGTATGTTTCTGGAAACATAGATCAGCATTGAATCCCTCAAAATGTGTTGAGATCAATTAACAATAGAAAAATGGTCATGTGAATCTTAATTTCACTTTTATAACACTTAATATCTGTCATAAAACAGACTCCTTGGTGCATCACACCAAAGCACAATGTTTAAGTTTCATATCAAGTGCTTAATTGGCATGACTTTAAACATAGGTGTAGAGATGTTCTCATTGCATATTTTCACAAACACTAATTTCAGGTGCTCTAGGGTATTTATAATATATGCTTCAAAGATCATGAATAGGCATTGAATCATTTAAAATATATTATGAGACAAATTTATTAATGAGAAAAGATTATCAAATCCAATTCTAATTGGACTTTAATTTAAAAAATATTATGAGAATTTATTAATGAGAAAAGACTCAAATTCAATTCTAATTGCACTTTTAAAGTACTTAAATCTTTGTTAAACAACAGACTGTAATGCACATTAAACCAAAAAACATTGTTCATTTTAATAATGTATCGCATAACCAAAGCACTTAAATCTCTGTTAAACAACAGACTGTAATACACATTACACCAAAACACATTGTTCATTTTAATAATCTATTGCATAACCAATAATACATATTGAATGCTTGATTAGTATAACTTCAACCAAAAATCACTGCAATGATAGTCACACAGCAGAGAGTTTCTAGACATCTTTTCCAAGATTAGAAATAATATTCTAACCAAACAAATGGAAGAAAAGGTTTAAGTCATGGTAATTACAGGCTTTGAAAGCAATGTAACAAAATAAAGTCACACAAAAAAGTATGTATAACATGCCAGGTTATTACATTATTGAGTCATTTGAAATAAGGAAGATATCAAATCATACAATATTAAAAACAGTCAAGTCTGTGTTCACCGAGTGATCTCAAATGAACACCAGCATAACTCTTTATAAACAGATTTACTGGTATACTAGAATTACAGTTAGATATAAGTGTAGCATGTCAGTTTCAGAAAAGGGTATAGTGTTATCGACATGCTTATTATGACAAGTCTTTAAAGTCAAGTTTTTGTAAAATGTTCTTGTGGTTTTTTCAAAAAACTGTAAGTGAGAACTACAAAAACACCACAAACTCACTTTTATTTCTGTTTAATGTTTTCTCTTAGTTCACGGAGCATCTTGCCTAAAAAGTTCGAGCCCCTCCATTTAGATGGATCCTATATTTGACTATCTGAAAGGGAGAAGCCTGCTCCCCAGTAATTGTCATGGGGACTGGCTTCTACAAGGGTGGCATCACCGGTTTTTTCTAAAAAGTCCAACAATTCATGGTTTTGAGTGAACTTGGCATGGAGAGCGGTTCTCATGTAGTCATCCCGGGAGTTGCGCCATAAATCCATGTTGAAATTGTGAATCTTCTTTCCTAGGGATTTAGCGGCAGCAGGATCGGGAGTTTTGAGAATCTTTTCGGCAGTTATATCGTCACCAAAAAGGCTGGCTTTCTTGAACATGAAGAATTGCTCAACAGATTGGAAAGCGGTACCATCTATATTGAATGAGCAAGGGTAGTGGTTAGAAAGCTTGGAATGCAAAGTATAAAATGCTGTTATCCCTCCCTTTGTAATGGTGGACAAGTTGTTTGGTTGGAGCTCTTGTGACAGTTTGTCAAGGTCGTCAACGGTATAAGGTTTGCCATCCAGAATCAGCTTGTCTACTGAGAGATGCGCTTTGTGGTTAGATCTATAGGCTGCAGTAAGGACAGGAGAAAACATCTTTCTGCACTGGATTACTTCCACAGGAAAGTCTTCTACTACCAGTATACCCGATTCACGGAATTTCTGTTTCTGACGAATCACTTTCAGCTTATCCTTGAAACTCAGAAATCTTGCTATAATAGGAGAGTCACGTTGTGCAGCACGCAGTTTATGAGCTCTTTCAATGGAATTTTCTGAAAGATTCAGGTTGTATCTGTTACACATGTCTAAGATAATTGATTCACAATCTTTGTCTGGCCAAGATACAGACTTGCCTTTTTTCATCAAAACAAATTTCAGGTTGTTTCTTCTGGATACCGTTTCCATAGAAACCAATCTGTCTTCCAATGTTTGACATTTATCCTGCGTTTGTTTTAGTTTTGACTTTAGAGTCATATTTTCAGCTTGAAGTTGGGTGCACCTTTCTGATAAAACAGCAATTTCATCTAGTTTAGACGTTGCAGTTTGGAGGGAGCCTCTTATAGAGTCGAGCTCACTTCTGACTGGGTCTAGGTACTCCTCAAATAACACACGGATGCTGGCAAGAGACAGTGCAGCATCTGGAGAAGTGGGTGATACAAACTCATAACCTCTCCTTTGGGTTTTATGAGGGGGTTGAAAAACTGCCTCTCTTGTACTTCTTGATAAAGATGTTGGTGTTTCAAGTAAAGTATTATCGGCCATAGCTTCACTTTTATATGTTAAATTGTAATCCACAATTCAGTAGTCCAGTAGTCACTAAATTTTATGCCACGCTTTTCTAAATAATGCAACACTGTAGTATACTGTACCAATGGATTTTTCACTTCAAATATTTAGTCAAAAAGATTTCAATACTTCAATACTTTTCCTGCCTTGCATTAGAATGTATCACATGAACAGTGGACAGCAATATTAGGTATTTGATTCATTGGCATTAAAGGCACATCTACAAAGCCTTTTTACAAGGCCTGTAATAGTAGTCTTTGAAAGTAATTAAAGTTCTATATTCCAGTAAAGCTTTTAGGAACAGTTTGTTGACCAAAGCCAATGAGTGAAAATCTATTAAGGGAAGGACCCAGTCTGCAAGTTAGCATTATGTGTACAAACACTTTAATTATGTCTTTTTTACAGATGTTGGCATAAAATGTTCACAACACATATTTACCTGCGTGGGTTAATATATTCATTTTGTGCACACTTTAACTTTCCATATAAGGCAAGGTGATATCCAAGTCTTTTCTTTTCCCAATATTAATAAATATTAAATCAGATATTTTATTTCTGAGTTAATCATAATAGTATTCCATATTTGACCACAGTATTTAGTTCAGTGTGATCCATGTATATTACTTTATCTGATTCATGATTTTCAAATTTGCTGCCTGATGCTCTATTTAGAAAAAAAACATATAAGCTCTCAGCACCAGAAAAAACCTGTCAAGTCATCACCTCACTATTCCTATTCCTAAGCATAAACTTTTAATAACATAACATAAACCAGGGTCCGACTGAATAATGCTTACATGCATACTTTTCCTCCGTTTTACACTTGCACCTTCAAAACTTTTCTGGTATCAAATCAGCTTTCACGTTTGGACATACAGTAGCACCTGATATGTGCACATAAAAAGTTAACAGTGAATGCATTGAACAAATTTGTTGAAAAATATATATAAACATGTCAAGCAAAGTTTAATAATAATAAATTTAATAGAATCTTCCAAATTTATCAACTGGATATAAACAGCGTTAAACAAAAACAAAATAAAATGTGCCAAATGTGTAACATCTGTGTAAACATATTTATTGGAGAGCTCAAATTTCAATAATTGCCTGTAACGATGGAGGAAAGCAATGCAAATCAGAAGGCCATAGATTAAACATTGATAAATAAGCACAAGACATTGCTTACAGTTTATACACTATATTTATTATTTTAAAGGTTTTACATTGCTTTCACAGGCAACTGTAATTAAAGGTGGAAGAAAATCAAAGTCACGCATTTGTGTGTGTCCTAACATCCAGGAACACATGGAGACAGACCAATATACTGTTGAACACATGTTCTTTGGTGTTGGCCAATCATAGAAATGAGGCAAAACTATATACTATATTCGATAGCTACCAGATCACAAAGAACTAAGGGTTAAGGAAAGTAGTATTTGCCAAAAATCTACACTGAAAACCGCTAAGAGCCAACTTTATCAACAGGAAGATTCCTAAAAGTTTTCAACAGAAAACCACAAAAAGTGTAAACTAAGTCTGTTAGCATTACATTACCAAACCCTTTAGATGACTCCAAAGTGGGGATAAATCTATTTTGTTGATTAAAAATGTATGAAAGTATTTTCATTTTTATAATCACCACTTGTACTTGTATATTCTTCTGATACTATTAGTTCAAACATTAAAACGTTAGTCAAAATCACAAAATCGTGTGTTTTGTTCTGTATTTGTTTGCTAATGACAGAGAATGTGTATTTCCTTAAAATGTAGGCAATACATGTATTCCCTACACTGGTAAATGGATATGCGTAGTCCCTAAAATAAAGAAGTTATAGCCCAAAATGGTAACTTTAGCCACTTAGGTCACAAACTATGTGGCTCATCCAGCTAAAATTTAGTGTGAGAACATATTAAAATGTTCTTCTCACATAGGTTATTTAGAGCCTTTAAGTTGAAATTAAAACTGTTTGAGGCCCATAAACACCCACCTGTATAAAGGAACTTTTTTCTGCATTTTTCATAAATTTTGTCTTGTAATTTGGAAGTGGTAGTCTGACCAGTATTAAAATGTACTAGATATAATTTCTATACACGAGCTTTGTCTAAAACTCGAAGTCTGTAATTTTAAGGTCACCTTAAGGTCTCTAGAAATTCCCACAGGGACCCATTTTATGAACTTTCAGTCACTTTAAATCCTGTAGTTGTCAAACTATGTGGCTTATGAAACTAAAATAGCACCTGGTATTTATATGCTCTTTTTACACGCGTCATTAGCTAAGGCTTTAAGTTGACATTTGACCTGTGTATTAGGCCCATAAACACCACACAGGGGACGCTTACACTTTCCATATAAGTTGTCTAGTAACTTGGAAATGACAAGTCTGACAAGCCTCAAGTGAAGTCAATATAATTTTTATGCGCAATTTTTGTCTCTGAAAAATGTAGGTTCTGTAGTTTGAATTTCAAACCCACCTTAAGTTTTCTTAAACCACAAGACCCATTTTATAAATTTTTTGTCACTTGAGGCCCTGCATCTGCAAAAACCAGGGTTTCAAGTTGGTCTTTAACTTGCGAGGCTCATAAATACCTACCTGTGGACATTTTCTCTACATTTTTCTCATTTCTTGTAACTTGGAAATGGCAAGTGTGACTTGCCTCAAACTGTACTAGATATAAGTTTCATAAGTAATCTTTGTGGGAAAACCTGAAGTCTATATTTTTAATTTTGAGGTCACTTTAAGGCCTCATAGAATGCTCATGGCGAGCAATTTAATGCACTTTTCGCCACTTTAACCATAGCATAGCATAACCAGTTGAAATCTCACCTGCATGGGGACATATAAATACATTTCCATTTATAATTATGGCTAAATTCAAGGCATTAAGTTGACATTTAAATTGTTTATGAGGTTCATAACAGTCCAGCCTTTGAATTTTTTTTCTACATTTTTCATTCTCAGCAAAAGTCAAACCAATTTTAAGGTACTTTCACAGTAATTGGTATTTTTTCATATTTTCTGTGTATAGTGGCATAAAATGTACTTGTATTTTTGAAATAAAAAAAAAACATTTTTGGGGACATAAATCAATCTAATATGTATACTGGATTACTTTTATCTCTCTACCAATATATGAGAGGCATACAAAACAGATTCCTACATACTCCAAATATTTCAATCATACACTTTTTCTGAAGTGGATCTCAAACACAGTCTTGCTCTCTTTTCTGTATTTACTGATTTTTCTCAGGTTCAGGTTTTTGAAAAATATTTATAATTCACCTACCAAATTTTGCTCACTCGATCTTTGGTCTACTTTCCTTTTGAAAGATATTATCAATACACTGTTGCCCTCAATAGCCAATCTGCTAAATCTTTTACTCTGAGGGTTTTACTCCATCAAATTGAAGAAGGCAGTTGTACCACCTCTCATAAAAACCTACACTAGCCAGTGAAGATGTTTATAAACATGTGTCTGGACTTATGTTGTTGACAGCATTGAAGGAACATATTAACACAAATGGCCCCAACAACCCATATCAATCATAAGCAGGACCATTCAAGAGAAATAGCAAGTTTATCTATAAAAATATTTACTTATTGGCTAAAGGGGTGCTTATGGCTCTAGTGCTTCTCTATCTGTCAGCCACCTTTGAAAATATTGACCATGGTTCCCTCTTCAAGAGTTTATCATCCTGGTTTGGAGTGTGTGGAATTTGTGTGCTTCATTGGCTTTGCTCTTTGTGTGGCTGAATGTTACCAGTCTGTCAAATTTGGCTCATCATCAAACTTGTGCAAACTCATTTTGGTGTTCCGCAGAGGTCAAATTTGGGTCCCATTCTGTTTTCTCTGTATACCACCTTCTCAGGTGGGTGATTAGTAAAAATAAAAATATCAGTTTCCATTTTTATGCAGATGACACTCCGTTATATATTCACCTTATGCTTGCAAAATTTAAGGAATGCCTTAATGATGTTTAAAATTGACAAGACAAAATTTATGCTATTTGGTTCAAAGTGTATGATAGATTTGATGCATCTTTCCCAGTCGGTATCCCATACCTCTAGAACCAAAATTAAGCAAGTTATAAGCACTTTTAAGCTTGGCTACATTCGTTTGACCTTGAAGGAGGGCGCCCAAGGTCAAATCCGACCACACCAGAAGATTTT
The DNA here is from genome assembly GCA_964017235.1 of Sabellastarte sp. h YS-2021. Classification (NCBI taxonomy): domain Eukaryota; kingdom Metazoa; phylum Annelida; class Polychaeta; order Sabellida; family Sabellidae; genus Sabellastarte; species Sabellastarte sp. h YS-2021. Next base: position 73,641,601 of record OZ024928.1, on the reverse strand, counting down.
CAGCCCATGATTTCCTATAGGTTGGTTTCACATTGCAAACCTCTAGGACTAATAATAAGCACTTTTAAAGTTCGCTATGTGGGGTACTTTGGCACTCCGTCAATGACCTTGAATTAAGAGCTTCAAGGTAAAATGTCTGCAAGGTTGTAGAAAACATGTATATCTGTTATAAATATCACTTATGAAGAGATTCAACCTTCTACCTATGAGAAACAGCCAGTAGAAAAATGTAGATAATTTTCAAAGAAATGTCTGCAGCGGCATCTTGTTTTTCAGAATGAGGCTAATTTCAGTCCCGGAGAAGATTAACCCCAAATGAAGATATCCTGCAAATTTGGTGAACCTAGCTGGTGTAGTTTTCTTCTGAGAGCATTAATGCCGAAAATCTCTCCAAAAATGGCCTTGGTGAGGTACTTTGGCGGTCTGTGGAGGACCTTCAATGGAGAGCTTCAAGGTCAAATTTCTGCATGCTTACAGAGGACATATATACGTATTATACCAGCCATAGGATGATCTAACTTTCTGTATATGAGAACTGGGCCAAAATGTGAAACAAGCAATCAGTGCCTGTGAACGGGCTCTGTGTCAGCTGACTGTGTGTTTTGAGTTTCAGAGTGACAGAAGAAAAGGACACAAAAGTTGTGCCCTCCAACTGGTATTCATAAGGAAAGTAACAAGGTAACTGTTGAGGTGTAAAAAGTAGGGTAGAAACATACTTAAACAAAATACTGCAAATGCAATAGTTTTTGAGTTACAACTGATTTACTCAACAGTGAGAATCTCAAAGTAGCTTTTGCTCAGCTATGCAATCAGTTAAAGGGCTGTAATTTTAAGTAGGTAAATAACATATTATAAGAAATGCTGTGACTGAAATTGTTTTCAAGTTACAACTCATTTACTCAACAGGGAGAACCTATTACTCAGCTATGCAAGGAGCTACAGGTCCGCGATTTTACTATTTTATAGCTGACCCAAATGTAGGTTAATAACTTATTTAAACAAAATACTGTAAATGTAATAGTTTTCACGTTATAACTGATTTACTCAACAGTGATAACCTCAAAGTAGCTATTACTCAGCTATGCAATGAGCTACATGTCTGAATTTTTTCTATGTTATAGCTGACCCAAAATTAGGTGAACAACATATTTAAGCAAAATACTGTAAATGCAATAGTTTTCAAGTTACAACTGATTTACTCAATAGTGAGAACCTGAAAATAGTTATTGCTCAGCTATGCCATGAGCTATAAGTCTGTAATTTCACGATGTTATAGCTGACCCAAAAGTAGGTGAACAACATATTTTAACAAAATACTCCAAATGCAATATTTTTCAAGTTACAAGTCATTTACTCAACAGTCAGTACCTGAAAATAGCTATTGCTCAGTTGTGCCATGAGCTACAGGTCTGTAATTTCACTATGTTATAGCTGACCCAAAAGTAGCTGAATAACATATTTACACAAATTTCTGTAAATGCAATAGTTTTCCAACTACAACTGATTTACTCAACAGTGTGAACTTCAAAGTAGCTGTTACTCAGCTATGCAATGAGCCACAGGTCTGGAACTTCACTATGTTATAGCTGACTCCGAAATAGGTGAATAACATATTGAAACAAAATACTCTAAATGTAATACTTTTGAAGTTATAAGTAATTTACTCAACAGTGATAACCTAAAAGTAGCCATTACTCAGCTATGCCATGAGCTACAGGTCTGAAATTTTACTATGTTATAGCTGACCCAAAAGTAGCTGAATAACATATTTATACAAAATTGTGTAAATGCAATAGTTTTCAAGTTACAAGTGATTTTACTCATGATGGAAGTTACTGAAAAGCCCAAAAGTAGCTATTACTCACTTAGCTATTGAGACAGACACCCAAGTTACTCACCATGTTGTAGCTATGAAAAAAGTAGCTGAATAACATATTTTAACAAAATGCTCTAAATGCAACACTTTTCAAGTTATAAGTGATTTAGTGCATGATTTCATGACTTTTACTGCATTTTAGACATTTTTGTCTACCACAGGCCTAATTTAGACATAAAGCCTACCAAAAAGATAGGGTGGTGAGTCCTCTAGCATACCAAGCCACCTGCCAAATATGAAAGAAATCTGGAAAGAAATGTGGACTGTAGGTCGCTAACAAGCAATATTCCATATTTTAGATATTTATGTCTACCACAGGCCTAATTTAGACATAAAGCCTACCAAAAAGATAGGGTGGCGAGTCCTCTACCATATCAAGCCACCTGCCAAATATGAAAGAAATCCGGAAAGAAATGTGGACTGTAGGTCGCTAACAAGCAATATTCCACATTTTAGACATTTTTGTCTACCACAGGCCTAATTTAGACATAAAGCCTACCAAAAAGATAGGGTGGGGAGTCCTCTACCATATCAAGCCACCTGTCAAATATGAAAGAAATCCGGAAAGAAATGTGGACTGTAGGTCGCTAACAAGAAATCTCTGTGGACGCGGACGAGGGCGTGGACAACAACGATGATGAATCCATAGTATCCCCGCTTCGCGTCGGGGATACAATGATTTACTCAACAGTGATAACCTAAAAGTAGCTATTACTCAGTTATGCAATGAGCTACAGGTCAGAAATTTTACTATGTTATAGCTGACCCAAAAGTAGCTGAATAACATATTTATACAAAATTCTGTAAATGCAATAGTTTTCAAGTTACAAGTGATTTTACTCATGATGGAAGTTACTGAAAAGTCCGAAAGTAGCTATTACTCACTTAGCTAGTGAGAGAGACACCCAAGTTACTCACCATGTTGTAGCTATGGAAAAAGTAGCCGAATAACATATTTTAACAAAATGCTCTAAATGCAATACTTTTCAAGTTATAAATGATTTAGTGTTGAATAAGAACCTCAAAGTAGCTATTACTCAGCTATACAATGAGCCACAGGTCTGGAATTTTACTATGTTATAGCTGGCCCCAAAATAGGTGAATAACATATTGAAACTAAATACTCTAAATGCAATACTTTTCAATTTATAAGTGATTTACTCAACAGTGATAACCTAAAAGTAGATTACTCAGTTATGCAATGAGCTACAGGTCAGAAATTTTACTATGTTATAGCTGACCCAAAAGTAGCTGAATAACATATTTACACAAAATTCTCTAAATGCAATACTTTTCAAGTTACAAGTGATTTTACTCATGATGGAAGTTACTGAAAAGTCCGAAAGTAGCTATTACTCACTTAGCTATTGAGACAGACACCTCAAAGTAGCTGAATAAATTTCTGTAAACGCAATAGTTTTCAAGTTATAAGTGATTTACTCAACAGTGATAACCTAAAAGTAGCTATTACTCAGCTATGCCATGAGCTACAGATCTGAAATTTTACTATGTTATAGCTGACCCCAAAATAGGTGAATAACATATTGAAACAAAATACTCTAAATGCAATAGTTTTCAAGTTATAAGTAACTTACTCAACAGTGATAACCTAAAAGTAGCTATTACTCAGCTATGCCATGAGCTACAGGTCTGAAATTTTACCATGTTATAGCTGACCCAAAAGTAGCTGAATAACATATTTATACGAAATTCTCTAAATGCAATAGTTTTCAAGTTACAAGTGATTTTACTCATGATGGTAGTTACTGAAAAGCCCAAAAGTAGCTATTACTCACTTAGCTAGTGAGAGAGACACCCAAGTTACTCACCATGTTGTAGCTATGGAAAAAGTAGCTGAATAACATATTTTAACAAAATGCTCTAAATGCAATACTTTTCAAGTTATAAATGATTTAGTGTTGAGTAAGAACCTAAAAGTAGCTATTACTCAGCTATGCAATGAGCCACAGGTCTGGAATTTTACTATGTTATAGCTGACCCAAAAGTAGCTGAATAACATATTTACACAAAATTCTATAAATGCAATAGTTTTCAAGTTACAAGTGATTTTACTCATGATGGAAGTTACTGAAAAGTCCGAAAGTAGCTATTACTCACTTAGCTAGTGAGAGAGACACCCAAGTTACTCACCATGTTGTAGCTATGGAAAAAGTAGCTGAATAACATATTTTAACAAAATGCTCTAAATGCAATACTTTTCAAGTTATAAATGATTTAGTGTTGAGTAAGAACCTAAAAGTAGCTATTACTCAGCTATGCAATGAGCCACAGGTCTGGAATTTTACTATGTTATAGCTCACCCCAAAATAGGTGAATAACATATTGAAACTAAATACTCTAAATGCAATAGTTTTCAAGTTACAAGTGATTTTACTCACGATGGAAGTTACTGAAAAGTTCAAAAGTAGCTATGACTCACTTAGCTATTGAAATAGACATCCAAGTTACTCACCATGTCGTAGCTATGGAAAAAGTAGCTGAATAACATATTTTAACAAAGTGCTCTAAATGCAATACTTTTCAAGTTATAATTGATTTAGTGCATGATTTCATTAATTTTAATGCATTAAAAATTATTTTAAAAATTCATGAAATAATAATTAAGAAAGATCCAGGTCTGACACTCACACAAGGGAATCTACTTGTGACCTAGTACATATGTGCAAGATATTACTGAAATCCCTGAAATAGTCACTGAGAAAATTGTGATAAAGTGTTAAAATTTTCATACTTAGGGTGGGGGGTACCTCACTTATAATGGCTCTAGCAAACAGACAAACAAACAGATCTGCATGCCTGGAACATTTTTCATGTTAGGTAGATAAGCTATCTTTTAAAACAAACAGCATGTCTCCGGGCCTTGTAGTTTCGGAGGAGAAGTCGCTCACGCCTACGCACACGCCGCAGAGTGATGCCATAATGTCAGCTGACTGACAAGTATGCCATAATGTCAGCTGACTGACAAGTCAGCTGACATAAAAAGGCAATTTTCTGTAAAAATTTATTTGAGTATAAAATATACACATTCTGTATTCACAAAAGTTTTACAAGAAAGAAAAGAAAGTTGTATCAACATTACTCTGATGTTTATTTAGAAAACATTGAACCCTGCATAGTCTGATCATACAAAATTAAGATGTGGGAGTAATCCAGCTGTTATTTAAGAGTACATGTTGGAACATATGAACATCAATTTTTGCACTAAATTTCATCAGAACAAGAGTTCTGAAAATGTATCACTCTAATTTTGTTAAATCTAAATATTAAAAACAAAGTATGCTAAAAATATAAACTGACCTGTTACTCTGAAATTTAAACACATTACACTCCTTAAAATGCCTTATGAGTCGTACAATGTTTTCTTACATACTTTACCTCACAGAAAAAAGTATTAGTTTGAGCTTCAATTTGTCAATAGTTTAAATTTCTACTTGATAGCCTTTGTCACAAGTGTATTTGTTCAGTCTATGTTCCTACAACAATGGTTTCATTGACAAACAAAAAAAAAAAAAAAAACCTTTTAGTGTATTGTACATCTGTACATATACAATACTTTGATGATGTTGTTGTTTTCAGTGCAAAGATTTAGTCTTATAGGTTGGCTAATTTAAAGGCTTTCAAGTATCCTTTTTCAGTTTTAACCCTTTCACTAGCAGAGCTTTTAAAAGCCACTGACCGAGGAAAATGGAAACCATATGCAATATAGTTGTCACAGACTTGCAAATGTGTATAGTGCAGGACTGAAGGAATTATAAAAGATATTTAAAAATCATGGTACATGGGAATACTAATTGCTGTTGACTGTGGCCGACAGATATGGTAGTGATAGGGTTAATTCCATGTTTCAATACTGGCACATTTCCATCAACAAATATATGTACATCAGATTAACATCATGAACGGATTTACTACAATTTTATTTTGAAATGTGTTGTCACCAGCATGAAAATATACAAGACAATCATAAATGTCATACAGACATTTTTCCCAACATAAAGAAGTACAATAATTTCAATGGAAACAATTCAATACAACAGCAAGGTATGGTTATGTCATCTGACCTTAACCAACAGATCAATGGCAAAATATGACATTGCCAAAATTTGGCCAAAGGACAAATCTAACTCAACGAAAGGATTCACAAACCGTGATAATCTATAAGTTGTTTTCATATTAGGAACCCCTGGGACCAATGATAAGGAAGATATCAGGCCTTTTCAGTAAAGACAAAGTTACATGGTACATTAAAGCAGGCTTCAAATCTAACCCAACAAATGCCACAGATAGAAGGCAACTTTGGGACAGTCGATCCTATTTTATCTTGATGCAGGCCTCAAAGGTTGATCTGACCCCATAAAAGTTTGGCTGCCAATGATTTCCAACAAGCAGTTTTGACATTCCAAACTTCTAGAACCAATAATAAGGAATATAAAAGGTTTTCTTGAAATGAAGATCCTGTTAGATCAGGTCAGATGAACAAAGTTGTTCAAGATACCGGATATCAATACTTCATGATTTTCACAAGCTCTCACAGAAATTTATATCGCTTCCTTGGCAGATTACAAGTGCAAGCGCAGACTAAAATATGCCCCCAAAAATTACTAAAAAGAATTTCAGTGATTTTTGTACTTTGTGGGTTACAAAGGTATCCAAGGTCAACTTTTTGCAGGTTAATAAAACATATATTTTTCATACACAACAATCAAACCATGATCCAAACTACAGTTAATGAGAATCTACACAAATTGGGGAAATATGGTTAAAATTCACAATTGCTGCTATGACCCTGAAATTTAAGGTCAAAGTTGCCAAATAAGCTTTTTGTCCTTGCATACATATACCCATATATCAAATATTAGAGCCTCTACAGCAAATACTTTGAGTTATGGCATCTGAAAAAGTCTCTACAGCAACTTGGTAATGAGTCCAAAGCCAATATATTCTCAACCTTTGTCGGAGTCAACAATAAATAGAATGTAAACAACAACACTCATATGGTCACATGTTTTATTTACATACTGTAACCACCCTGAAATTGGTATTAAATATTTCAAACTGGAAACATTTTTGATACAAAAAATGTCCTTCTCTAAACTTACAAGAATGAGATAAAATAAACCTTATTGGCACCCCTAAAAATAAATGATTACTGAAAGAATGTGAAAAAAAAGAAATGATTTCTTTGAGAATGTAAATCTTTTTGTTGTATCTTAATTTCGGCAATCAAATGATAATGAAAGGACAATGATTTGTTTGATAACAGATTTAATTGAGGATGTTTACTGTATATTAAACACATCTGTAAATCTATATAAATGTGCTAATATGTACAAATCTACTTTCAGTCTTACATAAAGCAACAACACACCACATTGGCATAATGCTAGGACTGTTTTCTAAAACCTTTCAAAATTGGATAAATATTTTCAAATGCTTCATATATCTCTTGTCTCACCTTGGCCCCTGAAATACAAAAAGAAAATAACAACAACTGAACATAATGTTTTAATGTAGCCAACTGAATATTTTTTCTGTTAACATGCAATATTCTCCACACACACAAAAAAAATTAATAATGGCTCTTTCTTAAGTTCCCTACTTCTTATTTTTGGGAAAGAATATTATTATTATTATTTTTTTGGGGGGGCGGGGCGGGGGGGGGGGGGGGAAGAGTCGCAAATTATACATCTTTCTCTCTTCATCTAGTATACATTAGAACAAATACTCGTTAGGCAGGTAAACCTGTAACAGACTGGCATCCAGTTCAAAGGAGTACAAAACTCGGAGACACTTCATGCTAAAGAAGGAACGAAGCATCAGCCAGCCCAAAGGATGACTAAACCTGCCTTTATGTATTTTTGTTCTCCATAAGGCAAATAACCTGAGTAAATAAGTTAAAATTGGATGCATACCCTTTCCTTTACAACATTGCGATCATCATATTTTTTTTTAGGTTTTATGGAGAACATTTACAAAACAATGTTCAACCAATTTAATGCTTTTACATGAATATGGTAGAACTGTATTGTTTACCTGTTAATACAACTTTGCCTGAGACAAATATGAGTAGCACTATTCTTGGCTTCACCATTCTATATATAAGTCCTGGAAAAAGCTCTGGTTCATAGCTAAAAATAACCAATACCACTGTTAGTATTTTTGTTTGAATTGTTTTTACTTTGGATATAAAGAAATTTCATAAATTTTCAGTTATTCAGTGACGTTCATTTTATCATCAACATCTCAAACTCTCAAATAAACACATTTAAAGATTTTTTTTTCATTACATTTAAAGATAGTACCAAAATTAAAGATATTAGAAGTTTTTCTTATTACAGAAAATTAGTGGCGATGAATTAAATCACATGCAAAACATAATCTCTGGAGCTAATGATCTAATGTCTTCCTTTTAGAGTTTTTACCTGGCTTTCTATTAAAATAAAAACATTTGGAACTTCCAAATTGGAAGCCAAAAAATCATATACCTAGAGAACTGGCCATGTGTTAGAACGAGTCCTTCTAACCGGATAGGAAACTTCACATCACAACTCCCCACCATATTCTGAATTTTAAAATCTAGGAACTTTGCCTGAAAAGTCAAGTAAAATAATGTGTAGAATAATTTCACCAACCAAGACACTCATACAGTACTTAAAAAGGTCTATTGGAATTGGTTGCTCTCAAACTGCAAGACATTTCACCTATAAAGAAATCAACAGGAAACTGGGGTCATAGAGCCAACATGCGGGTTGCGCAATTGGTATTAGGGATAGGGTGGCAGATGTATGCAACAACACCAATTTCAAAAGAAACCTAGCTCTGGTTGTATCTATTCACCCTGTTAAATTTCAAATTGATTGGACAAAGCGTCTTGGAGTTAGAGTCTGGAAACAAAAATATTTCAGATGAGCGCACGCCCAAAATGGGCAAAGGGACCAACCCCAATTTCAAAAGCAACCAAGCCCTGGTGGTGCCGGAAACCGATATATTCTCTGGATGAGCACACGCCCAAAACCGGCCAACGGAGGGACTCCAGTTTCAACCAAACCCTGGTGGTGGCTTACCCCCCCGGTAAATTTTGAATCGATCGGCTTACTCGAATTCAGTTAGAGGCCAGAAACGGAATTTCAAGATGTGGCCATCTTTCTTTTCCAAATGGTACCAACTTCGAAAACAGCCTAACCTAAGTCAGGCCCTACCACACTGTTAAGTTTCAAATTGATTGGCAGAGGTGCTTCCAAGTTAGTATCCGGAAACAGAATTACAAGATGGCGGCCATCTTGTTCTTCAATGTGGCATCAAAAAGCAACTTCAAAAGCAACCTAGCCTAGGGGGTGCCAGAAGCATCTGTGAATTAGAGTCCGGTATCGGAATTTCAAAATGGCAGCTATGATGGCCATCTTGTTTTCCAAATGACACCAATTTCAAAACCAACCTAGCCTAGGTGGTGCCATACCACCCTGTTAAGTTTCAAATAGACCGGCAAAAGGGTGTTCGAGTTAAGAGTCTGCAAACCAAAATGTTGGCATACAGGCTGATGGACAGACAGACAAACAGAAGGATGGATGCCTGACACATAAATCTAATAGGCGGGTTGGTTACATGCAACCTGCTCAAAAAGGTCAATTGGAAATTAGTTACTCTCAAACCGCAAACTGTTGCACTAACAATATACTATTTAGGAAAAGATATTCTGAAAATTGGTTACTCGGAAACAGCAGTTTATTTAAAATTTGCTTTATCAGAACCATTTTCATTAAAATGTGGTTATTACAACAAATTACAAAATTTGCAAAGTGAGGTATCTACATGCATGAAATATGGGCAGAATAGCTGGTTGGCATGCTATACTCACTGGGAAGTCCAGTTTCTGGATGATTCTTGCATACTTTCTTGCTGCTAGTTTTGCATCATCCTCACTGAGAAAATATCAAAATAACAAACATATATTATACAGTAGTACTCATTCTAAAATGGTAGGCTGCGCAGTGACCTTGGACACGTCTTTTGCGCAATTCAGAAATCGTGAATATAGAACGGTAAACAAAGTAACGCTGTTGAATTCTACGTACATCATCCCTTCGCATACAAATTTAAACAAACAACTCACCGTAAAATAAAACGTAAATTATATGCAGCAAATATAAAGTTAAACTAGAAATCGGCCGCCCTGTTGATAGTAGATGCGAATAGAAACAGGATAGCATAGAAGAACACACATTATCATGTGTAATGTCCACCCATGAACCTTTTGCCCAAATTGTACAGTAGTCTTACAAGACCCTGTTTCATTTGTAAAATATATCAATGATGCTTAAATATTTGTTAGTGTAGATGTAAATTATTTCAGCTTCATGCCTTTTTGCATTGGTTGGGTTGAAAATTTTGACGAAATCACTCTATCTGGCATGGTTAAGAAGATAGAAGCAAATTCCTGTTTTTCTATTTTTGGCAAAAATTTGAAAATTCAAAATGGCCGCCATTTTTGGGAAAAGGAAATTTTTTTGAAAATTGCCAAGAGTACATTTTCTAGATACCCTATGGGTCGAAAATTTCAACGAAATAACTCTATTTGGCACGGTTAAGGCCAGTTTGTGTTTTTCCATTTTGGGCAAAAATTCGAAAATTCAAAATGGCTGCCATTTTTGGGGAGGGGAAAATTTTTTGAAAATTGCAAAGATTACATTCCTTAGATACCCCGTGGGTTGAAAATTTCGACGAAATCGCTCTATCTCGCATGGTTAAGGAGATAGAAGCAAATTTGTGTTTTGCCATTTTTGACAAAAATTTGAAAATTCAAAATGGCCGCCATTTTAGGGGACGGGAAATTTTTTTTTAAATTGCCAAGAATACAATGCTGAAATACCTGTGGGTCGAAAATTTTGACGAAATCGCTCTATCTCGCACGGTTAAGGAGATAGAAGCAAATTTGTGTTTTGCCATTTTTGGCAAAAATTCGAAAATTCAAAATGGCCGCCATTTTTGGGGAGGGGAAAATTTTTTGGAAAATTGCAAAGATTGCATTCCTTAGATACCCTGTGGGTCGAAAATTTCGACGAAATCGCTCTATCTCGCATGGTTAAGGAGATAGAAGCAAATTTGTGTTTTGCCATTTTTGGGAAAAATTCGAAAATTCAAAATGGCCGCCATTTTTGGGGAGGGGAAAATTTTTGGAAAATTGCAAAGATTGCATTCCTTAGATACCCTGTGGGTCGAAAATTTCGACGAAATCACTCTATCTCGCACGGTTAAGGAGATAGAAGCAAATTAGTGTTTTGCCATTTTTGGCAAAAATTCGAAAATTCAAAATGGCCGCCATTTTTGGGGAGGGGAAAATTTTTTAAAAATTACCAAGAGTACAATGCTCAGATACCCTGTGGGTCGAAAATTTTGACGAAATCACTCTATCTGGCACGGTTAAGGAGATAGAAGGAAATTTGTGTTTTGCCATTTTTGGCAAAAATTCGAAAATTCAAAATGGCCGCCATTTTGGGGGAGGGGAAAATTTTTGGAAAATTGCAAAGATTGCATTCCTTAGATACCCTGTGGGTCGAAAATTTCGACGAAATCGCTCTATCTCGCACGGTTAAGGAGATAGAAGGAAATTTGTGTTTTGCCATTTTTGGCAAAAATTCGAAAATTCAAAATGGCCGCCATTTTTGGGGAGGGGAAAATTTTTGGAAAATTGCAAAGATTACATTCCTTAGATACCCTGTGGGTCGAAAATTTCGACGAAATCGCTCTATCTCGCACGGTTAAGGAGATAGAAGCAAATTAGTGTTTTGCCATTTTTGGCAAAAATTCGAAAATTCAAAATGGCCGCCATTTTTGGGGAGGGGAAAATTTTTGGAAAAATTACCAAGAGCACAATGCTCAGATACCCTGTGGGTCGAAAATTTTGACGAAATCGCTCTATCTGGCACGGTTAAGGAGATAGAAGCAAATTGGTGTTTTGCCATTTTTGGCAAAAATTCGAAAATTCAAAATGGCCGCCATTTTTGGGGAGGGGAAAATTTTTTGAAAATTGCAAAGATTGCATTCCTTAGATACCCTGTGGGTCGAAAATTTCGACGAAATCGCTCTATCTCGCACGGTTAAGGAGATAGAAGCAAATTAGTGTTTTGCCATTTTTGGCAAAAATTCGAAAATTCAAAATGGCCGCCATTTTTGGGGAGGGGAAAATTTTTTAAAAATTACCAAGAGTACAATGCTCAGATACCCAGTGGGTCGAAAATTTTGATGAAATCGCTCTATCTGGCACGGTTAAGGAGATAGAAGCAAATTGGTGTTTTGCCATTTTTGGCAAAAATTCGAAAATTCAAAATGGCCGCCATTTTTGGGGAGGGGAAAATTTTTTGAAAATTGCAAAGATTGCATTCCTTAGATACCCTGTGGGTCGAAAATTTTGACGAAATCGCTCTATCTGGCACGGTTAAGGAGATAGAAGCAAATTTGTGTTTTGCCATTTTTGGCGAAAATTCAAAATGGCCGCCATTTTTGGGGAGGGGAAAATTTTTGGAAAATTGCAAAGATTGCATTCCTTAGATACCCTGTGGGTCGAAAATTTCGACGAAATCACTCTATCTCGCACGGTTAAGGAGATAGAAGCAAATTAGTGTTTTGCCATTTTTGGCAAAAATTCGAAAATTCAAAATGGCCGCCATTTTTGGGGAGGGGAAAATTTTTGGAAAATTGTAGATTGCATTCCTTAAATACCCTGTGGGTCGAAAATTTCGACGAAATCGCTCTATCTCACACGGTTAAGGAGATAGAAGCAAATTTGTGTTTTGCCATTTTTGGCAAAAATTCGAAAATTCAAAATGGCCGCCATTTTTGGGGAGGGGAAAATTTTTTGAAAATTGCAAATATTACATTCCTTAGATACCCTGTGGGTCGAAAATTTCGACGAAATCGCTCTATCTCTTACGGTTTCTGAGATATTAGCAAATTACTCAAAAGTAGTACTGAAAATACACAATGAAGTACCTAAATGGCTATTACTCATGTACTGACAAAGCTATCAGTCCCAAATGCAATACCAAGCGAGCTATGGACATAACAATCTTGTATTCAAAATTGTAGTAAAATATCTTTAATTATTTTGGCTTAAATGCACGGAAACCAATGGGTACTGAAAATAGCTGTACTTAAGTATTACTCAGTAAGCAAAAGAGGTACAACAGCCAAAAGCAATCCCAAGCAAGCTACTGACCCAATAAGCCTGCATACCAAATTTGGTGACAATAGCTCTAATACTTTTCCTTTAAATGAGCGGAAACCATGCGTGACGCCGGACATCGGACGCCGGACGCCGGACATCGGACGGCGAAAAAAGCAAAAATAATATATCCACCCCCCAGGGGGGTGGACATAATAATTCAGTGGGGATTTTTATCAATATTTCATTTAAAGATCGACTACTCATTAATATGACATTACAGAATTCTGTGGGGGATTTTAACCAAAAGGCTGTTTGCACATCCATCACTAAGCACGTTTAGTTAATGGAACAGCCAACATGGCGCTGGATTTGTTTTGAATTTTGCGTAAGATTTACTGCTTACTTTGACCAAAATATTAGTGTAACCATTTTAGAATAGGAATAAAAGACAAATTCTCGTGCTTTATGATGGTTTTAAACTATCGATCTGCTGTCATAAAGCACTCGAATATGTCTTTTATTCCTATAACATATATTTATGTACATTAATGTATCTGATACTTTAGCTGGTTTATTTATTTTTTAAAGAAATTTACCAATAAATTTATAACACTATTCTGACCAGAGAGAATTTCTGGTCTACTGAATCTCTTATTGCACATAATATAGTGTAAGTGGATGTTTTACACAATGAACTTCACAACAAGAGGAGAGTGCCCGTGAACGGGCACTGTGTCAGCTGACTGAATGTTTTTGATTTGTGATGGTGATAATGAGAGGAAAGCATAATTATCAGGGAAAGGGCTGTACAGAAATACAGTAAATGGTAACTGAACAGCATGTTCGAAAGATATTCCGAAGCTGACAGAAAAAAAGGACAAAAAAGTTGTGCCCTGCAAATGGTATTATGAAATAAAGTAACAAGGTAATTGTTTAAGTGTAAAAAGTAGGTTAAAAATATTTAAAGAAATACTATAAATGCAATATCCTCATTCTACCATGAAGAAGGGGTCCAAAGGTCAAATCTGATCATACCAAAAGATTCCCAGCCAAAGAATTTAGGATGGTTTACCATCCCAAACCTCTCGGACCAATAATAAGTGAGTCATAGGCACTTTTTAAGTTTGGCTATCCTTGTTTGACCTTGACGGAGGGGTCCAAGGTCAAATCCGACCACACAAAAAAATTCCCAGCCCATGATTTCCTGTAGCTTGTTTACCATCCCAAACCTGTAGGACCAATAATAAGTGAGTTATAAGCAATTGTAAGTTTGGCTATCCTCAATTGACCTTGAAGGAGGGGTCCCAGGTCAAATCTGACCACACCAAAAGAATCCCAGCCCATGATTTCCTATATGTTGGTTTACCATCCCAAACCTCCAAGACCAATAATACGCGAGTTATAAGCACTTTAAGTTTGGCTATCTTCGTTTGACCTGGAAGGAGGGGTCTAAGGTGAAATCTGACCACACCAAAAGATTCCCAGCCCATGATTTTCTATAGGTTGGTTTTCCATTCCAAACCTCTAGGACCAATAATAAGCGAGTTATAAGCACTTTTAAGTTTGGCTATCCTCATTTGACCTTGAAGGAGGGGTCCAAGGTGAAATCCGACCACACCAAAAAATTCCCAGCTCATGAGTTTCTATAGGTTGGTTTTCATTCCAAACCTCTAGGACCAATAATAAGCGAGTTATAAGCACTTTTATGTTTGGCTATCCTCATTTGACCTTGAAGGAGGGTTCCAAGGTCAAATCGGACCATATTAACAGATTCCCAGCCCATGATTTCCTACAGGTTGGATACAATGATTTACTCAACAGTGAGAACCTGAAAGAAGCTATTGCTCAGCTATGCCATGACATAGAGGTCTGCAATTTCACTATGTTATAGCTGACCAAAACGTCTGTGAATAACATATTTAACAAAATTCTCTAAATGTAATAGTTTTCAAGTTACTACTGATTTACTCAAGAGTGAGAACCTCAAAGTAACTATTACACAGCTATGCAATGAGCTACATGTCTGAATTTTTGCTCTGTTATAGCTGACCTAAAAGTAGGTGAACAACATATTTAAGCAAAATACTGTAAATGCAATAGTTTTCAAGTTACAACTGATTTACTCAATAGTGAGAACCTGAAAATAGCTATTGCTCCGCTATGCCATGAGCTATAGGTCTGTAATTTCACTATGTTATAGCTAACCCAAAAGTAGGTGAACAATATATTTTAACAAAATACTCCAAATGCAATATTTTTCAAGTTATAGCCGATTTACTCAACAGTCAGTGCCTGAGAATAGCTATTGCTCAGTTGTGCCATGAGCTACAGGTCTGTAATTTCACTATGTTATAGCTGACCCAAAAGTAGCTGAATAACATATTTGCACAAATTTCTGTAAAGGCAATAGTTTTCCAATTACAACTGATTTACTCAACAGTGAGAACTTCAAAGTAGCTATTACTCAGCTATGCAATGAGCCACAGGTTTGGAACTTCACTATGTTATAGCTGACCCCAAAATAGGTGAATAATATATTGCAACAAAATACTCTAAATGCAATAGTTTCCAAGTTATAAGTGATTTACTCAACAGTGATAACCTAAAAGTAGCTATTACTCAGCTATGCCACGAGCTACAGGTCTGAAATTTTACTATGTTATAGCTGACCCAAAAGTAGCTGAATAACATATTTATACTAAATTCTCTAAATGCAATAGTTTTCAAATTATAAGTGATTTGCTCAACATTGAGAACTTCAAAGTAGCTATTACTCAGCTATGCAATGAGTCACAGGTCTGGAACTTCACTATGTTATAGCTGACCCCAAAATAGGTGAATAACATATTGAAACAAAATACTCTAAATGCAATAATTTCCAAGTTATAAGCGATTTACTCAACAGTGATAACCTCAAAGTAGCTATTACTCAGCTATGCCATGAGCTACAGGTCTGAAATTTTACTATGTTATAGCTGACCCAAAAGTAGGTGAACAACATATTTAAGCAAAATACTGTACATGCAATAGTTTTCAAGTTACAACTGATTTACTCAATAGTGATGACCTAAAAGTAGCTATTACTCAGCTATGCCATGAGCTACAGGTCTGAAATTTTACTATGTTATAGCTGACCCAAAAGTAGCTGAATAACATATTTATACTAAATTCTCTAAATGCAATAGTTTTGCAATTACAACTGATTTACTCAATAGTGAGAACCTCAAAGTAGTTATTACTCAGCTATGCAATGAGCTACAGGTCTGAAATTTTACTATGTTATAGCTGACCCAAAAGTAGGTGAACAACATATTTAAGCAAAATACTGTAAATGCAATAGTTTTGAAGTTACAACTGATTTACTCAATAGTGATAACCTAAAAGTAGCTATTACTCAGCTATGCCATGAGCTACAGGTCTGAAATTTTACTATGTTATAGCTGACCCAAAAGTAGCTGAATAACATATTTATACGAAATTCTGTAAATGCAATAGTTTTCCAATTACAACTGATTTACTCAATAGTGAGAACTTCAAAGTAGCTATTACTCAGCTGTGCCATGACCTACAGATCTGAAATTTCACTATGTTATAGCTGGCCCAAAAGTAGCTGAATAACATATTTATACTAAATTCTCTAAATGCAATAGTTTTGCAATTACAACTGATTTACTCAATAGTGAGAACCTCAAAGTAGTTATTACTCAGCTATGCAATGAGCTACAGGTCTGAATTTTTGCTCTGTTATAGCTGACCCAAAAGTAGGTGAACAACATATTTAAGCAAAATACTGTAAATGCAATAGTTTTCAAGTTACAACTGATTTACTCAATAGTGATGACCTAAAAGTAGCTATTACTCAGCTATGCCATGAGCTACAGGTCTGAAATTCTACTATGTTATAGCTGACCCAAAAGTAGCTGAATAACATATTTATACGAAATACTCTAAATGCAATAGTTTTCCAATTACAACTGATTTACTCAATAGTGAGAACTTTAAAGTAGCTATTACTCAGCTATGCCATGACCTACAGATCTGAAATTTCACTATGTTATAGCTGGCCCAAAAGTAGCTGAATAACATATTTATACGAAATTCTCTAAATGCAATAGGTTTTAAGTTACAAGTGATTTACTCAATAGTGAGAACTTCAAAGAAGCTATTACTCAGCTATGCAATGAGCCACAGATCTGAAACTTCACTATGTTATAGCTGATCCCAAAATAGGTGAATAACATATTGAAACAAAATACTGTAAATGCAATAGTTTCCAAGTTATAAGCGATTTACTCAACAGTGATAACCTAAAAGTAGCTATAACTCAGCTATGCCATGAGCTACAGGTCTGAAATTTTACTATGCTATAGCTGACCCAAAAGTAGCTGAATAACATATTTATACGAAATTCTCTAAATGCAATAGTTTTGAAGTTATAAGCGATTTACTCAACAGTGATAACCTAAAAGTAGCTATTACTCAGCTATGCCATGAGCTACAGGTCTAAAATTTTACTATGTTATAGCTGACCCAAAAGTAGCTGAATAACATATTTATACGAAATTCTCTAAATGCAATAGTTTTTAAGTTACAAGTGATTTTACTCATGATGGAAGTTACTGAAAAGCCCAAAAGTAGCTATTACTCACTTAGCTATTGAGACAGGCACCCAACTTACTCACCATATTGTAGCTATGAAAAAAGTAGCTGAATAACATATTTTAACAAAATGCTCTAAATGCAACACTTTTCAAGTTATAAATGATTTTGTGCATGATTTCATGAATTTTAATGCATTAAAAATTATTAAAAAAATTTATTAAAAAAAAAGTAAGACAGATCCAGGTCTCATACTCACACAAGAGAATCTACCTGTGGCCTAGTACATATATGCAAGATATGTGAGAAATCCCTGCAATAGTCACTGAGAAAATTGTGATTAAGTGTTGAAATTTTCACACTTTTGGTGGGGGTACCCCCCTTGTAATGTCTCTAGCAAACAGACGAACAGACAGATTTGCATGCCTTGAACAATTTTTCATCCTCGATAGATAAGGTATCTTTTAAAAAAAACAGCACGTCTCTAGGCCTTGTAGTTTTGGAGGAGAAGTTGTTCACGCGGACGCGTACGCGGACGCGTACGCGTACGCCCACGCCGCAGAGTGACGACATAATGTCAGCTGACTGACAAGTCAGCTGACATAAAAACAGTAAGGTGATTTTAAATAATTTATAAATACAGGTTTCTTTTAATTTTGATATATCACACAACAATCTATCAACTTGATATAACACCTTACTCTTATTGCTTCCAAATTGTCAGTTATTTCAGTAATATTTGCAGGTTTCTCGAACATACTATTAAATTTGGTTTTGTAAGTATCACACAGAACTTTTCTCAATAATTTTAATTTGATTGTTTCAAAATTATTACCTTTTCACAGTTACATATGCTTGTCTCCAGAACATTTAATCAAATTTGGATCTGTAAGCATCTCATAGTGCCAGTATATAAGTTACGAACAGACAGAAATTAGTGAAAAGGTTACAATATACAAATGTATCTCGCAACCTTTTGGCTCCAGTGCAGACCATTTTTCCTGAACTAAATATCAGAGCAGTTGTTCTTGGTTCTCTTATCCTCATTATAACTGCAGCAAAACGCTTGGGATTATACTCAGCATTTCTGGCATGAAGTGCTATTTTCTTCAGATCTAGTTTGCAACTTAAATTGACGGTACAAACAATATTCCTGAAAAACAAAAACACAAAATTAATTGTGATGCTTTTTTTCAAATCTTGATTTATTCAAATGTTAATTATAGTCTAAGCATTTCAATATATTGTGAAGGTGGGACTTCAATAGTACACATGGGAAATAGTCATTAGACTGAATGGAAACAAAGACAAATACCTTCTCAAAATACGATTTGTTAAAGCTCATTCATTTGCACTAGATTTGCTACATTTGTTGTTAATGGAGCAAGATTTGTAGACACATAGTTTTACTTTGTAGATAGAAGTATTAATCAAACAAAAAGATCCCTTGAAAAAAAATCAGTGGTCATTGTTGATTGACCTGACACCTTCAATGGAAGTTTTTTCAAACAGGCTGCTCTTGTCAATTGTTAAAGTGAATTTATGGTATAAATGGAGTAAAATCTGACAAACAATATTACTTAGCTAGTACACAAAATACCCAACCATTTTTAAGGGATGCTGATTTACCACCGTGACGCATATTTTTCGGACTCTCAATGTTTCTTTATGGATTTTATTGCAACAAAAGTCAGCAGATGTGTAAACATGCCTTTCTAATGACAAATAAAATGGGGTTTAGCTTACATAGTTTGTTTATGCATATTTAGTGCTATTATCAGGGGTGGGAGGGTAATAATATAAGCAATATTCCCTGGTCTGTATTTTCAAATATGTAGACAAAAAAGCAAAATTCAATAATGGTGGAAATGAAATTATATTTACTGTAGCTGAGGTGTAATTCCTGAGCCTTCAGATGCAGGGGTGGCTGGGGTGAGGGCGGGGGCTGGTGTAGGGGGATAGAGGCTGGCATTGGAGGGTGGGGGTACGGATGCAGAGCCTACATGTGTCATCACTGAGCCAGGAGGTACCATGCCTTGTGCATGATGATCCTCACTCTTGCCCTCAGACACTGACTGTGGACCTGTAGAAAACAGCAAGTTATTTTAACATGTTCTAACTTGTTACTCTTGTAGTAATAAATACTGAGTGTGAGGGCGTTTGTTACAGGATATACGCCTGGCAAAAATTCCAAATAATGCCAGAGCGCCGTTAGG
Source organism: Sabellastarte sp. h YS-2021 (assembly GCA_964017235.1). Lineage (NCBI taxonomy): Eukaryota > Metazoa > Annelida > Polychaeta > Sabellida > Sabellidae > Sabellastarte > Sabellastarte sp. h YS-2021. The sequence continues at coordinate 73,621,728 of OZ024928.1, read as the reverse complement.
CGCGAGGGCATTATTAAAGAATTTTTGCCGGGCGTATATCCTGTAACAAACGCCCGAGCATGAGGTATTTATTACTATTATAAAGATCGGCCTATCTGGTTTCAAGAAACATGCCTTTATTTTGATGAGGTGAAACGAACAAGGACGCCGCCATATTGTTTTGAATGCATGATCGCTCTCGTAAAAGAAGACAATCTTACTACTGACACACAATCGAGCAATCGAAACAACACTTCCGTTTCTGAGCGGGCCGTTATTGGAGGTTTTACTCCTTGCTAATTCTATGCGCACAGACGGATTTTCGTTCACTGCGCACTTCCGGTCTTTATAATACTTCTTTAAAACAAGACAAAAGTGTTTTTCCTTACTCTCAGCAATAAAACATGGTTAAAACAGCAAATGGGAGCGATTCCTTGCCAGAAGTGCTGTAGGGGCTTAATATGGCCAAACTTCTGGTTAAAACACAATCCCAGAACTTTTAAGCAGGCTGAGATGTCAAATGAAATCATTACTGAGAAATACACTGATGACAAATATGGCCGATTGTTATTTTCACTGGATGAAGAGGGTTTAGTACAGTATTTATACAGATGACAATTTGAAAAGTCGTTTACTAATAAATTACTATTCTCCATTAAAGTCACTCTATACATCAGCTAGCACAGACGTACAATAACTTAGAAACTTTACCACTCACTACAGAGGAAAAGGTGGCAATGACTGTACTTTGTGTCTGAGGGTGAGGGGAGATTTTGTCTTTGTAATGAGAAGTTAATAAAAATCTTCCTGACATTACAGCATTTACATCCTCCGTAAAATTGTTACAATATCTTCTCTCTTGGTGTTCTGTTATTGTTGTGAAACTATTGCTTTGACCTTTTCTGAAGTTAGTCAGATTTAATATTAAGATATATATTGCAAATTATTACATTTTTTTCAAGTAATTATGGGCTTAATGTCCTAATGTCCCAAGAAATTTATTAAGTGTATAGTGGCTCTAAAAATGGATACAACTTAATCAAAATTTTAATACAGAACTACACTAAAATGTAACTAGCTAGGCAGTAGCTAGCTATGTATGAGTAAACTGCATAATATACTACATTTAAGAGCCAATATACATTTAAGTTATGTAGTTACAGTTATAAGCTAATTACCTCGTATTTTTGGGTTTTGAAGCCACAAACAATTTTGCAAATTTGGTTTTTATCACCTAGTTTCCCCTTTCTGGTGCACCAAACACTTTTTATCATGTCTTGGCATGCATGCACATTTAAACCCTATACTTTTAACGCACAGGTGGTCCTTAAAGGGTTGATTTCAGCAACTTTGAGTCATGATTAATTGGTGTTTTCGGAATTGACATAGAAATTAAAAGTAACCAACAACATGTGTACCTTCTGCAATTTTTAATTGGTTATTTTTAACTGCCATTTAAATATAAAGTTTAACTCCATCCATAGCTAACGTCTACAAAAACATCTTCACCTTAAATGAGGTAATGACACCAGCTTTCAGCTTTTCATACAGCTCACAAAAAACAACCAAGATCTAACTTTTAACATGTGTTACTCAAAATGCTTGAAAAGATAACTTAAATAATGGTATCTTACCATTTGTAGCTTTGCTTACCTCTAGAGTCTGCGGAGTGTGGAGTAGGCGGAATGTGATAGCCAGATCCTGGAACAATTGGTGAAAAAAGAGGCTGTTGCATGGCCCCGCCCTATAAGCAACAACAAAAATAACAATATATCTAATTTTTAATAGTAAAAACCTGCAAAATCCCCCGACAAGACAAATCCCATTAAAAAAAAAAAAAAAAAAACCCAAGTGAGATAAAAGGGCACAAAAATATGTAATGGCATTTGTCCTTGAAGGATTTATGTAATTTATTTGGGAATTTACATCGCTTTCAAAACTGTACAGGTCATATCACGACAGGTAGTTTTGTGGGCAGGGGAAAACAGTACATACAGTTGGTCAAGGTTTTGAACTGTAAATTGCAGACCGTCAATAAGCAACTACCAACTTTCCCACATAGGGTCAGGGCTTTGAACCGCCCACCTCAGAAGTGGGAGGCAAGTGTGTTACCACTATGCCACCGTGGTCCCCCTTTGTCCTTGAAGGAGACACCTCAAGTCAAATATGCCACTGCCCAAAAGATTTGCAGACCTTCCTGCAAGTTTTTGTATCACATTCCATACCCCCTTAGATCAATAATAAGAGATAGATCATAGAAGACCTTTATGGGAAGTCCACTTTATCTAACATGGAAACAGGGATCAAATATTAAATCCAACCCTGCCAAACGATTCACCACCCACGACTTCCTAGAAGTTGTTTGCAGCTTCAATCCCCTTGGACCAACAATAAGGGGATTAAAATGATTTTTAGGTGAGTTAACCTTGTTTACCTTAAAGCAAGGGTCAAAGTTTTAACTTAACCAAATGAAACGATTAGGAGTCCATTATTTACTGGAAGTAGTTTATATGTTCTATACCCTTGGGATCCTTTTTAAGCCAGATGCAAGGCATTTTTGAAAGTTAATCCTGTTTGACCCGTAGTAAGGGTCAAAGATTAAATCTAACACCAGTAAAGACCCCATGATTTCCTGTATGTTTTTTTTTTTTTTTTTTTTTGATATCCAAAACCTGTGGGATGAATAAGAATGAATACAGTCAAAGGTATTGGTAATCTACATTTAAGATTTAAATTGATTTTTCACTATCTTACCGCATTCAGCAGGCCATATGATGGATACTGTGATGAGTTTTCCATCTTCACAAGTTCTCAGAAGAGCTCTGACAACTGTAACAAAAAATATCAAATGTTAACTGTAATACCTGTCCTGTAATGACTGGTACAATTCCTTTGGGAAAAAAGATCATAATTTAGCAAAAGCCAAATGACCACTTTAAACATTTAGCACAATTTTCACAACACACATTTAATAATCATATACACAATGCTCCCACATAGCTAATATGGAAAGCTGAAAAAAGAAGGGGATAAAAGTAAAACTACCAAAAAAATTTTAAGGACAAGCAATATTTATAAATTAATTAACACAAGAGGGTCAGACATGCCCCAAAAGGTGGGTTGCGCAGACAGCAATAAGGTCAGCGACAGCTGTAATTAAATTTAGAAACAAGGAAAGAAATGCTAGGTCACCCAGTTCAGGTAAATGTGTTAGACGTGATAAGAAATGTAAAACTTGTAATCTAGGTGACATTATTGTTTTTATGCTATACTAAATATAGGACTGAAACTAAGTAAGTGTAGAGCATTAATTTACCATTTACTTTCACAGGAATTGCAATACCCACAGGTGATCTAGTTGTAAGGTTTCTGTTAGATTTAGAGTCTGGAAACAGAAATGTTGACGGACACACAAACAGACAAAAGACGAACAAACAAATGGATGGAATTACACCAATTTTGAAAGCAACTTAGCTATGATGATGATCTATCTCCCTGTCAAGTTTGAATTCGATTGGACAAAGCGTTTTCGAGTTAGAGACCGGAAACGGAAATGTTGTCAGACACACAAATGGACAAACGAATGCATGGAATTACGCATTAATTTCGAAAGCAACTTAGCTATGATGGTGATCTATCTCCCTGTCAAGTTTGAATTTGATTGGACAAAGCGTTTTCTAGTTAGAGTCCAGAAACAGAAATGTTGACGAACAAAGAATGGACAAACGAACAGAAGGAATTACACCAATTTCGAAAGCAACTTGGTTATGATGATGATCTATCTCCCTGTCAAGTTTAAATTTGATTGGACAAAGATTTTTCGAGTTAGAGACCGGAAACGGAAATGTTGACGGACAGACAAATGAAAAGACAGAATTGCCCCAACTTCGAAAGCAACTTAGCCATGATGGTAATCTATCTCCCTGTCAAGTTTGAATTCAATTGGACTGTATAGTGGTGGAATGATTCGCCGAGAACTCAATTTCCGAACTCGAGTCCACGTTTTAGCATCTACATCGAACCCATTGGAAATGTCAGCGACGAAAAAAAAAACAACAAAAAACGAAACCATGGAAGATGTTTTGAGTGGACGATAATAGAAATACTACAATGTGAGATCGTTTTTATAAATTTTATGGAGTTTTATTATAGGAAGAAAAGATGTATTCGAGTGCTTTATGATGGTTTTAAACTATCAATGAATCGGCTGAATATTAAAACCACGAAGTCCAAAGGGCTGAGTGCTTTAATACAGCATCAATCAGCTGAATATTAAAGCCACAAAACCTGAAGGGCTGAGTGCTTTAATACAGCAGATCGATAGTTTAAAACCATCATAAAGCACTCAAATACATCTTTTATTCCTATTCTAAAATGGTTACATTAATATTTTGTTCAAAATAAGGGGTAAATCTTACATAAAAATCAAAACAAATCCAATGCCATGTTGGCTGTTCCATTAACTAAACGTGCATAGTGATGGATGTGCAAAAAGCCTTTTGGTTAAAATATTGTCAGGAAATCCCCCACAGAATTCTGTGATCTCATGTTAATGAGTAGTCAATCTTTAAATGAAATACTGATAAAAATCCCCACTGAATTATTTAACTTTATATTTGCTGCATATAATTTATGTTTTATTTACCGTGAGTTGTTTGTTTACATTTGTACGCGAAGGGACGATGCATGCAGAATACAACAGCGTTGTTGCATTTACCGTTCTATATTCATGATTCCAGCATTGCGTAAAAGACGTGTCCAAGGTCACTGTGCAGCGTACCAATTTAGAATGTTAACAAGAGGGTCAAAGACGCCCCAAACGGCGGGTTACGTAGGCAGCAATAAGGTTAGCAACTGCCGTAATTACATTTAGAAACAAGGAAAGAAATGTTAGGTCACCCAGTTAAGGCAAATGTCTTAGGCGTGCTAAGAAATGTAAAACTTGTAATCTAGATTACATAATTGTATCTATGCTATAAACGGACAAACAAAAGGACGGAATTACACCAATTTCGAAAGCAACTTAGCTATGATGGTAATGTATCTCCCTGTGACAGGGACCCTGTCAAGTTTGAATTCAATTGGACAAAGCGTTTGAGTTAGAGTCCGGAAACGGAAATGTTGACAAACAAATGGAATTACACCAATTTCGAAAGGAACCTAGCTATGATGGTGATCTATCTCCCTGTCAAGTTTGAATTTGATTGGACACAGCGTTTTCGAGTTAGAGTCCGGAAACAGAAATTCTGACGAACAGACAAACGAACGGACAGAATAACGCCAATTTCGAAAGGAACCTAGCTATGATGGTGATCTATGTTCCTGTCAAGTTTGAATTCGATTGGACAAACTGTTTTGAGTTAGAGTCCAGAACGAAAATGTGGACGGACAGATGAATGGACAGACAGACAAAACACAGACAAACGAACAGACAGAATTACACCAATTTCGAAAGGCACCTAGCTATGATGGTGATCTATGTTGATGTCAAGTTTGAATTCAATTGGACAAACCGTTTTCAAGTTAGAGTCCGGAAACAAAAATGTGGACGGACAGATGGATGGACAAACGAACAGACAGAATTACACCAATTTCGAAAGGAACCTAGCTATGATGGTGATCTATCTCCCTGTCAAGTTTGAATTCGATTGGAAAAACCGTTTTCGAGTTAGAGGCCAGAAACGAAAATGTGGATGGACAGATGGATGGACAGACAAATGGACAAAAAACGGACAAACAAACAGACGGACTTACACCAATTTTGAGAGGAACCTAGCTATGATGGTGATCCGTCTCCCTGTCAAGTTTGAATTCGATTGGACAAACCGTTTTCGAGTTAGAGTCCGGAAACGAAAATGTGGATGGACAGATGGATGGACAGACAAATGGACAAAAAACGGACAAACGAACAGACGGAATTACACCAATTTTGAGAGGAACCTAGCTATGATGGTGATCTATCTCCCTGCCAGGTTTGAATTCGATTGGACAAACCGTTTTCGAGTTAGAGTCCAGAAACAAAAATGTGGACGGACAGATGGATGGCCAGACAAACGGACAAACGAACAGACGGAATTACACCAATTTCGAAAGGAACCTAGCTATGATGGTGATCTATGTCCCTGTCAAGTTTGAATTCGATTGGACAAACTGTTTTCGAGTTAGAGTCCGGAAACGAAAATGTGGACGGACAGATGGATGAACATACAAATGGACAGAACTACGCCAATTTCGAAAGAAACCTAGCTATGATGGTGATCTATCTCCCACTCAAGTCTGAATTCGATTGGTCAAACCGTTTTCGAGTTAGAGTCCGGAAACAAAACATGTGGACAGACAGACAGACGTCGGACACATCAATCTAATAGGCGGGTTGGTTACACACAACCCATACATTGAACATAAAAATGAAACATACATTGAACATAAAAATGAAGTATCAAGATCGCATATGTTTCCGATTATTGCCCTTAAGTACTTCATAAAACAATAAAAGTTCATAAAAATTGATAAAAATGATCGCACATTGTAGCTACTATTTCTATTATACATTCTAAAATGGTACGCTGCGCAATGACCTTGGACACGTCTTTTGCGCAATGCTGGAATCGCGAATATAGAACGGTAAATAAAACAATCCTGTTGAATTCTGCGTGCATCGTCCCTTCGCGTAAAAATGTAAAACAACTCACAGTAAAATAAAAAATAAATTATATGCAGCAAATATAAAGTTAAAGATTGACTACTCATTAATATGAGATCACAGAATTCTGTGGGGCATTGCCTAACAATATTTTAACCAAAAGGCTGTTGCACATCCATCACTATGCATGTTTAGTTAATGAACAGCCAACATGGCACTGGATTTGTTCTGATTTTTATGCAAGATTTACCCCTTATTTTGAACAAAATATCAATGTAACCATTTTAGAATAGGAATAAAAGATGTTTTTGAGTGCTTTATGATGGTTTTAAACTATTGAGCGGCTGAATATTAAAGCCACGAAGCCCGAACCATCATAAAGCACTCGAATACGTCTTATTCCTATAATAAAACTCAATAAAATTCATAAAAACGATCTCACATTGTAGCATTTCTATTATCATCCACTCAAAACTTCTTCCATGGTTTCGCTTTTTTCCATGGCTGACATTTCCAATGGGATTGATGTAGATGCTAAAACGTGGATTTGAGTATGGAAATCGAGTTCGGCGAGTCGTTTCAAAACTACCTGTGGTAAGGGGTCTAAGTGTTTATGGGAGCAACTTGTACTGACACTAAGTAAACAAAATGTTTGCTTAATGAAAGATACATTTGTAACTAGACCTAGCGCAACAGAGAACTGATGAAAATTGTATTCACCAGAAAGAAAACTCACCAAAGCCAATCAAGCATCACTTAACTTTGAAGGAGGAGCCCAAGGTGAAATCTGACCACATCAAAAGATTCTTGGCCCATGATTTCCAATAGGTTGGTGTGACATTGCAAACCTCTAGGAACACGAACAAGTGAGCTATAAGCACTTTTAATTTTGGCTATCCTCATTTGACCTTGAAAGAGGGGTCAAAGGTCAAATTTGATCACATCAAAAGATTCCTAGCGCATGATTTCCTATAGGATGGTTTCACATTACAAACCTCTACGACAAAGAAAAAGCAATTTATAAGCACTTTTAGATTTTGCTATCCTCGTTTGACCTCGAAGGAAGGGCCCAAGGTCAAATCTGACCACATCAAAAGATTCCCAGTCCATGATTTCCTATAGGTTCATTTCACACTGCAAACCCCTAGGACCAATAATAAGCAAGCTATAAGCACTTTTAAGTTTGGGTATCCTTGTTTGACCTTGAAGGAGGGGTCCAACGTCAAATCTGACCACACAAAAAGATTCCCAGTCCATGATTTCTTATAAGTTGGTTTCACATCACAAACCTCTAGGACCAATAATAAGCAAATTATAAGCACTTTTAGGTTTGGCTATCCTCATTTGACCTTGAAGGAGGGATCCAAGGTCAAATCTGACCACACCAGAAGATTCCCAGCCCATGATTTCCTGTAAGTTGCTTTACCACCTCAAACATGTATGACCAATAATAAGCAAGTTTTTCCATTTCCGTTTTTCAGAAAAGTCTGAATTTTTCAGAGGTCCTGGAATGGTAGTACAATGTACTTACAACCCAGAGGGTCCAAAATTTGCCGGAAATTGCTCTATTTCTTCTGGTTTTCGAGATGAACAACATTTGACATTTCTGGCAAAATTCAAGATGGCAGCCGAAATTCGGAAAAGTATTGGTTGGGTTGGCATCCTTCTAGGAGCAATGATAAGCAAGTTTTTACCACTTTTGTGTTTGGCTATAGCCTACCCTCGTTTGACCTTAAAGGAGGGGCCAGAGGTCAAATCTGAGCACACTAGAAGATGCCTAGTTCATGGTTTCACATTGCAAACCTCTAGGAAAAAGAAAAAGTGAGTTGTAAGCATTTTAAAGGTTTGTCTGTTTAGTTTTCTATAATTTGTTTGCTTATGGCTGTTATGGAACTCTAGTTCAGGAAAGTTGAGTGCAGGTTTGTAATATGTGTTAGCATGATTGAAATGACTGAATACTGTGTGACAGTGATGATGTCATAAATGGTCCTTTTCATGTGCTGTGTCTTAGTACAAATATACCTTGACATTGACTGATATAACTTAAATTCAAGTTTGTATTAATTTCTGAAACACTATAGTTATTTCTGCAGTTGAATTATTGATTGCTGACATATCTTATTTATCTTTTGCTTAGATTTAAATTACATGTAACTTGTTTACTAAGATATGATTATTTAAAAGAGGACTTATTCAGGTCAGTCCAGTATCTGCTTGTAATTGTTGTAGCTCTAGTTTTAGTTATTTTCATTTAGTTGTGTATTATTTTAATTTTTGGTCATAGCAATAAATGTGACAAATGATTACCTGTGATGAACATGTAAGATGGTCTATGTGTTATAAATTAACTTATCATATAACATTTATATGTATCCACTATCCAGCAGTTGTGGCTATAATTGTATTTTATTATTGTTTCTGTAAGTGTATTTTCTGGTCTGTAATTTACGATAGTTGCTGGTGTTGATGGTTAGCTGAATTGGTAGGCCACTACCTGTAGATAAGAAATAAAGCTATAGTAACAGTGCGTGGTGTCACGTGGTATTTTTACTATTAGAAAGACTTGTAGTTTCTGTTGCTTTTTAATTCACAAAATTCATTGAGTAGTTCCATAGATACAGCGTTTTTGTTACATCCTCTGTAAATATTTCAAATGTCATAGCTTATATTTTCTGGGGGACTTTCTGGAATGAAAATCAATTACCCGGTATTTCCAAGATTTAGTACAATGTGTCTCCCACAAAAATGAACCGTTCTGGCTTTTCGTTTTGATTGTTTCTGTGCGGAGATAGTGCTTTCTTTCGATGATTTCAAGACAATTCGCCCCATAACACAATTTGCCCCTGTTTTAGGCTGATTCACCCTCATTTTTCAGGATCATTCTTGGATGATACTTTATTGAGTTAACCTTCTTCTTTCAGATGGTACACCGCCACTCCATTGAATAAGCACATTTCCGTTTGACAGTGTAGGTATACCCATACCAGTCATGGATGGACCAATGATGGATGTCTGGGACCCAAGTGGAGGCCCATGGTCATCTCTGGATTTCCATGAAAGCACATCACCTGTCTCCTGTATACTCTCTGACTCCAAATCATCAGCCCCAAGGTTGTCTGCTGTGCCAGATCTTTCATCTCAAGGGCGAGTCATCTGACAAATATGGGGGCAAGTAATTTCATGGGGCAAATCGTCTTGACACCCTTTCGATGTATAACATCGTGACTAGATGTGCTAGGGTACAACACCAGCACTGGCCATTTCGGCCGGATCTCGTCCTGTCTAACCCTTGTCTTGCACGAAATCTCGCGTAACATTGGCGGATGTAAACAACTTGCTAGGAAATTTCTTGAAAACCATTAAATTTTAAAATATAAAGCTTATCTTCAGTGTTATAAATATATGGTGTGCATACATACATGTTCAGTAAAAAACTTGCATCTATTGGTGGAATTTTATTGAAATATAAGTTACTCAAAATTGAAACTAAATCACGGATAGCTAATATTCATGTATTTTATTACTGTTAAATGATTGTTTAAAAATTACAAATATTGATTACTTACAAACATATGCTGAATATTGTGTTAAACTAGAAATAGGAAGCCCTGTAAAATGAGAAAGTGGAAAAACAGAGAAATAGGTGGATTGCATACAGGAAAATTTCGATGAAATCACTCTATCTTGCACCATTTCTGAGGTAAATACGTTTTTGCGTTTTATGCAGAAATTTAAGATGGCCGCAAAAATGGCGGGAAAACAATTTTTGGGAAAACTCATCAAACTCTACTGATACCCTGGGGGGTCAAAAATTTCGATGAAACCGCTCTATCTCGCACCGTTTCCGAGATTAATGCATTTTTGCGTTTTACATAGAAATTCAAGATGGCTGCAAAAATGGCGGGAAAACAATTTTTGGGAAAAGTGGCAAAAATTGAAAATTTTTCCCCTTTGCATAGGATACCCTTTCACTACCCTGCGAGTCAAAACTTCTCTCAAATTTGCTCTCTCTCTCTAAAGGTTTCGGATATTTTCAATTTTATAATTTCTGGTAAAATCCAAGATGACCGCCAAAATTTCCAAATATTAAATTTTTTTGTTTTTAAACAAGATAATCTTCTATTACCCATTGGGATGAAAATTTGCTCAAAATCGCTCTATCTGTAACAGTTTCCGAGATACAAGCAAATTACTCAAAAGTAGTACAGAAATTGCCAATAAAGTACCTAAATGGTTATTACCCGCTTACTTACAGAGCTATCAGTCCCAAATGCAATACCAAGCCAGCTATAGACATAACAATCTGGTACTCCCAATTTTAGTAAAATATCTTGAATCATTTTCCCTTAAATATTTAGGTATTACTCAGTAAGCAAAAGAGCTACAACAGCTAAAAGCAATCCCAAGCAAGGCGCTGTCCCAATAATCCTGCATACCAAATTTGGTGAAGATAGCTCTAATACTCTTCCTTAAAATGAGCGGAAACGATGCGTGACGCCAGACGGCGGAAAAAGCAAAAATAATTTGTCCACCGGGTTGGACAATACACATAATAATATATTTTCAACTGGGAATGCAACCATTTCTGAGCCTGCACAATAGTGTAGAAATGGGTACAAGGAACAATTTCACGGGCACAAATTTAATGGGACAATGGCCATCCGCAAAATGCGGAGTGATAAGTCCAAAACATTTGGGCTACCAGTGAATACCCATTTTGTTTCATTTTAAATGCATTTGTCGACCTCTTAAAAGATATATCTCAAAGATACTTGAAAGGGTAGCAGCCGTCCAGTTGCAAACTCACCTTGATGAAGCCGGCCTTATGACTGCCTTCCAATCGGCTTATAGAAAATACCATTCTACTGAAAGTGCCCTCCCTAATATTCATAATGATGTTCTTCTCAATATGACCAAAGGGTCTGTCACTTCCCTTCCCCTTCTGGATCTCTTTGCTGCATTTGATACCATTGACCCCACCATTCTCCTGGACAGTCTTAATGTTTACTATGGAATCAGTGAACTAGCACTTGGCTGGTTCAAATCATACCTATTGGGAAGGCCACACTTGGTCAAGGTAGGTAGTACACTCTCACATCCTGCTGCGCTCCAGTATGGAGTCCCCCAGGGCTCTGTCCTTAGTCCAATTCTTTTCTCTCCCTACACTAACCCAATCAGCTCAATCATTCATTCCCACAGTAGCATTAACTACCACTTTTATGCTGATGACACCCAGTTATACATAACACTCTCACCAGCAAATTTCTCTCATTCTGTACAAAATCTAAAGAACTGCCTAAACAACATTCAAAATTTCATGTTAACAAATAATTAAAACTTAACCCCGACAAAACCAAGTTTATTCTCATAGGCTCCCCCAAAAAATCGTTCACAACTCCTCCCTAACTTCCCTATCAATATTCTGGGAAATCAGGCCTCACCAGCACAAAGTGCACTCAGGAACCTCGGAGTGGTGTTCGACTCCAATTTCAATTTCTCAAACCATGTGTCACAGGTCATGAAGTCCACTAGAGTTCATGCAAAAGACCTCTACAGAATTTGTGTCCTTGTAGACCTTAAAACATCAGTTCTGTTAGCGAATGCTTTGGTGAGCATCAGATTGGATTATTGCAATTCACCACTCTTATTGATCACTGACTTTGAGTTAAGGAGATTACAGATAGTCCAAAACTCACTCTGCAGGGTTGTCACCTGTTCCTCTAAATTCTCTCATATTACCCCTCAACTAAAAAAACTCCATTGGCTCCCAGTCAGGTACAGGGTACAATTTAAAACTGGCCTCTTTACACACAAAACTCTCACCCCTACACTTCTTCCAGAAATACAATTAAGGCGAAGCACCCCTAAACTCAAGTTCCTTCAAACCCCCACTTTTGACCATAGAGTTCACAAATCAATCAAACACTTCTCTAATTCCTTCAGTCACTATATGCCCCAGTCCTTTGGAACTCTTTCCCCTTCCAAGTAAGAAACAGTCCCTCTGTCGCATCTTTTAGGAAACACCTCAAAACCCACCTCTTCGCATCTTTTAGGAAACACCTCAAAACCCACCTCTTAAACTCTAATTTCCCAACTTAGTCTTCATCCCTCCTGAGTTCCCCTTTGTGGGGAAGATATTGCACCTGCAAAGCAGATTAGATTAGGGATAGTTTTTACTTTATCGGTACGAGATTTGGACAATAATTCCATGTTTTTAAAAAGGTAGAGGATATTTACCCAACGGCTGTGTACGCTAGATCAGTTTCACTGCTAGCGTACCCAACGGTTGTGTACGCAAGATCTATTTGACTGCTAGCGTACCCAACGGTTGGGTACGCAAGATTTATATCACTGCTAGCGTACCTAACGGTTGGGTACGCTAACAGAGATATCAGTCTAGCGTACCCAACGGCTGTGTACCCAAGATTTATATCAGTGCTAGTGTGCCCAACGGCTGTGTAGATACACTACTGGCATACCCAACTACCCTGCACCCCAGGCATTGAACCCTATGTTCCCAAAGGCTGTGTACACTAGATCAGTTTCACTGCTAGCATAGCCCATGGTTGGGTAAGCTAACAGGGATATCGGTCTATCGTACCCAACGGCTGTGTACGCAAGATTGATATCAGTGCTAGTTTGCCCAACAGCTGTGTATATACACTACTGGCATACCCAACTACCCTGCACCCAAGGCACTGAACCCTATGTTCCCAATGGCTGTGTACACTAGATCAGTTTCACTGCTAGTGTAGCCAATGGTTGGGTACGCAAGATGTATTACACTGCTAGCGTTCCCAACGGTTCTGTGCGCTAAGCAGGTATATCAGTCTCAGTCTAGTGTACCCAATGGTTGTGTATGTAAGATCTATTTCACTGCTAGCGTACCCAACGGTTGTGAATGCTAGCAGTGATATTGGTCTAGCATACCCAACGGTTGTGTACGCAAGATTTATATCGCAGCTAGCCTACCCAATGGCTGTATACATACACTACTGGCATACCCAACTACCCTGCACTCAAGGCAGTGAACCCTATGTTCCCAATGGTTGTGCACCCTAGGTCAATAGCTTTCTTAGCATACCCAACAGTTGTGTATGCAAGATCTATTTCACTGCTAGCCTACCCAACGGTTGTGTACGTTAGCAGTGATATGGGTCTAGCTTACCCAAAGACTGTGTATGGAAGACCCATATCACTGCTAGCATACCCAACAGCTGTGTATGTACACTAACGGCATACCCAACTATCCTGCAATCAAAGCAGTGAACCCTTTGTTCCCAATGGTTGTGCACCCTACATCAATAGTAGTGGTGGGATCGGCAGCTTAAATGGTAGATCGAGTATCACTTGTTAGTAGCGAGTTGAACTCGAGTAATTTTCGGGATAAAGTATTTCGTTTGTTAGCCATTAATATGGCGAAAATATTTTACATGACCGTACATGAGGCAAAATTTGGCTCTGGAAATGGGCTTTCACGATATAATTTAAGTTAAATCTTCATTGATTTAAGCCAGAATAAAGTAAAAATGCAATATATTTTTGAAAATTTCAGATATTTCTATTGTTTTGGTTAAGTGTCAGCCTTAGATGGTAAAAGTATTGACGTTTTCAAAAACTCGAGTTTCAATAGCGCAGATCGATGTGTCCCCCAATTATCGCCCATCGAGTTGCAACTCGAGTTTCCGTCAACTCGTCCCAGCACTAATCAATAGCATTGTTAGTGTACCCAACTGTTGTGTACACAAGATGTATTTCACTGCTAGTGTACTCTGTGATATCGGTCTAGCCTACCCAACGGTTATGTACACAAGATCTATATCACTGCTAGCATACCCAATGGCTGTGTATGTACACTAATGGCATATGCAACTCTCCTGCATCCAGTTAAAGAACTAATTTCTGATTTCCCAATGGTTATGTACGCTAGATTAACGTCATTGATATTTTCTTTTGTTAGTGTAACCAAAAGCTGTTTAAGGTACTGGCATACCCAACTACCCTGTACCTAAGGCAGTAAACTCTGTGTTCCCAATGGTTTTGCACCCAAGATCAGTATCATTGCTGGCATACCCAGTGGCTGTGTACACAAGATCCATATCACTGCTAGCGTACCCAGCAGTTGTGATATTGGTCTAGTGTACCCAGTGGTTGTGCACACAAGATCTATATCGCTGTGTACCCAACAACTCCAAATTTTTCACAGCCTGCCCAATTTTTCATTACCCAAGGTAGTATGCACTCAATTAGTGCTGGTATTGTTTATCGATATTGAAATATTTATCGATCCATGCTAAATATACTGATATTGATAATGTAGGGTACAATATCAATATCGTAACATACTACTAAATAGATGCAATTAAGCTGTTTTCCATGTAAATAAAATATAAAAGTTAAGAAATACTGTATAAGTGGTTTTTTTCGCGGGTACTTAAGTTCGCGAATGTACACTGTAGGCCTGGTTCGCGAGAATTTATTTTCGCGGTGAAATATATTCAATTATCGCCCAAACTAACAACATGTTCAAATTAAAATATTACGCGGACTTCTGCTGGTTTGACTGGAAATGCATAGTTGACGTCTTTTCTTTTATACACGTTGTCAGTGTGTGAACCTACTCTGGGAGATTATAAATTTACGAAACCCAATCGAACACACTTTCATTGATCGGCGCATTATCAAAGAAGTTGTGTAGCGGGGTCGTGTAATTGAATTAATCCCTCCCTATTGGTGAGAAAGATCAAAGAAGTTAGGCGTTTCTGTGAATGGTACATTTGATAAAGCAATGGAATTTATTGTTTCCGTGGCAGTGTCAAATATTATATCTTGCACGATCTTGTATTATCGCTCACGCTAGACTGGTTCTGATAAATATTGGCTAGAAGTTATTTTCGCGTTTTGTAGTCACTCGCGAATATAGCGAAAATTAATTCCACGCGAAAATAACCACTTATACAGTATATTGGTTTTCCTATCATTTTTTTCTCAAATTTCACTGACCGCTAAACCGGAAGCACCATATTTGTTTACGTTTCGGGAAACTTCTAAAACTCGTGAAAGGGTTTGGAAGCTCTTTCTCGGAAAACACCCATGACCCGATATTTCAATATCGATCGATACAGAAGCAAAAATATGGTTTGATATATGTATACATATTATTATTTGATACCAACACTACACTTAATGGTTGTGCACTCGATATCAGTACCCTTCATAGCGTACTCAACAGGTCTGTATCCAAGGCATTGTGAAGTAATTCGTTTTTAAGGAATTCTTTTGAGTAGTCAGAAATGGGCCAAGGAGCACTCTCTGAATTAGACTTATTCAGCTTATTGTTACATTTTAACAAAGTTAATTTAAGGAAGAAATGATTAAAATATGTGTACACTAGCACTGATCTTGTGTACATAGCCGTTGGGTACGCTAGCGATGATATAAATCTTATATACACAGCCGTTGGGTACGCTAGACCAATATCACAGCTAGCGTACACAGCCGTTGGGTAAATAACCACTCCATTTTAAAAAACGCTCAAGGGCAGGCAATATTCACATTTAAATAAATGGAATAGCTTCTTTCAACAGCAAGGTATACATATATGCCGTAACTGGACAGTAAATATTCTTTAATATTGCCATAAAATGCAGGTGACGAACTTCACTGGGGTGACGAACTTCACTGGCTGAGCAGTACCGGACAGAAAAATGCAATTAACTGTCGATAACAGGCAAACCAAGGATACTCAGTACCCACTTGACCGTAACTCATTTACTTTTCGATCAATAAAGGACACAAAAACTGGTTTATAATTTGTCGTACCCGTTTCAATATATCTTTTTCTGTGGTTGCTGTCAACACATTACGTACACTGCAAAGAAACCAGTTAACTCCAGAACTCCAGAACGAATCTCCAAAACGGAACCTACATTTTGGTGCATACTAAAAACCAAAAAGCAAACCAGTCCATAAACTTTGTGTTCAGTTCACCGGGTAATATTATAAAAAAAAATGAGACACGCATTTAAAGTAAGTTTAAAATTAAACATCAAAACAATGTAATCAGAATTAAAACTAAATTGCCATCCACTCACTTCTAAAAGGAAACAAGATGATGTAACCTGCTATAACAAATGTTTATTTAAACATAAAAGAATCACTTGAGTCGATAGTACCAAATATTTGTAGTACAGCATTATAACAATCATTATTTTATTTTCACTTGAAAACCCCACCAATTTAAAAAAGGTGTATAATACCTTGATAGTAAAGTTTTCTTGCCGTACTAAAAACAACTGTAATCACAAGGATATATAAGAATAAAATTTTTAAAAAAGAATAAGGAGCTTACAAATCATACACCTTCATGTATTTACCTGCACAAATAATCAACAAAAGGACCCCATTCTTACATAAAACTCAAGTTATGTCTATTTATTTCCTTTCAGAATATCTTTTCTACATTAAAGTGATCTCAGATTAAATAACAGGTCCTCAGTGGCCTACTGGGTTAGCAGATTTGGCATTTTATGACGGATTGTCACCTCTGTGTGGGTTAGACGCTCACTAGTGACAATGCTGAAAACCTGTTTGGACATAACCCTGTCTGTTGAAAAAGATGTAAAATCCAAACTTTGATTTTGTACAAATAAAAAATTATAAAAAAAACTTAATTTTGAGTTTTGTTCCATTGCACCTGCCAACATAAGTAAAATTTTATTACAATGGTATTAATAAGTTTCCAATAATAACCTTATATTTTAATCCTAATGGCATAGAAACTTTACTCCAGTCAGCTGTGGCCTAAATTACCATAGATAAAACAATTCATGTTTTACATCAAGCCCAAAATTTTGTACATTTTAATAACCCCAAAGCAGATATTCCAATGTTTCAACTTGATTATTGAAAAATAGCCACTTATCATACTAACTTATGCAAGTTACTTTATGAAATTTATTTGTTACTAAAGATCTCCTGACGTCCTGCACTTAAAAGAAAATTTTGAAATTTGCACAAAAATACAAGCACCCCCATATGTTTCCCTGATATTTAACCAATGCTAAAGATCATGCATTTGTCAGAAAAATTTTTATATTTTTATTAGTGATGTCCACGGAAATGAACTTAACACATACTTCTACCTTTGTGTTCACAATATATTTGTCAAAACAGTCTGAGACATGTTCTGAGAATCAGGTTTTTGCTTATTCTCTGTTACTGCAGCTTTTAGTTCCATAGGGAGTCAGTGAATTTAAGAACAGAACTCTGCAAAGTTTTTCTTGATATTATATATTTAGAAATAGAAGTAAAAAAATGGCACTATTTTACCTGTGTAATCTAACTTACCATAAAGTTATCTAAAGTGCTTAAAATAAAATTCTCCTTTCTGGCATAAAAGCCCTGACAGCTATTTGTTCAATGTAATGCAACTGATACAAAAGCCAGGCATTGGCAACCTCAGAAACCTTTTCATATAGTTCAATCATTGAAATATTTTTATCAGCCCAAATGAAGCTTTTCTAAGTGATGACACATATTGTAAGTTGGTTGAGGGCAAACAGTCTAAATTTAAATATTACAATTTGGCCTATCAATGACAAGTTTCTGGCTTATAATTATTGCTGACTAATTATTAGATTCTATCAACACATTTATCCAGATCAAAGAGTTAACTCCTAACATTTTTAAGGATGTGACCCATTTAAGGCTCAGGTCTTTACCTAGCTATTACTTCATCATTACTTACGCCTAACCATGCTAAATGTGTCTTATTTTCTATTCAGTTCTAGATGGAATAGAGATAGAAGTTATTGAATACATTAATTTTCTTTTGCTTGAATGTTTCTGAGGAAAAATTTATAAACATAAAAGAGAGATTACCCTGTTTATGAACATCTGTCAGTTCAAAAACAGTGCTTATTAAAAATTACTATTCATTACTATCTCATTATTATTTCAAAAATTATCACTTACAAGCAAGATCCAGTTGCTGTGCAATATTAAAAGCACATATTAATACAATCATAAAATTTTTAAAAAATCCAAAAATTATCGTCGCATTGCATCTCCTGTTATGAAAAAATGCACTTTTGTACACGGTCGTGAGAGTCCCCGATATCTGCATGTTCGACTGACGCCAGTTCACTGGGGTTTCCTATAGTTTTGGTAACCACCAGGAAGTAAGTGTAAATAAACAAACTACTTGCTCAACAAATGACAGGGCACTAAATATATTATAACTGCACGATTAAATATGATGGAAAAGGTTTCACTCAAGCTTCAACAATGGTATTATCTCTATCTGACACACACGAGTCTTTACATGCTGGAATCGTGGGAAAGATGCCTATTTAGTATCCTTTATGTCAACTAGATTACCAGACGTTTCGACCATCCGCACGTTTCTACCCGCTTTTTCCCAGACGTTTCGACCTACTTTTGCAGGAAGATTCGACCCAATTTGGAAGCGTAGATGAAGATCAAATACTTCAAACCAAAGTCTTCGTGGATGCTTCTATATTATAAGTTATTGCAAGGAAATCCCAGGGTAAATCTGTGTCTAGACCGAGTTTCTGTCCCGTCGCCAATTGCTATTGATATACTGATGGACACAATGGCGAGGGACAGAGCTCACATGTACTTGTTTTCTGTGTAAATTTTGAACGGCATATTTGTACACATATTATAAAAAGTATAAAGTGTTATTTGGTTTCTTTAAGGTCTGTATATGTGCCGTTCACTTATATTTTATGCCAATCAAACTGGCATGTATATATTTCAACCAATTTTCAAAATGTAAATAAACCTTCAACATTACATAGTTATCTACATAATAAATTCCTGGGGCCGATTTCACTAAAGGACTTAAAGTAAGTCCTTTTTTGGCTAAGTCTTGGACTTAAATCTAAGACTTTGGTCTTAGCTAGAAAAATGGATTTCACAAAGGTGACTTAGCTAAGTCCAGGCTTATCATATAACCACAGTGGTTTTCTGTGTCATGTGACCTTTTGTATCTATTCAAAATATAATATTGATGCCACATATTCTTCATTTAATGTATTTTATCTAAGGATAAGTGCTGTTTTGAAATTGAAAACCTTGTTAGCACATATAAACTTCCCAAACACTACTTTAGTGAGGTGTTCTGCATAATTATAATTTATTTACAGCCATTTCAAATTTTGAAGTGGAGAAAAGTTTATGGCGGCCATATTTAAGTCCTCTTTACAAAATTTAAGCCCACTACCTCCCAGACTTAAAAGTTAAGTCCACTGACTTAGCAATTTCATGGACTTAGCTGCTTTGTGAAATCCGCTAAGTCTAAGACCACAGACTTAGCAGTTTTTTAAGCCTAAATCTGGACTTAAGTCCCTTTGTGAAATCGGCCCCTGGCTTCCAAAAGCAGTTTAATTTAATGGCATATGTATTGTAAACTGGATACAGTTATAATAGACATAACAAGGAGTTTTTAAAAGTGAATACAATAATTCCCCATAGTTTGAGATTTACACAGAAAACAGGTACATGGGAACTCTGTCCCTCGCCATTGCATACCATCAGAAATATCAATAGCAATACGCGACGGGACAGAAACTCGGTCTAATCTGTGTCCTGATATCTTCTCATGAATATTAATGACTTGGGTGGGCCCGTATTCACTAACATGGATCAAGCTGAGCGAAAAATCAGCTCAAGATCAGATCAAGGAAGATGGCTCAGCTGATCTTTGGCTCAAGTCTGTATTCACAAAGGAAGGATCAGCTGAGCCAAAAATTTTGAAAAATTTCACATAGCAACGCATAAGTTAATTACTTTTATATGTTTTAAACAGCCTTTTTATGCTTGAATTTCCGCAAACTATATATTAATATAAAAATCAGCTTAAGTTGAGCTAGATCCCTTTTGTGAATACGGCCCCTGCAGTTTAAGGTATTTGATTAGATGTACTCAGTATCATTCATGTTTCTATTTTATAAAATACGGCAAGGTAAAATATAAAATATTGCAAGGAAATGCCAGGAGAAATTCATAAATATTAATGACCTAGGTGTATGGCCGTGAGTTCTCGAGTTTGAAGTATTTGATCTTCATCTATGCGTCCATTTTATAAAGTATTGCAAGGAAATCCCAGGGATAAAAGTAGGTCGAAACGTCCGGTGGGTCGAAACATCTTGATACCAGTTACTACATTGGTAAGGTAAAACAAAACCATTAAGTTATTTATTCCCAAATTTATTCCTTTAATTACAGTAATCATTCTTACAATATATGTGTGAATAGACGGTACTCACATAAATCAAGTTTCGTAATTTTATGGTGAGGGCATCGTGATTAGGTGTCGGGTGCCAGACGCATACAGTAATGTAATGCCAACATATCCCCAGACAGGTCATCACTCACGCCTCATGGTTTGACTGGGCATTTTCCTGAGGGTTGGGGTCAAGTACATTGCAATGTACTTAAGTACAAGTACTTTGTTAATTTTCAAGTACAAGTACTTTTCAAAGTACTAAAGTACAAGTATTTTTCATCCGTGAATGACAAAGTAAATCGAAATATACAACACAAAGTTTATTCAAACATTTAAAACAGAAACATAACCACACTTACATATAGTTATCTACAAAGCAGCAGTTTTTAAAAGTAATTACATCTCAATAGAAATTAATTAAGTGTTGTGAATATGGAAAATTTTACAGAACATGTTATTTCCTAGCTGACAAATAAGTAAATACATGTAACCAGTTAACCTAATACAATATAATAATAAGTTTTATGTTAACTAGTTTTTGTAAATTGAAGTATCAGAGAGAAAGCAGAAAGCTTGCTGTGTATTACATTCTCCTTTATGAAATCGGCGAAGCTCTGTACACGTAATACGTGTCTCGAGAATCGCAGACTAGACACACGGAAGGGGGCTGCCATATTGCCGCAAATCGGTTCGTTGGTGGAGTTGCTATGTGACAAAAGTCTTGGAGAATAATTTTCGACAACTGTTCAGTATGTTTTCGGGATGAACTCAATTAGCACATCATTTTATTGTAAAACCTGTTTATTTTTGAAAACAACACATAAAAATACATTACATTACACATGTAGCACTCAAACAATCAGACCTTACAGTAAGAGCAGTACCAATATTTGCATTTGGGTATCTTCTTCAATTTTATGCAAGTTAGGTGATTCCATTCAAGGCATGAATCACATGCAATTGATTCTGAAGTGTTCAGGGGTTCCTTGCATTCTCCACACTTCCACTCCTCATCTTGAATCTCGTCACTAATGGTGTTGAGTAGGTTCCATCCTTCACTATCAAAGTATCTTCTCAGCATATGTATGTCCACCTGATTGT
This sequence comes from Sabellastarte sp. h YS-2021, assembly GCA_964017235.1. NCBI lineage: Eukaryota > Metazoa > Annelida > Polychaeta > Sabellida > Sabellidae > Sabellastarte > Sabellastarte sp. h YS-2021. The sequence goes on along the minus strand of OZ024928.1, from coordinate 73,599,751 downwards.
CTTTAAGTTGGCTGGGGATGTTGTCTCTGTCTATGTCCTCTTCTCCTATTAGGTAGTTCCTCTGCATGGCTTCTGTCACTGTTCTGGCGTCCACTATCCATCCTAAGACAAGTTTATGTTTTGATTGTATGTCCAGTGTGTGAAATGGGGAACATCTTGTGTTCTTCAGTTTCTTTGCTTTCGGCAGTCCAATGGCTGTTGTGCATGATCCTTTTGGCCTCCCCCTCTTCTTACACTTTGGTGCAAAACATAGTTCTCGGACATCAGGCTGAGATGTCCGGGCAGTCTCCCCTAGTGTGATAGCCTCCCTTGGTGTGGTATCCTCATCTGGTGTCGTGGTGTGCTCTGGTGTTGAAGTCTCCCCTGGTGTGGTATCCTCCTCTGGTGTCGTGGTGTGCTCTGGTGTTGAAGTCTCCCCTGGTGTGGTATCCTCCTCTGGTGTCGTGGTGTGCTCTGGTGTTGAAGTCTCCCCTGGTGTGGTATCCTCCTCTGGTGTCGTGGTGTCCTCTGGTGTTGAAGTCTCTCCTGGTGTGGTATCCTCCTCTGGTGTGGCAGTGTCCTCTGGTGTCCCCACTTCTGCTGCATTGTTCTCTGGATCCTCCTGAATCAATAACTGGACTTGCTTTGCCTCTCTCCATATCTGTATTAAATCAGAGACCACTTTAGATCTTCTTTTGAACTCAGCAGTGCCACGCTGAGCCATGGTATTCTGCAATTCCAATAGTTGATCCCCTGCTTTCTTGAAGCGGTCTCTTTCACTCATAGCAGGTCCTCTTCTTGGGGTTGACTGAGTTGAGATGCTCAAGCATGGTCTTGCTGCTGTGAAGCAAAGCATGTAACGCTCTATCAGGTCTTGAAGCCTCCCTCGTTGGACAATTTTAGATTTTTATTTTGCCTCAGCCCATTCACACAGATTTTGGACAGCATTGGTTGAAGTTGTCACTGGAGCCCTCATGCGACTAGCTATATTGTGGACATCCTTCATCCGGATCTCCTTAGAAGTCTTCTCAGCAAAGACATGGCACACCACTCTGAGCATCTCCTGCACTTCCTTCACAGTCTCCTTGTCCAGCTTCCTTGTCCTGTGGTGGTGAGTGAAGACCACCTCAGTAATCTCATGGTTATGATCACTTATCCAATTCTTCAGGACCAGTTGCTGCCCATCCTCACTGGTTTTGAAGTGAATGACAAATGGGCAGCCCTTCTTGGAAGTGGTTGTCTCTCTCAGATCTTTATTAGTGGCCCTCTTTCTATAATTGCCCCCATGATGGCAGGCAAACTTCAACTCATTATATTTGAGTGCTGGGTTCAACTTCTTCTGGGCCAATCTCTTCTGAGCGGCTTCAATGCTCCTACTATCCTTAGTGACTAAAACACAGAAATTCTGTGTCTGGTACTGTTTAATAGCAGCATCTAAATCCTCAAAACAACTAAAACTCTGTCCAAGACAAAGAGCAGACATCTTGAAAACTCTTGAGTAAATAGACTTTATATCACACTATGTGTAAACACAAAGCAAATGGTACTGATCACTTGATAGTGGGGGTTTACATAGACAGTACAGAATTCTGATTGTAATTATCAATGAAACCTAAGTTGTCATTGAAAACAATCCCATACAAATCAAGATCCCTAACATTCACTAACACCACCACACCGGTCCAATTGGGTGAATCCATTTAGTGAAAAAACCCAATTGAGTCTCTGATTGTGTTAGTATTTCTTGAGTACAAATCCACTTCCAATGCTGCAAATTACACTAACTGCCGTGGTAGTTGACATGTTGAGTAAAAGTGCTTAAATAGGTATGTTACAAGAGGGATAATATGGGGGATATATTGTCATCAAGCAATTAAGAAGTCTAGGAGGGCAAAAATGGGGTTTCCATTGTCCTGTGGCTATTGAAGAGTGAAGAAAAAGAGGGATAAAACGGGGGATTATACGTTCCGTGTATCGAGAGACAATATCTTTGTACCCGTATTCCGTGGTCAGAGACACATCGTTATGAAATATATGCCTTTCTTTGGAATACAATGTTATAACCCAAAATTGCTATTCAATAAAAGTGACAAGTAAACAATGCACTAATCCTCACCTTCAAATGTTTGACAAAATTTGAAGTGACTTTTGGGTGTACGGAGAAAAGCCCTACGGAGAAAAGCCCTATAGGAGAAAAGCCCTACACTTTTTCATGCCCATAGAGAAAAGCCCCACACCATTTTTGCAAACCGTGGAGAAAAGCCCTACACTAATTTCTTAGACTGTGGAGAAAAACCCTACAACCCTAAAAATTCAATAGTATAGAAAAAAGATAAAACAGCTATTGAAAAGCCCTACACTAATCTCTGAGACCGTGGAGAAAAGCCCTACAACCTAAAAATTCAGTAGTATAGAAAAACGGTAAAAACAGCTGTTTGTATTTTATTTTGATATAAGCAAAACTTCAATACACAATAATATGAAAAAAGGAAAAAAAAAACTATATTTATAAGTATTTACATACTTACTAAGTAGAAAAATGCAAAAAAAAATAAATGAAAAAAAGTTATTTCGATATAAGCAAACTCCATAATTACTTTATTTCGATATAAGCAAACTCCATAATTACTTTATATTCTTAAGTAGTTTATCAATAATTAAAAAACAAACCTATTGAACTAAGTGTAGAGATAGTGTAGGATTCATATAGATATGCTTCATAAATACTTCATTTTCTTAAATAGTTTATAAATAATTCAGAAGTTTATTCCACTTTTTTCCTGTGAACTTTTATAAATAATGATTAAAAGGGTAAGACCTACTCAGGGTTGGAACTACTCAGGCTTTATATAATAAAGGATCAGAAGGAATTTGGCTACTCAGGGTTGAACATTGAACAGTTAATAGTGTTGTGTAGGGCTTATTTGTTGTGTATTTGATGAATGATGAAAGGCAATGCCTCCAAACCTGCACCTAAGCTATTAAATGTTTAACAGTTAATAGTGTGGGGCTTATGTCTTACATCTTTGATGAATGATAAAAGAGAATGCCTCTTATATTGTGACATTTTTAATTGGAATCTATATTCTTTTTTCTGTTGAACCTGCTAATCAAAGAGATGACCTTTCAGGAATAATCAGAAGCCATTTCTAAGATTTCTAATTGCTATCCAAAATGTTCTACACTGTAATCTCTAATTCCAATTGTCAATTGTACTGTTAGAAACTTAAGGCTTATGTCTTATGTCTTTTTTAGGGTTGTAGGGCTTTTCTCCACGGTCTGAGAAATTAGTGTAGGGCTTTTCTCCACGGTTTGCCAAAATGGTGTAGGGCTTTTCTCCACGGGCATCAAAATGTGTAGGGCTTTTCTCCTATAGGGCTTTTCTCCGTAGGACTTTTCTCCTGCCTGCTATAACCGGAGTACAATGTTTAGTGTTTACACTTTGCTCTGACACTCCCCTTCAGTACCAGATGGAATCTGAAAAGGCTTTAAAACAGCAGCCATTATGGCAACACAATGTGAATACCATAAAAGTGAGTGGTATGTCAATCCCCCTGTCCCAGTATTTATAGTAGTCAGACAAGATCATGACCAGTGAAAGAAATACGCTTTTTTTCTGTAATCAACCATCTTACCTACTCCAACAATATTCTGATCTCGATTCATGTGTTGAAAAAACTCATTCCTGAGCAATTACACCAGAGAGACTCTGTTAATGTGGTCCTTGTGATTAACTTGTATCTATTAAAAGATCTTAAATGCGTAGGTGCAATTTACAACGAATACTCATACCTCTGTAAATATTATTAACTGAGATCAGGCAAGTTCAAAGTAGAAAGTTATAAGAGGATTTAAGAGGAGGAGTAATATGCAATCTTGGAACAATTGTCCCTCTTTTTAAGATATGATTGGCTCATTGAATTGAAACTGTAATAATTTGATTCATTATTATTATCAATTATACTAAACTTTTTAAAAGAAACAGTCCTATCAAATTGAATCAGAAATATCAGTGAAACTTTTATGAAAATTTAATCTAAATAAATGTTTTTCAATAAAGATATGGAAAACACTTAATTCAATTGTAATGATTATATAATCATAGTATTAAGTGTTATGATCACACAAACTTTTGAAAAATTAGTAAAAATTTACTTAAAACTAAAAGTACTTAAAAAGGACTTAAATGGACTTAAGTACAATTCAATTACACGTACTTGAAATTTGAAAATGTACTTAAGCACATTTTAGTACTTTAAAAAATGTACTTAAGTACAAAGTACATTGACCCCAACCCTGCTCAGGTGGACACTTAAATACCTTTTGCACAGGCTAAATGTCTACTTAAAGCCTTGATTTTTTGTAAAAGAACATATCAATATACATGTATTCCAAGATGAGATTGCAGCTCTATGAGCCACATACTTCGACAGTAACAGGGATTAAAAGTGGCAAAAAATCCAAACATTGGGTCTCTGTGGGCCTTTAGAGACATCAATGTGACCTTAAAATTAAAGTTTTAGACTTCAAATTAGTCACACACAAATATTACACATAGAATTTATATCTATTACAGTTTGAGACTTCTCGGGCTTACCATTTCCAAGTTATAGGGCAAAATATGTGAAAAATGTCAAAAAAGGGTCATTTGAATGGGTGGTTATGGTCCTTATACACAGGTAATTTCTGGCACATGTAAAAAGAACATAATAACATATTCCCAGATGAGATTTCCGCTCTATCAGTTACTAAGTTAAACAGCCACAGGGCTTAAAAATGGCAAAAAGTCCAGATATTGGGCCTCTGTGGGGATTTTAGAGACCTCAATGTGACCTTAAAATTAAAGTTTCAGACTTCAAATTTGTCACACAGAAATAATACACATAGAATTCATATCTAATAAAGTTTGAGACATCTCAGGCTTACCATTTCCAAGTTATAAGGCAAAATATGTGGAAAATGTGGGAAAAGGGTCACTCAGATGGGTGGTTATGATCGTCATACACAGGTTAAATGTGTATTTAAAGCCTTGATTTCTGGCACATGTGAAAAGAACATAATAACATATTCCCAGATCAGATTTCAGCTCTATCAGTTGCACAGTTTAACAGCCACAGGGCCTAAAAATGGCAAAAAGTCTAAATATTGAGTCGCTGGGCATTTTAGAGACCTAAATGTGATTTTAAAATTAAAGCTTCAGACTTCATATTTGTCACACACATATAGTACACATAGAACTTATATCTAATACAGTTTGAGACATTTCGGGCATACTATTTCCAAGTTATCGGGCCAAATATATGGAAAATATTGAGAAAAGGTCACTTGGGTGGGTGTTTATGGTCCTCATACACAGGTTAAATTTCTATTAAAGGCTTAGATTTGTGGCACATGTAAAAAGAACATATCAATATATTCCCAGATGATATTTCACATATATGAGAGACATAGTTTGAAAGCTACAGTGTCTGAAAGTGGCAAAAAGTCCATAAATTGGGTCTCTATAGGCAATTTTGAGACCTTAAGTTCGACCTTATGGTTAAGCCTACAGCCCTCAAATTTTTCAGAGACAAGGATTACATATAAAAGTTATACCTAGTGCAGTTTGAGACTCATCAGAATTACCACTCCCAAATTATAGGGCAAAATATGTGAAAAATGTAGGAAAAAATCCCTAAGTGGGGTCTTTATGGGCCTCAAACACAATTTTCTCCTCAACTTAAAGTCTTGATTTTCGGCACATATACTAAGAATATATTAATACCGTATGTTCTCAGGTAAAATTGTAGCCAGATGAGCCTCATAGTTTGTGACCTAGAGGGCTCTAAGTGGCCAAAAGTCAAATTTCTGACCTTAAGGTGGCCATAAGTTCTTTATTATTCGGAGTTTAAGGTCACCTTAAAATAGGGATCTTGCTGTGGGTACCCTTAACATGTGTACCAAGTTTGAAAAAAAAATACTGATCGGTTTTCGAGTTATCAAGGAAATTTCTACGGTGGCGGCGTCACAGACCTGAATCCAGTATATCCCTGACTTTTGTCTGGGGATATAATTATTCCACAGGACGATCTCACAATGTGATCATCTGGGTGTTTAATATGTAAAATATAAAGCTATTGTAAACTTTCCTTTACTAGTGTATTTAGATTCGCTGTTGCTCATGGTTCTTGCAATGGCTTCTTACACTACATACCTCTTTCTGCCAGGCCATATTATGATGTGGTACAGGTAGGTAGTTAATACATTGCAAGTTTGAGTAGGTTAATATTTTTAGAGTTAAAATGATTTGGCTAACATTGTTTCATTATTTGTTTTGTACATAGAAGACGGTTCCAACTATTACACAAGTCACTTTTTGCATATTGAAGTTTGGTTAACAGATAAGCATACCAACAGTCACTTTTTGGACATTGAAGTGTGGTTAACAGATAATCATAGAAGCTGGTGATTTTATATATTTGAAAGTAGATGATTGAAGCTGTCAGCTGTGCACCACATTTTGATTGAAGCATTTCAGTTTTTATGTGTCTCTCCACTAAAAGCAAAATATTGGAATGACCTGTTCACAAAATACACATTATTTTGGTGTTATTTATGATGCACAAAATTTTTTTTTTCACTTTTGAAACCCTTATAGATATCTAGCAAAATAAACCATTTGGGAAGTTAGGAAAGACATAACATTTAAGTGGGTATTTTAATGTATACTTAATAGAGACGTTTGTGCATACACAAAGTGAAATAAAAAATAATTATTTGAAGTGATTTATGAGCCCTTAAGGGCTCGTAAACAACAAGACCTTTGCATTGGGTTTTGTTCTTTGTTGCAGGTAGCTTTGAAATTTTGTGAATCTTTTGTGAAAATATTAAGCTTTTCTATTCTTGACTATCTGGTATCTCGGAAAAGGGTATGTAGAACTATTCTGTAATTGTTCAAATCTGTTGTATAGGTGAAGAAGTACTTAAAATGACCTTGTTGTCTGCATGTGGAATTGAATCCATAAAATGTTTTCTACTTTTAGGTTTATTGAATATTATGTTTTGGGAGAGACATTAGAGATAGAGTCACCAAGCATCATCCCCACTTCAGAAATATTTAAGGTACCAGTTTTATTTTCATTTATATCATGTTATTCATTTTCATGTCACTTTGATATATTCACTGATTTACTCTCCATTGCAATTTAAAATTTTCTCAATTTATGTTATTAAAGTAGGATTTGTATGATCTTTGATATATCATTAACTTTGTTCTTTCAGGGAAAAACATGATCTATACAAGAAGAAAAGATCTGAAGAGTATTTTGGACTTGATCCAGAGACACAGTTTATACCATGTTCAGTTACTTTTGTGAATCTTTTTTGCACTTTAGTTGATATAACACAAGATATATAAATTTTTTAATTTGTACCATTTAAGTCTATAGTGTTCACTTTAAATGTTATTAGACATTTTAAAACAAGACTTTGAAAGATATATTCTGTTAAAGTAGACAAAGAAATAGATGTTCATCATGTTACGGGTATTCATTTTAACCTTTTTTTAATGGTAACATTTCTGTTCTATTCTGTACTTTTATGGCGCTTGATCTCTGCAAGGCAGACTCTAAGGCGCAACACTAAAATCCAATTAAAAAAAATCATCTATCCATAGCCAAGTCCAGTACCACGGAGACATCGGATAGAGTATATGCTAAGTTGGAAATGCCTTTTTGAAGAGATACGATTTTAACCTTTTTCTGAAACAGGCGAGAGTTGAGGCAGAACAGACTTCATCAGAAATCATTCCAAACCATGGAAGCATCAAAAGCAAAGCAAAAAGACTACTATTTTTGGTTGGCTCAGTCACAGTTTTCTGAAGATAGGACACTTTTTATTATCCAGTTACCAAATGATTTACCAAATGCCTCTTTCCACAGACTGAAAACATATATCAGGGATTTGTTTTTTGCACGAAGATTCCTGATCTGTAAATTGTAGTTTCATTTGAGTCTTTTGTGTTCGGAATGCCCGTCAGCAATACAATACAAATGTACGGAGGTATTCCTGCTCCTCTACCAAAGGCTATTATCTTTAAAGTGTCCTAGTTTCTCAAGTACAATTAAGTATTAAAACTAATGAACATCCAAACAACAGTTTTAGAATGCAAGCAAAATGCAGCAATTTATGTATAATTTATTAGACACAAAGTCCTGAAAATTATGGCAAGATGCTCACCCCACATAACAATGCAGTGCCAATAAACAATCAGTTCATAGAGTTGTAATTGGTTTTATTTTTCCAAACCAGTTGTTAGTGTTTAAAAAACAAGTGATAACCAGTTACAAACAATTTTGGAAAGTATGAATGTATTGTCTTCAAAAATACAAAGGAAGCATATCAACTTGCAGTTTCATCATTTTGGTGAATCTCTTTGGCTGTTGTTCCTAGAAAAAGGCTTAGAATTTATGGTATTCCATTGAATAGCTAGCCTTATGGAACCTGTAACAATATTTTGTTTGAAATCTTGACAGAAATGTGAGCCAATGAGTTAGATTTAGTACTTAGTATATGTACCATTGTGTGGGATTATGATACATGTAGTTTAAATGATGATGTTATGGACAAAATGGTCCCAACACGTTAATGGTTTGGGGGTTGAGGGCTTTATTTATATTCTATAGGGCAAACATTTAATAAACACACAAAGTGGCTGCCATCATACCAATGGTTGTTTGACCTAAAAATTGGTGTCCATCATTAAGCACCAGTCTGCTGGCTACTGTATGCATAGCATCATCTGTACACTGGGGATGTGTCAAAATTATATTGAATTTGAAAGGTATATATGTGAATTGATAGAATTTTTTTTTTTTTTTTTTTTTTTTGCAAGTTGTTTCAAGACAAGTCACTTTTTCATAAACACTACTGTTTACTGATGTAATAAAAATAAATATGTCATTTTTCTTATTTTTATATATATCTATATATCTTTTGTTTCCTATTTTTTGTATGGGTAGAGGTACAAAGATAATTTCCATAAAGCTGACAGTAGGTCATAAAATAATTACCATTTCTGGTCATCAAATAACAAATATATCCCCCAAAACATGTCACAAGCAAAATAATGTACGAGTAAACATCAAACATGATAGAAATGTGTGTTCCGGCATTAAATGTAATGCCTTGAGGTCATTTTCAGTCATTCCATGAAATGCCTGAGCAGTTTAGGCATTTTGTGCAATGTAATGCCTGGTTACACATATTCCCTGTAACATATACACGCTGTATCTAACTCAAGGTCCTCGGTGGTCTTGTGGTCCGTAAGTTTGGTGTCACCTGTGTGCTGGTTCGACTCCCACAAATGGCAATGCCAAGTACCTGTCCCAATATGACCCTGGATGTTGAACGGGACATAAAACCCCAACTTTGGCTTTGATCTTATCTGACAATATTTGGACACTGACCAAGTTTTCTCATCATTTGTTATAACCAAAGTAAGAGTACAGGGAATTTTGTAATCTGGGATTTATACCACAACAAAATACACCTGTTTGAAACTTTGGGGATTTTATAGTGTTTGTATTGTCTGGAATTCTCTGCACAATTAAATTTACTACTAAGCAGACCAAGGACATATTTTCCCAGATGTGTCTGTCGGAGAAAAGTAAGTCCGATAAAAAAACCTTTTCATTAGGACAATCACTTTTGACCTTCTTACGGGGTTCAAAGGTCATACGAAACACCCTAAAAAGTCCTCACATCCTCAATGGTACAAAATATACTAGTAATTGCTCTGTATCTCTGTTTTCAAGATAAACAACATTTTAGATTTGCACCTAAATTTAAATGACAGCCACAATTTTTAAAGTTTAAAACTTTTTTCCAAGATTTACCACAAAGGCACATTACTACCTAAAGGTTCCAAAATTTTCTCGGAATTGCTCCATCTCTAAGAGATTTCCACTAAAACTTAAGATGGAGGCCAAGATTTGAAAAATTAAAAATTTTTCAGAGGCTTTAAAATAAATAGTCATTACTATCAAAAGGGTCCAAAATTTCCTCTAACAGTTTTCAAGATAAACATTTTCAAGTTCCAGCAAAATTTAAGAGGGTGGCCAAAATGGAGAAATTCAATAGTTAGTTTTCAGAGGCTTTACAATCACACTCCTTACTGTCCAATGATCTAAAGTTTGCTGAAATGATATAATCAGCATGAGGTTGGTTTTGCATCCCAAATATCTAGGACCAACAGTAAGCAAGATACAGACACTTTAAAGTTTGGCCAACTCCATTTGAAGAAGGGACCCCAAGGTCAAATCTGATCACATGAAAAGATTCCCAGGCCATGATGTCGTACGGGTTAGTTTCAAATCCCAAAACTGTAGGACCAGTAATAAGGGAGATTTAGGCTCTTTTTTAAGTTTGACCAAAGTCAAACATTGTACAGGTAAGAACCAGTCAGTACAAAAGGCTCATTTTTATTTTAAAAAGAAATGAAAAGGGATCCTCGTGATGGCCATCTTGTTTTTTTTTTCAGAATAAGGCCATAATTATTTACCGACAAGCTTTAGTGAAAAGGAAATATCTGGTAAATTTGAAAATCCTAGTTATAACACTTCTTATGACGGATCAGTAACAATGAAATCCCTCTACACACTGGGGCGACAGTGCGACGAAGCATAATCCATAGTAATGTCGGAGGCATCCATATTTACTCAACTGTACTTTCAAGTTTGAATATTTACTCAAAAAGTAAAAAAAAAAGCATCAGAGATGCCCATACCCCACAGCCTGGGGAAATAGTTTTCAACACCACGAGATATAGAAGTAATGAAAAAGTAGTAAGACCGGGATACTTTCAGCACAGTGTCACTTATATAAAGGTTCAAATAATGTTTTAGTAGATAAAATAACTTCTAAGAGAAAGAAGTAAAGATAAAGTATTGAAAGAAGAAAAGTCAGTAGCAAGATGACGGCATTAATCAGTATACTAAAAATTATGAAGCTGCAGAATTTTATTAACTGAAGAACAGCTGTCAATGGAAATAGCACAATTATGTTAAAGTACATATAATAATCAGTTGCAGCAATCCATATGTCCTTGTCATAAGAGAAACATGTCTCAAAAATTACAAGTGAACACACTTTGGCAGAACCAAAGTTAAAGGTCACACCATGATGCATACCTACACCCCCTAACCAATGTCCCTACCAAGTGTCAACGTTCTACATATTATAGAATCCAAGAAATAGCCTGGACAAGATTTTAAAACTCATTGTCCCCATGACAAGGTCAAAGCTCAAATCAACATTGCAGCATGATGTGTCACACCAACAACCTCTAAGCAATGTCCCTACCAAGCATAAAGCTCCTACACTTAATGGTTTCAGAGAAAATTGCCCGGACAAAATTTTAAAGGTCAAAGTCGCTACGGTAAGATCAAAAGTTAAATCAAGGTCACACCATGACGTTGCACGCCTACACCACCTAACCAATGTTCCTACCACGTATCAACTTCCTACACCTTACAGTTTCCGAGATATAGCCCGGACAAGATTTTATAGGTCAAGGTCACTACGGCAAGGTCAAATCAAGGTCACACCATGACATGCACACCTACACCCCCTAGCCAATGTCCCTACCAAGTATTAACTTCCTACACCCTACAGTTTCCGAGATATAGCCCGGACAAGATTTTATAGGTCAAGGTCACTGTGGCAAGGTCAAATCAAGGTCACACCATGATGTTGCACACCCACACCCCCTAACCAATGACCCTATCAAGTATCGACTTCCTACACCTTATGGTTTCCGAGATATAGCCCGGACAAGACTTTAAAGATCAAGGTCACTAGGGCAAGGTCAAAGGTCAAACTAGAGGAATGCTTTTGCTAACAAAAGCGAAGCATCCCTGAAAGTTTAAAATGCTTTGTGGTTTTAATAAGCATGCTGTAAAGCTAAGAATGCACAAAGCTGCGCTGTATGCTTTCCCAATACCTCTTAATACATTCTGAAGCTATAAAAGCAACAATAAAGGAGATATAAGGCAAAAACTCAAAATTGAAAATTTTAATTACTTAAATGTAGCTTTTATAAGCTACAAGCTTACCATGTGGGACTGAATGCTTTACTGGTTGCCGCGAGGAACTACGACCAACGTCTAAGAAAAAAAGACATTTATTCTTGGCCGTAGCCTCAGGTTGTCGTCACGTGATCTGCCCCTTGTGTTACAACTTTTCTCGTTGAGATTTAAACCCATACCCCTCAGCTGTAATACAGCGGGGAGGCAGGGTGGGACTCTCCTCAGTCCCACATGGTAAGCTTGTAGCTTATAAAAGCTACATTTAAGTAATTAAAATTTTCAATTTTATTGCGCTACAATAGCTTACCATATGGGACTGAATGCTGAATCCAACCGTCCGGAGGAGGAATTACAGCTGAGACTGGCAGATAAGTCTGGTTTTTTTTGTTTTTTTTTCTTAGAATTTTGATAATAATAGTAGAATGAAAGATCGAAAGTACCAGTCTGAGTCCCGTCTACAGGGCCCCAATCCTGAAGACCGGGCCTGTAGAAGCCAAAAACCTGAATGAATGACAGTGCTAAAAAACTGTCAGGGTGTTTGACGAGAAGGAGATGTGTACCCTAGATACACAGACGGGGTCAGTCCCAAGGACGATCACGGGAGAACCTGAGTTTAAGGCTCGGGTACTGACTAAAATGACAACCTTAAGGTCCTTAATACAATGTACAATTATAATGATTTAAAGATTAGATAGACCTTACCCGATACACCCTGATGAGGTAGACGTATACCTAGACCCTGGGCTTAGACTCCTGAAGACTTGGTTGTAGCGGATGTGCCCCCCCCCCCCTTCTTTTCTTTCCGAGGATGACTGGACTGAGGAGAAGGGTCTAGGACCTGTTGTGCCGCTACTACTGGTCCCAGATACAGATTGTTGTCATTGTCCGACCAAGTAAGGTCTTTTAGATAAAAATTGGTAAAAGTGTTGTGAGCTTTCCAGTGACAGGCTTGTATGATCTGGTCCACCGATACCCCACCGTAAAACGCCTTAGAGGCTGCGAAGGCCCGAATGTCATGCGCCTTGACTTGGACTAAATCCAAGGCTTGCTGGTCTGCTTGTTTATAACAAAGTAGGATGGTTGGTTTCAACCAAGAAGAGAGAGTAGCGGGTCTGATGTCTGAGGTATGTCCTTTCTTGAAGGAAATGAAAAGGAGGGACCGGGAACCTCTTATGTGGGTGTTCCACCACACGACTAAGGCTCCCGATTAAGGGTTTTGGGGGGTCGGTTTGAAATATTTGCTTAGTCCCAGGCTTCCTGTAAGGATCGGTTGTGGTCGGTTGAGGCTGTGTGAAAAATCAAACATGTTTGATATTTCACACGACTACAACCGATTCCTATTTCCCGCCGTCAACAAAATGTCCAGTCCCAGGCGTCCTCAGGCCTCCTCAGACCCAAATTTACAGAGTCGGTTGTTGTCCCAGGCGTCCTGCGACCCTTAGTCCCAGACCTCCGTAGCTTAGTCCCAGGCGGCCGGTTCTTAATCCCAGACTCAAATATGATGCGTATGAATTTCATGCGTCTGAAAGTGAGTCGGTTTCATTAGTCCCCGGAAGCCTCAGACCGTCTGCGGTGTCCTGCGACCCAAAAATCAAGGTCTGGGACTAAGAACCGACTAAGGGTAACCGACCCTAACCGATCCAAACCGGCCTCCCCAGGACGCCTGGGACCACGCATTTTCAGTCTGCGGCGTCCTGAGGACGCCCCAGGCGGCCTGGGACTAACAACCGATTAAGAACCGACTGTTTTCCGCGCGTTGGAAATTAAAACGAGGCAATGAGCAGGTCTGGGACTATATAAGCGACCGCGCACACTTTGTCATTGTTACTGACTGTTTGGCTACTGAGAGACGTGTGTCACTGATTTGTAGGGGTTTTCAATTTTTATTTTACATTTTATATACTTGAGCTTAAGGCAAATTTCACAGTTAGGAGACACATTTTACTATTTTTTTATTATTTTGTCGACTGGATCATGAGAAAAGAGAAAGGAGGGAAGAGAGGAAGGAAAAAGATGGATGAGAGGGAGAAGGAAAGTCAAGTAGAGGAGAGGAGTGAAGTTATTACAGAAGGAAGTGAGAGGAGAGAGGAGGAGGAGATTCAGGAAGATCCAGCTATTGGGGAAGCTGTGGCAGAAGAAGAAGAGAGGTGTGAGGAAGATCCGGAGTGCCATTCTTCAGCCAAGAGAGCCAGGGTGTGTGCCACTTTTACAGACAGTGATGAAGTTTCCATTGTAGAATTCGTCAAGCTGCACCCTGAACTGTATGACAAGGAACATTCACGTTTCCACGACAGGAACAGAAGAGAGGCTCTCTGGGCAGAAATATCTGCAGAACTTAAGCTCCAGCCCTTTGATGTGAGAAGGTGGTTTGAGTCCCAGCGAACCCGTTATGGAAAGCTGTCTAAGCTCCAATCTGGCCAAGCCCCGAGGGAGATGACCAAGAGACAGTCCTGGGTCTACCAACAGATGGGTTTTCTTAAAACCCACATCAGAAGAAAGGGGGCCAATAGAAGTTCAGGTTTTGAGGCCAGTCCAAATACCAGCAAGCAGGACGAATCACGTGGGTCAACTACTGACACAGAACACCTCGAGTCCAGTGTCCTGAGGGAGAGGAGTCAGTCCATCATTACATCAACACCCGTTTCAACTACAGACTCCAAGATTCTCGAACACTTTGAGAAGATGAGGACACTTATCTCAGGTTTTCTGCATCAGAAGTCAGACAGGCAGCCCTTCTTTGACTACGTGGCATCAGAGGCCGAAAAGATGACTCAAGAAGAATTTGAAGAATTAAAGGGCAAGATATTCAGAGATATCGAAAATATTAAGAGTAACCGCAGACGTCAGCCATTGCCCAGAAGATCAGCCACTGTTACCACGGAGTCCCAGAGGGTCGGCCTACTGCCAACAACCACTCCACAGGCGTCAAGTTCCACTCAAGCAGCAGCTAGCAGCAGTTTTGTGTACTATACACCAAGCCCCATTGGCTTCAGCAACCCTACATCTGTCCTAACTGTACAGGACGAAGGGAGCAGACACAATCTGAGTGGAATCTTAAGCCAGCTACCAGATCTGACATCAACACAGATCGTCAAGCAGCCTCAGCAGCAGCAGCAGCAACAACCGCAGCAGCAGCTCTTTACTATCACCACTTCAGCACCGCCTCAACAGCAGCAGCAGCCTCCTCAGTAGCCATCCAGTCAGGGCGGGTCTTTGACCTGCCAGGCCCTTTTCAGGGCCACCAAATCTTCCAAAAACAATTATTCAGCTACGTGTTCTTCCAATTCCCCTCCCAAAACAAAAAAGTTCAGTACAAATACTTATCACAAGAAAAAAAAAAATTAAAGTCCAACACTTACACTACCCCAAACATGAAACAAATAACCCATGGTACTACACATAACCAAAAAGGCCACATAAAAAAAATATTAAAAGTAACTCCCAATATGGCCATTAATCAGCCCATTTTTAGATTAAAATCCATGGGATAGTTTAAAATCTGTAATTGAAAAGTCCAACACTTGCACCTTCCCTAGAGTTAAAAGGCATAATTACATACTTACCAACCCACAAACAGACAAACCCAATACCAAACATAACCCCCAAATAACAAACCCAGTACCAAACCTAATACCCAACTACCCCAAAAAAACCCAACCCCAGTAACCACCAACCAACAAACACCCAAACCCAAAAGTAAATAGAACCCATGCCAACGAACTGACAAACTATTTAGCAAACACAATCCCCCATTATTGAAAGCAAAACTAGTTCCATGGTTATATTTTCCAAATTTTTGTGATTAGAAATGAATATTTAAAATTGAATATTTCCATAAAAAAATTTCTGCTACAAATAAGTTTCCCAGCCATGAAAAAAGAAAAATGTTTAAATTATGATGTGGATTTGAAAATATATAAAATAATTATTCAATTTAGGATATTATGTGTCACTTTGTGTTTCGCTTTTGTTTAACAGTGGGTTTGTCTGTTTGTTGGGTGAGTAAGTTGTGTTTGTCTGTTTGTCTGTCTGAACAAGTTATGTTTGGCATGGGGTTTGTCTGTTTGTCTGTCTGAACAAGTTATGTTTGGCATGGGGTTTGTCTGTTTGTCCGTCTCGACAAGTTATGTTTGGCATGGGGTTTGTCTGTTTGTCCGTCTCGACAAGTTATGTTTGGCATGGGGTTTGTCTGTTTGTCCGTCTCGACAGGTTATGTTTGGCATGGGGTTTGTCTGTTTGTCCGTCTCAACAAGTTATGTTTGGCATGGGGTTTGTCTGTTTGTCCGTCTCAACAAGTTATGCTTGGCATGGGATTTGTCTGTTTGTCCACATAGCTGATTAATTGTTTTTGGAATATTTGGTAGTCCTGAAAAGGACTGTTATAGTTAGTCCTGAAAAGGACTGTTTACTGCAACAGGACTTATATTCTGCCATCTTGCCAGGCCACTGCTCCCTCATTATTGAAGTAGTCCTTCAGGTAATCCCTCTGTCTTTTGGCCTCTCTAGCAGGGTTTCTGTCTTGGCCACCACCAGCAGCACCACCAATCAATCCACAATCACCAGGCACATCATCATCATCATCATCATCCCCCCCAGGCTGCTGACCAGCAGGTTGACCTTGATACTGGCTTCTGAGTATATTGTGCAGAACCACACAGGTCATGACCACTTCTCTAACTGTTTCTGGGGGTAGTTCAATGGTGGTCCTCATGACTCTAAATCTTGACACAAGGATGCCAAAAGCGTTCTCCACAACTCTCCTGCCCCTTGATATTCTGTAGTTGGCAATCCTTTCCTCCCTTGTTAACAGCCTTCTGCCATAGGGTTTCATGAGCCAGGTCTTCAGGGCAAAGGCATCATCTGCCAAAATGAAGTAGGGGACATCTCTACCACCCTGTGTTATAGGAGCTGGGTCAGGGAAGCCTATCCTGCCATCTTCAATCCTCCTCTTCAGCTGAGAGGCATTAAATATCTGGGCGTCTGAGCAAGACCCTTCTGTACCCACATCCACCCATCTGAATTTGTACTGCCCATCTACCAAGGCCAACATGACAATGGAAAAGAACCCCTTGTAGTTGTGGTAGAGGGCTCCAGAGTTCTTGGGTTTCTTCAGGGCCACATGCTTTCCATCCAGGGCTCCCAGGGCATGTGGAACATTCCACCTGATCCTGAATTCCCTTTCCAGTTCTTTCCACTCATCTGGAGTAGTAGGACATTTGAGGTACTCTCTGGTGAACTCATCCTGGATGGCCCTGCAGACCTCTGGTAGAAACTTGGAAATGGTGGATCTGCCAACCCTGAACTGACAGGATAATGATGTGTATGACTCTCCAGTGGCCAGATATCTGATGGTGAGGGCTAACTTCTCCCCAACACTGATAGGAGCTCTGTAGTTGGTGGCCTGCCTGGCTAGACGTGGTTCCAGTCTGGTCTTCATCATTTCAAAGAATTCTGGGGTCATCCTCATGTAGTTGGTGAATCCTGGAATGTCTGTGGCATACAGATCAGCCATAATGTTGTGGTAGGCCCCCCTCTCCTCTCTCTGCAGTAGCCATGGCCTGACCCACATGTTGTGCCTTCTTCTAGGTCTCTGTATGGGTGCTGGTGGTGCTGGTGGTGGTTGCTGTGCTTGACGTAAAAAATGGAAATACATGATTATTTGTAACTGAATAAAAACCAAAAAAGCCCTAAGTTGTTGTTGAATCTGTCTTCCATTAAAAGGTGGCATCCTGGTGTGTTCCTAGAAAAGCAATGATGATTAGATCGCAAATTTTATATATATATACCCAGAAAATCCAGCAACTTTGCAAAACAATAATCGGGGATCGTGGTCTGGGGAGGCCTGAGGAGGCCTGAGGACGCCTGAGGACGCCGGTAGTTAATCGTGTGTTAGTCGGCTCTTAGTCCCAGGAGGCCTGAGGCGTCCTGGGACCCAGTCGGTTTGTGTCCGACAGGATCGTGGTTGAAACCGACCCGAAAACTGGCTTAGTCGGTTCTTAGTCCCAGACTAGTCGGGGACTGTCTGCGGCCGCCTGAGGCGTCCTGAGGTGTCCTGAGGCGTCCTGGGGACGATCTGTTCTTAATCCCAGACTTCAGTACCGACCCAGTATTCCCGCCCATTTTTGTCTTTTTTCAACCGACTGTGCACGATTAAGGGTCGCCGACAGGATCGGGGCTTAATCTTTTGGTGGAACAGGGGCATTAGGTCCTTGGTTCGGTCCAGATAGTACCTCAGGGCCCGCACCGGACACAGGGTCCTGTCTTCTTTGAACTGTCTATCCACAATGGTAGTCAAAGCAGGAATAGTCACCGGAGACACACTTTGAGAACCTTCTCTTGCTAGTTGGTTTTTGGCTATGAAGTCAGAAGAAGGGAACAAGGCGACCTTTTCCCATTGGCCTAGATTATATACTTTGTTTGCAACCCAGGCATGGATTTCGCTGCGGCGCTTGCCGGAGGCCAAAGCTAGCAAGAAAGCAGTTTTGAGAGTGAGATGTTTGAGGTCTGTGTCTTTCATAGGCTCAAAGGGTGCTTTTGTGAGCTCATTGGGAACAACAGAAAGGTTCCACTTGGGGAGATTTCTGGAGCTTTTGGGGCGATCCCTGTGGAAACTGGAGAGCAACCTATGAAGGTCCTCATTATGAGCAATATGTTGGCCCGATGGGCCCAAGGTGTCAACAATGGCAGTCCTGTAACCATCAATGGTGGAGGGGCGCCTGTTTAGGTCTTGGTACAGATACATGAAGAAATCTGAGATTTGTTTCACAGATGGAGTGGAGAAATCCACTGAATTTTCTCTGCACCATTTTTCAAATAGGGCCCACTTTGATTTGTAGATGGTCCTTGTTGATGACCACTGAGGTGCAGCAATTCTCTCTGCCACTTCCACAGAGAAGCCTTGTTCTTGGAGTTGTCCACTCTTAGACACCAGGCGTGGAGGTTGAGGTGCTGCGGGTTGCTGTGGAACACGTAGTTGTGGGACTGCTTGAGGAGTGTTGTCGACACCGGGAGCTGCAGTGGGATCTCTGTTGAGAGCTGCACTAGGTCCCAAAACCAGGGCATCCCTGGCCAGCCTGGGGCTATTAGTATGATCAGACAATTGCATTGCCTGATTTTTTGGATCACCCTGTGAAGGAGAGCCGTTGGAGAGTAAGCATAGGCAGTGAGACCCGTCCAATTTATGTTTAGAGTAGTGTTCTCAATAAACCCTTTTTAGTGGGACCGGGTAGGTAGTGATTTCAACGGGCGGGTACCCGGGTACTCGTGCCGATGGGCGATAATAGCTGATTCTACAAAAATCTACACATTTACAGACTTGAAACTCACACAAATAATGGGATCCAACCATTTACTTTATTTCTTGTTGGCCACCTTTTTTGCATCCAAAACATTATCACACGGAAGAAATGTTAAATAAAAAAGACTTCTGTACATTCAAAACACGGTTGTTTATATAAAAATGGAGTCACATGACCTATCACCCAGCTATCACGAAAGCATTACACTATTGCTCGAATGTAGTTTCTGAATTGAAACTTCATTTTTTATATCAGGTTTGTAAGTGAATTTTATAAATGCAAAATTATCAACAACTGTCAGAAAATATTGTACTCTTATTTATTTAAGGAGAGCATGTCGCTATATAGCCAATATACAGCATTTTATGGACTCGGAATTAGGTAACTGTGTTAATATACCAACGATTTTCCAAGTTTACCGGCATTTGACAATGCATAAACAACCAAAATAAAAGATACATAAAATACTATAAATGGTGTACAAGGGTGAGAAAACAATATTCTTGTGCATTTTAATTGAATAGTTTCATTTTTAGGTGAATTTATGAAGTCGAGATATGTCTGTACTCGGCCAACGTGGGCGATATTAACAGCAATATAGCTTAGATTCGGGTACTCGGGTATGTGATTTCGGATTCGGGTAAATGTTCAGGGTTCGGGTACCTGGATATCCGGATACCCGTTGAGATCACTAGTTTAGAGCATCTATGTCCCAGGCCTTCGGGTCTCGGATAGGAGACACGTACAGTGGAAGCTTGTGGTTCAGATAAGTGGCGAATAGGTCCACGTGGGGAGTGAACCACCTTTGGCAGATCTGTTTGAACACCTGTGGATGTAGTGACCATTCGGTCGACTGTACCTGATTCGACCTGGAAAGTAGGTTGGCCATCACATTCAGACACCCTGGAATGTGCCTGGCTTTCAATGTGATGTGAGAATGATGGCACCAGGTCATGATTCTCCACAGGAGTGCACACATCTCCGCTGAGTGTGTTCCCCCTTGTTTGTTTATGTAAGCCACCACAGTTGAGTTGTCCGTCGCAACTAGCACTGTTTGGTCCTGACACTGGTCTTTGAAGCGTCTCAGGGCCAGAAAGACAGCTTTTAATTCTAGGACGTTTATGTGAAGCCCTTTTTCCTGGGGAGACCACAGACCTTGTGTAGAACTTTGTTCTAAGTAAGCGCCCCAACCTTCGTTTGAGGCGTCTGTAAAGAGTTGGATACTGTGGTCTTTGGTATGAAGGTCTGAGCCTTTCATCACGTTTGCAGGGTTCTGCCACCAGTCTAGGTGTGCAGAGATGGCTTCTGTCCAAGGAAGGAGGCTGTCCAGTGGTTGAGGAAATTTCCAGTGCTCCTTGAGGTGAAACTGAAAGGGCCTCATGTGAAGTCGTCCCTCTGGGACCATTTTCTCTGTTGAGGCTAGCAACCCAATTAGAGACATCAAACATCTTGCAGTCAAAACATGTTTTGACTTGAGTTGTAGGATAAAATCCTGAAGTTTGAGCCATCTCTCTTGAGTGGGTTTTACAAGGGCTGAATCCAGGTGGTACTCGTAACCCACGAACGAAAACACCTGAGTGGGATTCAGTTCTGATTTCTCCTGATTGATGATCCATCTCAAGGACTGGGTTAGATCTACCACTGCCTGAGTGTTCACGAGGGCTTCCTCCCACGACTGAGACCTGACCAGCCAGTCGTCCAGCTATTGGTGGAGTCTGAGACCTCTGGAGCTTCACCTCCTTTACGATCATGGTAAAGACCTGGGGGGCTGTGGCCAGTCCGAAAGGTAGGGAGGTGAACTGGAACACCTGAGACCTGTGGCAAAATCTTAGGTATTTCCTTGAGTGAGGATGGATGGGGATGTGAAGGTAGGCGTCCGATAGATCTATCGACGCAACCCATTCCCCTGGAATCAGGGAGGCTCTGATGGACTCTGGAGTTTCCATCTTGAACTTTTCTACATGTAGAAAAGTGTTGAGCCTGCTTAGGTCTATTACTGGCCTCCACCTTTGGTGAGGCTTGGGTACTAGAAACAGGCGACTGTAAAACCCGAGAGATTTTACATTTTCCACCCTTTCGATAGCGTTCTTTGACAGCAGAGACTGGATGCAATCGGCTAAGGCTTGGTCTCTTGGAAGGGCCTTGTATTCTGATATTATCAGAGGAAATCTGACCAAGTTTGGTTTTGAGAGGAATGGCAGTACGTAGCCATTGGTGATAATGTTTAACACGTTGGATGAACAATTGTTTTCTTGCCAGTCTCTGCTGAAAGAATGGAGGCGACCTCCTACCGGTGGACTGTTTGAGGCTTTGAAGGAGTCATTGGGAAGAGGGGTTTCCACGCCCTCTTCCCCTATTGTGGGGTCGAAAACGACCCCTGGAGCCTCTAAAGTGTTGTTTTCCCCTATTGGAAGAAAACGATTGGTTACTGCCTTGTGAGGAATTGCCCCCGTAGGGGCGTTTCCTGTAGGAGCCTCTTTTCTTGTGGGGACCACGAAAGGGCTTATTCTGGTAGGGTCCGAAACCCTGAGAATCTTTTGAGGTGCCTTTTTGAAGAAGGAAGTCCTCGCCTTCCTTTACCAACTGTGATTTAAACAAGGAAGGCGGCCAGAAGGACGCATTCCTGAGTTCTTGGCGCCTGGTTTCTCCTAAGTGGGGTTGTAATAGGGTCATTTCGGCTTCGCGCCTAAGCAAGGCAGTAGTGCCCATTGAGTATAATTCTCTCTGGAGAATATGGGCCAGGGATTTACTAAGGCAAGTTAAGGCTCTGTGCTGGATTAGGATGGTTTTATTCCACAAATCCAGATACTCACAGGCTTCCTCATATCCACGTTTCGCTGCTTTTTCAGGGTCGGCACCTTTCCTGATCTGAGACTTGACCTTTTTGAAGGTCGCTTTGAAGCTATGTTGACACTTCTCCAGAGTGACATTACAGGAGGAAGAAGTCTTGGCAAAGGTGGTAGCGAAATTGAGCGTGGAAATATTCTGTCTTGCCTGATGTTCCAATTCTTTGAGAATTGGCATAGGGACCTTGCCCATAGGAGCCCCAGATGGTTTAGGAGAAATGCAAATTTTGGCAAAGTCTGTATTCAGCTCTTGTATCTTGTCCTCATAACAAGGCTGGCCTACCTTGTACCACTTGGCAGTGGAGGGAGGTGGTTTGATGTACTTGCCCTCAGGTAAATTGGCTGCCTGGAAGTCCTGATCAAACTTATCGAAGGCATCCTTGATGACTGAATTGAGAGGCAACATGGAGGAAGGACCTCTTGGTCTAAGTTCTTGCCTGCCTTTCTCATCATCAAGGCCCATGACCGCTGTTGAAGATCTAGGTAAGGATTCCCTAGGATCTGGTAGTTTCAGGATGCGTCGGAACGTATCCACCTCCTCAGCATATTGGGATGGGATGTCGGACAATGCTACTTCCCTGTAATAAGGAGGGTCAGGGTCATGTTGGGGGTGGTCCTGATCAGAGTAAGACTTCCTGGAGGGCTTGGGGGACCAATGCCTATGTTCAGGGGACTGATTCTCCTCTGAAGATGAGGGTAAAAATCTGGACCTCGACTTGTGTTTTGACTTATCAGAGTGCTTTTTGGGCCTACTAGGGGCTGGTTGAGGGTCAATAGAATAGTCCGAGTAGTGGTCCGAGGCAGAGCTCGGATCCACAACATGGTACCTAGAAGAGTGTGATGCTTGTTTAGGTTTGGTCGAGTCAACCTCCGAGGGATCCTCGGCAGAACTACGAAGTTGACCCGAGTCGTCTTCGAGGCGACTAGAATACGAGGCGAGGCGGAAGATCTGGGCCATACTCCACCTCCATAGATTCGATAGCACTACTGGCTTTCGAGGGTTTGTCCAGATCTTTGGAGGGAGCGTTCGTTTTTGTAGCAGAAGAAGAAGAGGTCTGATCCACCTCCCTTGGCTTTTGTAAAGATTTTTGAAAATCTTCACGAAGATTATTGAACGCCTCCAACATACTGGCCTGAAAGGCCCCCATTTTCTGATCCATTTGTATGTTAATGTGAGAAGACAGAGATTTCTTAAGGTTTGCTTGTACTTTTAGTTGTAAAGCCGTACCTGGTGTAGGCAGGACAGTACGAGCAGGGGTTCGAGTGGACAATGCCTCGAATGAGAGAGGTTGTGGGCGAGGCGGGGATGTGAAGAGGCGATCAGCAGCCATTTCCAGCTCTGCCTGCGAGACTCCAAACGATTCAATAGAATTATCCCCTAATAATTCCGAACCCGTGTCTTCTGCCTTTTCTTTCTTGTCAGATTTTTTAGAATAACGCTTCCTGTGAGAGATCTTGGTGATCTGTTCATCGGTGAATGAAGAGCAAATGGTACAGGAAGAGACAAGAGTTACACACGGATCGTCGCCCTTACCTGCCTCTCTGCAGGTAGGGCAGAAGTTGTGTGTGTCAAATGGATGGCAGAAATGATTGCATTTTGCTGCGCGAGGTTTATCTCTACTAGCTTGGTGGGATGCCATGTTTTAACGCAATAAAACAAACGCGAGTATAACCTCAAATAAAGACTCGCAGAAGAAAAGCCAGTCGAGGCGAGCTCACAAAACTTAAAATTAAGGACAATTACAAAAGCGGAAGTGCTGAAAATTGGCCAGAATGTGCTTTATACAATAATAAATGAAATACATAAAAAGGGACGTATAACAATAACACTGCACTGAGATATAGATAGAAAACGGCAGTAAATACTTCCCAAAGACTGTAAAATGGCGGCGACCAACGAGAAAAGTTGTAACATAAGGGGCAGATCACGTGACGACAACCTGAGGCTACGGCCAAGAATAAATGTCTTTTTTCTCTTAGACGTTGGTCGTAGTTCCTCGCGGCATCCAGTAAAGCATTCAGTCACACATGGTAAGGTATTGTAGCGCAATAAAATCAGCTATTTTATGACCCCAGTTTGACCCATAACGGGGGGCCGGGGGTAAAACTGACCGGCTATTTAGACTCTCCACATATGCTTTCCCAATACCTCTTAATACATTGTGAAGCTATAAAAGCAACAATAAAGGAGATATAAGGCAAAAACTCAAAATCAGCTATTTTATGACCCCAGTTTGACCCATAAGGGGGGACCGTGGGGTAAAACTGACCGGCTATTTAGACTCTCCACATATGGTTTCCTATTACCTCCCAGTACATTTTATGGCTCTAAATGCAATACTTAAGAAGATAATAGGGGGGTTGACCTAAATGTAAGGCTTTCAGATTGGAAGGTGTCAGAAAATCACTCATAAATGAGACATTTTTCAAGGGATTGCTCCCAAAATCTAATCAGCTTGTGTTTTCAATAGTATGAACAGGTGTGTCAAATTATAAGGCTTTGTAGCAAGTAGTTTTTCCTGAACTGTGATGACGGGGGGGGGGGGGGGGGGGGTGTACTTCAAAAAAATTGTTTTTGATCATGTGACCTTCATAAAGGTCAAAGGTCAAATTTAAGCATGCAGAAAAATTTGCCCACGCCTAAGGTATATAACTGCCACATATGGTTTGAAACCTTCTAATAACTAGATTGGGCCAACTCGGCGCCAACATATCCCCAGACAGGTCATCACTCACGCCACAGGTTTTGATCGGGAATTTTTTAAAGCATAATTACCCATTATTATATGAACTTCAGCACATCAATCTACTCTGTTTGTATCTTCCCAAGAAGATGGTGTATCCCCAGACGCCGAATACATAACTCAAATTATATTTTCAATCTTCCTGCAATGATAACTCTAAACCTATTTTCAAAGTATTTATTAATAAATGATTGATGATTGAATGTCCATTCTAAAATAATAATCCCAAAAGAGCATATCTCTTTCTATATTTGTTGACAAATAAAATATTATTTTTAACTCAACATCATACTTTTCAATCTTCCTGCAATGATAACTCTTAACCTAATTTCAAAGTATTTAAATGATTGATGATTGAATGTCCATTCTAAAATTCATAATCCCAAAAGCGCATATCTGTTTCTATATTTGTTCACAAATAAAATATTATTTAAAAAAAATTATTTATATTATTATTTTATTATATTATTTATAGAATTTGTAAATTGTTTTCAGTTATTCATTTCCTCTATTCCTATATATGTGGTCCATATATATGCAACCTAAGTATGTGACACAATCTCAGTTCTGACTCCCCTTTGTGTTAAATGATGAAGCCCACCACCTCCTACCCCACCCCTCTCCCCTTCTCCACACCTCTCTCACTATTACACAAGATCTGCAACCCCATTGAGTTCTTTGTTTCTCATTTGATATCACTAAATACCTTTGTTTATTTAGTGTCACTCAATATAGCTGGAGGTCCCAGAGGTGGGTGGGGGATGTGGGTTGGGACTACAGCATAAATGGTAAACAAACAATCTGATATATATCAAAGGGGTAATCAAATACAAAAAGAATTGAGAATTTTAAGTATGTGATTATCAACTGAAATGAGTTCATAACTGTAGGAGCTGTGTCAAAATTAACTGAGGCAAGTTGAATAAAACTGGGCTAGTTGAGGGTTAAAAATCCCCTAGTTTTACTACATAAGGATATACTTTTATTAATATTGGGACTTAAAGCTCACCAGAAAATAACAGTGTCCATTTTGCCTACTTGAATATGTTTAACCAGTTTCATTTTAAAGAGTTAAAAACTCAGCAAGCAGAGGTACAACACACAAAAATAAGTTCTTAAAAGACTAAGATAGCCATAACATCATTAATATTCAAAATTTAAAGAGACAGGCACTTCCTTTTAAAAATTCAAAGATTTCAGCTCTATGACCCACATAGTTTGACAGTTACAGGGCTTTAAAGTGGCATAATGTCCATAAATTGGGTTTCTGTGGGCATTTTACAATTGTTAAAGAGACCTTAGCAATTAAACTACAGATCTGAAACTTTTTGGGGGACATACATAACAAACAAAAATTAGATATAATACAGTTTAAGACTTGTCACACTAAGCATTTCCAAATTACAGGGCAAAATACAGTAGAAAATGTCAAAAAAGGTCACTTGGATGAGTGTCTATGGTCGTCATACACAGGTTCAATGTCTACTACAGGCCTTGATGTTCGGTACATGGAAAAAGAAGACGCTTAATAATGTATTCCTAGTTGAGATTTCAGCCCTGTCAGTCACATAGTTTAACAGTCACAGGGCTGAAAAGTGGCAAAAAGTCCAAATATTGGGTCTCTGTGGGCCTTTTAGAGAGACCTCAATGTGACCCTCAAATTGAAGCTTCAGACTTAAAATCTTTCACAATCAGAGATTATACATAGAATGTATATCTAATATAGTTTGAAACTTCTCAGACTTACCATTCCAAGTTACAAGGCAAAATATGTAAAAAATGTCTAAAAAGGGTCACTCGGGTGAGTATCTATGGTCGTCATACACAGGTTAAATATCTACTAAAGGCCTTGATGTTCAGCACATGTAAAAAGAACATAATAATATATTCCCAGATGAGATTTCAGCTCTATCAGTCACATAGTTTAACAGTCACAGGACTTAAAAGTGGCAAAAAGTCCAAATATTGGGTCTCTGTGGGCCTTTTAGAGACCTCAATGTGAACTTTAAATCAAAGCTTCAGATTTAAAATCTTTCACAATCAAAGGTTACACATAGAATGTATATCTAATACAGTTTGAAACTTCTCAAGACTTACCATTTCCAAGTTACAGGGAAAAATATGTGAAAAATGTCTAAAAAGGGTCACTCGGGTGGGTGTTATGGTCCTCACACACAGGTTAAATGTCTACTTAAAGCCTTTATTTCTGGCACATGTAAAAATGACATAATGATATATTCCCAGGTGAGATTTCAGCTCTATCAGTAACATAGTTTAACAGTCACAGGGCTTAAAAGTGGCAAAAAGGCAAAATATAGGGTCTCTGTGGGCCTTTTAGAGACCTCAATGTGACCTTCAAATCAAAGCTTCAGACTAAAAATCTTTCACATTCAAAGGTTACACATAGAATGTATATCTAATACAGTTTGAAACTTCTCAGACTTACCATTTCCAAGTTACAGGGAAAAATATGTGAAAAATGTCTTATAAGGGTCACTCGGGTGGGTGTTTATGGTCCTCACACACAGGTTAAATGTCTATTAAAGGCCTAAATTTTGGGGCAGATATAAGAAAACACATAGATATATTCTCAGATGATATTTAACTTAGATGAGAGACATAGTTTGAAAGCTACAGTGCTCGAAAGTGGCAAAAAGTGCATAAATTGGGTCTCTGTGGGCACTTTTGAGACCTTAAGTCGACCCCTTTGGGTAAACCTACAGCCCTAAAATTTTCTACAGACAAGGATTACATATCAAAGTTATACCTAGTGCAGTTTGAGACTCATCAGAGTTACCACTTCCAAATTATAGGGCAAAATATGTGAAAAATATAGCAAAAAATCCCTAAGTGGGGGTCTTTATGGGCCTCAAACACAATTTTCTCCTCAACTTAAAGTCGTGATTTTCGGCACATGTACTAAGAACATATTAATGTGTTCTCAGGTGAAATTTCAGCCAGCTGAGCATCATAGTTTGTGACCTAGAGGGCTCTTAGTGGCCAAAAGTGCAATTTCTGACCTTAAGGTGGCCATAAGTTCTCTTTTATTGGGAGTTTAAGGTCACCTTAAAATAGGGATCTTCCTTTGGACACCCTTAACATGTGTACCAAGTTTGAAAAAAAAATATTAATTTGTTTTTGAGTTATCGCGTCCACAAGGAAATTTCTACGGCGGCGGCGGCGGCGGCGGCGCGACGGACCTGAATCCAATATATCCCCGACTTTCGTCTGGGGATATAATAAGGGAGATATTCAAGGGAGACCATAATCCGGCGGCGGTGGCGAGGAAACTGAGGTGAAAACAAATAAGCGCCCTTTCAGGGACGCTTAATTAAGGTCACACG
Organism: Sabellastarte sp. h YS-2021; assembly: GCA_964017235.1. Classification (NCBI taxonomy): domain Eukaryota; kingdom Metazoa; phylum Annelida; class Polychaeta; order Sabellida; family Sabellidae; genus Sabellastarte; species Sabellastarte sp. h YS-2021. The sequence goes on along the minus strand of OZ024928.1, from coordinate 73,571,475 downwards.
ATGACGTTGCACACCTACACCCCCTAACCAATGTCCCTACCAACTATTAACTTCCTACACCTTACGGTTTCTGAGATATAGTTCTTACAAGATTTTATAGGTCAAGGTCACTACGGCAAGGTCAAAGGTCAAATCAAGGTCACACCATGATATTGCACACCTACACCCCCTAACCAATGTCCCTACCAAGTGTCAACTTCCTACACCTTATGGTTTCAGAGATGCAGCCCGCACAAACTTTTTCCCGCTTGCTGTACCTATTCAGCTGCACCTTATATTATGTAACTTGATGGAGATTAAGCACTATAAAAGTCCACATTAGATTAGATTACTCTGCAAAGTATCCACCCCAGACCTGCTCAACATGATAAGACCCTGATGTTTACTGTTGTCTGAAAAGGGAATCCAACACGAGTTTCACTGTGTATGAAAGTTTATTAAATTTAAATTTTGTTGTAGATATTTAACACAACTGTTTTCAGTATAGTTTTATTGATGAAAAGTACATACAGTTGTACTTTAAGACCACATTACATGAAATGTTATACTGTTGTTGTACTTGTAAATTTTCAAAATATTTAAGCAGTTACTCTGGTAAAAGAATCTTACTGAATATTCAATTTATTCTAATGACCATCACGTCATCATATTCTGGGCCATATACTTGCATGTTCAAACTGGATATTATGTTTTAGTCTGTACAATATACAGATTATATTCATATAATTGTCTATTGTTTGGGGGCTTCTCTTCATAAATCTTCTTCATCTGAATCATCGGATTCTTCCAAAGATTCCTGTTTAAGAAAAAAAAATGTTTACAATATCTGAAACTGTCATTGATTAATGAAAATAATTATTTTGCATGTGTATAATGGGCATGCAATTATTACACATGCACCTTTTTATAACAATTCTTAACAGCAGTCTTCATGTAAAATAAGCCAACAGATGACATGCAACAGAATATGGAGTGAGGGACCACAAGTTGCAATTTAGTGAAATGTAAGCATAAACTAATATAACATGATACAGCAGCTTAATACCACATTTCTTATTGAAATTATGGTACTTAATCTTTATGTGATTTGATTTTTAAATGTCAATATAACACAACAATTCTTCTAAACCAAAGTTTAACCATATTTTTTTGTTACTTAAAAAAAGAAGAAAATTTGGTCCTTTAACATTATGCCTGGTAAGCTCGTTAGTACCAGTTTCATGTACAAGACGGAGTTTAAGAAGGAGTAACTCTAATTATTGTACAAAACTGTACCTTGGCATATTTTTCTGCTTCTGTAAAAACTTCTTGTGGAACCAGCTGGTGTTTGCCTTCAGTGACTGTAAATAGAAGAACTTAGAATAGAATAGAAGAGCGTAAAATGGTAAACTGAATGGAAACACAGGGACAACATCTTTCAAATATGTAAACCTTTTTCAATATATGCCTAATGGGGAAAATCTTACAATCAACATGTCCATTGTCATGACATAAAATGGTAGAAAAAAATAAAATGTTAGAAGCAATATTTCTACCAAGAAATATTACCTTTTATGATTTATTCCATACATTTGTCAATTTCTAGTTTTATAATGATTTTTATATATTAAAAGTTGAGCATTGTTTTTTTTTATAAACTTCGCTTTGTCAGTATTCTATTATTAGTTCTATATTAAAGTTTAAGCAAAAGAAAATAATAATAACAAGCAATCAGTGCCCGTGAACAGGCTCTGTGTCAGCTGACATTTTGTTTTGACCTTCAGAGTACATGTGAAAGTAGAAAAGGACATATCTCAAAATAGCTATAGCTCGGCTATCCAATGAGGTACTACTAGTACTTCAGTGTTATAACTGACCAAAGAGTAGCTGAATAACATATTTTAACTAAATGCTGTAAATGCAATCATTTTCAAGTTACAAGTTTTTAACTCAACTGCGAGAATCTCAAAAACAGCTATTAATCAGCTATGCAATGAGCTACAGGTCTGCAATTTCACTCTTTTATAGCTGACCCAAAAGTAGGTGGAAATTATCTCTTAAGAAAATGCTGAAAATGCAATAGTTTTCAAGTTACAAGTGATTTACTCGACACTGCGAACCTAAAAGTAGCTATTCCTCAGTTATGCAATGAGCTACATGTCTGCAATTTTAATGTTACAACTGACCCAAAAGTAGGTCAATAACATATTTAAACAAAACACTCTAAATTCAATAGTTGTCAGGTTACAACTGATTTACTCAACAGTGAGAGCCTCAAAGTAGCTATTGCTCAGCTGTGCAATGAGCTACAGGTCTGCAATTTCACTATGTTATACCTGACCCAAAAGTAGGTGAATAACATTTAAACACAATACTCTAAATTCAATAGTTTTCAAGTTACAAGTGATTTACTGAACACTTAGAACCTCAAAGTAGCCATTTCTCAGCTATGAAATGAACTACAGTTCTGCAATTTTACAATGTTAGGTCTGACCCAAAAGTAGGTGAATAACATATTTAAACAGAATACTCTAAATGCAATAGTTTACAATTTACAAATGATTTATTCAACAGTGCGAACCTCAAAGTAGCTATTGCTCAGCTATGCAATGAGTCACATGTCTGCAAGTTTACTATGTTATAGCTGACCCAAGAAAGATGAATAACATATTTCAACAAAATCCTCTAAATGCAATAGTTTTCAAGTTACAAGTGATTTTACTCATTATGGAAGGTACTGAAAAGTAAGAAAGTAGCTATTACTCACTTAGCTATTGGGATAGACTCCCAAGTTACTTACCATGTTGTAATTATGGAAAAGGTAGCTGCACAACATATTTTCACAAAATACTCTAAATGCAATACTTTTCAAGTTAAGTGATTTACTGCATGATTTCATGAATTTAAAAAAAAACTTAAAAATTATTTTAAAAATTTATAAAAAACAAGAGGGTCAAAGATGCCCCAAAAGGCGGGTTGCGCAGGCAGCAATAAGGTTAGCGACTGCCGTAATTACATTTAGAAACAAGGAAAGAAATGTTAGGTCACCCAGTTAAGGTGAATGTGAAACTTGTAATCTAGGTTACATAATTATATCTATGATACAAACGGACAAACGAAAGGACAGAATTACACCAATTTCGAAAGCAATTTAGCTGTGATGGTGATGTATCTCCCTGTCAAGTTTGAATTCGATTGGACAAACGGTTTTCGAGTTAGAGTCCGGAAACAGACATTTTGACGGACAGACAAACGGACAAAAAACGGACGGAATTACACCAATTTCGAAAGGAACCTAGCTGTGATGGTGTTCTATCTCCCTGTCAAGTTTGAATTTGATTGGACAAACCGTTTTCAAGTTAGAGTCCGGAAGTGGAAATTTTGATGGACAGACAGACAGACAGACAAAAAACGGACAAACGAACACACTGAATTACACCAATTTCGAAAGGAACCTAGTTGTGATGGTGATCTATGTCCCTGTCAAGTTTGAATTCGATTGGACAAAGCGTTTTTGAGTTAGAGTCCCGAAATGAAAATGTGGACAGACAGACGGACACAGACGGACATTGGACACATCAATCTAATAGGCGGGTTGGTTACACGCAACCTGCCTAATAATTAAGAAAGATCCAGGCCTGATACTCACACAAGGGAATCTACTTATGGTCTAGTACATATATGGAAGATAAGAGAGAAATCCCTTCAATAGTCAATGAGACAATTGTGATACAGAGTTGAAATTTTCACACTTTGGGTGGGTGTACCTCGCTTCTAACGGCTCTGGGGAACAGATGAACAGACAGATCTGCATGCCTTGAACAGTTTTTCATCTGCCATAGATAAGGCATCTTTTAAAAATAACAGCATGTCTCTGGGCTTTGTACTTTTGAATGAAGTTGTTCACATGGACACAGATGCTGCAGAGTTATGCAATAATGTCAGCTGACTGTCAAGTCACCTGACATAAAACCTTTACTCACTTTCTCCCACCCAGCTGAGCTCCAATTCAAAGGCTTTATCTTTGACTTCATCATGACAAGTATATATTCTGTAAAACAAGATGGAACTCTATAATTCTCAGCCTTCTATCAAATCAGTTATGAATCTGTTCTGTTATAATGAATTTTATAATTTCATGTTGTTAAATGGGATATACTTACATTTTTGCAACTTCTTTCACAAGATCTTTAATTGACATATCTTTCATCTGCAATGCAAATACAATGCCTTTAACACTCATAAACAATGAAATGACAGTTATTTTTTTCTCTTTTGCAGATTCAAAGCTCCAATAAATCTAGTAATAAGTTATTCCACAACTTTTGATCAAACCACAGTTATCTAGTTATTTTCATCTTCTGTTGTTAGTTATTGCATCAATGGTAACAGTGTCTATACTTTGCTTTCTTAATAGTGGAGATAAATTATTTCCATACTCCGAAAAAAAACTACTACCTGTAAAGCAGAACTCACCTTTAATTTTTCGATTTCTGTCTTTGCATTCTGTTTTCCTTTACCAATAGCACACCCATGATATCCCTAGAAACAATGTAATACTTTTGAAGTACATGTTACGAAACCTTTATCTTAGAGTTAAATGCAAATGCTTGCTCAAATATTATCATTATTTTAGCATTTGAAATTAACATAAAGAACATGCTACCTATTTTTTTTTTCTGAACTAACTTCAGATATCATAATCAATTAGTCATGTTTCTTTCAAAAAGTTCCTGTCTTAATAATAAAAAATATTCTTAAAAAGTTACAAATGTAAAGTGGCCAATTTGGTCAAATGGACTAAATTTGGATTTTTAGTGTTTGCCGATTAATAATATAATTCAAATAAATGAAGGTAATCATTCTAAAGTGAAACAGAATTATGTAATTAGTTATTAACATTTTAAATACTTTACATTATTAATCTCACTGATACTTACAAGAAATACACCTGAGGGATCAATCATGTATAACTCTGGGCCATCATCAGTGTAGGAACTCAACAAAATGGATGTTCCAAAAGGCCGCACTGAACTGTATAGTGTATAGGCATGCATGTACATGGCCACACGCTCTGTCAGATGCTGTCAACAAATATAAAACTCAACAACTGGCACTCTAAAATCATTATCTTATTTATGTCAAAAATACAATAATTGCTTATAAAGTATAGGCAGACTCTGCTGAAATTAAAAAAATATCCATCAAATATGTGTTACATATGAATAAGAGTGAGAGAGTTTTCTATGCAAATAGACAATCAGACACAACAATATCTTTTCTGATAAAAATGGCGGTTAGCCATAGCCAGAACCAACTTGTGTTGATTGTACACATTCAACAACTAATACAAAGTTTATTGCATTAGAAAAGTTATCTATTCATGAGGATACTATTCGAGTAGCATGGTGCATAACTGCATATATATATTTTGTCAGAAAATTCAAATAGGATTAAAACCAAGTTAATAAGTAAGAAATAGATTACATTCCTCGTACAGTAGTTAAGTTTACTACACTATATGATAAAATAAACTTTCTTATTGAAAACTGGTGATTATTCTACCTTTAGGGGTATTTTGTTGCCATAGCTTTTTCTGAAACTGGCAGCTTCATCCCTGGCTATCTCAGCAACCTGCCTTGCATCCGCCAAAAGGCCTGCAACTGCCTACAACATGTATATCAACAGTTTTGGTGCTACTGTAACACTGCTATATACAGTGAAAAATATCAAATATATTGTAGTTCTAAATACTAAACTTTATATTAACTATGAGGTATGAGATGCAAAGAAAAGCAGAAAATAATATACAACTAGATTGGGTCAACTCGGCGCCAACATATCCCCAGACAGGTCATAACTCACGCGCCACAGGATTTGACTGGGAATTTTCGATGGAAGCCATTTGATGTATGCCATAAATATTAGCAAAACATAATTACCCACTACTATATGAACTTCAGCACTTCAATCTACTATGTTTTTATTTTCCAAGCAAAAGGGTGTATCCCCAGATGTCGAATACATAACTATAACAAAAAATTTTGTACTTATCATATTTTCATTCTTCCTGCAATGATAACTCTGAACCTATTTTCAAAGTATTTAAATGATTGATGATTGAATGTCTATTCTAAACAAGAAAAATGTTTTTGCTAATAAAAACAAAGCATCCCCAAAGTTTAGATGCAATATATAGTATAAAGTTAAAAAAGCTTTTTGAAAAAAAAAATGCAGCGCTGAGAGAAGAAGTGAAAGTTAAGCAGCCAGTATGGAGGGTTATGCATTAACATGAAAGAAAAATGTAAGTTTTATTTTGTTTTCTATGGTCATACATTATGTTTAGTTAATCTAATAAATACTATAGTCAGTAAGAAGAGTAGTTTTGAAGGAAAAAGGCAAAGGCAAAAGCAGAAAATTTGCTATTTTATGATCCCAGTTTGACCCATAAGAGCGGTCAGGGGGTAAACCTGACTGGCTTTATAGACTCTCCATGTAAGGAATCCATTCTATAGCTGTAAAAGCAATAATAAAGGAGATATAAGGCAAAAAGAAAAAAAAGTCTACTAAAGCAATAATATTGCAAATTTAAGTTCCGACCAGTCCCTCCAAACGCCAGAAAAAGATGTCCTATGTATACTACCGGCAGGACCGGTTACAGAGTGTGCATTCGCTAGGTGGCGCATTGTACTTCCATCCTGTCTAGATATCGTGACGTCATATAATCTTTTTCGTGTCTAGTCCTATTAAGACCCCTAGTAAGCTGATAGCGGGGCCAGATGGGCGGGCCTTGCTTGTCCATTGGATAGGGTATTAACTTATAAAAATTTAATTTACTTATTAAATTTGCGATTTTACTGCGTTAATACATCCTATCCAACGGACAATTGCTGAATAACTACCGCTTGGTAGGCAGGTAAGGTACTAGGGACTCAAGTGAACTCATAAACAGAACAAAACTGAGAAGGTCCAGCTTGACCTAGGGTCAGAGAACCCTGTAAGGTCAAGGTAAAGTATTATATACAAATATACACCATATGTACATACATATTTACATATCTACATATCTCCTCATTTTGGGGTTTGGTAGCGGACCTGCTGAGCAGCTACCACTGGGCCCAAATGAAAAAGCTCTGTATCAGCCCAAGCCACATCCTTCAAATAGAATTGTGTGAAGGTTTTATGTGATTTCCTGGCAGGCTGACAAAATTTGCTCTAAGGAGACCCCTGACTGAAAGGCCTTTGAGGCAGCAAAGGACCCTACATCAAGGGCTTTAACCTGATGCAGTGCGAGGGCCTCCTGATCAGAGAACTCATAACATAGGATCACAGTCTGCTTGATCCACGAGGAGATGGTGGCACATGAGATGTCCTTATCAAACCCTTTCTTGAAGGAGACAAAGACTAACTCCTTGTTCTGCCTAAGATCTGAGGTCCTGTCCAAGTAATAGCGAAGGGCTCTGACTGGACATACGGACCTGTCACCCTTGAGTGACTTATCCAGAGTGGGGGGCCAGGGCTGGTATGACCACTGGGGCCACACTATCTGGACCCTCCTTACCCAGCTGGTTCTTGGATAGAAAGCTGGGTGAGGGGTACAAGGACACCTTAGACCAGTCTGACTGGTGTCTGATGTTCTTATGTAACCAAGCATGGATCTCACTCCTGTGTTAACCAGAACCCAGGGCCAACAGAAGAACAGTCTTGAAAGTCGAGTCTTTTAGTGAGGCCTCTTTTAAAGGTTCAAAGGGAGCCTTTGTCAGCTGGTGTAAAACCAGGGAGAGGTTCCAGGAGGGTATGCCCCTCCTGCCCTTGGGTCTGCCTCCATGGAAACTATCCAGGAGACGAGTGACATTCTCATCTTTGCTGACATTAATGGGAAAGTTGCCCAACTTGTCAGCAATGGCTGATTTGTACCCATCAATGGTACCTGGTTGCAACTTCCTGTCCTGAAACAGGTGCATAAGGAAGTCAGCTATGGCTTTCAGAGGTGGTGCCCTGAAGTCCACCTGATTACTGAGGCATCACTTTGTAAAAATGGTCCACTTTGCCTCATAGACGGATCTGGTTGATCCTCTCGTTTGACCTCTTTGGCCACCACTGTGAACTCCATGGGTGCTGTGGACAGGCCAAAGGGTAGGGCTTTAAACTGGTAGGACCGACACTGGATGTGAAAACGCATGTACTTCCTGGACTGACTGTGAATTGGTATGTGGAAGTATGCGTCCTTGAAGTCTATGGAGGTAACCCACTCCCCTGCCTGTAGGGAGGTTCTTATTGCCTCTTGTCTCTGGGGTTTCTATTTTGAACGACTCTGTGTTTAGGAGGGTGTTCAAGGTGCTCAGGTCCAAGATAGGTCTCCACTGGTTGTTGGGTTTGGGTACCAAAAAATAGCCGGTTGTAAAACCCCAGTGACTTTTGGTTTGCTACCGGTTCTACTGCATTTTTGTACACCAGCTGAGACGGGGCCTCCAAAAGGTTGAGATTTCTGTGAGGGTTTACATAGTTGGTGATCTGGTTAGGTTGGGTCTGAACTGGAAGGGGAGGGTGTAGCCCTCTCTGAGTGCTGTTACTACCTTGGGACTAGCACCCAGGTCCTCCCATTTTTTTCAAAACTGGTGCAGTCTGGACCCTTCAGGTAGATCTATGGCAACAGTTGGGCCATTTGTGACAAGATTTACAGAGCTCAAGTGACCTACACAGGAAACATCTTTCACATATTTTATTTATGTTGAATTGTGACAATAATTGGGAATTACGCCTTTCTTTTGTGGCAACCCAGTAACAGAATGAGCATTTGCAACAAGAGTTTACAAGTAAATTTACAGTCTCGCTTTTGCTAGACAAGTCTCTGTTCTTGGCCATCACTGGTGAAGAGTTCAAACCTAACTGACCGGGTACACAAGCATAGTCCTTCAGCCCGGTAGCACACTTTACACAGTAATTGTCATTTACGCGGTTTAGAACCCTTCGCCGGTTTCTGTGAGAAGGTGGAAGGCTTCCCACAACCTTTCTTGCTTTGCTGGTGTTCTCTTATTTGCTTCCAAGCCGGGATAGCAGACGTCTGGTCCGGTTGATGAGAAGACCTGTCATTGGAAGCATATGGATGGGAATGACCGGGTTTCCTGTCCGACTGGCTAGAATGCCTCTCCTCACTTCTGGACACTTCTTCTTCAGCTTTGATAAGAAGCTGGTCCGGGAAAAGTGACTGCAGATGAATGGGGGCAGTATGCAGTGCTGTGAGAGTGTCCTGTTTAACCCCAGCATGTATATATTCTAAATAACTGTCCCTATGTGCCAGGGTGAAGTTGGCCATGCTGATAAAAACGCCTTCGGACAAGTCCAGCATTGTTCTGGCCATGGCTTGGGAGATTGACCGGTTAAATGTAACCAAATACTCCAGTTTGTCTACAGCTTGCTGCATTCTTTCAGACGACTTGCTTTTGCCTCTTTCCAGGTGAGGATTCTTGAGTTGAGAAGACATAGCGTCTTGAACCTTGGTCAAGCATCTCAACAACCCAGCAGCCTGGTTGCACATTACAGTTTGTTCTCTTGCTGCTCTTTCCCAACGTCTCAGCATGTCCTGGCTGAAAGTCCGGGAGGGTGGGGCAGAAGGCAAACTATGTCTTGCAATCCTACTGAACACACTGTTCAGCTTTGCCGGTTCCGGAGATCAGGAACACACAGTTGCAATATCAGAGTCTTTCTTGTGTGTATGCATGTCGGACCATCTAGACGACCTGGGTGGTTTAACAAACTGGTCCCTGAGAAGTCCAGCAGTCTGTGTGTTCCTTGAAGGGTAACCTTCAGTGATGGTGAGGTTGAACTTTTCCATCTTCCGGCAAAGCCAGTCGTAAACAGGCAGTTTAACAGATACCTTCCCAGTTGGCTGGACTCAGGAACCGGCAAATGGGTTATTATCTGAAGATGAAACTCTGTCGAATTCAGGGATCTTGTGCCAGCCCATGAACGACCTCACCCCTCTGATGGTCTCTCTGTAACTAGCTTCTTCAGAGAGTTCTTTATCACCTGAATCATCCTTGTCTGGGGAGGCGTACAGGAAGTTGTCATCAGCAGGGGAACCGGTCTCACTCTGCAGTTCTTCCTCACTGTCAGAGGGTACAGTACTGCTGGTACCGGAGGGCAGAATCTCGGGACCCGCACCGGGAGCCTCAACAGGCTGGGTGGCAGTCTGCTGGACCCTCAACAGGGCGGGTAGCACTCTTGCTGGCAGCCTCACTCACAACAGCAGCCTCACCGGTGGTCTGAACAAGACTGGAACCGGTACCTCCAACAGTCACACCAGAGGACAGGCCACTGGTGGAGGTTCCAGGATAAAAAAGGGCTGATCACTGGTAACCACTGAAGGGGGTTTCTTCACAGGCTCCACAGGAACAGCAAATGTCATTTAGAGTAGCATCGCCTCCAGTCTGGCAAAACGTTCTACCCACTTCTCATCTAGGTCCTTCAGTTCATCAGACCTGGGTTCGCTGCTGGATTTCTTCTTACTGGTAGCCTTGGGAGATTGATCAGATTTCTTCTTGCTAGCAGGCGTAGACTCAGTAGATTCTTTGTGTACCCATCCCAAAAGAGTGACCTCTGATGGGTCCATGAGGGTGGGGGTAGCAGTAGCAGAAGAATCTGTAGCCGTCTTCTGATCTCATTCTTTCCTGGACTGGTAGGTAGGGGTAGAAAGCTGTTTAAGTTGAGCAGGTGTAAATGCTTGGCAGATCTGACAATCCATCTTCTTAACACAAGGATTGTCACCCACACCCTTCTCTCTACAATGTGCACATTTCTTGTGGCTATCAAACAGAGCCATAACGTGGCCACAAGTGTCTCTCTTCCGTCCAGAGGAAGACATGACGATCAGTGTCCTAGTAAACTAATGTAGATATAATTAAAAGTTCATAAAATGGTAAAATTCGTAGAAAAACTTCAAAAACGTCTCTCTGTAGAAAACACGTCTGCACACTCCACGAGCCAAATGAAAAAGATGATATGACATCACAATGTTTAGACAGGAAGGAAGTACGAAGCTCCACCTAGCAAATGCACACTCCGTGACCGATCCTGCCGTTAGTATATACAGGATGTCTTCTTCTGGCATTTCAACTAATCAGTTGCAGCAATCTATATATCTTTGTCATAAGATAAACATGTCTTAAATCTTGCAGGTGAACACACTTGAACAACTTAAAGATAACACCATGATGCACACTTACAACCCCTAACCAATGTCCCTACCAAGTGTCAACCTTCTACACCTTATGGTTTCCGAGATATAGCCCGGACAATGTTTTATAGGTCAAGGTCACTACAGCAAGGTCAAATCCAGGTCACACAATGACGTTGCACACCTACACCCCCTAACCAATGTCCCTACCAAGTATCAACTTCCTACACCTTACGGTTTCCGAGATATAGCCCGGACAAGATTTTATACGTCAAGATCACTACAGCAAGGTCAAAGGTCAAATCAAGGTCAGACCATGACATTGTGCACCTACACTCCTAACCAATGTCCCTACCAAGTATCAACTTTCTACACCTTACAGTTTCCAAGATATAGCCCGGACAAGATTTTCAAACTCAAGGTCACTACGGCAAGGTCAAAGGTCAAATCAAGGTCAGACCATGACGTTGCACACCTACACCTCTAACCAATGTCCCCACCAAGTATCAACTTCCTACAACTTACGGTTTCTGAGATACAGCCCGGACAAACTTTTTCCCGCCGCCTGCCCGCCCGCCAGTACATCCGGACATCATGGGTGAAAAAAATACCCGACGGCCCTTAAGGGCTGTGGGGTAATAAGGCAAAAAACACAAAATTGGCTATTTTATTACCCCAGTTTGACCCATAAGGCTAATAATCTGACTGGCTATATAGACTCTTCACATAAGGTTTTCCAATACCTCTTAATACATTCTAAAGCTCTAAAAGCAATAATAAAGGAGATAAAAGGCAAAAATAGCCAACCTTGGCAGGCAAGAACCTCAGCCCGCAGGTACAGCTAAATGGCTGACAACACTGAGATTTGGGAAAATGTTAGGAACAACTTCTGTTGTAAGAAGTATAGAGAACGTACAAGATGTTCTTCAAAAGATTCACAGGCCATGAGTTCTTACAAGTAGTTTTCATATTTTGAAGCCAAAGAAACAATTGTTCAGTGAAAGCTGAAAGTACCATTAAATGCTTATTTAACTCTTTAACATTGTGTTTTTGCCTTATATCTCCTTTATTATTGCTTTTACAGCTTTAGAATGTATTCTAGTTAGTACCTGTGAGAAGAATGCTCATAAATCGATCAATTTTCAACAGATCGCTCCCAAAATCCAATCAGCCCGCGTTTTTGATAGTATAAACATGTGTTTGAAATTACAAGCCTCTGGAGTCAGTATATTTTGCTCAGCGGCAATGACGGGCAGGTGTACCCCCCAAAAATATTTTTTGATCATGTGACCTTGATAAATATCAAAGGTCAAATTTAAGCATGTGGAAAAATTTTCCCACGCCTAAGGTATATAACTGCAAAATAAGGTTAGACAGCTTCCAATAATAAGGGAGCGGCGGCAAGGAAACTGAAGCAAAAACAAATAAGCGCCTTTCAGGGACGCTTAATTACATACATGTAGTGGTTGCAATATTTTATCAAACATCACAAGTAAATTTATTCTAACTGAAACTAGATTGGGCCAACTCGGCGCCAACATATCCCCAGACAGGTCATCACTCACACCACAGGTTTTGATCGGGAATTTTTTATTTAATCCATTTGTTGTATGCCATAAATATTGGGAAAAGTTATATGAACTTCAGCACATCAATCTACTAAGTTTATATCTTCCCAAGGAAGATGGTGTATCCCCAGACGTCGAATACATAACTCAACAGATCATATTTTCAATCTTCCTGCAATGATAACTCTGAACCTATTTTCAAAGTATTTAAATCATTGATGATTGAATGTCCATTCTAAATTAATAATCTCAAAAGAGCATATCTGTTTCTATATTTGTTGACAATAAAATATTATTTTTAACTCAACTCATCATACTTTTCAATCTTCCTGCAAAGGGTAACTCTGAACCTATTTTCAAAGTATTTAAATGATTGATGATTGAATGTCCATTCTAAATTCATAATTCCAAAAGCATATCTCTGTTTCTATATTTGTTCAAAAATAAAATATTATTTAAAAATCATATATTATTTATATTATTATTTTATTATATTATTTTTAGAATTTGCATTGTTTTTCAGTTATTCATTTCCTCAATTCCTATATATGTGGTCCATATATATGCAACCTAAATATGTGACAAAATCTCAGTTCTGACTCCCTTTGTCTTAGATAATTAGATAATGAAGCAAACACCACCTCCCACCCCCACCCCACCTCTCTCCCCTTCTCCACACCTCTCTCACTATTACAGAAGATCTGTATACCTTTGTTTATTTAGTGTCACTCAATAGCTGGAGGTCCCAGAGGTGGGTGGGGGATGGGGGGTGGGACTACAAAGAGATGGAGTGCTGCAGCACAAATGGTAAACAAACACTTATAATACAAGCATTCTGACGCATGCATTTATCTCCCGCCGTATAAATTAGATGTCCTAAAGATAGTGGAATATAAATTTTCCTGCGAGATGGAGGCACATGTAGAAGTGACAAGTTTAATGTTTGATTGCAATACTTTTAAAGACAAAAGGCATTTACTCATTTTAGTAGCTATTACTTTGCCATCCAAAGAGCTACAGTTCTGCCACTTCATTATGCAGATCAACTCAAAGTAGGGAAGCACGTCTTTAGAAGAAATAGCCTATCTGTACTACTTTTAGAGATACAAGACATTTACTTATTTTAGTGGCTATTACTCTGCCATCTAAAGAGCTACAGTTCTGCAACTTCACTATGTGGTAGATCACCCAAAAGTAGGTGAATGACTTATTTAGAAGAAATTGCCCACCTGTAATACTTTTAGAGACTAGACCAAGGATGCATCTGTGGCCAGATGCAAAATGTATCCACCGGCAAAGGCAAAAGTAGCTATTACTCAGCTATGGCACGAGCTAGAGGTCTGAAATTTTAGTATGTTATAGCTGACCCAAAAGTAGGTGAATAACATATTTGCACAAAATTCTCTAAATGCAATAGTTTTCAAGTTACAAGTGATTTTACTCATGATGGAAGTTAGTGAAAAGCCCAAAAGTAGCTATTACTCACTTAGCTATTCAGATAGACACCCAAGTTACTCACCATGTTGTTGCTATGGAAAAAGTAGGTGAATGACATATTTTAACAAAATGCTCTAAATGTAATACTTTTCAAGTTATAAATGATTTAGTGTTGAGTAAGAACTTCAAAGTAGCTATTACTCCGCTATCCAATGAGCCACAGGTCTGGAATTTTACTATGTTATAGCTGCCTCAAAATAGGTGAATAACATACTGAAACTAAATAATGTAAATGCAAAAGTTTTCAAGTTATAAGTGATTTACCCAACAGTGATAACCTAAAAGTAGTTATTATTCAGCTATGCCATGAGCTACAGGTCTGAAATTTTACTATGTTATAGCTGACCCAAAAGTAGCTGCATAACATATTTGCACAAAGTGCTCTAAATGCAGTACTTTTCAAGTTATAATTGATTTAGTGCATGATTTAATTAATTTTAATGTATTAAAATTTATTTTAAAAATTCATAAAAAAACTTAAGCATGTGAAACTTCTCCAAAATGTAGGTGAATGAGTTATTTGAGAAATACTGGCTATCTGCAATACTTTTAGTGATAATAGGCATTTACTTATTTTGAGTAGGTGAGTAATTAGCTACAGGTCTGAAACTTCACCAAGTGAAAGCTGTCCCAAAAGTAGGTGAATGACTTATTCGAGAAAAATTGGCTATCTGCAATACTTTTAGAGATAATTAGCATTTACTCATTTTGAGTAAGTGAGTAATTACCTACGGGTCTGGAACTTCACCATGTGAAGGCTATCCGCAATACTTCTAGGGATAATTAGCATTTACTCATTTTGAGTAGGTGAATAATTAGCTACGGGTCTGAAACTTCACCAAGTGATGCTCTCCCAATAGTAGATGAATGAGTTATTTGAGAAAAATTGGCTATCTGCAATACTTTTAGAGATAATTAGCATTTACTCATTTTGAGCAGGTGAGTAATTAGCTATGGGGCTGAAACTTCACCATGTGAAAGCTCTCCCAAAAGTAGGTGAATGAGTTATTTGAGAAATACTGGCTATCTGCAATACTTTTAGTGATAATAGGCATTTACTTATTTTGAGTAGGTGAGTAATTAGCTACAGGTCTGAAACTTCACCAAGTGAAAGCTGTCCCAAAAGTAGGTGAATGACTTATTCGAGAAAAATTGGCTATCTGCAATACTTTTAGAGATAATTAGCATTTACTCATTTTGAGTAAGTGAGTAATTACCTACGGGTCTGGAACTTCACCATGTGAAGGCTATCCGCAATACTTCTAGGGATAATTAGCATTTACTCATTTTGAGTAGGTGAATAATTAGCTACGGGTCTGAAACTTCACCAAGTGATGGCTCTCCCAATAGTAGATGAATGAGTTATTTGAGAAAAATTGGCTATCTGCAATACTTTTAGAGATAATTAGCATTTACTCATTTTGAGCAGGTGAGTAATTAGCTATGGGGCTGAAACTTCACCATGTGAAAGCTCTCCCAAAAGTAGGTGAATGAGTTATTTGAGAAAAATTGGCTATCTGCAATACTTTTAGAGATAATTAGCATTTACTCATTTTGAGCAGGTGAGTAATTAGCTATGTGTCTGAAACTTCACCAAGTGAAAGCTCTCCTAAAAGTAGGTGAATGAGTTATTTGAGAAAAATTGGCTATCTGCAATACTTTTAGAGATAATTCGCATTTACTCATTTTGAGTAGGTGAGTAATTAGCTACAGGTCTGAAACTTGACCAAGTGAAAGCTCTCCCAAAAGTAGGTGAATGAGTTATTTGAGAAAAATTGGCTATCTGCAATACTTTTAGAGATAATTAGCATTTACTCATTTTGAGTAATTAGCTACGGGTCTGAAACTTCACCAAGTGAAAGCTCTCCTAAAAGTAGGTGAATGAGTTATTTGAGAAAAATTGGCTATCTGCAATACTTTTAGAGATAATTCGCATTTACTCATTTTTAGTAGGTGAGTAATTAGCTACAGGTCTGAAACTTGACCAAGTGAAAGCTCTCCCAAAAGTAGGTGAATGAGTTATTTGAGAAAAAATGGCTATCTGCAATCCTTTTAGAGATAATTAGCATTTACTCATTTTGAGTAGGTGAGTAATTAGCTACAGGTCTGAAACTTCACCAAGTGAAAGCTCTCCCAAAAGTAGGTGAATGAGTTATATGAGAAAAATTGGCTATCCGCAATACTTTTAGAGATAATTAGCATTTACTCATTTTGAGTAGGTGAACAATTAGCTACGGGTCTGAAACTTCACCAAGTGAAAGCTCTCCCAATAGTAGGTGAATGAGTTATTTGACAAAAATTGGCTATCTGCAATACTTTTAGAGATAATTAGCATTTACTCATTTTGAGTAGGTGAATAATTAGCTACAGGTCTGAAACTTCACCAAGTGAAAGCTCTTCCAAAAGTAGGTGAATGAGTTATTTGAGAAAAATTGGCTATCTGCAATACTTTTAGAGATGATTCGCAATTACTCATTTTGAGCTAGTGAGTAATTAGCTACAGGTCTGAAACTTCACCAAGTGAAAGCTCTTCCAAAAGTAGGTGAATGAGTTATTTGAGAAAAATTGGCTATCTGCAATACTTTTACAGATAATTTGCATTTACTCATTTTGAGTAGGTGAATAATTAGCTACAGGTCTGAAACTTCACCAAGTGAAAGCTCTCTCAAAAGTAGGTGAATGAGTTATTTGAGAAAAATTGGCTATCTGCAATACTTTTAGAGATAATTCGCATTTACTCATTTTGAGTAGGTGAGTAATTAGCTACAGGTCTGAAACTTGACCAAGTGAAAGCTCTCCCAAAAGTAGGTGAATGAGTTATTTGAGAAAAATTGGCTATCTGCAATACTTTTAGAGATAATTAGCATTTACTCATTTTGAGTAATTAGCTACGGGTCTGAAACTTGACCATGTGAAAGCTCTTCCAAAAGTAGGTGAATGAGTTGAGAAAAATTGGCTATCTGCAATACTTTTAGAGATAATTCGCATTTACTCATTTTGAGTAGGTGAGTAATTAGCTAAGGGTCTGAAACTTCACCAAGTGAAAGCTCTCAATTAGCTACAAATGAGAAAATAGCTATTACTCACTTATGGCATGCAATAGAACCCCAAACTATGTACCATCTTATAGCTAAGGACAAAGTAGCTGAACAACATATTTTAGGAAAACACTCTAACTGCAATAGTTTTGGAGATACAATGGCTTTACTCAACAGTCGGAATTTGAAAGTAGCTATGACTCAGCTATCAAAGGTTCAACAGGTCTGAAACTTTACTATGTAATAGCTTACCAAAAAGTAGATGGACAACATATTTGAAAAGATTTCCCTAACTTTAATACTTTTGAAGATATTTGACATTTACTTCTTTTGTTATTTAGCTACAAATGAGAAAATAGCTATTACTCACTTATGGCATGCAATAGAACCCCAAACTATGTACCATCTTATAGCTAAGGACAAAGTAGCTGAACAACATATTTTAGGAAAACACTCTAACTGCAATAGTTTTGGAGTTACAATGGCTTTACTCAACCGTGGAATTTGAAAGTAGCTATTACTCAGCTATCAAAGGTTCAACAGGTCTGAAACTTTACTATGTGATAGCTTACCAAAAAGTAGATGGACAACATATTTGAAAAGATTTCACTAACTTTAATACTTTTGAAGATATTTGACATTTACTTCTTTTGTTATTTAGCTACAAATGAGAAAATAGCTATTACTCACTTATGGCATGCAATAGAACCCAAACTATATACCATCTTATAGCTAAGGACAAAGTAGCTGAACAACATATTTTAGGAAAACACTGTAACTGCAATAGTTTTGGAGATACAATGGCTTTACTCAACAGTCGGAATTTGAAAGTAGCTATTACTCAGCTATCCATGGTGCAACAGGTCTGAAACTTAACTATGTGATAGCTTACCCAAAAGTAGATGAATAACATATTTGAAAAGATTTCTGTAACTCTAATACTTTTGAAGATATTTGGCATTTACTTCTTTTGTTATTTAGCTACAAATGAGAAAATAGCTATTACTCACTTATGGCATGCAATAGAACCCCAAACTATGTACCATCTTATAGCTAAGGACAAAGTAGCTGAACAACATATTTTAGGAAAACACTCTAACTGCAATAATTTTGGAGATACAATGGCTTTACTCAACAATCGGAATTTGAAAGTAGCTATTACTCAGCTATCCACGGTGCAACAGGTCTGAAACTTTATTATGTGATAGCTTACCCAAAAGTAGATGAATAACATATTTGAAAAGATTTCTGTAACTCTAATACTTTTGAAGATACTTGGCATTTACTTCTTTTGTTATTTAGCTACAAATGAGAAAATAGCTATTACTCACTTATGGCATGCAATAGAACCCCAAACTATGTACCATCTTATAGCTAAGGACAAAGTAGCTGAACAACATATTTTAGGAAAACACTCTAACTGCAATAGTTTTGGAGATACAATGGCTTTACTCAACAGTCGGAATTTGAAAGTAGCTATTACTCAGCTATCCACGGTGTAACAGGTCTGAAACTTTATTATGTGATAGCTTACCCGAAAGTAGATGAATAACATATTTGAAAAGATTTCTGTAACTGTAATACTTTTGAAGATACTTGGCATTTACTTCTTTTGTTATTTAGCTACAAATGAGAAAATAGCTATTACTCACTTATGGCATGCAATAGAACCCCAAACTATGTACCATCTTATAGCTAAGGACAAAGTAGCTGAACAACATATTTTAGGAAAACACTCTAACTGCAATAGTTTTGGAGTTACAATGGCTTTACTCAACAGTCAGAATTTCAAAGTAGCTATTACTCAGCTATCCAAGGTGCAACAGGTCTGAAACTTTACTATGTGATAGCTTACCAAAAAGTAGATGAACAACATATTTGAAAAGATTTCTGTAACTCTAATACTTTTGAAGATATTTGACATTTACTCCTTTTGTTATTTAGCTACAAATGAGAAAATAGCTATTACTCACTTATGGCATGCAATGGGACCCCAAACTATGTACCATCTTATAGCTAAGGACAAAGTAGCTGAACAACATATTTGAAGAAAAAGTTGTAACTGCAATAGTTTTTGACTTATGAGCCCTTTACTCCAAGTAGCTAAGATAGCTATTACTCAGTTATCTTTAGGCCTAAGTCCATAAAACCAAAAAAATTTTCGAGGGCGTGAAAATTCATTGGGACAATTAATTTACAAAAAATCTGTAGCTGTAGTAGTTTTGGAGGAATCTGCGTGACTAACTAACGCACGCACACACGCACGGACGCACGCACGCACACACAGGCATCATTTCATAATCTCCCTCCCGGGCTAAAGCCCGGCGGGAGATAATAAAAGGGGTAATCAAATACAAAAAGCTCAGTTAATCTTATCACTAAAATAAAATCAAATATATAAATAAGGAATGTCCAACAGGAAGATTATATACCTCCAGAATTAAATATAAATTATCAAACAACAAGAACAGATTTATAATAATAATTCAGAATTGAGAATTTTAAGTATGTGATTATCAATTGAAATGAGTTCGTAACTGTAGGAGCTGTGTCAAAATTAAGGCAAGTTGAATAAAACTGGGCTAGTTGAGGGTTAAAAATCCCCTATTTTTACTACATAAGGCTATAATTTCATTAATATTTGGGACTTAAAGCTCACCAGAAAATAACAGTGTCCATTTTGCCTACTTGAATATGTTTAACCAGTTTCATATTAAAAAGTTAAAAACTCAGCAAGCAGAGAGATAACACACAAAAATAAGTTCTTAAAAGCCTAAGATAGTCATAACATTATTAATATTCAAAATTTAAATAGACAGGCACTTCCTTTGAAAAATTCAAAGATTTCAGCTCTATGAGCCACATAGTTTGACAGTTACAGGGCTTTAAAGTGGCATAATATCCATAAATTGGGTCTCTGTGGGCATTTTACAATTGTTAAAGAGACCTTAGCAATTAAACTACAGAACTGAAACTTTTTGGGGGACATACACAACAAACAAAAATTATATATAATACAGTTTAAGACTTGTCACACTAAGCATTTCCAAATAACAGGGCAAAATACAGAAAAAAAATGTCAAAAAAGGTCACTTGGGCAAGTGTCTATGGCCCTCATACACAGGTTAAATGTCTACTAAAAGCCTTGATTTTCGGCACATGTGAAAAGGACATAATAATGCATTCCCAGATGGAATTTCAGCTCAATCAATCACATAGTTTAACAGTCATGGGCCTTAAAACTGGCAAACAGTCCAAATAGTGGGTCTCTATGGGGCCTTTTAGAGACCTCAATGTGGCCTTCAAATTGAAGCTTCAGACTTAAAATTTGTCACATACTAAGATTACACATAGAATATGTATCTAATACAGTTTGAAACTTCTCAGACTTACCATTTCCAAGTTACAGGGCAAAATATGTGAAAAATGTCTAAAAAGGGTCACTCGGGTGGGGATTTATGGTCCTCAAACACAGGTTAAATGTCTACTTAAAGCCTTGATTTTCGGCACATGTAAAAAGGACATAATAATGCATTCCCAGATGGGATTTCAGCTCCATCAATAACATAGTTTAACAGTCATAGGGCTTAAAGGTGGCAAAAAGTCCATATATTGGGTCTTTGGGAGCCCGTCAGAGACCTCAATTTGACCTTCAAATTAAAGCTTCAGACTTAAAATCTGTTACGTACTAACATTACACATAGAATATATATCTAATACAGTTTGAAACTTCTCAGTCTTACCATTTCCAAGTTACAGAGCAAAATATGTGAAAAATGTCTTAAAAGGGTCACTCGGGTGGGTGTTTATGGTCCTCATACATGGGTTAAATGTCTATTAAAGGCCTAAATTTTGGAGTACATACAAGAAAAACATATTGATATATTCTCAGATGATATTTCACTTAGATGAGAGACATAGTTTGAAAGCTACAGTGCTTGAAGATGGCAAAAAGTCCATAAATTGGGTCTCTGTGGGCAATTTTGAGATCTTAAGTCGGCCTAACAGGTAAACCTACAGCCTTTAAATTTTTCACAGACAAGGATTACATATAAGAGTTACATCTAGTGCCGTTTGAGACTCATCAGAATTACCACTTCCAAATTATAGGGCAAAATAAGTTAAAACTAGATTGGGCCAACTCGGCGCCAACATATCCCCAGACAGGTCATCACTCACGCCACAGGTTTTGATCGGGAATTTTTTAAAACATAATTACCCATTATTATATGAACTTCAGCACATCAATCTACTCTGTTTATATCTTCCAAGGAAGATGGTGTATCCCCAGACGCCGAATACATAACTCAAATTATATTTTCAATCTTCCTGCAATGATAACTCTAAACCTATTTTCAAAGTATTTAAATGATTGATGATTGAATGTCCATTCTAAAATAATAATCCCAAAAGAGCATATCTGTTTCTATATTTGTTGACAAATAAAATATTATTTTTAACTCAACTCATCATACTTTTCAATCTTCCTTCAAAGTATTTAAATGATTGATGATTCAATGTCCATTCTAAAATTCATAATCCCAAAAGCGCATATCTGTTTCTATATTTGTTCACAAATAAAATATTATTTAAAAAAAAATTATTTATATTATTATTTTATTATATTATTTTTAGAATTTGCAAATTGTTTTCAGTTATTCATTTCCTCTATACCTATATATGTGGTCCATATATATGCAACCTAAATATGTGACACAATCTCAGTTCTGACTCCCCTTTGTGTTATATGTAATGAAGCCCACCACCTCCCACCCCCACCCCTCTCCCCTTCTCCACACCTCTCTCACTATTACACAAGATCTGCAACCCCATTGAGTTCTTTGTTTCTCATCTGATATCATTAAATACCTTTGTTTATTTAGTGTCACTCAATATAGCTGGAGGTCCCAGAGGTGGGTGGGGGGAATCCGGGTGGGGGATGCATAAATGGTAAACAAACAATCTATATAAAAGGGGTACTCAAATACAAAAAGAATTGAGAATTTTAAGTATGTGATTATCAACTGAAATGAGTTCATAACTGTAGGAGCTGTGTCAAAATTAACTGAGGCAAGTTGAATAAAACTGGGCTAGTTGAGGGTTAAAAATCCCCTACTTTTACTACATAAGGATATAATTTCATTAATATTGGGACTTAAAGCTCACTTAAAGTGTCCATTTTGTCTACTTGAATATGTTTAACCAGTTTCATTTTAAAAAGTTAAAAACTCAGCAAGCAGAGGTATAACACACAAAAATAAGTTCTTAAAAGACTAAGATAGCCATAACATTATTAATATTCAAAATTTAAATAGACAGGCATTTCCTTTTAAAAATTCAAAGATTTCAGCTCTATAACCCACATAGTTTGACAGTTACTGGGCTTTAAAGTGGCATAATGTCCATAAATTGGGTTTCTGTGGGCATTTTACAATTGTTAAAGAGACCTTAGCAATTAAACAACAGATCTGAAACTTTTTGGGGGACATACATAACAAACAAAAATTATATATAATACAGTTTAAGACTTGTCACACTAAGCATTTCCAAATAACAGGGCAAAATACGGAAAAAATATCCAAAAAGGCACTTGGGCGAGTGTCTATGGCCCTCATACACAGGTTAAATGTCTACTAAAAACCTTGATTTTCGGCATATGTAAAAAGGACATAATAATGCATTCCCAGATGGGATTTCAGCTCCATCAATCACATAGTTTAACAGTCACAGGGCTTAAAGGTGGTTAAAAAGTCCAAATATTGGGTCTCTGTGGGCCTTTTAGAGATCTCGATGTGGCTTTCAAATTAAAGCTTCAGACTTAAAATTTGTTACATACTAAGATTACACATAGAATATGTATCTAATAAAGTTTGAAACTTCTCAGACTTACCATTTCCAAGTTACAGAGCAAAATATGTGAAAAATGTCTTAAAAGGGTCACTCAGGTGGGTGTTTAAGGTCCTCATACACAGGTTAAATGTCTACTTGAAGCCTTGATTTTTGGCACATGTAAAAAGAACATAATAATGTATTCCCAGATGAGATTTCAGCTCTATCAGTCACATAGTTTAACAGTCACAGGCCTTAAAATTGGCAAAAAGTCCAAATACTGGGTCTTTATGGGGCCTTCTAGAGACCTAAATGTGGCCTTCAAATTAAAGCCTCAGACTTAAAATTTGTCACATACTAAGATTACACATAGAATATGCATCTAATACAGTTTGAAACTTCTTAGACTTACCATTTCCAAGTTACAGGGCAAAATATGTGAAAAATGTCTAAAAATGGTCACTCGGGTGGGGATTTATGGTCCTCATACACAGGTTAAATGTCTTCTTAAAGCCTTAATTTTTGGCACATATATAAATAACATACTAATATCTTCCCAGATAGGATTTGAGCTCTATCAGTCACATAGTTTGACAGTCACAGGGCTTAAAAGTAGCAAAAAGTCCAAATATTGGGTCTTTGGGAGCCTTTTAGAGACCTCAATTTGACCTTCAAAATTAAAGCTTCAGACTTAAAATCTGTTACATACTAAGATTACACACAGAATATATATCTAATACAGTTTGAAACTTCTCAGACTTACCATTTCCAAGTTACAGGGAAAAAGATGTGAAAAATGTCTTATAAGGGTCACTCGGGTGGGTGTTTATGGTCCTGATACACAGGTTAACTGTCTATTAAAGGCCTAAATGTTGGGGCACATATAAGAAAACACATAGATATATTCCCAGATGATATTTAACTTAGATGAGAGACATAGTTTGAAAGCTACAGTGCTTGAAAGTGGCAAAAAGTGCATAAATTGGGTCTCTGTGGGCACTTTTGAGACCTTAAGTCGACCCCTTTGGGTAAACCTACAGCCCTAAAATTTTCTACAGACAAGGATTACATATCAAAGTTATACCTAGCGCAGTTTGAGACTCATCAGAATTACCACTTCCAAATTATAGGGCAAAATATGTGAAAAGTATAGCAAAAAATCCCCAAGTGGGGGTATTTATGGGCCTCAAACACAATTTTCTCCTCAACTTAAAGTCGTGATTTTTGGCACATGTACTAAGAACATATTAATGTGTTGTCAGGTAAAATTTCAGCCAGCTGAGCATCATAGTTTGTGACCTACAGGGCTCTAAGTGGCCAAAAGTCCAATTTCTGACCTTAAGGTGGCCATAAGTTCTTTTTTACTGGGAGTTTAAGGTCACCTTAAAATAGGGATCTTCCTTTGGGCACCCTTAACATGTGTACCAAGTTTGAAAAAAAAATATTAATTTGTTTTTGAGTTATCGCGTCCACAAGGAAATTTCTACGGCGGCGGCGGCGGCGGCGGCGGCGCGACGGACCTGAATCCAATATATCCCCGACTTTCGTCTGGGGATATAAATATAGGAAAAAAGTCCTACGTGGGGTCTTTATGGGCCTTAAAGACAATTTTCTCCTCAACTTAAAGTCTTGATTTTCGGCACATGTACTAAGAATATATTAATGTGTTCTCAGGTAAAATTTGAGGCAGATAAGCCTCATAGTTTGTGACCTAGAGGGCTCTAAGTGGCCAAAAGTGCAATTTCTGACCTTAAAGTGGCCATAAGTTCTTTATTATTGGGAGTTTAAGGTCACCTTAAAATAGGGATCTTCCTTTGGGCATCCTTAACATGTGTACCAAGTTTGAAAAAAAATATTAATCTATTTTTGAGTTATCGCGTCCACAAGGAAATTTCTATGGCGGCGGCGGCGCGACAGACCTGAATCCAATATATCCCCGACTTTCGTCTGGGGATATAATTATGGAAATAGAGCACTTTAAGAATGGATGTTGGAATTTAAAAAATTCATAAAAATGCATTGTTGTGTGTCGGTTTTTCTTTTCAAACTGGAATCAATTTCAAAAGCAACATTTGAGTTAGAGTCCAAAAACCAAAATGCTGATGGATGGACGGACGTCAGTTACATAAATCTAACAGGCAGGTCAGTTACATGCAACCCACCCCAAAAACTGAACTAGAAATATCAAAAAGCCACATACCATGCCTACATGTGTGTCAATGTTAAAGATTCTCTTATTTGCTCCTTTCTCATAGAGTTTAGATTGGACCAGCTTCTCAACTCCAAATACAACACCATCTTTTCCTCTGATGGCAATGGCAGTTCTGCAAATAAACCAGTAAATATAACTAAATAAATAAACAAACTATAATTTGTTGAACTGTTTATATATATTAACACCTGGTTAAAAACAATGTTCGGTAAATTCTGCTTAAAGTTAATTTAACACACCGGCTGCATATCTGAGAACAATGGCAGCTACTGTCAGCTAGGTTGCTGTTGTATGCTTGAAAAGTCACACCCTTACATCCAAGTCTCTACATACAAAGGTCAGTCGCATGCATGTGTACCTACTACAGAAAGCTATTAACTTGGAACCAGAAACATACTTAAACACTTGTACTTGACCAGGCATGGTGAATTTCACTATTTTCACAAAGCAAACACCAATGCATCTAACTCACACAATATTTACTTTTAAGACAGTAAGTTTGTGTGTCCAAGCTATAGTTCCACAGATCATCATTTTGGGGTGTCTTTTAAACAACTGTTGCTGGTCTAAATGGTGTGGAACAAAATCTACAGGGAGATGGATGTACTTTTGGACAAATGGTAGACATCAAATAATACTTACCCACTATTTTCTACAGCTTTTTGTGCATACTCTACTTGAAAAACACGCCCATCTGGTGAAAACTGTGAAGCTGACAAATCATACTGAAAAATAGATTACACCATTTAGTTCAAGGGTGTAACACAAAAAGAACTTTTACTGTGGTGAACATTGCAAAAGAGATGTACTGAGTTTTATTGGACATGAATCCACCAAAACATCCCAATATTGTATCCACTAGAATTAACTGCCAGTGAAAGCGCGGCTACTAGTGTATTCCTATCTTGCCTGTTTCTCAGTAAGGTGACAGAGGACAAATATATCTACATTAGTAATAAGTAAGCATTTAATGGTACTTTCAGCTTTCATTCAACAAAGGTGATTGTACAGTAACTCCATCTTAAGTCTTAACGATAACTTCTTTGTAGTTAAAGTGTATTAATAATTTAATAACCAGAATACATCGATTACTTATTAAATTCAACAAAAATCCTGCTATAAATGTGTCATACTTTCAAAATATAAACTAGAAAAAGGTTTTTGCTAACAAAAACAAAGTGGCCCAGATGGAGGGTTGGCTTATTAAAGCTGTAGTACTGGGGGTGTGAGACTGTAAGCAGACTTAAGCTTTACTGTGTTTTGTATCTGATGGAAAAGTAGATTATTTATAAACTGTATCAGTTGCAGTGTTAGACTGTATGCAGAATGTGAGCTTGATTGAGTTTCGTAAAGTAGAATATTTATGAAAAGAATATATCATTTTTTCCTATAGGTAAATTGTAGCTGTAAATATGGGATCGTAAATTTTTCCAGAAGATATTTAATCCTAGATTTTATAATGATAAAGAGTTAAGACATAATGTAGTACACTATAATTAACTATAGATGGGGATATTCATATATTGTATATCTTGGAAACATTTTATGCCTGTCAAATTTTATTGCTATTTTATATTTTCATAAGATAAATATGCTTTAGATAATCCTCCTTTGGAAATCCTTTATTGTTCCATTCTAAAAAGAATACATAAAATCATGTTGTCAGATGTTACTGTAAACATTTTTCATTCACACATGACTCTTCATGTGAATATCATGAAACATTGACGTTTTTACATAGGCTTTTTCCATTCTCTCAAAACAGACAAAGCATTCTTTCCACAAGACATTACTTCCACAAGGCTCTACTTCCATGCTCTTGTTTGAATTGTTTACCCCAAAAAGATTTACTGTAAGCATAGCTTTGCCAGATAACAGAAATTTTGTTTTAAGCATACATGTGCCAGGTGAGGTTTAAACAAGACCACTGCCGCGGTGTGTATCTCCCGCTGAGCATTAAAGGGGAAGAAATACCTTTTCCGAGATATTCACAACAAATTTTTCTCCTTTGCATAGGATACCCTTGTACTACCCTGTGGGTCCAAAATTCGCTCAAAATCGCTCTATCTCTTACGGTTTTCGAGATATTCACACTTTTTCATTTTCCGCTAAAATCCAAGATGGCCGCCAAAAGTGGCAAAAATTCAAATTTTTCCCCTAGCCACAGGACACTCCTATATTACCCTGTGGGTCAAAAATTTGCTCGGAATCACTCTATCTCTTACACTTTTCGAGATATTCACACTTTTTCATTTTCCGCTAAAATCCAAGATGACCGCCAAAAGTGACAAAAATTGAAATTTTTCCCCTTTGCATAGGATATCCTTGTACTACCCTGTGGGTCAAAAATTCGCTCAAAATCGCTCTATCTCGTACAGTTTTCGAGATATTCACACTTTTTCATTTTCCGCTAAAATCCAAGATGGCCGCCAAAAGTGGCAAAAATTCAAATTTTTCCCCTTTGCATAGGATACTATTGTACTACCCTGTTGGTTAAAAATTCGCTCAAAATCGCTCCATCTCTTACGGTTTTCGAGATATTCACACTTTTTCATTTTTCGCTAAAATCCAAGATGGCCGCCAAAAGTGGGGAAAATTGAAATTTTTTCCCCTTTGCATATGGTACTCCTGTACTACCCTGTGGGTCAAAATTTGGCTCGAAATTGCTCTATCTCTTATGGTTTTCATGATATTCACACTTTTTCATTTTGCGCTAAAATCCAAGATGGCTGCCAAATGTGGCAAAAATTGAAATTTTTCCCTTAGGCACAGGATACTCCTAAACTACCCTGTGGGTCAAAAATTCGCTCAAAATCGCTCTATCTCTTACCGTTACGGGATATTTTTAATGTTTTATTTTCCGCAAAATCCAAGATGGCCAACAAAAGTGGCGAAAATTGAAATTTTTCCCCTCTGCATAGGATACTCTTGTACTACCCTGTGAGTAAAAAAATTTGCTCGAAATTGCTCTATCTCTTACAGTTTTTGAGATATTTGTGATTTTTTCACATTTCCACTAAAAGTGGCAATAAAGTAGCCATTACTCACTTGTACATTGAGCAACAGGTGTGAAACTTAAATATGTTACAGTTCACAAAAAAGTAGATGAGTAACATATTTGAGAGAAATTGTGTAGCTGCAAAACTTTTGAAGATATAGGCCATTTACTCATTATGGTTACCATTAAAAATTGACAAAGTAGCTATTACTCACTTAGCTATGGAGATACACTTCCAAACTACTGACCATGCTGTAGCTGTGGAGAAAGTAGCTGAACAACATATTGGAACAAAATACTCTAAATGCAATAGTTTGAGAGTTATAAGTCATATAATTATATTAGGTAAAAGTGCTATTACTCAAAAGTAGGCCAAAGTTCACCAAACCCAAATAATATTGAAGAGCGTAAAAATTCATTAAGACAAGTAATTTACCAAAAATGTATAACTGTAGTAGTTTCATAGAAAACTGTGTGACACACTCACTCACGGACGCATGCACAGGATGCATTTTATAATCTCCCTCCTGGGCTAAACCCTGGCGGGAGATAATAAATACTTTGTCACTTTGTCAGTAAATGTTGTATAACGTAATAATGAGAGTGTCATGTTGGAACAAAAAAAGTTAAGATTATAACTTCTTCTCTTACATCTCATAAATGCAATTAGTTTGTGTGTTTCACTTTTATATTGATAAATGATTTCATGTGTGTTTTAATCCACATTGATTTTCATAATGTAGTGTTATGTTATTATAAAATTCATGAAATTATTACAAACACCAAGCTACCTACCTTAAAATAACAACTGTGTTTGCCTTTGCTACAATAAGGGATTAACTTAGATGTGTTTCAATACCAGTGTCATTTGTCATATAGGAGTAATTCTTAGGCAAACTTATGTGACACCTACGGACAGTCTTACAGCAGCAGTAATCCCATCATAAAGATTTCCAAAACAATGACTATCTCAGTTAAATACAGGATGTTTAGGGCACTAAGATGTCTTTTTCAAAAGAAAAAAAAACTCTTTTGAGTAGCCCATGTTTATCAGATCGAATGTTGAGATCTTGGAGTAAAAGTGAATTGTTGTCAAATATGATGTAAATCTGAACCATCATTTACTGAATTGTGCTTTCATGTTGTTTGTGTATTTTATTCAGAAAGGTAAAATTATTAAGATTTATTAAAAATGAATGTATGAATTGGGGTTCAGTTAAAATGTATTCATAAATGTATTCAAATACTTTTAAAAAAGTATTCGTATTTGTATACTTTTGAAACTGATGTATTCATATTCACATTCATGGAAATGAAAAGTGAAAGCATTCGCCATAGGCTTGGCCGAAACCCTGACCATTTTTGAGATCCACAGGACACATTTTTAAAAAAAATTGACGAAAATCAAACACCTCCCATTCAGGCATCTATGGTCCGACTTATCAGAAAATCCTTTCTGATGTGCGGATTTAGGTCTTGAATGTACCTGACATGAGTACCCTCATCTCGTCACTGTGTTGGGGAACTTTGGGGGGACTGTCGGCCCTGGTGTCCAGGCACCGGGGGGGTCAGTCCCTCAGTTCCCTCTTGAAGGTTAGGTTACCAGTCTAAAGTGTTAGTCCTTCAGTGAGGGTACCCTTGTCCCTAGCAACTAAAGTGTATTGATACAAAATCATTGGTCCAGCAATTTAACTCACATTATGTAAGGGGTTTCCCCCAAGAATCACACCAGGAAATCCTTGCATGTCTAGGTAACCATATAAACATCTTGTACCATTGGTTCCCTATATTCCAAGCCATGAAAATATGTAAACCTCCATCATTCCTACTTGGTTTCTTGAACCAGTAAGATCAAAAACTGAAAGCCCCACCCTCCCTCCCCGTGTCTTGCGTTATGAGGTGTGTGTGTCACTTTGACCTTCACCAAGGTCAAAGTCAGTATGTAGTCCTCTTGTCCCTTGACTCCTTGTCACTTGACCTTCTACCAAGGTCTCCCTTATGTAGTCCTGTTACCCTTATGGGCCCCTACCTGTACAGTCTGTATGGAGCTTGATTGTATATATGTATATGTGTGAGTCTGCCGTCTGTTCTGTGCAGCTGTACTAAAGACAGTTTTAAATTTTAAGTAGACAGACTCTTTTTATATGTATTGTCAATATTTTTATGGCTTACTTCTCTTTTAGTGGTTTTATATTATTTTAACTGATAGGGATTTTTTCATAATATGTAAAGTCTCATAGGGACTCATGGCCTAGGAATATATACATGAAAAATAAATCACTTGATACACTTTCATATAACATGTGAAGGAATCTCATTTCGGTAAAATCTCCCAGTTTTATCAGTGTGACCTTGTTCTGACCTTTTCAAAATATGACTAGGGGTCAGACTGACAGCAGTCTGACCTTTCACCACTGGTAACCTAACCTTCAAGAGGGAACTGAGGGACTGACCCCCCCGGTGCCTGGACACCAGGGCCGACAGTCCCCCCAAAGTTCCCCAACACAGTGACAAGAGATGAGGGTACTCATGTTTATTACATAACAAATGTATAGTTATAGGATATACATACTGTAATACACTCTAATACTAAATAATATTTACAGGTCCCAAAAGTTACACATATTACTTTTTACACATGTAAAATTTTGTATGCATGAGGTACAAAGTACAATTACATATGTATGGTTTTAACACTACGTAATACAGTATAATGAACATTTAGTTATAAACAGAACCTAAGTGACCCTTGGAAGGTCAAAAGGTCATATGTAAACAGAACCTAAGTGTGACCCTTGGAAGGTCAAAAGGTCATATGAGGTGAAAGGTCAGACTGCTGTCAGTCTGACCCCTAGTCATATTTTGAAAAGGTCAGAACAAGGTCACACTGATAAAACTGGGAGATTTTACCGAAATGAGATTCCTTCACATGTTATATGAAAGTGTATCAAGTGATTTATTTTTCATGTATATATTCCTAGGCTTTGATTACTTACGAATTATAATGCACACAAGTCAGGGTTCGCGAAGTATCTCTAAAATATGGAGTCCAACGGACTACATGACCTCCGAAAAATGGAGTCCCAATCATTTTTTTGTGAGTCCAGTGCTTGCGTTAGGGTTATGAAACGTCGGGAACCTTGTACCTTATGGCACATCAAAAAAGGGGTACCACAGTGTGAAAATTGGGTGCAAGTAATAATTTTTTCCCGTATTTCAAATACATTTAAATATATAGAAGCACTATCCAATTTCCTTTATACTGATAAATAATATGCATCTGTCCATAAATAAATATTAAAAATATTTTAAAAAGCTGAACCCCAGTCAACAAACTTCATTTTAATGCAAAGTAGAATGAAATTTATTTTGTAAGATTATTTTATTTAAGCTACAAATATGGCACTGATACTGTTTCAAAGGAAAAATATTTGTAGTTTCTCTTGCTTTTTGATTGACAAAAATTCATTGGGTAGTTCCAGAGATATAGTTTTTTTTTTTTGTTACATCCCCTGTAAATATTTTCGAATGTTACAGCTTTTATTTTCCTGGCGACTTTCCGGGGTTAAATATCAAGAGTTTCCAAGATTTAGTATAATATTTTGTTTCCCACGAAAGTTCACCATTCTGGCTTGTTGTTTCGACTGTTTCCGTGCAGAGATCAGGCTTTCTTTCGATATATAACGTTTTGAGTAGATTTGCTAGTGTATGACAACAACACTCACTGGCTGTTTTGAAAGGATCTCGTCACGCATGAAATCTCACTTTACAATGGTGGACGTTAACAACTTGCCAGAAAATCGCTTGAAACCATTTAACTTTACAATATAAAGCTTATCTTCAGTGTTATATATATTGCTTGCATATCTATGCTTCCTGCCAACCAAAATTCGCTTCTAAAGCAGAAATATTTTCTTCATAAAAATCGTGTCCTGATGGACGCACTGACAACCGAAATTTTTGTCCAAATCTGAAATACCGCGTGTTTAACATACTTGGACGGCGTAATCGCGAACCCTGCAAGCGGTCCCAATTGTGTCAGGGTCATAATTGTGCCCAATTGTTATTGAAGTTTTTTTTTTTTTTAAATTTTACATCCAGAATTTTGAATATTTTTTTCAACTTATTCGTTTTAAGATTAATTTTATTCCATGTAAAATTTAAATATTGAACATCCACATTGAGTACCTTCAAGTCTTGAAAAAAATTTAGAGAACACAATTATGACCCAGACATAATTAGGCATATTCGACTAATGAGAAAATAGATGCAATACTTGTACAAAACCTATATTTTCTGTTTGACCCTACTTTACAGTAGATTTTTATATATGTACAAGGTTACCACATGTCTCCCTCCTAGTAACTTCATTAAACTAGGAACAACATGATGATAGTAGATAAAGGGACCAATCCAAATAAAGCATTTATGTGGTACTGACAGAAACTCAAATGGTCGCCATTTTGTTTAAGAGTTTTGTGAAGCTGAATAAGATTTATCTATTTTGTGTGAAACTATTACATCTAAAGTAGGGCTGGGACAGGTGCAAAAGACAGCACCAAGTACTCGTCCTCCGACAGCCGGCCCGAATTCAAGTAACCACGAGATTTAGTACCTACCATTAGAAGTCTTCTGTAAACAAATAGTCGGTTCCGGAAACGAAACTTTTGAAGAAAAACGTCTTCTATTTGACCAGATATTATAGAATATGGAGTAAATTATACGTTTTCAAGCGAAAATAACAAGTTTAATTGATATTATGTGACGGAAATGCTGAAATGTAGCATATTTTACACAAGCGTTTCATTACGTGGGCGATAATACAATACCTCGCAAGTAACCGAGTATTTAAAATGGACTCGAGAACTAGCAAAGATTGCCTTGTCTATCAAGGCTCGAGTACCCGTTCACAGCCCTAATCTAAAGCACATAATAGAATCATATAACAGTGTTTCCTGAGCCTCATTTTTCTGGAGGTCAATTGACCCCGCTTTTGAAAACTGGGGGGTCAATGCAAATTTTTGAGGGTCAGTTAGGCTGGACCCCTTCTAGTTAAACTGCAGGGTAGAAAAATAATAGACAAACAATGCTGAAATACCTCGCAAAGCCGGTGTTCGCATTAGAGTTATGAAATGTGGGGTACCATGTATCCCATGGGGTACTTAAAATGGGGTACAAGTAATATTCTGCCACATTTTCCTCAATAAATAATGTTTAGATATGCCCAGTTACTAAAGCAATAAATTTGATTTATTTATCACATTTGACAAAAAAAAATCACAGTACATTGTACATGGCTGTATATTCATAAAGATATCTGATCAGTTCACCTGTGTACATCAGGGTTAAAAAATAGTCAAAAAACAAACTTGACTAAAAAATTTTTTATTTACCCTACAAAATAATATTTATACTGGTTGAAAGACGAATTATTGTAGTTTATTTTGCTTTTTATTTGACAAAAATCCATTGAGTGGTTCCAGAGTTATAGTGTTTTTGCGAATATTTTCGAATTTCACAGCTAGTATTTTCCGGGGAGGTTTCTGGGGTTAAAAATTTAAGAGTTTCCGAGATTTAGTAGAATGTGTCTCCCAATGCACAAGGTATTTGTCATCGTTCGGAGATGTTGTTTCCAATTGTTTCCTTGCAGAGATCACGTTTTCCTTCGATGTATAGCGTTTTGAATAAGGTTTGCTAGGGTACATTCTAACACTGGCCGTTTAAGATGGATTTCATCTGCGTAGCTCTTGCCTTACAAGAAATTAAAAAATATACAGCTTACCTTCAGTGCTGTTTTTATTGCATGTATATCTATGTTTTCAGTAAAAATTCTTGCGTCCTTTGGTGGATTTTGTAATTGAATAACCCGAATGCGCATGCGTGACCTCGCAACCTCGCGAACTCTTCACCTCTCGACCTTTTGATATCACGCATGCGCAGTGACAAGTAAACAACAGGAAATCGGCCATTTTTGTTTTGAAATTGGAATAAATAAAGAATTGCTTCATATGTAGACGAAATATCGATATTTCTTTTTACAAATACTTCTGCGTCAGTCTGACCCCTTGGTAAATAATATGTGCGTAAATCGCTTTATTTCGGTGTAAATTTACGCACATTTGAGCGTAAATGGAAACACTGTATAAAGTGTTGAAAATGCTAAATGTTGATACCCATACTGTATTGTTAGGTTTTTTCTGAAGGATTTATTAGTTATTTTTCACTTTTGCAGCTGTTTGTATGTATTTATGGTGCTAAAAATGGCAATAATATATTAAAGCTTGGTATCGCCTCCACTCTGCTTAAACATTAACTTTATGCTAATGAAAATAAATTTTGTTAGATTTTAAAGGCTATGGAATCTATGAAATGTATCTACCATTTCTGAACATTCAATGAATTTAATGGAAATCCACTGTGCATATTTAATGCATACTTTCCATAGATTATCAGTCGAATAGTACTACACCTACTGTGACCACCTGTCTTCAAATATCACTAGCATAATAATTTTCAGCTTATTATCATTTCAGATTGTAACCATTAACTATTTCTGCGCATTAGAAATAGCGTCGAAACGGGTAAAAAATGGAATAAATGTCATAGGAACTTATTTCACTGGACATCGGATCACAATCGCTGTCTGGGCGATATTTGGGATACACCTAAATGACCACTACAAATACGTCAAATTACAATACAAATAAACATATTCAACCAAAAATATAGCTTTGATCTAAGCCTCATGATACACACCCCTGTTCCTATTGAACTCATTTTTACAAAAGGTTATTTAACAGAATGAATTTGCTAAATATTTTTCATAAGTGAAACACCGAAATCTTGGCATATCACGAACGGGATATGATCTAAATTACGGAGCTGAGTATGTGGCTCGAGTGTTGTAACGGAGGGAATAACCATAAAAAAAAAACACACACACTTATTTATTACGACTTATTAATGATGATAATATGAATTAAAATAATTGCACTTTACATATTATTTATTTCAGATTTTCTGAGTGCTTAAAAATATCAGTAAGAAATTTAAATAAATGAGGTTGAAAGTAGCCCACATTATAATAAAACAAGCAATGCCTCAGAATGCACAAACCCTCAGTGTCAGTGTGTATAAAGCTTTGCGTGTCAGCTGCAAACTTGATTACTGTAATTCAAAATTTCCCAGTCTCAACAAAAGGACTTACATTGGTATGATATTAATACTTTAAGCACTATACACTCACCTCTGAACTATCCGGCTCTGGCCTTAATTCTGCATGGGCTCAACTTGGTGTCAAAAAGTTGATGTAGCTACGTGTCAATGTCAAATGTTTTTTAGTGCAGAATCTTGGCTAGCTGGTGCATTCCATTTGAATACACCTATTCTATGATTACTTTGTATGTGATCAAACTGATCGCTGATCATGATTTTGAGACATCTCACCCTGTATGCAAACTCACCACTGATTTTAAAGACAAACCATCCCAAGAGGCAACTCACCCCATAACTATGCTGTGAAGCACAAATAAACTAAATTTATTCCAAGACCAACATATTAATACTGGTGACATTAATACATAAGATCAACATATATGGATAGACAATTTTTTTTAACTGACCGTGTTTTATACAAAGAAAGATATTTCTATATACTTTTGATTTATATATATATTTTTTCATAGTAACAAACATTGTAACATCGAGCCATTAAGGCTTATAGGTGAGTTTGAAGTCTTATAAAAATTAAAGAATGTGTATAGAATTATACAGAGTGTCTTCAGAACAAGCAAGGATGGGTCATCCTTTTCTTGATTTCAAAACTCAAGTTTTTTAAAAGCTTGGTTTAGAAGGCTATTTCCTCAATTTTGTTTGAAGAGGAAACATGTGATTTTATGTTAATGAGCCTAGGTGTGGATTTTTTTAACACCTGTGTTATAAAATAATTTATGACTTTAGTTATAATGGCTGCTGAACTAATGCATGCTGTCAGTGAAAATAGATTAAAAGAAACATCGATGATTAAAATATATATGGTGTTTTTTTTGTTTTTTTTAAATAAATTTTAAAAATCTTTTGGTATTTCATAAAATATTTAATTACTCTATTCCAAGGGGATAAAATTTGGATATTTAATACCCCTTTCACATCATAGGCACCACAGGTAGACATTTACTCAGATTCAGAACCACCTCCCAGGACACCTCATGTCTGTCAAGTTTGATGTATACCTGTGCACAATGTGGTTATTGTGGTGTCACAGTGGTGTTTGCTGTTTATAGACAGTGAAAACAAAATCGTGCAAGGTATGGGACTGTCATTTGTGGTAACTGACAGTGAAGGACAGCAATGTGACACTCTTTGAAGGTTGTGACTCTGTTTTGTTTTGGTATCACGTGTTTGTTCAATGGCTATATAAGGTGAATGGAGGTAAATTGAGGTTTTCTCTTTGTGACAGACATTTGTACTACTCTCACACTGCTGTTGCTGAGAGTTACACACAGTATCCCATTAGTAGCCATGTAAGTCATACTTATTTCACCTTCAGTTACCATATGAAAAACATATCTATGGAAACTGGAAAGTCACTGAAATGGATTGACAGGGATTGACATACACGGACACAGGGATGGGCATAGGACAGACAAAAGATAGTGACTGAAGGTTAGAGCTTCAGAGGTGGAAACTTTGATAATTTTAAAACTTTTGTGGGATGCTCATTGAATGGGATGGTGGGCCACTGTGTCACAAGTTCGCATATGGATGTGAAGCACTAATTCATATAATATTTCACACAACAAAGAATTTTACTGCACCTTACATTACAACCTTTATTTTATCAAATGTTACACAATATTTCAATTTAATGCTTTGCTATATATATTAAATAAAGGTGAATATTTCTTATTTATTTAAAATGAACCACATATGTATATTTAATGTGAAAGACATCAAGGTGAAGAACGTTTTGTTTATGATGGGTCTCAAAGCAAAAAATTTGTAAACTGTTTCCTTTACCGGTTACAAAAGTGATTGTTTTCCAACCTGTCTGTGACTGTTCAGAAAACTATAATTAAAACAGGACTGAACATTGCAAAAAAAAGACAAATAAAAATAGCACTTATTTGTACTTTTAGTTTGGGATCTATACATTATTATTTAAATAACGTGAATTTTCTGCAATCCCAAATGAAACTAAATATTTAACAAATACCCTTAAGTTTTGACATTTAGTGTCATCAATTTTACATATTGATTTTCTGGTTTTAAACTATCGGAATTGTCCAAAATAATTACAATGTCAAAAGAAAACTGTTCTGGCAGATTCCAATCAACCTTTTACTTAGAAGGAGTCCTTATTATGTTTTCATATAGCTTAAATAAAAACAGGATGTGTTGCTGATTACAATGATACCAAACACATGTATATAATAATATAGTGTGAGAAAATTCACGGTTGAGATGTCTTCAGAAATTATGGGTTGAGTTAGAAATTGAGTGAGGTGCCTTAATACCCTGATCATCCATCAGAATAGCTCGATTAATCCAAATAGCTATCTTAATGTTCCAAAATGTTGTACACGTTTGATATTAGAAAAAAAAAACAATGTGTGTTATATTCCTTTAATTTTCTACCTCGTAAATGGTTTTTTAAAATGTTAGTTTTAGTAAGCCATCGCAATATTCGGATTTTTTTTATTCCGTCCGGAAAATGGTACGTGCAGTGGTAGCTGTGTTGCAGAAACACGACACTCCTGCTGAAAGTCAGACATACCTTTTACAACACCAATGTCAGTAATTAATTTTGACTTTGAATCAGAGTAAATGTACAAATATTTTAGCTGTTGCCTCCATATAGGCCTTTGCCATGTATTTCTTGACGAATACACGGGTTATAATGCTGTCTCCCCAGTAAACATTGATGAGCCGGTGTCCGGTTAAATATTTGTACCTATGAAATTTGTTCCTTTTACCCATTTCTACGCTATCGCGCATGCGCAGATATGGTTGTGTTGCCAGCTGAAAAATGTAATATTTAACAGACTACTGCTACCCTGCATAAGCCTATTCGTAGTTCCGATCTTCCGGTGTAAACAAACGTCGGAGAGCACATAAACAAATGCACATGGTGGGCGAAAATACGTGAATTTTTGTCCTCCTCTTCATAATAAAAGGGCTGTATCTCTGGAAATACTTAATGGATTTTTACGAAATAAAAAGCAGAAGAAAATGTAATAAATTGTCTTTGAAATGGTGTGAATATTATATTTTTATATACATATTTTATATTTGTTTTATATTTATCAATCTTCACCCAAATTCCTGCAAGATGGGAAGGCATCAGCATCTAACTAAATAATTTATAATAGAAACTATTTTAACCAGACATACACATCAGCATCATGGCAAAGGTATATTTCAAAAAGGGTTGTGCTTAATTTTATTGCATTAAAATCAATCCACTATTCGCAATATATATATATATATATATATATATATATATATATATATATATATATATATATATATATTTACACTGTGCTTTATATTTTTCTATTATTGTTCATTTCTCATCCTATGGTCTATATAGCAATTTTATTATATCTTTGCTAACAAACAACAAAACTTCCTCAAATAAAAATCCATATACCCTGCAATAATTTGCCTTTAAATTGGTATAAATATTATATGCTGCTAGCTTCAATAAAACAACCACATCAATAATTTTAACCAAATTGGAGGAATTACCATTTACCATTAAAATACTTTACCTGCAAAAAATAATAATATCATTAGAAAGGTATTTGAACAACACTTGTGGTGGTCATTATTGCATTAAAATCTTGAGAAAAAATTATTTAAAGTCAAATTCGGGTTTACAAATACTTTCTGACCTCAGGTGTACTTAACAGTTCCTCCAATATCTTATGAGCAAACATACAACCAAACTTATTAGAATAAAAAGCAGTATAACCTACAATAAAGCCTCTTTTAAAATGACATGAATGCCATCATAGAAATCGTATAAAAAGCCATATTTGTAGCTTCAATATTTATTTAGATATCCATGTTTAATTTATATACTTTCTTTGGCAAAAAATCGTTTTTTAACATCTAATTTCTGGTGTAGCCAACACATTTTCAAATTTCTTCACCAATTTTCCACTGATTCCCTTAAAAATATCAGAAACCAAATTAATTTCTCTTCAAATGGTAAAAATAAGTCAAATAATAAAACCAATATACAACAATTTTCACCCAAATCCCAGCAAGATTGAGGGTCTCAACAAATGCCCATATTCCAAAATACTTGATTTTCTTACATATATATAATATATTACTGGAAACATATTTGAACAGAGCTTCCATTTCTTTTATGGTATTAAAGTCCATGCAAAGAAGAAATAATAAAATATTTAAGTTATTTTATTTTTTTGTAATTATTCTTTTATACTTATTTTTGTGTTGTTTGTGATAAAATGTTGAAGTACTGCCATCGTAGATGCTTTCTATGTGTCATAAGCTTTAAAATGGTGTATTATTTATCAAAATCAAGCAAGAAATGACAATTTCACGAATTTTAACCCCAATTTTTAGTCTATTTCATTCAACCGCGTGGTACTTGTTTATGTGCCTTTCGCAACATAAACAATCGACTCGAGCATGCGCACTCGAAACTACGAACTGGCTTATAAGTTAGCCACAGGCATAAGTTGGCCACCCTCACCACACCTTCACAGGGCTTTAACTAGACGTGGTTACCTCGGCTCTACGTTACTTGCGTGTAGAGCCGTGGCACGACCCCACATAAAACTGGAGATTTGCATAAAATCCTTTTTGTTGAATAAAACTTAATGAAATGGCTAGAAATTGTGTAATGCAGTTAAAACAATTGATATTAAGCCAAGGACACAGTAAATACAGCAAGTGTATAAAATACATGCTATTTTACACAACTTTTATATAAAAAGAACATTTAGAGAAATGGTAAAAAAAAAGATTGAAAATGAGGAAATGTCATTTATTTTTAGTTAACTATATGTTTGCATGTTGACTGTTTGTTGAAGGAAATGTAACAAAATAGTTGTGGGAACATTTGTGTACACATTTGTATGGAATATATGTGTTTTATGCAAATCTCCAGTTTTATGTGGGGTCATGCCACGGCTCTACACGCAAGTAAAGTAGAGCCGAGGTAACCACGTCTAGGCTTTAACATGAGTGGCCTACTAGTGGTGGTGGACCAGTTCACGCCCGGGTACCAATTCACGCCCACCCCTAAATTTATCCAAAACAATCACAGTTAAACAATAAATTACAAATGTATATGATCCCTTAGATGATTATCTATGATGTGGTAAACATCTTCTCTATGAAAAATTATAAATCTTCAAGAAAATTGAGGGTGGGCGT
Organism: Sabellastarte sp. h YS-2021; assembly: GCA_964017235.1. Lineage (NCBI taxonomy): Eukaryota > Metazoa > Annelida > Polychaeta > Sabellida > Sabellidae > Sabellastarte > Sabellastarte sp. h YS-2021. The sequence goes on along the minus strand of OZ024928.1, from coordinate 73,530,764 downwards.
GAATTGGTACCCGGGCGTGAACTGGTCCATCACCACTACACTCTGAAATCATGTATTATTGTTAAACTTATTATATGCAAGAGTTTTCATTGGTGTACAATAACCTATTTGTCTTTCTGGAGTCTGTAGATGAGCCGCGGCCAACTTATGCCTGTGGCCAATTTATGCAGGGTAGCAGTATTATGTCCACCCCACTGGGAGGTGGACATATTATTTTTGCTTTGTCCGGCATCCGCCGTCCGTCATGCTTGGTTTCCGGTCATTTTAAGGAAAAGTATTTATCCTATCTTTACCAAATTTTGTATGGGTGTTTATTAGTGCTGTAACGAGTTGACCGAAACTCGAGTCGTAACTCGATGGGCGATATTTGGGAAATATATAATGATATACTAATCTTGTTACAAACTACCACTTTTGCAATTTTTTTAACCATAAAGACGTAAAAATCAATGAGCAATGGTCGGTTTTTTATTTCCCTGATTTACGTGGCTGTTCCATAAAGTGCTCATATATATCTGTACGTAATGGCGGATCCCTTAATGACAATATTTGGACATTCAACTCGCAGTTCAACTCGCATCTAACAGGCGATCCTCGATCTACAGAAATCACTAATGATTACAGCTCTAGTGTTTATTGGGTTAATAGCTTGCATGGGATTGCTTTGGGTGAAGATAGCTCTATAGCTAACTGAGTAATAGCTACTTAGTTACTTTTGTATACTTCTTTTGTTTCCGGGCATTTTAAGGAAAAACATTTGACATATCTTTACCAAATTTGGTATGAGCAATAGTTAGGTCAATAGCTTGCTTGGGATTGCTTTTAGTGATAATGGCTATATAACTGACTGAGTAATAGCTACTTAGCTACTTTTGTGTACTACTTTTGTTTTCGGGCATTTTAAGGAAAAATATTTGACATATCTGTACCAAATTTGGTATGAGCAATAGTTAGGTCAATAGCTTGCTTGGGATTGCTTTTAGTGATAATAGCTATATAACTGACTGAGTAATAGCTACTCAGCTACTTTGAGTAGCTTTTTTATTTTAAGCATTTTAAAGGAAAACAATGTTTTCTAGCTTCACAAAAATTTATATGAAGGATAATTGTGTCAATAGTTTGGCCAGGATAGCTTTTGGTCGATGATAGCTTTGTAGCTATAGCTAACTGAGTAATAGCTACTTAGCTACTTTTGTGTACTTCTTTTGTTTCCGGGCATTTTAATGAAAAATATTTGACATATCTATACCAAATTTGGTATGAGCAATAGTTAGGTCAATAGCTTGTTGGGATTGCTTTTAGTGATTATAGCTATATAACTGACTGAGTAATAGCTACTTAGCTACTTTGAGTACCTTTTTTTTATTTTCAGCATTTTGAAGGAAAAGTATTTCACCTATGTTCACAAAATTTGGGATGGAGGATTATTGGATCAGTAGCTTGCTTGGGATTGCTTTTGGTGATAATACCTTTGTAGCTAACTGAGTAATAGCTACTGTGCTATATAGCTATTATGCTATTTTGAGTTGACTTTTTCTGGACATTTTAATAAAACAATGTTTTCTATCTTCACAAAAATTTATGTGAAGGATAATTGGGTCAATAGTTTGGCCGGGATAGCTTTTCGGCGATGATAGCTTTGTAGCTATCTGAGTAATAGCTGCTTTGCTACTTTGATCCTACTCTGAATTGCATTTCTGTTTTCACTCTTTTAAAGGAAACATATTTAACTCATCTTTTTAAAATTTGGTGTGAAGGTTTATAGCATCAATTGCTTGCTTTGTATTGTTGTTGGTGGTAATAGCTTTAACCTCCTGAGTAATAGCTACACTATTGTCAATTTTCAAAAAATTTTCTGTCCCCAAAAATGGCGGCCATTTTGAATTTTCGAATTTTTGCCAAAAATGGAAAAGCACAAATTTGCTTCTATCTCCTTAACCGTGCAAGATAGAGCGATTTCGTTGAAATTTTCGACCCACAGGATATCTAAGCAATGTACTTTTGGCAATTTTCAAAAAAATTTTCTGTCCCCCAAAATGGCGGCCATTTTTAATTTTCAAATTTTTGCCAAAAATGGAAAAACACAAATTTCCTTCTATCTCCTTAACCGTGCGAGATAGAGTGATTTCATCGAAATTTTCCGCCCACCGGGTATCTCAGCAATCTACTCTTGCCAATTTTGTCCAAGTTTTAGAGCAAAACTCATGCTTCCCTTTGGGTGGACATTACGCATGCCAATGCGTCCTATTTCTAGTTTTTATATAGCCTCTTTTGAGTAAATTGACATGTCTGGTTTACTGTTTTAATTATGTCCACCCCACTGGGGGGTGGACATATTATTTTTGCTTTTTCCGCCATCCGCCGTCCGGATGCTTGGTTTCCGCTCATTTGAAGGAAAAGTATTTATCCTATCTTTACCAAATTTGGTATGGGTGTTTATTAGGTTAATAGCTTGCATGGGATTGTTTTTGGTGAAGATAGCTGTATAGCTAACTGAGTAATAGCTACTTAGCTACTTTTGTGTACTTCTTTTGTTTCCGGGCATTTTAAGGAAAAATATTTGACATATCTTTACCAAATTTGGTATGAGCAATAGTTAGGTCGATAGCTTGCCTTTGGGAGGACATTACGCATGCCAATGCGTCCTATTTCTAGTTCATTTTATTTTTGGAGTGGTTATTTACCCAACGGTTGTGTACGCTAGTTGTGATATTGGTCTGGCATACCCAGCCCTAAAATAGAATGTTATGTGAGATGCGGACCTCCGCTGACATAACGTCTTACCGCGACCCATTTAAAAATCACAGATATTTGATATTTCCTTAATTTCTGCTCAAATGAATCTATATATAAATACCAATTCACCTGTTTTATGTTGCTTTTCTATGGTATAAACAGCCCTAAAATAGAACGTTATGTGAGATGCGGGCCTCCGCTGACATAACGTCCTACCGCGACCCATTTAAAAATCACAGATATTTGATATTTCCTCAATTTCTGCTTAAATTATTCGCCAGATAATTGACAACTCCCCTGTTTTATGTAGTTCACATGTAGTCTAAGCAGTCTAAACACAAAAGCTAACAATAATCTATCAATATTCACCTCTATTATTTTAAAATACTATCTGTCTTTCTCGTGTTTATCTCCCGGCTGCCATTTTGTAAATATGGTATGACTAAATTTTCGGTTAGCACTAAATCACAGGACCTAAATCACATTCTCCTGAAAATGTTTTTATCTTGTTAAAATTTGCAGAATTGTTATTTCTACCTTGATTTGGACAAAAAATACATCCTTTTAAAGGTTACAAGACAGTGGAAACATCTATGATGATAACACATTGAAAGTTTATTGAAAAAATTTTGAAAAAAAAAGAAAAAAGTCTGTAAATGTTTCTTTATCACATAAACCTTACCTAAAAATTTTTGATGTCTTTCTAGATAAATTTTAAATATTAATTCAATAACAATGAACAAAAGTGTTATTTAATAACCTATGTACTGATGCATGCATTTATATATAGATATATATATATTTTACTATATTTTTAGGTAAAGTACTACTTACCAAAAGTTAAAACTTGGCGACATTGTTCTTCTAACTTGGATTTTTTGTGTTGTAGATTGGAAAACACCAAATAATAAGTAATTTGTAAACATGTCAAAGTTTGGTATACATCTTTAATTACACTTTTTATCTTTTTTCTTTTCTGAAATTGCTTTTATGTTTTGCTTAAATTTTAAACATGTCCTTAGAAGTTTGTGTACATTAGCTATTTTAGTAATTGTATCCACCGGAAGCATCCGGTGGATACTTTGGTTTAGCGTTCGCTACGCCGCCGCCGCGCGTAGAGAGATTTTCGGCGTTAACGCTCTAAGAGGAAAACAACAGCAGCCAGGTTCACCAAATTTGCAGGATATCTTCATTGGGGGGTAAGCTTCTCTGGGAAGGAAAATAGCCTCATTCTGAAAAACAAGATGGCCGCCACGGGCATTTCTTTGAAAATAATGTACATTTTTCTACTGGCTGTTCCTCATAGGTAGAAGGTTGAATCTCTTCATAGGTGATATGTATGACACATATACATGTCCTCTACAACCTTGCACACATTTGACCTTGAAGCTCCTAACTCAAGGTCATCCACGGAGTGCCGAAGTAACCCACATAGAGGACTTTAAAAGTGCCTATATCTCCCTTATTATTGGTCCTAGAGGTTTGCAATGTGAAGCCAACCTATAGGAAATCATGTGCTGCGAATCTTCTGATGTGGTCAGATTTGACCTTGGACCCCTCCTTCAAGGTCAAACAAGGATAGCCAAACTTAAAAGTGCTTATAACTCGCTTATTATCGATCCTAGAGGTTTGGGATGGTAAACCAACATATAGGAAATCATGTGCTGCGAATCTTCTGATGTGGTCAGATTTGACCTTGGACCCCTCCTTCAAGGTCAAACGAGGATAGCCAAACTTAAAAGTGCTTATAACTCGCTTATTATCGATCCTAGAGGTTTGGGATGGTAAACCAACATATAGGAAATCATGGGCTGGGAATCTTATGGTGTGGTCAGATTTGACCTTGGGCCCCTCCTTCAAGGTCAAATGAGGACAGCCAAACTTAAAAGTGCTTATAACTTGCTTATTATTGGTCCTAGAGGTTTGGGATGGTAAACCAACATATAGGAAATCATGGGCTGGGAATCTTCTGGCGTGGTCGGATTTGACCTTGGGCCCCTCCTTCAAGGTCAAACGAAGATAGCCAAAGGTAAAAGTGCCTATAACTCACTTATTATTGGTCCTAGAAGTTTGGGATGGTAAACCAACATATAGAAAATCATGGGCTGGGAATCTTCTGGTGTGGTCGGATTTGACCTTGGGCCGCTCATTCAAGGTCAAACGAGGACAGCCAAACTTAAAAGTGCTTATAACTCGCTTATTATTGGTCCTAGAGGTTTGGGATGGTAAACCAACATATAGGAAATCATGGGCTGGGAATCTTCTGGTGTGGTCAGATTTGACCTTGGGCCCCTCCTTGAAGGTCAAATGAGGACAGCCAAACTTAAAAGTGCTTATAAGTCGCTTATTATTGGTCCTAGATGTTTGGGATGGTAAACCAACATATGGGAAATCATGGGCTGGGAATCTTCTGGCGTGGTTGGATTTGACCTTGGGCCCCTCCTTGAAGGTCAAATGAGGACAGCCAAACTTGAAAGTGCTTATAACTCGCTTATTATTGGTCATAGATGTTTGGGATGGTAAACCAGCATATAGAAAATCATGGGCTGGGAATCTTCTGGTGTGGTCGGATTTGACCTTGGGCCCCTCCTTGAAGGTCAAATGAGGATAGCCAAAGGTAAAAGTGCTTATAACTCGCTTACTATTGGTCCTAGAGGTTTGGGATGGTAAACCAACCTATAGGAAATCATGGGCTGGGAATCTTCTGGTGTGGTCGGATTTGACCTTGGGCCCCTCCTTCAAGGTCAAATGAGGACAGCCAAACTTAAAAGTGCTTATAACTCACTTATTATTGGTCCTAGAGGTTTGGGATGGTAAACCAACATATAGGAAATCATGCGCTGGGAATCTTCTGGTGTGGTCAGATTTGACCTTGGGCCCCTCCTTCAAGGTCAAATGAGGACAGCCAAACTTAAAATTGCTTATAACTCGCTTATTATTGGTTCTAGAGGTTTGTGATGGTAAACCAACCTATAGGAAATCATGGGCTGGGAATCTTCTGGCGTGGTCGGATTTGACCTTGGGCCCCTCCTTCGAGGTTAAACGAGGATAGCCAAACTTAAAACTGCTTATAGCTCGCTTATTATTGATCCCAGTGGTTTGGGATGGTAAACCAACATACAGGAAATCATGGGCGGGGAATCTTCTGGCATGGTCGGATTTGACCTTGGGCCCCTCCTTTAAGGTCAAGTGAGGACAGCCAAACTTGAAAGTCCTTATAACTTGCTTATTATTGGACTTAGAGGTTTGGGATGGTAAACCAACATATGGGAAATCATGGGCTGGAAATCTTCTTGCGTGGTCGGATTTGACCTTGGGCCCCTCCTTCAAGGTCAAACGAGGACAGCCAAAGGTAAAAGTGCCTATAACTCGCTTATTATTGGTCCTAGAGGTTTGGGATGGTAAACCAACATATAGAAAATCATGGGCTGGGAATCTTCTGGTGTGGTCGGATTTGACCTTGGGGCCCCTCCTTCAAGGTCAAATGAGGACAGCCAAACTTAAAAGCGCTTATAACTCGCTTATTATTGGTCCTAGAGGTTTGGGATGGTAAACCAACATATAGAAAATCATGGGCTGGGAATCTTCTGGTGTGGTCGGATTTGACCTTGGGCCCCTCCTTGAAGGTCAAATGAGGACAGCCAAACTTAAAAGTGCTTATAACTTGCTTATTATTGGTCCTAGAGGTTTTGGTGCATTGTCTTTACGGTGGATACAATTTGCATCGGTTTTCCGGTGCGCTAGGTCTAGTTCTACTGATGCAGTGTCACCATTTATCCGTATTGTTTTATTGTCTAATTATCATGTCTAAGTTCATTGTTTAAACTCCTTGCTAGAAGGTACATGATAAAGCTTATTAAGGTAGTGTTAGGGACTTCTAGCCTTTTGTGTATTGTTTTACAGTCAGTAATTGTTGGGTATAATTATTACCCTTAAGACAATAGTAGCATTAATAAGGCAGAATACAATAGGGATTTTTATAATAAATACAGGGAACATATGAGCTGAAACTCAGAACTTGAAATGAGAACAAAGAAGTTAGAACATAAATTAGGGTGGAGAATAGAGAATTATGAATGGTGAATATAGAATACAGAAACAGAGGAACAAGTGAGACAGAAAGAGTAAAGAGATATTAAGAACGTAGGAGCTTTCGTGTGAAAGAGTTGGGAACTGTACTTTATTAAATATTAAATTGTTGAAGCTTTAAATAAATATTATCACCAAAGAAGAACATTTGATACACCCGGAACCTGAACTACAGCACTTAGTTGCATTTTAATTTATTTTACTTTGAATGGTTATGATTGTAGTCTGTTGTGCTTTTTATCACAAGGAAATCGATGCCGTAGAGACAAAGAAAAAATTGCTAAAAATTTGGGGGCACTGAAATGATATAGATTAATCATTTCTTTCAAAATAAAGGGGCCACGGTGGCAGAGTGGTAACACTCTTGCCTCCCACCTCTGAGGCCGGGGTTCGATCCCCGCACAGGCTCAAGTGGGAAAGCTGGTAGTTGCTTGCCGTTGGTCGGCAGTTTACAGTACAGAACCCTAGCGAACTCTATGTACTGGTTTCCTCTGCCCTTTCAACTACCCGTCGTGATATGACCTGTACAGTGTTGAAAGCGACGTAAAACCCCAAATAAACAAACAAATCTTTCAAAATAATACAAATATTTAGTATTTGATTACCCTTACTGAGGCTCTGGATCTCTCAACCCCATTCATGTTATGTTGAGGTTTTTTGGATCCCCCCCCTCACAGGAACTCCACCAGAACACACTAAGATCACCATATCTTTGAACACATTTTAGAATCAAATCTCAGTCCTCACACTAATATTTGAGAGAAGTAGATCTCTCTACCCCCCATGTTCCACCTACTTCACAGTCCCTCATTATAAAAAGTATTTGTATGACAATATGAAGTTTTTGACATTCGTAAAGCTAGCTTTGAACCCACAATTATTTATATTTATGCTAACATCTATTAAAACCTTTAATGAAATTACTTAATGTAGTGATATTACACATTTATAAAAAAAACTGCTACAAAAAATAGTAGAGATGATCACAAGGGAACATATTGTTAATGAAGATGCTAACCATGTCATCACCTGTTGAAAAGCAATATAATATATTCTTATAAATTTCATTTTTCATATTTCAGATATTTTGTAGGTTTTGATATGTTTAAGTAAGCCTAATTGTAAATATGTGGCATGTGTCTTAAAGGATCTTCTGAAGACAATAACAAAGACATATTTTGTTAGGCATTATGTATTGTAATGATTCTTTAGACAATACACAGGAAAATGGATGAAATGTATGCTAAATATATGTCATCTGCCTTTGTTAGACTTGGGTATTTATGTAGCCTGTTACTCCATGTTTGCATGCCTTTCCTGTTCATGTCATTACAAACTACCATTTGCCATATGACAATGCACTGTTTTCCATTGGTTTCCTCCAATACCCAACCCAAATTAATACCAGTGATATAACTTATTCAATGTTTTGCACTTCTTTCCTGCAACACCCAACCCAGACTGTCGCTAGTGATATGACCTTTATAATGTTGTTCCTTTCCTTGCTGCAACACCCAACCCAGAACAATACAAATGATATATAAGCTATATAATGTTTCACACTGCTTTCCTTTCATATACAACCCAAACTGTCAGTTTATTTTATTCAAAACACATTATCAAAGGATTTATTTCTTTCATTTTCTAAAATAATTAATGCAAACAATGTGGACATATTTTGCAATTTTTAAAAATACAACAGATGTTATAGGTTCTACAATGCAGTTGTCAAGTAATACTACCTTGGAACAGATTACACAAATATTAACTTCTTCAAGCATTCACAGTCCTTGATCAAATATAGTAATACACACCTTAAATGGGAATTGTTGTAAATGAAAAATTTAAATAGTAATTAATAATTATTGGAGAAATGTGTATGGGACAGAAGCAATCTGAACATTGGTGTTTTAGTAAAAATTTTAATTCGTTAATTTTGGCTAAAATAAAGTCAAATATTATAAACTGGCATTTCTTCTGGTTCTTCTGCCAATTAGACTGATTAATCTATTCAGTTAATTGGTACTTCAATTTCATTTACCTGGTAAATAACATGTAATCCAGTATCCTACATAATACAAATACATTAGAATATGAATAATATAACCTGTTCACCATTCCTAGGAAAAGTAAAGGTTACAATAGTTATATCCATATTCATTACCATTCCTTTTCTTACAAAACTAATTTTCTTCAAACAGATGAATTTTTTGGAAATACTTTTGAGAATAAAAAAAATATAGTAAACTAGGTACTTTTCAAAATTTCCATGTAAGTGAATTTGTAATGATTTTGATTATTCGAATAATTCTACAAGCTACATGAAAATGAAACAAAGTTTATGCACAGTTAAGGTTTTCAATGTGTCAGTTTAACAATTTAGAACAAAACATTAATATTCTTAAAACCTTTCTTAATGAATTATTATTTATTAATAACAGTGGATGTCTTTATGAAATTCTGAAAAATATAATATTTTTTCAGCTGTAAGAAATAGGGCCAAGTTCTAAAAACGAATTTGGTGGCGATTGAGATTTAGTAAGCGCCAAACTTTTAGCAGCACACACGAAAATGGATGACAAATGTAAACATTGAAGGTATCACAAATAAATCACCTCAGTATTGTTATTATATCCCCAGACGAAAGTCGGGGATATATTGGATTCAGGTCCGTCGCGCCGCTGCCGCCGTAGAAATTTCCTTGTGGACGCGATAACTCAAAAACAAATTAATATTTTTTTTTCAAACTTGGTACACATGTTAAGGGTGCTCAAAGGAAGATCCCTATTTTAAGGTGACCTTAAACTCTCAGTAAAAAAGAACTTATGGCCACCTTAAGGTCAGAAATTGGACTTTTGGCCACTTAGAGCCCTGTAGGTCACAAACTATGATGCTCAGCTGGCTGAAATTTTACCTGACAACACATTAATATGTTCTTAGTACATGTGCCGAAAATCACGACTTTAAGTTGAGGAGAAAATTGTGTTTGAGGCCCATAAATACCCCCACTTAGGGATTTTTTGCTATACTTTTCACATATTTTGCCCTATAATTTGGAAGTGGTAATTCTGATGAGTCTCAAACTGCGCTAGGTATAACTTTGATATGTAATCCTTGTCTGTAGAAAATTTTAGGGCTGTAGGTTTACCCAAAGGGGTCGACTTAAGGTCTCAAAAGTGCCCACAGAGACCCAATTTATGCACTTTTTGCCACTTTCAAGCACTGTAGCTTTCAAACTATGTCTCTCATCTAAGTTAAATATCATCTGGGAATATATCTATGTGTTTTCTTATATGTGCCCCAACATTTAGGCCTTTAATAGACAGTTAACCTGTGTATCAGGACCATAAACACCCACCCGAGTGACCCTTATAAGACATTTTTCACATCTTTTTCCCTGTAACTTGGAAATGGTAAGTCTGAGAAGTTTCAAACTGTATTAGATATATATTCTGTGTGTAAGCTTATTATATAACAGATTTTAAGTCTGAAGCTTTAATTTTGAAGGTCAAATTGAGGTCTCTAAAAGGCTCCCAAAGACCCAATATTTGGACTTTTTGCTACTTTTAAGCCCTGTGACTGTCAAACTATGTGACTGATAGAGCTCAAATCCTATCTGGGAAGATATTAGTATGTTATTTTTATATGTGCCAAAAATTAAGGCTTTAAGAAGACATTTAACCTGTGTATGAGGACCATAAATCCCCACCCGAGTGACCATTTTTAGACATTTTTCACATATTTTTCCCTGTAACTTGGAAATGGTAAGTCTAAGAAGTTTCAAACTGTATTAGATGTATATTCTATGTGTAATCTTAGTATGTGACAAATTTTAATTCTGAAGCTTTAATTTGAAGGCCACATTTAGGTCTCTAGAAGGCCCCATAAAGACCCAGTATTTGGACTTTTTGCCAATTTTAAGGCCTGTGACTGTTAAACTATGTGACTGATAGAGCTGAAATCTCATCTGGGAATACATTATTATGTTCTTTTTACATGTGCCAAAAATCAAGGCTTCAAGTAGACATTTAACCTGTGTATGAGGACCTTAAACACCCACCTGAGTGACCCTTTTAAGACATTTTTCACATATTTTGCTCTGTAACTTGGAAATGGTAAGTCTGAGAAGTTTCAAACTTTATTAGATACATATTCTATGTGTAATCTTAGTATGTAACAAATTTTAAGTCTGAAGCTTTAATTTGAAAGGCACATCGAGATCTCTAAAAGGCCCACAGAGACCCAATATTTGGACTTTTTACCACCTTTAAGCCCTGTGACTGTTAAACTATGTGATTGATGGAGCTGAAATCCCATCTGGGAATGCATTATTATGTCCTTTTTACATATGCCGAAAATCAAGGTTTTTAGTAGACATTTAACCTGTGTATGAGGGCCATAGACACTCGCCCAAGTGCCTTTTTTGACATTTTTTCCGTATTTTGCCCTGTTATTTGGAAATGCTTAGTGTGACAAGTCTTAAACTGTATTATATATAATTTTTGTTTGTTATGTATGTCCCCCAAAAAGTTTCAGATCTGTAGTTTAATTGCTAAGGTCTCTTTAACAATTGTAAAATGCCCACAGAAACCCAATTTATAGACATTATGCCACTTTAAAGCCCAGTAACTGTCAAACTATGTGGGTTATAGAGCTGAAATCTTTGAATTTTTAAAAGGAAATGCCGGTCTATTTAAATTTTGAATATTAATAATGTTATGGCTATCTTAGTCTTTTAAGAACTTATTTTTGTGTGTTATACCTCTGCTTGCTGAGTTTTTAACTTTTTAAAATGAAACTGGTTAAACATATTCAAGTAGACAAAATGGACACTTTAAGTGAGCTTTAAGTCCCAATATTAATGAAATTATATCCTTATGTAGTAAAACTAGGGGATTTTTAACCCTCAACTAGCCCAGTTTTATTCAACTTGCCTCAGTTAATTTTGACACAGCTCCTACAGTTATGAACTCATTTCAGTTGATAATCACATACTTAAAATTCTCAATTCTTTTTGTATTTGAGTACCCCTTTTATATAGATTGTTTGTTTACCATTTATGCTGTAGCACTCCATCTCTTTGTAGTCCCAACCCACATCCCCCACCCGGATTCCCCCCACCCACCTCTGGGACCTCCAGCTATATTGAGTGACACTAAACAAACAAAGGTATTTAATGATATCAGATGAGAAACAAAGAACTCAATGGGGTTGCAGATCTTGTGTAATAATGAGAGAGGTGTGGAGAAGGGGAGAGGGGTGGGGGTGGGAGGTGGTGGGCTTCATTACATATAACACAAAGGGGAGTCAGAACTGAGATTGTGTCACATATTTAGGTTGCATATATATGGACCACATATATACGTATAGAGGAAATGAATAACTGAAAACAATTTGCAAATTGTAAATATAATATAATAAAATAATAATATAAATAATTAAGCGTCCCGCAAGGGACGCTTGTTTGTGTATGGGAGAGCTTCTGGCTCCGCCGGCTCCGGCGGCTCCGGCGGCTCCGCCGGCTCCGCATTTTGTTTTCCTTATAACTCTGTAACCGTTAGGCGGATTCTTTTCAAATTTGGCAGGTTTAGGCAGTAGCCTTGGGGAATTTTTTTGAATATGCTGCAGTGACATTTCAACCAATCAGAGAGGTCACATGACCAAAAATGTCTTTTTTCGATGGGGAAGCTTGTCCGGATGATAACTTGAAAGGAATTTTATCAATTCACCTGAAACTTGGCAAATACATTCATTCTATTAAAATCTGGAAATCATTAGATTTTGGCATTGATTGGTCAAGAAATGGCCGAGTAATTAATGATTAATTAATTATTACGAATTTTCCAAATAAGGAAAACACAAAAATGCTTATATCTCGAAAACCGTGCTAGATAGAGCGATTTCGACGAAATTTTTGACCCGCAGGGTATCTCTGCGGAGTAGTTTTCCCAATTTTCAAAAAATTTTTCTCTCGCCCAAAATGGCGGCCATTTTGAATTTTCGAAATTTTCGCAAAAATTGCAAAACACAAAAATGCTTATATCTCGAAAACCGTGCTAGATAGAGCGATTTCGACGAAATTTTTGAGCCACAGGGTATCTCTGTAGAGTAGTTATCCCAATTTTGAAAAAAAAATTTTCTCGCCAAAAATGGCAGCCATTTTGAATTTTCGAATTTTTCGCAAAAATTGCAAAACACAAAAATGCTTATATCTCAAAAACCGTGCTAGATAGAGCAATTTCGACAAAATTTTTGAGCCGCAGGATATCTCTGCGGAGTACTTTTCCCAATTTTCAAAAAATTTTTGTCTCGCCAAAAATGGCGGCCATTTTGAATTTTCGAAATTTTCGCAAAAATTGCAAAACACAAAAATGCTTATATCTCGAAAACCGTGCTAGATAGAGCGATTTCGACGAAATTTTTGACCCACAGGGTATCTCTGCAGAGTAGTTATCCCAATTTTGAAAAAAATTTTGTCTCGCCAAAAATGGCGGCCATTTTGAATTTTCGAATTTTTCGCAAAAATTGCAAAACATAAAAATGCTTATATCTCGAAAACCCTGCTAGATAGAGCGATTTCGACGAAATTTTTGACCCGCAGGGTATCTCTGCAGATTAGGTGCCAATTTTCAAACAAAAAATTTCTCGCAAAAAATGGCGGCCATTTTGAATTTTCGAATTTTTCGCAAAATTGCAAAACACAAAAATGCTTATATCTCGAAAACCGTGCTAGATAGAGCGATTTCGACGAAATTTTTGACCCACAGGGTATCTCTGCAGAGTAGTTATCCCAATTTTGAAAAAAATTTTGTCTCGCCAAAAATGGCGGCCATTTTGAATTTTCGAATTTTTCGCAAAAATTGCAAAACATAAAAATGCTTATATCTCGAAAACCCTGCTAGATAGAGCGATTTCGACGAAATTTTTGACCCGCAGGGTATCTCTGCAGATTAGCTGCCAATTTTCAAACAAAAAATTTCTCGCAAAAAATGGCGGCCATTTTGAATTTTCGAATTTTTCGCAAAATTGCAAAACACAAAAATGCTTATATCTCGAAAACCGTGCTAGATAGAGCGATTTCGACGAAATTTTTGACCCACAGGGTATCTATGCAGAGTAGCCATGCCAATTTTCAAAAAAATTTTCTCTTGCCAAAAATGGCGGCCATTTTGAATTTTCGAATTTTCGAATTTTTTGAATTTTTTATCTCGAAAACCGTGCTACATAGAGCGATTTCAACAAAATTTTTTATCTTCAGGGTATCTCTGCAGAGCAGCTATCCCAAAGAGCTTTCACTTGGTGAAGTTTCAGACCCATAGCTAATTGCTCACCTACTCAAAAAGAGTAAATGCGAATTACCTCTAAAAGTATTGCAGATGGCCAATTTTTCTCAAATAACTCATTCACCTACTTTTGGAAGAGCTTTCACATGGTGAAGTTTCAGACCCATAGCCAATTACTCACCTACTCAAAATGAGTAAATGTGAATTATCTCTAAAAGTATTGCAGATAGCCAATTTTTCTCAAATAACTCTTTCACCTACTTTTGGGAGAGCTTTCACATGGTGAAGTTTCAGACCCATAGCTATTTATTCACCTACTCAAAATGAGTAAATGCTAATTATCTGTAAAAGTATTGCGGATACCCAATTTTTATCAAATACTCATTCATCTACTTGTGGGAGAGCTTTCACATGGTGAAGTTTCAGACCCATAGCTATTTATTCACCTACTCAAAATGAGTAAATGCTAATTATCTGTAAAAGTATTGCGGATACCCAATTTTTATCAAATACTCATTCATCTACTTGTGGGAGAGCTTTCACATGGTGAAGTTTCAGACCCATAGCTAATTACTCACCTACTCAAAATGAGTAAATGCGAATTATCTCTAAAAGTATTGCAGATAGCCAATTTTTCTCAAATAACTCATTCACCTACTTGTGGGAGAGCTTTCACTTGGTGAAGTTTCAGACCCATAGATAATTATTCACCTACTCAAAATGAGTAAATGTGAATTATCTCTTAATAGTATTGCAGATAGCCAATTTTTCTCAAATAACTCATTCACCTACTTTTGGAAGACCTTTCACACACGAAAATGAAAAATTGTGAATATCTCGGAAAAGCTATTTATTCTGCTTTAATGCTCGGCGGGAGATACACACCACGGCAGTGGTCTTGACAAAAATTTTTGTCTCCCCAAAAATGGTGGCCATTTTGAATTTTCAAAGTTTTTGCAAAACACAAAAATGCTTATATCTCGAAAACCGTGCTATATGGAGTAAACTCAACAAAATTTTGGACCTGCTGGGTATCTCTGCAGAGTAGCCATGCCAATTTTCAAAATATTTTTGTCTCACCAAATATAGCGGACATTTTTAATTTTTTTATTTTTTGCAAAACACAAAAATGCTTATATCTTGAAAACCGTGCTAGATAGAGCAGACTGCGCTGACTTTGGTTGCCACAACAGTATAAGGCTAGAAACGAAGCATTTTCTTAATACTTTAGCACTCACCTTTATATCCTTTTCGGGACGCTTTGTTTTTGCTATGCAAAAACATTATCTTTTTTTTTTGCGAGCGATCCTCTAGTTTTTTTTTAAATAATATTTTATTTGTGAACAAATATAGAAACAGATATGCGCTTTTGGGATTATGAATTTTAGAATGGACATTGAATCATCAATCATTTAAATACGTTGAAGGAAGATTGAAAAGTATGATGAGTTGAGTTAAAAATAATATTTTATTTGTCAACAAATATAGAAACAGATATGCTCTTTTGGGATTATTATTTTAGAATGGACATTCAATCATCAATCATTTAAATACTTTGAAAATAGGTTTAGAGTTATCATTGCAGGAAGATTGAAAATATAATTTGAGTTATGTATTCGGCGTCTGGGGATACACCATCTTCCTTGGGAAGATATAAACAGAGTAGATTGATGTGCTGAAGTTCATATAATAATGGGTAATTATGTTTTAAAAAATTCCTGATCAAAACCTGTGGCGTGAGTGATGACCTGTCTGGGGATATGTTGGCGCCGAGTTGGCCCAATCTAGTTATTACATGGATTACACCGGCTTTCAGGTTTTAGACTGATAATATTATATACAAGGCAACTTATAATAGTAAGTAACCAAGATATATTTCATTTATGTTGGTGCATAAAGCCAAAACTTAAAATATCTGCGATTTTTAAATGGGTCGCGGTAGGACGTTAGTATGCGGTTACGCAAATTTAGTAACAGCCTACATTAGGGCTGTGGCATACCAAACGGCTGTGTATGCAAGATCTATATCATCGCTAGCGTACCCAATGGCTATGTTCACAGTATCACTGTACCCAAATATTAATCTCTTCTTCCTTAGCTTATTTCTGACATGTCCTTTAAACTTTGTCAAAATGTAACAATAACCAAGTTATTCTGCTGTTTCACAGTGCAAACCCATGCTAAGCTGAATAATTTTAATTCAGAGAGTGATCATTTCTCAATACTTGAAAAATATCCTTAAAAACTAATTGCTTCACAATGCCTTGGATACAGACCTGTTGAGTACGTTGTAAAAGGTACTGATATCGAATGCACAACCATTGAGTGCATACTACCTTGGGGAATGAGAAATTGGGTAGGCTGTAAAAATTTGGAGTTGTTGGCTACACTAGCAGCAATATAGATGTTGAGTGCACAACCCCTGGGTACACTAGACCAATATTACTGCCAGCCACTGGGTATGCCAGCAATGATATTGATCTTGGGTGCACAACCATTGGGGACATAGAGTTTACTGCTGTGGGTACAGGATAGTTGGGTATGCCAGTACCTTACACAGCTTTTGGGTACACTAACAAAAAAAATTGATATAAATGTAGGGTACATAACCATAAGGGAATAGAACTTAGTGCTTTAATTGGATACAGGATAGTTGGGTATGCCATTGGTGTACATACACAGCTGTTGGGTACGCTAGCAGTGATATAGATCTTGCATACACAACCGTTGGGTACACTAACAATGCTATTGATCTAGGGTGCCCAACCATTGGGAACGTAAGTTCACTGCTTTGAGTGCAGAATAGTTGGTTATGCCATTAGTATATGTATACAGCCGTTAGGTACAGTAGACCGACATCACTGCTAGCGACACAACTGTTGGGTATGCTAGCAGTGAATAGATCTTGTGTACACAATCATTGGGTAAGCTAACAATGCTATTGATCTAGAGGACACAACCATTGGGAACATAGGGTTCACTGCTTTGAGTGCAGGGTAGTTGGGTATGCCATTAATGTACATGCACAGCCGTTGGGTACGCTAGCAACAATATAGATCTTGTGTACACAACCATTGGGTACACTAGACCGATATCACTGCTAGCGTACACAACTGTTGGGTATGCTAGCAGTGAAGTAGACCTTGCATACACAACCATTGGGTATGCTAGCAGTAAAACTGATCTAATGTACACAGCCATTGGGTAAATACTAAATATCCTCTACCACTTGTACTTAATAATTCTTATAATTGCACCATAAAAAATAATTATGCAAAACAGAATTTTGCATACTGAAAACTTTATCAACCCTATTTTTAATAGGGCTGAGTCGGTAGTGGCGGTATACCGGTATTAAGACACCAATACTGAAATACCGTGATCACTTTTCACAACCGGAATCTCGTATGTCAGCCACAGGGTGTATCCAGTCATGGAAAACCTGGAAAAGTTATGGAATTATGTGTACCCCACTGGGGGGGTGGACCTATTATTTTTGCTTCTTCCGGCGTCCGGCATCACACTTTGTTTCTGGTCATTTCAAGGAAAAGTATTTATCCTATCTTTACCAAATTTGGTATGGGTGTTTATTGGGTTAATAGCTTGCATGGGATTGCTTTTGGTGAAGATAGCTCTATAACTAACTGAGTCATAGCTACTTAGCTACTTTTGTATACTTCTTTTGTTTCCGGGCATTTTAAGGAAAAATATTTGACATATCTTTACCAAATTTGGTATGAGCGATAGTTAGGTCAATAGCTTGCTTGGGGTTGCTTTTAGTGATAATAGCTATATAACTGACTGAGTAATAGCTACTTAGCTACTTTGAGTAGTTTTTTTTATTTTAAGCAGTTTAAAGGAAAATTTTTTACCTATATTTACAGATTTGGGATGGAGGATTATTGGATCAGGAGCTTGCTTGGGATTGCTTTTGGTGATAATACATATAATAGCTAACTGAGTTATAGCTACTGTGCTATATAGGTATTATGCTATTTTGAGTTGATTTTTTTTCTGGACATTTTAATGAACCAATGTTTTCTATCTTCACAAAAATTTATATGAAAGATAACTGTGTGAATAGTTTGGCCAGGATAGCTTTTGGTCGATGGTAGCTTTGTAGCTATCTGAGTAATAGCTGCTTTGCTACTTTGAGCCTACTCTGAATTGTATTTCTGTTTTCACTCTTTTAAAGGAAACATATTTAACTCATCTTTTTAAAATTTGGTGTGAAGGTTTATAGTGTCAATTGCTTGCTTGGTATTGGTGTTGATGGTAATCGCTTTAATCTCCTGAGTAATAGCTACATAGCAAAAAACATAAATATGTCTATCTCCTTAACCGTGCGAGATAGAGCGATTTCGGCGAAATTTTCGAACCACAGAGTATCTAAGCAATGTACTATTGGCAATTTTCAAAAAATTTTATTCTCCCCAAAAATGGCTGCTATTTTGAATTTTTGCCAAAAAATGGAAAAACACAAATTTGCTTCTATCTCTTTCACCGTGCGAGATAGAGCGATTTCATCGAAATTTTTGACCCACAGGGTATCTCAGCAATCTAGTCTTGCCAATTTTGTCCAAGTTTTAGAGCAAATGTCATGCTTCCCTTTGGGTGGACATTACGCATGCCAATGCGTCCTATTTCTAGTTTTTATATAGCCTCTTTTGAGTAAATTGACATGTCTGGTTTACTGTTTTAATTATGTCCACCCCACTGGGGGGTGGACATATTATTTTTGCTTTTTCCGCCATCCGCCGTCGGGAGGCTTGGTTTCCGCTCATTTGAAGGAAAAGTATTTATCCTATCTTTGGTATGGGTGCTTATTAGGTTAATAGCTTGCATGGGATTGTTTTTGGTGAAGATAGCTGTATAGCTAACTGAGTAATAGCTACTTTTGTGTACTTCTTTTGTTTCCGGGCATTTTAAGGAAAAAGATTTGACATATCTTTACCAAATTTGGTATGAGCAATAGTTAGGTTGATAGCTTGCTTGGGATTGCTTTTAGTGATAATAGCTATCTAACTGAGTAATAGCTACTTAGCTACTTTGAAAAAAAAATGGAAAAACACAAATTTGCTCCTATCACCTTAACCATGCGAGATAGAGTGATTGCGTCGAAATTTTCGACCCACAGGGTATCTGAGCAATGTAGTCTTGGCAATTTTCAAAAAAATTTCCCCTGCCCAAAAATGGCGGCCATTTTTAATTTTCAAATTTTTGCCAAAAATGGCAAAACACAAATTTGCTTCTATCCCCTTAACTGTGCGAGATAGAGCGATTTTGTTGAAATTTTCGACCCGCAGGGTATCTGAGAAATCTGCTATTGGCAATTTTCAAAAAAAAATTTCCTCTCCCCAAAAATGGCGGCCATTTTGAATTTTCGCAAAAAATGGAAAAACACAAATTTGCTTATGTCTCCTGAACCATGCGAGATAGAGCGATTTCATCGAAATTTTCAAACCACAGGGTATCTAAGCAATGTATTTTTGGCAATTTTCAAAAAATGTTACTCTCCCCAAAAATGGCGGCCATTTGAATTTTCGAACTTTTGCCAAAAATGGAAAAACACAAATTTGCTTCTATCTTCTTAACCGTTGGGTTGGGCCCTGTTATTCCATAAATCTGAAAAATGTCAAATTTCTCAAATTTCGCCCTCCGTCTTCAATTTTATCGGAAATCGAAAATGTTGGTTATCTCAAAAACCTTTAGAGACAGAGTGATTTTGTGCAAATTTTGAACCAATGCAAAAAGGCATGAAGCTGAAATAATTTACATGTATACTAATAAATATTTAAGCATCATTGATATATTTTACAAATGAAACAGGGTCTTGTAAGACTACTGTACAATTTTTGCAAAAGGTTCATGGGGTGGACATTACACATGATAATGTGTGTTCTATGCTATCCTGTTTCTATTCATATGTTGCAGCTACTATCAACAGGGCGTCCTATTTCTAGTTGTCATTCTGTTTACATTATACATTTTGAAATTAATTTTCCCATTTCCATGAAAATGGAATCCATGACATTGATACAATTGATCTAATTTTTCCTGATATTTATTAAATAATTTATTTCTTTTAACCAAAGTAAAAGGTAGCAGTTTAGTTTAATTTAAATTTGTTGAGACTCCAGGATCATAGCCGTTGATGTTTAACAATATGAAAATTTAATATTGCTCCCTTGCCTGAGATATTTTGTGGACAATGCATTTGTGAGTCTGTATTAATTTTTATGACATTTAACATCTGTTACACTGGAACATACCATTTGTGCTGTTGTGTGCCATCATGCTGAGTTGTGTGACTGATTTGTAAGCTACACAAGTGTTTTTATAAATTTGATATACGAGATATCTCTGACTAGGTTTTGAAATCAATGACAGGTGATTTACTTGACATTCAGTTCTACATTCAATTTGTTGTGTAGTATTATCAAAAAATTTTTGGGGATAATTAGCAAAATGCAAAGAGGTTTGTACCTTTATATCAGTTAATCTGAATTGATATTTATAATAACTCACTATACTATTTTTTTTTGTTGCACATGGAAATGATGCCTGTGTGTGCGTGCGTTAGTGCTGTGTGAGAGTGCGTGCGTTAGTGTGTCACGCAGATTTCTCCAAAACTATTACAGCTACAGATTTTTTTGTAAATTAATTGTCGCAATGAATTTTCACACCCTTGAAAATTTTTTTGATTTTATGGACTTAGGCCTGAAAATAATTGAGTAATAGCAGTCTTAGCTACTTTGAGTAAAGGATTCATAAATAAAAAACTATTGCACTTACAGGTTTTTCTTCAAATATGTTGTTCAGCTACTTTGTCCTTAGCTATAAGATGGTACATAGTTTGGGGTCCCATTGCATGCCATAAGTGAGTAATAGCTATTTTCTTATTTGTAGC
This sequence comes from Sabellastarte sp. h YS-2021, assembly GCA_964017235.1. Classification (NCBI taxonomy): domain Eukaryota; kingdom Metazoa; phylum Annelida; class Polychaeta; order Sabellida; family Sabellidae; genus Sabellastarte; species Sabellastarte sp. h YS-2021. The sequence continues at coordinate 73,509,746 of OZ024928.1, read as the reverse complement.
AAAATAAAGACATAAGTAAATGTCAAATATCTTCAAAAGTATTAAAGTTAGGGAATTCTTTTCAAATATGTTATTCATCTGGTTTTTGAGAAGCTATCACATAGTAAAGTTTCAGACCTGTCGCACATTGCATAGCTGAGTAATAGCTACTTTGAAATTCTGACTGATGAGTAAATCCATTGTAACTCCAAAACTATTACAGTTACAGTATTTTCCTAAAATATGTTGTTCAGCTACTTTGTCCTTAACTATAAGATGGCATATAGTTTGGGGTTCTATTTTATGCCATAAGTGAGTAATAGCTATTTTCTTATTTGTAGCAAAATAATGACATAAGTAAATGTCAAATATCTTCAAAAGTATTAAAGTTAGGGAAATATTTTCAAATATGCTATTCATCTAGTTTTTGATAAGCTATCACATAGTAAAGTTGCAGACCTGTTGCACATTGGATAGCTGAGTAATAGCTACTTTGAAATTCTGACTGTTGAGTAAATCCATTGTAACTCAAAAACTACTGCAGTTACAGTATTTTACTAAAATAATTTGTTCAGCTACTTTTTCCTTAACTATAACATGGCATATCGTTTGGGGTTCCATTGCATCTCATAGTTGAGCAATAGCTATTTTCTTATTTGTAGCAAAATTAAGATGGAAATAAATGTCAAATACCTTCACAAGTATTAAAGTTAGGCAAATCTTTTCATTTGTTATTCATCTAGTTTTTACCCCACAGCCCTTAAGGGCTGTCGGGGTATTGTTTTCACCCATGGTGTCCGGATGGGCGGGCGGGCGGGTTGTGCGGGCAGCGGGAAATAGTTTGTCAGGGCTGTATCTCAGAAACCGTAAGGTGTAGGAAGTTGATACTTGGTAGGGACATTGGTTAGGGGGTGTAGGTGTGCAACGTGATGGTCTGACCTTGATTTGACCTTTGACCTTGCCGTAGTGACCTTGAGTTTGAAAATCTTGTCCGGGCTATATCTCGGAAACTGTAAGGTGTAGGAAGTTGATACTTGGTAGGGACATTGGTTAGGGGGTGTAGTTGTGCAATGTCCTGATCTGACCTTGATTTGACCTTTGACCTTGCCGTAGTGACCTTGACCTATAAAATGTTGTCCGGGCTATATCTCGGAAACTGTAAGGTGTAGGAAGTTGATATTTGGTAGAGACATTGGTTAGGGGGTGTAGGTGTGCAGCATCATGGTGTGACCTTGATTTGACCTTTGACCTTGCCATAGTGACCTTGACCTATAAAATCTTGTCAGGGCTATATCTCGGAAACCGTAAGGTGTAGGAAGTTGATGCGTGGTAGGGACATTGGTTAGGGGCTATAGGTGTGTATTATCATGGTGTGACCTTAATTTGACCTTTTACCTTGTCGTAGTGACCTTGACCTTTAAAATCTTGTCCGGGCTATATCTCGGAAACCGTAAGGTGTAGGAAGTTGATACTTGGTGGGGACATTGGTTAGGGGGTGTAGGTGTGCAACGTCATGGTCTGACCTTGATTTGACCTTTGACCTTGCTGTAGTGACCTTGACCTATAAAATGTTGTCCAGGCTATATCTCAGAAACCGTAAGGTGTAGGAAGTTGATATTTGGTAGGGACATTGGTTAGGAGGTGTAGATGTGCAACGTCATGGTGTGACCTTGATTTGACCTTTGACCTTGCCGTAGTGACCTTGACCTATAAAATCTTGTCCGGGCTATATCTTTGAAACCGTAAGGTGTAGGAAGTTGATATTTGGTAGGGACATTTGTTAGGGGGTGTAGGTGTGCAGCGTCATGGTCTGACCTTGATTTGACCTTTGATTTTGCCGTAGTGGCCTTGACCTATAAAATCTTGTCCGGGCTATATCTCAGAAACCGTAAGGTGTAGGAAGTTGATACTTGGTAGGGATATTGGTTAGGGGGTGTAGGTGTGCAACGTCATGGTCTGACCTTGATTTGACCTTTGACCTTGCCATAGTGACCTTGACCTATAAAATCTTGTCCGGGCTATATCTCGGAAACCGTAAGGTGTAGGAAGTTGATACTTGGTAGGGACATTGGTTAGGCTGTGTAGGTGTGCAACGTCGTGGTCTGACCAGGATTTGACCTTTGACCTTGCCGTAGTGACCTTGACCTATAAAATCTTGTCCGGGCTATATCTCGGAAACCGTAAGGTGTAGGAAGTTGATACTTGGTACGGACATTGGTTAGGGGGTGTAGTTGTGCAACGTCATGATCTGACCTTGATTTGACCTTGCCGTAGTGACCTTGACCTATAAAAATCTTGTCCGGGCTATATCTCGGAAACTGTAAGGTGTAGGAAGTTGATATTTGGTAGAGACATTGGTTAGGGGGTGTAGGTGTGCAGCATCATGGTGTGACCTTGATTTGACCTTTGACCTTGCCATAGTGACCTTGACCTATAAAATCTTGTCAGGGCTATATCTCGGAAACCGTAAGGTGTAGGAAGTTGATACTTGGTAGGGACATTGGTTAGGGGCTATAGGTGTGTATTATCATGATGTGACCTTAATTTGACCTTTTACCTTGTCGTAGTGACCTTGACCTTTAAAATCTTCATGGACCTTTGGGTCTGTCTTTTGATGCAGATTAAAGCAAAAGTCATATTAGAATTTATTAAGAATTTTACTTTCATAACTTCCCATTGTAAGAGATAGAATTTCATCAAGTGAGCCACAGATTTTGCTCCAACACCACAATAAGCATTCATTAAATGTATTACCACTTCTGTATGCATGGTAATATTCAAACCATCTAAACCATAATTCGGCCATGCAGATGTAGATAAAGAGTGTTGAATTTTAGTTTACTGATTAATGCTGTCATCTTGTTATTGAATTATCTAGTTTTAATACTTCATCTTTATACGCATTATCTTTCTTTTAAACATTATTTCTCCATTTAAACATTGTTTGGACCTTTATATAACTGACAGTGCTCTGAAAGTATCCTGAAGTTTGTACTGGTACAGTACTTCTATATCTCATGGTGTTGAAAATATTTCCCTAGGCTGTGGGGTACGGGCATCTCTGATGCTATTTTTGATAAGCTTACTTTCCTGTGTCCTTTATATTTTTGTTGCTTTTGCAGATCTAGGTCAATAGCTAAGTGAGTAGATAGCTGAGTAATAGCTACTAAATTGAGCAAGTGTTTTTTATCTCTAAAAGTATTACAGATAGGCAATTTCTTCTAAATAAGTCATTCACCTACTTTTGGGTGATCTACCACATAGTGAAGTTGCAGAACTGTAGCTCTTTGGATAGCTAAGTAATAGCTACTAAAATGAGTCAATACCCTTTATCTTTAAAAGTATTACAGATAGCCAATTTCTTCTAAATAAGTCATTCACCTACTTTGGCTGATCTACCACATAGTGAAGCTGCAGAACTGTAGCTCTTTGGATAGCTGAGTAATAGCTACTAGAATGAGCAAATGTCTTTTATCTCTAAAAGTATTACAGATAGGCAATTTCTTCTAAATAAGTCATTCACCTACTTTTGGGTGATCTATCACACAGTGAAGTTTCATATCTATAGCTCTTTGCATAGCTCAGTCATAGCTACTAAAATGAGTAAATGTCTTTTATCTGTAAAAGTATTGCATATACACGCAATTTCTTCTAAATAAGTCATTCACCTACTTTTTATTACGCTACAATAGCTTACCATGTGGGACTTAATGCTGTTCTCGGGTTGCCACACCCGGGGCCAACGTCTTAGAAAAAAAGACAGTTCTTGTTAGCCACCGGATATACTGCTAGTTGTCGTCACGTGATAACCTCTGACCTCTCGCCCTACTTTCTCGTTGGCCACGCGAATTGACAATGCTTTATTGTACAAGGAATATTATTTCATTTTTACAAGGATATACTTGTTGTTGGATATGGAAACTACACCAGTTTCTTTATTTTATTACATAGAATCATATTTCGACGTCTTTTCATAGTTCAGATAAGTATTTCTAGCATATTTTACAACTGAAGTCCACTTCCGGGTTCACGTTGTAAAGCAATGGCGACTCGTTTATGTGGTTTCTAATACAGGATATATATGCCTGTCAATAAAATAAAATAAAATAAAATATTTAAGCCCTATCTGCTTCATTATTGGACCCCTTTTAGGGTTTAAAAGTGTATAAATGTAACACAAACGAGTCCTGGTCGAGTAAAATCTTCGGAAACAACTTCCGTTTTATTGTCGAGACAGCAATTTCTTGTACTACACGTCTCGTGTTGGTAGTTTATATTCAGGAATATATGCCTGTTGAAATCAAATAACATAGATTTCTTCGTGGTTTATCCGCGTTCTTCAACAGTATTTGCTCTTTTAAGGGTTAAAATATCATATAAAGCACGAAACTAACTTGGGGAATCCTCGGGGAAACCCCTGTGATGACGTCACGTCTAGACCGCATGTACTGAGAGATGCGGGTTTCTTACAGTACGTTTATAAAATACAATAAATTAAATATTTTATCCCTTCTTTCCTGTATTATTGACCATTTATAATGTTAATTCTTAAATAAACAGGAATAGAATCCTTCATCTAATTGTCTAGACATTACGTGTTTCTTCAAACTAGGGTAACCATGGTTTCCTTATTTTGAACATATTTTAATTCTTCCAGCTTTATAATATAAGAAATATTGTACTTGCCTTTTAGATTCTATGTTATTTAATAAAATTCTGTGTAATTTCTGCTTTCCTTATCTCACAACTAGCCCTACCTGCAGTGAGGTGGGTGGGGCAGGTGACCTTGTGTCACTGTCGATTTACTTACGTAAATCCAGTTGTGTAGTTCCTTCAAAGAAGGAAAGGCAAAGCTTACATGGAAGCTTGCTTTAAGGAAAGCTTACATAAAAATTATAATATCCAACTTCTTTCTCCAGGGTGGATCAGATCCCTGCTTAAATCTGAAGCCAGATAACATTTTAGTTCATCCGAGATTTTAATGCACCCGAGAATCGGATGCATTATTTCCAACTTCTATCCATCCGAATATGATTTGATACTCGGATTTACGTTGCATCTAGTCCACCAGACCAGATATCAGATCCGAGGCTACTCTAAATTCCAATGCTCGGATGATCTAATCTTAAATCCGATGCTCGGATGATTGTATGTAGATCTAATCCTCGGATGATCGGATCTTAAAACTGATGTTCAGATGATGGTTCCAGATCAGAACTCTGAACAATCCTAACACACACTTGGACTAATATTTCACCAGCCTGGCAGTAAATATCACTTATTGGAGGCTTAGGTCCAAGTCCAAAGCCCAAGAGGGCTTCTAAACAAGGTCCTTCATTCAGTCCTGACTCTGTATTTTAGGGAAGTAGGTTGCCTGACTTCACCCTATCCATTTTTGGAGGACATTGACACTTAGGCAGTTTTTTGAACCTCCCTGCCCCCAGGGAGTTTATGCCTTGATTCCCCTCAGTCTGGACTCTGAATGATTTACTAAGCCAACAGGAAGTTGGGCTGTTATTTTCCCTTAAACTGGAACAACCTTGTTTTGAACACAAGTTTTCAAATCTGTATCTCCCTAGGGGCCTCCTTGGGTAAGCCCCTCCTCCCTTCTGGTCAGCTAGAGTTGAGCTTTAGGCTGCTCTCCACTAGGTTCTTCTCAATACAACCTGGTTATGTATATATGTTAAGACAGTAGCAAGGCTACCTCCAGACAGGTCAAACTCAATTTCATGGTGCATATAAGTAGTCAGAAGGGGTATGGTGAATTCAGGTGAGATACTGGATCTTTAGATCTTAAAGTTTCCATTCACACTACTTAGGAGGGACAGGAGTCCCTCATCAAGGCACCTGTAATGACACTTAGGGTTTAGGCCCTATTAATCAACCCTTTCCAATTCCCCACATCTAGAGGCTCCTACAGGAACCACCCCAATGGGGGTCATTCCATCCCTAGCAGTATCCATCATTTTCCCCAGGTAGGGGGAAATCGAGTAGCCGAGGCTCCAAGGTCTTTTCGACCCACTCCAGGGGACGAGGGCATAAAAACCCTTCCCCCCCCCCCCCCCCCCAATGACTCCTCCAGCCTCACTCAGTCCACCAGTAGGAGTTCTCCTCCATTCTTTCAGATAAGACTGGCAAACAAATCCTGTCATTCTTTTCAATCCAAGTCCAGTCAGACTCCTGACCCGGTCAGAATACAAGGCCCTTCAAAGACCAAGTCCTGGCCTCTGTATCCAGTCTCTTCTGTCAAAGAACGCAATAGAAAGGGTGGAAAATGTAAAATCTCTCGGGTTTTACAGTCGCCTGTTCCTAGTACCAAGCCTCACCTAAGGTGGAGGCCAGTCATAGACCTAAACAGGCTCAACACTTTGCTACACGTAGAAAAGTTCAAAATGGAAACTCCAGAGTCCATCAGGACCTCCCTGATTCCAGGGGAGTGGGTATCGTCGATAGATCTGTCGGACACTTACCTCCACATCCCCATCCATCCAAACTCAAGGAAATACCTAAGGTTTTGCTACAAGTCACAGGTGTTCCAATTCACCTCCCTCCCATTCGGACTAGCCACAGCCCCCCAGGTCTTTACAATGATCGTAAAGGAAGTGAAACTAATGGCCCTCTCAAGAGGACTCAGAATTCACCAATACCTGGACGACTGGCTGATCAGGTCCCAGTCTCAGGAGGAAGCCCAAGTGAACACACAGGCAGTGGTAGACCTAACTCAGTCCTTGGGGTGGATAATAAATCAGGAAAAATCAGAACTGAAACCTACTCAGGTGTTTTTCGTTCATGGGCTACGAATACCACCTAGATTCAGCCCTTGTAAAACCCACTCAAGATAGATGGCTCAAACTTCAGGATTTGATCCTACTACTCAAGTCAAAACGTGTTTTGACTGCAAGATGTTTGATGTCTCTAATTGGGTTGCTAGCCTCAACGGAGAAAATGGTCCCGGAGGGACGCCTTCACATGAGGCCCTTTCAGTTTCATCTCATGAGGCCCTTTCAGTTTCATCTCAAGGAGCACTGGAGATATCCTCAGTCGCTGGACAACCTCCTTCCTTGGACAGAAGCCATTGCAGCCCACCTAGATTGGTGGCAAAATCCCTCAAACGTGATGAAAGGTGCAGACCTTCATCCCAAAGACCACAGTATCCAACTCTTTACTGACGCCTCAAACGAAGGTTGGGGCGCTCACTTAGACCAAAATTCCACAAAGGGTCTGTGGTCAGATCGGGAAAAAAGGCTACACATAAATGTCCTAGAATTGAAGGCGGTCTCCCTGGCCCTTCGAGACTTCAAGGACCAGTGCCAGAATCAAACAGTGTAAAGTTGTGACGGACAACTCAACAGTGGTAGCCTACATCAACAAACAAGGAGGAACACACTCAGCAGAGATGTGCGCTCTCCTGTGGAAGATCATGACCTGGGGTCATCACTACCTCATAACATTGAAAGCCAGGCACGTTCTAGGGTGCCTGAATGTGATGGCCGACCTACTGTCCAGGTCCAACCAAGTGCAGTCAACAGAATGGTCTCTGCACCCACAGATGTTCAAACAGATCTGCCAGAAGTGGTTCACACCTCATGTAGACTTATTTGCCACTCACCTGAACCACAAGCTCCCACTGTACGTGTCTCCTATCCCAGACCCAAGGGCCTGGGACATAGATGCTCTAAACATAAACTGGACCAACCTCACGGCCTATGCGTTCCCTCCTACGGCTCCTTCACAAGGTGATCCAAAAGATGTTATTGCCTGATCATCGTAATAGCCCCAGACTGGCCAGGGATGCCCTGGTTTTGGGACCTAGTGCAGCTCTCAACAGAGATCCCACTACAACTCCCAGTGTCAACGACCCTACTCAAACAGTCCCACAGGTATATGTTCCACAACAACCCCCAGCACCTGAACCTCCACGCCTGGTGTCTAGGAGCGGACAACTCCAAGAACAAGGCTTCTCTGTGGAGGTGGCAGAGAGAATTGCTGCCCCTCAGCAGTCATCAACAAGGGCCATCTACAAGTCAAGGTGGGCCCTATTTGAAAAATGGTGCAGAGAAAATTCGGTGGATTTCTCCACTCCATCTGTGAAACAATCTCAGATTTTTTCATGTACCTGTACCAAGACCTAAACAGGCGCCCCTCGACCTTTGATGGTTACAGGACTGCAATCGTTGACACTTTGGGCCCAACGGCCCAACATGTTGCACACAATGCAGACCTTCATAGGTTACTCTCCAGTTTTCACAGGGATCGTCCAAAAAGTTCCAGAAATTTACCCAAGTGGAACCTTTCTATTGTCCTCAACGAGCTCACAAAAGCACCATTTGAGCCCATGAAAGACACAGACCTCACACATCTTACTCTAAAAACTGCTTTCTTGCTAGCTTTGGCCTCCGGCAAGCGCCGCAGCGAAATCCATGCCTGGGTCGCAAACAAAGTATCTAATCTAGGCCAATGGGAAAAGGTTGCCTTGTTCCCTTCTTCTGATTTCATAGCCAAAAACCAACTAGCAAGAGAAGGTTCTCAAAGTGTATCTCCGGTGACTATTCCTGCTTTGACTACCATTGTAGATAGACAATTTAAGGAAGACAGGACCCTGTGTCCGGTACGGGCCCTGAGGTATTATCTGGACCGAACCAAAGACCTGAGAGGGTCTCGTTCCCTCCTTTTTATCTCCTTCAAGAAAGGACATACCTCAGACATCAGACCCGCTACTCTCTCTTCCTGGTTGAATCAAACCATCCTACTTTGTTACAAACAAGCAGACCAACAAGCCTTGGACTTGTTCCAAATTAAAACTCATGACATCCGGGCCTTCACGGCCTCTAAGGCCTTTTACGGTGGGGTATCGGTGGACCAAATCATGCAAGCCTGTCACTGGAAAGCTCACAACACATTTACAAATTTTTACCTAAAAGACCTTACTTGGTCAGACACCGACAACAATATGTATCTGGGACCCGTAGTGGCGGCACAACAAGTCCTAGATCCTTCCCCTCAGACCAGTTGTCCTCGGAAAGAAAAAAAGGGGGGGCACATCCGCTACAACCAAGTCTTCAGGAGTCTCTCCCAGGATCTAGGTATTCCTTTACCTTCAAGATGTTACGGGTCAGGTCATTTTTGTTTTTCAGTTATCAAGTAATTTCTATTAAGGACTTATTTAGTTGTCATTAATCTCATATTCAGGTTGCAAAAATTTATGAGATGTCCAACCATGGGTTGGTCAGTCACTAGTGAAGGGCCCTCAGGGACCCTTAGACCTCGAAGTGAGCACTGCTGCACTTCCGTCCTACAGTCAAACATCTAGACAGTTTCAGCACTGTCTCTCATTTTATTTAGGTTTTTGGCTCGTTACAGGCCCGGTCTTCGGGATCGGGGCACTGTAAATGGGACTCAGACTGGTATTTCTGGCACTATTCTATACATATTAATTCAAAATCTTAGAAAAAATGACATATCTTCCAGTCTCAGCTGTAATCCCGCCACCGGGCGGTTGAATTCAGCATTAAGTCCCACATGGTAAGCTATTGTAGCGTAATAAAATTGAAAATTTTAATTACTTAAATGTAGCTTTTATAAGCTACAAGCTTACCATGTGGGACTTAGAAGAGTCCCACCCTGCCTCCCCGCTTTTACAGCTGAGGGGTAGGTTTTAGAAAATTTCAACGAGAAAGTAGGACGAGAGGTCAGAGGTTATCACGTGACGACAACTAGCAGTATATCCGGTGGCTAACAAGAACTGTCTTTTTTTCTAAGACATTGGCCCCGGGTGTGGCAACCCGAGAACAGCATTAAGTCCCACATGGTAAGCTTGTAGCTTATAAAAGCTACATTTAAGTAATTAAAATTTTCAATTTTGGTGATCTACCACATAGTGAAGTTGCAGAACTGTAGCTCTTTGGATAGCTGAGTAATAGCTACTAAAATGAGCAAATGTCTTTGATCTCTAGAAGTATTACAGGTAGGCAATTTCTTCTAAATAAGTCATTCACCTACTTTTGGCTGATCTACCACACAGTGAAGTTTTAGATCTATAGCTCTTTGCATAGCTTAGTCATAGCTACTAAAATGAGTAAATGTCTTTTATCTCTAAAAGTATTGCATACACGCAATTTCTTCTAAATAAGTCATTCACCTACTTTTGGCTGATCTACCACACAGTGAAGTTTTAGATCTATAGCTCTTTGCATAGCTTAGTCATAGCTACTAAAATGAGTAAATGTCTTTTATCTCTAAAAGTATTGCATACACGCAATTTCTTCTAAATAAGTCATTCACCTACTTTTGGCTGATCTACCACACAGTGAAGTTTTAGATCTATAGCTCTTTGCATAGCTCAGTCATAGCTACTAAAATGAGTAAATGTCTTGTATCTGTAAAAGTATTGAATGTATACAATTTCTTCTAAATAAGTCATTCACCTACTTTTGGGTGATCTACCACATAGTGGAGTTGCAGAACTGTAGCTCTTTCCATAGCTGAGTAACAGCTACTAAAATGATTAAATTTCTTTTATCTCAAAAAGTTTTATGAAAAGGCAAATTCTTCTGAATAACTGATTTACCTTTTGGGTGATCTACCACATAGTGAAGTTGCACGTCTATAGCTCTTTACATAGCTGAGTCATTTACCTGCTAAAATGAGTAAATGTTTTTTATCTCTAAAAGTATTATAGATAGGCAATTTCTTCTAAATAAGTTGTTCACCTACTATTGGGTGATCTACCACATAGTGAAGTTGCACAACTGTAGCTCTTTGCATAGCTGAGTAATAGCCACTAAAATGAGTAAATGTCTTTTATCTCTAAAAGTGTTACAGATAGGCAATTTCTTCTAAATATGTCCTTCACCTACTTTGGGTTGATCTACTACATAATAAAGTTGCAGAACTGTAGCTCTTTGGATGGCAGAGTAATAGCTACTAAAATGAGTAAATGCCTTTTGTCTTTAAAAGTATTGCAATCAAATATTAAAGTGCCTCTTGCTTGTTGTCACTTCTACATGTGCCTCCATCTCACAAGAAAATTTATATTCCACTATCTTTAGTACATCTAATTTATACTGCGGGAGATAAATGCATGCATCAGAATGCTTGTTTTGTGTAGTTTGTGTTTTACAAGTTTGAGCTTTCTAGCTGTAATACTTATCGAGCACCAGTGTACTGCAAAATTCTCTCCCATCAGACGGGCATATTTATGGGGCAGCAAAAGCAAGTTGTATTTTCTTTTCCTGCTTTTGCAGATCTAGGTCCATAGCTAAGAGAGTAAGTGCTTGCAGCTATTTTTTACCCTACAACCTTTTAGGGCCGTCGGGGTATTGTTTTTGCCCACGGTGTCTGGAATGGGGGGGTGGGCTGGTAGGCAGCGGGAAAAATTTTGTCTGGGCAGTATCTCAGAAACCGTAAGGTGTAGGAAGTTTATACTTGGTAGATACATTGGTTAGGGGGTGTAGGTGTGGAACGTCATGGTGTGATCTTGATTTGACCTTTGACCTTGCCTTAGTGACCTTGAGTTTGAAAATTTTATTGCGTTAATACATCCTATCCAATGGACAATTGCTAATCCGGTCGGCGCAGACCGGCATGCCAAACAACAGAAAAAGTCGCCTTATATGAGTGCATAATGCCCTCTCATGCTGGCCGGTCCCATTGTGCACTCGCCAGGTGGCGCATCATACTTCCTTCCTGTCCAGACAGCGTGACGTCATAGCATCTTTTTCGTTTGGCGCATGTATTGTGTACACGGAATATTTTCTCAGTTTTTAAATTTGGATATATATTATAAGTGAATAAGTGACTTTAGTTTTGCTTTTAAAGTATTATCAACTTTATTGTGTGAGTACATAGAACGTTTTCATCACAGGAATTCATTGTTATCAGATCATTATGTCTTCTCCGAGCCAGAAACATGGAAGCTGTGGACACATCATGGCCTCGTTTGACAGCCATAGTTTTTGCGCACACTGCAGAGAAAAAGGTAAAGGTTCTGATCCTTGTACGTCTCATAATGATTGCACTGCTTGTAATTCCCTCACTGAAGAACAACACTTACAGTTGTCCACGCCTAGTTATAGGCTTAAAAAAGAGAAACGTGAACTTAAGAAATCTACTGATAATACTCCCCAAAAGGACTCAGACAGTTCCTCTCTCATTCACCCGTCCTCTATGACGGTAGTGGGAGCTGTGGACGGCCAGGGGATGGTACAGTCCCCTGGTTCGAGTTCAGGTACCAAGAAGAAGAAATCTAATCCTTCAGATAAGAAAGTTTCATCTACTAAACACTCCAAAGAGAAGCCTGTCAAATCGCCTACATCCAACCCTCACAGATCCTCAGCTGACGCTAGGATTGAAGAGTTAGACCAAAAATGGTTGGATCATTTCAACAGATTGGAGGCTCTCTTGCTTCCAAAGACATTGGATAAACCGGAACCGACTTCTGGTACGGTTAAAGTTACACCAACGACCTCCCCTCCAGTTGCTATCACTACATCTACAGAGCCATTCATCAGGCCTGCTGAGAATCTTCAAGCTACAGACTTGGCCGGTACCGACCACTCTCCACAGAGACAGGCCACCGACAAGTCGCTTTCATCCACTTCTACAAAACAGCCGTCTTCAGATTTGCATGGTAGCTCTCAGATTGTTGTTAAACCACAATCAACTGGCAAATCGCTTAAAGTCAGACCGACTACCGACCACACATCAGATCTTGCTGGCGCCGAGTCACCTACTGTTCACCAGGTTCCCAGCAGATCGTCTTCAGCACCGGCCGGAAGACAGAGCCCTGTATCCATGGACACAGATTCAGACTCTGATTTTTCTGACCGACCCCCTGTGGACATTTTTGTGGAGGAAGGGGAGCTGTCCGACCAAGATCCTGATGCTGCTGCTACCGACCCGGATCAAACCCTCTCAGAAGACCAGAATTATAGGGAAACAATGAGAGGGATCAGATCGTTCATGGGATGGACACACATCCCAGATATGGATTCAGCAGCAGCCACATCAGATGACAGCCCCTTTGCTGGGCCCAAAATACAACCAACGGGCAAGTTGTCGGTCAAAATGCCTGCTGACTAGTGGCTATGTAGGAAGATGGGCAAACTCAACCTTACTCTGGTGGAAGGATATCCTTCACGTAGCTTGGAAGCGGGAGGTTTACTCAAAGATCAGTTTGTTCGACCAGCCAGATCTCAGAGCAAATGGTATGGGTTTGTGCCCGACCAACAGAAAAGTGATACTGGAACTGGTAAAACTGTTTCATCATGGAGTACCGATGCTTCCAAAGTCAACAGCACCTATAGCCGTATAGCCAGGGCAGCAGGAATTGCCTCAACCCCACCAGCCTCCCGTCAGATCTCACAAGACAATTTGAGGCGCTGGGAGAAATCTGCACGTGAAGCTTCCACCATTTGTAACCAGGCAGCCAGTTTCAACAGGTGCCTTTACAAAGTTCAGGAAAATATGCAGTCCCAGTTGAAGCTTATCAGGTCTGATCTTAGCAAAGGCAAGTCGTCCTCAAGAATGTCGGGTGCAGCTGATGAACTTCAATTTTTGATGACTTTCAATTCCAGCATAACTCGGGCCATGGCAAAGACTTTAGAACACTTACTGTTGCTAATACTATGTTAGCTCACAGGGATTCTTACTTGTCACACCTCAAGGCTGGCATCAAACCAGATACCCTGGCTGCCCTCACAACGGCTCCACTCCACATTTCAACCCTATTTCCAGACGAAGCTCGCAGGCAGGCTGAGCAGGATATAGCCAATTTTGGGAGCAAAGGTCAACTTCACGCTGGGAAGAAAGGTTGTTTCCACCCTTATGAGTGCCCAGACAAACGGGCTGATAACAAGAAACCAGAGCGACCAGCCTGGAAAAATCTAGGGGCTGAATCTAGGGGCCGGTCCGAAAATAGTTCAGATTTTAAAGGAGGGTTACACTCTCCCCTTCCAGACCCGGCCAAACTTGACAAGGTATCCCACTGTCATAAGCTGTTATGTAAACCCTCACAGGAACAGCTACTTGTTGGAGGCTTTACATCAGCTTATAGACAAAAATGCAGTCGAGCTGGTCCAAAATAAAAAATCTCTGTGATTTTTCAACAGACTCTTTCTGGTGCCCAAACCCAACAACAAATAGAGACCCATCTTAGACCTGAGCAAATTAAATCTCTTCCTCAAGGTGGAGAAATTCAAGATGGAAACACCAGAAACCATCAGAACATCCCTCCAACAGGGGGGGTGGGTCACCTCAATAGACTTCAAGGATGCCTACTTCCATATACCAATACAGGAACAATCCAGGAAATATCTGAGATTTCATGTCCAAGGTCAGACATACCAGTTCAAGGCCCTTCCCTTTGGTCTGTCCACAGCACCCTTGGAGTTCACTGTGGTAGCAAAGGAAGTGAAATTAATGGCTATGCACAAGGGTATAAGAATCCACCAGTACCTAGATGGCCGGTTGGTGAGGGCCAGGTCCCACCAAGTCTGTCTCCAGCGTACCAAGGACCTGGTGAGAATATGAGAAGACCTAGGTTGGCTAGTAAATTTAGAGAAATCAGAGCTGGAACCAAAGCAAGTCTTTGACTTTGTAGGTTACCAGTTCGACCTCAGGTCCGGTCGGGTCCGACCCACAATGGACCGGTGGCAGACCCTCAGAACAAAGATTCAGACATTATTAGCCCTACCGGCCTGTCCGGTCCGGCAGTTCATGTCCCAGATAGGTCTGTTAACAGCCACAGAAAAGCAAGTTCACCTAGGCTGACTACATATGAGACCCATACAATGGCATCTCAAAAACCATTGGAGAGTACCAGAATCACTAGAAAAGGTCATTCCAATACCCAGATCCTTGCACCCCCACCTACAATGGTGGTTGGAGGAGAGCAACGTACTGCAAGGTCAACCATTACACCCAATAAAGCATGCTCTGCAGATCTTTACGGACACATCAAAAGAAGGGTGGGGCGCTCACTTGAACGAGCACATGGCCAGAGGCTCCTGGTCACTACCAGAAAGCAAGCTGCACATAAACTATCTGGAGTTAAAGGCAGTCTTTCTGGCTCTAAAAGAGTTCCAAAACCTCTGCTTGGACAAGATAGTTCTTGTAGCTACCGACAACACTACAGTAGTGTCATACATAAACAAGGAAAGAGGTATGAGGTCGGGCCCACTTTGTGCCCTACTGTGGAGAATCTTGACCTGGTGTACCCAGAAACAAGTGACTCTCAAAGCCCGACACATCCCAGGCCGGTTGAATGTGGTAGCAGACAAGCTATCCCGGCTAGGCCAGACCATCCAGACAGAGTGGTCTCTCCTTCCAGAGGTTTTCCAAACTATATGCAACAGGTGGAACCGGCCTCAAATAGACCTATTTGCCACCAGGTTCAACAACAAGTTACCTCTTTTTGTATCACCAGTACCGGACCCCCTAGCAACAGCTGTAGATACATTCAGTCTATCATGGGAGGATCTGGACGCATATGCCAAACCTAAATCTCCATGCATGGCTCCTAGAGCCACAGCAATAAAGGAGCAGGGCTTCTCTGAGGCAGTGGCAGCAAGAATTGAGGATCCTCAAAGAGGATCAACCAGGTCAGTCTATGAGGCAAAGTGGACCATTTTTACAAAGTGGTGCATCATTAATCAGGTGGACTTCAGGGCACCCCCTGTAAAGTCGGTTGCTGACTTCTTAATGTACCTGTTTCAGGACAGGAAGCTACAGCCCAGTACCATTGATGGATACAGGTCTGCCATTGCTGATAAATTGGGAAATTCACCCATTAATGTCAGCAAAGATGAAAATCTTACTCGTCTCCTGGAGAGTTTCCACAGAGACAGACCCAAAGGCCGGAGGGGAATCCCCTCCTGGAACCTCTCCCTGGTTCTACACCATCTGACAAAGGCTCCCTTTGGACCAATCAGGGAGGCCTCTTTGAAGCATTTGACCTTCAAGACAGTCTTCCTATTAGCCCTTGGGTCGGGCAAACGCAGAAGTGAAATTCATGCGTGGCAAAACAAGAACATCAGACACCAGTCTGACTGGTCCAAGGTGTCCCTGTACCCATCACCCAGCTTTCTGTCCAAGAATCAGCTGGCTAAAGAGGGTCCAGAGAGTGTGGCCCCAGTGGTTATACTTATACCAGCCCTGGCCCCAACTTTGGACAAGTCCCTCAAGTCTGACAGGTCCCTCTGTCCGGTCAGAGCTTTGCGCTACTATTTGGACAGGACCTCAGACCTCAGGCAGAATAAGGAACTAGTTTTTGTCTCCTTTAAGAAGGGCTTTGATAAAGACATCTCACCTGCCACTATCTCCTCATGGATCAAACAAACTGTGATCCTATGTTATGAGCTCTCTGATCAAGAGGCCCATACTTTACATCAGGTCAAAGCCCATGATGTCAGGGCCTAGTAAGTCCCTAGTAACTTAACCGCCGACCAAGTGGTAGTTATTCAGCAATTGTCCATTGGATAGGATGTATTAACACAATAAAATTGCAAATTTAATAAGTAAATTAAATTTTTATAAGTTAATACCATATCCTTCTGCTATGCTCCCTTTAAACCCCATTCTCTAAGATGCTTTGAGAAATTTGAACAAGATTTCTTGGCCTCCAATCTACCTGAGGGTAGATACATCAAACCCCCGGCTTCAACAGTCAAGTACTACAAGGTGGGACAGCCTTGTTTTGAAGATAAGCTTCAAGAACTTAATACAGATTTTGCAAAAATCTATATCTCTCCAAGGCCCTCTGGGGCCCCTGTGGGCAAGGTTCCCCTACATGTTGTTAAGGAACTTGAACATCAAGCTAGGCAGAATCTTTCTACCATCAATTTTACAGCTACTTTGGCTAGGACTGCCTCCTCCCGTAACACTGTTATGGAGAAGTGCCTACACAGTGCCAAGGCTACCTTCAAAAGGTCAAAAACCAAATTCAAAAGGGTGCCGACCCGGAAAGAAAACGCCTGTGATTATTTTGAAATCATGAATAAGAGAATGCTTATTTAACAGAGAGCCTTAGCCTGCCTTAGCAAATCTGTAGCCCACATACTCCAGAGGGAACTATATATATATACTAGGGGCAACACTGGCCTTCTGAGACGAGAGGCTGAAATGACCCTTCTTCAACCACATCTAGGGGATTCAAGACGTCAAGAACTGAGGAACTCGCCTTTCTGGCCCACTCCTCTCTTCAAGTGTTAACTAGTGAAGGATGGAGAGGACTTCCTCCTTAAAAAAGGCACCCCTAAAGACTCTCAGGGTTTGGACCCTATCAAAACAAGCACTTTCGTGATGAAAGGTGCAGACCTTCATCCCAAAGACCACAGTATCCAACTCTTTGCAGACGCCTCAAACGAAGGTTGGGGCGCTCACTTAGATCAAAGTTCTACAAAGGGTCTGTGGTCAGACCGGGAAAAAAGGCTACACATAAACGTTCTAGAATTGAAGGCGGTCTCCCTGGCCCTTCGAAGCTTCAAGGACCAGTGCCCAAACCAAACAGTGCTAATTGCAACGGACAACTCAACAGTGGTAGCCTACATAAACAAACAAGGAGGAACTCACTCAGCAGAGATGTGCGCTCTCCTGTGGAAGATCATGACATGGTGCCATCATTATCACATAACATTAAAAGCCAGCCACATTCCAGGGTGTCTGAATGTGATGGTCGACCTGCTGTCAGGTCAAACCAAGTTCAGTCAACAGAATGGTCACTGCATCCGCAGGTATTCAAACAGATCTGTCTCAAGTGGTTCACTCCTCATGTAGATCTGTTTGCCACTCGCCTGAACCAAAAAGTTCCACTGTACGTGTCTCCAGTCCCAGACCCAAAGGCTTGGGACATAGATGCTCTGAACATAAACTGGACGGGTCTCACTGCTTATGCTTACCCTCGGACGGCTCTCCTTTACAGGATGCCCTGGTTTTGGGACCTAGTGCAGCTCTAAACAGAGATCCCACTGCAACTTCCAGTGTCAACAACCCTGCTCAAACAGTCCCACAATTATGTGTTTCACAGCAATCCTCAACATCTCAACCTCCACGCCTGGTGTCTAGGAGTAACAGCTCCAAGAACAAGGCTTCTCTGTGGAGGTGGCAGAGAGAATTGCTGCCCCTCAGAGGTCATCAACAAGGACCATCTACAAGTTAAAGTGGGCCCTATTTGAGAAATGGTGCAGAGAACATTCAGTGGATTTCTCCACTCCATCTGTGAAACATATCTCAGATTTTTTCATGTACCTGTACCAAGATCTAAACAGGCGCCCCTCGACCATTGATGGTTACAGGACGGCCATTGTTGACACTTTGGGCCCAGCGGGCCACCATATTGCACAAAGTTCAGACCTTCACAGGTTACTCTCCAGTTTCACAGGGATCGTCCAAAAAGTTCCAGGAATGTTCCAAAATGGAACCTTTCTGTTCTCAATGAGCTCACAAAAGCGCCCTTTGAGCCTATGAAAGACACAAACCTCAAACATCTTACTCTCAAAACTGCTTTCTTGCTAGCTTTGGCCTCCGGCAAACGCCGCAGCGAAATCCATGCCTGGGTTGCAAACAAAGTATCTAATCTAGGCCAATGGGAAAAGGTTGCCTTGTTCCCTTCTGACTTCAAAGCCAAAAACAAACTAGCAAGAGAAGGTTCTCAAAGTGTGTCTCCGGTGACTATTCCTGCTTTGACTACCATTGTAGACAGACAATTCAAAGAAGACAGAACCTTGTGTCTGGTGCGGGCCCTGAGGTACTATTTGAATCGAACCAAAGACCTGAGAGGGTCACGATCCCTCTTTTTCATCTCCTTCAAGAAAGGACATACCTCAGACATCAGACCCGCTACTCTCTCTTCTTGGTTGAAACAAACCATTCTACTTCATTATAAACAAGCAGACCAACAAGCCTTGGACTTGGTCCAAGTTAAAGCGCATGACATTAGGGCCCTCGGGGCCTCTAAGGTCTTTTACGGTGGGGTATCGGTGGAACAAATCATGCAAGCCTGTCACTGGAAAGCTCACAACACATTTACAAATTTTTACCTAAAAGACCTTACAACGATAACAATATGTATCTGGGACCAGTGGTGGCGGCACAACAAATCCTAGATCCTTCCCCTCACACCAGGTATCCTCAGAAAGAAAAGAGGGGGGGGGGGGCACATCTGCTACAACCAAGTCTTCAGGAGTCTAATCGCAGGGTCTAGGTATAGGTTTACCTCTCCAGATGTTACGGGTAAGGTCATTTTTTAATTTTAGTTTATCAAAAAATATGTATTAAGGACTTCAAGTTGTCATTAATCTCATATCCGGTGGCAAAAATTTATGAGAATTCCAACCATTGGGCTGGTTTTTCACTCGTGATTGGTCCCTAAGGACCTTTACGCCTCTAAAGTGAGCACAGCTGCACTTCGTTCCTACAATCAAAACATCTTGACAGTTTTAGCACTGTCATCCATTCTATTCAGGTTTTTGGCTCTCTACAGGCCCGGTCTTCGGGATTGGTCACTGTAAACGGGACTCAGACTGGTATTTCTAACACTCTTTCTAATATATATTACTTCAAAATCTAAGAAAAATTGACATATCTTCCAGTCTCAGCTGTAATCCTGCCACCGGGCGGTTGGATTCAGCATTGAGTCCCACATGGTAAGCTATTGTAACGTAATAAAATTGAAAATTTTAAATACTTAAATGTAGCTTTTATAAGCTACAAGCTTACCATGTGGGACTTAGAAGAGTCCCACCCTGCCTCCCTGCTGTATTTCAGCTGAGGGGTAAGGTTTAAAAATTTCAACGAGAAAGTAGGACGAGATGTCAAAGGTTATCACGTGACAACAACTGGAGGCTACGGCCAACTATAAATGTCTGTTTTTCTTAGACGTTGGCCTGATGCCTTGTGGCCATCCGAGAACAGCATTGAGTCCCACATGGTAAGCTTGTAGCTTATAAAAGCTATATTTAAGTAATTAAAATTTTCAAATTTAGAGTATTTTGTTTATATATATGTTGTTCACCTACTTCTGGGCTAGCTGTAACATAGTAAAATTGCAGATCTGTAGCTCATTGCATAGCTCAGCAAAGACCACTCTCTGGTTCTCATTGTTAAGTAAATCACTTGTAGCTTGAAAACTATTGCATGTACGGTATATTGTTTAACATGTTTTTCATCTACTCTCAGTCAGCTATAACATAGTAAAATTGCAGACCTGTAGCTCATTGCATAGCCAAGAAATAGCTATTTTGAGATACGTCCTTTTCTACTTTCACTTGTACTGTGAAGCTCAAAACAGCTGACACAGAGCTCATTCTTGGGCACTGATTGCTAAAATTTATGGGAACGCTTTGTTTTTGTCTACCAAAAAAGGTTGTTCTAGTTATCTCTGAATAATTTCTACTGGTTTCAAAATTGATAAAAGCAGATGTTAGTAATTGTCAGAAACCCTGTTGGTCAACTAATAAAGACAGATCATACTTGTGTCAAATATTTGACCAAAAGTACTACTGACAAAAAAGAATTTATAAAGTTTTATATTTTCAGAATAGTGTCCTGTCCACATATTTCAGCTTCATTGAAATATAATATTGGATAAATAAAAAAATATGGCCAAGTTTGCCACCTCATTCACAGGATGGACTCCTACTGTGGGAAGACTTCTGAGACCTCAATTAAATCCTTGTCGTACAAATGTGACCAGGAAGTTTAGCCATACTAAAGCATTAACAGGTGAGGCTATCCTGGAACCTGGATAAATTCAAAGATTTCACTTATAAAATGTTTATTAAAACGTTTTCAATTGGGTGTTGCATGTACTCTCTTCTCAGGTACTCTTAGATTCTGACACTTGTGAGAATTGGTGTCTGATAACTTTAATATCCACAATCAAAGTCTTGCAGTATTTCAGAATAGCTAATCCATGTGTCAATTACAAAGGTTATCCTTCAAGCCCTAAAGCCAGACCGCTAAAGTTTATATTCCCTTAGGGGCCAGTTACACTTCCAAGGATCCCCCACGGATATATGCCACAGTTCCATATATGCTAACTGACTAGGATCTCTTGTGGATCGTGGGTTTTGGGGAGGGGGAATGTTTGACAAGTGAGTGATTTACGGATAACTCTACGGATGATAAGGATGCCACAAGTACATTAGGGACGCATTTCGTTGCTTGTGGATGACCCCCGGATACACGTCCGTGACCACCCGCAGTGCAGCGGAAACACTCCAGGACACGTCAAGACAAGATAAGGATGTACCAGGACGTCTCAAGGACACCCCGGATGGGTATACAGACCTTGCGGACACTCACGGATGGGGATTATGGATCGTAATTTTTCTCGCGGATGTCAGCTTATAGATAAGGGAATTTTATTAACATAACATTGCAGGTGTCTCGATGGGAGGTAGTAACCACTGGATATCTGGATGCCAATGGCTATAAAAGGGGGTAAGGTCCAGCTCACTAGCCAGATGCAATGTAGATGCCAATATGGACAGACACAACAGAAATCTTGCACAACTTCAACTCTTACTGTTAGAAATGGAGAGGCAGTTACTCATCATTTCAGCTATGATGGACAGGTTGAGAAGCAGATGGGGTCTGCCAATTATCAGACAGAGAAGACACAGAAAATATAGGTTCAGGCCATGGCTAAACCGGGCAGAGCTTGAAGAAGAGGGTCAGTACAGCAGACTGATGCCAAGGCTCCACTTAGATGACCCTATTGCATAGAACTTCATCCGGATGCCGCCTGACCTCTATCAAGAGCTGGAGCAGAGAATCACTGCTGAGTTTCAGAGGGACAGGACCTTGATGAGAGATCCCGTGAGTGCAGGAGTAAAGTTGGCAGTAACCCTCAGACATCTCGCCACTGGTGACAGCTACACCACCCTGCAATATGCCTTCAGGGTGGCCAGTTCGACCATCGAGAAGTTTGTGCTTGAGGTCTGTGATGCTATCACCAGGGCCTATCGAGATCAGGTAAGGCGGTGCCCCACACTTCCAATCTCCCAGAGGATTGGTTGCAGGTCGAGTCCGCCTGAGGTGAAGCTTTCCGCATGCCATGGGTGCCCTGGATGGAAAGCTTATTTCAATCAGATGTCCACAAGCGGGAGGCAGCCTCTACCGCATCTACAAGGGCTTCCACTCTATTGTACATCTGGCCCTGGTGGATGGAGATTACAAGTTCCTGTGGGTGGACGTGGGGGCAGCCGGGTCAACTTCAGATGCTCAGATTTTCAAGATTTGAGGCACATAATCGAGGACGGCAGCATCGGCTTCCCTGACAGTGAATCTCTGGGGATTGATGGACCAAAGGTGAACTTTTTCATCCTCGGGGATGATGCCTTCCCCCTCAAGCTCTGGCTAATGAGGCCCTACTACAGCCACGGTATGGACTTGAAGGAGAGGGTCTTCAACTATAGGATCAGCCAGGGAAGAAATGTGGTCGAGAATGCCTTCGGGATCCTGACGTCTCGCTTTAGGATTTTCCATAGCCCGCTGCAGAAGGAGCCCCTTGTGGTCAACAGGGTTGTCATGGCCTGCCTAGTACTGCACAATCTACTTAGGATCAGATACCCCACAGCTCAACAGGAAGACTTTTTGGGGGGCAGCATACGATAGTGCTCGAGGGCAGTGATATTCCATATGATGGCTGTAACGCAATTAGGCCAGCTAAAAGGCAGAGGAATATTCTCAGGGACTATTTCATCAATGAGGGGCAGGTCCCCGGTCAAATGGACAGCAGTTAAAATGTGAAATATTGTTATACTGTGACTCTCCAAATGTAAATAGAACAGTGAAGCACTTTTAAGATAAAAACCAGGTTAAATCAGTAATACTTGTGATCAAATTTAAATAGTGCTACATGGACTGTGAACAAGTGTACACAACTATATAATGGTTAACAAGGTAAAGCAATATTTTAAAGATAATTCCTGTCTTGTGCTTTTCATGTGTCACACATTATTATATCCCCAGACAAAAGTCGGGGATATATTGGATTCAGGTCCATCGCACTGCCGCCGTTGTAGAAATTTCCTTGTGTACGCGATAACTCAAAAACGGATCAGTATTTTTTTTTCAAACTTGGTACACATGTTTAGGGTGCCCAAAGGAAGATCCCTATTTTAAGGTGACCTTAAACTCCCAATAATAAAGAAATTATGGCCACCTTAAGGTCAAAAATTTGACTTTTGGCCACTTAGAGCCCTCTAGGTCACAAACTATGAGGCTCATCTGGCTAAAATTTTACCTGAGAACACATTAATATATTCTTAGTACATGTGCCGTTGAAGAGGAAATTATGTTTGAGGCCCATAAAGACCCCACTTAGGGATTTTTTCCAACATTTTTCACATATTTCGTTCTATAACTTGGAAGTGGTATAACTTTCATATGTAATCCTTGTCTGTGAAAAATTTAAAGGCTGTAGGTTTCAAAAGGTCTCAAAATTGCCTACAGAGACCCAATTCATGGACTTTTTGCCATTTTCAAGCACTGCAGCTTTCAAACTATGTCTCTCATCCAAGTGAAATATCATCTGGGAATATAGCGATATGTTGTTATATGCGCTCCAAAATTTAGGCCTTTAATAGACAGTTAACCTGTGTATGAGGACCATAAACACCCACCCAAGTGATCCTTTTAAGACATTTTTCACATATTTTGCCCTGTAACTTGGAAACTGTAAGTCTGAGAAGGTTCACACTGTATTAGATATACATTCTATGTGTAATCTTTGATTGTGAAAGATTTTAAGTCTGAAGCTGTAATTTGAAGGTCACATTGAGGTCTCTAAAAGGCTCACAGAGACCCAATATTTGGACTTTTTTCCACTTTTAAGCCCTGTGACTGTTAAACTATGTGACTGATAGAGCTGAAATCCCATCTGGGAATATATTATTGTGTTCTTTTTACATGTGCTAAAAATAAAGGCATTAAGTAGACATTTAATCTGTGTATGAGGACCAAAGACACTCGCCCAAGTGACCTTTTTGGCATTTTTATGTCGTCACTCTGCGGCGTGGGCGTCCGCGTCCGCGTGAACAACTTCTCCTCCAAAACTACAAGGCCTAGAGACATGCTGTTTTTTTTAAAAGATACCTTATATATCGAGGATGAAAAATTGTTCAAGGCATGCAAATCTGTCTGTTTGCTAGAGACATTACAAGGGAGGTACCCCCACCAAAAGTGTGAAAATTTCAACACTTTATCACAATTTTCTCTGACTATTGCAGGGATTTCTCTCATATCTTGCATATATTTACTAGGCCAGAGGTACATTCTCTTGTGTGAGTATGAGACCTGGATCTGTCTTATTTTTTTTTTAATAAATTTTTTTAATAATTTTTAATGCATTAAAATTCATGAAATCATGCACTAAATCACTTATAACTTGAAAAGTGTTGCATTTAGAGCATTTTGTTAAAATATGTTGTTCAGCTACGTTTTTCATAGCTACAACATGGTGAGTAACTTGGGTGTCTGTCTCAATAGCTAAGTGAGTAATAGCTACTTTTGGGCTTTTCAGTAACTTCCATCATGAGTAAAATCACTTGTAACTTGAAAACTATTGCATTTAGAGAATTTCGTATAAATATGTTATTCAGCTACTTTTGGGTCAGCTATAACATAGTAAAATTTCAGACCTGTAGCTCATGGCATAGCTGAGTAATAGCTACTTTTAGGTTATCACTGTTGAGTAAATCACTAATAACTTGAAAACTATTGCATTTAGAGTATTTTGTTTCAATATGTTATTCACCTATTTTGGGGTCAGCTATAACATACAGAAATTTGTGTAAATATGTTTTTTATTGCGTTAATACATCTTACCTAACAGACGATAGCTATTGTCCGGCGCCAGCCGGTCCCGCCAAACGCCAGAAAAAGACGTCCTGAGTTTCACCTCCGGCCGGACCGGTACACTCCAATCCACTCGCCAGGTGGTTTAGTTCCTGCTTTATTCGCCAGAGGGACGTGACGTCATAGCATCTTTTTCATTTGGCGCGATTTGAAAAGTTGTGTTTTTATTCTGTGTTATAAAATTGTGGATATTTCTTCTATTACCTTATTAACTTTTGTTCCGAGTGTGTATTATTGTTGAATATTCATCATGTCTTCACTGGGACAAAGAAAGGGGTCATGTGGACATATAATGGCTTCATTCGACAAGCATGCTAGGTGTGCCAGATGTAGAGACAAAGGACATGGCGACGATCCCTGTGTAAATAACCTTGCTTGTGCTTTATGTGACCAGTTAACCCCAGAACTAGTTACTTCAACTCTCTACTCCGACTTACAAAATCCAGAAAGAAAAACAGAAAAGTAAGGAGGTTCTTGTAGACCCCTCAACAGTAACTGTCGTTTCACAAGCTGAACAGGAAGGCACGGACCCTCCTTCTTCACTTAATACCTCTGTTGACCTTTCCTTGCCTGCTCCATCTTTCCGAAAAGAGTTACAGGACTTGGATGAGAAATGGACGGTCAGGATGACCAGAATAGAAGCCTTACTAACTATGGGGCAACGTCCTCCTACTCAACAGCCATCTTTTTCACCGGTAAAGGTACCGGTCGCACATCAAGCTCCGGCTGGTGCCTTGTCTCAGAACCCCTTTATTCAGTCTTCTGTTCCTTCTGGCCAAGCTGGTCCGGCTTCCGGCCCGGATGGAACTAAGACTTCTATGGAAAATGTCACCATGTCTTCTCCGCTTGAAAACTTATATCCAAGCTCTGATCTTGAACCAGTTTTTCAACAACCCGGTCCGGTGACGTCTGCTGTATCCTCCGGCCTGGTGCATTTCCCAGCCCGGGATGTTATTCCACCGGAACAGTTTGAGGAAGGCGAAGTCTCCGAACCCGAACCAGATGATCAACAGGACTCTGATTCCAGTGACAAAGACAAAGTCTTGAGTGAGGATCAGAATTACCGGGAGACTGTACGGGGTGTGAGAGCTTTTATGGGTTGGTCACACATCCCAGATCTGGAATATTCGCCTACCTCTCGTACAGACAACCCTTGGACTGGACATCGTTCACAGCCAGTGGGCAAGGTATCAGTTGTGCTCCTGCCAGAAGACTGGCTTTGCAAGAAAATTGAAAACATGAACTTAGTGTTAATTGAAGGTTATCCTTCCAAGTCTTCTGAACCAGGGGGCCTTCACATGGATCAGTTCTTACGCCCTCCAAAATCCCAGAGTCGCTGGTATGGGATACACCCAGCTGAACCCAAAGATCCTACAAGACCAGGCAAATACGTCAACACCTGGCCCAATGACGCGGCCAAAATTAACAGTTCATTCCCACGTATTGCCAAGCCGAACATTGCTAACTCTCAACCGGCTATCCGTCAGATTCCCCAAGATACTATCAGAAAGTGGGAAAAAGCTGCCAAAGAAGCAAGTTGTATCTATAACCAGTTGGCAGGCTTCAACAGGTGTATCACTAAAATTCAGGACTCAGTCCAAGATCAACTGAAAATCTTGCATGCTGAGCTGGGGAAAGGAAAGTAGTCAGTCAAAGCCCAATCAGCCTTAGGTGAACTCCACTACTTGACGAGTTTCAACCAGAATGTCAGCTTTGCTATGGGGAAGTCTTTACAGCATTTATCCGACTTCACTTTCACTCAGATGGCAAACTTAACTCTGGTACGTAGGGATTCATATCTAGAACACTTAAAACAAGGAGTAAAACCGGACACTTTCTCTGCACTCAGAAATTGCCCTCTGAATGGATATGCTCTTTTCCCTGACGCGGTGATCCGGAAAACTGAGGACAAAATTGCCCAGTTTGAAAATGCTAAGCGTACCTCCCAGCCCGGTCCGGGCCGTGGGGGGTTCACAGGTGGGCACAAAAGAGGTCAAAATAGATATCAACCCTACTCCACTGCGTGGAAAGGTCAGGATACATCTAAAGCTTCTGGCAACTCGGATAAAGACATGCCAGCCTGGAAAACCTTTGGCGGGCACAGCAGGTCAAGAGGTAGGGGGCGCGGAGGATCAGCTGGCCGCGGCTCCCGAGGCTCCAAGGATGCCTTCAGCCCTTTTGGCAGACTTGGGCCTGTCTGGGGGCAAATCCGAAAGTGGTGTCAATTTTGAAGGAGGGTTATTTGCTCCCATTCAAACTCAAACCCCCTCTAGTATGATACCCCCTGATAGTCAGTGGTTATGCACACCCCAAGAGAAACATCTCCTTAAAGGAGGCGATACAAACCCTGTTGCACAAAAAGGCTGTAGAGATGGTAAGGGTTCGAGCTTCTCTAGCCTTTTTCAACAGACTATTCATAGTCCCCAAACCGAATCAAAAATGGCGACCAATCTTGGACCTCAGTGCTCTAAACAAATTTTTGAGCATAAAAACATTCAAAATGGAAACCCCGGAAACAATTCGGATTTCCTTGCAACAAGGGGAATGGGTGACATCGCTGGATTTCAGCGATGCCTATTTCCACATTCCAATTCATCCCGGGTCCAGGAAGTATCTCGGGTTCCATTTCCAAAATCAATCTTAACAGTTTCGGGCCCTCCCCTTTGGCCTATCAACGGCTCCGATGGCGTTCACTTGTGTGGTCAAAGAGGTAAAGTTAATGGCTCAGTCCAGGGGTATAAGGATCCACCAGTACCTAGACGACTGGTTGATTCGAGCCCCTACCAAAGAATCCTGCCACCAGGGCACTCAATCCCTCCTCACC
Organism: Sabellastarte sp. h YS-2021; assembly: GCA_964017235.1. NCBI lineage: Eukaryota > Metazoa > Annelida > Polychaeta > Sabellida > Sabellidae > Sabellastarte > Sabellastarte sp. h YS-2021. The sequence continues at coordinate 73,482,085 of OZ024928.1, read as the reverse complement.
CTTTGCCAGGAGTTGGGTTGGGTAGTGAACCTACAAAAGTCGGCTAGAACCCAAACAGATTTTCGAGTTCGTGGGTTACAAGTACGATCTCGCTCAAGGACTGGTCCAACCGACCCAGAACCGTTTGGAGTCGATTCTTCAAAAGTTGGAATCCGTTCTATCCAAACCAAGTTGCCGAGTCAGGAAATTTATGTCCTTGATAGGCCTGCTCACAGCAACAGAAAAACAAGTACCCCTGGGGAGACTCCACATGAGGCCCATCCAGTGGCACCTAAAACGACATTGGAGAGTTCCAGAATCCCTGGAAAAGGAGATTCCAGTTCCAAGGTCTCTTCACCCACACCTTCTATGGTGGACCAAGGAGACAAATGTCTTGATAGGACAGCCTCTGCACCCTTTGAGTCATGCCATTCAAATCTTTACAGACGCCTCAAAAGAAGGCTGGGGTGCTCACTTAGGCGACTTCACGGCAAGAGGCACTTGGTCAGTACCTTCCTGGAACTAAAAACGGTCTTACTAGCCTTGAAAAGATTCCAGCACTTAGTACACGGAAAAGTAGTTCTAGTTGCCACAGACAACACCACGGTTGTGGCATACATCAACAAGGAAGGAGGTATGAGGTCAGGCTCACTTTGTGCCCTTCTATGGCGACTCCTGTGTTGGTGCAATCTGAGACAGGTGGTCCTAAAGGCCAGGCACATCCCTGGTCGTCTGAATGTGATTGCAGACAAGCTGTCTCGTCAAGGCCAAGTCATTCAGACAGAATGGTCACTTCGACCTCCTGGTTCAGACCTGGCACCGTCCCCAAGTGGACATGTTTGCAACAAAGTACAATTGCAAACTAGCCCAATACGTGTCTCCAGTGCCGGACCCCAGTGCATGGGCAGTGGACGCCCTAACAGTCTCTTGGGAGAACCTAGACATGTATGCTTTTCCCCCAGTGTCGTTACTGGGCAAGGTGGTCAGCAAACTATCGGACCATCTTTACAAGAGAGTGATCCTAATAGCTCCGGGTTGGCCCAACATGCCATGGTTCTGGGATCTGGTGGAACTGTCGTCCCAGATTCCTCTTTCCCTACCCAGTCATCCCGACCTAGTGACACAGCCATTCAACAAGGCACATCACAGGAATCTGACCAATCTAAACCTTCACGCCTGGCTCCTAGAGCCGAGGCAATCAAGGAGCAGGGTTTCTCTAGCCCAGTGGCGTCACGAATTGAGGCTCCTCATAGAAGTTCAACCAGAACAGTCTATGAGGCAAAGTGGTCCGTTTTTGTCAGATGGTGTGAAGCAAGTCAGGTGGACTTCAGGTCTCCATCTGTCAAGCAAATAGCCGATTTTCTCCTACATCTTTTCCAGGAGAAGAATCTCCAGCCCAGTGCCATTGATGGTTACAGATCAGCCATTTCGGACAAATTAGGAATTTCCTTCTTGAATGTCAGCAAAGATGAAAACTTAACTCGCCTTTTGGACAGTTTTCATAGAGATAGGCCAAAGAGTCGCCGAGGGATTCCTTCCTGGAACCTTTCCTTGGTTTTGCATCAACTCACCAAACCTCCCTTTGAGCCTCTCAGAAAGGCCTCTTTGAAGCATCTGACCTTTAAAACGGTTTTCCTCCTAGCTCTGGGTTCTGGAAAGCGTAGGAGTGAAATACACGCTTGGTTGAACAAAAACAGTAGACACCAAGCTGATTGGACAAAGGTGTCCCTTTACCCTTCTCCAAGTTTTTTGGCTAAGAACCACTTGGCCAAAGAGGGTCCAGAGTGTGTGGCGCCAGTGGTCATACCAGCCCTGGCTCCTACTCTGGATAAGTCCTTGAAGGAGGACAGGTCACTCTGCCCAGTTAGAGCTCTGCGCTACTATCTGGACAAGACTCAAGATCTCAGACAAGACAAAGAACTAGTCTTTGTCTCCTTCAAAAAGGTTTCACAAAGGATATCTCTCCTGCTACGATCTTGTCGTGGATTAAGCAGACAGTTATCCTTTGTTATGAACTGTCGGATCAGGAAGCTCTAAACCTTCACCAGGTGAAGGCACATGACGTTAGAGCCTTCGCGGCTTCTAAAGCCTTTCAGGGTGGCATCTCACTAGACCAGATCTTAGCTGCATGCCACTGGAAGTCCCACAACACCTTTACTCAATTCTACCTTAAAGATGTTGCCTGGGCAGATTCGGAGCTTTTTCATTTAGGTCCGGTGGTGGCTGCACAGCAGATCCACCAATAAACCTTCTTGGCTCCTATTCTGTAAATAGTGTACATATTAGTTAAGGTTTTTTCACTTGGTGGCCCGAGGCGCTAAGTATGAGACCATTATTCCACTCTAAAAGGAAATGGAATCTCTAGGACTGAACTCTTCTCTCTTCCTCCTCTCAGAGCAGAAAGAAAAGGGGGGGGGGGGGCGGAGTGGCACTGCTTGGAACCTTAAGGAGCAGTTTTGGGCTTCTTTATCATCCAGGCCAGAGTTTACGTGCCTATTTATAGAGTTCCTTCTAGTCCTGAGGAAGCTGCCCTCCTTCCACTGGGTAGTTATTCTAACTATCGTCTGTTAGGTAAGATGTATTAACGCAATAAAATTGCAAATTTTAATTAGTAAATTTTTTGACAATTTGTGGTCTACTTGATAGTTGTTAAAATGTCCGAGTTGTTGAAAAAGCTCTTTCCATTTCCCACTGGTAGTAAGATAGCGTTTAATCCACATTACTTTTTGTGCACTGTGAAAAGCGAAGACATCTGGCATTTTCAAACCTCCATTACATGTTTCTGCAATAATTGTTTGTCTTTTAACCCTTGCAGGCTTATCATGCCACAGAAATTTAAACAATATTTTGTCCAATTTTTCGAGTATGTAGGATGGTGTAAAAACCATTGATAGCAAATGTGTTACTTGGGAAAGTATAAGAGTTTTAATTATCATTATTCTTCCCTTCCAAGATAATGACCTTTGTTTCCAAATTTGTAGCAGAGTTTCTATTTTGATGAGACGTTCATCATAATTAAGTTTCAATGATTCATCAAAGTTTTGAGAAAACCAAACGCCTAGAGTCTTGAATGCACCATAATTAATTGACAGTTTGTCAACCTTATTTGGTAGGTCAATTGGAGATAGTCTATGAGGCCCAAGTGGAATAATCTCAGTTTTTTCCAAATTTAATTTTAGACCTGAACATTTTTGAAAGTTTTGGAAAAGATCTATTGCACTTTGCAAAGATTTCAGATTTTTTATAAATATAGTAGTATCGTCTGCCAATTGGCATATATTGTATTCTATATTATTCACAGAAATTCCTGTAACATTTTTGTCAGATCTTAATTTTACTGATAAAATTTCTGCAACTAATACGAAAAGCAATGCTGAAATGGGACAGCCCTGTCTAATTCCCCTACTCAGTTTAATGTTACGTGACAGATAGCCATTATTTATGGTGTATGAGGAAATGCTATTATATAGTAGCTTAATCCATTTTATGAAGTTCAAACCAAAGTTAAAGGTAGTTAGTGTTCTAAGTAAAAAGTCCCACTCCACCATATCAAATGCTTTTTCATAATCGATCAGTACCATAAACCCTGGTATATTATTCTTGGAGGTGTAAAACATCATATCTTCAATAATTCTGACATTTTCACCAATATACCTTCCCTTTATGTAACCTACTTGGTCATAGTTCACTAAATCTGAGATTACTTTTTGCAACCTTGTAGCTAAAGCTTTTGTAATCTGTTGCTAATAGTGTAACAGGTCTCCAAGATTTGAGATATCTAAGGTCTTTGCCACTTTTTGGAATTAGTGTCAAAAGTCCTCTTCTTTGGCTGTCAGATAACTCACCATGTTGGATAGAGTATGTATAGCTATCATATAAGAAGGACCTTAAGTCCACCCAAAAGTATTTATAAAAATTGGTGGTAAATCCGTCCAAACCTGGTGACTTGTCATTTGCCATATCCTTTAATGCCCGAGATATCTCACCCAAGGTAAGTGGATTTTCTAGAAACTGTTTTTGTTCATTGTTTAGCTGTGGTATATCACATATTTCAAAGAAACTATCACCTTGAGACCTATCCATTCTAGATGAAGTATATAGCCCTTCATAAAATTTTGCTTGTTCATTCAAAATTTCTGATGGCTCCGTTATCAATAAACCTTGAGAATTTATCAGAGATTTCATACATCTTTCCTTGTAATTTCGTTTTTCTAAATTCAAGAAGTATTTGGAATTTTTCTCGCCATCTTCAACAAATTTTGCAGGGGCCACGGTGGCAGAGTGGTAACACTCTCGCCTCCTACCTCTGAGGCCGGGGATCGATTCCCGTACGGGCTCAAGTGGGAAAGCTGGTAGTTGCTTGCCGTTGGTCGGCAGTTTACAGTACACAACCCTAGCGAACTCTATGTACTGGTTTCCTCTGCCCTTCCAACTACCCGTCGTGATATGACCTGTACAGTGTTGAAAGCGACGTTAAACCCCAAATAAACAAAATCAACAAATTTTGCCTTTGAACGTAAAATTGATCCTTGGGTTTTTAAGTTTTGAAAGTTGTCCCATTTTCTTTTTAAGTGAGTATATTTCTCTATTTGTTCTTTATTATAGATGTCCAGGTCTTTTTCTAAATTAGATATCTCTGTTATTATTTCTGTTTGCTCTTTTTTTAACATTTTCTGCTTTGTAATTGAATAGCTTATAGTGTCCGATCATATCTGGCATTTCAGGTATTCCCATAAAATATTTTTATTAGAAAAAAATACATTATGTTTAACATTTTGTATTGAATCTCTTATGAGATTTACATATTCTTTGTCCCGGAGAAGATTGTTGTTAAACTTCCACGTACCTTTACCTCGCTTCACAGCTCTTTTTAGGCTCAGATTTAACCTTACTAAGCTATGATCCGATGAAAGCCCAGGATTAATTTGACAATCAGATATGTCATATTCAAGGGACCTTGTAACCAAAAAGTAATCTAACCTAGATTGAACAAAACCTCTTCTACACCTTTCATGTCGGGTATATTGCAATTTATTTGGATTCCTTAGTCTCCATATGTCAGTTAAAGCATATTCCTCCATGAATTGAACCAAATTTGTTTGATAAGAGGAGGTGGTTTCAATTTTTCCTCCTTTTTTATCTAATTTGAAGTTCAAGCACATATTGAAGTCTCCCCCAAGTAAGATGTCCCTATCCCCACAGTCTTCTATGAAATTCTTCAAATTCCTTAAATCATTGTATCCACTGGATAGCCGCAGTGTATAGAGAGATTTCACCATTACCGCTCTAATGAAAAAAATATTATAGCTAGCCTTCTCAAGTTTGCAGGATATATTAATAACCATAAAATGTTGCCTGGGAATATTTTTGGCCTCATTTTGAAAGACAAGATGGCCGCCAGGGACGTTTATTCGACTTTAAACAAGGCCTTTTGTTGGCCCTCTAGAGCAAAGGATATTATAGGTAGAGATCTCGCAGGATATGTTCCTCATTATAAAATCTTGACTGGGAGTATTTTTGGCCTCATTTTGAAAACCAAAATGGCCGCCACAGGCGTTTCTTTGTCAGTCATGAAAAGTGCTTATATCTCCCTTATTATTGGTCCTAGAGGTTTGGGATGGTTAACTAACCTGTAGGAAATCATGGGCTGGGAATCTTTTGGTGTGGTCAGATTTGACCTTTGACCCCTCCTTCAAGGTCAAACGAGGATAGCCAAACTTAAAAGTGCTTATAACTCGCTTATTATTGGTCCTAAAGGTTTGGGATGGTAAACAGACATATAGGAAATCATGGGCTGGGAATCTGTTGATGTGGTCCGATTTGACCTTGGACCCCTTCTTCAAGGTCAAACGAGGATAGCCAAACTTAAAAGTGCTTATAACTCGCTTATTATTGGTCCTACAGGTTTGGGATGGTAAACCAACCTACAGGAAATCATGGGCTGGGAATCATTTGGTGTGGTCGGATTTGACCTTGGACCCCTCCTTCAAGGTCAAACAAAGATAGCGAAACTTAAAAGTGCCTATAACTTGCTTATTATTGGTTCTAGAGGTTTGGGATGGTAAACCATCCTATAGGAAATCATGGGCTGGGAATCTTTTGGTGTGGTCAGATTTGACCTTTGGACCCCTCCTTCAAGGTCAAATAAGGACCGTCAAACTTAAAAGTGCTTATAACTCATTATTGGTCCTAGAGGTTTGGGATGGTAAACCAACCTATAGGAAATCATGGGCTGGGAATGTTTTTGTGTGGTTGGATTTGACCTTGGACCCCTTCTTCAGGGTCGTAAGAGGCCAACTTATTTTTGTGTTTTCATCCCTCTGTTTGGTGAGTTTTTAACTTTTTAAAATGAAACTGGTTATACATATTAAAGTAGGCCAAATGGACACTGTTATTTTCTGATGAGCTTTAAGTCCCAATATTGATGAAATTATGGCCTTATGTAGTGACAATAGGAGATATTTAACTCTTAACTAGCCCAGTATTATTCAACTTGCCTCAATTAATTTTGACACAGCTCCTGCAGTTATGAACTTATTTCAGTTGATAAGCACACATTTAAAATTCTCAATTCTGAATTATTATTCCATAGACACTCTCAATTCTGAATTATTATTATTATAAATCTGTTCTTGTGGTTTAATAATTTATATTCAAAGCTGGAGGTATAATTTTCCTGCTGTACATTCCTTATTTATATATCTGATTTAAAAAAAAAAATAGACTGGACCATTGATGATTTCTGAGTATTTTATTACCCCTTTTATATATATCAGAGTGTTAGATCTTCAGTAATTAAGTGTTAGATGTTTAATTAGATGATCATCATACCAGTACACCAATCAGATTTATAACATAAAGGCTGGGTTTATAGTCGTCCCCTGCGCCGTCCGGGCGGCGGCGGGCATAAAGTTTGTGGGTGTTCCACAGCCTAAACCCCTGCACGGATCTTTACCCCAACAGGATCTAGAGTCGATTAGGTTTTGGGGGGTATCCGGTAACAGCTGTTGCCATGGCAACACTTTTAAGATTTTCAAGTCTTAAAGTTTGTGGGTGTTCCACAAACTAAACCCTTGCACGGATTTTCACCAAATTTTCAGGATATGTTTACCCCAAGAGGATCTAGAGCTGTTTAGGTTTTGGGGGGTATCTGGGTACCAGTGTTGGCATGGCAACACTTTTAAGATTTTTGGGACTTAAAGTTTGTGGATGTTCCAAAGCCTAAACCCATTCATGGATTTTCACCAAATTTCAGGATATGTTTACCCCAAGAGGATCTAGAGCTGATTAGGTTTTGGGGGGTATCCGGTAACAGCTGTTGCCATGGTCACACTTTTAAAATTTTCGGGTCTTAAAGTTTGTGGGTGTTCCACAGACTAAACCCCTGCACGGATTTTCACCAAATTTTCAGGGTGCATTTACCCTTATTGGGTTTTGGGGAGTATCTGGTAACAACTGTTGCCATGGCAACTCTTAGATTTTTGGGTCTTAAAGTTTGTGGGTGTTCCACAGCCTAAAGCCCTGCACGGATTTACACCAAATTTTCAGGATATGTTTACCCCAAGAGGATCTAGAGCTGTTTAGGTTTTGGGGGGTATCCGGCTACCAGTGTTGCCATGGCAACACTTTTAAGATTTTTACCCCACAGCCCTTAAGGAAGTTTTTACCCATGGTGTCCAGATGGGCGGGCAGCGGGAAGTTTGTCCAGCCTGTATCTCAGAAACTGTAAGGTGTAGGAAGTTGATACTTGGTAGAGACATTGGTTTGGGGGTGTAGGTGTGCAATGTCATGGTGTGACCTTGATTTGACCTTTGACCTGGCCGCAGTGACCTTGAGTTTGAAAATGTTGTCCGGGCTATATCTGGGAAACCGTAAAGTGTAGGAAGTTGATACTTGGTAGGGACATTGGTTAGGGGGTGTATGTGTGCAACATCATGGTGTGACCTTGATTTGACCTTGCCGTAGTGACCTTGACCTATAAATCTTGTCCGGGCTATATATCGGAAATCGTAAGGTGTAGGAAGTTGATACTTGGTAGGGACATTGGTTAGGGGGTGTAGATGTGCAACATCATGGTGTGACCTTGATTTGACTTTTGACCTTGCCGTAGTGACTTTGACCTATAAAATCTTGTCTGGGCTATATCTGGGAAACCGTAAGGTGTAGGTAGTTGATATTTGGTAGGGACATTGGTCGGGGGTTATAGGTGTGCAACGTCATGGTGTGACCTGGATTTTACCTTTGATCTTGCATATCTGATGCTATTTTATCTCTCTACAGGGATATATGATACTATTTTATCTCTCTTATATCTCTCATATCTTTTTACTTGAATCTTGGTTGTTGCACCTTTGGGTGTCTTTTGATGTAGATTAAGCACTGTTAAAGTCATATTAGAAGTCATTAAGGGTTTTACTTTTGCAATTTCCCATTGTAACAGATGGTATTGCATCAAGTGAGTCACAGGTTTTGCCCCAACTCCACATATAAGCATGTAATGCCACATATGTATGTATGGGTAATATTCGAAACATTCAAACTATAATTCGACCATACATGATTGTGATATTTTCATTGACAGCTATTCTCCAGTTAAGAAATTTTACAGCTTCATAACTTTTAGTTATGTCTTGTTTTAATACTTAATCTTTACATGCAGTTCTGTGAAAGTATCCCAATCTGTGTACTATTTTACTACTTCTATATCTCATGGTGTTGAAAAATATTTCCCGAGGCTGTGGGGTACTGGCATCTCTGATGCTATTTTTGGGTCTTAAAGTTTGTAGATGTGGGGGGTATCCGGCTGCCAATGTTGCCATGGCAACACTTTTAAGATTTTTGGGTCTTAAAGTTTTTGGATGTTCCAAAGCCTAAACCCATTCATGGATTTTCACCAAATTTTCAGGATATGTTTACCCCAATTGGATCTAGAGCTGATTAGGTTTTGGGGAGTATCCAGTTACCATTGTTGCCATGGCAACACTTTTAAAATTTTTAGGTCTTAAACTTGTGGGTGTTCCACAGCCTAAACCCATGCATGGGTCTTAAAGTTTGTTCTAAAATCTTTAATGTTTTCTGTAACCTAAAATATTGCAACTAGCTTCATCCGTTTTGCACAAAATGCAAATGGATAGGAAAGCTTGCCTTGTTTTGGAAACAAAATGGCCACCATATCACATCTTTAATGCCAAATAGGAGGGTCCTCATATCAAAAAGGCCTTATATCTCCCTTATAATTGTTTCTTGGGCTTCAAAATATGAAAACCACTTGTAAGAAATCATGGCCTGTGAATCTTTTGTAGAACATCTTGTGGGTTCTCTATACTTCTTACAACAGAAGTTGTTCCTAAGATTTTCCCAAATCTCAATATTGTTGGCCATTTAGCTGTACCTGCGGGCTGGGGTTCTTGCCTGCCGAGGCTGGCTATTTTAATTTACCTTGTAAAAGGCTTGGAAGTATACATGTCAAATTATGAAGAAAAAAACAAAATCTAATTGCATATTTGTTTTATAATATTTCATTTATCCACTAACATAATAAAACATAGAAACAGATAAACTTGTATGTGGACCTTTGCCCACAAGGACTCTTGCCCACAGGACCTTTGCCCACCACATTTTTACAGGGGAGGAATTTTGCATAAAATAATGATATGAAATAATATCCACAAAATTAGCTTTTTAATGTTTTATTAAAGTATAAGTGTACAATATCTACCATATTAAAGGTCAGCTTCTTATTATATTATTGAATTTTAAGTATGTAATGTTACAATGTAATAATATTCTCAATGACTGTTGGACTTTCTTGAAACCTTTTTTGTGTACATGCATTCTTCATTGCAAAGGTTTTGGCTACCTCTGGTATTTTTATTGTTTCCATTTTGCAGTACTATGTAAATCTATCAACAGTGAATTAAATGCTAATGAAATCAACTTACATACTTTATATAGTGCAACTGTAGTTCAGTTATTGTTTATCCCTTCCAATCTAGCTGTTTATGTATATGTTATCATTTGGTCTGTTATATTATTGCCAATAAAAGGTTTCATTTTCTTTACATTTGAAAATATTTATTACATTTGAAAATAGTATCACCAATAACTACATATATTTGGACATTAAACTAATAAATTAGTTTGCTAATTAATGGAGCATAAACTTTGGTTTTGAAAGGGTTGAGATACAATGCTTTCAAATAATGTACAGGTAAGCAAGAAAGCCCTTGTCCTACAGGGTGCAAAGAATTGATAAGAAGATGCCCCACACCACTACATGAGAGATGGAGGGGTCCACAGCATTGTGGGCACAGGTTCCAACAAAATTTGGGGTTTGAGGTTTTCATCTGGACTTTTTTTTTTGGGGTGGGTGGGGTGGGGGGGGGGGGTGTGAGTGTGTGTGTGTGTGTGTTATGTCTTACAAGGTAACTCTTACTGCAAACTATCATATCAATTGTTGTATGTGTTTTTTTTTTTTTGGGGGGGGGATTTCATTGAGTTGTCTTTTTGTTGTTAATTTGGGCTGAAGTAACATTTCTATTTAACTCTATTAACTAGGGGGGGCCTTGGTTTAACATATTCGGTCTTGGGGAATTTTTATGTGGGGCATTTTTATTTTTAATTTGTTGTTTGGATAACAGGATAACAACAGCATAGCTGAAATAATTGTTTTTGGAAGATTTGGCGGCCCTAAAAATAATCGGCTAGTGCTGATATGTTGGCAGGCTACTGGTCCCCTGATGCTGGTTGGGTGGTTGATGTGTCTGCTACTGGCTGGAACTTGATGGTACCGAAGCTGACATCCTGTGACGTTTGGAATGTTGCTGAAGTACTGGCTGTCAACTGAGGGTGGATTCGTTGGTGGTGAGAGGGTGAATCCTGTTTGTGTGCTGGTGAGTGGTGGGCTGCCTTGGGGTCTAATGTCTGGCGTTGTAGCGGGTGACGACATGACACGCAGCTGTGATCAAGTGGTGCTCTGCGACGTTTGCTGCTGTGATGTTTGCTGACTGTGTTGTTGTGTGGGCTGCTGCTGTGAACTTTGGACAGTTTGTTGATGATGCTGCTGTTGTATGGACTGCTGCTTTGGCTGTATTGGCTGATGTGTTAGGATTGGCTGTTGCTGCTGCTGCGGCTGTATTCCCTGCTCTGATTGTATGGAATGATGTGGTTGAATGGCCAGCTGCTGCTGCATCGGCTGCTGTGGCGCTGACATCACTTGCAAGTGTTGCTGTGGCTGCATGCTTTGCTGTGGAGCCTGTCCATGGATCTGCTGTTGAGCTGGTGCATGCGGCTGAGTAAATGTCTGTTGAAAGTGCTGCTGCGAATGCTGTAACTGCTGCTGTGGAAGTCCTTGCGGTACGTGTGTAAATTTCTGTTGCATCTGCTGATGTGGGACCTGCATCTGTGTGTGAGACACGGTAATGGTGTGACATCGAGGCCTGGCTGTAGGTGACGGTCTGGGCCATGATTATGCTGACTCTGTGTTGGTACCTTTGCTGCTGCTTGTCCCTACGTTTAAGTCTCATCGATAAGTTGAATGTCTCTTGTTGAAATTCGTCATATGAGCCGCTTGTTAGTTGTACCACCTCCACCTTTAGAAAGTCACAGAAGCCCAATCTTGGGTTATCAGGCTTGTTATCACTGAACTTTTTAACCACAATGTCTTTTAACTGAGATTCCGCAAGAGCTGATTTTAGGTCAGAATCTGCTAAGCTTGATGTCACACTGAGCACACGATCTAGTAGTATCCAGGTATGTGTATCCAGGTGCGAGATGTCTGATGGGTCACAAGTGGACTCTGGACGAGAAGTATCCTGGAATGGTTCCATGTGCACAGTCTCCCGTCTGGATGATTAGCCCGCTGCTGCACTGGCTTGAGAAGCAGACCCCCTGGGAGCCCTGAATTCACTTTTTGCTGTAAGATGGCGCCGATGTGGTCCCTGAGGAAGTCAAAATTGTCTCTGGTCCATTTCTGCCTCTCTGTCAGCTGTGGTACCCCCTGGCCTGACTTCATGTGAGTGACCTTTCCGAAGAGTGTGCGCTGGAACCACCTTTGGCGGGCATCTCTATCCAAATTGTTCTCACAAAACTTATCCCACACAGCCTCCCTCTTGGACCTATCCTTATAGTCCATTAAATGCTTGTTGTAGAGAATTTCATTGTCATGCAAAAGGTCCACTAACTTCTGTTCCTCCTCAGCATTGAACAGAACAGCGGGTTTCTTGCTCCTTTTGTCAGCCTTGCCCTTGCCTTTCCACTTGCCCTTCTGTGTCCCCCCAGCGGCCTGTGTATCCTGTGTATCCTCATCACTTGAATCCGAATCCTGCTGTCTCTCCAGCCCAATTTCGACCTGTATCCGACATCTCCAGAGGATCCTCCACTCCCACCACCAACTCCTCCACCCCAGCTGCCTGCTGGCTCTGCTGAGTCTCTGGTACACAACTCAACTCATCCACCAAAAATTTTGACTAAATATGCCAGTAAAATATATCCTCAAACATATACAGTATATTCTGTAAAGTTCAAAAAAAAAATTTCATGTATCCTCATCAAGATGCCAAAATTGTATGAACAAAACCAAGCCAAGTGCCCTTTATATAGGCTTTCGTCCATGAGAAAGCGTCTTTCCGTAACTTCCCGAGTGTCGTGGGAAACTACAAATCTATCCGTAAACCCCGTCCTTATTGTCCTTGAGGCCTCCTTATCATCCGTAAACCCTGTCCCTATTATCCGTGGACAGGTCCGTAAACATCCGTGCATATCCGCAGACTATCACATCCGTGACCTTCTTCCAGGACCATCCTTATTGGTCCTTGTGCTTTCCGGTAATGTCCATTAACATCTGTTGGTGTCCTTACAGCCTCCGGGGATATCTGTAGAAAATTTCCGAGCCTTTATTGGCGCAGATGATTCAAGGATGTCGCGGATGCCACAAGGACATCCCCGATTGCTTTAAGGACGCGTTACGGATGAGATACGGATGAGTTACGGATATCAATTACAGATAAGATCCTCAAACCATTTACGGAAAAATCAAGTAGTTTGATTTTTCTGTAGCGTGCTTGCGACCAATTGCATCTGTGGTGGATACCACAAGGTTAATAGGGACGTTACGGACGAGTTCGCGGATGTAAAATATGATCCGTAAATCACTCAAAATTTTCCATATTAGGAATCCGCGATCCGGCGTATCATCCATGGATGTGTAACTGGGGTCTTATATTTTTTCCTTTGGTAAAATGAGAAGCTTCTTTGTCTGACTTAGCCTAAGAATTTGGCAAGAGTCTATTGATTGGGTCCCCTGTACATAATATTAGAGAATACATGTTTATGAAGTTCACTCATTATTATGGCTTAAAATGAAAGGACTGGGATGAAGATGGGACTGATCACAAAAGTGTTGGACTGAAGTTAAAATTAGTTAAAAAACCTTAAAGATAAGCACAATTGCAATTAAAATAATTCACCCTGCACTGTTAAGTCAGTAAGTAGTTAAATGAATCTGGTCAGCCACATTGAGAGTTTCATCAGATAGTGCCAATGTATACTCAACAATTAACTAATTGAAATAGAGGAGTAGTGTAAGTGCATGCTTCCATGCAAGTGTATTTTGATGAGATTGTTACCCATTCATTAACAACACCTGCTGGTCCTGGTTTGTGAGCCATTTTGAAGAATTTTAACTGCAGTCAAACAACTTAAGTAAGTATTCTGTGGAGTGGAATTCCCTTTTACCATATTATCTTGAAAGTGTGCAATAAATTGTCTTGTTGCTCTTGGGGGGTTGATCCTGGTACATTTGGCTTACACACAGAAATAAACACAGGTAATGCTCTTTTAGCAGCTGAGCTAAAGTGAAATCCCTTTAAGTCCACATGTTAACTGAGCTGAAGTATGTTTAGATATAAATTAAAAGTAAATTGCAGGTTCTAAAAGCAGTGTTTTTCCACTGAAAATATATTTTCTGGAAATCTTGTCCGAATAAAAAAATTTAATCTTTCAGTTCCACTTAACAGGGTTCAATTGTATTTTAAAATTTCCCCAAATACAACAAAGGCACTAATGTCCAGCATCATGTTCTTCAAGTCTGCTTGTTCTATGCATTATATGTATTATTTTCCTTTATTTCAGATAAGAAGCTCTTCACACCTGGTCCACTGGGCGTGTCCATGAGAACCAAACAGGCTATGTTGGAGGATGTAGGCTCCCGTGACTCCCAGTTCATGGCAGTGGTCAAAAACATTCGCAACAAAGTGGTGGAAATAGCAGGTAATGGATGTGATTCACTTTCACACTGTGAATGTTAACATCCTGCACTATAATCTAGCCTTGGTAACATAGCCCATGCAGTGTATTAAGAGAGACTTTGTACTTTAATGATGTCGATAAAATTTCTGAAGTAGTTTTAGAACTCAACGTTTAACTTTGTATTTCCTTGCATTTTTGTCACAGGTGTATCAGGACAGGATTATAGCTGTGTTCCAGTCCAGGGAAGTGGTACATTTGCCATTGAAGCAGTACTCACCTCTACAGTCCCAAGAAATGGAAAGGTTTGGATTTTATAATTAACAAGGCTGAAAGGGGTTTCGTTCTACTAGCGTGAGGGAGAAAGCCATTAGAAACACTAATAGTGCACTGAGGCGGTCACCCATCCCAGTACTAACGTAGCCCATTGCCGCTTAACTTAGTGAAGAGACAGGCACTCGTCAGGCTATGCCACAATTCATGAATGTCCGGAGCCCCCAAAAAAGTGATCTCTAGAAGTGCAAGCCACGCTACAGCTCGTGCTTATAATGATTACATCTTATGAGTAGGATCACAAAGAACAAAAGCAAGTATTTTGAATTATATTGTGAACAAGTTAAGCACTGTGGTTGAATGTAAACTACTGTTAGCTGACCTTTGAAAATCCGTCATAATAGAAAATATTTTGTTTCGGACATTTTGGGGAGAAATATTGTGCTGTTAAATAATACGAAGTGTCTGGGCTACCGTCAGCGACGGATTTACAAATATAGATCTCGGTTTCCGGTAGAAATTACTGCCGGTAATTTTCTATGAAATATGTCAATCTTTACTAATATTTTACGAATAATATATATGTAATATTGTGGTTCTATGTTATCTTTAATTCACCTATGAACAAAAACAGTCATTTTTGGAAGAAAATGGACGTAAGTTCTGTCAAGATATTTATTGTCAAGATGTTTCACGACTTGCAGTTAAGTTTTGTAGATGATAATTAACATGTAGCACTAAACTTCTAAATAATGACAAATGTGTTAAAATAACATAAAATATCCGTAGTGTGACAGAATTCAGCTCATTAAACTGAACATAATGGTGAAAAAATTATACAAATTGGACAAGAAATAAGGAAGTTACTGTCTGGCGCCATATAATGGCACACTCCTCAAATTGGCACAAAACGGAAGATGAAATATTACCTAATTATTGTTCTTTATCGCCCACATTCACGGATTTCCATATACCAAATAAGGAAGTTGAAATAACGGCAGAAATAATTTATATATCTTCGGCAATTTCCATATGCAAATTGTGCCAATTTGAGGCTCTGATTTCATGTAGAAATTATATTATCGCTCATTAAAATCGAGTGTAAAAGGTTAATTATTTGGATTTTTATGTCAGTAAAATACTTTTATAACTTGCGCTTGTGTCAATTCATATTTTAACAAAAAGAAATCCATGAAATTACACTTAAAACAAGCAAAAATGAGGTTTTTGTGTCCAAGTTGTGCCAAGTTACGGCGGGAGGCAGTATGGCTACTTGAACATACATTTAAGATAAAAACGAAGTACCGCGATCGCATATATTCCCGATTATCGCCCATTTAAAACCACTTTGGTTACTGCCGACGGCTTCAGAAATAAATTTCTGGGTTACCGGTTACCGGATATGCAGCCACGCCGTAAATAATAACATTATCAGGTCATCCAAATTTTGTTCATGTAGTTCTATCAGGTTTATTGCTTGGAATTGCTTTGTTGCTGAAAGCTTTGTTACATAAAAATTATGTTAATAAATAGAAATCAAACATTTTCATAAATTAGTGAAAATCTTATCTTGTGTGTAAAACTTTTAGCTGGAGAAAGGAAACTTCTTACAATACTGTCAGTGAAAAAAAATATCATCAGCCATAAAAACTTTAGTTTTAAGGCAAAATCTTTCATACAAAAACATTTTAAACAGGAAGAACAAACTGTTTACTGCAAGCCAAAATCTAGGATCAGTGACAATGGTATCTGTTGAGATTTTTTTGCCCCATGTTCTTTACTATTGTTATTGCAAACTATAATCTTTTTCATGTTTATTGGAAAGGCATATCCCCATTAAAAATACATGTACAGGCACATTTTGTTCATTATTGTACTCCACTCTTTTTGAAACAAAAAAAAAACAAACATTGTCCTTGGACTTTGTGTTGGAGAGAACAATAAAAATCCCAAACCAGGGGAGGAGTGGACCTTCTGCTTGTAAAGGAGTTGGCTTCTTTTGTCATGCCAAATACTTCTGTGCTTTATCTCTTTGTTGTTTATGTTTTTAGGTGTTGATTTTGGAAAATGGGGCCTATGGTAAAAGACAGGGTAAAATATGTGGGATTCAAAAGCTTGCTTATCACATTGAGAGCTTTCCTGAGTACGAGAGAGTGAACCTGGATAAAGTGGAGGAAATTCTACAGTATGTTGGAATTCTTTATCTAAAGCTTTTATTGGCTTCAAATGAGAATAAAATGCACATGTTAATGCATATATCTGCATTATACTCTAACACTGCTGTTATCCAAGCACACTTTGGAGAGTGAGATTTCAATTTATATTCACAAAAAATAGAGGAGGTATTGTTAGTGGGAAAAAGTAGAAAAATAATAAATTTTTTGAAGAAGTAAACTGTATTCATAAAATCAAATATTTGGATAATAGAAATTCAGATAATAGAGATCCTGCTGTATTTGTATTAGATTGATGCTCAAAGTATGAAAAAAATAAATACATGTACATGAAACAAGTGAATAAAACTCATTATCATCTCATTGCCAAGATGCATTAACTGGTATTTTGAATTCATTGTCTGTAATGTGAAAAAGGTTTTAACCCCACAGCCCAGCCCTTAAGGGCTGTTGGGGTGTTGTTTTCACCCATGGTGTCCGGATGAGCGGGCGGGCTTTGGGAAAAAGTTTGCCTCACATTTTCCTCGGAAACCATAAGATGTAGGAAGTTGATGTATGGTAGGGACATTGGTTAGGGGATGTAGGTGTGCATCATCATGGTGTGACCTTGATTTGGCCTTTGACCTTGCTGTAGTGATCTTGACCTGTGTAATCTTGTCCGGGCTGTATCTCAGAAACTGTAAGGTGTAGGAAGTTGATACTTGGTAGGGACATTGGTTGGGGGGTGTAGGTGTGCAACACCATGATGTGACCTTGATTTGACCATTGACCTTGCTGTATTGACCTTGAGTTTGAAAATCTTGTCTGGGCTTTTGAATTCTGTAAGGTGTAAAAGGTTGAAACTTAGTAGGGACATGGGTTATTGGGTGTAGGTGTGCATTATGGTGTGACCTTTAGCTTTGACTCTGCCAAAGTGTGTTCACCTGCCATATTTGAGACATGTTTCTCTTATGACAAAGATATATGAATTGCTGCAACTGATTATTGTATCCCCGGACGAAAGTCAGGGATACTTAGGATTCAGTACACCACCGCCGCAGAGATTTCCTTTTGGATGCGATAACTTAAAAAATATTTTAGTTAGACTTTTCAAATTTGGTATGTGGGTATATATGGGTAATGCCACGAACGCTATTGTTTTGTGACCTTGACCTTCAATTTCAAGGTCACTGGTGGACTCTTAAAGGTCAGATTTTGGCCATTTTTTCACATTTTGGCCCAGTTCTCATATACAGAAAGTTAGATCATCCTATGGCTGGTACATATGATACATATATATGTCCTCTATAAGCATGCAGAAATTTGACCTTGAGGCTCTTCATTGAAGGTCATCCACAGACCGCCAAAGTACCTCACCGAGGCCATTTTTGGCCTTTTTGGTGATATTTTCACACTTAATGCTGACTATATTACATGGAAACTATTGAAAATGGCTTTGGAGGTTGAGTACATGATGGAGTACCAGCATCCAGTTTGTTAACCTTGGCTATTGTTTTCAAGGTCACCTTAGGCCTGCTAAAATGACTCAAAATGGTACCTTAGACTGTGAGGCCATATACCTCCTTTATTATTGGCTGTTACCGCTCTAACAAAAAAAAAAAATTATACCTAGCCTTCTCAAATTTGCAGGATACATTCATAACCATAAAATCTTGCCTGGGAATATTTTTGGCCTCATTTTGAAAAACAAGATGGCTGCCAGGGACGTTTATTTGACTTAAAGCAAGGACTTTTGTTTTCCCTCTAGAGCAAAGGGTATTATAGGTAGAGATCTCAAATTTGCAGAATATGTTCCGCATTACAAAATCTTGACTGGAAATATTTTCGGCCTCATTTTGAAAAACAAGATGTCAGCCATGGGCGGTTTTTTTTGACGGTCATGAAAAGTACTTATATCTCCCTTATTGTTGGTCCTAGAGGTTTGGGATGGAAAACCAACCTATAGGCAATCATGGGCTGGGAATCTTTTGGTGTGGTCGGATTTGACCTTGAGCCCCTCCTTCAAGGTCAAACAAGGATAGCCAAACCTAAAAGTGCTCATAACTCGCTTATTATTGGTCCTAAAGGTTTGCAATGTGAAACCAACTTATAGGAAATCATGGGCCGGGAATCTTTTGATATTGTCAGATTTGACCTTGGACCCCTCCTTCAAGGTCAAATGAAAGGATAGCCAAACTTAAAAGTGCTTATAACTCACTTATTATTGGTCCTAGAGGTTTGGGATGGTAAACCAACTTATAGGAAATTATGGGCTAAGAATCTTTTGATGTGGTAACATTTGACCTTGGACCCCTCCTTCTAGATCAAACGAGGATAGCCAAACTTAAAAGTGCTTATAACTCACTTATTATTGGTCGTACAGGTTTGGGATGGTAAACCAACTTATAGGAAATCATGGGCTGGGAATCTTCTGGTGTGGTCACATTTTACCTTAGACCCCTCCTTCAAGGTCAAACGAGGATAGCCAAACTTAAAAGTGCTTATAACTCGCTTATTGTCCTGGAGGTTTGGGATGATAAACCATCCAATAGGAAATTATGGGCTCGGAATCTTTTGGTGTGGTCAGATTTGACCTTTGGACCCCTCCTTCAAGGTCAAATGAGGACAGCCAAACTTAAAAGTGCTTATAACTCACTTATTATTGGTCCTAGAGGTTTGGGATGTGAAACCAACCTATAGGAAATCATGGGCTGGAAATCTTGTGATGTGGTCAGATTTAACCTTGGGCCCCTCTTTCAAGGTTAAACGATGGTTCACTCGTTTTAGTGAGTTGTCTTTCCAGTGGATACAAATTTGCATCAGTTCTGTGATGAGCTAGGTCTAGTTGTATCCACCTGATGTATCCATTTACCCTCACACAGAATAATGTTGTATAACCAAGCTTTACCAAAGTTTCAGTATATGTTTATGACTGTGAAAGTTTGCCTCTTAATAACTTTCGCCTTGTTTCAAAAATCAAGATAGCCAACATGGGTGTTTTATTGTTTGTTTTGGGAATTAGGAAGGACAGAAGTATTACCAATGTGTCAGTAGTACACTGTGAGACGAGTTCTGGAGTAATCAACCCTGTGAAGGAGATTGGAGATATAGTGAAAAGAGTCTCCCCCAGTGAGTATGTCATTAAAAGAAGACTGTGTCAGTTTAGTAAGAACCAGCCCAAGTCCAGGTAACCATGTTTTAGTGGTAACCAACTGGATGTACCAGTGAAGCCAACATGCCGATTGCGGTAAACATATCAAAAACGTGAAATGTCTGTGCAAATAAAGATAATTATAGGAAAATGAGGATAATTAATATGTAAAAAACTCATATTAAGTAGACCAATCTTAAACAGTATTTTTAACCCCAGCCCATAAAGGCTGTTCCACAGACTAAACCACTGCACAGATTTTCACCAAATTTTCAGGTGATGTTTACCCCAAGAGGATCTGGAGCTGATTAGGTTTTGGGGGGTATCTGGTAACAACCATTGCCATTTCAACACTTTTTATATTTTCGGATCTTAAAGTTTGTTCTAAACTCTATAACCTAAAATATTGCAATTAGCTTCATCAGATTTGCACAAAATGTAAATGGATAGGAAAGCTTGCCTTGTTTTGGAAACAAAATGGCCGCCACATCACATCTTTAATGCCAAATAGGAGGGTCATCATATCAAAAAGACCTTATATCTCCCTTATAATTGTTTCTTGGGCTTCAAAATATGAAAACTACTTGTAAGAAATCATGGCCCGTGAATCTTTTGTAGAACATATTGTGGGTTCTCTATACCTCTTACAACAGAAGTTGTTCCTAAGATTTTAATAAAAACAAGAGTGTCCTGAGTGTGAATAGACACCAAAATGAACCCTCAATTAAATAAATTGGTTTATGCCAATTGGATGTATTGCCCCAATATTCCACATCCATCATTTCTCTCTCATCTTTCTGTGATCAGTAATGGCTTCATGGTATTTAAGGGAACACCATTCCAGAAGGGAGAACTGCATATCTTTAACAGAATGGCCCTGTTCTGTGAAGTGTTTAGAGACTGGGGTGATTCTGGAATCCTTAGGTTTAGATACAGACAGTCAATGTTCATAGATTCTTTTCCTGAATGGGCGTCCAGTTTCACCAACATAGTATTTGTCACATTTTCTACATGTGATAAGGTATATGTTCATCTGAAATCTTTTCTCTAGGATAAGGAGTGCTTTCTCCATTATTATCCATGGTGTCTGACTGTATGTTAATCATGGAAACTGCTGTAGTCAAGGTGCTGTGGCTTTCACTTTTTGTGATCACACTCATAGTAGAATAAAACAGAAAACAAATGCAGAAGTGACTGAGAGGTTGAGCCTCTGATGAGATAGCACACTTTGACTATCGAAATACAGTTGTGTATAACATTACAACAGTATAAGGCCCAACTCCATATATATTTGGTATAAAGTGACCTTTATCTGTGGCTTCTATCACTTCTGCATTTGTTTTCTGTTATGTTGTTGGCCATTTAGCGTACCTGAGGGCTGGGGTTCTTGCCTGCCGAGGCTGGCTATTTTATAAACTTTTAAAAATCTGGTTCAGGTAACTGTTTTGTACTCAATTTCTCAACAAAGTGGGACCGTTTCAGGTAACCAGATAACATATCACAGATTCATTAACATCCTTACATATACAGATGCTGCCAACGCTTTAAACATCTAAAACAACCCATACGTGTATTTTATTTCTGTATCTCTAAGTCAAAGTCAAAGTTGGGGTTTCATCTGAATCTGAATCAACAGCCAGGATCATATTGGGACAGGTCTTCAGCATTGCCACTTGTGGGGGTTGAACCCATACAGAGAGGTGACTGCCTGTGATTAGATGCCAAACTTGCTAACCACTAGACCACTGAGGACCTTTCTGTATATCTATGGGGCTTGATTTGAACTGTGTGAAGTTTGCTGGAAGTCCTCCGCCCACAATGCCCCAAACCCAGTCACCCCCATTTGTAAAGGATAGCTTTACTAGAATGAAAATGGCACAACATATTTTATACACTTGAGTGTTCTAAGTATGTTTAAGTTAAAAAATAATGCAAATATAAAGAGTAAATGATTTAATTATTATTTAACTTGTTCTTTCTTCAGTATATATTTGTTGCCCAGTTAAAATGAGAAATTATACAGGCCGAGGTATAGTAGTATGTATGCCCGAGATTCTGCAATAAATAGTTTCTTTAAAAATAAGAATCATCTAAAATATTAACTAAAACCTAATTAGTTACATCACCTCTGGCTCATTTGAAGGAGTTGTTTGCATAAGAAATAACTGTCATTTCACAAGTCAGAATATTATGTTACTACCATGCTGTGTATTTCTTGTCACATCATAAATTAAAATTAACGCCATGTCAGTCTCTGTAACCATATATGTTATATATCATTAGAAAGGTCTTTTTAAAGCTACACACTCGTATAATATTGTTATGTTCATTTGTGATATTTTTTTCTGGATATGTCATTCGGGAAGTTTTCCTTTTGTATATTCCAGAAAGTCAGTGAACATTACAAATATGATTTTAGCAAAGGTTGTAAGAGATATAATACACTCATCACTTTACTAGCATTCTACATCAACCAATAATTACCTTTTTAGGCGGGTTGCATGTAACCAACCCGCCTATTAGATTGATGTGTCCGACATCCGTCTGTCCATCTGTACGTCCACATTTTTCGTTTCCGGACTCTAACTCAAAAACAGTTTGTCCGATCGAATTCAAACTTGACAGGGACATAGATCAACATCATAGCTAGGTTCCTTTCGATATTGGTGAAATTCCGTCCGTTCATTTGTCCGTTTTTCGTCCGTTTGTCTGTCCATCCGTCTGTCCACATTTTCGTTTCCGGACTCTAACTCCAAAACGGTTTGACCAATCGAATTCAAACTTGACAGGGAGATAGATCACCATCATAGCTAGGATCCTTTCGAAATTGGTGAAATTCCGTCTGTTCGTTTGTCCGTTTTTCGTCCGTTTGTCTGTCCATCCATATGTTTGTCCACATTTTTGTTTCCGGACTCTAACTCGAAAACGGTTTGACCAATCGAATTCAAACTTGACAGGGAGATAGATCTCCATCATAGCTAGGTTCCTTTCGAAATTGGTGAAATTCCGTCCGTTCGTTTGTCCGTTTCTTGTCCGTTTGTCTGTCCATCCGTCTGTTTATCCACATTTTCGTTTCCGGACTCCAACTCGAAAACACTTTGTCCAATCGAATTCATACTTGACAGGGATACAGATCACCATCATAGCTAGGTTCCTTTCGAAATTGGTGTAATTCCGTCTGTTTGTTTGTCCGTTTTCCTGTCCGTTTTTCTGTTTTTTGTCCATTTTTCTGTCCATCCGTCTGTCTGTCCACATTTTCGTTTCTGGACTCTAACTCGAAAACGCTTTGTCCAGTCGAATTCAAACTTGACAGGGAGATGCATCACCATCATAGCTAAGTTGGTGTAATTCCGCCCTTTCGTTTGTCCGTTTATAGCATAGATACATTTATGTAACCTAGATTACAAGTTTTACGTTTCTTAGCACGTCTTACACATTCACCTTAACTGGGTAACCTAACATTTCTTTCCTTCTTTTCTAAATGTAATTACAGCAGTTGCTAATCTTATTTCTGCCTGTGCAACCCGCCT
The DNA here is from genome assembly GCA_964017235.1 of Sabellastarte sp. h YS-2021. Taxonomy (NCBI): domain Eukaryota; kingdom Metazoa; phylum Annelida; class Polychaeta; order Sabellida; family Sabellidae; genus Sabellastarte; species Sabellastarte sp. h YS-2021. The sequence continues at coordinate 73,458,755 of OZ024928.1, read as the reverse complement.
TTTGGGGCATCTGTGACCCCTTGTTATATAATCAATTGATTTGTATACTGGAAAAAGAATTGCACTAAAATTTGGATGATTGTGTTATGTCTTTTCAGATATCTCATATTTTGTTGATGCCATGAGTTCATTTGGTGCTGTTCCAATCAATATGAAAGAATGCAACATCAACTATCTTGTCAGTTCAGCCAATAAGTGCCTAGAAGGTGTACCAGGCTTTTCATTTGCAGTGTGTAAAACCGATCATTTGTTATCCTGCAGAGGTAAGTGTATAAAACTGGTTTGACACGATTGTTTAATGCAGATTTATTCTCCATCATGTAATGTCATGTCACTGTAGTGTGAATCTATTGAGTTGGATTTCCTTCAGAAATAAACATCAGGGCCCAAATTTTCATCAACACTCTTATAATAAGAATTTTCTTCTAATATAGACATTTATATGGAAAGCGAAATCTAAAAATAAGAAAAATTTCTGAGCATAAGTATTTTTAACAATGTCTTTTTAAAAAGTTTTGTTTGCAAAACATTTTTTATTTTCAAATCATACCTTTGTGTTAGTGGTGTGAACGGTAAACAGGTATACCTCATTTCGTTTTGTTTAGGTAGAAATGACGAAATCCACAAAGTATTTACCGATTATTGAAAACATCATCATATCAGGCTTTGTACTGGTTAATATTTCGTCAAAACGATAAAGAACATATATATTTGAGGAAATAACTTACATTTTCACTTTATATTCATGGTAAATGAAGTTTACAAACTTCAAAATATCTCGCGAATGCATATTTTGTATTCACAATGTAGCTCATGTACGCTCGTGTAAAACTTTTTATCATATCTCTGTAAACTTTCGAAATCCCAGATTTCATTCGGTTTCAAGGCCCTGAAAACCGGTTTTTATTTTCAGAACTGGTCCGACCACTACTTTGTGTTGATCCACAAATAAATACTAAAGCCACCTGTTTTCTACACAGCATTTACATTCAGTTTGTCATTATTATCCTTAGAGGTCTAAAACATCCCATGCATTTAAAACAATGTTATTCTTAGAAAATATTCTTGCACCAAAAATTTGGGAGGCTTTGTAAGAAAATTCTAAAAATGATGATGAATACAAGCGCAGGTCTTTAAACAGGCTTTCCCATTGTATTTTAATCTGTCCCGATGACATTTTACGTGCTCTGATACAGTTCACAAGGATATGGCACATTTCTGATCCTGTGACCGATTTCTGACGCTGTGGCACATTTTTGACGTTGTGGGACATTTCTGACACTGTGGCACATTTCTGATGTTGTGGCACATTTCTGCTGCTGTGGCACATTTCTGATGCTGTGGGATATTTTTGATGCTGTGGCACATTTCTGACGCTGTGGCATATTTCTGATGCCATGGCATATTTCTGATGCTGATGAAATTTCCCATGCTGTTACTCATTATTACGCATTGTTTTCTAGTTAAATGTGGTTAATTTCAGGGTTCAGCCGAAGTTACAGCTTGGATTTGGTTGATCAGTATGAAAATCTAGAGAAAAATGGTCAGTTTCGATTTACACCATCAACCCACGCAATGCTGGCCTTCAATCAGGCCCTGGAGGAATTTGAGAATGAAGGTGGACTTCAAAAGAGGGCACAAAGGTGAAGTTCTAAACAATGCACAGAATTCTATCTTCTATCCTTATGTTACTCGGCCTAATTCCTATTTTCGGCCTGTGTATTTTAGCATTAAGAAATAATTAGTGCTTTTATTTTCATCAATTATTAGAAACTAAGTTTGAGGTTATAAAGCACAGTTGCGTACTACATGAAAATTGCATTGGAATCAAGAACAATGGTGATTTAATCATTTGCTTATTACTTGCTTTACAGAAATATGGTGAACCACCATACTAATAATTTATTGGAAGTAGAATATTATCAGGTGCTGGTAAATAATGACGTTCTTATAAAGGTATTGTTCAAAGCATGAATTGGTGCATATATAGCTCTTACATTAAAGGAGATGCTGTGGGGTACATTTATTGAACAGTATCATGCATTACTCGTCGACGACAAAAAAAAAATTGAATTGTTCTTGTGAAAGGAGTGGTACAGTGCACATGCTTAAAGTCATGTAAAACTAGATGTATGAAGAAAATAGTCACATATACTTATGTAAAGAAATGACGTGTGTATCAGGAGAACATATCAAGAGTTATCCAAGATATCCATAAAACATTTTAATCTTTAAGATGTTTTTGTGCCATTCTGTTTGTGATATGAAACTTGTGACTTTGTTCAGGATATGTTGCTGTTTTTACATTCACAAATTTTATATTCCTTCCAGCTGGACCACATTCACTAAAAGGATCAGCAAAATTCTAATTCTAATTGGACTTTTATAGCACTTAATCTCCCCATACAAGAGGACTCTAACGCGCAACAAAACCAGAAGGGCAGTAGACCAAATTTCAGTATCAAGAGACAGAAGAGGGGTCAAGCACCACGGAGAACACCAGGGGATGATCCAGGCTAAGGTGGATATGGTTAGGTGTACAGGTAGATTTCAAGCTGCTTTCTGAAAGAGGCCAAGGATGGAGAGGCACGAATCTCATCTGGAAGAGCATTCCACACAGTGGGAGCATCAAAAGCAAAACTATAATCAAACTGTTTGATAGATTTATGAACAGAAGGGTACAACTTCGGAATGACAAGGAAATATGAGCCAAAAAAACAAAAACAAAAAACAGCTTAAGCCCATCACTAAAAGCTGTTAATATACATGTATATTGCTATTGTCTTGTTGCGCCTTAGAGTCCACTATTCAGTGGAGATTCAGCGCTATAAAAGTCAAATTAGAATTAGAATATATCTGAGCTGATAGTTCACTGATGCCCAACTGATTCTTTTTGTGAATGCAAAACACAAATGTTCTCCAAATTGTTTTAGATATAAAGAAAACAGAGAAGTTTTGAGGAAAGGGATGGAAAAGATGGGATTCATTGAGTTTCTTGACAAAACACATGAAGGCTACATCATTACTTCATTTCTTTTTCCAACGGATCCTAAATTTTTCTTCCAGGACTTTTATAGGAGATTATCTGACAAAGGTATGTCACATTTAATACATCTGTTGTTTAAGTTTGGTTTATAAGTCAGTTTTGAATATCCAGGGATTCCTCTATCTGTGTACCATTATGTAAGTAAGTTAGTATTAAAGCAGAGGTCCTTTACTCAGTGGTTAGCAAGTTTGTCATCCAATGAAAGGCTGTAATCTGTGTATGGGTTTGACTCCCAAAATAGGCAAAATGTGAAAGTCTGTCCCAATATGACGCTGGCTGTTGAACAGATGTAAAGCCATAATTTTGAACTTTGTTCGAACAGAGCAGTACTATTACCTCAATTCAGTAATGGAAGGGCTATTAGATGAAGAAGTAAAAGGCCCCACTTAACATTGTCAGAGCCATATGTAAGGGAGGGGTGTCTTTGCCAGAGGGTTGGAGAACAGGTCCAACTCGGTACTCTACCAGTAGTTTACTTTATGACCAAATTTTCACTGTAATTTTGCATTTTTGCATTGTTTTATACTATTCCTTCATTTATTCTACGAACCTTACACACCTTGAACCCTGATAAACTTTGCATTCCAGGGAAATATAAAGTTCATATTATTATTTTTAATAAATAAGTTCACTCTGTAATTATTGTATATTTTTCAGGTCAAGTGATATACCCAGGTTCAGTGTTGAAGGCAGACTGTTTTCGCATTGGCAACATAGGGCACTTGTTCCCTGAAGACATGGAACACTTGCTGAAATGTATTGAAGATGTGTGTTCAGATATGGGAATCAGTTTGCCATTAAAATATTGACCTTCTTGCTGTAGGAAATAGATTCTGGTCTTGAGTGGCTTTCACATCAGCCCCGGCCACTGCACTTGTGTTATATTTTGCCAATAAGTATATACAAAGGAAAAATTTTGGCTCCTTATAATAATTCTTCTTTCAAACAGTACATATTAATTTTGCTAACATGGGCAATTGTTTCCCCAAACTTTTCTCCTTGTACCCTTAAATAAAAAAAAAATCATTCACATCTCCCAGTAAGGAATTGATAGATCAGATCTGCTACTTTAATTTATAAGTTTTCAAAATTTTGGCATACAAAATATCTACTGCCTCACTTAATATGTTGAATTGAATTACTAGCATAACGGGGGGGACCCAAGTTTTCAGTGTCCACACCATTACTTCTACTGTCCATTGTCCAAAAGCTTGCATTAATCACATTTTTGGCTAGGATGGCCATGCAGTCTTTCACGTTTTAATTAAAGGTACCCTTGTTCACCTAAGGATAATTTTTTCATACTGGGATTTCATAAACTCAGTTTTTTTCACCGTCAAAAACATGAAGATTTTGAATTTGCTTTGGTAATTTTTATCCCACAGCCCTTAAGGGCTGTCGGGGTATTGTTTTCACCCATGGTGTCCAGATGGGTGGCCGGGCGGCGGGAAATAGTTTGTCTGGGCTGTATCTCAGAAACCGTAAGGTGTAGGAAGTTCATACTTGGCAGGGACATTGGTTGGGGGGTGTAGGTGTGCAACGTCATGGTCTGACCTTGATTTGACCTTTGACCTTGCCGTAGTGACCTTGAGTTTGAAAATCTTGTCTGGGCTATATCTCGCCAACCATTAGGTGTAGGAAGTTGATACTTGGCAGGGACATTAGTTAGGGGTTGTAGGTGTGCAACATCATGGTCTGACCTTCCTTTGACCTTGCCGTATTGACCTTGACCTATAAAATCTTGTCCGGGCTATATCTTGGAAACCGTAAGGTGTAGGAAGTTGATACTTGGTAGGGACATTGGTTTGGGGATGTAGGTGTGCAACGTCATAGTGTGACCTTGATTTGACCTTTGCCGTAGTGACCTTGACCTATAAAATCTTGTCCGGGCTATATTTCGGAACTGTAAGGTGTAGGAAGCTGATACTTGGTGAGGACATTGGTTGGGGGTAGTAAGTGTGCAACATCATGGTGTGACCTTGATTTGACCTTGCTGTAGTGAACTTGACCTATAAAACCTGGTCCGGGCTATATCTTGGAAACTGTAAGGTGTAGGAAGTTGATACTTGGTAGGGACATTGGTTAGGGGGTGTAGGTTGCTACGTCGTAGTGTGACCTTGATGTGACCTTTGACCTTGCTGTAGTGACCTTGACCTATAAAATCTTGTCCAGGCTATATCTCAGAGACTGTAAGGTGTAGGAAGTTTATACTTGGTAGGGACATTGGTTGAGGGTTTTGGTGTACCACGTCATGGTGTGACACTGATTGACTTTGACCTTGCTGTATTGACCTTTAAAATCTTGTTGCACCTTTGGGTCTGTCTGTTGATGCAGATTAAGCACTGTTAAAGTCATATTAGAATTCATTAAGAATTTCCTTTTGCAAGTTCCCATTGTAACAGATGGAATTTCATCAAGTGAGCCACAGGCTTTTCTCCAACACCACACATAAGCATTCATTGAATGTATTGCCACTTCTGTATCCATGGGTAATATATTCAAAACATCCAAACCATAATTCAGCCATTTTTGGTTTACTGATAAGTGCTGTCATTTTATTATTGAATTGTTTTGTTTTAATACTTCATCTGTACACACATTTCTTTTCCTTAGATATTATTTTCTCTACTTAAGCATTATTTGGACCTTAATATAACTGACACTGCTCTGAAAGTATCTTGAACTTTGTACTGTTATACTGCTTCTATATCTCATGGAGTTAAAAAATATTTCCCCAGGCTGTGGGGTACGGGCATCTCTGATGCTATTTTTATTTGTTGAACTTGTACTTAGTTGTATCCACAAAAATTAAGGCCATACAAGGTTGACTGTAATTAATAACTAAAAATATAATGAATCTGCTTCAAATAGAATATGCAACTTTGTCTTTATATTTGTAGTACAGTGGTAGTTTACTTAACATGTTCAATTGTATTAGTGACCATGTCCAACCAAGAGGATGAGAATTCATATGTACAGAACAACAAAAACACTGAAGATATAAAATATATTTCATTTTTGATCTCAATGAATATATGTATTCAAATTTATATCTGTGCAGTGGAGTAAGAATTGAGACCCTGCCATGTTTTCAGTAAATAAGAGATGTAATAAATATGTATAAATTCCACCATTGTTACTTTGTATACAAATGTTCAATAAGGTGCAATATTTATATGATTTGTTTATTACTTTGTCTTGTATGCACATTTTCTAATGGTACTTGTATTTGATGTTGACTTCAATTGAATTATTTACCGTCTTCTGTGGTTAATCAGGTGTTTTGATGTACAATCTAAAAGATTTACTGGATATTCTTGTGTCATGTTTTATGGAATATATATTTCATGTTTCACATTAAATTACTTAAAACCCTCTCGCTTGCTTTGTGATGGAAGTACTATCAAGTGTTATTATTTTTTCATAACACTATTTTTTTGGCCCCATTGTTAACAAGTATGGTATTTAATCACTTGCCCTGCCTGTATGGTCACGAGTTTCTCCTAATAGGGGACATAAGAGCCCAACTTTCTGTGCATACAAGGCCAACATTGTTTTTCCTGTACTCTCCTCTCCTGTACGTCTATCCATCATTCAAAATGTTAATGGGTAAATGGAGATTGGAGAGTATGTTTGCACTGATTTAAGTAAAAACAGTTTGAAATAGAGTTTTTATTGTGAGCCCTGAGAAATGCCGGTAGTCAGCCCAAATTGAGTGAATTAATTAATATTACAGTATGATCTCATTAAAACCACTGAAAATTGTGTGTTAGTGTATGACAACACTGTAATATTTAAAGAAATCAAGTGACAAAAAATGACCACTTTTGGGTGTATGTACTTCAAATATTAAAACAAATATTGTTCCTATGTTCTTTTGCATTAGTCATGCCGTTCTTCCATACTACTCTGGTGATAACTTTGAAAGATAAAGAAATATGGCACAAGTCATATTTTGCAAGTGTTGTGCAAAGGGATTTGTATTGTATTTTATGTTCTGTTTTTTTTTTATATATATATGTTTCAGGGATGTTTTGCTTCTGTATTTCACAAGTTTATTTTGCAGTTTATGGGCTATTCCGTTTGTGTTGTTTTGAATGAAGTTATTTTTGTTAATAATAGGTTTTCAATGAGTAATTTGAATTGCTTCACTTTTATTAAATGTATAATTCGTCTAATTTGTGTTTTTCAAATCCAATCAGGTAGCGGGTTGTACACAAACAAGGTGCTCCCTTAATTAAGCTATAACATATTAAGTATCGCCAGATTAGTTTAATGATAATTTATATGTTACAGTGTCAACATTCCAAATAGACACATATTTATTGCATTGATTTACAATTCTTTTTAATTATTGCACATTTTTATGATGTCTGTGATAAATCTTTTTCTGTGTACTTTGGATTGTATTGCATTGGGATATTGCATAAAAGCATGGTCATTGTATATTGGCTTGATTTATCATTTGTTAACCCAGCTATAAATTGGTGTGATGATTATAGGTTGGATATATACAAGTTTCCCCTTGTAGCCATATTGAGAATTTGCCGATGTTTACCTGTTGTTTCAATAATAATTTGGGGTTGAGTAGATGAATGGGGTTGAGTAGATGAAACTACGTGTTGGTAATTATTTTGTGTACCAAATTACATGTATATGGTAGCTATTTTATTATTTGCAAGAAAAAAAAGTTTAGAAAAAAACAATCTGATAACTACTTGCTTCGTGTCTTATTTCCTTAGTATTTACATACCTGAGGATTTTGTAGACATATTAAGATAGTGTTTTCTGTTCCATATTAACAGTTTAATTTACTTCTTACTTTCTTGAGGGTATTTTGTGTGTGTTACAAGTATTTTCTGTATTTACATACTTGGGGGTATTGTGTTTGTTTTAAGTATTTTCTCTTCTGTATTTATAGTTTAATTTACTTCTTAAGTTCCATGGGGTATTGTATTTGTTTTGTGATAGTGTTTTCTCTACTTTATTTACAGTTTAAATTCTGAATTTATTTGAATTGATTCATGAATAAACTTAGGTAAGTTCATTGACCAGTTTTGTTACCATAGAAACAGAATTGACTAATAATGACAAAGATCCTTGTAAAAATATGTAACAGCATGCATGGACATGATGATTGCAACACCTAGAGGAACAATGGATTAAATTTGGGTTTTATTGCGCTCCGATAGTTTACCATCTGGGACTTGATGCTAATCTTGGGAGGCTGCCTCCGACATCGCATAATCTCGAAAAAAGGATTCGAAAATGACTGCACCGAGGTTTAGCTCTACCCTACTTATTTGGTGACACAGATAGCTTGCGGAGTACTTCCTCCTCCTCATTGGCCGACATATTGTGAAATCATAATTTATTTTTGTGCAAATGACAGAGCATTTTCTGTGGATATATAGTGTTATTCTGTGGTGTATAGATATTTTATGTGTTAATATTCAGTGATTATTCTGACAAACTTTTTTACATAAAACTTCACACATTTGCTGTAGTTTGTGTGTTAATCACTCTCTCAGATATCAATATGCCGGCTTCCAATGCAGGAAATCCAAAAGCTAGACCCCTGAGTATTGTAACTTCTGTAATCCCTTTGATTTGCATAACCTTTGCCCGACATGCAGGGAGGCAGGAAAAGGTGATGGCAATTGTGTTACAAATAAAGAAAAGTGCTTGATTTGTGCTTCCTTCACTGATGAGCATCATCTTAAAATTGCAATAGGAAGTGTTAAGAAACATAAATCAGGGCCATCCGACATCTCGGGAAGAATCTTAGCTCCTGGGAGAACTGGATCAAGGTGTCTTTTTTATGGGTTCTCAGTAAGAACTGGAGCATGCAGCTGAACAATTTTATCGATCCTCACCGAGACCCAGCTACATGATTCTTCGAGATTTGAGAGCCCAAGTACTCAAGACTAGAATCCCTGTCCTTAAGAACCCCACAGCATGTTCCCGAAAGCCCAGGTATCGTTTTGCAATCAAAAATTGAAAATCTCTTGGAAATCAAGTTCAAGAACAAATGTAGGCATTCCAACGGTCCATAATGGACATGTTCAATAAACTGGCTGCAACAGTTACCAAACCAACTTTGGATCCCACTCCCCTGCTGGAAGACCAAGCCAAAGCGGATCCTAAACCAGGCCCAAGCTCTGCTCCCCAGCCAAGTCTACCAAGGCCTTGGTTTCAACAAGTACAAAGCCAGGAACCAATTGACATAACCAAACACCGAAGTGGGCCCAGATCTCCCCCAAGACTTAGGGCACAGTTTTCGGATGTCTCCTCAGATCCTGACATCGAGCCAACCAAGGCTGAAAAATTTAAAAACATGAAGACAAATCAAAATACAAGTCCACAGGCTATGTCAGCTCCTTACCTGAATCATCCCCTCACCCCACTCAGGCCAAAGCAAGTGAACCTTCCCCTAAGCAAGGGGATGATAAAGAACAAGAAAAATCCAGGCAGCCTACCTAGACTACTGTGTATAGGGATGTGAGGGAGTTGGACATAGAAAGGTCTCGTGAAGTCTGAAGGGATTTGCCCCCTGACCTAATTTATTCTCAGGCAGTGGACCTCAGTGACTTGCTGTCACAGTATACTGAAGGTAAAAGACCTTCAGAAAACTATGCCAGTGTCATCTAGTTCATCTACATTTCTACCTGCTAATCCTGCCCTTAAAGATGAGCTCCTTAAAAGGAACAAGATTATCCCTAAACCCAACACAACTCTGTGTTAAACCCAACACAGCTCTGTGTTAAACATTATTATGCGTGGTCACATGCTTCCATTTCACCTCAAGCAAGCCTTATCAGACATCCTCTGATTATATCAAGGTGCAAAGACGAACACAAAGACCTGGCTCTGGCCTCCTGTATCCACTCCCTTGAACAAACAAGCCATAGAATTAGTGCAAAACACAAAGTCTCTTGAGTTTTACAGTCCCCTGTTTCTTGTCCCAAAGCCACAACAAAAATGGAGACCTGTCATATCTTTAAGCAGGCTAAATCAATTCCTGAGGATAGAAAAATTCAAGATGGAAACCCCAGAATCAATAAGGATATCTCTAAATGCATATTGCAATTAACCCAAGATGACGAAAGTATCGGAGGTTTGCCCACAGATCTCAAATCTACCAATTCACCTCCCTTAGATTCGGGTTGACCCAGGTTCAAGTGTTTACCATGATAGTGAAGGAAGTGAAACTCATGGCCCTGTCAAGAGGCATAAAAATACACCAATATTTAGACGATTGGTTGATCATGGCTCAGTCCCCATAGGAAGTCTTATGCAACACAAAGGTGATGGTGACTCAGACAGAATCTGCGGTTTAGATAATAGATCAAGACAAGACTCCAACTCAAGTTTTCTCTTTTGTGGGATATGAATACCATCTAAACTCAGCCCTTGTAAAACCCACTCAGGACTGGTGGTAAAAATTACAGGCATTAATCCTCAGGATAAACCGCCAGTGTGCCCTGACGGCAAGATGTTTGATGTCACTCATTGGGTTACTAGCATCAACCGAAAAGATGGTCCCAGAAGGTCGCCTTCACATGAGACCCTTTCAGTGGCACCTCAAAGAGAACTGGAAATTTCCTAAGTCACTGGACAAGCTCCTTCCCTGGACAAACACCATAGTAGCTCACCTGGACGAGTGGCAAAACCTGAAAAATGTTCTCAAAGGTGTGAATCTCCACCCCCAAGAACACAATATTCAGCTGTTTACAGACACCTTAAATATAGGCTAGGGTGCTCACTTAGGACGAGACTATCAAACAACTGTAGTCAGACCTAGAAATTTATTACACATAAACGTTCTAGAGCTAAAAGCGGTCTTCTTAGCCTTAAAACACTTTAAGTCTTAATGCCACAATCAAACATTTCTGTCAGAAACAACTCAACAGTAGTAGCCTAAATCAACTAACAGGGCAGAACTCCCTCAGTGGAAATGTGTCCCCTACTGTGGAGAATCAGGATTTGGTGTCACCAATTCAAAATATCACTCCGTGCCAGACGCATCCCAGGATGTCTAAAAGTGATTGCAGATTTCCTGTCTAGATCAACTCAAATTCAAACAACAGAGTGGTCACTGCACCCTCAAGTGTTCAAAAGAATCTGCAAAAAGTGGTTCACTTCTCGGGTGGATCTGCTTGCCACACGCCTAAACCACAAGTTGCCACTGTATGTCTCCCCAGTACGAGATCAACAAGCATGTAACAAATGCTCTGAACATAAGCTGGTCAGGCCTTGTAGCATATGCATAACCTCCAATAGCACTGCTACTTAAAGTGGTACAAAAAGTCTGCCAGTGCAACTGCCTCCTCATTCTGGTAGCCCCGGGCTGGCCAGCCATGCCCTATTTCTGGGATCAGTACAACTATCAATAGAAATTCCACTCCAGTTGCATGTGTCTCCCAAGTGTTTCACAACAACCCGCAGTATCTCAACCTTCATCCATGGTGTCTAGGAGTGAGCAACTCCAAGAACAAGGCTTCTCTAGGGAAGTGACACAGAGAATTGCTGCCCCTCAAAGGCCATCGACAAGAGCTATCTACCAGTCAAAGTGGGCCTTTTTTGAGAAATGGTGCGGAGAAAACTTGGTGGATCTCTTCAACCCCTCTGTAAAACAAGTTTCAGACTTTTTATGTACTTGTTTCAGGACTTAAAAAGACGCCCGGCAATTATTGATGGCTATAGAACTGCTATATTGGACACCTTGGACCCTTCACAGGCCTTCACATAGCTCAAAGTTCTGACTTGAACAGACTTCTCTCAAGTTTTTTAAAAAATCGACCTAAAATGGCTAGAAATATCCCCAAGTGCAATTTATCTGGTGTAATGAATGAGCTCACAAAGAAGCCCGTTGAACCCATAACAGACTCTGACATTAAACATTTTACACTTAAAACAGCCTTTTTGTTGGCCCGGCTTCGGGCAAGCGCTACAGCGAAATCCACACTTGGGTTGCAGAATAAGGTGTTGAATCATGGTCAATGGGAAAAGGTGGCCTTGTTCCCTTCATCTGACTTCATTGCAAAGAATTAGTTAGCCCGGGAAGGAGCACAAAGTGTATCACCAGTGATTATTCCTGCTTTAACCACAATGGTTGATAAACAGTTCAAAGACAGATCACTATGCCCAGTACGTGCCCTAAGGTATTATTTGTATATAACTAAAGACTTGAGAGGTGACAGGTCCCTCCTATTTATCTTCTTCAAAAAAGGACATGCAACAGACATTAGACCAGGTAATGACTTCCTGGATTAAACAGACAATTCTAATGTGTTATACACAAGCAGACCAAGAAGCCCTAGACTTTGTCCAGATTAAAGCTCATATCAGGGCCTTTGCAGCCTCCAAAGCCTTTATGTTGGTGTTTCTGTAGACCAGATTATGCAGGCATGTCACTGGAAAGCACACAACACATTCACCTCAAAGATTTGACATGGTCGGATAATGATAACAATTTATACCGGGGTACAGTTGTTGCAGCCCTACAAGTTCTAGACCTTTTTCCTCCGCACGATCATCCTCTGAGGAAAAACGAAGAGGCAGGGCTCAGTCTCTGTAACCAAGTCTTCCAGAGTCCAAAGGACCCAGCCACATCAGATACCCACACCAACATAGGATATCTGGTAAGTTTGTTATCTCATATTATCAATACCTTGAAGTAACCTAAATTACCCTCAGGTGACTTTAGCCATGTGGCTAGCATTAATCAGGACAGTGTAACCTTGCATATGCCCTGAAAGTATGGCAAATCTATATTGTATATTATTATTCCAAGTTTTTCAGTATCTGCTCACTCAAGTGCAGCCTAGTCTTGGCACTGTTACTTGGGGACTTTCCTGTAGGCATAGTACACAATTTAAATCAATAATTTTTATAACTGTATACTGAAAAAAGCTCAAATGACAATACCATAGTCTCGGCTGCAATTCAATTTTAATTAAATGTAGCTTCTTTTATCTACAAGCTGTTGCTTAACATCTGGGACACAGAAAAATAAAGCCATATAGCCTGGTGTATTTCGTAACATACTTGTTTCCCATCTCTGAAGTTGGCAGGTTCAGGTCTAAGTATTAACCTCTGGTAGAAAAGTTGGTTGTTGCTGCAGATGCCCAAGGGCTGGTCTCATAATGGGAGATTAGTGAAAGACAAGCAAAAATACCTTAAGTTTACCATAAGCTTTTTTAATACAGTTAATTTTTTGATGATCTTTTTTGACCATTTTGTGAATATGACTGCCTGTAGTTCATGCAGCTGAATTTCGACAGAAGGCATTGCTGTCCCCCATCCCCTAACTACTCATTCCGACAGGATTTAAGTATTTGTTGAAAACTATGTCATATCAAATTTAACTTGAAATTTGCTGCTCACTCTATTGCAAGCTGGCGGTGTATCCCGAAGAATAAGTTAGAAGATCTCTGACAAAGTCACTTCTGTTTTGGCGAGAAATTGAAATATAATAAATAGAAATATATTTTCCATGAAGATATATGTAGTTTGAATGTTATTTCTAGAGGTAGTATTAATGAAACATAGAAATATTTTTGTAAAGTCAGGAAAGTTATATACAGATAGGAATCTGCTTATGATTTGCTATATGTAAATCTAATATTACAAACCTCTGGGAACCAGTAAGGGAGGTAGCATCACTATCAGGGAGGAGTGAAAGGTCAAATCTTACACTATCGAAAGAGACACAGTTTATGATTTCCTATAGGCTAATTTGACACAAAAAACTCCTGGTTAAACCTGTAAATATTTGCTTATTAGAGGCTTTAGTGACACACAAACTTTGAAACCCTGTGGAAATCATAAGTGCAGCCTAGGTTTCTTGCAAGTTATATGAACATCCCAAACATCTACCAGCATGAAAGAGATTGAAATAAAAGCCTTTGAAAGTTCAGTTGCATTGACTGACCTTGAAGGAGGGCCAGAAGTTGAAGCCTGACATCAGAAAATCCGCAGGCCAGGATTTCCTATAAGTTATATCAACACTCCAAACCTATACGAGCAATATTCAGTAGTCCTTTTTAAAGTTCACTTTCATCATTAAGCGTCCCGCAAGGGACGCTTGTTTGTGTATGGGAGAGCTTCCGGCTCCTGCGGCTCCGCCGGCTCCGCATTTTGTTTTCCTTATAACTCTGTAACCGTTACGCGGATTCTTTTCAAATTTGGCAGGTTTAGGCAGTAGCCTTGGGGAATTTTTTTGAATATGCTGCAGTGACATTTCAACCAATCAGAGAGGTCACATGACCAAAAATGTCTTTTTTCGATGGGGAAGCTTGTCCGGATGATAACTTGAAAGGAATTTTATCAATTCACCTGAAACTTGGCAAATACATTCATTCTATTAAAATCTGGAAATCATTAGATTTTGGCATTGATTGGTCAAGAAATGGCCGAGTAATTAATGATTAATTAATCGTTACAAATTTTCCAAATAAGGAAAACACAAAAATGCTTATATCTCGAAAACCGTGCTAGATAGAGCGATTTCGACGAAATTTTTGACCCGCCAAATGGCGGCCATTTTGAATTTTCGAAATTTTCGCAAAAATTGCAAAACACAAAAATGCTTATATCTCAAAAACCGTGCTAGATAGAGCGATTTCGACAAAATTTTTGACCCGCAGGATATCTCTGCGGAGTACTTTTCCCAATTTTGAAAAAAAATTTTGTCTCGCCAAAAATGGCGGCCATTTTGAATTTTCGAAATTTTTGCAAAAATTGCAAAACACAAAAATGCTTGTATCTCGAAAACCGTGCTAGATAGAGCGATTTCGACGAAATTTTTGACCCACAGGGTATCTCTGCGGAGTAATTATCCCAATTTTGAAAAAATTTTTGTCTCGCCAAAAATGGCGGCCATTTTGAATTTTCGAATTTTTCGCAAAAATTGCAAAACATAAAAATGCTTATATCTCGAAAACCCTGCTAGATAGAGCGATTTCGACGAAATTTTTGACCCACCAGGTGTATCTGCAGAGTAGCCATGCCAATTTTCAAAAAAATTTTGTCTCGCCAAAAATGGCGGCCATTTTAAATTTTCGAATTTTTCGCAAAAATTGCAAAACATAAAAATGCTTATATCTCAAAAACCCTGCTAGATAGAGCGATTTCGACGAAATTTTTGACCCACCGGGTGTATCTGCAGAGTAGCCATGCCAATTTTCAAAAAAATTTTGTCTCGCAAAAAATGGCGGCCATTTTGAATTTTCGAATTTTTCGCAAAATTGCAAAACACAAAAATGCCTATATCTCGAAAACCGTGCTAGATAGAGCGATTTCGACGAAATTTTTGACCCACTGGGTATCTCTACAGAGTAGCCATGCCAATTTTCAAAAAAATTTTATCTTGCCAAAAATGGCGGCCATTTTGAATTTTCGAATTTTTGCGCAAAAATTGCAAAGCACAAAAATGCTAATATTTTGGAAACCGTGCTACATAGAGCGATTTCGACGAAATTTTTTATCTTCAGGGTATCTCTGCAGAGCAGCTATCCCAAAGAGCTTTCACTTGGTGAAGTTTCAGACCCATAGCTAATTGCTCACCTACTCAAAAAGAGTAAATGCTAATTACCTCTAAAAGTATTGCAGATAGCCAATTTTTCTCAAATAACTCATTCACCTACTTTTGGAAGAGCTTTCACATGGTGAAGTTTCAGACCCATAGCCAATTACTCACCTACTCAAAATGAGTAAATGCGAATTATCTCTAAAAGTATTGCAGATAGCCAATTTTTCTCAAATAACTCATTCACCTACTTTTGGGAGAGCTTTCACATGGTGAAGTTTCAGACCCATAGCTAATTATTTACCTACTCAAAATGAGTAAATGCTAATTATCTGTAAAAGTATTGCGGATACCCAATTTTTATCAAATAACTCATTCATCTACTTGTGGGAGAGCTTTCACATGGTGAAGTTTCAGACCCATAGCTAATTACTCACCTACTCAAAATGAGTAAATGCGAATTATCTCTAAAAGTATTGCAGATAGCCAATTTTTCTCAAATAACTCATTCACCTACTTTTGGGAGAGCTTTCACTCTGTGAAGTTTCAGACCCATAGCTAATTACTCACCTACTCAAAATGAGTAAATGCGAATTATCTCTAAAAGTATTGCAGATAGCCAATTTTTCTCAAATAACTCATTCACCTACTTTTGGCAGAGCTTTCACTTGGTGAAGTTTCAGACCCATAGCTAATTACTCACCTACTGAAAATGAGTAAATGTGAATTATCTCTAAAAGTATTGCAGATAGCCAATTTTTCTCAAATAACTCATTCACCTACTTTTGGGAGAGCTTTCACTTGGTGAAGTTTCAGACCCATAGCTAATTACTCACCTACTCAAAATGAGTAAATGCGAATTATCTCTAAAAGTATTGCAGATAGCCAATTTTTCTCAAATAACTCATTCACCTACTTTTGGGAGAGCTTTCACTTGGTGAAGTTTCAGACCCATAGCTAATTACTCACCTACTCAAAATGAGTAAATGCGAATTATCTCTAAAAGTATTGCAGATAGCCAATTTTTCTCAAATAACTCATTCACCTACTTTTGGGAGAGTTTTCACTTGGTGAAGTTTCAGACCCATAGCTAATTACTCACCTACTCAAAATGAGTAAATGCGAATTATTTGTAAAAGTATTGCAGATAGCCAATTTTTCTCAAATAACTCATTCACCTACTTTTGGGAGAGCTTTCACTTGGTGAAGTTTCAGACCCATAGCTAATTACTCACCTACTCAAAATGAGTAAATGCGAATTATCTCTAAAAGTATTGCAGATAGCCAATTTTTCTCAAATTAATCATTCACCTACTTTTGGGAGAGCTTTCACTTGGTGAAGTTTCAGACCCATAGCTAATTACTCGTCTACTCAAAATGAGTAAATGCGAATTATCTGTAAAAGTATTGCGGATACCCAATTTTTATCAAATACTCATTCATCTACTTGTGGGAGAGCTTTCACATGGTGAAGTTTCAGATCCATAGCTAATTACTCACCTACTCAAAATGAGTAAATGCGAATTATCTCTAAAAGTATTGCAGATAGCCAATTTTTCTCAAATAACTCATTCACCTACTTTTGGGAGAGCTTTCACTTGGTGAAGTTTCAGACCCATAGATAATTATTCACCTACTCAAAATGAGTAAA
Source organism: Sabellastarte sp. h YS-2021 (assembly GCA_964017235.1). Taxonomy (NCBI): domain Eukaryota; kingdom Metazoa; phylum Annelida; class Polychaeta; order Sabellida; family Sabellidae; genus Sabellastarte; species Sabellastarte sp. h YS-2021. The sequence continues at coordinate 73,441,526 of OZ024928.1, read as the reverse complement.
TGTGAATTATCTCTTAATAGTATTGCAGATAGCCAATTTTTCTCAAATAACTCATTCACCTACTTTTGGAAGACCTTTCACACACGAAAATGAAAAATTGTGAATATCTCGGAAAAGCTATTTCTTCTGCTTTAATGCTCGGCGGGAGATACACACCACGGCAGTGGTCTTGACAAAAATTTTTGTCTCCCCAAAAATGGTGGCCATTTTGAATTTTCAAAGTTTTTGCAAAACACAAAAATGCTTATATCTCGAAAACCGTGCTATATGGAGTGAACTCAACAAAATTTTGGACCTGCTGGGTATCTCTGCAGAGTAGCCATGCCAATTTTCAAAATATTTTTGTCTCGCCAAATATAGCGGACATTTTTAATTTTTTTACTTTTTGCAAAACACAAAAATGCTTATATCTTGAAAACCGTGCTAGATAGAGCAGACTGCGCTGACTTTGGTTGCCACAACAGTATAAGGCTAGAAACGAAGCATTTTCTTAATACTTTAGCACTCACCTTTATATCCTTTTCGGGACGCTTTGTTTTTGCTATGCAAAAACATTATCTTTTTTTTTTGCGAGCGATCCTCTAGTTTAACCTTGATTGAGGGACCACAGGTCAAATCTTACTGCATCAGAAGATTCGCATCTCATGGTTTCCTATCAGTGCCAGACCTCTACAAGCACTAATAAGTGAGATAAAGACCCTTCGAGACAACTCTCCATGATTTGACCTTGAAGAAGGGGTCAAAGGTCAAATCTGACCACATGAAAAGATTCACAGCGTATGATTTCCTATTGGTTGGTAGAAGCAACAGTTTTAAAGTTACAAGTGATTTACTCAACAATGAGTAAGTCAAATTAGCTAATACTCAGCTATACATTGAGCTACAGGTGTACAACTTCATCATTTACCCTAAAGTACCTGAATAAAATAGACATTGGCTATGTATAATACTTTTCAAGTTATTTTATAGTTACTCGTTGTATTATTTTGCTAAAAATAAAAAGTAGCTAAAACATTTGCCATGTAATGCACAACAGGTCTGAAACTGCATTATAACATAGATTACTTAGTATCTAACAGTTGAACATTTTTTACAAGATTCATGCAACTTCAATAGTTTTGGATGATATAGACATTTACTCCTTATACTATTATGCTACATGAAAAGTAGCTATTTCTTTCATACCTAATGTTATCTTGTAGCTAAGGATAATGTTTGTGAATAACATATTCTATGCAAATACTCTGCATGCAACAGTTTTTGAGATATAAGCCATTGACTCAGAAAACCTAAAATAGATATTACTTGCTTGATTTTGAATCCAGGCCTATAAAAAAGATATGGTGAAGAGACATCATACCCACCAATTCGTGCACTAAATATAAAATAAATCTGAAAGAAACTGTGCCCCATAGTTTCAACAAGCAATAGTCGAAATTTTTGACTCTCCAGAGCATAATTTTGACTCCTGGGCTTCCAAAAGAATAGGGTGGCCAGATCATTGCCATATCAAGCCACTTGTGAAGTTTAAAAGAAGATATGTGGCTTGTAGGTTGAACACAAGAAAATCACTGTGGACACGGACAATGACCATTCATGATCCATAGTATCCCCAATTTTCTGGGATACGATAATGACAAAAGGTGTTGCAAATGTGCATGTGAAAACAACTTGTCAGAGCTGTCTAAAGTCTAAAAAAATTTTGGTTGTTAAAAATAATTTAATTTTTAATTCTACAGCTTAAAAATATACATTCAACACATCTTAATATCAATTTACTGAGGTCACAATTGTCATTCAGAGAATCACTAAAGAAAAGAGGTCTGTCCATTTTGTCACCAAATTGAACAACATAAAAAAGATAAAGGGTTTAAAAGTATTATATTTAAAACAATAAAAACAAATACAATATTCATCACAATTATAACTAAAGTATTGTTAAAATATATAAATAAAACAAGTCTTTATGCTGCGCCCTCAAGACACAGGAATACTCTGTCAGGTAATAATAAATATGCACATGTAATTGAGAGAAGTTCAACATCTCAAAGAAAAATTGTCTGAAAGATCAAGGTTAGAACTGTCTTGTTCCTTCATAAGAACATTTGATAAAATGACTAGCAAATCACTTAAAATTTTGTTGCACTTTTTTTGCAATATGAGCAACAAATAGCAGACTGGTAACACTTCTGTTTCTGTTTTCTTTCCACCAAAAGTATAGTTCACATGTCACAGATAAGTGACTTTGTTAGTACTTGCAGCACTGGGATGTGGTTCAGAGTAAATTGGATGACTTTGTTTATATGGGGGCATCATAAATGCAGGTGGGTATGCATCTTTTAAGATGCCACTTATGTTGTTGTTTTCGGTTTCCTTATTATTGTTGTTCAAGTTCTTTGAGAGAAGCCCAGAATCATATGGAGATGGGAATCCAGGGAAACCACTCATCATGTATGGCATGATCTTGTCAAAGTTACTTCCACCAAAGTCTGGATATATCGCAGATGGCCCATTATATGGGTGAGTAGGAGGAAAGAACATGTTTAAATCTGGAAAGCTGTTTTGTTGTGGATGATGCTTCTCAGGACTATTGTTAGGTAGACCTGTCTTGTGCCAGCTAAAATGCTCCACATCAGGGGCATACAGAGGTGTAAAGCTTTGCAGTGGCATTGGTATTGCACTGGTAGTGACAACACTTTGAGTCGAGCTGTTACTGCTACTAGGGCTAAGATCTGGGAGATCACTTGGCACGGCCTGGTCTTTGGAGATTGGTATGGTCACATTTGGAGGAGCAAGATGGTGTATTGCCGCTATCTTTGGATTGAACTTAATTGGCTCAGAGGGTGGTGCAATTCTATTTGGTGGAACCTCTTTGGGAGAGATGGGTTTCTTCTCTGGTGGAGGCTTGCTGGGTTCTTCAGGTTCTTTCACTTTACTGAGCTGCAGACCATCATCTGTTGTGGTTGAGTTTTCTACACTGGGATCCAGAGCTGGAGATTCTAAACTTGGAGGTCTTTGGGGCAGGTTAGGGTTCAAGCAGAAACCCGGAGCAATCCTGTTCGGTGGAGAGGGTTTATCCAGCTGTTCTCCTGACACAGAGTAAGGAGGTGGATGAAACATGATCTCTATGGTGTTGCTGGAAGGGTCTGCCACATTAGCAGTCATCAGGGAATGGTGTGGAATGTCTGTAGTATTAGGGCTTGTAGTACGGCTGATATTTTTTATGGCAGTTTCAGATTCGTGTTGACTGCTGTTGGAGTATGGGCTCGCTGCACTACTGCTGCTGAAGCTGTCAAAACTCACTGGAGATGGCTCATTTGCATAGTATATTGGTACATCATCTGAATTCTCTTTGCAGATTTTGTATCGTTTAGATACCAACTCTGTATCTGTTGATTCAGAGTCATCTCTGCTCCTCTTCTTTGCTACTTTCTTCTCAAAAGATTTCTGTGCCTTGACAGCTTTTTTCCCCTGATAAAAGAAATGAGATAATTGAAATAATGATAGTAAATAACCCACAAAGACAAAGAAGTGGAACAGTACAAACATCAATGCATAATATTGTAAGTTATGTAAAGGTGCAAGACAAATAACGCTTAAGAAAGAGAAAAAGTATGTAAAGGCAAATTATTAAAACATGACAATTTAATAGCAAGATAACAGTATTAATTATAGTAAACTAAGAGTTAATATCTGTAAAGTTTCTTAATTGAAATATAGCTCTCAATGACAATTGCACTATTTGGAAAAAAGTTCCAATAATAATCATCAGTTGCAGCAATCCATACATCTTGATAATCAAAATATGTTAAATATTGCACATAAAACATTCTGGCAGAGCCAAGGTCAAAGATCACACCAAGATCATACCATGTCCCTCCCCCCCATACACTCTCCAACCAATCGCCTTCTCAAATATCAACTTTCTACACCTTACAGTTTCCAAAATGTAGCTGGGACAAGTACTTACAGGTCAAGGTCATTACAGCAAGATCAAACATCATATCAAAGTCAAACCAAGAAACTGTACACCTACACCCCAACCAATGTCCCTATCAAGTATCAACATCTTACACCATCATATTTCTAAAAATAAAGCCCAGACAAGATTCTTCATACTGCCCACCAATCCAGACATGATGGGCGACACCAATGCCTGCAGAAGCTTTAAAGGTTGTATTATAAAAAAGTAGAATTACTTCCAACCATTAATTGCAATATTTTTTTATTACAGAAATTAAAACAATTTATCCAGAAATATCCTTTGTTATTTAAAAAGAGTTATATCTAAAATTTGAATAATTTTTCAAGGTTTATAGCAAACATCCAGGAAAATAACAAAAAAAATAATAAAAGGTTCTCACCTTAGGATCATTCTCATAGGCCAGTAGCTCATTCAGTACACTGGCCATCACTGTGTCAGGTACCATCCGCTTCCCATCTAGATTGATTTCAAGCCCACTTGGCTTCTTACCAACAATGTCTTTTCTTCTTCGGTTTTGAAACCAAATCTAGAAATTATATATGAACACCAACATGAAATTTTTAACAACTACCTTAGTCTTCCAAACGAATGGGTTTTTTTTTTATTTCCCAAATATGCAGTGCTGCTTGGTATTAATTTCCTTCACAGCTGAAGTTTTATTAGTATATAAATGTCTTCATCAAAGAATTTCAAATAAATGCTGTACAAGAAACTATTGTGCAAGTTAGAATTCTTGTCCTTTATAAGAATTAAGCGGTGAAGGAGTGGTGCCTTCAACATTACTCAATGACAACTGACATAATAACCATAAATGATCGTATATTTTTGTTACAGGACAGTGCAACGGGCAGATGGTATCATTCAGTACGTCCGTTGGCCTGTCTTCCCCTGCACTACAACAGCATATAAGTGAACATACTAACAGAATACTAAAAGTACTTCTTTCGTCTCTTTATAATACTTATATATGTTGTGATCACCATTACAATCTTTCACCAGTAATATTACATGTGCCGATTCTTAATACTCCTTGTCGAAGGCCTATCCTGGAGCTAGTTACGTAATAATATTTATTTTAAGAAATCATGGAGTTACATTTTACGTAGCATGATCTTAAAAACCGAAAAGGTCACTGATCAAGAAAATCAATTAATATTTCTCTTCGAAAAACGGGCAAAATTAAAAATCTGTGTTGTGTTCATGATTGAATTCCCTTTATTCACTCTATATGATCCACTAGAGATTGAATAAATTCCAAATGCTGAGTGTACCTTTTACTGCAAGACAAAATTGTCCAATGCGCGCCAATAAAACACGTGCATTAAATGGCGGGAAATCTCGTCATTCAAACCAGTCGTGCAAGCAACATGCATCTAACCTTGTTTGTATCACATCAACAGCTTCACTTTGAAATTAAAATGACCACTTTTGGTTACTTTTTCATATAGACATTATGGTTGCAAATATGTCTTAACATACATGTACATAATTCATTTAAAACGTGTTTCTTAAAAAATCTACAAAGATTGTCACTTGAACAGTGATTTTTAATAGAGAAACTCAGTTTTTGGTTCACTAGGATAGAAATCTCTACTATTTTTCCTCTTGACAATCCAAGACGGATCGAGTATATCCCAGAGAAACTCAAACGCAGTTTTTTGTCTTTACTGTAAATAGATTTACATATTTTAGCAATAACAATTCCTTCCATTTTGATTGCTATTTTACAAAATGTTAGTTATCATTCGTATTCAATGCTAGAGTGCAAATGACAATCTATTATCTGGGTGTGATATATAGTTGTCAATATACAACCTTCATAGTCTTTAATAGTGGCAAATGTTATATCCATTGCTTAATAAATTTTACTGCAGATAAAAAATTGCAACTATAAAAACGTCTTTTAATACTGTCGCCAATTGAATTAGACATAGCAAGATTGCCACAGAAATATCAAACAAATAATACACATTTGTAAATTCAACGTACCTGCTTATATGTTAAAGTAATATTAGGTGTACATACCTTTTATATTTGCTGCAACAAACTGCTATTTTTCAGATATATTCACAGTTACTCAATTAATGGATCTACGTCAATCTATTACGTAATAAACAAGAACGGTCGGTATGAAATATGAATCTCGTTTTTTTCTTACCTTCACCTGATCCCGGGTTATGCCCACGCGTTTTGCAATAAGCTGTTTTTGCATGCTATTTGGGTATCTGATTTTTCCATATATTCCTGACAACAACTCAAGCTGGTATCTTGTGTAGCTAAATCTCTCTCTTGTTGGTGGTGGACTTACAGGGGTAGGATTGGCGACCCCTGAAATATTATTTATTTGAAATATTTATGTTCCTAAAAGACATACAGTTACATCAGTTTTTACTTACAATTAAAATGTGTATTTCTGTAATCAGATTAAACACAGAAATATATGAACAATCTAGATTAGCTTACTCGAATAATGTAAACAAAGTTTAGTTGCTAGTTATATCTAAAGCATGGATAGTTTACGTTTATGTCAATTTGATGCTAGTTTATAAAAGATTTTAAAGTATTTTTTTTTATATTTGATGGTTCTACAAGTTGCTAGAATTTGTGTAGACAATTTAAAGAATCCATTTTAAAAAGAATCTGTTAATTGTGATATACTGAATTGTCTTGATGTTCATTACACCTAAATGAAATAGTTTTTATCAAATACGGTGCATTGTTATAGCATTATTACTCTCACTTCTTCATGAGTTTGGAACTAACGAATAACAATTCAAGGCAATGATGTGGGCATATATCTATATATCTTTAAAAGAGTGGTTGAACATATAATCTTTCCCCAGAACTTATAGAGCCAGTGAATGACCTGTAATGAAGGTTTTCACGTTAATAAGTAAATGGCGGAAATCTAGATTATTTTTTAAAAAATCCAGATCACTCTCAAAATTTAATAGAATTTAAGTTGGACCAAGACCCATCTGGTTTTTTTTCATGAAGTTAGAACCAGTTGTGGTTGCATAATTTTGTTAACGGACCGATAAACAGACTAACAGGCAAACAATATTGAAAATGATACCTTCTTGACGAAGGTAATTCAGTTACATTGAACAATCACTTTAAAAATTTACATATATACACACCTGTTTTAGGACACTGGAGAGTCATACTTGAGCTGATTCCTTTATCAGTGCTGATTGTTGGGATCCCAATGTCTGTTTTAACTCCAGTGGAAGGGGACACACTAGTGTAGTTTTCACCTGGTATTGTAACAGGTGGTGGTGCAGAGCCAGGGGCCATCCCACCATTCATCAGCAGGCTCCAGGGTGGTGGGCCCATGCCCATGGATTGAGGAGTAATGGGATACGGCGGATAATTTCCTGGTAAACCCTGGAGTGAAAATGGTGGAAAGTCTCCCATTTCACCTGGTAGAAAAATATGTAACAATTTTAGGACTTTTGTATGGTTTAAAAAAATTATAATGCTTTGTATTGTCTTGTATGTTTATAGTCAGCACAATAACTCTTTTACTACCTGACTGAAAGAATTTGACCCACACCACTGGCGTGAGTATAGCCAATGCTCTTTTGTGACTGACATCCTACAGTTGTCAATATCTGTTGGGTTCTTTAGCCTGCAACAAGGGATATAGGACTCAATGCCAATTTGTACCTGCCTGCATCTGGGATCATATCAAGGTCTGCCAACTAATAATGAGGCATCCATATTTTGTAACTTTCTGAAAATTTGGGCTTTAGTAACGCATTTTAAGTATTCGGATAAACAGGGTTTGGGTCAAATCCTTTAAGGATTTAGAGGATTTAAATCCTTTTCTCAAAGGATTCGAAAATATTTCAATTCCTTTTGTAGAAAAGGGATTTAGATTAGGAAATGGATTGAAATCCTTTTGCTCAAAATCCTTTTGAAGCTTCAAAATACTTTTCATAATTTTTGATAATCGTTTTCAATTTTTTTTTCACCATTATCACAAATCTTACTTTTTCTTCTCAGAGGACGCATCCCACAGTTTATGCTATACTTCAAAATGACACAAAGTATAGTGCAGAAATACTAGTTATCATTGTAAATAAAGTTTGTAGTTCCTTGGCAATATAGTCTTAATGTATGTAGTACATGTGGTAATGTATGTTGGCTTTATGACAAAAGATATAAATTGAAAAGGAATTCTAATTCCTTTTTCAAAAAAGATTTGGATTTAAATCCTTTTGCAGAAGAAAGCATTTGAATTTGATTTGGATTTGAAAAAAATTTAAAAGGATTTGGATTTAAATCCTTTCAAAAGGGTTTGACCCTAACCCTGGGGATAAAAGTCACTTTCAACGAAATGGGTTAGCCAGTTATGGTCAGTTATCTTGTATGTTTTCAAGGTTTATTGCATGTTTTACATGCGAGATTTGTAATATTGATATCCATAAATTATAAATCATCAGCTGTCTTTGTAACTTTAAAGATTGGATAATGAAAATCTATAGCGCTTTCATCCCTTTTGCCAAACAGTAGAGTTCATAATTTTTTTAATGTTAAGTCCATATAGTTTTAAAATTTTATTCAGAATGTTAAAAATAAAAATGTTAAATTTTAGAATATAAAATTACTACTCAACCAATGAAATTTGTCAACTGTCTTATAAACTCTTAAGGACTGTCTTAAAATGTATACAGTCAGTATTTCTGCGTTATAAATTAATTGAAAACAGATTTTAAATTCATCATTTCTTTAAACTAATGGAGCAATGGTTTACAATAGGCAGTCGAACTTTTCAATGATAGGCATTTATGCATACGTTTTAATATTGTGATAAGTGACCAAATCCATTTCTTGATGGATTTTGATGGCTGAGCAGTACTAATTGAAGGAATGTGGATTTTTAATGTTTATCAAAGAAATGCTTCAACCTATGTTAACATATCAACACGTGGCATCTAAATATATACAAGAAAATGTAATGTGTTGATGATGTTCTAAAATGTGACAGCATAATGTCTTATGAACTGAAGAATGTGTTTTATTTATGAATCAAGTTAACATAATCATCCCACTCACCTCTTTGAGTTTCATATCCAAGCATTTTTCTTTACTTCATCAAACGCAATTGCAATTAACACTTTTGTACTCTACCCTCAAAACATATCAACACACTGGAATGTGCAATATCAACCGTTTCATATATATTTCATCTAAAACAATACTTTCTTTGAAACTTCACATACCTATATACCATATTGCCACTTGTTAATTATACTGAAGTTAATTTCATTTGTATTATCCTACATAATCAGATTTGAGGTTGTATTTTGTATTGACATAATCAGTTTAGCGGGGATTTGAACGCCCATAAAAAATGTCAAACTCTGTCATATGCTTTAGTGTGGTGAAGAAAGGCGCTGCAATCCACCTGTTGTTTTGGCCTTTTTAATCATTTCATTGAAAGCTTTTGTTTTGGGTGTCAAAAGTCATGTCAGGGTGACAATAGTATCACGGTGTTTACCTAACTTTACACTCGTGTAGCTAATTAATTGGCTCTCTATTCAGTTCAGTGGGCTATAATCTTTGCCATTCAATCATTAAAAGAACTACATGTCTTTAAGTACATGTACTCCCCCAATAGTTAGCGTGTTACAAACGAGAAAGTAATTGGACATTTATATCATTACAAGGTGTCACGGCGTGACCCATTCGCCAAAGTTGAAAGGGGGATAATTTGTTTGTGTGCAATAAGTAACTTAGATAACTTCAGAAGGGAATTATTTGCATATCCAACAATGTAGGCCTCCTTTAAATTTATCTGCATAAATGATAATCCACCAAAAGTAGCTAACAATGATCATCACACGTTTTCAGAATATCCCACATCAAAGAACAACATGCAAATATTATAAAAGAGATTATATTGTCAAATAAATAATGTTGAGATAATCTGTATGTCCAAGGCCGCACAGCTTACTTGGAACACAATCTATATATTTCCATCTTTCGTGTTTTGGTTTGTTGGGTTTGTTTATTTAACAGTTTTAATAATGAAGCCTTGTTGGATTGAAGCGTTTAAATATAAAAAAACACTACTCAAGTTAATAAGACATAATTATTATATAAATGAGACAAAAGAATACTGAGTATCATAGAAATAGAAGCTGTAATTAATTTGGATTATTATGGCCTAATCATATACCTCACTTGCAAATGGTTTCAAGGACAAACATTTGATTTCATAATTAATTTTTGTTATAAATTATAAAAATATATGTAGTATGTCTCATAAGTGCACTATAAGTGTACAATTAAATGTATCTTGCAATTGTAAAACAGACACATATCACTAAAAATTATTCTAAAAGTAAAAATGTTGTCGTTTTCATTAATTTACCTCGGCCGTATGCTAAAAAGACTGAGAAAAAATATCTAAGGACAAAATGTACCAGGACAGAAAATGTCACAATTTGAACAAACTATATCAAGATTTCGATTTTTCAGAAAAAGTTAACATAACTGAAGGTCACTTTGCACTATTTTCATTTAAAATATTTCAGAATATTTTTGAATTATTTAACAAAAAGGTTTGGCTTCTTGTAAATCTGTTGAAATAATACCAACGTTACCTAGGTTTGGAATTGGGTATGCTTCTTACTACATAACTTTATTCCAGGTTTTTCAGAGTTTTTTGTTATTTTTTTTTCGTTTGACTCTGAATTAAAACAAAATACCTGGGTAGTTGTTTTTGTTACGAGGGTCATAGTGAACTATACAGTTCCGGAAACTAAGTGTTTAAATTATTAATATTGTTATTGCTATTAATATTTTCTAAGATCGCCTCTTCATAGGACGTGGAGGTCCTCAGTGGCCTTGTGGTTAGCAAGATTGGCATCTAATCACAGGCTGTCACCTCTGTATGGTGCGACTCTCACAAGTGGCATTGCTGTGGATCTATCACAATATGACTCTGGCTATTGATGTAAAACCCCAACTTTGAACTTTATAGGATGTTAGATGAAAATCACACATAGAAAGTGTACCACAAATTTTTTTTACAAGGTTTAACTGAGTTAGTTAATAGTCTATTACTTGAAAGTGGGGAATTATAAAATGTATATATAACATTTTATAGCAAGTACTAGTGATTTATTTAGGGAGACGTGGAAAAACATTTCCACTAAACTCGGCATGCAATATCTCTTCCAATTGTGCTTTCACGACTTACTGATATAGTAAATGCAAACTCTTATTCTTATCTTTCCTGTGCTTAAAATATGCCTAATAAAATGGCAAACATCATGGTATGTTTTACTTCAAAGGTGATGGCATTTTATCCTTGTGTAAGAGGCAGGTACAGACGAAATGCACTGTGGCTAAATGTCCCTGGATAAAATGTAAAGTGTATTTTACCATATTTAAACATTTTACATTTTCAATTTTACAACTTTATTTACTATATTTAGTAATATATATTTATATTGATTTACTTCATTCTAACTGTATGTCCAATTTCCAGAAACTTTCCAGGTGATTTATCGCCAAATAGAAAAATCTTGTGTATCTTCAATTTCCCGCTTGACAAATGCTAAGCAGAGGTCCACGGTGGCCTAGTGGTTAGCAAGTTTGGCATCTGATCACAGGCTGTCATCTCTGAGTGACAATGTCCCAATATGACCCTGGCTGTGGAATGTGATGAAATTTATGTGCAGTATAAATCCCATAGGAATTTTAAACTCAGAACTGTTCCCCCCAGCTTCTGGAGGCTGTTTAGGTATTGTGTTCACCAATATTGTGTCCAGCTAGCCATACAGGCGTAGGGGAAGGTCATGCCTTGGCTGTATTGCAGAAATTACGAGCTGTAGGAAGTTCATACTTAGTGGGGACGTTGATTAGAGGTGTAGATGCAATGTGATGGTGATTTAACCTTTGACCTTGATGTGGTGACCCTGATCTTTTAAATTTTGCCTGGATTATATTTCTAAAAACTGCCAGGTATAGGAAGTTGATATTTGGTAGGGTAATTATTTATGGATGTTGGTGTGCAACATCATGATGTGACCTTAATTTGATCTTTGACTATGTCATGGTGACCTTAACCTTAATTATATTGTCTGGGCTTTATCTCACTAGATGTAGGAAGTTGCAACGTCATGGTGTGACCTTGATTTGACCTTCGGGGACAAGAGAAGATTGAGGATCTGCTCAGAAAACTGACAAAAGATCTCCCCTCCTCAACCCATGTTTTTAACTGCGTTTTGACTAAATGTACCTCTTTCTTTGCTTGATTCGACCTTTGACCTTGCTGTAGTGAGACTGAACCTGTTCAAGCCATATCTTAGAAACTGTTAAAGTGCAGGAAGTTGTTATATGGTAGGTATATTGGTTGGAAGGTGTATGTGCCCAATATTATGACCTTTGTGTAACCTGGAATGCTTTCTACTGCCAAATTTTAGACAAAGCAGAAGACAGGAAACCTTTTATTGATACCTTACTGATGACAAACATTTTTCTCTTTATTGACCACCAATAAATGTTTCAAGTTATAAAAAACCATGATATACAAAACATACAAGTTCACTCAATCTGCTAATATTTTGAGTTGCCATTAGTTTTACAAATTTATTGTATTTGCCATTTACCACACATGGGATATATACTTCTTGTTTAAGTCATCACACTGCATGCATTCACAAATCATATTATACTCATTTTCTTGATTAGTAGTTTACTCTCAAAATAGAAACACTCTACTATTCTGTCTAACTTTCTATGGAGACCATTTTCAGTGCTTAACCTACGATTGGAACACTGCGATTTCAACAATGCAACTCTATATTTCCTAATATCTATTAAACTTAGACATTTCTCCACTTCAAAAGCATTCTTAAACCTACAATAAGAGTCTAACTTACTGAGTGTTGTAATACTGATGTGTCACTCCTGAATATAATCGCCTTTCAGTCTTTGAAATTTGTTATGAGATTTTCTTTTGCTAAAAGTGTCCAATATCTTCCATTAATGGGCAATTGTTCCACTCTGTGATTATGACCATATATGGAAGCTCTTTTTACACACTTGCAAAGAAACCCTTATACTTTTTTCGATTAAATGACCATAAAACTCAACACATACCTGAAATGTAGAAATGAGGAATAATAAAATTAAATAACATCTTAGAAACTCAGTTTGAAAAGAAGTTGTCCTGTAAATTGCAGTCACCAATCTGTTTTTCATTGTGTTGTTACATTGTGCAAAGGTATATTTTGTCCTTCACTGCAAAAGGTAAAGTATGAATAAGATCATAAATGCAAAGAACCCTTGGTCAATAAAAACATTCTAGTCAAATTTTCCAATATGTTAAAGGTCAAAGTTGGGGTTTTAGATCCTGTTCAACAACCAGGATCGCAATGGAATAGGTCCTCAGCTTTTTCCAGTATGTCAAATGCTAGGAAGTATATGGTTATTACATTTACAAATAATTCTACTTAAGTACCCCAAAATATGGATTTTTGCAGCAATTAATTAGTAATTGGTTGGTGAACATGTTTTCTATTTTCCGTAATATATTGAACTAGCATGTAGCAATTGCTTGCTGCATTTATTCAAAATAATGTAGCTGCAGGGGAGTACAGAGTAAAAGTTAAGTTTTCATGTCCTTTTAAAAGTTTGAGTCAAATTCAGACAGACCAACACAATTTTTCACATCTTACCATGAGTTTAAATAAAGCACATGGCTATAGAGATGGCAACCAAGTGAATGCATGGCATATTTGATCATCACTTTATGATTTGCATCTTAATCTGTGATTTGAATAGTACTTATGCCCCTTTCACACTACAGGTGGTATGTCCCGTGGTTACAAGTATTCCTTGGCAGTGAAACCACCTCTCAGATTGCCCCATTTTGTTTGAGTTGTTCACACTACAGGCGGTGTAATTCATGGTTATAAGCATTTAGTGAAGCACCCCTGTCCTTCAACTAACATTCGAGATTTGTATGGGACCTTGTGTAACAGTGGCGAAACATCCATGTACCTCCACTCATCTTATGTCACTGTATTACACCGAAAAACAACCGAAACACAATTTTATGTACACCTTGGACCACACCTTTGGTTAGCGTAGTAAGAAATTTATATGTGCATGTGCTAAACTGTCTGCGCATGCCCAAGGTACTGAATTCAGAGGCAAAAATTTTAAACATTTTAAAGCTTCCGTATGACATGCAAGGTAATGAATGGTTCGCCACTGACTTGCAAATTTGTAAAAGTACACCAGAGAGTGATCCAAGGACAGGAACATTTCACCAAATGAGGGTCACTGCGGGTGATACTGCTTGTATAGTGTAAAAGGGGTATTGTGCCCCATTGTATTTTTAGCCTCTTGTTTGCAGTAGAATATTCTTAACTAGTGTTGGTTAAGAAATATCCAAGGGAGATTTTAAGAATCTGTAACCAGTAAAAAGTAAAACACACACCATAGCAGAATATTATTTTTCAGTTTTCTACATTGCACGCATCAAATTACTTTTTTGGCAAAATGAATCATAAAAAGTAAAAATGTGCAGATTTACTCATTTAGATAACTACAGTTATGCATAGATTCCAATCCATCTCATGGCAATAGAATTGCTTTCCTAGTGAGGACCTGAGTTTTTTGGTAGAGACATATTTTGACTGTTTATTGACAACTGTGTAGCAAATCATGTGGCATAAATGAAACATCAATCATTTACAGGTTTCTATTGACAAAGAATTTGTGATAAAAATTTGAAATATGTGTATAGAACTTTATACGATTCAGACTTTATGCATATAAGCCATCAGCACTTAAGTTCTTCAATAAATCTCATCTTCAGAAATATTCCAATGCAAAATTGATCATTTAAAAACACAATCTGACTACTATATTTTAACATTTCCTCTAAAGTTCAAAGTTGGTGTTTTATGTCCTGTCAAGCAGCCAGGGTCTTTTTGGAATCAGTCCTCAGCATTTTCACTTGTGGTAGTCGAACCCACAGAGTGGTACTAAATCCTAAACCACTAAGAATATTTGCACCTCTTCTGCAGTTAAAATAATTTTGCACTTCCTGCTTTGACTGTACTTAAATATTAGATATGTAGGACCTTCCTGAAATAAATTTTATTTGCGTTTAATGTCGGTTCAACACATTGTATAGGTTAAATCAGGGTTTTAAAGGCTGAAGAAACCAGTGCAAACTAGTTGGTCAAGATTCTGCATTGTAAACTTCTAGAGATCAGTAAGCTACCAATTTTCCCACCACATAGGGTTGAGTCTGGGGTTTGAGCCGCCTGGTATACCCCAGGAGTAAGAGTCAATGTGCTAACCACTAAACACCACTTAGTCGCCTTCTTTGTTGAGATAGATGTCTTAGCCACATTTTGGCTTTAGTTCTATCAGGAATTCAACCTAAATAAAAACTGACTGCATGCGCAAGACAAATATCTTCAACTGATGTAAGGCTCAGCCCGAACAGTTATTTTGGTTATTTTGGCCTCAGTTGTTCAAATTATTTTCTTCTGCAGTTCCAACAAGGGATCTCTATTTTAATATACTAAATTTGAATGAAAAAAGTATTAGACAGCACAATAAATAGCAAAAAGCAGGAAAACCATTCTCATGCACTGAATAGTTGTTATTAAAAATTTCAAATTTATGGTATTCGTTATTTCATATAAGTTGTCAGACACTTTGTACTTAATGAATAGTATATAAGAAAAACTGGCATTACACAAGTAAAACCTAATAAGAAACAATGTCCCCAAAATAGTTATTATTCTTAAAAATATGCTTTCCGGGATATGAGAAGTTGGACTTCCCGTTGTCAAAGTAATTTTAATAAACTTCCGGTTAAGTGTTTTGATGAAGGTTTTTTTTTTTTAAAAAGTATTGAAATCTATTTTCTAATATATATATTGCCTTCTGGAAAATGCCATGGGATCACACCCTTCAAAACGGATACAGTCTGCGGATATTTCAAGGAAAACACGAGCGACTGCACCACAAAGGTCTTATATGCCCATATTCTTTTATTATCGCCCGCTCTACCCGGTTGCATTCCTATGTAGTTTCGGCGAATTAAGTGGTTGATTGTGCATATATAATAAACTGCATGAATGTTAAATATAAAAGGAAGCTACGTACATGATAGTCCCTTATGTAATACCACATATATTCCATAAACTATGTAGTGGTGGTGGACCAATTCACGCCCATGTACCTATTTACGCCCACCCCAGAATTTACTGATTAATGTTGTCATTTTGTTATTGAATTGTCTTGTTTTAATACTTCATCTTTACATGCATTATCTTTCTCTTAGACATTATTTTCTCTATTTAAACATTGTTTGGACCTTTAAATAACTGACAGTGCTCTGAAAGTATCCTGAACTTTGTACTGATACAATACTTCTATATCTCATGGTGTTAAAAATATTTCCCTAGGCTGTGGGGTACGGGCATCTCTGATGCTATTTTATACATATACCTTAGGCTTGGGAACATTTTTCCACATACTTATATTTGACCTTCAGCAAAGTTTTTTGGGTACATCCACTGGTCATCACTGCTGAACCAAAAGGTACTTCCTAAAAGTTGGACAAAAGCGGCGATTCCATCGCCGCTCGGACTGATAGCGGCGACGTTAATTTTAATTGAGGAGAAATGAGGAGGGGTAGATGGCCAGCGGCGATAGCGGCGACAGTCCAAGTAATGCGGCGATAGCGGCGATGGAGGGGGGGGGGGGGGGGGGGGAGAATGGCAAATAAAACAAATAAAGTCAAATACTGGCACTTGTACATACACAGAGTGATGAAAACGTGAGGCTACGATGGGGTTTCTAACAATATTTTACAAATATATAATTAAGAGCCACTATAGCCGGCGATGGCTTTCCTGTCCAACTTGGAAATGGGGAGGGGGTGTGGGGCGGCGAAATATTTAAAACAAATAAAATATCAAATGCTGGTACTTGCACATCCACAGAGTGATGAAAACGTGAGGCTACAATGGGGGTTTCTAACAATATTTTACAAATATATAATCCAGCAATACTTTACTGTCGCAGCACCTAATGCTGCCTTCACGAAATATTTAAAACAAATAAAATATCAAATACTGGCACTTGTACATCCACAGAGTGATGAAAACGTGAGGCTACCATATGGGGTTTCTAAGAATATTTTACAAATATATGATCCAGCAATATTTTACTGTCACCGCACCTAATACTGCCTTCACGAAATAACTTCTTTCTAACAATATTTTACAAATATATAATTAAGAGCCACAAGCGGCGATTTATTTCTGTCCAACTTGGAAATGGGGAGGAGGTGTTGGGGGACGTCAATATTTAAAACAAATAAAATATCAAATGCTGGTAGTTGTAGATTCTAACCATATTTTACAAATATATAATCCAGCAGTATTTTACTGTCACCACACCTCACCCTGTCTTCTCGCAATATTTAAAACAAATAAAATATCAAATGCTGGTAGTTGTACACCCACAGAGTGATGAAAACGTGAGGCTACAATGGGGTTTCTAACAACATTTTACCGATATATAATTAAGAGCCACAAGCTGCAATTTATTTCTGTCCAACTTGGAAATGGGGAGGGGGTGTGGGGCGGCGATGGGGATGCTTTATTTTCAGTGCTATTAAATATTTCTAGAAAACCCCCACCTGGGGCCTCAATTAACAGCCACAAGTGGCGATCGTCTTTGTTCCTGTCCAACTTGGAAATGGGGAGGGGGTGTTGGGGGACGTCAATATTTAAAACAAATAAAATATCAAATGCTGGTAGTTGTATATTCTAACCATATTTTACAAATATATAATCCAGCAATATTTTACTGTCACCGCACCTCACCCTGTCTTCTCGCAATATTTAAAACAAATAAAATATCAAATGCTGGTATAGTTGTACACCCACAGAGTGATGAAACCGTGAGGGTACAATGGGGTTTCTAACAACATTTTACAAATATATAATTAAGAGCCACAAGCTGCGATTTATTTCTGTCCAACTTGGAAATGGGGAGGGGGTACGTGTTGGGTTTAGAAAAAACAATTTTAATTTGTGAAATCTTGCAGGAAAGCCCCCATCTGGAGCCTCATCTGTCTTCATTAACATATGATGTACAAATCCACGAGCTGATCTGTGTCAGTTTATTAAATATTTCTAGAAAACCCCCACCTGGAGCCTCATGTTTCCTCAATTAACAGCCACAGGTGGCGATCGCCTTTATTTCTGTCCAGTTTGGAAATGGCGAGCCCCTATATAACCCTCTTGCATTTGATTGGCTAAATTAATGCATAACACAGCCCCTCCCCCGCCCGTCGCCGCTGCCCCCCCCCCATCCCATCGCCGCTATCGCCGCTTAGTCCAAGTAGAATTCCAAGTTGGACAGAAGTCCGAGTTTTAGAATGTACCGAACCAAAACTAAAGATTTACATGCAACTCGTGACCACGGCATCTCGTGACCAACAACTCGTACCCACAACTCGTACACAAGCATTTTATAAGAATAAACACTTGTACATGCAGCTCATAATATTTATGAAGAAATATGAGATCGCCTAATTATGTGGGGTTTTCTAACAATATTTTATATTTAATAAATAGAAATATTGCTTGAAGAGCAAGTATTTTATGTAAGAACGTCTGTTCAGTTACTTAGTAGAGATCAAATACTTCATATTCTCATATTTCCGTTGTGGTTACCTAGCAATATTATGAAATAAAATATGCAAATTAGAAAACGTGAGGTCATGGAATTCCCAGAGGACTTCCTAGAAGTATTATAAAAAAAAAACAAAAAAAAAAAAAGTGAGGAAACAGAAGTCCGTGAATTTTCCTGCAATCTTTTAAAATAAAATATGCGTATGCAAAATTTGAAAAAAAAACATGAGCAGACAGAAGTTGGTGGGGTTTCCTGCAATACCTAAAAATATCTTGGGAACGAGTTGTGGGTACGAGTTGTTGGTCACGAGCTGCCGTGGTCACGAGATGCTCATACACCAAACTAAATACTGTAGGAGAGTGTTATTTTACAAAGATGTTGATAGCAATTCGATCAGAATTGAGCACTTTATGAGCATTTATATACCAAGTAGTAATCAAAAAGTTTAAATTCATAAGAACAGCACTATTATCACCGTATCTGTAGCATCGAGAGCCTTAAATGTGTTGAGAGGTAATAGGAAACTATATGCAGAGAGTCTTAAAAATGATAGCTTTACTGGCTGTCTCTTTCATGTCCCTTTCATTATTGCTTGTATAAATTTGGAATGTAGTATTAATAGGTAATAGATTATCATGTGTAGGGAGTCTAGAAAGCAGGTCAAATTTACCCCCTGGCATCCCCTTATGGGGTCAGAACCTTGCAGATTTTTTGCTTTTGGTTTTTATCTTTTTAAGCGTGAGCATCGATAGAGCTAATTCTTCTAGGAATCACTTTTTTTTTGTCTCTGGACTTTCATGAATTGTGGTGCAGCTTGATGAGTATTTGTTTGCTCACTGAAGTTAAGCGGCAATAGAATAGAATTGAATAGAAACATTTATATAGCGCAAAATTGATGTAACATCCTCTAATGAACCCGACACCACCGCCTCTCCCCTCTGGGCGTGGGACTTGAGTACATTGATAACCCGGAGGAGTGACACTTGCTATAAAGCTGTCTGTGTCATCTGGTCAACGCCAGGTCTCAGTGACCGCAATAATATCAGACTTGTTGCTATTAATGAAGTCTACAAGAGCAACAGACTTGTTTCTGATGGATCTGATGTTTATCAGACTCCCAGTTAAAAGGCTAGTGTTAGGGCCAGGATTTATACTGACATCCCCTTAGAGGATCAACAAGAGGGACACCCATTGGATAACATCTTTGTAAGATTGTTAGAACATAGAATGCCCGATATTTATGCGCTTCACACAAAATCAAAAATAAGTTGGTTGAAAAGGCTATACTCTGATGAAGAGGGAAAGTGGAAAAATCTAATGTGGTATATGATAAATATAGATGAATATCTGATTAATCACAAATTGCCTCTGACATATTCCAGTAAGTGTTTCACTCATTTTTATGAACAAATAATTAAATGCTGGCATTCAGCAAAATGCACTTCGCCAAAAAGTGCAGAAGAAATATATGAAGAATATTTATTTGACAATATGTTCATTTGTTCAGATGGCAAAACATTACAACTCAGTCAGTTCAAACTAAACAAGGAAAATAATAAAGACAAAATTGAACCTAACCATCTGTGAGGTGATTTTTGGTATAGAATATACTCATAAATGTACAGCCATTGGTAGAATAATAAATATGATAGCTGTTGTTGGTAAGTGGTACATAAATAACTGTAGAACTAATGAAAAAAAAATTTGTTTTGACGAGTTTGTCCATATAGCCAGAAATAAAATTTATTTGTATAAGACAATTCATAGCAAAGCAGTCAGAGGGGTTGAAAAAGAAATCTATGAAATACTAGAAAATATAAACCTATGATACTTGCATCAAGCATTATAGATTCTCTTTAAAAAGAGACACTTAGAACAAGTAAAAAATGCTCACGTGTACATTTGTATTTAAGTATAAATAGTTTTGCAATTATATCAAAATATTAAAATAAGAGTATATACTTTTGAAAGTGTGTATATAAATAGGGATATAAACACAGGAAAATGTGCTGGAGATTATTTGTCTGTAGGCCTATAGACAGTTATAAATTAATTTATATTTAAATGTCAGAGAATATTCAAGTCTTAACTAGTACGTTACTACTAAGTACTGTCTGTTTTATATCTTGTCCATTGTAAAAACATCTATTTACTGTCTAATGTGACCATTGTATTGTCTGTTCTCTGTTTCGTCTATTGTATATTGTCATTGTTATTATAGAAAGAAAAATCAATAAACATATTAAAAAAAAAAAAAAAATGTTTGTAAGAATGTGTTACCCTACGAATATGTCCTTGTATAGCCAAAAAGGCATAGTTGACCATGTTGAGACATGAGTGAATGCCAGACTCAAAATGTATGGTGGAAAAGGTGGGGAAAGAGAAATGCAGACTTGAGGCAACAGGAATTGGTGTTGTGGAAGGGTTGTCAGTGGTGGTGTTGGTTGCCCGAGCAGCCAGCAAAAAGTAAAGACAGAGCCAGAAAGTGCAATGCATGTCCAAAAAGGAATACCAAAAATAAAGAAACTAGAAAAAGATGGCCCACCTTTCCTATGTACTAACCTGTCTAAACAGCAAACCACAGATGAGTAAGTTTAAGAAAAGTAAAAGATTGGTGCAAGATTAGTATGGAAAAAGTGTGATATTGTTAGGTTGAAATTCTACTTTAGTACTTGGATGGGTGACCGTCTTGAGTTCTAGACCAGCTGTGAAATGTGTCTGAGTTGGAATTTCTTTGTGTCACCAGACTTTTGTAAATTGTAGTGCACTACTTGTGTCTCTGATGACATTGCGCTCGCGCTAGGGGACCGAAAAACCTTTCGGCCTTGTTTCATTATTACTTTCAGAGGTTTTGAATGTATTGGGAGGTAAGAAGAAACAATATATGCAGGGAGTCTAGAAAGCTGGGCAGATTTACCCATGGCACCACCTGATGGGTCATCCTGGGGTTATGAATTCACAGATATTGTGTTTTGGGCTTTTATCACCACCTTTATTATTCTTTAAAGTTTTTGCCTGTATTGGGAGATAATAGGAAATCATATGCTGGGAGTGAAGCTGCATGAGGATATTTTTGACAGCATACATTTCTATTATTCCCCTCCTTTAAACTTTAGCATGTTTTAATTTTTTAACTTTTTGGGACGCTATGTTTTTGCATTCAGAAACGTTTTTCTAGATTTTTACTGATGCTTTATAAAATCTGTGCATTTAGACACATCCTGTATGGTCTTTAACATTATATACATCTGTTGTTGCATTGTCACATCTAGTTATAGATTTTGTAACTTCTAGAATTTACAGATATCAAATAGATATTCAAGGGTCACTGAGCCATCGGAGAATAAACTGCATATAAATATTGTATAAAGAAATCATTGAACTTTGCTCAAGGATTTTTATATATTGCTGGATATGTTCTAATTGTATGTTTCCCAATATTGGGTTATAAATCCAGGGACTTTATTCCTGACCCAAAAATTTTAAATATAAAAAATGTATGAATAAAAAATATTATGTATTTCTCGCAGTTAATTATATTTAAAATTATCTGCCATGCTTACTCAAATTAATTAGAGTTTGTTTTGATTGTTCAAATTTTTCATGATAATGGATATTTTATAATCATGCATATAGACTATGTTTGGGTTTTGTTATGAAAGACATTTACAGATAAGATATGGCAAGATATTTATTTTGATGTACACTTGTACAGTTTATACTTGTTATATGAATGTGTTAAACCACCAATTTATTGAGTTTGCAGAAAGCCTAAATGGCTTTGGGTGAGTTTATTGGTGCTAATTTCAAAAGAAATATTTATATCTACCAAGAGGAATATTTTTATTTGTATATTTGTTTGAATTTCAGGTCACTGTCATTGTCCAATACAACAACTACCTCAAAAGTAAAGCATTTCCAACCAGAACATGAAAAGGTAATTTTTTAAATTTTTCAACATTTCTAACTACACAAGAATAACATGTGAAGTTTTAACACAAATTTGAATATGATTTACTCTGTGTGGGCAAATAATAATTTGCAATTTCTTATTCCGATTGTTATGATAAATGCATGTTTCTACTCTTATTATTATACTTTCAATTCTTAATATATTCTTAAATCAAAGGGTCTACTATATATGTAGAATGAAAGAGATCAACCCCAAGATCAAGAATCAACAAAGTCAGCTACTGAAATGCAAAAGGAACTGATTGCCACAAAGAAATTGGTTTGTATCACCTTACTCATAATGTTTTTGTTTCATTGAGAATGGAAAAAGGTTTAAAAATAGACTGTAAATTCCTCATGTAGCACATGTAATTCTAGTTGAAACCATGTGTAACTAGATCTCCTTTTTAATGAGAGGTAAATACCTAATTAAGTGGAAGTATGTTTCTAACCTTTTTAATCCTCAGCCTTTAGAGGCTCTGTGACATTGGTTTCACCCATGGTGTTCATTTCAAAATCTTGTCCAGGCTAAATTGCAGAAACTACTAGGTATGGGAAGTTCATGCTTCATAGTGACACTGGTTGGTGGGTGTAGGCATGACATCGATTTGACCTCTGACCTTGTCATTGTGACCTTGATCTTTAGAATCTTATCTTGAAATTGGTTGGGATTTGTGAGTGTACAAGGACATGGTATGATTTTAATCTTAAAATCTTGTTCAGTCTGTCCCTGGGAAACCATAAGTTGATACATTGTACTTGGTTGGGACATTGATAGGGGGATGTAGGTGTGCAATATAATGGTGTGACCTTGATTTGACCTTGGCATAGTGCCTTTGACCTGTAACATTTTGACCTGTAGCAATATCTTAGAATCTGTAAAGTGTTGGAAGTTGATTTCTGTCCGAGTTATTGGTTGGGAGGTGTAGGTGTGTAATGTCATGATATGACCTTGATTAAGCGTCCCGCAAGGGACGCTTGTTTGTGTATGGGAGAGCTTCCGGCTCCGCCGGCTCCGCATTTTGTTTTCCTTATAACTCTGTAACCGTTAGGCGGATTCTTTTCAAATTTGGACACTCTTGTTTTTATTCTTGTCTGTATATGAATCCCTTTAAATAACAAGGTGAAAAGTTTTTAATGCATACCACTGTAAGCACCTAAAAACACATTTTTTCATCATTAATGGGCAAAAATCTCATTATAGGTGAAAAAATGTTTTGTGATGTAATCACAACAATTGCACCAATGACGTAATTAAGAAGACAATGATATGACATCACAAGCCATGTAACTAGCTCACTTTAGCTCAGAGCAGCTGGAAAGTTATTCACTAGAGTCAAAAAACAATTCTAATATAAATAAAATCTATTAATGGGATTACATCTGTATATAAATATGGAGATGAAAGCCTATTATGTATGTGGATTTTGTAATAAAGCATTTACAAAGAAATGCTACACTCAAAAGACACAAAAACTAATGTGCATATGAGACCAATCTATCACTGCATTACATGCACGAAACAATATAAAAGGCATGAAGATTTAGTAGCACACTCCAAAAAGTGCTTATCTAAACTACTAGAGGATGATAAAAGTGAAACTGTGTCCACCACTATGACACCTAGAAGTACTAACACACCTAACACAGGTTTTGGGAGTAAGAATATCAGGAAAACACACACTCAGTGCAGAACCCACACCCCAAAACGCTCAATTCATGTCTGTCACGATGAATGACACACCAAGTACTTCTAAAACTACACCTCCACACACATCAGATTTACCCCAGGACACTCACACTATGAGTCAACACTTCATTTTTCATGACACATTAACATATTATTCAAGAATGTGTGTGTATCATGAATAAAATATACATACAAATAAATCATTTAAATATTATTTACAATTAAATAATATGTTTCTTAAACAATAGAATATTGACTCTACCCAAGGAAAATCATCACAACTGTATGTATAATAATTGTCTTTTGAAGAACATTATCCACAAAAGACAGTTTAATAACTTAACTATAAGTATATTTTATTCATGATACACACACATTCTTGAATAATATGTTAATGTGTCATGTTATGTTTATGTAATAAATAACTGTGATTTTCCGATAAATTATTTCTTGGTTCATATACACCAGAAATTGATCTCATACTTACCTGTAAATTATGGATTTATTCAGAACAGGTAACTGTATACAATACAGTGACTATCATAACTGGGTTTAGAAATGGATGGAATACACACCCACACTATAACCAGTTATGACAGTCACATAAATCTGAAATTACTGCTCCTACTAAAAACCCCACCTACAGTCAACTCCCAAACATAGAGTGACTGTAAGTAATTAATAATCCTATAAACTACTAGCGGACCTAGTAGGTGAACTGGGTCAGCAATTCTGATTAGATACCTGTAAAGAGTGTAAATAACACTAGGGTAACCCACTCCCTAATCAGAACCAACAGACTGACAACCCTAACAGGAAGTGAACATACATCATTGGAAATAAGACATATAACAACTAGTCGTATATCTTATAACTTAACATTTGAAAAAACCCACTGATGCCCCCCCCATTATCACTATTTATATAAATTTTGATAATTTCCTAAAAAAGCACTTTGACACTAATACCCTGCACCCTATGCACTGCACCAGAGTGCACTGCACCGGTGCAATTTACAGGCGCAATTGCACTTCTGAAAAAGTACTTCAGGGGGATTGTTAGACTAATTCTCCAGCCTCTGATGAGATAGCAGTCTTTGACTATCGAAATACAGTTGTGTATAACATCACAACAGTATAAGGCCCAACTCCATACATATTTGGTATTAAGTGAACTTTATCTGTGACTACTATCACTTCTGCATTTGTTTTCTGTTTTTTCACATGACCAAAAATGTCTTTTTTCGATGGGGAAGCTTGTCCGGATGATAACTTGAAAGGAATTTTATCAATTCACCTGAAACTTGGCAAATACATTCATTCTATTAAAATCTGGAAATCATTAGATTTTGGCATTGATTGGTCAAGAAATGGCCGAGTAATTAATGATTAATTAATCATTACGAATTTTCCAAATAAGGAAAACACAAAAATGCTTATATCTCGAAAACCGTGCTAGATAGAGTGATTTCGATGAAATTTTTGACCCGCAGGGTATCTCTGCGGAGTAGTTTTCCCAATTTTCAAAAAATTTTTGTCTCGCCCAAAATGGCGGCCATTTTGAATTTTCGAAATTTTCGCAAAAATTGCAAAACACAAAAATGCTTATATCTCAAAAACCGTGCTAGATAGAGCAATTTCGACAAAATTTTTGACCCGCAGGATATCTCTGCGGAGTACTTTTCCCAATTTTCAAAAAATTTTTGTCTCGCCAAAAATGGCGGCCATTTTGAATTTTCGAAATTTTCGCAAAAATTGCAAAACACAAAAATGCTTATATCTCGAAAACCGTGCTAGATAGAGCGATTTCGACGAAATTTTTGACCCGCAGGGTATCTCTGCAGAGTAGTTATCCCAATTTTGAAAAAAATTTTGTCTCGCCAAAAATGGCGGCCATTTTGAATTTTCGAATTTTTCGCAAAAATTGCAAAACATAAAAATGCTTATATCTCGAAAACCCTGCTAGATAGAGCGATTTCGACGAAATTTTTGAGCCACAGGGTATATCTGCAGAGTAGCCATGCCAATTTTCAAAAAAATTTTATCTTGCCAAAAATGGCGGCCATTTTGAATTTTCGAATTTTTCGCAAAAATTGCAAAACATAAAAATGCTTATATCTCAAAAACCCTGCTAGATAGAGCGATTTCGACGAAATTTTTGACCCGCAGGGTATCTCTGCAGAGTACCCATGCAAATTTTCAAACAAAAAATTTCTCGCAAAAAATGGCGGCCATTTTGAATTTTCGAATTTTTCGCAAAATTGCAAAACACAAAAATGCTTATATCTTGAAAACCGTGCTAGATAGAACGATTTCGACGAAATTTTTGACCCACTGGGTATCTCTGCAGAGTAGCCATGCCAATTTTCAAAAAAATTTATCTTGCCAAAAATGGCGGCCATTTTGAATTTTCGAATTTTTGCGCAAAAATTGCAAAACACAAAAATGCTAATATTTCGAAAACCGTGCTACATAGAGCGATTTCGACGAAATTTTTTATCTTCAGGGTATCTCTGCAGAGCAGCTATCCCAAAGAGCTTTCACTTGGTGAAGTTTCAGACCCATAGCTAATTGCTCACCTACTCAAAAAGAGTAAATGCGAATTACCTCTAAAAGTATTGCAGATGGCCAATTTTTCTCAAATAACTCATTCACCTACTTTTGGAAGAGCTTTCACATGGTGAAGTTTCAGACCCATAGCCAATTACTCACCTACTCAGAGTGAGTAAATGCAAATTATCTCTAAAAGTATTGCAGATAGCCAATTTTTCTCAAATAACTCATTCACCTACTTTTGGGAGAGCTTTCACATGGTGAAGTTTGAGACCCATAGCTAATTATTTACCTACTCAAAATGAGTAAATGCTAATTATCTGTAAAAGTATTGCGGATACCCAATTTTTATCAAATAACTCATTTATCTACTTGTGGGAGAGCTTTCACATGGTGAAGTTTCAGACCCATAGCTAATTACTCACCTACTCAAAATGAGTAAATGCGAATTATCTCTAAAAGTATTGCAGATAGCCAATTTTTCTCAAATAACTCATTCACCTACTTTTGGGAGAGCTTTCACTTGGTGAAGTTTCAGACCCATAGCTAATTACTCACCTACTCAAAATGAGTAAATGCGAATTATCTCTAAAAGTATTGCAGATAGCCAATTTTTCTCAAATAACTCATTCACCTACTTTTGGGAGAGCTTTCACTCTGTGAAGTTTCAGACCCATAGCTAATTACTCACCTACTCAAAATGAGTAAATGCGAATTATCTCTAAAAGTATTGCAGATAGCCAATTTTTCTCAAATAACTCATTCACCTACTTTTGGCAGAGCTTTCACTTGGTGAAGTTTCAGACCCATAGCTAATTACTCACCTACTGAAAATGAGTAAATGTGAATTATCTCTAAAAGTATTGCAGATAGCCAATTTTTCTCAAATAACTCATTCACCTACTTTTGGGAGAGCTTTCACTTGGTGAAGTTTCAGACCCATAGCTAATTACTCACCTACTCAAAATGAGTAAATGCGAATTATCTCTAAAAGTATTGCAGATAGCCAATTTTTCTCAAATAACTCATTCACCTACTTTTGGGAGAGCTTTCACTTGGTGAAGTTTCAGACCCATAGCTAATTACTCACCTACTCAAAATGAGTAAATGCGAATTATCTCTAAAAGTATTGCAGATAGCCAGTTTTTCTCAAATTAATCATTCACCTACTTTTGGGAGAGCTTTCACTTGGTGAAGTTTCAGACCCATAGCTAATTACTCACCTACTCAAAATGAGTAAATGTGAATTATCTCTAAAAGTATTGCAGATAGCCAATTTTTCTCAAATAACTCATTCACCTACTTTTGGGAGAGCTTTCACTTGGTGAAGTTTCAGACCCATAGCAAATTACTCACCTACTCAAAATGAGTAAATGCGAATTATCTCTAAAAGTATTGCAGATAGCCAATTTTTCTCAAATAACTCATTCACCTACTTTTGGCAGAGCTTTCACTTGGTGAAGTTTCAGACCCATAGCTAATTATTCACCTACTCAAAATGAGTAAATGTGAATTATCTCTAAAAGTATTGCAGACAGCCAATTTTTCTCAAATAACTCATTCACCTACTTTTGGGAGAGCTTTCACTCTGTGAAGATTCAGACCCATAGCTATTGGGAGAGCTTTCACTTGGTGAAGTTTCAGACCCATAGCTAATTACTCACCTACTCAAAATGAGTAAATGCGAATTATCTCTAAAAGTATTGCAGATAGCCAATTTTTCTCAAATAACTCATTCACCTACTTTTGGGAGAGCTTTCACTTGGTGAAGTTTCAGACCCATAGCTAATTACTCACCTACTCAAAATGAGTAAATGCGAATTATCTCTAAAAGTATTGCAGATAGCCAGTTTTTCTCAAATTAATCATTCACCTACTTTTGGGAGAGCTTTCACTTGGTGAAGTTTCAGACCCATAGCTAATTACTCGTCTACTCAAAATGGGTAAATGCGAATTATCTCTAAAAGTATTGCAGATAGCCAATTTTTCTCAATTAACTCATTCACCTACTTTTGGGAGAGCTTTCACTTGGTGAAGTTTCAGACCCATAGCAAATTACTCACCTACTCAAAATGAGTAAATGCGAATTATCTCTAAAAGTATTGCAGATAGCCAGTTTTTCTCAAATTAATCATTCACCTACTTTTGGGAGAGCTTTCACTTGGTGAAGTTTCAGACCCATAGCTAATTACTCACCTACTCAAAATGAGTAAATGCGAATTATCTCTAAAAGTATTGCAGATAGCCAATTTTTCTCAAATAACTCATTCACCTACTTTTGGGAGAGCTTTTCACTCTGTGAAGTTTCAGACCCATAGCTATTTATGAAACCGTAAGGTGTAGGAAGTTGAAACTTGGTGGGGATATTGGTTAGGGGGTGTAGGTGTACAACGTCATGGTCTGACCTTGATTTGACCTTTGACCTTGCTGTAGTGACCTTGACCTATAAAATGTTGTCCAGGCTATATCTCGGAAACTGTAAGGTGTGGGAAGTTGATATTTGGTAGGGACATTGGTTAGGGGGTGTAGGTGTGCAACCTCATGGTCTAACCAGGATTTGACCTTTGACCTTGCCGTAGTGACTTTGACCTATAAAATCTTGTCCGGGCTATATCTCAGAAACCGTAAGGTGTAAGAAGTTGATATTTGGTAGGGACATTAGTTAGGGGGTGTAGGTGTGCAACGTCATGATCTGACCTTGATTTGACCTTTGACCTTGCCGTAGTGACCTTGACCTATAAAATCTTGCCCGGGCTATATCTCGGAAACTGTAAGGTGTAGGAAGTTGATATTTGGTAGAGACATTGGTTAGGGGGTGTAGGTGTGCAGCATCATGGTGTGACCTTGATTTGACCTATGACCTTGCCCTAGTGACCTTGACCTATAAAATCTTGTCAGGGCTATATCTCGGAAACTGTAAGGTGTAGGAAGTTGATACTTGGTAGGGACATTGGTTAGGGGCTATAGGTGTGTATTATCATGGTGTGACCTTAATTTGACCTTTTACCTTGTCGTAGTGACCTTGACCTTTAAAATGTTCATGGACCTTTGGGTCTGTCTTTTGATGCAGATTAAGCAAAAGTCATATTAGATTTTATTAAGAATTTTACTTTCATAACTTCCCATTGTAAGAGATAGAATTTCATCAAGTGAGCCACAGATTTTGCTCCAACACCACAATAAGCATTCATTAAATGTATTACCACTTCTGTATGCATGGTAATATTCAAACCATCTAAACCATAATTCGGCCATGCAGATATAGATAAAGAGTGTTGAATTTTAGTTTACTGATTAATGCTGTCATCTTGATATTGAATTATCTAGTTTTAATACTTCATCTTTATACGCATTATCTTTCTTTTAAAAATTATTTCTCCATTTAAACATTGTTGGGACCTTTATATAACTGACAGTGCTCTGAAAGTATCCTGAAGTTTGTACTGGTACAGTACTTCTATATCTCATGGTGTTGAATATATTTCCCTAGGCTGTGGGGTACGGGCATCTCTGATGCTATTTTTTATTTTTTTTTTTTTGAGATTCAGTTTCACATTTTCAACACTAAAGATAATGGTAAATGTCAACAGAAGGACTCTTTGGGGAATTAAATATTTACTCCCACTTACATTGTATTGCACTGGAAACATTTTTTTTTGGTTAAATGTCTTCCATGTTGAACTACAGTTAAACTGGCTGCCATTTGTCAACCACTTTCAATACAAATTATAAATAATAGATATTTATAAAGCCTAAATTCCAAAGTTTCATCGTTTTAAAAATTTCAACTGTTTTCACTGAAGTACTATTAAATGTAAAAAGTATAATCATTAAGGTGTAAAGTTCTGTTCATTAATGTTTACTATTGTTTATAAAATGTGTCAATGTGCCATATTTTTATTGTTGTAATAGATGACTGAGATTGAGTGTCAGAATCTTGACCTACAAGATCAGATTCAAATATTGGAACAACAGCTAGAATTCAATCAACAAGAACATGAGAAACATCCAGGGTAACTGCCGATTAACATATAATTAGGGGTGAGACGGGACCAGATTTGTGGAGTCGAAATACCCGATACGGTAGACCCGATCCGTTTCGCGGGTCGACCCGATAAGTACAATGTATATACATGACAAAGGCAGTTAAAAATCTTTTTTTTTTGTACCTTTTTATTCTTTTGAAGCAAATAACAGTCAGATATTAAACATTTCTAGAGGTTTCTCCAGTTTATTGGTTGTTTACAGTAAAGAACACCTTGATTTCAAAACGAGGCTGTACCATAATTCTACTTGTAGGTGTAGGGGCACTTATTTTATTAAGGTACACTGAAATATATTTTAGATGTTTTGATCAGCAGGTAAGTGTGTGGTTACTTTGAATTTTGAAAGTTTGAATTTTTTTTTTACTTTAATTAATGGCAATGCACAAATAAAGAACTTAACTCAGACTACCTTAGAGCATTATTGGCCTAACTCAGTAACTTTTTTTTATCTTTTCATGATTTTTTCTTAACTAACTTATATAGGTAATACTTTTCTTTAAAGCAATGGACTTTTAAGCACTTATTTAATAATTTTAGACTTGTAGTGTCATTGTACATGTCCAGTTTTAATTTTTCAGCACAAAAGTTCAATTAGTTTCTTTTTTTATTGCCATCAGTTGCTCAGGTTCATCTTCTGTGGCATGATTGTCAGCATCCAAACTGAGATCCATTGGTTCAAATGGCTCCCTAATTTCCCCTCCATCATTTTTTAATTCCAGCCTAGAGCTAGAACTTTGGCTTAACATACCCTCCCATTTCTTTTTCATGTCAGCCTTCAAATTCTTGTTCAGAAAAATTATGTGATCAACGCTCTCAGGATCTAAAGATTTTAAGATGATCTAAGTTTGGATACTGTCAATCCGGCCACAGAAAAGGTCCTCTCTGATGGTATGGACGTTGCAGGAATAGTCAAATAAATTTTGGCAAGCTCAGACAGCCTTGGGTATTTGGTTGCATTTAATCTCCACCAATCCAAAGGATTCGTTCCTCTCATCACATCTTTCATATAGTCATTGAGCTCTTCAGCATTAGAGACAGCAGAATTTTGAGTGAGCCCTACATCAACTGCTCGACCTTGCAAAATATTTTTCCATGACATCACTTTCGTATCATTTTTCCAATCATACTTAGGATCACTAGTAAATGAAGGCTCCTGAACTTCAGTTTTCGTAGATACTTCACCATCTAGTAGCTCCATTTCCTGCAGCATAGCACCTTGGATTAAAGCAATATCTGCTTCAGACATCAGGACATCAGCCAAAATATTCTTGTATCTTGGGTCCAAAAGACAAGCATACAAAAGAGGGGAAGTCACATCATCAATGACCAGCTTCCCTTCATCACCAATGGCAAATCTCTTTTGAAGCCCAAGCTTTATCTTTTGCTTAAGAGACTTTGCAACGGTTGAATCGCTGGTGGATGGTAGAAGTGGACCATTTATTATATTGTACAGTACAACAAAAACAGAACTTCCAGTTGGAATGTCTTCTTTGCCCAACATATCTGTGATTTCGGCTAAAGGCCCTAAGATAGGAACGATTTCCTCCATGACAGTCCAATAACTCTTTCATTTCCAGCCTTTGTCTGTCTGCTGGTTTTGTGACTTGGTCATCAAACATGACACCATATACAGCAACCCGCAACTTCAAGAGGCGCTCCATCATCATGAAGCTTGAGTTCCAACGAGTTGGCACATCTTGTATGAGCTTTAGTTTGGATCCAGTTTGCTTTTCCAGGAGAGCATTAACTGCTAGTGAGCTGTGGCTGAAGTGGCTGACCAGCCTTCTAGAGGCACCAATTACTTTTGACACTTGATCAAGCTTCAACCCATCCTCTATTGCCAATTGTAGGGTATGTGAAAAGCAATTTATGTGGGGAGCACCACATTCCTGTGCAGCAATAGACATATTAGCGGCGTTATCAGTAACCAAAGCTACCTTTTTTGCAACCCTAAACTCAGCACAAATGTTGTTTAACTCTTGACCAATATTCAATCCTGTGTGCCTTGCTGTCATATTTCGGGTTGCTAGAACCTTATTTTGTATTTCCCAATTATCCAGGTAATGAGCTGTGACTGTGATATAGCCTTGGGTGCTTGCACTTGTCCACAAATCTGACGTCAGACTGATTGGCTTCTCAGAAATACTTTCAATAAGACTATCTTTGTGCTCCTTGTAAATATGTTCTAGATACTTAGAGACAGTTTTTCTGCAAGGCACTCTGTAGCCTGGATTTAAACTATGAACCAGCAACTTAAATCCAAGGCCTTCTACAACACTAACTGGTTTAATATCCAGAGCACACATCATGGCCACCTTACGGGTAATACTCTCCTGTTGTGAAGTTGCCAATTTCTTTCCACCCAATACCAATGAAGTTTGCTTTAATGGTTTTAGAGAAGTTTTTGAGTCGGCTAACAAAACTGATGGGTGCTTGCAGCTCAAATGTTTTCGCATACTGGATGTGTTTCCACCTAAAATTACAAAGTGCTCAAAATTTAGTACTAAGTCAAGTTCAAATTTGAGGAATTTTATTAGGATTTTGTGTTACCCTTTAAGGTTGAAAATTTCTTATTTTCAAAATTCAAAAAGTTAAAATCCAATATTAATCCAAGATTACACAAGGCCTAATACCTCATACAAGTAATCCACAATTTAAGTAAGCTAATATTTTAGAGTTGACAAAAATATAGCTTCTTCAAACCAAACAAAAATTTACCTTTATATCCAAGTTGTACTTTGCAAAGCTGGCAGATGACCTTGCACTTGTCTGCTTCTGACACATTAAAGTGTTTCCACACAATGCTTTTTTGCCTTTCCATTGTATAAAATTACTTTTAGATAGTTTTAGTGAGGTTTTAACTGAAAGCTTTATGGTAGTAAGTTTTTTTCCCCCTAAACGCCAGGCAGTATTTATTTGACGTCATTAATTGATGACGTTATGGTATTTGTGATCTCACAGGAAGTGAAAGTCCGATGGTTGCTATGTTAGCAAAAAGGTTATTGTAAGACAAAATAAAACACAAGTAAAGGTGAGTTGGTCATTTATTACATTTGTACTTGTAAGAATTGAAACTTTGTCATGAACATGCATTGCAAAACCTACAAATTACGGGTATTCCGTTTGTAGATTTGTTTCGTTGGGTATTACGTCAGCACCACTCGATAGCGGGTACCCGGGGACCCTATCTCACCCTTACATATAATAATGAAATCAATCAGTTTGTGTGTAATTATCTCCCACTGGGCTTGAGATTATAAAATGTGTCTTGTGTGTGCATGTGTCACACAGTTTCCTCTAAGGTGGAGGGCTGTGGGGTCTTTTGCTGAAATCACTTTAGCTTACTTTCTTATATTCAACATAATTTTTTCTGTTTTTCAAGACCTAGTTCCATAGCTAAGTCAGTAATGGCACTAGTAGCTACTCTCAGTAAATTGCTTCTAATGTAATTTAGAGGATTTTGCAAATATATGTTGTTCAGCTACTTTCTGAGCAGCTACAAGATGGTACTTATGTTAGAGGTCTTCAGCAATAGCTAAGTGAGTAATAGCTATTTTCTGTTTTACACTGAGGAAAATGAGTAAACTGCAAAACTATTGAACTAAGAAAATTTTGGAGAAATACAATATTCAACTTCTTTTTGATGTTCCATATCATGGCCATTTTTTATGTCCGTAGCTTCATAGCCTACTAATAGCGACTGACATTTTGCCACTGAGTGATTATGGGAAGTGAAAAGGTCATTTATCTTGAAAACTGTTAGAGATAGACCAATTTTGAGCAATTTTTGAACCTTGTGGGTAGTAAGATCTTTCTAATTTAGAGATCTCTGAGAAATTTTGAATTTTCTGAATTTCTGCTATTATTTTTTGCTGGAAATTGAAAATGTTGTTTTCTTGAAAACCATTGCAGATAGAGTGATTTTGAGCAAATTTGGGTCCTTCGTTTAGTAAGGACTATTTATTGAAACATCTGAAAAATTTTGAATTTTCTGTATTTTGGCCACCATCTTAAATTTGCGGAAAGTGAAAATGTTATGTGCATTTGAGCAAATTTCGGACTTGTTACATGTTAAGGACTCATTATGTAATGTGACTAATGTCTATTGAAGAATTTTTACTTTATGAATTTCGGCCACCATATTGAATTTTGGCAGAATTTGAAAATGTTGTTTTTCTCAAAAAACGTTAGCAGGCTGTGTTTATTAAGGATCCTCTATAAGAAATCAAGAAAGATGGGGCAATGTGGAGCATGTTTTAGGCTCGTTTGGTATTAAGAACTTTTGTATAATACTTCTGAAATATTTTGAATGTTCTGAGTTTTGGCCACGATCTAGACTTTTGGAGGAATAGAACATGTTAGTTATGTCATTCAAACTATTATCAGGTAGGAGATAAATGGCCATGACAAGCCCTTGTTTATAAATATAATTGTAGCATTGATTTTATTTGTGGAAGTGATAACATATACAATTAATGTGTGTTCCGTGTTGTCTTTGTGTTGAATCATTCCAGTCTAAATTCCTTTATTGCCATTAAAAGCAGTTCATACTAATTTGACTTAGTTAGGATTATAAAGCTCTTTTTAAGTGAGTGCCTAATCCATTTCCTTAGGTGGTAGTCTAGTCTACCAGTGAATGTTTTTTCAGGAACCATGCATGTGCAGAGACTGTCCAGGTGAAGGACCAAATGATAGAAAAGCTTGAGAAAGAGATAGAAACACTACATGCAGACTTATCTGAACTGGTAATAAAACTCACATACCGTAAATGACCTATTTAGCGCACAGTGCGCTAAGCAAAGTCTATTTTTATTCAATATTTGTTGGGAAAAAATGTCCCTTTTAGCGCACCCATCATGAAACACTTTCCGGGATGAAGTTTCAGTCAATCCGGTAGAAAAACGGTGTTTCGACATTTAGAAATACCCACTTCCTGTAAATATGGCGGTAGATGAAAACAAACTCGAAAGTCGTGATAAAAATGTCAATTTATTAAGTAAAAATACGTACAATATATAAAAAAATATGTGGATATTGTGGACTGTCATCGGGAAAAAGAGGTAGGGTGCGGTTACAAGGGCGGATGCGCTAAATAGGTCATTTACAGTACTCTTACGGGGGGAGCTTTTCATGCCCTCACTGTTTGGAGTGCTCTTCCTGATGAGCTTCGTGCGTCTCCCTTGCTAACCTCTTTCAGAAAGCAGCTTAAAACCTATCTGTACACCAAGGCATACCCACCCAAGTCTTGATTATCCCCTGGTGTTCTCTGTGGTGCTTGACATCATTTTTGTCCCTTAATACTGAAATGGTTGACTTTTTTGGGTTTTGTTACGCTTTAGAGTCACTTTGTATAGGGGAGATTAAGCTCTATAAAAGTCCAATTAGAATTAAAAATCAAATTCTAATTACTGGGATTTACATGTTAGTCTGTTACATATTGTATTGTAATTGTTAACATTTACTTTTGTTTTCGTGGTAATTAAGCCTCCCTGTAAAGGGCGCTTATTTGTTTTGCTTCAGTTTCCTCGCTGTCGCCGTCGCATTATGGTCTCCCTTGAATATCTCACTTATTATTGGAAGCTTTCTAACCATATTGGCAGATATATACCTTGGGCAAGGGAAGATTTTTCTACATGCTTAAATTTGACCTTAAAGTTTGATCTTTATCAAGGTCACATGATCAAAAAATAGTTTTTTGGGGGACACCCGCCCATCATCGCTGCTCAGCAACATCTGCTGACCACAGAGACTTGTAATTTCATACACATGTTTATACTATCAAAAACGCAAGATGTTTAGATTTTGGGAACGATCCGATGAAAATTGATCAATTTATGAGCTATTTTCTCACAGGTACCAACCAGAAAGCTTGAAATTCACGTGAACCCCCTTATTATCTTCTTAAGTATTGCAATTAGAGACATGAAATGTATTGGGAGGTAGTAGGAAACCATATGTGGAGAGTCTAGAAAGCAAATTCCCGCCCTGACCCCCCCCTGTTTTGGGTCAATGTTTTGAGTCAAACCAGGATTTGTTTTATATCTTCTTTATTATTGCTTTTACAGTTTTAGAATGTATTAAGGGGTATTGGGAAACAATATGTGGAGTCTATTAAGCTGGTCAGATTTACCCCAGATTAAGAACTATTGCTGTGTTAAATTTTCCCTGACACATCCAAGAAAAACCTTTGATGAAACAACATAGATCCAATTTATACAGTAATATATCCTTCAGTGACCCAATGCAAACTTGACCAAACTATCCCTATTAAAGCATCAATGATGCAGATTGAATAGGAATGGGTCAATATCAAATATACCTATTTTTGAAAAAAAATGCAAATAATATTTTCCACATTTAAATGATTAAATTGCCATATTTCAGAGATTAAAATGCAGAAAGAAAATCAGGACTATAAAGAGGAAAAATTCTTTAGCCAAGAATGAAGGATCCATGGAAATTTTAGAGTTGAAAGAGGAGATGAAAAAATTGGAAGAGGAAAATCAAAAGCTCAAGAGTAAGCATTTACCTGTTTTGGAGTTTAAACTGTGTAATGTGCCATGCCAAAAATCTATATGTTACAAGATGTAAACAGCTATTTAATATAAACATATCATCGAGTAAAAGTGTCTGCATATAAGTAAAATATACTTGGGCTTTTCAGAAAAAAACAGGGAGAAGTCTGAAAAGACTGAACTGCTTGATGACGGGAAGTCAGAGGAGATGGATAAAGAAGAAAGAGATGCAGGAAAGATGAAGGTTACTGTCACAATATTTACATATTTTAAATCCTATTTACAAAAAAAAAAACATCATGCAAAATTTATGATTATTTTGTTTTGTAACTTTTTTGATTCAAACTAAAAATTGTACAAAAATGTTATCTATTTATCCAAGGTTCAGTTACAGGGTATTTCCTTTATAAAAAGAATAGTTAAATATGTTACTGGAAAAAAAAAATGTGGTAAACTTATAACATAGTCAAAGTTATGGTGACATTGTGTGAGTCTTTAGTGACCAGAATGGTATGTGGTATATATATTTTAATTTGACATAATTGAAGGATGAATATGCTGTCTTTTATCTTTTCAATCACATTACTGTCACAGCTCTCTGGTCCAAATCATACAATATGTCAGGGTCGCTTGAAATACTGGAGGCCTGTCCCAATATGCCATTGGATCTTGTGGGGATGTAAAATTTTACTTAGCCTTTTTAGTGTTATTGGCTTGCATCTGTTACTTTTGTTCTTATCTTGATGGTTTTACATTGTGCTCCATTTTTTCAGTTCTGTTTTAATACAGACATAAGTTACATAACATTTTTTCTTTGAAAACATTTAGAAACTTAAAAAAAAAAAAAAGACTACCTCTACATGTATTTGCAGATCATATTGGACCTGTCTGCACAAGTTTCAGAACAAGACACATTACTAACAGAACTGGGAAATAAACTGAATGAGCGTGAAAAACATATAAAAAAGCTTGAGAAACAGTTGAAAGAGGAAAGTTCAAATAGACCTAGAGAACAGGAGAAAACACAGTCAGAATCACATGAAAAAACAGTGAGGTATTCTGACGTTGAAGGAGATAGTAGTGTTAGAAGTAGAGTAATGTTTGGTTATGAGACTGACAGTGCAAATTATCACACAGAACCAAAGGATATTAACTGGTACACTAATCAGACATTTGAGCAGTTGTCCAAGGGTAAAAGGGCACCTGTTACGTCAATTGCTGAAGGTACAGGTGCTTGGACACAATGCTTGCAAGATGATGATGACGATAATGAGGAAGATGAAGGTACCAAGGAACTGAATGCTATATCTGAAGAAATAAAGAAATTGCAACGAAGGAGCAAGAAGAAAAAGGGAAAGAGTAACAGTATGGGGAATGGTCACAATGATCTGAGTTTGAGAGTAAATAGCAAAGACTCTTTTGAAACAGGAGAATTTAGCAAGAGGGATGCCTCAGAGAAAGAATCCACACACAGTGGCAATGTATTTGTGACACAGACTTTCGATACCACTGATGATTCAGATATCAGTACAAATAGAGAAGGGTTAACTGAACTGGAAGAAAATAGGTCAAAACAAGTAGACAACAGGGAAGGAATGAGACAGATATCGGGTCTTGGTAAAAAATCAAGACGAAAACAAGGAGGGAAGGGAATGGTGAGGGATGATGGCCCAGTAGGTCATACTGCTGTACTAAGTGTCAGTGGGAGAGATACTGAGTTATCTGAGGCATCCCAGCTATTAGATAGTATTGATGAAGATATGAGACACCTGACCACAAGTACAAGACAGAGATTAGCTGTTGTATCAAGTTGAGAGGTTTTGTTAAATTGATTCATTTATGGCTTCTGTAAATCTAGCTATAAAGGTTTGAATGCATTCAATACAAGTGTATTGGAAGCTGACAATAACCCTTAGGTGGATTTTTACTTGAAGATGGTTATACTCGAATCTTGGTAGCTACCCACTTTTTAGGCGGGCTGCGTGTAACCAACCTGCCTATTAGATTGATGTGTTTCCGACCTCGTCTGTCTGCCTGTCTGACTGTCCATCCACATTTTTGTTTCCGGACTCTAACTCAAAAGTGCTTTGTCCAATCAAATTCAAACTTGACAGGGAGATAGACCACCATCATAGCTAGGTTCCTTTCGAAATTGGTGTAATTCTGTCTGTTTGTCGGTTTGTCTGTCAACATTTTCGTTTCCGGACTCTAACTCGAAAATGCTTTGTCCAATCGAATTCAAACTTGACAGGGAGATAGATCACCATCATAGCTAGAATCCTTTCGAAATTGGGAAAATTCTGTCTGTTTGTCTGTCCGTCAACATTTCCGTTTCTGGACTCTAACTCGAAAACCCTTTTTTCTCAAATGAATTCAAACTTGACAGGGAGATAGATCACCATCATAGCTAGGTTCCTTTCGAAATTGGTGTAATTCCATGTGCTCGTTTGTCTGTCCGTCAACATTTCCGTTTCTGGACTCTAACTCGAAAACCCTTTGCTCAAATGAATTCAAACTTGACAGGGAGATAGATCACCATCATAGCTAGGTTCCTTTCGAAATTGGTGTAATTTCATCTGTTCGTTTGTCCGTTTATAGCATAGATACAATTATGTAACCTAGATTACAAGTTTTACATTTCTTAGCACGTCTAAAACATTTACCTTAACTGGGTGACCTAACATTTCTTTCCTTGTTTCTAAATTTAATTACAGCAGTTGCTAACCTTATTGCTACCTGCGCATCCCGCCTTTTGGGGCATTTTTGACCCTCTTGTTTATACAATTATATGAAAGTGGGTCTGATAGATAATAAAATTTGATACGTCTTGTGGGAGTGTGTCAGTCTTTGTGGATTTTTGTTATTTGGT
This sequence comes from Sabellastarte sp. h YS-2021, assembly GCA_964017235.1. Classification (NCBI taxonomy): domain Eukaryota; kingdom Metazoa; phylum Annelida; class Polychaeta; order Sabellida; family Sabellidae; genus Sabellastarte; species Sabellastarte sp. h YS-2021. The sequence continues at coordinate 73,401,221 of OZ024928.1, read as the reverse complement.
GACATTTACAAGGTTTTGACACTGGTCAGTCTACATACTGTTTTGGGCCTTCAACAGGTAATCTTCACACACTCCAAAATAGGTCTTAGATGCCCATTAAATCTCTGCAAGTCTACCATGCTGAAATGATTATGCAGAGGCTTTGCACTGGGTTTGGTGGAAACCATTGATACTGTAGCTTCTTTAATTAAGCGGCCCATCAGGGACGCTTTTTTGTTTTCACGTAAGTTCAACTGATCGCTGCCACCGCAGGATTATGGTCTCCCTTGAATAACTTCTTGGGCTTTCAAATTTTTCTTTCCTTCTTATCTTTCTTTAAAACTATAGGGGCAGGAAAAATTTTTTGATACTTTGAGGAGACCTTAAACTCTACGTAAGGTAACCTTAACCATTTTTCAGAAACACCTCGTCATTGCGTTTCAGAAAAAAATACACACACCAGTGCTATAAAATTTATCAGGTACATTCTAGACCTACATTTGAAGGTCGGAAAGGATTTTCTGATCAATCAGACTATAGATGCCTGAATGGGAGGCGTTTGATTTTCATAAATTTTTAAAAAATGGGTACTTTGTCCGTATCTCAAAAACGGTCAAGATTTCGGCATTTTGTTGGATAAGTTATTCAGCTACTTTTTGATAATCTTTCACATGTCGAAGTTTTAGCCCTGTATCTGCAATCTTAAGGTCACATTAATGTCAAAAAAGGGGGTTTTAACCCTCCAGTTCACTTAGTTTTTCACTTTTTTCAACCAAACTTGGCATATATATTAAGATTTACCAAAGGATTATCCTGACTTTATGGTGACCTTAAACTGTTAATATTATTGGAGCTATGCCCCCCTAAAGAAATCAAATTGGAATAAAACCGTTTGGCCCCTTTATTTTTCCATTTTTTAAAAAATGTAACGTATATTGATATTGAGGTAGATCAAAAGAAGACCCTTACTACCTTATGATTTAAATATTAATAATGTTATGGCCATCTTAAACTTAAAATGTAGGGTTTTTCAGCCCTACGCTCAGTTAATGTTTAAATTTTTCAAATAAAACTTGGCACATTTATAAAAGTTGGCAGAAAGGTCATTCTGATTTATGGTCACCTTAAAGTCCCAATATGAATGAAGATATGGTCACCTTTCAGTGAAAAAAGGAAGTTTTCGGCCTCCAGCTATCTTATTGTTCCACTGACCTCAGCTAAACTTTGTACACTTATAAAGGATGACAAAAGGGACATTCTCATTTTATGATCACCAATAAGTCCCAATATAAATGAAGTTATGGCCACCTTGCAGTGAAATTATGGAATTTTTAATCTCCAGCTATTGTATTGTTCAGCTGAGCTCAGTCAAATTTTGCAAACTTTTAAAGATGACAATAGGGACATTCTTATTTTCTTTCCACCTTGGAGTTCCAATACAAGTACAGTCATGGCTATCTTGAAGTGAAAATGAGGGTTTTCAGCTCCTAACTGATTTACTGTTCAGTAACATCAGTTTAACTTGACATTGACTATACTTAAGAAAGATTTTGTATGACATTTCACTTAGAATTCCTGTATTTAAGAGACTTTGGCCATCTTAACATAATAAATATATACTTCTTGCTCCCACCTCATTTATTTTAAGACTTTTTAAAACCACACCTGGCATAAGTATACTTAAAACAAAATTTATGCAATCTGGCAAACCTAACCTCCTAGTGTTTATGAAGTTATGGCATCTTCAAAGAAAAAAATGAGGTATTTATCATGCACTGATGTGGTTATTAACATATTGCAACTGATCAGTGTTCACATAATATAAATTCCCAATTTTAGGCAGATGAAAAAAAAACACATTCTTCTGATTCCATTCTTGTGGGGATATAACTTTTCCTTTTTTGGAAAAAAAGCTTTAATTGATTCAACTTTTGTTTTGCGGAAGGAGTTGATGATCTAGCTACTTGTTCACATAGACTATGTAAATTGGTCAAATGTATACACTTGACTTCTTTCAAAATTTAACATGACTGAAAAAAAACACACTTTCTCATAAACAGTTTTTCTTGTAAGGTATCGTGTCGTCTATTATCGACGGTCGTCCATTATCGAGAGCCGCGCATTAATACATAATAGTTCTGTGCAGGTGCTTTTGATTTCAATAAAAATAAATTAAAATAACAATAGTAACCCTTATTTAAAATATATTACACGAGTTTAAGTACAACTGTGGTTTAAATTTAGAAACTAAAGTTTCTTTATGCGTGATATGCATTAAAATGCCGATTTTGTTGAGTGAAATAATACATGAATTTTTAAAGCAACATAAAATATGGTTGTCATTGGCAACGCTCATGAATTTCCGTGAAATATGCAAATTTTATCCTAATAAAATACAGTTATTACTGATTTTGTAAAAGGCAAATAGATTTATAATATTTATTTCATAGTATAAAACACTACATATATTATTAAATTTATTTTAATGTATCTGTTATCACTTACAGCATGTGTTATTTCAGCAGCCAATAAAAGAAAAAACATGCCATTAAATAATTTGATTTTTAGAGGTTATAAAATAAATTAACCATGCCTATAATCATGAACATAAAAACACGTGATACATCTTGACACAATGGCAGTAACAGCTTTCAAAACCAACTTTAAAAATTAATGATATAATTGTCTGTGAAAATAATTTTATGTGTACACCTTCAAAAAGGTATGTTATTTGCTATTTTATGAAAAAATTGCAACAATTATTTGGTTTATTTGTTAAATTATCAATTAAAGATGACAAAGGAAAAAAATAAAAAGTTTAGAATATATTTTGAATACCTTTAATATTGATTTTATTTTACCGTCGATAATAGACAACCCTTTCTAAAATAAGAACACCATAAACACAGAAACTGAATCAAATAAAATAAGGTAAAATAAGTTAAAATATTTGTCCTATCATATTTGTACTTGTCAAATAAGCAATATATTTTTAAATTTTAAGTTTAAAATACCTCAAGGACTGATGAAAGAAACGAAAATTAATTAAAATGCATATGACCGTCGAAAACCGGCAACGCAAGGATATTTTATGTATCCCCAGCTAAGTGGAAATGAATGAGTTGTCTCTTTGTTCTTCCTCCTCCAACTCTGTATTTGCTTTTGTGTGATATCTATCTAGAGGCACATTCATGGAAAGTCTTTTACCCTGTTCACGCTACAACCCGGGTTGACAAGTATTGAGGGTTGAAGCAGATTGAAGCAGCTTCATCTCAGTCCGGGTTGAGTGTCCACACTACAGAGTTTAATCTGGATTGAAAAGTGTCAAAACCTGAGTACAGTAAAACCTCCAAAGTTAGCTTAATGTAATTAGTGGTGTCATCACGAGCGGCGATATCGCAGATTCACCGGTGATAAAAAAATGGACAATAATCGAGGATTAATGATCATCCACGATGCATCTCATAAACATATTCAACCATTAACTTTAGCTTATTTTCGAAGGGGTTTAATAAAACTATGGTGAAATATTCATCTACGTAATTTCTACTTTTACGCGGTTTTGTTTTGATTTGTGATGTAACTATGGTGATGACCCTTTCCACTTCCTACCGGAAGTGAAAAAACGTAAGTTTTGTTTACTTTTTATTGCTTCAAATATCCACCATTTTAACAACTGACAGCACAAATGAAACACAAAATCTATTTTATTTCAGTATTAGTTGTCAATGCACACCATTTAAAGAGCAAATTTAGGTTTGATTTGTAAAAAGATGACACCGCAATATCGCTCACTGTTTTGTTCACGGTATCGAAACCTCATATACCCAGACGACACCACTAATGTAATGCATGTAAATTGTTTGAATTACAATTATTTCTCCACATTTGCTAAAACTATAAAATGTCCCAATTTTATATCAGATACCATTCAGATAAATACCTTTTCATGTTTTATAGTTAATCAAAGAGAATGTTATATTTTTGAAAAATTTTGCCGGTTTTTCAGCAACAGACTAATTGCAGTCCTTTGTAGTAATAATTCTGCTTGGTAGATCATCCTACTACAATTACAAATATTCATTTTATACCAAATTGCAATCATACAAAAATCACACAACACACCACAAGCCTGGTGACCTATGTGTTAATTAGGTTCTTGCATACAAAGGATTAAGCTATGTATCTAAAATATTAAGTTAAGCAATTGCTTCAACGTAGTAAATCAAATAATTACAGTACAAACACACTCAACCCTTGTCAACCCAGATTGAGAGGGTTCACACTACAAAGGGGGTTGAGGCAATCTGCTTCAATCTGCTTCAATCCATCTCTTCAGTGGGGTTGAGATTAATCCTTGTCAACCCGGATTGTGAGCGTTCAGACTAGTCTCCAATCTGCTTCAATCTGTGTCAACCCCGGTTGAATCACTAGTCTGAACGCCCAGTTTCTGTGCAGAAAGAACCCCCCAACTCCCCTTTAGTGCACATAAAATGCAGGTGAAAAGACTTCAAAAGAGATTTTCCTCTGTATGTGGGGGTAGGGGTATTTACTGATTTGGTCAGTAAATACATGTATTCCCTGAAAATTTCAGTAAATACACATATTTACTGGTTTTTTGGTCCAGTAAATACGCGTATTTACTAAAATCATTTTGAAGGCTTTATATCTTAAATAGTTAGATGTTATCTGCTCTGTCTTCATATTAATAGTTATTTCAAACTTTAAATGGCTTTGTCATATTCAAAGTTTGATCATACTTGTTTACAATCCAGCACTGGGATAACTTTTATATATTTAATATCACTTTATTATTTCAAAAGCATTTGCATGTGATATGTGATAAAAACTTGTAATTTTTTTTGTATTTCTTGTTCAAGAACTAAATTTCACTGTAGTTTTAACACTGTATTTTAACAATGTATTTTTTTTCCCCAAGCGCACCAATAAAATTTAAAAAAAATTTAAAATAAAAACTTCCCTTTAATGTTAATGTCCCTTCAACAGAGGAAGCCACACCATAACCATAGATACCTTAAGAGATTAAGTCCCTCTGAAAGACTACCATGAAATCCAATTAGGGGCTAGCTGACCTTTTCATTTTTTCAAACAACAATTCTTTGATCAAGTAGCCAGTACCTACATTAAAGTCAAATTAAATATTAATGGCAACAGATTAAGCATTGATTGAAATAAAATAAAGAAAACACTTACTAATAATCTCTATTTAACAATAGATCCTTCAAGAATACATACAGACTTGTTTGGGTGTAAATCATGTTGTCTTAAATGATAAGGTAAAATTTCTGCTGAATGAAAGTACAGTTAAAAATTAAAATATGTTAAAATTTAGACATTTAAATTAATTTCTTAAACTTTTATTTATTTCCAATATAAACTTGCAAATTTAATATGTAAATTAAATTTTTATAAGTTAATACCCTATCCAATGGACAATAGCTTATCCGGTCGGCGCGGACCGGCCCGCCAAACGACAGAAAAAGTCATTCTGTATGTAGACATACTGGCCGGCCGGCCCTGGTGTGCACTCGCCAGGTGGCGCATAGGTATTGCTTCCTGTCTAGACAGCGTGACGTCATGGCATCTTTTTCGTTGTCTAATTCTGTTAGACCCCTAGTAAGCTGATAGCGGGGTCGGTGGGAGGGTCTTGTGTGTCCATTGGATAGGGTATTAACTTATAAAAATTTAATTTACATATTAAATTTGCAATTTTATTGCGTTAATACATCCTATCCAATGGACAATAGCTGAATAACTACCGCTTGGTCGGCGGGTAAGTTACTAGGGACTAAAATTTAAACTTCAAGTCTGCAGAAGGTACTTTGTATAAGCCTAGGGGGACCCTGAGGTCAATACCCCTTAAGGCTGTAGTCGAATATCATCATCAGGTTATTTGGGATGAATAACCGTCAGCCTCGACACCGCTCCCCCCCCCCTTTTTTCCTTTCCGACCCGCTCTGAGCCAGGAAGAGGGGGGAAAAATCAGTCCCAAAGAAGTAAACCTCCCAAGGAAGCCAATTCCAGACTTTTTTTTTTTTTTTTTTCTTCTTAAATGTATGAACAATCTGAAGATATATACAGCTATTTACATATGTACAGATCTCCCCTTAGCACTGGTCCGTTGGTGAATCTGCTGAGCAGCTACAACTGGACCAAGATGATAGAGCTCTGCATCAGCCCAAGCCACATCCTTCAGATAGAATTGAGTGAAGGTGTTATGAGATTTCCAGTGGCAAGCTGACAAAATTTGTTCCAAGGAGACTCCAGACTGGAATGCCTTAGAAGCAGCAAAGGCCCTGACATCATGAGCTTTAACTTGATGCAGCGTGTGGGCCTGGTGATCAGAGAGCTCATAGCATAGGATCACGGTCTGTTTGATCCATGAGGAGATAGTGGCAGGTGAGATATCTTTATTGAAACCTTTCTTAAAGGAGACAAAGACTAACTCCTTATTCTGCCTGAGGTCTGAAGTTCTGTCCAAATAGTAGCGCAAAGCTCTGACTGGACACAGGGATCTGTCAGACCTGAGGGACTTTTTTTTTTTATTTTTTTTTTTATTTTTTTTTTTTTTTATTTTCTTTTGGTTATACAGTGGAATGTAACACATTAAAAGAAATACAATCTTTTTTCATAACACAAAACTACATTTGCAACAATTATTTTTGAACATAGCTTGCTCTGTGTAAAAGAACACCACATAGAGGTTTGATAATAAAAGGATGTTATCTCAAGACTTACGAGATGCGTATTTATATTTACATATGTCTAAGTGCATCAAATAAAAAATCGAATTTTTCCTCGAATACATGTAATTTATAACGTTTGAGGTAAACATTTTTGTCTAAGCTCAGTTTCCATTTCAGAGTGTACTTATATTCATTAAACAATAGATTACTACCATTCCTCTTGCATTTGGAAATGAAATATTTACCAATTAGTATAACATAATTGATAAGATAAAAATGCTTTGGGGTGTAGTTAATGAGACCCAGAAGTATATCTAGAACAGCAAAGTTGACAGATGTATTGAATAATGTACTCAGCCAATCAGATATTTGGATCCAGAAAGTATTCACTTCTTTACAGTAATAAAAGTAATGTTCCAGATTATCTATTTGACCACATAAGATACAGTCAGGAGTTGGTTTTATGCCCCATTTGTGGAGGTTGAGATTACATGTAAATACTCTGTGCATAATCTTATATTGTAGAATTATTAAATAACTGTCCAACAAAATTTTGTAAGGCAGTTGATAGATATTTTTCCAATCGATACCCTCCAGAAATGGATAGAATTCTATCCACTTATCTTGACTATTGGAATTTGATGCAAGAGATCTGTTGAGATAAGCATTTACCTCTGCACTTTTAACTTTGCTGATATCTACCAAACATTTTTCAAGAATCTTTTTATTTTGTGGGTAATCTATTCGTATTTTTGGCAATTTGCTTATTTTAGAGAGCAAACAGCTTATAATTTGGTTATATTTCATGTCATCCACGGTTATACCATATTCATTTTCTAATATTGCTTTACTTTTAACTTTACTTGTAGCTTTATCAAACATATCACCAACAAGGACGATCCCAGCATTTCTCCAGTCTCTATATTGAATATTTATAGGTCTGTTATCTATTAAAATGTTTGGGTTTCCATACAACTCTTCATTCGCAAATTCTTTAATGTTTCGAATATTTGTTGTGAGAAATCTGAACCATGTTTTCAACATACCTTGGTAAAATGGAGTTTTAATATTACTTTTTATTGCAGCATACATCTGCTTTTTAAAAATATTCTTTATGTCTAGTCCCATCAAGTTTTTAGCTAGTATTTTCCATGCGGCATCGATGTTGTTACTTAATCTTTTAATCCACATTATCTTGGATGTGTCAAGTATATTTTTAGCTGTAACCATTTTTATGCCGCCAAATTCTATTGGCTGAATTAGAATGTTCTTAGAGATTAGATGTTTTCTGTCACTCCAAATAAAGTTAGTGAACATTCTGTCCAAATTAATCAGGAATTTTTCACTAAGAGATATTGCTGAAGATAACTGCAAGAGATGTGGAATTGCTAGTGATTTGATAATAATAATTTTACCCCGAAGTGTCAGTGATCTGGCATGCCAGACCTTTAAAATTGTTTCAATAATATTGAGTTTTTCGTTGCAGTTAAGCCTAATCATTTCTTCTGGATCAGTAGAAAACCAACTACCTAAAGTTTTAAATGGTCCCTTTGACCAACGAATACCACTACTTTTTTCTTCAACTATTGATTTGTCATTGTATATCATATATACCTCAGTTTTATTTTTATTTAACTTTAGTCCAGCGTAGCGATAAAATTCTTCAAAGATATGTACACTTGCTATTACAGCTTGTGTACTTCCCAAAAACAAAGTCATGTCATCAGCAAGCTGGCACAGTTTGATATGGTGATGGTCTACACTTATTCCACGGACTTCTGGTGCTACCCGCAGCATAATTGCCACAATTTCAACAACTAACAAAAACAGTAATGCACTTATGGGGCATCCTTGTCGAATACCTTTAAATAATTTAAAGAATGGGGTTATATGTCCATTATTTGTTACACAGCTTTCAGCATTTTTATACAAAATTGTGACCCAGTCTCTAAAGTTTGGACCAAAACCATTACATTTCAAGACAGATTTTAAGAATTTCCATTTTACAGTATCAAAAGCCTTTTCAAAGTCTGCTAGGAGTATAACACTGGGAATTTTATGATATTTGCAGTAATCTATTATATCAGAGATTAATCTTATGTTTTCCCCACAGAATCTACCTTCCATGTATCCCACTTGATCAGGATTTATAATCCCTCTTAACGCAATTTTTAATCTTTTGCTCAGCACCTTTGCTATAATTTTATAGTCAGTATTCAAAATTGTGAGAGGTCTCCAGGATTTTAGGTCTGTGAGGTCCTTGTCCTTTTTTGGTATTAGATGAATTACACCTTGCTTTTGACTGGAACTAAGTTCACCGCGAAGGAAAGAGTTCTGAAAACTTTGATGCAAGTGTATACCTATTTCTGGCCAAAAGGTTTTATAAAACTCGCACGGAATACCATCAGATCCAGGAGTTTTATTGTTGGCTAGGCTTCTGACTGAGGGACTTATCCAGAGTAGGAGCCAGGGCTGGTATGACCACGGGGGCTACACTCTCTGGACCCTCTTTAGCCAGCTGATTCTTAGAAAGAAAGCTGGGTGATGGGTACAGTGAAACTTTTGACCAGTCAGACTGGTGTCGTATGTTTCTATGAAGCCAGGCATGGATCTCACTTCTTCTTTTACCTGAACCGAGGGCTAAAAGGAAGACCGTTTTGAAGGTCAAGTGCTTCATCGATGCTTCCTTAATAGGCTCAAAGGGAGCCTTAGTTAGTTGGTGTAAAACTAGAGAGAGGTTCCAAGAAGGAATTCCCCTCCGGCCCTTCGGTCTGTCCCTATGAAAACTATCCAAGAGACGAGTGAGATTTTCATCCTTGCTGATGTTAGTGGGTGAATTTCCCAATTTATCAGCAATGACTGACCTGTAACCATCAATGGTACTGGGCTGTAATTTCCTGTCTTGAAAGAGGTACAGAAGGAAATCAGCCACTGAGTTTATAGGGGGTGCCCTGAAGTCCACCTGATTAGAGACGCACCACTTTGTAAAAATGGTCCACTTTGCCTCATAGACTGATCTGGTGGAGACCCTTTGAGGAGCCTCAATTCTCTCTGCCATTGCCTTAGAGAAGCCCTGTTTCTTGATTGCCTTGGCTCTAGAAGCCATGCATGGAGATTCAGGTTTGTCAGATTTCGGTGAGGGATCTGATTGAATGGCTGTGACAGGAGGTTTGGCAGACAGGGTAGACTCAGAGGGATTTGAATGGACATGGTTACCAGATCCCAAAACCAGGGCATGTTCGGCCACCCCGGGGCGATCAAAATGATCCTTTTGCATGGGGTGTTCTGCAACTTCTCCACCACTTTGCCCAGAATGGCTGTTGGTGGGAAGGCATATGCGTCCAGATCCTCCCATGGCAGACTGAGTGCGTCCACTGCTATAGCCAGGGGGTCCGGTACTGGTGACACAAATAGGGGCAACTTGTTGTTGAACCTTGTGGCAAACAAATCCACTTGAGGTTGGTGCCACCTTCTGCATATCTCTTGAAAGACCTCTTGAAGGAGAGACCACTCCGTCTGGATGGTCTGACCAAGCCTGGATAGCTTGTCTGCTATCACATTTAGATGGCCTGGGATATGTCGGGCTTTGAGGGTTACCTTTTGTCTGGTACACCAGGTTAGTATTCTCCAAAGGAGAGCACAGAGGGGACCCGATCGCATTCCTCCTTCTTTGTTTATGTAAGCCACCACAGTGGTATTGTCTGTTGCTACAAGAACTATCTTGTCTATGCAGAGGTCTTGGAACTCTTTTAAGGCTAAGAACACTGCTTTGAGTTCCAGGTAATTTATATGCAGTTTGCTTTCCGGGAGGGACCAGGTTCCTCTTGCAGTGCGCTCGTGAACTTGCTTTTCTGTGGCAGTAAGTAAACCTATCAGGGACATAAACTGCCTGACCGGACAGTTCGGTTTGGCTAGCATTTCTAATATTTTGTCCTGGAGGTTTTGCCAACATTCCGGTGTAGGTCTGACCCGACCGGACCGGAGGTCGAACTGGTAACCTACAAAATCGAAGACTTGTTTGGGCTCCAGTTCTGACTTTTCCAAGTTCACCAGCCAACCCAGTTTTTGGCACATCTTCACCAGGACCTGAGTATGCTGGAGACAGTCCCGGTGGGAGGAAGCTCTCACCAACCAGTCGTCTAGGTATTGGTGGAGTCTTATACCCTCCCGTGTGGCCATCAGTTTCACCTCCTTTGCTACCACAGTGAACTCCAAGGGTGCTGTGGACAGACCGAAAGGCAGAGCCTTGAATTGGTATGTTTGCCCTTGGACATGACATCTTAAGTATTTCCTGGATTGTTCCTGTATTGGTATGTGGAAGTAGGCGTCCTTGAAATCTATGGAGGTAACCCACTCCCCCTGCTGGAGGGATGTTCTGATGGTTTCCGGTGTCTCCATTTTGAATGTTTCTGTTTTGAGAAATATGTTTAGTTTGCTCAGGTCTAGGATGGGTCTCCATTTTTTGTTGGGTTTGGGGACTAAGAACAGTCGGTTGAAAAACCCTAGAGATCTCTGATTGTGGACCAGTTCTACGGCATTTTTGTCCATAAGCTGATGTAATGCCTCCAACAGGTAGCTGTTCCTGTGAGGATTGACATAGCAGCTTATGACTGTGGGAGACCTTGTGAGGTTTGGCCGGGTCCGGAAGGGGAGGGTGTAGCCCTCTCTCAGGATTTGAACTACTTTCGGACCGGCACCTAGGTCCAGCCAAGTTTGCCAAAAGTTTTGAAGTCGGGCCCCTACAGGCAGATTTGTTGCAGCAAGTTTGACATTTGTTACAGGATTTACACAACACAATTGAGTGACACAAGAAGCACCTTTCACAGATTTTAATTTGTAATCTTTTTTCATATGACAGACTGGCCACCCGGGACTTATTTCTTTCTTTTGGGAATGCCCGGGTGCAGTACGAACAAGATTTACAACACTTAAGTTTACAGTTTTGTCCATCAAAAGTTCTTGTGAAAATGTCTGGCTCCCGGCCAGCAGTCCTTCCTGTAACTTGTCGACACATTGATTGTCATTTATAGGACTGCTGGCCCTTGGCTGGTCGCGAGGAGTAGTGTGAACCTTTCCCTCGACTTTTCTTGTGTCCCTTCCCAATATTCTTCCAAGATGGCCTGTCACTCTTTAAGGAAGAAGATTTCCTGTCACCTTTTCTCTCTGGTCTTTCATAAGGGTGGTACCGACCCTTTCCTTTCGCACTAGAGGACTGACCCTTGTTTTCAAACTGTAGTATCTCGTCTTCGGCTTTCTTCATCAGACTGTCCGGAAAGAGAGTAGAGATGTGAATGGGAGCAGTACGTAAACCCGCCATAGTGTCTGGTTTGACTCCAGTCCTGACATGAGTAAGATATGCATCTCTACGGGTTAGGGTAAGGTTGCCCATGGAAATAAACACAAACTCTGTGAGGTGTTCCATCGTTTTGGCTGCTGCCTGGCAGATGCTAGAGTTAAAGTTCATGAGGTGTTGCATTTCGTCCAGAGCAGTTGACACCTTAGCCGAGCCCTTACCCTTACTTTCAGAGCGTACAGTCCTGAATTGTTCCTGCATGTTCTGTTGTACCTTGAACAGGCACCTGTTAAAACTAGCAGCCTGGTTACAGATGACTGTAGCTTCTCGTGCCGACTTCTCCCAGCGTCTGAGTGTCTCTTGAGAGATACGTCTGGAGGTGGGATGTGAAGTGGAGAGACCAGACTGTCTAGCGATCCTGCTATAGGAACTGTTCAATTTGCACGCATCTGTACACCAGGACGAGACTGCTGTGGGGTCAGCTTTGTGGTCGGATGACAGCCCGTACCACTTGGATTGCGACTTTGCAGGCCTCAAGAACTGGTCCATCATCAAGCCACCGGCTTCTGAACTTCGGGAGGGATAACCCTCAACCAGAGTAAGGTTCAATTTACTGAGCTTCTTGCATAGCCATTCTTCTGTGGGCATGTGGACTGAGACTTTTCCTGGAGCGGAAGACTTGGGTCCGGAGAAGGGATTATCATCAGATCCTGTAGTTGCACTGTCTAATTCAGGGATATTCGACCAGCCCATATAAGAGCGGATACCGCTCATAGTTTCCCTATAGGTCTGTTCTTCACTGATTGCCTGGTCGGGTTCATTAGTCGTGCAGTCCTGGTCCTCTGATAATTCACCCTCCTCAGCGTATAAGTCCACAGGTGGTCGGTCAGAGTAGTCGGAAGCTGAGGCTGAGCTGCCACTAGAAGAGCTATCCCGACGCTGTCGGTGCAGTGATGGTGAGCCGGAGTCGGTGGCCAGAGTGGATCTAGGCCGGTCGGACCGGGCCTTAGAATCTGTAGAGTGTCTGAGGAAGGGTCGGTACCAGTGTGAGAAACCGGTCGGTGCCGGTCAGATGAAGGCTGGCTGGCAGGTCGGTGCTCAGAAGCAGATGCTTTGCCAGTGCGCCCCGGTGAAGAAGGTCAGACAGACTTCTGGTCGGTGACAAGCTGGCTGGGTGACAGATGCTGAGACGCAGAGATGTCTTTCCCAGTGCGCTTGGAAGATGTAGTGGTCGTCTCCGAACCGGGCTGGCTGGCTGACTGATGTACTAGTACAGAGGAGTCTGTGCCAGTGCGCCCTGAAGGTACAGGCTGAAAAAAGGGTTCGGAGTCTCTGAAAGCAGTGGCTGGTGGAGAGCGTGAAGGGGGAACTTTGACGGCAGCTGAGAAGTTCGGTTGATCAGGTTGGAGAGACTTGGCCAAGAGAAGAGCCTCCAGCTTGTTAAATCGGTCCGTCCATTTTTTATCAAGTTCCTCAAACTTGGAGTCTTCGGCCGATTTGGTAGGTTTCTTAGCTTTAGAAGAAGATGATGAGGCCTTATCTTTCTTGGATTTCTTCTCAGGCACTGCAGGGGAAGAAGAAGTAGTAGGTTCTACGGGACCCAAAACTGCCACTGAAGAAGGGTCAACTAACGTAGAGTCTTTACTGGGAGTAGAATCCATTTTCTTTGCCTCTCTTTTTTCCTTCTTGAGTCTATAAGAGGGCGTCGAAAGTTGTTGCAGTTGTTCACGGGTGAGAATGGAACAAAATTACACTCCCTCTCTGGATTCTTAATGCATGGATCCTCTCCCTTCTTTTTATCCCTGCAACGTGCGCAGAAAGCATGTCCATCAAAGGATGCCATTGCATGGCCAGAACTCCCCCTTTTTTCACCAGGTGAAGACATAATAGTAGTCTATATACTCTCCACAACTTATAAAACAATATGTTGAAGTGAAAAAACAAACACCCTGGCAATGAAATTAAGAAAATATGAGAGCAGAAATTTCATGTGAACACACCACGCGCCAAACGAAAAAGATGCCATGACGTCACGCTGTCTAGACAGGAAGCAATACCTATGCACCACCTGGCGAGTGCACACCAGGGCCGGCCGGCCAGTATGTCTACATACAGAATGACTTTTTCTGTCGTTTGGCGGGCCGGTCCGCGCCAACCGGATAAGCTATTGTCCATTGGATAGGATGTATTAACGAAATAAAAACTTTTTATGTATCAGTCACATAAAAATAGTGAAAAGTTAAATGATCTTTAATCGTCTGTAGGGATGACATATCTAAAGTTTTTAAAAATAAATATTTAAAAACCAGTGCTATTTTTTCAACATATTTGCATATTATGTACTCTAAAATGAAGTATGCTTAGTATGTTCTAATAGTCATCATAATAGAGTAAAATGCTCAATATAATTCACAGTTTGGTTAGCCATTAATATTACATAAAGTAAAATTATTCCAATATAATGTACAGTTTGATTTACCATTTAATATTATATAGTTACAACCAGTGAACATCAAAGTTTCATTTCACATATTTACTGAAAGTCAAACCAGTAAACTTGTGAAATAACACAGGTCATAAATCAGTAAATACGCTTATTTACTGAAAATTTTAGGGAATATACGTATTTACTGACCAAAACAGTACGCGTATTTACTGATTTCACATATTTACTGTAACATATATATGTATGTGTGTTCACTTCATTGAAACAAAAAGTGGAACATTAATGTAAAATGTGTCTCTCTTCTGTAAATGAAAGTAACTGGGAAGGTTCAGTTTGACTGAGCTTTATCAAGTCTAGCTGTTTATGCTGTTCTTTCGAATGTATATTGTTTTCTTTTACTTTCTTCCCTTTCAGTTAGACTTCTAGATTTAATCAATTTTAGCTCCAGTGGGAAATGAATTTTTGAAATTTTAATGCATTCAAATTCCTGAAATCATGCTTTAAATCACTTATAACTTGAAAAGTATTGTGTTTAGAGCATTTTGTTAAAATATGTTATTAGGCTACTTTTTCCATAGCTACAACAAGTTCAGTAACTTGTTTGGTTTTAATTTTGAGCATTGTTGAACTGTGGAATGGATCATGATCTCCTACTGTTATTCCTAAGCCTAAAGTTTTAAGTCAATTGCTAAGTCATTCATAAATATTTACCTCTGACAAGGAGGTTATGTTTTCGGCTGGGTTTGTCTGTCCGTCTGTTTGTTTGTTTGGGAACAAGATAAACTTACGGACGGATTTTGATGAAATTTTCAGGATATGTCTGAAAAGGTAAAAGGCAGAAATGATTAAATTTTGGGAGTGATCCGGATCACTATCTGGATCTTCCATGACATGTAATTTTTAAAGACAGATAACTCAAAAAGTTATGGATGGATTTTCATGAAATTTTCAGGAAATGTCCTAAATGGGACAAGGAACAAGTGATAAGATTTTGGGAGTGATCTGGATTATCAGGATCCAGGCTGCCAGATGCGTTTGTGAACAAAATAACTCAAAAACTTATGGACGGATTTGGATGAAATTCTCAGGATATGTCTGAAAAGGTAAAAGGAAGAAATGATGAAAATTTGGGAGTGATCCGGATCTCTATCTGGATCTTCTGGATCCATGAAATGTAATTTTTAAAGACAGATACTTCAAAAAGTTATGGATGGATTTTGATGAAATTTCCAGGAAATGTTCTAAATGGGACTAGGAACAAGTGATTAAATTTTGGGAGTGATCTGGATCACTGCCTGGATCATCTGGATCCAGGGTTTTTGTAAAGGAAGTTATAACCAGATAATTTTAGGGTGGATTTTGATGATAGTCCAGGAATTGGGCTCCCTTGGCGGAGGTCTGCACTCTCCGAGTGCTCTTGTCCAATATGTAAACTCGTACTTTTCTTTCCCAATAAATCCAGTAACATTTTTCTAGCCCTATAGATTGACTTGTTATTTCTTAAGATACATTTAAGGGGCATATATTAAGGTCTACAGAATACAAATACAAGATGCACACTTTCTAGGTGGAATTTTTGCAAAAGCATTTTTTCTAGCAGGTAAATTTTACAGCAAACTTATAGTAAAAATGATGTATTCTTTTCTTAAAAATATACTACTTCAAAAAACACAATAAAGCTTACATTCTGCTTACAGTCTCATAAAGCAACAACTACAGCTTTAATAGCCCCACATCTCCATCCGGGCCGCTCGTTTTTGTTAAGAAAAACCTTTTTCTAGTTTTATTTTTTGGTTGTTGACAGGTAATCTAACGTAATCTTTATGGTCAATAACACATGCAGCACTTTAAACTTGATTATCAAATTGAGCCATCTGAGATAATTATTTGACTGCAATGGTGACATTTATATTTTTGTTATTTTATAGTATGCTTGGCTTAGTGTTAGCAAATTCATGGAAAAAGTACCAGAGGTTATTTCAGTGTTGACTACTTCAGAAAAATGCAAATATGTGCACAAGAAATGTGTTCAAGAAGTCAACCTGAAGTCAGGTCACAAACAACTATGGCTTCTTTCAGCAACAAAGTAAAGGCACCTCTTTTCAGACTTTGCCTTCCCACCTGGTCTTGAACTCCATGTTTGTGAACTAATCCTTTCTTACAAAATCAGCATGGTAGAAGATGTTCATTTTGGCACTATATAAATTACTTAAGTTAAATCAGAGCAAATTATTTGAACAGTAAAAGTTTAAACAAGCTAGGAGTAAAAGTTTTGTAGTAGTTGTGATATTTGTGTCCATTGTGTGCACAAATTGGTCAAGTAATTGTTGGATGACTGTGTTTTACTTAGCGATGATGTCAGTTCCTCAGTCACAAAATCCAACCACAGTAAAAAAAAGGCTACGATGAGCAAACTGGAACCCTTTTAAAATAGAGTTAATTTTAACTTATTACTATTTCCTATGTTTTTAAAATTGACCAAAGATGAGACCAGTTACTCTCTTTCCTTAATAGCTTTTAAAGCAACGGAAGATAATAATGATAAATGCCACAAGGTGAGTCAAAATGATAATTATATTTCCTCATATTTATTAGACAGTATTCAGTAATGTGTCTGATGCTTTAATGCTTATTGTTTTAATCTCCCAAGAGGCTTGAACAATTGTTTTGTTTTGTGATGCTATTAAAAGTTAGTGTGTATACCACAACAGTATTATGTATGTAACAGTTGGAAGATGAATATATCGTTTTGGTGAAATACATTATTGAATTCCTTTTTGGTGATAAGTGTCATGACGAAGTTTCAGAGCTATAACTCCATAGTCAGTTGAGTAATAGCCACTTTGAGAGTTGTTTGAGTAAATCACTTATAGCTGCAAACTAAGAACAATTTGGTGAAATACCTTACTAAACTTCTTTTTAGTGTTTTTTTGTCATGGCAAATTTTCAAAGCTGTAGCTCCATAGTTACCTGAGCTACTTAAACATTTTGCCCTTGTGTCAATCATTTGTAACTTCAACACTATTGAATTTTTTAGATCTGTGTAAAATATTTGGTTAACCTGCTTTGTGATGTACAGTATCATGGCCACTCTGCAGAGATGTAGGTTGATTCATTGGTTAAATCATTTGTTTTATAGGTTCCTTGGGACATTTACTCGGATATTTGTTATGGCATCTGGATATGATGTGTAATTTGTTTCAACAAAATGTTAAAGCAAGACTATCTGGAAACTTCATGTTTTTATATCATTTAGCATTTAATCCTTGGCAGGAGATCATATCACTCTTGTAGTCGAGTTATATTTTTGTATCAATCCTAGAGAAACTATTGCTTCATAATAGGATTTATTCTAATGTGACAGGTGCCTGTCTGTTGTTAAAAGATACCAGTATCCTCCTGTCCTGACAAAATAATATCAGTAAATTTTCACTGCTTCTTCAAATACACCAAAGTTTTTACATCAGGCAGGATCTTGTGGGTTCTGTAGACTTCTTACATTTGATGTTGTTTATAACCCAATCACATTACAGGTGGTATACCCCACGGTAGGTGTTGGTCAAAATGCCCCAGTCCTTCTACTTCCGTCTGACATCTGTATGCAAACTTGTGAGACACCTTCGAACGGTCCAATTCCTACAGAACTTTTAAAATGTTTTCAAGTTTCTGTGTCTGAATTTGGTACCGTGAGCATGTGCAGGTGATTTTTTCACACAATAACTAAAGGTGTGGTCCACAGTGTATACAAGGGTGTGACTCTGTCCTGTTTCTGTATCACATGTTCGTCCAATGGCTACTTTTGAGTTGAACTTAATGGAGGTTGTCTCTCGATGACCAGCGTTTGTACTACTATCGTCATACTGTTATTTATGGTTACACACTGTGTCCAAGCAGTGGCCGTGCGCATCATACCTTATGAATATACCACATCTCGGAAGATATGGGGTATCCTGGGAGGAGGTTCCATCGCGGAGTAAAACCTATTACCGCGGGACATACCACCTGTAGTATGACTGGGTCATTAGGTTTTCCCAAATCTCAATGTTGTTACCCACTTAATTGTACCTGTCGTCAGGAGTTCCTGCCTGCTGAGGCAGGTTATTTTCTTGAATGTCTACACTTGTAAACTTTCCCATAAATGTCAAGTTCTTCTACAAATAGGATAATTATGTCTGACTTAAGTAATTTGAAACAGAAGACTTAGATGTGAAACATTGTGCTGTAAAATATTTGTTGCTTTACTTCACTGAGTAAGTCAAATTTAACTGAGCAATTTTAAATTTATGTCTATTGTTAATGGACTATATTATTAAGTCGTATTAATAAATGTTATTAATGCAGTATAAATTGTTATTTCTGCAGTTATATTTTAAACCATAAACCACAAAAAGAATACCTAAAATGTCAGTATTAGCTTTGGTAAATGTTTGCCGTCTCCGAAATAAATATTTGCTAATGTCATTAATTTGTCAATAAGTTGTCCACCAACTTGTCCACATGGTATCATCAAATTTGTTTAAAAGAGAGTTTGTGCGATCTTACTGGTCTGTGGCAGATTCCATTACTCGGGTAAAAGGCATTATATTTCCCCCATTATAGCTATTGATTCACGACATACAATAGAGTATGAGCCCAACACATGAGGCAAATTGTTGATGTCTTTAAAACACATAGTGTTACAGCTTTGATAAACACGTTTTAATAATGTAATGTAAATTTACATAACTTGACCTTCAATGATAATCACTTCACTCAGATAAATAGGAACTACATCAGTTAGAAGTTTGCCTCAAACTTCTCTTCAAAATGGGGTAATTTAAATAATCTAATTCGGATAGTCACCACATTTCCTTTTACTTGTATGATCTTCTTAAACTGAAAAACTGTGTGTTTTGCTTAAAATTGGAAGTAAAAATATTCAGGTCTTCATATAACACTTAACTCTTTATGCATCAGGACCTGCATAAGGAAAAAAGAATTAAAATTATTGACTGACTTACAACAAATATTTCGGTATAACCGCACAAGAGACTTCTACCATTTTCAATAAGTGGGAAAAAAGGAATGAGGTTTCTGCTCATTGGTGGACTTGTGGACTGGTATGCATTAAAATCCCACAGTCTTACTTAATCTTAAACTCACTCTGTCTTAAACTCAGTCCTACAGAAGTATACAGTTAAATGTAGCATTCTCACATGAAATCCTACCAAGTTGGTACATATTTTGGTTAAACAAAATAAATTCAGCCATAATCTTAAAACATTCAGGACTCCTTTCATCCCTAAATATAGGGAGCATAAATGATTTTGAGCTTGAGTTTAAGTATATACCTACTTGAGAAACAAGAGGAGAGTGCCCGTGAACGGGCACCGTGTCAGCTGACTGAGTGTTTTTGATTTGTGAAGGTGATTAGAGGACAGAATAATTATCAGGAAAAGGGCTGTACAGAAATACAGTAAATGGTAACTGAACAGCAAGTTCGAAAGAAATTCCGAAGCTGACAGAAGAAAAGGATAAAAAAGTTGTGCCCTGTAAATGGTATTATGAAGGAAAATAACAAGGTAATTGTTTAAGTGTAAAAAATAGGTTAAAACATATTTAAAGAAATACTACAAATGCAATATCCTCGTTCGAACTTGAAGAAGGGGTCCAAGGTCAAATCTAACCACACAAATACATTCCCAGCCCATGATTTCCTATGGTTTACCATTCCAAACCTCTAGGACCAATTATAAATGAGTTATAAGCACTTTTAAGCTTGGCTGTCCTCATTTGACCTTGAAGGAGGGGTCCAAAGGTCAAATCTGACCATACCAAAAGATTCCGAGCCAATGATTTCCTATGGGATGGTTTACCATCCCAAATCTCTGTCACCAATAATAAGCGAGTTGTAGGCACTTTCAATTTTCGCTATCCTCATTTGACCTTGAAGGAGGGTTCCAAGGTCAAATCGGACCATATCAACAGATTCACAGCCCATGATTTCCTGTCTGTTTACCATCCCAAACCTCTGGGACCAATAATAAGCGAGTTATAAGCACTTTTAAGTTTGGCTATCCTTGTTTGACCTTGAAGGAGGGGTCATTGAAGGTCAAATCTGACCACACCAAAAGATTCCCACCCCATGATTTCCTACAGGTTGGTTTATCATCCCAAACCTCTAGGATCAATAATAAGGGAGATATAAGTACTTTTCATGACTGACAAAAAACACCTGTGGCGGCCATCTTGTTTCTCAAAATGAGGCCAAAAATATTCCCAGACAACATTTTATGGTTATTAATATATACTGCAAACTTAAGAAAGCTAGCTATAATATTTTTTTCATCAGAGCAGTAATGGTGAAATCTCTCTCTACACACTGCGGCTATCCAGTGGATACAATGATTTACTCAACAGTGAGAACCTGAAAGTAGCTATTGCTCAGCTATGCCATGACATAGAGGTCTGCAATTTCACTATGTTATAGCTGACCAAAAATTCTGTGAATAACATATTTAACAAATTACTCTAAATGTAATAGTTTTCAAGTTACAAGTGATTTACTCAACAGTGAGAACCTCAAAGGAACTATTACTCAGCTATGCAATGAGCTACATGTCTGAAATTTTACTATGTTATAGCTAACCCCAAAGTAGGTGAACAACATATTTAAGCAAACTACTGTAAATGCAATAGTTTTCAAGCTACAACTGATTTACTCAATAGTGAGAACCTGAAAATAGCTATTGCTCCGCTATGCCATGAGCTATAGGTCTGTAATTTCACTATGTTATAGCTGACCCAAAAGTAGGTGAACAATATATTTTAACAAAATACTCCAAATGCAATATTTTTCAAGTTATAGCTGATTTACTCAACAGTCAGTACCTGAGAATAGCTATTGCTCAGTTGTGCCATGAGCTATAGGTCTATAATTTCACTATGTTATAGCTGACCCAAAAGTAGCTGAATAACATATTTGCACAAATTTCTGTAAATGCAATAGTTTTCCAATTATAACTGATTTACTCAACAGTGAGAACTTCAAAGTAGCTATTACTCAGCTATGAAATGAGCCACAGGTCTGAAACTTCACTATGTTATAGCTGACCCCCAAATAGGTGAATAACATATTGAAACAAAATACTCTAAATGCAATAGTTTTCAAGTTATAAGTGATTTACTCAACAGTGATAACCTAAAAGTAGCTATTACTCAGCTATGCCATGAGCTACAGGTCTGAAATTTTACTATGTTATAGCTGGCCCAAAAGTAGCTGAATAACATATTTATACGAAATTCTCTAAATGCAATAGTTTTTAAGTTACAAGTGATTTTACTCATGATGGAAGTTACTGAAAAGCCCAAAAGTAGCTATTACTCACTTAGCTATTGAGACAGACACCCAACTTACTCACCATATTGTAGCTATGAAAAAAGTAGCTGAATAACATATTTTAACAAAATGCTCTAAATGCAACACTTTTCAAGTTATAAGTGATTTACTCAACAGTGATAACCTAAACTAAAAGTAGCTATTACTCAGCTATGCCATGAGCTACAGGTCTGAAATTTTACTATGTTATAGCTGACCCAAAAGTAGCTGAATAATATATTTATAGGAAATTCTCTAAATGCAATAGTTTTCAAGTTATAAGCGATTTACTCAACAGTGATAACCTAAAAGTAGCTATTACTCTGCTATGCCATGAGCTACAGGTCTGAAATTTTACTATGTTATAGCTGGCCCAAAAGTAGCTGAATAACATATTTATACGAAATTCTCTAAATGCAATAGTTTTTAAGTTACAAGTGATTTTACTCATAATGGAAGTTACTGAAAAGCCCAAAAGTAGCTATTACTCACTTAGCTATTGAGACAGACACCCAACTTACCATATTGTAGCTATGAAAAAAGTAGCTGAACAACATATTTTCACAAAATGCTGTAAATGCAACACTTTTGAAGTTATAAGTGATTTAGTGCATGATTTCATGAATTTTAATGCATTAAAAATTATTAAAAAAATTTATTAAAAAAAAAGTAAGACAGATCCAGGTCTCATACTCACACAAGAGAATCTACCTCTGGCCTAGTACATATATGCAAGATATGAGAGAAATCCCTGCAATAGTCACTGAGAAAATTGTGATAAAAAGTTGAAATTTTCACACTTTTGGTGGGGGTACCCCCCTTGTAATGTCTCTAGCAAACAGACGAACAGACAGATTTGCATGCCTTGAATAATTTTTCATCCTCGATAGATAAGGTATCTTTAAAAAAAAACAGCATGTCTCTAGGCCTTGTAGTTTTGGAGAAGAAGTTGTTCACGCGGATGCGTACGCCCACGCCGCAGAGTGATGACATAATGTCAGCTGACTGACAAGTCAGCTGACATAAAAAATGTTATGACTGAGTTTGAGTTTAAACTTAAATTTTAAATAAACTAGTATTAAATTTTCAAGCAAACTTTCTGTTGTAAAATAATGTTAGAAAACCCCACATAATTCTGTGACCCGACGTTTCCTCATTAATAAGTCAGGTATGCAAATTTGAAGTACATGTATTTGGTATTACATCTTCAGTCTATCATAAAATATTGAAAAAAAAGAACCCACAAAATTCCCTGACCTCATATTTCCTCATTAATATGTGTTTGGTGATTGATCTTCAAACTGCCTTTGTATTGCAAGATATTCTAAAAAAGTATATTTGTGCACAAGTTACTGGTGGCGAGTTCCCATGGCCATGAGTTCCATGTGAATCAATAAAAAAGGAGGCAGAACTAATGAAAATGAATCTTACACAAAACCTTAACAGATTTCAGGAGGAACTAAACTAAGTATCAGACTTGTAAACAAAGTACATGTTTTAGCAAAGTGATAGATTGGAGTCAAGTCCAATGTAATACTAATAGATTTAAAAAAATTGAATGTACTATAGACTGTTTAAAAAGGGAGTGACACTGTAGCCCCAAACTATACAATGGAGACTGTGAGTTCAAGTGGGAGGCTTAGTTAGATTTTTCAACACGTTCCTTATGAATATACATGTATATATTACCATATATGGACAGCTATGTAAGTTGACTGCCTAAATGACAAGACACAAAAGAATAGCAGACTGATAGATCACTGCGATCAGCACTGTACAACATTGCAGGGCAGAAAGACTTCTCACAGCAAAATACCACTATATCTTTTCCTTTATAGCAAAGCCAAAAGTTATAGTGTATCCGCTTCATCTGCAAGTGATTTCAAAGGAAAGAAAAAGAAATGTATGTACTAAAACAAAAATAGTTTTATTCTTTAAATAGAATATAACAGCTCAATTACACTTCTATAAACAGTGAAGAAATCATCAATTGGAATCACCATTATAAACTTATCCTGGAATAATGAACATTTCAAGTAGACAAATTTTATTTTCACCAAATCAGTTGATTCATTATTTACAGCATAATTCTTCTCATAAGAACTGTCAACTATGCAGTAAGTTTGTTTAAATTTGAAATCAAGATAAATAACTCGAGCAAAACATTTAAAAAAAATTAGCCAAGCTTAAGAAAAATAAAAGTGGTGCATAAATTACCTCTTGTACTAATTCACAATTCTTGTAATAATTCAGGTTAAATAAATAAGAGTAAAATTATTACATAAAGGTGACATATTGTATGCGAGTGACCTTGGGGATGCATTCTTACCAATCTTAACATGAATGAAGTAACAGTACATTTTTGATTTTCTCAGAATGTATTCTGTGGCATATAGAGTTTGATCAATTACAAAACAATCCGAGTAAAAAATGCTGCATTGAGTATACCTTGGTCATTAAATCCCAACAGCAGAAAGCCAGGTCATCTATATTTTACAAATGAAATTGAATGCTTTGACTTGATTATTTGCTATTAGGCTACCTACTGACACTGTTGGTTAATTTTGATTTTCTTTTATACAAAATATTCTGAAAGAAATAATAGAAACACAAACATACATGTCAAAAGCATAATGGCTGGCAGTGTGAGTTTCTGATTACCAGCATTTGATACACACGTATATCTATCACAATGTTTGAGAACTGAATATTCCACAGGAATGCACCAGTCACACACAAATGAGATCTTGAGTCCCATGACTGCAATGTTCTGAATAGGGTTTCTTCTGTGAATAATTAAATAAAAAAATCTACTTTCATATTACAGATTTAAGTGAACTTGTTACAGCATCATATCGACCCCATATTAACCAAACCTAGGAGGAATGCCATACTGTAATCTAGCTCAAGGACACATCTGTGACCAGATGCAAAATTTACCACTGGAAAAAAATGCTAAAGTATAAAGAAATATGATTTTTGAGATAAAAAATGAAAGGACCTTTTCAATTTCCACAAAAAATTCAAGATGATGGCCGAAATTTGGACACTTAAAATATTTTCAGAGGCATTACAGAAGTAGTCCTTACTATCCAGCGGGTCAAAAATATGCCCAAAATCGCTATACCTCTAACAATTTTTTTCGATAAACAACTCTTGATTTCTGCCAAAATTCACAATGGCACACAAAATTAACAAAATTTAAAATTTTTCAAAAGCATTAAATAATCTGTACAACCCAAAGTGTCAAAAATTTGCTTGACATTGCTCTTTCTCTACAGGTTTTCAAGATAAAAAAAGCCATTTATTCATTATTTGAACCACTGAAAAGTGAAAACGGTAACTATAAATAGCTTGGGTTTTTATGATGCTCACTTATACATTGAACAACCAGTATGAACTTTGTCTATAATGTAGCACAGTGGTTTAAGTACATCTTGAGAAGAAAAATAGCATCACAGATGCCCGTACCCCCCAGCCTAGGGAAATATTTTTAACACCATGAGATATAGAAGTATTGTATCAGTACAAAGTTCAGGATACTTTCAGAGCACTGTCAGTTATATAAAGGTCCAAACAATGTTTAAATAGAGAAAATTAACGTCTTAAGAGAAAGATAATGCATGTACTCTTTATGTACATCTGGCATGGCCGAATTATGGTTTAGATGTTTTGAATATTACCATGCATACAGAAGTGGTAATACATTCTATGAATGCTTATGTGTGGTGTTGGAGCAAAATCTGTGGCTCACTCGATGAAATTCCATCTGTTACAATGGGAAATTGTAAATGTAAAATTCTTAATGAATTCTAATATGACTTTAACAGTGCTTAATCTGCATCAAAAGACAGACCCAAAGGTGCAACAAGATTTTAAAGTTAAAGGTCACTACGATAAGGTCAAAGGTCAAATCAAGGTCACACCATGATGCTGCACAGCTACAACCCCTAACCAATGTCCCTACCAAGCATCAACTTCTTGCACCTTACGGTTTCCGAGATATAGCCCGGACAAGATTTTATAGGTCAAGGTCACTACAGCAAGGTCAAAGGTCAAATCATAACGTTGCACACCTACACCCCCTAACCAATGTCCCTAGTAAGTATTAAGTTCCTACACCTCACGTTATCCGAGATATAGCCCGGACAAGATTTTATAGGTCAAGGTCACTATGGCCAGGTCAAATCAAGGTCAGACCATGACATTGCACACCTACACACCCTAACCAATGTCCCTACCAAGTATCAACTTCCTACACCTTACGGTTTTCAAGATTTAGCCCAGACAAGATTTTATAGGTCAAGGTCACTACGGCAAGGTCAAATCAAAGTCAGACCATGGCGTTACACACCTACACCCCCTAACCATTGTCCCTACCAAGTATCAACTTCCTACACCTTACAGTTTCCGAGATATAGCCCGGAAAAGATTTTATAGGTCAGGGTCACTACAGCAAGGTCAAAGGTCAAATCAAGGTCAGACCATGACGTTGCACACCTACACCCCCTAACCAATGTCCCTACCAAGTATCAACTTCCTACACCTTATGGTTTCCGAGATATAACCCGGACAAGATTTTATAGGTCAAGGTCACTACAGCAAGGTCAAAGTTCAAATCAAGGTCAGACCATGACGTTGCACACCTATACCCCCTAACCAATGTGCCTACCAAGTATTAACTTCCTATACCTTACAGTTTCCGAGATATAGCCTGGACAAGATTTTCAAACTCAGGGTCACTACGGCAAGGTTAAATCAAGGTCAGACCATGACGTTGCACACCTACACATCCTAACCAATGTCCGTACCAAGTATCAACTTCCTACATCTTACGGTTTCTGAGATACAGCCCGGACAAACTTTTTCCCGCCGCCCGCCCGCCCATCCGGACACCATGGGTGAAAACAATACCTAGACAGCCCTTAAGGGCTGTGGGGTAAAAGGTGTAAAACTCTACTTTCTTTTTAAGAAGCTATTTATGCTAATTGCTGAAGGGTGATAAAGTAGCTACAACTCATTTAGCTATTGCAAGTGGCTTTGCAAAGGTTAACCAACTTGCAGCTAAAGATAAAGTGTCTGGAAAATGCTAAAATGCATTAGCTTTCACAATTTAAGTAATTCACTCAACTGTGAAATTATAAAAGTAGCTATTACTCACATATACACTGAGCAACCAGTCTGAAACTTAAATGTATAGTTCAGAAAAAAGGAAAAATGGGAAAGTAGTTTAGCATAGCCATGCATAAACCAATGCATTCATAGGATGTATCTAGATGATACAATTAATTACTGCAGGAGTGGAATGGGAGATTATCACTCAGTATTACTTTTAGCTGATGAGATTAGATTGTAAGAAATGCATTGCCTGTGAGAAATCAGAAATCTAGATAAATTTGGGTTCTTTTTTCTGTGGTAACCAACCACAGGAAAAATTAATTCAAATGAAATTTTTAAAATAAATTTAAATAAAGAAAGTTTTCTTCCTGTGCAAATTTCCAGTTGTACACAGTATCTGGAGATTAATCCTGGGTCAAAAGTATTAATGCATCCAATTACATTGACTTTTTCACCCCAAAAGCATATACAGATGATCTTATTAAATCAATCCAACCCTTTACACTTATTTTAATGCTAGTTTACCAAACTGATAATGTACATCTTTCATTGTGTGAAATTTCATCCCTTTATTTCAATGGTCAAAAACAAAAGTATGCTTAAAACTACCTAATCAATGCATCTTATATCAACTCAGAGTCAAATCTTCTGATACAATAACAACAATAATACCTATTCATAAAGACTGTAATAATACATAAATATTGAATTTTTGAGTGTCAACTGACTTTAACATCAAAATACTTGATCAAATGGCAGTTTTGTGGGTCAATGTTTGTGTTTTCTAGCAGTATGTTATCAAATTTATATATTACTTTGAAAAAGCGAATATATATGATATTGATAGCTGGCTCCTACCCTACTGCACAACATCAAACCCCCAAGTTTAGTTTTTAACAAATTAGCACACTAACTGAAACAGTATCACAGTATATCTATACATGTAGATAGAAAAGACAGTTATTACAAGCACTAATACTCGGTTATCGTAAGCAATGACAAAATAAGACTTAAATCTATGGACATTAACCAAATAGCTTTTCAACAAATAATATTTAGCAGTAATAAAAGGTTACCTCTGAATCGTTAATCTGTTGTTCATCATCAAAAAAAAAAGAAAATTAGTTCTCGACTATTTTATACAATCTCCACACTGTACCATCAGCAGTCATTGTGCAAAGTCAAAATTAAGGTTGTACATTCCATTCAACTTTGAAGCCAGGGTGACACTGGGACAGGTACTGTCAGCTTTGTCACTTGTAGGAGTAGAACCCATAGAGAGCTGACAGCTTGGGATTGGACACGCCACACTTGCTAGCCACCAGGCCTCTAATCATTTTCCTGACAACGGTGTGATGATAACAATTTCTCTTGCGTACACATGTATTTCAATACAGATCAAGATTACTTACTTATTAATAATCTTGTTGTTCAGGAGTGATAATTTCCCCATTTAACATGCCTTTATAGGGTGTAGTTTTAAAACAACTATAATATTCAATGCCAATTTTGTATTTTAAAACCTCTGTACTCAGTCATCAATTGAAGACATTATGTAGATAAATATACTTAGTAGTTTATGAACATATTGGGAATTAATGTTTTTTTAAATGACTAAACTGACCATTCTTCATTAATTGATACAAGTTTTATATCCTTCATTGACATGTTGGGTGTCTCACACTCGCAGCTTGAATATATAATTCTGCAGAAACAGAATCTCAACACTGACACATAAAAACACCTTGATAACATGACGATAATGAAGGAAATCAGACAGTACCCACTGCACTAATGCTAGACAAAAAAGTCATTGTTTGTAGGTACAGGTGAACAATAATCCACTTTGTTGAGGTAAATACAAACACATTAAGTGTTCTATCTACTTTTTACATATAACCAATTTTAAGACAAAGACAGTAAAGCGAGACGTTAAATCTTGTTAGTTTTAGTTCTGGTTTTGAAAATGTTACCCCCAAGGACAATCATCGAGATAAACAGTTTATCTCTGAGTCAGTGAAACTTTGAAACATACTGTTTTTGTCCAAAATATTTAACTTTCAAAAGCAGGTTCTGAGGCTGTAAAAAATATGAAATATGTTCTGTATGTGAAATTCAATAACGAGTAAAAGAACTTTCATGGTTTGAATTATGGACCATATTTATTAAACTCCTCATTTATTAAAGTTAGCATTTTACTGAGGAGATATCAGTGGAGAATTTGACATACCCTGGCATATTTCATATTTCTGCACAATATACTCGTATAAAGTGTGAACAGAACATGAAACAAGACTGAGATATAGCAGTTTGTATCCTTTCATGCCTGTTAACGGAACTATATTTACAGTCTATCAAACTAGTATCACAAATTATATATGTCACATGGAATTAACAGTAAAAAGCCAATAATAAAGTACATCAACCCTGAACAAGATCGCAAATACATATATATTATGATGACAGTGGTGTTATCCACTTAATAATAAATACAGTCTAACATCGGAGAAATAAATATATATACACATAATAATTCAAATTTTCTTCTATTATCTGAACTTCCATTTTGTAAATATTCACAGTTTTAATGAACACAATTCCACTCTAATTAACACAGTTCAAATCGAAAAATGCCAATGTTGGAAATATTCTGATTTCTATCAAAAACTTCGCATTTCATGTTGTTCAGATAGTAGAAGCTATCAAGCTGGTTTCTTTTCACATCGAAATATTCCACATTAAACAAGATGGGGATCAAGCACTACATTAGTACTACCTACACATGTGATTTCAGATAGAAAATTAACCAAATTATGGAGAATATGGCCAATACATTAAATTTCACACAAAAAAAGTGAGGGGGTTTGTTAATTTTATGCATTGCAGCAAAGATAATCACACAAGATGTCACAAACAAGTTCTTATGCCTGGATGCGTAAATGCAGCATCTGAGATGTTTGTGACACAGATGTGTATGCTGCAAAGCCATGACATAAAGAAGCCACCAACTAAGGAATAGCCAATATTTCAAAGTAACAGTTATAACACAACTTTTGCTGCTTTAACTCCAATGTTACAAAACACTCAAAATTACTAGAATCCCCATAATATGGAATGCAGAAAAGCAAAACAGGTACACATTTTTCAGACACTGTTACAAAGTATATCACAACACCACGGTTTTGGTTCTAGTTAAGGAACTGATGTAATTGTACACTGAAATCCCACTTTTCATTAATAATGAAGGTTTTATCACATTAAACTGCTCAAACAATTCAATATCAATAAAAGATTCTGAAACAAATCCATGACTCCCCACTAATCTTTAAGTTACATCTTTATTTGTGTAAACTACATAGTACAAGTAATTAGTTCAGTTCACCAATGCCGTTATTTATAGCAAATTGTCTACCTAAGCACAAGCTGTTACATTAAAATTTAGATGAATTGGGGGCTAATATACGTAGAGCCTTGCAGCCGATTAATTCCAATCAAAACATTTTCATAGAGATCAGAACAAAAATGACTCCCTCTTTTTCGGGCATCAAAACCAGCCAGAAGTAACTTACACACAGTCAACGGAAGATATGTGATATGTCTCATGTCAAATCCACAAATAACCTGGAATGATGGAGTAATACACTGACATCCGTGATTACAATTGTGACACTTGCTCTTCTGTAAGTTAGAACTGAGAGACAGAGCTTGTCCTGTGAGGGAAAGCATGGGAAGCTAGTACAATCTTCATCACTTCCAATTACACAGTGAACGTGCACTGAAATGTTTCACTTGCTCCATTTATATACACATTTGAAAGGGATAAACATATTATTACTGCGGGTTTTCACTGATAATTCGCTAACTTATCAATTAATAAACAATAATGACAATGTTAGACAAATGTGTTTCAATGTGATTTTTTTTTTTAAATTTCCTTAAGTAGATGGGTTTTCCAATGAAACAACCAGAAAACATTATTTTGAAAGTCAGCCAATGTGCTCAAAAAGAAGGAATAACGTGAGAGTATTGAATTTCAGACCTCAGTAGTGCCAGTGTACCCACTGGATTACAGGAACTAAGACTTCTGTGTATCTGAAATTCTCCATACTCTGCATTTGGAAATAGAAATAACAAGCCCATAGCAGGCAATGGAAGTTTAATCTGAATATTCAAAGGAGTTTTATAACATGTTAAATACTGAAAAAATTGTCTTCTATTGTAACATTGATATATTTCTAGGGACTCCAAGCATCTGAGTTTGACTGCCCACAATGGGACGTGCAATCGTTAAAAAAAAAAAAATAACTAGAGTATTGCTTCGCAAGAGAAAAAGAAGTTGTTTTTGCACAGCAGGGCGGGCCCAGTCCCTCTTCCTTCTCCCCTAAGTGCAATCATCCCTTTTGAGAAGCTTAATTGGCATTCAATGCTACAACACACCCATCAACGTCTTTAAACAACTCCAAATGAAAACCAAAGATAACAAGTTAACAATGCAGAAAGTGGAGCAGAGAAACAATGGTAGTATTGGCATCTGCTCAAAAGTTTTTTTTTTTTTTTAAAAATAACATACAAAATCAACCAATGAAGACACAACAAAAACAAGCCTGAATGTAACAGTATAAATTACAGTCAACATAAACTAATGATAAATAGTCCTCTACAGGACACACTGACAAAAACGATTGATAATACAGAAATAGATATACCCCACATACTGAGATCCATGGATGACACACATTTGTATGTTGATGTCTTAGTTAAATACATGTTGTTAAAACTGGTAAAATGGAATCATCAGGGACCAGATAAATGCTTCCACTTAAACGGGAATTAGAGATAACAGAGGCTTATTTCAATGGAAAAGCTCTCCCACGACTTCACATTTACTTGAGGAAGAGGTCTTCTGAACTTGTCTCTATATTTAAACTGTGACAGTAGTAGTTGTCCTCATTAAATTCTTATGGATTATCCATAAAGTATCCAGCTTTTTCCTCTGTAACACTTTTCTATGGAGGAAAAAAAATTGTCATATACAAAAGAAAAAGTATAATGCATCAATATGTCAACTTTACTTACTTTATCCATTCCATGTACATCACATTCTATCATCAAAATGATTTCCTATTATCCTGTGTGACTCAAGTTGCTTCTCAGATTGACAATAGTCAGAATCCATTTCTTGTGTCATAATGGGTGTGAATTTGTGTGATAATCAATGTGATTACAATTAGTGTTAGGACTAGTCTCCAATTTCCAGGATAAATCGGTCCGTTTTACTAACCACGATCAATGCACAATCGATTACTTGCTGTATTTTTGGGGGGTTTTGTTGATTAAATAGAGTATCATTCAAATTCTGAGATGAAATATATACTGATATGGTAAAAATTTGGTCAACCATTTGGTTTCTTAACATTTGGTGTTTAGTACCACCTTCCCGGAAGGCATTTCCTGTAAATATGGCACTTGACATCAACAAAACATACTACTAAAAATTTGTAACAATGTATACAGTTTACTGATGGATAGAGAGCTAAATTCTTGGATTATGTGAGAAAAAATACATAAAGGAGGTTTTGTTTTATCTTAGGTCTTTATAGTCAATTGCTTAATTAGTGCAGATTGGCATCTACAGATGCCCTTACAACTGACTGCTTTGAAGTTTGTGTAATGGTCCTCTCACTAATTGCAATAAACATAATAATCACACAGTCAGGGATGAAACACTATAAGGTGCAAAATGTTTTCCATTATTTTTGCCAAACACAGGGTATTAACATATGGGTTTGCTCAATAATATAACAACCATCACTTGTGGTTACACATAGATGTTGATCTGGAGAATTTTTATCCACGTAAAAATGTACCTTTGATAATATTTTAATCAATTGAGATTACATACTGAAAAAAAAACCAATAAGTATTTTCAAAAGTTCCTTCTAGACACAAAGTATTTATCTTTTGGCATCCTGTATGCCATATCAAGATACAATTATACCTTTTAGTAAAAATAACTGATGACCATTTTTTTGGCACCTGAGAAGATTGGCTCAATTGCTTTGGTTGTATTTAAGTAGTCAATTCGACTCTTGACAATTGTTACTAACATAGAGTCAATTTTGAACTAGATCATCCGGCTCTATTTAAGAATATTGATTAGATTTGACTGAAACTGAACATACAACTGACAACTCTTTGTTTACTTTAAATTGTAACTCAATGATTTCACTGTGACACATCTGTTTCAACTGCAACATGTGACTAGTTTGGGCTGACCTACAGTATCTGTGAATCTGATTGGCAGAGACATCTTGGCTGTTCCGATAATAACCCAATGCAAAGTATATTTGATAAAACAGTCTTGCTTTATTTGTCAAATTTTAAATTGTTAATAATGTTAAGATATTTTTTTTTCATGTTAGAATAACACCCTCCAAACAACGGTATATGCAAAATTTTGTTATGATTCTAGGCAATTCAGCCTTTGTGGTTTATAATCTCGAATCATAAATACAATTCTGTGTGCACCAGGAGTTTGTCGGGGGTTATTCCTATATTCAATGTTACCAATATACAGTATCCAACCTTCTGTAATGCAAATATTTTACTTTACAGACACAAGTCTATTATTTAAAATTTACTACTAAAAGAGTTTTTATTTAAAGTACTTTTTTCATTTTATAAATTACCTATTATCAGAACCAAAAATTTGTATAATGGAGATCCTGCTGTATAGGTCACATGTATGTTCTGATTGTATTTGATGCAGCTGTCACATATAACCAAAACAGAATTGACAGCAGGCTTTAAACTGACTCTGTTTATAAAAATTTTCTTAAAACCTGTTGTTTCCTTTAGAATTTCACAATGTTTGCTATCATAAAACAGTCGGTTATTTCAGTGATGTATTGCCTAATACACACATTCAACGTCCCATGGATATGTTTGAGGAATAGACCTTGGGGCTATAACAAAGAATATGTATTCAAATTACATAAATAAAGACAAAGAGAAATAACAAATCCATATAAATATCACTAATCTTCATACACTGATATGAAATAAGAATCTATGTTTATGACAAAAAAAAAAAGATTGAAAGCAAACAAGTAGGCAATTATACAATGTGAAAAAAATAATTAATAGTTTTGGAATGATGACTATGTCAGTACGTAGAAACAAGCGGTGTAAAATACCGGTCATATCACATCTTAAACCATCAGTTCACTCCATCTCTCTGTCTCTCTTTCTCTGTAGAAGTCCAAACTAGGAATGCTTTCGTGTGGTAAGATTTCACTGGAATAACTGAGGAACTCATAAAGATGCGTCACTGAAGCTGGGTTACCAGAAGCCCAAGCTTTTTCCCAAGTTCTCATATTGTTTAAGCAGAGCTGGGTGTACTCTAGGCAAAGAATACTGGTACTTCCACATATACCAAAACCTCACACATTCAATTACCATCTTTACACTAATTGCTATTGTAAACAATTTATCATGACTATGATCTCTAGAATTCTGAAATTATAATCAATTAAACAATATGCAATTCTAAGCATGTTTTTTACTCTTACATATTTCACTTCCAAAATTCTGACAATAACTATGTTGGTAAATATGGCTGTATATGAAAGTATGAGGTTCCCTTATTATAAAAGGGTGTTGTATTCCCCGAAAAATGGTATGTTTCCATGACAGGCCAGCTGTGAAACATTCCAATGACACTGTAAATGTTCGAAAGCTGTCAAAGAAACTGGTAAAGCCTTTTGTTTTCTTTCGTACACCACCATTCATTCATTTTTCTCAAGACAGGCTAGTTTCTGTTGTATGGAACTGTTGTTTTGTCTCACAAAGACGAGTTTTGCTGAGACAGAGTAAACAAGCACATATATACACACACATTATCCTGTGTTATAGATCTCCTGAGTGAGGAATGTCCTCTGTGTTATAAAACTGATCTTGACCACTGTTCTCAGTTACGCACGTGTTTGATTTTAGCTGTGACAGTGAAAGCTGTAAGTTCTTCAATGAGGAATGTATCTACAAAGACAAATACACAAAATTCCTCAAAGTCAAGGCCAAGAATACAGATATCAAGCTTAAAGGGGAAAGTTTTTGTCCCCGGGACGAAAATCTCCTCAAATGACAAAGATCATACATTTGGAGTCCTTATATACAAATATCAACAAACACCACTGTTTACTGGGATATAACATATTACCATTAGACAGTACAGATAAACTCTTCCTTCAAGTCTAAAAGGGCACAAATCCTCAAGGAATTTTATTACTTTACACAGTTTTTTTTACTGTTTTTTAGTACACAAACTTTATTTAAATTTTCAACAGCAGATTTCTACATAAGCCCTTCTGTAGACAACAGTTGTTAATTATCTGAGATAGGTGTACATTACAATGCACTTGCAATGCAACATTAGTCCGTTTATTTTAGCATTACACTTGACAGAGAAATGAAGGTTCTGAAATGCTCTTTGACCCCTCGACTTTGGCCTTTAAGGAAAGCACTCGTACAGTGCAGTATATGATCTGGCTATTTACCAAAATGTAATCAGTTCTTCTATTGGCCAGGCTCTATATACATAAAATGTTTTATGAAGACCCACTTATTCCTTTTGGAGTAATGTCAACCAGAAGGCCAAATTAATTAATATACATTGAAAATGGAAAATTTAATAGTAAATTAAATTTTTATAAGTTAATACCTTACCTAGTGGACAGATGCATTTGTCTGGTGCTCTGCCGGTCTCGCCAAACATTAGAAAAAAAACGTTCTGAGCTGAGCTCTGGCCGGGACCGGTAGTGTCCTGTTCATTCGCCAGGTGGCTGTATAGCCTCCCTGCCAGTGTACTGCGCATGAGCGCGCATGCGCTCTTCCTATTTTTGTTGCCTACCTTAGAAAGTCCCCTTGGTTTAGAGTAGCAGGGAAGGTAGGGTGTGAATCCCCCTGTTCACTCGGTAAGGTATTAACTTATAAAAATTTAATTTACTATTAAATTTTCCATTTTACTGCATTACTACATCTTACCTAGTGGATAGATGCAGAATAACTACCCAGTTGATGGAGGGCAGCTCAATAAGGGGGATTTCTAAAAACTCTAGGTAATAATAGGGTGGATCTGGTAATGGTTAAATAAACCGGCCTCTAGGAATAACACCCCCCCCCCCCCCACCCATAGTTTGTTCTAACAGGTCTATGTACAAACTCGACCCGAGTGTACAGAGAGACCGGAGAGGGATATAAGAGTTCAGAATAACCTATGTGAGGAAGAAGAACAGGAATAAGATACTATCACTAAGCCCCTGGATCTACTTAGGATCACGGCAATCCAGAAGTAAAGATAGTTGAAGTTTTTTTTGTTTTTTTTTAAATATATACACTATGCACAATATGTACACTGGAATATTTTTCCTACTTGTTATCGTGGATCTGCTGAGCCGCCACCACAGGACCTAAATGGTACAGTTCAGAATCTGCCTAAGCTAGATCTTTCAGACTGAACTGTGTAAACGTGTTGTGGGCTTTCCAATGACAGCTGAGGGGATCTGCTCTGAAGACACTCCTCCTTGGAATGCCTTGGAAGCCGCAAACGCCCTGACATCATGGGCTCTAACCTGATGTAAGTTTTGGGCTTCTTCATCAGACAGTTGGTAACATAGATGCACTGTTTGTTTGATCCAGGAAGAGATAGTGGCAGGGACGATATCCTTCTGGAAACTCTTCCGGAAAGACACAAAAACCAGATCTTTATCTTTGTGAAGATCCTTGGTTCTGTCCAAATAGTAATGCCAGGCTCTTACGGGGCAGTGACTTGTCTTCCGCAAGAGACTTATCCAAAGAAGGTGCTAAGGCTGGGATGACTACTGGAGCCACACAAGTTGGTCCCTCCCGACCTAGCTGATTTTTGGATAGGAAACTGGGTGAAGGGTAAAGAGAGACCTGACTCCAGTTCTCCTGATGCCTGATATTCTTGTATAGCCAGGCATGAATTTCACTGCGTCTCTTGCCTGAGCCCAAGGCTAACAGGAAGACTGTCTTAAAAGTCAAATGTTTAAGAGAAGCTTTACGCATGGGCTCAAATGGAGCCTTAGTCGGCTGGTGGAGTACCAATGAAAGGTTCCAGGTGGGCACTCCCCGCCTTCCTTTCGGTTTATCTCTGTGAACACTGTCTAACAACCGAGTTAAGTTTTTATCCTTGCTAATATTTAGCCTATCATTGCCCACCGTGTCTGCAATGGCCGTTCTATGGCCTTCAATGGTGCTAGGTTGCAGTTTTCTCTCTTTGAAAAGATGGAAAAGAAATTCTGCAATTTGTTTCAGAGAGGGTGACCGGAAGTCCACCTCATTTGATTCACACCATTTGATAAAAATGGCCCATTTTGATTTGTAAATGGCTCTGGTTGAGAGTCTCTGAGGAGCCTCAATTCTTGCTGCCACTTCGTTAGAGAACCAATGTTCTTGAATGGCAGAGGCTCTAGGAGCCAAGCATGCAGATTCAGATTGCTGAGGTTCCTGTGAAGAAGCCCGTTGAGCGGCTGTGTCACCAGATCTTTTTGCAGGGGAAGCCTGAAGGGGATGTGCACCGATAGGTTGACTAGATCCCAAAACCAAGGCATGTTTGGCCACCCTGGCGCAATCAGGATCATTCTGCGACAGCCTTGACCTATCACCTTGGAGATCACTTGATTGAGAAGGGAGACTGGTGGAAAGGCATAGGCCTCCAGATTCTCCCATTGTAGGCTCAGGGCGTCTACTGCCCAGGCTTTCTGATCCGGTACCGGTGACACAAACTTGGGGAGCTTGTGATTGAACCGGGCTGCAAATATGTCCACCTGCGGTCGGGCCCATATGGAGCACAAAGATTGAATACCTGCTGAGATAGGGACCACTGTCTCGATCACTTGGTTGTGTCGTGACAGCTTGTCTGCTATGACATTCAAGCGACCTGGAATGTGTCGAGCCCTCAGTACAATGCCTCTGAGGCGACACCAAGACAAAAGTCTCCAAAGGAGGGCACAAAGAGAACCTGATCTCATACCGCCCTCCTTGTTGATGTAAGAGACCACAGTTGTGTTGTCTGTTGCTATCAAGACAATCTGGTCCCTGCAGAGATGCTCGAAACTCTTGAGGGCCAGGAAGACTGCCTTTAATTCCAGAAAGTTGATGTGGAGGCGACTTTCTGTGCTTGACCAAATCCCTCTTGCAGTAGAGTCCCCTAAGTGTGCGCCCCAGCCGTCGTTTGAGGCGTCTGTAAACATTTGCAGAGCATGTTGAAGGGGACGCAACTTTTGGCCTTGAAGAACATTGCTCTCGTCCAACCATCAATCTAGATCTGGGTGTAGAGAGAGGGGCAATGGAATGATCTTTTCCAAACTCTCGGGAACATGCCAAAGTCGCTTCAGGTGCCACTGTATGGGCCTCATGTGAAGGCGACCTAGCCAGACCTGTTTCTCCGTGGCAGTGAGCAAGCCTATCAGGGACATGAATTGTCTGACTGTGCATCTGTTCCTGCCCTTGATCCACAGTAACTTCTGTTGGAGGGTCGACCACCTGTCCTAAGTGGGCAAGACCCGACCAGTCAAGAGGTCGAACCGGTAGCCTACAAAATTGAAAACCTGTTGAGGGATCAAGATTTCTGCAGGTTTACCACCCAACCCAACTCATGGTATAGGGCCAAGAGGGTGCGGGTATGTTGTAGGCACATTTCCCGACGCAGGGCTCTCAACAACCAGTCGTATAGGTATTGGTGAATGCTAATACCCCTGACTTGAGCCATCAGTTTTACCTCTTTGACCACCTTGGTGAATTCCAATGGGGCCGTTGCCAAACCAAAGGGAAGAGAGGTGAACTGGTAAGTTACTTTGTTGATGTGAAATCTTAGGTATTTCCTGGACCTCTGACCTATGAGAATGTGAAAGTACGCATCGCTGAAGTCCAGCGAAGTGACCCATTCCCCTTTTTGGAGGGACAGTCTTATGGTCTCTGGGGTCTCTATTTTGAAAGTCCCTGTTTCCAGATTGAGTTTGCTCAGATCCAAGATTGGTCACCATTTTTTGTTGGGTTTTGGAACCAGAAAGAGATGGTTGTAAAAAGCGAGTGACAACTTGTCAACCAAACTTTATACCGCTTGCTTTTGTATCAAGGAAGTCAAAGCTTCTGTAAAACACTTGTTCTGGAGTGGGTTGGCATACTTGTTTACAATCAAGGGAAAGCAGCTGAGAGGTGGCCTTTCCCTGAAGGGCAGAGTGTAACCTTCTTTTAAAATGGACACCACTCTGGGATTTGACCCCAAATTTTGCCAAACTTGCCAGAAACTCTGAAGCCTTCCCCCTACAATGATCTCTGTGGCAACATGTGGGACATTTGGAACAGAGGGGGCAGAAAGACACTGACTTACACAAGAGACACCTTTTACAAGTTTTATTTTGTCCAAACACTGACCGTGACTTAAGCCTTTCTTTTGCGGCTGCCCGTGAAAAGTTACAGTAGGAACATGACTGACAACATCTAGATAAGATACAGCCCTTTTGCAATCTGAGTCTATTAAAG
Source organism: Sabellastarte sp. h YS-2021 (assembly GCA_964017235.1). Lineage (NCBI taxonomy): Eukaryota > Metazoa > Annelida > Polychaeta > Sabellida > Sabellidae > Sabellastarte > Sabellastarte sp. h YS-2021. Next base: position 73,361,757 of record OZ024928.1, on the reverse strand, counting down.
TCTGTTCTGTTTTCTGTTTCTTTACATTTGTTCACAACTAAGTAATGTACAGTTTGGTTTAACTGACTTAACTTGTGGTCCGACCTGCTTAACTCTGGACTTAACTGGGTCGGAACTGAACAATAATTGTCATTTATATGATTTGTTGTCTGGTGAGGGTTTGAACCTCTACCATGACCCTGGCCTCTTCCTATTTCTAGAGAATTGACGCCATGGTTGTTGACCCTGGTCAGCGAGACCGGTACTTTGATGGGATTCTCTCTTCTCATAAGGTCGGTATCTAAAATTTCCTCTCCAGCTGGAGCACTGCGAGGCGCCCAGACGGGGCCCTGGAGCAACTCCAGCAGACTCATGCTTGCTGATATCCTGCTCGGCAGTACACAAAACAGAGTCAGAGAAAAAGCCGTGCCCAAACATAGGGGCATTTCTGAGCAAATTCCAGGTGTCAGATTTAATGCCGGGCTTGATATGTTCTAGATACGAATCTTGACGTAAGAGTATAAGATTAGCCAGGTTAACCAACAAACTATCTGCCAGATGTTGCACAGCAGATCCCATAGCTACTGACACACTCTGGTGAAAGGCCATGTAGGCCTTAATGTCTTAGAGAGCTTCCGTGACCTCCTTGGGAGCCTTGCCCTTGTTTATCTTTGAGGAAAGGAAAGCCACATTGGTTGAAATTTTCTCCTGCAGTTCAGAAGAACACCTGTTGAATCCCGCGGCACTGTTAACCACATAACTACCCTCTCGGGCACAACACTACCATCTGCGCAAGTAATCCTGAGAAATTGGCCTTGATGGAGGACCTGATGGAGGATATGAAGAAGCCTTTATAATTCTAGGAAATTGTGAGTTCACTTTAGCTTCCTTGTCACTCCAACTGAAAAGGTTCTTGCCAGGTTGATGCAGGCCATCGGGTCTAAGTGTGTGCTGCTGATACCACCGGTTCTGACTCTTTGGTATCTTGATAAACTGATCTCGCTTGAGACCAGCTGAATCCTGCGCCCTTGAAGGATACCCCTCTGCTACGGTTGTGTTTAACTTCTCTAATTTTTTTGGCCAAGCCAATCATCCGGGGGCATGGCAACAGAAATCCTCACTGGCTTCTGGGGATTTTTCCCCTTCCAGGGGTTATTGGACATATCCGGCTCTGACAAATCACTCTCGTGAACTGGAATATGGTTCCAGCCCATAAATGAACGAACTTCTCGGAATGTCTCATGATATGTCATATCTTCAGTTTGGTCTTGCTTATCAATAACATCTGAGGAAACTTCGCCTTCCTCTACAGCAGAATCCTCATCACCGGAAAATTCAGTCTCAGAAATATCCTGCTGGGGTAGGTCCCTGTAGTCTGTGTCTGACATACCATAGCCAGGACTGGAAAAACCAACACTAGATGCAGCAGCGGGTGAATAAGGGGCCTGTTCAAACTGACCGGTAGATTGACACTCCTGACTGGTATATGTAGGTGCTTTGCAGAACAGAGACGCTGAACCAGTGGGTGTAATGTCTGGAGCGGTAGCCTTTAAACCTATGCCGGTAGCAGCAGCAGAGGAAGTTTGCATTGGCTGAACAAGAGGAGAGTGCCCGTGAACGGGCACTGTGTCAGCTGACTGAATGTTTTTGATTTGTGATGGTGATAATGAGAGGAAAGCATAATTATCAGAGAAAGGGCTGTACAGAAATACAGTAAATGGTAACTGAACAGCATGTTCGAAAGATATTCCGAAGCTGACAGAAAAAAAGGACAAAAAAGTTGTGCCCTGCAAATGGGATTATGAAATAAAGTAACAAGGTAATTGTTTAAGTGTAAAAAGTAGGTTAAAAATATTTAAAGAAATACTATAAATGCAATATCCTCGTTCGACCATGAAGAAGGGGTCCAAAGGTCAAATCTGACCATACCAAAAGATTCCCAGCCAAAGAATTTAGGATGGTTTACCATCCCAAACCTCTCGGACCAATAATAAGTGAGTCATAGGCACTTTTTAAGTTTGGCTATCCTTGTTTGACCTTGACGGAGGGGTCCAAGGTCAAATCCGACCACACAAAAAAATTCCCAGCCCATGATTTCCTGTAGCTTGTTTACCATCCCAAACCTGTAGGACCAATAATAAGCGAGTTCTAAGCAATTGTAAGTTTGGCTATCCTCAATTGACCTTGAAGGAGGGGTCCCAGGTCAAATCTGACCACAACAAAAGAATCCCAGCCCATGATTTCCTATATGTTGGTTTACCATCCCAAACCTCCAAGACCAATAATACGCGAGTTATAAGCACTTTAAGTTTGGCTATCTTCGTTTGACCTGGAAGGAGGGGTCTAAGGTGAAATCTGACCACACCAAAAGATTCCCAGCCCATGATTTTCTATAGGTTGGTTTTCCATTCCAAACCTCTAGGACCAATAATAAGCGAGTTATAAGCACTTTTAAGTTTGGCTATCCTCATTTGACCTTGAAGGAGGGGTCCAAGGTGAAATCCGACCACACCAAAAAATTCCCAGCTCATGATTTTCTATAGGTTGGTTTTCATTCCAAACCTCTAGGACCAATAATAAGCGAGTTATAAGCACTTTTATGTTTGGCTATCCTCATTTGACCTTGAAGGAGGGTTCCATGGTCAAATCGGACCATATTAACAGATTCCCAGCCCATGATTTCCTACAGGTTGGATACAATGATTTACTCAACAGTGAGAACCTGAAAGAAGCTATTGCTCAGCTATGCCATGACATAGAGGTCTGCAATTTCACTATGTTATAGCTGACCAAAACGTCTGTGAAAAACATATTTAACAAAATACTCTAAATGTAATAGTTTTCAAGTTACTACTGATTTACTCAAGAGTGAGAACCTCAAAGTAACTATTACTCAGCTATGCAATGAGCTACATGTCTGAATTTTTGCTCTGTTATAGCTGACCTAAAAGTAGGTGAACAACATATTTAAGCAAAATACTGTAAATGCAATAGTTTTCAAGTTACAACTGATTTACTCAATAGTGAGAACCTGAAAATAGCTATTGCTCCGCTATGCCATGAGCTATAGGTCTGTAATTTCACTATGTTATAGCTAACCCAAAAGTAGGTGAACAATATATTTTAACAAAATACTCCAAATGCAATATTTTTCAAGTTATAGCCGATTTACTCAACAGACAGTGCCTGAGAATAGCTATTGCTCAGTTGTGCCATGAGCTACAGGTCTGTAATTTCACTATGTTATAGCTGACCCAAAAGTAGCTGAATAACATATTTGCACAAATTTCTGTAAAGGCAATAGTTTTCCAATTACAACTGATTTACTCAACAGTGAGAACTTCAAAGTAGCTATTACTCAGCTATGCAATGAGCCACAGGTCTGGAACTTCACTATGTTATAGCTGACGACAAAATAGGTGAATAACATATTGCAACAAAATACTCTAAATGCAATAGTTTCCAAGTTATAAGTGATTTACTCAACAGTGATAACCTAAAAGTAGCTATTACTCAGCTATGCCATGAGCTACAGGTCTGAAATTTTACTATGTTATAGCTGACCCAAAAGTAGCTGAATAACATATTTATACTAAATTCTCTAAATGCAATAGTTTTCAAATTATAAGTGATTTGCTCAACATTGAGAACTTCAAAGTAGCTATTACTCAGCTATGCAATGAGTCACAGGTCTGGAACTTGACTATGTTATAGCTGACCCCAAAATAGGTGAATAACATATTGAAACAAAATACTCTAAATGCAATAATTTCCAAGTTATAAGCGATTTACTCAACAGTGATAACCTCAAAGTAGCTATTACTCAGCTATGCCATGAGCTACAGGTCTGAAATTTTACTATGTTATAGCTGACCCAAAAGTAGGTGAACAACATATTTAAGCAAAATACTGTACATGCAATAGTTTTCAAGTTACAACTGATTTACTCAATAGTGATGACCTAAAAGTAGCTATTACTCAGCTATGCCATGAGCTACAGGTCTGAAATTTTACTATGTTATAGCTGACCCAAAAGTAGCTGAATAACATATTTATACTAAATTCTCTAAATGCAATAGTTTTGCAATTACAACTGATTTACTCAATAGTGAGAACCTCAAAGTAGCTATTACTCAGCTATGCAATGAGCTACAGGTCTGAAATTTTACTATGTTATAGCTGACCCAAAAGTAGGTGAACAACATATTTAAGCAAAATACTGTAAATGCAATAGTTTTGAAGTTACAACTGATTTACTCAATAGTGATGACCTAAAAGTAGCTATTACTCAGCTATGCCATGAGCTACAGGTCTGAAATTTTACTATGTTATAGCTGACCCAAAAGTAGCTGAATAACATATTTATACGAAATTCTGTAAATGCAACAGTTTTCCAATTACAACTGATTTACTCAATAGTGAGAACTTCAAAGTAGCTATTACCCAGCTGTGCCATGACCTACAGATCTAAAATTTCACTATATTATAGCTGGCCCAAAAGTAGCTGAATAACATATTTATACGAAATTCTCTAAATGCAATAGTTTTGCAATTACAACTGATTTACTCAATAGTGAGAACCTCAAAGTAGTTATTACTCAGCTATGCAATGAGCTACAGGTCTGAAATTTTACTATGTTATAGCTGACCCAAAAGTAGGTGAACAACATATTTAAGCAAAATACTGTAAATGCAATACTTTTCAAGTTACAACTGATTTACTCAATAGTGATGACCTAAAAGTAGCTATTACTCAGCTATGCCATGAGCTACAGGTCTGAAATTTTACTATGTTATAGCTGACCCAAAAGTAGCTGAATAACATATTTATACTAAATTCTCTAAATGCAATAGTTTTGCAATTACAACTGATTTACTCAATAGTGAGAACCTCAAAGTAGTTATTACTCAGCTATGCAATGAGCTACAGGTCTGAAATTTTACTATGTTATAGCTGACCCAAAAGTAGGTGAACAACATATTTAAGCAAAATACTGTAAATGCAATAGTTTTGAAGTTACAACTGATTTACTCAATAGTGATGACCTAAAAGTAGCTATTACTCAGCTATGCCATGAGCTACAGGTCTAAAATTTTACTATGTTATAGCTGACCCAAAAGTAGCTGAATAACATATTTATACGAAATTCTGTAAATGCAACAGTTTTCCAATTACAACTGATTTACTCAATAGTGAGAACTTCAAAGTAGCTATTACTCAGCTGTGCCATGACCTACAGATCTAAAATTTCACTATATTATAGCTGGCCCAAAAGTAGCTGAATAACATATTTATACGAAATTCTCTAAATGCAATAGTTTTGCAATTACAACTGATTTACTCAATAGTGAGAACCTCAAAGTAGTTATTACTCAGCTATGCAATGAGCTACAGGTCTGAAATTTTACTATGTTATAGCTGACCCAAAAGTAGGTGAACAACATATTTAAGCAAAATACTGTAAATGCAATAGTTTTCAAGTTACAACTGATTTACTCAATAGTGATGACCTAAAAGTAGCTATTACTCAGCTATGCCATGAGCTACAGGTCTGAAATTTTACTATGTTATAGCTAACCCAAAAGTAGGTGAACAATATATTTTAACAAAGTACTCCAAATGCAATATTTTTCAAGTTATAGCCGATTTACTCAACAGTCAGTGCCTGAGAATAGCTATTGCTCAGTTGTACCATGAGCTACAGGTCTGTAATTTCACTATGTTATAGCTGACCCAAAAGTAGCTGAATAACATATTTGCACAAATTTCTGTAAAGGCAATAGTTTTCCAATTACAACTGATTTACTCAACAGTGAGAACTTCAAAGTAGCTATTACTCAGCTATGCAATGAGCCACAGGTCTGGAACTTCACTATGTTATAGCTGACCCCAAAATAGGTGAATAACATATTGCAACAAAATACTCTAAATGCAATAGTTTCCAAGTTATAAGTGATTTACTCAACAGTGATAACCTAAAAGTAGCTATTACTCAGCTATGCCATGAGCTACAGGTCTGAAATTTTACTATGTTATAGCTGACCCAAAAGTAGCTGAATAACATATTTATACTAAATTCTCTAAATGCAATAGTTTTCAAATTATAAGTGATTTGCTCAACATTGAGAACTTCAAAGTAGCTATTACTCAGCTATGCAATGAGTCACAGGTCTGGAACTTGACTATGTTATAGCTGACCCCAAAATAGGTAAATAACATATTGAAACAAAATACTCTAAATGCAATAATTTCCAAGTTATAAGCGATTTACTCAACAGTGATAACCTCAAAGTAGCTATTACTCAGCTATGCCATGAGCTACAGGTCTGAAATTTTACTATGTTATAGCTGACCCAAAAGTAGGTGAACAACATATTTAAGCAAAATACTGTACATGCAATAGTTTTCAAGTTACAACTGATTTACTCAATAGTGATGACCTAAAAGTAGCTATTACTCAGCTATGCCATGAGCTACAGGTCTGAAATTTTACTATGTTATAGCTGACCCAAAAGTAGCTGAATAACATATTTATACTAAATTCTCTAAATGCAATAGTTTTGCAATTACAACTGATTTACTCAATAGTGAGAACTTCAAAGTAGCTATTACTCAGCTGTGCCATGACCTACAGATCTAAAATTTCACTATGTTATAGCTGGCCCAAAAGTAGCTGAATAACATATTAATACAAAATTCTCTAAATGCAATAGTTTTGCAATTACAACTGATTTACTCAATAGTGAGAACCTCAAAGTAGTTATTACTCAGCTATGCAATGAGCTACAGGTCTGAAATTTTACTATGTTATAGCTGACCCAAAAGTAGGTGAACAACATATTTAAGCAAAATACTGTAAATGCAATAGTTTTCAAGTTACAACTGATTTACTCAATAGTGATGACCTAAAAGTAGCTATTACTCAGCTATGCCATGAGCTACAGGTCTGAAATTTTACTATGTTATAGCTGACCCAAAAGTAGCTGAATAACATATGTATACGAAATACTCTAAATGCAATAGTTTTCCAATTACAACTGATTTACTCAATAGTGAGAACTTTAAAGTAGCTATTACTCAGCTATGCCATGACCTACAGGTCTGAAATTTTACTATGTTATAGCTGGCCCAAAAGTAGCTGAATAACATATTTATATGAAATTCTCTAAATGCAATAGGTTTTAAGTTACAAGTGATTTACTCAATAGTGAGAACTTCAAAGTAGCTATTACTCAGCTATGCAATGAGCCACAGATCTGAAACTTCACTATGTTTTAGCTGATCCCAAAATAGGTGAATAACATATTGAAACAAAATACTGTAAATGCAATAGTTTGCAAGTTATAAGCGATTTACTCAACAGTGATAACCTAAAAGTAGCTATTACTCAGCTATGCCATGAGCTACAGTTCTGAAATTTTACTATGTTATAGCTGACCCAAAAGTAGCTGAATAACATATTTATACGAAATTCTCTAAATGCAATAGTTTTGAAGTTATCAGCGATTTACTCAACAGTGATAACCTAAAAGTAGCTATTACTCAGCTATGCCATGAGCTACAGGTCTAAAATTTTACTAAGTTATAGCTGACCCAAAAGTAGCTGAATAACATATTTATACGAAATTCTCTAAATGCAATAGTTTTTAAGTTACAAGTGATTTTACTCATGATGGAAGTTACTGAAAAGACCAAAAGTAGCTATTACTCACTTAGCTATTGAGACAGGCACCCAACTTACTCACCATATTGTAGCTATGAAAAAAGTAGCTGAATAACATATTTTAACAAAATGCTCTAAATGCAACACTTTTCAAGTTATAAATGATTTTGTGCATGATTTCATGAATTTTAATGCATTAAAAATTATTAAAAAAATTTATTAAAAAAAAAGTAAGACAGATCCAGGTCTCATACTCACACAAGAGAATCTACCTGTGGCCTAGTACATATATGCAAGATATGAGAGAAATCCCTGCAATAGTCACTGAGAAAATTGTGATTAAGTGTTGAAATTTTCACACTTTTGGTGGGGGTACCCCCCTTGTAATGTCTCTAGCAAACAGACGAACAGACAGATTTGCATGCCTTGAACAATTTTTCATCCTCGATAGATAAGGTATCTTTTAAAAAAAACAGCACGTCTCTAGGCCTTGTAGTTTTGGAGGAGAAGTTGTTCACGCGGACGCGTACGCAGACGCGTACGCGGACGCGTACGCGTACGCGTACGCCCACGCCGCAGAGTGACGACATAAAAACCGGTTCCTGCATATCATTGCCTGGACCGGGGATGTCTACAGCAGGACTGGAAGAAGCAGTTGCCTGAGGACCAAAGTCTGGTTTAGCCTTGTCAGATTTGGAGGACTTTTGAGACTTCTTTTTTGGCTTTGATTAACCTCCTTTAACTAAGGTTTCCTAAACTGCCAGGGAGACTACCAGACTGGTATGCCGGGCAGCAGGATTTATGAAAGGCTGATTTGAGACCAAAGTCGGAGTAGGGAGAGAAGAAACTACAGTTTTAGGGGTAGTAAAACATTACCTCTTGATAGCAAAGCTTCAAAACGAGCAAATTGTTCTGTCCATTTATTGTTTATAGCCTCAAACTGCTCAGCAGTGACAAACGAGACTGGTTGAGAAGCAGAAGAGGAAGAGGCGACAGGTGCGTGCACGGAAAAATCAACTGAAGGCTGCTCATCTATATCCAAACTACCAATCAGAGTTATGTCTTTCGGGGAAACTAGCAGACCCGCCTTTTTTTCCTTGCGGATTTTATATGAAGGGGTAGCCAATCTTTCCTTCTGCGAATCACTGAACCCATCACAAATTAAAAAATCATTTCCCAACACACAAGGGTCTTGCCCCACTTTTTTTCGTGGCACCTGGCACATTTTTCATGCAAATCGAAGGCTGCCATTATGTGTCGACAAGAGCCCTTCCTCTGTCCTTTAAACTCTTTCGGTGAAGCCATGACACTTTACAAACAATATAACCAACAAATATTCCAGAAATATTAACTCCGTACACACAGAAAACTAAATTTATTTGTCTCTTAAATCTCCAGCATTTTACCTGATATGCGCCAAACAAAAAGAGGAAGAGCGCATGCGTGCTCATGCGCAGTACACCAGCAGGGAGGCTATACAGCCACCTGGCGAATGAACAGGACACTACCGGTCCCGGCCAGAGCCCAGCTCAGAACATTTTTTTCTAACGTTTGGCGAGACCGGCAGAGCGCCAGACAACTGCATCTGTCCACTAGGTAAGATGTATTAAAGCAATAAAATGGGACCTTTAAAAATTTGGTATGTTTTGTATCCAGCATATTTATTTCGAGTAGTCCTCACTAATTGTCTTGGTTGTGAAACAGTTGGGACATATCTTTAGATTGCTAAAACTAATCTTGTGATTGCTACGACCTATTCTGTACACATACTATAAAAGTGGAAACGAGTGATCTTGTCTCAAGCAAAGATTGTTTTCTCGATTGATTAGGCATGACTGCGGAACAGCAGAATAAGGTTTTGAAGATAAAATGACAATAGTCATTCGGGCCTTTTAAGTTTATTCTGTCTATGTATTTAACTTAAGAATTGCAGCCCTCTGGTTCAGGTTAAGTTTTGGTCGGAAGGATGTACATGATGTTATAAATCGTGTCTCAATTTATTTGAATAAAGATAATCTGGTAATGATATGATATATGCCACTCATCAAACTGATATAACATTCCTCAACATGAAATACGACAATCCTTGAAATGTTAACAAGCTAGATACATCAATCATAAAAGCATCAAATTTCAAAAATTGGAAATTATTTCACAAAATATGAAGTTTATTCTCAGGATTCTATTTTAAATTCCAACAAATTTCACTTTTCCTTTAATATAGGAAAAATAAATGCTGACATGGGTTTCAGCTTATTTTAAAATAAGATCTTTGAAACATAATTCAAAATAATAAGGATCATAACAAGCAGGGCATTGTTTTCAGTAATATTACACTATCTAATCTTTATTTTTGTGTACAAATCACCTGATGTTACAAAATACGCAATGATGATGATAAAACCTTCCTCGTACCCAGTAATTCATCAAATATTGAGAAACATAAAATCAGCTGATGATTAGTCACATTTGCATGCAATTATTATACTATTTTATCCACTCGTTGACACCTACATTTGTTACTGATACCTGAAGGTGTATGAATGCATGTACCAGACTCCATATATCAACATACACCGAGGATCAATATGTCCAGACTTAATAAACTGAGAAATCTTTGTTGCACATTTCATAATCCAGAAAGTTATAACGGATATTACATGAGGTCATTTAATATTTCTACACACTGTTCTTGGTTAGAGACAAGTCAGAAGCATCCCATACTTTGGTAGAGTAAGAAATCTAAAATTCGCCACCTCTAAAACCTTAGTTAATTTTATGAAGACAATGATGTTTTTGTCTATTTTTCAGTTCAAAAAGCCTTAATTTACTATACATTCAACAAATCTCACCATAATTCATTTATTTTATTAGTATTTTCACATGTGGCGAATTTCAGATATGTGGCGAATTTTAGATTTCTTACTCTATCAACACCATTTCATGGTAACAACAAAATTATAACTGTCACTGGCAGAACATAAAATAATAAGAGAATTAGAAATATTAGAAATAATAAATCTGTACAAATTATAACCTTTTATCTTAAATTTTGTACATATTTTTTTTCAGCTTTAATCATGGCTTGGAAAATTTCTCGTACGTCCATCCTTTAATCTTTGTAAAACATACAATTATTTTTTAAAAGCAGCCTTTCACTCATGCAGAAACAAAGAAAAGGAGTTATTATAAATTTAGGTTTAACTAAAATGTAGCCACAATTTAACCCCAATATAAAAGCTTTTTCAAGTGATAGAAGTCTGTTATTGCGGATAATTCCATTTATGTTACACCACAAGAAATTCACGAAAGACTTACTTGATTCAAAACATTAATGTTGGCTTCCAGCACCGTATGAAACCTTTTAATATTGGAGACGTGGGTCTCATGGTTCAGGTAATATATAGAACTGTACACGTCCTCACTGAAAGCAAAGAGAGAATACTGAAATTTTTCAAGTACACATATAATTGGGCAGCCTGTTACGGCTTTACATTGGGACACTGGAATGTCAGTATGACAGTATTGCTTGAACAGTGAAGAGGCATCGAGAAGCCTAGTGGTGAACAAGTTTTGCATGTAATCAGTTGGTTTACACCTTCGTATTATACCCCTTTCACACTACAAGTGGTATTTAAACTGTTTAAACTTTCCGCCTCTGATTTCGGTACCGTGAGCATGCACAGATGATTCCGTGCAACCTTGAAACAGGCATCAGAGGTCAAATTTGACACTTGCAAAAGATTTTCAGGAAACGATTTCCAAGAAGTTGTTTTCTCATTCCAACAAGGGAGATAAGGCAGCCATTTTGTTTTCAAAACAAGGCCAAAATTACTCTCAGACAAGTTTTCCTAGCCATTCACATTTTGTGCAAATCTGACACAGCTAGCTGCAATAATTTAATTTTAGAACATGTCAATGATTTTCCAGCAAATCAGCTATGGCGGTCATGATGTTTTTTTAAAATCATAATTTTTCACAGACATGTTTTCAGAGTCATAAACATGCTCTGCAAATTTGGTGAAGATATGCAACTGTGGTAACACGGTTTTAATAGCGCCCCTTTCTAAATTAAGAATGTTAAGACTGAAAGTAATTAAAGCGTTGCCATGGCAACAGGTATTGTCTGATACCCTCCCAAACCTACTCATCTGAAGATCCTGTTTAGGTTAAAATATCCTGAAAATTTGGTGAAAATCCATACATTGGTTTAGGCTGTTGACGTTGAAACCCTAAAGTATTTAAAGTGTTGCCATAGCAACAGTTGTTGCTAAATACCCCCAAAAACTAATCAGCTCTAGATCCTCTTGGGATAAACATATCCTGAAAATATTGTCCATGCATGAGTTTAGGTTGTAGAACACCCACAAAGTTTAAGACACAAAAATCTTAAAAGTGATGCCGTGGCAACAGTTGTTACCGGGATACCCCCTAAAACCTAATCAGCTATAGATCCTCTTGGGGTAAACATACCCTGAAAATTTGGTGAAAATCCATGCAGGGGTTTGGGCTGTGGAACACCCACAAAGTTTAAGACCGAAAAATCTTGAAAGTGGTGCCATAGCAACAGTTGTTGCCAGATACCCCCCAAAACCTTATCAGCTCTAGATCCTCTTTGGGTAAAAATACCCTGAAAATTTGGATGAAAATCATTGCATGGGTTAAGGCTGTGGAACACCCACAAGTTTTATGCCCACTGCCACTGCCGCCCGGACGGTGCAGGTGATGACTATAACCCCAGCTTCTATGGGTAGGGGTTAAAAAATGATAAGTAGTCACCTACTGAGGCCTTGAACAAATTAGTATAACCAAGTAGAACTATTTAAAGAATTCAGAAGTTTCTTGGGTGTTTATATCATGTGCATTTTGCTCTATTGTGGCTGTCAAATTTGGCAATAGTTTATGAGGAAAGCAGAACTATAGCAATGTTAACCATTTCTATGCACAAAGAACTTGATAATCTTATAAATTATACTCTATAAATCTGATTTACAGCTGGTGACTAAAATTATTTAACTTTAAAGTGACATTTTAATGATAGCATGTACATTCACAAGAATGGGAAATAATGTATTTCTGTGGATTGTTATTCCAACATTTTGAATAATATCTGTGACCAAAATTAAGAGAATATGTTTTTCATACCCCCCCCCCCCCCCCCCCCCCCCCCCCCCTCCAACTCCTCGAAAAGTGCACCTGTTTATAACTCTCACTAACTGTAACAAGAGATCAATTTACCTAATGACAATTCACTGTACCAATATCATAAGAACTCAGCTGAGAGCACATTAAACAGAAATCCTAGTCTCATATAATAATCAGCTCTCAGAAAAACCAATACACTCCTTGTGTTCCATTTTTATCAATGTTAAGAGGCCACACTTGTTATCTAATATAAGACTGATAATTCTCTTGAGCTTTGGACTGCATGTAAAAAAATCTCTTAACATCTGGGTCAGACTAAATGGGAAATGATTATTAGTCATACATTATGCAATGGCACCACAATCTTGCTCAAATTTTATTGGCAAAAAAAAAATCACCTCAGTGTTTGCATGTGACACATTACTAGCTGTCACATGATTTTGCTGTCTCATAATGTTTATTTTTAGTAATGTGCAGAGCTTTCCCGCACATCTACAAAAGAAGGTTTACTGCTATCGTGTGATACTATTTCATGGGTATCATTGGATAAGTGGTACTGATAACACACTTTTTTATATAGAACTGGGGCGTGTCGCTTAGCAAGGTTAACTTGTTTTATCCTAGATATGAGTCCACACCTTATGCAAATAACTGCAGAAACAAGAACAGTGTTTTTTTACGATTCTTGTCTCGTGTTACCCTCATTTCCTCATGATTACACCACTTAGAAGTGATAACAGTGATATATATGGTCAACCTTTCTAGTCCATAATTTGTTCGTGACAATTTTGAAATGAAAACGTATCGGACATTTTAACTGCACTACTGCTATATTATAGTAATTTGTTTGTCCTGTCCTGCATGAGATTAAAAAAATGACATGACCTTATCTGTGAAAGAAACGTCAGAGTTGGAAAGGTCAAGAAAGTGTAAAACACTGGCCTGGTCACAGACGCCCAGCTAATATTAACTGACAGTTGGTAACAATGTCATCACTCCGCCATCATAACATGGCAGTTTGGGAGCTGAAATATTCTAATTGGACTTTCATAGTACTTAATCTCCCCTCAAAGGGACTCTAAGGCGCAATATTGCGGTTTTCATTCACCGGGTGGTGCACAGTGATACATACCTGCCTGAAAATCCAGGGGAAGAGGCCCCTGTACCCAGCATGGTTTGTAGGACTAGGATTTTATGAAGCATTATCACAGCCGAGATTGACAAAAAAGTCACCCTACAAATGACCAAAATAATGTATGAAGTTATGTAAATTCAATGCTGAACGTAGTAATGTATATTTAAAGGGAATATTCCAAATTTTTTTTTCCAAATTCAAGTATCTCCTACTAGCTGACTTCCTATAATTTTTAACACACCATTCATGTAGCAGAATTCAGAAATCTAAGACCTTGACCATAACTTTCAAATGTTTTTTTTTGCCTTAGTCCAAACAGTCATTGGTTTGATAAATTTGATAGTACTTTTAATAAGCCATCAATAAACAGAGATATGAAATACATTTATGTGAAAAGTCTAGACTTTGGGACTTGATTATGTATATTTTATTTAAAAATAATCTTATATTGTGTTAAGTGCTTGAATAGTTGTCATTCTTTAACTCTCTGAACAGCATTTCCAACCATTTGTAATTTACAACTATTTCACATGTACTCAATTTAAACTGCTACAAAAAGTATTTATAGCTCTTATTATGAGGAAATTAACAGCTTCAGTTAAAACTTAAAGCCCATGGCAACATTACAAAATAGAAGTGGACTACACAGGAGACTCACAGGAGCACGCAGACCAACAGCAAGAGGTGTGTTCTGGGGACTTTTTTCACACTTTGTAAGGTGTGGTTCATCACAGTAGCTTTCTGGTGTCCTGGACCTAGAGAAGAAATCAACAGAAACACACAGAAATCAAATATCCTCCGAGGCCTTAATGAAATCTTTGTATATATGCATAATAATAGTAATAAGGTACCTTAAAAACATTTCTCAACGTTGGCCAGTGAGGTGGATGGCTCCAACTTATAGCATTGGTCAGGAAATGGTAAGTGTATTTTTTGCAATAAAAACTCGAGCTACAGAAGTTTCATGTTCCCAGGGAATTTGTCTGACCCCTAGCCACATCATTTCAGACTAAACTAATAATCATGAGCAACACAAACGAAGACATTTTGTTAACCTTTGAAGGATCTTATATTGCCTTTAATGGGTTGTATAACATGTTACTAAGGAAGCATCCCTGTATCATCATTTTGCTGGGTAACTGTCAAGTAAACTGAAAAAGCTATAGAATCGCTAAGATGTGAAACTCAAAGCAACTCATGCTGTTCCTTTCTCGTTTTTATACGAGTTGCATAACTTTGATTAGACAGATGCAGCTACAGAATACTTGAGATGAATAACTTACATATATCTGACGTAGCTGGACAATCTTTCAAATTTAATTTAATAAATACGTACTTATAGGATTGTTCAGTTGTACAACTTGCATGCGAATAATGAAGAGAACATTGGACACTTTTAAGAATTCTGTAACATATAAATCTAATGAGGTTCCTGTAAGGACCTTTGAGTTGCATAACTTTAATGTACCTGTCACAGCTCAAGAATCCCACGATTGTGTAACTTACATGCAGCTAATGAGGATCCAGGTGGGCCAGTGAGAGTGTCTGAATTGGCCAATGAAGGATTACGACTACTGGTGCTAGGTGTACCACCAGTGGTTGCCATGGTTTTTGAGGTAATGAGCACTGACTGCCCACCTTGATTGGACGCCGATTCTACATTGGAAATACTCCCATTCATGTTGCCTGTTTCTAAAGCTGAATCCATTTTGCAGCTGCAAGATACAGACATAAAACAAAGTAAGGAACAATACTAACCAATATATTTGCAACGTAAAGACTGTTTTAAAAAAAGTTATGTTAAAATTTTAGTTCAAATATATAGAGAATAACCTTAAAAGCTTCTAAATGCAAATTCAGAATGTAGGAACTTGTGAAAATACTATATCAGTCACCTTAATAATCTATTTGGTCCTAAAACTTCTGAAAATGGTAAACACCTTAAAGGTGATTGTTTAAAGTGTATGCACTGAGGATCTAGTATGATGGAGTTGATAAAGACATGAAATCCTCTGCCTAAGGTTTCTTGTTAAAGGTCTGTTTTTCATATGTTTCCGTGCAGTCGTACCTCAATATATTTTAATGTTGCTTCACGACATGGTCCTTTATTGGCCTGTGAATGGGCCTTGTATGGGTAGTGCACGTTCAAACATGAGCTGCCCTATATGGCAATACCACCCCCACCCCCATTCCTCCAGTGTATACACTTTGGTTTAGCATGTGGTAGCTCATGGTAAATTTTTGAAAATTTCAAAAAAAAAATTTGCCATGTACTGGAACCTGTGTTGCATGGAATGCATCCATAGCCCAAACACGAATCCTGACTTATGAAACTGTATGGACACTACCAAAACATAAAGTGCATCGCACCTGGAATTAGCTTGGATGAGTTAAATATTTTTGGCTCATATGTAGCTCATGAGGCCAGAACGGAACAGTGTGAACTAGGTATAATATAATATTAAAGGATAATCACAGGAAAAAGCAAATTTCTTCATAACATGGACAAGACCTGCAATTATCAATTTCTTAACTTTGAATATAATTTACAGTTTACAGACTCATCAGATAACCAGACTTTAGACTTAGACTCATCAGATAACCAGACCTTAGACTTAGACTCATCAGATAACCAGACCTTAGACTTTAAGGATATTGTTAGGTCAAAGATGATGTTTTACATGCTAACATCAATAGCTGAAAAAGGTTTAAAGCCAAACCATTCATATCATAAAACTAAATATCAAATAACAAAAAGTTGATGAAGATTTAAATTATATTGGAAACTTCTTAAGTGGAATTACAGAGACCAAATATATAACTTCTACTCAAAGTAAATTCCAGTGTGATGCCCTCTTAACTGCTTCTACTAAAAGGGTTTCAAATGTATAATATTGCAAAAGATTAACCTTGAATGGGTATAATTATGAATCCCCTAAGCATGCACATCAAAACATTTTGAATCATATCCATTCTATTTACAGTTATTTGAAGGTTGTTTATGAGTGTGCTTATATAAGTTTATGATACAGAATCACAGGTCTGAAGGCCTGTTAGTTTTACACACTCTGGCATGTTCACATTTAATGAGCAATCTGTTTGTCATGTTCCACTAACTTATTGACGTGTGATACTTACACTTTAACAGAGCACCCTGTAAATCTTTAAGCTTTACTAAGCTTTACAATATTCATATTTTGATGCCATGATAGAAGTTGACCAACATTTCAGTCCCCCTAAGAAAAACTCATTTATTAAAAGAGCTTTTAAGAAAAGTTTCAGTGGCAGAAATTAATTTACATATTAACTGAAGAAAATCAATTAATTGACACTTCTGAATGAATTTTACTATATCATGTCATTGGCTGAAACTGGTATATATGTATCAAGTAACACTTAATTCACATGGACACAGCTATAATTGACACGTAATGGAAGCAGGTAACTGTGAGAGAACATATATCACTGCTTCCCAGTTATATTGTGTAATAGTGACTGCCTCCCAACTTCACAAGCCTTGAAAATTATAGGGGAAACTTTATAACAGACATAATGAACCAAGTATCTGATGGGAGATAATTCAATTTGAGAGAATACTTAATTATGTGATGTCTGCCCATAATGATGTTGACTTTAAGGCAGCTAGTTTAATAAAGAAATAAAAAAAATTGCCATGAAACATGATATTTGCCCTGGTACAACAACCAGCAAAATCTTCTGCAAAAGATGAGATAATTGGCTGAAATGTAGATTAATAAAATGCGGAATTCTGTCTGTCCACTGAAACCCCTAACCAAATCATTGTATTTAGACCGACACAAGTTCAGTGAATTACTCTGTTGAATTCTTAAAATTAAATATGGTTAACTGTGTCTACTATGGACATGTTAAGTACCCCAACTGCAAAGGTCTGATTCTGTGCTATATACAAATCATCGAAATCTAATTGATGGTCTTGGAGAAATGACCACTATATATACACAAAGCTCAAGTTGTGTAACACACTTACATCAAGTACAGTTTCAATATCTAATTTAGAAAGACTTTGTAGTTTCCATTGAAGTATTTCATTCAGTTCATTCATATTATGCCATGTCACTTAATTTCATTTACAACAATAAAATGCTGCTATAGGTTCTATCTAATATTTGCTATAACCTTGTAGGAGCCCTCCACGGGAGCTGGCTTATAATGATACACACTTTATTATAAAAATGACATATTTTGACGAGAATGTCCAATAAGTCTGACTAAAATAAGGCTGTCTGGAGAAATCTCATAACAGGCATTTTTTACGCCAGTAAAGTATTTTTTACACTGTAGCCCCAGGTGTTAATTAAACCTTTACCAATAAGGAGTGCAAACAAAGACAACAAAAGACCCAGTAAAGAGGTGAAATATAATAAACAGTTCAAACTATGGCCACTCTACTTCCTGTATAATTATCATTATTTGATTATCTTATTTTAATGAGATTATTTTAATGTTGCAACCCAAAAGGGTTTTCTGAACACAGTTACAAAAAGAAACTATGACATTCACTAAAGTCTGTGAAATATTCCATCGAGGTCACTCCTTAAATTAATCAACATCCAAAATTGACTGAAATTAACTACAAATTATGTAAGGGGCCTAAAATTGTCAATAATATAAATAACAACTTTGATAGATTATAATGTAGTGTAAAATACGGCAAATACCCGTGAAATAAGAAAAAACAAAATTCGACCACAGATGTGATACAAAAATAACATATTTACAACAAATGCAAAAATATTATAAATAAAGGCTGAATACTCGGTTCTTTTAGAAATTTTTGTCAACATCTGGTGACTCAACAACCAAAATGTCTATTTATTTCACAAATAAACAGCAGTTTTAGCTGTGTTTATGTTTCACATATACTCATGAAACAATTTATATAGCTTGACTAATATTAAACTGACCAAATCCGACTTTCATCAACTTGTGAGTAAGCCTTTGAACATTTGTGATTTCCTAGACAAACATAGTCCTCTGATCACCCCATAATCAAATAAATGGGCACAACTTCTGATTATACAGAATGGCACCTTGTGGTGAATTTCACATACTCTGGCAAATTTGACATCCTTTATTCTATGCAGTGTTCGCTCTCGAGCGCGATTTCGCGAGTTTGTACACACTCTGGGGCGAGTTGTCGCAAAACCAACTCACCAACGCGTCTGACCTGTCGCTACCAGGCGAAACACTCAAAACTGACCGAAGAAATTCATCTATTATCGGAAGCGACGACATACATATTTCCTCATAAAAATGGGTGAGAAAGACATGAAAGCGAGTTTATTTTATTTGATACTTCCAGCTAACAGTAATTCACGCGAGTAATTCAGTGCTTTTTTGTTGAATTTTTAACTCGTCTTCTCCATGTAGTTTCACAGGCGAAACAGTCGAAACAACTACTGACCAAAGAAATTTGTATATTATCGGAAGAGACAAAATATATATTTGTTCAAAGAAAAGAGCAGAAATGCAATTTATTTTATTTGATGAATCCAGATAACAGTCAAAAAAAAAAAAAAAAAAAAAAAAAAAAACAGTAACACCCAGCCATTACGCTTAGATGCGATTTTGAAGTGAAATTTTTTTAAAAATTTGACAAATAAAAACAGCATTAACTAGAAATAGGCCGCCCTGTTGATAGTAGATGCGAATAGAAACAGGATAGCATAGAAGAACACACATTATCATGTGTAATGTCCACCCATGAACCTTTTGCCCAAATTGTACAGTAGTCTTACAAGACCCTGTTTCATTTGTAAAATATATCAATGATGCTTAAATATTTGTTAGTGTAGATGTAAATTATTTCAGCTTCATGCCCTTTTGCATTGGTTGGGTTGAAAATTTTGACGAAATCACTCTATCTTGCACGGTTAAGAAGATAGAAGCAAATTCCTGTTTTTCTATTTTTGGCAAAAATTTGAAAATTCAAAATGGCCGCCATTTTTGGGAAAAGGAAATTTTTTTGAAAATTGCCAAGAGTACATTTCTTAGATACCCTATGGGTCGAAAATTTCAACGAAATAACTCTATTTTGCACGGTTAAGGCCAGTTTGTGTTTTTCCATTTTGGGCAAAAATTCGAAAATTCAAAATGGCTGCCATTTTTGGGGAGGGGAAAATTTTTTGAAAATTGCAAAGATTACATTCCTTAGATACCCTGTGGGTTGAAAATTTCGACGAAATCACTCTATCTCGCATGGTTAAGGAGATACAAGCAAATTTGTGTTTTGCCATTTTTGGCAAAAATTCGAAAATTCAAAATGGCCGCCATTTTAGGGGAGGGGAAATTTTTTTTTAAATTGCCAAGAATACAATGCTCAAATACCTGTGGGTCGAAAATTTTGACGAAATCGCTCTATCTCGTATGGTTTAGGAGATAGAAGGAAATTTGTGTTTTGCCATTTTTGGCAAAACTTCGAAAATTCAAAATGGCCGCCATTTTTGGGGAGGGGAAAATTTTTTGAAAATTGCAAAGATTGCATTCCTTAGATACCCTGTGGGTCGAAAATTTCGACGAAATCGCTCTATCTTGCACGGTTAAGGAGATAGAAGCAAATTTGTGTTTTGCCATTTTCGGCAAAAATTCGAAAATTCAAAATTGCCGCCATTTTTGGGGAGGGGAAAATTTTTTAAAAATTAACAAGAGTACAATGCTCAGATACCCTGTGGGTCGAAAATTTTGACGAAATCGCTCTATCTCGCATGGTTAAGGAGATAGAAGGAAATTTGTGTTTTGCCATTTTTGGCAAAACTTCGAAAATTCAAAATGGCCGCCATTTTTGGGGAGGGGAAAATTTTTTGAAAATTGCAAAGATTGCATTCCTTAGATGCCCTGTGGGTCGAAAATTTCGACGAAATCGCTCTATCTCGCACGGTTAAGGAGATAGAAGCAAATTTGTGTTTTGCCATTTTTGGCAAAAATTCGAAAATTCAAAATGGCCGCCATTTTTGGGGAGGGGAAAATTTTTTGAAAATTGCAAATATTACATTCCTTAGATACCCTGTGGGTCCAAAATTTCGACGAAATCGCTCTATCTCTCACGGTTAAGGAGATAGAAGCAAATTAGTGTTTTGCCATTTTTGGCAAAAATTCCAAAATTCAAAATGGCCGCCATTTTTGGGGAGGGGAAAATTTTTGGAAAATTGCAAAGATTGCATTCCTTAGATACCCTGTGGGTCGAAAATTTCGACGAAATCGCTCTATCTCGCACGGTTAAGGAGATAGAAGCAAATTAGTGTTTTGCCATTTTTGGCAAAAATTCGAAAATTCAAAATGGCCGCCATTTTTGGGGAGGGGAAAATTTTTTGAAAATTGCAAAGATTGCATTCCTTAGATACCCTGTGGGTCGAAAATTTCGACGAAATCGCTCTATCTCGCACGGTTAAGGAGATAGAAGCAAATTAGTGTTTTGCCATTTTTGGCAAAAATTCGAAAATTCAAAATGGCCGCCATTTTTGGGGAGGGGAAAATTTTTTGAAAATTGCAAAGATTGCATTCCTTAGATACCCTGTGGGTCGAAAATTTCGACGAAATCGCTCTATCTCGCACGGTTAAGGAGATAGAAGCAAATTAGTGTTTTGCCATTTTTGGCAAAAATTCGAAAATTCAAAATGGCCGCCATTTTTGGGGAGGGGAAAATTTTTTGAAAATTGCAAAGATTGCATTCATTAGATACCCTGTGGGTCGAAAATTTCGACGAAATCGCTCTATCTCGCACGGTTAAGGAGATAGAAGCAAATTAGTGTTTTGCCATTTTTGGCAAAAATTCGAAAATTCAAAATGGCCGCCATTTTTGGGGAGGGGAAAATTTTTTGAAAATTGCAAATATTACATTCCTTAGATACCCTGTGGGTCCAAAATTTCGACGAAATCGCTCTATCTCTCACGGTTAAGGAGATAGAAGCAAATTAGTGTTTTGCCATTTTTGGCAAAAATTCGAAAATTCAAAATGGCCGCCATTTTTGGGGAGGGGAAAACTTTTTAAAAGTTGGCAAGAGTAGGATTGTCAGATACCCTGCGGGTCGAAAATTTTGCCGAAATCGCTCTATCTCGCACGGTTAAGGAGATAGAAGCAAATTAGTGTTTTGCCATTTTTGGCAAAAATTCAAAAATTCAAAATGGCCGCCATTTTTGGGGAGGGGAAAATTTTTGGAAAATTGCATAGATTGAATTCCTTAGATACCCTGTGGGTCAAAAATTCTGTCGAAATCGCTCTATCTCTTACGGTTTCTGAGATATTAGCAAATTACTCAAAAGTAGTACTGAAAATACACAATGAAGTACCTAAATGGCTATTACTCATGTACTGACAAAGCTATCAGTCCCAAATGCAATACCAAGCGAGCTATGGACATAACAATCTTGTATTCAAAATTGTAGTAAAATATCTTTAATTATTTTGGCTTAAATGCACGGAAACCAATGGGTACTGAAAATAGCTGTACTTAAGTATTACTCAGTAAGCAAAAGAGGTACAACAGCCAAAAGCAATCCCAAGCAAGCTACTGACCCAATAAGCCTGCATACCAAATTTGGTGACAATAGCTCTAATACTTTTCCTTTAAATGAGCGGAAACCATGCGTGACGCCGGACATCGGACGCCGGACATCGGACGGCAAAAAAAGCAAAAATAATATATCCACCCCCCAGGGGGGTGGACATAATTAATTCATTTGAACTAGCTCTTAGTTTAGCATCTATTTCTTATTATTTAAATTTAGAAGATTTTAAGCAATCCCAAATTGGAACTAAATATTCCAAAAATATCTTGATGCAAAGCATGTCTCACATTTTTCACAGTTGTCTCGCCTTTTCAAGTGAAGGGAGACAGTCTGTCTCGCATTGAGTTTTGACGAGAGCGAACACTGTCTATGTTAATTATAGATCAAATGCTTTCTCTCCAACGTCTCTGAAAGATTTCACACTATCTGGCTTAGGTGTTTTACAGGACAGTTTGTGAACTGAGGATGAGCAGTTTACCTGTCTGTGGGGTGTTCTGACATGGGAGTACCACACTGTATACACAGGCTGTTCTCCGACCCACTGTCATCAATACTGGTGCCCCCATCCTTTGTGTTGTCAAGCGCATCTTCCTCCTGTAGCAATATACATGACACAAGTTCAGTCAGAAATGGGATACTACCATTTGCCAATGTGGTCCATCCTTATAATTAAGAGACAAGAATTTTTTTCTGAAACTGTACGACAGATTGACAAGCAACAGGAAGCACAATTCACATAAAGTTACATTAGATTTGTGGCTTAAAAATTTATAAAAACAATCACAAAATTCAATGGATTATCCAATAATGGAGGGGCTGGTGGGGAGGGGGGGGGAATACTGTCTATCAAATAGACCAAATCCGGGATATCGGAAACATTTTTTGGTTCAAGCATATCCCCAACCACTAACAGGGAGTGAAATTTACCAAAACAAAACATGGCAGTTTACATCAAAAAATGTAGTAAAAACTACAAAGGCGTGATAAAAGTGTAAAATTTCTTCAAATTTAGGCTGTATTTCAAATATTTGCAGTGTAAGTTTACAGTTTAACTTGAAATGGCAATACTGATATACATCTTTAGATATTGGCATCAGCTAGGGGTGTGATGAATACAAATAATTAGGGTTGAATTCTTAGTGGATGAAATTTCGGCTTAACATCAAACCCTCGCGATGTTCAGTATGCACCATGACAGGAAGCAACATCCAATATGACGTCTCCCATAAAGCAAAAAAAGATAAAGATACAAGTCTTGAACTGTTGGGATTAGCTGATGTCACCATATAAAATAGTGAATAGTGTGTTTAAAATGGAGCATTGTGTGATTTAATGCAAGTAAAAAGTCTTAACGTTTTATGAAAGCAGTTCAATGTGATATTTTATATATACTCAAGCACTTGACCATTAAAAACTAGGATAGACTTTTGATGAATTTTCCCTCATGCAGCTACTCGTTCATATTCCTAATATCACCAACCTTGTCTCAAAACAATAAATATTGCCAATATCAATGAACAATGTACCAACTATCCAAAAAGTTAAAAAATCATAAGGCAGTTCCTTTGCTGATAAATTTAACAATTCTTACTTGAAAAGCAATTCCAATACCCAGCTGTAACTAGCCGAATACTTCTAATTTTCTTTACTTAAATATTCATTAGTGTCCAGTATTCTGTATATTAGTCAGAATTAGTGTAATTCAAAGTTGGGTATCGGTGGATCAAATTTTAAAGCCCCAACATAAGTAAAAGCACTGTATAAGTGGAAGTAAGAGCCAATCCAGTGGATACTGATAAGAACAGATTCTTACACCGGATTACATGAAGATGAAAACAAAGGCTCTTCACTTAAACAGGGTTTGGGCAAATAAATGCTCCTTACCCTTTTAGATAAACTTGAACAAACTCGTAAACTTACTTATACACTGAACATCATCACAAATGTGTCTGAAAAACAAGCTTTCTGATGTAAAAAAAATTTTTTAACAAGATCTATAAAATCCCCTAACTGTACTTTCTTTGTAGAATCCAATCATTAGCCATTGACACAATCCTTATTTCTTACAAGCAGGGGAAAATAGCTTGTGAACTCATGTTCCAGCTTCCTTAGCTTCATGATGTGTCAATTATTTAAAACTCTGGCAGCTAATCTTATTTTGGGACTTCTGCAGATTCTTACTTTGTGTCATTGTTTTATACATGGCAAATATTTCACTTCATTCAAACAACAACAAAATAATAATAATAACTTTATTTAATTTATAAGAATATCCCCCAATATGTAATTGATAGAACCTGCACAACCATGTCATTCTACCAAATACCCTAAGATAATTTATAGCAATATAAATCAATTTGCATTTTGCTTCAGTAAGTATTATGGTCTAGATATTTCAGTGTGTAATTGAATGAAGACATGGGGGGAGGGGGAAAGACATGGGTGTAAATCCCCTACATGCCATCACTAATTTGATTTTCAGATCATAAACTTAAAATAACAATAAGATCATTAAGACTGACTTGCAAAGGATTTTTTAAAAGAAAAAAACTATAACTTGACATAGAAAATTAATGTTGATTGAAGCAGAGGAGTACAAAATAAACAAGTGAAATAAAAACAGACAAAATATACTCTTCTTTATAAATATACCGTTTTTCTGTTTGGATATGATTTACACCATGGGCTGAATTATATCTAGGCATTATTTCTCTACTTTTACAGCACTCAAGTTTCCTTTCTTATGCATAAAAGAAATAGTTGAAGCAGACTACATGGCCAATGAGAGTAATAAGATGGAAAATGTTGGGTTTGCAGTCAATACAATTTGCAGCTTCCATAAAGCCCTAGATTTAATATTTCATACCCTGCCTGATTACCCCCTACTTCTTCTGAATGCAGTAATTGCATTAGTGATGATAATTATATCTCGCAAATCTTATATTTCAGGGATTGATGACTACAAACAAAAGAACCAGTTTGTACATTAGACAAGTAGGACTGCCTCAAAACATGCTTTGAGTCTCCACGACTACGATATATGCACCAAAGATTATCTACTTGAGAGGTTAGATTTGTGTTCATCATGTACCCCCGCCACTTTTATTTCGGACATATAAACTCCACTTAAATGGAAATTTGTTGAAGAATTTCCCTTTTCAGTAGAAATAAATACAAGTGCCTCCGAAGGCTTAACTAGAAATTCTGGATCAGCAGAAGTGTTTTCCACTGAGATTTACTGATCACAGTTCAACTGTATGTTGAATGCCAATGTCCTGGAGGACCAGGCTTAGTGTGGTGTAGTATACAGTTACATACACCACCTCTCATCATTGTAATCTGAAATTCATCCTGTTTTTGCAAGCAGTATCAGGTTTCAATACTAATCTTGCAAGCAATAGCTATCCTCCCTTAGTTTACAGAAGCATTGATCTAGCAAGAAAAAATCCTCAGAGCTCATCAGGAGAGTACAAATTTATAGCAAAATATAGCTGACATTTATAAGAAACAGCTGAAAAGGGGGAATGATCTATAAAAGTGGGGTTAGCATTGTTTTGCCATTCTATCAGACACATGAATTAGAAGGAGACAACAAATAATTTCTTGCGACTATGCACACATAAAAATAGAGAGATAATGGGCCATTTTGGAATCAATATAATAACATCAAGAACATTGCATTACAATGCAAGAGCAAATAAATTCCTCTTTTCACTTCATTATTCAATAGCTCACACACCAAAAACTTTCTTATGCTTCAATTTTTGTCTTTTAAAAAGCATGAATTTGATAAATTAATCTGAAATTCATTTAAAAAATTCCACCACAACATAAGTCAGTGAAAACATTTTGTGGCTATTAGTAAACCTTGGTTAAATGTAACACAACTTGTTCATGAAGCATTTTTGATCATGTCTAACCGGATTATCAGTTATACTTTCAAAAATTTAAATATAACATAAAGCGTTTTTGATAATTTAAAGTTTGTACAATCTTTGTGAAATATATTTACCAAGGATGTAGTTAATAACTTAATATGCCACATTTTTTCTTCTTAATGTAAAATAGAAAGCATAAAACATACTGTGATTCTTTAAATGCTATGCCAGTACAATGTCATCACCATGGTTCTAACCTAAGCTGTAAGGTTCACTACAAAGTCCAAAATCTATTACGCTAGCCAGAGACCTCTGAGAGTGAGCTGGGATTTTACATCTTTTTCAAGGTTGTACCAGGAAAGACACCTGTGAACAATTTGAATTAGGCAAACAAAGACTTCGTAAGATACCCCAGGGACAGTGGAAATGATTTAAAGGTGTGAATGATCAAATAGCTTTCTTTATGTTAAGGAAGAGACAATAAAGAGCCAGAGCTAAGGGGTAGTATTTATAAGGAAGGATGAAGCTGAGACAAACATTAGATTAAAATTAATGGAAAATGTCTCGGCTAATGTTTGGCTTAAATTAGTATTCATATGGTTGTGCTAACTTTTGGATTATGTACAGAATATTCAACATTATTCGATCTTATAGCCAATCCATTTTGATAGGTGGATCTATGTTGAGCCAAAAAATCAGCAGAACATCTCTGTGAATAACAACCTTAGTCCTAATCTGATTTTTGGATTAACTTAAGCTATTTTTATGCTGATCTTTCACTGGTTTCTTTACTGAATATGACCCCACGTATCATATCGCTTTCAGAGATGGTTATTCAGGTTTGAGAGTATCTTAAAAATATTAACTGTTTACAATGTTGGCAGCGTCATTCCAAACATTAACTAAAATTACTAGAAAGATATTGATTGATTCAGGTTTCATGGGAGGTTAATTACTAGACAAGCTGCATATTGTGAAAGACCAGTGAAAAGTGACATTATTTTTCACTTCCCATACCTCTATCATGGTGAATAGTATAAGAAAGGGAGAAATCATGGCCTATAAGGACAAAAACACTCTCTGACCTTTGACCAATTTCAAATCTTACCCACTGAAAGTGGTTTTCATGGTTGGAAGGAAAATCCTCTTACATACAAGAAGTATCCCACAAAAGCGAGACATTGAAAATACCACAAATAATGTCAGGGGATTTTTAAAATTTTTTTCTGTTTAATTACACAATGTTTTGGTAGATCTGGAAGTAACCGGGGAAAAATGTTTCCAGGATACTTACAGCCATCTGCATGACTGCTGACCTCATTTTTGTACCTGTACCTCCCTGAAAAGAACAAAATTATATACAAATTGTTTTCACAAGTTGATACTTTAATCAGTTTATTTACTGGGCTTTTCTTTTTGTGCAACAGATATTTTCTACATGGACTGTTAACAAGCAGGAAGTACCTAGTGTGACTTTAACAAATTTTCAGCAACAACAAAAACTTCCTGGACTTCTACTTGTTTTCCTGCATCACAATATAAAAACCAGTTTACATGCGGGCAATGTGCTTTTTCAGTAGTGACACTATCAACAATAAAATCTTGGTTACTCAGACGGATACCCATTTTTTCCCTCTCTGAATACCCTTTTGTTGTAAATTACAGGAGTGAAAGTCTCCAGAGAATCAAGCCTATTCACTGTGACATTTACAAATCCCACTCCATGATTATTCCACAGTGATTTTTATCAGTTTTTTTTTAAAACTACCAATAATTTGATTTTCTACACTGTATTGCAATATTATTTCAAAGCAAAGTGAAACTGGTCTTTAAAATCATACATATCTCATTGGCAGTAAATAACTAACATCTACCAGTCCATTTATAAATTCTCTCCTTTTTAAAAATGCTAGCCAAGAATTAAATGTAAATGTGTAATTCGCCAATAGAAATTTGATATATCACTTGCACTATACAATAATTATATTGTTAAAATAAACAATAATAATCATTGTCTAAGCTACATTAAATTCTCTCCTTTTTAAAAATGCTAGCCAAGAATTAAATGTAAATGTGTAATTTGCCAATAGAAATTTGATATATCACTTGCACTATACAATAATTATATTGTTAAAATAAACAATAACTAGACCTAGCGCATCGGAGAACCGATGCAAATTGTATCCACCGTAAAGACAATGCACCAAAACCTCTAGGACCAATAATAAGCGAGTTATAAGCACTTTTAAGTTTGGCTATCCTCATTTGACCTTGAAGGAGGGGCCCAAGGTCAAATCCGACCACACCAGAAGATTCCCAGCGCATGATTTCGTATATGTTGGTTTACCATCCCAAACATCTAGGACCAATAATAAGCGAGTTATAAGCACTTTTTAGTTTGGCTGTCCTCATTTGACCTTGACCGTGGGGCCCAAGGACAAATCCAACCACACCAGAAGGTTCCCAGCCCATGATTTCCAATATGTTGGTTTACCATCCCAAACCTCTAGGACCAATAATAAGCGAGTTATAAGCACTTTTAAGTTTGGCTATCCTCATTTGACCTTGAAGGAGGGGCCCAAGGTCGAATCAGGCCACACCAGAAGATTCCCAGCACATGATTTTCTATATGCTGGTTTACCATGACAAACCTCTAGGACCAATAATAAGCGAGTTATAAGCACTTTTAGGTTTGGCTGTCCTCATTTGACCTTGAAGGAGGGGCCCAAGGTCAAATCCGACCACACCAGAAGATTCCCAGTGCATGATTTCCTGTATGTTGGTTTACCATCCCAAACATGTAGGACCAATAATAAGTGAGTTATAAGGACTTTTAAGTTTGGCTGTCCTCATTTGACCTTGAAGGAGGGGCCCAAGGTCAAATCCGACCACACCAGAAGATTCCCAGCCCATGATTTCCTATATGTTGGTTTACCATCCCAAACCTCTATGACCAATAATAAGCGAGTTATAGGCACTTTTACCTTTGGCTATTCTCGTTTGACCTTGAATGAGGGGCCCAAGGTCAAATCCGACCTCACCACAAGATTTCCAGCCCATGATTTCCTATATGTTGGTTTACCATCCCAAACCTGTAGGACCAATAATAAGCGAGTTATAGGCACTTTTACCTTTGGCTATCCTCGTTTGACCTTGAAGGAGGGGCCCGAGGTCAAATCCGACCACACCAGAAGATTCCCAGCCCATGATTTCCTATACTTTGATTTACCATCCCAAACCTCTAGGACCAATAATAAGCGAGTTATGAGCACTTTTAAGTTTGGCTGTCCTCGTTTGACCTTGTAGGAGGGGCCCAAGGTCAAATCCGACCACTCCAGAAGATTCCCAGCCCATGATTTCCTATATGTTGGTTTACCATCCCAAACCTCTAGGATTGATAATAAGCGAGTTATAAGCACTTATAAGTTTGGCTATCCTCGTTTGACCTTGAAGGAGGGGTCCAAGGTCAAATCTGACCACATCAGAAGATTCGCAGCACATGATTTCCTATAGGTGGGCTTCACATTGCAAACCTCTAGGACCAATAATAAGGGAGATATAGGCACTTTTAAAGTCCGCTATGTGGGTTACTTCGGCACTCCGTGGATGATCTTGATTTAGGAGCTTCAAGGTCAAATGTGTGCAAGGTTGTAGAGGACATGTATATGTGTCATACATATCACCTATGAAGAGATTCAACCTTCTACCTATGAGGAAGAGCCAGTAGAAAAATGTAGATTATTTTTAAAGAAATGCCCGTGGCGGCCATCTTGTTTTTCAGAATGAGGCTATTTTCCTTCCCAGAGAAGCTTACCCCCCAATGAAGATATCCTACAAATTTGGTGAACCTAGCTGCTGTTGTTTTCCTCTTAGAGCGTTAAAGCCGAAAATTTCTCTACGCGCGGCGGCGGCGTAGCGGACGCTAAACCAAAGTATCCAACGGATGCTTCCGGTGGATACAATAATCATTGTCTAAGCTACATCAAAACTACTCAAATTTATTCTATTTATACAAACTTTACTGAAACTATAATCTGGCCGTCACTGAGCAGATGGCAATTTTGGTTCATTTTAATTCAAATTTAAGTTTTCATTAGTTAGGGGTGGGTCACAGCAAATTGGAACTGTTTGATCAATAATTTAACTTTTCATCAGGCATACTTACAATATGGTAACATTATATCTGTCTGAACCAACCAACTTACTGGCAAATGCAGAGATGCAATTATTAAGACATTTAACTACCTTAAAAAGGATAATGAGCTGAAATAGTCCATCCTGCCACTAATGGATCACATGACCATACTTTTTTGCCACAATATATTACATACATGTGTCGAGTTAGATGGCTGATAAAACCAGCATATAATTGTTTGGAAGTGGTAATGGTATTTTGCTTTAAGACTTGACTTACTGGATCAGTGAGGGACTTCCATACTGTAAACATGATTCTGTAAGTGTTATCTCTAGACAGAAGAGAGCCGAAAACATACTGAAAATACATAGAAAGATATATTGTCAAAGTTGGGGGCTTTACATCCCATTCTACAGCTTTGATCATATTAAAAGAAGAATTTAGTAAACCACTCATGTTGTCATTACATCAGGGAAAAATAGAGATGCCCGTACCCCACAGCCTGGGGAAATAATTTCAATACCATGAGATATAGAAGTAGTGTACAAACAGTACAAAGATGCTGATACTTTCAGGGCATTGACAGTTATATAAAGCTCCAAAAAATGTTTAAGTAGAGAAAATAACATCTAAGAGAAAGAAAATGTATGTAAAGATAAAGTATTACAACAAGACAATTCAATAGCTAGATGACAGCATTAATCAGTACACTAAAAATGACGAAGTTGTAAAACTTATTAATTGGAGAATAGCTGTCAATGGAAAAAGCACAATTATGTAAAAGTGCATATAATAATCAGTTGCAGCAATCCATATATCTTTGTCATAAGAGAAAGATGTCTCAAATATGGCAGATGAACACACTTTGGCAGAGCCAAAGTTAAAGGTCACACCATGATGCACACCTGCACCCCCTAACCAATGTCCCTACCAAGTGTCAACCTTCTACACCTTATGGAATCAAAGAAATAAACCCAGACAAGATTTTAAAACTCATGGTCAAATCAAAGTCACGCCATGACGTTGCACACCTCCAAACTCCTACCACTGTCCCTACCAAGTATCAACTTCCTACACCTTACGATTTCCAAGATATAGCCCAAACAAGATTTTATAAGTCAAGATCACAACAGCAAGGTCAAATCAAGGTCAAACCAGGATGATGCACACCTACACCCCTTAACCAATGTCCCTACCAAGTATCAACTTCCTACACCTTGCGGTTGCCGATATAGCCCGGACAAGATTTCATAGGTCAAGGTCACTACAGCAAGGTCAAAGGTCAAATCAAGGTCACACCATGATGATGCACACCCACATCCCATAACCAATGTCCCTACCAAGTATCAACTTCCTACACCTTGTGGTTGCCGAGATATAGCCTGGACAAGATTTCATAGGTCAAGGTCACTACAGCAAGGTCAAAGGTCAAATCAAGGTCACATCATGATGATGCACACCTACACCCCCTAACCAATGTCCCTACCAAGTATTAACTTTCTACACCTTACAGTTGCCAAGATATAGCCCAGAAAAGATTTTATAGGTCAAGGTCACTACAGCAAGTTCAAAGATCAAATCAAGGTCACACTATGACGTTGCACACCTACAACCCCTAACCAATGTCCCTACCAAGTATCAACTTCCTACACCTCACGGTTCCTGAGATATAGCCCGGACAAGATTTTATAGGTGAAGGTCATTAGGGCAAAGGTCAAATCAAGGTCACACCATGACGTTGCTCACCTACACCCCCTAACCAATGTCCCTACCAAGTATCAACTTCCTACACCTCACAGTTTCTGAAATAGAGCCCGGACAAACTGTATCCCGCCGCACACATGCCCGCCCGCCCGAACGCCCATTCGGACACCATGGGTGAAAACAATACCCCGACAGCCCTTAAGGGCTGTGGGGTAATAAAAGCAAATAGTTTTGTGGATTTCAGGTGAGAGAACTGTTCAAACTAGAGGAATGCTTTTGCTAAGCGAAGCGTCCCTTAAAGTTTAAAATGCTTTGTGGTTTTAACTTTTAATAAGCATGCTGTATAGCTAAGAATGCACAAAGCTGCACCGTATGCTTTCCCAATACCTGTTAATACATTCTGAAGCTATAAACGCAACGATAAAGGCGATATAAGGCAAAAACTCCAAAGCAGCTATGTATGACCCCAGTTTGGCCAATAAGGGAGGGTCGGGGGGTAAAACTGACCAGCTATTTAGACTCTCCACATATGCTTTCCCAATACCTCTTAATACATTCTGAAGGTCTAAAAGCAACAATAAAGGAGATATAAGGCAAAACTCCAAAGCAACTATTTTATGACCCCAGTTTGACCCATAAAGGGGGGTCGGGGGCTAAAACTGACCGGCTATTTAGATTCTCCACATATGCTTTACCAATACCTATTAATACATTCTGAAGCTATAAAAGCAACGATAAAGGAGATATAAGGCAAAAACTCCAACGCAGCTATTTATGACCCCAGTTTGGCCCATGAGGGGGGGGGGGGGGGGGGGGGAGGGGTCGGGGGGTAAAACTGACCAGCTATTTAGACTCTCCACATATGCTTTCCCAATACCTCTTACAACAATCTGAAGCTATAAAAGTAACAATAAAGGAGATATAAGGCAAAAACTCAAAATCAGCTATTTTATGACCCCACTTTGACCCATAAGGGGGGTGGGGGGGGGGGGGTGGGGGGGTAAAACTGACCGGCTATTTAGACTCTCCACATATGCTTTCCCAATACCTCTTAATACATTCTGAAGGTATAAAAGCAACAATAAAGGAGATATAAGGCAAAACTCCAAAGCAACTATTTTATGACCCCAGTTTGACCCATAAGGGGGGGTCGGGGGATAAAACTGACCGGCTATTTAGATTCTCCACATATGCTTTCCCAATACCTCTTAATACATTCTGAAGCTATAAAAGCAACGATAAAGGAGATATAAGGCAAAAACTCCAACGCAGCTATTTATGACCCCAGTTTGGCCCATAAGGGGGGGGGAGGGGTCGGGGAGTAAAACTGACCAGCTATTTAGACTCTCCACATATGCTTTCCCAATACCTGTTACAACATTCTGAAGCTATAAAAGTAACAATAAAGGAGATATAAGGCAAAAACTCAAAATCAGCTATTTTATGACCCCACTTTGACCCATAAGGGGGGGGGTGGGGGGTAAAACTGACCGGCTATTTAGACTCTCCACATATGCTTTCCCAATACCTCTTAATACATTCTGAAGGTATAAAAGCAACAATAAAGGAGATATAAGGCAAAACTCCAAAGCAACTATTTTATGACCCCAGTTTGACCCATAAGGGGGGGGTCGGGGATAAAACTGACTGGCTATTTAGATTCTCCACATATGCTTTCCCAATACCTCTTAATATATTCTGAAGCTATGAAAGCAACAATAAAGGAGATATTAGGCAAAAACTCAAAATCAGCTATTTTATGACCCCAGTTTGAACCATATGGGGGGGTCGGGGGGTAAAACTGACCGGCTATTTAGACTCTGCATATATGCTTTCCCAATACCTCTTAATACATTTTGAAGCCAGAAAAGCAACAATAAAGGAGATATAAGGCAAAAACTGAAAATCAGCTATTTTATGACCCCAGTTTGACCCATAAGGGGGTGCCGTGGAGTAAAACTGACCGGCTATTTAGACTCTCCACATATGGTTTCCTATTACCTCCAAGTACATTTTATAGCTCTAAATGCAATACTTAAGAATATAATAGGGGGGGTTGGCCTAAATTTAAGGCTTTCAGATTGGAAGGTGTCAGAAAATCACTCATAAATGAGACATTTTTCAAGGGATTACTCCCAAAATCTAATCAGCTCGCGTTTTCGATAGTATGAACAGGTGTGTCAAATTACAAGGCTGTGTAGCAAGTAGTTTTTTCTGAAATGCGATGACGGGGGGGGGTGGGGGTGGGGTGGTGGGGGGGGGGGTGTACTTCAAAAAATTGTTTTTGATCATGTGACCTTCATAAAGGTCAAATTTGAGCATGCAGAAAAATTTTCCCACGCCTAAGGTATATAACTGCCAAATATGGTTTGAAACCTTGTGATAATAAGGGAGATATTCAAGGGAGACCATAATGCGGCGGCGGCAGTGGCGGCGGCAAGGAAACTGAGGTGAAAACAAATAAGCGCCCTTTCAGGGATGCTTAATTATCAGTTCCAAAGATTCTGTGGTATGTAGTAGTTGTTATTTGAACAGTGCTTGCTTTAAATATCTAGCCCAAAACCATAAATAACAAGGCCACTGCTGCAGTGGTTATCTCCCACCTTAGAATCAGTAATAATGGAGAACTGAAGGAGATATAAGGCCCTTGTAGTGAGATAACCCCACTTGACATTGAAGAAGGGGTCAAACTTTCCTAGCCATATATATTTTGTGCATATTTGATTAATCTAGCTGCAATATTTCAAGGTTTAGAGCATCTTAAGGATTTGTAAATAATTGGCTATGGCGGCCATTTTGTTTTTAAAAATGAGACCAAAATTTTGCAGAGACAGGCTTTTGTAGCCATAAACATTCCCTGCAAATTTGATGAAGATATCTTTATAAATGAATGAGATGTTAAGGTTTATGTTAAAACCTGACAAACGGACGCACGGACGGATGCACAAACAGAGACACGCATGGAAGGCATTTACAATCTCTCGACCACAACCTGTGCTTTTCATGGTCTGTCTTTACAATCTGAAGCCATAGCACCTATAATAAGGGAGAAATAAGGACGTTTTAATGTGATGACCTCATTTAACCTTGAAGCAGTGGTCAAAGGTCAAATTCAATACCTGGAAAAGATCCCCAGGCCATGACTTCTTACAAGTTGTTTTCACATTCCGAACCTCTAGGAGCAATATTTAAGGAGATATAAGGCCTTTTCAATCGGATAACCCTGTGTGACATTAAACATGTGATATGGTGGCCATTTTGTTTTTTAAACTACTCCAAAATTACTATCACGCTAGCTTTTCTAGCCATATAGCTTTTGTGCAAATTTGATGAAGCTAGTTGGAATATTTCAAGATTTAGAGCACCTTCACGATTTTCAAACAATTAGCTATGGTGGCCATTTTGTTTTTCAAAATGAGGCTAAAATTTTTCAGACAGGTTTTCATAGCCATAAACATTCCCTGCAAATTTGGTGAAGATATCTTAATAAATGAATGAGATATTAAGGTTTATGCAAAAACGTGATGAACGGACGGACGGAAGGCATTTTATAATCTCCCGACCACGGCCTTTGGCCGCAGACGGGAGATAAAAATCTTCCCGTATTATTATTTTCAATCAACAGAATTTACTATAAATTATAAAAACTTAAATGTTGTTCAAAAAGGAAAAAAAAAAATACCAGGGCACTGTTGTCTGAAATAGTACTTGTAGTAGTTGAGACAGATTTATTACAATATAACAAAAGTCTTCTTCCAATGCCATAAAAACAACAGGTGATATTTCCTATGTATCATCTTTAAGATGGGTGTGGGTTGAGGGAACATAGCGAAAGCTATGTTGATCAATGGCAAGTTCTTGGGAAACTAAATATAAAACACTTATCATTACTGCAAACTAACAAGGGTAGACTGATGCAAGTGACTGGAGCCCACATAATGGTAGACAGGTGGAAGGAGTAATGTTGTAATGTGGTTGTATTTTGTATCCTCCCACTACTTTGTCATCTAAAACTTTCAGGAAACATCTTTGAGTGCAAGAAGCAATAAGAACTTAAGAACCTACCCAATATGAGAGCCTAGCTGTAAATTGAAAATTAATGGCTGTTAACCTGAATAGTCTGATTCTGCTGAAAAGCTGAGGGCAAAGTAGAGAACCAAGCATTCAAAAATAAACCATTAAATATGGTTTAAATTCACAAATAACTTTTGGTTAACCTTAGTATTCAATCACCTGTTTTTACTCTTTCACAGAATTTCCCTCATTTTCTGAAAATTAACATGTTAAATTTTTTTAATCAGATTCTTTTTACTTAATATTTGTTCCACAAGTACCTTCAGGTGTTTATAACTAAAAGATACCTTCCTAAATTTGGATCATTTCTTGCCAAACAAATACATTTTCCCATTTTCCCACAGAGTCACAGCCTTTACATTAGGTGTCAGACATTACTAATGAAAATATACAATCTCAATTTCTCACCTGTCTGAGAATGAGAAACAAATTACCTAAACTTGGAATAATTAATTTCACTAATAACATTGCTTTTTATGTTACCTTGTCCTCTGCAGTGACAACTCCAATAGCATTTGGAATAAAAATAGCAGTTTTCTCTCTTGTGATGTTCAGTACCTCGTCTACCCGAAGCTTTATCTGTGAAAGGACAGAGAAGCACTGACAATGTTGGCAATTACACAGAAATATATGGAGTTAGCAGGACTCCATCCATGTGAAAAAGCTGACCACAGAAAAAAAACCCACAAATCCTGCCACTGACTTTAAAGGATTATTTCAACTAAACCTGCTTCCAAATTATAAGCTTTAAATACTTTGACATAATAGTTTTGACATTAGAAGCAAAAATAGTATGTTAATGTAGTTGAATGCTTAATTGCTGCTAATATCTGATGAAATACATTTTTATATGTGCAGTGATTTTGATGATCTGCCGTTTTCAGGATCGCAAGTATCCTTCCAAAACAATTACAATGCAGCCAATCAAATTTCTGTACCCCTTTGCTAGCTTCCTCCCTATTTGAACATGAACCAAAGGACTGAATGACTAACTCACACTGAACAGTTTCACAAGCTCTGACAGCTAAATTATATAACAGATTATTTGATACTGGGATAATATTTTATGCAATATATCGCAATAAAAATTTCTTTGAAAGTGAACAATATCTTGTTCAAATAATTAGATATTAATCTTATCTGTAGTATCAGATTGATTTAATAAAATCTCCAGACATTTTTATTGTTAGCCATGAAACCAATTATTACCTGTTTTTCTATTCCCAGGATCTTGGAATGAAAGCAGAACCAGTTTGGCGAAATGTAGAGATAACCCTGCAGCAGAATGTCTCCCATGTAGGCACATGAATATCCTACAATAGAACAAAAGTTGGTTTTTTACATCCTTTCTGTACTTAGGGCTCACTGTTCCAATTATCATTACTGGCCTTATCTGCTATATACGAGTGCAAAATATTAAACTCATCAGGGGGTTTGTTTTTGGTTTGCCATATTTCATATTTTTGTGGTATCCATTCGTCTAAGGTTTAATAATATATATATATACCAATAGAAACATTTATATTGTGCAAAACTGATAGAAATCCTGTAATGCGCTGGAATCCAAAATGAAATGGTCCAAAACCAGGTTTGAGTAGGGTAATTTGGGTAGGAAGCATATTCCACAGAACGGAAACATTTTTTTGAAGATAACTTTTATGAAATGTTTGAAAAAACTATCACAAGCTATCATGTTTCTTGGTGGATTCTCCTGTTTATCTTCAGGCTTCTTCATTTTCCGCTATCTCACACTTACAACAACCCGATGTTCAAAATTATTGCTGGTATACACCATTTTTTAAGTTCACTACCGTAAATGACCTATTTAGCGCACAGTGCGCTAAGCAAAGTCTATTTTTATTCAATATTTGTTGGGAAAAAATGTCCCTTTTAGCGCACCCATCATGAAACACTTTCCGGGATGAAATTTCGGTCAATCCGGTAGAGAAATGGTGTTTCGACATTTAGAAATACCCACTTCCTGTAAATATGGCGGTAGATGAAAACAGACTCGAAAGTCGTGACAAAAAATTCAATTTATTAAGTAAAAATACGTACAATATATGAAAAATATGTGGATATTGTGCACTGTCACCGACGAGATTGCTGGGAAAAAGAGGTAGGGTGCGGTTACAAGGGCGGATGCGCTAAATAGGTCATTTACGGTATGTCAATTCGCCATAATAGGTAAAATAGTCTTCCATGTTGTAGCTCTACCAGAGGGCAGTCGCCAATGAGTTGCACTAGTTTCTTGTTCTCAGTAAATTTGCCCAATATTCATCTTTGTTCTCAACTTATTCTTACTTTGTGGTAGAAGGTAGAGGATTCTTCCCAAATCTCATTGATTTTCCCCTATCCATAGCTAGTTTATGGGACAATTGTAGGAAATTCTAACATGACGAGGTGCGCAGAAACGAGTTTTTAGTTCTATGCGCACACATTATCCGACAACAATCGCACTGCCCTTCCATCCTGCATTCATATTTTTTACAAATTTTATAGTGTGAAATAGTGTCAGATTTTATAATGTTTTATTTTATAGTGTTATTTTATAGTGATTTATATATTTTTGTACATATTTTACATCCAATTAAAGCTACAATGGATGGAACAGTCGGTTGCTAAGGTCACCACAATGTAAACAAATCTATGTGAAACAATTTATTCCTTGTAAAAATTTTTAAAAAAAAGTCTCAAAAATAAGCTTAAATGTCATGTTAGAATAGAAATAATCAACTCGTGATGATGGTTTTACACGACATTTAACCATGGCACTTCCGGTAATAATTTTACAGAGCCGAAGTCTCAAAAATAAGCTTAAACGTCATGTTAGAATAGAAATAATCAACTCGTGAAAATGGTTTTACACGGCATTTAACCATGTCACTTCCTTCGCCTTCGTAAAATTATTACCGGAAGTGCCATGGTTAAATGCTGTGTAAAACCATCATCACTCATAAATTATTTCTACAATCACTAGTTATCGCCACCAGTTTGTGGGGGATTCTCTGTATAATCTTGCTTTGTTGAGGCTTAATCTCAGGACAGTCAAAAAACATTGTAGATGTACGAAAATCTTTTTATCACGTGACCACGCTTTCCTGTCTCTTTATGGCGAATTTAAAATCATGTGTGTTTTATTATATTCACCTATATAATCGTACCACCTTCTTCAGTGTATGACCTGGATATTTAGCAGATATCACAGTGAGAATATAATGTGATATCAGTGAGAAAACCTGTTATTTGGAAAAAAAAGACTAAATACCAAGTAAATGCATACTACATTGGATGCTCAAAACCTCAAATTTTAGATGAAAGTAAAGACAAAGCTCTTAATTAATTATATGATCCATCACTCTGGAAGGGGTTTATCTATAAACATGTTTAAC
This sequence comes from Sabellastarte sp. h YS-2021, assembly GCA_964017235.1. Taxonomy (NCBI): domain Eukaryota; kingdom Metazoa; phylum Annelida; class Polychaeta; order Sabellida; family Sabellidae; genus Sabellastarte; species Sabellastarte sp. h YS-2021. The sequence continues at coordinate 73,322,104 of OZ024928.1, read as the reverse complement.
TCAAAAAGAAAAAGATATCTTTATCTACACTGTTGTAGTACAACGGAACCAGTTACAACAAAAAATCATCAATTAAATGTATTATTAATCACTCTTATGCCAAAGCCAAAAAACATCTAATGTTCAGTAACTGTGTACTTTATTACATGCATGTGAGTTTGTTTCATCTCTGTGATAACACTTTATCTTAACTTTTTTGCATACTGTCTTATTCTCAGCCATTTGAAAATCTGCCAGAAATGCTAGTTATACCATATCAGGTTTCCAGACAGATTTATGGGTCAGCGGTACTTGTGGATTAAGCACAATACATTCTACGTAAGGAGAGATACCTTTTTTCATGAAAAAAGACATGAAGTAATATTTTCAAGGGCCAAATTAATCATTTTTTTTTAATTTTTTTTTTTTATTAAATTTGTTTCAAATGAGAAGACAACAGGCTATTGTTTGCCAAATATTGATCTGAATAAAAACAGTATTAAGCTGACAAATTGCCAGCTCTCTCCTATTCTAGGTATTTATGGACCTATTTATCAATATTATTAGTTATTTCCCTTAAATAGGAATTATGATTTTGCATATAACTTGTTTGTATTCATTGGTTGGCTGTTATAGAGAAATGTAATAAATTTGTTTCTGTAATTATATTATTAAGTAGTGGTTGGACCGGTTATGAAAATAAAACCGGTTTTCGAGGCTTTGAAACCAAACGAAATCCAGGATTTCGAAAGTTTACATAGAGATGATAAAAGTTTTACGCAACCATACATGAGCTATATTCTCAATAGGAAATATGTATTCACGAGATATTTTGAAGTTTGTAAAGTTCATTTACCATGAATATAAAGTAAAAATGTAAGATGTTTCCTTAAATGTATATGTTCTTTATTGTTTTGATGAAATGTTAACCAGTAGAAAGCCTAATATAATGATGTTTTCAATAACCAGTACTTTAATATTCTTTGCGGATTTCGTCATTTCTACCCAAACAAAACGAAACGCGGTATACCGGTTTACCGTTCACACCACTATTATTAAGACATCTAAATACAAACTTTACAGCACTGAAAAAAGGTATAGATTAGAATCAAATGTAAAGTGCAACTATGCAAATATGTTCACCATACCTTTTAGGCAAAACTCATCCTCTGGCATGGATTTGAACAACTTGTGGAACTTTTCATTTCGTGATTTATTCATTTTAGGTACAATTTCCTAAAAATAAACCACAACACAAGCTTACTAAAATACATCTCTATCTATACATTTTATTTATTCTGCTTAATTTAGATGGTGTTTCTGACTCAAACATACCACACTTCATATCTTGGCTCTCACATATTCACACAATGAATACAGACTATATCATAACATCTAGAAGTGTTAACATATACACAAAACAAAAATTGTCAAAAATAGATCCCAACAACATTTTTTTCTCTCACACAAATGAAAAAAATGTATCTGGGACAACGATTGGTAGAGACTTGCTTCAATTATAATGAATGGTATTTTATGTCTGTTTCAAAACTCTAAACAAGAAAAGCAACCTGCACTCAAAAGACATGACAATATTCGGTACCAGTATCCAAGTTTGATCTTGTGTCCAGTGATACAATTTCAAGCAAACTGACCTCTGAACCATCAGACATTATGTTTTTCAAATACTAAAGTATTTTTAAGTGCATTTTCTTAAGATACTGAACTTTCATGTTTACTGTAACATTATGTGTTCCAAAATTTAGGGGGCTATGTGAAAATACAAACTGATTCTTTTTAATTAATTTAGTGAACAAACTAATTAAACTAATAAATGAATCTGAATTAGAAACTTAAAATTTAAAAAATAAAACGGTTTTAGGACAGTTGATGAAAGATCACATATTACAGATTGTAAAATATTGAGAAGCATGAAAGAATCACAACAAAAGCTCATTATTGGGAGGAAAAAGACTGCAAAGTAAGGGCTCTCTGTACACAATAAAGAAGCAGAATTTCACAAACTTCCGAAATTATAGGAACTCCTACTGAAAGTTTTATCAGCCATAACTTTTGTGAAAAATTACCTTAAACCGGGTCATTGAACTTAATTTCTGTCAGACGATGACAGAATAGGCAACCAAAGATCTAGCTTATTGACATGTTGGCCTTTTCCCTCTCTGTGACTTTAAACTGTGAGTAAGTCTTTGGAGATGAAACTAATTTTAAAAAATTGTAAATAAGGAATCAACCCCTTACTCATAATGCTGCAAAATAAAATACCCAGCTGGAAAGAGAGTTTCAGATATTATTTTTCATCTTCTGTTACTTTATAAGTACCAGGGATTTTGAAAACTTGGGCTTTATTGCCTTGTAACTGTGGAACTGAACTCAGTAATCAAAGGTTGTATGTCACCAAGACAAATGTAAACACAGTGTAAGTGGGTGAACTGTGTTGTAAAGGAACCTTTTGTAATGATCTCTAAGCTAATAATCCATGCTGCTCCTTCAAGGATAATATCTTCAAACAATGACTCAGCTAATTTTTTACTTGTTATCCAGGCGTTGATTAAAGAGTAGTTTTCTTTTTCTTGATCTGATATCTCGAAACAATTTTAAAAACAAGACTTGTATGTAGTTAACAGTACTCTCATAAAAGATCAATATTTAAGAGCAATAGAACAACTTACTAATATTGCATTCAATATTCCATTTTGAGAAAGATTTTGACCATACTCAATTGGAGAAAAAAAAACAAAAAAAAACAATTCTGAATTTTCAACTGTTCAACATTTGGGTGAAATTATAATTCAAATGTACCAGTTATGGCTTACTTTGCTGCCTTGGGAGAAATCTGTACTCTATGGGTACAAGTGCTTTCTAATTCACAATTACAACACAATACTCTGATCAAAAGATACAATATTTATTAAAGGGGAATTATCGGACATATATTAAATGTATGATTTTGTGACATGCTGAACAGATTTATCTATTTTCCCAATACATCGAAAGGCAAATTTCTTCAGTAACACCCATCCCCAATCTCATGTTATAACTAAAAAAAATTCTAATATGTAATTCCCAGGTAAATCAATACATTATAACCTAACATCTAATGCCTCTTTTTCATTTTTAACATAATTTTCCTGATTTTTGCAGTTATTTCACATTTTATTTCCAGTAAATTTCATTCCACCTACCACATTTAGCTTACAATTGGTGTATACTAAAATCTGGATTACTAGATTTGGTAATTTTGTTTTTGGTACACTGAGCAAAGTTCATTCTCATTACTGCCCATCCCAACTCTTGTGCAATTATTTGCTCAGATCGCTCACTAGCATTTCAGAGAACCAAGAAGGTAATCGAATATAGAATTGCAGTAAATATTCTTCTTAAAGCCAAATTCCGTGGGATGGACCAAGTAAATCTGCAGTTACTAACAATACATATTCATAATTTGTACAGGCGAAAACTGACAGTGAGTCAAAAAAGGGAGTTAACAGAATGGAGCCTACGCACAGCCACTAATATCAAACTGGAAGGAAACATTCAAAGATCTTGCATCAAACAGGAAAGAATGCAACTATGTCTTCCTTAACTGTGTAAGATTCAAAATCCAAAGAAATTAAGTTAAAAGTTACATTCGCTTATAAGCTCCAATAGAGCAAACTGCCTCAAAAAAAATATGGTTACATAGAAAATTCCAATCACAGATTCACATCAAAGTATGAAAACATGTCACTGAATTTTATCTGTAACCTAAATTTCTACTTAGACAGCAAACCATGTCGTCAGTGTATGTATGATTACAATATCAGGTGTGTGATGAGGTATACCTTAATAGTCACCAATGAATAATATTATCCCAAAGATAACCTTTTGACAACCAGGCTTCCTAGCAAGTGGGAGTCCCAAAAGTGGCAATGATTATGGCATGTCCCAGTATGACCCTGGCTATTGAATGGGATGTAGAACACCAACTCTGACCTTTTGAAATCACCATATCAGATTTAATCAATGCTTTAATGTCCAAGTACATGAAAAACATGAAGGATATGTTGCATAACGCACATTGTCTTGCTTATACCCTGACCCTGGGATGTGAGGTGTGGAATAACAAGTTTTTCAAAGTTGGGATTTTACACCCTGTTCTACAGCCAAGGACAAATTGGGACAATCCCACAGAATTGGCCACTTGTGGGAGTCAAACCCACACAGAGGTGACAGCCTAGGATTAGATGCCAAGCTTGCTAACCACTTGTTCCAAGAAAAACTTAAGTGAAAAACCTTCCCTTACTTAGATCTAAGGTGATCTCATCTAAGTATTGTTAATGAATCTGGCCCCTGTTAGATAAATATAAGATATAAACTGATGTGTGTTTTAATAATTAATGTAAAATATCTTCTCTTCCAATAACCAAATTCGGTGATTACTAATCTCTATTTCAGGCCAGTATGGTTGTGAAATTATTGACAGAGATGTCTCTAGAAAACTAATGAAGAACAGATCATGATTTGATGAACACTGCAAATTTTTTGAAGCAATCTTGACGTCAAAGATCACAGTTGGGGGTTATACATCCCTTATAATAACTGAGGTAATAATATTTTAGCCCTAATGGATGGAACCTCTGTGAACCCAACACACTGATGTATGAGCTTGATATGAACTCATGACTACATTAGATCATAACAACAATGAGTACTTTCTTTCAGGGAGTCTGAAGGAAAAATTGAGTAGTAAATGAAATTGACTTATGTGGCCAGAACAATAAGTCTGAAACTTACTCTACACACAAACAAAAACAAAACTTCCATAACAGAAGTGTCACAATGTTGAATTACTAATATACTCTGATAGATGATGCAAGGAATACTTCGGCTGTGATTTGAGCAAAGAAATGGGAATGAGGATCTGTTGAGCCACAATCACTCTAAATCTGGGTACCCACATTTTAGTTGAAACTAACAGGAAGTACCATTGAAGACAAAATGGTGGCTGATGTAAACCAATTTATCAAAAATATAATGTCAAACAGACTATAAACATTAAACAAAATAAAATAACAAATATTTGGTAAATAACAATCACTGATAGTTAGTTTTACCAGTGTTATTTATGGAAATACACAATATTTTAACAACTTTTCTTGTTTTCGATTAGCAGGGCATCCTTACACGGCATTAATGAACATAGTACTTGAAAAATGCAATTTAAATGGCAAATTTAATGTGTTTTCACTGTCTTATTAAAATGTCAGCCTTCTGTCATATCTATAATATATCTGCAGAAAAACACCAGCAAGGCAAACAGAATCAAAAGAATAAAATGAATAATGAATCGAAGGAATAAAGCAGTGAAGATTAATTACATATGTAAATACACTAGTACATATTAATAATCAGGACAGCGAAGCTTCAATTAGTGCTATAAAATTTTTGATGAAATAACACTGGGGAATACTTTACAAAGCAAACTCAGATAAACTAAGAGATAATCAACTCAAGAGTGGGTTTGTGTTTGAACTTTTTTTGTCAAAAGATGATTAACAGAAAGAAAGAAACTTCAAACAATAAACAAAAACATCAGAAAATGATTTTTAAGAATTAATATAGGATTATCCTAGGCTTTTTAAAGAATGTCACTAGTAAATTTAAGTGATTAATAATATAACAATCAGTTGAATCAAATGAAGCAAAACAATTTGAGGTATGAAAGAGTGATAATTCTTTTAATTAAAGTCTCATAACTTACTTGTAGTCGTAAATGACCAGGCTACAAATTAATAACAGAGGCAAAATAGTGAATAATATATTTACTTAAAATATTGCAAATAAATGAAAAACTGTCGGTAAGACACAAGAGTCAGGGAGAAAATCCCCCTAGAGAAAAGCCCTACAGGACTCAAGTCCTATATTTTTTGACAACCTTTGAGAAAAGCCCTACACCATTTTGTCAGATCATTGAGAAAAGCCCTACACCATTTCTTTCAGACCATGGAGTAAAGCTCTATATTAGATTTTTAGGGGTAAGGGTACAAGAGTAGTTTAAAATACTACTTCAAGATAATGTCCTTCACATTTGCTGTTTTATAGTATAAAAATATTGTCAATATTTGAAACAACATAATGAAGTAATAAAGTTTTTATATCTCTAAAGCGCTCTAGATTATATATGCCTGTGGTGAAAGATAGCTGCTTATGATTGCAATGCAATGCCCTATTTGTTTTTATTATATCACACAGTTAGAGTTAACCATGAGTTTGGAATGTAAATACTGAAATGTTTTAGATGATATGTGATATCTCATTTGGATATTCAATCATATTCTATGGAGTTTATTAAGAATAATAAAGTTTGGTCTCAAAGTTTGCTTAGATGGTTATATGTTTATTAAGAAGTCTACAAAACTTCAAAGATACAGTGGAAATGCTCACAGAAAATGCTCTTAATTTTGAAACAGGAGGCACTTGCACTTTGTACCATCTAAAAATCAAAAGTAGGGCTTTTGTCCATTGTCTGTAAAAATGGTGTAGGGATTTTTTCCAAGGGCATCAAAAAGTTGTTGGGCTTTTCTCAGTAGGGCTTTTCTCTGACATTGCAGAACTCTCTCAGTCACTAATACATTCAAAGATAAAAAAACAGAGTTTTTAAACAATTAAATGAAACTAGATAAACATATGCAATACAGAGGAACCTCTATTATCTAAACCAGATAAGGCAAAGACTGTGAACATCACCATGTAAATATGGAGAGAGGGAAGGAGTCACCCTATAAAACTACGGCAAAATGACCACAGTATGTGCCAATTTTGTATCAGGGGAGGTCAGGGGGGATAATCCCCACAAGTCAAGGGAGTAAAAGATGATTTCCCCACTGGTGAATTTTCACCACCTCTGGAGAATTTTACACCATTTTTTTTTACTACTGTCAGTGAATACATTTTTGAACTCATTTTTTTTCTCTTTAATGAAAGATAAATGTTGATTATACAATTTACTGTCATACAGTGTGCTGTTAATACCAGTTAAAAGTATAAAACCAAGGAAACTGCCACTCTCCTGAATTTGTTTGTTTTATTTTTTTTTGGTATTTATTCTCTATCCATGAACTTTCCTTTTGATTACAACACTCTATTTTCCCCATAAACTTTAAAATGTTAATTACTACACAGATAATTGGGGTTCAACTGTAAAATGAACACATGTGTATGTCACAGTACAGACTCCGATTCAGGGGAATCCGCGATTCACCAAGTGGGGATCCCGATTGGAGTTTCCACTAGTGGAGACTCCAATCCATTATTCAAGGGCTGTTTTTGCAGTTTTCAGGGCTGTAACTGCAGTTTCCACTTGAGAAAACTCTGATCAGAGTCTGTGCTAGTGTAATCACTGACTCCCCTGGCCCTAGGCTTTGTAATACCAATACAATATGTGGTAATGAGATTTTTGTGCAACAGAATATAAAATGCTAATTCTGAAGGTTTGCAGAGGCTTTTGCTGATAATGAACTATATGCCATTAATAACATATGAATAGGCTAATATGAACTATAAAATATCCTACGTTATAAATTTTTAAAAAATAAGTTAAGTTTATTGTCATTTAAAATAACTTAAGTTTATTGTCATTGTTTATATTTATAGTTTCTAAAATTTAAACATTCATGATATAAATAATAGAATATCCTACATTATCAGGTTTTTTAAATGACTTTACTATTCTAGAAAGCTAAACTTATACTGGGAGAAAGTAACTTAGCATTTCAATATATCAACCTGTATTTGTTGTAACATAACATATCAAATCTTATAATATGAATGAAGTTTTTCCCTAAATTCTGAATTTGTTTTTATTTATGTTTATGTAAGAGGGAGTGTCAAAGTAATACAATAAACTTTTGATCTATTAGGCTTCACTTAGAAATGAATGTTCCCTTTGAAGTTGGGATAAAATGGAATGAGGTGATGGTCAGTAAAATGAAATCAACTGTTGATCTACCTAGGGATTGACTTAGAAATGACTGTTCTCCTTGACGTTAAACAATTGAAATGAGATTTTGGGTCAGTGAAATGCAATCAACTGATGAGCTGTTACTGATTTAAAAATTAAATGACTGTTCCCTTTGAAGTTTTATCTGCTTTGATGAATATCTGTGTCCTAGGCAGATAATCCCTTTAATGTATATTGTGGTTGTGAAGTTTTTATTTATATTGAACACTTTCATGTTTTACCTGTAGATGTTTTTTTTGCAATTCAACAAGAGAAATTTTGCAAAAAAAGTAAACAATGTGTTTATTGGTCTCAGAACAAGAATTAATAATGTGACTTAATACTTTGAAGGATTTTCTTTGGGCCAGGGGAGTCGGCAATTCCACTAGTGGATATTCCGATCAGAGTTTCCACTAGTGGAAACTGCGATAGTAGCCCGAGATTAGAATCTCCACTAGTGGAATCGCCAATTCCACTGAACTGGAGTCTCCACTGTGGCATGTATATATTGATATATATCACAGTTTACAAATCATAAGTACTTACACTGAGAGTGGAGATTAATGAGATCAAATATTGCTGATAGTATTATAGTTAATAACGTGCCATGCAAAGAACTTTCTACTGTAACTAAAAACAGTTAACGACCATGGAGTGAACCCTGCTCAGTCAAATCTCCAGGAAACAGGACCCATACTCACTAGTAATCTTATCACTCAATTAACTCTCATTCTTAAAATTTTCTACAAAACAATCATCATCCAAGGACAAATTCTTTATATAAGCAAAATTTCACATAAGAATTTAAAATCCATGACTTCTATAGCTTATAATGACAAATTGGATAGAATAGGTGGTGCAGAAAGCAGGCAGTATTAGTAGTTTAGTTGTTTATCAACATGGGGGTATTATTTGTAGAAGAAAATATACTGCAAATATACTTTTTTATGTAAATTTTGAAAAATTCTTAGAAATTTTTCTCATTCTTTGAATTTTTATCTAAACAATACCTGTTTTTGAAGAAAATTTCCAAAAACTGGTGAAGATGGGTCCAGAATTAAATACTCCTGCATCCTAAATCCCAGATGACTGAGTAAAATTTAATGGACAAGGCACACTGAGGACCCAATAGTCACTTCTATAATTCAAAATTCTACTAAACAGAGTTCTAGTTAAAGGCCTGTATATACCAAACAAAATCAATACATTCCCATATGTTTAGAAATGGTCCAGTGACAAAATGTTCAAATTTGGACCCAAATAAGGAAGTACTGGTTATTTTATATGGATCAGCTCAAAGCGTGTAGGCTCACAATGCCTACCTGCCAATCCAATCAAAGTTGGAAAACTGTTTCACATCCGCTTGTATTGTGCACTGTGTGTACTTCATACAAGTTTTCAATGTGTTATGAGATTGGATCCAAAGGGTAAATACAGACCTTTGAACCGGATTATGAATTTATGACATGTATTTAACTTGGAAAAAAAAGTAGTAACAAATATATATATTATATATATATATTCTGAAGTCGGAAAGCCTACATCAATTTAAAATACACAAAACAGAATACAATAAAACTTTTTTAAGTCAAAGTATTGTTTGAAACATAAATACTAAAACATAATTTCTGTGTAGTTAACATATAATTTATAGAAATAATACAAATGTGTGGAGTCTTGTGAACTCCATTGGTGGGAAAAGTTGAAAGATATATATTTATATAACTGTCAGCTACTGCTTTGCAAGAGCAGTATGTTCCCAACAAGAGGAACTTAGCGGGTTTAGAACTAACAAAAGAATGGACAAAAGTGATAGTTGACATTCCAGGCCAGTAATCCAGGGTTATGAATGTGAACAAGGGGAAGATGTTATGTGGGGAAACTTGGAAGATGTTAACTGGGGAAACTTGAGTTGATATACAAGAAAACTTTCGGAGTCCTGCCATTTAAAGTATTTGGGATGTTTTGATTTAATTTACTTCCCGTGCAAGAAATATACAAACCATTTTTACTTTCATTTAAGCTTCCAAATACACAACACACATTATATAAAATATGCCAAAGGCTTAATCCCTTTCCCTGAACGTTTAATGACAATAAAAGGACAAGGTCACTCAAATTACCTGTGTTGGTGTTCGAGGTGAAGATTGGGAATCATTTCTGAAAATACACAAAAGAAAAAAAAAAAAACACACTATAATTGAAATATTAAAACCCACACATTTTATGAGACCAGCTTCATGAAAGGACAACAGAATGAAATTCTAAATAAGTATTAAAACATTGCCTTGATTTCAATAAGTGCCAGCCTTTCATGGATGACGAAAGTAAAACACCTTTGTTTACAAAAGTTAAAGTGAGAATATTACATTTACTTCAACTACTCAGGTCATATCAGGACAGTCCCCAGTGTATCCTACATCTTTGCATGAGCTGGATCCAAACCCACATCCATAGTGCTGACAGTGAGTAAATGCCATACTTGTTATGCCCAGGTTATACTATGTGTCACTGTGGCCTAGTGGGTAACACCCTCGCTTAGGAGTACAGACGATGTGGGTTCAATCCCAGTTACAGACAGATACGTAGTGGCTCAGATGACCACTTAAAATGGCAGTCCTCAGTGTCATTGGGTCCTATCCCCAGTGGCAGGTTACAGAACCTCGAGGACGTTGATAAATGGTCATCCTTGAGCCTCTGTCTTGCAGTTAGGGAAATGTCAGTAATTTGAGAGTTGGACTGTGGGTCATATAGCGCTTTGAGTCCAGTAGTACATGGAGATATTGTGGTGAGTATAAATACAAATACAATACAATACTATTGGGAGAATCTATAGTATTGTATCCATCTATTCTACAACATTTTGCTAATAGGCTGTGAAGGAGACCTTGACAAAGTAAAGAGTAAGAGATGACCATGTAACAAAGTGTTGAAAATTTATTCAGAGTGATGCAAAAATAATAGAATTTTTTTTTTTTGACCAATCTGAGAAATAATATTGTAGACTGCTGAAAAATCATTAAACACATGTACTTGTCTACCACAAAGAGGTAGATGAGAATTTTGGCAAGTAAGTCTTAAAGGAGACTTAAGTGCAACATGTTGGTGACTGCTCCAGTCAGGGTGATACGACATCAAAGAATCTGTTGTGATGACTGCTCATGGTAGACAAAAGGAGAAATTAAGAGAAGTTAGTATAACAGGAGGTTGAGCCATGACATGTCAGTTATTACTCTGGTGAATGTGTTACCAACTGTGGCAAGTGGTCATGACAAACATCAAAACTCAAAAGGGAAGGATCCCCACAACAATTTTACACAGCAGGTTGTCATCGTAGTATGATGGATCAAGAGGGTGTGAAGGCAGCCAGAATTAACCAGAAGGACACTCAGCACTTAAAGAATTCAATAATCCTAACTATCCATCTTTAAACATCACACCTCACTGACTTAAGTAAAAATGACTGCCATTGTTACCTCTGCCTTTAATAGTTAAACTGTTCAACATCAGGGCTTGTGTTTCCAAAAAGAATCGGCAACAGATCTTAATCAGGCCATTTAAAACAGTATATGAAATTCAGATGTATCTACACTTACAATGAGCACATTAAGAATTTACAACTGGAAATACCAAAAAAACAATCTATCCCAATTTTGACTTATGATCCCCATTATTACAATTCAAGAGTTACTGAATACCACATATCTTCTAAATGCCATCAAACCTATGATCATCTGATTTTTACCATTGAAAACTGCTTCGAATTCAGGTCTGGTCTACCAATAATAGAAAATACATTACAGAAACTTTTAGAACACTCTTTGAACTACTCATTATTATGAATACAATGGTAATATAAACAGTGACAGGAAAAAAGAAGAAGATGATCTATGGATCATTATTAAATACAAGCATACTACGCTACAAATATATAAATGGCAATATCAGCTGGTAAAAGATTTTACCAATTTTTAAAGTTTAACAATATCAATTTTACTAATGTTTAATAACTGTTCAGGGATTAATTTATATGTTACAATATTAATAATTTTCACTTTAAGTTTTAGCTGGTAAGGTAAAATTACAAGAATTAATGCCACACAAAAATATTGAGATATGAACATTTATACATATGTGTAGCTAGATAATAAATACCCATTATGTTCAAAGGAAACTCCATGAAACAATGTCTTTTCACTTGGAGTCACAGACATACGAAATTGTTTCAGTTTGGTCACATTTGTAAACTCTGTATCCAGTTTATGCATATTAGGTGAAGAAACAGATTTTTTCATTTTTCTTTTGGCTGGTTCCACTGAATTCCTCATATTTTCATGTATTTAATGCATGACAATAAATCACCTTCCTGTTAAAAATATTCTTATTTTATTTAGCATAACTTCAAGTTATATAGCCACTTATCATATTAATAATCTGTCTCCCTCTCTCCTGTCTGTGGAAAAGTAACATTCAATCCAAACATGTACATGTTCCTAACAGACATACAACCGATATGCATAAATCAAAATTTACTGTTTAGGTGTACTCCTCTTTAATTCATATCATCCCACTTCAAATCCACTCTTTAGTTTATTGAAATCTTAATCTGTTAATGCTGTATTTCTTAAGCAGCAACCACAAGTGTTTTCAGTTAACATGTGTTATCCATCTGTGCCCACAGTAAATATATGTGTATGCACATAACTGCATGCAAGTACATTACTGTATATTATAATGTACATCTACACTTGTAAACTCACATTAAAGATACTAGCACATATGTACACGAAGTATAGTTACTTCCTGTTGGTGTCTGAGAGCCACTTTTATGAATGACAGTTCTAATCACATCATATTCAGAGTGGCTTATATTTAAACACACCCCAGTCACCAGTCTTGTGATTGGTGGTTCTTGGTGCTGTACAAAAAAAACAGACCTGTGCTATCAAAGTCTCATAATTACATTGTCATAATTAATCACCTATGCATGGCTCACAAACACTATAGTACACAACTGATTTCCTTGTAAACATATATCTATAATAATAATGATCTGATATTTGTACAAGTTAGTTCCAATTTATCTGTTATTTATTTTTTTCCTCCTTTTTCATGCATATTTTTTGTGCTCGCTTCTTTTGTTAATTTAAGTTTTGGTCGGAAAAAAATAAAATTGAAGATCTGCTGTACTTAAAATCACTCTGATAAACTTTAACACATAACACTTAAATACATAATGTGATTAATAATACTTATGAACAATTACTCTTTCCCAAAAAGACGAAACTGAATATAAAAAGTACTAAATAACTCAGTCTTTTTTATTGATTGTGAACAAATTTACCAATGACCTTATATGGTATATGAAATACTATTCAATACTCCAAATGGTAAACACTATGGCTGTTACTAAGTTTTGTAAGCATAGAACAAAAAAAAAAAAAAAAAAAAAACCCTATTGCTACACATGACATAACTAACTTACATCTCACTATTTGCAAATTTTCTTTTTTGCTTTACACAAGTATGGAATGGCAGATGTTTGGTTTATATGTGCTGCAGTGCCAGTCTTGTGTCTAAATATACACATTGATCAAATGATCCAATATTTAATTAAGCCTCTTTGCTCCTTCACCTTTACCCCTCCCCAATAGCTCTGTACGTCACATGCAGTTCCAATAATCTTGCCGCACTGACGGATTTATAGACAAAAATATATACACAAATATAGGCCATAACTCCGACAACTACAACACAAATATGTATTTGTGTTGTTCACATGTGCCGACTCTTCCCTATATGTAACAAGAGTTTAAAGGTCGCAAACAGGAACATATCATAATGGCCTGATGTTACTATGGGGAATAAACATACCGTATTCCTCTACACTAACAAGATCGCTGGTATTATCATGGATTGGTGAACCAACACTGACACTGGAATATTCTAACTACTTAATATAACTAGAAATAGGACGCCCTGTTGATAGTAGATGCGAATAGAAACAGGATAGCATAGAAGAACACACATTATCATGTGTAATGTCCACCCCATGAACCTTGCCCAAATTGTACAGTAGTCTTACAAGACCCTGTTTCATTTGTAAAATATATCAATGATGCTTAAATATTTATTAGTGTAGAACTGTAGATGTAAATGATTTCAGCTTCATGCCTTTTTGCATTGGTTGGGTTGAAAATTTTGATGAAATCACTCTATCTTGCACGGTTAAGAAGATAGAAGCAAATTCCTGTTTTTCTATTTTTGGCAAAAATTTGAAAATTCAAAATGGCCGCCATTTTTGGGAAAAGGAAATTTTTTTGAAAATTGCCAAGAGTACATTTCTTAGATACCCTATGGGTCGAAAATTTCAACGAAATAACTGTATTTTACACGGTTAAGGCCAGTTTGTGTTTTTCCATTTTGGGCAAAACTTCGAAAATTCAAAATGGCCGCCATATGTGGGGAGGGGAAAATTTTTTGAAAATTGCAAAGAATACATTTCTTAGATACCCCTTGGTTCGAAAATTTCGACGAAATCGCTCTATCTCGCACGGTTAAGGAGATAGAAGCAAATTTGTGTTTTGCCATTTTTGGCAAAAATTCGAAAATTCAAAATGGCCGCCATTTTTGGGGAGGGGAAAATTTTTTAAAATTACCAAGAGTACAATGCTTAGATACCCTGTGGGTCGAAAATTTCGACGAAATCGCTGTATCTCGCACGGTTAAGGAGATAGAAGCAAATTTGTGTTTTGCCATTTTTGGCAAAAATTCGAAAATTCAAAATGGCCGCCATTTTTGGGGAGGGGAAAATTTTTGGAAAATTGCAAAGATTGCATTACTTAGATACCCTGTGGGTCGAAAATCTCGACGAAATCGCTCTATCTCGCACGGTTAAGGACATAGAAGCAAATTTGTGTTTTGCCATTTTTGGCAAAAATTCGAAAATTCAAAATGGCCGCCATTTTTGGGGAGGGGAAAATTTTTGGAAAATTGCAAATATTACATTCCTTAGATACCCTGTGGGTCGAAAATTTCGACGAAATCGCTCTATCTCGCACGGTTAAGGAGATAGAAGCAAATTTGTGTTTGCCATTTTTGGCAAAAATTCAAAATGGCCGCCATTTTGGGGGGGGGGGGAATTTTTGGAAAATTGCAAAGAGTACACTCCTTAGATACCCTGTGGGTTGAAAATTTCGACGAAATCGCTCTATCTCACACAGTTAAGGAGATAGAAGCAAATTTGTGTTTTGCCATTTTTTGGCAAAATTTCAAAATGGCCGCCATTTTTGGGGAGGGGAAAACTTTTTAAAAATTGGCAAGAGTAGAATTGTCAGATACCCTGTGGGTCGAAAATTTTGCCGAAATCGCTCTATCTCACACGGTTAAGGAGATAGAAGGAAATTAGTGTTTTGCCATTTTTGGCAAAAATTCGAAAATTCAAAATGGCCGCCATTTTTGGGGAGGGGAAAATTTTTGGAAAATTGACAAGAATAGAATTGTCAGATACCCTGTGGATCGAAAATTTTTCCGAAATCGCTCTATCTCGCACGGTTAAGGAGATAGAAGCAAATTAGTGTTTTGCCATTTTTTGGCAAAAAATTCGAAAATTCAAAATGGCCGCCATTTTTGGGGAGGGGAAAATTTTTTGGAAAATTGCATAGATTGCATTTCTCAGATACCCAGTGGATAAAAAATTCTGTCGAAATCGCTCTATCTCTTACGGTTTCTGAGATATTAGCAAATTACTCAAAAGTAGTACTGAAAATACACAATGAAGTACCTAAATGGCTATTACTCATGTACTGACAAAGCTATCAGTCCCAAATGCAATACCAAGCGAGCTATGGACATAACAATCTTGTATTCAAAATTGTAGTAAAATATCTTTAATTATTTTGGCTTAAATGCACGGAAACTAATGGGTACTGAAAATAGCTGTACTTAAGTATTACTCAGTAAGCAAAAGAGGTACAACAGCCAAAAGCAATCCCAAGCTAGCTACTGACCCAATAAGCCTGCATACCAAATTTGGTGACAATAGCTCTAATACTTTTCCTTTAAATGAGCGGAAACCATGCGTGACGCCGGACATCGGACGCCGGACATCGGACATCAGACATCGGACAACGGACATCGGACGGCGGAAAAAGCAAAAATAATATATCCACCCCCCAGGGGGGTGGACATAATTCAGCCACAACATAACATGATTTCCTTGTGGAACCTCGAGCCCATTTTATTTTGTGGTTGTTTGTACAAATGGAATTTCTCCCAACACACACTTTTCCAGTAAAACATATATTTATTAATTTAAAATTTATACTAGGTTATTACATGAAGAGATATATATATTGTTAGAATATTCAATAGTTTTAAGACAAAATTGCCATTTTTTTGGAGTTATGTTATACTGTTGTTTTAGCTGCACCTAACACACACACAAAAAATTCACTTTCTTTAACTGAGCGTGTAGAACTTTTATTTTTCTTAATAAAGTGGAACCCTATTGGGTATCATTATATCCCTACATCTATTCATCCATAAATGTGGATCGTTAAGTTCTGTTCTTTATCAAACAAGTTAATCTATAAAACTTCTCTCACAAATTGGTAGACCAGGTTTAGTTGAGTTGAAATTTAGAAAGAAATATATGTGAAGACACTGCATATAATCTTGTTGCTTTTTCTTAGGACAGTGCAAACATGAAACTGGGGCAAAAATATCTGAAGTCATTGAAAATATTTTGTTGTTTATTTTTGTTGAAATAATGGAGACTAATTTACACCACCAAATACAGTTTTAAAGATCCTTTTTTAACTAGGCCTTGCATCTAGGCACTGTATATCACTAGCCCTGGATAAGACAAGAAATTCAGCGCAATTCTGAGGGAAAACTCCCAAAATGTACCTACAAGAGCTTTTGAGGTCATAACACATTGAATTAGACATCACAGAATCATTAAAAAGGCAGGGACAAGGCCCTAAGATAAAACCATCCATTTGACCCTGAAGCAGGAGTAAAAGGCCACTCTTAGACAGTGAAAAGATTGGCAGTCCATGATTTCCTACAGTTTTCACATAGCCCAAATCTCAAGGGCTAATAGTAATCAAGACATATGAGGTTTACAGTATAGTGACCTTATGGGAGTGACCTTATTTGGTCTTGTAGGAGACATGATAGGTCAAATCTGACAGTACATGATAAGACTGTGGGACCAATAATAAGATACATATAAGGGTTTTGACATATCATGACATAAGCAGACCTGTAAGGAGATGTCACACCTGAAATCTGACGTCTATTGATTCACAGCCAGTAATTGCCTGCAACTAACATTCCATACTGCTAGGAACACACAAAAAACATGTAAAAAGTAACAATGTGGTCATGTGACCTATTTGGCGGGAGGACGGACTACTGTAACCCAGTGGCCTGGTTAAGGTTGTGATATAACCTTAAATTCGCATCTCTGCGTTGGCCATTGGGTTGGATGGCTCCAACAAATAGCTACTGTTAGGAAATGGTAAGGGTATTTCGCTATAAAAAAATGGCCACACTGGGCCTTGATGGGGGAGTTTCACCTTCTTGGAGGGGCCACGGTGGCAGAGTGGTAACACTCTCGCCTCTCACCTCTGAGGCCAGGGTTCGATCCCCGTCATGGCCTCAAGTGGGAAAGCTGGTAGTTGCTTGCCGTTGGTCAGCAGTTTATAGTACAGAACCCTAGCGAACTTAATGTACTGGTTTCCTCTGCCCTTCCAACTACCCGTCGTGATATGACCTGTACAGTGTAAAACCCCAAATAAATCAAAATTCACCTTCTTGGATGACCTTGATCACATACCAGAATTATGCCAAAATGTGAAAAAAAAAGTGGAAAAGCCACAATTGACCCCAAAGTTCAAGGTAGCCAGAAGAATAGGCTTCTTACCCTTACAGTATATTACCACATGTACCCTGTTTGAAAATCCTGGGTAAAATACGTTTTGACGTATCAGGACTGAAAGGAAATCTCTATGACAAGCTCAAAACCATTCAATGGCTGACTGTTGTCCAGGATATAACGTTAAAACATACAAGAACTATTTCTAACACAGCACCCCAACTGTAACTTAGTGTATTTTGCTTGGCCTGCACTCTTCAATAAATCGTAAACCAATGGTCAGTATACAGCTAAATCTAGAAAGTCACCCAGTACAGTCAACGGCAATCAAGTCTATTAAAGACTATTATGTCACATTATGCTTGAAACTTATACGGATGATTGCACTTAATCCAACTAAGGTTTTCTTACCACACAATTTCCTTTTTTTCTTACCAAAATGTGTAAAGATGAACTTGCACACATCATATCGTGTGAAAGCATTTATCAAGGAATATACCCGTCTGTGTTTCTTCAGTTGCATGCAGTTCGATATTTATGTAATATATTGATAAAAATAATGATTAACACGATTGATCTTACATAATTCTCAACACATCAGGAAATAAAAATAGCATCAGAGATGCCCGTACCCCACAGCCTGGGGAAATATTTTTCAACACCATGAGATATAGAAGTAGTATAACAGTACAAAGTTCAAGATCCTTTCAGAGCAGTGTCAGTTATATTAAGGTCCAAATAATGCTTAAGTAGATTTGTTTATTTATTTGGGGTTTTACGTCGCTTTCAACACTGTACAGGTCATATCACGACAGGTAGTTGGAAGGGCAGAGGAAACCAGTACATAGAGTTCGCTAGGGTTGTGTACTGTAAACTGCCGACCAACGGTAAGCAACTACCAGCTTTCCCACTTAAGGCCGTTACGGGGATCGAACCCCCGACCTCAGAGGTGGGAGGCGAGAGTGTTACCACTCTGCCACCGTGTCCCCTAATGCTTAAGTAGAGAAAATAATAATAAGGAAAAGAAATGTATGTAAAGATGAAGTATTAAAACAAAACAATTCAATAATAAAATGACAGCACTTATCAGTAAACCAAAAATGGCCCAATTATGGTTTGGATGTTTTGAATATTACCCATGCATACAGAAGTGACAATACATTCAATGAATGCTTATGTGTGGTGTTGGAGAAAAGCCTGTGGCTCACTTGATGAAATTCCATCTGTTACAATGGGAACTTGCAAAAGGAAATTCTTAATGAATTCTAATATGACTTTAACAGTACTTAATCTGCATCAAGAGACAGACCCAAAGGTGCAACAAGATCAAGGTCAAACGTCAATCAGTGTCACACCATGATGTGGCACACCTAAAACCCTCAACCAATGTCCCTACCAAGTATAAACTTCCTACACCTTACAGTTGCTGAGATATAGCCCGGACAAGGTTTTATAGATCAATGTCACTACAGCAAGGTCAAAGGTCAAATCAAGGTCACACTATGACATAGCACACCTACACCCCCTAACCAATGTCCCAACCAAGTATCAACTTCCTACACCTTACGGTTTCCAAGATATAGCCCAGACCAGGTTTTATAGGTCAAGTTCACTACAGCAAGGTCAAAGGTCAAATCATGGTCACACCATGATGTTGCACATCTACACCCCCTAACCAATGTCCCTACCAAGTATCAACTTCCTACACCTTACAGTTGCTGAGATATAGCCCGGACAAGGTTGTATAGGTCAAGGTCACTACGGCAAGGTCAAAGGTCAAATCAAGGTCCCTGCCAAGTATCAACTTCCTACATCTTATGGTTGCCCAGATATAGCCTGGCCAAGATGTTCAAACTCAAGGTCACTACGGCAAGGTCAAAGGTCAAATCAAGGTCAGACCATGACGTTGCACACCTACACCCCCCAACCCATGTCCCTGCCAAGTATGAACTACCTACACCTTACGGTTTCTGAGATACAGGCCGAACAAACTATTCCCGCCGCCCGCCCGCCCATCCGGACACCATGGGTGAAAACAATACCCCAACAGCCCTTAAGGGCTGTGGGGTAAAAACTACTGTAGCATAATCAATATAGTGTGTAAAATGATCACAGAGAAGTACTCTGTACTTAATGTTGAGATATCTTAAGCCATGGCCTCTGTGGCTGAACGATAATAAGAACATTGGGCTTTAGTCACTTGGCTCTTATCTCTGTAGATGTGGGTTTCAATCCAGCTTGTGACATGACTGGGGACCTGTCCAGATATGACCTTTGTTTGTGACATATTAATCTGAGTAAAGTTAGAAATCACTAAAACACACAGAAACTGTGTGAACAAAACTATAAATAAGAGAGCAAAATGTCAGGTATTTGAATAATAAGATTGATAGCTTGCTTTTAGTTGCAGCAGAAACAAATAAGACTCCTGTACTATGAAAATGTCATGGAGAGCTCATACTGAACATCTAGGTATACAGTGTTACATAGCGAGTCACGTGACATCCAAATCAAAAATGTAATCAAAATAATGAACAAAAAATATTCTAGAGGTTTCTGAGTTAAAAAAAAGAGTAAATCATAGCATCCTACTATACAGTCCCCCGGCGGGGGCGACTCGTTAAACTTATATTTTCATGTGACAAGAGAAGTTCCTGCATTATCAGGGCAACTACTGAAAAGTGAATATCTTACCTTCTAAGCTTCTGTCTATGTTGGTCTGTGTTATTATCCATCTGTTGTTTTTGAGAAGTAATTAATCTTTTCCTAAAGACATGCAAAGTTCTACGAGTCCAACCTAAAGCCAGCTTCAGACTAGCTGTCACCTTTTTCCTCTTTTCATACATGAATATCAGTGTTTAACAATCACTCACTATTGCGCCTAGTCCCGTGAACTCTATCCGTACTAAAGAAAAAATCTGACTCCCTGCCATTTTAAGTCTTACAATATCTCGAATAAACTTGTTTCCAGTGTAAGCAGTGACTTTGGTAATATGCTTTAAAATATAAATCATGGAGATAAATGGAAAACCTTGCTATCCCAGATATATAACGGATTCTTGGTCAAAGATATAAGCCATGGTGATCATAACCTAGACTAGTAACAACTAAGTATAATATCAGATATATTTATACACAAGTGTCACACTCAACAACACTTCCTCAATAGTTACATCAATGATCCTCTTTCTTTCTTCTCTTAAGTGAAAAATTAAATCAACAGAGTGTTGCAATAATTCTCAGATGTACAAGATCCTGTCTTTTTGTGAGACATAAAAAAAAAATTACAATCGATGGAAAGAATGCATGGAAAAAACTATTTCAAGGGAAAATCCCAATGAACTGAAGAATATCAGTCAAAACTATTTAAGGTGTAGGTCAAACCATAAGCCTTATGGCACCAGTATAGATCACTTCCACTAAATTACAGTAATTCAGCATTAAATACGACACATATGACATGACACATATTAAGGACAAGAGTTGGGCTGGAAAAGACACTCCTCTCAGTTTTCATTATTGTATACTTAATAAGCACGCTTTTTCCATTGTCAGACTGTTGGTCCTGTTACTGAGTTCACAGCCAAAGAAGAAACTGGTGAGGTTACCAATCAACCAGTGCATATTTCACAACTGATATTGCTTTATGAGAAAACATAGACATGGAGAGAAAAAAACAATTTTACTTTTAAATTTCTTGTCTGAGCTAAATGTACAAATACTTCATATTATGTATGAATTTTCTAAGCTTAAGAACCCTGGAAATTAACCAAAGACAGAGCTTGTCACTAAAGTTTCAATAATATGTGACATTTAACCTTATAACTGAATCATTTTTTGGTTAAATTCAGAACAAGGAGTGCCAAATAAAGTCTTTTTGTTGTAGTTGACCATATTTACACATATATGTATAATTTTTTTTTCAGCTAAAGAAATCTGGAACTACATAAGATAGTGTTCGTCACAAAAGTTTTAATAATATATGACCTTTAACTTTGTAATTGAAATACTTTTTTTAATTCAGAACAAGCAGTGTCATATATAAAGTCCTGTTGTTATAGGAATAATGCCTGACAAACCATGGTATATGCAGAATTTTACCATGGTTTGAGATTATAAACCCCGAAGGCGAAGCCTGAGGGGTTATTGCCTCAAACCATGGTAAAATTCTGCATATACCATGGTTTGGAGGGCGTTATTCCTATTCTAACATGACAAAACAATTAAAATACTTGTAATTTCCTTATATTTTGCAAAAAATCATGCCCATTTCACAAACGTTCATAACAAATCAGGCTGTTCTACCAATTGTACATTGTGGCAGTAGCATTTTCTCACTAAATACGCCGAAAATAAAAAGTTTTTTTAAAAAATTTTTTTAGGTTCTATATATTTTCTTTTCATTATCAGAATTATATTCAATTAAAACTGCTTTTATGAATAATAATAAGTTCGGTTTCTTAACTGTCAAAAACCGGAAGCATGTACTTGGTTATTGTTACTTGCGATGGGATGACAATGGAACAGCCAACATGTATATCAAGGTTTTACCATAGCTCTCGACCAATCAGAATTGCGGACACAGCCGTGTCATGTTAGAATGTGGTTTATCATGTTTATAATTTTCTGGTATCAAAAAAAAAAATTCCACTGAAAGGGGCTTCCTGAGATATCAAGCTAATTTTCAGTTAAAAAGCCAACAGAAATTGTTTACATAAAAGCTGTAAATTATTATTACACAGTTTATAACATACATATCTTCAAATACAGTTATATTAACTTTTGCACAAGCATATGTCACCTGTCTGAATGACGGAAAAAAAATCATTAAAATACAAAATGTCATGACCAAGTATATCAGTGTACCGTATCTGGCCCTAACTTCAAACAACCCCTTCTTCTATTTGGTCTGTATATACATGTATACTTTTTTTATTAAACACTGAATATAATCATTGTGCTATGATGATTATGCTTCAGCTACTTTGAATAACATGGTCAATTTTTTGCAATAGTACATTTTTTTAAAGATATCTCTATCCCATAATAAAAACTTCATTCACTGTTTAGGTCTCAGACTTTTCCTTTATAAATTATATGATAATTAATAATAGACACTGAAATTACAAAATACCAAAAAAGTGACACTTTTAAAGTTTTCAAAGTTGGGACTACTTCATCAAAATAAGAGAATTATTATCAAGGAAGGAAGGGGCTTTTCAATAATGAATCCTAACCCTCCTGTAGTTACCACAGTATTGTGTAATGGGGACTAAAACATGCAAACCTGCACAAATATAGACATGACACATTTCTCCTTTGAAATGATGTTTCTTTTTTGTGTCAGTTATTTTGAATCTAAACAGCTAAAGAAATGTAACTATTTCTGTAAATAGACTTGTCATATATGAGGTCTGAAGAGCAGAGTTTATAAGTTTTACACATGTATTTGCATTGTTACCATTATAACCTTGAAGAGAAGAAATAAAACATTTTCTCATTGTTTAATTCAGTATAAAAATTAAGATAAGTATTAATTTTGAGAAGCTACTAGATTAGAGATACTTCAAGTCATTATCACAAATGAAAAATCCAAATAATGAGTGAAACACTTCGGAGGTGCTAAAGTAATGATAGCATCTTCTAACATGAAGCTCCAAATTCTGGGGAAAAAGATTGTCACCAAGGAAGGACAAAACATGCCAGTGGCTTTCATCAATCAATAACAGAACTGGGTAAAGAAATAAGCTGCAATATTATCCTGCAATACAATCTAGTTCAAGGTATTTTATTGCACACTTGATTAACATGCCTCATGACAAAGCCTTTGCTTTCTATAAGACTGAATCACTTTTTATAACAAAAGCGTACGTCTAACTCAACCTCAGTTTTCCGGTATCATTTTCAGATCTTCATGTCTTTTTTTTTTTCAAAATTAATACTGTATATAACAGCATGATGAAATTACTTTTCAAGTTTCAAAGGTCAATTGGGCTAAAAATTTTAGGGGAGAATGTAAATAATTTGCAGTATATCAAAACACACTATGCACTGGATCTGATACATTAACATAGGATATAAGTGGACAAAAATGTTAAATTCATAAAATAAACAACTCAACACTCCTAAAAATAACTTATAAAATTATTTTCTGCTGTATGCTCATAACTACTCAAAGCTTCTCCAATGAATTTTTGCAATTTTTTAATCACGGAAAAAGCTAGTGCCATATTACTTGGTTTATAATAATTATAACTTTAACCGTTTCCAATTATTATATAATATCATCGTAGAATCTCGACTGTTTCATCACAATATAGCAACTCTGTTTTAAAACAGTTATTAAAACTCAAATTTCATGTGAAAAAGTCTTACAAATATTACCCTTTGCTAGACTTCCTGGATCCGGGACTTGGTGTTGTGGTGATACTCAGTTGAGGGATGGGCGACTCTGACCTTGCCTGCGCTTCCTGACCTTGACCAGTCGAAGAAGTAACTTCTCCTTTGGCATTATTACTGTAATGTAGGTACATATAAACATAAATTAGTTCAGTGTAAACAATTTTAATACCCAGTATACATTAAAATTGCTTTAAAATGGTATGTTTACAAAACGTTTTTAAACCATTTAAACCCTATCATGTTGGTTACTAAACATTTCCGAGTAAATGTTTTTAACATTCTATATACAAATGTTTCTGCTGATGACATTTATTAAAATTTATAAAATGACTCAAGAAACTAGGTTTGACTGGAAACGTTTTTTTAAACATTTATATAATAGCTGAAGAAATGAAGGTTATGCTGGAAATGTTTTTCAAACATTTATCATGAAATATTTGAAAAAACAGTGTACATAAAACATTTGTTGACAATGTTTTATAAATGTTTGCTCTGAAAATGTTTTACAAATGTTTAATACCAATTAACAGGTATAACTGTAAAACCTTTTTGAAATGTTTTCTATCAAATGCTTTGCCTTCAAACGTTTGCGGTGAGCAATAATAGGGGATTTTAGAGGATTTTGTCAAAAATTGCCCCACATGCAATCCCTTAATGTAAAAATAGGATGGGGGCACAATTTATAAGCCACTACATTACAATTTTTAGATATAAAAATAATATTTTCATTAGTGAGCAACCTAAATTTTTTTATTTAATTTGACCTCTGACCCCAATTAAGTTAATATTGCTTTGCAATTGCAAAGTAATATGTTCATTTGTAACATTTTTCTACCGTCTGTCATTAAATATTTAATAAACTGTGCACATAAAACATTTTGA
Organism: Sabellastarte sp. h YS-2021; assembly: GCA_964017235.1. Classification (NCBI taxonomy): domain Eukaryota; kingdom Metazoa; phylum Annelida; class Polychaeta; order Sabellida; family Sabellidae; genus Sabellastarte; species Sabellastarte sp. h YS-2021. The sequence continues at coordinate 73,296,959 of OZ024928.1, read as the reverse complement.
AAATGTACTATTATAAATGGGTTTCTTACCCATCATTTTTTAACCTTCGTCAAACATTTCCTTTCAAACGTTTGCAAAACTCAAAAATGTTTACTACGTTGAAACACTTGACAAAGATAAATACGGCTGTGATGAGTGGTAAAAATCCAGCTCTGGGAGCTGAGCTACCCAAATTAACTTTGCAATTCAGTGTTTAGTGTGGTTTAGTATGGACATTTTTTCTTCTTGAGATAACAAAATGGTTGCTTCTGGTAACAATGTGCTTACATTAAAAATAGTATATGCTTACATATCCAAAATTAACCATATTGTTATAGATTGAAACATATTACACGAGACACCCAATATAAAAAAAATTCCAATATTTTCCTGTGTTGTCATGTTTTGTTGTACTCAAAAATGTGACTTGGTGGGTGACAATATAAAATAGTGTACTAGTTAACCTGTGGATGTGAAAGCACTCAAGATCCAAGATCTTTCCAAACTGATCCCAACTGCGAATCCTGACCACCTGGTCATAGCCTTGGCAATGAATATACACTTACAAATACATGTGAAACTCTTTCAATGGAAATCTGTAAATTGGAATTACTTTGACAGTAATGCAGCTAAATATTGTCCTATTTTTGTCAGATGTAGGCCCACGAGGAAGCAAATACAGGGTTCAATATATGCTTTAAAGAAAATCTGTCGGATTTTGTTTTGTTCTCTGACTCAGAGCAATATCTTGGATGTCTGCCTGGCATCACATCTCATTAAAATTCTTCCCAAAACATGCAAAACTGGTAAAAAGAATGCAAAGCCTGGCACCAAATCAGCAGATTAATATCAGCTGAAAGGAAGCACAGTCCAACAAAATAAATTCCAAAGGTGAAGTATTTGTATTAAAAAGAAAATCTTACTAAACTGATGTCTACTATAAAGGGTTTTTCTGGTCTTATATTTAATATTCTGAAAACTGTTATCTGTTTCCAGTTCATGTTTTACGCTCAGTATGAAAACAAGAGTGTCACAAACACTTAGAAACTTAAATCATATCCTACAAAAACAATGTGGTTTCACACTGAACAGAGTTAATGGACACTCAAGGGAACACACATACATAAAGGTACTGACAATTATCAGGACATATAATTAGAGTATCACAAATGGACATCAACTTGATTCAGAATATACTTAATGACAGCAAAGAATTTCTTGCCAGATTATTTTTTCTGTCTTGAGCAAAATAATGATAAGTCCATCTGTCACAGAAATCTGTTCACTGAAGTTCAGAGGTCAGTCTTATTGGCAAGTCATCAGCTACTGAGAGACTTAGAGAAATCTACCCCTAACATAATGATGCACCTGTAATAGTGAATGTGTCCATCTTAGTGATCTGTGATTTCAAATGTGAAACAAAAATTCATATGATCAAATGTAATACACAAATGAAAGCATATTTAATACTGATGTAAATTATATATAAATTGCTCAATCTTCGATGACTAATCATGAAGGTTTTTTTACTTCTTTAATATATTTTTGTGTAACTTGAGATTTCATCCATTGCAATCAAATGCCCCAATTTCAATACCTTTGCACATGTGCACCTTCACATTATAAATATATAATTTTACAAATATATGACAACAAATTTTACTTAGTGCACACTAATGATGTTATCATATATTCAACAGGATGACTGAAACAGTCATTACTAAGGTAATCCCTTAATGATGGGAATAAGATGTACATTCAATAGTGGTACTTTCATTATGCTATTTATTCACTTATACCTAGTTCACACCATTCTTTGCCAGCCTCACCAGCCACATACCAGCCAAAAATATTTAATTCGTCCTTGCTCGTTAGTGGCTTGATGTGTTTCATGTTTAGTAGCATCCAGAATCTTTTATAAGTCAGGATTCATATCTCGGTAGAACACGTTCAACACATTTTAGCCACCATTTCAACATGTAGTGGATTATTATAAGTGTTTGTAAAACCTGCCACAGGCTCTCACATACTGAACTAACATGTACACACCAGAGGGGAGGTGGGAGTGGCTACAACAGGTCCTTCATTTTTAAACATGCACTACCAAGATGTGAGGACTCTTTTCAGAGTCATAAGGATGAGGTCATGAAGTAAATCAAAATACAAGTTGTCACAACTAAACGGAACTGTGCGAACAGGCCTTTACCTAATATTGTTAGACACTTTTCTAATCTGAAGAATTCATTCAATTTAGTGCCGGCAGTATAGCTACTACTTTGGCACTGAGTACACTGAACCCTGGATAAAAAGTCACTGTTTCTTGGACATCATGTAAGGGTGCTTTGTGTGAATAATGTTCAATGATAATGAACGTTTAACTAAAGGAGGATGATATGAATATGAAAACACAGTCCCTTATTCATATTTGTACAACTTAATATTCGATTGTTGATACTTATAAGATGCACATTTTTCTGTTCAAAGTCTGGTTTTACTAATTCTTTTGTATGTTTCATGAAAAATTGGTCTGCCAGGACCTTTTATTATTTGTGCACTATTCTTTTAACACTTTTCATATTGTAATTTATACATGCATCATGCATGTGGTATCAAGTTTGAAACATTGCAAAAATACTTCAATATAAGACACTGGAGAAATTCAAATTTGGAAGAGTGAAACTGAGGTTATAAATTCAAATATTTAGATAACATATGGTCACATAATGAAAGTTTTAGTTATTTTGCCACATGAAGTGAAAAGCTGTATTATCATATGACAACTAGTTCCCTCACAGAGGTAATACAGACTATTTCTAAATTTGTAGTATAAGTTTTAAATATCTTGTCAACTATTTAGTCGTGGAAATTTTGAAATACTGGTAATTTAACATTTCGCAATCTGTTTTTTCTGCCTTTACAAATGGCTTAAACTATTGCACATTTGTCCTTCAAATGACAAGGTAAACATTCCACGTATATAGAGTAGTTTTATTTACATTGTTGTAAAAACCCAGGCTGTCCCATAAAATGAACTATATTCCCAAAAGAAAACTCCAATAATGCCAACTGTTTGCCTAGTGGTAGATATCAATCAATAGGACCTTTCAGGCTCTAACGCTCTCGTTAAGGCAAAGCCAATACATTACATGCATTGTGACAGCAATAAAATCAAATATCTGGATCCAACACAAAAGTTTACCTGTACACAACCACATTTTATCTTTTAATAGAGTAAATCCTAGTATATTCAAATGAAACACAAATTTGACTACTAAGTACATTTCTGACTTAAATATTTGCTTATCGTTAAAATTTTTTAGCACAAGTTAAATACAATGTTCAAGCTATTAATTTTGTGGGCCAGATAATAATGTAAAGAACTTGTTTAAGACTTTCTTAATATCTCTATCATGTAAAAATCTATTAACAACTGTCAACTGACTATATGTTATGACCAAAAAGTACTAATTTTTCAATGATTATATTTTGTGAAAAACACTTATTCTGACATGAGTGCAATATACAGAGAATATCATGTATAAAACTAGACCTAGCGCATCGGAGAACCGATGCAAATTGTATCCACCGTAAAGACAATGCACCAAAACCTCTAGGACCAATAATAAGCGAGTTATAAGCACTTTTAAGTTTGGCTATCCTCATTTGACCTTGAAGGAGGGGCCCAAGGTCAAATCCGACCACACCAGAAGATTCCCAGCCCATGATTTCCTATATGTTGGTTTACCATCCCAAACCTCTAGGACCAATAATAAACGAGTTATAGGCACTTTTACCTTTGGCTATTCTCGTTTGACCTTGAAGGAGGGGCCCAAGGTCAAATCCGACCACACCAGAAGATTCCCAGCCCATGATTTTCTATATGCTGGTTTACCATCCCAAACCTCTAGGACCAATAATAAGCGAGTTATAAGCACTTTTAAGTTTGGCTGTCCTTGTTTGACCTTGAATGAGGGGTCCAAGGTCAAATCCGACCACACCAGAAGATTCCCAGCCCATGATTTCCTATATGTTGGTTTACCATCCCAAACTTCTAGGACCAATAATAAGCGAGTTATAGGCACTTTTACCTTTGGCTATCCTCATTTGACCTTGAAGGAGGGGCCCAAGGTCAAATCCGACCACACCAGAAGATTCCCAGCCCATGATTTTCTAGATGCTGGTTTACCATCCCAAACCTCTATGATCAATAATAAGCGAGTTATAAGCACTTTTAAGTTTGGTTGCCCTCGTTTGACCTTGAATGAGGGGCCCAAGGTCAAATCCGACCTCACCACAAGATTTCCAGCCCATGATTTTCTATATATTGGTTTACCATCCCAAACCTCTAGGACCAATAATAAGCGAGTTATAGGCACTTTTACCTTTGGCTATCCTCGTTTGACCTTGAAGGAGGGGCCCAAGGTCAAATCCGACCACACCAGAAGATTCCCAGCCCATGATTTCCTATACGTTGGTTTACCATCCCAAACCTCTAGGACCAATAATAAGAGAGTTATAAGCACTTTTAAGTTTGGCTGTCCTCGTTTTGACCTTGAAGGGGGGCCCAAGGTCAAATCCGACCACTCCAGAAGATTCCCAGCCCATGATTTCCTATATGTTGGTTTACCATCCCAAACCTCTAGGATTGATAATAAGCGAGTTATAAGCACTTTTAAGTTTGGCTATCCTCGCTTGACCTTGAAGGAGGGGTCCAAGGTCAAATCTGACCACATCAGAAGATTCGCAGCACATGATTTCCTATAGGTTGGCTTCACATTGCAAACCTCTAGGACCAATAATAAGGGAGATATAGGCACTTTTAAAGTCCGCTATGTGGGTTACTTCGACACTCCGTGGATGACCTTGAATTAGGAACTTCAAGGTCAAATGTGTGCAAGGTTGTAGAGGACATGTATATGTGTCATACATATCACCTATGAAGAGATTCAACCTTCTACCTATGAGGAAGAGCCAGTAGAAAAATGTAGATTATTTTTAAAGAAATGCCCGTGGCGGCCATCTTGTTTTTCAGAATGAGGCTATTTTCCTTCCCAGAGAAGCTTACCCCCCAATGAAGATATTCTGCAAATTTGGTGAACCTAGCTGCTGTTGTTTTCCTCTTAGAGCGTTAATGCCGAAAACCTCTCTACGCGCGGCGGCGGCGTAGCGGACGCTAAACCAAAGCATCCACCGGATGCTTCCGGTGGATACAAATATATACCACTGTATGTCTACACTTTAATATTAAAAAACAAGAAGCAAAATTCATGGAAATTTTTCTGCAAACTATGAAATGAAAGACCTCAAATAGTAAACGATTCGAAATCATCAGCTGGACAAACATTTTCTATATAAGGTAAGAAAATTAATAGGTTTTCCTCCGTAGTTTATTTCAAAAATTGGGGTAAACTTCACACTTTTCACTCTACAGTAGGTGAACACGATAATATTGAGGTAGAATATACTTACACAACCAAAGAAAGTACAGTTTAGTTTACTGAGCCATTATTCCGCTTAATACATAAATCACAACCACACACCCAGTGTGAATGAAGTAGTAGCATACAATTGTAGTAACTAGTAAACATTCTATCAATAAGAATACAATTGACAGTTCATATACTAACAAGCTCAAACACTTACAATTCAAATACTGAATCAGTCTCCTGACCACTTATATAACTTCCACGTTGTGAATTCTTTTTCTCAACTTCATTGTTTGAGTCCATTTTTAAAATTATCTTTCAGGTTTAAATTAACATTGAGTATACATGAACTATACCATAAAAAAACTCTTTGTATTCCAATCTGGATATAACCAAACACTTTTAATATCATCAGTAAACATGCCCTTTGCACATGTTGTTTGTCATATCTCCTCTAACCAATGTGTCAATCTATATCCACAGTTTAAAAAGACATATTTATGCCAACCTTATAACACATTTACATACCGGGTATGTATGATATTTGATTACTTTCTGTTCTCTTGACTTATTGGGGATTTGCTCCTTAATTACCTCAACAAATATCCAAGTCTTCTAAACAAGGCCAATGTAAGGCAGAAGAACACCTGATATTGAAACTTCGTGAGGTGAAGGACGTTTTACTACTATTATTAACATAACCCAAAAAGTGCCTCATTGGGAAATGGCTGCCACAGTTCAACTAATCAATAGAATTTCTCCATATAAGTGAAATGACTGAGGTCTTATGCCTGGCCTCAATTTGTCAAAGACAGGATAATCAGTGCTATGTGCAACTTAATTTAGAGAGTTTTTTTCCAATTTCAGATATTTATGTTATGTAAATGTCCATAATCTTATTCTATTGCTGGGAGTGTAACCTTACATAATTTTTTATCCATAGATTACGTGGGTTGTAATCATTTATCCTATTCCATTTAATAATGTTTATTAATTATGTGAGCATAATTCTGCCCTGAAAGTACCCACCACATACATTATACAACTAAAAACAAAGACATGCTCATCCTCAAATACAGAATAGCACACATTAATGACCAATAAAAATTGAACAATTGACAGAACATTCATGAATAATAAATGAACACTTATAGAATCTATTAATGCACTCTTATTTTAAGCTCTCCCTTTAATTAAGTTCTTTTCTCAAAACAACGTTTTAAGCCATAATATAAACAAAGAAAATGTATTTTATGAAATAATGTTTGGGATATTTTAGGCTTCTTTAACTATATGAAAAATAATTCTACTTTGTTGGAAAAAATGTAAACACAATTTATCATAATTTTCAGCAAAAGGAAATTATATGCCACATTTTCTGGAGACTCTCAAAGCCATTTTTGTAGAAGTCTGTCTTGCTGCCTTTTAATTTAAAGCCAAATTTCTGGCCCACTGAAAATATAGATCATCTCTAAAATTTTGGCTTATTAAATTATGTGGAACACTGGGAGAAATAACGCTATGGTCCAGTAATGTGTCACTTAATAGGGTTCACAAGTGTCGTGAAACTACAAAAAGACTTGTATAAATATACTGATGGCATCCCCCATACAAGCAAATCAGAAAGTTGCAGGACTGACGTCAAAAGTAGCACAAAGATAATTGAGGAAACATCGCTAATACCTTCATCATTGTATAGTGTTTTTCAAAAGCCTTTTACTCAGGCTAATGGGTGTCATTGGAAGAAATCATATTATCATAAAGGATTTAATAATGGTGAAGTGTCTGTACAGAAACAAGAAAAGTTCATGATTTGTATTCTATTGCAGATTCTATATTTATACACAATATACCCGGTATCCTTTATTAAGAGGGCCTGAAGTGCTATTTGACCCATTTCATCTGTACAAGTACAGCCCAAGCTCTATAGTGATTGAGACATGCCCCAAAACTGAAGACAGAGTCTCAGGGTCGACAATTTATCAACATCTCTGGGATTCTTTAGCATATCACTGGGGATACGACCCAATGACAGAGGACCAACATTTTCAGTGGTCATCTGGGCGACTATGTATTTGTCAGTATCTAAGATCAAACGCTGGTCCTCTGTGTCAAAGTATTACCTACAAGGCCACAACTGACAGAAGAAAACATTTCAGTTTGGTCTATAATAAGTTAATAAGTTGGAGGGAGGGTCTGGAATACTATTACCTCCCTCCCCCCACCTCTCCCTAGATACACTGAGTTGAATGAAATTAGCACATCTAATTAATTTAACAATTCACTTTAAGGCAATGTGTATGCAGATACTATCAGCTCACTTACATGACTGTATCTTGCCTTCATGTTCCAATACTTAGAGGTGGTTACTGGTTATTGACAAATTAAGGTTTACCCAGTCGGTGATCCCATTGAGTAAACATAACTTAGTATACTTTTTAACTGAGTAAAACTACTATTGCACAAAACCACAATACCACAGTTAGGCCACACAATTACTCATACATTGTGACAATATCACTCATTTGTTGAGAAAGTGGCGAGTACCTTTGGATCTAGAGTAATTCTTCTGTCCGGTAACACGTCATAAGTGACCTACTTACATTGGTAAGGTAAAACAAAACCAATTAATTTGTTCCCAAATTTATTCCTTTTTTTTACGGAAATAATTATTGAAATATGTATGTCTTAATATACAGTACATACATAAATTATTTTTTGTAATTTGGTGGTTTCTATGTCACAAACAAAGTTTGTTTTCACTTCCAAAGGAAAGGTCCCGGATTTGCCGGCCAAAAGAATGGTAAAAAAAGCAGACTGTTACTCAACAAACTCAATACGTGTCCCCTAACTCCCCTTTCAAGTACGGGTAGAATTTCTACACCTCTTTTGATATATAAAAATCTCCTAATATGCATCTGATGGGCCTCTCTGGCACATCATCAAAAACAATATCACTAGCGCAGTAAACTGTGGTCATATGGGTTTATCACCTAAGCTACCTGCCAGTGGATTAATGACAAAGTTTAAATAATTTGAAACACAATCACATAATTTCAGTAAATTTGGAATTCATCCGCAACTTTAGCCTAGAGTAGTGAGCACTTGTAAAGATTTAGCCATGGTACCATCAGAACGTTTGTATTTGGCTGAAACTAATCCCATATAATACCTAGGTCACACTTTCGTGTGCTGGGGTTTACGAGCTACAACCGAACTGGCTTGGCTTTCTTTGGCTGTAGTTCTATCTGCCTTATATTTGGGATAGGATGCATTCAGTTAGATGCATATTTGGGACTATGACGGTTACATCTTCTCATGAGCTGTATTAATATATACACACTGCAGGGTTGATTTATTTATTTGTGGTTTTACGTCGCTTTCAACACTGTACAGGTCATATCACGACGGGTAGTTGGAAGGGCAGAGGAAGCCAGTACATACAGTTTGTCAGGGTTCTGTACTGTAAACTGCCGACCAACAGCAAGCAACTACCAGCTTTCCCACTTGAGGCCGTGCCGGGAACTGAACCCCAGCCTCAGAGGTGGGAGGCAAGAGTGTTACCACTCTGCCACCATGGCCCCCACTGGAGGGTTTAAGGCAGGTAGGTTGATATATACAGGGCACTTTTTTCTTAAGCATGTACTACCAAGATATACTATCTCTGTTGAGAGTCACAAGGACAAGGTCAACTAACAGCAATCAAATACTTGTGTACACAGATCTACAAATGCAAGAAAAGCTGTGACCTAGGCATAATCTGTCAATGAGCCAATGTGCAGAAAAGATTAGTTTCGAGTAATTTTTGAAAATTTTGCCATGGCAACACCCAAAATGTGTGAATGTGGTGGAAAAGCAATCCCGTATAAAAGCTATCCACGGAATAAGCCTACACACCATATTTGTATGAGAATCATGGGATATATGAAAAATTTTCCTTTAAATTAACAGAAATGAAGTTTGATACTGGGTGGTGAACAGTTGGGGGAAAAACAAACATAACTAGACCTTCGCATTGGAGAACCAATGCAAATTTGTATCCACCGGAAAGACAACTCACCAAAGCTAATGAACCATCATTTAACGTTGAAGGAGGGGCCAAAGGTCAAATCTGACATCAGAAGATTCCCAGTCCATGATATCCTACAAGTTGGTTTCACATTGCAAACCTCTAGGATCAATAATAAATGAGTTTTTAGCACTTTTAAGTTGGCTGTGGTTGTTTGACCTTGAAGGAGGGGCTCAAGGTCAAATCTGACCACACCAGAAGATTCCCAGCCCATAATTTCCTATAATTTGGTTTCACACTGCAAGCCTCTAGGACAAATAATTAGCGAGTTATAAGCACTTTTAAGTTTGGCTATCCTCGTTTGACCTTGAAGGAAGGGTCCAAGGTCGAATCTGACCACATCAGAAGATTCCCAGCCCATGATTTCCTATAAGTTGGTTTCACATTGCAAACCTCTAGAACCAATAATAAGCAAGTTATAAGCACTTTTAAGTTTGGCTATCCTCATTTGACCTTGAAGGAGGGATCCAAGGTCAAATCTGACCACATCAGAAGATTCCCAGCCCATTATTTCCTATAACTTGGTTTTACATTGCAAACCTCTAGGATCAATAATAAGCGAGTTAGAAGCACTTTTAAGTTTGGCTATCCTTGTTTGACCTTGAAGGAGGGTCCAAGGTCAAATCTGATCATATCAAAAGAATCCCAGCCCATGATTTCCTATAAGTTAGTTTCACATTGCAAACCTCTAGGACCAATAATAAGTGACTTATAAGCACCTTTAAGTTTGGGTATCCTCATTTGACCTTGAAGGAGGGGTCCAAGGTCAACTCTGACCACATCAGAAGATTCCCAGCTCATGATTTCCTGTAGGCTGATTCCACATTGCAAACCTCTAGGACCAATAATAAGGGAGATATAGGCACTTTTAAAGTCCACTATGTGGGGCACTTTCCAACTCCATTGATGACCTTGAATTAAGAGCTTCAAGGTCAAATGTCTGCAAGATCGTAGAGGACATGTATATCTGTTATACATATCACCTATGAAGAGATTTAACCTTTTACCTTCTATGAGAACCAGCAAGTAGAAAAAGGTAGATAATTTTTCAAAGAAATGCCCACGGCGGCCATCTTGTTTTTCAGAATGAGATTAATTTCAGTCCCAGAGAAGCTTACCCCCCAATGAAGATATCCTGCAAATTTGGTAAACCTAGGTGGTGTAGTTTTCCTCTGAGAGCATTAAAGCCAAAAATCTCTCTACGTATGATGGTAGTGGCGGCGACGTAGCAAATGCTAAACCAAAGTATCCACCAGATTCCTCCAGTGTATACAATTCGAAAAATATGCACATGTTTATCCACTTTCCTTACGTTTGGTATGCCTCATTCAACAATTTTTTCCATTTGTTTAGAGGTAAAGCCACATTAAGGTTTTAAACTTGGCACATGCTTATGCACAAAATTGAATATATAATCACACAAACACTTGATGTTTTAATAACTGTAATCTTAACATTAATTTATCTTATCAGTTTGTTACAAGGACTCAATCCAACAGTTACTTTGGGGGTCAAATATAGATGTTCACACAGTCAAGATTTACATTTGTAGTCACATACGGGCTCAAAATTTTCATCTCTTGCAACTGTTTTTGCAATATTTTTGCAAAGAGGGCCACCAAATATTTTAAAAATCAAAAGTATCTGGATATGAAGTCCTCACACGCATGACTCACATTCTGGGTCACTAATAAGTCCAACATTGCACTATTTCCAACAGCCCTCAGATATGGATACATATGATTTGGTTTTAAATCTCTCAGTCATAAGTAACCTCAAAAATATTCTTTCACTAGAGCAAATTCTATAAATATATATATCAAGTATAAAATACACCCCTTACTTCAGCATCACAAACTCCTTATTTTGTCACAGCAACACAATGAACATAATTTATGAAAAGCCACACAAATCTGGAATGACTTTACATTTAATTGGTATACTGGTCAAATCATCCTATTATTAATAATTGATGTAGCATCAGTTTACTACATCATCACAGTTAATCTAATAATTGGCTGCTCTGTATCTCTTACCTATCTTCTGACCAGTTGACAACACAGCTGAGTTCCGACCTCTCGTATTCAATATTACATAACATATGCGAGACACTTCTGGTCCCAATAAACCACAGAGGCCACTGCTATTTGTCTGTTTTCTTCAAACACTGCTTTAATCCATCCATACAGTAACATATAGATGTATACACATTAAACTGGAGAGCAAAATCCCAGGAGGATACTCCATGTACAATTCTTTACAACAACTGCAGTGCAGGAGGCATCTGTTTTGATGGTAGTTATTTTACAGGTCAAACACTTTAATAATCCTCTCTGGACCTGCTAATATTACTTGGAAAGAATACAGTGCTCACTGGGTTTAAATAAATCAATTCTCATCTGAAAAACTCTGCTTTTGTAGGCGCTTCTTGCAAATCAAGCTGTTTTTCATCCATTAGTAATAAGATTCATAAAAGGGTCTGGATATTATAACTCCAGCTTTCAATATTTGTCTGAAGACTATATAAAACCTGCTATGAAAGAGATACATTGCATCCGGCCCTCCATAACTCCGGGCTTTTATGTCCTGTGAGTTAACAGTTAAAAGCTTATTTTTCTGTAAGATACATATACAAAGCAATGCCAATCTTTATTTTTTCATCCCTTATATATTATCAGCCACTAGAAAAACTGTTTGTTCACACAAATACTTCAGTGTGTCAAATAACATGACACTGAAATGTGTTTTCCAGTATCTAGCAACATGCCATTGATTGTGCAGCTATATTTACTAATACTGATCAGTCCAGTAACAAATTCCCACAAATACTGGCTTTATTGGTATTGATCCCTTTACGGCTACAGCTGGTACCTTTAACTGCACTGTGCTGACTTCACTTCTAGGATGCATTAACACAACTTCTGTCTATTGTTAAAGAAGAGATCTTTGTATCAGAATACATATACAGGCCATACTGTTTTAACTTGCAAGGGATTCTTATTCAGTTCAACCAAAAACCTAAATTTACACTAGAGAAAAGGCTTTAGCTGGAGAGGCAGTGTTTTGAATACTGATAAAATCTTAGTGTAAAAAAATGACAAAAACATTTCCCTGCTTAAAACTGAAGCCAGTGTTTCTCCAGAATCAGGATTGTGTTAATTTCACTGTTTAGCTATATACCATAGCTGAGAAGAAAGAATTAACTTACACTATTCTTCCTCATGAAGATAAATAAATCTGAAAATATTGATGCTTTTGTCTGGCTGAAAGTAGGTAAATAAGGTTTATTGTGAAATCAGCTGTCCATATTTCCTCAGGTTGCTTAATTTATTAATATGGATAAGGCAGAAGTAGAAAGGAAACCTATTGATTTGTTCCTAATTACCACAGGTTATATTTACAATGCCCATATTTGATACATCACAGCAGTAAAACAAATGTAATCTACTGTTTAAACACTTTTTCTACTTGGCTCATTCACATTTACATATTTGAACAGTTAATATAGAATAAGCAATGTAAAATTTGCCACAATTTGTAAAATTGCTCACTCTGGAAAATCCCATTTTACTTCCTTAGCTTGTGTGAAAATTGTTACACATGTCATTTTTGTTGCCATGTAAGGCCTCAGATAATAACCTCAGTGGCAAATTTGAAAATTTTAATTACTTAAATGTAGCTTTTATAAACTACAAGCTTACCATGTGGGACTGATTGCTGTTCTCGGATGGCCGCCAGGCCCGGCCAACGTCTAAGAAAAACAGACATTTATAGTTGGCCGTAGCCTCAGGTTGTCGTCACGTGATACACTCCATTTGTCTTCTCCTTTCTCATTGAAATTTAGAGCCATACCCCCTCAGTTGTAATACAGCGGGGAGGCAGGGTGGGACTCTTCTCAGTCCCACATGGTAAGCTTGTAGCTTATAAAAGCTACACTTAAGTAATTAAAATTTTCAATTTTATTGTGCTAAATTAGCTTATCATGTGGGACTGATTGCTGAATCCAACCGCATGGTGGAGGGATTACAGCTGAGACTGGAAGATGTGTCTAGTTTTTCTTAGATTTTGAAGTAAGATGTTAGAATGAGAGTTAAAGAGTACCAGTCTGAGTCCCGTTTACATGGCCCCAATCCCAGAGACCGGGCCTGTAAAAAAGCCAAAAACCTGAATGAAAGACTGACAGTGCTAAAACTATCTGGGTGTTTTGATAGGAGGTGAGATGTGTAGCCTATGTACACTTTAGACTGAGTAAAGCCCGTAGGGCTATCACGATAGAAAATCCAAGCCCTAGGCTTGGAGATTTATAACCTATTGCCAGCCTAGAATGATATTAATGACAACCTTAATAAGTCCTTAATACATTATACAATCAATACTAAAATTAAAACAATATAAACACCTTACCCAAACACCCTGATGAGGTAAACCTATACCTAAGGCTGTGTTTTAACTAGATTGGGCCAACTCGGCGCCAACATATCCCCAGACAGGTCATCACTCACGCCACAGGTTTTGATCGGGAATTTTTTAAAACATAATTACCCATTATTATATGAACTTCAGCACATCAATCTACTCTGTTTATATCTCCCCAAGGAAGATGGTGTATCCCCAGACGCCGAATACATAACTCAAATTATATTTTCAATCTTCCTGCAATGATAACTCTAAACCTATTTTCAAAGTATTTAAATGATTGATGATTGAATGTCCATTCTAAAATAATAATCCCAAAAGAGCATATCTGTTTCTATATTTGTTGACAAATAAAATATTATTTTTAACTCAACTCATCACATTTTTCAATCTTCCTTCAAAGTATTTAAATGATTGATGATTCAATGTCCATTCTAAAATTCATAATCCCAAAAGCGCATATCTGTTTCTATATTTGTTCACAAATAAAATATTATTTAAAAAAAAATTATTTATATTATTATTTTATTATATTTTTTATTTTTAGAATTTGCAAATTGTTTTCAGTTATTCATTTCCTCTATACCTATATATGTGGTCCATATATATGCAACCTAAATATGTGACACAATCTCAGTTCTGACTCCCCTTTGTGTTATATGTAATGAAGCCCACCACCTCCCACCCCCACCCCTCTCCCCTTCTCCACACCTCTCTCACTATTACACAAGATCTGCAACCCCATTGAGTTCTTTGTTTCTCATCTGATATCATTAAATACCTTTGTTTATTTAGTGTCACTCAATATAGCTGGAGGTCCCAGAGGTGGGTGGGGGATGTGGGTTGAGCATAAATGGTAAACAAACAATCTATATAAAAGGGGTACTCAAATACAAAAAGAATTGAGAATTTTAAGTATGTGATTATCAACTGAAATGAGTTCATAACTGTAGGAGCTGTGCCAAAATTAACTGAGGCAAGTTGAATAAAACTGGGCTAGTTGAGGGTTAAAAATCCCCTAGTTTTACTACATAAGGATATAATTTCATTAATATTGGGACTTAAAGCTCACTTAAAGTGTCCATTTTGTCTACTTGAATATGTTTAACCAGTTTCATTTTAAAAAGTGAAAAACTCAGCAAGCAGCGGTATAACACACAAAAATAAGTTCTTAAAAGACTAAGATAGCCATAACATTATTAATATTCAAAATTTAAATAGACAGGCATTTCCTTTTAAAAATTCAAAGATTTCAGCTCTATAACCCACATAGTTTGACAGTTACTGGGCTTTAAAGTGGCATAATATCCATAAATTGGGTTTCTGTGGGCATTTTACAATTGTTAAAGAGACCTTAGCAATTAAACTACAGATCTGAAACTTTTTGGGGGACATACATAACAAACAAAAATTATATATAATACAGTTTAAGACTTGTCACACTAAGCATTTCCAAATAACAGGGCAAAATACGGAAAAAATGTCAAAAAAGGCACTTGGGCGAGTGTCTATGGCCCTCATACACAGGTTAAATGTCTACTAAAAACCTTGATTTTCGGCATATGTAAAAAGGACATAATAATGCATTCCCAGATGGGATTTCAGCTCCATCAATCACATAGTTTAACAGTTACAGGGCTTAAAGGTGGTAAAAAGTCCAAATATTGGGTCATTGTGGGCCTTTTAGAGATCTCGATGTGGCTTTCAAATTAAAGCTTCAGACTTAAAATTTGTTACATACTAAGATTACACATAGAATATGTATCTAATAAAGTTTGAAACTTCTGAGACTTACCATTTCCAAGTTACAGAGCAAAATATGTGAAAAATGTCTTAAAAGGGTCACTCAGGTGGGTGTTTAAGGTCCTCATACACAGGTTAAATGTCTACTTGAAGCCTTGATTTTTGGCACATGTAAAAAGAACATAATAATGTATTCCCAGATGAGATTTCAGCTCTATCAGTCACATAGTTTAACAGTCACAGGCCTTAAAATTGGCAAAAAGTCCAAATACTGGGTCTTTATGGGGCCTTCTACAGACCTAAATGTGGCCTTCAAATTACAGCTTCAGACTTAAAATTTGTCACATACTAAGATTACACATAGAATATGCATCTAATACAGTTTGAAACTTCTTAGACTTACCATTTCCAAGTTACAGGGAAAAATATGTGAAAAATGTCTAAAAATGGTCACTCGGGTGGGGATTTATGGTCCTCATACACAGGTTAAATGTCTTCTTAAAGCCTTAATTTTTGGCACATATAAAAATAACATACTAATATCTTCTCAGATAGGATTTGAGCTCTATCAGTCACATAGTTTGACAGTCACAGGGCTTAAAAGTAGCAAAAAGTCCAAATATTGGGTCTTTGGGAGCCTTTTAGAGACCTCAATTTGACCTTCAAAATTAAAGCTTCAGACTTAAAATCTGTTACATACTAAGATTACACACAGAATATATATCTAATACAGTTTGAAACTTCTCAGACTTACCATTTCCAAGTTACAGGGAAAAAGATGTGAAAAATGTCTTATAAGGGTCACTCGGGTGGGTGTTTATGGTCCTGATACACAGGTTAACTGTCTATTAAAGGCCTAAATGTTGGGGCACATATAAGAAAACACATAGATATATTCCCAGATGATATTTAACTTAGATGAGAGACATAGTTTGAAAGCTACAGTGCTTGAAAGTGGCAAAAAGTGCATAAATTGGGTCTCTGTGGGCACTTTTGAGACCTTAAGTCGACCCCTTTGGGTAAACCTACAGCCTTAAAATTTTCTACAGACAAGGATTACATATCAAAGTTATACCTAGCGCAGTTTGAGACTCATCAGAATTATCACTTCCAAATTATAGGGCAAAATATGTGAAAAGTATAGCAAAAAATCCCTAAGTGGGGGTATTTATGGGCCTCAAACACAATTTTCTCCTCAACTTAAAGTCATGATTTTCGGCACATGTACTAAGAACATATTAATGTGTTGTCAGGTAAAATTTCAGCCAGCTGAGCATCATAGTTTGTGACCTACAGGGCTCTAAGTGGCCAAAAGTGCAATTTCTGACCTTAAGGTGGCCATAAGTTCTTTTTTACTGGGAGTTTAAGGTCACCTTAAAATAGGGATCTTCCTTTGGGCACCCTTAACATGTGTACCAAGTTTGAAAAAAAAATATTAATTTGTTTTTGAGTTATCGCGTCCACAAGGAAATTTCTACGGCGGCGGCGGCGGCGGCGGCGGCGCGACGGACCTGAATCCAATATATCCCCGACTTTCGTCTGGGGATATAATAAATGACTGACCAAAATGGGAAAGTCTATTTATTATATAGAGATATTTTTTAATTATAAATTTTTAATTTCATATTTAAAGAGTCACAAAGTTTTAATCCTTTAAATCTGGAAAATTGTACCAAACATATTGTACATATTCAGTTGGTAAGCATTTATGCTAACTTCTGGTTCAGTATATGTTTACATTATTCCAGCTTTGTATAATCTTGAATTAAATTGTAATGTCAATATACACAACTGAACAACTTTAAAGTTAAGAATAATTCTTCCTCAGAAGTGCTATCAAGTTACTGACAATGGTCATTCCTACCTAATCAAAGAAAAACACTTCATTAACACACAGTATTCCTCTTGATGAAACAAAGTGTAGGCTCTACTGTTACCTGTAGTTCTCAAATGATAAGCATCTTTCATAACTCAATAGGAGTATAACAGTGCAAACAAATTCTTGTAAAGATAATTTATAATGAAGGTTTATATTTAATCTGCAATGATTTGTTTTACTCATAATCATGGAAACAAATTACAAGTATGACCACTTTTCTGGTCAGACAGTGTGATGAAGGCATTAAATCATCTTAAATGCTGTACATATAACCAAAAATCATCTACATTGGAAGGGGTGTTATTCAAAGATTCTAAATGGAACACGGGCTAAAAAAATTAGTATTTACCCTCAACCCTGTGATAGTATGACAGACGACTTCAACGATATTGTTATAACCATTTCGATTCTTACCAGACTTTCTTGGAGCTCCATTATCCCTGAACAGTGGATTGTATCTGAGTTGAAGTTGCAAAATCTATGCAGTTTATCTCTACTTGTGCTTACTTCTAATTGTACCAAATTAAAACACTCCGAAGATTTATGTAAGTCCCTTAACTTAATTTCGAAATAGTATCTCATCTGGCTAAACCATCTGTTCTGGTAGAAGGGCTTAATAAAATAGAAACTAGAAAAGATGTTTTTGCTTACAAAAATAAAGCATCCCCAAAGGTTTGATGCAATATAGTATAAAAGGAGAAAAAGGTATTGGAAAAGAAAAACCAGCAACGCTGAGAGAAGAAGTGAAAGTTAAGCAGACAGTGTGGAGGTTTATGCATTAATGTGAAAGAAAAATGTAAGCTTTATTTTGCTTTCTCTAGTCATAAATTGTGAAAAGTTAATTTAATAAATGCTATAGTTTGTAAGAAGAGTTGTTTTTAAAATATGGCTATGAAAACGAATACTTGTGGTCAGATTATAACCCCCAGTTTGCCAAAGCAAAATAAGACAGGCAAAAGGACAAAATCTGTTATTTTATGGCCCCAGTTTGGAGGGGGGGGGGGTTCAGGTGCTAAATCTGACCGGCTATCTAGACTCTCAACTTACGGTTTCCCAATGCATCTTAATATACTCTTAAGCCGTAAAAGCAATAATAAAGGAGATATAAGGCAAAAAGACAATATCTGCTAATTGATGACCCCACTTTGACCCATAAAGGGATATCGGGGTAAATCAGAACGGCTATATAGACTCTCCACATAGGGTTTCCCAATACCTCTTCATACATTCTAAAGTTGTAAAAGCAATAACAAGAGGGTCACAGATGCCCCAAAAGGCGGGTTGCGCAGGCAACAATAAGGTTAGCAACTGCTGTCATTACATTTAGAAAAGAAATGTTAGGTTAACCAGTTAGGGGAATGTGCAAGACGTGCTAAGAAACGTATAACTTGTAATCAAGGTTACATAATTGTATATAATTATATATGCTGTAAACGGACAAACGAAAGGACGCAATTACACCAACTTAACAACTTAGCTATGATGGTGATGCATCTCCCTATCGTGTTTGAATTCGATTGGACAAAGCGTTTTCGAGGAAAACGAAAATGTGGACGGACAGACGGATGGACAGACAAACGGACAGAAAAACGGACATACAAACAGACGGAATTACACCAATTTCGAAAGGAACCTAACTATGATGGTGATATATGTCCCTGTCAAGTATGAATTTGATTGGACAAACCGTTTTCCAGTTAGAGTCCAGGGGCCGTATTCACGAAAGGTCTTAGCCAAGTCTTAGGCTTAACTTGGCTATATTTTTATTCAAAAGTTAAGCCTAAGACTTGGCTAAGACCTTTCGTGAATACGGCCCCTGAAACGAAAATGTGGACTGACATATGGATGGACAGAAAAACGAACAAAAAACGGACAAACGAACATACGCAATTGCAGCAATTTCGAAAGGAACCTAGCTATGATGGTAATCTATGTCCCTGTCAAGTCTGAATTTGATTGGACGAACCATTTTCGAGTTAGAGCCCGGAAACAAAAATGTGGATGGACAGACGGATGGACAGAAAAACGGACAATCAACAGACAAAAGGACAAACAAACCGATGGAATTACACCAATCTAGATATGATGGTGATCTATGTCCCTGCCAAGTATGAATTCGATTGGACAAACCATTTTCCAGTTAGAGTCTGGAAACGAAAATGTGGATGGACAGACGGATGGACAGAAAAACGGACAATCAACAGACAAAAGGACAAACGAACCGATGGAATTACACCAATCTAGATATGATGGTGATCTATGTCCCTGCCAAGTATGAATTCGATCGGACAAACCATTTTCCAGTTAGTCTGGAAACGAAAATGTGGACAGACGAATGGACAGACAAACGGATGAAAAACGGACAAACAAACAGATAGAATTTCACCAATTTCGAAAGGAACCTAGCTATGATGGTGATCTATCTCCCTGTCAAGGTTGAATTCGATCAGACAAACCGTTTTCGAGTTAGAGTCCGGAAACGAAAATGTGGACGGACAGACGGATGGACAGAAAAACGGACAAACAAACAGACGGAATACCACCAGTTTCGAAAGGAATCTAGCTATGATGGTGATCTATGTCCCTGTCAAGTATGAATTCGATTGGACGAACCGTTTTTGAGTTAGAGTCCGGAAACGAAAATGTGGATGGAAAGTCGGATGGACAGACAAACGGACAAACGAACATACGGAATTTCACCAATTTCGAAAGGAACCTAGCTATGATGGTGATCTATGTCCCTGTCAAGTTTGAATTCGATCGGACAAACCGTTTTCAAGTTAGAGTCCGGAAACGAAAATGTGGACAAACAGTCGGATGGACAGACAAACGGACAAAAAACGGACAAACGAACGGACGGAATTTCACCAATTTTGAAAGGAACCTAGCTATGATGGTGATCTATCTCCCTGTCAAGTTTGAATTCAATCGGACATACAATTTTCGAGTTAGAGTCCGGAAACAAAAAATGTGGACGGACAGACGGACGTCGGACACATCAATCTAATAGGCGGGTTGGTTACACGTAAAAGGTCAAATTTAACCATGTGGAAAAATTTTCCCACACCTAAGGTATATAACTGCCATATATTGTTAGAAAGCTTCCAATAATAAGGGACATATTTACGCGAGACCATAATGTGGCGGCGGCGGTGGCAGTGGCAAGAAAACTGAAGTGAAAACAAATAAGCGCCCTTTCAGGGTCGCTTTATTATTTAAAAGACTATTTTTAAATGAGCCACATTGTGCTGAGTAACACAATGATACTGTTGTCCTTGTGTCATGTCTGTCCAGACTTTTAAACCTTAGAACACACAGAAAGCTCAATTTCTAAATGTACCTTGTTTTTTGTTTTGTTTCTTTCTTTTGAAAAGTCATACTCGATGAATAAGATTAGGTTCTACTTGTGGCTACTTCGTGAAAGTTAAATTTCCAGTAATTGCTGTACTTTGTAGAAGAAACTGTTGTCATTTGTACACTACTTCTCCTTAATGCAATGTACGAGTTAGGTTAGTTCTACTAATATCAAATCTACTGTATACAGATAATTAGGTACCAGATAGCACGGGGATTAATTACATGTATAAAGTAATTGGAACTGGGAATGTAGATATATCTGGACTGATATAAAGATATATGCATCAGGCTTGCAGCTGATTCCTAATGAATACAAACCCTCACACTATACTTACTTGTACAAACTCTCACTGATATTTACAGTTTTGGGTCTGCGAGGACGTCTCTCTCGTTTCACTTTCAAGTCGGACATGTCTGCTTCTGAGTTCGTTCTCCTCCGCATCATGTTTATAACAAAACCTAAAACATGGGATTTCATGTATTTTCTTTTCGATATACAGCCAGACCCATTTCAGCACAACTCAAACAACCTACCCTTTTAAATAAAGTAAATACAGGGTCTTCAAAGAATATCTTGTGTCATCTGAAAACTCCAATTAACTGTATTTTTGTGATCTCCTGAGATCAGATACAACAGGGGCTTAACGGTACCAGTATCACACAACTTGCAGAAAAGCCCCCATCACATAGAAGTGACATGAAATATCGATAGTCTCTCACGATGAAATTACGATGTGACAATTAGAGAACCAATGTTCCTTAAGTGTTGTGATTTAATTTGATTTGATTTAGTTGGGTTTAACATCATTTTAACACATTGAATAGGTTATATCACAATGGGTAGTTTTATGGGCACAGGAAACCAGTACATACTAGTTGGTCGCGACTCTATAAACTGCTGGGCATCAGTAATAATCTACCAACTTTTCCCCACAGAGTATGGTCTAGGGTTCAAACCATCGATCTCAAAGGATGGAGGGTGATACACTATACCATTCAGCCCACTATTAAGTGTTGTGAAAACATATTGATTTTGACTGGAGAATAAAGTTCTCAGTGTATTTGGCACATGCCTCAACAATTACCAATTTGACTTCACTTTTCTACCATAATATTCGTCTCAGCCGTCATTCTCAAATTTAGTTAACAACCCTCATCTGTCTCATCTGGCATATGTGTGTTGAATTTTTAATTCATATTATGACGCCTTTGACTCTGCTTGCAATGAATAAGCAGATAAATATGATATACATACACAGATACATATATGTCAACAAGATTTCACACATTCTGTTAGATTTAAGTGTCTAGATACTAAGTTTGTTTATCCATAATATCATGATTTTGAAAATGCAATCACAGTGTCATGATTTCAATTGAATTACGATGATACCACAATACGGTCATTGACAATTACTTTACTACTTCTGCAATGCATTATCTGCCAAAGATGATAAGGCGATAAATGTTGTACTGAATTTAATCACTCTTTATATAACATACACAATTTGAGACTTATTTAAACTGTCCAAAAGTCTTAAACTCCTAACATTGGATATTTTGTTCAACACAATTTCAACCTAGTTTTTTGCCACATTCGCTTTATTCGTAGATTACGTGATACATGATGAAAGTGAGGCTCCAATTGTAATATCGGTATATTTGCTAAGTTTTAGTTCTTTTAAAATTTTATTGGAAATATGAAGAAAATCAAACATATTATCTTACATGAAGTGAGCAGGAATCTATTACTTGAAAATATGTGCATAAAATACAGTATTTCTAATTTACTTAGAACTTTTTTTCCCACAAAGTCATAGTTTATATTTATTGAGATGTCTAGAACTGAAGCTATATTCTAGAAAGTTTACAGATTGGACATGTGGGAAATACAATAGGATACTGACTTCAAAATTACTCATATGGATTATGGAAGGCCATTTTTTGCCACTCTTTGTAAAAATAGTACTTTGATAAATAATATGGTATTCATTTTACAAAATTGTGACAAGATCAAGAGTTGAAATTGAGATACAATGAACTTTGCTGAAACACAGGCTTATAATTTTCTGGTCTGTGTAACATTGTGCTTGAGTATTAATAAGCATTTAAAATTCATTTTGTTAATTTTCTTGTACTTCTTAAGAATTTATACAAGCAAAATATTCTTTTTTAAATCCTCATTTAAAATTAACATATTTTAAAGGGATGTTTAACAATATATAATTCACATCCTGAAATGCAATGTAAATGTGATGTTTCTTTGGCCAAACCAAAAACAAATGTTATTTCATTTTATTTTACAATACTTACATGTGTTTTAAACTGAAATTTTGTATGCTATTAAAAATAACCCAACATTTTTGAGTATTTGTCGAATAAGATTCCAGCTGAAATGACATACTTTCACATGCCACTGTTGAACATAAAATTAATAAAAATAGCATCAGAGATGCCCGTGCCCCACAGCCTGCGGGAATAGTTTTCAACACCATGACATACAGAAGTAGTGAAACAGTACAAAGATCAGGATACTTTCAGAGCAGTGCCACTTATATAAAGGTCCAAATAATGTTTAAGTAGAGAAAATAACATCTCAGAAAAAGATTCTACACCTTATGGGATTCAAGAAATAGCCCAGACAAGATTTTAAAACTCACGGTCATTATGACAAGGTCAAAGGTCAAATCAAGGTCACACCATGATGTTGCACACCTGCAACCCCTAATCAATATCCCTACCAAGTATCAACTTCCTATGCCTTACGGTTTCTAAGATATATCCCAGACAAGATTTTATAGGTCAAGGTCACTACAGCAAGGTCAAATCAAGGTCACACCATGATCTTGCAAACCTACACCCCTTAACTAATGTCCCTACCAAGTAACAACTTCCTACACCTTACCGTTTCCGAGATATAGCCCGGACAAGATTTTATAGGTCAAGATCACTACGACAAGGTCAAAGGTCAAATCAAGGTCACACCATGACGTTGCACACCTACACCCCCAACCAATCTTCCTACTAAGTATCAACTTCCTACAACTTACAGTTTCTGAGATATACCCCGGACAAGATTTTATAGGTCAAGGTCACTACGGCAAGGTCAAAGGTTAAATCAAGGTCACACCATGATGCTGCACACCTACAACTCCTAACCAATATTCCTATCAAGTATCAACTTCCTACACCTTACGGTTTCCGAGATATAGCCCGGACAAGATTTTATAGGTCAAGGTCACTACAGCAAGGTCAAAGGTCAAATCAAGGTCAGACCATGACATTGCACACCTACAACCCCCCACCAATGTCCCTACCAAGTATAAACTTCTACAGCCTTACTGTTTCCCAGGTATAGCCCGGAAAAGATTTTATAGGTCGAGGTCATTACGGCAAAGTCAAAGGTCAAATCAAGGTCACACTATAATGGTGCACACCTAAACCTCCCAACCAATGTCCCTACCAAGTATCAACTTCCTAAACCTTACAGTTTCTGAGATATAGCCCAAACAAGATTTTATAGGTCAAGGTCACTACGGCAAGGTCAAACGTCAAATCAAGGTCACACCATGATGTTGCACACCTACACCCCCTAACCAATGTCCCTACCAAGTATCAATTTCCTACACCTTACAGTTTCTGAGATATAGCCCGGACAAGATTTTCAAACACAAGGTCACTATGGCAAGGTAAAAAGTCATATCAAGGTCAGATCATGACGTTGCACACCTACACCTCCTAACCAATGTCCCTACAAAGTATCAACTTCCTACACGTTACAGTTTCTGAGATAAAGCCCAGACAAACTTTTCCCACCGCCCACCCGCCCATCCGGACACCATGGGTGAAAACAATACCCTAACAGCCCTTAAGGGCTGTGGGGTAAAAATGGACAAATTCATTTTTTTTCCATAAATATGTCCAAAATTGAAATTCAGTTGGTATTCCTTACCATTTTATAAAAGTTAACATTTTTCAATTTTTTATTTTTTTAGACCTTACTACAGTCTTAGTTTCTGTATTTTGCCAATGTTTGTAATTTTATATTCACTGCCTCGCTTTTGTGTCAACCTGGCAAAAGTGTAAGGTGAATTAAGGTTGTGTATTCAAACATCCAAGTCCAAATTGTTTTTGAAGGACATAACTAAAAGCAAAACTAATGCTATCAAGTTACTGGCCAAACATCCTCAGCCTGGTCCAGTAGAGATATGTTGTTGTTGTTTGTTTGTTTGTTTCTTATTGTTGTTACCTAAAATTATTCACCACAAGATTATATAATTTATATTTTGATTGATTTAACATCTCACCAATTACCTTGTTTTGATTATATTGCAAAAGGGATGACCTTTATAGTTTATAGTGATCATCCGAGTCATTATGTCTCTACCCGTACCTGGCCCAGAACTCAGACAGTCCCCAACCAAGGACTGCTACTAAACTTGAGTGATCAGACAGGATCTAGTCAAGCTACACCATAAAGGCAGATAACTTTTATTTGAAGGAATTTCCAATTTTTATCAGATCAGTAGGTATCAGCAGCATTTAGCATAGACCTCTAATTAAATTGGCCAGAAATTTCTTTATATCTGGAACAATTTTGACATTACTTTCACTATATTGTTCAATTTAAGACAGCTGGTATCGGAGTGGATTGTATGAGATTGTATTAGATGGGTATGGTTTGTATCAGCCATTAACACTGACAAGTTACTGTAATTTTACCAAAGGTAGTTATAATATTAACTATAGGGAAAATAACTAAGGTTTTATTCTGTAACATGTAGATTATAGTTTACGTTTCAATAGAAACCACCTGGATCAGATCTGGGCCCATATTCACTGACATTCTTATTTTTATAACTATTCTTATTCTAAGAATTTTCTAAGAAAACAACCACTTTCTAAGAAAAATCTGCAAAAATAACACCTTTTAAATTGATGTAAATGGTTACACTTTTTACGACAATTGTGACAAATTTGATGCTACAACTATATAGAAACAGGTGGTATTAGTATTTTATCAGTGAAATTGCTGTTTGTAGAACAAATGCGTCATAAATAAACTTATATGGTAATTTTTAAAAATTGATATTCTCAGAATGTTTTCTTATTCATGGAATTTTTTCAAAGAAAACACATTCTATTAAGAAAGTTGGTGAATCTGGATCCTGACAAAAATTGGAAGGATACTAGAATGAAGAGATTGGCCCAAAGGGACAACAGTTATGTTTTAGTCACTATATTAAACACCAATGGAGAAACTGAAATTGAAAATTCTTTCCAACAACAATTTACACATGTATGTTTTGAAGAGCTCGGTTAAAGCTTAAGATACATTGGCTACAAAGATCTCATAGTGGTTGCTGTCAAATATTTAAATCTTATTACCCATAATTGTGTACAAATCTGTACAAATACATACAAATTACAAGGAATGGGGAAAAAATTTTTCTCACTGGCAGATAGGTCAATAACACTGTCAAGACACATATTTTTTTAAAAAATTATAATCTCTTTATGAAATAAAATTAGATATATCATATTTTGTTTTCAGATTTTTGAAAAGGAATATACATGAATATTCAAGGCTGATTACAGAAACAAAATGGAACAAAAATTGTCAAAAACTTGGATTGCCTAATTTCCCAGAATGAGCCAGAATCTGAAGACAGCACGGACACTAATGAAAATGGTTACATTCAAATACAGTGTAAGATGAACATCTTAAAAGTTTATTTAACAATGGCTGGTAAAGGACCATAATTTCTCTTGGTACAGATCTAGTTGTACAAAACAACTAAAGATGGTTAATCAAGTTCACCTAAATATTGAAAAAGTTAACATTTGATATAGTTACTTTAACCACTGAACAAATCTTGTCAATTTTAGCTGTTTTGTATCTCTAAATTTTTAAAAAAAATTTTTGTGCAGAATCCTGGATATGATTACAGGATTTAAAACATTAGATCATATTCACCAAACAGTAATGGGCTCAACAAGTGAAATTAAAAAATCACTGTCTTCAAAATCTTCAAAATTTCCCAGTTTTTAAGAATTATACTTTAAGAACAGCAAAATCTTGCTTAAGCAGACACTTAACATCACTTTAAATATTTTTGAATGGTAACAATAGATTTTCACAACTAAGTTTAAGTAACCAACAAGTTACAAGTTTCCTGATTTTATTCCAGATTTGAAAATTTTAACAAAATTCTGCAGAAAACTTCTGTAACAGTGCATTATGACTTTGAAAAAGATGTCACATTTGGTTTTACTAATATCACTGCATGTTGATATGCTAGACATAACCAAGAGGAGAAGTTTTAGGAGGTATTTTAAATTTTTGAAAGGCATGATTTGTCAAGAGTTTCTTCAAGAAAAATATCGCCAAAACGTATATACTAATTGAACAGATCACACCCAAAAGTACATAAGAATAAATAAAATCCCTTCAAACTGATTTTTCAGTGAGGAGTGGATTTTGAGAAAACCATGTTGTAGCAAAAATATAGTGTTGCCCTTAATAATTTAAATACCACTCAAATATCTTTTTAATGAATGTAATGTAAAAAACC
This sequence comes from Sabellastarte sp. h YS-2021, assembly GCA_964017235.1. NCBI lineage: Eukaryota > Metazoa > Annelida > Polychaeta > Sabellida > Sabellidae > Sabellastarte > Sabellastarte sp. h YS-2021. The sequence continues at coordinate 73,269,515 of OZ024928.1, read as the reverse complement.
TACCTTTTTAAACTATCCGAAAATGTATCACATTAATCTGTCTCACACGTTTGGTAAAATATTGTTAGACATTGTAACTGTCAGTCCCAGATAATTTATAACCCCATGTGATAACAATCAGATTGTTATAGCACACACTATCATCAAAATCAATGCCAAAGGTTACTGATATTAATGATACAGTTTCACTGGACTCCGTCTGTCAATCTATCAATACAAGCAAGAAATCTTAAGATTTGTTCTTGGGGAAGTTTTCAATCATCACCTTCTGGTTGAGAATAGCTTATGCATTTGTGAATCCTACATAACAAATTAATAATTAACTTTAAACTTTTGGTTTATGCTTTGTTTGATTGAGGATTAAGCTATCTCAGTAACTTTATGCTCAAGGGGGATAAAGTATAATTACTTAAAATGATGACTGCATTTTTATACATTGACTATCCGTGTCACAATACCAGGTGATGTGACAAAAGTAATCTTGAAATTTGAACACAGAAATATAGCTGAATATAACAAGAATCAGATATTTTTCAAACTTTCACCGAGACTTTATTTACAATGATCACCCATATAAAAAGAAGCCCTAATATATATTTTCTCGGAATATTAAGTAATCCACATCATATGTTGAGTTCTGAAATTTAGCAAACATTTCTGCACTTTTCGTCAGCCTTTTACCCCAATTTCTTTTAGTAAGAATCCATCAGTGGTTGGACATTATGAAGAATTATAATCTTATTGGCAGTTTAGAACCACAAAGGTGAAGCCTGACTGGGTCTAAACTATCGATCGAACTATAATTTTGCATAATTTCCAACTAGTGATGGATTATTACTATTCTAATATGATAAATATACAAATAAATGTTTAACTTTCCCCCAAAAATAATATTTATTCCACTTTTCTCAAATAAAAAAGAAAAGCAATAGGCTCTTTCACAAATTTAACTTGGTGTCCATATTATTTGTACATAATAATAACTATAAGCAGTATATATATTTTACCAAGTCTATCCATTTTAATAAATTCACTGATACTTCCAATTGTAAGTAGCAATTTCGCACTACAGTTGCACAAAAAAATGTAAGATTATTTATTATCCATTACATGCCATATTCAATCTGCATAGGGGTAAATACAGAGTGGGATATATGTTTTATTTGTATACAACGGCGCCTCCTTACCATGGAAAATTAGCGTCAACAAGTGCCAATTTTCATTAATATCTCAGAAACTATTTAACCAACATATTAGTGCTATATGTCATTAGAAAGGTCTAACGTTAGCGTATATCTTCTCGTTTTTGTTGCATAAAACTTCATGCAGAAATGGCAGAGATATTGCAAGTTAAAGATCAAGGGCTTATATTCACTGGTGCCTCTGTAGAATATGACAGCGTTTTTCATATTCTGTCTTTAAATATGAGTTTATTTAAGTTATAAATCACAAAAAGTGATGGATAATAAAAGTAAAACATCTCGCATTAAACATATACAGAAAAAATATATCACTCATGAAGATCAACAATAAAATGCTACATTTTTATATTGCTGCGCACTCATATAATATTGTCACCTTCATTCATGATATATTATTTCTGTAAATATCATACAGGAAGTGTTCCTATTTTATATCACCGATAAGTAAACAAAACATGTCATTTTCTGGTCAACTGTCAAGTATAAGTGTTGGAAGAGCAGACTATTATGCGGCGTTATACCACAATGTTTTTTACTCTCGACCAATCAGATTTACTGACACAGTTGTGTTGTATTAGAATTAAAAACAAACCATAAATTGATGTTAGCACTCACTTTTGGATAGGGTATAAAGTATACCTGTATCAATTCTCAGAAAACCAAATAATCAACAGTGAAAACATGAGCATGTGATACTTAAAAGGCTTGTGCCATCCTATGTTGTAACTTCTACTATGCTGCCTATCATACCCTGCCAATATCTCTCTGTGTGTATGCATGCTCTATTAATACCTCAAACTTCCGGGAAAATCCCCAAAAGTCAATACTTATACACATCTGGCCTTGTATATTTCTCCTATTTAAGAAGATAAATATGTTGTGCCTGCTTTCTGTGACTTCTGATACATTATATTTACATGGTGACATGCATCACATATCTAGCATGCAATCACTATTCCGATACCTGCCAGTCAAGACTCCAAAATGTTTTATCTATGAAAATTGATATACTTGTATACACTGAGTGATTAACCCTCTACGACCAATAATTAGGGAGATATAGACCATTAGAGGTATCAAGAACCACATTCGACCTTGAAGGAGGGATCTAAGGTCAAATCTGACCCCACCAAACGATTTGGGGCATATGATTTCCTATAGGTTGTCTTCACATCCAAAACCTCTACGACCAATAACAAGGGAGATATAGGCAATTATAGGTATGAAGAACCACATCTGACCTTAAAGGAGGGGTCCAAGGTCAAATCTTAAACCAGCAAAAGATTCGGGGCACATGATTTCCTATAAGTTGTCTTCACATCCAAAACCTCTACGACCAATAAGAAGGGAGATATAAGCTCCTTTAAGTTTGGTCACCTCAGATTTTCAAATTTGTTGCCATAGCAACCAACCCAATTAAACAAACTAGACCAAAATGTTAGCCAGGCAAGATTTCATAGCAGGGAAGATATCCTGAAACCTTAGTAAGGATAGGTCATTATAGGTATGAAGAACCGCATTTGACCTTGAAGGAGGGGTCCAAGGTCAAATCTGAAACCAGCAAAAGATTCGGGACAGATGATTTCCTATAAGTTGTTTTCACATCAAAAACCTCTATGACCAATAATAAGGGAGATATAGGCTCCTTTAAGTTTTAAGTTTTCATATATGAAGCCAAAGAAACAATTATAAGGGAGATATAAGGCCTTTTTGATATGATGACCCTCCTATATGCCATTAAAGATATGATATGGTGGCCATTTTGTTTCCAAAACAAGGACACAATTACGTTTGCATTTTGTGCAAATCTGATGAAGCAAGCTGCAATATTTTAGGTTACAGAAAACATTAAAGATTTTAGAACAAACTTTAAGACCCAAAAATTTTAAAAGTGTTGCCATGGCAACAGTTGCCGCTGGATACTCCCCAAAACCTAATCAGCTGTAGATCCTCTTAGGGTAAACATATCCTGAAAATTTGGTGAAAATCCATGCATGGGTTTAGGCTATGGAACACCCACAAACTTTAAGACCCGAAAATCTTAAAAGTGTTGCCATGACAACAGTGGAAGCCAGATACCCCCCAAAACTGTATCAGGTCTAGATCATCTTGGGGTACACATACCCTGAAAACTTGGTAAAAATCCATGCCAGGGTTTAGTCTGTGGAACACCCACAAACTTTAAGACTCGAAAATCTTAAAAGTGTTGCCATGGCAACAGATATTACTAGATACCCCCAAAACCTAATCAGCTCTAGAACCTCTTGAGGTAAACATATCCTGAAAATTTGGTCAAAATCCGTGCAGGGGTTTAGGCTGTGAAACAAACACAAGCATTATGCTCCCCACCGCCTGGATGGCGCAGGGGACGACTATAACCCCAGCCTTTATGGGCTGGGGTTAAAAACTGAATATAGCCAGGCAAGATTTCATAGCAGGGAAGATATCTTGAAACCTTGGTAAGGATAGGTGCAACAGATTTCCAGCTATAAGTGATTTACTCAATGGTGAACTGTTAAAGTAGCTATTACTCAGTTAGCTATGGACCTACAGCTCTGAAAATTTGCCATGACACAGTACATTTAAAAGTATATGAACAACATATTTGACAAAAAACCTCTAAATTTAATAGGTTAGAAAATTTAAGTGATTTACTCAATGGTGAACTGTCAACGTAGCGATTACTCAGTTAGCTATGTCCCTACAGCTCTGAAAATTTGCCACGACACTGTGCATCAAAAAGTAGCTGAACAACATATTTGATAAAATTATTGTAACTCTAACAGTTATAAAGAAAAATGTCATTTACTCATTTTGGTCATGGTTAAAAACTGAATATAGCTATTACTCACGTAGCTATTGAGACAGACCTCTAAAAAAGTTACCACCTTGTAGGCATGGAGAAAGTAGCTGAACAACATATTTTACCAAAATGTTGCAAATGCAGTCATTTTGAGATATAAGCACTTTACTCAAAGTAGCTACCAGTGCTATTACTCACTTAGCTATGGACCTATGCCATACATAATCTCCTGTCCGGCGGGCCATCTAGAGATAATCAACATGAGCCAGTAAGTTACAAGTTAAGTATGATAATATCTCCAAAAAGGGCCTCAGTGAGGTAGTTTGGCGGTCTGTGGATGACCTTCATTGAAGAGCTTCAAGGTCAAATTTGTGCATGCTTACAGAGGACATATATATGTATTATACGGTATATACCACCCATAGGATGATTTAACTTTCTGTATATGAGGACTGGGCCAAAATGTGAAGAAATGGCCAAAATCTGACCTTTAAGAGGCCACCAGTGACCTTGAAATTGAAGGTCAAGGTCACAAAACAATAGAGTTCGTGGCATTGCCCATATATACCCACATACCAAATTTGAAAGGTCTAACTAAAATATTTTTAAAGTTATCGCGTCCAAAAGAAAATCTCTACGGCAACGGCGGCGTGACCATACTGAATCCTAAGTATCCCCAACTTTCGTCCGGGGATACAATTTTTCTAGAATTCCAAATTATATGCTGGACCATCAGGAGGAACTGATACCCCACCCAAATACACCTGAAGGCCTCAATATGCACGACTAAACTTGAGTGTCCACGATACCATCTACCATGTGAAAGAAGTTGTACCAATCAGGTAAGGAGACCCTGTCATTCTGATTCACAATACAGAATTAGTTCCACAAGGTAACCAAATACACTTTTTCAGGCACCTCATGAAGAATATTAAGTTTGTTTAAATAAACACCTGTAACCATTGACTAACCAGTACCACAGGATGAGCCTGTGTCAGTTTTATCAAAAACAAGGAGCAAATTTGTTGCTTGCAGTACATTAAATCCACTATTAAACTCTGTCAAAAATACCTCTTTCTCCTGTTTAATCCAACACCCCATATACCAATGGCCAACACACTGATTAAACATTCACAAAGCACATATATTAGCATCTGTTGAGCCTCCCTTGTTTCTGTGCCACCATCATGTACACACATTTCAGCTCTGGATCTCTGATGTCACAGCCATATCATTTATGATGTCATACCCAGTTGATTTCACATTATGACATCACAAACCCTGACTGATTTAAAGTCATTCATAGCAACGTGACATGCCAAAAAAGGTTATGCATTTGGACAGAGCACACAATAATATGGCATGTTTACCATTCTGTCATTTCTGGATGAGCAGCAGAACAAACTTATACTGCTATATAAAAAATAGCATCAGAGATGCCTGTGCCCCACGGCCTGGAAGATAGTTTTCAACACCATGAAACAGTACAAAGATCCGGATATTTTCAGAGCAGTGTCAGTTATATAAAGGTCCAAATAATGTTTAGAGAAAAACGATGTCTAAGAGAAAGCAAATACATGTAAAGATAAAGTATTAAAACAAGACAACCCAACAGCAAGGTGACTGCATTAATCAGAAAACTAACAAGAGGGTCAAAGATGCCCCAAAGGTGGGTTGTGCAGGCAGCAATAAGGTTTGCGACTGCTGTAATTAAATTTAAAAACAAGGAAAAGAATGTTAGGTCACCCAGTTAAGGTAAATGTGTTGGGACGTGCTAAGAAATGTAAAACTTGTAATCTAGGTTACGTAATTGTATCTATGCTATAAACGGACAAACAAACAAACAGAATTGTATCAATTTTGAAAGCAACTTAGCTATGATGGTGATCTATCTCCCTGTCGAGTTTGTATTCAATTGGACAAAGCGTTTTCGAGTTAGAGTCCGGAAACGGAAATGTTGACGGACAAACAAACGGACAAAAAACGGAAAAACGAACGGACAGAATTACACCAATTTCGAAAGGAACCTAGCTATGGTGGTGATCTATGTCCCTGTCAAGTTTGAATTCGATTGGACAAAGCATTTTTCGAGTTAGAGTCCGGAAACGGAAATGTTGATTGACAAATGGACAAAAAACAGACAATTGAATGGACGGAAATACATCAATTTCAAAAGGAACCTATTCAACCTAGCTATGATGGTGATCTATCTCCCTATCAAGCTTGAATTTGATTAGATAAAGCATTTTCTAGTTAGTGTCTGGAAACGGAAATATTGACGGATAGACAAACGGACAAAAAACAGAAAAACGAATGGACGGAATTACACCAATTTCGAAAGGAATCTAGCTATGATGGTGATCTATCTCCCTGCCAAGTTTGAATTCGATTGGACAGAGCCTTTTCAAATTAGAGTCCGGAAACAAAAATGTTGACGGACAGACGTTGGACACATCAATCTAATAGGCGGTTTGGTTACATGCAACCCGCCTAAAAATTATGAAGCTGTAAAATTTATTAACTGGAGAAGAGCTGTCAATGGAAATAGCAAAATTATGTAAAAGTACATATAATAATCAGTTACAGTAATCCATATATCTTTGTCACAAGAGAAACATGTCTCAAATATGGTAGGTGAACACAATTTGGCAGAACCAAAGTTAAAGGTTACACCATGATGCACACCAACACCCCCTAACTAATGTCCCTACCAATTGTCAACTTTCTACACCTTCTGCAATCCAAGAAATAGCCCAGACAAGATTTTAAAATGTATGATCACTATGACAAGGTCAGAGGTCAAATCAGGATTACACCATGACAATGCACACCTATAACCCGACCCCCCCCCCCCCCCCCCCCCCCCCCATGTCCCTACTAAGTATTAACTTCTTACACCTTACGATTTTCTGAGATATACCCTGGACAAGATTTTATAGGTTGAGGTCACTACGGTAAGGTCAAAGGTCAAATCAAGGTCACACCATGACGTTGCACACCAGCAACCCCTAACCAATGTCCGTACCAATTAATAACTTCCTATACCTTTATTTCCGAAGACTTTGCCCGGACAAGATTTTATAGGTCAAGGTCACTACAGCAAGGTCAAAGATCTAATCAAGGTCACACCATGATGTTGCACACCTACAACTCCACCCCAATGTCGTTACCAAGTACCAACATCCTACACCTTATATTTTCCGAGGTATAGCCTGGACAAGATTTTATAGGTCAAGGTCACTTCAAACTTAAGGTCTTTTCATCAAACTTAAGGTCTTTTCATCTGGTGGCATTATCCAAGAATACAATGCAGTAATAGCCATTCTCCCTTGTCAGAGTTCTGCCCTCAGGCAGGATGAAACCGAAGTACCCAAATTAGATAAGTTGACAAATTTAGACAAAAAAAAAAAGACAAAAAAATCATAATGCTCTGGCATGACCTTGACAAACATAAAAATATAACATTTTAAATAACCCTCTTGAATTTATGTATCAAATAAGCTGAACTGATTGCAAAAGGTAGACTGTGATATGCACAAAAACTGAGGATGAAACAAATTACCATTTCACTGGATGCTTTTATGTACACTGACACCACTCTTGAAATATCTGTTACACTTTCAGGTAAAAGATCTGCAACACTAACAGTTCTTTTCATTTAACGCATCAAAAATATTCATTAATTCACAAACTGCTTCACTTTCAGATGAAAGATCTGCAACACTAAACAGATCTTTTCATCTAAAGCATCAAAAATATTCATTAATTCACAGTTCTGTGATACATACTACATGCTAAATTCAGTGGGTTTGTATGTAATTCTTGCAGAAATAAAACAACAATAAAGTTGTTGTTTTTCTCATCTCCAATTTTCAAACAAATGCCATCAAGCATTTAAGTGCTTCAGTTTATTCTTTTCTCTCTTACATTAAATTAATAACACGCTTTTAGAATAATTATATGTGTTTTTATGTATTCAATTTCATTTCTGCTTTTGTTCAAACAACAATTGTCATTCTCTTCTAAAGGAAAGTAAATTTTGTTTATTGTGACAGGAATTAATATCATCTTCTGAAAGAATTGGATACACTGAATACATTATTGTATTTGTGTAAACATATTGTGGATAACACCATCAATAAATGATCATTTATTTTCTCCAACAATAAATAAAGAATAAACGAGATAAAAAGGATAACCTTGTGTTCAGTCGCATTCTCAAAAGGAAAGAAAAGTAATCTTAAATTGTTGCACTCAGAATCAGTAACTTAAGTTATATGTGTTACCAGTTTGAACACTGGCTTTATATTACAATACTATTTATTAACTTCATCAGAGTACAAAAGTTACCAGAAAAAAAATCTAAAAATATCTTCACGTAAACAGTAACAAGCAATTTTAATACAAACAGCCAAAACAGAAACTGTATTTCCCTAATAATTCACAAATAAAAAAGATTTCACATCACTGGAATTTAGTAAATATAAACTAGGCCTACGTATCGGAGAACCGATGCAAATTTGTATCCACCAAAAAGACAACTCACCAAAGCCAGTGAACCATCGTTTCACCTTGAAGGAGGGGCCCAAGGTCAAATCTGAAAACATCAGAAGATTCCCAGCCCATGACCTCCCTTTCAGTTGGTTTCATATTGCAAACCTCTAGGACCAATAATAAGCAAGTTATAAGCACTTTTAAGTTTGGCTATCCTCGTTTGACCTTGAAGGAGGGGTCCAAGGTCAAATATGACCACACCAAAAGATTCCCAGCCCATGATTTCCTATAGGTTGGTTTACCATTCCAAACCTGTACAACCAATAATAAGCGAGTTATAAGCACTTTTAGGTTTGGCTATCCTTGTTCGACCTTGAAGGAGGGGTCCAAGGTGAAATCTGACCACATCAAAAGATTCCCAGCCCATGATTTCCTATATGTTGGTATACCATCCCAAACCTGTACGACCAATAATAAGCAAGTTATAAACACTTTTACGTTTGGCTATCCTCGTTTGACCTTGAAGGAGGGGTCCAAGGTCAAATATGACCACACCAAAAGATTCCCAGCCCATGATTTCCTATAGGTTGGTTTACCATCCCAAACCTGTACAACCAATAATAAGTGAGTTATAAGCACTTTTAGGTTTGGCTATCCTCGTTCGACCTTGAAGGAGGGGTCCAAGGTGAAATCTGACCACATCAAAAGATTCCCAGCCCATGATTTCCTATATGTTGGTATACCATCCCAAACCTGTACGACCAATAATAAGCGAGTTATAAGCACTTTTAACATGGTTCCCACTCCCTTTTCCAATTTAATTTTTCTGTGTTTTCCCTGTGAAGTTTATATTTTTCCCTGTGGATTTTATAAATAAAATAACCCAATCAAGCCAAAACATCAAATTTGACCTGCGAGTCGCGACCCACGGCGCGTGAATGCAAATGGCTGTTACTCTTCAAAATCATTCTGAAATTTTCAAATTCCCTGTGTTTTTCCAAAATTTTCAAATTCCCTGTGTTTTCCCTGTCTGGAATTACTTTTCACAATTTTCCCTGTTTTCCCTGTGCAGTGGGAACCCTGTTTTAAGTTTGGCTATCCTTGTTTGACCTTGAAGAAGGGGTCAAAGGTCAAATCTGACCACACCAAAAGATTCCCAGCCCATGATTTCCTATAGGTTGGTTTACCATCCCAAAACTCTAGGAGCAATAATAAGAGAGATATAAGCACTTTTCATGACTGACAAAGAATCACCCGTGGCGGCCATCTTGTTTTTCAAAATGAGGCCAAAAATATTCCCAGTCAAGATTTTGTAAATTAAATGAGGAACATACCCTGCGAATTTGAGATCTCTACCTATAATACCCTTTGCTCTAGAGGGCCAGCAAAAGTCCTTGCTGAAAGTCGAAAAAAAACGCAGTGGCAGCCATCTTGTTTTTCAAAATGAGGCCAAAAATATTCCCATTCAAGATTTTATGGTTATGAATATATCCTGCAAATTTGAGAAGGCTACCTATAATATTTTTTCAGTAGAGCGGTAACGGTGAAATATCTCTACACACTACGGCGACGGCGTAACGAAGCGAAATCCATAGTATCCAATAAATGGAAAATATGAAGTTGGGGAGAAAAACAAGCAAGCAATCAGTGCCCATGAACAGGCTCTGTGTCAGCCGACTTTGTGTTTTGAGCTTCAGCATAAAAGTACACAAAAGGACACAAAAGTTGTGCAATGCAAATGGTTTTGAGAAGTGCAAATTTAGCTTTAAAGGTGCTTCCTAAGGAGCTACTGTGAACCTGCTTCATAACAAAAGTAGAGAGTTCAAAAAGTAGGTGCATAGTGACTGCCAGACTTTAAAAATGATCAACAGGTTTTATATACTTTGAAGTCAAAGGAAGGAAATTAAAGGACCCAAGTTTTGGGAAGATACATTACTGTCTTAGAATAAGTACATGGATGGAGTACTCCCCTCAGGTATACTAGGAAGGCATATTTTAGAACTTGAAGCATGCAATATGTATTATAATATAGTGAAAGCAAACGCAAACAAGACAACTGCTGCAGTGTTTATCTCCCGCTTGGTTTTAAGCAAAAATAGAGGGAGGGTGAACTGGCTTCAAAGCCCAAGAATTAATAATAAAGGAGATAAATGACCTTTTCCACATGATAAACCAACTTAACTTTGAAGCTACCTTACTAAGCAGCAGATGTAAAATTGGCCAAAATCACTGTATATTTTATGGTTCACAAGATAAATGACATTTTCCATTTCCACCAAAAATTCAAGATGGCTGTCAGAATTTTGAACATTCAATTTATTTTTCTGGAAGAAATAGTCGTTACTACCCAGGGCATCCAAAATTTGTTTGAATTTTACATACCTTTAGCTCTTCAGCCATCTTTAGAGCATTTCTAACTTAGCTCAAATTTATTAAATTTAGATGTCTTACTGAAATGGGAAAAAGTGAAAAAAAAACATACATTTGCAAGAACGGCATACATAGCTAGGCTTGATAAAGCTCAGTGAAAGTGAATCTTCCCATATATTTTCATTTTCTTATATTTGTTACCCGACACATATGCAAGACTGAAGAGATACACATGTAACACAAATCCACCCCCTCTCTCCACTTCAGTTGGAAGATTGCATTGAGTGACACGCACACCCACACCCCCCACACACACCCACACCCCCACCCCACACATATAGAGGCAATTCTTTCTCAGCTGCATTTGTGTGAATTGAAGGAGACTTGGGGTGGGGAGTTTCTTTCTGTCCAGATCAGCATGCATACTGATTGCTTTCTGCAGGATGTATAGTTTGTATAACTATTTCTCAGCTATGCAATGAGCTACAGGTTTGAAATTTTACTATATTGTAGCTGACTCAAAAGTAGGTGAAAAATATATTTAGCAAAATGCTCTAAATGAAATACTTTCCGAGTTACAAATAATTTAGTGCATGGTTTCATTAATTTTAATTCATAAAAAAATTATTTTAAAAATTTGTAAAATAATGAGAGATCCAAACCTGACACACAAGGGAATGTACTTGTGGCCCAGTACTTACATGCAAGATAAGAGACATATCCCTCCAATAGTCAATGAGAAAATTTGTGACAAAGTGTTAATTTTTTCACTCGGGGTCGGGGCACCACTTTTCATCCTCGATAGATAAGGTATCTTTTAAAGCAAAAACCATGTCTCTGGGCCTTGTACTTTTGTAGATAAAGTCGTTTACACAGACACTGCAGAGTGATGCCATGTCAGCTGACATAACAAACAAGGTTAGAGAAAAGAGCAAAAAAATAAATAAATAAATAAAATAACTGATTTCCTTTTTGAAAACAATATCTCGGATACAAACTTCTATTCTTTGGAAATTACCTTTTGTGTATCTTCTCCATCCCTAACTTGTATTTAATTGGTGAACTGTTACTCAAACCTGATCTGCTAAAATCACACATTTAATATGGGATGGCTTCATACTAAGGCCATTACTTAGGGGCAGAAAATGAGTCCGGGTACCCAACCTGACCAACCGAATCCAGTAACTATGTTTTAGTAGTAACCAACTAGTAGTACCAGGGTAGAGAACATGGCAGTTGATCCAAACAAACTTATCAAATTAAAGTAAAATGTCAAATATCCACGGAAAATAAGGAAAGCTAAGTGAGGAACTAATATTTGGTGGAACAATCTTACTGAATACTAAGGTTTAGCAATTTATGGATTTAAGCTTTATTCTAATAGTTTCACAAGGACCCAGTTTGTGCTTTTGTACTTGGGTTTCTCAGCAAATGCGATGGTTTTCAGATGGTGAGGTAACCATATCACACCCTTACATCTTCTCATATTTAGATTCACCTTTGGAAGTAGAGCAACGGCAGATCAGGTCTCGAGATAGAAGACACAAAAATGGTGGGATAGCCTGGATCAACACTGCTGTCCTCATCATCTGCAGAGTTGATGCTGGGGCTGCAGGATCGGGATGGTTGGTCACTCATAGGTTTAAATTCATCACAGCCACTGTATCAAAAATATACAAAAGAGACTGCATCACAGATCAAAGAGGGGTACTTCCTTAACTTCGACACCATAAGTCATGATGGTATATAACCTTGTGGCTAGAGTCTTGTGCGTCCAATTTTCAAGGGATGCTTAATTAGGGAATAGTTACTACTCTCTTTTTTTCAACAAAAGAGTAATATGATATCACTACAGTAACACTCCATTACAATGAAACAAAATCTAGCCTTATGATGGATACAATGAAAAGCATATCAGAAATCAGAGTAAATCACAGCCTTGTGAGACAGCATAAGATACCATGAGATACAGTAGAGATGAAAAAGTACAAAGATAAGTAGTCTTTCAGAACAGACAGTGTAAGTTATGTAAATGTGCAGTAGAAATAACAAAATAAAATATATAAATAAAATAACAAAAACAAAATATCAAAACAGCTTCTGAGATGTCTGTACCTCACAGTCCAGGGTAAATAGCATCAAACATCATAACATATAGAAGAGGTTAAACAATACAAATTACAAAGTTTTGGAAACTTTCTGAAAAGATAGTGTAAATTATATAAGATGCAGCAGGAAATGACAAAAAAAAAGAGAATAAAAATGTATGTAAAGACAATATATCAAAACAAGGCAATTCAATAGCAAGATGACAGCATTATTCAGTAAACTAAAGGTTAGGAAGCTGTTAAATTTCTTAATTGAAGTATAGCTGTCAAAGGAGATAGTACAATAGGGTAGATGTTAAATCACACTCAGTTACAGCAGCTAGCAATCCAAGTAGCTTTTTGATAGAAATATTTGTGAAAGAAAAGTAAAAATCTATAAAATTCATTAATTGATCTGTTTATTCATCGATGTACACATGTAGCAGTCATTGGAGATAGCACAATTAAGTATATGTAATAATCAGTTGCTGTGATCCATATAGTTATGTGATAGGAGAAATATATCAAAATGACTTCCTATATCTTACAGTTTCCGAGATATAGCGAAGATAAGAATTAAAAGATGCAATTCACTTTGGCAAGGTCAAAGGACAAATCAAGGTTACACCATGACATTATAGAGCTACATTCACAAAAAGTATACCTTTGGCAAGTATCAACTTTCTACACCTTTCAGCTTCCGCAATACAGCCCGGAGAAGAATTTTAAGTTCAAGGTCATTACGGCAAGGTCAAAGTCAAACTACGGTGACACCATGATGTTCCACACTTATACTCCCAGCCAATATCCCTGCCAAGCATCAACTTCCTGCACCTTACAGTTATTAAGATATAGACTAGACAGGATTTTGAATGTCACAACCACTACAGTAAGGCAAAAGATCAAATCAAGGTCATATTACAATGTTGCACATCTATATCACCAACCAATGTGGCTTCCATGTATTAACATTCTACACCTTATGGTTTCTGGGATATAGCCAGAAAAGACTTAATAAGTCTGGGTCTCTACAGCAAGATCAAAGTTTAAATCAAGGTCACACCACGACACTGCACACATACACCACTCAACCAATGTCCCTCCAAAACATGAACTTCCTGTACCTCATGGCTTCTGAGATACAGCCCAGACAAGATTTTTTGTTTCTCTCCACCTACCCAGTCGAATGCCACTGGTAATAAAAAAATAAACTTTAAACAATTTACAGAATGTGATAGACCATTACGCCAATGGACAGACCCATATAGTACTCCTAAATCTTTGGGTACATTAACCAAAAATAAAATAAATAAATAAAAAAACATTGACCAAAAGAAATAAAAGTTTTTGGTGAAGTGACACAAGTGTTAGATCTTGTCCTCTCTTACTAACACCTATTTAAATGGAAACCAAACTAGCCATTGCAAACAGCATATAATAAATATGTTTTTTTAAACACCTTCGGAAAAACTAAGACTGCAAACAGGATATCATTTGATGCAATATCTATGCAGAAAATTTGTTAAAACTTTAAACAAAAGATTTGTTTCTGACAATCTCAAATAATAAACCAAAACTCCCAAAAATCTTTCAGACAAAAGCAGACATATTGGTTGAAGGAAAGGCTCAATATATTATCAATTATATATTTTTGAAAAACCACAAAGTTAATCATTAACTAACCTTGACTGAAGAAGGGTTATATCTGATTTAGTTCTTCGACCAACCATGCCACGCTTAATACTAAGAAAATTTTTAACTTTTTTATCCATAATGGCATTTATTTATAAAGTTTTTTGAATCAACTAAAAACTCCTAGTAAATGCCATGTTTCCTACTTCCTACTTAATTATGATTTATATCCAGACTGCTTTATTAAATTCCATAGCAAGATAAAACAAAAGTTTCTAATAACTTGCAAATACTATGTTCAGCATAACACTATGGAAAACTATATTAACAAGTAAAATAGCCACACATATATTGCATAGCATTCTGAGTCAAACATGTATAAGGAAATCTGCATCCCTGCTGTGTGAATATTCGTTTTAAAAATATGAAACAGAAAAGCAGTGCAACTACATATGCTTCATCACAGACTCATATAAATATCAAAAGATTAGTCTCAACTTTTTCATAGCTCTTCTTTCACCAAAGCTGAATAATGCCAATGACAAGAACACTTATTTTTCATAATGCATTTTCGTCACATTCTGGTCAGAGGTAGCACATGTCCTCATCATGGTAATGAAAAGGGGAGATGGATGATTAGCAGTAGCTGTGTGCTTAATAAGTTATTGTGCCTTTCCTCTGCACATAATGCTGCTTAGTCTCATTATGTAGAGGAAAGGAAATTGGTCACAGCAAGACAGAGCAGATTGTCAGTAAAAGCAAGAAAATTAATCTGTGCTAAATGATTAGAGGTAGTGGGGAAATTCATTAGAACTCCTGGTGTCTCCTGTGTCGAGAGAAATTCTGTACATTTGTCATTTCTTGATTACTTGTTGCTTGATAAATTTCTTCAGCATAATGGTAAGCAGTAGCCAGCATTGTGAATTTCATACCAGTAATTGTAAGCACAGATTTATTTTTGGTCCTCATTATTTTTCTCAGATATAACTCCAACAGCATCTGTTATGAACGAGGGTTCAGGTTAACCTAATTACTTGGTTCTTAGAGGTAATTTATCTCCTTATCAAAGGAATTGATAGTTAATCGAGTTAACACATATTTATAATGAAAGTTTAATATGGCTCAGCTTCTGATTTTTTCAACTATGGAAAATATAGATCCTTACAAAAAGTCAGCTCAAAATAAAATCCACAAAAATAAATTTGTAAAATTACATGCCTGAATTGTGCAAAAAAAGTGTGTAATGTTAAAAAATAATGTCTATTCCACTGAATATGTTATATCAGATCAAAGTGTAAACTGTATAATCAAAATAATGTTTACTCCATTAAATATTTTATATCACAGCACAGAATAAACATTAGAAAAGAGGACAATCCAATGATTGCAGTAAACAGCCCACTACTGGCAATGTTTGTTGTGTACAAATTTCTTGTCATTTGTCAACTATGTATGTGTCTTATGTTAAAAAGATAAATGCGTTTTTGCATTTAACGCAGAAACTAGAAATAGGACGCCCTGTTAAGAGTAGCTGCAACATATGAAAAGAAATAGGATAGCATAGAACACAGCATAACATAGAATGATCAGTATATTAGTGAACTTGGTGGCGTGTTAGACAGGCATGCACCACTGATTTGTCGAACAGCTAAGAAAACACCAGCTGGATGGCTGTCCGATTCATATCGTAGGGCCAAATCTATCAGGTGTCAATTTGAGCGCATGTGGCGTAAGGATAGGTCTCAGCTGAGCAGAAGTAGATTGCACAGACAGATTGCCTGGTGCAATGCAATCGTAAATAGAGATAAGGCTGAATACTACAGCACCATCATTAGTGATAACAGCCATGACCCAAAGAAGCTATGGCATACACTTCGTCATGTCCTCGATAAGGGTCAAGAGATGACTCTCCCTCCTCATCAGTCTGAGAAATCCTTAGCAAACAAATTTGCTTCCTTCTTTCATAAAAAAATCAAAAGGATTCATGATATGTTTACAGCCTCTTCGACAGTAGTCATACCACCCAAGTGTACACCTTCCAACCTACCTCGCTTCAATGAGGTCTCGGAGAACGAGGTACTAAAAATCATCAAAAATTCCCCTACAAAATCATGTCTTTTAGATCCAGTGCCTACTTTCCTTTTGAAAGATTGTGTGGAACTTTTACTTCCGTCAATTACAAAACTTGTCAATTTGTCATTAGCTGAGGGTGTATTTCCTCAAAAATTCAAGAAGGCGGTTGTCACTCCCCTCATTAAGAAAGCATCACTTCCAAATGAAGATTTGCAAAATTATCGACCAGTATCAGGACTATGTTTCATGTCAAAATTGGTGGAGTGGGTAGTTGTTAAACAGCTCATGCAACATATCAATAGTAACAATCTTGCAAATTTAATAAGTAAATTAAATTTTTATAAGTTAATACCCTATCCAATGGACAATTGCTTTACCGGTCGGCACGACCGGTCCCGCCAAACGCCAGAAAAAGACGTCCTGTATAGAATACCGGCAGGACCGGTCAGGAGAGTGCATTCGCAAGGTGGCGCATCATACTTCCTCTTCCTGTCTAGACATCGTGACGTCATAGCATCTTTTTCGTGTCTAGTCCTAGTAAGACCCCTAGTAAGCTGATAGCGGGGCCGGTTGGGTGGGCCTTGCCTGTCCATTGGATAGGGTATAAACTTATAAAAATTTAATTTACTTATTAAATTTGCAATTTTATTGCGTTAATACATCCTATCCAATGGACAATTGCTGAATAACTACCACTTGGTAGGCGGGTAAGCAGCTAGGGACTTAAGTGAACTCATAACAAAACAAATTATGCAAGCCCATTTGACCTAGGGTCAGAGAACCCTGAGAGGTCAAGGTCGGCTATCAACTCACCGGTTAACCGGGAGTCTACCGTGGTTGCCCCCCCCCCCTTTTCTCTTTCCCTGCCAGAGATGATCTGAGTAGGGGAGATAGAGAGAGAGAGAGAGGGGCTGAGTTCAGTCCCAGAAGAAATAAACTTCCCAAGGGAAGCAAGTCACAGTTTTTTTTTTGTTTTTTTTTTTTTTACTTATGTACATTGAACTATTTACACTATGTACATATCTGGCATATTTACAACATGTACATATTTACAATATCTCCTCACTTCTGAGCCTGGTGGTGCACCTGCTGGGCAGCCACTACAGGTCCCAGGTGGAAAAGCTCTGAGTCAGCCCAGGCAACATCCTTCAAATAAAATTGGGTGAAGGTGTTGTGAGATTTCCAGTGGCAGGCTGACAAGATCTGATCTAAGGAGATCCCTGATTGGAAAGCCTTAGAGGCAGCAAAGGTCCTAACATCATGGGCTTTAACCTGATGTAAGGTGAGGGCCTCCTGGTCAGAGAGCTCATAGCACAGAATCACAGTCTGTTTGATCCATGAGGAGATGGTGGCAGGTGAGATGTCTTTGTCAAAACCCTTCTTGAAGGAGACAAAGACTAAATCCTTATTCTGCCTGAGATCTGCAGTCCTGTCCAAGTAGTAGCGCAGGGCTCTAACTGGACATAGGGACCCGTCACCCTTGAGTGACCTATCCAGAGATGGTGCCAGGGCTGGAATGACCACTGGAGCCACACTATCTGGACCTTCCTTAGCCAGCTGGTTCTTGGATAGGAAGCTGGGTGAGGGGTACAAAGACACCTTAGACCAGTCTGACTGGTGTCTGATGTTCTTATGTAACCAAGCATGGATCTCACTCCTGCGTTTACCAGAACCTAAGGCCAACAAGAAAACAGTCTTGAAGGTCAGATGTTTCAAGGAGGCCTCTTTTAGGGGTTCAAAGGGAGCCTTTGTCAGCTGGTGAAGCACCAGAGAAAGGTTCCAGGAGGGGATGCCCCTCCTGCCCTTGGGTCTGTCTCTATGGAAACTGTCCAGGAGACGAGTGAGATTTTCATCTTTGCTGACATTAATGGTGGAATTGCCCAGATTGTCAGCAATGGCTGATCTGTAGCCATCAATAGTGCCTGGTTGTAACTTTTTGTCCTGAAACAAGTGCAGGAGGAAGTCAGCAATGGCTTTCAAAGGTGGAGCCCTGAAGTCCACCTGATTACTGAGGCACCACTTTGTAAAAATGGTCCACTTTGCCTCATAGACAGATCTGGTTGATCTTCTTTGAGGAGCCTCAATTCGTGCTGCCACTGCCTCAGAGAAGCCCTGCTCCTTGATTGCTGAGGCTCTAGGAGCCAGGCATGTAAGTTCAGACTTGCCAGGTTCCTGTGAAGAACCTGGTTGAATGGCTGAGATACCAGGCTTGGTATGTTGGGCAGGCACAATGGGATTTGACTGGACATTGCCACTAGATCCCAGAACCAGGGCATGTTGGGCCACCCTGGGGCAATCAGAATTATTCTGTTGCAAGGGTAGTCCTGTAACTTCTCCACCACTTTGCCCAAGATGGCCGCTGGTGGAAAGGCATATGGGTCCAGGTCCTCCCAGGAGAGGCTGAGTGCATCCACTGCCCAAGCCTGGGGGTCTGGGACTGGTGACACAAACTGTGGCAGTTTGTTGTTGAACCTGGTGGCAAACAGGTCCACTTGTGGCTGGTGCCACCTTGAGCATACAGCTTGGAAAACTTCTGGATGAAGGGACCACTCTGTTTGAATGGTCTGGCCAAGTCTGGATAGCTTGTCTGCTATCACGTTCAGCCGGCCGGGGATGTGACGTGCCCTGAGGGTTATCTGCTGTCTGGTACACCAGGACAGGATTCGCCACAGTAGGGCACACAGTGATCCCGACTTCATCCCCCCCTCTTTGTTGATATAGGCAACCACTGTTGTGTTGTCTGTAGCTATCAGTACTGTTTTGTTGTAACAGAGGGATTGAAACTCTTTTAGAGCTAGAAAAACTGCTTTTAGCTCTAAGTGGTTTATGTGAAGCTTGCTCTCTGGAAGGGACCAACTTCCCCTTGCAGTGTGCTCGTCTAAGTGAGCGCCCCACCCTTCTTTTGATGCGTCTGTAAAAATTTGCAGAGCATGTTTTAGAGGGTGTAATGGTTGACCTAGTAACACATTGCTTTCCTCCAGCCACCACCTTAGATGGGGGTGGAGGGACTTGGGAACCGGGATCACCTTTTCCAGTGATTCTGGGACCCTCCAGTTGTTTTTCAAGTGCCACTGTATGGGTCTCATGTGTAGTCGCCCTAAGTGGACTTGCTTTTCTGTTGCTGTGAGTAGACCTATGAGGGACATGAATTGTCGGACCGGGCAAACCGGATCCGACAGTATTGATCTGATCTTGTCTGTCAAGGTCTGCCAACGTTCTCCTGTTGGTCTGACCTTGCCCTCTTTCAGGTCGAACTGGTAACCGACAAAGTTGAAGACCTGTTTGGGGACCAGTTCTGATTTTTCCTTGTTCACCAGCCACCCTAGTTCCTGACAAAGTGTGACCAGGGTTTGAGTATGCTGGAGACAAGTGTCGTGGGTAGAGGCTCTCACCAGCCAGTCGTCTAGGTACTGGTGGGTCCTTATACCCTTCTGAAGTGCCATGAGTTTGACCTCTTTGGCCACCACTGTGAACTCCATGGGGGCTGTGGATAGACCAAAGGGTAGGGCTTTGAACTGGTAAGACCGACCCTGGAGATGAAAACGCATGTACTTCCTTGACTGACTGTGAATTGGTATGTGGAAGTATGCGTCTTTGAAGTCTATGGATGTGACCCACTCCCCTGCCTGTAGGGAGGTTCTTATTGTCTCTGGGGTCTCCATCTTGAACGACTCTGTGTTTAAAAAGGTGTTCAAGGTGCTCAGATCCAGGATGGGTCTCCACCGGTTGTTGGGTTTGGGTACCAAAAATAGCCGGTTGTAAAAACCCAGTGAATTTTGGTTTTCTACCGGTTCGACTGCATCTTTGTTTATCAGCTGATACAGTGCCTCCACAAGGAAGGACTGTTTGGTTGGATGGTGGTAGTTGCTTATTACAGTCGGTGACCTTGTCAAGTAGGGTCTGTACCGGAAGGGGAGAGTGTAACCCTCCCTCAGTATGTTTACCACTTTTGGACTTGAACCCAAGGACTCCCATTTTTGCCAATACTGTTTTAACCTCGCCCCTACAGGAGGATCTATAACAGCATGTTGGGCATTGGTGACAAGATCTACAGAACACAAGTGACCTACACAAGAAACATTTTTCACATATTTTATTTCTGTGTAAATTTGACAAAAGGTGGGATTTATGCCTTTCCTTTGTGGCAACCCGGTGACAATATGAGCATTTGCAACATGTGAGTCTACATTGAAATTTAAAGTCACTTTGCTGTTCTTGGAAACCACTGGTGCTGGGTTCAAGCCTCCCTGACCGGTGACATGTACAGAGTTCTTCTGACCGGTCACAGAATTTACATATTGATTGTCATTTATGAGGCTTGAACCCCTTGGCCGGCTTCTGGGAGAACGTTGAGGCCTTGCCACGACCTTTCCTGGCTTGTTGTTTGTCTTTAATCTGCTTCCAAGCCGGAAGGGTAGGTTTCCTGTCGTGGTGACTCGTAGATCTATCACTTGCAGGGTAAGGCCGGAAACGATTTTGTTGTCGGTGTGATGTACCCAACGAACGCCTCTCGTCATTTCTACTGATTTCCTCTTCAGCCTTGGTGATAAGCTGATCCGGAAACAATGCGTTTAGATGTACTGGAGACGTTCTTAGTGTCTTGCTTCACTCCCGCGTGTAGGTAGTCCAGATAGCTATCCCTGCGAGCTAGAGTGAAGTTGGCCATGTTGATAAAAATACCCTCGGATAGATCCTGCATGGTTCTGGCCATTGCTTGTGAGATTGACCGGTTAAACGTGGTCAGATACTCCAGTTCATTGACAGCTTGCTTCATCTTCTCTGATGACTTGCCCTTACTGTCGAGATGAAGAGTTTTGAGTTGAATGGCCATAGAGTCTTGAACTCTAGTCAGACACCTTGACAAACCAGCAGCCTGGTTACACATTATTGTCTGTTCTCTGGCTGCTCTTTCCCACCTCCTGAGTAGCTCTTGACTGAAGGCCCGGGAGGGTGGGGCAGTAGGAAGATTTCTTCTAGCCACCCTGCTGAATGAATGGTTGAGTTTTGCAGGATCCGGTGACCAGGTGCGTACTGTTGTGCTCTCAGAGTCCTTCTCAGCATGCATCCCGTACCACCTTGAAGATCTGGGAGTTTTAATGAACTGATCTCTGAGGAGACTGGCATTGTCTGTATTTCTAGTTGGGTAGCCCTCTGTGAGTGTGAGGTTAAGACTGGACATCTTACGACACAACCAGTCGTCCACAGGAAGTTTCACCGACACTTTACCGGTTGGTCTAACACGTGCACCGGCAAAGGGGTTATCATCAGCAGTGGAGGACACAGTCTCGAACTCGGGAACCTTGTGCCAGTTCATGATGCTTCTCACACCCCTCATGGTCTCCCTGTAGTTTGCCTCCTCAGTCGGTTCACTGTCAGGACCATCTTTGGAGACTTCCCTGTCTGCTGACTGGTCCCGGTGGATCTCATCATCCAGGGAACCGGTATCACTGAGCTGGTCAGCTTCACTATCAGAAGCTGCACTCACATCTCCCTCACCGGTTGGCTGAACTTCAGGGAATGAACCGGGGGCCTGAACAGGCTGGGTTGCTATCCCTGCACTGGGAGCCCCAAGGGGCTGGGTGGCAGTCTCCATCTCCTCTACAGCCTCACCGGTGACCTGAACAAGGCCGGGACCGGATTTCTCTACAGCCAGCTTGCTGGTAGAGGCACCAGGGTCAAAAAATGGCTTCTGGCTGGTAGTTACATCTGGAGCTGGTTTCACAACCAGTTCAACCGGTACTGTAAAAGTCTTGGCCAACAACATTGCCTCAAGACGGGAGAATCTTTCTGCCCACTTCTCATCCAGATGCTTCAAATCTTCAGCTGATGGTTTACTGCTGGAAGATTTCTTCTTACTGGCAGAAGGCTTAGGTGATTCACTACGCTTCGTCTTCTTGGTAGTAGGGGTAGAATGAACAGCCTTGACCTTCTCCACTTTACCCAGTACACTAACGTGTGCAGGGTCCACGAGAGTGGGAGTGGAGGAGGACGCAGTCGCCTTCTTGTCTTTCCTGTCTTTATAAGTAGGGGTAGACAATTGTTGAATCTGTTCAGGGTTAAACCCTCTACAGATAGTACATTCCTTCTTCTGGACGCAGGGGTCGTCGCCTAGCCCTTTGTCCCTACAACGTGCACACTTGGAGTGGGAGTCGAACCCAGCCATAGCGTGTCCGCATGAACCTCGTCTTTGTCCTGGAGATGACATAGTTGTAGATAATACTTCTAAATAACTTTAAAAGTAAAATAAAAAGGTTGTGTTCGGTGTAGAACAAAAAATTCGCTTGTCGAGAAAACACGTCTTCACTCTCCACGCGCCAAACGAAAAAGATGCTATGACGTCACGATGTCTAGACAGGAAGAGGAAGTACGATGCGCCACCTGGCGAATGCACTCTCCTTACCGGTCCTGCCGGTATTCTATACAGGACGTCTTTTTCTGGCGTTTGGCGGGACCGGTCGCGCCGACCGGTAAAGCAATTGTCCATTGGATAGGATGTATTAACGCAATAAAATTGATAATCCTAGGCAATCTGCATACAAAAGTGGTCACTCCACGGAAACCGGCCTGCCACATATCAAAAACGAGATCTATCTCTCACTATCATGGGGCAAGCCTACTGCATTGGTCTTATTGGATCTGTCGGCTGCGTTCGACATAATTGACCACACTACTCTTCTTAATTGTCTTAAGTCATGGTTTGGTGTGTGCGGCAGAGCCTTGAAGTGGTTCACGTCCTATCTCAGCCACCATTTCCAAGCAATTAAAATTGGGTCAACCCTCTCTGAATTGCATGAGCTGCTGTTTGGAGTGCCACAAGGCTCAGTTCTTGGTCCTCTGCTGTTCTCCTTATACACCACTCCTTTGAGTAAGGATATTGGAACGCATCCCGACATCAAATACCACTTTTATGCAGACGACACGCAGTTGTTTATTCATATGTCTCACAAAAGTGCAGCACTCTCTTTTGACAAACTGAATTCATATCTTCTGGATGTTCAGAAATGGATGTCGTCAAGTGTGCTCAAATTAAATCCTGACAAAACAGAGTTTATCATCTTCGGATCCCATGCTCAACTCAAGAAATTAGATCCCTATCTCCCAGTTAGGATATTTGGTAATTTCATGCATCCAGCAGTTGTTGTAAAGAACCTTGGTGTCTGGTTTGATGCTAATTTGTCCTTTGCTGATCATGTCCGCAATATTTGTAAGACATGCTTCATTCAAATTCGTGATCTCAGGCAGGTTGGTGACCAGTCGCCTTGATTACTGCAACTCTCTCTTCAGGAGTTTGTCCAGTCTCAACATGCGCAAACTACAGTGTATTCAAAACACGCTTGCTAGGATTGTCACAAACTGTAACAAATACATACGGGCATCTCCTATTCTCAAACAACTCCATTGGCTCCCAGTTGAATTTCGCTGTATCTTCAAAACTGCCACTCTAGTTTACAAGTTTCTTCACAATGGTCATCCCAGTTACTTTGGTCCTCTTTTGTCTACTCATTGTGGAAGATATAGTACAAGATATAACCCAGATAAAAGGTTCTTGGAGGTTCCTCAATTCTGTCCATCTGTACATAAATGAAAAAATCACTTTGGCCACAGCTTTGCTTTTGATGCTCCCACGGTTTGAAATCATTTGCCTGATGAGGTCCGTTCTGCCCCGACTCTCGCCTGTTTCAGGAAAAGGTTAAAATCATATCTCTTCAAAAAGGCATTTCCAACTTAGCATACACTCTATCCGGCGTCTCCGTGGTACTGGACCTGGTAACGGCTATAGACAGATGATTTTTTGAATTTGATTTTGGTGTTGCGCCTTAGAGTCTGCCTAGCAGAGATTAAGCACTATAAAAGTACAGAATAGAATAGAATAGAACACACATTATCATGTGTAATGTCCACCCCATGAACGTTCTGCAACAATTCTACAGTAGTCTTACAAGACCCTGTTTCATTTGTAAAATATATCAATGAAGCTTAAATATTTATTAGTATACATATAAATTATTTCAGCTTCATGCCTTTTTGCATTGGATCAAAATTTGCTCAAAATCACTCTGTCTGTAAAGGTTTTTGAGATAATCAACTTTTTCGATTTCCGATAAAATTGAAGATGGTGGGCGAAATTTGACACTTTACAGAGGCAATATTCCAAAGATCTCTAATATCCAAATGGTCAAAAATTAGCTTGAAATTGTTCTATCCCTTACCGTTTTCGAGATAAACGACATTTTCAATTTCTGCCAAAATTCAAGATGGCTGACAAAGTTCTGGAAATTCAACTTTTTTCACAGGCACTATATCTAAGGTCTCCAGTACCGAAAGGGTCAAAACATTGCTCAAAATCACTTTATCTCTAAGGGTCTTTGAGATAAATGACATTTTCAATTTCCGCCAAAATTCAAGATGGCAGCCAAAATCTCGTTCCCAAGATAAATACGTTTTTGCATTTTACGCAAAAATTCAAAATTCAATTGAAGGGTACACTCTCCAGATACCATGCAGGTTAAAAATTTCATCAAAATCGCTCTATCTCGAACCGTTTCCAAGATAAATGCGTTTTTGCGCTTTACACAGAAATTCAAGATGGCCGGGAAAACAATTTTTGGGAAAAGTCCCCAGTAGACTGTACAGATACCCTATGGGTCAAAATTTCGTCGAAATCACTCTATCTCGCACCGTTATAGAGATAAATGCGTTTTTGCATTTTACGCAGAAATTCAAAATGGCCGACAAAAATGGCAAGAAAACGATTTTGTGTTAAAGTCGCCAGTAGACTATGAAGATAACCTAAAGGTCAAAAATTTTGTCGAAATCGCTTTATCTCGCACCGTTATCGAGATAAATGTGTTTTTGTGGTTTATGCAGAAATTCAAGACGGCCGCCAGAGATGGCGGGAAAACGATTTTTGGGAAAATCTCCCTGTAGACTCTACAGATACCCTCCGAGTCAAAAATTTCATCGAAATCGCTCTATCTTGAACCGTTATCGAGATAAATGCAGTTTTGCATTTTATGCAGAAATTTAAAGATGGCCGCCAAAAATGGCGGGAAAAAGATTTTTGGGGAAAGTCGCCAGTAGACTCTGCAGATACCCTGCTCGTCAAAAATTTCGTCCAAATCGCTCTATCTCGCGCCGTTTCTGAGATATTAAAGATTTTTTATTTTCAGCATTAAGAAAATTGTGGCGTTTAATTAATCATTAATAATTCGACCATTTTGTATTGGATCACTTCCAATAGTTAGTGACATCATAGACATCTATATAAGGAACCTACTTGCCAAATTTCATGTGAATAGGTAAAGTGCTTTTTAAGTTATCATCCGGACAAACACACCCCTTTGAAAAACATGCTTTGGTCATGTGACTTCTCTGATTGGTTGAAATGTTCACACTATATTCAAACATTTTTCCCAGGGCTACTGCATACATGTGCTAAATTTGAAGAGAATCCGCCCAGTGGTTACCGAGCTATAAGTTATAGAAAATGTGGGAGACAGCGGACCCACTCTCTATCCCCTCTACCATAAATACAAACAAAAGCTTAAAAATGATTGCCATTTACAAGTAGCAATGCTGAGGGCCTGTCTCAATATAACCATGCATACTGAACAGGTTGTAAAGCCCTGCCCATTGTCCGGTAAACAGCATTCAAATTTCATGCTGACCCATTGTATGAATCCCATAACTAAGGTGCAAGTAAATTGACACAACAATTTTGAAGTAAGAATGGGTCCTTGATTTGCTAGAAACTAGCATCAGAGATGCCTATACTCCACAGCCCGGGGAAAAAGCATTGGGCATCATTAAATATAGAACTTAAGTGTAAGTCATGGAATGGTACATGAGCAATAACCCATAAGAGAGAAAAAATGTATGTAAAGACAAAGTATCAAAACAGACAATTCAATGGCACATGACATTATTAGTAAGTAAAATAAACGTTATGAAGCTGGAAAATTTATTAATTGAACTACAGCTGTCAATGGAGATAGCACAAGCTAAAAGTACATATCCTAATCAGTTGCAGCTATCCATATATTTTTGTGATAGAGGTCTCAAATGTGACAGCAGAAAACTTCTGGCAGCACTAAGTTCAAAGGTTATACTGAGGTCACACCATGTGGTTTCATACCTACACTCCCAACCAATGTACCTACTAAGTATCAACCTTCAACACCTTACAGTTTCTGTGATAAAGTTTGGACAAGATTTAAAGGTCGTCACTGAAGCAAGGTCAAAGATTAAATGAAAGTTACACCATGACAGTGCACACCTACAACCTAAAGAACTGTCACTAAAAAGTATTGACTTCCTACATTCACAGTTTGCAAAATATAGTCTAGACAATATTTTAAAAGGCCAAGGTCACTGCAGCAATTTCAAAGGTCAAATCAAGGTATCAATATGTCGATGCACACCTACACCCCCAACTAGTGGTGGCATCGTTTACAGAAGTCCAAACCGGTTACCGGGGCTTTGAAACGAAACGAAATCCGGTATTTCGTATACTTGTTCTGTGCATTGAAAATTATTTGCCGGCGTACATGAGCGATAACTTGCAAATGGAAGTGGCTTTCGCGAGATATTATTAAGTACGTAAAAATGATTTTTGCTCAATATAAAGTAAAATTGGGACATATTTTACAAAGTATGTATATTTTTTGGTGTTTCTATGAAGTATCAGCCATTAGAAAGCCTAAAATAATAACTTTTACAATAACCGGTTCCCAAATATTCTTTGCGGATTTCGTTTTTTCTACTAAAACGAAACGATATTCCGCATACCGGAAAACCGTTAACAACACTACCCCCAACCAATGTCCCTACTATATACCAACTTTCTATACCTTACTATTTCTGAGATATAGCCCAAACAAAATTTTAAAGGTCAAGGTAACTACAGCAAGGTCAAAAGTCAAATCCAGGTCACACCATGACATTGCATACTTGCACCCCTTAAGGAATGTCCCTAAAAAGTATCAACTTCCAAAACCTTACACTTTCTAAGATAATGCCCGGACAAGATTTTCAAAGTCACTATGGCAAGGTCAAAGGTCAAATCAAGGTCACACAATGAGCTTGCACACCTACACCCGCCAACCAATATCCCTACCAAGTAAAACTCCCTGATAACAAAGAACTTTCTATTATAAATGATTTTCGTACCCATCATTTTTTGACCTTCGGCAAACATTTCCTTTCAAATATTGCAAAACTCAAAAATGTTTACTGGGAATGGCCACATCCAAGATGTTCACAGTGTTAGAAAGGTTTTGGGTCCAAGTTGTGCCAAGTTATGGTTGGGAGGAGTACTGTATAGTCAAGTATCCTTGATTCATGGGTCTGGTAAATTGAGTATAGTCATTTTCTTAGATATAATCTTTTTAAGTATTAATTTTTAAAAAGATAAAACGTTTAAAATGTTTCATTACAGTTTATAAAACAACTTCAAATTGCTGCATAAAAGAATATTTGACAGTGAAATAATTATACAAAACAAAAAATTAAAACTCTTGAATCAAGACTGTATACTCACTATACTGCTTGGCACCGTATCTTGGCGCATATTTAGTATGCATAGTACTTAAAAGGGGGGGAGGAAACCATTACACACAGTCGGTCAAGGTTTTGTATTGTAAACTGCTGACAAACTTCAAGCTTTTCCACTTAAGGTCTGGCCAGGATTGCGATCTTTGAGGTGAAGGGTGAGTTTACCAATGCACCACCGTGCCCCTCCTCCCAATTTGGTACAAACTGTAAGACAGAATATTAATTAATGCTTGTCACTGGTAAACTTGTGGACTTCCACATACCAAATAAGAAAATCAAAGTGACAATGGAAATAAGTATATTCAGTAATGTCCGAGTCCAATTTCTGAGTTTTCTGCTAAGTTGCGACCACTAATTTCAAATAGAAACTGGATTGCGCCAACTCAACAACCAACATATCCCCAGACAGGTCATCTCTCACACCACAAGCATTCACTGGGTATTTTTTGCAGCACCCATTTTGTGTGATTCACAATTATTATAAACTATTTTTTATTTTATTTTGGTCGAACCATTTTTTTTTTTTTTCATTTTTGGGGGATCAATTTTAAAAAAAAGTCCTCTGAGGGGATCGTTCATGGGTCTCACATACATGTTAAATGTCTACTTAAAACCTTGGTTTTTGGCACATGAAAAAAGAACGTATTAATGTATTCCCAGATGAGATTTCAGCTGTATCAGGCGCATATTATGACAGTTACAGGGCTTAAAAGTGGTAAAAAGTCAATAAATTGGGGGTCACTGGGCATTTACGAGACCTTAAGGTGACCTTAAAATTAAAGTTACAGACTTAAAATTTTTGACAGACCAAGATTTCATGTAGAAGTTATATCTACTACAGTTAGAGACTTGTCAGACTTACCATTTCAAGGTTACAGGACCAAATATGTTGAAAATGTCGTAAAAGGGTCACTCAGGTGGGTGTTTATGGTCTTCATACACAGGTTAAACGTCTATTTAAAGCCTTGATTTTCTCACATATAAACAGAACATAATCACATGTGATTTCAGCAGTATCAGTCATATCGTTTGACAGCTATAGCTAGGCCTTCAAAGTGGCAAAACGTCCATAAATTGGGTCTCTGTGGGCAATTTAGAGACTTTAAGGTGAGCTCAAAAGTAGAGTTACAGACTTAAAATTTTTCACAGACTTAGAGTACATGTAGAAGTTATATCTACTACAGTTACAGACTTGTACGTCAGACCTACCACTTTTAAGTTATAGGGGAAAATATGGGAAAAATGTCGAAAAAAAGTCTTAAGTATGGTCTTTATGGGCCTCAAAAACAATTTTAACCTCAACATAAAGTCTTGACTTTTGGTATTTGTAAGGAGAATATAGTAATGTGTTCCCAGGTAAAATTTGAGCCAGATAAGCCACATAGTCTGTGACCTAGAGGGCATTAAGTGGCAAAAGTTAAATTTCTGACCTCAAGGTGGCCATAAGTTCCTCATTATTGGGAGTTTAAGGTCACCTTAAAATAGGGTTCCTCTCCTGCACCAAATATATGTGTGTGCCAAGTTTGAATGAAATCCGTGAAAGTGTTTTTGAGTTATCGCGCACACAAGTCAAAACGTACGGCAGCAGCATGATAGATATGAAACCAATATATCCCCGACTTTCATCTGGAGATATAATTATAGTGTCCCTTAAAAAAAAACATTCTAAATATGTATTCTCATAATGTGCGCTTGTGTCAAATCATACTTTTACCTCTACCAAGGATGTCATATAATCGACAGTGTGCATTCATTTGGAAAATAACTTTAATACTTATGGATGCATTTTGTTGAAATTTTCAGGAAATGGTGACAATGGCATAAGAAGTGTACAGTATATTTTGGAAGTGACAGGGCTCACCCTCTGGATCAAGCTAATACCGTACCATATATATTTTATCATTACACTCAAATGTAGCCTTACGTCTTGATGATTCGCGAGTTTTAACGTTTCAGTTACGAGCTTATTTCACGTCTAAATATTTTATTTTGCAGCAATTTGGATGTGTTTTATAAAAATATAAATACCAAAGCACCATTTTATGTTATAAAAAGTGAAAATAGATGCTCTTATATCCAATAAAAACGGCCATACTCGAATTAACAAGACCCTCGAATCAAGGATACTTGACTATAATATGTATAGAAGAAATCCAATGATACACAAAGTTTTTCAGTTCAAGTTCAGAGAACATACTGTATGGCGAGGAACACAATTTTCAATACAGTAATATCAAAACCAAATTTTAACGTCGCTTGCAACAATGGGCAGGACCCACTCTGAGTTTTACGTTGCGTGCGTTTAAGTGTTGTGGTGACTTATAGGAATATTGGGAGGGAATAACGTTATTACTTTTCAGTGACCCTTTTTAAGACCATGCAAATAAACAAAGCATAAAGTTAGTAGATCTAGTACAAATGACTACCTTATAAAAGAGAGAGAGAGAAAAAAACAAAACAAAAGCAAAAGTAAACGCCTTTAAATTTGGCGACTTCTAAAGTTCCTGAAGACTGAGTTTTAAACATCTCTGTTTACGGAGGAAGATACAGATTTTTCTAGCCTTGCAAAAGACTCGAGTTTCTTTGTTATAATAAGGAAAACTTTCGCTTCAGATAGTGACCTTCAGTTTATATATTTTATTTATTTATTTGGGGTTTTACGTCGCTTTCAACACTGTACAGGTCATATCACGATGGGTAGTTGGAAGGGCAGAGGAAACCAGTACATACAGTTTGTTAGGGTTCTGTACTGTAAACTGCCGACCAACGGCAAGCAACTACCAGCTTTCCCACTTGAGGTCGTGCTGGGAATTGAACCCCGGCCTCAGAGGTGGGAGGCGTTCAGTTTATATAATACACTTTTCTAAATCCTGATTTTACATCACCAAACTACTAAGACAGAGAGCCTTGTAAATTTTGCTTGAAGTTAAATCCCTCCCTGCCCCACTGCCCCTTGGATACATAGCATGCATTCTGTGTTATTTACATCTACAAGGGCCTTACAAGAAAAGCCAGACATTGATTTAATTGGGCCTTTTAACTTCACAGATACAGATGAACCATAAAACATGAAATGTGTAATAAAACACCATGAACAATATATTGTGGTGTGTGTCCATTAGGGAAGTACCGTTTTTCTAAATTATTACTGTTCAACGTAATATCATTAATTAAACGCCCTCCCCATCTCCCTCTTTATAGTCTTTCAATCCACAATCAACTTTTGTATTTATTACACCCCCTTTTGACATAATTATTAGATAACTACACATAAAAATTGCCTATTTTATCATGTGATCCCCTTTTATTGCTCACATTCCCTGCTATCGGGGACCATCACTTTTACAATACACACCCACTAACCACATAATTCCCCAAATTTTATGTCCCATTTTTAAACTTAAAGCCCCCCAAGTTCTCAAAAATGATTTTTCTCCATATCCTACTGGCAATCCAAACAGTCATTGCTGCATATCAGCACCACATTAACTCAAGCATTCAATGTCCTGATGTTGTCAGTTTCTGCCCCTTCAAACCCCCCACCGCCACTTTCTGTTTACATTTCGCTATCAGGTCCTCAATATTTATTCCACCAGCTCTGTCACCCTCCCATCATCTTACTCCTCCTTGCTGGTAATATTAACCCAAACCCAGGACCACCCAGGTGTCTGAATATCACCTACGCAAACATCAGATCAATAAACAACAAATACCCGGCCATTGCAAAATTTATTTCTGACAATGATACTGATCTCTTTGCCATGTCGGAGACCTGGATAAGACCTGACATCACAAACGCCAACTTGTCGGAAATCACCCCACCAGGTTACAGTCTGTATCAACAGCCACGAGTGGCCCACCATGGTGGAGGACTGGAGTTTTTCATTAAAGATGGACTGGATGCATCCGTTGTTTCTACAAAGACCTGCCCCACCTTCGAAAACTTCCTCATCAAGATATCCCTGAACAAGGAATCTTTTTACTTTTTGAACATATACAGACCACCTTCTTCAAGTACTTCTACCTTTTTTGAACATTTTCAATGACTTTTGGAGGACATTCACCTCACCACAGAAAATCTAGCTATCATCGACGATTTCAATCTTCACCTTGAAACAACATGTTCAAATTGAAAAACCTTTCACTCACTGATCAATTCATTTGACTTAATTCAGAAAGTTAATTTCCCTACTCATATTCACGGACATACTCTCGATCAGGTTTTAACTAAATCAAACAACAACAATATTTCCAACGTCCATACCACCGATGCTTTTTCCAACCATCTTTCAGTTAGTTTCACTCTAAATCTTTTAAACCCTAGATCTCAGAATAATGCTACTGTCTCCTTCCGAAAATACCATAAAATCAACAAGGAGAAAATGAAAGCAGATCTCCTTGCTTCAGAACTCATCAATAATCCATCCAAAGAGCCTGGGTTGGTATTCATAAAACTTGCTGAGACCAAATTTTGGCTCAAGTCTTAAGTTTTGGTCTCAAGTCTGAGACCATTTTTGGTCTCAAACTTGTTAGCTATTCACAAAACAGTTGAGACCAAATTTAGTCTCAGATTTGGTCTCAAACTTAAGACTGGTACATAGTTGTCTTAAATATTTTGTTCAAAGTCTCAAGCATTATTTCATCTTAACTGAGATTCATATTTTTATTTTTTATGGCTTAATATAAAGTAGAAATAATTTACAACATATATACTACTTGGCCTAAACTTTTGTAACAACTGATAGCACAAATTTTGGCTTCAAAAGTGCCTTACTTTGAGACAATTTTCAACAGAGTTTTCTGACTGCATAGCAACAAAGAAGTGGATCATGTGACATGCAAAATAAAAAACAATTGACACAATTTTCTATTTATTTTTTATTTTAATAGACAGTATAATTTTTGTTGAGAATTAAAATGCACAACAACTATTGATCTTTAAAAAATGTTGGATATATTTGCAAGTTAATGATTTGTTTACATTGGGAAGACTTGAGACTGGTCTCAGCTTGGTCTCAGCTGAGAACCTATTTGTGAATACAAAGTTGAGACTTGGTCTCAGCTGAGACCAAATCTCAAAGCTGAGACTATTTCTTCGTCTCAGACTTAAGATCTCTTTATGAATACAGCCCCAGATACTCTCTACAAACAATATCACTCCACCTTGTCGACCCTTATCGACAAACATGCTCCACTACACACTAAACATACCAAGGCAAAGTACATCCCGGGATGGGTTAACGATACTGTAATTCCAGCAAAAGAGACCAAACACTTGTTTGAACGCATTTGGCAAAGAGATAAATCCACCGTCAATAGATCCCGATACATGCAGAAAGTCCATCAATATAATAGAATCTGCATGCAAGCCAAATCTCAATTCCTTAAAGCAAAAACTCAGGACAATCACAACAATCCACAAAGATTATGGCGTGTCCTGGGTGATGTGTTACAAAGACTTCCAGTCAAGATCCTCCCATCGATAAAGCCCTCTCAGCTTCTGGCTGACAGGTTTGTGGAGTTCTTCACTGAAAAAATTGAAAAAATATGCTCAACATTCTCTGCTTCTGCCAATTTGCAACACATCACCCCTGACTCTCCTCCCCCTATGTTCTCCACTTTTTCGACTGCAACAGAGGATCAAGTTACTAAAATTATTACCAATTCTCCTAGTAAATCATGTTCCCTAGACCCTTGGCCTACTTTCCTTATTCTGGATTATCTGGACATTCTCATTACCCCCATCAACTCAATAATTAACGCTTCTCTTGAGCAAGGTAAGTGTCCAAACTTTTTCAAGCAGGCCCATGTTACCCCTATTCTCAAAAAACCATCCTTAGACAAAGAAGTTTTTAAAAACTACAGACCTGTCTCAAATTTAAACGTTATCTCAAAGATACTTGAAAGAGTACTAGCCGTCCAGCTACAAACTCATCTTGATGAAGCTGGTCTTATGACTGCCTTCCAGTCGGCTTATAGAAAACACCACTCTACTGAAAGCGCCCTCCTTAATATTCAAAATGATATTCTTCTGAACATGGCCAAGGGTTCTGTCACTGCCTTTACCCTTCTGGATCTATCCGCCGCTTTCGATACCATTGACCACACCATTCTCCTGGACAGACTCAATGTTTATTATGGAATCAGTGAGCTAGCACTTGGCTAGTTCAAATCATACCTGTCGGGAAGGTCACGCTCGGTCAAGGTAGGTAGTACGCTCTCGCATCCTGCTGCACTCCATTATGGAGTACCCCATGCAGGGCTCTGTCCTTGGACCAATCCTGTTCTCTCTCTACACTAACCCAATCAGCTCAATCATTCATTACTACAGTAGCATCAACTACCACTTTTACGCCGATGATACCCAGTTATACATAACAGTTCCACCAGAAAATTTCTCTCACTCTATCCAAAACCTAAAGAACTGCCTAAATGACATTCAAAATTTCATGTTCACAAATAAATTAAAACTTAACCCAGACAAAACTGAGTTCATTCTCATAGGCTCCCAAAAAATTGTAACCAACTATCCCTCACTTCCCTATCAATATTCTGGGAAATCAGGTCTCACCAGCACAAAGTGTCAGGAACCTCGGAGTGGTGTTCGACTCTAATTTCAGTTTCTCAAACCACGTGTCACAGGTCATTGTCCACTAGAGTACAAGCGAGAGCCCTCTACAGAATTCGTCCCCTTCTAGACCTGAATACATCAGTGCTGTTAGCAAATACTTTGGTGAGCAGCAGGCTGGACTACTGCAATTCGCTCTTCTTATCGCTCACTGATATTGAGTTAAGGGGGTTGCAGCTAGTCCAAAACTCACTCTGCAGGGTTGTCACCCATTCCTCTAAATTCTCTCACATTACCCCTCAACTAAAAAAACTTCATTGGCTACCAGTCAAATACAGGGTACAAGTTAAAATTGGTCTTATTACATATAAAATTCTCAACCAGGGTCAACCAGTTTACCTAAGAGGATTAATCCACCCCTACACCTCTTCTAGAAACACAAGGCGAAGTACCCCCAAACTCAAGTTCCTTCAAACCCCCACTTTTGATCGTAGAGTTCACAAATCAATTAAACACTTTTCTAATTCCTTCAGTCACTATGCCCCTGTCCTCCGGAACTCTTTCCCTTTTCATGTAAGAAATAGTCCCTCTGTTGCATCTTTTAGGAAGCACCTTAAAACTCACCTCTTCAGCTCTAGCTTCCCAACTTAGTTTTCCTTCCCTCCCGGTCACACCCACAATCCTGGATTACCGACCTTGAACACCCCTCGACTTCCATACGATAATGATTTTGTTTAATTAGCCCACTGAGTTTCCCATTGTGGGGAAGATATTGCACTTGCAAAGCAGTAGATTAGATTCGATTAGATTAGATGAACAATGTACTTGTCTTCACATTATTGAAACAAAATTGATACTGTTTTTCTGTGGTCTAAATTTGTTTTATCTATGGATATATCAAATTAGTGAATTGGTCTCTGTATAAAATACCCATTAATACCACTAAGAAAGTCCTTGAAAATTTGTGTCAAACCAACAAACAATCTTTCCAAAGATTATATATTGTGATTGAAGAAAGCAGTACAGAGAAAAATGATGCATTGATAGAAATTGAACATAATCTTATATATGATTAATTGACATCTGACAGGTAAAATTTTAATGCATGAATGGTACCTCAACAAATGTAGTGATATTGAACAAAATATTTTGGCATGCAGAATATTATCTGAATCTTTCCCAAAGTGTAATCATTTTTTTCCTTTGGCTATACCCTACCATCCAAAAATTTATGAAAATTGAATCATTACTTTTCAAGTAATGACAACAAGAAATCAGAAGTGATTGGAAATGCTTTGCAAGTGGGACCTTGTGGATTTTTTTTGTATAACCAGAATATGATACATCTTTCCCAAAATGCAATCACTTATAGGGGTTTTAGTATAAATCTTAGTTGCTAATTTTAATTTTTGAAACTTTTTTTTTTGTTTCCAAAGAAATCTGTTTTTAGATAGAGTTTCATATAGTCAGTCTAATTTGGCCTTAAGATTTACACTTAAGATTAAATTTTATTGCCAGTGTCTCTTTGTAATTAGCTTTCCCTCAGCATTGTACAATTATTAAATTGTCTTGATCCACAAGGCAGGAGTTTGAATAAATTATCATAATTAAATAAATTTTCTAACATAGTATAAGCCAATTACTGAAAGAGAAATTATTTCTAAAAATGAAATCAATACTTAACAAAAATTGTATACAATGTGGTGGAGCAAAAACATTACAAACCTACAATCAATGAATGACACTTGATCTGGATTAAACAGACCAGTATACATTACATACATTACACAAAATTCTCCTATGCGTGTTGTGAAACACACAAATGGTTTCAGTTAACCATGGAAGGCAGTAAACCTGTCAATCATCTGGTAGCAAGTTTATTACAAATCTCCAAGAACAATATGGAGACACATATCTTTCTTAAATTTGAATTGCTGAGGTATATATGCTTAATAACCCTGGATTTCTCTCTTACTATAAAATCTTTCCATGCTGTCAGTATCAGGCTTCAATATCATTGGAAACATCAGAAATAAAAATCCATAAAAAGGGAATGTATACATATCAAGATAGAAACTCCCATCAGATATGATTTGAAATTTTGCTGGCATGCAGAAAATCTATTTGGCACTAATCTTATATAGGAGCCATGCACGAGAAAGCTGTGATAATGTTAATCACTCATGGAAGGCCTTGACAAGTATAACCACGAAGTAAATTAATCATATGATTATATAATGACAATACATCTAGATGTAAGGTATGCTGTGATAAATAAAGTCATATGCTATTTCATGTATATCATTAATCTATAAAATAAAATTTGGCATCCCAGAATATTATGTTGGAAGAAGCTATACCTATTGGAATTATTGAAGTTGACAATAAAGCTCCAAATGTTGTGGAACATTTTGAGATGGATCATAAAATATCTAGCAACCAATGATCTCAGGATCTAACTGAGAAAGGTCACTATGCAAGTTGTATTGCATATGTTAATACAAAATTTCCTTTATAGAAGAATTTTATTTCTTCATGTATGTTGTTTCTGTTATGTGTTTTTGCCAAACTGAAGTGTCTATCCCAACAGAAATCCTACTCAAAGTATATATCAAAATATGCTTGTGTCATGGTTACAGGGAATAATGCTCTTTACTGGTAGCCACTTGCTTTTGGTTGGCAATTTACAGTACAGAAGCTTGAACAACTATATTACTGGAGCCGTATTCTACAACAATACTTTGATAAGGTGACCTATATCTAAGTAAGGGAAGGTTTTTCTTGCACTTTGTATTCATGAAACAAAAGTGATCACTTAGGTCTGGGTGAATCATTGTGACCAAGCTAGATTTGCTTTGTGCAGTATCTTTGATTTTTCTGCAATCCCATAGGATTACCATGCTGTTGTTTTTTTTTTTTTTGTTTTTTTTCCTCTCATTTATTCTCACCCTTTCTGGGGCAAATAAATACTTTTTTCTCTCCCACATCTGGTAGAGATTCAAGGTCCGAGATTCAAGGTTTAGGTTAACCCAAGATTTAGAATGTATAACGAAACGGTGTTTGTAAACAAAGTCGAGGAAATACAACAAACGTGGAAACCGGAGGGCAAAAAGACTTCCTGTTTTGATTGGTGGTCTATATTTAGCGCGAAATTTAAATTAATGTAAACAACTGCCGATTTTTAAATGCCAATATTTCTGTAAATATGTAACCTACAGATATGTATTGTACATGAATGGAAAGCTACTTTTACACAGAATATGCTCATGTTTATTGTATTAAAATTCATGCAGAAATTACTGAGTAATCACAAGGTAAAGTTTTGAAGTGGACAAGAAAGACTGAACCAGGAAGTGTTTTTTTTTCTCAGAGACAGGTAGACATATTTACATAATGTCCTCAAGTCTAACTAATCTATACTGGTGCATTTTAGACCTGTATTTGTATTCAGTTTCTGTATTGCAACCAAGCTGATAAGACCTGATAAAAGTAATGAGATATGAATTAAAGTCTTTTCAGTACTAGTGATTACTTCAAAACACTCGATCAATGGTAAAAAAATGAAATATTTTTTCTTGCATAACACACATATACTTACTTTATTTTTTCTTTAACTGAACAGATCAAAATGGTGTTCTCAGAAGCTTTGAGTACTATTAACCTCAAAGCACAGCTAGTTTTTTTTCAACGTGGATTTCTCATTCAGAGTCCAATGAGTGTCAATTCTATTATATTCTGTACTTTTATAGAGCATAAGCTCTGCCAAGGTAGACTCTAAGGTGCAACACCAGATCCAATTGTTCTGATCCGGATAAGTCTAAACATTGTATGAATTTTTTTTTTAAATAGATTGAACCAGTAGTATTTGTTTAATCCTGAAAAACAAGGTAATAACAAGTAAATAGGTTTGATATGATATCCAGTGATCCAGATCACTCTCAAAATTTCACGGGATCTAAGATAACAAAGAACAAGCAGATATAAGATATAAGAGTCGGTAACGGTCGTAGAAATATCAAACATGTTTGATATTTCTATGACCATTACCGACTCTTATATCCGACCCTAATTTCAGCCCACAAGCAACAGGCCTGTTGGTTAATTTGAGGGCCAGTCGGTTACTCTTCCAGGCTTGTCTGTAACCCTTCCAGGCTTGACGTTATGGAATTTTATGATTTTATAATTTCTGAATGTTTTCCATACATATTTTTGTTGAGCTGTTACTAAAAGTTTGTTCTGAATTTATCAGTGCTAACTGTATGTTTTGGTTGGTTAAATAATGATATTTAGTTTATACTTAATTAAAATCATCTGTTATCGCCCAGTGTATATGCAGTACATATGCCATGTTTCAGTGGCAGTCGTTTGGAAATGCTGAATAACTTAATTTTGCAAATAAAGGCCACAAGTAAGTGCATTTCTAAAGCTTTCACTAGTAGATGTGGTGCTCACTCCTTATTTTCTTGTTATCACAAGATGAAGTAGTGATCACCACATCATTTAGTTATAACCAGATCATCTCATGCTCACCACATCATCTGGTGATAACAAGAAATAAGTAGTGAGCACCACATCATCTGGTGATCACTAGATGCAGTGGTGAGCACGAGATGAACTAGTGATAATAGAATGATCTGGTTAGCACCAGATTATGTAGTCCTCACTACTTCATCTGGTGATAACAACATAATAAGCGGTGATCACCACATAAACTAGTGCTCACTACTTATTATGTCGTGACAACTACTTCATCTGGTGATCCCCACTTCATCTAGTGAGCACAAGATCATTTGGTGAGCACGAGATGATCTTGTGATATCAAGAAAACAAGTATTGCTAACGAGATCATCTCATTATCCCGATTTAGTTTCGTTATCACGGATCATCTTGTGCGCACGACTTAATACATGGTGCAATATTTATTTTACCATGTCCTATTAGGGGCTCCGTAGATTTCAGTCCTCACTACTTCATCTGGTGATAACAACATAATAAGCGGTGATCACCACATAAACTAGTGCTCACTACTTATTATGTCGTGACAACTACTTCATCTGGTGATCCCCACTTCATCTAGTGAGCACAAGATCATTTGGTGAGCACGAGATGATCTTGTGATATCAAGAAAACAAGTATTGCTAACGAGATCATCTCATTATCCCGATTTAGTTTCGTTATCACGGATCATCTTGTGCGCACGACTTAATACATGGTGCAATATTTATTTTACCATGTCCTATTAGGGGCTCCGTAGATTTCAACATATATAAATTGCTTTAATATAAGATGTAAACATTCATCCACTACTGTAAATCAATTATACCTTTGCAGGTATGCATGAAAAAAATTTTTATATATATATTTTTTGAGAAGCAGAACTATTTTGTTGAAAATTGTTTATCTATTCTTAAAAAAATTAAGTGTTACGTCAGACTGAGAGGCCTGGGTTTGATTCCCAGTGATGTCTAAATCAAGACATCATAGCTCAGTGATAGAGCACTCAGACTGAAGGCAAAGAATATAAATGATCTGAAAAGGATAGTTGAAAATATATGCTTAAGGGCTGTCAGGATATAGTGGGCCACAAATGGGCTACTGTTGGACCACCAACTGCATTTTTTCCAAAATCATTAAAGCATTATAAACAACTTCATAAGCAACCTTAACTATTGTCACGCCACCAGAGAACCACCATGCAGTACGTTGTACATCTTGATATGACTTTGACTGAACCTTTCACCATGCTGAAGTGACCTTGACCTTTAAAATCTTTTCTGGGCCACATATGTAGTTTTACTTAACTGCTATTTCTATTGACAATTGCACTTGAATACATTGTACAGCTTCATGTATTGTATTATATTTATGTTATGTTCATAATCATGATGTAAAAAGGCAAAAAATACAGCTGTATAATTAATATGGCAAGGTCTAAAGTCAGTGTAGATTTTACTTAATATTTATTTTGCTTCCATTTGCATACACCCAGACTGAGTGCTCTATCACTAAGCTATGATGTCTTGATTTACACATCACTGGGAATCAAACCCAGGCCTCTCAGTCTGAGGTTACACTCAATTTTTTTTTCTTTTGAATAAGATTAAATAGATTAAAATTTCCAATATCACATTTATTCCTCAGAAATAGCTCTTATTTGTTCCAAGCTATGTCTGAAAATCACACAAACTGCAAATTCAAATACAAAGGAGACAATATTAGAAAGGTCAAGGTCACTATGGAAAACTGGCAATTGCTTACTGTTTTTGATAGTTACAAAAAAGTACTATTACTAGTAACATTTACTAATATTTATTTTTCACAAGATTTCTTGAACAAATCAAAATACCAGCAATTAAGTTCGATGGATTAAAACAATACCCATTATATGCAAATAACTAGACCTAGCGCATTGGAGAACCGATGCAAATTGTATCCACCAGAAAAAAAACTCACCAAAGCCATTCTAACATCACTTAACCTTGAAGGAGAAAACCAAGATGAAATCTGACCATATCAAAAGATTCTTAGCCCATGATTACCTATAGGTTGGTGTGATACTGCAAACCTCTAGGAATACGAATAAGCAAGATATAAACACTGTTACTTTTGCCAATCCTCATTTGACCTTGAAAGAGGGGCCAAAGGTCAAATCCGACCACACCAAAAGATTCCCAGCCCATGATTTCCTATAGGGTGGTTTACCATCCCAAACCTCTAGGACCAATAATAAGGGAGATATAAGCACTTTTCATGACTGCCCAAAAAAGGCCTGGGGCGGCCATCTTGTTTTTCAACATGAGGCCAAAAATATTCCCAGTCAAGATTTTATAATAAGGAACATATCCTGCGAATTTGAGATCTCTACCTATAATACCCTTTGCTCTAGAGGGCCACCAAAAGTCCTTGTTTAAAGTCGAAGAACGCCCATGGCAGCCATCTTGTTTTTCAAAATGAGGCCAAAAATATTCCCAGGCAAGATTTTATGGTTATGAATATATCCTGCAAATTTGAGAAGGCTAGCTATAATATTTTTTCGTTACAGCGGTAACGGTGAAATCTCTCTACACACTGCGGCGGCGGCGGCGGTGGCGTAACGAAGTCAAATCCATAGTATCCACCGGATGCTATTCCGGTGGATACAATAAGCATTATATGCAAATAATAAATAAATATAACCTATCAGCATTTATTTGGATATTGTGCAGTATTTTGCAGTAGTACTTTTACAAAAAAAAAAAAAAAACATTTTTGGCCTAGTGGCTTTTGTGTTTCTCTATTCAAAGATATTTTGGGTTGGTTTACAAAAAGCTTTATAAAAAAAAATATATTTATTTGTATATAATTTACAGTACAGAACCTTGACCAACTGTATGTACTGTTTTCCCCTGCCGATAAAACTACCAATCATGATATGACCTATCCAGTGTGTTGAAAGTGGTGTTAAAACCCAAGTAAATAAATATATATGAGCATAACCTTATAGCACATTTAACCTTTATATGACCTCTGGGTCTTGGGTTAGAATTTAGGTCTTTGCTGCCCTTGTGATTGTTGGGGCGCAAATGAATTTTAAAACCTATCAGATGTTGTTAAATGCAGCCTTACTGGCCTAATATTATAAATGCTGTGGGCTTTAGTTGCCTGACCTTTGACATTTATGAAATGGATAAATGTACAGTTAGGTGTTTTCAAAGATTTTGGTTGATAGAAGTATTAAGTAGATTGACCTCTGATCTTTCAGAGTATGTTGATCAATGCAAGTAGACCGACACAGTTTTCATGCTCACTATTGGTTGTTTCAGAAAAATTTTTCACAATAATGCACAAAATGGCCCAGTATGTTGGCCCAAGGGTGGCAAAAACTGCTGACAATATAAATGACCAATAGCCAATGTTGGTTCAATGGTGTAATTAATATGCTATCTGAGTGGTCCGAGCAAACATACCCCCATCAAGGTTCAACACTTCCAATGCTGCTTTTGAATACAATGATAAACATCCTTTGAATTTTTTTTTAAAATTTTAATAGCACCATTAAAATTAATTTAAAAATACAGCCAAAGTCATGAGCAAAAGCTAAACCTTTGCCCTGGGAATCTAACCCACTTAACTTACCCTTCATCTTTTAAATAGAGATTAAGTGCCACAAAATGTCTGTTACTTAAATTTGAAAGTCTGCTTAGCACTAGTGGCATAGCATGATATTGATAAATACCCATCTCACCACTGAATTTCTGCAATCTTAACTGTTCTGTAAAATATCTCTTTAAGATGTAACAACACTTTTATTATAAGCCAAAATGAACTATATATGTTCTTACCGTCAACCGCAATCTCCTTACCTTAATATCAATCCTCATATTTCACTGCTTTTACAAATAAAATTTGTTGTTGTTTACGCCGCCATTAACTTCTGTTGAAAACGTGAAGGTCCATTTCTTGCCCTCCGACCTACTTCGAGAGCGAGGTGTGACGTCACGGCGATTCCTTCATCACGTTAAACAATACACAATACTATTAATATTTACTTTTCAAAA
Source organism: Sabellastarte sp. h YS-2021 (assembly GCA_964017235.1). Taxonomy (NCBI): domain Eukaryota; kingdom Metazoa; phylum Annelida; class Polychaeta; order Sabellida; family Sabellidae; genus Sabellastarte; species Sabellastarte sp. h YS-2021. The sequence continues at coordinate 73,226,196 of OZ024928.1, read as the reverse complement.
GGATTAAAAAATAACCATTATATGAATGTATATGGTGTTTTATTTTATTTTAATGAATAAATTAATATTGGCTTCTTATGAACTACTATACTACCCCATATATAACTGTAGTGTTCCAACCGGACAAAGATATGGGTAATTTTTTATAAATATTACTTTCAAACCCACAAGTTAAGCATTTGTTTGTATCTTATTGTGTATGTGTAAGATAAAAATATGTATAAAATAGTAAAATGTATAAAAATATGAACTCTTTGTGTCCACTAGAACAATGTGTAGTCGGGGCAGCATAGTTGTATGATACTGTATAATACAGTACACACACACACACCCACACACACACAAAAAAAAATTATTTAAAAAAAAACAAAAACATATGCCTCCATCAGAACCATGTACGTGTAAATAGGTTTGACACAATATTTTGAGAAATTTTAAAAATATAGAGAAAAAAAAAATTGACATAAAAGTGCCAAAAAATAGCCCTGTGAATCAGTGAAACATGATCTACTGATAAATTTGTGCAATCTTAAATACTGTGTCAGTTCTATAATAACAGTTAACAACACTTTTATTATAACCAGATATGATCTACGAATACTCATTATGTCAACCGCAATCTTCTTACCTTAATATCAATCCTCATATTTCACTGCTTTTACAAATAAAATTTATTGTTGTTTACGCCGCCATTAACTTCTGTTGAAAAACATGGAGGTGAAGGTCTCTTTCTTGCCCTCCGACCTACTTCGAGAACGAGGCATGACGTCACGGCGATTCCTTCTATAAACAATCGAAACAAAACCAAAGAAATGGAATATAAAGAGAATTGTCTCTTTAGTGTAATTGAAAATGAATTGCTGTTGGAAAATATATTGAAGAACCTTTCCATGAAGTGGCTTAATACTTATTCCATGTAATATCATGCTATATGTGCAGTGTTACGTATTCGTTTTTGATACAATAACTTGGATCCGTTATTATCGCTCCAAATACTGTCAGAACGCAAAATGATTTACGTCTATAATAATAATAATAATAATAATATAATATATAATAATAATATAAAGTTTATTTCTTCTTAATTATACATATACAAGCACGAGTAATAACATCGAGTTCAACAATATTGAATACACGGGTGATCTTGAAGATAAACGGTCATAGAGATAAACGGTCTTCAGAATTGTTCAAATCTAAGTGGTATAAACAACATAATCACACAAACTAAATAAGAAAATACAATCAAAGAAAGCTTGTCAAGACATCTGGTATTTGGTTTGTGGTATGTTGCTCTTTCGACTACTTATATTTGAAGAATTCTGAAGACTGTTTATCTCTATGACCGTTTATCTTCGTGACCACCCGTGTACTTTCAACTATATATCGTCGTCTTCTGTAACTTCGACGCATATATAACTTCGATTTACGTGCAACTCGCTGTCAAAGGAAGTCGCTAACGGAAACTCGCTGACACAACTCGCTGACAAGAAATATGTATGCGCGTATATATGCATATTATCTTATTTGCATATGGCCGTGAGTTCTGTAGTTTAAAGTATTTGAACTTCGTTGAGGCATCCATTTTATAAAATATTGTTAGGAAATGCCAGGGGAAATCCGTGACCTCATATCCTCTCATGAATATTAATGACTGGGGTGCTATGGCCGTGAGTTCTGTCATTTAAAGTATGAAATCTTCGTCGATACGTCCATTTTATAAAATATTGTTAGGAAATGCAAGGTGAAACCCCTGACCTCATATCTTCTCATGAATATTAATGACTTGGTGCTGTTACCGTGAGTTCTGTAGTTTAAAGTCTTCGTCTATGCTTCCATTTTAATAAAATATTGTTAGGAAACTAGTATAACATCTGTATAACCTGCCATATCTAATTTGCATATTGTCAACGACTTGTGTCAGCGAGTTGGTGTCAGCGACTTCTCGTGTCAGCGAGTTGCACGTACACCATAACTTTGACGTAATACGTATATCATCATTTTTGAAGCATTTCCAAGGGTTTTAAAGATTAATTGCAGATATACTGTATTTGGACAATAATTGCATATTTTGTTTGTTTATCATTCGTTTAAAATCCAGATATTTTAACTTTTTCAAACTCCTCCCCACGGACATTTTCTTCCTGTTGATGGATCCAAAAAACTAGTACCGAGTGCAAAAATACCTTACTAAACCCCAGATGAAAAGTAGGTGTTGGCCAGTTGTGTTAATACATTTGGTTCATTTAAAAAACGTAAATTTGGCATGACATATTGGTGAAAATATGTTTTAGGTTATGTCATAGAGTTGTGGTAAACACATGTTCTCCCATTTTGTATGTTTAAAAGTTTGAAATGTTTCACCAATGCCTTTGTTTAGGTTAATTCCTGCAAGGCCAAAATTGGCTATAGAAACTATACCAAAGATAATTTAAGATGGGGAATGTCACTTATAGAAAGGGGAATAAGAGTTTACAAAGCCTGAAAGTTGACAGGTGTTCCTCAAACAACAATCAATATTCAATAACATAAGGAAACTGTGGAAACATACTTCCAAAATCTTTGTGAAATTTTGGAGAAATAGGACATATTTTCTGCCCCAGGTTTAATATAAAAACAAAATTAATGAACGAAGTGACTCCACCCACAGAAAACGTGTACCGAGATCGGCACTCTTAGTACACGGTACACGGAACGGAGGAAACAATAACCATCAATAAATCTCTGACTTTATCCCTTGTCTTCCACCCACAGAATATAATACCTCCATTTAATCCCCCTTTTAATCTCTTTCACAACACTTTGACTCAAGATGTCAACACACAACTACGTAAGTGCACTTTTGCAGCATTCGTGGTGGAGTGGGTTAAACAGATTATCATGAGAATTGAAAATCCAATTGGGCTTTCCTCACTAATTGCATTTTATTGTGACACTGTCTAAGTTAGTCCACCCCACTTAATAACTGAATTCAAAATGCAATTGGGCTTTCCTCACTAATTGGACTTTGGTGAATGTTAGGTAATTCAATTGCCAAAGAATTGAAAACACTGACAACTTACAGTTCACAGAGAATTACAATCTGTAGGGTCTTTCTGTCTATATAAACCCACACCTTTTCAGAGTCAAGCATCAGTTACATTGTGTTTACACATTGTGTACTACTACTAAAATATGGCTTCTGTTCTTAGTCTTGGTCAAAAGTTCAATACTTATGATGAATTAGATGCAGCTATTAAACAGTATCAAACACAGAATTTCTGTGTTCTGGTTACTAAAGATAGCAGAAGTATTGAAGCTGCACAGAAAAGATTAGCTCAGAAAAGGCTCAATCCTGAACTCAAGTATAATGAATTGAAGTTTGCTTGTCACCATGGAGGGGAGTACAGGAAGAGGGTAACCAAAGGAGAGAGGCAGACAACCACTTCTAAGATAGGCTGTCCATTTAGACTGCATTTCAAAACTACTGAAGATGGCCAGCAACTGATGTTGAAGAATTGGATCAATGAGCACAATCATGAGATCACAGAGGATGTCTACACTCACCACCACAGGACCAGGAAGCTTGACAAGGACACATTGAAGGAAGTCCAGGAGATGCTGAGGGTGGATCCAGACCGAAGACTAGTGAGGCAGCACTTTGCAGACAAGACCTCCAAGGAGATCCGGATGAAAGATGTGCACAACATAGCAACCCGGATGAAGAATCCTGTGAACACCTCCTTGAATGCGGTGAAAAGTTTATGTGAATGGGCAGAAACCAAGTACCCCTCACTCTATATGGAACTGGCTGTAGAGTAAGGTGAATCCACAGTATGTGGCATTTTCATGCAAGATCCTGAGATGGTAGCAGCATTTCAGAGGTTTCCAGAGGTCCTCCTTATGGATGCCACACATAAGACCAACACCCAAGACATGCCACTGTACACACTTCTGTGCATAGATAGAAATGGGGAAAGTCAAGTGGCTGCTGCATTTCTGGTCCAGAAGGAAGATGAGGCCACCATCAGGAAGATGTTACAGATATTTAAAGAGAGAAATCCAAAATACAAGGAAACACTGGTTGTTATGACGGATAAGGATATGACAGAAAGAAATGTGATCATATCAGAGATGCCTCACATATGTTTACAAATCTGCCTATTCCATGTTTTGCGGACCTTTGGCAGGGAAATTACACCAGACAAAATGGGTATATCCTCAGGGGAAAAGGCCACAGTCCTAGCCCATATACAGGAGCTAACCTATTCTGCCAGTGAGGTTGAGTATATGAAGAAGTATGAGGAAATGTGCTTATCCATGTCACCAAGGGTGAAAAATTACTTTGATGTTAATTGGCACCATATACGTGAACAGTGGGTAGAGGGACTCAAGAGCAACCAGATGAATCTAGGAGTCAGGACCAACAATAGAATCAAATCTTTCTTCTCTCAACTCAAGAAAAGTCTCATCCAAAGGGGAAGTCTGCAAGAACTCATAGAGCGGTACATGCTTTGCTTGAGTACCCTGAGAAGTGAAAGGAGTCATCGTCTACTGCAGGCCCTGAGCAAAGTCCCATGTCAACCAGTCAGCCCAGAAGAAGAGCCGTACCGTAAGTTTGTTACTCCCTACTGTTTTAGGATGATTCAGGATCAACTTAAGACATCCTACAAGGTTGATGTCCTCACAGAAAACACAGTTCAGAGTTCTCACGGCACCAGAGATGTTTTGCAACTATATGTTCAATGTGTTCATTCAGCAAGAAGAATAAACTCTTACAATTGCTTCTTGTGAGTTTCATTTTTCTCCATCCTGACATCCCATAGAATTTTATTCACATGAATTGCCGATTTTCGAATCCACCAAACGAACCGCTTGGTGACAAATATGGCCGCCTCCATTGCATATTCCGTGTCGCAAGACACGAGATCTCAACCCACGGAAAACGTGTACCGAGCCTCGCCGATTAATGAAAGTGACTTCTCTTGAACATACCCCACCTAAAATGGCCATTGGCAATCCCTTCCCTCCCTTTTGAATTTTCAAAGGCCAAAGAATGCTTGATGAGCTAACTGAAGGTGCTACCCAAGGGTCCTTAATTCACTAAAATGAATCAAACTGGGCGAAAAATCAGCTCAAATCATATCAGGATCAAGGAAAATGTTCTAAACTATCCTGAAGAATCACTTCATTAAATTTATCATGCCAAAAATATCAAACATTTGCTTTCGATGTATGATAGTTCGTCCACACATTTCACTGCTGAACTAATATTCCACCATTAATTTTAGTTTTGTGTTGCATAAAAAGCACTTCAAATCCATTAAAATATTTATATGTAGAGTTTCCCATTTCTGTATATTCAGTACATATGTGTAATATATTGCAAATATTTTGTAAATTGTGAATATATTTGGCTCATTATAAATTCTCCACCACTCAACAGTTCCCCTCTTAATGTTAGAACTACCTTGAGTTGATTTTTGCACCCAGTACTAAACTTTTGAAACCAAGCTTCTGATACGTCGAAGTTATAAAGTGCCTGTTTACAACATGGCTGGTGGACATATGATCAGAAAACGTCAAGATTTTGTGAAAATTTGCATTTCTTTGCTGCCACATTTTAAATAATGGTGGAAGACACTTACAGAGGTCTTTACTGCTTATTTTTATACATATTTAAAATAAACTTTCTGTGATATGCTTCGTTTTATCGGTAATACGTCGAAGTTACATCGGAACATGCTACATTTACTATGTTAAGTAGCAAGTACATAAGTAATAATATATTATGACATAAATAAAATAATTTTAAGAAAATGAAAAGGAAATGACAGAAGCAATATAGCTTATTTAAAGTCACTCCCAACTTCCACTGGTGATTAAATTAATAAAACACAATGTTTTAATTATAATTTCTGACCTTTCTGTATACTATTATTATATGACAACATACACATTCATGCTTCATATTTTTCTAGGAAGTAATTTTTAACTAGCTTTTTAAACTTTGATAATGATGCAGAATTTATTGTATCTATTGGTAAACTATTAAATAAATTAACTCCATATATAGACGGTGTATTAGCTTTTAAATTTGTTCTTCTATACTTCACATAAAATTTTCCACACTGTCTAGTTTTACAATTATTGTTTTTTATTATGAATTCATCTTGTAAATTCCTGGGTAACATATTATTTTTAGCTTTATATAGTATAACACTGATACTTAAATTAACAATATCTTTAAATTTCAACAACTTTAATATTTTAAAGATTGGACTGGTATGCTCATTCCACTTACACTTATTAACAATTCGGATTACTTTTTTCTGTAACACTACAATTTTGTTTATACAAACATTTACTGCTTTTCCCCATACTTCACAACAATACATCATATATGGTAAGAATAAGCTATTATATAAAGTTAACAGTGACGAACTTTTTAAAAGATATTTTACTTTCCTTAAAATACCCATACTCTTCTGCAACTTTTTACATAAATAAGATACATGATTTTTCCAACTCAATTTATCATCTATTATGACGCCTAAAAATTTTGTTTCACTTACCCTTTCTATTCTCTCACCATCAAAATATATGCTACAATTAGTTTGAATTTTCTTTTTACAGAATATCATAAAATTTGTTTTAGATACATTTAATTACAATTTATTTAGCCTAAACCAAATTTTTAGTTTCTCTAACTCAGCTGTTACCTTACCACATAATTCATTTACATCATTACCTGTGAGAAAGCTATTGGTATCGTCTGCAAATAAGATGAAATTCATTATCTTTGAACAATTACAAATATCATTAATATAAAGTATGAAAAGGATTGGACCTAGTATGGATCCCTGTGGTACTCCACATTTAACATTAAGATTTTTTGAATCGATACCATTTACAGTGACAAATTGTTTTCTATTACTCAAATATGATTGTAACCAATTTAAAGCAACACCTCTTATTCCATAATATTCAAGTTTATTTAACAGCAAGCTATGATCAATTGTATCGAAAGCTTTTTTTAAGTCTATAAATACTCCCACTGTAATAGTCTTGTTATCCAGAGATTTAGTCAATTTTTCTATAAGATGTAGTAGTGCCTGAGAAGTAGATCTTTTATTTCTAAACTTAACAATTCATGCTTTTCAAGGAAACTATTTAACCTTTTACTGAACACTTTTTCAAGAACCTTTGAAAATTGAGGTAGCAAAGACACTGGTCTATAATTTGTGTATACATTCTTATCTCCTGACTTAAATAGTGGAATAACTTTTGCAATTTTCATTTTATCTGGAAAAACACCTGATGTTAAGGATAGGTTACAGATAAATGTTAGTGGATCTGCTATTACATGATAAATATTTTTTACAACTGACATGTTTACACCATAAGCATCAAATGAAGTTTTGTTTTTAAGTTTATTAACAATTGTACCCAACTCCTGTGAAGTTACAACTTCTAAGAATATTGAATTACACTTTTTACTACCCATGTAGTCATAAATACAGGCATTGTTAGGCTTTTCTATTTTGTCTGCCAACTTTGGCCCGATGTTTACAAAAAAATCATTAAAACCATTTGCTATATCTTTGCTGTTAGTTACCTTATTACCATTACAAACAAATTCTTCTGGGATTTCTGATGAATTCTTTACTTTTATTAACATATTTAATGTCTTCCATACTTGTTTTGAATCATCTTTATGTTGATTCAACAAATTACTATAGTACTCTTTTTCAGCACACCTCAGGATTGTTAATTTATTTTTATACTTTTTATATCTGTTTTCACTATTACGTGTTTGTTTTTTTATGAATAATTTATACAAGTGATTTTTCTTTCTACTTGCATTTCTAATCCCATTTGTTATCCATGGTTTGTCTTTATTATTTCGACACTTAACTTTCACAATAGGACAACAATTATTATACAGATTACTAAAAATATTTATAAATTTATTGTAAGCTTCATTGACATCAAAGGCTTCATATACTTCTGTCCATTCAACACATCCTAGCATTTTCTCAAGGTTTCTTATATTATCACTGTTCACCTCTCTTTTTAGATAATATTTTTCCTTTTTTACACAAGTACTTTCTACAGATTTACAATTTAGTGTACCACAGAATATAGGTAAATGATCTGAAACATCGCTAATCAAAACCCCATTTTTAAGGTTAGCATTCAGATTATTTGTGAATATGTTGTCAATTAAGGTTGCCGAATCTGTAGTAATTCTAGTTGGTTTGTTTATTAGAGGGTACATACCAAACCCATACATTAGATCTACAAAATCATTAGTTTTTTATGCTCTGTTGAATTTAGAATATTTACATTAAAATCACCACATATGTATTGGATTTTATTATTGGTTTTACATGTATTTAACAATGATTCAAGTTTATTGTTAAAATCATCAAGATTACTACCTGGTGTTCTGTACAAACAAGAGATCAATACATCTTTTTTTGCCCTGCATGTCCAACTGAACTGTACAGCATTCCAACAAATTATCTATACTACAACACATTTGCTTAATTATATTAAACCTGAAAACATTTCTTATATAAAGACTAACACCACCACCTTTTTTGTTATTCCTTAACTGATGTATTACCTCATATCCATCCAGGTTCACATCATTTTTATTATTTTCATCTAAACATGATTCTGAAATGGCAATAACATCAAATTCAAATTTAATATTTCTTAGCATTTGTTTTATACTGTCAATATTTTTGACCAAACTTCTTGCATTTAGATGCAGTATTGACAGACCAATCATATTACAACATGAATGAGTGAAGTCTTCTTCACCATAATAATCACAACTTGTTCCCATAGTGTTAACAAAGTTGTTTTCTGGATCAATATTCACTTCAAAATCTCCACTTTTGTACTCTATATAGCTATAAGGCTCAATCATCTTTAATTTTTCTAATTTATCAGACTCTGAGCGAACAAAAATTGTATCATTATTAAACAAACAATACATTTCATCATCATTAATGTTCCAACAAGGAAAAGACATTTTACAAATACTACATTCCCAGTAAAGTGCCCCACTAAAATAATTTAATTCATTAAGTGATAATTTAGCACATTTTCTATGGATCCACTTGAGGCAAAAGTCTAACTCGCGACCACGGCATCTCGCTACCAGTAACTCACTACCACATCTCGCTACCAATAAACTAGTTAATTATAGCCGTCTGCATGAATGTGGTGAATGTGGGAAAATAAAGAATATAAAGAATATACAGTGGTGGTGGACCAGTTCACGCCCGGGTACCAATTCACGCCCACCTTCAATTTTCTTGAAGATTTATAATTTCGAAGTGGCTGGAGTACGGTAAATCACTGCACTCGAGAAGAAATTCTACAGTACGGTAGCATTCATTTGCCGTATTCCAGTAAATAAACTAGAGTGCGGTTCAAGCTGATATCCTAATAATCTCGTGGAGTGAAGGAAATATGAGACCACAACGGGGTTTCTATATTTTAAATACAGAAAATCTAACCAACCAGTCTATTTTTCGTTTGCAAATGTGATTAATTTAATTAACCAATGAAAACAATTGTTGCTGAAACCTCACTAGAGACAAATATTTTACTCTTACCGCAACTACTATTGAAGTTTTCTAGCAATATTTTACAAATAGAATATCAAATGCTATGTAGTACTTGCACACACAGACTTAAGGAAATATGAGGTTAAGATGGGTATTTCTAGCCATGTTTTAAAAAATGGGAGATATAGCTAACCAATCTATTTTTCATCTGCAAACGTGATTAATTCAATTAACCAATGAAAACAATTGTTACTGAAACCGCACTCGAGACAAAGTTCTGGAGTGCGGCAATCCGTACTGTAGCATATTTTCTAGGGAACGGTTTTACCGCACCGCAGCCACGCCCTTATAATTTTTCATAGAGAAGATGTTTACCACATTATAGATAATCATCAAATTGATCATATACATTTGTAATTCATTGTTTAACTGTGATTGTTTTGGATAAATTTAGGGGTGGGCGTGAATTGGTACCCGGGTGTGAACTGGTCCACCACCACTACTCAGTATAGAAAACGTTCGTTTTATAACTGAAAGATTGTAGACCGATTAATCTGTCTCTCAGACAATTTTTAAAAGATGGATGTATTGGCGAGAGACAGATGGCATAAGTGTGCAAAAAACATAAATGTCCTGAAGGGCAACAAATGGCACACATCCTGACATTAAACATGTACTAGGCTACCACATTGAGTATCAAGGATGTGCCCCACATTAAAAGATATAAACTTTTTGCATAGTTAATGGATATATTTACCAAAATTTATTTCACTTGCAAAATTTCATCATTGTTTATACAAATAGGAAGTGCAGAAAAAGTGTCTATATTTACCAAAATTTATTTCACTTGCAAAATTTCATCATTGTTTGTACAAATAGGAAGTGCAGAAAAAGTGTCTATATTACAGCAAACACAGAAAATTGTGTTCTTGCATTTAAATGCTTTATACTGTTAATACATTTAAGTGGATATTTTAAAGTTTAAAGTGACAGTAATTTTCAAATATTGAAGTTTTTTGTGTAGCGAGGAACTCTGTCCCAAAATGCCATCCATCAGTTTTAAAAAGGCATATTTTGGGACAGAAAACTTGGTCTAAAAGATTGCGATTTTAACATGACATTTAACATTTATTCCTTGTTTTCTTACTGTTTTTATGAAGATCTGAAGTGCATATTCTTTGTAATTTCTCTTTTAAAAAGTGAGGCTGGCTGTGAGGTTATGCTCGATTTTACAATGGCTATTGACCAATCAGAATCACGGACACCAGCGTGTCATTTTCTGACATGACCAATTATTTTAGGATGAATAATTGTTGTGGAAAAAACGTTTATTGTTACAAGAGCTACAATGAGCGATATTATAGATTATAGATATTATAGAACGATAAAATAGATTAAAACATTTCAAGTCGCTGAAACTGGATATGTATAAATTGGTAGTGAGATGTGGTAGCGAGTTACTGTTAGCGAGTTCCCGTGGTCACGAGATGTACATCTTCCCAACCACACCACAACACTGACAACAGTATGTGTCAAATCTCTGCCGAAAGGAATCGCCTTCATTTTTACATGTCTGTGTGTTTGATTCTCTGGTGGTACCGTGGTAGTTTAATTTTTTATTTAAAAAAGAGGAATGTCAACAATATTTCAACAATAATTATAATTTTGTCCCCAGCTTTGTCCCCAGCTTTGACTCAGGTTTTTTCACAGTCGATAATTCATTAGATACATCATGTGAAGCCACATTCACACATAATCTGGTAGATCACATGACTTAAGTTGTATGGGTTTAGACATAGTTACCTCTGTGATTGACCCTGACAGGATGCATGGGGATCTAACTCCGCACGAGTTCCTTCCCATTTTAAAGTACAGGGGCTGTATTCATGAAGGTCTTAGCCAAGTCTTAGGCTTAACTTTTGTATAAAAATATAGCCCACTTAAGACCTTTCGTGAATACGACCCCAGATTGCAAGGAACAGCTTACTTACCATCAAAACAGTCCAGAAAACAAAATAACAATTGAAAATTTGTTAATGTCTAGTCGCATGCGAATCAATAATAGAATTTTGTTTGAGTAAATGTTATGTTATCCCTTATAACAACAATTTCTAGCTTTAGCCTCAATGTCAAAGTTCTGATTGGTCCAAATTTACAGACACTCATGGTGGTTTCTACTAAATATCAGACTTCAGTGTTGGACTTTCTGCTTGACTAAGATTTGAGATGAGGTGAAGGATTTTAATTGTCTGAACATGTAACACCCCCAAATATCCCCTTTCATTATAGTCACCTTTAAATTACATGAGTGTTACTTCTACACCTTCAAAACCTATTTCGGAATGTTTAATATACCTAATTTACCGTAATAGCAAAACTCATTTTTGTTACCAGCATTTATGCTGCGTGACATATAGGGATTGCTTTGTCCTCATATTTTGTGGCGTCTGTCATCGTCACACTTTGTAGTCCGGACAGTATCTCAAAAATGGCTGGTCAGATTAAATTTAAATTTGGCAGGTGGATGTAACTGGTCTTCAAGATGTACCCTATTGTAAGGTGACCTTAAACTCCCAGTAGTAACATACTTATATTGGGTTCAAGTTTTTTCGTTTCCGGACAGTATCTCAAAAATGGCTTGATGGATTCAGTTCAAGTTTGACATGTGGTTGTAACTAGTTTTCAAGGTGTGCCCTATTTTAATATGATCTTAAACTCCCACATGTAAAAAGTTATGTTGAGTTTACATTTTTTATGTTTTCTAAAGTATACTGAAAATAACTTCAAAGATTTCATTCAAATATTGCATGTATATTTAACTGGCCATAGATAAGTGCCATACAATAAGGTGACCTTAAACTCCCAGTAATAACAGAATAAATATCCACTTTATGTTTGGGACTTTTTGAACAGTGTTTCAAATACTGTGCAATTCTAGGCATGTTTCAGTTATTGATGCAACAAAATTTTTCTTCAGGAAAAGATTACCTTAAACTCCCTCACAGCTGCAAACTAACTTTGAGTTCATGATTGGGACAATTTTTTTGGTGTTTAAAGATATTTGATGTGCTAATTAAGCGTCCCGCAAGGGACGCTTGTTTGTGTATGGGAGAGCTTCCGGCTCCGCCGGCTCCGCCGGCTCCGCATTTTATTTTCCTTATAACTCTGTAACCGTTAGGCGGATTCTTTTCAAATTTGGCAGGTTTAGGCAGTAGCCTTGGGGAATTTTTTTGAATATGCTGCAGTGACATTTCAACCAGAGAGGTCACATGACCAAAAATGTCTTTTTTCGATGGGGAAGCTTGTCCGGATGATAACTTGAAAGGAATTTTATCAATTCACCTGAAACTTGGCAAATACATTTATTCTATCAAATCTGGAAATCATTAGATTTTGGCATTGATTGGTCAAGAAATGGCCGAGTAATTAATGATTAATTAATCATTACGAATTTTCCAAATAAGGAAAACACAAAAATGCTTATATCTCGAAAACCGTGCTAGATAGAGCGATCTCGACGAAATTTTTGACCCGCAGGGTATCTCTGCGGAGTAGTTTTCCCAATTTTCAAAAAAATTTTATCTCGCCCAAAATGGCGGCCATTTTGAATTTTCGAAATTTTCGCAAAAATTGCAAAACACAAAAATGCTTATATCTCAAAAACCGTGCTAGATAGAGCAATTTCGACAAAATTTTTGACTCGCAGGATATCTCTGCGGAGTACTTTTCCCAATTTTCAAAAAAAATTTTTCTCGCCAAAAATGGCGGCCATTTTGAATTTTCGCAAAAATTGCAAAACACAAAAATGCTTCTATCTCGAAAACCGTGCTAGATAGAGCGATTTCGACGAAATTTTTGACCCGCAGGGTATCTCTGCAGAGTAGTTATCCCATTTTTGAAAAAAATTTTTGTCTCGCCAAAAATGGCGGCCATTTTGAATTTTCAAATTTTTCGCAAAAATTGCAAAACATAAAAATGCTTATATCTCAAAAACCCTGCTAGATAGAGTGATTTCGACGAAATTTTTGACCCGCAGGGTATCTCTGCAGAGTAGCCATGCCAATTTTCAAACAAAAAATTTTGTCTCGCAAAAAATGGCGGCCATTTTGAATTTTCGAATTTTTCGCAAAATTGCAAAACACAAAAATGCTTATATCTCGAAAACCGTGCTAGATAGAGCGATTTCGACGAAATTTTTGACCCACTGGGTATCTCTGCGGAGTAGTTTTCCCAATTTTCAAAAAAATTTTATCTCGCCAAAAATGGCGGCCATTTTGAATTTTCGAAATTTTCGCAAAAATTGCAAAACACAAAAATGCTTATATCTCAAAAACCGTGCTAGATAGAGCAATTTCGACAAAATTTTTGACTCGCAGGATATCTCTGCAGAGTACTTTTCCCAATTTTCAAAAAAAATTTTTCTCGCCAAAAATGGCGGCCATTTTGAATTTTCGCAAAAATTGCAAAACACAAAAATGCTTATATCTCAAAAACCGTGCTAGATAGAGCGATTTCGACGAAATTTTTGACCCGCAGGGTATCTCTGCAGAGTAGCCATGCCAATTTTCAAACAAAAAATTTTGTCTCGCAAAAAATGGCGGCCATTTTGAATTTTCGAATTTTTCGCAAAATTGCAAAACACAAAAATGCTTATATCTCGAAAACCGTGCTAGATAGAGCGATTTCGATGAAATTTTTGACCCACTGGGTATCTCTGCAGAGTAGCCATGCCAATTTTCAAAAAAATTTTCTCTTGCCAAAAATGGCGGCCATTTTTAATTTTCGAATTTTTGCGCAAAAAATGCAAAACACAAAAATGCTAATATTTCGAAAACCATGCTACATAGAGCGATTTCGACGAAATTTTTTATCTTCAGGGTATCTCTGCAGAGCAGCTATCCCAAAGAGCTTTCACTTGGTGAAGTTTCAGACCCATAGCTAATTGCTCACCTACTCAAAAAGAGTAAATGCGAATTACCTCTAAAAGTATTGCAGATGGCCAATTTTTCTCAAATAACTCATTCACCTACTTTTGGAAGAGCTTTCACATGGTGAAGTTTCAGACCCATAGCCAATTGCTCACCTACTCAAAATGAGTAAATGCGAATTATCTCTAAAAGTATTGCAGATAGCCAATTTTTCTCAAATAACTCATTCATGTACTTTTGGGAGAGCTTTCACATGGTGAAGTTTCAGACCCATAGCTAATTATTTACCTACTCAAAATGAGTAAATGCTAATTATCTGTAAAAGTATTGCGGATACCCAATTTTTCTCAAATAACTCATTCATCTACTTGTGGGAGAGCTTTCACATGGTGAAGTTTCAGACCCATAGCTAATTACTCACCTACTCAAAATGAGTAAATGCGAATTATCTCTAAAAGTATTGCAGATAGCCAATTTTTCTCAAATAACTCATTCACCTACTTTTGGGAGAGCTTTCACTCTGTGAAGTTTCAGACCCATAGCTAATTACTCACCTACACAAAATGAGTAAATGCGAATTATCTCTAAAAGTATTGCAGATAGCCAATTTTTCTCAAATAACTCATTCACCTACTTTTGGCAGAGCTTTCACTTGGTGAAGTTTCAGACCCATAGCTAATTACTCACCTACTCAAAATGAGTAAATGTGAATTATCTCTAAAAGTATTGCAGATAGCCAATTTTTCTCAAATAACTCATTCACCTACTTTTGGGAGAGCTTTCACTTGGTGAAGTTTCAGACCCATAGCTAATTACTCACCTACTCAAAATGAGTAAATGCGAATTATCTCTAAAAGTATTGCAGATAGCCAATTTTTCTCAAATAACTTATTCACCTACTTTTGGGAGAGCTTTCACTTGGTGAAGTTTCAGACCCATAGCTAATTACTCACCTACTCAAAATGAGTAAATGCGAATTATCTCTAAAAGTATTGCAGATAGCCAATTTTTTTCAAATTAATCATTCACGTACTTTTGGGAGAGCTTTCACTTGGTGAAGTTTCAGACCCATAGCTAATTAATCGTCTACTCAAAATGAGTAAATGCGAATTATCTCTAAAAGTATTGCAGATAGCCAATTTTTCTCAAATAACTCATTCACCTACTTTTGGGAGAGCTTTCACTTGGTGAAGTTTCAGACCCATAGCTAATTACTCACCTACTCAAAATGAGTAAATGCGAATTATCTCTAAAAGTATTGCAGATAGCCAATTTTTCTCAAATAACTCATTCACCTACTTTTGGGAGAGCTTTCACTTGGTGAAGTTTTAGACCCATAACTAATTACTCACCTACTCAAAATGAGTAAATGCGAATTATCTGTAAAAGTATTGCAGATAGCCAATTTTTCTCAAATTAATCATTCACCTACTTTTGGGAGAGCTTTCACTTGGTGAAGTTTCAGACCCATAGCAAATTACTCACCTACTCAAAATGAGTAAATGCGAATTATGTCTAAAAGTATTGCAGATAGCCAGTTTTTCTCAAATTAATCATTCACCTACTTTTGGGAGAGCTTTCACTTGGTGAAGTTTCAGACCCATAGCTAATTACTCGTCTACTCAAAATGAGTAAATGCGAATTATCTCTAAAAGTATTGCAGATAGCCAATTTTTCTCAAATAACTCATTCACCTACTTTTGGGAGAGCTTTCACTTGGTGAAGTTTCAGACCCATAGCTAATTACTCACCTACTCAAAATGAGTAAATGCGAATTATCTCTGAAAGTATTGCAGATAGCCAATTTTTCTCAAATAACTCATTCACCTACTTTTGGGAGAGCTTTCACTTGGTGAAGTTTTAGACCCAAAGCTAATTACTCACCTACTCAAAATGAATAAATGCGAATTATCTCTAAAAGTATTGCAGATAGCCAGTTTTTCTCAAATTAATCATTCACCTACTTTTGGGAGAGCTTTCACTTGGTGAAGTTTTAGACCCAAAGCTAATTACTCACCTACTCAAAATGAGTAAATGCGAATTATCTCTAAAAGTATTGCAGATAGCCAGTTTTTCTCAAATTAATCATTCACCTACTTTTGGGAGAGCTTTCACTTGGTGAAGTTTCAGACCCATAGCTAATTACTCACCTACTCAAAATGAGTAAATGCGAATTATCTCTAAAAGTATTGCAGATAGCCAATTTTTCTCAAATAACTCATTCACCTACTTTTGGGAGAGCTTTCACTTGGTGAAGTTTTAGACCCAAAGCTAATTACTCACCTACTCAAAATGAGTAAATGCGAATTATCTCTAAAAGTATTGCAGATAGCCAATTTTTCTCAAATAACTCATTCACCTACTTTTGGGAGAGCTTTCACTTGGTGAAGTTTCAGACCCATAGCTAATTACTCACCTACTCAAAATGAGTAAATGCGAATTATCTCTAAAAGTATTGCAGATAGCCAGTTTTTCTCAAATTAATCATTCACCTACTTTTGGGAGAGCTTTCACTTGGTGAAGTTTCAGACCCATAGCTAATTACTCACCTACTCAAAATGAGTAAATGCGAATTATCTCTAAAAGTATTGCAGATAGCCAATTTTTCTCAAATAACTCATTCACCTACTTTTGGGAGAGCTTTCACTCTGTGAAGTTTCAGACCCATAGCTAATTACTCACCTACTCAAAATGAGTAAATGCGAATTATCTCTAAAAGTATTGCAGATAGCCAATTTTTCTCAAATAACTTATTCACCTACTTTTGGGAGAGCTTTCACTTGGTGAAGTTTCAGACCCATAGCTAATTACTCACCTACTCAAAATGAGTAAATGCGAATTATCTCTAAAAGTATTGCAGATAACCAATTTTTCTCAAATTAATCATTCACCTACTTTTGGGAGAGCTTTCACTTGGTGAAGTTTCAGACCCATAGCTAATTACTCGTCTACTCAAAATGAGTAAATGCGAATTATCTCTAAAAGTATTGCAGATGGCCAATTTTTCTCAAATAACTCATTCACCTACTTTTGGGAGAGCTTTCACTTGGTGAAGTTTCAGACCCATAGCTAATTACTCACCTACTCAAAATGAGTAAATGCGAATTATCTCTAAAAGTATTGCAGATAGCCAATTTTTCTCAAATAACTCATTCACCTACTTTTGGGAGAGCTTTCACTTGGTGAAGTTTTAGACCCAAAGCTAATTACTCACCTACTCAAAATGAGTAAATGCGAATTATCTCTAAAAGTATTGCAGATAGCCAGTTTTTCTCAAATTAATCATTCACCTACTTTTGGGAGAGCTTTCACTTGGTGAAGTTTTAGACCCAAAGCTAATTACTCACTTACTCAAAATGAGTAAATGCGAATTATCTCTAAAAGTATTGCAGATAGCCAGTTTTTCTCAAATTAATCATTCACCTACTTTTGGGAGAGCTTTCACTTGGTGAAGTTTCAGACCCATAGCTAATTACTCACCTACTCAAAATGAGTAAATGCGAATTATCTCTAAAAGTATTGCAGATAGCCAATTTTTCTCAAATAACTCATTCACCTACTTTTGGGAGAGCTTTCACTTGGTGAAGTTTCAGACCCATAGCTAATTACTCACCTACTCAAAATGAGTAAATGCGAATTATCTCTGAAAGTATTGCAGATAGCCAATTTTTCTCAAATAACTCATTCACCTACTTTTGGGAGAGCTTTCACTTGGTGAAGTTTTAGACCCAAAGCTAATTACTCACCTACTCAAAATGAATAAATGCGAATTATCTCTAAAAGTATTGCAGATAGCCAGTTTTTCTCAAATTAATCATTCACCTACTTTTGGGAGAGCTTTCACTTGGTGAAGTTTTAGACCCAAAGCTAATTACTCACCTACTCAAAATGAGTAAATGCGAATTATCTCTAAAAGTATTGCAGATAGCCAGTTTTTCTCAAATTAATCATTCACCTACTTTTGGGAGAGCTTTCACTTGGTGAAGTTTCAGACCCATAGCTAATTACTCACCTACTCAAAATGAGTAAATGCGAATTATCTCTAAAAGTATTGCAGATAGCCAATTTTTCTCAAATAACTCATTCACCTACTTTTGGGAGAGCTTTCACTTGGTGAAGTTTTAGACCCAAAGCTAATTACTCACCTACTCAAAATGAGTAAATGCGAATTATCTCTAAAAGTATTGCAGATAGCCAATTTTTCTCAAATAACTCATTCACCTACTTTTGGGAGAGCTTTCACTTGGTGAAGTTTCAGACCCATAGCTAATTACTCACCTACTCAAAATGAGTAAATGCGAATTATCTCTAAAAGTATTGCAGATAGCCAGTTTTTCTCAAATTAATCATTCACCTACTTTTGGGAGAGCTTTCACTTGGTGAAGTTTCAGACCCATAGCTAATTACTCACCTACTCAAAATGAGTAAATGCGAATTATCTCTAAAAGTATTGCAGATAGCCAATTTTTCTCAAATAACTCATTCACCTACTTTTGGGAGAGCTTTCACTCTGTGAAGTTTCAGACCCATAGCTAATTACTCACCTACTCAAAATGAGTAAATGCGAATTATCTCTAAAAGTATTGCAGATAGCCAATTTTTCTCAAATAACTTATTCACCTACTTTTGGGAGAGCTTTCACTTGGTGAAGTTTCAGACCCATAGCTAATTATTCACCTACTCAAAATGAGTAAATGCGAATTATCTCTAAAAGTATTGCAGATAACCAATTTTTCTCAAATTAATCATTCACCTACTTTTGGGAGAGCTTTCACTTGGTGAAGTTTCAGACCCATAGCTAATTACTCGTCTACTCAAAATGAGTAAATGCGAATTATCTCTAAAAGTATTGCAGATGGCCAATTTTTCTCAAATAACTCATTCACCTACTTTTGGGAGAGCTTTCACTTGGTGAAGTTTCAGACCCATAGCTAATTACTCACCTACTCAAAATGAGTAAATGCGAATTATCTCTAAAAGTATTGCAGATAGCCAATTTTTCTCAAATAACTCATTCACCTACTTTTGGGAGAGCTTTCACTTGGTGAAGTTTTAGACCCAAAGCTAATTACTCACCTACTCAAAATGAGTAAATGCGAATTATCTCTAAAAGTATTGCAGATAGCCAGTTTTTCTCAAATTAATCATTCACCTACTTTTGGGAGAGCTTTCACTTGGTGAAGTTTTAGACCCAAAGCTAATTACTCACTTACTCAAAATGAGTAAATGCGAATTATCTCTAAAAGTATTGCAGATAGCCAGTTTTTCTCAAATTAATCATTCACCTACTTTTGGGAGAGCTTTCACTTGGTGAAGTTTCAGACCCATAGCTAATTACTCACCTACTCAAAATGAGTAAATGCGAATTATCTCTAAAAGTATTGCAGATAGCCAATTTTTCTCAAATAACTCATTCACCTACTTTTGGGAGAGCTTTCACTTGGTGAAGTTTTAGACCCAAAGCTAATTACTCACCTACTCAAAATGAGTAAATGCGAATTATCTCTAAAAGTATTGCAGATAGCCAATTTTTCTCAAATTAATCATTCACCTACTTTTGGGAGAGCTTTCACTTGGTGAAGTTTCAGACCCATAGCTAATTACTCACCTACTCAAACTGAGTAAATGCGAATTATCTCTAAAAGTATTGCAGATAGCCAATTTTTCTCAAACAACTCATTCACCTACTTTTGGGAGAGCTTTCACTCTGTGAAGTTTCAGACCCATAGCTAATTACTCACCTACTCAAAATGAGTAAATGCGAATTATCTCTAAAAGTATTGCAGATAGCCAATTTTTCTCAAATAACTCATTCACCTACTTTTGGGAGAGCTTTCACTTGGTGAAGTTTTAGACCCAAAGCTATTTACTCACCTACTCAAAATGAGTAAATGCGAATTATCTCTAAAAGTATTGCAGATAGCCAGTTTTTCTCAAATTAATCATTCACCTACTTTTGGGAGAGCTTTCACTTGGTGAAGTTTCAGACCCATAGCTAATTACTCACCTACTCAAAATGAGTAAATACGAATTATCTCTAAAAGTATTGCAGATAGCCAATTTTTCTCAAATAACTCATTCACCTACTTTTGGGAGAGCTTTCACTTGGTGAAGTTTTAGACCCAAAGCTAATTACTCACCTACTCAAAATGAGTAAATGCGAATTATCTCTAAAAGTATTGCAGATAGCCAATTTTTCTCAAATTAATCATTCACCTACTTTTGGGAGAGCTTTCACTTGGTGAAGTTTCAGACCCATAGCTAATTACTCACCTACTCAAAATGAGTAAATGCGAATTATCTCTAAAAGTATTGCAGATAGCCAATTTTTCTCAAACAACTCATTCACCTACTTTTGGGAGAGCTTTCACTCTGTGAAGTTTCAGACCCATAGCTAATTACTCACCTACTCAAAATGAGTAAATGCGAATTATCTCTAAAAGTATTGCAGATAGCCAATTTTTCTCAAATAACTTATTCACCTACTTTTGGGAGAGCTTTCACTTGGTGAAGTTTCAGACCCATAGCTAATTACTCACCTACTCAAAATGAGTAAATGCGAATTATCTCTAAAAGTATTGCAGATAGCCAATTTTATTCAAATTAATCATTCACCTACTTTTGGGAGAGCTTTCACTTGGTGAAGTTTCAGACCCATAGCTAATTACTCGTGTACTCAAAATGAGTAAATGCGAATTATCTCTAAAAGTATTGCAGATAGCCAATTTTTCTCAAATAACTCATTCACCTACTTTTGGGAGAGCTTTCACTTGGTGAAGTTTCAGACCCATAGCTAATTACTCACCTACTCAAAATGAGTAAATGCGAATTATCTCTAAAAGTATTGCAGATAGCCAATTTTTCTCAAATAACTCATTCACCTACTTTTGGGAGAGCTTTCACTTGGTGAAGTTTTAGACCCAAAGCTAATTACTCACCTACTCAAAATGAGTAAATGTGAATTATCTCTAAAAGTATTGCAGATAGCCAATTTTTATCAAATTAATCATTCACCTACTTTTGGGAGAGCTTTCACTTGGTGAAGTTTCAGACCCATAGCTAATTACTCACCTACTCAAAATGAGTAAATGCGAATTATCTCTAAAAGTATTGCAGATAGCCAATTTTTCTCAAACAACTCATTCACCTACTTTTGGGAGAGCTTTCACTCTGTGAAGTTTCAGACCCATAGCTAATTACTCACCTACTCAAAATGAGTAAATGCGAATTATCTCTAAAAGTATTGCAGATAGCCAATTTTTCTCAAATAACTTATTCACCTACTTTTGGGAGAGCTTTCACTTGGTGAAGTTTCAGACCCATAGCTAATTACTCACCTACTCAAAATGAGTAAATGCGAATTATCTCTAAAAGTATTGCAGATAGCCAATTTTTTTCAAATTAATCATTCACCTACTTTTGGGAGAGCTTTCACTTGGTGAAGTTTCAGACCCATAGCTAATTACTCGTCTACTCAAAATGAGTAAATGCGAATTATCTCTAAAAGTATTGCAGATAACCAATTTTTCTCAAATTAATCATTCACCTACTTTTGGGAGAGCTTTCACTTGGTGAAGTTTCAGACCCATAGCTAATTACTCGTCTACTCAAAATGAGTAAATGCGAATTATCTCTAAAAGTATTGCAGATGGCCAATTTTTCTCAAATAACTCATTCACCTACTTTTGGGAGAGCTTTCACTTGGTGAAGTTTCAGACCCATAGCTAATTACTCACCTACTCAAAATGAGTAAATGCGAATTATCTCTAAAAGTATTGCAGATAGCCAATTTTTCTCAAATAACTCATTCACCTACTTTTGGGAGAGCTTTCACTTGGTGAAGTTTTAGACCCAAAGCTAATTACTCACCTACTCAAAATGAGTAAATGCGAATTATCTCTAAAAATATTGCAGATAGCCAGTTTTTCTCAAATTAATCATTCACCTACTTTTGGGAGAGCTTTCACTTGGTGAAGTTTTAGACCCAAAGCTAATTACTCACTTACTCAAAATGAGTAAATGCGAATTATCTCTAAAAGTATTGCAGATAGCCAGTTTTTCTCAAATTAATCATTCACCTACTTTTGGGAGAGCTTTCACTTGGTGAAGTTTCAGACCCATAGCTAATTACTCACCTACTCAAAATGAGTAAATGCGAATTATCTCTAAAAGTATTGCAGATAGCCAATTTTTCTCAAATAACTCATTCACCTACTTTTGGGAGAGCTTTCACTTGGTGAAGTTTTAGACCCAAAGCTAATTACTCACCTACTCAAAATGAGTAAATGCGAATTATCTCTAAAAGTATTGCAGATAGCCAATTTTTCTCAAATTAATCATTCACCTACTTTTGGGAGAGCTTTCACTTGGTGAAGTTTCAGACCCATAGCTAATTACTCACCTACTCAAACTGAGTAAATGCGAATTATCTCTAAAAGTATTGCAGATAGCCAATTTTTCTCAAACAACTCATTCACCTACTTTTGGGAGAGCTTTCACTCTGTGAAGTTTCAGACCCATAGCTAATTACTCACCTACTCAAAATGAGTAAATGCGAATTATCTCTAAAAGTATTGCAGATAGCCAATTTTTCTCAAATAACTTATTCACCTACTTTTGGGAGAGCTTTCACTTGGTGAAGTTTCAGACCCATAGCTAATTACTCACCTACTCAAAATGAGTAAATGCGAATTATCTCTAAAAGTATTGCAGATAGCCAATTTTTCTCAAATAACTCATTCACCTACTTTTGGGAGAGCTTTCACTTGGTGAAGTTTTAGACCCAAAGCTATTTACTCACCTACTCAAAATGAGTAAATGCGAATTATCTCTAAAAGTATTGCAGATAGCCAGTTTTTCTCAAATTAATCATTCACCTACTTTTGGGAGAGCTTTCACTTGGTGAAGTTTCAGACCCATAGCTAATTACTCACCTACTCAAAATGAGTAAATGCGAATTATCTCTAAAAGTATTGCAGATAGCCAATTTTTCTCAAATAACTCATTCACCTACTTTTGGGAGAGCTTTCACTTGGTGAAGTTTTAGACCCAAAGCTAATTACTCACCTACTCAAAATGAGTAAATGCGAATTATCTCTAAAAGTATTGCAGATAGCCAATTTTTCTCAAATTAATCATTCACCTACTTTTGGGAGAGCTTTCACTTGGTGAAGTTTCAGACCCATAGCTAATTACTCACCTACTCAAAATGAGTAAATGCGAATTATCTCTAAAAGTATTGCAGATAGCCAATTTTTCTCAAACAACTCATTCACCTACTTTTGGGAGAGCTTTCACTCTGTGAAGTTTCAGACCCATAGCTAATTACTCACCTACTCAAAATGAGTAAATGCGAATTATCTCTAAAAGTATTGCAGATAGCCAATTTTTCTCAAATAACTTATTCATCTACTTTTGGGAGAGCTTTCACTTGGTGAAGTTTCAGACCCATAGCTAATTACTCACCTACTCAAAATGAGTAAATGCGAATTATCTCTAAAAGTATTGCAGATAGCCAATTTTTTTCAAATTAATCATTCACCTACTTTTGGGAGAGCTTTCACTTGGTGAATTTTCAGACCCATAGCTAATTACTCGTGTACTCAAAATGAGTAAATGCGAATTATCTCTAAAAGTATTGCAGATAGCCAATTTTTCTCAAATAACTCATTCACCTACTTTTGGGAGAGCTTTCACTTGGTGAAGTTTCAGACCCATAGCTAATTACTCACCTACTCAAAATGAGTAAATGCGAATTATCTCTAAAAGTATTGCAGATAGCCAATTTTTCTCAAATAACTCATTCACCTACTTTTGGGAGAGCTTTCACTTGGTGAAGTTTTAGACCCAAAGCTAATTACTCACCTACTCAAAATGAGTAAATGTGAATTATCTCTAAAAGTATTGCAGATAGCCAATTTTTATCAAATTAATCATTCACCTACTTTTGGGAGAGCTTTCACTTGGTGAAGTTTCAGACCCATAGCTAATTACTCACCTACTCAAAATGAGTAAATGCGAATTATCTCTAAAAGTATTGCAGATAACCAATTTTTCTCAAATAACTTATTCACCTACTTTTGGGAGAGCTTTCACTTGGTGAAGTTTCAGACCCATAGCTAATTACTCACCTACTCAAAATGAGTAAATGCGAATTATCTCTAAAAGTATTGCAGATAGCCAATTTTTTTCAAATTAATCATTCACCTACTTTTGGGAGAGCTTTCACTTCGTGAAGTTTCAGACCCATAGCTAATTACTCGTCTACCCAAAATGAGTAAATGCGAATTATCTCTAAAAGTATTGCAGATAGCCAATTTTTCTCAAATAACTCATTCACCTACTTTTGGGAGAGCTTTCACTTGGTGAAGTTTCAGACCCATAGCTAATTACTCACCTACTCAAAATGAGTAAATGCGAATTATCTCTAAAAGTATTGCAGATAACCAATTTTTCTCAAATAACTTATTCACCTACTTTTGGGAGAGCTTTCACTTGGTGAAGTTTCAGACCCATAGCTAATTACTCACCTACTCAAAATGAGTAAATGCGAATTATCTCTAAAAGTATTGCAGATAGCCAATTTTTTTCAAATTAATCATTCACCTACTTTTGGGAGAGCTTTCACTTGGTGAAGTTTCAGACCCATAGCTAATTACTCGTCTACCCAAAATGAGTAAATGCGAATTATCTCTAAAAGTATTGCAGATAGCCAATTTTTCTCAAATAACTCATTCACCTACTTTTGGGAGAGCTTTCACTTGGTGAAGTTTCAGACCCATAGCTAATTACTCACCTACTCAAAATGAGTAAATGCGAATTATCTCTAAAAGTATTGCAGATAGCCAATTTTTCTCAAATAACTCATTCACCTACTTTTGGGAGAGCTTTCACTTGGTGAAGTTTTAGACCCAAAGCTAATTACTCACCTACTCAAAATGAGTAAATGCGAATTATCTCTAAAAGTATTGCAGATAGCCAGTTTTTCTCAAATTAATCATTCACCTACTTTTGGGAGAGCTTTCACTTGGTGAAGTTTCAGACCCATAGCAAATTACTCACCTACTCAAAATGAGTAAATGCGAATTATGTCTAAAAGTATTGCAGATAGCCAATTTTTCTCAAATAACTCATTCACCTACTTTTGGCAGAGCTTTCACTTGGTGAAGTTTCAGACCCATAGCTAATTACTCGTCTACTCAAAATGAGTAAATGCGAATTATCTCTAAAAGTATTGCAGATGGCCAATTTTTCTCAAATAACTCATTCACCTACTTTTGGGAGAGCTTTCACTTGGTGAAGTTTCAGACCCATAGCTAATTACTCACCTACTCAAAATGAATAAATGCGAATTATCTCTAAAAGTATTGCAGATAGCCAATTTTTCTCAAATTAATCATTCACCTACTTTTGGGAGAGCTTTCACTTGGTGAAGTTTCAGACCCATAGCTAATTACTCGTCTACTCAAAATGAGTAAATGCGAATTATCTCTAAAAGTATTGCAGATGGCCAATTTTTCTCAAATAACTCATTCACCTACTTTTGGGAGAGCTTTCACTTGGTGAAGTTTCAGACCCATAGCTAATTACTCACCTACTCAAAATGAGTAAATGCGAATTATCTCTAAAAGTATTGCAGATAGCCAATTTTTCTCAAATTAATCATTCACCTACTTTTGGGAGAGCTTTCACTTGGTGAAGTTTCAGACCCATAGCTAATTACTCGTCTACTCAAAATGAGTAAATGCGAATTATCTCTAAAAGTATTGCAGATGGCCAATTTTTCTCAAATAACTCATTCACCTACTTTTGGGAGAGCTTTCACTTGGTGAAGTTTCAGACCCATAGCTAATTACTCACCTACTCAAAATGAGTAAATGCGAATTATCTCTAAAAGTATTGCAGATAGCCAATTTTTCTCAAATAACTCATTCACCTACTTTTGGGAGAGCTTTCACTTGGTGAAGTTTTAGACCCAAAGCTAATTACTCACCTACTCAAAATGAGTAAATGCGAATTATCTCTAAAAGTATTGCAGATAGGCAGTTTTTCTCAAATTAATCATTCACCTACTTTTGGGAGAGCTTTCACTTGGTGAAGTTTTAGACCCAAAGCTAATTACTCACTTACTCAAAATGAGTAAATGCGAATTATCTCTAAAAGTATTGCAGATAGCCAGTTTTTCTCAAATTAATCATTCACCTACTTTTGGGAGAGCTTTCACTTGGTGAAGTTTCAGACCCATAGCTAATTACTCACCTACTCAAAATGAGTAAATGCGAATTATCTCTAAAAGTATTGCAGATAGCCAATTTTTCTCAAATAACTCATTCACCTACTTTTGGGAGAGCTTTCACTTGGTGAAGTTTTAGACCCAAAGCTAATTACTCACCTACTCAAAATGAGTAAATGCGAATTATCTCTAAAAGTATTGCAGATAGCCAATTTTTCTCAAATTAATCATTCACCTACTTTTGGGAGAGCTTTCACTTGGTGAAGTTTCAGACCCATAGCTAATTACTCACCTACTCAAAATGAGTAAATGCGAATTATCTCTAAAAGTATTGCAGATAGCCAATTTTTCTCAAATAACTTATTCACCTACTTTTGGGAGAGCTTTCACTTGGTGAAGTTTCAGACCCATAGCTAATTACTCACCTACTCAAAATGAGTAAATGCGAATTATCTCTAAAAGTATTGCAGATAGCCAATTTTTTTTCAAATTAATCATTCACCTACTTTTGGGAGAGCTTTCACTTGGTGAAGTTTCAGACCCATAGCTAATTACTCGTCTACTCAAAATGAGTAAATGCGAATTATCTCTAAAAGTATTGCAGATAGCCAATTTTTCTCAAATAACTCATTCACCTACTTTTGGGAGAGCTTTCACTTGGTGAAGTTTCAGACCCATAGCTAATTACTCACCTACTCAAAATGAGTAAATGCGAATTATCTCTAAAAGTATTGCAGATAGCCAATTTTTCTCAAATAACTCATTCACCTACTTTTGGGAGAGCTTTCACTTGGTGAAGTTTTAGACCCAAAGCTAATTACTCACCTACTCAAAATGAGTAAATGCGAATTATCTCTAAAAGTATTGCAGATAGCCAGTTTTTCTCAAATTAATCATTCACCTACTTTTGGGAGAGCTTTCACTTGGTGAAGTTTCAGACCCATAGCTAATTACTCACCTACTCAAAATGAGTAAATGCGAATTATCTCTAAAAGTATTGCAGATAGCCAATTTTTCTCAAATAACTCATTCACCTACTTTTGGGAGAGCTTTCACTTGGTGAAGTTTTAGACCCAAAGCTAATTACTCACCTACTCAAAATGAGTAAATGCGAATTATCTCTAAAAGTATTGCAGATAGCCAAATTTTCTCAAATTAATCATTCACCTACTTTTGGGAGAGCTTTCACTTGGTGAAGTTTCAGACCCATAGCTAATTACTCACCTACTCAAACTGAGTAAATGCGAATTATCTCTAAAAGTATTGCAGATAGCCAATTTTTCTCAAACAACTCATTCACCTACTTTTGGGAGAGCTTTCACTCTGTGAAGTTTCAGACCCATAGCTAATTACTCACCTACTCAAAATGAGTAAATGCGAATTATCTCTAAAAGTATTGCAGATAGCCAATTTTTCTCAAATAACTTATTCACCTACTTTTGGGAGAGCTTTCACTTGGTGAAGTTTCAGACCCATAGCTAATTACTCACCTACTCAAAATGAGTAAATGCGAATTATCTCTAAAAGTATTGCAGATAGCCAATTTTTCTCAAATAACTCATTCACCTACTTTTGGGAGAGCTTTCACTTGGTGAAGTTTTAGACCCAAAGCTATTTACTCACCTACTCAAAATGAGTAAATGCGAATTATCTCTAAAAGTATTGCAGATAGCCAGTTTTTCTCAAATTAATCATTCACCTACTTTTGGGAGAGCTTTCACTTGGTGAAGTTTCAGACCCATAGCTAATTACTCACCTACTCAAAATGAGTAAATGCGAATTATCTCTAAAAGTATTGCAGATAGCCAATTTTTCTCAAATAACTCATTCACCTACTTTTGGGAGAGCTTTCACTTGGTGAAGTTTTAGACCCAAAGCTAATTACTCACCTACTCAAAATGAGTAAATGCGAATTATCTCTAAAAGTATTGCAGATAGCCAATTTTTCTCAAATTAATCATTCACCTACTTTTGGGAGAGCTTTCACTTGGTGAAGTTTCAGACCCATAGCTAATTACTCACCTACTCAAAATGAGTAAATGCGAATTATCTCTAAAAGTATTGCAGATAGCCAATTTTTCTCAAACAACTCATTCACCTACTTTTGGGAGAGCTTTCACTTGGTGAAGTTTTAGACCCAAAGCTAATTACTCACCTACTCAAAATGAGTAAATGCGAATTATCTCTAAAAGTATTGCAGATAGCCAATTTTTCTCAAATTAATCATTCACCTACTTTTGGGAGAGCTTTCACTTGGTGAAGTTTCAGACCCATAGCTAATTACTCACCTACTCAAAATGAGTAAATGCGAATTATCTCTAAAAGTATTGCAGATAGCCAATTTTTCTCAAATAACTTATTCACCTACTTTTGGGAGAGCTTTCACTTGGTGAAGTTTCAGACCCATAGCTAATTACTCACCTACTCAAAATGAGTAAATGCGAATTATCTCTAAAAGTATTGCAGATAGCCAATTTTTTTTCAAATTAATCATTCACCTACTTTTGGGAGAGCTTTCACTTGGTGAAGTTTCAGACCCATAGCTAATTACTCGTCTACTCAAAATGAGTAAATGCGAATTATCTCTAAAAGTATTGCAGATAGCCAATTTTTCTCAAATAACTCATTCACCTACTTTTGGGAGAGCTTTCACTTGGTGAAGTTTCAGACCCATAGCTAATTACTCACCTACTCAAAATGAGTAAATGCGAATTATCTCTAAAAGTATTGCAGATAGCCAATTTTTCTCAAATAACTCATTCACCTACTTTTGGGAGAGCTTTCACTTGGTGAAGTTTTAGACCCAAAGCTAATTACTCACCTACTCAAAATGAGTAAATGCGAATTATCTCTAAAAGTATTGCAGATAGCCAGTTTTTCTCAAATTAATCATTCACCTACTTTTGGGAGAGCTTTCACTTGGTGAAGTTTCAGACCCATAGCTAATTACTCACCTACTCAAAATGAGTAAATGCGAATTATCTCTAAAAGTATTGCAGATAGCCAATTTTTCTCAAATAACTCATTCACCTACTTTTGGGAGAGCTTTCACTTGGTGAAGTTTTAGACCCAAAGCTAATTACTCACCTACTCAAAATGAGTAAATGCGAATTATCTCTAAAAGTATTGCAGATAGCCAGTTTTTCTCAAATTAATCATTCACCTACTTTTGGGAGAGCTTTCACTTGGTGAAGTTTCAGACCCATAGCTAA
Organism: Sabellastarte sp. h YS-2021; assembly: GCA_964017235.1. Lineage (NCBI taxonomy): Eukaryota > Metazoa > Annelida > Polychaeta > Sabellida > Sabellidae > Sabellastarte > Sabellastarte sp. h YS-2021. The sequence continues at coordinate 73,196,258 of OZ024928.1, read as the reverse complement.
TTACTCACCTACTCAAAATGAGTAAATGCGAATTATCTCTAAAAGTATTGCAGATAGCCAATTTTTCTCAAATAACTCATTCACCTACTTTTGGGAGAGCTTTCACTTGGTGAAGTTTTAGACCCAAAGCTAATTACTCACCTACTCAAAATGAGTAAATGCGAATTATCTCTAAAAGTATTGCAGATAGCCAGTTTTTCTCAAATTAATCATTCACCTACTTTTGGGAGAGCTTTCACTTGGTGAAGTTTCAGACCCATAGCAAATTACTCACCTACTCAAAATGAGTAAATGCGAATTATGTCTAAAAGTATTGCAGATAGCCAATTTTTCTCAAATAACTCATTCACCTACTTTTGGCAGAGCTTTCACTTGGTGAAGTTTCAGACCCATAGCTAATTACTCGTCTACTCAAAATGAGTAAATGCGAATTATCTCTAAAAGTATTGCAGATGGCCAATTTTTCTCAAATAACTCATTCACCTACTTTTGGGAGAGCTTTCACTTGGTGAAGTTTCAGACCCATAGCTAATTACTCACCTACTCAAAATGAATAAATGCGAATTATCTCTAAAAGTATTGCAGATAGCCAATTTTTCTCAAATTAATCATTCACCTACTTTTGGGAGAGCTTTCACTTGGTGAAGTTTCAGACCCATAGCTAATTACTCGTCTACTCAAAATGAGTAAATGCGAATTATCTCTAAAAGTATTGCAGATGGCCAATTTTTCTCAAATAACTCATTCACCTACTTTTGGGAGAGCTTTCACTTGGTGAAGTTTCAGACCCATAGCTAATTACTCACCTACTCAAAATGAGTAAATGCGAATTATCTCTAAAAGTATTGCAGATAGCCAATTTTTCTCAAATTAATCATTCACCTACTTTTGGGAGAGCTTTCACTTGGTGAAGTTTCAGACCCATAGCTAATTACTCGTCTACTCAAAATGAGTAAATGCGAATTATCTCTAAAAGTATTGCAGATGGCCAATTTTTCTCAAATAACTCATTCACCTACTTTTGGGAGAGCTTTCACTTGGTGAAGTTTCAGACCCATAGCTAATTACTCACCTACTCAAAATGAGTAAATGCGAATTATCTCTAAAAGTATTGCAGATAGCCAATTTTTCTCAAATAACTCATTCACCTACTTTTGGGAGAGCTTTCACTTGGTGAAGTTTTAGACCCAAAGCTAATTACTCACCTACTCAAAATGAGTAAATGCGAATTATCTCTAAAAGTATTGCAGATAGGCAGTTTTTCTCAAATTAATCATTCACCTACTTTTGGGAGAGCTTTCACTTGGTGAAGTTTTAGACCCAAAGCTAATTACTCACTTACTCAAAATGAGTAAATGCGAATTATCTCTAAAAGTATTGCAGATAGCCAGTTTTTCTCAAATTAATCATTCACCTACTTTTGGGAGAGCTTTCACTTGGTGAAGTTTCAGACCCATAGCTAATTACTCACCTACTCAAAATGAGTAAATGCGAATTATCTCTAAAAGTATTGCAGATAGCCAATTTTTCTCAAATAACTCATTCACCTACTTTTGGGAGAGCTTTCACTTGGTGAAGTTTTAGACCCAAAGCTAATTACTCACCTACTCAAAATGAGTAAATGCGAATTATCTCTAAAAGTATTGCAGATAGCCAATTTTTCTCAAATTAATCATTCACCTACTTTTGGGAGAGCTTTCACTTGGTGAAGTTTCAGACCCATAGCTAATTACTCACCTACTCAAAATGAGTAAATGCGAATTATCTCTAAAAGTATTGCAGATAGCCAATTTTTCTCAAATAACTTATTCACCTACTTTTGGGAGAGCTTTCACTTGGTGAAGTTTCAGACCCATAGCTAATTACTCACCTACTCAAAATGAGTAAATGCGAATTATCTCTAAAAGTATTGCAGATAGCCAATTTTTTTTCAAATTAATCATTCACCTACTTTTGGGAGAGCTTTCACTTGGTGAAGTTTCAGACCCATAGCTAATTACTCGTCTACTCAAAATGAGTAAATGCGAATTATCTCTAAAAGTATTGCAGATAGCCAATTTTTCTCAAATAACTCATTCACCTACTTTTGGGAGAGCTTTCACTTGGTGAAGTTTCAGACCCATAGCTAATTACTCACCTACTCAAAATGAGTAAATGCGAATTATCTCTAAAAGTATTGCAGATAGCCAATTTTTCTCAAATAACTCATTCACCTACTTTTGGGAGAGCTTTCACTTGGTGAAGTTTTAGACCCAAAGCTAATTACTCACCTACTCAAAATGAGTAAATGCGAATTATCTCTAAAAGTATTGCAGATAGCCAGTTTTTCTCAAATTAATCATTCACCTACTTTTGGGAGAGCTTTCACTTGGTGAAGTTTCAGACCCATAGCTAATTACTCACCTACTCAAAATGAGTAAATGCGAATTATCTCTAAAAGTATTGCAGATAGCCAATTTTTCTCAAATAACTCATTCACCTACTTTTGGGAGAGCTTTCACTTGGTGAAGTTTTAGACCCAAAGCTAATTACTCACCTACTCAAAATGAGTAAATGCGAATTATCTCTAAAAGTATTGCAGATAGCCAAATTTTCTCAAATTAATCATTCACCTACTTTTGGGAGAGCTTTCACTTGGTGAAGTTTCAGACCCATAGCTAATTACTCACCTACTCAAACTGAGTAAATGCGAATTATCTCTAAAAGTATTGCAGATAGCCAATTTTTCTCAAACAACTCATTCACCTACTTTTGGGAGAGCTTTCACTCTGTGAAGTTTCAGACCCATAGCTAATTACTCACCTACTCAAAATGAGTAAATGCGAATTATCTCTAAAAGTATTGCAGATAGCCAATTTTTCTCAAATAACTTATTCACCTACTTTTGGGAGAGCTTTCACTTGGTGAAGTTTCAGACCCATAGCTAATTACTCACCTACTCAAAATGAGTAAATGCGAATTATCTCTAAAAGTATTGCAGATAGCCAATTTTTCTCAAATAACTCATTCACCTACTTTTGGGAGAGCTTTCACTTGGTGAAGTTTTAGACCCAAAGCTATTTACTCACCTACTCAAAATGAGTAAATGCGAATTATCTCTAAAAGTATTGCAGATAGCCAGTTTTTCTCAAATTAATCATTCACCTACTTTTGGGAGAGCTTTCACTTGGTGAAGTTTCAGACCCATAGCTAATTACTCACCTACTCAAAATGAGTAAATGCGAATTATCTCTAAAAGTATTGCAGATAGCCAATTTTTCTCAAATAACTCATTCACCTACTTTTGGGAGAGCTTTCACTTGGTGAAGTTTTAGACCCAAAGCTAATTACTCACCTACTCAAAATGAGTAAATGCGAATTATCTCTAAAAGTATTGCAGATAGCCAATTTTTCTCAAATTAATCATTCACCTACTTTTGGGAGAGCTTTCACTTGGTGAAGTTTCAGACCCATAGCTAATTACTCACCTACTCAAAATGAGTAAATGCGAATTATCTCTAAAAGTATTGCAGATAGCCAATTTTTCTCAAACAACTCATTCACCTACTTTTGGGAGAGCTTTCACTTGGTGAAGTTTTAGACCCAAAGCTAATTACTCACCTACTCAAAATGAGTAAATGCGAATTATCTCTAAAAGTATTGCAGATAGCCAATTTTTCTCAAATTAATCATTCACCTACTTTTGGGAGAGCTTTCACTTGGTGAAGTTTCAGACCCATAGCTAATTACTCACCTACTCAAAATGAGTAAATGCGAATTATCTCTAAAAGTATTGCAGATAGCCAATTTTTCTCAAATAACTTATTCACCTACTTTTGGGAGAGCTTTCACTTGGTGAAGTTTCAGACCCATAGCTAATTACTCACCTACTCAAAATGAGTAAATGCGAATTATCTCTAAAAGTATTGCAGATAGCCAATTTTTTTTCAAATTAATCATTCACCTACTTTTGGGAGAGCTTTCACTTGGTGAAGTTTCAGACCCATAGCTAATTACTCGTCTACTCAAAATGAGTAAATGCGAATTATCTCTAAAAGTATTGCAGATAGCCAATTTTTCTCAAATAACTCATTCACCTACTTTTGGGAGAGCTTTCACTTGGTGAAGTTTCAGACCCATAGCTAATTACTCACCTACTCAAAATGAGTAAATGCGAATTATCTCTAAAAGTATTGCAGATAGCCAATTTTTCTCAAATAACTCATTCACCTACTTTTGGGAGAGCTTTCACTTGGTGAAGTTTTAGACCCAAAGCTAATTACTCACCTACTCAAAATGAGTAAATGCGAATTATCTCTAAAAGTATTGCAGATAGCCAGTTTTTCTCAAATTAATCATTCACCTACTTTTGGGAGAGCTTTCACTTGGTGAAGTTTCAGACCCATAGCTAATTACTCACCTACTCAAAATGAGTAAATGCGAATTATCTCTAAAAGTATTGCAGATAGCCAATTTTTCTCAAATAACTCATTCACCTACTTTTGGGAGAGCTTTCACTTGGTGAAGTTTTAGACCCAAAGCTAATTACTCACCTACTCAAAATGAGTAAATGCGAATTATCTCTAAAAGTATTGCAGATAGCCAATTTTTCTCAAATTAATCATTCACCTACTTTTGGGAGAGCTTTCACTTGGTGAAGTTTCAGACCCATAGCTAATTACTCACCTACTCAAACTGAGTAAATGCGAATTATCTCTAAAAGTATTGCAGATAGCCAATTTTTCTCAAACAACTCATTCACCTACTTTTGGGAGAGCTTTCACTCTGTGAAGTTTCAGACCCATAGCTAATTACTCACCTACTCAAAATGAGTAAATGCGAATTATCTCTAAAAGTATTGCAGATAGCCAATTTTTCTCAAATAACTTATTCACCTACTTTTGGGAGAGCTTTCACTTGGTGAAGTTTCAGACCCATAGCTAATTACTCACCTACTCAAAATGAGTAAATGCGAATTATCTCTAAAAGTATTGCAGATAGCCAATTTTTCTCAAATAACTCATTCACCTACTTTTGGGAGAGCTTTCACTTGGTGAAGTTTTAGACCCAAAGCTATTTACTCACCTACTCAAAATGAGTAAATGCGAATTATCTCTAAAAGTATTGCAGATAGCCAGTTTTTCTCAAATTAATCATTCACCTACTTTTGGGAGAGCTTTCACTTGGTGAAGTTTCAGACCCATAGCTAATTACTCACCTACTCAAAATGAGTAAATGCGAATTATCTCTAAAAGTATTGCAGATAGCCAATTTTTCTCAAATAACTCATTCACCTACTTTTGGGAGAGCTTTCACTTGGTGAAGTTTTAGACCCAAAGCTAATTACTCACCTACTCAAAATGAGTAAATGCGAATTATCTCTAAAAGTATTGCAGATAGCCAATTTTTCTCAAATTAATCATTCACCTACTTTTGGGAGAGCTTTCACTTGGTGAAGTTTCAGACCCATAGCTAATTACTCACCTACTCAAAATGAGTAAATGCGAATTATCTCTAAAAGTATTGCAGATAGCCAATTTTTCTCAAACAACTCATTCACCTACTTTTGGGAGAGCTTTCACTCTGTGAAGTTTCAGACCCATAGCTAATTACTCACCTACTCAAAATGAGTAAATGCGAATTATCTCTAAAAGTATTGCAGATAGCCAATTTTTCTCAAATAACTTATTCACCTACTTTTGGGAGAGCTTTCACTTGGTGAAGTTTCAGACCCATAGCTAATTACTCACCTACTCAAAATGAGTAAATGCGAATTATCTCTAAAAGTATTGCAGATAGCCAATTTTTTTCAAATTAATCATTCACCTACTTTTGGGAGAGCTTTCACTTGGTGAAGTTTCAGACCCATAGCTAATTACTCGTGTACTCAAAATGAGTAAATGCGAATTATCTCTAAAAGTATTGCAGATAGCCAATTTTTCTCAAATAACTCATTCACCTACTTTTGGGAGAGCTTTCACTTGGTGAAGTTTCAGACCCATAGCTAATTACTCACCTACTCAAAATGAGTAAATGCGAATTATCTCTAAAAGTATTGCAGATAGCCAATTTTTCTCAAATAACTCATTCACCTACTTTTGGGAGAGCTTTCACTTGGTGAAGTTTTAGACCCAAAGCTAATTACTCACCTACTCAAAATGAGTAAATGTGAATTATCTCTAAAAGTATTGCAGATAGCCAATTTTTATCAAATTAATCATTCACCTACTTTTGGGAGAGCTTTCACTTGGTGAAGTTTCAGACCCATAGCTAATTACTCACCTACTCAAAATGAGTAAATGCGAATTATCTCTAAAAGTATTGCAGATAGCCAATTTTTCTCAAACAACTCATTCACCTACTTTTGGGAGAGCTTTCACTCTGTGAAGTTTCAGACCCATAGCTAATTACTCACCTACTCAAAATGAGTAAATGCGAATTATCTCTAAAAGTATTGCAGATAGCCAATTTTTCTCAAATAACTTATTCACCTACTTTTGGGAGAGCTTTCACTTGGTGAAGTTTCAGACCCATAGCTAATTACTCACCTACTCAAAATGAGTAAATGCGAATTATCTCTAAAAGTATTGCAGATAGCCAATTTTTTTTCAAATTAATCATTCACCTACTTTTGGGAGAGCTTTCACTTGGTGAAGTTTCAGACCCATAGCTAATTACTCGTCTACTCAAAATGAGTAAATGCGAATTATCTCTAAAAGTATTGCAGATAGCCAATTTTTCTCAAATAACTCATTCACCTACTTTTGGGAGAGCTTTCACTTGGTGAAGTTTCAGACCCATAGCTAATTACTCACCTACTCAAAATGAGTAAATGCGAATTATCTCTAAAAGTATTGCAGATAGCCAATCTTTCTCAAATAACTCATTCACCTACTTTTGGGAGAGCTTTCACTTGGTGAAGTTTTAGACCCAAAGCTAATTACTCACCTACTCAAAATGAGTAAATGCGAATTATCTCTAAAAGTATTGCAGATAGCCAGTTTTTCTCAAATTAATCATTCACCTACTTTTGGGAGAGCTTTCACTTGGTGAAGTTTCAGACCCATAGCAAATTACTCACCTACTCAAAATGAGTAAATGCGAATTATGTCTAAAAGTATTGCAGATAGCCAATTTTTCTCAAATAACTCATTCACCTACTTTTGGCAGAGCTTTCACTTGGTGAAGTTTCAGACCCATAGCTAATTACTCACCTACTCAAAATGAGTAAATGCGAATTATCTCTAAAAGTATTGCAGATAGCCAATTTTTCTCAAATAACTCATTCACCTACTTTTGGCAGAGCTTTCACTTGGTGAAGTTTCAGACCCATAGCTAATTACTCACCTACTCAAAATGAGTAAATGCGAATTATCTCTAAAAGTATTGCAGATAGCCAATTTTTCTCAAATAACTCATTCACCTACTTTTGGGAGAGCTTTCACTTGGTGAAGTTTCAGACCCATAGCTAATTACTCACCTACTCAAAATGAGTAAATGCGAATTATCTCTAAAAGTATTGCAGATAGCCAGTTTTTCTCAAATTAATCATTCACCTACTTTTGGGAGAGCTTTCACTTGGTGAAGTTTCAGACCCATAGCTAATTACTCACCTACTCAAAATGAGTAAATGCGAATTATCTCTAAAAGTATTGCAGATAGCCAATTTTTCTCAAATAACTCATTCACCTACTTTTGGGAGAGCTTTCACTCTGTGAAGTTTCAGACCCATAGCTAATTACTCACCTACTCAAAATGAGTAAATGCGAATTATCTCTAAAAGTATTGCAGATAGCCAATTTTTCTCAAATAACTCATTCACCTACTTTTGGGAGAGCTTTCACTTGGTGAAGTTTCAGACCCATAGCTAATTACTCACCTACTCAAAATGAGTAAATGTGAATTATCTCTAAAAGTATTGCAGATAGCCAATTTTTCTCAAATTAATCATTCACCTACTTTTGGGAGAGCTTTCACTTGGTGAAGTTTCAGACCCATAGCTAATTACTCGTCTACTCAAAATGAGTAAATGCGAATTATCTCTAAAAGTATTGCAGATAGCCAATTTTTCTCAAATAACTCATTCACCTACTTTTGGGAGAGCTTTCACTTGGTGAAGTTTCAGACCCATAGCTAATTACTCACCTACTCAAAATGAGTAAATGCGAATTATCTCTAAAAGTATTGCAGATAGCCAATTTTTCTCAAATAACTCATTCACCTACTTTTGGGAGAGCTTTCACTTGGTGAAGTTTTAGACCCAAAGCTAATTACTCACCTACTCAAAATGAGTAAATGCGAATTATCTCTAAAAGTATTGCAGATAGCCAGTTTTTCTCAAATTAATCATTCACCTACTTTTGGGAGAGCTTTCACTTGGTGAAGTTTCAGACCCATAGCTAATTACTCACCTACTCAAAATGAGTAAATGCGAATTATCTCTAAAAGTATTGCAGATAGCCAATTTTTCTCAAATAACTCATTCACCTACTTTTGGCAGAGCTTTCACTTGGTGAAGTTTCAGACCCATAACTAATTACTCACCTACTCAAAATGAGCAAATGCGAATTATGTCTAAAAGTATTGCAGATAGCCAATTTTTCTCAAATAACTCATTCACCTACTTTTGGCAGAGCTTTCACTTGGTGAAGTTTCAGACCCATAGCTAATTATTCACCTACTCAAAATGAGTAAATGTGAATTATCTCTAAAAGTATTGCAGATAGCCAATTTTTCTCAAATAACTCATTCACCTACTTTTGGGAGAGCTTTCACTCTGTGAAGTTTCAGACCCATAGCTATTTATTCACCTACTCAAAATGAGTAAATGCTAATTATCTGTAAAAGTATTGCGGATACCCAATTTTTATCAAATACTCATTCATCTACTTGTGGGAGAGCTTTCACATGGTGAAGTTTCAGACCCATAGCTAATTACTCACCTACTCAAAATGAGTAAATGCGAATTATCTCTAAAAGTATTGCAGATAGCCAATTTTTCTCAAATAACTCATTCACCTACTTTTGGGAGAGCTTTCACGTGGTGAAGTTTCAGACCCATAGCTAATTACTCACCTACTGAAAATGAGTAAATGCGAATTATCTCTAAAAGTATTGCAGATAGCCAATTTTTCTCAAATAACTCATTCACCTACTTTTGGGAGAGCTTTCACTTGGTGAAGTTTCAGACCCATAGCTAATTACTCGTCTACTCAAAATGAGTAAATGTGAATTATCTCTTAATAGTATTGCAGATAGCCAATTTTTCTCAAATAACTCATTCACCTACTTTTGGAAGACCTTTCACACACGAAAATGAAAAATTGTGAATATCTCGGAAAAGCTATTTCTTCTGCTTTAATGCTCCGTGGGAGATACACGCCACGGGAGTGGTCTTGACAAAAATTTTTGTCTCCCCAAAAATGGTGGCCATTTTGAATTTTCAAAGTTTTTGCAAAACACAAAAATGCTTATATCTCGAAAACCGTGCTATATGGAGTGAACTCAACAAAATTTTGGACCTGCTGGGTATCTCTGCAGAGTAGCCATGCCAATTTTCAAAATATTTTTGTCTCGCCAAATATAGCGGACATTTTTAATTTTTTTATTTTTTGCAAAACACAAAAATGCTTATATCTTGAAAACTGTGCTAGATAGAGCAGACTGCGCTGACTTTGGTTGCCACAACAGTATAAGGCTAGAAACGAAGCATTTTCTTAATACTTTAGCACTCACCTTTATATCCTTTTCGGGACGCTTTGTTTTTGCTATGCAAAAACATTATCTTTTTTTTTTGCGAGCGATCCTCTAGTTAAGACTTTTTTCATTGATATTCATCATGTATATATGTCTACACCAAAAAGGTCTCTTTTGTTAGCTTATAGTAAATTCTTGATATGTTATAAACTTATGAGTTTCAAGGTTGTATTAGTTTTGTGTCGCTAGCAGCCATGATGGAGGACATACATGGTCAGTGTTGTTGTCACACTTCCTTCCTAACGTTGACTTTAAGGTTTGGATAATTGTTTTGGTGTTTGGAAGATATTTAATGTGCTAATTGAGATTTTTTTCATTGATATTCATCATGTATATATATTTAGACAAAAAGAAAAAGGCCTCTTTTGTAAGGTTACAATAAATTACTGATATTTTAGAAACTTATGAGTTTAAGGTTGTAACAGTTTGGTGTCACTCAGCTGTGATGGATCACAGCTGTTTCTGGAAAATATGTCAAAAATTGCTTGTAGGATGAAATTCAAATTTGGCATGTGGATGTTGCTGGTCATTGATGTGTGCCCTATTTTAAGATGACCTTAAACTCCCACTAATAACACATTTATATTGAATTCAACTTTTCTGATTTGTGGGCAGTGGCTTAAAAATGGTGTCACAGATTCAAATTAAATTTGGTATGTGGGTGTAAGTGGTCTTCAAGGTGTGGTCTATTTTATGGTGACCTTGAACTTCTATTGATAACATAATTATATGAATTTAATTATTTTAATTTCTGGAGAGTATCTCGAAACTACATGACTGATTTAATTTAATTTTAGTAAGTTGATATATCTAGTCCTGAAGGTGTTCCCCATTTTAAGGTGAACTCCCATGTGTAAAAGAATTTTACTGACCTAAATTTTTCTATGTTTCGACAAGGTATAGCAAAAATGGCGCATGACATATTTGATCTATATTTTGCAGGTACAGGTAACTGATGTTACAGAAAGGCCCTATGACTACATTGACGTGTCCTTAAACTCCCAGTACTGGCATAATTAAGTGTCCCACAAGGGACTCTTGTTTGTATATGGGAGGATATCTGGCTCCGCCGGCTCTGTGAGATCCGCGTTTTCTTTTCCTCATAACTCTGTGACCGTTCGGCGGATTCCTTTCAAATTTAGTAGGTGTATGCAGGAGCCCGGGGGAAATTTTTTTGGATATGCTGCAGTGACATTTCGACCAATCACAGAGGTCACATCACCAAAAATGCGGTTTTTGGAAGGGCGTCCTTATCCGGATGATAACTTACGAAGCATTTAATCTATCCGCCTGAAATTTAGCCAATACCTTCCTCATATAAATATCTGGGTGACATTAAATTTTGGCAGGGATAGGTTAAGAAATGACTGAGTTATTGATGGTTTTTTAAATTAAGCATTAACAATTTTATTAACGAGTAAAACACAAAACTGCTAGTATCTCTGTAACCGTGTGAGATAGAGCAATTTCGTTGAAATTGGGATCAATCGGGCCATAATTGACCGATTGACGGGCAATTGATTTTCAGTTGATAAAAAATTTGCTAAGATTAAGCCTTGAGCTCGCTTATTATTGGTCCTAGAGGTTTGGGATGGTATACCGACATATAGGAAATCATGGGCTGAGAATCTTCTGGTGTGGTCGGATTTGACCTTGGGCCTCTCCTTCAAGGTCAAACGAGCATAGCCAAACTTAAAAGTGCTTATAACTCGCTTATTATTGGTCCTACAGGTTTGGGATGGTAAACCAACATGTAGGAAATCATGGGCTGGGAGTCCTCTGGTGTGGTCGGATTTGACCTTGGGCCTCTCCTTCAAGTCAAATGAGCATAGCCAAACTTAAAATGCTTATAACTCGCTTATTATTGGTCCTACAGGTTTGGGATGGTAAACCAACATATATGAAATCATGGGCTGGGAGTCTTCTGGTGTGGTCAAATTTGACCGTGGGGCTCTCTTTCAAGGTCAAACGAGCATAGCCAAACTTAAAAGTGCTTATAACTCGCTTATTATTGGTCCTAGAGGTTTGGGATGGTAAACCAACATGTAGGAAATCATGGGCTGGGAATCTTCTGGTGTGGTTGGATTTGACCTTGGGCCCCTCCTTCAAGGTCAAACGAGCATAGCCAAACTTAAAAGTGCTTATAACTCGCTTATTATTGGTCCTAGAGGTTTGTGATGGTATACCGACATATAGGAAATCATGGGCTGGGAGTCTTCTGGTGTGGTCGGATTTGACCGCGGGGCTCTCTTTCAAGGTCAAACGAGCATAGCCAAACTTAAAAGTGCTTATAACTCGCTTATTATTGGTCCTAGAGGTTTGGGATGGTAAACCAACATGCAAGAAATCATGGGCTGGGAATCTTCTGGTGTGGTCGTATTTGACCTTGGGCCCCTCCTTCAAGGTCAAACGAGCATAGCCAAACTTAAAAGTGCTTATAACTCGCTTATTATTGGTCCTAGAGCTTTGGGATTATAAACCAACATGTAGGAAATCATGGGCTGGGAATCTTGTGGTGTGGTCAGATTTGACCTTGGGCCTCTCCTTCAAGGTCAAACGAGCATAGCCAAACTTAAAAGTGCTTATAACTCGCTTATTATTGGTCCTACAGGTTTGGGATGGTAAACCAACATGTAGGAAATCATGGGCTGGGAATCTTCTGGTGTGGTCGGATTTGACTTTACACACCTCAACAGTTAACTTAGAACTTCTGAATACCATTTGCAGGGCACAACTGTTGTGTCCTTTTCTTCTTTCACCTCTACTCTGAAACTCAAAACACACAGTCAGCTGACACAGAGCCTGTTCACATACACTCATTGCTTGTTTTTTTTTTTTATAATTTTCTTTTTAATTTTAAAAGTTTTTCCATATGACGAAAGGGGGAAAATATAAATCACAGCATTTAAAATTTTTTTTGTCTGTCTCAAAACTTAAACCAAGACGAGATAACAGTGCAGGGACAAGCACAAGCAATTTGCAAACCCTGTTTTAAACTCAAGGAATTCCCATGAGGTTTTGTTATAACTATTATTACTACTACCATTATGTTTTGAATGCAACAGCTTTAAGACTTTTGTTCAGCAAATAAGTTTTCTTTCTGTAAAAACTGCAGTAGCACAACAGTTTGATGACATTGAGTTGAGCATTTTGCTCTTTCAGAGTGCATCTTGTTTGTTTTGGGTTGAGTTTTCTCGCCGCCACCTCCTTATGTTCTCTATTCAATATCACTCTTATTTGTAGTTGCTTTCTTGCCATTTTAGCACTTATATACCTTAGGCATAGGAAAGTTTTTCCACCCACTCATCATCGCTGCTCAGCAAAACCATTTACTGCAGTAGGGTATGATTTATGATTTGTACATACATGTTTATGCTGTCAAAATCTTGAGCTGATTAGAAATTTGGAAGTTATTGGACCAAAAGTAAGCCATTTATGACAGCTTTTATACCAGATAGCACTTAAAAAGCTTAAATTTGATCTCTAATTCTAATTTGACTTTTATAGCGCTTAATCTCCACTGAGTAGTGGACTCTAAGGCGCAACAAGACAATAGCAATATGTAAATTCAAAGTCCAGGGACAGAAATAGGTCAGCACCACGGAGAAGCCATAAAAGAAAATGAGCTAAGGAGGATATGCATTTGCGTAGAGATAGGTTTTGAGCTTCTTTCTAAGAGGCAATAGTGGGTGATGCACGAATGTCTTCAGGAAGTGAATTCTAAACAGTGGGAGTATCAAAGGCAAAACTGAAGCCAAACTGCTTAGTGGACTTGTGAATTGTAGGTTGAAATTTTGGTACATTGGGGAAATTGGCAACACTCTGACTACGTCTAGTATTGTAAGTAGTGCGGTATGTGGATAGATGTGGAGCAAAATATTAGGGAAACCAGTATGAATAAAGCTGTACACCAGGGTAGCCAGTTTGAACTCTGAGCGAAACTGAATAGGGAGTCAATGGATTTCCTGAGTAGCGGAGTTATCCGAGTGTATTTACTCAAATTTGTAACAATTCTAGCTGCACTATTTTGGATAGTGTAATCTATGAAGATTGAATTTGGAGAGACTCCTGAAAAGTGAGTTACAGTAGTCCAACTGACTACTAACAAAAGCATTGGCAACTGACACAGCTGCATCCTGAGTCAAGAACTGCCTAATATTTCTAAAATCCCTCAGTTGAATAAAGCAGCCTTTACAAACATTCTGGACGTGTTTAGAGAAGGAAAAATCATAGTCATACCACACACCCAGTTTCCTGACTGACTCGGTGGGGTGAAGGGGGTTGCCCAAGACATCGATTGTCAAACATGCATTTAACCTATCTCTCTATTTCTTGGAGCCAAAAAGTATGAACTCAGTTTTATCAATATTAAGTTTGCTAGCTGAAATCCATTCTTTGACCGGCATCTGTTCAACTTATCAAAAGCAGCTGAGGCATTCATGTGTGACAGATGGACATAAGGTTGTGTATTGTCGGCATAGAAATGGAAGTTTACGTCTTTGTGTTTACCAATCAGTGTACTAAGGGGAGATGTGTACAGAGAGAAGAGCAGTGGACCCAAAACAGAACCCTGAGGCATGCCAAACAGCAGTTTTTGTAAGTCCGACAAAGTAGAACCAATCTTAGCTGACTGATAGCGTTCTGTCAAATAAGAAGAGAACCATTTTAGAGCGGAGCCACATCTGCTATCATCCGTTTTCTCCTTACCTATTGCATTGAGAGTTATATCGGAACCTAAAAATCAATGTATTGGAATGTAATAGAAAACTTGTGCAGAGTCCAAGAGTCCAAATATTTCTTGTAGCTCTATTTAAATGGATATGTGCATTTGTGTTCAAAATATTTGCTCTTGTGCCAAATTTGATGCTGATTGAGTGAAAAAAGTTGCTCACCTACATTTAGTTGTTGATCAAGATGAAGGTAGGATTTAGAGAAAAAAATGGATTGTAAATAAAAATTTTATAAAAAATTTAAACATATCTTATTCTCCAAAATTTTTTCTTACCCCAAGATTATTTTTCTTCAAGAAAGTGCTCATTTTGTAAGAAAATTCTCATTCTAAGAGTGAAAATGACTGACTCATTTTCCAGTGAATATGGGCCCAGAACTGATTAAATTTTGGATATTTACTATTTAGAGTGTCAAAGAAGTGGTATCAGTGTTGTAAACTTATAAAGAAAAGAAGGAAGGCACCAGCATGGTTATCTTTTATCTCGGAAAAAGAGAAGAATGAGGGATATTCTGCAGATGACCAGATTTTAGAAAATATAAAGGTAAAACTGCCTCTAATCCCATTTTGAATGGTTAGTTCAAACAATATTACAGTAGAACCTCCATTATCCAACCCTCTATTATCTGAATTTTCAATTATCCAACCTCCAATCCACTCTCCCAACTCCATTTAAAGTGGTTATTTTGGCCTTCCTATTATCCAACCTTTCTATTATCTGATCTAATTATTAAGTGTCCCGCAAGGGACGCTTGTTTGTGTATGGGAGACCTTCAGGCTCCGGCGGCTCCGCATTTTGTTTTCCTTATAACTCTGTAACCGTTAGGCAGATTCTTTTCAAATTTGGCAGGTTTAGGCAGTAGCCTTGGGGAATTTTTTTGAATATGCTGCAGTGACATTTCAACCAATCAGAGAGGTCACATGACCAAAAATGTCTTTTTTCGATGGGGAAGCTTGTCCGGATGATAACTTGAAAGGAATTTTATCAATTCACCCGAAACTTGGCAAATACATTCATTCTATTAAAATCTGGAAATCATTAGATTTTGGCATTGATTGGTTAAAAAATGGCCGAGTAATTAATGATTAATTAATCATTATGAATTTTCCAAATAAGGAAAACACAAAAATGCTTATATCTCGAAAACCGTGCTAGATAGAGCGATTTCGACGAAATGTTTGACCCGCAACCATAGGGTATCACTGCGGAGTAGTTATCCCAATTTTCAAAAAAAATTTTCGCCAAAAATGGCGGCCATTTTGAATTTTCGAATTTTTCACAAAAATTGCAAAACACAAAAATGCTTATATCTCGAAAACCGTGCTAGATAGAGCGATTTCGACGAAATTTTTGACCCGCAGGGTATCTCTGCAGAGTAGTTATCCCATTTTTGAAAAAAATTTTGTCTCGCCAAAAATGGCGGCCATTTTGAATTTTCGAATTTTTCGCAAAAATTGCAAAACATCAAAATGCTTATATCTCGAAAACCGTACTAGATAGAGCGATTTCGACGAAATTTTTGACCCACAGGGTATCTCTGCGGAGTAGTTATCCCAATTTTCAAAAAAATTTTGTCTCGCCAAAAATGGCGGCCATTTTGAATCTTCGAATTTTTCGCAAAAATTGCAAAACATAAAAATGCTTATATCTCGAAAACCGTACTAGATAGAGCGATTTCGACGAAATGTTTGACCCACAGGGTTTCTCTGCAGACTAGCCATGCTTATTTTCAAAAAAAATTTGTCTCACCAAAAATGGCGGCCATTTTGAATTTTCAAATTTTTCGCAAAAATTGCAAAACATAAAAATGCTTATATCTCGAAAACCCTGCTAGATAGAGCGATTTCGACGAAATTTTTGACCCACAGGGTATCTCTGCAGAGTCGCCATGCCTATTTTCAAAAAAATTTTGTCTCTGCAAAAATGGCGGCCATTTTGAATTTCCGCAAAAATTGCAAAACATAAAAATGCTTATATCTCGAAAACCCTGCTAGATAAAGCGATTTCGACGAAATTTTTGACCCACAGGGTATCTCTGCAGAGTAGCCATGCCAATTTTCAAAAAAATTTTATCTTGCCAAAAATGGCGGCCATTTTGAATTTTCGAATTTTTGCGTAAAAATTGCAAAACACAAAAATGCTAATATTTCGAAAACCGTACTACATAGAGCGATTTCGACGAAATTTTTGATCTTCAGGGTATCTCTGCAGAGCAGCTGTCCCAAAGAGCTTTCACTTGGTGAAGTTTCAGACCCATAGCTAATTGCTCACCTACTCAAAATGAGTAAATGCGAATTACCTCTAAAAGTATTGCAGATAGCCAATTTTTCTCAAATAACTCATTCACCTACTTTTGGAAGAGCTTTCACATGGTGAAGTTTCAGACCCGTAGCTAATTACTCACCTACTCAAAATGAGTAAATGCTAATTATCTCAAAAACTATTGCGGATACCCAATTTTTATCAAATAACTCATTCATGTACTTTTGGGAGAGCTTTCACATGGTGAAGTTTCAGACCCGTAGATAATTACTCACCTACTCAAAATGAGTAAATGCGAATTATCTCTTAAAAGTATTGCAGATAGCCAATTTTTCTCAAATAACTCATTCACCTACTTTTGGAAGAGCTTTCACATGGTGAAGTTTCAGACCCATAGCTAATTACTCACCTACTCAAAATGAGTAAATGCGAATTATCTCTAAAAGTATTGCAGATAGCCAATTTTTCTCAAATAACTCATTCACCTACTTTTGGGAGAGCTTTCACTCTGTGAAGTTTCAGACCCATAGCTAATTATTTACCTACTCAAAATGAGTAAATGCTAATTATCTGTAAAAGTATTGCGGATACCCAATTTTTATCAAATAACTCATTCATCTACTTGTGGGAGAGCTTTCACATGGTGAAGTTTCAGACCCATAGCTAATTACTCACCTACTCAAAATGAGTAAATGCGAATTATCTCTAAAAGTATTGCAGATAGCCAATTTTTATCAAACAAATCATTCACCTACTTTTGGGAGAGCTTTCACTTGGTGAAGTTTCAGACCCATAGCTAATTACTCACCTACTCAAAATGAGTAAATGCGAATTATCTCTAAAAGTATTGCAGATAGCCAATTTTTCTCAAATAACTCATTCACCTACTTTTGGGAGAGCTTTCACTTGGTGAAGTTTCAGACCCATAGCTAATTATTTACCTACTCAAAATGAGTAAATGCGAATTATCTCTTAAAAGTATTGCAGATAGCCAATTTTTCTCAAATAACTCATTCACCTACTTTTGGGAGAGCTTTCACTCCGTGAAGTTTCAGACCCATAGCTAATTATTTACCTACTCAAAATGAGTAAATGCTAATTATCTGTAAAAGTATTGCGGATACCCAATTTTTATCAAATAACTCATTCATCTACTTGTGGGAGAGCTTTCACATGGTGAAGTTTCAGACCCATAGCTAATTACTCACCTACTCAAAATGAGTAAATGCGAATTATCTCTAAAAAAGTATTGCAGATAGCCAATTTTTATCAAATAAATCATTCACCTACTTTTGGGCGAGCTTTCACTTGGTGAAGTTTCAGACCCATAGCTAATTACTCACCTACTCAAACTGAGTAAATGCGAATTATCTCTAAAAGTATTGCAGATAGCCAATTTTTCTCAAATAACTCATTCACCTACTTTTGGGAGAGCTTTCACTCTGTGAAGTTTCAGACCCATAGCTAATTATTTACCTACTCAAAATGAGTAAATGCTAATTATCTGTAAAAGTATTGCGGATACCCAATTTTTATCAAATAACTCATTCACCTACTTTTGGAAGAGCTTTCACATGGTGAAGTTTCAGACCCGTAGCTAATTACTCACCTACTCAAAATGAGTAAATGCTAATTATCTCAAAAACTATTGCGGATACCCAATTTTTATCAAATAACTCATTCATGTACTTTTGGGAGAGCTTTCACATGGTGAAGTTTCAGACCCGTAGATAATTACTCACCTACTCAAAATGAGTAAATGCGAATTATCTCTTAAAAGTATTGCAGATAGCCAATTTTTCTCAAATAACTCATTCACCTACTTTTGGAAGAGCTTTCACATGGTGAAGTTTCAGACCCATAGCTAATTACTCACCTACTCAAAATGAGTAAATGCGAATTATCTCTAAAAGTATTGCAGATAGCCAATTTTTCTCAAATAACTCATTCACCTACTTTTGGGAGAGCTTTCACTCTGTGAAGTTTCAGACCCATAGCTAATTATTTACCTACTCAAAATGAGTAAATGCTAATTATCTGTAAAAGTATTGCGGATACCCAATTTTTATCAAATAACTCATTCATCTACTTGTGGGAGAGCTTTCACATGGTGAAGTTTCAGACCCATAGCTAATTACTCACCTACTCAAAATGAGTAAATGCGAATTATCTCTAAAAGTATTGCAGATAGCCAATTTTTATCAAACAAATCATTCACCTACTTTTGGGAGAGCTTTCACTTGGTGAAGTTTCAGACCCATAGCTAATTACTCACCTACTCAAAATGAGTAAATGCGAATTATCTCTAAAAGTATTGCAGATAGCCAATTTTTCTCAAATAACTCATTCACCTACTTTTGGGAGAGCTTTCACTTGGTGAAGTTTCAGACCCATAGCTAATTATTTACCTACTCAAAGTGAGTAAATGCGAATTATCTCTTAAAAGTATTGCAGATAGCCAATTTTTCTCAAATAACTCATTCACCTACTTTTGGGAGAGCTTTCACTCCGTGAAGTTTCAGACCCATAGCTAATTATTTACCTACTCAAAATGAGTAAATGCTAATTATCTGTAAAAGTATTGCGGATACCCAATTTTTATCAAATAACTCATTCATCTACTTGTGGGAGAGCTTTCACATGGTGAAGTTTCAGACCCATAGCTAATTACTCACCTACTCAAAATGAGTAAATGCGAATTATCTCTAAAAAAGTATTGCAGATAGCCAATTTTTATCAAATAAATCATTCACCTACTTTTGGGCGAGCTTTCACTTGGTGAAGTTTCAGACCCATAGCTAATTACTCACCTACTCAAACTGAGTAAATGCGAATTATCTCTAAAAGTATTGCAGATAGCCAATTTTTCTCAAATAACTCATTCACCTACTTTTGGGAGAGCTTTCACTTTGTGAAGTTTCAGACCCATAGCTAATTATTTACCTACTCAAAATGAGTAAATGCGAATTATCTCTTAAAAGTATTGCAGATAGCCAATTTTTCTCAAATAACTCATTCACCTACTTTTGGGAGAGCTTTCACTCCGTGAAGTTTCAGACCCATAGCTAATTATTTACCTACTCAAAATGAGTAAATGCTAATTATCTGTAAAAGTATTGCGGATACCCAATTTTTATCAAATAACTCATTCATCTACTTGTGGGAGAGCTTTCACATGGTGAAGTTTCAGACCCATAGCTAATTACTCACCTACTCAAAATGAGTAAATGCGAATTATCTCTAAAAAAGTATTGCAGATAGCCAATTTTTATCAAATAAATCATTCACCTACTTTTGGGCGAGCTTTCACTTGGTGAAGTTTCAGACCCATAGCTAATTACTCACCTACTCAAACTGAGTAAATGCGAATTATCTCTAAAAGTATTGCAGATAGCCAATTTTTCTCAAATAACTCATTCACCTACTTTTGGGAGAGCTTTCACTTTGTGAAGTTTCAGACCCATAGCTAATTATTTACCTACTCAAAATGAGTAAATGCGAATTATCTCTTAAAAGTATTGCAGATAGCCAATTTTTCTCAAATAACTCATTCACCTACTTTTGGGAGAGCTTTCACTCCGTGAAGTTTCAGACCCATAGCTAATTATTTACCTACTCAAAATGAGTAAATGCTAATTATCTGTAAAAGTATTGTGGATACCCAATTTTTATCAAATAACTCATTCATCTACTTGTGGGAGAGCTTTCACATGGTGAAGTTTCAGACCCATAGCTAATTACTCACCTACTCAAAATGAGTAAATGCGAATTATCTCTAAAAAAGTATTGCAGATAGCCAATTTTTATCAAATAAATCATTCACCTACTTTTGGGCGAGCTTTCACTTGGTGAAGTTTCAGACCCATAGCTAATTACTCACCTACTCAAACTGAGTAAATGCGAATTATCTCTAAAAGTATTGCAGATAGCCAATTTTTCTCAAATAACTCATTCACCTACTTTTGGGAGAGCTTTCACTCTGTGAAGTTTCAGACCCATAGCTATTTATTCACCTACTCAAAATGAGTAAATGCTAATTATCTCTAAAAGTATTGCGGATACCCAATTTTTCTCAACTACTCATTCATCTACTTGTGGGAGAGCTTTCACATGGTGAAGTTTCAGACCCATAGCTAATTACTCACCTACTCAAAATGAGTAAATGTGAATTATCTCTAAAAGTATTGTAGATAGTCAATTTTTCTCAAATAACTCATTCACCTACTTTTGGGAGAGCTTTCACTTGGTGAAGTTTCAGACCCATAGCTAATTATTCACCTACCCAAAATGAGTAAATGTGAATTATCTCTAAAAGTATTGCAGATAGTCAATTTTTCTCAACTCATTCACCTACTTTTGGGAGAGCTTTCACTCTGTGAAGTTTCAGACCCATAGCTATTTATTCACCTACTCAAAATGAGTAAATGCTAATTATCTGTAAAAGTATTGCGGATACCCAATTTTTATCAAATACTCATTCATCTACTTGTGGGAGAGCTTTCACATGGTGAAGTTTCAGACCCATAGCTAATTACTCACCTACTGAAAATGAGTAAATGCGAATTATCTCTAAAAGTATTGCAGATAGCCAATTTTTCTCAAATAACTCATTCACCTACTTTTGGGAGAGCTTTCACTTGGTGAAGTTTCAGACCCATAGCTAATTATTCACCTACTCAAAATGAGTAAATGTGAATTATCTCTTAATAGTATTGCAGATAGCCAATTTTTCTCAAATAACTCATTCACCTACTTTTGGAAGAGCTTTGAAAAATGAAAAATTGTGAATATCTCGGAAAAGCTATTTCTTCTCCTTTAATGCTCGGCGGGAGATACACACCGCGGCAGTGGTCTTGACAAAAATTTTTGTCTCCCCAAAAATGGTGGCCATTTTGAATTTTCAAAGTTTTTGCAAAACACAAAAATGGTTATATCTCGAAAACCGTGCTATATGGAGCGAACTCAACAAAATTTTTGACCTGCTGGGTATCTCTGCAGAGTAGCCATGCTAATTTTCCAAATATTTTTGTTTCGCCAAATATAGCGGACATTTTGAATTTTTAAATTTTTTGCAAAACACAAAAATGCTTATATCTTGAAAACCATGCTAGATAGAGCAGACTGTGCTGACTTTGGTTGCCACAACAGTATAAGGGTAGAAACGAAGCATTTTCTTAATACTTTAGCACTCACCTTTATATCCTTTTCGGGACGCTTTGTTTTTGCTATGCAAAAACATTATCTTTTTTTTTGCGAGCGATCCTCTAGTTACTTTTCCAAGAGGGTCGGGCAATAGAGGTTCAACTGTATTAAGTGAAAGTGTTGCAAGTAATGTATTATCCTTTTAAACATGATTGGGTACTTTTAAGTATGATTAGGAAACATTGGGTATTTGATTTTTTTGTTCTGTTTATCACAAGCACCCTTACTTGAAGTGGGGATCTAAAGTTGTTTTTGTATTCTGGATCATAAGTCAATACTATAAATCGGTTGGAGCCTAGCTGTTAAGAGCACTTTTATATTTTGGGATGTTAGTACATAAATTGACAGTGAAAAGAAACATTTTCATTGGTGGCATTGACATTTAATTTCAAGGTCAATGACAGATTTGAGAAGGACTTATTGTTATGGCCTTGTAGTCCACCTACATGTTCATATCATCAACATTGCCTGTGAGAGTACCTACCGCACCTCTGAAAAATCTGGGATAAACCTTTAACTCTATCACAATCCCTTATATGTTTTGGAAGTTCACTAAAATAGTTTATTTTATCTCACCTGTACCACACTTCTGCCATGCTCTTCTCATTTTAAATTTCTGGGATAGAGCACAAAAATGTGGTGGAGATTCACACAAATGTAGAACTACACTTTATCTCCACCACATCTCTACCGTACCCTTCCAATTAAAATTCTTACTTTACTAACTTTAGTTTTGCGAAATATTTGGAACACCTACTTTGTAATGCACTTTGGGATTGAGACTTTTTAGAGATGTAAGTCCATCATTGAGTAAATCACTTGTATAACAGGTAGATAACAGGTACCTATGTTCATGACATCATTTATGACTATATAAGAGTAATTTTTTTTACTTTTCGCTGCATAACTGCTCATCTATTGACTTGACAGCTTTGAAAGGTATTAAGAGGTTATAGGAAACGATTGGCAGGGAACTTGAAAAGTGGGTCACATTGCATGCGAGACCCCTGTAAGGTCCAATTTCGGTCATAAAGGTCATTTTCATGTATTTTGAGGTTGAGGTACCTCCAACATTTGTATTTTTTTCTATTTTTTAACATTGCTTATATCTCAGAAAAGATGAGAGACAGAGCCTTTCCTATCTCAGTTTTTTAGAAAATTTAAGAATCCTGAAAATCATTTTTAAAATTTTGAAAATTTTAATTCAGTTGATTTTTGCAACTGACATTAGTTTTAAAAATCACAAATATTCTCAAGATTGAGGTCAATTTTGACCACACAAGATTCTCTTTTGACCATATTCTTGAGTTCTACCCATTTATGCAAACATTTCAAGCTGCTTCCTGTAAATGTCATCTAACAGTCCCCAAAGGTTTCTCAATTCTTGTTCACATTTTGGTTCAATTCTTGTATATGATATCTTGGATCATCTTTTGGTTAATTCATGTATGCATAATGGATATAGATCTCCTGTATAAACCTACAGAAACTTCATCTTAATCTCTTCATTCAAGATTATCCAGAAATTGCGGAAGTCTCCCATAGAGGCCTTTTTGACCATATGCTAACATGTCATCAGCTAAAACCCCCTGTAATGTCAAAAATTACAGGACATCATGGTCTAGAAGTCATTTGCTGATGTAAGATTTGAACTGTGACAACTCCTTACAGGTTATCGTACCAGATAAACTTTGTATCTCCTGTTATTATGGGTCTTGGTAGCCTGAAATGGTATAACAACAAGGAAATCAGAGGCTGTGAATCTTTTGACAATGTCAGATTTGACCTGTGATGTCTGATTCAAGGTCAAACACGTCTACTATATAAACAATAAACTTTAGAAAATTTTGTCCCACATACAACTGTTCTGCTTTTAGACACAATATCTTGTCAATTCTTCTCTAGGATATGATTCAGTAACAGGGGACAGAAACAGGATATATTCTGAAGTGGTTAAATTAAGCTCTATAAAGAACAATTAGTAATTTTTCTTTTACCTTCAATGTCACTTCTTTTGAAATTATATATGATTAAAGTGTCTTATAACCCCCAATGAGGCTGGGTTTGTTTAAAAAAATTGTGAAATTTACTGTTATTGTTAATTACAAACAGGACACTAAAATAAACGATATTCTATTCTATAAAAATTTAATGTCATATTTGTTTTAAATGTATTTGTGTAGTCTTAACCCCAAGAGAGATACTGATAGATATATTGCAGTAATAACCAGTGTAATCTGTGCATGTCATTTGTTGCAGTGTCTTTCATCAGAACCAAAACACGCCATTATGTTTTGTAATTTTGAAATGACCGAGTTTCGATGTCGGGCAAAGTCAAGACACAATAATGATGCTGGTGTGTCTAGTGATGCCAGACCAGTCCGAAAAACTAGAGTGCAGTTGATCTCTGTTGAGGCTTATATGAAGCAAGTGTTACCAACAGAATGTGCAATCCATGGAACTGTCACAGATGGTGTTATTGGTAAGATTGTTTTACTTGATGAAACTTTGTTGTCTTGAAGTAACTTGTATTGAAAACACGGTCACTGCCGCAGCGGTTATCTCCCGCCTTAGAATCAGTAATAATGGAGAACTAAAGGGGATATAAGGCCTTTGTAGTAAGATAACCCCACCTGACATTGAAAAAGGGGGTTAAAGTCAGCAATTGGAAAAGAGTCTCAGACCATGACTTCCTTAATGTTGTTTTCACATTTGGAACCCATAGTAGCAATGATAAGGGAGATATAAGGTTGTTTTAATTGGATACTCCCATTTAACATTGAACATGTGATATGAATGCCATTTTGTTTTCAAAACTAGGCCAGATCACTATCAGGCTAAGTTTCCTCGCCATATATCTTTTGTGCAAATTTGATGAACGTAACTGCAAAAGTTTTAGAGCATCTTAATGATTTTCAAATAATTGGCTATGGTGGCCATTTTGTTTTTCAAAATAAGGCCAAAATTTTTCTCAGGCAAAACATTTGCAGGCCAGGACTTTTCATGGTCTGTCTTTACATTCTGAAGCCATAGCACCAATAACAAGGGAGAAGTGACGTTTTAGTGTGACCTGTAAAAGATTCCTAGGCCATGATTTCCTACATGTTGTTTTCACCGTCCGAACCTCTAGGAGCAATATTAAAGGAGATATAACGCCTTTTTAATAAGATAATCCCAATTGACATTAATCATGTGATATGGCGGCCATTTTGTTTTTTGAACTAGGCCAAAATTACTATCAGGCTAGCTTTTGGGCAGGGAATCTTTTGGTGTGTTCAGATTTGACCTTGGGCCCCTCCTTCAAGGTCAAACGAGGATAGCCAAACTTAAAAGTGCTTATAACTTGCTTATTATTGGTCCTAGAGGTTTGGAATGGGAAACAAACCTATAGGAAATCATGAGCTGGGAATCTTTTGGTGTGGTCGGATTTGACCTTGGGCCCCTTCTTCAAGGTCAAACGAGGATAGCCAAACTTAAAAGTGCTTATAACTCGCTTATTATTGACCCTAGAGGTTTACAATGCAATACCAACTCATACAAAATCTTGGGCTAGGAATCTTCTGATGTTAGATTTGACCTTTGGCCCCTCCTTCAAGGTCAAATGATGATTCCACTGACTTTGGTGATTGGATAACTTTCCGGTGGATACAAAGTTGCATTAGTCCTCCGATGTGTAGGTCTAGTTTTATTCTCTGTTACAGTTCCATTGCCAGTTATTTATCTCAGAACTTTAAATGATAAATACACTTAGTTCAATTGTGTCGTTATTGATGAGTACAAATTGTATGTTGATTTACTTACCTTTGCATGATTATATGCTTGATGATTTAGTCCTTGGTTAATATCACTTAAGCTTTTAATACCATGTGCAATGGATAATGTGTAGTACATCTCCTTTCTACACATTTTACCTACCACAGTGTTGTACTGAAACATTAAGTCCCTATTTTGATCTACCAGGTTTTGATTCTAGATATTGAACTACATTGATGCTCCTGCGTTAAAACAATGAAATGTTTATGTGCTTTTACCTGAGTGTGAGCATGTTTTTTACTTCTGTATATAGCCACTCACTGGGATAATATAACAGAGGAGTTAGAAGATTCGGGTGGTGTAATCACCTGCTTGATGTTTCCTGAGATTCCAGGAACAGAAATCTATGGATTTTACGAAGGTCTGTAATAGGTGTTGTTCTGATTTGTGACTGATATTTTATTAAATGTATTTATTGAGTAGTACCTCAATCAATAGTAACCATAGAAATCACCACCTTCAAAGGCTGTCTACCCAATAGTTTTTCTATTACCGAACACCAATGGTCTCCCTGGAAATGATCCATATCACGTCTTATGATTTTTACCATACAGCCCTTAAGGGCTGTCGGGGTATTGTTGTCACCCATGGTGTCTGGATGGGTGGGCAGGCGGCGGGAAAAAGTTTGTTCGGGCTGTCTCTCAGAAACTGTAAGGTGTAGGAAGTTGATACTTGGTAGGGACATTGATTAGGAGGTGGAGGTGTGTAACGTCATGGTCTGACCCTGATTTGACCTTTGACCTTGCTGTAGTGACCTTGAGCTTGAAAATCTTGTCTGGGCTATATCTCAGAAACCATAAGGTGTAAGAAGTTGATACTTGGTAGGGACATTGGTTAGGGGGTGTAGGTGTGCAATGTCATGGTGTGACCTGGATTTAACCTTTGACCTTACCGTAGTGACCTTGACCTACAAAATCTTGTCAGGGCTATATCAGAAACCGTAAGGTGTGGTAAGTTGATACATGGTAGGGACATTGCTGAGGTGTAGGTGTGCATCGTCATGGTGTGACCTTGATTTAACCTTTGACCTTGCCGTAGTGACCTTGACCTATAAAATCTTGTCTGGGCTATTTCTTGGATTCCATAAGGTGTAGAAGGTTGACACTTGTTGGGGACATTGGTTAGGGGGTGTATGTAAATATATGTGTGCATCATGGTGTGACCATTTTGCTCTGCCAAAGTGTGTTCAGCTTCTATATTTGAAACATCTTTCTCTTATGACAAGGGTATATGGATTGCTGCAAGTGATTATTATGTGCACTTTTACATAATTATGCTATTTCCATTGACAGCTATTCTAATAAATAATTAAATAAATAATAAATTTTACAGCTTTATAGTTTTTAGTTTACTGATTAATGCTGTCATCTTGCTATTGAATTGTCTTGTTTTAGTATTTTATCTTTACATACATTTTCTTGCTCTTAGATGTTATTTTCTCTACTTAAACATTATTTGGATCTTTATATAAGTGACACTGCGCTGAAAGTATTCCGGTTTTTATACTGTTTCACTACTTCTGTATGTCATGGTGTGGAAAACTATTTCCTCAGGCTGTATGGTACGGACATCTCTGATGCTATTTTTGATTCATGCATTATGTTTTGGATGGTGTGCCTTAGAATCTCCTAGTTCAGAGATTAAGCACTTGGATACCAGATAACTGATATTCGATCCTTTTCACTTCCTCTGTGTCCCAGTTGCAACTATTTTTTCTTCATATCACCTTCAATAATCAGTCTCCATGGTCATTTTCTATCCTCTTAAATTTACATGTTAACTTATTTATTATTGACCATCTAAGCTAGATATGTTCAGTTATTAAATAACCTGCAGCTTTAGTCACAGAAATAGAATGAACTTCGGTGAATTTTACATTTTAGTAGGACTTTAATCATGCATAAATTATGTTAATCCCAAATCTGTAAAGTTTCAGTGGTAGATTTCAGTTGCATTCTTTTAGCTTCAGATGTTATTGATAGTGAATATTTATATCCCCAGATGAAAGTCGGGGATATATTGGATTCAGGTCCGTCGCGCCGCCGCCGCCGTAGAAATTTCCTTGTGGACGCGATAACTCAAAAACGGATTAATATTTTTTTTTTCAAACTTGGTACACATGTTAAGGATGCCCAAAGGAAGATCCCTGTGTTAAGGTGACCTTAAACTCCCAACAATAAAGAACTTATGGCCACCTTAAGGTCAGAAATTGCACTTTTGGCCACTTAGAGCCCTCTAGGTCACAAACTATGAGGCTTATCTGCCTCAAATTTTACCTGAGAACACATTAATATGTTCTTAGTACATGTGCCGAAAATCAAGACTTTAAGTTGAGGAGAAAATTGTCTTTGAGGCCCATAAAGACCCCACTTAGGACTTTTTTCCTATATTTTTAACTTATTTTGCCCTATAATTTGGAAGTGGTAATTCTGATGAGTCTCAAACTGCACTAGATGTAACTCTTATATGTAATCCTTGTCTGTGAAAAATTTAAAGGCTGTAGGTTTACCTGTTAGGCCGACTTAAGATCTCAAAATTGCCCACAGAGACCCAATTTATGGACTTTTTGCCATCTTCAAGCACTGTAGCTTTCAAACTATGTCTCTCATCTAAGTGAAATATCATCTGAGAATATATCAATATGTTTTTCTTGTATGTACTCCAAAATTTAGGCCTTTAATAGACATTTAACTAGTGATCTCAACGGGTATCCGGATATCCGGGTACCCGAACCCTGAATACTTACCCGAATCCGAAATGACATACCCGAGTACCCGAATCTAATATTTCTGTCATTATCGCCCACGTTGGCTGGCCGAGTACAGACGTATCTGAACTTAATTATTTCATTTAAAAATAAAACTATTCAATTAAAATGCACACGAATATTGTTTTCTCACCCTTGTACACCATTTAAAGTATTTTACTTGTCTTTTACTTTGGTTGTTTATATATTATCAAACACCGGAACCCTTTGAAAATCGTCAGTATATTAACACAGTTACTTAATTCCGAGTCCATAAAACGCTGTATATTGGCTATATAATGACATGCATTCCTTAAATAAATAAGAATACAATGTTTTCACACAGTATTTTATAATTTTACGTTAATAAAATTCACTTATGAACCTGAAATAAAAATAATGTTTCAATTCCGAAACCAACTTCGAGCAGTAGTTAATGCTTTTGTGATAGGTCATGTGACTCCATTTTTATATAAACAACCGTGTTTTGAATGTACAGAAGTCTTTTTTATTTAACATTTCTTCCATGTAATATTATTTTGAATGCAAAAACGTGACCGACAAGAAATAAAGCAAATGGTTGGATCCCATTATTGTATCCCCGACGCGAAGCGGGGATACTATGGATTCATCATCGTCGTCGTCCGCGTCCGCGCCCTCGTCCGCGTCCGCGTCCGCAGAGATTTCTTGTTAGCGACCTACAGTCCACATTTCTTTCCGGATTTCTTTCATATTTGGCAGGTGACTTGATATGGTAGAGGACTCGCCACCCTATCTTTTTGGTAGGCTTTATGTCTAAATTAGGCCTGTGGTAGACAAAAATGTCTAAAATGTGGAATATTGCTTGTTAGCGACCTACAGTCCACATTTCTTTCCAGATTTCTTTCATATTTGGCAGGTGGCTTGGTATGCTAGAGGACTCGCCACCCTATCTTTTTGGTAGGCTTTATGTCTAAATTAGGCCTGTGGTAGACAAAAATGTCTAAAATGCATTAAAAGTCATGAAATCATGCACTAAATCACTTATAACTTAAAAAGTGTTGCATTTAGAGCATTTTGTTAAAATATGTTATTCAGATACTTTTTTCATAGCTACAACATGGTGAGTAACTTGGGTGTCTGTCTCAATAGCTAAGTGAGTAATAGCTACTTTTGGGCTTTTCAGTAACTTCCATCATGAGTAAAATCAATTGTAACTTGAAAACTATTGCATTTACAGAATTTTGTATAAATATGTTATTCAGCTACTTTTATGTCAGCTATAACATAGTAAAATTTCAGACCTGTAGCTCATAGCATAGCTGAGTAATAGCTACTTTTAGGTTATCACTGTTGAGTAAATTACTTATAACTTCAAAAGTATTACATTTAGAGTATTTTGTTTCAATATGTTATTCACCTATTTCGGAGTCAGCTATAACATAGTGAAGTTCCAGACCTGTGGCTCATTGCATAGCTGAGTAATAGCTACTTTGAAGTTCACACTGTTGAGTAAATCAGTTGTAATTGGAAAAGTATTGCATTTACAGAAATTTGTGTAAATATGTTATTCAGCTACTTTTGGGTCAGCTATAACATAGTGAAATTACAGACCTGTAGCTCATGGCACAACTGAGCAATAGCTATTTTCAGGTACTGACTGTTGAGTAAATGACTTGTAACTTGAAAAATAGTGCATTTGGAGTATTTTGTTAAAATATGTTGTTCGCCTACTTTTGGGTCAGCTATAACGTCGTGAAATTACAGACTTATAGCTCATGGCATAGCTGAGCAATAGCTATTTTCAGGTTGTCACTATTGAGTAAATCACTTGTAACTTGAAAACTATTGCATTTACAGTATTTTGCTTAAATATGTTGTTCACCTAATTTTGGGTCAGCTATAACATAGAAAAAATTCAGACATGTAGCTCATTGCATAGCTGAGTAATAGCTACTTTGACGTTATCACTGTTGAGTAAATCAGTTATAACGTGAAAACTATTACATTTACAGTATTTTGTTTAAATATGTTATTCACATAATTTTTGGTCAGCTATAACAGAGTGAAATTGCAGACCTCTATGTCATGGCATAGCTTACCAATATCTACTTTCAGGTTCTCACTGTTGAGTAAATCATTGTATCCACTGGATAGCCGTAGTGTGTAGAGAGATTTCACCATTACCGCTCTAACAAAAAAAAATATTATAGCTAGCCTTCTCGAGTTTGCAAAGTATATTACAGGGTGCACCACAGTACTCTATTGGTAGGCTTTATATCTAAATTAGGCCTGTGGCTAAATTACTTACCTACTAAAAATGAGTAATTCTGCATTTTGTCTAAAAGTATTGCAGATAGCAAATTTTTCTTAAATAACTCATTCACCTACTTTTGGGAGAGCTTTCACATGCTGAAGTTCCAGACCTGTAGGTAATTACTCACCTACTCAAAATGAGTAAATGCGAATTATCTCTAAAAGTATTGCAGATAGCCAATTTTTGTCAAATAACTCCTTCACCTACTTTTGGGAGAGCTTTCACTTGGTGAAGTTTCACACCCGTAGGTAATTACTCACCTACTCAAAATGAGTAAATGCAAATTATCTCTAAAAGTATTGCAGATAGCGAATTTTTGTCAAATAACTCCTTCACCTACTTTTGGGAGAGCTTTCACTTGGTGAAGTTTCAGACCTGTAGGTAATTACTCACCTACTCAAAATGAGTAAATGCAAATTATCTCTAAAAGTATTGCAGATAGCCAATTTTTGTCAAATAACTCCTTCACCTACTTTTGGGAGAGCTTTCACTTGGTGAAGTTTCAGACCTGTAGGTAATTACTCACCTACTCAAAATGAGTAAATGCAAATTATCTCTAAAAGTATTGCAGATAGCCAATTTTTGTCAAATAACTCCTTCACCTACTTTTGGGAGAGCTTTCACTTGGTGAAGTTTCAGACCCGTAGGTAATTACTCACCTGCTGAAAATGAGTTAATGCAAATTATCTCTAAAAGTATTCCAGATAGCCAATTTTTGTCAAATAACTCCTTCACCTACTTTTGGGAGACCTTTCACTTGGTGAAGTTTCAGACCTGTAGCTAATTATTCACCTACCCAAAATGAGTAAATGCTAATTATCTATAAAAGTATTGCAGATATCCAATTTTTTATCAAATAACTCATTCATCTACTTTTGGGAGAGCTTTCACATGGTGAAGTTCCAGACCCGTAGGTAATTACTCGCCTACTGAAAATGAGTAAATTCGAATTATCTCTAAAAGTATTGTAGATAGCCAATTTTTCTCAAATAACTCATTTGCCTACTTTTGAGAGAGCTTTCACTTGGTGAAGTTTCAGACCCGTAGCTAATTATTCACCTACTCAAAATGAGTAAATGCGAATTATCTCTACAAGTATTGCAGATAGCCAGTATTTCACAAATAACTCATTATTATGAAAACAACTTAGAGGAAGTCATGGGCTGCAAATCTTTTCATGTGGTCAGATTTCACCTTGGGCCCCTCCTGCTTATTATTGGTCCTAGAGGTTTGCAATGTGAAAACGACTTATACGAAATCATGGACTGCGAATCTTTTGATGTGGTCAGACTTCACCTTGGGCCCCTGCTACAGGGTCAAATAAGGGTAGCCAAACTTAAAAGTGCTTTCACCTTGCTTATTAACGAAAAATGCTTTTTATCTTCTAAACTATGTTAGTTGGCCTTTGTCGGTGGATACATCCAGCATCTGGCCACAGATGCGTCCTATTTCTAGTTTCTGTAGGTTTTAAGTCTGTAAATGTGGACATTTTTGTAGTTTCAGCTATTATCGCCCATCGGCGCGGATACCCGGGTACCCGCCCGTTGAAACCACCACCTACCCGGTCCTACTGAAAAGGGTTTATTGAGAACACTACATTTAACCCATGTATGAGGACCATAAACACCCACCTGAGTGACCCTTTTAAGACATTTTTCACATATTTTGCTCTGTAACTTGGAAATGGTAAGTCTGAGAAGTTTCAAACTGTATTAGATATATATTCTGTGTGTAATGTTAGTATGTAACAGATTTTAAGTCTGAAGCTTTAATTTGAAGGTCAAATGGAGGTCTCTGACGGGCTCCCAAAGACCCAATATGTGGACTTTTTGCCACCTTTAAGCCCTGTGACTGTTAAACTATGTTATTGATGGAGCTGAAATCCCATCTGGGAATGCATTATTATGTCCTTTTTACATGTGCCGAAAATCAAGGCTTTAAGTAGACATTTAACCTGTGTTTGAGGACCATAAATCCCCACCCGAGTAACCCTTTTTAGACATTTTTCACATATTTTGCCCTGTAACTTGGAAATGGTAAGTCTGAGAAGTTTCAAACTGTATTAGATACATATTCTATATGTAATCTTAGTATGTGACAAATTTTAAGTTTGAAGCTTTAATTTGAAGGCCACATTGAGGTCTCTAAAAGGCCCCATAGAGACCCACTATTTGGACTTTTTGCCAGTTTTAAGGCCCATGACTGTTAAACTATGTGACTGATAGAGCTGAAATCTCATCTGGGAATACATTATTATGTTCTTTTTACATGTGCCAAAAATCAAGGCTTCAAGTAGACATTTAAACTGTGTATGAGGACCATTAACACCCACCCGAGTGACCGTTTTAAGACATTTTTCATGTACATATTTTGCTCTGTAACTTGGAAATGGTGAGTCTGAGAAGTTTCAAACTTTATTATTAGATACATATTCTATGTGTAGTCTTAGTATGTAGCAGATTTTAAGTCTGATGCTTTAATTTGAAAACCACATCGAGATCTCTAAAAGACCCACAGAGACCCAATATTTGGACTTTTTGCCACCTTTAAGCCCTGTGACTGTTAAACTATGTGATTGATTGAGCTGAAATCCCATCTGGGAATGCATTATTATGTCCTTTTCACATGTGCCGAAAATCAAGGCTTTTAGTAGACATTTAACCTGTGTATGAGGGCCATAGACACTTGCCCAAGTGACCTTTTTTGACATTTTTTTCTGTATTTTGCCCTGTTATCTTAAACTGTATTATATATAATTTTTGTTTGTTGTGTATGTCCCCCAAAAAGTTTCAGTTCTGTAGTTTAATTGCTAAGGTCTCTTTAACAATTGTAAAATGCCCACAGAGACCCAATTTATGGGTATTATGCCACTTTAAAGCCCTGTAACTGTCAAACTATGTGGCTCATAGAGCTGAAATCTTTGAATTTTTCAAAGGAAGTGCCTGAATATTTTTGAATATTAATTTTTATTATTTTGAATATTAATAATGTTATGGCTATCTTAGGCTTTTAAGAACTTATTTTTGTGTGTTATCTCTCTGCTTGCTGAGTTTTTAACTTTTTAATATGAAACTGGTTAAACATATTCAAGTAGGCAAAATGGACACTGTTATTTTCTGGTGAGCTTTAAGTCCCAAATATTAATGAAATTATAGCCTTATGTAGTAAAAATAGGGGATTTTTAACCCTCAACTAGCCCAGTTTTATTCAACTTGCCTTAATTTTGACACAGCTCCTACAGTTACGAACTCATTTCAATTGATAATCACATACTTAAAATTCTCAATTCTGAATTATTATTATAAATCTGTTCTTGTCGTTTGATAATTTATATTTAATTCTCGAGGTATATAATCTTCCTGTTGGACATTCCTTATTTATATATTTGATTTTATTTTAGTGATAAGATTAACTGAGCTTTTTGTATTTGATTACCCCTTTTATATTATAAGTGTTTGTTTACCATTTGTGCTGCAGCACTCCATCTCTTTGTAGTCCCACCCCCCATCCCCCACCCACCTCTGGGACCTCCAGCTATTGAGTGACACTAAATAAACAAAGGTATACAGATCTTCTGTAATAGTGAGAGAGGTGTGGAGAAGGGGAGAGAGGTGGGGTGGGGGTGGGAGGTGGTGTTTGCTTCATTATCTAATTATCTAAGACAAAGGGAGTCAGAACTGAGATTGTGTCACATATTTAGGTTGCATATATATGGACCACATATATAGGAATTGAGGAAATGAATAACTGAAAAACAATGCAAATTCTAAAAATAATATAATAAAATAATAATATAAATAATATATGATTTTTAAATAATATTTTATTTGTGAACAAATATAGAAACAGAGATACGTTTTTGGAATTATGAATTTAGAATGGACATTCAATCATCAATCATTTAAATACTTTGAAAATAGGTTCAGAGTTACCCTTTGCAGGAAGATTGAAAAGTATGATGAGTTGAGTTAAAAATAATATTTTATTTGTCAACAAATATAGAAACAGATATGCTCTTTTGAGATTATTAATTTAGAATGGACATTCAATCATCAATCATTTAAATACTTTGAAAATAGGTTCAGAGTTATCATTGCAGGAAGATTGAAAATATGATCTGTTGACTTATGTATTCGACGTCTGGGGATACACCATCTTCCTTGGGAAGATATAAACTTAGTAGATTGATGTGCTGTGGCAAAACCTGTGGCGTGAGTGATGACCTGTCTGGGGATATGTTGGTGCCGAGTTGGCCCAATGTAGTTTAATTTTGCTTGAGATTTCCAGACCTATAGTAGTGAGATGATATCCAGCCTTTTGAAAATTTTGTGGCAGAATTGGAGCAAGCATCTTACATATATTATCATAAATTAAGAAATGTAAACTTTCCCACAGCATGTAAAAATTCACCAATGTGGAAACCCCCTATTATCTCCATGACTTGTGAAAATGGCTGGATAAGATTGGTACCTATTTCC
This sequence comes from Sabellastarte sp. h YS-2021, assembly GCA_964017235.1. Taxonomy (NCBI): domain Eukaryota; kingdom Metazoa; phylum Annelida; class Polychaeta; order Sabellida; family Sabellidae; genus Sabellastarte; species Sabellastarte sp. h YS-2021. The sequence goes on along the minus strand of OZ024928.1, from coordinate 73,160,996 downwards.
GAAAACAGAAGATCTATTTCCGAAAAAAAAAAATGTTTTGAATGTAATGAAGAGAAATCTTTAGAAGAAATCAAAGAGAAATCTTTAAAAGAAATCACACACATTAACATCATTTACAATAGCATCACCCCTAACTTTTACATATTTAAAGTATATATTGCATTCCGATGAGAGTCCACAACAAAATAAAATAATACATTTACCTTTTTCCCTCCCTTCAGCCATATTGTTTTTGGTCATGTGACTTATGATTTCTAAAGCTTTCCCTTAGAAACTTGGGAGAGCTTTAGAACTTTACTCAAAAAAAGAAATGCGGCCATAATAATGGAGAAAAAATGGAAATAGGTCGTTTCCAAAAAAAAAATACTTTCCAATCTGAGCCATCCAAACTGCATTAGGTCACTGATCCCCTGATGTAAAATCAGTACAAATTTGAATTAGTTTGTCCCACTTTTAAAAGGGGCCACTTAGTGGTGAATTTCACATTTTTGTGCTCTAATCATCTGCTGACGGTTTTGCAGGAGATGCCACACACCGGAGAGATGACATTCATCCGCCAGTAGACTTTATGGCAGGTGAGGGTGCCAGTAATGGTGGTGCAAGCTCAGAGGAAATGAGACGGGCTACTTTGTTCTCTAGAAATGGCACAGTCAATACACAGTGTCTGCAAGAAGTCACAGGTAATTCTGGCGTGTTAAATATCAAGTTTATGTGTAATAAAAAAACAGGAATTAACTATGATAAAACTAAAGTAAATAAATATCTAATGTAGTAAAAATTCACTTATTCAGTGAAGGCAAAAAAATATAAAAAGTATATTTCTTGCATATGGACATCATATCAGAAAGAAATGACACCAGTTTCATAAAACATATTTATTGAATTTTGCAGTAGGATTTTCTCTAAGTGGAATAAAAATAAACCTATGCCAGAAACACTTTCTGTTACTGATACAATCCAGTTTACAAACTGAAGAACTGAAAAAACATTGTTGATATCTTGGATATGTTGATATTGTTTATAAAATATTTTTTGAAAACTCATACACTTTATCACACCTTTTACGAGTACTGAGAGATATTATTGAGAAATTAAGATAGATAGATAGCCTCTGATAGTTTTGAGTAATTTTAACAGTGTAAGTGGACATTGTGGTCTCAAGTTACTCATATAAATAATCCATAGGTGATTTCAAATGACAAACATGAATAATTTTGTCAAATAACTTCCATCAGACAATTTCTGGACTCTTTAAAAACCATATTCAGTGATTTATACTTTCAGGCCATTGTTTATGTTTGGAGACCATTTTGAATGCAGTATTTTTTGTTAATATCAATAGCCCATTTGAAATCTGTATTTAGTGTATGCTTTTGTAGACTATTAAAAAAAATATTTGGGCTTTTGAAGGCCACTTTGAAAGCAGTAGCTAGGGTTCATATGCATTTGTCCACTTTTAAAAGTGATTGATTTGGGTTACACTTTCACTTTCAACACATTGGAAAACAGCATTTGCTGTCTATATTGGCAGGCCATTTTGAGACAACTCAAGAGGTTATATGTACAAGCCATTTGAGACTATTATTTAGTCTCTATTGAAAAAAAACAGCATTCAGTGTTAATACAGATTATTATTTAGTTTATTTATTTGTAGGAATTCCATCAGACCGGCGAATCAGATTGCTGTTGTTGTTTGAGTGGGGCTACCACATGTCTGGTTGGAGTAAAGACTTGTCACGTGCCGTGTTGCAGCACTATGGAAATGTAGTCATTGCAGGAGGAATAGTGGACTCTTTTTTCAATGAACGGGAAAGGTACATGTTATCTTCAATGGTTTTTATCAAATTATCATCTAGTAAAACAGGATAGACTGTATGTTTGTTTATTTTATTGTGGTTTTGTTGGGGCTGCACAGAAAGCACTGGTCATCTTATTAGAGGAGATATAAATTATATGATTTTGCTGGACTGTGTGATAGGTTATATAATGTGTTCATTGCATGGGTGCATGTAAGATTTTGTTATATCGTATATGTTATGCAATAACACCAAAGAGATGGTGTCCAATTCTGTTCAAATATGTTACAGAGATGTGTGGTGGATATGTTAACATTAAAATTCATATTTTCTCCACTTTCTGGTGATTGTGTAATTCAATCTAACATATCTAACAGTATCTATTGGATACTGAATGCTAATCATTGCTTGCCACTATTTTACACTAAAATACCTTTTCTGCAAACAGAGCCTAAATATCTCAATATGTTTTGATATTATTTTTTTTCCTTATTGATTAATATAGGGATATACCATAAAAATCCATGCATTACGCAAATTTAGTGCACAAATTCTGGGTTTAGATCACAAAGGCCTAGCCTGAGTGATCTAAACCCAGAATTCCTGCTATAAGTTTGTGTAGATCATGGATTTTTATGGTTTATCCTTATTCTAACATGATTTGTCCATAATAAAATATTTTTATTACTTTTTTTGTAATAAATTTTACTTTTTTAGAGGTTAACGATAACCAGAAGTAACAGCCACAACTTCGTGATAATATTAAGCATGGTATTTTTGTTTGATTAGCCAATCAGAAAATCTGTTACATCACTGTCATGTTGGAATCATTTATCAAAAGAAACTCTTGTGTTGAAATTTCTACTTGATAAACTAGTTTTCTCACACCCAATTTTCACATGCCAAATTTTAACAACAATAATTCTAACTGTGAATTATGTTAACCTTTTATGATCCTTAACAAATCTTCTTCTGTTAATATGCCTGGCTAATACATCATGGGGATTCTAGCTGTAATGATTTTATTCCAGTTTTGAACACAGTGTCCATGGCATTGCATTCTGTGGCAGTGAAGAAGACCTTCAAGTGGCTTCAATTGTTGTGCCTTCTGTAATCCAGGATCCCAAAGAAATCGAAACCAAGCTGAAATTGCTCAAAGACACCCATATATCTGAGCGGAAATCAGTTGGATTTATGTTCAGTTGTGTGGGGCGAGGTAGCCAACTCTATGATGGACAAGAAAATGTGGAGTCGGGGATTTTCCGTAAACTGTTTCCTGCCACACCATTGTTTGGTGGGTTTATGAATGGAGAACTGGGGATGACATATCTACCCGATTACACTGCAGGGTGTTCTAAGTCTGTAGAAAACCGGGGTCATCAAGAAGGGGAAAGTTTGTGTCATACCTACTCCTCTGTATTCGTTATATTGTCATTTAGAAATTGAACTTTAGCCGTGCTGTACCAAGTGGTATTTTTATGCTCAATATTTATGTGAGACAGGGCTGGGATGAGTACAAGTACTTGTATATGATACTTGTACTTAATTACTCATTTTAGAGTACTTGTACTTGAGAGCTGAAAATTAAAAGTATTTGTACTTGACAAAAATATCTCAGGCCTGTGGTCGGTTAAGCACTGACGAAACCTAATTCCATTGTGTGAATAGTCCATTTTACGATACATTTGTCGAGTATCCGAGTACTGTTTATAGGCCAGTAGTATAGTCAAAATATTTGAAATGTGGACATTTGGCAAATCTACAAAGATTATGAATATGTGACCTTAGTAACTTTTGACCGACATGGTTACTCTTTTTGAAAACCAAACCTTGCCATTCAAGGATATTATAAGAAACAATAATTCTCTAAAAATATTGTACTGACAGAATATTGGGTCAAATTGAATTTTGGAGGGGAGCATTATTTTGGCATTGTAAACCACTGGTACATGGCTATACTGGCAATATCTCCACACAATAGATTCTGTGTAACTATGTCACTATCTGGCCTCACAGACATCAGTGATCATAAGGCAGACACTTGAAATCACTGACGTAAGCTCTTGGATCTTTCAGCTGCAAAAAGTGTATTTCCTCCGGAATACTGATGATGTGTTTTTGTGTTGATTATTGATTGACTGATTTTCCATGTAAAATTTGGTTTGCTGTTAATGATGAGAATATAGTACTTTTGATGCTGCAGTATATCCAAGAAAACAAGGGACAGTCTTTCCCTTCAGTGTGAATGTATTACTGATATAATCATGATTTAGCAATAATGCACGTTATTTAACTCGGAGAAGGACAAATTACATATAAGAATGTATTACTTGTGAAATTACCATTTATCCAAGCAGATTTATTTATTTATTTTGGGTTTTATGTCACTATCAACTCTGTACAGGTAGTTTTGTGGCCAGAAAACAGGATATATTTAAGTGAGAAAAGGCATGATTTAGACAAATTTGGCTGAAAAGATTGAAGTAACAAAGTGTTCATACCAGGAGTGATTGTTGTGTTGTAGATCACTCACTGGTTTATCCTTAAAATAAGCATTGAAATTTACTTGGTAGTTCTCTAAAAATATTGGTTACTTCTGCTCCATTCTGTATGATATTGTATTCAGTTAATAAAGAAATGAATATTGAATGCTGAATGAATGGGACACTTGTTTCTTTGAAATTGTTTAAGTATAAAATGGGAAAACTTCTTGAATGACATCTACAGAAAAAATATATCAAGAATGAAGATAATCATATTATACCAGTGCGTAGCACGAGTATTATATTGTTAATCTTTACGAGTGATATATTTTTTTGTAAATGTCTGATGAGGGATATTTTACTTTTATTATCTACCATTTTGTATGATTTATGGGTTAAATAAAATGAATATTTAATGCGAAAACGTGAAAAACACTGTCACAAAGCATGGGCAACAGTGACTATAAAAACTTCAAAAATATATATCCCACTCCGTATATCCCTCTATATGGGTCAAATATAGCGCGTGGTGGATAGTAAATCATGATACCTAATATTTAAGTGTATGTCAAGACATCTTGGACATCATTTCATATTATGGTGATAGAACACATTTTTTGTCATTCATATAAACTTACTTAGAAAAAAAACAACAAAAAATGCAAGTTTTATAAAGAATAATTTGCAATATATCTTGGATTTCTTTTTTTGTGTGTGTTTGTAATTACATATACATATTGCATTTAGTCTTTTTGACTGATAAATTTAGATATACAATATTTTTCACATTTTACTGTTTATGATGTACCGTGCAGAAACAAACCATTCTACATGCATATATGTATGTAAAGAAAGGAATCATGTCAAGATGCTGTGTGACTTCCAGTGACAGGCTGAGACAATCTGCTGTAAGGAGACGACCCATCCTTGCAAAGTCTCAGAGGCAGCAAAGGCTCTAATATCATGAGTTTAAATGATGTAAAATCAGTGACTTCTGGACAGAGTGCTGATAACACAGGATCACTGTGACTTTGATCAATGAACAAACAGGAAAGATAAACGCACTGAAGATCTCCTTGAAATAGACAAAAAGACGCTCTTTGTTGTCTCTCAAGTCTTTTGTTTTGGGAAGATAACAACAGAGAGCTCTGACTGGACACAGCAGGCTGTTCTCTTTTTGCATCTTATTCAGGGATCGGTCCATGGCTGGAATGACCATCAGGGCCACTCTCTTGCTAGTTGATTCTTAGATAAGACACTAAGTGAAGGTTAAAGAGACACATTATACCAGTATTTTGGAGTCTTATGTTATTGCTGAACCATACATGGATTTCACTTCTTTGTTTACTTGGCCCAAGGGCTAGAAGGAAAACTGTCATAAAAAGTTAGATACTTCAGAAAAACATTTGAAGTGGCTAAAAAGAGGCTTTGTATACAGAACTAAAGGAAGATTCCAACTAGGGCTATCCCTGAGACTCTGTGGTCTATCACTGTGGAAGCTATCTAAAACTTTGAGATTCTCATTTCTACTTATTTTGAGAGTAGAATTCTCAAACTTATTTGTAATAGCTGATCTTTACCCATCAATGGTACTGGGATATATGATTCTCTTCTAGAAAAAAAAGTACTGGTTGAGCTTTGTTGAGGTACCTCAATTGTCACAGTCACTTGGTCAGAGAAGCCTTGTTCTTTGATAGCCATGACTCAAGGAAAGAAGCATGCAAGTTCAGATTTAGGGAGTCCCTGTGTTGGAATTCTGTTGAACGGTTGAGATAATAGGTTAATGCTTTTAAGAGAATCTGAGATTTTAACAGAAGACATTCCACATGAGGGCACAGAGAGCCTGACCTCTTACCTCCCTCCTTGTTTATGTGTGAGAGAACTGTGGTGTCTGTCGCAGTCAGAACAGTCTGGCCCCAACAAAATTGTTCAGACTTTTTGAGAGGCAGAAGTCAGTTCCAAAAAGTTTATGTGTCTTTTTTTCTGGAACTGATCAAACACTTTTTGCAGTGCAGTCTTCTAAGTGAGCACCGCAACCTTTGTTCGAAGAGTCTGTAAACATTTGTAAAGTATCTTGAGGGGGTGCATAGGCAGATTTTAAGCTTTGTCTCATAGTGACCATTGTAAATGAGTGTGGAGAAACCTGGAGACAAAACTATTCTTTTCCAGGGACTTGGGCACATGCCAATGGTTTTTAGGTGTCACTGGATTGGTATCGTATAAAGACAGCCTGAGGGCACAGCCTGTTATAAGTTAATTTACAACCTAACCCAGATCCTGACAAAGGAGTAACAGGGTTTGGGGGCCCTGATAACAATTTCCTGTTGTAAGCTCTTATTAACCAGTCATCTAGGTACTGGCAGATTCTTATAAACCTTGTTTGAGCCATGAATTTCACTGCTTTCACCACTATGGTGAACTCTATTGATGCTGCTGACAGACCAAAGGAATAACCTTGAACTGGAAGGTTTGACTTTGATGATTAAATCTCAGGTATTTCCCTGACATTGGGTTTATAGGGATGTGGAAGTAAGCGTTGCTGAAGTCTAGCTAAGTTACTTGCTCCACTTTCTGATAGAGTGCCTTACAGATTATGATGTTTCCATTTTGTAGGTTTTGACCTCGAGACATCTTTTTAGGATGCTGAGATCCAAGATTGGCCTCCATTTGTCATTTGGTTTGGTGATCAAAAGAGTCTGTTGTAAAAGGCCAGCGAGTATTTAACCTTGATCTGCTCTATGGCCTGTTTTTGTCGCCGGGAATGCAATGTTTCCTCTAGGTAGCTGTTCCTGGGGGGGATTTGCATATCTGCTCTTGATGAGAAACTGTCTGGTCGATGGGGGTTGAAATGCCAGGGTGTAACCCTCCTTCAATTTTGAGGCACCCTTGGACTCAAACTCTAAGATGCCCAGGCCTGCTAAAACATTTGCAGCCTGCATCCAACAGGATGACTTGAAGTAGCATTGAAGCATTTTCCACAGTTAGGGCAGAAATACAGTGACTTACAACAGAAACACCTTTTATTTGGTGATTTTCTAAGTACACATCCCTGAATAGTAAAATGAGAATCAATGGGTCAATGGGTTGAAGAAGGGGAAAAAAATAGCAAATATTTCCTAAACTTAGAAAAAAGAAATTACAATATTAAACACATAAAAAAGTTGATATGCAATACTGGTGTGGTCTTAACCAATCCGAAAGCTATCATTGAAGAAGAAAAAAACTATTATAAAAAATTATATAGCTCAAACATTGAAAACAATCTTAATCTATCCAGTACAGAATTACGTTTTTTGGACAATCCTAAAATACCCAAATTAAGTGTAATAGATAAAAACTTTTGTGAGATGACACTTCAGAAAAAGGATTATGCACTAGCCCTAACTAACCTGGCAAATGATAAATCTCCAGGCAGTGATGGTTTATCGACAAACTTTTATAAATTTTTTTGGCCAGACATAAATGACTTATTAATAGACAGCTATAATTATACATTTGAAAGTAAAGGTCTTTCACAGGAACAAAAGCTAGCTGTCATAAACTTAATTCCCAAAAAAGACAAAGATCTTCGATACCTAAAAAACTGGAGACCAGTAAGCTTGCTTAACACAGATTATAAGATTTTGGCAAAAGCTCTAGCTAACAGATTGCAAAAAGTTATTGGACACCTAATATGTGAAGATCAAGTTGGCTACATAAAGGGAAGATACATTGGAGAAGCAATAAGAACCATTGAAGATATTATTCTTTTAACAAAAGAACAAAACACCCCAGGATTTATCACATTAATAGATTTTGAAAAAGCATTCGATAGCATAGAATGGCCATTCCTCTTTAAATGCCTAGAAAAATTTAACTTTGGCCCTGTTTTCACATCATGGATTCGTATCTTATACACAAACATAAAATCATGTGTGGGAAACAATGGATATTATTCAGAAATGTTTGAAATTTCCAGATCTATTAGACAAGGCTGCCCCCTCTCAGCTTTACTCTTTATTTTAGTAGCAGAAATCCTAGCCATTTCAATACGGGAAACAAAGAAAATCAAAGGTATAAAATTCCAAAATTATGAATTCAAAATTGCCCAACTTGCAGACGACACTACTTTGTTTTTACAAGATTTAAGGTCTGTGTCAGAAAGTATTTCCCTATTTAATGATTTTACGACTATTTCAGGATTACGGTTAAATTTGGAAAAAACTGAAATTATACCAATAGGATTCAATCTTCAAAAAAATATTAAACTGCCAAATGAGCTAGATAAACTGAAATATAATGAAGGCGCCTTTAAAACACTGGGCATATGGTTCTCAAATGACCCACAAAAATGTAAGCTTTTAAATTTTGAAGACAAAATAAAAAAAATTGAGCAGCTTGTGAACATATGGTCAACACGAAATTTGTCCCTAAAGGGCAAAGTCACAATTTTAAAATCCTTAATAGTCTCACAGTTTTCCTTCTTATTTAGTACTATATATACACCAGTGGAAATTCTACACAAAATAGATAAAATAATATTTTCTTTCTTATGCAATAATAAACCAGCTAAAGTTAAAAGAAGTACTATAGTAAGTAGCATACGAAATGGTGGTTTAAAAATGCCAGATATATATTCAATAAATGAAACAAGCAAGATTCTGTGGATTAAAAAAATATTAAACAATGTAAATTGTAAATGGGCAAGTCTTATGTTGAGCCTACTTAACCTGAATACCATAGAGTTGAGACATAAATTAAACTATAATTTTATTGAAAAGGGTAAAAGTAGTTTTCACAAACAGATATTAGAAAGTTGGGTAAAGTTCAACCTTTTCACACCGTCTAATGACATAGAGGTATTAAATGAATATATTTTCAATTCAAATCTGTTTCTATGTGAAAATAAAGTACTGAAACCAAACTCATTTGGCCTAGCTAATACTAATGATAACTATGATATAAAACTTATTGATTTGTTAGACTCAGCCACAGGCAAAACTTTAGATATTGCAACCCTGAATCAGAAAATGAACTGGAATCTAAACTTTTTCCAATATATCAGGATTAAAAGCTTTATCTCCGTTCCATGGATAGAAGATTTACTAATACTTCCTATAGTTACAGGAAAAAAATTGCCGAATGAAGTTTATATAAAAGTAAATAGCAAATTGAAAGCAATTGTAAAAGTGAAAACTGTCAAACATCAACAGCAATATGGGTAAACTTGTTTCCTTTCTTGGAAAAGCACGAGTGGTCTGTCTCTTTTGAACTACCATATAAAATTTTAAGAGAACCTTATTTTCAGAGTTTTCAGTATAAAATCCTTCATCGAATTGTAAATTGTGGAGATAATTTATTTAAATGGAATATAATTGATAGTCCAAAATGCCACTATTGTACCCTTATTGATACAATAGAACACCACTTCTACTATTGTGAAGTAAGTCAGGCTTTCTGGGAAAATTTAGAAATGAAACTGAAAGACATATATGACACAGAACTAAAGCTCTCAATATGTGACATATTGTTAGGTTTAAATTTAGAAAATTCCTCATTGTCACATTGTATTAATACAGTAATTATCTGGGGGAAATGGTATATAAATAAAAACAAAAATTTACATAATTCAGTCTACATAAATGATTTTTTGAAAATAATCAAATCCAAATTGCAAATTCTAGAAAAAGTGTACAGTAAAGAAAAGAAAATTAAAAAATTTAACAAAATATATAAAAGATTGTGTGATAGTTTATAGTGCTTATAGCATTCTTCTGAAGCAACAAGGGTTGATTCATGTCTTATGTCTTGTTGTGTTTGTTATTTTTGTGTTAAAAAGTTAAAAAATATTTTATTTTTCCTTTTTTCCAAAAGAGATGCAACAGTTGACTTATTGAAGTTGTAATTTATACTACTATTACTTACTGATTGTAATATTTATTTGATTTTGTAATTTTTCTTTGTATACAGCACATTTATATCATACTATTTACATATATATCATACTGTGTATGATAAGCACTGTTTAGTTTTGATGGTGGGTTTGGTATCCTCGCCCACCCAAAACATTAGCACAATTGTTAAAAAAAGGATAAATAAAATTATCAAAAAAAAAAAAAAAAAAAATGAGAATCAGCATTTGCACAATAGTGGGATCTAACACATGCTGCATAGCCTTTGGCATTGCAAATGACACATTATGGTGAAAGGATGTCATATCCATAATGTCTTCAAGAGCCTTGCTAGCCTGCTCAGATGCTTTCCCCTTGTACAATTCTTGCGTATTTTAAAACTATCCTATATCTCACCCTGGAGCTTGGTTATACAACAATTACAACCTGTAGCCTGAGTACAAACTTAACTCATTCTTTGAGAGGGCTAGTTTTTACTTTACCGGTACGGTAGCAAATTTGACCCTTTTATTTAATTGAGATACACATACATACTATTTATGGGGGTTGGGGGCTTGCCCCCAATTATAACTGTTCATTTTATTTTAAATTTCCTTAACAGTTTCCTGTAATTATCCAATATGGCGGATCTCATACCGATAAAGTGAAATTGCTCCCTTGAGAGCTTTCTCCCTGCTATTTCAAACATTTCCAAAATCTACATGCTGGAAATGGATCAGTGATATGGCCAAAAACATCTTGTCTAAATACAAATCCTAAGTACACTTGTGAAAAGGAATGGATACTAGCAAAACATGAAAAACCCACAAATGATTGCAGACAAGTTAAATATTTTCAGCTTGTAGAGTAAGAAATCTAAAATTCGCCAGGAATCTAAAATTCGCCACCTCTAAAACCTTAGTTAATTTTATGAATGAAATGATGTTTTTGTCCAAAAATTGGTATTTTTCAGTTCAAAAAGCTTTAATTTACTATACAGTCAACAAATCTCACCACAATTCATTTATTTTATTAGTATTTTCACATGTGGCGAATTTCAGATATGTGGCGAATTTTAGATTTCTTACTCTATGTAGCTTGTGAGGCCAGAACAGAACTGTATGAACCAGGTATAAAATGTTCTTTTGTAAACCCCACAGAATATCAGTGGAAACGTAATGCAAAGAACTTATGAATTAACCAGAAATATTCAAATCCTGACAGCCAAATACATACAGCAACTGATTTAATCCACTATTTCTCAAGATCATAACTAATAATTAAGCAATTCAAAGTTAACATTCTATGGTTTCCATATTTGTTAAATGATAGTTACAAGACATTCAATTATGTTTTACAAGACATTCAATTATGTTAAATAAAGATCAAACTGGTGAGCAATGTTGGACACAAGATAGACACCAACTATCACGAAAGTAGTGATATATTTTGAACAGGAATAAGTGAAGCAAGACACAGTATTTTGAATTTATTTGATGCCTTTTAATGTCAGATTATAGACATTCAACATTGTATACAAATTTCAACAATGATTCACTACAAAATGTATGAGGATAAATATAACAGCAGCCTTACAAAAGCATAGCACGGCAAACTTTTATTTTAAAAGAAAGTAAATAAATACGATTCAATGAACAAACATCTGGGTGTAAAAACAAAATGAATTTGGCAAAAAAAGGAAGAAAAACACAATTTATGTTATATGTACAACTCTAGAATCATTAAAGATAAACACACAAATACTAAACAACTACTTTCATAAGCAATGGCCACAGAAGCTAAGGAAAAGAAAGATGTTCAAAAGCTTTGAATTTTACACTGTGTAGAGTAGCCTTTGTAAGGTGACTTGCATCACTTAAGAGTAGACCCAATTTTTAGGTTCAAATATTGAAACTTTCATTATATTTATTGACATAAGCAAATCCTGAGGATAGTGGAAGTTTCAGTTATACATAGATATGTCACACAAGACTCAGAGAATCTGTAATTTTTTTTTCATTAATGGAATCTGAGTAAATATTCCACATAAACACCTCAGACTTCAGTTAAGAATATCAAAAATAGCATCAGAGATGCCCGTACCCCACAGCCTGGGGAAATAGTTTTCAACACCATGATATATAGAAGTAGTGAAACATAAAGATCCAAATAATGTTTAAGTAGAGAAAATAACATCTGAGAGAAAGAAAATGTAAAGATAAAGTACTAAAACAAGACATTTCAATAGCAAGATGACAGCATTAATCAGTAAACTAAATAAGCAATCACTGCCCATGAACAGGCTCTGTGTGAGCTGACTGTGTGTTTTAAGTTTCAGAATAGAAGTGAATGAAGAAAAGGACACAAAAGTTGTGCCCTGCAAATGGTATTCAGAAGGATCAAGTTAATTGTTAATGAGTAAAATGTAGGTGGAAGACATGTTTAAACATAATACTGTAAATGCAATAGATTTCACGTTACAACTAATTTCCTCAACAGTAAGAATCTTAAAGTACATGTACTTTTGCTCAGCTATGCAATGAGCTACCGGTCCGCGATTTTACTGTTATAGCTGACCCAAAAGAAGGTGAATAACTTATTTAAAGAAAATTCTCTAAATGCAATAACTTTCAAGTTACAATAGATTTACTCAACAGTGAAACCTGAAAGTAGCTATTGGTCAGCTATGCAATGAGCTACAACAGGCCTGCAATTTCACTGTTATGGGTGACCCATAAGTAGGTGAATAACATATTCATACAAAATTCTCTAAATGCAATAGTTTTCAATTTACAACTCATTTATTAAACAATGAGAACCTGAAAGTAGCCATTGCTCAACTATGCCATGAGCACAGGTCTACAATTTCACTATGATACAGCTATCCCATAAGTAGGTGAATAACATATTTAAACAATATTCTCTAAATGCAATAGTTTTCAAGTTACAGCTGATGTACTCAACAGTGAGAACTTGAAAGTAGCTATTGCTCTGCTATAAACTGAGCTACAGGTTTACAATGTCACTATGTTATAGCTGACACATAAGTAGGTAAACATATTTAAACAAAATTCTCTAAATGCAATAGTTTTCAAGTTACAACTGATTTACACAACAGTGAGAACCTGAAAGTAGCTATTGCTAAGTTATGTGATGAGCTATACCTCTACAATTTTACTATGTTATAGCTGATTCAAAAGTACATGAACAACATATGTAAACAAAATTATCTAAATTCAACAGTTTTCAAGACACAACCGATTTACTCGACAGTGAAAACCTCAAAAGTAGCTTTTGCACAGCTATGTAATGAGCTACAGGTCTGCAATTTTACTATGTTATAACTGATCAAAAAGTAGGTGAATAACATATGTAAACAAAATACTCTAAATACAATATTTTTTCAAGTTACAAGTGATTTACTCAACAGCAATACTCTGAAAGTACCCTTAGCTGAGTTATGCAATGAGCTATAGGTCTGCAATTTTACTATTTTATAGTTCACCCAAAACTAGTGAACAATATATTTAAACAAAATACTCTAAATGCAATAGTCTTGAAGTTACGACTGATTTACTCAATAGTGAGAACCTGAAAACAGCTATTGTTCTGCTATGCCATGAGTCACATGTCTGCATTTTTGCTATGTTATAACTGATTCAAAAGTACATCTGATTCAATACATATTTAAACAAAATCCCCTAAATGCAATAGTTTTCAAGTAACAGTAACTCATTTACTCAACAGTGAGAACCTCAAAGTAGCTATTGTTCAGTTATGTAATGAGCTACAGGTCTGTAATTTTTCTATGTTATAGCTGACCAAAAATTAGAAGAATAACATATTTAAACAAAATACTCTAAATGTAATAGTTTTCAAGTTACAACTTATTTACTCAACAGCTATATTCTGAAAATAGCTGTTACTCAGCTCTGCAATGAACTACAGGTCTGCAAGTTCACTTGGTTATAGATAACCAAAAAGTAGGTGAATAACATACTCAAACAAATACTGTATATGCAATGGTTATAGATAACCAAAAAGTAGGTGAATAACATATTCAAACAAATACTGTATATGCAATAGTTTTTAAGTTACAACTGTTTTACTCAACAGTGAGAACCTGAAAATAGCTATTGCTCAGCTATGCCATGAGCTACAGGTCTGCAATTTCACTATGTTATAGCTAATTGAAAAGTACATGAATAAAAGATTAAACAAAATTCTCTAAATGCAACAGTTTTCAAGTTACAAGCAATTATCTCAACAGTGATAACATGAAAGTAGCTATTACTCAGCTACGCAATGAGCCACAGGTCTGAAATTTTACTGTTATAGCTGACTAAAAATTGCTGAATAACATATTTATACAAATTTCTGTGAATAAAATAGTTTTCAAGTTATAACTAATTTACTCAACAGTGATAACCTCAAAATAGCTATTGCTCAGCTATGATATAAGCTATAGGTCTGCAAATTTACTACGTTATAGCTGATCCAAAAGTAGGTGACTAACATATTTAAAGAAAATACTCTAAATGTAATAGTTTTCAAGTTCTAACTGATTTACTCAACAATGATAACCTAACTATTACTCAGCTATGCAATGAGCTACAGGTCTGAAATGTTACTGACCAAAAAGTAGGCGAATAACATATTTATACGAAATTCTCTAAATGCAATAGTTTTGAAGTTACAACTCATTTACTCAACAGTGAGAACCTGAAAACAGCTTTTGCTCAGCTATGCAATAAACCACAGGTCTACAATGTCACTATGTTATAGCTGACCCATAAGTAGGTGAATAACATATTTGAACAAAATTCTCTAAATGCAATAGTTTTCAAGTTACAACTCATTTACTCAATGGTGAGAACCTCTGAGTAGCTATTTCTCAGCTATGTAATGAGCTAAAGGTCTGCAAGTTTTCTATGTTATAGCTGACCAAAATGAGAAGAATAACATATTTAAACAAAATACTCTAAATGTAATATTTTTCAAGTTACAACTAATTTACTCAATAGCTATATTCTGAAAGTAGCTATTGCTCGGCTCTGCAATGAGTTACAGGTCTGCAATTTCACCCTATTATTGCTGATTCAAAAGTACATGAATAACATATTTAAACAAAATTCTCTACATGCAACAGTTTTCAAGTTACAGGCAATTTACTCAACAGTGATAACATAAAAGTAGCTATTACTCGGCTATGCCATGAGCTACATGTCTGCAATTTTACTATATTATAGCTGACTAGAAAGTTGCTGAATAACAGATTTATACAAATTTCTGTAAATGCAATAGTTTTCAAGTTCTAACTAATTTACTTAACACTGATAACCTCAAAATAGCTATTGCTCAGCTATGATATAAGCTGCAGGTCTACAAATTTGAAAATTTTAATTACTTAAATGTAGCTTTTATAAGCTACAAGCTTACCATGTGGGACTTAATGCTGTTCTCGGGTTGCCACACCCGGGGCCAACGTCTTAGAAAAAAAGATCGTTCTTGTTAGCCACCGGATATACTGGTAGTTGTCGTCACGTGATAACTTCTGACCAATCGCCCTACTTTCTCGTTGAAATTTTTTATTAAACCTACCCCTCAGCTGTAAACAGCGGGGAGGCAGGGTGGGACTCTCCTAAGTCCCACATGGTAAGCTTGTAGCTTATAAAAGCTACATTTAAGTAATTAAAATTTTCAATTTTATTACGCTACAATAGCTTACCATGTGGGACTTAATGCTGAATTCAACCGCCCGGTGGCGGGATTACAGCTGAGACTGGAAGATATGTCATTTTTTCTAAGATTTGAATTAATATATACAGAATAGTGCCAGAAATGCCAGTCTGAGTCCCTTTTACAGAGCCCCGATCCCGAAGATCGGGCCTGTAACGAGCCAAAAAAACCTAAGTAAAAGGGGACAGTGCTAAAACTGTCCAGATGTTTGGTAGTAGGACGGAAGTGCAGCGGTGCTCACTTCGAGGTCTAAGGGTCCCTAGTAGACCTTCACGTGTGACTGACCAACCCAGTGGTTGGGCATCTCATGAAATTTTTAACCTGAAATATGAGATTAACGACAACTGAATAAGTCCTTAATAGAAATTACCTGATAATTAAAAAATAAAATGACCTTACCCGTAACATCTTGAAGGTAAAGGAATACCTAGATCCTGGGAGAGACCCCTGAAGACTTGGTTGTAGCGGATGTGCCCCCCCCCCCCTTTTTTTCTTTCCGAGGACAACTGGTCTGAGGGGAAGGATCTAGGACTTGTTGTGCCGCCACCACGGGTCCCAGATACATATTGTTGTCGGTGTCCGACCAAGTAAGGTCTTTTAGGTAAAAATTTGTGAATGTGTTGTGAGCTTTCCAGCGACAGGCTTGCATGATTTGGTCCACCGATATTCCACCGTAAAAGGCCTTAGAGGCCGCGAAGGCCCGGATGTCATGCGCTTTGACTTGGACCAAGTCCAAGGCTTGTTGATCTGCTTGTTTGTAACAAAGTAGGATGGTTTGTTTCAACCATGAGGAGAGTGTAGCGGGTCTGATGTCTGAGGTATGTCCTTTCTTTAAGGAGATGAAAAGGAGAGAACGAGACCCTCTCAGGTCTTTAGTTCGGTCCAAATAAAACCTCAGGGCCCGCACGGGACACAGGGTCCTGTCTTCCTTAAATTGTCTATCTACAATGGTAGTCAAAGCAGGGATAGTCACTGGTGACACACTTTGAGAACCTTCTCTTGCTAGTTGGTTTTTGGCTATGAAATCAGAAGAAGGGAACAAGGCCACCTTTTCCCATTGGCCTAAATTAGATACTTTGTTTGCAACCCAGGCATGGATTTCGCTGCGGCGCTTGCCGGAGGCCAAGGCTAGCAAGAAAGCAGTTTTGAGAGTAAGATGTTTGAGGTCTGAGTCTTTCATGGGCTCAAATGGTGCTTTGGAGAGCTCGTTAAGGACAACAGAAAGGTTCCACTTAGGTAAATTTCTGGAACTTTTAGGGCGATCCCTGTGAAAACTGGAGAGTAACCTATGAAGGTCTGCATTGTGTGCAATGTGTTGGGCCGTTAGGCCCAAAGTGTCAACGATTGCAGTCCTGTAACCATCAATGGTCGAGGGGCGCCTGTTTAAGTCTTGGTACAGGTACATGAAAAAATCTGAGATTTGTTTCACAGATGGAGTGGAGAAATCCACCGAATTTTCTCTGCACCATTTTTCAAATAGGGCCCACTTTGACCTGTAGATGGTCCTTGTTGATGACTGGTGAGGGGCAGCAATTCTCTCTGCCACCTCCACAGAGAAGCCTTGTTCTTGGAGTTGTCCGCTCCTAGACACCAGGCGTGGAGGTTCAGCTGTTGTGGATTGTTGTGGAACACATAGTTGTGGGACTGTTTGAGTAGGGTCGTTGACACTGGCAGTTGTAGTGGGATCTCTGTTGAGAGCTGCACTAGGTCCCAAAACCAGGGCATCCCTGGCCAGCCTGGGGCTATCATGATGATCAGGCAATGGCATTACTTGATCTTTTGGATCACCTTGTGAAGGAGAGCCGTAGGAGGGTAGGCGTAGGCCGTGAGGTTGGTCCAGTTTATGTTCAGAGTATCTATGTTCCAGGCCCTTGGATCTGGGATAGGAGACACATATAGAGGGAGTTTGTGATTCAGGTGAGTGGCGAATAAGTCTACATGAGGGGTGAACCACTTTCGGCAGATTTGCTTGAAGACCTGAGGGTGCAGAGACCATTCTGTTGACTGCACTTGGTTGGACCTGGATAGGAGGTCGGCCATCACATTCAGACACCCTGGAATGTGCCTGGCTTTCAATGTTATATGGTAGTGATGGCACCAGGTCATGATTTTCCACAGGAGAGCGCACATCTCTGCTGAGTGAGTTCCCCCCTGCTTGTTGATGTAGGCTACCACTGTTGAGTTGTCCGTCGCAACTAACACTGTTTGATTCTGGCACTGGTCCTTGAAGTCTCGAAGGGCCAGGGAGACCGCCTTCAATTCCGGGACATTTATGTGTAGCCTTTTTTCCCGCTCTGACCACAGCCCTTTTGTAGAATTTTGATCTAAGTGAGTGCCCCAACCTTCGTTTGAGGCGTCGGTAAAGAGTTGGATACTGTGGTCCTTGGGATGAAGGTCTGCGCCTTTCATCACATTTGAGGGGTTTTGCCACCAATCTAGGTGGGCTACAATGGCTTCTGTCCAAGGAAGGAGGTTGTCCAGTGACTGAGGATATCTCCAGTGCTCCTTGAGATGAAACTGAAAGGGCCTCATGTGAAGGCGTCCCTCCGGGACCATTTTCTCCGTTGAGGCTAGCAACCCAATTAGACACATCAAACATCTTGCAGTCAAAACACGTTTTGACTTGAGTCGTAGGATCAAATCCTGAAGTTTGAGCCATCTCTCGTGAGTGGGTCTTACAAGGGCTGAATCTTGGTGGTATTTGTAGCCCACGAACGAAAACACCTGAGTAGGTTTCAGTTCTGATTTTTCCTGGTTGATTATCCAACCCAAGGATTGGGTTAGGTCTACCACTGCCTGTGTGTCCCTTTGAGATTCCTCCTGAGACTGGGACCTGATCAGCCAGTCGTCCAGGTATTGGTGAATTCTGAGTCCTCTTGAGAGGGCCATTAGTTTCACTTCCTTTACGATCATCGTAAAGACCTGGGGGGCTGTGGCCAGTCCGAAAGGTAGGGAGGTGAACTGGAACACCTGAGCCTTGTAGCAAAACCTTAGGTACTTCCTTGAGTTTGGATGGATGGGGATGTGAAGGTATGCGTCCGACAGGTCTATCGACGATACCCACTCCCCTGGGACCAGGGAAGTCCTGATGGACTCCGGGGTTTCCATTTTGAACTTTTCTACATGTAGAAAAGTGTTGAGCCTGCTTAAGTCTATGACTGGCCTCCACCTTTGGTGAGGCTTGGGTACTAGGAACAGGCGACTGTAAAACCCGAGAGATTTTACGTTTTCCACCCTTTCGATGGCGTTCTTTGACAAGAGAGACTGGATACAAGTGGCCAAGGCTTGGTCTTTTTGTTGGGCCTTGTACTCTGATAGAATCAGAGGAAATCTGATCAAGTTTGGCTTTGAACGGAATGGCAGAATGTAGCCATTGGTGATAATGTTTAACACGTTTTGAGAACATTTGTTTGTTAGCCAGTCTCTCTTGAAAGAACAGAGGCGACTTCCTACTGGTGGACTGAGTGAGGCTTTGGAGGAGTCATTGAGAAGGGGGGTTTCCACGCCCCCTTCCCCTATTGTGGGGTCAAAAACGACCCCTGGAGCCTCTGAAGTTGGATTTTCCTCTTCCCGAGGGAAAGGATTGGTTACTGCTTTGAGAGGTATTGCCCCCATAGGGGCGTTTCCTGTAGGAGCCTCTTTTCTTGTGGGGGCCACGAAAGGGCTTATTCTGGTAGGGTGCGAAACCCTGAGAATCTTTTGAGGTGCCTTTTTTGAGAAGGAAGTCCTCACCTTCCTTTACAAGTTGAGACTCGAACAAGGAGGAGTCCCAGAAGGACGAGTTCCTAAGTTCTTGGCATCTCGTTTCCCCTAGCTGGGGATGCAATAGAGTCATTTCGGCTTCGCGCCTAAGCAAGCCGGTATTAGCCATGGAATATAATTCCCTCTGGAGAATATGGGCTAGCGATTTGCTGAGACAGGTAATAGCTCTATGTTGAACAAGAACCGTCTTGTTCCAAAAATCCAAGTACTCAGCAACTTCCTCATATCCGCGCTTTGCTGCTTTCTCAGGATTGGCACCTTTCTGGATCTGAGACTTTATCTTCTTGACAGTTGACTTGATGCTATGTTGGCACTTTTCCAAGGAAGCATTGCAAGAAGAAGAGGTTTTGGCAAAGGCAGCGGTGAAATTGAGGGTTGAAATATTTTGTCTAGCCTGATGTTCCAGCTCCTTAAGAACTGGCAGAGGGACTTTGGCTACTGGTGCCCCGGGAGGTCTAGGAATAATACAGATCTTAGCAAAGTCCGTATTCAACTCCTGGATTTTGTCTTGAAAAGTGGGCTGTCCAACCTTATACCACTTCGAAGTGGATGGAGGAGGCTTAACATATTTGCCCTCAGCTAAATTGGCAGCTTTGAAATCATGTTGAAATTTATCAAAGGCGTCCTTGATAACTGAGCTAAGTGGTAGGATAGAGGAAGGACCTCTAGGTCTGAGCTCTTGACGGCCTTTTTCGTCATCCAGACCCAACACTGAAGTTGAAGACCTAGGCACAGAGTCCCTGGGGTCAGGGAGAGAAAGAATGCGCCTGAAGGTGTCTACCTCTTCAGAGTATTGGGACGGAATGTCAGACAGGGCTACTTCCCTATAATAAGGGGGGTCTGGATCATGTTGTGGGAGGTCTTGATCAGAGGCTGCGCCTGAGGGCTGAGCCCTAGAGGGCTTAGAAGACCTGTGTCCGGCAACAGGGGAGTGATCTTCCTCTGAAGATGACACATATCTGGACCTAGATTTATGCTTGCTCTTGTCAGAGTGTTTCTTAGGTCTAGGATGGATCCGAGGTTCGTCGGAATCCTCATCCAGTTGATCCGAGGCAGAGCTCGGTGCTACTGTTTGCCTGTGGCTTTGTTTTTTGTGTGAGTACGAGGAATCCTTCGGTATAGCCTCAGAAGGGGCAACGTACTGATCCGAGGTAGATTGGTTAAGTACTAGTCGAGGAGGGAGTGCTGGACCAACGTCCACATCCATTGCCTCGGACTGAGCATTAGTACTAGACCTCGGAGGGGGTAGGTCCAGATGAGCAGCAATGTTGCTGGATGGACCAGCTTTTGAAGCATGAGGCGAGGGATCAACCTCGGCTGGCTTTTTAATTGCCAACTCCTCTCGGAGTGATTGAAATGCTTCTAACATGGATGCCTGGAAGGAACCCATTTGCTGCTGAATATGTATATTTAAGGAATCACCCAGGGATTTCTCTAGATTTCTTTGAATTTTGTTTTGCAAAACAGTACCTGGGGTGGGTGGGACAGCTTTAGCTGGGGTTTTTAATGATAAAGAACTGAAGGCGAGAGGTTGAGGACGGGGGGGTGAGGTAAAGAGGTTATCGGCAGCACTCTCAAGGTCTGCATTAGAACCAGTAAAAGAGTCCCCATCGCCTTCACCCAAGAGATCTAGTTCATCTTTAGAACTAGTTTCCGCTGTTTGCTTTTTTAAGTACCGCTTCCTGTTTTGAATTTTTTGCAATTGTTCATCAGTGAGAGAAGTGCAAATATGGCAGGGTGCTTCAAAAGTGACACAGGGGTCATCTCCCTTGCCAGCCTCCCTACAGGTAGGGCAGTAGTTATGATTATCAAAACTGAAGCAAAAATGGCGGCATTTCTGAGCTCTCGGTTTGTCTTTGTTTGCTTGATGGAGAGACATTTTAACGCAATAAAAAGATGTACAATTGGAATTGCCTGAACCGAGAAAACTCAAAACACGCGGATTGTAAGGAAAATACTTAAGTTGTGAAATTAATAATTTTACAGGATAATCTATGAAATATATGAAAAGAAATATCCAAATATTAGCCTCCAACAATACGTAAAGACTGAGAAATAAATGAAAATGTCTGTATATTTACAAACTGCTACCAGTCAATCGTGGCCAACGAGAAAGTGGGGCGATTGGTCAGAAGTTATCACGTGACGACAACTACCAGTATATCCGGTGGCTAACAAGAACGATCTTTTTTTCTAAGACGTTGGCCCCGGGTGTGGCAACCCGAGAACAGCATTAAGTCCCACATGGTAAGCTATTGTAGCGTAATAAAATTACAATGTTATAGCTGATCCAAATGTAGGTGAATGGCATATTTAAAGAATACACTCTAAATGTAATAGTTTTCAAGTTCTGATTTACTCAACAGTGATAACCTTAAAGTAGCTATTACTCAGCTATGCAATAAGCTACAGGTCTGAAATTTTACTATGTTATAGCTGACCAAAAAGTAGCTGAATAACATATTGATACAAAATTCTCTAAATGCAATAGTTTTCAAGTTACAAGTGATTTTACTCATTATGGAAGTTACTGAAAAGTCAAAAAGTAGCTATTACTCACTTAGCTATTGGGATAGACTCCCAAGTTACTCACCATGTTATAGCTACGGAAAAGGTAGCTGAATAACATATTTTAACAAAATGCTCTAAATGCAATACTTTTCAAGTTATAATTGATTTAGTGCATGGTTTCAGGAATTTCAATGTATTAAAAATTATTTAAAAAATTCATAAAAAAAAATGTAAGAAAGATCCAGGCCTAATCCTCACACAAGGGAATCTACTTGAGGCCTAGTACATATGTGAAAGATATGAGAGAAATCCCTGCAATAGTCAATGAAAAAATTGTGATAAAGTGTTGAAATTTTCACACTTAGGTTGGGGGGTACCTCACCTGTAATGGTTCTAGCAATCAGATCTGCATGCCTTGAACAATTTTTCATCCTCGACAGATAAGGTATCTTTTAAAACAAACAGCATGTCTCTGGGCCTTGTAGTTTTGGAGGAGAAGTCGCTCACGCCTATGTGTACACGCCGCAGAGTGACAACATAAAAACATGAAGCTGTAAAATTTATCAATTGGAGAATAGCTGTCAAGGGAAATAACATAATTATGTAAAAGTGCATATAATAATCAGTTGCAGCAATCCACATATCCTTGTCATAAGAGAAAGATGTCTCAAATATGGCAGGTGAACACACTTTAGCAGAGCATAAAGGTCACACCATGATGCACACATACATTTACATACACCCCCTAACCAATGTCCCTACCAAGTGTCAACCTTCTACACCTTATGGAATCCAAGAAATAGCCCAGACAAGATTTTATAGGTCAAGGTCACTACAGTAAGGTCAAATCAAGGTCACACCATGACGATGCACACCTACACCTCCAAACCAATGTCCCTACTAAGTATCAACTTGCTACACCTTGCCGTTTCCAAGATATAGCCTGGACAAGATTTAAAGGTCAAGGTTACTACGGTAAGGTCAAACCAAGGTCACACCATGATGTTGCACACCTACAATGCCCCACCAATCTCCCTGCCAAGTATCAACTTTCTGCACCTTACAGTTTCTGAGATATCGCCAGAACAAGATTTTATAGGTCAATGTCACTACGGCAAGGTCAAAGGTTAAATCAAGGTCACACCATGACGATGCACACCTACACTTCCTAACCAATGTCCCTACTATGTATCAACTTGCTACACCTAACCGTGTCAAGATATAGCCTGGACAAGATTTTATAGGTCAAGGTCACTACAGTGAGGTCAAAGGTCAAACCAAGGTCACACCATGACGTTGCACACCTACAACCCCTAACCAATGTCCCTACGAAGTATCAACTCCCTACACCTTACGGTTTCCGAGATATGGCCCGGACAAGATTTTATAGGACAAGTTCACTACGGCAAGGTCAAATCAAGGTCAGACCATGCTGCTGCACACCTACACCCCCTAACCTATGTCCCTACCAAGTATCAACTTCCTACATCTTACGGTTTCTGAGATATAGCCTGGACAAGATTTTCAAACTCAAGGTTACTACGGCAAGGTCAAATCAAGGTCAAACTATGACGTTGCACACCTACACCTCCTAACCAATGTCCCTACCAAGTATCAACTTCTTACACCTTACGGTTTCTGAGATACAGCCCGGATAAACTACCCATCCGCCCACCCATCCAGACACCATGGGTGAAAACAATACCCCGACAGTCCTTAAGGGCTGTGGGGTAAAAACTCCATCTTCAGCACATGTACGTAATTTGTCATTTGGGGAAAAGACTTGAACTATGCCTTAATGTTACTTGAAACCAATCCAGTTTAACTACTGTTTTAAGATTTTTAAATAAACACCCAATTGAAGAAAACGTATGGGGTAAGTAAAGGTAGAACCTTTTTGTCTAAACGTCTAGTATCTGAATATTCACTGAAGTTCTATTCCTTATAGCAATATCTTTTTTATGAACCTTCTATTAACTTACCAAAAGGTCACTGTGCCAGCATGCTTAAATCATTTAAACCCCATTCACACTACAGGCGATATCACCCAAGGTAATCTGCATTTGGGGAATCATCTCTGTCCTTGGATCACCATGCGAAGTCCGTAGATGACCTTGCGAGTCAGTGGCGAACCGTCCATTACCTTGCGAGTCCTATGGAAGATTTAGAAGATTTTTGCCTCTGATTACTGTGAGCATGTACAGACGATTTCACACATGTGCATATGAATTTCTTACTACGGTAACTGAAGGTGTGGTCCACGGTGTATATAAGGTTGTGATTCGGTCGTCTTTCGGTGTATTACGGCGACATAAGGTGGGTTAAGGTATTGGTCGTTTCATCTGACGTCTACCGAAGGAGAGATGAGGTTGCTTCACGGTGACCATCATTTGTAGCTCTGTCATTCTAGTGTTATTATAGGAATAAAAGACCAATAAACCATCATAAAGCACGAGAATTTGTCTTTTATTCCTATTCTAAAATGGTTACACTAATATTTTGGTCAAAATAAGCAGTAAATCTTACGCAAAACAAATCCAACACCATGTTGGCTGTTCCATCAATGCAACATACATAGTGATATCTAGGGTTAAAAAAGTAAGTATTTTTGTGACTCTATTTTCATAGAATTTGTTATGAAATATTGAGAGATTGTCACTGTAGATGCTTTCAATTTTTTGTAAGCTTTAAAATGATATGCTATTTATTAAAATCAAGCAAGAAATAACAATTTTATGAATATTTTAACCACTTATTTTACCGCGAGTCGTTTGTTTACATTTGTACGCGAAGGGATGATGTACGTAGAATTCAACAGCGTTACTTTATTTACCGTTTTATATTCGCAATTTCTGAATTGCGCAAAAGGCGTGTCCAAGGTCACTGCGCAGCCTACCATTTTAGAATAACAATTAAAACACCAATCAGTGGCCATCCGAATGCAGTGTGAACTTGGACAAAACGGGGCAACCTGGGGGGGGTGCGATCCTGCCGCCGAGAAAAACTTCTAACGAGACAACCGCCTGTAGTGAGAATAGGGCTTTAGACTGCATAACCAAAATTTTGCTGCTAAATTATGTTGATTTAAATGACTATTTTGTTATTCAAAGTGGTTGATAGATGGTTCAAATAAAGGATACATGTAGTGCATGGATTAAAACGTTTGCACATTTACATTTGCAATATATAGGAAATGTAGTTGGTGGGATCTGTCGCATTATAAACCTAAATGTTTTCTATTTTCAAAACAGTTCTATAAATTGTTAAATAACAAGAAAAATATAATTAAATATTACATGTTGCAACTGTTGCACTACTAGTTGCAGTCTGAAATACTATTTGCCTGAATATTAATTTTAAACATTCTTGGCACTATATAATCCAAGACACAATGAAATATGCTGTTTACAAAAATAAAAGGAGAAAAGTAGAAAAATAGACTTTGAAAGTACAACAAATTGACAATACAGCACACATACTAAGCTTGTTACAAAAACAACTCAGTATTTACATGTCTTATGGCGTACAAATAAACAAATCTTTAAACATGGCAGCTAATTAGTTTATTAATTTTATAAAAAAGTTTCAAGCCTTCCTTCTATGGAATAGGTACGTGGTAATTTTCACATCTTTGACAAATGAAAGTGGTAGAATGCATTTGAATATACAACTTGCAAATAGAATTTTTCTTTTGTGAATTAAATCAAACTTTACCTATAGTTAATTAATAAAACCAATAAGTGTTATTAAACGGCTTATATTAATTTAGAAAATTTAATCCTCCCTCACAGGAGACAAAACTTTTTAAATTACATACTGTCACACCGTCCAGGTTACATAATATATAATGATTTTAACTCGTGCAAGACATTTGAATATCCTATGTAAAATATGTTAATTATTAAGATAATGAGGTGGCATAGAGTAAGAAATCTAAAATTCGCCACATATCTGAAATTCGCCACATGTGAAAATACTAATAAAATAAATGAATTGTGGTGAGATTTGTTGACTGTATAGTAAATTAAGGCTTTTTGAACTGAAAAATACCAATTTTTAGATAAAAACATCATTTTCTTCATAAAATTAACTAAGGTTATAGAGGTGGCGATTTTTACATTCCTGGCGAATTTTAGATTTCTTACTCTACATACATTGCTGGTACAAAGATTAAAATTCATGAAAGGTCATATTAGTTTGCATAAAAGCAAGAGCATCATTTTTAACTCAAATTTTTTGTTTTAAAATACATGTAATACTTTTTTTATTGAATACTCCTCGTCAATTTGGTATTTATTTTAATGATTCTTTTTTAAACATTAAACTCAATAAACTCAAATGTCCGACCTTCAAAATATCCATACTACCTGCAAGGATCCTCCAACAATTTGTCACAGCAATGAAACAATATTCCATTATGGAGAAATACTATATACCTTAACACTAAATTTGCTTGCAAGACAACTAAAAGGAGACCACTGATGAGACAGTTTTCACCCGCCAGGTATTTCTATGATCCGCGTTGTCTAGGGTAGAGATATACCAACATACCAAACACAAAACCCATGCATTAATTTTTAAAAATTATATTAGCCATTATAGCGGAAACCTTAAAAGTTGCTTTAATTAAGTTACAAAGTAAACGTCATACCAAGTTGAATGAAATCAATGGAGTAGTTCTGAAGTAACTGTCCGAATAAGAAAACATGACAAACGCATGCACACACAGGGGATACAATTTATAATTTTCTGCCTGACAGGTCGGTGGGAGGTAACTGGCCATGTATCTCCCCTGTCTGAACCTTCTTGAATTTTTGTTCTTGTTGCTATTTTTTACTTAGTTTGCCTTTGTTGACACATCTCATACATTGCAATATATGTCATATTACATAAATTCAGTCCAAGGTGTGAAAAGTAAACTCAAACTACTGTACCCAAGTTATGGGAAACAGAATAAACGCACTGACTTGGAGTACCATAACATCTCTTGCAAACAAAATCTGCATTAATAGGATGGGTATAGGTCTCCCAACAACAAAAAGAGAGCATGAGAAGGAGCAAATACATGCAATAAATAAAATGCCTGTGACATGATGTATAATTATAACATTAACATAATTTATTGTTAAAAATCAGCTGCATAGTCTTTTACACTATTGAAGCAAATATAGACAAAATATGGAAAGAGGTAAGGTAGTAACATACAGCAAGTTTACATAACAGAACATATATTAACTCTATACCTTCAATCTATGCTTATAAAATTCACCAATATATAGCACTAGTGAGGATCAGGTAAGGCTATTTTATGCAATAAAAGTAACAGATCATTAAACTCATAAATGACCTTGGGTGACAAAGTTAATCCCAGCTAAGAAGAATCTTGAGGCATGCAAACATAATTGTACTTAACCGATATTTGTAGACAACAGTACATTTTAACAAAAGATGATTTCTCCGAACCAGTGACTTCTACTTAAGAGATTTCCACTTAATTCAGAACTAAGTAAATGCTCTATGAGTTTTTGCCTGCATAGATATGGCTAGAAGTTAAAGTTCATAAATATTTTCTCCAATGTAACTCAAAATCTACATCACATCCATTTGTCACACAGGTCAGAGATATGGAAATGTTAAAGACAATATGACAAAATGATTTGACAAGTGTGGAAGTCCCCAAAATGATATAGAACAAGGACTGATAATTATCACTTATAATTTTAAACAAATAACAAGCACAGAAGTCACTTAACAAATGTAATTTCAAAAACAGTTTAAGACAAGAGCACTCGGAGAGCGCAGACCTCCGCCAAGGGAGCACATATCCTGAAAATTTCATCAAAATCCGTCCATAACTTTTTGAGTTATCTGTCTTTAAAAATTACATTTCATGGATCCAGAAGATCCAGATAGTGATCCGGATCACTCCCAAAATTGAATCATTTCTTTCTTTTACCTTGTCAAGACATATCCTGAAAATTTCATCAAAATCCGTCCATAAGTTTTTGAGTTATCTTGTTCACAAACAAACTCACAAACAAACCCAGGCAAAAACATAACCTCCTTGGCGGAGGTAAATATGCTTACAAAAATATAACCCCAAAAGCATATATCAAATGTGAATACAGAACCAATAATTGTACAACACAAAACATTTATCCCATTCAGACAGGAATAAATACTGAATACATTTTATGTGGCACTGTTCATAAAAATATGCCCCCGCTCCCTCTTTTAAAAAAAAAACCAAAAAAAAACCCCAAAGAATAGCTAAATTGATATTTTGAAGAATCCTTCCCATAAGCTCCTGGATCTAAATTACGACAGTACTGGGACAGTACAGATTAGGTTTAGAAAAAATTCCACAACCCTGGTTCAACAATTATTTAGCAATCATGCTGATAAAAACAGACAGATGATAAGATAAAATAAGTAAAATTTCATGGTGGAGATAAAGGTATATGCTACATGACAAGACATAGCAATAAATAGTCAGCCTCAGCAGGCAAGAACCCCAGCACGAAGGTACAACTAAATGGGCAACAATCTAAGGAACAACTTCAATTGTTAGAAGTATACAGAACCAATGAAATATCAGATGTAAGGAATTTTATGTAGCTGAAGAAGGGGGAAAGCTTAAACATCTTCCTCATTCATCATGTGAGGATTTCTTTTAACAACAGGAAGGCATCTGTCAATTAAGATGGAAGCCTATTATGGAGCCACGGTTTCTTTAGCATAGCTGCACATATAACGGCCACTGCCACAATGGTTATCTTCCACTGAGAATTAAGCAAAAATGGTTGTGTAACCTTGAAACAGAGTTCCAAACCCAAGGACCAATATATAAGCGATATATGGCCATTTCAGTATAATGGCTCCACTTAACCTTGAAGCAGGGATCAAAGGTCAAATCTGACATTTGCAAAAGATTCCCAGGTCATGATTTCCTATAACTTGTTATGTCATTCCAAATCCATAGAACCAATGATAAGGGGTAATGCACTCGCCTAGGAACACAGAGGACGTAGGTTCAATCCCAGGTACAGTCAGATACATGGTGGCTCGGATGACCACTTAAAATGGCGGTCCTCTTTCATTGGGTCCTATCCCCAGTGGCAGGTTAAAGAACCTCAAGGACGTTGATAAATGGTCATCCTTGAGCCTCTGTCTTTCAATTAGGGGAATGTCAGTAACTTGAGAGTTGAACTGTACTTGTACAGTTGAATGGGTCATATAGCGCTTTGAGTCCTGTAGTACGTGGAGATATTGCGCTGAGTATAAATACAAATACCAAAAAATACAAATTTGCAAATTTAATAAGTAAATTAAATTTTTATAAGTTAATACCCTATCCAATGGACAATTGCTAATCCGGTCGGCGCAGACCGGCCCACCAAACGCCAGAAAAAGACGTCCTGTGTTGCCACCGGCTGGCCGGTCCGTAGTACTGTGCACTCCCCAGATGGCGCCTCGTACTTCCTTCCTGTCTAGACAACCTGACGTCATAGCATCTTTTTCGTTGTCTAAACCTCTTAGACCCCTAGTAAGCTGATAGCGGGGTCGGTGGGAGGGTCTTGTGTGTCCATTGGATAGGGTATTAACTTATAAAAATTTAATTTACTTATTAAATTTGCAATTTTATTGCGTTAATACATCCTATCCAATGGACAATTGCTGAATAACTACCGCTTGGTCGGCGGGTAAGTTACTAGGGACTTATGTGAACTCACAAGTAATAGCAAATTTTAACCTACAGTCTAGGCTGACTTTGTCAGGAGACCTATAGGTCCAGGCCTGGGTTGACTTTAAGGTCAGGAAACCCTGCAAGGCCATGGTCGGTTGCCAGCAGCCGGTTACCCGGGGCTATACCGCCGTCGCCCCCCCCCCCCCCTTTTTTTTTGCAGACCTGCTCTGAGGTAGGGGAAGAGAGGGATGAGTTCAGTCCCAGAATGCAAATAAACCTCCCGAAGGAAGCACGCCACACTTAATTCTTATGTACATGAAGAACTGTTATGCACATATACAAATCTCCTCAATCTAAGGGCCACTTGTGGATCTGCTGAGCAGCCACTACCTAGCCCAATGGTAAAGCTCTGAATCAGCCCAAGCCCCGCCCTTCATATAGAACTGTGTGAAGGTATTGTGACTTCAGTGGCGGGCTGACAAGATTGGATCTAAGGAGACTCCCGACTGGAAGACCTTAGAAGCAGCAAAGGCCCTGACATCATGGGCTTTAACCTGATGTTAAAAGTGGGCCTCCTGGTCAGAGAGCTCATAACATAGGATCACAGTCTGCTTGATCCAAGAGGAGATAGTGGCAGGTGAGCTGTCTTTGTTGAAACCTTTCTTAAAGGAGACAAAAACCACCTCCTTATTCTGCCTGATGTCTGAGGTCCCGTCCAAATAGTAGCACAATGCTCTGACCGGACAGAGGGACCTGTCAGACTTGAGGGATCTATCCAGAGTCGGGGCCAGGGCTGTTATAACCCCAGGGGCCACACTGGACACTCTATGGCCAGCTGATTCTAGGATAGAAAGCTGGGTGATGGATACAGGGACACCTTTGACCAATCGGATTGGTGTCCAATATATCAGTTTTGCTAGGCATGAATCTCACTTTTGCACTTGCCCGACCCAAGGGCCAAGAGGAATACCGTCTTGAAGGTCAAATGCTTCAAGGGGGCCTCCTTAATTGGATCAAATGGAGTCTTAGCTGGTGCACGGCCAGTAAGAAGTTCCAGGAGGGTATGCCACTCCTGCCTTTGGGTCTGTCTCTGAGGAATCTATCCAGGAGACGAGCGAGATTTCCGTCCTTACTGATATTGAAGGGTGAATTTCCCAGTTTATCAACAATGGGTGACCTATAACCATCAATGGTGCTGGGCTGTTTGCCAAGCATGTATCTCACTTCTACGCTTGCCCGACCCCAGGGCCAAGA
Source organism: Sabellastarte sp. h YS-2021 (assembly GCA_964017235.1). Lineage (NCBI taxonomy): Eukaryota > Metazoa > Annelida > Polychaeta > Sabellida > Sabellidae > Sabellastarte > Sabellastarte sp. h YS-2021. Next base: position 73,129,894 of record OZ024928.1, on the reverse strand, counting down.
GGAAAACTGCCTTGAAGGTCAAATGCCTCAAGAAGGCCTATAATTGGTTCAAAATGAACCTTGTCAGCTGGTGCAAAAACCAGGGAGAGGTTCCAGGAGGGGGTTCCCCTCCGGCCTTTGGGTCTGTCTCAGTGGAAGCTATCCAGGAGACGAGTGAGATTTTCATCCTTACTAACATTGATGGGCAAATTTTCCAGACTATCAGCAATGGCTGACCTGTAACCATCAATGGTACTGGGCTGCAACTTCCTGTCCTGAAGCAGGTACCTAAGGAAGTCAGCAACTGACTTTACAGGTGGTGCCCGAAGTCCACCTGATGAATGATACATCACTTGGTAAAAATGACCCATTTGCCTCATAGACTGATCTGATTGACCCCCCTTTGAGGAGCCTCAATTCTTGCTGCCACTGCCTCAGACAAGTCCTGCTCCTCGATTGCTGAGGCTCTAGGAGCCCTGCATGGAGATTAAGATTTGTCAGATTTCTGTGAGGGATCTGATCGAATGGCTGTGAACAGGCTGGGCAGATTGGGCAGGCTCAGCGGGATGTGGCTGGACATGGCCACTAGATCCCAAAACCAAGGCATGTTGGGCCACCCCGGAGCAATCCGAATGATTCTCTTACATGGGGAGTCTTGCAACTTCTCCACCACTTTGCCCAATATGGCTGATGGTGAGGAGGTGTATCCTTTTAGATCCTACCATGGCCGACTGAGCACATCCACTGCTGTGGATCCGGTACCGGTGACACAAAACAGGTGACTTGTTGTTGAACCTCGTGGCAAATAAGTCTATTTTGGGCCGGTGCCACCTACTGCATAGAGTGGAAGACCTCTGGAAGGAGAAACCACTGTTTGGATGGTCTGGCCTAGCCTGGACAGCCTGTCTGCTACCACATTAGGCCGGCCTGGAATGTGTCATGCTTTAGAGTCACTTGTTTCCTGGTACACCAGGTCAAGATTCTCCATAGTAGGGCACAAAGTGGGCCCAACCATATTCCTCCTTCCTTTATGTATGACACTACTGTGGTGTTGTCAGTTGCTACAAGTACTATCTTGTTTGAGCAAAGGTCTTAGAACTCTTAAAGTCAGAAAAACTGCTTAAAGTTCTAGATAGTTCATATACAACTTGCTTCCCGGAGGGGACCAGGTTGCTCTTGCAAATTGCTCATCTAAGTGAGCGCCCCACCCTTCTATTGATGCGTCTGTAAATATTTGCAGAGCATGTTTTATTGGGTGTAATGGTTGGCCTGTAAGTGCATCGTCTTCCTGCAGCCACCATTGTAAATGGGGGTGCAGGGACCTGGGGACTTGGATCACCTTTTCCAGTGATTCTGGTACCCTCCAGTTGTTTTTGAGATGCCACTGTATGGGTCTCATATGAAGTCTGCCTAGATTAACATGCTTTTCTGTAGATGTTAGTAACCTATCAAGGACATGATTTCCCGGACCGGGCAAGCCGGTAGGGATAGCAGTTTTAACAGTCACTTGAAGGCTCTGTCACCAGTCCAGAGTTGGTCGGAACCGATCAGACCCGAAGACAAACTGGTAGCCTACAAAATCGAAGTCTTGTTTGGGCTCCAGCTCTGATTTCTCTAAGTTCATTAGCCAACCCAGTTGCTGACACATTATTTACTAGTTCCTGTGTATGTTGGAGACAAGCCTGGTGGGATCTGGCTCTGACCAACCAGTCGTCTAGGTACTGGTGGCTTCTTAAATCCTTGTGTATGGCCATCAATTTCACCTGCTGTGGACAAACCGAATGGCAGGGCCTTGAACTGGTATGCCCGACCTTGGATGTGAAATCTCAGTCATTTCCTGGATTGTTCTTGTATAGGTATATGGACATAGGTATCCCTCCTTCAACAGTTGTACTACCTAGGGTCCAGCCCCCAAGGCTTCCTACGTTCCCAAAAAGGGCTTAGTCTGGATCCTATAGGCAGATAGTGTGCCACATTTGGGACATTTGGTATTCTGACAAACATTTTCTGTCCCTCCGGACACTGGTCCGGTCTGGTGACAATGATCCAGGTTAACAGTCTCCCTGCTCTTATTGCGGTCTGGTGGGGCTGACACAACTTTTCACATTAATAGACTCTTCGCCCCGGGCCAGCAGCCTGCAAGGTGTAGCATTTACAGAGCAATTGTCATTTGTGAGATGTCTGACCCCTGGCTGGACATGATGACAAAATTTATTATCTCTCCAGTCAAGTCCAGCACCGATAACAGGTTGTTGAGAGGTGTGATAAGGGAAGGTTGCCTGGCAGTAGCTTGGGACACTGTCATATCCCTGTCATATCACCAAGACCACTGACCGGTCTAAGAATTCTCTGTAACCAAATTTACATTAGGCAACTCTGTCCGGTACCAAGACTCCATAACCGGTAACTCGCTGTAAACAGTAAGTCTCTGTAACCGGCACAAAAAACTGGCAGGCTGGGGTCACCAATGAATTTAGACGGCTACTGGGCTACATTTAGCCAGCTCTTTTTTTTTTTTTTTTTTTTTTATGTTGGGGTGAAGCACTGTACAGTAAGGAGTTCTAAGGACTGTGTAGCCAGCACCCTGTTAGTAGACTTTGTAACCGGTAGGTTGAAGCAAGTGTACAAGGCTGTGTAGCCAGTATCAGCCGGTACACTCTGTAACCAGTTGTTGAAGCAAGTGTACAAGGCTGTGTAGCCAGTACCAGCCCGGCACACTCTGTAACCAGTTGTTGAAGCGTTGTTACAACTATCTTGTGTGTTGAATTCAGCTTGCTGTAGGTTTCCTCCATTAAGTATTTCTTAAATCGCACGTCTTATTTGTAGATTTGACAGTTGCTGGGAAAGCCCTTGTGAACTATTTTTAGAAACACTTGGTGTTCGGTGTGTCACGTGACCAGCTTGCTGGTCGGAAGACACGTGATTGGCTGATTGGAGCTCGTCAGATGTGGCGTTCTTTTGTGATACTTAAACATGTAAATGCGCAGTATTCTACTCATCCACAAACCCCACTACCGACAACGAAGCCGGGTCTGCAAGGCAGGGACTGGAATCACAGAAGACGTGAGTTCTGAAGAACGCACATCCGAACTTCCTGGTCGGTGAAAACACGTGACCTGCTTCGTGATTGTTCGGAAGGACACGCGATTGGCTGACTGGAGATGACGTCAGTATTCGCGTTCTTTGTGTGATGCTTTACCGGCAACTTTACAGTCCACAAAACCCCACTACCGACAACCAGGCCGGGTCTGCAAAGCAGGGACTGTAGTCACAGTAGACGTGAGTTCTGAAGAACGCACTTCCGACCTTCCTGGTCGGTGAAAACACATGACCTGCTTCGTGATTGGTCGGAAGGACACGCGATTGGCTGACTGGAAATGACGTCAGAGGTCGCGTTCTTTTGAGCTGGCCGGTCGGCTGATGCTTTAAAAGCAGAGAAGCCTGGACCAGTGCGCTCTGTAGATGAAATTCCTGGCCGGTCTGAAGTCGGTTCTTCTTCTCAGCCGGCTGTACACTCAAACCAGTTTCCTGGCCATCCACTGCCCTTATTACCGACACAAATGCCGGGTCCACAAGGGTGGGACTGAGAGTGAAAATTCCTTCTATGTAGAGGTCGGTTGAAGAATTCTGAAGAATTCACCTCCTGCTTCTGATGAAAAATACTCGAGCTAGGCTGGTGTGACTGATGCTTTACAGCAGAGAAGTCTGTACCAGTGCGCTCTGATGAAGAATGCACCTTCCATAAGGGAATTTCCTCTATACACAGTGTTCAAAACTACGTAGATTGAAGTTTTCCGTGATTTGCATTTATAGTACTAGAAAAGACGTTTCTATGGTGACTGTAGTTGGAAGGTTACAGAAGGTACATTCAAAAAGACACGGATAAAAATACCTTGTAAGTAGTATATCCATTATTTCCTTTAATATTGTGGATCTGCCTTAACAACACAATGGTTAAATGGAGGAAACTAGCAAAATGGTTGCCTTCATAATTCATATTTGTCGTCGCTTACTGCCCTATCATCAATACTAAATTGAGTCAGCTAGGGAGCGTTTCCAGCAGATTTCTTGAAGTATATCCGTGCTTGATATGTAGGTAACACTTTTACAATAAAATATTTGAAAATAAGGTAGAAAATCCGTCATAATGCACACTTTTCCTTAAAATATCTGGAGATCGTAGAAAACATGTCTACACAGTACACGCGCCAAACGAAAAAGATGCTATGACGTCAGGTTGTCTAGACAGGAAGGAAGTACGAGGCGCCATCTGGGGAGTGCACAGTACAGGGGGGGACAGCGATTCGCGGGGGACAGCGATTCGCCAATTTCTATTGTACCTCATTTAAAACTAACATCTATGTTGATACTGAATGAGCCTTATAGCATATAAAAGTGTGCAACATGTCTTGATACTTTTCTAAGATTTTAGAACTGACAGTATGCAGGATTAGAAAGATAAATAAAAAAGTTTATTCATTGGTAAAAAATATGCCCAACAAACTGCATCTGACTAAGGCAAAAAGATGTATGTTCTGTAAACTATGTCCGGGGTCAATATAAATACTATTTATAACGTCATCATATGCTAGAATGCAATGAGAAGAATTGTTCTTTTGCTTTTATTATTCAATACAAATTGTTTAACAGTCTTGGTGAGTTTTTGGAACAATATAAAAATAATTGGCGAAATGCTGTCCCCTTTTGGACAGCCCTAGTTTTATTGCCATAGGACAAATTCTATAAGTGTATTTGTACTTATCACAAAATATATTTTATGATGCTACTATCATTTTACAGTTTAAGGAACCTCTTTTCATTCTGATAACTTTTATAAAACTACGCTGCATATTTGTTCTCAAGAAACTGCATATTGGTGTTTTTATGGGCGAATCGCTGTCCCCCCCTGTACTACGGACCGGCCAGCTGGTGGCAACACAGGACGTCTTTTTCTGGTGTTTGGCGGGCCGGTCTGCGCCGACCGGATTAGCAATTGTCCATTGGATAGGATGTATTAACGCAATAAAATTATAAAGTCGGAATTAGATAATTATTTTAAAATACTGACGATTTTCAAAGTGATCCTACATTTTACAATGCATAAACAACCAAAATAAAAGGACAAATATGACCAAGAGTTCATGATCATCCATATCTTCATACAACATGTTTTAAAAATTAAGTTTCAATTTACCACAAGTTTTAATAATACAGTACTGTAGGAAAACTAGATTGGGCCAACTCGGCGCCAACATATCCCCAGACAGGTCATCACTCACGCCACAGGTTTTGATCGGAAATTTTTTAAAACATAATTACCCATTATTATATGAACTTCAGCACATCAATCTACTCTGTTTATATCTCCCCAAGGAAGATGGTGTATCCCCAGACGCCGAATACATAACTCAAATTATATTTTCAATCTTCCTGCAATGATAACTCTAAACCTATTTTCAAAGTATTTAAATGATTGATGATTGAATGTCCATTCTAAAATAATAATCCCAAAAGAGCATATCTGTTTCTATATTTGTTGACAAATAAAATATTATTTTTAACTCAACTCATCATATTTTTCAATCTTCCTTCAAAGTATTTAAATGATTGATGATTCAATGTCCATTCTAAAATTCATAATCCCAAAAGCGCATATCTGTTTCTATATTTGTTCACAAATAAAATATTATTTAAAAAAAAATTGTTTATATTATTATTTTATTATATTATTTTTAGAATTTGCAAATTGTTTTCAGTTATTCATTTCCTCTATACCTATATATGTGGTCCATATATATGCAACCTAAATATGTGACACAATCTCAGTTCTGACTCCCCTTTGTGTTATATGTAATGAAGCCCACCACCTCCCACCCCCACCCCTCTCCCCTTCTCCACACCTCTCTCACTATTACACAAGATCTGCAACCCCATTGAGTTCTTTGTTTCTCATCTGATATCATTAAATACCATTGTTATTTAGTGTCACTCAATATAGCTGGAGGTCCCAGAGGTGGGTGGGGGGAATCCGGGTGGGGGATGTGGGTTGAGCATAAATGGTAAACAAACAATCTATATAAAAGGGGTACTCAAATACAAAAAGAATTGAGAATTTTAAGTATGTGATTATCAACTGAAATGAGTTCATAACTGTAGGAGCTGTGCCAAAATTAACTGAGGCAAGTTGAATAAAACTGGGCTAGATGAGGGTTAAAAATCCCCTAGTTTTACTACATAAGGATATAATTTCATTAATATTGGGACTTAAAGCTCACTTAAAGTGTCCATTTTGTCTACTTGAATATGTTTAACCAGTTTCATTTTAAAAAGTGAAAAACTCAGCAAGCAGAGGTATAACACACAAAAATAAGTTCTTAAAAGACTAAGATAGCCATAACATTATTAATATTCAAAATTTAAATAGACAGGCATTTCCTTTTAAAAATTCAAAGATTTCAGCTCTATACCCCACATCGTTTGACAGTTACTGGGCTTTAAAGTGGCATAATATCCATAAATTGGGTTTCTGTGGGCATTTTACAATTGTTAAAGAGACCTTAGCAATTAAACTACAGATCTGAAACTTTTTGGGGGACATACATAACAAACAAAAATTATATATAATACAGTTTAAGACTTGTCACACTAAGCATTTCCAAATAACAGGGCAAAATACGGAAAAAATGTCAAAAAAGGCACTTGGGCGAGTGTCTATGGCCCTCATACACAGGTTAAATGTCTACTAAAAACCTTGATTTTCGGCATATGTAAAAAGGACATAATAATGCATTCCCAGATGGGATTTCAGCTCCATCAATCACATAGTTTAACAGTTACAGGGCTTAAAGGTGGTAAAAAGTCCAAATATTGGGTCATTGTGGGCCTTTTAGAGATCTCGATGTGGCTTTCAAATTAAAGCTTCAGACTTAAAATTTGTTACATACTAAGATTACACATAGAATATGTATCTAATAAAGTTTGAAACTTCTCAGACTTACCATTTCCAAGTTACAGAGCAAAATATGTGAAAAATGTCTTAAAAGGGTCACTCAGGTGGGTGTTTAAGGTCCTCATACACAGGTTAAATGTCTACTTGAAGCCTTGATTTTTGGCACATGTAAAAAGAACATAATAATGTATTCCCAGATGAGATTTCAGCTCTATCAGTCACATAGTTTAACAGTCACAGGCCTTAAAATTGGCAAAAAGTCCAAATATTGGGTCTTTATGGGGCCTTCTAGAGACCTAAATGTAGCCTTCAAATTAAAGCTTCAGACTTAAAATTTGTCACATACTAAGATTACACATAGAATATGCATCTAATACAGTTTGAAACTTCTTAGACTTACCATTTCCAAGTTACAGGGAAAAATATGTGAAAAATGTCTAAAAATGGTCACTCGGGTGGGGATTTATGGTCCTCATACACAGGTTAAATGTCTTCTTAAAGCCTTAATTTTTGGCACATATAAAAATAACATACTAATATCTTCTCAGATAGGATTTGAGCTCTATCAGTCACATAGTTTGACAGTCACAGGGCTTAAAAGTAGCAAAAAGTCCAAATATTGGGTCTTTGGGAGCCTTTTAGAGACCTCAATTTGACCTTCAAAATTAAAGCTTCAGACTTAAAATCTGTTACATACTAAGATTACACACAGAATATATATCTAATACAGTTTGAAACTTCTCAGACTTACCATTTCCAAGTTACAGGGAAAAAGATGTGAAAAATGTCTTATAAGGGTCACTCGGGTGGGTGTTTATGGTCCTGATACACAGGTTAACTGTCTATTAAAGGCCTAAATGTTGGGGCACATATAAGAAAACACATAGATATATTCCCAGATGATATTTAACTTAGATGAGAGACATAGTTTGAAAGCTACAGTGCTTGAAAGTGGCAAAAAGTGCATAAATTGGGTCTCTGTGGGCACTTTTGAGACCTTAAGTCGACCCCTTTGGGTAAACCTACAGCCCTAAAATTTTCTACAGACAAGGATTACATATCAAAGTTATACCTAGCGCAGTTTGAGACTCATCAGAATTATCACTTCCAAATTATAGGGCAAAATATGTGTAAAGTATAGCAAAAAATCCCTAAGTGGGGGTATTTATGGGCCTCAAACACAATTTTCTCCTCAACTTAAAGTCATGATTTTCGGCACATGTACTAAGAACATATTAATGTGTTGTCAGGTAAAATTTCAGCCAGCTGAGCATCATAGTTTGTGACCTACAGGGCTCTAAGTGGCCAAAAGTGCAATTTCTGACCTTAAGGTGGCCATAAGTTCTTTTTTACTGGGAGTTTAAGGTCACCTTAAAATAGGGATCTTCCTTTGGGCACCCTTAACATGTGTACCAAGTTTGAAAAAAAAATATTAATTTGTTTTTGAGTTATCGCGTCCACAAGGAAATTTCTACGGCGGCGGCGGCGGCGGCGCGACGGACCTGAATCCAATATATCCCCGACTTTCGTCTGGGGATATAATAATATTAGCATACAAGGGACATTAACTGTTAGAATACAAGCATGACATTGATGACTGCTGGCTGACTGGTAAGATCTTTAATCGGTTAATAAGTATCTGTGACATAGTCAACAATACTTCTATACACTGGAAAGCATTTACAAACAAGGGTGACGTGGTTAGGTTTCACCCAACCACAGAGTCGAATCTTAGGACAGCACTGGGTGTTGTAAACTCTGTATTATCGCCCGCATTTGAAAACCGCTTTCAGGGAAGTTTTCAGATTTGTGTCGCGAGATGGGTATTTGTTTACAAATAAAAAGGGTCTGCAGATGCGCAGTTTTACAAAGCTGGTTTAAGATGAAAACCACCAGCATATTTCCTGTCCACGGACTTGCCTCATTAATATTAATGAGCAAATATGCGCAGTCACGGCAGTTCTTTGAGGGGATTTCCTGATGATATTTTACAAGGCTGGGGTCGTATTCACGAAAGGTCTTAGCCAAGTCTTAGGCTTAACTTTCGTATAAAAATATAGCCAAGTTAAGCCTAAGACTTGGCTAAGACCTTTCGTGAATACGGCCCCTGGTTTAAGATGAAAACTGCCAGCATATTTCCTGTCCACGGACTTGCCTCACGAACTAGCGTGGGGCTATGCAGGGTTTACCAAGGTACACGAAGGTGATATTTTATACTTTTCACATTTTCCTTGTCTTTTTACTGTTTTGATGCAGATTTGTACTGTATATTCTTTGTAATTTGGGTTTTAAAAAGTGAAGTGGGATTATCGCCCACCTTCCTTTACTGGCTGTGAGGTTATTCTCAGTTTTACAATGGTGATTGACCAATCAAAATCGTGCACAGAGTCGTGTCATGTTAGAATATTGGGGCCATGTATTTAAGCGTGACATTAAGGTCACGATGCCGTGTAAATATAGTAAATCTTAAATCCACGATGCCGTGGATCGAAGCTCTTCGAATATTAATGAGCAAATATGCGCAGTCACAGCAGTTCCTTAGGGGTTTCCTGACAATATAGTATATGGATATTTTACAGAAGCAAATTGTAAGTATTTAAATAAAATATTCGTGTGTTATTTCTACAATATTACGATAGCCATAATGAGCGATAATCGGGGATCAGAGGTTATGCTGTATTTTACCAATGAAGTATTTTGTCGTGAGTTCTGTAGCTTAAAGTATCTGATCTTTGTCGAAACGTCCATTTTATAAAATATTGTCAGGAAATAAGATTGGAAGACAACTTCCTCCAAAATAACAAACGGATTGACAGAAAAATGAAATCAAGTGATAACTTCTAGGACATGCAAAAGCGCCTTCGAGTGGTTGAATGTAGAACTACGGAGTTTGAATATTTTCATTGTCTCTGCCACAGGTGTCCTCGATTTTGATTGGCTAAACGAAAAATGTATAGTACTACCGTGACGTCACTTCATTCATTAATTTATTTGCGGTTTATTTCTTTGACAAATGGGTAGATGCGCAGACAACAATTTCACATTAACAGTGACTGCGTGATACACCAGCAGACAAATAAATTACTTGGGGGTTTAAGGTCTAGAAACCAGCAAAAGAAACGGTTAAAAAAGACTCGTTCGAGTAGAAAAATCACAATGGGAATACAATAGGTTCTAGGACATACGGGACCTTATAGAAAGCCAGACGTAGTGCCAGACATGCTTTTTACTTCATAAAATATAACTTAATAAAAGCGTTAAAAATCTTCAAAATGGCAGAGTATATAATATACACCTTAATGTACTGATATGTGAAAAAATATTATTCAGAATTTGATATTTAAGGGCTTAATCGGCCAATTTAAAATCGCGGCCACAACCCAGTACATAACTCGAATCAAAGATTCGACTAATAATAAAACCTCTTTCAGGAAAAAATACACAAACCAAACAGAAATGTTAACACAACAGTAATATAGTAAAATAATTGAATACTGTAACAATGATCAATAGCCCACAGTATTAACCTTATTGAGTACCATTTTGTGTCATCTGTTGGGAGTATTTCTTGCCTGTATTGTTGTGAACACATCAGCAGAAATATGGGTATTTTTAAATTTTTTTTTAAATTATATTTTTTATGGATCAGCTTACATATATTATAACTGACTTCAATGTCTTCAACATGCCCACACTGCCTATGATTGAAACTCTATTTCAAGAAACGTGATATTTGATTACAGGAAGTTTTAAACTTTAAACACGTTTTTGAAAATACCAGTCACCACAGTGAGTGACAGTAACTCAACTTGTACATCACTTACCTTTGAGTGGAGTGCCATTTAAATGGTCTAAGGTGAGGCTGCCACTAATACCTCCATCTTACTACTATTTACAACTATGTACAAAGAAGACTTGTGCAAATATATCAGTGCTAACTCTTTATTTTACTTTACCGGTATGGGATCTGGCATATTTGATATTTACAGGAAATGGTCAAGGGGATTTGGAATGACATTAGCCGAGTTTTAAATGGGAGCAAGCCCCAAATCCCCCCACAAGCATTTTCTCATAAATGACAAAAATATATAAAACAAATTGCTAAACAATGTAAAAATTATATTATTGCCCAAAATCTCTTACTGGGGTAAAGTAAAAACTAGCCGAGCACTTTCACTACATCCTTATAATACACTATATTTTCTAAAAGTATCAGTTGATACAAAAATTTACAAAAAATGCATCTTTTGAAACAAAGACATATATTTCATTTCCATAATAAACCACTAGTCCAACAAAAAAATGAAAATACCATATAAAACACAGTACACAATAACACAGTATCACATAGACAAGAAACAGGTGCATATTTGTGTCACTCCAGGTCAAAACCTTCTGTATTCTCAATTGCAAGCAACAGTTTTTTACGTAGTTCTTCGTATGTGTTATATGGCGGCAGGTCTATTCTGTTGAAACTGGAAAATAAAGAAAACTTTTATGAAATTCTTATTTATAACTAGATTGGGCCAACTCGGCGCCAACATATCCCCAGACAGGTCATCACTCACGCCACAGGTTTTGATCGGGAATTTTTTAAAACATAATTACCCATTATTATATGAACTTCAGCACATCAATCTACTCTGTTTATATCTCCCCAAGGAAGATGGTGTATCCCCAGACGCCGAATACATAACTCAAATTATATTTTCAATCTTCCTGCAATGATAACTCTAAACCTATTTTCAAAGTATTTAAATGATTGATGATTGAATGTCCATTCTAAAATAATAATCCCAAAAGTGCATATCTGTTTCTATATTTGTTGACAAATAAAATATTATTTTTAACTCAACTCATCATATTTTTTCAATCTTCCTTCAAAGTATTTAAATGATTGATGATTCAATGTCCATTCTAAAATTCATAATCCCAAAAGCGCATATCTGTTTCTATATTTGTTCACAAATAAAATATTATTTAAAAAAAAATTATTTATATTATTATTTTATTATATTATTTTTAGAATTTGCAAATTGTTTTAAGTTATTCATTTCCTCTATACCTATATATGTGGTCCATATATATGCAACCTAAATATGTGACACAATCTCAGTTCTGACTCCCCTTTGTGTTACATGTAATGAAGCCCACCACCTCCCACCCCCACCCCCACCCCTCTCCCCTTCTCCACACCTCTCTCACTATTACACAAGATCTGCAACCCCATTGAGTTCTTTGTTTCTCATCTGATATCATTAAATACCTTTGTTTATTTAGTGTCACTCAATATAGCCGGAGGTCCCAGAGGTGGGTGGGGGGAATCCGGGTGGGGGATGTGGGTTGAGCATAAATGGTAAACAAACAATCTATATAAAAGGGGTACTCAAATACAAAAAGAATTGAGAATTTTAAGTATGTGATTATCAACTGAAATGAGTTCATAACTGTAGGAGCTGTGCCAAAATTAACTGAGGCAAGTTGAATAAAACTGGGCTAGTTGAGGGTTAAAAATCCCCTAGTTTTACTACATAAGGATATAATTTCATTAATATTGGGACTTAAAGCTCACTTAAAGTGTCCATTTTGCCTACTTGAATATGTTTAACCAGTTTCATTTTAAAAAGTGAAAAACTCAGCAAGCAGAGGTATAACACACAAAAATAAGTTCTTAAAAGACTAAGATAGCCATAACATTATTAATATTCAAAATTTAAATAGACAGGCATTTCCTTTTAAAAATTCAAAGATTTCAGCTCTATAACCCACATAGTTTGACAGTTACTGGGCTTTAAAGTGGCATAATATCCATAAATTGGGTTTCTGTGGGCATTTTACAATTGTTAAAGAGACCTTAGCAATTAAACTACAGATCTGAAACTTTTTGGGGGACATACATAACAAACAAAAATTATATATAATACAGTTTAAGACTTGTCACACTAAGCATTTCCAAATAACGGCAAAATACGGAAAAAATGTCAAAAAAGGCACTTGGGCGAGTGTCTATGGCCCTCATACACAGGTTAAATGTCTACTAAAAACCTTGATTTTCGGCATATGTAAAAAGGACATAATAATGCATTCCCAGATGGGATTTCAGCTCCATCAATCACATAGTTTAACAGTTACAGGGCTTAAAGGTGGTAAAAAGTCCAAATATTGGGTCATTGTGGGCCTTTTAGAGATCTCGATGTGGCTTTCAAATTAAAGCTTCAGACTTAAAATTTGTTACATACTAAGATTACACATAGAATATGTATCTAATAAAGTTTGAAACTTCTCAGACTTACCATTTCCAAGTTACAGAGCAAAATATGTGAAAAATGTCTTAAAAGGGTCACTCAGGTGGGTGTTTAAGGTCCTCATACACAGGTTAAATGTCTACTTGAAGCCTTGATTTTTGGCACATGTAAAAAGAACATAATAATGTATGCCCAGATGAGATTTCAGCTCTATCAGTCACATAGTTTAACAGTCACAGGCCTTAAAATTGGCAAAAAGTCCAAATACTGGGTCTTTATGGGGCCTTCTAGAGACCTAAATGTGGCCTTCAAATTAAAGCTTCAGACTTAAAATTTGTCACATACTAAGATTACACATAGAATATGCATCTAATACAGTTTGAAACTTCTTAGACTTACCATTTCCAAGTTACAGGGAAAAATATGTGAAAAATGTCTAAAAATGGTCACTCGGGTGGGGATTTATGGTCCTCATACACAGGTTAAATGTCTTCTTAAAGCCTTAATTTTTGGCACATATAAAAATAACATACTAATATCTTCTCAGATAGGATTTGAGCTCTATCAGTCACATAGTTTGACAGTCACAGGGCTTAAAAGTAGCAAAAAGTCCAAATATTGGGTCTTTGGGAGCCTTTTAGAGACCTCAATTTGACCTTCAAAATTAAAGCTTCAGCCTTAAAATCTGTTACATACTAAGATTACACACAGAATATATATCTAATACAGTTTGAAACTTCTCAGACTTACCATTTCCAAGTTACAGGGAAAAAGATGTGAAAAATGTCTTATAAGGGTCACTCGGGTGGGTGTTTATGGTCCTGATACACAGGTTAACTGTCTATTAAAGGCCTAAATGTTGGGGCACATATAAGAAAACACATAGATATATTCCCAGATGATATTTAACTTAGATGAGAGACATAGTTTGAAAGCTACAGTGCTTGAAAGTGGCAAAAAGTGCATAAATTGGGTCTCTGGGCACTTTTGAGACCTTAAGTCGACCCCTTTGGGTAAACCTACAGCCCTAAAATTTTCTACAGACAAGGATTACATATCAAAGTTATACCTAGCGCAGTTTGAGACTCATCAGAATTATCACTTCCAAATTATAGGGCAAAATATGTGAAAAGTATAGCAAAAAATCCCTAAGTGGGGGTATTTATGGGCCTCAAACATAATTTTCTCCTCAACTTAAAGTCATGATTTTCGGCACATGTACTAAGAACATATTAATGTGTTGTCAGGTAAAATTTCAGCCAGCTGAGCATCATAGTTTGTGACCTACAGGGCTCTAAGTGGCCAAAAGTGCAATTTCTGACCTTAAGGTGGCCATAAGTTCTTTTTTACTGGGAGTTTAAGGTCACCTTAAAATAGGGATCTTCCTTTGGGCACCCTTAACATGTGTACCAAGTTTGAAAAAAAAATATTAATTTGTTTTTGAGTTATCGCGTCCACAAGGAAATTTCTACGGCGGCGGCGGCGGCGGCGCGACGGACCTGAATCCAATATATCCCCGACTTTCGTCTGGGGATATAAATATGCATACTAAGATACTAAACACCACAGATATGCCCATCAGGGGCCCATTTCACGAAAAGTCTTAGCCTGGTCTCAGGCTCAACGTTAAGACTTTTGTCTCAAATCTTTGGAACCTTTAGTTGAGCCCATAGGCTTAGACTTAAGGTAGGTAGTGGGCTTAAGTTTTATAAACAGAGGCTCGAATATGGGTACCATAATTCTTTTTCCACTTCAAAATTTGAAATGGCTGGAAATAAGGTCCCAGTATATAAAACAATCCCCTAAAGTAGTCTTCGGATGTTTTTATCTGTTTACACAGTTTCCGATTGCAAAGTAGCATTATACCAGAGACAAAATGTTTCAAATAAGTAACATATACGTCAACAGTAGAATATTTGGACTTAAAATAAAGGGTCACATGACACAGAAAACCACTGTGGTTATTTGATCAGCTTGGTCTCAACTAAGACGCCTTCTGTGAAAACTGTTTGAAACAAAGACTTAGCTGAGCCAAAAGACCTCTGATATAGAAAATACAAAACTACATGTTCATTTGTTTTGAAAATACCCAACTTTTGTAGCTGTGAATAGGGTACATGTTTGAAAGTAGTAAACTACAACTTATTTAACGAAATCTCAGGTACCTCAATATTTCTCAATAACCTTATAGTTTACCACAACAGAAGGCTCCACTTAAGCAGAGCACCCTTCTAGCAGACACTTTAAAATCTGTGCCCATTACAGAATGGTATTCAGCATAAGCATTTGAATTGATATGCAAGTACATTTTTATGCAATAAAACTTATAGCTTAACATAATAGAAGTCTTCTGGCAGGAATGTACAATTCACCCTGTGGATGAACTACCTTCATCAATCATACCTCAGATTGCCGTCCAAATCAATACACAAACTGTGTTGAAGTAAAAAGTATTTCATCAATATTCGCTTATCAAAACAATGGAATTAAAGGTTAAATTTAAACCGGATGGATCTCTGAACTAAATATGAGTGCAGGATACAATGGCAAAAAGAAATAGATGATCTAAACACAAATTCAAACTAGACCTATGCATCGGAGAACCAATGCAAATTTGTATCCACTGGAAAGACAATTCACCAAAGCCAGTGAACCATCGTTTGATCTTGAAGGAGGGGACAAAGGTCAAATCTAACAACATCAGAAGATTCCCAGCCCACGATATCCTACAAGTTGGTTTAACATTGCAAACCTCTAGGATCAATAATAGGCGAGTTATAAGCACTTTTAAGTTTGGGTGTCCTTGTTTGACCTGGAAGGAGTCCAAGGTCAAATCTGACCACATCAAAGGACTCCCAGCCCATGATTTCCTATAAGTTGGTTTCACATTGCAAACCTCTATTACCAATAATAAGCGAGTTATAAGCACTTTTAAGTTTGGCTATCCTCCTTTAACCTTGAAGTAGGGGCTCAAGGTCAAATCTGACCACATCAAAAGATTCCCAGCCCATGATTTCCTATAAGTTGGTTTCACATTGCAAACCTCTAGGACCAATAATAAGCGAGTTATAAGCACTTTTAAGTTTGGCTATCCTCGTTTGACCTTGAAGGAGGGGTCCAAGGTCAAATGTGACCACATCAAAAGATTCCCAGCCCATGATTTCCTATAGGTTGGTTTCACATTGCAAACCTCTAGGACCAATAAAAAGCGAGTTATAAACACTTTTAAGTTTGGGTATCCCTGTTTGACCTTGAAGGAGGGGTCCAAGGTCAAATCTGACCACATCAAAAGATTCCCAGCCAATGATTTCCTATAGGTTGGTTTCACATTGCAAACCTCTAGGACCAATAATAAGGGAGATATAGGCTCTTTTAAAGTCCGCTACATGGGGTATTTTGGCACTCTGTGGATGACCTTGAATTCACAGTTTCAAGGTCACATGTCTGCAAGGTTGTAGAGGACATGTATATCTGTTATACGTATCACCTATGAAGAGTTTTAATCTTCTACCTATGAGAACCAACCAGTAGAAAAGGGTAGATAATTTTTAAAGAAATGCCCGCACCGGCCATCTTGTTTTTCAGAATGAGGCTAATTTCAGTCCCAGAGAAGCTTACCTCCCAATGAAGATATCCTACAAATTTGGTGAACCTAGCTGGTGTCGTTTTCCTCTGAAAGTGTTAATGCCGAAAATCTCCCTACGCGCAGTGGAGGCATCGTAGCAAACGCTAAACCAAAGTATCCACCGGATGCCTCCGGTGGATACAATTAAACCCAAAAGTAACCACAGTAATATAAGCCAAATGATGTAATAAAAGTGACATTAAACCCAGTTACAGTTAAACATTGGTAAGGCCCATTTTGAGGAAACAAATGTTTAGTTAACCATGAATTCTAGATAATACAGCTGTTCCACTGTCACGAATTGCACTTATGACTGAGTAAGGAATGGAAAATGTGAGGATTCTGGGACAATTGTGCTGAGGTCTGCAGATACTTTCCATACATCAAGATCGGGAGGTTTTCCAGTGATTCTGCAAAGTGTTGTTCCTGAAAGCTGCCATTCTAGTCTATTTCTTGTGTCAATGTGGAAAACTGTAGCATCCCTAGCCAATTTCTATTGATACTTATCATCCTCACACGTTTCCCTTATCAATTCTGTTGCCTTTTGTTGGAACTTTGATCCCAAAATTCACAAAAAACTTCAAAAGCAATTTTTCTTAATTATTAGGAATCATTCACATCAATATATCACAGCATTATTCCTGGTGCAGATACTATGTGATTGATTCCTTACCATGGCAGATCAATCAGGATGTAATCAGAGGGACACATTTGTTACCTTCTGTAAACGTTAGTGTGGAAGAGTTTGGTGGGCAGTGGTCAAAGTCAAGACAGATATCTTGCATTTTTGACCAAAAGGGAAAAAGTGTTATTCAGGAAAAAAAGGGTTATACAGGAAGTTGCTAAATCATTTGTCCACAGTATTATTGTATTGTGTAATGATATTATCTGTATGTCAAAAAAAATGAAAAAAAAAAAATTGCGAAATAATTCATGATAGTGGAACAGAAGATTAATTTTCAATTCATCAAAAATCATTCAATGACCCAATATAATAATTACTTAAAAGGGAATTCTATTCAATAAGAGTTCAATAACAATGGGTTTGGACTGTAAATTAAAACAATTTTACCAGGTGTGAGCTCTGGGCAGATTCTTAGTCTGGTCCCACTTCTCAATGCAGAAGCGCTGAGGTCCATTGCTGCCATAGAGCTCAGCAAAACCATTCATAGGCACACGCGAAGTGCCCGTCACAAACTGCAGCAGTCTTGAGCGGGTTTCATTATTGAAAGAGTGTACTGCCTGCATAAATACAGTGAGAAATGTGTATACTAGCCACTGGAGTCACACTGTGACATTAAGTAATTCTATGGAAAATTACTTGAGGTTCTCCTACCACTTAGATAAACTGACACAAGTCACAGATTGATAACAATGTCACAGTAAAATGTGTCCTAGTTTTTTTCAGTATGCGATGTCACACACTGAAGGAAACTTGACATTTCTTAATCTGTATAGTAAAAACAGCCATTGTTCTAAATACACAAAGAAATGTAAAATTTTAACAGAAATTGTGAAATTTTCCACTTTAAAAATAAGTTCAAGCTTTAAGATAAAGCCAGCTGCACAGGGACAGCACAAAGAGAAATGAGATTTTAGGCACTTCAAAAGATTGAAAGCTACTCTTGTAACAATTTTTATCTCCTTGGTCACCAGGCAACTTGGGTTAATGATCTATGCTTGCATAATGGCTTTATGATTTTGAAACAATGATTTCCTTTTTTTTTGCTTCTTAGAATCTGTGAGCATGTAAAGATTAAGTACCATAGAAGCAAAAAGAAGATTATACAGATTATTAGGGTTATGGATCTGTCAAGTGCCTCACCCTCCAGAAGTTGACTATCACAGGATGGTTGGGGTTGTACTCTCCCCCTTTGTACATGGTGTGGTTCTTCCAGTCAGCCACATCTATGTCTTGTAGACCAGCCAGAAGTAGCTAATTGTTAAAGAACAAAGAATGACAAAAGTGTCAAGTATCACAAACAAGATTTTTCTTATAAAACAGGAGGCATCAGAAGAAGCTAAAGAGGATTGTAAGTACTCGCTTTAATAGAGTCTATTTCAAAGAAGTGCAAAAAAGAACTGTCTTTATATTTTGTCTTTATATTTTGTAAATCACTTATTATTACACAATAAGCTTTTATGGCATCATCCTGCTACTGTATAGAACATTTGCTAATTTCTGCACACGAGTCCATTCTGATCAAAGCCATTATGAAAGGTATATAATAAACTCTACTTTAATTCACAAATATCAAAACATTTTACCTCGCAATCAAAGAATGAAAGAGAAACAGTTCAAGCTTAAGTAGTGATTTTATGGTCTTTAAGTGTATGAGTCTAAAGTATAATATCAATTATTCACGTAATTATGAGTGGAATTTGGGGATTTAATTGTAATTAGCCCCACAATAGCACCCCTATTATATTAGAGAGGTTCATTTGGACAGTATAATTAAAAACAGATTAAGATAAACATTTTTTCAGAAAAAACGGTGTTTGTCATAAGACATAACTGTATGACTGCCAACAGATAATAAACATATTGTGAAAGTTTATTTTTAAGTTGATATCGACAGATATGACATTAAGAAAATGACAAGAACAAGTAACATTTTATGCAGTGTCAAGTAATTATTTGATTTGTTAAATTCATATTCACATTCAATGACTTTGACTGTTGAATGTACACACTCCACAGTTAAACCATTGAATGTACATACTCAATGGCTGCTTGCTATGGTTATCTATATTCAATACAACATATATAATGTCAAATAAAATGGTTATAATTATTATAGCTGGAGTTAAATGGCAGCAAGGTGTGATTTTTCACAAAACAGGAGTTTCATAATTGTATAGGGGCAGACAGTAGCACTCGAGAATTAGCATTAGAGAGCTAGAATATGTAGGAGTATATTGGAATATGGTGCATATGACTGAATCAAATTGCACTAAACATACTTCCACATAACATACATCTCCAATAATGTGTCACTAAATTCTACACAAACGGAATTTCACTTAACAGAGTTACACTTAAAGTAGGGGTTTTAGTGCATCTCAAAATAATGAGGAGTGAATGGCAAGAGGGACTGTTTGGTAACTCAATTAATAAGGATTGGAGAACAAACAACAATGTGTCGAATATGATGCAACACATAAATACTGTTATCTATCATGGTGTGTTTAAGAAACCTCCGTCAATAATGAAAGCGAGCACCTTTAATAATCTTTGAACTACAAATAGATTATAAGACTATTTCAGCTCATATTACATTCCACTTATAAATGCATCAGTACTCTGAACCTAGTCTGCAGAAAACTTATTTAACAGAAACACCTCAGCGGTATTACGTTCTGGTTATGATTTTTCATACCGTGTATCATATTCCTTTGAAAGTGTTGTGCCCATAGAAACAGAAATGTGAAATCCACCACAATATATTAAACACTTGGGTGAGGATATCCCACCCTGTTCTATAGACTTTTGGGATATTCTTAATGCAGTTGCAACTACGATTTGCCCTGATGCAAAATTTCATACATTTTGATTACCTTTTCTTACTAAAAAGGTGTCTCCTAGTGGTGGCATTGTTTACAGAAATTAAAGCCGGTTACCGGGGCTTCAAACGAAATGAAATCCAGTATTTCTTATGCTTGTTCTGTGCAGTGAAAATTAATCACAGGCGTACATGAGCCATAACTAGAAAATGCTTTCACGAGATATTATTTACTATGTAAATATGATTTTTGCTCAATAAAAAGTAACAAGAGGATCAGAGATGCCCCAAAAGGCGGTCGCGCAGGCAGCAATAAGGTTAGCGACTGTTGTAATTACATTTAGAAATGGAAATGATGACAGACAAATGGACAAAAAATGGACAAACGAACAGATGGAATTACACCAAATTCGAAAGCAACTTAGCTATGATGGCGATCTATCTCCCTGTCAAGTTTGAATTCGATTGGACAAAGCGTTTTTGAGTTAGAGTCCAGAAACTGAAATGTTGACGCACAGACAAACGGACAAATGAACAGTCGGAATTACACCAATTTTGATAGCAACTTAGCTATGATGGTGATCTATATCCCTGTCAAGTTTGAATTCGATTGGACAAAGCCTTTTGAGTTAGAGTCCGGAAACGAAAATGCTGACGGACAGACAGACTTCAGACACATCAATCTAAGATGTGACATATTTCACAAAATATGTATATTTTTGGTTGTTTTAGTAAGTAACAGCCTAAAATAATGACGTTTTCCATAACCAGTTCCAAAATATTTGTTGCGGATTTCCCTGTTTCTACCCACAACAAAATGATATACCGCATACCGGAAAACCATTAACAACACTAGTGTCTCTATTGCCAAATTTCAAACACTATTGGGAATTTCACACTTGTAACAGTATAGTTACCTCTATTTCATTTGCATCAAATATTGTGAGAAGACCCTGTGGTATGAGCTCATTGAAGCCTTCCATGAATGACTTCATCTGAGTCTCGACTCGATCCAGGAACCTCCACTTTATGACTAGACTACAAAGACATATATCAAACATATATCAGAATGATTTTTTTTAAATTCAATATGTCACAGTAAGTAAATCCAGGCAAATTCTGTCAAAAATAATAAGGTAATGTTGCGGTATTTAAATTTGGCAGAAAATATGGAAATCGGGATCCCAACTATTTTTTTTACATAACTTTCGGATGTGCAGCAATTCAGGGACTTCTTGTTTTCCCATTTTCTAAAGACTTCATACAATCTATATTGTTTCCAGAAATTGAAAAATAAATCTTTAAACCTTCAAGAGATTTTGAGAATTTTTACAAAAAATATTTTGTGACTGGTTATGTATAATGAAAGAAACCAGCTACAGCATATCAAGAATTTGCACTATATTATCTTGCCCAATAAGTTAAACAGAATTAGTGAAACTGTCTTTTTTCAAAATATCTTCTGTTACAGTTAGAGCTGAGTAGAAATATGACAGATGATCCCATCTTATGTCCCATACGACTTCAGCTGAACATGCAGTATCAAAATTTCACAAGTTATTACACATTGCTGTAAAACTTGTATTGAATACACTTCAAATACCAGCACACAATATAAGTTTTTACATATAAATTTCCATATCTTGATAAAACCGATGCAAACGATAAGTACTTATGTCAATGGGTATAATAATTTTGAAAATACACAACCTAAAACAGAAGAACTTAAACTTTGTAGAACAATAAAGTAAATTAAGTTTTGCAAAGTGCACTCCCAATGTTTAAATTTGAGTTTTATAATCAGGAGGACCATGTTACAATGGAGGACTGATTTACTTACTTTATATATTCCTTCTTATTAGCTTCACTGACAGCAATATCCCTTCCCCCTATGACCAGTTCTCTTTCCTGTGTCTAAACAATGACAATTCCTCGCATAAATATATATATATAGAGAGAGAACATACTGTTAAATGCTCTTGAATCTAATGCCCCTCTCTCACACTACAGGCAGCATGTCCCGCACTTAGAGAAGTTTTACTCGGCGGCGGAACTGCCTTCCAGGTCGCCCCGATTCATCCGATTTGTGGAATTGTCTATGCATGCTCACGGTACAAAATCAGAGGCAGAAATTTTAAACTTTTGACACAACCATGGGACTCGCAAGGTAATGAACGTTTTGCCACGGTATCACAAGGTGCCATACGAATCTCGGACGGTAATTGAAGGACAGGGACATTTTGCCCAACGCCTATAACCGCGGGGATACCGCCTGTAAAGTAAAAGGGGACCAAAAAAATACTTCTGGTTAAGCAGGATTTCCAAATAACTGAGTTAATTTCAATGGAATATTTATTTCTACTTAAATGGGGATTTTACTTAGCAGAGTTTTACGTAAAGGTGGTGCATCTGGTTTGAACCAGACATTAACTGAAATACATTAACACTATGACATCTTCACCCTGATTTATATGCAATGAGATTTTATATCTTTTACAATATATTTTTAACAAAATGTCAAAATTATTTTCAAACACCAGTAGACATAAAGTAAATTTGAACAAGGCCTTGAAAAGAAATACAAAGACAATGCTATAAATGGTTCAGAATTTTCTGTTAATTCTATGTCAGCCTTCTGTTTGCAATGTTTCAGAGAATTACATTACTTCTCATCAACTAATCCCTCATATTAATAGCTAACATAAAAATATTGTCACAAATATCTAGGATGAGCTTTACCCAAAAACATTTAAATTGAAAATTTTAATTACTTAAATGTAGCTTTTATAAGCTACAAGCTTACCATGTGGGACTTAATGCTGTTCTCGGGTCACCACACCCGGGGCCAATGTCTTAGAAAAAAAGATCGTTCTTGTTAGCCACCGGATATACTGGTAGTTGTCGTCACGTGATAACTTCTGACCAATCGCCCTACTTTCTCGTTGAAATTTTCTAAAACCTACCCCTCAGCTGTAAACAGCGGGGAGGAAGAGTGGGACTTTCCTAAGTCCCACATGGTAAGCTTGTAGCTTATAAAAGCTACATTTAAGTAATTAAAATTTTCAATTTTATTACGCTACAATAGCTTACCATGTGGGACTTAATGCTGAATTCAACCGCCCGGTGGCGGGATTACAGCTGAGACTGGAAGATAATTATGTGATTTTTTTTTTTTTTTTTTAAGATTTGAATTAATATGTAAAGAATAGTGCCAGAAATACCAGTCTGAGTCCCATTTGCAGTGCCCCGATCCCGAAGACCGGGCCTGTAACGAGCCAAAAACCTAAGTAAAATGAGAGACAGTGCTAAAACTGTCTAGATGTTTTGATTGTAGGACGGAAGTACAGGAGTGCTCACTTCGAGGTCTAAGGGTCCCTAAGGGACTTTCACGTGTGACTGACCAACCCAGTGGTTGGACATCTCATAAATTTTTTACCCTGAATATGAGATTAATGACAACTAATAAGTCCTTAATAGAAATTACTTGATAACTAAAAAATAAAATGACCTTACCCGTAACATCTTGAAGGTAACAGAATACCTAGATCCTGGGAGAGACTCCTGAAGACTTGGTTGTAGTGGATGTGCCCCCCCCCCCCCCTTTTTTCTTTCCGAGGACAACTGGTCTGAGGGGAAGGAGCTAGGACTTGTGCCGCCACTACAGGTCCCAGATACATATTGTTGTCGGTGTCCAACCAAGTAAGGTCTTTTAGGTAAAAATTTGTAAATGTGTTGTGAGCTTTCCAGTGACAGGCTTGCATGATTTGGTCCACCGATACCCCACCGTGAAAGGCCTTAGAGGCCGCGAAGGCCCGGATGTCATGCGCTTTGACTTGGACCAAGTCCAAGGCTTGTTGATCTGCTTGTTTGTAACAAAGTAGAATGGTTTGTTTCAACCATGAAGAGAGTGTAGCGGGTCTGATGTCTGTCCTTTCTTAAAGGAGATGAAAAGGAGAGAACGAGACCCTCTCAGGTCTTTTGTTCGGTCCAAATAAAACCTCAGGGCCCGCACGGGACACAGGGTCCTGTCTTCTTTAAATTGTCTATCTACAATGGTAGTCAAAGCAGGAATAGTCACCGGAGACACACTTTGAGAACCTTCTCTTGCTAGTTGGTTTTTGGCTATGAAATCAGAAGAAGGGAACAAGGCAACCTTTTCCCATTGGCCTAGATTAGATACTTTGTTTGCGACCCAGGCATGGATTTCGCTGCGGTGCTTGCCGGAGGCCAAAGCTAGCAAGAAAGCAGTTTTGAGGGTAAGATGTTTGAGGTCTGTGTCTTTCATGGGCTCAAATGGTGCTTTTGTGAGCTCGTTGAGGACAACAGAAAGGTTCCACTTAGGTAAATTTCTGGAACTTTTGGGACGATCCCTGTGAAAACTGGAGAGTAACCTATGTAGGACTGCGTTATGTGCAATATGGTGGGCCGTTGGGCCCAAAGTGTCAACGATTGCAGTCCTGTAACCATCAATGGTCGAGGGGCGCCTGTTTAGGTCTTGGTACAGGTACATGAAAAAATCTGAGATTTGTTTCACAGATGGAGTGGAGAAATCCACCGAATTTTCTCTGCACCATTTTTCAAATAGGGCCCACTTTGACTTGTAGATGGTCCTTGTTGATGACCGCTGAGGGGCAGCAATTCTCTCTGCCACCTCCACAGAGAAGCCTTGTTCTTGGAGTTGTCCGCTCCTAGACACTAGGCGTGGAGGTTCAGCTGCTGGGGGTTGTTGTGGAACACATACTTGTGGGACTGTTTGAGTAGGGTCGTTGACACTGGGAGTTGTAGTGGGATCTCTGTTGAGAACTGCACTAGGTCCCAAAACCAGGGCATCCCTGGCCAGCCTGGGGCTATCACGATGATCAGGCAATGGCATTGCTTGATCTTTTGGATCACCCTGTGAAGGAGAGCCGTAGGAGGGTAAGCATAGGCCGTGAGGTCGGTCCAATCTATGTTTAGAGCATCTATGTCCCAGGCCCTTGGGTCTGGCATAGGAGACACGTACAGTGGGAGCTTGTGGTTCAGGTGAGTGGCAAATAAGTCTACATGAGGAGTGAACCACTTCTGGAGATCTGTTTGAACACCTGTGGGTGCAGAGACCATTCTGTTGACTGCACTTGGTTGGACCTGGACAGTAGGTCGGCCATCACATTCAGGCAGCCTGGAATGTGCCTGGCTTTCAATGTTATGTGGTAGTGATGGCACCAGGTCATGATTTTCCACAGGAGAGCGCACATCTCTGCTGAGTGAGTTCCTCCTTGTTTGTTGATGTACCCTCCCACTGTTGAATTGTCCGTCGCAACTAACACTGTTTGATTCTGGCACTGGTCCTTGAAGTCTCGAAGGGCCAGGGAGACCGCCTTCAATTCCAGGTCATTTATGTGTAGCCTTTTTTCCCGATCTGACCACAGACCCTTTGTAGAATTTTGGTCTAAGTGAGTGCCCCAACCTTCGTTTGAGGCGTCAGTAAAGAGTTGGATACTGTGGTCTTTGGGATGAAGGTCTGCACCTTTCATTACGTTTGAGGGATTTTGCCACCAATCTAGGTGGGCTACAATGGCTTCTGTCCAAGGAAGGAGGTTGTCCAGCAACTGAGGATATCTCCAGTGCTCCTTGAGATGAAACTGAAAGGGCCTCATGTGAAGGCATCCCTCCGGGACCATTTTCTCCGTTGAGGCTAGCAACCCAATTAGAGAGTCGTAGGATCAAATCCTGAAGTTTGACCCATCTCTCTTGAGTGGGTTTTACAAGGGCTGAATCTAGGTGGTATTCGTAGCCCACGAACGAAAACACCTGAGTAGGTTTCAGTTCTGATTTTTCCTGATTTATTATCCACCCCAAGGACTGAGTTAGGTCTACCACTGCCTGTGTGTTCACTTGAGCTTCCTCCTGAGACTGGGACCTGATCAGCCAGTCGTCCAGGTATTGGTGAATTCTGAGTCCTCTTGAGAGGGCCATTAGTTTCACTTCCTTTACGATCATTGTAAAGACCTGGGGGGCTGTGGCCAGTCCGAACGGGAGGGAGGTGAACTGGAACACCTGAGCCTTGTAGCAAAACCTTAGGTATTTCCTTGAGTTTGGGTGTATGGGGATGTGTAGGTAAGCGTCCCGACAGGTCTATCGACGATACCCACTCCCCTGGAATCAGGGAAGTCCTGATGGACTCTGGAGTTTCCATTTTGAACTTTTCTACGTGTAGAAAAGTGTTGAGCCTGCTTAAGTCTATGACTGGCCTCCACTTTTGGTGAGGCTTGGGTACTAGGAACAGGCGACTGTAAAACCCGAGAGATTTTACATTTTCCACCCTTTCGATAGCGTTCTTTGACAGGAGAGACTGGATACAAGTGGCCAAGGCTTGGTCTTTTTGTTGGGCCTTGTACTCTGACAGGATCAGAGGAAATCTGATCAAGTTTGGCTTTAAACGGAATGGCAGAACGTAGCCATTGGTGATAATGTTTAACACGTTTTGAGAACATTTGTTTGTTAGCCAGTCTCTCTTGAAAGAACGGAGGCGACCTCCTACTGGTGGACTGAGTGAGGCTTTGGAGGAGTCATTGGGAAGGGGGGTTTCCACGCCCCCTTCCCCTATTGTGGGGTCGAAAACGACCCCTAGAGCCTCTGAAGTTGGGTTTACCTCTTCCCGAGGGAAAGGATTGGTTACTGCTTTGAAAGGTATTGCCCCCGTAGGGGCATTTCCTGTAGGAGCCTCTTTTCTTGTGGGGACCACGAAAGGGCTTATTCTGGTAGGGTGCGAAACCCTGAGAATCTTTTGAGGTGCCTTTTTTGAGAAGGAAGTCCTCACCTTCCTTCACGAGTTGAGACTTGAACAAGGAAGAGCCCCAAAAGGACGAGTTCCTAAGTTCTTGACGTCTCGTTTCTCCTAACTGTGGATGTAATAGAGTCATCTCGGCTTCGCGCCTAAGCAAGCCGGTATTAGCCATAGAATATAGCTCCCTCTGGAGAATATGGGCTAGAGATTTGCTGAGACAGGTGAGGGCCCTGTGTTGAACAAGAACTGTCTTGTTCCAAAAATCCATGTACTCAGCGACTTCCTCATATCCACGCTTTGCTGCTTTCTCAGGATTGGCACCTTTCTGAATCTGAGATTTAATCTTCTTGACAGTTGACTTAATGCTATGTTGGCATTTTTCCAAGGAAGCATTGCAAGAAGAAGAGGTTTTGGCAAATGCAGCGGTGAAGTTGAGGGTTGAGATATTTTGTCTAGCCTGGTGTTCCAGCTCCTTGCGAACTGGCAGGGGAACTTTGGCTACTGGGGCCCCAGGAGGTCTAGGAGTAATACAGATCTTAGCAAAGTCTGTATTCAACTCCTGAATTTTATCCTGAAATGTGGGCTGTCCCACCTTGTACCACTTAGAAGTGGAAGGAGGAGGCTTGACATATTTGCCCTCAGATAAATTGGCAGCCTTAAAGTCATGTTGAAATTTATCAAAGGCGTCCTTGATAACTGAGCTAAGGGGTAGAATAGAGGAAGGACCTCTAGGTCTGAGCTCTTGATGGCCTTTTTCATCATCCAGACCCAATACTGAAGTTGAAGACCTAGGCATAGATTCCCTGGGATCAGGGAGGGAGAGAATACGCCTGAAGGTGTCTACTTCTTCAGAGTATTGTGAGGGTATGTCAGACAGAGCTACTTCCCTATAATAAGGTGGGTCTGGATCATGTTGTGGGAGGTCTTGATCAGAAGCTGCTCCTGAGGGCTGAGCCCTAGAGGGCTTAGAAGACCTGTGTCTGGCTACAGGGGACTGATCTTCCTCTGAAGAAAAGGACACATATCTAGACCTTGATTTGTGCTTGCTCTTGTCAGAGTGTTTCTTAGATCTAGAAGAAGGGATCCGAGGTTGGTCGGAATCCTCATGTAGTTGGTCCAAGGCAGAGCTCGGGTGAACTGGCTGCCTATGGCTTTGCTTTTTGTGAGAGTACGAGACCTCTTCGGGATGACCCTCAGAGGGGGCAACGTACTGATCCGAGGTATCTTGGTTGAGTACTAGACGAGGAGGGAGTGCTGGACCGTAGTCCACATCCATTGCCTCGCTCTGAATGTTAGTACTAGATCTCGGAGGGGGCAAATCCAGATGGGCAGCATTGTTACTGGACGGGCCAGGTTTGGAAGTAGGAAGCGAGGAATCTACCTCGATTTTCTTTTGTGTAGCCAACTCCTCTCGGAGCGACTGAAACACTTCCAACATGGATGCCTAGAAGGAACCCATTTGCTGCTGTAAATGTATATTTAAGGAATCACCCAGGGATTTCTCAAGATTTTTCTGAATTTTATTTTGCAAAGCTGTACCTGGGGTGGGTGGGACAGACTTGGCTGGGGTCTTTAAAGACAGGGAACTGAAGGCGAGAGGTTGAGGACGGGGGGGTGAGGTAAACAGATTATCAGCAGCACTCTCGAGGTCTGCATTTGATCCAGTGAAGGAATCCCCGTCGCCTTCACCCAAAAGATCTAGTTCATCATCTTTGGAACTAGTTTCCGCTTTTTGTTTTTTAAGGTAACGTTTCCTATTCTGAATTTTTTTCAATTGCTCATCTGAGAAGACGTACACACTTGACAGGGAGTTTCGAAGGTGACACAGGGGTCATCTCCCTTGCCAGCCTCCCTACAGGTAGGGCAGTATTTGTGTAAGTCGAAACTGAAGCAAAAGTGGCGGCATTTCAGAGCTCTCGGTTTGTCTTTATTTGCTTGATGGAGAGACATTTTATACGCAATAAAAAGACGTACAATGTAATTGCCTGAACCGAGATAAACTCAAAACACGCGAAGCAAGAAAAATACTTATCCTGTGAAAATTAAAATTTTACAGAATGATCTATGATATATAATACAAGAAATATGCACATATTAGCCTCCAACAATACGTAAAGTCTGAGAAATAAATGAAAATGTCTGTATGTTTACAAACTGCTACCAGTCAATCGTGGCCAACTGGAAACTAGGGCGATTGGTCAGAAGTTATCACGTGACGACAACTACCAGTATATCCGGTGGCTAACAAGAACGATCTTTTTTTCTAAGACGTTGGCCCCGGGTGTGGCCACCCGAGAACAGCATTAAGTCCCACATGGTAAGCTATTGTAGCGTAATAAAAATGTAAATTTTATACACTGTACTAACCTCTCCAAATATCTCTTCATCAACAGAGAAATACAACTCCAAACATTCTGGGTCATTTTCTAAAATCCATTTCAAGGAATTGTGATACTCTGGATCCTAAAAATATGTAAACCATGACATTGTAACTCAGTAAATGACTGTAAAATATGCTAATATAAAGAGTTATTAACAAGGAAGAAGCTCTAACAATAGAAAGTAAAGACAATGCTTGCTGACCTGAGTGATCTCTCAGCTAAAATTAAAAAAAAATTTTGAAGAAATTTATTACTGGATCTTTGTGAATTTTATATGTGGGTAGGGCTTCAATAATGCAAGAATTAATTAAATTTTGGGAAAGATCCGGATCACATTCTGGTTACAAAAAAATCCTAAATTTTCAAAGGTCCCATTTTCAATATATTTTCAATGACTTTGACTTTTTGGTTGACATTACTTCAAAAGTAATCCATGGATCTTCACTATTTTTTTGGCCTGGCCAAAGGAAAAAGTGATTCCATTTTGGAAATACCCGGATGATATTCTGGATACCAAAAATTCCTGAATTTTTAGAAACTTGCCCTGGTGGAGGTCTGAGCTCTACGAGTGGTTTCTAGTTAATAATGTAAAATATTTTGTGATGTTAGAATTGTTGTAACACTCACCAAACCATGACAATAAAGAATGGTAACATACTGTGTATACCATAGTTTGTCAGGTGTTAGTATTATACACATACCACTGACTCCATGTCGTCTAGTAGAATAGTTCGATGCAACATCATCTTGTAAAATGGACGGATAAAGTAGGCTGGAAATACACAAGCAGAAACTATTCATAGCTGAAATGCAGTTTGTGAAAGTACTCATACCATATTTGCTTATCATCTGTACCTTTCTGTATGCATATTCAGTTTCATTGTGAGTTGTTAAAAACTTGGACATAATGATAACTCTTGAATCTCACCAAAAATTATCCATACATCTAAATTTGCACAAAATAGATCTTCCTAAGTGTTAACACCAAAAGCAAGAGTAGAATGTCAATAATACAAAGCAAATTAGTTTTGAAAAACAAAATGAAACCGAGCATGTTTAGAATAAAATGTGATCCTAGATTTGTTATACCTTCTCAAAGGACACAGTTTAACAAGCTTCAAAAATGTTATTCCTCAAAAGCATTACAGAATAAAAAAGCCACAAATATTTATCACAAGAAATGGAATTTCTTTACATTAGTAACTTAAACTTTCTTTATATCTGTCTTTAAATCATGGTGATAATGATGTCTCTATGGTAATCAAAGATTTATAACTAACTGGTTGAAGATCAATGACCTTTTTTTAATTCTAGTCTACAAGTACCGAGCTTAAGCAAAACCAGGATTAGAAATTAGGCTTGCTGAACAGCAAACTCCTATATCTTCCAATTGGGTCACATCAACATATATTAATATTTATATTTATTTTGATCAGTGGTTTTGTAAGCAATGGTTTGTCGGCTAAGTTTCATTTAATATGAAAGGTACAAAAACTGGTCTGCAGGAGCTATACGAGCCTCTGCTAGTGCATTCCAATAAGGAACAGGTGACATATTCTTACCATCAATAAGTTTTCCATGATAAACTGCCATTCCACAGATTCGTCCAATGAACTTGAAGTAGGAGAGATGCTCTTCATTGGCTATGCCTGACATAGGGTTAATTTGCAGGGTGTAGTCATCTCTGCAAAAGAACAGAGAAATCAGATAGCCGGTATCCACAACTTAATGTATACTACAAGCTCAAACTACATCTGTTTAAACTAGTGATTAATGTATATGTCGTGTACAAGTTGGGATTTTGCACAAGTTATAACTTGTACAAAATCTTGTACAAGTTATAACTTGTACGGCTGAGTTGTACAAGTTATAACTTGTACAAAATCATTTTCAAATTTTGTACAAGTTATAACAAAAACCTTTTAAGTAAGAATTTTCCCAAAGTCATCAATTGAATAAACTTTTCAAATATTAAGTGATAGTGATGTTGTGTTGAAGTTGCTTACCATAGTGCTCCATAGCAGAATGAAGGATTTAATGATGAATAGATAGGACCCCAAGCCAAAGAAAGCCACATGTGAATCACTATTATTGAAGATCTTCTTATAGCTTTGGTTGATACTGATTATAAAAAGCCTGGCAGGCTCAAGAAGCCCCTATTGTAAGGCAATTACAATTACATCAACCCTGGTTGCCTTTATTGGTTTGATTGATAGGGATTATAAAAGTGTGGCAACCTCTAGAAATCCTTTTTGTCAGTCAATTACAATCACGTTAAAATCTAGAACAAGACCTGCTGACAAGATCAACAGCAAATTTTCAAAATTTATTACAACAGTCACTTTTTTTTAATATGGCAAAAAATGTTCTATATGGGGGCAAAACAGGAGCACAAAACCATCAAAAACTTAATTGTACAGCTTCAAAGTTATTAAAAAGTTTATTGGCCCAAGTTGTACAACTCAGTTTTTGTGCTTCAAAAAAGCTTCACTTTTATAACCCAGTTGTACAGCTCAAAAAATATTAAAAAGTGTATTGACCTAACTTGCACAACATAGTTGGTCAAGTTAAGCTTTTATGAAGCACAAAAACTCATTTGTACAGCTCCAAAAGTATTAAAAATGTATTGGCCTAACTTGTACAACTCAGTTGTACAAGTTAAGCTTTTTAGAAGCACAAAATCTGTACAAGTTATAACTTGTACAAAATTTGAAAATGATTTTGTACAAGTTATAACTTGTACAAGATTTCGTACAAGTTATAACTTGTACAAAATCCCAACTTGTACACGACATATATAAAGCTCTACTCAGCAACAAAATACATCACACCCAATTATTGTACATTATATATTTTACATACAACATCTAGCATAATTTCTGTTCACAGCACAAGTTAAAATGATATTAGCCTGGCAGAGTTAAGTTGCAGCTAATGTGATATGGAATTAATTTTAAATGCACTTTAATCAAACTGTAGGTTACAGAGTATATTTATGCTAAATCTAATATCTTTGGTCTGTCTACAGTGTATCATTATCTACATGAATCAGTCATTTGGAACCACAGATCCAAAACTTAATAACCAAGTTTAGTCAAAGCTAAAGGGATGGGAAAAATACTTGTACTTTTTCAAGAATTAATCTTTTTTTTTTTTTTTTTTTTTTAAATTTCTAAAAATCTAGATTTAGGGTTAATCTGGATGGAAAATTTTATTTGAGAAGTTCATACTTTTAGTTAATAACTAGAAATAGGACGCCCTGTTGCTTGTAGCTGCGACATATGAATAGAAACAGGATAGCATAGAAGAACACACATTATCATGTGTAATGTCCACCCTATCAACCTTTTGTTAAGAAGATAGAAGCAAATTCCTGTTTATCTATTTTTGGCAAAAATTCGAAAATTCAAAATGGCCGCCATTTTTGGGAAAAGGAAAATTTTTTGAAAATTGCCAAGAGTACATTTCTTAGATAGCCTATGGGTCGAAAATTTCAACGAAATAACTCTATTTTGCACGGTTAAGGCCAGTTTGTGTTTTTCCATTTTTGGCAAAAATTCGAAAATTCAAAATGGCCGCCATATGTGGGGAGGGGAAAATTTTTGGAAAATTGCAAAGAGTACATTTCTTAGATACCCGTTGGGTCGAAAATATCGCCGAAATCGCTCTATCTCGCACGGTTAAGGAGATAGAAGCAAATTTGTGTTTTGCCATTGTTGGTAAAAATTCGAAATTCAAAATGGCCGCCATTTTTGGGGAGGGGAAAATTTTTTGAAAATTGCAAAGATTACATTCCTTAGATACCCTGTGGGTTAAAAATTTCAACAAAATCGCTATATCTCGCACGGTTTAGGAGATATGAGCACATTTGCCTTTTTTAGTATTCAAAATAGCAGAAGAACAAGAATGATTAATGATTTGATGCAACAGTGGAAGAACAAGAATGATTAATCATTTCACACCGAGTTTTGCCAGGATGCAAATAGACTTCCAATACACCTGGTCAGAGATAAGAATTGAGTGCCAAGAGATAGAGAAAGTATCGGGTCACCTTAATAAATCCAAGCTGAGGTACTGACACAATTCCAATGTCAGCTAATTTGTGGTCAGACCAGCAACTCTGTAAAGTTACAAGTCTATAAGTATGTTTAAACGGTTAATTTATAGATATTATTTACCAAAAATCTAAAGTGACTTATAAAATTTTGAAATTCCAGAAACCGTTTCAATAACAGTGGGACTGTAACACTGCAAAGACATTTGCCATTAACTTGCAAGCATAAAAGATTCAATAACAATTAAGGGAATGGGATCAATACTTACACCTGTATTGTAATAATAGAAAATATAGCAATGGAAGACCCAACTGTTGTTTGAATAGAGATAGCGGTCAGGTACTGATAAAATTCAATGTACAGTAAGAAATTTGAAATATGCCAGCGAGAAAGTCATCCCCTCCTCTCTGCCATTTTTCTTAAACTTGTGGGATTTTTTTTACACGTTCATGGTTACATTTCTATGGTTACAATTTAGGCCTCTGATTTGCACTGATCATGCAAGATTGGCTCTCATTTATTTTACAATTGCTTTTAAGGCTGTGAAGCCCCAATAGTAGGAAATTTCAAATACCATGGTGAATTTTTGGGGAGGGGAAAATTTTTTTGAAAATTGTAAAGATTACATTCCTTAAATACCCTGTGGGTCGAAAATTTCGACGAAATCGCTCTATCTCGCACGGTTAAGGAGATAGAAGGAAATTTGTGTTTTGCCATTTTTGGCAAAAATTCAAAATGGCCGCCATTTTTGGGGAGGGGAAAATTTTTGGAAAATTGCAAAGAGTACACTCCTTAGATACCCTGTGGGTTGAAAATTTTGCCGAAATCGCTCTATCTCGCACGGTTAAGGAGATAGAAGCAAATTAGTGTTTTGCCATTTTTGGCAAAAATTCTAAAATTCAAAATGGCCGCCATTTTTGGGGAGGGGCAAATTTTTTAAAAATTACCAAGAGTACAATGCTCAGATACCCTGTGGGTCGAAATCTTTGACGAAATCGCTCTATCTCACACAGTTAAGGAGATAGAAGCAAATTTGTGTTTTGCCATTTTTGGCAAAAATTCGAAAATTCAAAATGGCCGCCATTTTTGGGGAGGGGAAAATTTTTTGAAAATTGTAAAGATTACATTCCTTAGATACCCTGTGGGTCGAAAATTTCGACGAAATCGCTCTATCTCGCACGGTTAAGGAGATAGAAGCAAATTTGTGTTTTGCCATTTTTGGCAAAAATTCAAAATGGCCGCCATTTTTGGGGAGGGGAAAATTTTTGGAAAATTGCAAAGAGTACACTCCTTAGATACCCTGTGGGTTGAAAATTTCGACGAAATCGCTCTATCTCACACAGTTAAGGAGATAGAAGCAAATTTGTGTTTTGCCATTTTTGGCAAAAATTCTAAAATTCAAAATGGCCGCCATCTTTGGGGAAGGGCAAATTTTTTAAAAATTACCAAGAGTACAATGCTCAGATACCCTGTGGGTCGAAATTTTTGACGAAATCGCTCTATCTCGCACGGTTAAGGAGATAGAAGCAAATTTGTGTTTTGCCATTTTTGGCAAAAATTCGAAAATTCAAAATGGCCGCCATTTTTGGGGAGGGGAAAATTTTTTGAAAATTACACAGAGTACACTCCTTAGATACCCTGTGGGTCGAAAATTTCGACGAAATCGCTCTATCTCGCATGGTTAAGGAGATAGAAGCAAATTTGTGTTTTGCCATTTTTGGCAAAAATTCGAAAATTCAAAATGGCCGCCCTTTTTGGGGAGGGGCAAATTTTTTAAAAATTACCAAGAGTACAATGCTCAGATACCCTGTGGGTCGAAAATTTTGCCGAAATCACTCTATCTCGCACGGTTAAGGAGATAGAAGCAAATTTGTGTTTTGCCATTTTTGGCAAAAATTCGAAAATTCGAAATGGCCTCCATTTTTGGGGAGGGGAAAATTTTTTTGAAAATTGCAAAGATTACATTCCTTAGATACCCTGTGGGTCGAAAATTTCGACGAAATCGCTCTATCTCGCACGGTTAAGGAGATAGAAGGAAATTTGTGTTTTGCCATTTTTGGCAAAAATTCGAAAATTCAAAATGGCCGCCATTTTTGGGGAGGGGAAAATTTTTGGAAAATTGCAAAGAGTACACTCCTTAGATACCCTGTGGGTTGAAAATTTCGACGAAATCGCTCTATCTCACACAGTTAAGGAGATAGAAGCAAATTTGTGTTTTGCCATTTTTGGCAAAAATTCGAAAATTCAAAATGGCCGCCATTTTTGGGGAGGGGAAAATTTTTGGGAAAATTGCAAAGAGTACACTCCTTAGATACCCTGTGGGTCGAAAATTTCGACGAAATCGCTCTATCTCACACAGTTAAGGAGATAGAAGCAAATTTGTGTTTTGCCATTTTTGGCAAAAATTCTAAAATTCAAAATAGCCGCCATTTTTGGGGAGGGGAAAATTTTTTGAAAATTGTAAAGATTACATTCCTTAAATACCCTATGGGTCGAAAATTTCGACGAAATCGCTCTATCTCGCACGGTTAAGGAGATAGAAGCAAATTTGTGTTTTGCCATTTTTGGCAAAAATTCGAAAATTCGAAATGGCCTCCATTTTTGGGGAGGGGAAAATTTTTTTGAAAATTGCAAAGATTACATTCCTTAGATACCCTGTGGGTCGAAAATTTCGACGAAATCGCTCTATCTCGCACGGTTAAGGAGATAGAAGGAAATTTGTGTTTTGCCATTTTTGGCAAAAATTCGAAAATTCAAAATGGCCGCCATTTTTGGGGAGGGGAAAATTTTTGGAAAATTGCAAAGAGTACACTCCTTAGATACCCTGTGGGTTGAAAATTTCGACGAAATCGCTCTATCTCACACAGTTAAGGAGATAGAAGCAAATTTGTGTTTTGCCATTTTTGGCAAAAATTCGAAAATTCAAAATGGCCGCCATTTTTGGGGAGGGGAAAATTTTTGGGAAAATTGCAAAGAGTACACTCCTTAGATACCCTGTGGGTCGAAAATTTCGACGAAATCGCTCTATCTCACACAGTTAAGGAGATAGAAGCAAATTTGTGTTTTGCCATTTTTGGCAAAAATTCTAAAATTCAAAATAGCCGCCATTTTTGGGGAGGGGAAAATTTTTTGAAAATTGTAAAGATTACATTCCTTAAATACCCTATGGGTCGAAAATTTCGACGAAATCGCTCTATCTCGCACGGTTAAGGAGATAGAAGCAAATTTGTGTTTTGCCATTTTTGGCAAAAATTCGAAAATTCAAAATGGCCGCCATTTTCGGGAAGGGGAAAATTTTTGGAAAATTGCAAAGAGTACACTCCTTAGATACCATGTGGGTTGAAAATTTCGACGAAATCGCTCTATCTCACACGGTTAAGGAGATAGAAGCAAATTTGTATTTTGCCATTTTTGGCAAAAATTCTAAAATTCAAAATGGCCGCCATCTTTGGGGAGGGGAAAATTTTTTTAAAATTGGCAAGAGTAGAATTTAGAGATACCCTTTGGGTCGAAAATTTTGCCGAAATCGCTCTATCTCGCACGGTTAAGGAGATAGAAGCAAATTAGTGTTTTGCCATTTTTGGCAAAAATTCTAAAATTCAAAA
This sequence comes from Sabellastarte sp. h YS-2021, assembly GCA_964017235.1. NCBI lineage: Eukaryota > Metazoa > Annelida > Polychaeta > Sabellida > Sabellidae > Sabellastarte > Sabellastarte sp. h YS-2021. Next base: position 73,092,786 of record OZ024928.1, on the reverse strand, counting down.
TGGCCGCCATTTTTGGGGAGGGGCAAATTTTTTAAAAATTACCAAGAGTACAATGCTCAGATACCCTGTGGGTCGAAAATTTTGCCGAAATCGCTCTATCTCGCACGGTTAAGGAGATAGAAGCAAATTTGTGTTTTGCCATTTTTGGCAAAAATTCGAAAATTCAAAATGGCCGCCATTTTTGGGGAGGGGAAAATTTTTTGAAAATTGCAAAGATTACATTCCTTAGATACCCTGTGGGTCGAAAATGTCAACGAAATCGCTCTATCTCGCACGGTTAAGGAGATAGAAGCAAATTTGTGTTTTGCCATTTTTGGCAAAAATTCGAAAATACAAAATGGCCGCCATTTTTGGGGAGGGGAAAATTTTTTGAAAATTGCAAAGATTACATTCCTTAGATACCCTGTGGGTCGAAAATTTCGACGAAATCGCTCTATCTCGCACGGTTAAGGAGATAGAAGCAAATTTGTGTTTTGCCATTTTTGGCAAAAATTCGAAAATTCAAAATGGCCGCCATTTTTGGGGAGGGGAAAATTTTTGGAAAATTGCAAAGAGTACATTCCTTAGATACCCTTTGAGTCAAAAATTCTGTGCAAATCGCTCTATCTCTTACGGTTTCTGAGATATTAAGATTTTTTCGTTTTTCGCAAAAATTCAAGATGGCCGCCAAAAGTGGCGAAAATTAAAAATTTTCAATTTTGTACAGAATACTCTTCTACTACCCTGTGAGTCAAAAATTCTGTCGAAATCGCTCTATCTCTTACGGTTTCTGAGATATTAGCAAATTACTCAAAAGTAGTACTGAAAATACACAATGAAGTACCTAAATGGCTATTACTCATGTACTGACAAAGCTATCAGTCCCAAATGCAATACCAAGCGAGCTATGGACATAACAATCTTGTATTCAAAATTGTAGTAAAATATCTTTAATTATCTTGGCTTAAATGCACGGAAACCAATGGGTACTGAAAATAGCTGTACTTAAGTACTACTCAGTAAGCAAAAGAGGTACAACAGCCAAAAGCAATCCCAAGCAAGCTACTGACCCAATAAGCCTGCATACCAAATTTGGTGACAATAGCTCTAATACTTTTCCTTTAAATGAGCGGAAACCATGCGTGACGCCGGACATCGGACGCCGGACATCGGACGCCGGACGGCGAAAAAAGCAAAAATAATATATCCACCCCCCAGGGGGGTGGATATAACAATTACTTGTTGCTAAAAGGGATTCTATTCTAGTTGTGGTAACATTGTGTCAACCAAGTGACAGTATCTACTTACATTGCTGAGTATTCAAACAGTCCATAGTATGGGTTGAACATTTCTTTGGAGAGTAAGTAGAACCATTCTCTGGCCACCCCGCCATAATCCAAACCTGAATCCCCATCAAACTCAATCCACAACCTGCAAAAAAAAAAAAAATTCCTGCAAAACACTTGGCATATGCATAACACACTACTGTCATCATGAATTTCAACCCACATATTCCAAAACTACACAGACTTTGTTCAAAAACCTGGAATTTGTAAGTAGCTCAGAAAGATTCCAAGCAATAATATTTTCACTAAATTTCAGCCATGGACTTTAGGTTAAAAAACAATGCTTCACAACATGTGGTTTGATACAGCTACATTTGTCATTTGTAAGTGTCCAAAACATACATTAGTTAGGTCTCTGCATGTATCAATGTTTAAGGTACCACAAGGTTGAGTGCCCAAAAGACCAATTACATTCGACATTTGTACGTCTCTGCATGTATCGATGTTTAAGGTACCACAAGGTTGAGTGCCCAAAAGACCGATTACATTCGACATTTGTACGTCTCTGCATGTATCAATGTTTAAGGTACCACAAGGTTGAGTGCCCAAAAGACCGATTACATTCGACATTTGTACGTCTCTGCATGTATCAATGTTTAAGGTACCACAAGGTTGAGTGCCCAAAAGACCGATTACATTCGACATTTGTACGTCTCTGCATGTATCAATGTTTAAGGTACCACAAGGTTGAGTGCCCAAAAGACCGATTACATTCGACATTTGTACGTCTCTGCATGTATCAATGTTTAAGGTACCACAAGGTTGAGTGCCCAAAAGACCAATCACATTCGACACTTGTACGTCTCTGCATGTATTGATGTTTAAGGTACCACAAGGTTGAGTGCCCAAAAGACCAATCACATTCGACATTTGTAGTTACTTGTCCTTAAGACTTCACAGGAAATTATTAATAAAACAATCTTTTAACTTATATTTATTTATAAGATTTAAATATAGTTTCGAAAGAGGAAATCCTTGTTTTGACTTTTTGAGACTTTAAACAGTGTTTCCTGAACTTCTCTTTTATGGAGGTCAATTGACCCCCACCTTCGAAAACTGTTAATGTCAGGTATGCCAAGGAATTTGAATGAACAAAGAATTGCATCATGTATGGATTAAATATTGATATTTGTGTTTATAAATAATTCTGAGTCAGACTGACCCTCGAGTTAACAATATTTGCGTGAATCACTAGATATCTAGGTAAATTTGTGCGTAAATGGAAATACTGTTTAAACACAACCACACAAACAGAATTCAGTTATCATTTTTTCATTAACTAACCTGGTTTTCAATAAGTCAGCTCGTTTAACGCTCATAATTGTTCTGTAAGAGTCTTCTAAAATTTGACTTCGACGAACTTTAACATCAAATTTGTTGGGAACATTTTCCTGAAAAGAATAGGAAGAAGAACAAAACGTAACTACACATATTCCCATTATCAATATATTAATTCTGTACAACTGAATTAACATGTTGGCTTTTAAACGATACAAATAATAATAATGTCATAATTCATTCTTTTAAAACAATTTTATTAATTTTGTGAATGAAAGAAATTTTGAAAGTACTTACAGGTTTCCGTAACTTGGATCTGAAGTAGTCGTACTTTCTTTTATAATCTCTGGAATATTTCACAGCCTGTAGACACAAAGAAGAGGATGGTAATATAACTTGTGTTAAATGTCTGTTTTGTATATGATGGCAAGATTAACAATGCAGTAAATGACACTGACTGCAAAACATAATTAACCCATGCATCAAGGAAATAATGACTTCTATTTTTTTAATAAAAATTATTTAGAGGTTGTCATACCAACATTTTACAGAGAACCTTTAAAATAAACCTTATATTTTTAACATGTCATTTCCTTAAAAATATTACCTTATTCTTCAATAAAGCTGAAAAAATATATTTAAGGCAATAGTACTTTTTTTGTTGTTTGTAATTCTATACTTACTACACCAGATAGTTTGGCTAATCTTGGATCATCCCAGGTAGTTCGCTTTGTTTCTGTAAACAGTGAAAATAGCATCAGTGAACTTCCTAGGCCTTACAGTTTATGAGATACAGCCCGGACAAGATTTTCTACACCAAGGTCACTTTGGCAAGGTCAAAAGTCAAATCAAGGTCACACCATGACATTGCACGTATATATAACCCCAACCAATGATCCTACCAAGTATTGATTTCCTACACCTTATGGTTTCTGAAATACAGCCCGGACCAATTTTTTCCCCCATGTGACCACCCACCAACCCACCCACCCATCTGGACACCATGGGTGAAAAAAATACCCTGACAGGCCTTAAGGGCTGTAGGGTAAAAACTAAAACCATCAGGTTCCATAAGGATTCTACTGAATTGATAAAATGTTGGAACTAAAAGAGGAAAGTTTCTTTATGACACTTTTAAGACTATTCAATAAATTGTCACACATTAAAACAATTAACATATTTATACAACAATTAAAGTATTATAAATCACAACAATAAGACTGGGAACACATAAGACAGTACATTATTAAAACCACAGAGATCTTACAAAATCTGTCTAAAGAAATTTATTCCCTTTACAAAATGTTTGAAAGTAAATGAGCCAGTAAATTCCCTATCTATACGCTGAAAAGAAGAAGGCATCATAAATCCATACTTAGGCTTTTCCATCAGGTAAAACTACATGGTTACCTGTGCACAAAAATTAAATCATATTTCAAATGCTACAGATAACATTATACCTTCAACAAATGGTTATTATTTTATTTCTTGATTGATTTAAATGGAACAAAACAAAAAGCAGGACTGTACCCAAGTACTACCCACTCTCCCAGTGAAATGCAGCACACATTTGTAGGTAGCAAAAATAAAGAAATAATAAAAAAACACAAAATGCTTAGATTCGTACTGCGTAATCTCAATATACACAACATGGTTTACCCAACATGTTTTTAACATGTTTTGCACAATGAAGCGTCATACTATCGAGTACATAATTTTACAAATGCTCACACAAGTCTCACCATGATCTATGAAAAATATTCTTCCATCTACATGCACTCGTTCTTCCCAACCCGCCTAAAATAGAAACACCACAAATTCTTAGTTAACACTGGATGTAGAAATCTTGTAAAATGGAACATATTAAAACAGATACTGATCAAATTTATAACTTAATTATTTTACTGTTGCATAACAGTACAAGCAAAGCTTTACATTTAAAGTTAATTCTATATAGTAACACTGAGAATGATTTCCTGAAAAAGTGACATTTAACTGAAAGGAAAGGCCATTCAAGTAATCAGTATATTTAATAGTGTACTTGTATTTATGGTTATTATATAAAAAATGTTAATGGATGAAAGTATTAATCAGATTGGGGACTTCAGTGGTATAGTGACCAATATACTCCGTTCAGAATAATGCTATCAAGGTTCAAACCTTAGCTGAAATTAATGAAGCAGTTAACAGCCTGCCATCAAAAGGTCTGTAAGGTCAGTGGTTTTGGAGTAAATTGCAAATTTAATACGTAAATTAAATTTTTATAAGTTAATACCCTATCCAATGGACAATTGCTAATCCGGTCGGCGCAGACCGGCTCGCTAAACGTCAGAAAAAGACGTCCTGTGTTTCCACCGGCCGGCCAGTCCCTAGTACTAGTGCACTCACCAGATGGCATGTCGTACTTCCTTCCTGTCTAGACAGCGTGACGTCATAGCATCTTTTTCATTGTCTAAACCTATTAGACCCCTAGTAAGCTGATAGCGGGGTCGGTGGGAGGGTCTTGTGTGTCCATTGGATAGGGTATTAACTTATAAAAATTTAATTTACTTATTAAATTTGCAATTTTATTGCGTTAATACATCCTATCCAATGGACAATTGCTGAATAACTACTGCTTGGTTGGCGGGTAAGATACTAGGGACTCAGGTGAACTCATAAAACAGAACTAACAACCATTTTCTTCCAGGCCTGGGTCGACCCTATGGTCAGGAAACCCTTAAGGCCATAGTCGGTTATCAGGAATGGTTACCCGGTCCAAACAGACTTACCCCCCCCCCTTTTTACAGACCTGCTCTGAGGTAGGGGAAGAGAGGGATGAGTTCAGTCCCATAAGAAGTAGAAAATAAACCTCCCGAAGGAAGCACGTCAGAGGTTTTTTTTTTTTTTTTTTTTTTTTTTTGTTATATATATATATATATATATATATACACAACTATGTACATAATGTACAGAATCTCCTCTATTTCTGGGTTATTTGTGGATCCACTACAGGTCCCAGATGGTAGAGCTCTGAATCAGCCCAGGCCACATCCTTCAGATAAAACTGTGTGAAGGTATTATGTGATTTCCAGTGGCAGGCCGATAAAATCTGTTCTAAGAAGACTCCCGATTGGAAGGCCTTAGAAGCGGCAAAGGCCCTGACATCATGGGCTTTGACCTGATGCAAGGTATGGGCCTCTTGATCAGAGAGCTCATAACATAGGATCACAGTCTGTTTGATCCATGAGGAGACAGTGGCAGGTGAGATGTCTTTGTCGAAGCCTTTCTTGAAGGAGACAAAGACTAGCTCCTTATTCTGCCTGAGGTCTGAGGTCCTGTCCAAATAGTAGCGTAATGCTCTGACCGGACAGAGGGACATGTCAGACTTGAGGGACTTATCCAGAGTTGGGGCCAGGGCTGGTATAACCACTGGGGCCACACTGTCTGGACCCTCTTTGGCCAGCTGATTCTTTGAAAGAAAGCTGGGAGATGGGTACAGGGACACCTATGACCGGTCAGATTGGTGTCTGATATTTTTATTCTGCCAAGCATGAACCTCACTTCTATGTTTGCCCGACCCAAGGGCTAAGAGGAATACTGTCTTGAAGGTCAAATGCTTCAGAGACGCCTCCTTAATAGGTTCAGAAGGAGCCTTTGTCAGCTGGTGCAAGACCAGGGACAGGTTCCAGGAAGGGATTCCCCTCTGACCTTTGGGTCTGTCTCTGTGGAAACTATCCAGGAGACGCATGAGGTTTTCATCTTTGCTGACATTAATGGGTGAATTTCCCAACTTATCAGCAATGGCTGACCTGTAACCATCAATGGTACTGGGCTGTAACTTCCTGTCCTGAAAAAAGTACATAAGGAAGTCAGCTACTGACTTTATAGGGGGTGCCCTGAAGTCCACCTGATGAGTGAGGCACCACTTTGTAAAAATGGTCCACTTTGCCTCGTAGACTGATCTGGTTGATCCCCTCTGAGGAGCCTCAATTCTTGCTGCCACTGCCTCAGAGAAGCCTTGTTCCTTGATTGCTGAGGCTCTAGGAGCCATGCATGGAGATTTAGGTTTGTCAGATTTCTGTGAGGGATCTGATTGAAAGGCTGTGTTAGCAGATTGGGCAGGCTCAGGGGAATTTGGCTGGACATGGCCACTAGGTCCCAAAACCAGGGCATGTTGGGCCACCCCGGGGCAATCAGGATGATCCTCTTGCAGGGGTCATCCTGTAACTTCTCCACCACTTTGCCCAAGATGGCTGCTGGTGGGAAAGCATATGCGTCCAGATCCTCCGTTGGCAGGCTGAGTGCATCCACTGCAGTGGCCAGAGGATCTAGTACCGGTGATGCAAACAGGGGCAACTTTTTGTTGAATCTGGTGGCAAACAGGTCTATCTGAGGCCGGTGCCACCTGCTGCATATGGCTTGGAAAACCTGTTGAAGGAGGGACCACTCTGTTTGAATGGTCTGGCCTAATCGGGATAGCTTGTCTGCTACCACGTTCAGCCGCCCGGAATGTGCCGAGCTTTGAGAGTTACTTGATGTCTGGTACACCTGGTCAAGATTCGCCATAGTAGGGCACACAGTGGGCCCGACCTCATGCCTCCTTCCTTGTTTATGTAGGAAACTACTGTAGTGTTGTCGGTTGCAACAAGTAATATTTTGTCGGTACAGAGATCCTGGAACTCTTTCAGTGCTAGAAAAACTGCTTTGAGTTCCAGATGGTTTATACGCAGCTTGCTTTCTGGTAGGGACCAGGACCCTCTTGCAGTGCGTTCGTTTAAGTGAGCGCCCCACCCTTCTTTTGATGCGTCTGTAAAGATTTGTAGCGCATGCTTATTGGGTGTAATGGTTGGCCTGTGAGAACGTTGTTTTCCTGTAGCCACCATTGTAAGTGGGGGTGTAGGGACCTGGGAATTGGGATCACCTTTTCTAGTGACTCTGGTACCCTCCAGTTGTTTTTGAGATGCCACTGTATGGGTCTCATGTGTAGTCGGCCTAGGTGAACTTGCTTCTCTGTGGCTGTTAGTAAACCTATTAAGGACATGAACTGCCGGACCGGACAGGCCGGTAGTGACAGTATTTCTGAAATTTTGTCCTGGAGGTTCTGCCAACGGTCCGGTGTGGGTCGGACCCGACTGGCTCTGAGGTCGAACTGGTAGCCTACAAAATCGAAGATCTGTTTTGGTTCCAGTTCTGACTTTTCCAAATTCACCAGCCAACCTAGTTCTTGGCATATTTTCACTAGATCTTGAGTGTGCTGGAGACGAACCTGGTGGGATGTAGCTCTCACCAACCAGTCGTCTAGGTACTGGTGGATTCTTATACCCTTGTGTATGGCCATCAGTTTCACCTCCTTTGCTACTACAGTGAACTCCAAGGGTGCTGTGGACAGACCAAAGGGCAGTGCTTTGAATTGGTATGTCTGACCCTGGACATGAAATCTCAGATATTTCCTGGACTGTTCCTGTATTGGTATATGGAAGTAGGCGTCCTTGAAATCTATTGAGGTGACCCACTCCCCTTGTTGGAGGGACATCCTGATGGTTTCCGGTGTCTCCATTTTGAATTTCTCCACCTTGAGGAAAAGGTTCAGTTTGCTCAGATCCAGTATAGGTCTCCACTTGTTCTTGGGCTTTGGGACTAAAAATAGTCGGTTGAAAAACCCCAGAGATGTTTGGTTTTGTACTAGCTCCACTGCATTTTTGTCTATAAGCTGATGTAATGCCTCCAACAGGTAGCTGTTCCTGTGAGGATTGACATAACGGCTTATGACTGTGGGAGACCTTATGAGTTTTGGCCGGATCCGGAAGGGGAGGGGGTAGCCCTCTTTCAGAATTTGAACCACCTTCGGACTGGCCCCCAGATCCAACCAAGTTTGCCAGAAGTTTTGAAGTCTCGCCCCTACAGGCAGATTTTGTACAGCAGTTTTAACATTTGTTACAGGTTTCACACAAGACAATTGAGTGACACACGAAACACTTTTCACATACTTTAATTGGTGATTTTTTAAATGACACTCTGACACGCCGGGACTTAGATCTCTCTTTTGGGAATGCCCGGGTGCAGAAGGTACAACTTTGGCAACATTTAAGTTTACAGTTTGATTTAAAACACTGTTCATTGTCTGTTCTGTGAAAGTGCTCCCGGCCAGCAGTCGTTCTTGAAGCCTGTCTATACAGTGATTGTCATTTATATGACTGCTGGCCCTTGGCTGGTTGTGAGGAAAAGTTTGAGTTCTTGCCCTTGCCTCGTTTGAACTGTCGTCTCCCAATATTTTTCCATGCGGGTCTTTCCTGCTTTGGTTCCGACCGACCCTCTGATCTTTTCTCACTCCTTTCATAGGGGTGGTACCGACCCTTTGTATGCGAAGACGACGAAGTAGACTGTCCTTTGTTGTCATAGTAGGCGATTTCCTCCTCTGCCCGTTTGATGACTGCATCCGGAAACAACGTTGAAATATGAAGGGGGGGCTGTTCTAAGAGCTGCCAACGTAACCGGCTTGGTGCCATTTTTCACATGGTTCAGATAAGCATCATGATGGGCCAGAGTAAGATTTCCCATAGTTATAAAAACAAAGTCTGTTAAGTGTTCCATCGCCTTAGCTGCCGCCTGGGTGATACCGGCATTGAACTCCATCAGGAACTGCAGTTCTTCAGTACCTTCTGATGCTTTGGAAGATCCCTTGCCTTTGCTTTCGCCACATATTGTCTTAAGCTGTGTTTGCATATCCCTTTGCACTCTAAACAGGCATCGATTAAAGCTGGCTGCCTGGTTGCAAACTAGAGGCTTCTCTGGCAGTTTTCTCCCATCTTCTCAAGGTATCTTGCGATATCCTACGAGATGCTGGTGGGGTAGAAGCTAAAGCCGCTTTCCTGGAGATCCTTCCAAAACTACTGTTTAGTTTGCAGGGGCCTGTGTTCCAACTAGAGACTTTTGTCGGATCGGCTGGTTGGTCGGAGTAAAGTCCGTACCACTTAGCTTGCGATCGAGGAGGTCTCAAGAAATGGTCCATAGGCAAGCTTCCTGCTTCTGCAGTCCTTGAAGGGTAACCCTCCACCAAGGTGATGTTTAACTTGTTCAATTTCTTGCAGAGCCAGTCCTCAGTCGGCATATGTACAGAGACTTTGCTGGGTGCTGGAGCCTTGGGGCCAGCAAAGGGATTGTTGTCTGAGGGGTTAGAACTGTCCACATCCGGCACATGAGTCCAGCCCATAAAGGACCGGATCCCCCTCATAGTCTCCCTGTATGTTTGTTCTTCTGAAGACGGTAAATCTTGCTCAGTGAGTTCCTGTTCGTCCGACAACTCTCCCTCCTCCACAAAAAGTTCAACTGGAGGTCTGTCTGAAATATCACTGTCGGCGTCCGACTCTAAACTAGAAATACTATCCTGTCTGGAAGCTTTCTGTAAAGCAGGAGATTCAGAGCCGGTGGTGAAGGTTGGTTTAGGTCCGTCAGTGAGAGGTCGGTCAGCTGAAGGTCGGTCGGCAACCGACGTACTGGTGCTGAGAGTAGACAGGCTGGTTGGTCGGTGAGGGTCGGTGTGAGGCTTGCCGGTCGACTTGTGTTTAGGAACAACAGTGTCTGGACCAGTGCGCCCTGTTGAAGACTTTGGTCGGTGAGGATGCGACTTGAGCTTACCGGCCGACTTTTGCTTTGCAGCAGTAGTGTCTGGGCCAGTGCGCTCTGAGGGTGAGATTCTTGCGGCAGAACTGTCTGTAGGTAGCTTGCCGGCCAATGGCTGCTGAGCAGCACTAATGTCTGGGCCAGTGCGCTGAGTCACATCCAAAGATCTGGTGGTCGGTTGGAAAAAGGGCTCTGTGTCCCTAGCCACATTGACAGGAGGTGAGTGTGATGTCTGGGCCAGTGCGAGGAGTCACATCCAAAGATCTGGTGGTCGGTTGGAAAAAGGGCTCTGTGTCCCTAGCCACGTTGACAGGAGGTGAGTGTGATGGAGTAACTCGAACCTCAGATGAGAAAGTCGGCTGAAGAGACTTAGATAACAGTAAGGCTTCTAGCCTACTAAAACGTTCCGACCATTTTTGATCAAGTTCTGAAATTCTGTCATCTGAAGCAGAAGTTGAAGCTTTTTCTTTCTTAGTCTTTGCTGGGGCTTTATCCTTCTTGATTTTCTTTTCAGGGGGCAACGTAGAAGACTGTGCTGTAGTAGAATCACCAACAACCCCAATAACAAAGACGTTAGCTGGGTCCACAAGGGAGCTATCTTTCGTGGGGGTGGTACTGTCTAAACGTTTAGCCTCCCTCTTCTCCTTCTTGAGCTTATAAGATGGTGTTGAAATTTGAGCCCGCTGCTCAGGGTGAAAAGGTTGCAATGCTTACAACTTGTAGTGTCCTTATCCGCAATGCAGGGTTCAGATCCCTTCCCCTTCTCCCTACATCGTGCACAAAATGCATGACCATCGAAACTGGCCATAGCATGGCCGCAACTGCCCCTCTTCTGCCCCGGGGATGACATAATGTTCTATATATCCTCAGAAATGATATAATATCAAAAAGATATAAAATCTTTAAGTATTCTCAATAAAACACCAAAAAACCTAGCAGAGAATAAAACTCCGTGTGCACTAGTTCGCGCCAAATGAAAAAGATGCTATGACGTCACGCTGTCTAGACAGGAAAGAAGTATGACACGCCATCTGGCGAGTGCACTAGTACTAGGGACCGGCCGGCTGGTGGAAACACAGGACGTCTTTTTCTGACGTTTGGCGGGCCAGTCTGCGCCGACCTGATTAGAAATTGTCCATTGGATAGGATGTATTAACGCAATAAAAAGTGTTTTCACAAATATTGCTGTACTGTATTTATGAGATTAACCTTAACTTTTGGACTCTACCGGACTGTGAAATAGTTGAGCAGTCTGAAATATTTCTAAATGCTTAACATTAAAGTGGAAGGAAGATTTGAAATCAACTTATTTCAGATGAAAACAATTACATGCTATTTTTGGTTCCAAATCAAAACATGATGAAATTAAGAAACTACGAAGCTTTATTTGCTGTCCCTATACACAAATTCTATAAAAGGCATACTTCAAACCTATTTACAAAAGACAGATTATAACATACAGGCAGCGGTCCTAAGTTCCTGGTTAAGTCCTCATTTGAAGATGGTCGATTCAGCTCTGGAGACTGAAAGGAGACTGTGGACATGGTGCGTGAACGAGGACGGTTTTTACGAGGATCCTCCTGATGAAGAAACAAAAACCAATACTTTGAAACATGAAAAATAACTTGCAAGTTTCTGTATTTTTGTAGAACACCATTCATTTGCAGAAGGGCATTAGAAAACAGCAGAAACTATTCAATAAAAATAGCCTTACTGAAAGGTAATAATAAAAACATTAAACTTCTAGTTTTAGTGCAATTGTTACTGAATTAAATCAGCTTTTTGTTGAACTGTGCTGAACAAAAGTATCTATTGAAATTGTTTAAGTTGGTTTGACATATTTGACACTTTCCTCCAATCAGGGAGAACATAGGAAAGAAAAACAACAAATAAATGCCATCTGAATCTTACCCTGCTTTGCAGGTGTCTTTTCCCCACTTTAAAGTTTGTATTGAAATCCCAGTTCCAGTTTCAAAACTACCTCACTGACCTTCATGAGTTATAAGAGAAGTTAAATGACTTCCACACGGTTGTTCCAGAGTGCAAACTCAGGGCAACTGGTAGGCAAAACTTGTGACAATGGAACCTCCCCATACGCTTTGGTTTACAATCTGGTCTTTGTGATTCAACTTGAATTAAAAAAATATTTCACTTCATTGCTTATATATTATACTTAAACATTCTTAAACCATTATTTGAGAGCTGTAAATTAAATAAATCCTCCACTCTATATACTGATTCCAGTTTAAGGACTTCCTGATATCTATTTGCATACCCATGCAGTCTTTCTTGTATTATGGTCAATGTAAAAGACCCTTCCATTGGGAGCCACAGACATGGCCCACCCTGCAGGCAGGGGTTCCTCATCCTCTGCTGTGTTACTGCTGCTTGTATCTCCCCCACCAGCTGTTGCCGGAGCCTCTGCAGCTGTCATTTGTCTCTGCTGTGAACGGGTCAAAATACAAAATATAGGTCTGTAGTAATACGTTCAAAACATCTCAAGGTATGTCTGGTATATTGTCCTCAAAATATGACTGCAATAATGTCACAATATGCTTTCTTTGTAAATATCAAAATGTTAAAATATGTTGTCTGTGGAGACAGCAAAATTTGCCAGTTCTCAACAGTCAAATATAATTTTGCTATGTACAGGTAACAACATGTCAAACATGAGGTAAATATAAAAAAAATATTTTAACTTTAAAGTGGAAACTCAGGCCAGAAGAATGTGATATAACAGTTTCAGAAATTCCTGTCACCAGATGTTCCACAATAATCTTAAGGTTAAGTTAGAGCTGAGGTTTCAAGCTCAACTAATCTCAGATGAGTTGTTTTGGCTCAAACTCAAGACTTTTAGTGAATCTAGGGTAATTCTTTTACAACTGATGCCAAACAGTACATGTTTGACAGTTCTCCAATTTTATACAGAAGTAAATTAACTCATTCAAGTTTTACAACATATTAAAGCCATTTTTATCATGTTTCTGCTTTGAACACAAAACAGTCTGTCACTAAGAATACTTATCATGTAAATCAGGACTTGTGCAAGTGAATCCATAGGTTTAAAATAGATCTGGAATATATTAACACTAGACACATTCTGTTCTTGTATTAAAAATCAATGAAGGGCTATTTTAACCTGATATTTAGCCTTATAATAAATTTAAAACTAGAATTAGTGTGGGAAAATGTGACCACACAAAATGAATCAAAGCCTATGATTGGTTTCATATACTTCCAGAACAAATCAGCAAGGTACAAGGATTTTTAACTTTGGCTCTGTTATGGTTTTCAAGATATTTGTGATTTTTTTTTCTTTTTGTCCAAACTTCAAGATGGCTGCCTAACATCACAACAACTTTAATTTTCTTCTACCTTAAATATGGTATTTGCAACTTTTGATTTTGGCCAAAAATTCAAGATGACCGCTAAAGGTTGTAAAAAGTTAAGTTTTCCACATACTAAAGCAGTAAAAGCCTGATAGGTCCAATATTCATTCAAAATTACTCTATCTCACACTGTTTATGAGATAAGCATAAACCACGATTTTAGATTTTCTACAAAGATTAAACATGGCTGTGAACTGAGAAAATTTTTTAACTTTTCCATATACTGAAAAAGTAACACTTTACAGCTCCAAACTAATAGCTACTTAAAGTAAAAATAGCTGCCTACTAATTATTCAAACTATAGGCACTTTTAATTATGACTAAATTGGGCTGTGGCAGCCATAATGTTTTTCAAAATGAGGCCAAAAGTACTCCCAGACATTCATTTTTGACAATGAACATATGCCTTAAATTTTTAAAAAGTTTTTGGAACAATGAAAAACTCTTTCTAGACACTGCAGTGGAGTAATAAAGTGAAATCTTAAGTATCCACCAGAGAAATCTGGTAGATACAATAAATATATACACGCAAAAACCTAAAATCAAAGAAGACATATAAAAGACAACAATTTTTAGTTTTCCCCAATACAAAAAAAAAAATATATATATATATAATAAGAAAAAAAATAAATAGGCCAGCAGGACAATAATAATAATAATAATACATGTATTGTTACAGATTATGGGTCAACCCACAGGATATCTAGATGTTGGTTGCATGATACAGTAGACTCTGTGTAACTCGATTCAGTGTTATTCGAATTTTACCGTAATTCGAAGCAGTTTTGAAGTCCCAACAATTTACTGTACAGATTCACGTTATAGCTCGAACTTCGAATTTATATTTTAGGCATTATTCGAACCTATTTTCAAGACAGAAAAGGGTGATTTTATGTTAGTTTTTGATGGGACAACTCGAAGCCAACACACAGAGGTTTATTTGACAAGGGATTAGGGAGGGATTAATTAATTGCCTATCAATGGCAGCCAGTGAACATCGGCGGTTATACTTTTGTGCTATGAAAGACAAATAAACCACTCTAGAGGGCTGACACCTGTTGTTTTAAGGGGTACTGAATTATCTGAAAACCTTAAGTTAACAAAAAACACAATAGGTTGTCTTAAATTCAATTGCAATTGTCATGCTTTCACACAGCATGGGCGCAGCCATGTTTGATATGACTATCATAGATCTACGGGAGAAAAAAGAAACATCTCACTTTCTTTGAAGAAGCTTTTTAACCAGAATATTTATTTTAAGATTTAAGAAGTGGAAATAAAATTCAATTTAAAAAGACCAAGATTGCTAAGTACAACTTAAACTCAATAACTCAGACCTTCATATGAAGATGTAGTTTTGAGGGAAGTCTGTAACACCCATTTTTATGTGTTTTTTTTCCTTTCTGTGAGACAAGAGAATTACAAAATTTGCAAAAGAAAAATGCTCATAAATCAAGTTATTAATAAATTTATATGGTGAACTAATAGAACATATAGATTAGCTTCAAGAAAAAATTATTTCATGAAATTTGTTTCAGAATAAGACAAATTAAATGGAATTAAAGACAAATACCTTACAGTAAACATTTTTTTTACACATAAATAAAACATGGAGAAACTTTTTCACTGCCTACAGTTTGGTAGGTAAAAGTGAGATGTTTTTAGTTTGAAGTAATGTTTACGAAAGAAACCAGAAAAAAAGAAAACAATCAAAACATGGCCATTATGGTTTATAAAAGAAGTAATGCACAAAGCCACTGAACAAAACTGGTGTAATTATGTGATTTAATCACTTGAAAAAGGTTTGATGAATGAAATAAATGAAAACTTAAGCTGTTAAGTTCACCTTAATAGTGTTCTAAATTATCTCTCACAAACATACCGGTACTTTACAACAGTTTTTTACTTCACTGTTATTTCAACAGAGACCTCCGTACCCCCCTCCTCCCCCTCCCCCCAGCACCACCACCAAGATATAACTCGAATTCGGTGTAACTCGAACCTAATTGCCTGGATTTTTGACATTCGACTTACACAGAGTCTACTGTATTGAAAACCAAGCACAAGCTTTAATACCCCGTTCACACTATAGGCGGTATCATCCGTGGTAACCCACTTTTGGTGAAATGTCCCTGTCCTTGGATCGCCATATGACTTCTGTATGTGACCTTGTCAGTGTCGAACTGTCCGTTACCTTGTGCAGCCTACGCAAGTTTTGAAAAGTGTCAAATTTCCGCCTCTGATTTCGGTACCGTGAGCATGTGCTGACGATTTTGCGCATGCACTAGAAATTTCTTACTATGTGTAACCAAAGGTGTGGTCCATGGTGTACATAAGGTAGTGATTTGGTTGTCTTTTGATGCAATACGTTTGTAGTACTGTCATCCTACTGTTATTGACGGTTAAAAAACCATGTCCAATCATCTTCTGATTTTATTTTCCAAGAAGTTTCAATCGGTAGTATTTGCGTAATCCTGCTAATAAACAAACGGACCAACAAATGGTCATGAAAATAATGCCTTGATGGTGAAGGTAATTATGCAAGTATTGGAAAGATTATTAAGTTTGCTGCAACAACAAAAGGTTTTTGGTATTCATATGTACACTGTATAAAATGCATGTATTGCAATTTGGAGAATGCAAATGCAATATGGAGTATGCAAATTCAATTTGGAGAATGCAAATCATAAAATAGAGCATTTCTAGGTTATCTGACAACTGGTTTCTATTGTACAGTACTACTGCTAAATCCAGGGTCAAAATTCAGTAAGTATGATGAGCAAGAATTGAGCAGGCTAACAACAAATAAAGCACAAGACTAAATTCATAAAAATCAGGGACCAAATCACAGACTGATGTACACATCTACAATTGTGCTTGATTCAAGCAGTGATTGTATCTTCTTCAGTATCTATAGTTAAGAGGCATCTTTATTAACATTATTTTACAAAACTACATGGGAAACAACTGTACAAAAGAATAAGCTGCTCAAGATGTGGAATACATTTCAATGAGGAAATGAATGAGCAGTAACTTTTGAATGCAAGTACCCTTTCATGATTTCATCATTCCTCTACTCTTTAATGAGCAGTTCTTTCAGTGCTAAAACTGTCATTTGTGGCTTGATTGTCTTGTTTGAAATACTTACATAAAATAGTATCGGAGATGCCCCTACCCCACAGCTTGGGGAAATAGTTTTTAACACCATGAGATATAGAAGTAGTGAAACAGTACAAAGATTGGGATAATTTCAGAGCAGTGTCAGTTATATAAAGCTTAAAATAATGTTTAAGTAGAGAAAACAACTTACAAGAGAAAGAAAATGTATGCAAAAATAAAGTATTAAAACAAGATTATTCAATACCAAGATGACAGCATTAATCAGTAATCTAAAATTATGAAGCTGTAAAATTTATTAATTGGAGAATAGCTGGAAATAGCACAATTATGTAAAAGTGCATATAATAATCAGTTGCAGCAATCCATATATCTTTGCCATAAGAGAAAGATGTCTCAAATATGGCAGGTGAACACAATTTGACAGAGCAAAAAGGTAACACCATGATGCACACCTACACCCCCTAACCAATATCCCTACCAAGTGTTAACCTTCTACACCTTATGGATTTCCAAGAAATAGCAAGGACAAGATTCTAAGACTCATGGTCACCATGACAAGGTCAAAGGTCAAATCAAGGTCAAACCATGACGTTGCACACCTACAACCATTGTCCCTACTAAGTATCAACTTCCTACACCTTACGGTTTCCCTGATATAGCCTAGACAACATTTTATAGGTCAAGGTCACTACTGTAAGGTTAAAGGTCAAATCAAGGCCACACCATGACGTTGCACACCTACAACCCCATACCAATGTCCCTACCAAGTATCAACTTCCTACACCTTACGGTTTCCTCCAAGATAAAGGCAGGACAAGATTTTATAGGTCAAGATTACTATGACAAGGTCAAAGGTCAAATAAAATGTCACACCATGATGCTGCACACCTACACCCCCTTATCAACATTCCTATCAAGTATCAACTTCCTACATCTTACGCTTTCCGAGATATAGCCCAGACAAGATTTTATAGGTCAAGGTCACTACGGCAAGGTCAAAGATCAACTCAAGGTCACACCACGACGTATCACACCTAGATCCCCTAATCAATGTCCCTACCACGAATAAACTTCCTACACCTTACGGTTTCCAAGATATAGCCCGGACAAGATTTTATAAGTCAAGGTTACAACAGCAAGGTCAAAGGTCAATTCAGGGTCACACCATGACGTTGCACACCTACAGCCCCAAACAAATGTCTCTACAAAGTGTCAACTTCCTACACGTTACGGTTTCTGAGATATAGTCCAGACAAGATTTTACCTGTCAAGATCACTACGACAAGGTCAGAACAAGGTCAAAACAAGGTCACACCATGACGTTGCACACCTACACCCCCTAAGCAATATTCCTACCATGTATCAACTTCCTACACCTTACGGTTTCCAAGATACAGCCTGGACAAATGTTTTCCCGCACCCGCCAGCCGCAAGTCCTGCATGCCCATCTGGACACCATGGGTGAAAACAATACCCTGACAGCCCTTAAGGGTTGTGGGGTAAAAATGACTCAATTATGTTTGCAAAATTGTTAATACCTCTTTTTTGTAATTTTGTGTTCAGAATAATTCAGTACTCTATGATTTCAGGAGTTTTTTACCGTCTCAATTTCAGTGCAATAAAGTATGCATAACTATGACATTAGGTTCAATGTAAACAAAGCAAAACATCTATCCAGCCATAAACAACAATGCATACTGTCACACTGCATGGACTGGAATTAGGAAATAATGGAAAAGAACATGAAACCATGTAAACCTAATCACAAAAATACATTTATTAATTTTGCCAAGAACATTTTGTTTATCCTGGTATATAGCACAGAAAAGTGTAAGCTATTTAAATAGAAAGTGCTCCTGTGCTGTTCTTGAAGATTCATTAATCATTATGCTTTTCATTTCATTCCAATTAACATATCTTCATTTTTTTTTAATTTTTCAAAGTTAATTTTCCAACGTTTTTTTTTTTTTTTTTTTTTTTGTTTTTTGCTTTTTTTGCAGGCTGCTGGATATATTGAATTGAAGATTTTCAAATTTCTGCAAACTTCAGGCCTGTACGCTGGACAAAAACACAAAACATGCTGATCCTATAATAAAGATGGAACTGACCTTATGATCAATGCTATGATTGAAAGGGATTTGAAACAGGACAATCTTTTTCACATTCTCTCATTAAATACTGATTTATCTACCTCATAAATCATACAAAAATAAAACATCCCTCATTAGACATATACAGAAAATATTTATCACTCATGAAGATTAATACTATAAAACTCGTGCCACACACTCATATAATTTGGTTATCTTCATTCATGATATATTTTTTCTGAATAAGTCATTCGGGAAGTTTTCCCATTTTCTTCAATGTGTATTTTTTGCCACTACCTACTAGTGCTAATCGCAGACACCACATACACATATATAAGATACATACACATTGCGTAAACTATAGCCACATCTACAGAACATTAGAAATTCGCATCAACAATTAAAATTATTTTTTAAGGCAGAAGCTTTTGATTGAAGAAAGACATGAACAGTCAAACCCACTTAAGTAACCATAATTGACACAACTGACTTTAAGCTGAAAAAGCCAAAAGTAGGATTACATCATGGATCGACTTATATCTACACCAAAAACATAAGGCGTTATCCCGAATCTTAAAATGATTTGGCACAAAGGTATCTCCAAATACTTGATAGAATAAATTATATACAGTAGTTACTACTTATACTAAAATGTCAAGGTCACTCCAAATCCTTAGGAGATTCCAGCTAGACAGACTCTACTATATAAGAAGTTTGCATGTGCAATAATTGATGCAAACACATAGTTTAAGCCAAAGTGACACCACTGTTTGAGTATAGACATAGTGTAAACTGAATGTAAACATTTAACTTAACTGGGTTCAACAGTATCACAACATAAATTGGCACAGATTAGTAAAGCATTGGTAGGAGTTAAAAGCAAAGCACTCTGCAGATTTAGGTAATCTGACATACATTCCTACGTCTCCTGGGGGGAACCACTGGTCTCTCACTCGCACTTCTAGTCTAAAATTATCCAATCAGATACATGTTCAGAATTTCTACAATTAGGCAATGACATGTTTGGTTACAAATACTGTGGATGTTGACCATCTGTAATAGACAATGCTATTGGGACATTGTACAAATCAAACTTATATTGAACTGGAATCATTTTTGAAGCCCCAGCTTTAGAAAATGCTGATAATGGAATTGGGCCATCACTAATGATTTGGACACTGAAAGTACTAGGGGTACAGATCCACCTGTATGGAGATCAGTTGTGTGACTTGGGTTAAAAAATAGGGCCGGGTATCCAGATTGCGAGAATCAGCTTGAATTTGGGCACTAGTGTTCTAGTATTAACCAACTGCAAGTACTATAATAGAAGCAAATATGACAGTTAATAAAGAAAGAAAAAAACTTAACAAAAATATCAAAATCTGTGAAAATAGGGAAAATTACAGATATAAAAGAGCCAAATTTGACTGGTAATTAGGTTTAATCAATGCAATTTCTGGAAATGAACCATTATTAAATACGTTTACGAATACCTGGTTCACTTGTCTCAATTGTCTATACTCTTTTTTCTGAATACAATTTTCCCATTTTTGAGTAATGGAGTAATGGGGAACACCATGTTGCAGCTCAAATGGTAATATATTACATCTACAGTATGCCTTATACACTATTTCATATCTGATCTTGAAATCTGATTAAAAGTAAACAGACTTTTGAACCCTATTTCTTTTGAAAAGATCTACAGGGTTTTCATCCGACACTTCTAGTCTGAAATTATCCATTCAGACACATTTTCAGACTTACTATACAACTCCCAACCTTATTTACTAATAAGCTGCAGGAGTTGTGCATTTTGTGACAGTTATAAATTATAAATAAATAAATAATGGTTCAGTTCAGGGCTTTGAAATATCAAATGTAGAAGTGAATTTGGCACAGAAAATTGTCTAAAATGATGAGTGAAAATGTTTTCTAAGTCCACTTTGCTGTACTTTTTCTTCTTCATAGAATCTTGCAAAACCCAATTTTTAAGGCACTGATTGAAAATACACAACAAAATGCTGGTACTTGAGTGATTTAATAGACATGTTTCGCTGTAAATAATGCAGCTATTAAGAGTTAATGACTAGACCTAGCGCATCGAAGAACCAATGCAAATTGTATCCGCCAGAAAGAAAACTCACCAAAGCCAATCAATCGTCGCTTAACCTTGAAGGAGGAGCCCAAGGTGAAATCTGGCAACATCAAAAGATTCTTAGCCCATGATTTCCTATAGGTTGGTGTGAAATTGCAAACCTCTAGGGACACGAATAAGCAAGTAATAAGCACTTTTAATTTTGGCTATCCTCATTTGACCTTGCTAGAGGGGCCAAAGGTCAAATCTGATCACATCAAAAGATTCCTAGCTCATGATTTCCTATAGGATGGTTTCACATTACAAACCTCTAGGACCAATAATAAGCGAGTTATAAGCACTTTTAACTTTGGGTATCCTTGTTGGACCTTGAAAGAGGGGTAAAGGTCAAATCTGACCACATCAAATGATTCTCAGCCCATGATTTCCTATAAGTTGGTTTCACTTTGCAAACCTCTAGAACCAATAATAAGCAAGTTATTAGCACTTTTGGGTTTGGCCATCCTCATTTGACCTTGAAGGAGGAGCCCAAGGTTAAATCTGACCACACCAAAAGATTCCCAACCCATGAATTCCAATAAGTTGGTTTACCATCCCAAACCTGTATGACCAATAATAAGCGAGTTATAAGCACTTTTAGGTTTGGCTATCCTTGTTTGACCTTGAAGGAGGGGTCCAAGGTCAAATCCGACCACATCAAGAGATTTCCAGTCCATGATTTCCTATAGGTTGGTTTACCATCCCAAACCTCTAGGACCAATAAGGGAGATATTCAGCACTTTTCATGACTGACAAAGAAAGGCCCGTGGCAGCCATCTTGTTTTTCAAAATGAGACCAAAAATATTCCCAGTCCAGATTTTGTAATGAGAAACATATCCTGTGATCTCTACCTATAATACCCTTTGCTCTACAGGGCCAACAAAAGTCCCTCCTTAAAGTCGAATAAACGTCCCTGGCAGCCAAGATTTTAAGGTTATGAATATATCCTGCAAATTTGAGAAGGCTAGCTATAATATTTTTTTCGTTAGAGTGGTAACGGTGAAATCTCTCTTAAACACTGCAGCGGCGGCGGCGTAACAACCGGATGCTATCTGGTGGATACAATAACAACAAGAATTTTTTTATGAATCAAAAGACAACACAATAGAGAGATTGTCAAAGGTAAAGTATATAAAACAATATGAATCTAGGAAACAACATCAACTAAGACGTAGAAGTGTAATAAAATACTCTAAATGTGTATGAAACTCAACACTAAAAAAAAAAATTGTAAAGCATACAGAGGAAAGTGTTTCAGAATTATCAACAAAAACAACAATGGTGGTCAACGCATGAAATCAAGGTAGGCACTATTCAGTGAGAATATGCCAAGTCAGTATGTTCCAATTCAAGTCCACTGGCTTAGAGGCAAGAGACACCACCCACATAATAATAACTCAGCGATTGTGTTTACCCCAACTGTATTTCCCCAAACTTCCCCTTTGTCAGTTTCACAACTTGACTTTGTATATTAGGTATAATATACACATAAGCCAATCTGTGAGAAACCATTATGCAAATAGTTTAACATTAAAGATATAAGGAGCATGTGGTTTTACACCTGTTCTGTCACTTGGAAATCAGTTTTGTTTCTCAAACACTCCATAAATCAAATTTACTCAGTATTTAATACAAATGGTGATACGAAAGCCAACTCCAAGAGGTCCAACATTAACACCATGGTTTGGGGCCAATTTTTTCACTTAAGCTCTAGCTGGCATAGAACCTATTTAAGTAGTATTCTGAGAAGTTACATTCCCTTTTAATAATCAAAAGTAAATGTGCAAGTTTAAGTCAAGCACAAATATTTTTCCTGTCCCTCTTAATCAAACACAATATTTTTCCTGCTCCTTATAAACTGACCACATTAAATGTTGTCTAGTGGTCACCAAATAGGGCAGATGATCACTCAACTTTCACATCTGTGGTTGAGGATTTGAAGCTCATTTACAAGAAATCAAACGGAAATTTATGATGCCCATCAAAATATTACTTTGAATGTTAAAAGGGACAGAAACATGCAACTTTATCCATTATAAAAACTCCCCACTTAAATTAATATAAATTTTTTTTAACTATTAAAAAGTACATTGGAAAATTATGGCAGCCTGTCCCAATATTACTTTGAATGTTAAAAGTAAACATGCAATTTTATCCACTACAAAAGCTCACCTTTTAAATTGATATGATAATATTCAAGTATGAAAAGCTACTGTAAGAAGTCAATTTAGACTCTTACCAATACTGTTGTAGGTGATTCCACATGACCCACTTCCCTTCCGACATCCTCAAAGTCTTCAGTTCCCCCCAGTGACACACTGATAGTGTCCTCGTGACTGACATGGTGCCGACTTCTGAACACCTGTGCCGCCTCCCGACGTCGCTCCTCTTCAATGTTCCGGTTCTCTGACTCTGAGCTGTGATAGAATAATTAAGTCAAAATTCATACACAACTTTAATATACTGTCAAAATATACTGTCATCACATGTCCTGTCATCTGACTCAGACAAAAGGAAGAACAAATAAATCTACACTGAAAGCTAATAAAGTTGATAGCTGCTTTTATTATCCTCTAGCATGCCTACCAATGCTACTCCCTTTTTATAGCTTCTCTGAGTCAGATTCAAGGAAGATTAAAACAAAGCTTTGTACAACCTCTGTAGCTAGGACAAGGTTTACTGTTGAGCTGTTTCCCTGACATGTTTTATACCAAGTCCTCAGACCCACATTCATTTCACAAATGGATTTTACAGATCTTACATGCATTGGTCAATTCTTCTTGTGTGGTTGTATAGATATATCCGAGCACATGACCCAAAGAACAGCATGGTGCCGAAGTTTATAATAATTTGTGTTCCCAGGTATCCTCTTTCTCTCTCAATAATTCGAGATATATACGTCAATATACACGTTTGGTATTTTGAAAACATTATACCTAAATGTACATAAATTTGGACACGGTTCAAATAAGCTCAATATAGTTTTATTTTACAACATACAACACACACAAAAAAAATTACAAATTGATTCATGAAATATGTTTGAGAGAATTTTCTGTTTCTGGTTAACTTAAGTCAGTTCACTGAGTAAGTTATATTGGTCACTGAATCATATATGTCAATAATTGGAAAGTTGTTTTCATCACTTGTTAATTCACTCACCCTAATTGTCGCTCTTTTGTGGCATGCAGTGCCTTAAATTATGTTTGCCATGTGGTTGGTTACGGTAGCAGGAGTTTTTTGCATTTTAAGAAATATATTTGACTGACCCTGTGGGTCTCTCCCATGTAGTTGGTTATGTTAACAGGAGTTTTTTCATTTTAAGACATATATTTGACTGACCCTGTGGGGCTCTCCCATGTGGTTGGTTATGTTAGCAGGAGTTTTTTCATTTTAAGACAAATATTTGACTGACCCTGTGGGTCTCTCCCATGTGGTTGTTCTACTGGCGTGATCAACGTAGTATGTTCTCCCACTGCCATCTGTCCTCTCCTCCCAACCACTCGGTAGACTGTTCACTCTGATAAATGCAACAAATGCATTGCTTACACACATTTAATACACAAAATACTGCAATGTAAACCACAAACCATTACTTCATATTAACAACAGAATAAAGGACACAAATCAATAAAAGTAAAAAAGAGTGCATGCATTAAAGGAGACATTCTACTTCAAAACAACACTGCAATGTAGATAGAGTATATACATGAATGTAGTATGGCAGAAGTTCAAACTAAGTTAAGGCACTACTGCACACATACTGTTAAGTTAAACCTGCTATCAGAGAGCATTATATATTTTATAAGTACAAGTGGAGCCTTGTAGAAACCAAAACTATATCCTGTGGATACTAGGGCTTTTCAGTGCATAGTGTCTGATTATATAAGGACACTGTGAAACAGAACTACAGACTATACTCACATCCGCGGCCTTTCCCACTGCGTGACTCTGGTCTGATGGTTACAGTAGAATCGGCGGCCCCGATTGTCCGTCCGTTCCTCCCAGCCTTCTGGAAGTGGGGCATCATCTGTTGCATCAGTGGAGTCCTCCTGGGCTGTTTATTAGACAGAAGATGTACACCAGGTGTTCTACACTCACACCAACAACAGTTTTATTGGTGACTGATAACTCCTCAATACGGCATTTTGACTTATCTTCATCTTAGTAATAGTACATACTTAACAATTTCATATGTTTAACCCAAAAGGTCTTAATTGATTTTTCCCTTTTGCAGTTACACGTAAGTTCATATGTTTGACCTAAAATGTCTTATTTTGGTTTTTTTGTTTAATACCCTATATATACTCAATTGCTTCTGGGAAATTCCTGCCAAGGGAACATTTACAAGACAGGGGCTGCATTAAAAAACTCCATTGTGATTCATCTCTCCAATATTATGTACCAGAGATCTTCAGCATGTCCTAAAGCATTTATTTCACTCGTTAGACTGTAAAATCCCAACTACTGCTGATCTCTCTGGCAGTTCAACACAGTAGTTAATGTGCATATTTTGTAAAGCAAACACTCACAAATTCTATTGTACTAATTTATTTTTCTACCTTAACTTTGAAACTACTTGTTATGGTCAACAGGGCAAGCACAATAGCAATTACCAGTTGCTTACAAGTTGTAACAGGAAAAGACAAATTCTTACTTAAAATTTTATTTAACAATAAAAATAACAAAAATATTCAACTAACATACTCTTAATAGTTAATACAAAAATAGCATCAGAGATGCCCGTACCCCACAGCCTAGGGAAATATTTTCAACACCATGGGATATAGAAGTACTGTACCAGTACAAACTTCAGGATACTTTCAGAGCACTGTCAGTTATATAAAGGTCCAAACAATGTTTAAATGGAGAAATAATGTTTAAAAGAAAGATAATGCATATAAAGATGAAGTATTAAAACAAGATAATTCAATAACAAGATGACAGCATTACTCAGTAAACTAAAATTCAACACTCTTTATCTACATCTGCATGGCCGAATTATGGTTTAGATGGTTTGAATATTACCATGCATACAGAAGTGGTAATACATTTAATGAATGCTTATTGTGGTGTTGGAGCAAAATCTGTGGCTCACTTGATGAAATTCTATCTCTTACAATGGGAAGTTATGAAAGTAAAATTCTTGATAAATTCTAATATGACTTTTGCTTAATCTGCATCAAAAGACAGACCCAAAGGTAAATGAAGATTTTTAAGGTCAAGGTCACTATGACA
Organism: Sabellastarte sp. h YS-2021; assembly: GCA_964017235.1. Lineage (NCBI taxonomy): Eukaryota > Metazoa > Annelida > Polychaeta > Sabellida > Sabellidae > Sabellastarte > Sabellastarte sp. h YS-2021. Next base: position 73,066,609 of record OZ024928.1, on the reverse strand, counting down.
AGGTAAAAGGTCAAATTAAGGTCACACCATGATAACACACACCTATAGCCCCTAACCGATGTCCCCACCAAGTATCAACTTCCTACACCTTACGGTTTCCGAGATATAGACCTGACAATATTTTATAGGTCAAGGTCACTATGGCAAGGCAAAGGTCAAATCAAGGTCACACCATGATGCTGCACACCTACACCCCCTAACCAATGTCTCTACCAAATATCAACTTCCTACACCTTACAGTTTCCGAGATATAGCCCGGACAAGATTTTATAGGTCAAGGTCACTACGGCAAGGTCAAAGGTCAAATCAAGGTCAGATCATGACGTTGCACAACTACACCCCCTAACCAACGTCCCTACCAAGTATCAACTTCCTACACCTTACGGTTTCCGAGATATAGCCCGGACAATATTTTATAGGTCAAGGTCAATACGGCAAGGTCAAAGGTCAAATCAAGGTCAGACCATGACATTGCACACCTACACAGCCTAACCAATGTCCCTACCAAATATCAACTTCCTACACCTTACGGTTTTTGAGATATAGCCCGGACAAGATTTTATAGGTCAAGGTCACTATGGCAAGGTCAAAGGTCAAATCAAGATCAAACCATGACGTTGCACACCTACACCCCCAAACCAATATCCTTACCAAGTATCAACTTCCTACACCTTACGGTTTCTGAGATATAGCCCGGACAAGATTTTATAGGTCAAGGTCACTACGGCAAGGTCAAAGGTCAAATCAAGGTCACACCATGACGTTGCACACCTACACCCCCTAACCAATGTCGCTACCAAATATCAACTTCCCAGACCTTACAGTTTCCGAGATATAGCCCGGACAACATTTTATAGGTCAAGGTCACTACAGCAAGGTCAAAGGTCAAATCAAGGTCAGACCATGACGTTGCACACCTACACCCCCTAACCAATATCCCCACCAAGTATCAACTTCCTACACCTTACGGTTTCCGACATATAGCCCGGACAAGATTTTATAGGTCAAAGTCACTACGGCAAGGTCAAAGGTCAAATCGAGGCCAGACTATGACGTTGCACAACTACACCCCCTAACCAATGTCCCTACCAAGTATCAACTTCCTACACCTTACAGTTTCCGAGATATAGCCCGGACAAGATTTTCAAACACAAGGTCACTACGGCAAGGTCAAAGGACAAATCAAGGTCAGACCATGACGTTGCACACCTACACCACCTAACCAATGTCCCTACCAAGTATCAACTTCCTACACCTTACGGTTTCTGAGATACAGCCCGGACAAACTATTTCCCGCCGCCCGCCCATCCGGACACCATGGGTGAAAACAATACCCCGACAGCCCTTAAGGGCTGTGGGGTAATAAAACAATAAACAAAAACCAATGTGACCTGACCATGGTCTTATTCGCTTAACTAACAGTTTAACAAGTTTGTCCACTGTATCCAGCAGTCTGTCCCGTGGTCCATTTGGTGTCCTTGACCACAAAATGTCTGTATCCAATTGTTTGGTATGTTTCCCCACTCCGATGTTTGCTCCAAGATGGGCAATATTGAATATACAGCAAATCTACTCTCTGGTAGATCCACACATTATATCCAGTTTACTCCAATAAGAGTTCATCACAAAATGTATATAACTAGGGTATTGCTTTGCAAGAGAAAAAGAAATTGTTTTTGAACAGCAAAAATAAAGTGCCCCAATGAACATTAATGATTACGCTGTGTCTATACCTTACAGTTTGAACATTTCGTTGAAATCACTCTATCCTGCACCGTTTCCGAGATTAGTTTTTGTGTTTTACAAAGAAATAAAGATGGCCACCAAAATGGCAGGAAAATGATTTTTTTGGCAAAAACTTGCAGATGACTCTGCATACACCTTGCGGCCAAAAAATGTTGCTGAAATCGCTCTATCTCACACCATTTGAGATAAATGCACTTTTGTGTTTTACGCAAAAATTCAAGATGGCCACCAAAGATGGTGAGAAAACAAAATTTGGTAAAAAGTGGCATATGACTGCATATACCCTGTGGTTCAAAATTTTGTTGAAATCGCTATATCTTGCTTATTGACAAAAGTAGCAGATGATTCTGGGTATACCCTTTGGGTCGAAAATTTCATTGACATCACAATTTCTTGCACTGTTTCCAAGATAAATGCATTTTTGTGTTTTACAAAGATATTCACGGGGGCGCACAAAAACTGGCAGAAAACAATTTTTTTTTTTGCAAAAGTGGCAGATGACACTGAGCATACCTGTGGATCGAAAATTTCATTGAAATCGCTCTATCTAGCACTGTTTTTGAGATATTAAAGCTTTTTCATTTTGGTCATTAACAAAAATTGTAATGTTTAGTTGATCATTAATGAGTCGGCCATTTTGTGTAGGATCACCATCAAAAGTTAATGATTTCCAGACATCTATATAACAAACCTACTTTCCAAATTTCATTCGAATAGGTGAAGCGCTTTTTAAGTTATCATCCAGAAGAGCACACCCCTTACAAAAATATCTTTTTGATCATGTGACTTCTCAAATTGGTCAAAATGTCATGACACCATATTTAGAAAATTTTCCCACAGCTAATGCATGCATGTGCCAAATATGAAGATAATCTGCCCAGTGGTTGCTGAGCTATAGCTAATAGAAACTGTGGGAGCCAGCGGACCCTCTCTCTCTCCCCCTTCTCCTGAATACAAGTCTGTGCACCTATGGCCCTTAACCTTGGCCAAAATGTGTTACTGCAGTAGATTCAAGTAAATTTCAAAAGTTATTTTGAAACTAGACCAGGGACACATCTGTGGCCAGATGCAAGATGTATCCACCAGAAAAGGACAACCAACATGGTTTTGAAAATGAACAGCATTTTCAAGCTAAAAAATAAACTAAGATAATTCTAAATTACTCGTAGACACTACACAAGTAGTCTTTATTACCCACTGGGTCCAACCCTTGCCTGAAATCGCTCTATCTCTTATGGTTTTCAGATAAACAAAATTTCCATTTTTACCAAAATCCAAGTTGGCAGCCAAAATTTCCCAGAAGTCATAAGTTGCCAGGTCCTACAGAAGTCCTTAGTACCCTAGGGGGTCCAAAATTTGCCTGAAATCGCTCTCACACACTTTTCAAGATACATCATATTTTCCTTTTCCAGAAAATTGATGACTGCAGCTGATATTCACAAAAGTTTAAATTTTTCACAGGTCCTAGAGTAGTCCTTAGTATCCAGTTGGGTCCAAAATTTGCCTGAATGGCTGTAACTCTATTAGTGATCGCAGGCTCCTGTGATTAAAGGCCAAAGCTGCTAACCCACTAAGCCACCCTGGACCTGTGTATCTGTCCATGTGTAGATTCTAAGATTTATGGAATTCCCAACTTAAAAGAGTACAATATTTTCATATCATGTTTGGGGTGCCCCATAAAACCAGAGATGCTTAGAAAATAGATTTCTGTCCAAGGCACCCCTTACCTGTGACTTCTGCAGCTTCAGGTGCATCTGGTTCATCAGTTGAAGTCTCTCTTTCATTGAGTGCATTTCTCAGGTCAAGCATCTCCCAGCCAGGCTGAAATAGTATACATATCATTTGTGTTAGTTCCAGAATTGCCTCCAATTTTTCCAATTAATTGCTGGTCTTGGTGTCTGGTGATTGAATGAGAATCATCGCCTTATTTTAATCTTTTCTTGGCCATTAAACAATAAAGCATCTTTTCTGAGGGCTGAAAATTTACAATATACAATGCAGTGGTGTTTATTATCATAGAGAGTCAGTTGCTCAGTAGTTTCACATACACCTTGCGCCACAATTCGAATCCTAGGTGTACAAAAAGTTGTAATAAGGAAAATTACCATCGACTAAACTGATGGGTAGGAAAATTTCCCATCAATGAGGTAAGCATGGAAGTCTTGTTCAAATAAAAAAAGTCAATACGCAGAGCTGCTGGATTTTGTTTTGTAAGTTAACAGGTTTCAGCGTTCCTTTGATATAAAGAAATAACACGGCTAACAGAAATAATTGTAATTGCAAATATTAGCACCCTCTAAAATGATCACTTGATTTTTGCTCAGGAATGAACTGAGCTTCTAATTAATTGTAATTATAATATACCATGCTCACAACAGAATTCTAAAAAATAATAGGCAAGTTACATGTAACAAATTAATTTTAAAAATTGGTGGGAAGTTTTCTTGGCCATTATTTAAGGTGATGTGAAGTTTTCTTGCTGGGAACTTATGTATGGAAGTTTTCCCAAAGGGAAGCTTTCCCGATGAGAACTTTTCTGGGTTTCTGAAGGATATTCTGAAGTGCTATCAATAAATGATTTTATCCCTGCAACAAGAATTGCTAGATTGGGAGTTGAAAGTTGATGCTTCTAGCTGTATTGAATTTAAGGCTAAAAAGAAGACTTTCCGTCAAATAAGCAAAAAAATTTATCAACATTTTGATTAAAACAATCTTGATCACAAAAACTACATTTTCTCAATTTGAGACAAACCCTTAAATCCTACATTTGTAGTACTGATGAAACAGCAATTCCCACTATTAAAGACAATGCTTATACCTCCATATGTTTTAAGGCAAAAAATTATTTTCAGAAACATGTGTCACTTGATAAAAAGGCTACATGGCAAAATATAACCAGCATGCATTACCTCATATACCAGAGCAATCTTCCATTTCACCATTGAACATATACACTTCACATTGTATTTAATTATAATATGTTTATGCAATAATTCATCATAAGTAAAATGTTGTATACGTTTATGGTATATTTTACAGTATGGGTGCAAATCTGGTAAGCTGTTACTGATAGATAAGTAAGGTTTAAATGGGCAACAATTAGGAAAATAATCAATGGTGATACTTTGTTTTTTGCATCTTAGTTTGGATGACCATTGCCTTAATCTCTGGTGTAATTTTTATTATCTTTTCACAAATGTCTTTCCTTTAATAAGCTAAAATCTACTACAGTTGTTGTTTTTAATGTTATTTCAATACTTATATACCAAAAAATATATATGTTTACATACCAGTTGTGATCTACATAACAAACTGTCAGTTGTTTAACTTTATTGAAGCCAAAGTTGCAGTATTACTGTCCATGTTTATGGCAAAATGTCACTCTGTTATGGTGCATCAAAATAACATTGCATCACCTTACAACATTAATGTGACTACAATTTTGGGAAACTTCAGATTTCAAATTGAATGATAACAAGGAAAATTTCCATATTTTACTGCTACTGGTAGAGTGGTAATCAAGATTTGCAAATTTTATAAGTAAATTAAATTTTCATAATTTAATACCCTACCTAATGGACAATATGCTTTACTGGTTGGCGTAGACCAGTCCCACCAAACGCCCAAAAATGACGTCCTGTGTGGCAGGCTGTTTACATGGGCTAGTGGTGGATCTGCTGGGCAGCCACTACTGGACCCAGATGAAAGAGCTTTGAATGAGCCCAGGCCACATCCTTCAAGTAAAACTCTGTTGTGGAATTTCCAGTGACAGGCTGAAATTAACTGTTTTAAGGAGACTCCTGAATGGAAGGCCTTAGAAGCAGCAAAGGCCCTAACATCAGGGGTTTTAACCTGATGAAGTGTAAGGGCCTCTTGATCAGAAAGCTCATAACAGAGGATCACAGTATGCTTGATCCATGATGACATAGTGGCAGGAGATACATCTTTGTCAAAGCCTTTCTTGAAGGAGACAAAGACCAGTTCTTTGTTTTGCCTGAGATCTGAGGTCCTGTCCAGATAGTAACACAGGGCTCTAATTTGGCATAGGGACCTATCAGCTTTGAGTGACTTATTCAGAGTTGGAGCCAGGGCTGGAATGACCACTGACGGTGAACTGGATACCACATACTGTCTGAAAACTCTTTGGCCAGGTGATTTTTTGAGACAAAGCTGGGTGAGAGGTAGAGAGACACCATGGAATGTCTGTTTTTCTTGAACCAAGAATAGATCTCACTCCCCCCTTTGCCTGAACCCAGAGCTAAGAGGAAGGCAGCCTTGAAGGTCAGATGCTTCAGGGAAGCCTCTTAAATGGGTTCAAAAGGTAGCTTTGTCAGTTGGTGTATGGCCAAAGAAAGGTTTCAGGACCCTTAGATCTGTCTCTATAAAACTATCTAGGAATCCAGGAGTCAAGTGAGATTTTTGTCTCTGCTGACATTAATAGAGAAATTCCCAGTTTGTCTGCTGTGGCTGATCTGTAGCCATCATACGGTACTTGGCTGTAATCTCCTGTGTACAGGATACAGAATTAATACAGGAGGAAGTCAGCTATGGAATTGACAGGTGGTGCCATGAAGTCCACCTAATTACCGAGGCACCACTTTTTAAAAATAGCCCACTTCGCTTCATATACTGCTCTGGTTGAGACTCTTTGAGGAGTCTTAATTTGTGCAGCCACAGCCTCAGAGATGCCTTGCTCCTTGATCGCGTAGGCTCTAGGAGCCAGGCATGGAGTTTAAGGTTCAACAGATTCTTGTGTCGAATCTAATTGAATGGCCGAGTAAGTAGATTGGGTAGGCACAGAGGGATCTGTTTGGACATGGCCACCAGATCCGAGAATCCCGGCATATTGGGCCACCCTGGAGCAATCAAGATGATTCTCCTGCAGGTGTAGTCTCTTAGTTTTGCCACCACTTTGCCCAGAATGGCTACTGGTGGGAAGGCATATGGGTCCAGTTCCTCCTCAGGAGAATTGAATGCATGAGGACTGAATTACTGCCCAGGCTAGGGAGTCTGGAATTGGTGACACAAACTGAGGTAGCTTGCTGTTGAACCTCGATGCAAAGAGGTCTATTGGGGGTTGGTGCCACCTATTACATATCAACTGGAAGACCTCTGGAAGGAGAGACCACTCTGTCTGGATGATCTGGCCTAGCCTGGATAGCTTGTCTGCTACCACATTCAGCTGGCCTGGAAGTATCGGCCTTAACGGTCACCTGATTCCTGGAGCACCATGACAGGATTTGCCATAGCAGAGCACACAATGGACCTGACCTCATGCCTCCTTCCTCGTTTATGTAGGCAACAACTGTGGTGCTGTCTGTTGCTATGAGTACAATCTTGTTTGAACAAAGGTTTTGGAACTCTTTTATGCCCAGAAAGACCACTTTTAGTTATAGGTAGTTTTTATGCAACTTTCTTTCTTGCAAGGACCGCATCCCTCTTGAGATCTCCTAAGTGAGTGCCCCAGCCTTCTCTTGAGGCATCTGTTAAGATCTGAAGAGCACGACTGAGTGAGTGTACCGGCTGACCTTGAAGGACAGTGGCCTCTTGGAGCCACCATTTTTTTTTTTTGGGGGGGGGGGAGATTTTGGGGATCCTTCAAAGATGTTTCAGGTGCCACAGGATATGACTAGTCGAGCTGTCCCAGGTGCCCAGGTGGACTTGCTTCTCTTTAGCTGTTAACAGGCCTCTGAGTGACATGAGCTGTCTGACCTGACAGCAAGGTTGGATGAGAAGCTCCTAAATTTTGAAGCTTAAGGTCTGCAAACCTTCCAAGGTGGGTCTGACCTTTCCCTCTCTGAGGTCAGACTGGTACCCTACAAATTACTTGGGTTCCAGTTGAGTTCTCCATGTTTACTATCCAACCTAATTCCTGACACAGCTATTAAGGTTTGGGTATGCTAGAGACAAGCTTGGTTGGATGTGGCTCTGATCAACCAATTGTCTATGTACTGAGGGATTCTTATACCCTTGTTTTGAGCTATCAGTTTGACTTCTTTGACTACCGCTATAAATTAAATTGGAGCAATGAATAGACCAAATGGTAGAGCTGTGAATTGGTATGATTGATCCTGGGTGTGAAAACCCAGGTATTTCCTGGAATTTGGGCTTATTAGTATGTGGAAATTCAACTTCTGTAAGGAAGTCCTTATATTTTCTGGCGTCTCCAATTTGGAAGTCTCTGATTTCAGGTATTCATTCAATGAGCTCAGATCTAGGATAGGTCTCCACTTATTTCTGGATTTTTAACCAAGAAAAGTCTGTTGAATAAAGCCAGAGATGTCTAAGTTTTGACCTTTTCTACTGCATTCTTTTGGATAAATGTATGTAATGCCTCAATCAGGTAGCTGTTCCTGAGAGGATGTACATAGCTACTTTTTATTGGAGACCTGGTCAAATATGGTCAGTTCGGGAAGTGGAAGGTGTAGCCTTCCTTGAGGATTTTTATGATATTGGCGCTGGCCCCTAGGGTGGCCCAAGTTTTCCAAAACTAGTTCAGTTTGGCCACTACAGGCAGACTTTGAGCAACAGTATGAACATTGGTGACAGGTTAGACAGAACACAGCTAATCTACACAGGAAACACATTTCACATATTTTATTTGTTTTACAATAGGACTTAAGCCTTTCTTTTGTGGCTGCCCAGCTACAAAATATACCTGATTCACAGCAGAACAATTGACATTTAAAGTCTGATAATTGTGCACAAATTTCTTTGTCCTTTCCGCTATTTCTACAAAACCCCTCTGGGTACACAGTAATTGTTATTTATAAAAACTTTGCTCCTTGGCTGGTCACTGGGAGTAGTTTGAGGCCTTGCCTTGACCTCGTCTGTACTGACCATGAGAGCTGAGTGTTTTCCAGGCTGGTGGTCCTGACTTCTTACCAGCTTTTGGTGTTTGCTTGACAGATGGGTTGTAAGGATGGTACCGGTCAGACTTTTTATGAGAGCCCCCAGTGTAGTGCTTGTCCTCATGGTGAGCAATTTCTTCCTCTGCCTTGGAGATAACATTGTCTGGGAAAAGAGAGGCCATATGAAGAGGTGAGTTTCTAAGAGCTGCCACTGTATCAACCTTGACCCCTGGTTTCAAGAAATCTAAGTAGCTGTCCCGTCGGAGCAAAGTGACATTTGCCATGTTAATGAAAACAAAGTCTGACAGGTCCTGCATTGTCCTAGCCATTGCATGTGTTACGCTTTGGTTAAATGCGATTAAGTAGGCCAGTTCATCAGCTGCTTTACAGGTCTTTGTGGCTGACTTCCCCTTTGCTTTCTCATCTTGAATAACCTTCAGTTGAGTAGCCATGCTGTCCTGAACCTTTGTTAAACAGCGGCTAAAGCCAGCTGCCTGGTTGCAGATAAAGGTTGAGTCTCTGGCTGATTTCTCCCACTTCCTTAAAGTTTCCTGTGCAATGGGACGGGAAGCTGGTGATTTTGTAGCTAAGGCAGGTCTAGCAATTCTGGTGAAAGCACTATTGAGTTTTGCAGATTCATTATGCCAGTAATTAACATTGGACTGGGAAAAGTCTTTCTTTTCTGAGTGCATACCATACCACCTCTGAGTGTGAGGAACCTTTACAAACTGGTCCTTAGACAGCCCATTTTTATCAGTATAACGAGTAGGATACCCTTCTGTGAGTGTCAGGTTCAGTCTCTCTAACTTCCGACAGAGCCAGTCATCTGAAGGCAGATTTACAGATATTTTACCAGTTGATTGTCTTTTGGGATTGGCAAAAGGGTTATCATCTTGTGAGGAGGCTGAACTTTCAAACTCTGGCAACTGGTGCCATCCCATAAAAGATCTAACTCCTCTGACGGTTTCCCGGTAGTATTGTTCTTCAGATATCTGTTGATCAGAGTCCTGTTCCAGTATGCCAGTTTCCTGTTCAGACACTTCAGAGTCGGTTAAAGAGTGATGATGAACATCAACAGCAACTGATGTTATAGGTTTATGACTGGTACTGGCAGGGGCCTGGCTGGCAGTAAATTTGCTGACCGGTCCAGTAGTTTGAGCTACTGGCATCTCACTGGCACCGGCACCTTGTTGACTTGAGGTCTGACTGCCTGATCCGGGAGGTGGAATGAATGGTCCATCTCCAGTAAGTATATCAACCCGTGAATGTTTCTCAGGTGAAACTGACACTGATATCTGTTGAAAAGTCTGGGCCAGTAACATGGCTTCAAGTCTGGAGAATCTCTCTGACCATTTAGTGTCCAGTGCCTCGAGATAATCAGTAGAGGAAGAAGTGGACGACTCAGAAGACCTCTTCCTGGTGGCTTCTTTTGCAGTTGTACCTTTCATCATATCGGTGGCCACGTCCTGATTTACAGAAAGACTGGCATCCTCCTCTCCTACGATCTGAAGATGTATAGTTTTAAATCCGTCAATCACAATAACCCTGTCGCTATGTATACAAAAACTGAAATCCTATATTAGACTTAAATTAAATCTAGTTTCCTGCAATGGAGATCTAAAATCTGGAACTAAGATTGTATTTTGCTACAGTAATCATTCTTACTCCAACATACTGTACTGAGGGTGTACTTTTCCTAAAGTCTTGCACTGGTGTCACTATGAAGACAATGGGACAATCTTTAAATCATATCAATACCTTGACACCAGTGGTGTGTGTTGATCTGTCCTCTACTGATCTGCCCAGTACGGGTCTGCCTGTAACTTGGATTTGATTTTCCTTGTATAATACTTTGATTTGCTCCTTTCATATTTTTTTTTACAGAATTAGTGTTAAAGAGTCGACAAAGTAAACATTACACTTTATATTTCCAAAAATAAAAAGTTTACACTTTGAGTACATTCACAATATTATTACTGATTAAGATTTCTAGCGGTTTTCCCCAAGTAAACTTCATACTGCTACTAACAACTACATGTTAATATTTACAAATACAGTATATATATTGGGGAAAATTCTATGCAGGACAAATCACAAGCAACTGATACCGGCAAAATATTTATCAAACCATATAAGACTGGTGATTATTGTACATTTAATAGGCAGGTGCTTACTTGGTTTACTTTACAGTTGTTCTGCATACATACCATATGGGATTAAGTGCCATCTCAGGAGGCTGCTTGTCTCCAAGTCAACTCAAGAAAAATGAGCATAATAATGACTAAGAGGTCCATTTGGTGGCAGTACCTGTCATCTCAATGTGACGTAAATAGTGACGTAGTACACAACTTCCTACTTCTTGTTGGAATTTTGCCCATATCCCTAAGTTGTAATACACCTAAGCTCATCTAAAGAGAAGCCCACCAGTGCTTCACTATCTATGAATACAAGCCCTCAAGCTTGAAGAATATCTGATGTGATTTATTTTGCCCTCATGGTTAAACATGAAAAAATAATTTAATATTGATGTTATACGGGGTCACCTCGAGAGACAAATATAACTATACCTACACATCGGAGAAACATTACAAATTTGTATCCACCGGAAAGACAACTCACCAAAGCCAGTGAACCATCGTTTGACCTTGAATGCGGGGCCAAAGGTCAAATCTGACCACATCAGAAGATTCCCAGCCCATGATATCGTATAAGTTGGTTTCACATTGCAAGCCTCTAACCAATAATTAGTGAGTTATAAGCACTTTTAAGTTTGGCTATCCTTGTTTGACCTTGAAGGAGGGGCCCAAGGTCAAATCTGAACACATCAGAAGATTCCCAGCCCATGATTTCATATTACTTGCTTTCAAATTGAAAACCTCTGACCAATAATAAGCAAGTTATAAGCACTTTTAAGTTTGGCTGTCCTTATTTGACCTTGAAGGAGGGGTCCAAGGCCAAATGTGATCACATCAAAAGATTCCCAGCCCATGATTTCCTATAAGTTGGTTTCACATTGCAAACCTCTAGGATAAATAATAAGCAAGTTATAAGCACTTTTACGTTTGGCTGTCCTTGTTTGACCTTGAAGGAGGGGCTCAAGGTCAAATATGACATCAGAAGATTCCCAGCCAATGATTTCCTATAAGCGGGTTTCACATTACAAGCCTCTAGGACCAATAATAAGCGACTTATAAGCACCTTTAAGTTTTGCTATCCTTGTTTGACTTTGAAGGAGAGGTCCAAGGGCAAATCTAACCACATCAAAAGATTTTCAGCCCATGATTTCCTATGAGTTGGTTTCACATTGCAAACTCTAGGACCAAAATAATAAGCAAGTTATAAGCACTTTTAAGTTTGGCTATCCTAATTTGACCTTGATGGAGGGGTCCAAGGTCAAATCTGACCGGATCAAAAAATTCCCAGCCCATGATATCCTATAAGTTGGTCTCACATTCCAAACCTCTAGCACCAATACTAAGTGAGTTATAAGCACTTTTAAGTGTGGCTATCCTCATTTGACCTTGCAGGAGGGGCCCAAGGTCAAATCTGACCACATCAAAAGATTCCCAGCCCATGATTTCCTATAAGTTGTTTTCACATTGCAAACGTCTAGGAGCAATAATAAGCAAGTTATAAGCACTTTTAAGTTTGGCTATCCTCGTTTGACCTTGGAGGGGTTCAAGTTCAAATCTGATCACATCAAAAGATTCCCAGCCCATGATTTCCTATAAGTTGGTTTCACATTACAAACCTCTAGGACCAATAATAAGCGAGTTATAAGCACTGTTCAGTTTGGCTATCCTCGTTTGACCTTGAAGGAGGGACCCAAGGTCAAATCTGACCACATCAGAAGATTCCCAGCCCATGATTTCCTGTAAGCTGGTTTCGCATTGCAAACTTCTAGGATCAATAATAAGCTAGTTATAAGCACTTTTAAGTTTGGGTATCCTCGTTTGACCTTGAAGGAGGGGTTAAAGGTCAAATCTGACATCAGAAGATTCCGAGCCCATGATTTCCTATAGGTTGGTTTCACATTGCAAACCTCTAGGACCAATATTGAGTGAGATATAGGCTCTTGTAAAGTCCTCTATGTGGGGTACTTTGGCATTCTACGCTCAGTCCTGCACTCTGTTCCTGAGAAGGTACTCCCCTCTCATGCCTCTCAGATATGCCTTGCAAATCGTTTTGTCACTTTTTTCACAGATAAAATCAGAAAAATCAGGGACTCCTTTACTAACACTGACTCCTTCACTCTTCCTGCTCCTTCAGATGTACCCAAATTTGACCTTTTTAAAGCAGTTTCTGAGGATGAAGTACGGAAAGTAATTACCAAGTCACCAACCAAATCTTGCCTCCTTGATCCATGGCCTACTTTCCTAGTTAAAGAATGTTTGGATATTCTCCTCCCCTCAGTTACTAAACTTGTCAACTGTTCTCTAACTGAAGGTGCTGTCCCGGGTGGTTTAAAAAAGGCTATTGTCTCCCCTCTGATTAAAAAGTCTTCACTACCACCGGATGAATTAAAAAACTACTGACCTGCTTGAGTTTCATCTCCAAACTTGTTGAGCGTGTAGTGGCTTCTCAGTTAAATGACCATGTTGCCTCTAACGGACTTGAAAATGTCAATCAGTCTATAAGCAAGGTCACTCGACCGAAACTGCACTACTGTCTATTAAAAATGAAGTCCACCTTGCTCTTGCTAGAGGTGAAGCTACTGCTGTTGTTCTCTTGGACCAATCAGCAGCATTTGACACCATTGATCATGGTACGCTTATTGAGTGTTTGAGTTCCTGGTTTGGTGTTGGAGGCGTGGTTCTGAACTGGTTCAAGTCGTACCTCTGGGACCGCTACCAGTGCATCAAGATTGGTTCTGTTTTATCCGATGCTAAAAGGCTATTGTACGGTGTGCCCCAGGGCTCTGTCCTGGGGCCGATCTTGTTCTCATTATACACTACCCCCCTCAGTAAAGTTATTCAAAATCATCCTGGCATATGTTTTCACTTTTATGCGGACGATACACAGTTATATGTTCATCTCACACATAACCATGCCACTGATAGACTGAAAAACTGCTTGGATGATGTCAAAAAGTGGCTTTCTGCAAATAAGCTTAAACTAAATCCAGACAAGACAGAATTTATTCTGCTTGGCTCAAGAAATGTCCGCACAAAACTCAGCAAATTTTTCCCAGTTAATATACTTGGTAACCTCCTTTCACCTGTTGATGCAATTAAGAACTTAGGTGTCTGGTTTGACTCTGATTTTTCCTTCTTTTGCCATGTCAGGAATATCTGTAAGGCTAGTTTTGTTCATATCAGGGATTTAAAGCGACTCAGACGATATCTAACATGTGAAGCTGCTCTTTTGGCTGCAAATGCCTTGGTGGGAAGTCGTCTTGACTACTGTAATTCCTTGTTCAGAGGTCTCTCTGCTCTAGACATTCGGAGGCTCCAATGTGTTCAGAACAGTCTTGCAAGAATTGTGGCTAATACTACCAAGTACTCACATATCACTCCTGTAAGAAAGAGTCTTCATTGGCTGCCTGTCTTGCATCGCTCTGTCTTTAAGACAGCCCTGTTGGTGTACAAGTTTCTACATAGTGGCCATCCAAAATACTTTGAACCTTTCCTTAAACCCAGACATAGTGTGTATAGAACACGTAGAAGTCAATCTGATGGTGTGCTGCTTGAGGTCCCACATTGTGCTTCAATATATAAGTCTAAAAAGCATTTTGGCCTTAGCTTTGCATATGATGCCCCAAGGATTTGGAATGATCTCTCTGATGTTGTACGCTCAGCTAAATCTCTCTCCTCATTCAGAAAAAAGTTGAAAACTTACCTCTTTGAAAAAGCTTACCCACCCTAGATTATCCCTAGTTTTTCATTTTGTCTCTCCGTTGGTGTCGACCGATGCAATGTCCCTGATTTAACGATTACGATCTCTGATTTTGGCTTTCTGCGTCTTAGAGTCTATCATTAGATAGAGATTAAGCGCTATAAAAGTACTATTAGAATTAGAACTAGAGGATCGCTCGCAAAAAAAAAAGATAATGTTTTTGCATAGCAAAAACAAAGCGTCCCAAAAAGGATATAAAGGTGAGTGCTAAAGTATTAAGAAAATGCTTCGTTTCTAGCCTTATACTGTTGTGGCAACCAAAGTCAGCGCAGTCTGCTCTATCTAGCATGGTTTTCAAGATATAAGCATTTTTGTGTTTTGCAAAAAATTAAAAAATTAAAAATGTCCGCTATATTTGGCGAGACAAAACTATTTTGAAAATTGGCATGGCTACTCTGCAGAGATACCCAGCAGGTCCAAAATTTTGTTGAGTTCGCTCCATATGGCACGGTTTTCGAGATATAAGCATTTTTGTGTTTTGCAAAAACTTTGAAAATTCAAAATGGCCACCATTTTTGGGGAGACAAACATTTTTGTCAAGACCACTGCTGCGGTGTGTATCTCCCGCCGAGCATTAAAGCAGAAGAAATAGCTTTTCCAAGATATTCACAATTTTTCATTTTCGTGTGTGAAAGCTCTTCCAAAAGTAGGTGAATGAGTTATTTGAGAAAAATTGGCTATCTGCAATACTATTAAGAGATAATTCACATTTACTCATTTTGAGTAGGTGAATAATTATCTATGGGTCTGAAACTTCACCAAGTGAAAGCTCTCCCAAAAGTAGGTGAATGAGTTATTTTGAGAAAAATTGGCTATCTGCAATACTTTTAGAGATAATTCGCATTTACTCATTTTGAGTAGGTGAGTAATTAGCTATGGGTCTGAAACTTCACCATGTGAAAGCTCTCCCACAAGTAGATGAATGATTATTTGATAAAAATTGGGTATCCGCAATACTTTTACAGATAATTAGCATTTACTCATTTTGAGTAGGTGAATAAATAGCTATGGGTCTGAAACTTCACAGAGTGAAAGCTCTCCCAAAAGTAGGTGAATGAGTTATTTGAGAAAAATTTGCTATCTGCAATACTTTTAGAGATAATTCACATTTACTCATTTTGAGTAGGTGAATAATTAGCTATGGGTCTGAAACTTCACCAAGTGAAAGCTCTGCCAAAAGTAGGTGAAGGAGTTATTCGAGAAAAATTGGCTATCTGCAATACTTTTAGAGATAATTCGCATTTACTCATTTTGAGTAGGTGAGCAATTAGCTATGGGTCTGAAACTTCACAGAGTGAAAGCTCTCCCAAAAGTAGGTGAATGAGTTATTTGAGAAAAATTGGCTATCTGCAATACTTTTAGAGATAATTCGCATTGACTCATTTTGAGTAGGTGAGTAATTAGCTATGGGTCTGAAACTTCACCATGTGAAAGCTCTTCCAAAAGTAGGTGAATGAGTTATTTGAGAAAAATTGGCTATCTGAAATACTTTTAGAGATAACTCGCATTTACTCATTTTGAGTAGGTGAGCAATTAGCTATGGGTCTGAAACTTCACCAAGTGAAAGCTCTTTGGGATAGCTGCTCTGCAGAGATACCCTGAAGATAAAAAATTTCGTCGAAATCGCTCTATGTAGCACGGTTTTCGAAATATTAGCATTTTTGTGTTTTGCAATTTTTGCGCAAAAATTTGAAAATTCAAAATGGCCGCCATTTTTGGCAAGAGAAATTTTTTTTTGAAAATTGGCATGGCTACTCTGCAGAGACACCCTGTGGGTAAAAAATTTCGTCGAAATCGCTCTATCTAGCACGGTTTTCGAGATATAAGCATTTTTATGTTTTGCAATTTTGCGAAAAATTCGAAAATTCAAAATGGCCGCCATTTTTTGCGAGAAATTTTTTTTTTTGAAAATTGGCATGGCTACTCTGCAGAGATACCCTGCGGGCCAAAAATTTCGTCAAAATCGCTCTATCTAGCAGGGTTTTCGAGCTATAAGCATTTTTATGTTTTGCAATTTTTGCGAAAAATTCGAAAATTCAAAATGGCCGTCATTTTTGGCGAGACAAAATTTTTTTGAAAATTGGCATGGCTACTCTGCAGAGATACCCTATGGGTCAAAAATTTCGTCGAAATCGCTCTATCTAGCAGGGTTTTCGAGATATAAGCATTTTTATGTTTTGCAATTTTTGCGAAAAATTCAAAATGGCTGCCATTTTTGGCGAGACAAATTTTTTTTTAAAAATAGGCATGGCTACTCTGCAGAGATACCCTGTGGGTCAAAAAGTTCGTCGAAATCGCTTTATCTAGTACGGTTTTCGAGATATAAGCATTTTTATGTTTTGCAATTTTTGCGAAAAATTCGAAAATTCAAAATGGCCGCCATTTTTGGTGAGACAAAAATTTTTTCAAAATTGGGATAACTACTCTGCAGAGATACCCTGTGGGTCCAAAATTTCGTCGAAATCGCTCTATCTAGCACGGTTTTCGAGATATAAGCATTTTTGTGTTTTGCAATTTTTGTGAAAATTTCGAAAATTCAAAATGGCCGCCATTTTTTGCGAGACAATTTTTTTTTTTAAAATAGGCATGCCTACTTGCAATTTTTTTGCGAAAAATTCAAAATGGCCGCCATTTTTGGCGAGACAAATTTTTTTTTAAAAATAGGCATGGCTACTCTGCAGAGATACCCTGTGGGTCAAAAATTTCGTCGAAATCGCTCTATCTAGTACGGTTTTCGAGATATAAGCATTTTTATGTTTTGCAATTTTTGCGAAAAATTTGAAAATTCAAAATGGCCGCCATTTTTGGCGAGACAAAATTTTTTTCAAAATTGGGATAACTACTCTGCAGAGATACCCTGTGGGTCAAAAATTTCGTCGAAATCGCTCTATCTAGCACGGTTTTCGAGATATAAGCATTTTTGTGTTTTGCAATTTTTGTGAAAATTTCGAAAATTAAAAATGGCCGCCATTTTGGGTGAGACAAAATTTTTTTGAAAATTGGGAAAACTACTCCGCAGAGACACCCTGCGGGGGGGGGCCTGTGGGTCAAAAATTTCGTCGAAATCGCTCTATCTAGCACGGTTTTCGAGATATAAGCATTTTTGTGTTTTCCTTATTTGGAAAATTCGTAATGATTAATTAATCATTAATTACTTGGCCATTTCTTGACCAATCAATGCCAAAATCTAATGATTTCCAGATTTTAATAGAATGAATGTATTTGCCACGTTTCAGGTGAATTGATAAAATTCCTTTCAAGTTATCATCCGGACAAGCTTCCCCATCGAAAAAAGACATTTTTGGTCATGTGACCTCTCTGATTGGTTGAAATGTCACTGCAGCATATTAAAAAAAATTCCCCAAGGCTACTGCCTAAACCTGCCAAATTTGAAAAGAATCCGTCTAACGGTTACAGACTTATAAGGAAAACAAAATGCGGAGCCGGCAGAGCCTGAAGGTCTCCCATACACAAACAAGCGTCCCTTGCGGGACGCTTAATTAGAATTCTGTGAATGACCTTGAATTAAGAGCTTCAAGGTCAAATGTCTGCAAGGTCGTAGAGGACATGTATATCGGTTATACATATCACCTATGAAGAGATTCAACCTTCTACCTATGAGAACCAGCCAGTAGAAAAAGGTAGATAATTCTCAAAGAAATGCCCGCGGCCGCCATCTTATTTTTCAGAATGAGGCTAATTTCATCCGGAGGAATCCGGTGGATACAATTAAATATACACAGGATAAGGCCTGTAGTTTTTGCCATCTGTCTTGAGTGCCTTCACAAGGGCTGAGTCTTGGTGGTATTCATAACCCATTAAAGAAAACACCTCAACTCTGACATTTTCTAGTTGATTATCCACCCCAAGGACTCTGTTAGATTCACAATGGTCTTTGCCTCTCTTGGGGACTGAACTATGATGAGCCAGTCATCCAGGTACTGTTGGAGTCTGATTACCCTCTGTTGCTAGACCAAAGGGTAGAGGGGTGAACTGGTAAATTTGAGACTTGTGAGTGAACCGCAGAAACTTCCTTGAGGTTGGGTAGATGTGAAGGTATGTGTCTGAAAGGTCTATTGAGACCCATTCCCCTATAATCTGAGGCCCGTATGGATTCTGGTGTTTCCATTTTGAATTTTTCCACTTTCAAAAAGGTGAATAGCCTGCTTACGTCTATGACTGCCCTCCATTTCTGTTGAGGTTTTGGAACTAGAAACACATGACTGTAAAACCCAACCCAGTAAACATAGCAAACATTTATAAACATTTAGTAAACCTATAAACGTTTTTAAACCAAATATAAACCTAAATATTGACAATTATTCAATATTATGGGTTTATAAACGTTTCAGCAACATTACTTTGGTTTATAAACGTTTTTAAATGTTTATACATAAACGTTTATAAATGTTTATACATAAACATTTATAAACGTTTTTAAACGTTTACAAAGAGTGAAGAATATCTTAACCTCGCTTTCATTTGGGATGATGACATCAGCACAGCCATTTTGAGAGAAACTGGAGAAATATTTCTGTTACTATATCTTGCTGCATCACTGTTCTATGAAACCATCATTATATTCTAAGTAAAGATATAAAAGTATATAATATCATCAAATTATATACTTCTATATATCTACTTAGAATGTAATGATGGCTTCAAACAACAGTGATACAGCAAGATATACTTACAGAAATATTTCTCCAGATTTTAAACACGTGTATAAACGTTTATAAACGTTTATGTATAAATGTTTATATATATACAGGGGTTGTTTGGATAAATTTTCTTTGTTGATGAATGGAAGAATGTAACCTTCTGCTGTGATAATGTTTAACACATTGTTTGAGCAATTTTCTTTTAGCCAGTTTCTCCTAAAAGAAATGAGACGAACCTACTGGTGGACCATTTGAGGCTAAAAGTCATTGGGAAGAGGGTTTTCTGTACACTCTGCTCCTGTGGTGTGGTCTAAAGTGACCCCTGTTGCCTCTGTTCGAATTCCCCCTGTTCAAGGAATACGAGTGATTGCTGCTTGGGGTGGAACGTCCCCCATAAGGGTGTTTCCAGTAGGAGGCTCTTTTGCTATGATGAGGACCACGGAAGGGCTGGTGGTTAAATGTATTTCCCTTCAGGAGATGGGCAACTTTGAAGTCATGATAAAAGGGTGGGATCGTAGATCTGATTTCTCTAAAGAGGAGGTTACACGTCTGTGAGACTTGTGTTTGCATTTATCAGAGTCCTTTTTGGGCTTTCAAACCTTCCTTGGATGATGCTGCTACAATTCAAAGTCCCAGGGAACTTCCAAGGCACCTTCCAAGTCATGTTCTCAGGAATAGTGGCAGAAGAGGGAGCCCAACAAACTTAACTTTCATGGCCTCTCCCGGGTGGCCGAGGCTGTAAGGTCTCGGCTGATTATCTGAGACTTGGCTAGAATTAGGTTTAGGATCCCAAACAGTGGCCTGGTCTACCATAGGATCCCAGGGGGGCAAAAGTACCGAGGGCCGACAAACTCAACATGCATTTCCTATATCGGGAGGTTTTACAACTTCTTTTGGTTTTTTTTAACTGACAAATATTGCTTCTGGTATTATAGAATATTGATACCAGTGTGAACTCTTCCAGGCACCAGTGTTCGGAATGGACGAAAGTGAAGGCAAACAGTAAAGCATAACCCTACATTTGCCAACTGCCTTGCATTTGCAAGTGTGCATTAAATATTCGCTTGTTTTAAAAACAGATGATGCTCTGTACAAACACTCTAAATATTTTTATATACTCACATGTACATCAAATATCTATTTCATTTTTCAAAACTACACAAAATGCACAACTTTTATTGTTTGGCAATACCAAGGTTATATATACCCTACACATTTACCATTAGTTGACAATCACATGCTTTCCAGAGGACAAAGACATCACTAAGAGATTACCCGGAGTTTCCCTTTACTGAAGGACTCTGATTTCAATGCTTTCTTGTATCTTTTAACATTTTAAATGCTCAAAGAAAATAGCACATAAGGTGTTAAACCCTAAAATTTCTTTATTTCGACAGATACAGTTGCCTGTATTTAAGTTACATACTTGACTAAGTCCTTGTTGTCCATTCTTTGTAACTGTTTGGCAAGAGCAAGGTCATACCCTACAATTTGCCATTTTTTATAATATGAACCTGGGATTGAGCTTAAGTTGTAAAATATGTTAAAAATATTTATCTTTTTTTGTGATTTCTCACAAATTATAGATTCTATGCTGTTTTATAAAGACATGATGAAGTTGCAGTATTCCATGATACATATATCCACATAAACTAAAGAAATTCTTTTCTTGCTATAAAACGTGTTTTATAAAGACGTTGTGTACTATGTCACTACCTACATCACCTCGAGATGACAGGTGCTACCACAGAATGCTTCTCAGTCATTTATCTTTAGTTGGCTGAGAGACATACAGACTCCCCAGACAGCACTCAGCCCCACATGATAAGCTATTGTAGACCAATAAAATGGTACTTATTGAAAACTTAACATTTTTTGTATCCAGAATATGACCTGGATCATTTTGCCAAATCAAATCACACCTTCTTCTGGTTAGGCTCTATCTACATGAAAAAATTTATGGTTCTGTTGACTATTTTTCAAGTAATACTGAATACACTATCATTCATGTGAAAGCATAAAAAACTCAGTGAAAATGGGACTTTTGAACATACAGGATTTTTTTTTCTAGAGTATGATCCAGATCTTTCCCAAAAATTAATCACTTCATCCTTTGGTCAGGCCCTACCCAAATAAAGAATTTCCCAGAGATGCCTTCATTAGTTTTGGAGTAATCACAAACACAGCAAACAAGGAGACAATAGACCTAAAACATTACCTTCTTGGCTGAGGTAATAGTATGTACTCATTAATATACAAGTATACAAAATCTTTATATGTACAGAACCACATTACAAAGTTTAAGTGAACAATTCTCAGGCAGAGATGTCTCACTTTTATAAAACAACAATTTCATTTAAAATCAAACCAATTACATATCTTACAAATTTATGTTTATCTAATACAAGATTTGCTTGAAACCTCTCTGTATATTTAAAAAACATTGAAACTACCGTATTTTTCCATACAAACGGCCCTCCCTATTAATCCCCCCTCCCCTCAACCTTTGCCAAGTTCATATTTTGGAGTTTTACATCCCTTTCAACAGTCAGCAGCTTTGTGACTATGGGATTCCAAAAAAAGATGCATTGTAGTACTTCCCCAATTGAATACCACTTGTGGGAAATAAAGAAAATCACAACAAAACATGGCAGTTTTGATCACAGATGCATTAAAATCTGTAAAAAAAATATGAGATAAAAGTTTATAATTTCTTCAGATTTAAGGTCTGTTTCTAATATTTTACTCTCTCTTGCCATTATACATGCTGGCAAGCGAGATCAAGGTTTTAAGTGTCCATTGCATTATAGCCCATTGCAACTGGTTTCGAGAGTTGATGCTTTTATCTGTAATGATAGCCCCCCTCCTTTTAAAAATGCATCACCCCGGGTTGTTTATACGGATAAATACGGTAAGTCCACAAAACACTAGGACTTCTCACCTCATCCACATTGAGCTGATCTTCTTCTGATTCTTCTGTGCTGTCACGCTCTTCATTCCCCTCTTCATTGACATATGCCAAGTACAACTTTAAATGTCCTTTCACCCTTGACCTTGAGCTAAAAGACAGACCAACACACTCTTGTATAGAGGTCTCAGTTTGAAAAAGTCGCCATTACACCTGTCTCTTATTACTATAGGGAAGTTTAATTCTTCATTAGGACATTCATTGTGTAGTTCACAAATGCTAAGCCAGCACATCCCATCAGACAATCAAGCTGATAATTACCAGCTAAAATTGGTTGATGTCGACTGAGAAATCAGTTATTCTTTGTGTCATACAAGCATTTTCTTTCAACAGATTTTTGAGAGATCTATTTCAACTGTAACAGACATCAGATGTAAATTGCTCCAGTGACAATCCGACTGATGAAACACCATGAAGGAAATAGAATCAGTTATTTGTACCTCACAGCTTGGAGAAATAGCACTGGACAAAATGATTAACATAGGAGGTACAAAGATGTCTCTAAGAACAGGCAGTGTTAGATATGTAAAGCTGACACAGATATTACACTTAAAAGGGGAAATGTATGTAAAGGAAAAGTATCCAGACAATTTTACAGCAACATTACAGCATTAATTTGTGCTGTAAATTTAATAACTGATCTATTTACTTAAAGTATGTATATCTATCAATGTAGATAGCATAATTAGATAAGAATACATATAACTAGAACAACGACACATTGACAGCCCAATGCAAGATTTACCCAAAGGAAAAGCAGTATTGTTTTATGAAAAAAGACAATTGTTTTTTGAATAGCAAAAACAAAGCACCATGTGATGCCTGAATTTTTGTCTTTTATGCAGAAATTAAAGACGGCTGAATTAAATTGCAGAGAACAATTTTTTATGCCTTTGAGTAAACCCTCCAGGCCCAAAATTCAGCTAAAATCACTCTATATCTCCCTGTTTCTGGGATAAATCATTTTTGCATATTATGCAGAAATTTAATATGTCTACCAAAACTAGAGATCGCGTCTCGACGCAGTGTATCCCCGGACGGGACATAGTTAAGGCGAGAATATGTCGGTCTTGAGCCTGTTTCCTGGAGGTCAGGATTCTCCATAGTACGAGATTACTCCCAAATGCTAATCACTAGTTCTTTCACTTATATCTGTCTTTAAAAATTACATTTCATGGATCCAGAAGATCCATATAGTGATCCGGATCACTTTCAAAATTCACTCATTTCATCCTTTTACCTTTTCAGACATATCCTGAAAATTTCATCAAAATCCGTCCATAAGTTTTTGATTTATCTTGTACACAAACACATCTGGCAGCCTGGATCCACATGATCCGGACAGTGATCCAGATCACTCCCGAAATCTAATCACTTGTTCCTTGTCCCATCTAGGACATTTGCTGAAAATTTCATCAAAATCCACCCATGACTTTTTGAGCTATTTGTCTTTAAAAATTATATTTCATGGATCCAGAAGATCCAGACAGTGGTCCAGATCACTCGCAAAATTGAATCATTTCTTCCTTTTACCATTTGTAACATATCCTAAAAATATCATCAAAATTCATCCTAAAATTCTGTTGCAGCCTGGGTCCAAATGATCCAGATCACTCCAAAATGTAATCACTTGTTCCTTGTACCATTTAGGTCATTTGCTGAAATTGTCATCACAATCCATCCATAACTTTTTGAGGTATCTGTCTTTAAAAATTACATTTCATGGTTCCAGAAGATCAATATAGTGATCCGGATCACTTCCAAAATTCAATCATTTCATCCTGTTACCTTTTCAGACATATCCTAAAAATTTTATCAAAATCCGTCCATAAGTTTTTCAGCTACATTGTACACAAACACATCTGGCAGCCTGGATCCAGATGATCCAGACAGTGATCCAGATCACTCTCAAAATGTAATCACTTGTTCCTCGCACCATTTAGGTCATTTGCTGAAAATGTCATCACAATCCATCCATAACTTTTTGAGGTATCTGTCTTTAAAAATTACATTTCATGGATCCAGAAGATCCATATAGTGATCCGGATCACTTCCAAAATTCAATCATTTCATCCTTTTACCTTTTCAGACATATCCTGTAAATATCATCAAAATCCGTCCATAAGTTTTTGATTTATCTTGTACACAAAACATCTGGCAGCCTGGACCAGATCATCCAGTGATCCAGATCACTCTCAAAATCTAATCACTTGTTCCTCGCACCATTTAGATCATTTGCTGAAAATGTCATCACAATCCATCCATAACTTTTTGAGGTATCTGTCTTTAAAAATTTCATTTCATGGATCCAGAGGATCGATATAGTGATCCGGATCACTTCCAAAATTCAATCATTTCATCCTTTTACCTTTTCAGACATATCCTGTAAATTTCATCAAAATCTGTCCATAAGTTTTTGAGCTATACTGTACACAAACACATCTGGCAGCCTGGATCCAGATGATCCAGACAGTGATCCAGATCACTCCCAAAATCTAATCACTTGTTCCTCGTCTCATTAAGGACATTACCTGAAAATTTTATCAAAATGCACCCATAAGTTTTTGAGTTATCGGTCTTTAAAAATTAAATTTCATGGATCCAGAAGATCCAGACAGTGATTCGGATCACTCCCAAAATTTAATAATATCTTCCTTTTACCATTTTGGACATATCCTGAAAATTTCATCAAAATTCATTTGTCAGTTTTTGAGTTATCTTGTTCACAAACAAATAGAGGGCCAAAAATGACCCCCGGTCAGGTACTTTGGCGGTCAGTGGATAACCTTAAATGAAGATCTGTAACCGGTAAGCCTGCATGCGGGTACTCCATCATGTACTCAACCTCCAAAGCCATTTTCATTAGTTTCCATGCAATGTAGTCAGCATTAAGTGTGAAAATATCTCCAAATATGCCAAAAATGACCCTCGGTCAGGTACTTTGGCGGTCAGTGGATGACCTTTAATGAAGAGCTTCAAGGTCAAATTTCTGCATGCTTACAGAGGACATATATATGTATTATATATACCAGCCATAGGATGATCTGACTTTCTGTATATGAGTTAAGTGTGAAAATATCTCCAAAAAGGCCAAAAATGACCCTCGGTCAGGTACTTTGGCGGTCAGTGGATGACCTTCAATGAAGAGCTTCAAGGTCAAATTTCTGCATGCTTACAGAGGACATATATATGTATTATATATACCAGCCATAGGATGATCTGACTTTCTGTATATGAGAACTGGGCCAAAAAGTGAAAAAATGGCCAAAATCTGACCTTTAAGTGACCACCAGTGACCTTGAGATTGAAGGTCAAGGTCACAAAACAATAGCGTTCGTGGCATTGCCCATATCTACCCACATACCAAATTTGAAAGTTCTAACTAAATTATTTTAAAAGTTATCGCGCCCAAAAGGAAATCTCTGCGGCGGCGGCGTGACCGTACTGAATCCTAAGTATCCCTCGTCCGGGGATACAAATAGTAGAAGAAAGATCTTTGGAAAAAAACAACAACAGGCAGATACCTTTACACATACTCTCCAGACCAAAACTTCGGCCGTAATTGCTCGATCTCACAATGTTTTTGAGGTAAATGCATTTTTGCATTTTTACACAAACTTAATACTGGGGCCAAAAATGGCAGAAGAAATTTTTTTTTGAAAAACAGGCAGATACCTTTACCCTACGGAAAAAAAATTCCGCCGATATCTCACACCATTTTTTGCATTTTTCGAAGAAATTCAAGATGGCTGCAAAAAATAGTGGGAGAACAGTTTTTTGCAAAAGTGTACATACAACTCTGAAACACCCCTCTTCGCCAAAAATTCTCTTCTGACAATGATGTTTCATTTTCATTGTTAAGAAAAATTTTAATGTTTACTTAATTGTTAATATGACAGCCATTTTGTTTTAGATCACTTCTAAAAGTTGATGATGTCTAGACATCTATGTAATAAACCTATTGCCAAATTTCATGCTAATAAGGGAGGCAAACAAGATTCTGTGGATACAGGAGCTTCTAGTTATACACAGTCAAATATATTAATCCAAAGAACCAGAAAAAGTTATTGTTCATCAAATAGTAGACAACCATAACAGCAACGTAATTTAGCAGAGTGTAACAAAATGCTGCTTTCTATCTCCACAATGATAGATTTACAAACAATATATAGTTCAACTATTTATGAAGCATGAACTACTTTCCAAAATAATACTGACATAAATTGGACCAAGGATGCATCTGTGGCCACATGCAAGATGCATCCACCAGAAAAGGACATGGTAAGTAACATGGTTTTGAAGACAATCGGTTTTTTTTTTCAAGAAGGTGGCGGAAATTAAGAAAACTTTTATATTATTCACAGACATTAAAGGATTAGTCCTTATTATTTAGATAGCTTTCCAAAAAAATGACATTTTCCATTTCCGCCAAAATTAAAAATGGTTGCCGAAGTTTGGAAAAGTAATAATATTTCTGATGTCCCAGAGCAGTAGTGTACCCAGTACCAAAGAGGGCTAAAAATTTGCCCACAATCCATCTATCTCTTACAGTTTTCAAGATAAACGACATTACCCACTTCCACCAAAATTCAAAGAAGTCTAATTTTTTTGAGAGCCTCCAGGAGTAGTCCCTAGTACCCAGGGTGTCCAAAATTTGCCCAAAATCGCTCTACCTTCTACAGTTTGAGATAAATGATATTATCCATTTCCACCAAAATTCAAGAGGGTAGCAAAAATTTGGAAAAGTCATAATCTGTCACAGGTCCTTCAGCAACACTCCTAGTACCCTGAGGGTCCAAAAATTGACTAAAATCACTCGATCTCTTACGCTTTTTTGGGATAAATGACATTGCTATAATTTAAGATGTCTGCCCAAATTCAGAAAAGTCTAGAGTAGTAGTCATTTGTACGTTACTGGGTACAAAATTTGTCTGAAATCACTCTATTGCTTATGGTTTTCAAGATGACATTTTATATTTCTGCCAAAATTCATGGTGGCCGCCTAAATTTGGAAAAGTCTAAATTTTTCAGAGGTCCTAGACAAGTAGTCCTTAATACCATGTAGGGGTCCAAAATTGCCTGAAATCGCTATATCTCTTACAGATTTGAGATAAACTACAAATTCCATTTCAGCAAAAAATTCAAGATCGCAGGTAAAATTTGAAAAATTCTAAAGTTTTC
This sequence comes from Sabellastarte sp. h YS-2021, assembly GCA_964017235.1. Lineage (NCBI taxonomy): Eukaryota > Metazoa > Annelida > Polychaeta > Sabellida > Sabellidae > Sabellastarte > Sabellastarte sp. h YS-2021. The sequence continues at coordinate 73,039,307 of OZ024928.1, read as the reverse complement.
ACAAGCCATGAAAGAACAGTCATTAGTGCCCAGGGAGTCCAAAATCTGCCTGGAATTTCTCAATGGATAATTGTCAAAAGTATTTCTTACTCATTTACCACTGGAGCTACAGCTCTGAAACTTTGACGTGCACAAAACCAAAAATATTCCCAAGCAAGAATTTGTAACTAGATTGGGCCAACTCGGCGCCAACATATCCCCAGACAGGTCATCACTCACGCCACAGGTTTTGATCGGGAATTTTTTTAAAACATAATTACCCATTATTATATGAACTTCAGCACATCAATCTACTCTGTTTATATCTTCCCAAGGAAGATGGTGTATCCCCAGACGCCGAATACATAACTCAAATTATATTTTCAATGTTCCTGCAATGATAACTCTAAACCTATTTTCAAAGTATTTAAATGATTGATGATTGAATGTCCATTCTAAAATAATAATCCCAAAAGAGCATATCTGTTTCTATATTTGTTGACAAATAAAATATTATTTTTAACTCAACTCATCATACTTTTCAATCTTCCTTCAAAGTATTTAAATGATTGATGATTCAATGTCCATTCTAAAATTCATAATCCCAAAAGCGCATATCTGTTTCTATATTTGTTCACAAATAAAATATTATTTAAAAAAAAAATTATTTATATTATTATTTTATTATATTATTTTTAGAATTTGCAAATTGTTTTCAGTTATTCATTTCCTCTATACCTATATATGTGGTCCATATATATACAACCTAAATATGTGACACAATCTCAGTTCTGACTCCCCTTTGTGTTATATGTAATGAAGCCCACCACCTCCCACCCCCACCCCTCTCCCCTTCTCCACACCTCTCTCACTATTACACAAGATCTGCAACCCCATTGAGTTCTTTGTTTCTCATCTGATATCATTAAATACCTTTGTTTATTTAGTGTCACTCAATATAGCTGGAGGTCCCAGAGGTGGGTGGGGGGAATCCAGGGGGGGGGGGGGGGGGGGATGTGGGTTCACTTGGGACTACAAAGAGATGGAGTGCTACAGCATAAATGGTAAACAAACAATCTATATAAAAGGGGTACTCAAATACAAAAGGAATTGAGAATTTTAAGTATGCGATTATCAACTGAAATGAGTTCATAACTGTAGGAGCTGTGTCAAAATTAACTGAGGCAAGTTGAATAAAACTGGGCTAGTTGAGGGTTAAAAATCCCCTAGTTTTACTACATAAGGATATAATTTCATTAATATTGGGACTTAAAGCTCACTTAAAGTGTCCATTTTGTCTACTTGAATATGTTTAACCAGTTTTATTTTTAAAAGTTAAAAACTCAGCAAGCAGAGGTATAACACACAAAAATAAGTTCTTAAAAGACTAAGATAGCCATAACATTATTAATATTCAAAATTTAAATAGACAGGCATTTCCTTTTAAAAATTCAAAGATTTCAGCTCTATAACCCACATAGTTTGACAGTTACTGGGCTTTAAAGTGGCATAATGTCCATAAATTGGGTTTCTGTGGGCATTTTACAATTGTTAAAGAGACCTTAGCAATTAAAGTACAGATCTGAAACTTTTTGGGGGACATACATAACAAACAAAAATTATATATAATACAGTTTAAGACTTGTCACACTAAGCATTTCCAAATAACAGGGCAAAATACGGAAAAAATGTCAAAAAAGGCACTTGGGTGAGTGTCTATGGCCCTCATACACAGGTTAAATGTCTACTAAAAACCTTGATTTTCGGCACATGTAGAAAGGACATAATAATGCATTCCCAGATGGGATTTCAGCTCAATCAATCACATAGTTTAACAGTCACAGGGCTTAAAGGTGGCAAAAAGTCCAAATATTGGGTCTCTGTGGGCCTTTTAGAGATCTCGATGTGTCTTTCAAATTAAAGCTTCAGACTTAAAATTTGTTACATACTAAGATTACACATAGAATATGTATCTAATAAAGTTTGAAACTTCTCAGGCTTACCATTTCCAAGTTACAGAGCAAAATATGTGAAAAATGTCTTAAAAGGGTCACTCAGGTGGGTGTTTAAGGTCCTCATACACAGGTTAAATGTCTACTTGAAGCCTTGATTTTTGGCACATGTAAAAAGAACATAATAATGTATTCCCAGATGAGATTTCAGCTCTATCAGTCACATAGTTTAACAGTCACAGGCCTTAAAATTGGCAAAATGTCCAAATACTGGGTCTTTATGGGGCCTTCTAGAGACCTAAATGTGGCCTTCAAATTAAAGCTTCAGACTTAAAATTTGTCACATACTAAGATTACACATAGAATATGCATCTAATACAGTTTGAAACTTCTTAGACTTACCATTTCCAAGTTACAGGGAAAGATATGTGAAAAATGTCGAAAAATGGTCACTCGGGTGGGGATTTATGGTCCTCATACACAGGTTAAATGTCTTCTTAAAGCCTTAATTTTTGGCACATATAAAAATAACATACTAATATCTTCCCAGATAGGATTTGAGCTCTATCAGTCACATAGTTTGACAGTCACAGGGCTTAAAAGTAGCAAAAAGTCCAAATATTGGGTCTTTGGGAGCCTTTTAGAGACCTCAATTTGACCTTCAAAATTAAAGCTTCAGACTTAAAATCTGTTACATACTAAGATTACACACAGAATATATATCTAATACAGTTTGAAACTTCTCAGACTTACCATTTCCAAGTTACAGGGAAAAAGATGTGAAAAATGTCTTGTAAGGGTCACTCGGGTGGGTGTTTATGGTCCTGATACACAGGTTAACTGTCTATTAAAGGCCTAAATGTTGGGGCACATATAAGAAAACACATAGATATATTCCCAGATGATATTTAACTTAGATGAGAGACATAGTTTGAAAGCTACAGTGCTTGAAAGTGGCAAAAAGTGCATAAATTGGGTCTCTGTGGGCACTTTTGAGACCTTAAGTCGACCCCTTTGGGTAAACCTACAGCCCTAAAATTTTCTACAGACAAGGATTACATATCAAAGTTATACCTAGCGCAGTTTGAGACTCATCAGAATTACCACTTCCAAATTATAGGGCAAAATATGTGAAAAGTATAGCAAAAAATTCCTAAGTGGGGGTATTTATGGGCCTCAAACACAATTTTCTCCTCAACTTAAAGTCGTGATTTTCGGCACATGTACTAAGAACATATTAATGTGTTGTCAGGTATAATTTCAGCCAGCTGAGCATCATAGTTTGTGACCTACAGGGCTCTAAGTGGCCAAAAGTCCAATTTCTGACCTTAAGGTGGCCATAAGTTCTTTTTTACTGGGAGTTTAAGGTCACCTTAAAATAGGGATCTTCCTTTGGGCACCCTTAACATGTGTACCAAGTTTGAAAAAAAAATATTAATTTGTTTTTGAGTTATCGCGTCCACAAGGAAATTTCTACGGCGGCGGCGGCGGCGCGACGGACCTGAATCCAATATATCCCCGACGTTCGTCTGGGGATATAATGATGAGTATATCCTGCAAATACGAGAACTCTACCTATAATACCTTTCCTTCTAGAGACAGAACCGTAAAATATCTAGATACTGCAGTGGCGGTTGCTGTGGCAGCATACTCCTGCATAATTCATAGTCTCCACTTGGATACAAACAAGGGAACAGTGGCTGTCTTTCAGACAACCACAAAGTCGAATCTTTAGATTAAAGTTGAGTTAAACCCAGAATAATAGATATCAATTTATTGTGTTTAGATAACAATATACATATACCACAAGGGTAACAAGGAGAGAGCTCATTAGTACCCAATAACTTTCAAGATGTTTAATAGTGTTTTTGAATATAATAATGTCATTTACCAAGACTGTTAAAATGTGTTTTGATGATAGATTTACAAATGAAAATCCTAACAGAGAAGGCAATAACATTTTCTGAGGGAGAAATTCTAAATAGATTTGCAGAACCCAAACAAATTTATTAAATTAGTCATGTGGTGTCTGCCATCTATGAAACTGTTACTGTCCACATGCTTTCATGTGTAAAGCCACCAGATGAATACTTTTTTGTGATCCAAAATAAATTGTATCTCATCATAGAGACAAAAAATCCCCATGCATGGCTTTTTCATTATATATTTTAAACAGTGACCTATAAATGAAAATAAATACTGCTCATTACATATACCAAATAGTTTCTAATTCATGCCCCTTTAATACCAAATTTATGATGACAGTGTCTGTGATTAATACACCAGACAACACTGTTCCATGCTAACTTCTGGTTCACTATGAGCCAAAATTATTTGAATCATGTGTCTTAATTTCTGCCTCATTTATGGTAGAAATTGATGCTGAATGCAAGGGATTTTGTTGACACGTGTTGCATACAGTTAGTTAAGATGTGTATGTATACATGACACTTTCAAGACATACAGTTGGCTCAGTTTCTGTTGCGTCTATTTGCAGAGTAATCAACACTAGGTAATTCTAACTCTAATAGTATTTCTCTAGTATTTAATCTCTATCTAAAGATAGTTACTGCGTTGAATTTTGGATGGACTGGACCCCAGATTCCAAGACACATTAAACAGATTCTGAAGAACATCAAACAGGAAAAATCAGAGATCAGCAATTATTAAGGATGAGACATTGCAGGTGAAAAGCTGAAGGTTGTGAAGTAAGCTTCAAATTTGTAAAATAAGATTATAGGAGACATGGTGGGTGAGCTATAAATCATAGTTCTCAATATCAAAAATATAAGTAGATTTCTGATACAAGAGTTAAAGGTAAATTTGTCTTTTATTTCTATATGGTTAACTTGCATGAATAATATAACTGACTTTAAATTATTCAATAAAACAGAATTTATAAATATTGTATGATCAGTAAGCCAATAATGTGAAGGCCTTGTTCCAAGATTGCATCATAAGTCAAATGTTAGTTTTCCCCATTTCATCATGTATTGTCATAAGGTTGGTACTTGCTTGCCTTGACATTCATGGGCATATGTTCTACTTCCCTTTCCACATACAAAGATTACCTATACAATGGTGCAAGTGAATTTTAGACTAACACCATTTAAATTAGTACTTAAATTGTACTTAAGTTGTCTTAACATGGCTGATGAAAGACAGATTTTGGGGCTGTCTAATACTTCAAACCGTAACTTGGAAAATGCCTTAACATTGCACAAAACAGAAGACAATTTATATCTTTACATTCAGTTGCCACTGCAAAAATTTACATATTGTGACATAACAAAGATTGATTTATTGCCTTGTCTGTTGTAAAAGTTACATTTGTACTAGAGCTAGGGCCAATACTAGTGTCACTATTTTGGTTCTACTGGTTCAACTCCGACAAATGACATTGTAAAGGTTCTGCTTAATATTACCATGGTTGACATGTATGATGGAAATTTTACCTGATATTAAACAAAATCTAATCAAAGAAAATATGTTGCCTACTGTAGTCACTGTTAGTTAGTATTCACCCAAAGTAAAAACATCATGTTAATGTTTTATGACTATTCTCTAGTGTTTTGCAGATGGTAGAATGTTATCTGGGGCCTCCCCATAATTAAGTGAATTTCCCTGGGTGTCAACTGAATGAATTATGGTATTTCATCAATTACAAGTTTAAAGGACAAGGCGTGATCTATAACAACTAGAAACAATTTAAACTAATTCTAATCTAATCTAATCTACTGCTTTGCAAGCGCAATATCTTCCCCACAGAGGGGAACTCAGTGCGCTAATTAATCAAAATCATTTTCCTAAGGCGAGTCAATTCTGTATATATGTATAACTTTATACATAACACACCCCATGACTTTCAGGTGCAAGCACCAGAGATCCTCAATATTGGTACTCTACATTACATTTAAAGAGGCTTACATGGTCTATACACATCTCTGATGTGGCTACACAACTGTACACACAGTAGATCTATCCAAATATGACCCTGAATATTGCACACAACATTAAGTACAGACTTTGGTTTTCCCTTTGGAATATTTTTACCAGGAGACAGATACAGGCTGTCAAGGACAAATGACCTTCCCTAAAATGCAAATTTTAAACACACAACAGGTATGAAAAAGTTGATGTTCTGTACTATATGTGACTTGTAAAACTGATGAAATACAAAGCAAGAGTACATGTGTCACACATACACATTGATACCATTCACATGTAAACCATTTTCAATTAAGTTTCTGACTTTGTATTCATGATAAAGGCCACTTTTCTGAACTTTTATTTGTGCAAAAACTTGCACCCACATAATTAAAACTGCCACTTCCAAATATGTAAATGGTGTTTCTACCAGTGTTTTGAATAACCACCAACACAAGCATAAAAGATTGTTTATTGAATATTGTCTATTGAACCTATTAGTATGTCTGGAAGACATGTCTGGAAGTCATGTGTTGAAGAACCAGACATTTATATTGGGAAAAATTACTCCACTGAGCACCAGATGACAAAGAAAAAGACAAAAGATTTTCTACATCCTGGTACTTTGCATGAAGCTAGACAAAGGCTAGACAGTGCATTTATTTCATAAACTGCACATTAAAGAAAATATTAAACAAAAAACAAAATGGCAGAGTATATACAGTACCTCTTATATTGAATATATGTGTATAGATATTGCATATATCTTTAGCTTTTAGAGGATAAAATGGCATTTTTAAATAACAATCAGAACCCAGTACATAACTCGAATCCAAGATTCGACTAAAAACCACTAGTGCAAACAGATGAACTATTGTAGTATTTTCTTTAAAGATATTTGATATTTTTGTAAGGCTAGGTCCTCACAATACGGTATAGTAGCCTTGCTGTGGTGTCATAAAAACCTACATAAGCTTATTGTATACACAAATCTGTTAAGAATACTCAAAAGTGAGTGAGTTACTCTGTTAATTAATAAACACAGTTGGGCTGCTAACAGAAAATCAAGACAATATCAAGCTTGACAGATGCTATGACACCCCAACCGGTCCTCTGCTTCCTTCTGTAATGTATAGTCAATTACGCCTTGCATTTAGGCAAGGGTTCTGCAGTGTGGGACTGTGAGTGCAGTTTTGTTAAAAATAAAGTAGCATAACAAAGCAATTTATATTGCCAGGAAAGTTGAAATACAGTCATCATTCAGATAGTTTTTTATTAAAAAAAAATCATAACAACTGTCATAAATCAGTTACAAGTGAAAACAACCCCATGTTTTTAACTGTGATCATTTTTACTATGAAAGATTATCTATATGTGTGTAATTTCGTGAATAAAATTTGGATTTTGCAAGTATGCCAATTTAATTATGGCAGACTATTATTTGTTATAAATTTTATGAAATTTTCTTCGGAGTCTCACTTATTAAGTAATCATTATTTATCATTTCAATTGTTTAACTATAACAAATTCATCCTTTAACCTGTTTCACATGGAGAATAAACTTGTGTAATTGAAACAGTGGGTGGGGTCATAATATGAATATTGACAATTTAAATGTAAATAGTAAGGCTATGATAGGTTACCCGGTTACCCGAAAACGGTCCGAATTCCTTAAGAAACTGAGTACAAACTGGCAAAGCGGGTAACCAAAAAAATAGTAAACATAGTGTAAATCAATGAAATAAACCAAGTTAGTATTCTGTCAGATTTCTTTAACTGATATTAGTTTTTCACATAATTTTGATTATTTATACCAATATTTAACATTTTTTTTCGTAACATTTTGTTTACATCATCCACCATGTTTGCTTCTCTGCTACTTCCACTGGGTGAGAACAACTAAAACATGGTTACCCGAATTCGGACTGGTTATTTCGAGGCGAATATCCGGTGTCGTTTTTCTAACCAAGTCAAAGCCTTAGTAAATAGCACATCAGGAAAAGTAATTTTGCGCTCGAATATCTTTAACCATAACTGTACTTTTTCTAATTTTATGCTAATATTATACAAATGTATGTTGACCATGTTTGGCATCTAGCAACAGAAAAACCACTTGTGAAGATAAAACATGTCTATGTAATACAATAAAATGCTATGGATGTGGCACTGTGAGACCACAAAGGAATTTATCACTGAAGTTTTTCCACCATTAGTTCGCTGTCTATATGTTCCTATCTAAATCTTAACAGATGTCCTCACCTTCTAGGCCTAAGAATAAAGTCTCTTGGGTCTATGTTTCTGTCACCTCTCTCAGTGTTTATAGTCACATGATCCAATGGAATATCTACTAATCCCAGGAAGTCATCTCGTGTCTGCACACATAAAGGAATAATATTGCTACATGTTTCATTTTTTTCAAATATATCTTAAATTAATAATTTTCACATTTAGTCTGTTAATGTATTAACAACATAGTTTAAAAAGTGTAGATTTAGCGATGCATCATGGACTAGAACTGGTCAATAAATATACCTACATATTGGCAAATCTTAAATGCTTGTGCCAAATAAACAAGAGGAGAGTGCCCGTGAACGGGCACTGTGTCAGCTGACTGAATGTTTTTGATTTGTGATGGTGATAATGAGAGGAAAGCATAATTATCAGAGAAAGGGCTGTACAGAAATACAGTAAATGGTAACTGAACAGCATGTTCGAAAGATATTCCGAAGCTGACAGAAGAAAAGGACAAAAAAGTTGTGCCCTGCAAATGGTATTATGAAATAAAGTAACAAGGTAATTGTTTAAGTGTAAAAAGAAGGTTAAAAAAATTTAAAGAAATACTATAAATGCAATATCCTCGTTCGACCATGAAGAAGGGGTCCAAAGGTGAAATCTGACCATACCAAAAGATTCCCAGCCAAAGAATTTAGGATGGTTTACCATCCCAAACCTCTCGGACCAATAATAAGTGAGTCATAGGCACTTTTTAAGTTTGGCTATCCTTGTTTGACCCTGAAGGAGGGGTCCAAGGTCAAATCCGACCACACAAAAAAATTCCCAGCCCATGATTTCCTGTAGCTTGTTTACCATCCCAAACCTGTAGGACCAATAATAAGCGAGTTCTAAGCAATTGTAAGTTTGGCTATCCTCAATTGACCTTGAAGGAGGGGTCCCAGGTCAAATCTGACCACACCAAAAGAATCCCAGCCCATGATTTCCTATATGTTGGTTTACCATCCCAAACCTCCAAGACCAATAATACGCGAGTTATAAGCACTTTAAGTTTGGCTATCTTCGTTTGACCTGGAAGGAGGGGTCTAAGGTCAAATCCGACCACACCAAAAGATTCCCAGCCCATGATTTTCTATAGGTTGGTTTGCCATTCCAAACCTCTAGGACCAATAATAAGCGAGTTATAAGCACTTTTAAGTTTGGCTATCCTCATTTGACCTTGAAGGAGGGTTCCAAGGTCAAATCGGACCATATTAACAGATTCCCAGCCCATGATTTCCTACAGGTTGGATACAATGATTTACTCAACAGTGAGAACCTGAAAGAAGCTATTGCTCAGCTATGCCATGACATAGAGGTCTGCAATTTTACTATGTTATAGCTGACCAAAACGTCTGTGAATAACATATTTAACAAAATACTCTAAATGTAATAGTTTTCAAGTTACAACTGATTTACTCAAGAGTGAGAACCTCAAAGTAACTATTACTCAGCTATGCAATGAGCTACATGTCTGAATTTTTGCTCTGTTATAGCTGACCTAAAAGTAGGTGAACAACATATTTAAGCAAAATACTGTAAATGCAATAGTTTTCAAGTTACAACTGATTTACTCAACAGTGAGAACCTGAAAATAGCTATTGCTCTGCTATGCCATGAGCTATAGGTCTGTAATTTCACTATGTTATAGCTAACCCAAAAGTAGGTGAACAATATATTTTAACAAAATACTCCAAATGCAATATTTTTTAAGTTATAGCTGATTTACTCAACAGTCAGTGCCTGAGAATAGCTATTGCTCAGTTGTGCCATGAGCTACAGGTCTGTAATTTCACTATGTTATAGCTGACCCAAAAGTAGCTGAATAACATATTTGCACAAATTTCTGTAAAGGCAATAGTTTTCCAATTACAACTGATTTACTCAACAGTGAGAACTTCAAAGTAGCTATTACTCAGCTATGCAATGAGTCACAGGTCTGGAACTTCACTATGTTATAGCTGACCCCAAAATAGGTGAATAACATATTGAAACAAAATACTCTAAATGCAATAATTTCCAAGTTATAAGCGATTTACTCAACAGTGATAACCTAAAAGTAGCTATTACTCAGCTATGCCATGAGCTACAGGTCTGAAATTTTACTATGTTATAGCTGACCCAAAAGTAGCCGAATAACATATTTATACGAAATTCTCTAAATGCAATGGTTTTCCAATTACAACTGATTTACTCAATAGTGAGAGCTTCAAAGTAGCTATTACTCAGCTATGCCATGACCTACAGATCTGAAATTTCACTATGTTATAGCTGGCCCAAAAGTAGCTGAATAACATATTTATACGAAATTCTCTAAATGCAATAGGTTTTAAGTTACAAGTGATTTACTCAATAGTGAGAACTTCAAAGTAGCTATTACTCAGCTATGCAATGAGCCACAGATCTTAAACTTCACTATGTTATAGCTGATCCCAAAATAGGTGAATAACATATTGAAACAAAATACTCTAAATGCAATAGTTTCCAAGTTATAAGCGATTTACTCAACAGTGATAACCTAAAAGTAGCTATTACTCAGCTATGCCATGAGCTACAGGTCTGAAATTTTACTATGTTATAGCTGACCCAAAAGTAGCTGAATAACAGATTTATACGAAATTCTCTAAATGCAATAGTTTTGAAGTTATAAGCGATTTACTCAACAGTGATAACCTAAAAGTAGCTATTACTCAGCTATGCCATGAGCTACAGGTCTAAAATTTTACTATGTTATAGCTGACCCAAAAGTAGCCGAATAACATATTTATACGAAATTCTCTAAATGCAATGGTTTTCAAATTACAACTTATTTACTCAATAGTGAGAGCTTCAAAGTAGCTATTACTCAGCTATGCCATGACCTACAGATCTGAAATTTCACTATGTTATAGCTGGCCCAAAAGTAGCTGAATAACATATTTATATGAAATTCTCTAAATGCAATAGTTTTTAAGTTACAAGTGATTTTACTCATGATGGAAGTTACTGAAAAGCCCAAAAGTAGCTATTACTCACTTAGCTATGGAGACAGGCACCCAACTTACTCACCATATTGTAGCTATGAAAAAAGTAGCTGAATAACATATTTTAACAAAATGCTCTAAATGCAACACTTTTCAAGTTATAAATGATTTTGTGCATGATTTCATGAATTTTAATGCATTAAAAATTATTAAAAAAATTTATTAAAAAAAAAGTAAGGCAGATCCAGGTCTCATACTCACACAAGAGAATCTACCTCTGGCCTAGTACATATATGCAAGATATGAGAGAAATCCCTGCAATAGTCACTGAGGAAATTGTGATTAAGTGTTGAAATTTTCACACTTTTGTTGGGGGTACCCCCCTTGTAATTTCTCTAGCAAACAGACGAACAGACAGATTTGCATGCCTTGAACAATTTTTCATCCTCGATAGATAAGGTATCTTTTTAAAAAAACAGCACGTCTCTAGGCCTTGTAGTTTTGGAGGAGAAGTTGTTCACGCGGACGCAGACGCGGACGCCCACGCCGCAGAGTGACGACATAATGTCAGCTGACAAGTCAGCTGACATAAAAAGAAATTCAAAAAAGATAAACAGCTTCAAAAATTATAAAAAGTTAATTCTAAGTGCTCTAAACATAGACAGAGAACAGACTAAAGACCAATATGATAAAATTTTATTTATTTGTGTGTGATATATATTCAGGTTATTTAAAATTGACAAATGCAGCTGTAATTAAAATAATCCAAGTCTTTCATATTTTAAAATAATGTGGCTGAAATCATAATAGACTGTTTTACTTACCACTCTGTTTTCATCAAAAACCTCAAACAATAATTTGTTATCTCGGCTGTTAACCTGAAATAATGACAACATGAAAGAAAAGATTATTATTAAAAATTTTTACAAAATCATATACCTTAACACTATAGCCACATGTTCAAATATTTACAAACCTGAATTAAACATCGGGCCAAAATGAATTTGTTAAAGACTTAATATTTCTTATACTTTGGCATTTAGGTGAGGAATTCACTTTGTTTGTATGTAAGCTACATCAAATGCTAAGAGTACATATATATAATTTTCATAAGGTAAAAACTTATTAACACAATTCTACTTACTCTGAATATGAATTCTTCATCCCATTTTGGATTGAGTGTCTGAAAAATACAAAGACAATTTGACCTTTAAAAGAAATGGTAGTATCTATAAAAAAGATTGGCAAATTTGTAGGTCAGTGATCGCAAAGTACCTCTGAAAAATGAAGTCCAATGGACTACATAACCTCAAAAAATGGAGTCCAAATCATTTTTTTTTTTCGGAGTCCTGTGTTACAGTTCAAGTAAAATCAATTTAGAGTAGGATTACCCTAAAATTTTAATTGATCAAAGTTCAACAGCCAGGCTCATATTGGCAAAGACCCTGTGCAGATTATACAAACTGCAAATCAATTATGATTGATGACTGATTCTCTGAACATCTGTAAAACCAATTCTGAATGTGATCTTTTTCTTGGCTCAATACATGGAGTCATACTGAACACAGATGAATTGAGATTCTCTTGTCCATGTTTCCTGGATTTTTCAGGTTTTAGATTGATAATCCCATTCATTCTTTACTTGCTGCGACATTTTCCCCAAAAGTACAAAGAAATTACAAAATCATAGTCTGCAAATCATTTGCTAGTGTTGAATTTGACCTCTAACCCTTGCTTCAGTTCTCCCTTATTCCTGGTTCTAGACCTTCAAAATGTTAAAACAACCTATAGGAAATCATGGTCTGCAAATCTTTTGCAAGTGTCGAATTTGACCTTTGACCCTTGCAGGGTTATCATACGAAACAGGCTTATATATCTCCCCTGTTATTGGTTCTAGAGCTTCGAAATGTGAAAACAAGCTGTGTTAATCATGTCCTGCAAATCTTTTGCAAGTGTTGAATTTGATCTTTGACCCCTGTTTCAAGGTTCATTTGCATCTATTGAAAAGGCTTGTTATTTCCCTTATTATTACTCCTTGGGCTTTGAACCCTATTTCATAATCAGACACCTCCAGTTTTTCTTAATATCCAGAAGGAGATAACCACTGCAGCAGTGGATTTGTTATCCATAAGAAATACAAAGCACCCTAGTTAGCAAACACCTTAACTAGTACCCATGCAAGGAGCAATTGGCTATTTGGGGTACCTTCACTATCTTGGCACTCCATAGATATTCTTAATGAACATCCTCAAGGTCAAGTAGACATATATGTTTTTAACATATTACCTATAAAGAGGTTCACATTTCTAAAGCTGAATATCAGCCAAAGTTTATCAGTGAAAAAAGTTTGTCCGAAAAAAAATAAACAACTAGGACCAATAATAAACAAGTTATAAGCACTTTTAAGTTTGGCTATCCTCGTTTGACCTTGAAGGAGGGGCCCAAGGTCAAATCTGACCACATAAGAATATTCCCAGTCCATGATTTCTTATAATTTGTTTTCACATTACAAACATTTAGGACCAATAATAAGTGAGTTACAAGCACTTTTAAGTTTGACTGTCCTTAATTAACCTTGAAAGAGGGGCCCAAGGTCAAATCTCACCGCATCAGAAGATTCTCAGCCCAATATTTCCTATAAGTTGGTTTCACATTGTAAACCTCTAGGACCAATAATATGCAATTATAAGCAATTTTAAGTTTCGCTATCCTTGTTTAACCTTGAAGGAGGGGTCCAAGGTCAAATCTGATCACATCAAAAGATTCCCAGCCCATGATTTCCTGTAAGTCGGTTTCAAATTGCAAACCACTAGGACCAATAATAAGTGAGTTATAAGCATTTTTAAGTTTTGCTAGCCTCGTTGGCCTTGAAGGAGGGGTCCACGGTCAAATCAGAAGATTCCCAGCCTATGATTTCCTATAGGTTGGTTTCACATGCCAAACCTCTAGGGCCAATAATAAGAGATATAGGCACTTTAAAGTTCACTACATGGGGTATTTTGGCATTCTACTAACAACCTTTAATGTGGAGCTTCAAGGTCAAATGTCTGCAAGGTTGTAGAGGACATGTATATCCGTCATACGTATCACCTATGAAGAGATTCAACCTTCTACTTATGAGAACCAGCCAGTAGAAAAAGGTAGAAAATTTTCAAAGAAATGTCCGCAGTCAACTTGTTTTTTTCAGAATGAGGCTAATTTTAGTCCGATAGAAGCTTACCTCTCAATGAAGATTTCCAGCAAACTTGGTGAAGCTAGCTGGTATAGTTTTCCGTTGAGACTGTGAACAACAAAAATCTCTCTATGTTCGGTGGTGGTGGCATAGCAAGCGCTAAACCAAAGTATCCATTGGATGCATCCGGTGGATACAATTTATCCATATAATCTAAGTGTATCAATGACAACAATATTACAACTGAGTTTATTTCCGAACATACAGTAAAGTTATCGCTTTACACATTAATACAAAGAATTGGACATTCAGCTGTTAATTGCAACTACATATTCTAATGTTTTATAATGCTAGACATGAATAAAATATGTGGTTGCTATAAATAACTCCTTCTTTCCACATTGAAATTAAATAAAAGATAAATTACCTTTTTAATTACTTTTGTCGACACAGAATCTATCTGGCCAATTTCTCTGTCTCCACGGTATAGGATAATTCTGACATATGGATCACTTTAAAAGAAATGAAAGACATTTTATAATATAATAATTGTGAAAGAAGTTAAAGATTTAATCAATTATGAATTTTTTAGAGGTGCTTTTAGGCAGAGCACCGAGATATTCTCTTGTGTTATTGAAACAGGTTGGCATATTTAAAGCCATTAAGCACAATAAGCAGGAAACAAATTTCTCTAGTTTTTTTGTGGAAAAAATATTACTTTCTGTGGCTTCTGCAACAGTATGTTGGCAAAATTTATCAACTAAAGTTCTGAGAAGAAAAACACCCAACTGACACCTCTGTTATTCAGAAAATATCAGTTTTTACGACAGTAAGCCATTTCACTTGTTACACACATATATTTCACAACAATTTTTAGACTCCTTGATAATTCATCAGTTAACTCAACAAACCTAGCTCCAAAAATGTCCTTCTTTGCTAAATTATTTCCTGATATCACTTTAATCTTTAACAATCTAGTTAAGCCCTCTGGATCACCCTGAAAATAAACAAACAATTTGACTTACATTTTTGCTGTAACTCCATGTGATTGTGGACATACTTGAATATACACAAGTTACAGTGAGAATGTGTAATAAGGTAATATGTGTTTCGTTATTCTCAGCATCATAAAACATGCCAGTTTGCTGAATTAAGTTTTATGAAAAGTAGAAACTTAAATGATTTTCTTTATTTATATTTTCTCACAGGAGCAATAAAAGTATGATGACAATGACAGGTACAACAAGACCACTGTCGTGGTATTTATATCCCGCTGGGTATTAAGCAGAAATGCAGGTAGTCTGACCCCCCCACCCCCCACCCCCCCCCACCACCACCACCAAAAAAAAAAAAAAAAATGAAAAGACACCTGGAAAAAGATTCTCAGGCCATGACTTCCTATAAGTTGTTTTCACATTCCTAAACCCTAGGAGCAATGGTAAGGGAGATGTAAGGCCTTTTTGATAGGATAACCGCATTTAACATGAAACATGTGATATGGTGGCCATTTTATTTTGGAAACTAGGCCATGTACATGTATCTTTTGTGCAAATTTGATGAAGCTAGCTGCAATATATTAGTTTTAACAGCCTCTTAATTATTTTCAAACAATCAACTACAGCAGCCATTTTGTTTTTCAAAAATGAGGCCAAAAGTTTTCAGGGGCAAACGATTTGCAGGCCAGGACTTCTCATGGCTCATTTTTTTACATTATGAAGCCCTAGGAGCAATAATAAGGGAGATATAAGAATGTTTTAGTATGATGATCCCATTTGACCTTCAAGCAGGGGTCAAAGGTCAAATTCAACACTTGGAAAAAATTCTCAGGCCATGACTTCCTATAAGTTGTTTTCATATTCCCAACCCCTAGGAGCAATGGTAAAGGATATAAGGCATTTTTAATAGAAAACCCCATTTGACATTAAACATGTAATCGGCTATGATAGCCATTTTGTTTTTCAAAGTTAGGCCGAAATTTTGCACAGACACGCAAATTTTTTAAAGATATGAGTATAAATGAATGAGATAATAAGGTTTATGTAAAAACATGACAAATGGATAGACGGACAGACACACAAACAGCATTTTATAATCTCCAGACCACGGCCTTTGGCCACTGGCAGGAGATAAATATGTATAAAACGAAATAACAAACCAATACATCAACTAGAGCTGGATCATTTTATATGGTGATTTACTCCTGGTACAAGACATACTAGAATGGCATCTGATGTTACTTTTGATCTAACCCTTAAAAATTTATACCTTAATATAATTTCAACTTTCAAGTACCAGTAAAATATATATTCTAAGTTCTAACTTCTAAATATTTTAACGAACCTGAAACTGTTTAACTTAGTAAATGCAATGAACAATGAACATACTTTCATGCCATTCTAAAGAGGTAGTACCCATCTCTTGCTTGTAAAGTTGTCTGCTGATTGTCCATTGTCCACTAATTTAAACACTTGAACTTATAATGCTGTCCCAAACCTGTTAAGCCTTCATACAATTACAAAAGTCTTTTGAAAATTGGTCATTTTGTGATGAACTTATATGTGATGTTCTTATAACTGAAAGAATTCCACTGGAATTAACAGTCTTTCCTCAAGTAAAACTATTACCATTAGTTGAAAAAAACTCTTTGAATTAAATGTACATTTAGGATTATTTCTTTCATCCTTTTTTTATGTTCACAACACGAATGTAAAAGACATATTCTAATTTTTATGATGACCAAGATCATACCAAGAGGTCAACTGGAGTAACAATTAGTATTTTGAAGATTTACCCACAGAACTTTTTCAGGAAATTTTATGCGACACTTAAATTGTAAATTGTAACTTAGTCAAACACCTAATAGTGGATTATATAGACTTGGAAACAAACAAAACTAGAGGATCACTTGCAAAACAAAGCGATTGTTTTTGCACAGCAAAAACAAAGCGTCCCGAAAAGGAGAAATAATGGCAGCTTAATCATGTAAGAAAGTTCTGCTTATAGCTCAACAAAGCCAGAATATAGGAAAAGTGGTTCTTGGGCAGGGTAGTTATCTTGGATATGGCATGTTTCAAAAATTTTGATGAAAGTGCTCTATCTTGCACGGAGACACGAGACAGAGGCAATTTGGTGCTTTGCACTTTTTGTCACAAATTTGAAAATTGACAATGACCCCCAATTTTGGAAAGGGTAAATTTTTTTTGGAAAATTGGGTAGAGTAGTTAGTTTGCTTACATACCCAAAGAAATGGCCGCTATTTTGTAGAAATTGCTCTATCTAGCACAGTTTTCGAGATACAAGCATTTTTGTGTTTTGCATTTTTGAAAACAATTCAAAAATTCAAAATGGCCGCCATTTTTTGGCAAGTGAAATATTCGTTGTAACTTGGAGAGGCTAGTCTTCACAGATACCCTGTGGGTCAAAAATTATGCCAAAATTGCTCCATCTAGCACGGTTTTCTAGGTACAAGCATTTTTGTGTTTTGCATTTTTGAAAAAAATTCGAAAATTCAAATTGGCCGCCATTTTTTGGTTAGTGAAATATTCGTTGAAACTTGGAACGGCTAGTCTACACAGATGCCCTGTGGGTCAAAAATTTTGCCGAAATCGCTCTATGTGACACGGTTTTCGAGAGACAAGCATTTTTGTGTTTTGTAAAAAATTCGAAAATTCAAAATGGCCTCCATTTTTGGCGAGACAAAATTTTTTTGAAAACTGGGTCAGCTACTCAAAAGAGGTACCCTATGCCTATGGGTCAAAAATTTCATCAAAATCGCTCTATCTAGCATGGTTTTCGAGATACAAGCATTTTTGAAAAAAAATTCTAAGATTTAAAATGGTCGCCATTTTTGGCAAGTGAAATATTTGTTGAAACTTGGAAAGGCTAGTCTTCGCAGATGCCCTATGGGTCAAAAATTTTGCTGAAATCCCACTAGTAAATTTTTATTTTCTAAAAAAATGGTTTCAAAACGTACTCGTATATCAGTATTGTTCTATATGTGTACCTTATGAGCCTATATTTCCAATTTGGTGTTTTGCAATTTTTGTCAAAAATTCAAAAATTGAATACGACCCCCATTTTTGGAGAGGAGAAAATTTTGGGAAAATTGGAGGAGTAGTTTGCTTAGATACCTGTGGATCGAAAATTCGACGAAATCGCTCTATCTAACACGGTTAAGGAGATACAAGCAGTTTTGTGTTTTACTCGTTAAGAAAATTGTTAATGCTTAATTAATCATCAATAACTCAGTCATTTCTTAACCTATCCCTGCCAAAATTTAATGATGCCCAGATCTTTATATGAGGAAGGTATTTGCTAAATTTCAGGTGGATAGATAAAAGGCTTCGTAAGTTATCATCCGGACAAGGACGCCCTTCCATAAAACACATTTTTGGTCATGTGACCTCTCTGATTAGTGAAAATGTCATCACAGCATATTCAGAAAAATTTCCCAGGGTTACTGCATACACCTGCCAAATATGAAAAGAATCCGGCTTATGGCTGCGAAGCTATTGCGAAAAGAAAATGCGGATCCGGCGGAGTCGCTTCTATATACAAACAAGTGTCCCTCGCGGGACGCTTAATCACATCTGTTTTCAAGTTATCAGCCATTTTTCAAAAAAAAATATTTTTCAGCCATGGGTTAAGACAATGTCAAAACATCACCTCAAATCGAGCAATAACCCTGGATAGGTTAGAAAAAGATTAAGGCAGGTCAGTATGGAGTACATATTTCTTCTTGAATTCAATGTACACGGTGGGGTGGGGGCAGCATTTTGCAGTGGACAGCGTTTCCCCAATTTCTATTGTACTTCATTTAAATCTAAAATCTGCCATGATACTGAAGGAGCTGTATAGCATAGAAAAGTGTGCAATATGTCTTGATACTTTTCTAAGATTTAAATCTAAAATCTGCCATGATACTGAAGGAGCTGTATAGCATAGAAAAGTGTGCAATATGTCTTGATACTTTTCTAAGATTTTAGAACTGACAGTATGCAGGATTATAAAGATTAACTAGAGGATCGCTCGCAAAAAAAAAAGATAATGTTTTGCATAGCAAAAACAAAGCGTCCCGAAAAGGCTATAAAGGTGAGTGCTAAAGTATTAAGAAAATGCTTCGTTTCTAGCCTTATACTGTTGTGGCAACCAAAGTCAGCGCAGTCTGCTCTATCTAGCACGGTTTTCAAGATATAAGCATTTTTGTGTTTTGCAAAAAATTAAAAAATTAAAAATGTCCGCTATATTTGGCGAGACAAAAATATTTTGAAAATTGGCATGGCTACTCTGCAGAGATACCCGCAGGTCCAAAATTTTGTTGAGTTCGCTCCATATAGCACGGTTTTCGAGATATAAGCATTTTTGTGTTTTGCAAAAACTTTGAAAATTCAAAATGGCCACCATTTTTGGGGAGACAAAAATTTTTGTCAAGACCACTGCCGCGGTGTGTATCTCCCGCCGAGCAATAAAGCAGAAGAAATAGCTTTTCCGAGATATTCACAATTTTTCATTTTCGTGTGTGAAAGCTCTTCCAAAAGTAGGTGAATGAGTTATTTGAGAAAAATTGGCTATCTGCAATACTATTAAGAGATAATTCACATTTACTCATTTTGAGTAGGTGAATAATTATCTATGGGTCTGAAACTTCACCAAGTGAAAGCTCTCCCAAAAGTAGGTGAATGAGTTATTTGAGAAAAATTGGCCATCTGCAATACTTTTAGAGGTAATTCGCATTTATTCTTTTTGAGTAGGTGAGCAATTAGCTATGGGTCTGAAACTTCACCAAGTGAAAGCTCTTTGGGATAGCTGCTCTGCAGAGATACCCTGAAGATCAAAAATTTCGTCGAAATCGCTCTATGTAGCACGGTTTTCGAAATATTAGCATTTTTGTGTTTTGCAATTTCTGCGCAAAAATTCGAAAATTCAAAATGGCCGCCATTTTTGGCAAGACAAAATTTTTTTGAAAATTGGCATGGCTACTCTGCAGAGATACCCTGTGGGTCAAAAATTTCGTCGAAATCACTCTATCTAGCACGGTTTTCGAGATATAAGCATTTTTGTGTTTTGCAATTTTGCGAAAAATTCGAAAATTCAAAATGGCCGCCATTTTTGGCAAGACAAAATTTTTTTGAAAATTGGCATGGCTACTCTGCAGAGATACCCTGTGGGTCAAAAATTTCGTCGAAATCACTCTATCTAGCACGGTTTTCGAGATATAAGCATTTTTGTGTTTTGCAATTTTGCGAAAAATTCGAAAATTCAAAATGGCCGCCATTTTTTGCAAGAAATTTTTTGTTTGAAAATTGGCATGGCTACTCTGCAGAGATACCCTACGGGTCAAAAATTTCGTCGAAATCGCTCTATCTAGCAGGGTTTTCGAAATATTAGCATTTTTGTGTTTTGCAATTTTTGCGAAAAATTCGAAAATTCAAAATGGCCGCCATTTTTGGCGAGACAAAATTTTTTTTAAAATTGGCATGGCTACTCTGCAGATATACCCTGTGGATCAAAAATTTCGTCGAAATCGCTCTATCTAGCAGGGTTTTCGAGATATAAGCATTTTTATGTTTTGCAATTTTTGCGAAAAATTCGAAAATTCAAAATGGCCGCCATTTTTGGCAAGACAAAATTTTTTTGAAAATTGGCATGGCTACTCTGCAGAGATACCCTGTGGGTCAAAAATTTCGTCGAAATCACTCTATCTAGCACGGTTTTCGAGATATAAGCATTTTTGTGTTTTGCAATTTTGCGAAAAATTCGAAAATTCAAAATGGCCGCCATTTTTGGCAAGACAAAATTTTTTTGAAAATTGGCATGGCTACTCTGCAGAGATACCCTGTGGGTCAAAAATTTCGTCGAAATCACTCTATCTAGCACGGTTTTCGAGATATAAGCATTTTTGTGTTTTGCAATTTTTGCGAAAAATTCGAAAATTCAAAATGGCCGCCATTTTTTGCAAGAAATTTTTTGTTTGAAAATTGGCATGGCTACTCTGCAGAGATACCCTACGGGTCAAAAATTTCGTCGAAATCGCTCTATCTAGCAGGGTTTTCGAAATATTAGCATTTTTGTGTTTTGCAATTTTTGCGAAAAATTCGAAAATTCAAAATGGCCGCCATTTTTGGCGAGACAAAAATTTTTTTGAAAATTGGCATGGCTACTCTGCAGATATACCCTGTGGATCAAAAATTTCGTCGAAATCGCTCTATCTAGCAGGGTTTTCGAGATATAAGCATTTTTATGTTTTGCAATTTTTGCGAAAAATTCGAAAATTCAAAATGGCCGCCATTTTTGGCGAGACAAAATTTTTTTGAAAATTGGCATGGCTACTCTGCAGATATACCCTGTGGGGCAAAAATTTCGTCGAAATCGCTCTATCTAGCACGGTTTTCGAGATATAAGCATTTTTGTGTTTTGCAATTTTTACGAAAATTTCGAAAATTCAAAATGGCCGCCATTTTTGGCGAGACAAAATTTTTTTGAAAATTGGGAAAAGTACTCCGCAGAGATATCCTGCGGGTCAAAAATTTTGTCGAAATTGCTCTATCTAGCACGTTTTTTGAGATATAAGCATTTTTGTGTTTTGCAATTTTTGCGAAAATTTCGAAAATTTAAAATGGCCGCCATTTTGGACGAGACAAAAATTTTTTGAAAATTGGAAAAACTACTCCGCAGAGATACCCTGTGGCTCAAAAATTTCGTCGAAATCGCTCTATCTAGCACGGTTTTCGAGATATAAGCATTTTTGTGTTTTCCTTATTTGGAAAATTCGTAATGATTAATTAATCATTAATTACTCGGCCATTTCTTGACCAATCAATGCCAAAATCTAATGATTTCCAGATTTTAATAGAATGAATGTATTTGCCAAGTTTCAGGTGAATTGATAAAATTCCTTTCAAGTTATCATCCGGACAAGCTTCCCCATCGAAAAAAGACATTTTTGGTCATGTGACCTCTCTGATTGGTTGAAATGTCACTGCAGCATATTCAAAAAAATTCCCCAAGGCTACTGCCTAAACCTGCCAAATTTGAAAAGAATCCGCCTAACGGTTACAGAGTTATAAGGAAAACAAAATGCGGAGCCGCCGGAGCCTGAAGCTCTCCCATACACAAACAAGCGTCCCTTGCGGGACGCTTAATAAAAAGTTTATGCGTTAGTGAAAAATATGCCTAACAAACTGCATCTGACAGATGCAAAAAGCTGTTTGTTCTCTAAACTGTGTCTGGGGTCAATATAAATACTATATTTAATTATAACTTAATCATATGCTAGATAGACGTGGTTACCTCAGCTCTAATTTATTTGCGTGTAGAGCCGTGGCACGACCCCACATAGAACTGGAACTGAAATGTGTACACACAGCTGTTCCCACAACTATTTTTTTACAATCAGTCAAAATGCAAATATAGCGGACTAAAAATAAATGATTGCTTTTCCGACCTAGATTCTTCCCCACGTTCACACCCACAACCTTCGGAATACAGACCTGGACTCGTTCCCCACTATGACTTGGAAATTATACATGATTAGTTAGCGCACTGAGTTCCCCTTGGGGAAGATATTGCGCCTGCAAAGCAGTAGATTTAGATTTAGACATTTTGTGATTTAGAAGTTTTTTTGGACCATTTCTCCAAAAATTGGAAAATGTTCTTTTATTATGAAAGCTGTGTAAAATAACACTTATTGTGTAGATATATTGTATCTGTTGTATTTTTTGCTTAATATCAATTGTTTTTAATTATATTTAACCCATTTTCAGTTATGTTGTCAAGTTTTATTCAACAGAAAAAGATTTTATGCAAATCTCCAGTTCTATGTGGGGTGATGCAGCAGCTCTACACACAAGTAAATTAGAGCCGAGGAAACCATGTCTAATGCTAGAATACAATGAAAAGAAACGATTTTAGCTTTAATTATTGTATGCAAAGTGTTTAACAATCTTTGTAATTTTTTGGGAACAGTGTGAAATAATTGGCGAAATGCTGTCCACTTTTCGACAGCCCTAATTTTATTGCCACAGGAAAAAATTCTATGGATGTATTTGTACTTAACACAAAATATACTTTAGGATGATTCTATCATTTTACAGTTTGTGGAACCTCTTTTCATTCTCGTAACTTTCATAGATCCATACTGCATATTTATTCTCAAGAAACTGCATTTTGGTGTTTTTTTATGGGCGAAATGCTGTCCCCCCTGTACGTATATATCAGAATAGACCGAGTTTCTGTCCTGTTGCGTATTGCTGTTGATATTTCTGATGGTACGCAATGGCGAGGGACAGAGTTCACATGTACCTGTTTTCTGTGTAAATTTTGAACAGCATATTTGTACACATATTACCACAAGTATAAAGTGTTATTTGGTTTCTTTAAGGTATGTACACGTGACATTCACTTATATTTAATGCCAATCAAACTGGCATGTATATATTTCAACCTATTTGCAAAATGTAAACAAAACCTTCAACATTACATAGTTCTCTACAAAATAAATTCCTGCAGGGCCGTATTCATAAAGAGATCTTAAGTCTGAGACAAAAAATAGTCTCAGCTTTGAGATTTGGTCTCAGCTGAGACCAAGTCTCAACTTTGTATTCACAAACAGGTTCTCAGCTGAGACCAAGCTGAGACTAGTCTCAAGTTTTTCCAATGTAAACAAACCATAAACTTCCAAATATATCCAATATTATTTAAAAGATCAATAGTTTTTGTGTGTTTTAACTCTTAACAAAAATCATACTGTCTATTAAAATAAAAAATAAATTAAAAATTGTGTCAACTGTTTTTTATTTTTCATGTCACATGATCTACTTCTTTGTTGCTATGCAGTCAGAAAACACTGTTGAAAAGTGTCTCAAAGTAAGGTACTTTTGACACCAAAGTTTGGGCTATCCATTGTTACAAAAGTTTAGGCTAAGTATTATATATGTTGTAAAATATTTCTACTTTACATTAAACCATAAAAAGTAAAAACATGAATCTCAGTTAAGGTGAAATAATGCTTGAGACTTTTACCAAAATATTTGAGACAACTATGTACCAGTCTTAAGTTTGAGACCAAATCTGAGACTAAATTTGGTCTCAACTATTTTGTGAATAGCAACAAGTTTGAGACCAAAAACAGTCTCAGATTTGAGACCAAAACTTGAGACTTGAGACAAAAGTTGGTCTCAGCAAGTTTTATGAATACCGGCCCAGGCTTCTAAAAGCAGTTTAATTTAACAACATATGTATTGGAAACTGGATACAGCTATAATAGACATAGCCTCGATTGATGGGTTTTCGATATGACAACATAAATGGACAATGATGTTTATCAAAACGAACGTAATCAAAATGATCAGAAATATAACAACAAAATTAAATCCATGAAGTCTCTGGTTCAGTGTAATTGTACATTCATTCTAAAATATTATAAAACGTCATCAAAAAACGAGACTGTGAGCTTATTGTTTAAATGATCGAAAACGTGAATATATCGAAAACCCATACATCGGCTATAACAATGGCCCTATAACAATAACTTTTTAAAGTGAATGCAATAATTCCCCACAGTTCAACGTTTACACAGAAAACAGGGGCATGTGAGCTCTGTCCCTCGCCATTGTGTCCATCAGTATATCAATAGCAATCAGCGACGGGAGAGAAACTCGGTCTAATATCAGAATCGATGAGATGCAGTGTCAAGCCAAAAATCGAGAGTCTGGCAAAGCCATTTGTGACAACTGACATGTAATTTAATTGACACTAATTACAAATGTACTACTTACAGGAAGTGTCCTCAATCCCAAAACTCTACCATTAGCTGCCATTGGAGAGTAATTATTTGTTTTTATCTACTGCTCCTTCCCAAAGTTATCTGATTTCCGCTTCCTAAATAAACAAATGGCATGCACGCATGCGTCAAGGAAATATTTTGTTTTGCAACTGAAACAAATAATTGAAACTAAAAAAAAATCGATGCTGACATTTAGTAAGGTATAGTCAAAATGCGTAGTTAACATGATTATTTTATTTTCTTAAAATGTCCTTGCGTAACTACTCTCAGGGGTTTCAAAATATTATCGTAGTGTGAAAATCAATCGCTAGGGTGTAGGCGGATTAGACAATAACTATAATTAGTATAATACTACAGTTAGTTTAATTTTAAAATAAAGTAAAATATATGGCAATACATGCATTACAATTTGGATTTTCAATGATATTTTATACTGTTTATAGTTAATTATGGCTAAATGACAATTTATCCTAATGAAAATAAGAATTGTTTTGTTTACATCACCAAGTGTATCAACTTGAATACTTTTCGAAGTCACCTATTCCCGACATTTTTGTTTTCTTGTTTTGATGGTTTATTGGAGGAAATAATGTAAAATATTGTGATCTGTGCGCACAACAAAGAAGAATAAATGTAAATTTCTGCCGAATCGGTCTGATCATATGAATGATTAGGGGTTTATATTTAAATGCTCGCAGAAACCTTAGTGCTATAGGCACGCAATTAATTTTCTGTCCAATTCCGTACACGGGTGGACCCCACAAAGATACTCGCAAAAATACACCAGGGGCCATATTCTGCAACAATACTTAGATAAGGTGACCTTAGATATAAGTAAGCGAAGGTTTTTCACATAAAATCCTGGTGGAGGTAAAAATATTGGATAAAAACCACTTCGTGTTGAAATTACCCAGGGAAAAGTTTCTGTGATGGCCTGTCTGGGAAATGAAAGAAAACGAACTGGTTATTTACACCACGGCTGTGTACATAAGGGTATTTCAGTTCTTTATGTACACCACGGCTGTCGACCAATCTGCAATAATACACTACAATAATATAAAGTAAAACAAAAGCTGTTTTATCAGTGTTAGTTTGAAAATAAATGCAATTTCTCTCTTTTACAAGAATATATTTGATTAATGCTTATAAAGTTGAAACAGAAAGGCCAAAAACAAGTTGACGTTGTCCTGTTCACTCTCCTATGGATATGTATTTAGTGAGAAATATAGAATCTTAAAAAGAATGTTTTTCTTTTTGTATTTTTGCTATATATCACTTTTTTGTAAGGTGTGTAGATGGCCGTGTGTAGAGGCTTTCATGCCATTAGAACCTGGTACATTTGTAATGTATGTTACTTGTATGATTCTTGTTCCATGTGTATAATGAATAAATAATGAAACAATAAAAAATCACATCTTCACTGTCTTTGTCATCTAAGTGTCATCCAGCCCAAGTTAAGCCACAACTTTTCGACCTGTGGGGATCAAAAGGCTAATTATGTAACAAATTTTACTTGGCTGGGTACACAACAAGGTGTGTATAAGAAATTTAATTTAGTTTCCACAGTACAATAGTGGGGAAGACTAATCATCCCATTTCTAGGGGGACTGACATAGCATGCACAATAAGGTGGTGTAGAAGACCATGTACACTAGCTTACTTACATTTTAGTGGTACACAAAATATCCCAAATATCTTGCATATGTACACAAGATATTCAATCTAGCTTACATAAACAGCGGTGGTGTACATAAGGGACATTATCTGGCTAATATACACAACGGTGGTGTACATAAGAGACATTATCTGGCTAATATACACAACGGTGGTGCACATAAGAAACCATATCTAGCTTATGTACACAGCGGTGGTGTACATAAGACGACTTTTCAGCATTGCGTACACAGCGGTGGTGTAAATATCCTCTGCCAAAAGAAAAAAATACCACCACTCTTTTAATTATCTTTGTCAATTTCAAGACGTAAAATGGGAAGAAATGTTTGAACTACTGCTACCCTGCATAAGTTGGCCGCAGGCATAAGTTGGCTGCGGCTCATCTACAGGCTCCAGAAAGACAAATAGGTTATTGTACACCAATGAAAACTGTTGCATATAATAAGTTTAACAATAATACATGATTTCAGAGTGTAGTAGGCCACTCATATTAAAGCACTGTGAAGATGTGGTGAGGGCGGCCAACTTATGCCTGCGGCCAACTTATGCAGGGTACTGGCTTGCTACCAATTATCACCGGGTACCAATTATCGCCAGACAAAATTCAAATAGACATAAATTAAAAAACAGTACATCCTAAATCTAGCAAATAAGGTGAAACAATTTCCAAAGTAAATAGAACAAATACACAAGAAAAAACATTCAAAATATGTGGCCATTTCTGGAATATAAATGTTTAATTTCTTGGTGGTGATAACTGGTAACCGGTGATAATTGGTAAAGACAGCAAGTTTGGCAAGCTAGGTTTGTGACCTCACATTAACAATTGGTGACATCATTAAGTAATGACATTAGTGTTGGGACTCGCCTCCAACTTTCAGGGTCGATTATTCGTCCATTTTTCCGACTGATGACCCCCAATCGATTAATTTACTCCATTGTTGATCATTAATTAAGAAACACTTTCCGGGATAAAGTATAGGTCAATCCGGTAAGAATAACAGAGTTCCGACATGTAGAATCCACCAAAAGTACCCACTTCCTGTAAATATGGTGGTAGATGTAAACAAACTCGAAATTCAAGATAAAACTGACAGTTTCTTAAGTAAAAATACCTAAAATATGTTAAAGATATGTGGATAACGAGGCGATTATTAGAAAACGACAGTGACCGACCATCTTTGTACACTGTCACCAACGAATAATCGACCATTTGTCTAATCATCCCAACACTAAATGACATCATCAGAAAGCAAAGTATTGATTTTCATATGTGAGGAAGAGAAGCAAATTTCTATGTATATGTCCAATTGTCAATAAGAAATATTATCTCATGAGTTTAATTTTCAGGCAAATTTCACCAAATGTGGAATGTGTATGTACCCCAGTATCTCCCCACAAAATTTGAACTCGATATTATAGTTATAGAGTTATAAGGGGAAGAAGTTGTACAAACAGAAGGAGTGAAAGGCACAACAGAAAAAACTGAATAATCCTGCCCTGTCATCAAGCATTAATAAAAAATAAATATTGTGTAAAAATCCAAAAAGAAATGGTGGCGAAATTACAAGTTAAATAATGAAGTTGTCATGTATGTGACAAGGAGAAGCACATTTCTCTGTATACACCCAATTGAAATAAGAAAAACTCTCTCCTGACTTTAACTTTTAATCAAATTTCACCAAATTTTCAGGAATCCATCTGTACCCCATGAAATATCTGCCCACCAAATTTGAGAGTGATTGATGTTATAGTTTTAAGAGTTATAAGAGTGAAAAGGTGTACAGACAGAAGGACCAAAAGACAAAACAAACTGATTACGGTAACCCTCTCCTATCATCAAGCGTTAATAAGACAGAAGCCACAACCCATGAAGCCATCTGTTGATTAAGAAATGGTAAACAGCATGGGTTAATATGTGGTGGTTTGCGGTTTTATTGGCTCATTAAGCAAGTAATAAATGTGACTATTAATGGCAAGATGTACAATTTTCTATGCACAGTTGATTATAATAAAAGAATGACAGCTGTTTAATATTGATAGATGTTTTAATATATGTTGAAAAACAAGAATTCTTTCTCTATGTTAATGTCAAAATACACGTAATAGGCGAAAAATATAAGTTAGGCTGAATATATGAGGATTAACAGTAATTGCTTTACAATAGGGTCTTATAGATGTTGCAACATTTTTTATGATCGGTATCAGTCAAAGGAATAAGAATATCTTCAGTAAGAGTAATTCACAAGTAGCTTCCTTTGGCTTGAGATCCTAGCTGTGCATCCTTAAATGATATTTACTCTTTTTTTTTTGCTTGGATTAAAGAAATGGGAATCAAAAGGCTGACCCTTTTTATGTTCTTCCCCGCTTTTGATAAATTGCAGTAAAAAACTTAAACATTAGACACTAGCAGTACCACTTAATGCTTAAACTTTTGCAAACAGACATAAAATTTATCACATGACTGCAATATTTGCATAAAAAAGATCCATTTTCTTAAAGTTGTTCACAAAACTGAAACAAATAAGCATTTTATAAGACAGGAGTCACAACAAAAATCAATGATAAAGTATCATAACTAAGAATATTATACGTCTTTTGGAACTAGAAGAGTCATAAAGACATAATAATCATTCTACAAATTAGGTCAGGGTCAGTAACATCGGTATCTCGAGATCAAGAACTATTCACTTGATCATTTCTTTGTATTTTTGCACTTCTATAGCAGTTTCTTTCTGAATCAGAAGAATTACCATGTTTTGTTTTCATGAATTTTTCTTCTTGTTAGTGGGCCTATTCGTTTGGGGATAAGCTACAACAAAATTTTTTTGGTATCCCAGAATCGGTACAGTTTCACAATGGTGTGATACCACAATGGAACATCTGCTACTGACTGTGCCCTACTACAAATCATGTTCTGCAACATCCCCCAAAAAACCTAATGTAACTTGAAAATTGCAATTCAACTTTTTTAACAGTTCAAAGCAGAAAATATACTAACATCACATTTATCAGGAATGCTGTTGTACAAGCTTTAACTTGTACAAGCAAAATTTTTGTAAAATTTATAACTTGTACAAAATTTGAATATGATATACTGTTTCTCTTGTGTCTGATAGTTTTTGTCCAAATACTTTTTGTCTATGTGCAATACTTTTTTTCCCACATACTGTTTGTCCTACATTTGAATCCTTGATCCCAGATTCACAAAATAACTGAAGTTGTCAATTGAGGACAGGCAAACTTAAAAGTGTTTATGATGTGGTCAGGTTTGACCTTGGGCCCCTCCTTATTTACCTCTTCACATTGGTTCTTTAGCATTTCATATAAAATTGCAAGCTGTAGGGATGGTCTGTTTTTGTGTACAAAAACCGTTTGTCTAGTTATCAAGTTTATTTGTAATGTGAATGTAACTTTTTAAATATTGTTCACTGTCAAACAGTAGGTGTGATTTGAAACTTAAGAGATTGGTGATATAAACATTTTGGTGTCCTTAATTTTTGCTATTACTGCATACTTGTTCTGCAGTATACTTGTTGCTGTGCCCATATCCATTTTCCCAGTTGGATATACCAGTAATCGTGACTTTAAATCATAGTATAGGATTACATTAGACAGTGATACCATGTGAGGGAATGGCTCTTGTCTGTCTTGCACCTTTTGCATTCTTTTAGTTCCCTAGCTGTTGTACTTGATATGATTAACAGAGGCCAACATGTTTTTGTTAAGATAATTTTATAAGTAAACAAAATCATCGAGAAATATCAAATGTTCCATCGTTGGTTTTGATTTGTTAAAAGTCTTTAGTATACATACCACATTTCTAGTCTCTAAGAAATTAGTAACTGTAATTATTGATTAATGAAATAAATGACATATGCTCGACTTGTTTGAACACATAATATTATTAGTCACTTATAATATACCTCGCCTGTCTAATTCTTATATCACAGACATGGAAATTTCTTCTAAAGGAGAAATGGTGTCCTATTATAAATATACTAGACATTGCTGACATGCTGTTGTTGCAGTATTAGTAGTCTGTTTGAATGTGAAAATTCTTTCATACTTTATGAAATTATAATATGTAACATTAACATATAATATCATTTTATTTTAAGCATAATAAGTCAAGTTGGAGGACATTTACTAAATGTTTTGACTAAGTACTTAACATTTCTGCATATATTGATGAAATGTAAATTTAACCTTCAAGAAAAAAAAAACTTTTGCCTTTAATAATAAAAAATGAATTTAAAAATACACAGACTGCCTTTTTGCATTAATTTGGGTATTTGATGCTGTTTGTATTGCATTTTATGATGTTTTCTATTTGTAGACAACCATGTCAGCAGATTTTGTAGGCAGTGTAGTGTCAATAGACTGTGGGGATGTTTTGGGAACATACCAAGGTCAAGTGATAGGGATAGACAAAAGTGATAATAGTTTGACAATAATTAAAGGATTCCGCAATGGCGTCCAGTGTCAAGTGCCTAAACTTACAATTTGGTAAGTATGTACTTTATGTTAGGAATGGGTTGGTAGGTCTCGTTTCTCAGTATCAAGAGCATTTTAATGAAATACCGTGACAAGATTTTACAACGGTCACCTTGCTTCTCAATGCATAGAATTAAAAGAAAACAGAAACCATCACTCTGAAGAAATTTTAAGCTTTAATGCTATATTTTTTGTGCATTTACAGACTTTTATAGCAATTTCATTCATCTGCCATGTATTGGAAAGTAAGTTATGACACTTTATAACCTCCATCTTGCTTGTCGACACTTGCAGTTGAAAGAAAACTTCAAATATTGGTATCACCCTAGAAATCTGAAGAAATTGCACACTTTTATCCCATATTTTTGTCCATTTGCCATTTTTTATTGCGATTTCTTTGCATTGGCGACCCCCGGATCATTTTTGATACTGACCCATCTCTACTTCGTGAACATATCAATATTTAATTGGATGCCTTTCTGTTGCCTCAGTTATCATTTTATGTTGTGAAAAGACAAGATGTTCTGTCAAAAAGAATAATTTATTTTCACATTTGTTTGCATTATTTTGTACCAGTTTATATTTCTTTGTAAACTGTGTTACATATGATAAGTCATCTGTATGATGATGCTATATAAAATTGAGCATGTCCAAATTTTATTCAGAGTGCTTAAATATTCAGTATTCCTAATGTGGAAAGTATATTTGTATGTTTGAAATATTCTGCAGTGCATCTGATATCCATGAGCTGAAGATTCTGAAGTCTTATGTAGAGGCCGAGCAGATGCCAGAAATCAGACAGAAGCCTGTCACTGTGTCATCTGGTAAGGAAATAGTTTTTGCTGCAGTGCATGAACAGTGAATATATTGAAAAGTAAATTTCAGACATATAAAATTCACTTTTAGTAGCAGTATCTGGTCCTTTGGGGATTTTTTTTAATTGAATCTTTCTCTGTTCTATGGGAATTTGGGTAGTTGAGTTATTTTCTAGTTTCTTTACATTCAAATTAACTGGGTTCAGTTTCATTATATCTATGAAGGCAAGATCAAACAGCAAGTTAAGTGATTGTACCATCTGAAGTACATGTATTGTTAATGGCTCATCAAATCTCCATTTTCTCTGACAATTTCAGAAAAAAAGTATTTCCGTTATAAATTTATGCTGAAGGTTTTGAGCTTCATTGCATTATATGATAATTGTGTATTTTTCTTGTAATTTTTAATCTTTCGTAAATAAAATAAATGTTAAGGTTGAGGAACTAGTTTACAACTAAAGGTAATACTTATTCCATTATTATCTACCATCTGCGGCCGAAGGCCATGATTGGGAGATTACAAAATGCCTTCCGTATGTGCGCGAGTCTGTCTGTCCATTCGTCACATTTTTACATAAACCTTAATTTCTCATTCATTTATAAAGATATCTTCACCAAATTTGCAGGGAATGTTTATGGCTATGAAAACCTGTCTGTGCAAAATTTTGGCCTCATTTTGAAAAACAAAATGGCCACCATAGCTAACTGTTTGAAAATCATAAAGGTGCTCTAAATCTTAAAATATACCAGCTAGCTTCATCAAATTTGCACAAAAGCTATATGGTTAGAAAAGGCCTAGTTTGCAAAACAAAATGGCCGCCATGGCACATGTTTAATGTCATACGGGGTTATCATATTAAAATAGCCTTAAATCTCCCCTAATATTGCTCCTAGAGGTTTGGAATGTGAAAACAACTTGTAGGAAGTGATGGCCTGGAAATCTTTTCCAGGTGTTGAATTTGACCTTTGACCCCTGCTTCAAGGTTAAATGGGGTCATTGCACTAAAACATCCTTATTTCTCCCTTATTATTGGTGCTATGGCTTCAGAATGTAAAGACAGAGCATGAAAAGTCCTGGCCTGCAAATATTTTGCCTGAGAAAAATTTTGGCCTTATCTTGAAAAACAAAATGGCCACTATAGCCCATTATTTCAAAATCCTTAAGATGCTCCAAAACTTGAAATATTGCAGCCAAATTTGCACAAAGGATATATGGCTAGGAAAGTTAGCCTGATAGCCTGTTTAATGTTAAATTAGATTTTCCTGTTAAAAAGGCCTTATATCTCTTTTATCATTGCTACTAGGGGTTCCAAATGTGAAAACAACTTAAAGAAAGTCTTGGCGTGAGACTCTTTTCCAATTGCCTACTTTTACCTTTAACCCCTTCTTCAATGTCAAGTTGGATTATCTTACTACAAAGGCCTTATATCTCCTTTAGTTCTCCATTATTACTGATTCTAAGGCGGGAGATAACCGCTGCAGCAGTGGCCTTGTTATATGTAAAATACTATTCACTTGGGATGCTGCCAGGTATTAAGTTAGATATAAAGTGAGGCTGTAGTTGTTAAGTGTAGGGGAAAGTAATTGTATAATTAATTTTTACATTTGAGCTTATTGTGTGTGCAGTTGTGAAATCTGAGTTTCCAGAAGGAAATGTGGCTCCTGCAAGAGCCTCATCTGCCGATTTTCAGAAGGAAAATCAAAGGAACTCTCCTGTAGAACACCCACAGGTAATTGTTTGCAGAAGATTTTATTTTTATGAAGAAAAATTAGTTTTTCATAGTTTTGTTACTTCCTGGGTCATTTAAGCTATTACTGCTACTACTGGCAACTTTAGAAGGTAGAGTCTTAATGATCTTATTAGAAGTTATTACTTTGTTTCTTGGATGTCAGAGTGTGTATGATTACATGTAAATAACTTGATAAAGATATTTTCTTTTGTGTCATTAATAATAGGTACGACAACAGAGAAGCAAATCCACTCATGAAGTGGTCCGTGCTCAGAATGGATTTAATCAAAGGTCCTCACCTGTGAAGTCTTTATATACCAGTAAGCACAAGATCCATTATGCTTTAGTCACCTTATTCATGTTTCAAGATGGCAAAAAATATATTTATACAGAGTAAAATGTTAGAATTAGGGTGAAAAGAGAAATGGCAGTGATCAAACACTTTATGGTACGATAATTCTACAAACATATCTAAAATTATATAAAGTAACGGAAGTACATGTACTTTATTAATGGTAATCATTTTGCACTGTAATGTAATATGAAACCCCAACAACATGTAAGCGCTTATTTATATAAATTATACTTTAATTAAAATAGAATTTTTTTTCAATATCTATGTTATTGTAATACAGTAAAATAAAGTTTGTTGTTATTGTTAACTAGGTAATGGGAATCGTACACCAAAGCAGAAAGGTGAGCGGCAGAATGGAGACTATTTGCAGCAAAATGGTTATAATGGTAAACATCAGAGGAGAGCATCCCCCATGTACAGTGATGAAGGTACAGCTTTAAAACTAATAGAGCTGAGACAATTAACCATAATAACCAAATATAAGATTATCACAGCACTAGCCTGGTGCCAATATTGTTGAATAGGTTAACCATTTTGTGGGCCGGTTGCATGTTGCCAACCGGTCTATTAGATTGATGTGTCTGACATCCGTCCGTCCAATATTTTGGTTTCTGGACCCAAACTCCAAGATGCTTCCACCAATCAATTTGATCTTTGACTGGGTGGTAGATATGTGAAGGTCTGTCTGTGGGTCTGTCAACATTTTGGTTTCCATACTCTTAACTCAAAGATGCTTATGCCAAGTGATTGAAAACTTGACAGGGTGGTAGGACATCACCTGGATTAGGTTGCTTTCGAAATTGCTGTCGTTTTCAAAAATGCCATGGCCGCCATCTTGAATTTCCATTTCCGGACTCTTACTCCAGGATGCTTCCACCTTTCAATTTCAGACTTGACAGAGTGGTAGAAAGGTCTACAACCCCAATTTTCTTGTTTATGTTTCTCATCTCGTTTGGGATTTTATGTGATTATTAGAATTCTTAATAGTTGGAGTCACAACCTGAAAAGATAACAATTCAAAGCATTTTATTGCTATATTGTGTTAAAAATATAAAGTATGACATTCATTTGCAAATTACCCAACAATTTGCATGAATATTCTACTTTTCTAGCACCTCAAGATCCACAATATATATATTAAACTCTGGGGCATATGTGCATGGGACATTTTCA
Organism: Sabellastarte sp. h YS-2021; assembly: GCA_964017235.1. NCBI lineage: Eukaryota > Metazoa > Annelida > Polychaeta > Sabellida > Sabellidae > Sabellastarte > Sabellastarte sp. h YS-2021. The sequence continues at coordinate 73,004,016 of OZ024928.1, read as the reverse complement.
TCATTACTTCTCTGGGGATACTATACATTGGAAATAGCTGACCGTTGTCGGTTCATGCAAGCAGCTACCTGGCCACCAAATTATGTTAATTGCTTCAGCCTTATTAAGTCATATTTTTTGCTTGAAGGTAAAACAGCCTAATAAATTTGTAAAAATAAAAGATGATATTGGTGTCATAAATTTGGTTTAATTAGATATTTTCTTAACACCAGTATCACTTTGGAAATGACTTCCTCAGCGGTAAAACTAGAAAAGCTTACTTGCAGATTATGAGAAGTAATACTGGTCCCCAAAATATATTTCTTTAGGTCTGTGTGTTTAGTTGGGACATTCACTGGTGGGACATCCATCATGACATAAGTTAATGCATGTGAGCTCTAACCTCAGGAAATGGCCTTTATAAGAAACATTCCATCTGTTTACTATGCAGTTTGAGTACCCATCTTTTCAACCAGGTGTATCCCCTGTAGCTCCATTTTCTTATTGACTGACATAAGGTTGAATATCTCCTGTACATGATTTATAACTCCAGGATATAAGGATGTCTTTGCCTTGGTGCCTCAGAATTTGTTATTACAAAGCCTAAGTGCCCAGAAGTTTGAAAATGTATTACTCACTTATTCTTTCAAAGTGATATATATCACATATTCAACATACTGTTTTTTAAAATGGCATCATAAGATTTCTTTTGACTGGCTGTTACTTTTTTAATCTTGAGAATATCTGTTTTAACCTCTTTAATACACTCCATCCATGTGTTACTTTATTGTGTAGATTCAGCGGACCATATGAGTCGATCTCATGATCGCAGGCAGCAAAATGGGAGCTCTACTCCCCGTAAAATAGAAAATGGTAACCGGAGGCGACAACCAAGAGAAAACTGTTTTAGTGCTCCAGTGGACTCTTTTCTTGGCAATGATTTTGACTTTGAGAAAAATTTAGCCCTGTTTGACAAACAGGCTGTGTTCAAAGAGATTGAGAACAACCAAAATTACAATAACATTGTGAGAAGCGGAAAAGAAAAACCCACAAAGTATAGGTACGATGAGAATGTTTTGGATTCAGGGCCAGTGGTTTATGAGAAGATTAAAGTGGAAAATGGACCACAAGACTCTTACAGTAGTGGAGGGGGTCTCGTGGACTCAGCAAGACAGACTTATGTGACTGATGCAGGCTTTGTTGTGCCTGGAATAAGTTATGAGACAAGGTGTAAACTGATGGATATTGGGGAAAAGTATGGCCTGTCAAAAGCGAAGAGACTAGAGATGGTGGGCAGATCAGCCAGTGAAATGGTACTCCAACTGGTGGGAGGGGTGCATCGGTGAGTTGTTCTTGTTTATTTGCATTCAGTCACCAAAGTAAAAGTTGTGGTAAAAAGGTGAAATAGAAAACGAAAAGAAATATTCCAATATAACTTATGTCAGATGGTAGCATAAAAATTAAAAATTATTCAAATAATAGGACACTGTCAGACCACACATTTAAACAAACAAGTTATAGCTACACTTGATCCATATTCTTGTTATCTAATATTTTAATTGTGTTTGTTCTGATGTCTTTGTGAGAGTTCAGTCACCTTCAAATTACTTGGTTGTCACCCTTGTAGACATAGATTTGAATGTAGCCCAGGGCAACATAGGGATGCATGAGGTTCTTGTCTTTATATGAATGCATGAGGTTTATTATTGTTTCATATATTTCTATTGTTAACCTTGCCATCAATTCACCTGGAGTAGTGTTTATACAGGTTATGTCCCCAAAATGCCCACCAGCGGCCAACAGTGGTCCTGTTATGTGGTCCTCACATCCAGGGTGCACAAGGTGTGAACTGTGCACGCCACCTTGCAGTTCACGGGGTTAATGTCACCGTGTTTGTGCCAAATTTTGTGAGAGTCATCCAAGAGTTGGAGGATGAAATACAACTGTTTGATCTCACCTCAGAAACCAGGACCTCCAGTATTAAAGGTAAGAGTAAACAGAATTAAAACTAGGGCATCCAGTATTAAGGTTAAAAGGGGTAGAAATCATAAGAAAACAAGACATTCAATATGAAAGGTAAGAAGAAAATAATGCAAAACCTAGGATCTTGATTGTTTTGAGGTTTAATGTCAAGGATGGTATTTCCTGAATCCTGGACAAATTATGCAGTGCTTGGACTAATAGTGGTGATGTTTATTATCTCCCGCCAGGCTTTAGCCCGGGAGGGAGATTATGAAATGATGTCTGTGCGTGTGTGCGTGCGTTAGTTAGTCACACAGATTTCTCCAAAACTACTACAGCTACAGATTTTTTGTAAATTAATTGTCCCAATGAATTTTCATGCCCTTGAAATTTTTTTTGGTTTTATTGACTTAGGCCCAAAGATAAGTGAGTAATAGCAATCTTAGCTACTTTGAGTAAAGGGCTCATAACTCAAAAACTATTGCAGTAACAACTTTTTCTTCAAATATGTTGTTCAGGTACTTTGTCCTTAGCTATAAGATGGTACATAGTTTGGGGTCTATTTTCTCATTTGTAGCTAAATAACAGAAGAAGTAAATGTCAAATATCTTCAAAAGTATTGAAGTTAGGGAAATCTTTTCAAATATGTTGTCCATCTTCTTTTTGGTAAGCTATCACATAGTAAAGTTTCAGACCTGTTGCACCTTCGATAGCTGAGTTATAGCTACTTTGAAATTCTGACTGGTGAGTAAAGCCATTGTAACTCCAAAACTATTGCAGTTAGAGTATTTTCCTAAAATATGTTGTTCAGCTACTTTGTCCTTAGCTATAAGATGGTACATAGTTTGGGGTTCTATTGCATGCCATAAGTGAGTAATAGCTATTTTCTCATTTGTAGCTAAATAACAGAAGAAGTAAATGTCAAATATCTTCAAAAGTATTAAAGTTGGGGAAATCTTTTCAAATATGTTGTCCATCTACTTTGTGGTAAGCTATGACATAGTAAAGTTTCAGACCTATTGCACCTTGGATAGCTGAGTAATAGCTACTTTGAAATTCTGACTGTTGAGTAAAGCCATTGTAACTCCAAAACTATTGCACTTAGAGTGTTTTCCTAAAATGTGTTGTTCAGCTACTTTGTTCTTAGCTATAAGATGGTAGATAGTTTGGGGTTCTATTGCTTGCCATAAGTGAGTAATAGCTATTTTCTCATTTGTAGCTAAATAACAGAAGAAGTAAATGTCAAATATCTTCAAAAGTATTAAAGTTAGGGAAATCTTTTCAAATATGTTGTCCATCTACTTTGTGGTAAGCTAGGACATAGTAAAGTTTCAGACCTGTTGCACCTTGGATAGCTGAGTAATAGCTACTTTGAAATTCTGACTGTTGAGTAAAGCTATTGTAACTAAAAAAGTATTGCAGTTAGAGTGTTTTCCTAAAATATGTTGTTCAGCTACTTTGTTCTTAGCTATAAGATGGTACATAGTTTGGGGTTCTATTGCTTGCCATAAGTGAGTAATAGCTATTTCCTCATTTGTAGCTAAATAACAGAAGAAGTAAATGTCAAATATCTTCAAAAGTATTAAAGTTAGGGAAATCTTTTCAAATATGTTGTCCATCTACTTTTTGGTAAGCTATGACATAGTAAAGTTTCAGACCTGTTGCACCTTGGATAGCCGAGTAATAGCTACTTTGAAATTCTGACTGTTGAGTAAAGCCATTGTAACTCCAAAACTATTGCAGTTGGAGTATTTTCCTAAAATATGTTGTTCAGCTACTTTGTTCTTAGCTATAAGATGGTAGATAGTTTGGGGTTCTATTGCTTGCCATAAGTGAGTAATAGCTATTTTCTCATTTGTAGCTAAATAACAGAAGAAGTAAATGTCAAATATCTTCAAAAGTATTGAAGTTAGGGAAATCTTTTCAAATATGTTGTCCATCTTCTTTTTGGTAAGCTATCACATACTAAAGTTTCAGACCTGTTGCACCTTGGATAGCTGAGTAATAGCTACTTTGAAATTCTGACTGGTGAGTAAAGCCATTGTAACTCCAAAACTATTGCAGTTAGAGTATTTTCCTAAAATATGTTGTTCAGCTACTTTGTCCTTAGCTATAAGATGGTACATAGTTTGGGGTTCTATTGCATGCCATAAGTGAGTAATAGCTATTTTCTCATTTGTAGCTAAATAACAGAAGAAGTAAATGTCAAATATCTTCAAAAGTATTAAAGTTGGGGAAATCTTTTCAAATATGTTGTCCATCTACTTTGTGGTAAGCTATGACATAGTAACAGAGTTGCTTCTAGGATGCGTTTTCTGCGATATCTCGCATTAATTTGCTTTTGCTCGCGGATTTCATCGAAGTATGCGGGGACAAGATTGTAAAAGAACGCATTCAGCACAAGGCAATGCGGGATATATATACGAAACGAAAAGACGAGAGATCAAAGAAATCGAAACGATGCGTGGAGCGAGAGTTTGTCGAGGTTTGGATTTTTCCGTCGAAACGTTCTTCGAATAATGCCTGTAGACGATTTTGGTTTCGTGATCGTTTACAAACTCAAATATATTCAAAGGTACAGACAGTATTTGGACATATTATACCCAAAAATATAAAATTAAGCTGAAAGTGGATGATTATATAAAAAATGGCTGCAAGAAAAACGAAACTTACAGTAGACTGGATTGTTACCACAACAGGCCATGGCAGTGAAGCCGGTGGTGACCCTATTGGCGTAGTACTACGTATCTGTCGGAATTCCCTAGAAAAATATTTTACTGGATCAAAATTCACGGACAACTCATTAATATTAATGAGGTCACAGATTTTCGTGGTGGTTTTAATTCTTAATATTTTCTGATTTAAGATCAAATACTAGAAGGACTACAGAGCTCATGTATGCGTAAAAAATATTTGACGATTCCATTGGATTTTTTAGCAATATTTTACTTGAAGAATTTGTGGACTACTCATTACTATTCACGAGGTCATGGTATTCTGTGGGGTTTTCCAACATAGTTGTATGAATTGATGGTGTAATGACTGAATTTGTGATGCCATGACTTCAGATGAAAACTTAAAACCATAATGCCATGACAGGAGTCACTTTGATGTAAATAACCATTTTCAGTATTTTTTTTTAAATTCTATCACTAGCCTTGAAGTTTATTTTTATTGGGCAAGACAATAAAAATTGACCACTAATTAATAGAAGTCCACTGTTAAAAATGCCTAAATAAACTGAAAATGTATTTTTTATTAGTTTAAACTTATCATAAAGTCGTCCCCCAGAATTTTTAGCCCCTCCCCCACATTTTGTGTAGTGGTGGGGGATCGCCCCCACTTTTTGAAATTCCTAGAATCAACACTGTAGTAAAGTTTCAGACCTGTTGCACCTTGGATAGCTGAGTAATAGCTACTTTGAAATTCTGACTGTTGAGTAAAGCCATTGTAACTCCAAAACTATTGCACTTAGAGTGTTTTCCTAACATGTGTTGTTCAGCTACTTTCTTCTTAGCTATAAGATGGTACATACTTTGGGGTTCTATTGCTTGCCATAAGTGAGTAATAGCTATTTTCTCATTTGTAGCTAAATAACAGAAGAAGTAAATGTCAAATATCTTCAAAAGTATTAAAGTTAGGGAAATCTTTTCAAATATGTTGTCCATCTACTTTGTGGTAAGCTATGACATAGTAAAGTTTCAGACCTGTTGCACCTTGGATAGCTGAGTAATAGCTACTTTGAAATTCTGACTGTTGAGTAAAGCTATTGTAACTAAAAAAAGTATTGCAGTTAGAGTGTTTTCCTAAAATATGTTGTTCAGCTACTTTGTTCTTAGCTATAAGATGGTACATAGTTTGGGGTTCTATTGCTTGCCATAAGTGAGTAATAGCTATTTCCTCATTTGTAGCTAAATAACAGAAGAAGTAAATGTCAAATATCTTCAAAAGTATTAAAGTTAGGGAAATCTTTTCAAATATGTTGTCCATCTACTTTTTGGTAAGCTATGACATAGTAAAGTTTCAGACCTGTTGCACCTTGGATAGCTGAGTAATAGCTACTTTGAAATTCTGACTGTTGAGTAAAGCCATTGTAACTCCAAAACTATTGCAGTTGGAGTATTTTCCTAAAATATGTTGTTCAGCTACTTTGTTCTTAGCTATAAGATGGTAGATAGTTTGGGGTTCTATTGCTTGCCATAAGTGAGTAATAGCTATTTTCTCATTTGTAGCTAAATAACAGAAGAAGTAAATGTCAAATATCTTCAAAAGTATTGAAGTTAGGGAAATCTTTTCAAATATGTTGTCCATCTACTTTTTGGTAAGCTATAACATAGTAAAGTTTCAGACCTGTTGCACCTTTGATAGCTGAGTTATAGCTACTTTGAAATTCTGACTGTTGAGTAAAGCCATTGTAACTCCAAAACTATTGCAGTATTTTCCTAAAATATGTTGTTCAGCTACTTTGTCCTTAGCTATAAGATGGTACATAGTTTGGGGTTCTATTGCATGCCATAAGTGAGTAATAGCTATTTTGTTATTTGTAGCAAAATCATGACATAAGTAAATGTCAAATATCTTCAAAAGTATTAAAGTTAGGGAATTCTTTTCACATATGTTGTCCATCTACTTTTTGGTAAGCTATAACATAGTAAAGTTTCAGACCTGTTGCACCTTCGATAGCTGAGTTATAGCTACTTTGAAATTCTGACTGTTGAGTAAAGCCATTGTAACTCCAAAACTATTGCAGTTAGAGTATTTTCCTAAAATATGTTGTTCAGCTACTTTGTCCTTAGCTATAAGATGGTACATAGTTTGGGGTTCTATTGCATGCCATAAGTGAGTAATAGCTATTTTCTTATTAGTAGCAAAATAATGACATAAGTAAATGTCAAATATCTTCAGAAGTATTAAAGTTACGGAATTCTTTTCAAATATGTCATTCATCTACTTTTTTGTAAGCTATCACACAGTAAAGTTTCAGACCTGTTGCACATTGCATAGCTAAGTAATAGCTACTTTGAAATTGTGACTGTTGAGTAAATCCATTGTAACTCCAAAACTATTGCAGTTACAGCTTTTTCTTCAAATATGTTGTTCAGCTACTTTGTCCTTAACTATAAGATGGTATATATTTTGGGGTTGTATTGCATGCCATAAGTGAGTAATAGCTATTTTCTTATTTGTAGCAAAATAACAACATAAGTAAATGTCAAATATCTTCAAAAGTATTAAAGTTAGGGAAATATTTTCAAATATGTTATTCATCTAGTTTTTGATAACCTATCACATAGTAAAGTTTCAGACCTGTTGCACATTGGATAGCCGAGTAATACCTACTTTGAAATTGTGACTGTAGGGTAAATGCATATAGTTTGGGGTTCTATTACATGCCATAAGTGAGTAATAGCTATTTTCTTATTTGTGGCAAAATAATGACATAATTTTTCTCAAATAACTGCTTCATCTACTTTTGGGAGAGCTTTCACATGGTGAAGTTTCAGACCTGTTGCACATTGCATAGCTAAGTAATAGCTACTTTGAAATTGTGACTGTTGAGTAAAATCCATTGTAACTCCAAAACTATTGCAGTTACAGCTTTTTCTTCAAATATGTTGTTCAGCTACTTTGTCCTTAACTATAAGATGGTATATATTTTGGGGTTGTATTGCATGCCATAAGTGAGTAATAGCTATTTTCTTATTTGTAGCAAAATAACAACATAAGTAAATGTCAAATATCTTCAAAAGTATTAAAGTTAAGGAAATATTTTCAAATATGTTATTCATCTAGTTTTTGATAACCTATCACATAGTAAAGTTTCAGACCTGTTGCACATTGGATAGCCGAGTAATACCTACTTTGAAATTGTGACTGTAGGGTAAATGCATATAGTTTGGGGTTCTATTACATGCCATAAGTGAGTAATAGCTATTTTCTTATTTGTGGCAAAATAATGACATAATTTTTCTCAAATAACTGCTTCATCTACTTTTGGGAGAGCTTTCACATGGTGAAGTTTCAGACCCGTAGCTAATTATTCACCTACTCAAAATGAGTAAATGATAATTATCTCTAAAAGTATTGCGGATATCCAATTTTTCTTAAATAACTCATTCACCTACTTTTGGAAGAGCTTTCACTTGGTGAAGTTTCAGACCCGTAGCTAATTATTCACCTACTCAAAATGAGTAAATGCTAATTATCTCTAAAAGTATTGTGGATATCCAATTTTTATCAAATTACTCGTTCATCTACTTTTGGGAGAGCTTTCACATGGTGAAGTTCCAGACCCGTAGCTAATTACTCACCTACTCAAAATGAGTAAATGTGAATTATCTGTAAAAGTATTGCAGATATCCAATTTTTCTCAAATAACTCATTCACCTACTTTTGGGAGAGCTTTTACTTGGTGAGGTTTCAGACCCGTAGCTAATTATTCACCTACTCAAAATGAGTAAATGTGAATTATCTCTAAAAGTATTGCAGATATCCAATTTTTATCAAATAACTCATTCGTCTACTTTTGGGAGGGCTTTTACATGGTGAAGTTCCAGACCCGTAGCTAATTACTCAACTACTGAAAATGAGTAAATGTGAATTATCTGTAAAAGTATTGCAGATAGCCAATTTTTATCAAATAACTCATTCACCTACTTTTGGGAGAGCTTTCACTTGGTGAAGTTTCACACCCGTAGTTAATTATTCACCTACTCAAAATGAGTAAATGCGAATTATCTCTACAAGTATTGCAGATAGCCAGTATTTCTGAAATAACTCATTCACATACATTTTGGAGAGCTTTCAATTAGTGAATTTTCAGATCCGTAGCTAATTACTCACCTACTCAAAATGAGTAACTGCCTATTATCACTAAAAGTATTGCAGATAGCCAATATTTCTCAAATAACTCATTCACCTACATTTTGGAGAGCTTTCACATGCTAAATTTTTTTAATGAATTTTTTAAATAATTTTTAATGCATTAAAATTCATGAAATCATGCACTAAATAAATTATAACTTGAAAAGTATTTCATTTAGAGCACCTTGTTAAAATATGTTATCTTTAGTACATCTAATTTATATGGCGGGAGATAAATGCATCCATCAGAATGCTTGTTTTAAATGGGAAAATGTCAGGAGGGAGAGTTTGACATGGGTGATTGTCCAAGCCAAGTGGCGATATCAGCAATGGTTAGTGGGGAGTGTAGGAAGTAGCAATGAAGAATTGGCCAATTGGTGATGGAATGTCTTTCTATTGGTAAAATATTTCTAGGACATCCCCATAGAATTCTGTATTTCATCATTGGCCTTTTTATTTTGAAAATATTGTTAAGAAAACATCACAGAATTCTATTACCTCAAGTTTCCTCATTAATAGTCATGAGTTGGTTGTTATGTTTATAATATGGCTGTTTACTTTATAATAGTAAAGTAATTGATGTTGAAGCAGTCTTTCTATTTGCGTTTGGGGGGTGGGGCAGGGCACGGACGAGCAGTGTCCCCTTTCTGTAAAGACAAATATAGAAATACGGAATTCTGTTTGGGTTTCCCAATGATATTTTTATAATAAGCAAGGCCAAAGAGTGTTACGGTTTACATGCACAAGCTGCAAAGCCATCAGAGACATGAGTAGTGCACTAGAATTTATGTTACAAAAACACTGGCAAAGTTCATATTTCTTCTGCTATATTGTTTCTCTCTTTGTTTTCAGACTTGCCAAGTGGCAGTATAGACATCATTATCAATGCCATGGACAACCATGACAACCGCCACTTGCTCACTGGCCAGCCTTGGTACAAGTCTCTCATCTCTTGGGCTAATATTAACCGGGCAGCCGTCTTGGCCTTGGACCCTCCACCCGAGGGTGGGGCCATTGATACCAAGTGGAGCCTCAGTCTGGGTTTGCCCCTCCACCTCTCTGATCGCTGTGGTCAAGTCTACCTGTGCGACCTTGGCATTCCAAAGCGCATCTTTGAAGAAGTTGGAATCACATATACCTCACCATTTGCACATAAGTTTGTGATACCCCTGCACCGGAAAGGCACTTAGTTAATTATTTAAGGAACCAGGTGGTGTTAATGGTCAGGTGGGTTGTTGAAAGTCAGTGATATTGATATTACGAGTATAAATATTTTTGGTGTCTTATATTTATTTATATAGTTTTGGTTTTTTTTTCTTTTAATTAAGGAACTCTTTAGTCAGGCAGCAAAGAAGTATGAATTATTTATTATCACAATGTTTTAATCATCATAATAATATACATTGAACTATCAGTGTTAGTCACGCCAAAATATGTTGTGTATTCTTGATTTTAATTAACTGTACAAATCCTTTGGAAATCTTCCCATGCATTTTTCTTTATTGAACCACTCGCTTAAATGGGTTATTGTGCAGCAATGTGATTGATATCTACGAGCCTGTATTGGAATGTGTGTTGGAACTTGGTGTACAAATATACAGAACCATGTGTATTCATGGATTCAGTACTTGTATGCCTGAAGGAAACTTGTGTGGGTTTCTTATAAGATTCAGGCTGTCATTGTGAATATCACTGAGGTGTTCATTGAAAACACAGTATAGATTTATGTTTAATACAGATTCCCTTTCATTACACTGCCATTGTATATTTAGGTTTATCAGTGTCAATTTCAGATTAAGTTTGTGTACAGGTTAAGAATTGTTGTAGTTCATAACACGTACAGTTTTTTGGCTTCCATAAACCCCAATTTGATTGTGTTTGGCCAGGGATCGAGTGCTATGTGGAGGATCAATATTAAATAATAAGGGCGCTGTATTGATCAGTATTTCAGTATTGGAACCGTGGGTGATAATAGATGTTATTTCAAAACTTTCACTAATAAATTCATGAAATCATCAAAATTTACTATTTTTGTTGCCAGAGATACATTTCTGTAGTGAAAAATAAACTGCACTAACAAAAACCTCATCAGACAAGAGTTTTCATAGTTTCTTGTATACTAGGTATCAGGATTATATGTTTTTTATGTGAAACAGGAAGTGGCTCTCTGACAAAGTAAACAAACATGGCGTCAGACTAGTTGTTTTGTGTTTCAGTTGAAAGTAAGCATTGTCATGACTGTATATAATACATATTCATTTAAATAGTTAAAATGGTCAGTTTTGTGTGATTTTTTTTTGGTATGTTTATATTAGTTTGATATCGATATACTGGTAATATGTGTTGATATCGACAATTCCACAGGAAGATTGATTGATACTGAAAGATCGATCACCAATCCCTACACTAGCCAAGAGTCTAAAAAGTCTATAAATCCAGATTGTAAAGTGAGATTAATTAGGATATTTTTGAGAAGTAACCACATGGGGCAGAAAATCATCAAAAATATTGTTGAACTAGATGTCTAAGCCTAGTCTTACCAGTATATGTGAAGTCATTATATGACAGATCAAAGATATCGTTTTCATTAGTTAAGAATGTTTCATCAGTGTATAGTATTTGTAATCTGTATCTAAAGAGTCAGACTACATATTTACATCCAGAAAGATAATATCAACAATATCAGTTTGTCATTGAATCTATCTACCAAAGAGTAATATTGTTTATTTGAAGTTATGTCTTTGGTAAGTGCTGAACAGCATGATAAATCCTCTAAAACTTTCCAATTTGGAACAAAAATGGAGAGCTTTGATAGTATTAATTTGATCTATAACTGGTCGAATAGAATTACAAATGAACAGGGTTGTAGATATTTTGTTTAAGACAATCATTTCTTTTGGAGCCAAAGTTTTATTGAAAGGAGACTTAAGATAGATGAACAAATAATGGACTTGGAATTGGCCCAAATACAAAGGTTAATAACAAACTCATTTTCTTTTGAATGTAGCCTTTTGAGATTACCACAAACTTAGAAATATATAAATGAAAGCAAATAAACAAAATCATGATACTTTTACACCTGTTCTCTGGGCTCAATAGTTTGTAGGTTATATTAAAATTTATTAAGTAATTATTAAACCTTAAGTTTTGAAGTAAAACAAAACTAATTTAAAAAATAAATGACACAACCCACAGTACTACCTTGTACACGCCCATTGCTTTTCTGCTATAGCTTACTGCACACGTACAGTTTGTGGTAAGTAATTTATTGCCAGTTTTCAGTGAAATATAAGATTTAAAATATCAATGGTATTTAATGCGACTAAGATTTAATTTTACGTCTATTTTGGAATGACGGACTATTTCACCCAGGTAAATGCTGATGTTGTTGAAATTGTGAGGGTGAGTTTTATGTGACATTTTACATTATTATTTTTGTTATTATTCAGAGTGCAATAACAAAGTGCTGTGTGAGTTATGGCATTTAATGTGTTACTGAGTGACTATTTCCAGTAGGATGTTTATACTGATGTGTACAGTTTATATTGTACATGTAGTTTTAAACTATAAATCTAGATTTATCCATTACCCATTATTGGTGTTAGATTGTACTGTCATATTCTTTGTAAAGTACTGATTTAAAGTTTCTAATTCTTTATTCAAATTGATAAAACTTCCGTTTGAGATGTGACTTTGTAACATCATTTTTATCTGGTCTTTTTGGATATGTTAATTAAAAAGTTTGTCTCAGACTTCTAATGATGATACAAGATTTAATTGTATAATTAAATTTTGAAGGAGAGAGAAACAGTTGTTGATGTGATTTTAGTTAATTTTGTGAAGTGATGGATTTTTTTCTTCTTTTTTTTTTTTTTTTTAGCACTCAAAAACTGATATTTTTCATGACAGTAATTTGGTAGAGAATTTACAATTGACAACATTTTTCTCTGTAATCATGAAAAAGAAATCCCACTAATCCTAGGAATAGGATATCCATGTTGCATTTTCATTGATTGGATTAGACATAGTTAAGGATTCAAACAAAAGGATTGAAAGTAGAAACTACACAGTGTTTTTGATACAGGCTTTGCTTACTTTGTGAATACGTGACCTGTAAAGTATGTTTGAAGACTCAGACAGGTTTTTGATTCACAAACACTGAAACTGCCAATGGGTGACATATAGAGATGAGTTGAAGTGACCTTCTCAGCATTTAATAATATTTATTTTGCACAATGAGTGAGATAATATGTTTTTCTGATTGATGAATCTTGTGTTGCTGCTTTTTTATATACATGTATATATATAATTGAGCCCTGGTAAAATAACAACACAGGACCAGAAGATGGCTTCCAGCCAAATGGGATAACATTCAGTTTCAGCGGAAATGTGCACTGATGACCTGCTGTGAACTTAATATGGTTCCTCACATTGGAGTTCTATTGTGGGATATTCAGCTGTTATTTGTGCTATCCAGTGATTTACTTTTCATGCTGTGGCAACCAGAAATAATATCTAGTTGGAAGAATTCTGCCAGAAGGCTCATTCTGCTGTATTTGCTGTGCTGGATTATTCTAAATCCTTATTGCTAATAATAAGATCTTCCCTTCAGCTACTTGCCTTATATACATAGACATATTTGTAGTCAAATGCACATTTTTTTACCCAACAGAGCTTGTATTATACCTGCAGTGCACCACTCAGAAGGGAAATTAATACAGGAAGCAGATAATAAATTTATTTGCCATGTGTATGCCTTTGATAGTTATAAAATTTGTATGTGTTGCATTTATGTTCCATTTTCGGCACCAATGGAGTAAATAAACATTGCTTCAAGAGATCAGCAGATTCTGTAAAAAAAGAATGTTAAAGGATATATTAATGTCAGTAAGATTCATTTATACAAACTTGAGGGAGATTTAGTGTATTCAGGTACTGTGCAATGGCAATTATTATTATTTAATGTAAAGCTGAATACGCGTGTCTCCATTGAACATTGTGATGTGATAAACTGACCTCAGAATTGTATTACTATAGTTTTGAGTGTACTTATTTTAAATGCATTGATTTTGTTGCACCTATTGCAGTTGTCTATTCAAAGGCAAAGTAAAACAAACTAACAAACTGTACTATAGTACAGTGAAAAAGGAATGCAAACAATGATTACGAGATGAAAAGAGTCTGCCTTCTGAGAACACTGAAAATGTAGATAGGTGTGTTAGAGTTGGGCAGATTAAGAGGGTATGTAATTTGGAGATGTTTTAGAAAGGATTGTTGAGTCCTTTGTGCATCTGTAAAGAGGACGCAAAGAAATATGAAAAATGAAAAAAAAAAACGTTTTGGAGAAGGAGCGTTTAAGTTATGATTTGATTCAGTTACTATCCATGGTGCCAACATAATTGAAACATTGACTTTTCATAGTTCTTTATATACCACGGTCAAATGATCCACTCACAAACAAAATACTAAATATGTGGATGTTAAAAACTATGAATTTTGTAAGATATTTTATATAATGCTACAAGAGGAGGATTTCAGATTGCAAGAGAAAAGATATGCATGTGGAACTTATTTGTCAGCAGTTTGGAGCAGAAGTTTTACAGGTTCTGCCATAAAATGCTTTGAGAAAAAAAAACAATCACTAGAAACTATTGCATAAAATTATCTGTATATATGTTGTATTGAATGTAGATAACTGTTGAATGTATACATTCAACGGGTCAAACCGTTGAATGTATAGATTCAATGGGCAAACTGTTGAATGTATACATTCAATGGCTCAGCTGTGGAATGTATAGATTCAATGGGTGAAACTGTTGAATGTGTACATTCAATGGCTCAGGGCATGGAATGTGGAAATAATTTATAGTTGATAAGTTGATTGGAAGTATGAAGACTTATGTACACTTTAACATACACTGAGTATTTTCTAAAATCAAATCACTATTTATAGTAGTTGTAGGGATGATCAAAAGAAAAAGTCTTCTATTGAAGTGTTAGCAGGGGCTCAAAGAAGAAGAATTTTGTAGGATTAAAGACTTTATAAACATAAAGAGTTCCCTTTAATCTACACTAGTGGGTAAATTGTTTATCGATATTGCCGATATTTATTGTTTTGGAACTGGACTCCCGATATCGAGATCTAAACATGTATTTCAATATCGCCATTTTAAGTAAAACTGTAAACTTACACTGTTAATACTCGAAGTAAAGCAAAAATCTGAAGACATTGTACACTTTTATCTCACATTTTTGAAGTTTTCAATGGGTTTTTGATGAAAACTGCATTGTTTTGTTTTGATTCATTTCGCTTCCTGTTAGCAGTTCGGGAAACACTAAAATAAAACGTTTTCAGTTTCCCGAATTCGGACTATTTGGTAGACAATATGAACCCCCCGATATCGCCCGATATTGAAATATTTTTACATTCAATATCGATACCCACAAAGTCAAACGATTTACCCCCTAATCTACACACATTAAAACAATTGCTGTGATAATCAAAGCAAAGAACAAAGAGAGACAGTTCAAGCCTGAGTAATCTTTTGATCACTGATTACAGAAAAAGTTGTCACCTGAGTACCTCTTTAATGCTCTCCAAATTTGTGTGTGATTGTTTACTGTTAATCCATGAAAGAGGATCACAGAGGTGCAATTGCAATTAGTCTTACCACACCAAGACACACAAGAGCATTGGGGTTCATTGTGATTATATAATTGGAAAATAGATTAATATTTCTTGTTCTTTTTTATCCTTTACAAAATATTTAAACAATAATTAAGCCATGTTTTATAAATATTGAAAAAATATTTAAGGCTATAATACACTATACTAATAAACTCATAACTACATTTAACTTTTATATTAGTAAAAATGCATCATTAATTCATACAATATAATATTAAATTAAATAGGTTTTATAATAGTATTAACATTGCATCATTAATTTATACAATATAAATATTAAACTAAATAAGTTTTACATAAATATTAAACTGTTTAGGGACTACTTATAAAAATCATAATATTTAAAGAACTTATACACATTCAATGATCATAACTATTGAATGTACACATTCCACAGCCAAACTGTGGAATGTACACATTCAATGGCTATTTGCTGTTGAATGTGTACATTCAACACCTAGGCCATTGAATGTATACATTCAACACTTGGGCCATTGAATCTATACATTCAACAGTTATCTACATTCAATACAACATATATAATGGGTGTCACACTATCTCAAAACAGAACTTCACCCAGTTTGAAGCTTTTGACTAAAATATTCAGCACTGTCATATATGTATTATGACATGTACAGATATCATGATAAAATTCCTGAAAAGGCAGGAAGATAATAAAGTTTGATTTCAAAAACACAAGAACCTGTTATTTGTTACCTGATTTACTTTGTTTGCAAAAAAAAAAAAAAAAAAAAAAAATCTCAGCATTTCAAGAGTTTTGCTGAGTGTGACATAAGATTTATAACACAGATTCTTGAGTTGTTCAGGAAAACAATTGCAAGATTGGAGGTGATATTTTGTTAATTTTTGTTCCATATCGAGGTTTTGATAGCAACTCTATCGAAAACTATGAATTCTAAATAATTGTCCAAAAATAAGTTATAAACAAAACTTTAAAGTGCTTTATAACTTCTTTGTGCTTTGTTTCACCTTAGATCTTGCAAGTATTTTATAATTGCATACTGCTTACCCAGTGAAAGTGCTCTAAGTACCAGATTTCATCAATTGCTATGTTGTTGTTTTTTCTAGTTTACTTTTAGAATGTCTAGGTTTCCTGTTAAAGTAAATGATTTTTTCATTTATTTTTAAGGTAGCAATTATGATTTTAAATTTTACTAAGTTTAAGATAGGATTCAGATTTGCTGGGTAAGCAGTATGTTCATCATATCGTGTATGGTACCCACTACATACACATTATGATAGTGTGATGACTGTGTTCAGTATGGTGCTTGAATAAGTGGTTTCCCTTAAAGTAGGCATTTATGTTTAATGGGAGATGTGAGTGCATTCAATGCCTTTGTATTGATGAATGCACTAAAGTTTTTAAATATGATGACTTAATATCTATACAAATAATTACTGATGTGATCAAATCAAATTCTTCATAATGGTATTCTGCTGTTGACAAAGACCTGAAAATTAGTTTTAAGTTTTAGTGTTTTCCATGAAAGAACGCTATGACTTTAAAACGTTCTCAGAACAGAGATACCAGCTTCATTGAACACATTCCAGAGTGAAATAGTGTAAATTTGTCTGTTTGTTGGTTATTCTCAACATGAATATAGTAATTTTTGTAAGTAAGAATCTGTGTGATATGGTTAAATGAGTGCAAATCGGTTTCTGTTGGGAAAGCAGAATATATGAGATTTCAAATTCATTGAGAATATTACTTTGGATGTAAGAATTACTGCTGTGCTATGTAATTTGATATATTCTGAATAGAAAGAAACGGCATGTTGGATGATACTGCTGAGTGTCTGTGAATGTTATTGTTAGTGGAGCTATATTCACTATTAGGATGAGCTAAAAATGAGCCAACAGTGAGGTCACATTTAACACCAAAAGCTTTACACAAGAACTTATTTTTTTATGCTAGTCCTTTTTGTGAGGAAGGCCTTTGAAATATGTGTTTATTGTTTTTGTGGGGAATAATGATAAACACATATTCAAACTATTGTCCCAGATTGAAACCAGCAGCTATAGAACACATATGTTTTGGGTTAACGATTTTGTTTTTGTAAATTATAGTACTTATGAAAATGTAATGTTTAAGATATCTGGCATTATTTGACCACCAGGCTGTGTATTAGGACAATAGAATATCATAAATTTTCTAAAAACTTCTTGTGAAAATTATGAAAAATAAGATATAAGTATTGTTGCATTGTAAGAGTTAAATGTATTTACAAATGTTTTACTGAGCAGTATCAAAATTTTGCAAGATTTACACAAGATTTTACAGATCAGATACAGCAATCCATTGAGTGAAAAACTGTACTTTAATATAAACTGCTCTGATTGAAGTTTTCAAACACATTTATTGAAAGTACTGATTGATTTATATTTTGAGAAACTGCAAGGACAAAATTTGGTTATGATTCAAATGTGTTTTGAATAATGTATTATGTAAAAGTAGTGTTATTATTCTAAGTGACCACTCTGAAGATGAAACAATTCAGGGTTCATTAAATTATATGAATAGACCGAGTTTAAATCACATAGAATTTCTGAGGTAGCAATACATGGCAAGTAAAACTAGATTTCAGTTACACTGCTCAATAAGTATTCAAATACTCGTTAGTAATTTGTAAAGATAATCGGGGACAAGATGCTTTCTGAAACACAACACTAAAGGTAAATCTAAGATTCCTACAGTGTAATGTAGTTATGTCACTGTGCTAAAACAGGAGTGTGTTATGTTTGAAAGAATTTTATAAAGAAGATTGGTTTAAATGTTTTTGTTTTCATTTTCATTGTTCATTTTCAATGCATAAAAAAGTTTGATTGAAGATGCCTTAAAAAGATTTAAAAATTCATACAGTGTGATGTGATTATCTTTATTTTTAACATGTGATTTTATGTTATGATTACAACTACAAGTTTACTCTTTGTTTAAAAATTTCATTCTAATAACTTCTTTGCTGGTTTTTACAAACATAAGATCTCTTGCATTATAATTTCCATGATAATAACTGACTTTGGTGGAAATGTTTTGCATTGTGTATGTCAATTATGCTTTAAATTGTTGTCAGCTGATTGTTGTGTTGATGCATGTTAAGTTTGAATACAGTTTAACCCAGTTACGTTAAATCACAATGGGACTATAGAATAATAGTTCTGCCAAAACCAGATATACCTGAAAACTTCAATGGAAAAGGTCCCCCAAGGACCTGATTTCTACTTCTCCATAACAGGGATTTCTACTTAAAGGGTTCATCTGTATTTTTGATTCTAATTGTGTATCAGCTTGTCATTTAAGTGACATTGAGTTTGTTTCTGTCAAGAGCTCCTCTATTTTGGTTATGAGTCACTGTGTTTTTAAAAAAAAAATGTACAAAGATTAAAGTTTATATCTTGGGGAGGTGTTGAAATTTTGTAATCCGGCTGTGTTACTCGTGAAAAATAGAGCCGGGCAACCATTGCATAATAGCTGACCCCAATCCGACTATCCTTGTTATAATTGTACACAACTTGAAGTAACAGTTAAGAGAATGTGAAATTAATCAGTAAAATTATGTTAAAAACAAAGATTAGATAAACAAATTAGACAGGTAATTAGGGTTTACCAATGGAATGCATGGAAACAAGCAGTATTTATATAGTATAATGATTACCAGATTCATTAGTTTGTACTTAGTTTGTCAACAGTCTCGGCCCATTTTTCAAGTAACTAGGCACTCCTGTTAAGGCCCTAAATTGAAGTGGTCTATTACTAACTTGTTTTAATGCTGAAATTGCTTAATGATGCCATGACACAGTTGAACTCTCATGCTTTTGTATTTCAGTTTGGTAATTAATTTCTAAGTATGTATGGTTGTTTTCAATGTTGTATTTTTTGTGTGTGGAACTGGGTCACAGTCAAAACTTCAGGACAGCGTAAAAGAAACTACTTTAAAGTGCAGCACTATCAAAACCAAACATATTTGCTTTGAAAAACCAAAGTAACTTGGCTGTATACATTCAACCACAATGCAAAGTTCAGAAGAAGCACCTGGAACTGAACTAATGTTACATATAAAATACATCTATATCAAGTCCACTCCTTATCTTAATACTGTTACATATAAAACTTGAAAAATAGATTCCAATACTCAGTCATTCAATGAAGTTTTCATGGCTTTGTTTGTGCTAACATACATGACCGTCTTTTGTACTCTATATTATATTTTGTATTTTCTGTAAATTCTATGTATTGTAGAACCTTCTTTGTACAAGTTGATCAAATAATATATGGAGAAGTCTCCAGGTATTGTTTGTTCAGTTTTGTCATGGTATAGTTGTATTTTTTAAAGAGAAAATGTTGCTCTGTCTGCCAACTTGTAAATCTCATAAAAAGAGAGTCAGAAATTTCCTGTCCATGTCTTTATCTTGTTTCCGTCAAGTTAGTAGTTGGAACCCTCAGTAACCAAACAGTGAACCTGTTTGCCATATAATCACTTCACTCTCAACTGTCGGGCTGTATTCACAAAAGGAATTAGTGAAAGATCAGTGACAAATTAGCTCAAGTTAATCCAAAAATTGGATTAGGATGAAGGTTCTTATTCACGGAGAAAGTTAAGCTAATTTTGGGCTTAAATTTTGGATTAACTGTAATCCACCCAACCAAATGGATAAACTTTTGGATTAAATATAGTTGAATCTGCTGCACTTAATCCAAAAGTTAGCTTAACTTTGTGAATACCAGTATAGTCCAAGGATTAGCCAAGCCATTGTTTTTTGTTGGTAAAACGTAAGCTAATTTTGTGGTTAACTTAATCCATTTTGTGAATACGGGCCCAGGCTGTGGGTCTGAATCCAGCTCAAAACATTATGTGGGATTCATTGTTGGTCTGTTTACGACCTTATCTGTTGAATGAAACAGTAACTGATGTTGTTGCTTAGTTTGTCACTGTGTAAGTCCCAGTGCTCTTGTGTCCGTTGGTGACATTCATTGTTTTTGTGTATCAGAGTGTATCTTTTGTGCTTTTAGATTTATATGTATGTGTATTTTCTGTTGCATTTGTATAATGTTAAGGTTTCACATGTAGCTGCAGCTCTGGTTTAGTCATTCTGGCTATAGCATGAAAGAGTTTAATATGATCTTGACCCATAATATTGTGAAAGAACTTCATATTACAAACCAATCGGTAAATTGTTTGAAATTTAAATATTTCATATAAAAGTAATGTATAACGCATCAAAATATCACAAAACATTTTAAATTCTATGCCTTTGGCTTCATAAATCTTACTTTCATCCACTCATTGTTGACCCATCAGTTTCTTTACATATATATAGCCTTATGTTATGCTTTTGATGTTTGTGTATCTCTGAGTAAGTGATTTAATCATTGTCAGGCTTTTAAAGTTAAGCCAATCTATTACTTTTGGTAGCATCATATAAGGTCATGTTTGCATGTGTATGTTGTAGTCTTTTGTAGCACACTATTCTGTGCTTATTTTATTGATACAGACAGTTGAAGGTTTCATCTGTGATATTTCATGAAAATTAATTTCAGTTTTACACTAAATATATCATGGACTTCTTTCTTAACCACAATGGAGGTTTGAATTGTATCCTGTATGCCAGGTGGTGGAATTGTGGTTCATGAAAACACTTAACAGAAAGGTTGTTGTCCTAGACAAGTGAACATTAATAACTCTAGTTTTATGTGCGAGGCATTTCATTGCATCCTTTTAGGCTTTGTTTTTAATCGCTTTATGTGTCTAATTAATTTTATCAGCATTTTGTTGAGCAGGCTATCATATCTTTCAACAAGTGTGTTCTCTTTATTTGTGAAAATGTGTTGTCATGTATTGTAGAATGGCAAGCTTTGCTAATAGTTTTGGTGCTGTGTGATTAGATACTGCCACAAAATATCTTGAACTTACAAGTAGAACCTCTTTTATCTTTTTTATCCCTTTTGCACATCTCTGTATTATTATTTCCTGTGAAATAATACACTAAAGTACATCTGTTATTTTACTATATTAGACATTACAGAACACTTGTGGCTGTGTTTCTTGAAAAGCAACATCCTGATCAATATTGCCTGTGGAAGAAGTACAGAAAAGGCCTCAAAAATTTGTTTGATTTTGTGTAGAAGTTTCATCTGTATTACTGCCAAAATACAGTATTATTGCATTTGTTGGTTTTTATTCCAATACCCTTAAGGGCTGTCGGGGTATTGTTTTCACCCATGGTGTCTGGATGGGCGGTCGGTGGGAAATAGTTTGTCCGGGCTGTATCTGTATCTCAGAAACCGTAAGGTGTAGGAAATTGATACTTGGTAGGGACATTGGTTAGGGGGTGTGGGTGTGCAACGTCATGGTGTTATCTTGACTTGACCTTGCCGCAGTGACCTTGAGTTTGAAAATCTAGGCTATATCTCGAAAACCGTAAGGTGTAGGAAGTTGATACTTGGTAGGGACATTGGTTAGGGGGTGTGGGTGTGCAACGTCATGGTGTTATCTTGACTTGACCTTGCCGCAGTGACCTTGAGTTTGAAAATCTAGGCTATATCTCGAAAACCGTAAGGTGTAGGAAGTTGATACTTGGTAGGGACATTAGTTAGGAGTGTAGGTGTGCAATGTCATGGTATGACCTTGTTTTGACCTTGCTGCTGTGACCTTGATCTTTAAAATCTTGTCCGGGCTGTATCTCGGAAACTGTAAGGTGTAAGAAGTTGATGCCTGGTAGGGACATGGGTTAGGGGGTGTAGATGTTCATCATGGTGTGACCTTTAACTTTGGCTCTGCCAAAGTGTGTTCACCAACCATATTTGAGACATCTTTCTCATATGGATTGCTGCAACCGATTATTATATGCACTTTTTACATAATTGTGCTTTTTCCATTGACAGCTATTCTCCAACTAATAAATTTTACATCCTCATAATTGTATCCACCAGAGGCATCCGGTGGATACTTTGGTTTAGCGTTGACTACGCCGCCGCGTGTATAGAGATTTTTGGCGTTAACGCTCTAAGAGGAAAACTACATAGCTAGGTTCACCAAATTTACAAGATATCTGTATTGGGGCATAAGCTTCTCTGGAAGGAAATTAGCCTCATTCTGAAAAACAAGATGGCCACCGCAGGCATTTCTTTGAAAATTATCTACATTTTTCTACTGGCTGTTTCTCATAGGTAGAAGGTTGAATGTCTTCATAGGTGATATGTATAACAGATATGTATGTCCTCTACAACCTTGTAGACATTTGACCTTGAAGCTCTAAATTCAAGGTCATCCATGGAGTGCCAAATTAACCCACATAGTGGACTTTAAAAGTGGTTATATCTCCCTTATTATTGTCCTAGAGGTTTGCAATGTGAAACCAACCTATAGGAAATCATGTGCTGCACATCTTTTCATGTGGTCAGATTTGACCTTGGACCCCTCCTTCAAGGTCAAATGAGGATAACCAAACTTAAAAATCCTTATAACTTGCTTATTATTGGTCCTAGAGGTTTGGGATGGTAAACCAACCTATATGAAATCATGGACTGGGAATCTTGTGGTGTAGTCGGATTTGACCTTGGGGGCCCCTCCTTCAAGGTCAAACAAGGATAGCCAAAGTTAAAAGTGCTTATAACTCACTTATTATTGGTCCAAGAGATTTGGGATGGTAAACCAACCTATAGGAAATCATGAACTGGGAATCTTCTGGTATGGTCGGTTTTGACCTTGAACCCCTCCTTCAAGGTCAAATGAGGATAGACAAACTTAAAAGTGCTTCATAACTCGCTTAATATTGGTCCTGGAGGTTTGGGATGGTAAACCAACCTATAGGAAATCATGAGCTGGGAATCTTCTGGTGTGGTCGGATTTGACCTTGGACCCTCCTTCAAGGTCAAACAAGTATAGCCAAACTTAAAAGTGCTTATAACTCGCTTATTATTGGTCCTAGAAGTTTGGGATGGAAAGCAACTTATAGGAAATAATGGGCTGGGTATCTTTTGGTGTGGTCAGATTTGACCTTGGGCCCCTTCTTCAAGGTCAAACGAGGCTAACCAAACTTAAAAGTACTTATAACTCGCTTATTATTGATCCTAGAGGTTTGGGATGGTAAACCAACCTATAGGAAATCATGGGCTGGGATCTTCTGGTGTGGTCAGATTTGACCTTGGGCCCTTCCTTTAAGGTCAAACGAGGATAGCCAAACTTAAAAGTGCTTATAACTCGCTTATTATTGATCCAAGACAGTTGGAATGGTAAACCAACCTATATAAAATTATGGACTGGGAATCTTCTGGTGTGGTCGGATTTGACCTTGGCCCCCCTCGTTCAAGGTCAAACAGGGATAGCCAAACTTAAAAGTGCTTATAACTCACTTATTATTGGTCCTAGAGGTTTGGGATGGTCAACCAACCTATAGGAAATCATGGGCATGGAATCTTTTGGTGTGGTCGGATTTGAACTTGGACCCCTCCTTCAAGGTCAAACGATAGCCCAAGTTAAAAGTGCTTATAATTCGCTTATTATTGGTTCAAGATGTTTGGGATGGTAAACCAACCTATAGGAAATCAAAAGCTGGGAATCTTTTGGTGTGGTCGGATTTGACCTTGGGGCCCCTCCTTCAAGGTCAATGAGGATAGCCAAACTTCAAAGTACTTATAACTCGCTTATTATTGGTCCTAGAGGTTTGGGATGGTAAACCACCTTATAGGAATTATGGGCTGGGAATCTTCTGATGTGGTCAGATTTGACCTTGAGCCCCTCCTTCAAGGTCAAACGAGGACAGCCAAACTTAAAAGGGTTTATAATTCGTTTATTATTGGTCCTAGAGGTTTGCAATGTGGAACCAACTTTCAGGATATTGTGGGCTGGGAATCTTCTGATGTCAGATTTGACCTTTGGCCCCTCCTTCAAGGTCAAACGATGGTTCACTGGCTTTGGTGAGTTGTCTTTCTGGTGGATACAGATTTCCATCAGTTCTCCGATGCGTAGGTCTAGTTTTTAGTTTACTGATTAAGGCTTTCAATGTGCTATTGAACTGTCTTGTTTTAATACTTTATGTTTACGTACATTTTCTTTCTCTTAGATGTTATTTACTCTAGTAAAACATTATTTGGAGCTTAATATAACTGACACTGCTCTGAAAGTATTCAGATCTTTGTACTGTTTTTCTACTTCTATATCTCATGGTGTTGAAAACTATTTCCCCAGGCTGTGGGGTACAGGCATCTCTGATGCTACTTTTTTTTGTGTGTTTGTGTATAAAAAGGTTTATACGATGATGTTGTTTCTGCAAGAGGCCTTGGACAAAAAGACCTGTAAGTTAAAAGTATGTCAATTTATTCTGCCTTGTGTTGGATGACTGTTCTTTGAGGCAATTTGAGAAACAAATTAGAAAAATATGGTGATAGTTGTGGGATAAAATGTAAGTGCAATAGGATGCATAGTCCATAATCTAAGGTTGTGTGAAGCTAAATTCTTATCTCTTTGAAAAGGCTTTTTTCACATTAATGTATAAACCATCCAGCATCTCCGTGGTATCGACTTGGCTACTTCTATGGAATAATGATTACTGAATTGGACCTGGTGTTGCACCTTAGAGTTTGCCTTGGTAGAGCTTAAGGCTATAAAAGTACAGAACACAATAAAATGTGTGACCACTTAATTTGAAATGCAACTTATAATTTACCCATATAAGTGCACTGTACTGTACGTGAAACTTTTGAGCCACGCACAAATATTGCAAAGTAATTTTTGGCTCTGATTATGTTCTTGTGAAAATCTATTTGAGAAAAGATTCCAATGGTAACAATATAAATGGAAAAGTGGATGTAATAAAACAAGATTTGGGAACACTTTTAAAATTTTTTTTTTTAATTTTTGTCTTATGAAGATGTAGATCTAGTTTTATAATTATGCTATCTGGTGAAAAAATTATGCTATCTGGTGAAAATTTGACTCGTCATCTTTACAGTTAATTTTTTCATGACAAAATGCTTCCAGAATGTTCCGGTGCTGTGGTTTTTTTTTTTTTTTTTTTTTTTTTTTTTTTTTTTTTTTTTGGGGGGGTGGGGGGGGGGGGTGGGGGGGGGGTGTTTATGTCATAGAACTTAAAATTTGAGTTATAAAATTTATCCATATAGCCATGAAAATACCCTGTTTCTGTATTTTCATTTGTTGTGTGGAACTATTTATAGTGATTCCTGTCAAGTGTTTAAAATCATAAAAATTGACTTGAACATCAAGGTTTCTGAATGCTTTCTAAACAGTGAAATAAACGACAGTTACTGTGCAGCAAATTTGTTGTTCCAGGTTTATTCATTCTCTTCAGTTGCCAGAACTAAATTAGAAAGTGTATTTTTAGTTACTGTCCAAATTAAGGATGTATTGACAGTTACTTACAATTATTAAAACAATCACCATGACACTATACAGTGGGTCTGGTGCCAATTTTGTTTGGATATATTTTGTAGTCTGCAGAAATAAATATCAAATGTATTTTGTAACTTAATCCTTCCATCAACCTACATTTTGATGTTTGTTGTAAAAGTTCATGTTTCTGTTTGATAATTTGTACATGTATATGAAACAATTTTTGTTTGCATTTTAAAATTATTTTAAATGTTTTAAAAATTTTACTGTTTTATTACTGGTTTTTAATTCATGGAAAAAATATTTATGGTGATATACTTTATGTTTTTTCTTAATTTTGATGTATATTTTTTGGAGTAAAAACATTTTGTAATACATTGGATCTCAACATTTTGGCTTTTATTAAAAATCGCATCAAACAAAATTTGTTTTATGTTGAAAATTTGGAGAACTAAGTAAATAAAAATCTCTTTTTTTAATTTTATGGTTTTCTTGTATCTGAAATCTTCTCTTCCTAAACTATAGACAAGTATTATACTTGATTTCTTAATTTTATGATTACATGATAAATATGTAAATCTGACTGTGTCTTAAGATAACCCAAACATTTAAATGAACAAGATACAAATGTGGTATTACATTGTTATTGTTTCCAAAAGTAAGTGAATCTATAACTCTGGTATATCAGTGACAGTTTTTGCAGAGAAAAGCTATTGTGGCTGGCTAAACCAGGTTCTAATATTTTCATTGTTCTGAAAGCTTGGCTTTGACAAACAATTCTTATATTTAATTTAAAATCAAAGTCTTCAAAACTCATTATAAACAATACCACCTCTGTCAAGGCCCAACACCTCAATTTTGCCTATGATTGCATTGATAAAAATCTGTTAAATATTTCCTTTATCAAGCCAGAATGTTATCATCTATTCCTTGTGATATTTTTTACATTTCCTACAAATTTCATTGAAATCCATCCATGACTTTTTGAGTTATTTTGCAAACAAATGCATACCAACAAAAACATATCCTCCTTGAATTTGGTAAGTAATTGGATTTCACAATTCTTTTTTTTTTTTTTTTTTTTCGTATCCCCAGTCATAAGTTGGACGATACTTGAGTTTTAGCAAGGTCAAACCATGTCCACCATAGAGATTTCCTTCCAGATGTGATAATAGAAAAAAATAATTTACACACCCTTCTTGGTCTGTGGATAAATATGGGTAATGCCTCAAAGCCTATTGTTTGTAGCTTCAGTGCTCAAACTTAAGACCAATGGCGGCATTTTGACATGTTTTGGCCTGGTTCTCACATACAAGAGAGATCCAAATGCTGATATACACAATTAAGCATGCAGTAATTGTACCTTGCCCAGTAAACATTACAAACATTTATAAACGTTTATAAACCTAACCATCAACGGTTTAGATTAGGTTTAAAATGATGGGTCCCTAAACATTCGCCTATAAACGTTTATAAATGTTTAAGCATAAACGTTTATAAACATTTATACATGTGTTTAAAATCTGGAGAAATATTTGTGTAAATATATCTTGCTGTATCACTGTTGTTTGAAGCCATCATTACATTCTAAGTAGATATATAGAAGTATATAATTTGATGATATTATATACTTGTATATCTCTACTTAGAATATAATGATGGCTTCAAACAACAGTGATACAGCAAGATATAGTAACAGAAATATTTCTCCAGTTTCCCTCAAAATCGCTGTGCTGAAGTCATCAACCCAAATGAAAGTGAGGTTAAGATAAAACCTACGTTTAAAACGTTTAAAAACTGAATTTTAGCATGGGTGGCGTTGTCAAAGCACGAAGGCGAATATGTCCCTGTCAAGTTTGAATTCGATTGGACAAACGATTGGACGTCGGACACATCAATGTAAAATGGAAAAAATAAAATGTTCATTTTTATGGTAATGTTTCGTAATGTATTACCTACATCACCATCATATACATTTTACAGTGGGAGATAAATGACCGTGTCTGAGGTCTTGTTATTAGCTCTAGAGGTCCAGAATGTGAAAACCACTTCTAGTACAGTAAGCAAGGGATCAGAATCTTTTGGAAGGGTGGGATTTGGCTTTTCACCCCTGCTTCAAGGCCAAAATTTTTAATTACAAAAAAGGCCCATGTATTTATGATTGGTTCCAGAGGTATGAAACTTCAAAACTTTCAGGAAACCATGGGCTGTGAATCACTCACAAGGGTTCAATTTGACTTTTTAACTTCATCTTTAATGTCAGATGGAGTATGCATGCCAAAAATCCCTATATCATTTTATTCATCCTAGGGTTTTAGAATGTTAAAACAATCTATAGAAAATCATTGGCCACAAATATTATGAAGGATTATATGACGTTTATTTATTTGGGGTTTTACGTTGCTTTCAACACTGTACAGGTCATATCATGACGGGTAGTTGGAAGGGCAGAGGAAACCAGTACATAGAGTTCGCTAGGGTTGTGTACTGTAAACTGCCGACCAACGCCAAGCAACTACCAGCTTTCCCACTTAAGGCCATCACGGGGATCGAACCCCGGCCTCAGAGGTGGGAGGCGAGAGTGTTGCCACTTTGCCACCGTGGCCCCTGATTATATGACGTTAAATTCTTACATAAAAGTTAAGGGGTTTGATATATGAAAACCTATAGGAAATTATTGCCAGCAAAACTTTTTGAAGGGTTTGATTTAATCTTTGATTCTGGCTTCAAAGTCAGTTTTTGCACTGAAAATTATTAATTTGTCAAAATGGTGCTTAAAACAAGTTTCCTAAACAGCAAGTTCAAATGCCATTTTCATGTTCAATGATAGTCAAATGTTGATAACTTATTGGTTAAATTAACTGAAAAATTAGTGCACTTAAAATAAATTTCATAAGAATGTGACCTATAACAGGTGCCTAAAATGGGAAATTAATTGGACAATCAGGGTTATTTTTGCCCAAAAGTTAATCAGTTCATTTGTCCAACAAGATAATGGCAAATTTAAATTTGTCAATTGGGAAGTTAGTTGTTTTATTCACCATTTGACAAATTATTGACAAATTAGTATTTGTCAGACATTTCAGTGTACAATTTGTTACATCAGGAACAATTATCTCAGGGTATAGACCTTACTTAAAGGCCTAGTAGCACCTAACATACAACTTTGTCTCAAATATTCAACTAATATACACACATCCCAGTAATTATAACCACACAGCTGAGAATTGTGTACTTAGATAAACATTTCACTTTTTATGCTGCTTGTCGGCTTTCTGCTTCAACACAAACAGTAGCCATTTTATCTCTTGTGCATACATCATCTGTTGTGTGTTCATTCAGTGTACAGTACTGACTTCACTAAAAAACTGTCAAGATTACATTGATCCATTGATATTTATAATTGCTTGACTATAAGTAAAGATTGCATATGAAAATCTATAGATTGAAAATCCCCAGATTAAAAATCCCTGAATATTTTTAAACCCATAGAAAATCAAGATGTGGTATTGCAAAGCACCATCATAAAAACTCCTAATACTCTAGTATTTACAAATGCACTATTATTTTGTCTTGCTATTAATTCACTTCTGTATACACATGTAGACCTTTAATGTGACTTCCATTTCCTGTTATTCTAAACAGAAATGTAGTTGTTAATTACAATCAAGGAAAATAGTTTTCATTTGTCTTGTCTATGTTGAAGTTGAACAAAATATACTATGAAAGGTATACAGAGTATTACTCCTATTAGGTCAAGCCTACTGATTTGTTTCTTAATACTGAGAAAGTTAAAGGTACAACACACTTTATTTGAGGGGTGTTTGAGTATGTTTCAGAGCATAAATTAACTAAAATGTTGAGTCAAACCGTTTGACTAAACATTTTTTTAATGTATGCTCTGAAACATACTCAAACACCCCTCAAATAAAGTGTATTGTATATTATTATTATTTTATTCTCTTATTTTATGGATATTTTATCTTGGAGATTTTCAATTCTATACATCTTGGGATTTCTGTGCAAATATTGAGTGATTTTTATTGTGGGGATTTCAGTGAAATAAAAAATTATTTGGAAAGCAAATTAACTTAATAATATATTTGAGATAAT
Source organism: Sabellastarte sp. h YS-2021 (assembly GCA_964017235.1). NCBI lineage: Eukaryota > Metazoa > Annelida > Polychaeta > Sabellida > Sabellidae > Sabellastarte > Sabellastarte sp. h YS-2021. The sequence continues at coordinate 72,974,043 of OZ024928.1, read as the reverse complement.
TCTCCCTCCTTTAAAAAGTAACTATAACATTGTTCATTTAATCAAGCAATATGTGACATTTGTTTGATGTCTAGATCCTGTGGAAGCATTGGATGTATTTAAATCTACTGCTATATTCATATACAGTAGGACCTCAATTATCTGGCCTTCGATTATCCGAATCTCAAGATTAACCGAACTAAAATCATGTCTCCCTACATATATTAATGCACCGTCTAGCGTGAGCGATAACAGGATTTTACACAGTCTCGGAAACTATTAATTCTAGTGCTTTATAAAATGTACCATTCAGAGAAACGCCTGACTTCTTTGATCTTTATCACCATTGTTACAATAGGGGAGGGATTGATTCAATTACACGATCCTGCTACACAACTTCTTTCATAATGCGCCAATCATTGAAAGTATGTTCGATTGGCTTTCACAATTTACAACCTCCCGGAGTAGGTTCACAGACTGACAACGTGTATAAAAGAAAAGACGTCAACAATGCATTACCAACCAAACACACATATCACTGAAGGCGTGCTCACTTTGGGTTTTACAATAAATAATCTCCTGGAGTTTCTCAATTCACAAAATGCGTGACGATATTTATCTAAAATTAAAACGCCAGCAATGCATGTACCAACCGAACTCGCCCAGTTAAAATCTGCGTAATATTTTAAATAAAAATTCATAGATATGGAGCAATTAGAGGGTTAGTTACAATATATTATACAGATATATTAAACATATCATCCATGAATACCGAGGTTTATATTAAGTGCATAGAAGCAATTTTCTTTTATTAACGTCCACTCGATAACCCCTACACAATGAATTTCAGTTTCCTTCATCTATCCGAACCCCTCGATTATCCTTCCGGATTGTATGTCACTGGTTGCGAATAATCGAGGTTCTACTATACATTATATTTATTTGGGGTTTAACCTAACTTTGAACACTACAGGTCATATGATGACGGATAGTTCTGTGCACAGAGGAAACCAGTGCATACTGTTCGTGTAAACTGCTTACCATCGGTGAACAACTACCAACTTTCCCACATAAGGTCACGAGTTTGAACCCCAGACCTCAGAGGTGGGAGGCAAGTGTGTTACCACTGCGCCACAATGGCCCCTCATTAACATTATAATCTACTTTGCTGTTTTGAAGAATACTGAGAAAATTAAGAAAAAGATTATTTTTAAAGGTTTATCTAGATCAATCTAAAAAGTGGAACAGTACTGTTTTGATGGAAATGAGAAAATTCAGATTAATCTATGGTAATGTTTTCATTAGTAAAGGTTAAAGATTAAATCTAACCCCCGATTTTCAATTTCCAAACCCAGATGTCCTATATCCTCACAATCACCCAGAACCTATAAAAGCAGATGTGAGATATTGCACATTTTTAAGATTCTCACAGGCTCCAGATATAAAATGTTTTATTATTGTCCAATATGATAATACAGTATATATCTCACCATTACACATTCAAATGTTGTCAATACTGTCTTACCAATGAAGTTAATATGAATAATTTTGGTCCAAATTATCCTTCTTATTACTACTTTCATAATCAGATATACAGGCCTCAAAGTTATAAGGTTTTATTCTTGTACATTCCTGTCAATCCTATCTGCTAAGGTCTGTGTTCTCTCCATCATTTGTGCTACTTGGTACACTATTATTATCATCAAAATCATATAAGTTTTAAAAATTATTTTCATCAGATTTATATATATGACAAATGATGTCAGCCAGTTTGATTATCTACACACAAATGAGAAAAAACACACACCACAATGAAACTGAGCATTCACAGTACAAGCATATTTGTTGTGCACATAGTTGACTTAGTACACACAGTTTGTCACTGGCAGGTTTTGACAGGAGAAATGGCTAATTTAGAGTAAATAAATCAGCTGTAGAATCATGAATACTGGATTGTTTTTAAAAGAGTCATATTTATGTAAATAGGATGATCAGTGCAATGTTTTAAACCTAAAATATTAGTATGATAGATTTGACACTACTAGGCCTTTAATTAATATTCCATGGTTATTCATCAGGCAAAATCCAGAATGAGGTGGGTAAACAATATGGCTAAAAGTACGGAATAAAAATCAGAGCGGTCTTTTATTACTGAACCCAAAACTACACAAAACACTAAAAATATTTACCCAACAGTTGTGTACCCTAGATCAGTTTTACTGCTAGCGTACCCGACGGTTGTGTACGCAAGATCCATTTCACTGTTAGCATACCCAATGGTTGTGTACACCAGCAGTGATACTGCTCTAGTGTACGCAACGGTTGTGTACGCAAGATCTATATCGCTGCTAGCGTACCCAACAGCTGTGTATGTATACTACTGGCATACCCAACTACCCCTGCACTCAAGACAGTGAACCCTATGTTCCCAATGGTTATGCACCCTAGATCAATAGTTTTCTCAGCATACCCATCGGTTGTGTACGCATGATCTATTTCACTGCTAGCCTACCTAACGGTTGTGTATATTAGCAGTGATATGGCTCTAGCGTACCCGACTGCTGTTTACGGAAGACCCATATCACTGCTAGCATACCCAAAAGCTGTGTATGTACACTAATGGCATACCCAACTCTCCTGTATCCAGTTAAAGTACTAAGTTCTATTTTCCCAATGGTTGTGCACCCAAAATTAATATATATCATTGCTGGTATACCCAGTGGCTGTGTACATAAGATCCATATCACTACTAGCTTATCCAGCAGTTGTGATATTGGTCCAGTGTACCCAGTGGTTGTGCACACAAGATTTATATCTCTGCTAGTGCAGTCAACAATTTTAAATTTTTTACAGCCTGCCGAATTTCTCATTACCCAAGGTAGTATGCATTTAATGGTTGTGCACTCTATATCAGTATCTTTTCCAACAGGTCTGTAATGTATCTAAGGCATTGTGAAGCAAATAGTTTTCAAGGAAAGATTTTGAGTAGTCAGAAATGGGCCAAGGACCACTCTGAATTAAAATTATTCAGCTTAGCATGAGTTTGAATGTGAAACAGCAGAATAACTTGGTTATTATTACATTTTGACAAAGTTAAAGGACATGTTATAAATGAGCTAAGGAAGAAGTGATTAAAATTTGGTTACACTAGCAATGATCTTGTGTACACAGCCGTTGGGTACGCTAGACCAATATCACAACTAGCATACACAGCCATTGGGTAAATAACCATTCATATTCATGCAGCTCTAGAGATTTATCTCTGATTCCAGCAGAACTGTCATTTGGATTGGATAGACAGTTATGCCAAAAACCACAACAAATTATCAGGCCAGGAACACATGAGTAAAGGGATAAAATACTTTTCAGATCGTTACAACCAAGGAATATCTTACAAGTTTAACTGTAACTTTTTGGCTACTGTGTCAAATTACTGATATATCCAGGGCATCAAGTTCCTGTTTTTCCTAATTAAGCATATCCCTTGAAATTAATAGGTTATTAATAGGACCGGTATTATTCAATGCCTTCAATTGAAATTCTTTTTGTGAAATTTTAAAATAATTCTTTTCTTTGTAAATGACAAACAATTGTGACATTATTTATATCTTCAGTTCAATCAGTTTTGACAATTATGACATTATTTATATCTTCAGTTCAATCAGTTTTTTTAAATGTTTTATTAAGTTGGCTATAATTATATTGTAATTATAAAAGCTATAATCATGTAGCAAAGCCACAATGCTCAGTTCAGATACTTTTGTCTCATACAACTTTGTCATATAAACTGAAAAAAACAGGGGTGGATTTCATGAAAGGTCTTGAGACTCAAGCTTGAGACTTTTGTCTCAAATTATTGGAACATTTTACTTGAGCCAATGGGCTCAGCCTTTATGGATTTCACAAAAGGTCTCAGTCTCAGCTTTGGCTGAGCCACTGGCTCAAATGTTGAGACTAGTAGAAAGTGGGCTTAAGTTTTGTAAACAAAGGCTCAAATATGGCCGTCATAATTCTTTCTTCACTTCAAAATTTAAAATGGCTGAAAATAGGGTACAAGTATATAAAACAACCCCCTGAAGTAGTCAATACCGGGCTGCGATCAATCACTTTAACTTCCTGCTTGAGAAGTCGAAATATAACCATTATTCCAACATTGTGACTGAATATCAAGGAAACCCTAAGGCTTTGTTGAACTGTTTCAAAAAGATTTTACACAGGTCCTCTGTTGCTGTTCTACCAGACTGTACCAGACTTCTCCCATCACTAAAATTGTAAATTATTCAATCAAAGAAGGTAGTTTTCCCAACTGTTTTAAGATGGCACATGTCACCCCCCTCCATAAGAAGCCCAGCCTTGATAGAAATAGCCTCAAAAACTATAGGCCAGTGTCAAACCTTAGTTTTATATCAAAGCTTATTGAGAAAGTTGTGGCAAAGCAGCTAAATGAATTGATTTCACATGAGGGTCTCTTAAATATCAACCAGTCTGCTTATAAGAGTTCCCACTCCACTGAAACTGCATTGTTGAAGATTCAAAATGATATAGCTTTCTCAGTGGACTCAGGAAAGGCAGTGGCCCTAACATTATTAGACCTGTCAGCGGTGTTTGACACGATTGATCATTCCCTTCTATATGACTGCTTACATGACTAGTTTGGTCTAGATGGTACTGTCTTGTTGTAGATGGTACTGTCTTGTACCTTTCAAACCGAAAACAAAAAATTAAAATAGGTGATAGTTTCTCTGAGGCGGTAATTCTCCCTTTCGGAGTCCCCAAGGCTCTGTATTGGGTCACCTCCTTTTTACCCTTTACACTAGTCCCCTCAGTCAAGTTATTTCTAAATTCAATGTTACCCATCACCTATATGCCGATGATACCCAGATCTACTTAGCAGTTGACTCCAGGAACTTTGATTCTAGCATGGAAGAGCTGACCGAGTGTCTCAAGTCAGTACAGGAGTGGATGGTTGGTGTTAAGCTAAAACTAAACCCCAAAAAACCGAATTTATCATCATAGGTCAAAAAGCCATCAGAGAGTCGCTTGCATCAAATTTCCCTGTCCCACTCCTCCAAAACAATATCTCTAGTAAAGAATCTGAGTGTTATCTTTGACTCAGACAACTCCTTTAACAATCATGTTGCCAAGGTTTGCCGAGCATGTTGCTATCATCTTCGTGATTTGCGGCGAATTTGCAAATTCCTTAGTGACAAAACTGCAATACTTCTGGCAAATGCTATGGTCAGTAGTCATTTGGACTACTGTAACTCTTTACTTTATGGGGTAAGCAAGTCCAACATAGCTAAACTACAGAGAGTCCAGAATGTTCTTTGCCGCATCATCTTCAGACTTGACAAAATGAGTCATGTTACACCCTTTTTGAAAAAACTGCACTGGCTTCCAATTCAACATCATATCCTTTTTAAGTATAATCACCTGGCGTTCAAGGCTATCAATCTTTTACAGCCCCCATATCTCTCAGCTTTAATAAGATCAAGCAGTCTCACTCATGGCAACAGGCTATCTGTCTCCTCAACCTGCCCTAATAAGCACATAGGCAGGTGAGGCTTTGCAGTAGCTGCACCAGCTGAATGGAACAAGCTGCCACAAACTGTCGGATCTGAGCAAACAACAGATCATTTCAGAAGCCAGCTAAAGACACACTTGTTTAGGCTGGCATACCCCCCACCTTAGTTATACCCTGGCGGGCGCTTTTTAGATTTTTAGATGTCGACCCATGCCTGTCCCTGGACTCTCCCTTCTTGGACTTAAGCGCATTAGAGGATTTGTATCAATTTTGCGCTATATAAATCCTACTATTATTATTAGTCTTTGGGTGTTTTTACATGTTTACAAGGTTTCCTATTGCAAAATGGTATTTGACCAGAGATATTATGTGTCAAACAAGGAACATAGAGGTCATCAGTAGAATATTTTGACTAGAAAAAAATGGTCACGTGACACAGAAAACCACTGTGGTTATTTGATAATCTTGGTCTTAACTGAGACCCCTTCTTTGAAAACCGTTTGAGACAAAGACTTAACTGAGCCAAAAGGTTCAGATTTGAGCCAGTGGCTCAGCCTGAGACTGGGCTAAGTCTGAGATCTTTCATGAAATCAGCCCCAGAACTCCACCCATTACTCCCCACCTTAATTAGTTGTCGGTTCTGACCACAAAAAAACAGACCTGAGGAAGTAAACACCATGCATGCAATTGAGCAAAGGTAAACCCCCACCTCTACCCCTGCTGTGTTATCTAATTACTTTTAGTCACAGGCCTAATGTGATGGATGAGGCGAATGATAGTTTGCACATCGGTTCAGTAGCAAGTGAGTTCTAAATTTTAATGGAATATGGTAGTACACTGCCTTGGTTTTAGGACAAGGAATTTATATTTAGAATTGAACTAATATTCCCTCATGAATATTCATGAGAACTCGTCTGGAGGTCAGTGGCTGAGTTTGTCGACCACATGTATAGAACTCCCGCCAAATTCCATTATATAAGGCTATGTAGTGGCCAGTACACATTGCTGTGAGGTTCATGTTGCTTGTGCACGTGAAAGCTCTGAAATAGGAATACAGACCGGGATTGAGAGAAACTTTTAATTTTATTAATTTACTGATTTTATTTCTAGCAATTTTTAGCTTACTTCGAATTTTAATTTTGTTACTTGTTTCTCTCGACTCGGAACTGTATTCGTGGATATTAATTTTATTCTATTTTCAGAATGGGGAAAAATGGGAAAAAGGCTGGAAATGGTACCCAAACTTCAGCTGCTGAAAAAATTCCTGATGTGTCGGCTGTTAGTGAGGCGAATGATACTGGCGTCTCACAAAAGCTGGACACGTTACTGGAAGCAGTGAAGAATATGGGTGACCAGTTAAAACAGCAGGATGAGAGGTTGCGTAGGCAAGAAGAAAAAACTAGCATACACGACCTATCAGCTGTCCCCTCAGCCCAGAGCTCCCCAAAGCACTCGAAACAGGAACCGATGGTTGCCAAGTCTGACAAGCTGCCATCATTCGAAGTGTTGAGATCAGATTCTAAAATACAAGCTGAGGTAGCCAGGCGCTTGAATGACTACCAAAACGTATCAAGAGGCGAAATAGGTAAGCCAACTTCCTCTCTTAAATCTGGCAGATTCAGGGCAGGTGTAGCAAAAGTAAAAAGTCATGTAAATTGGCCTCAGGATTTTTGTGTAATACAAATAGGTAGCAAACAGCCAACTTATGATGAACTGACCAATGAGCAATGGGTTCAGGGTTTTCTGTATTGTGTGTTAGAAGAGAAAGACAATGGTATAAGGGATAATATGTTACAGTATTATGCCTTATTAATGCAAGATGCAATAGAACTCAACATTCAAACAGCAAAACGTGCACATGCAGCAGTATTGCAGGAAATCGAGAGAGGGAGGGCCGATTGGCAACAATTAGAGGTGTTAGAAAAAATAAAGAATAGGTACACTCAGAGATTGGTACAGAATCAAAAAGTTAGTGGTACTGCAGGAAATGCGCAGGCTTGTGTACATTTTAACAAAGGTTTCTGTAGATTAGATAACGATCATGTATCAGGAGGTGTCTTGTATCAACACTGTTGTAGTTACTGCCTAAAGGAAACGGGAAAGAAATTTGACCACCCACTTACAAAGTGTTTGAGAAATAAAAACAGTCAAGGGGTGAATAAAAGTGATAATGCCTCCAGTAACAAAAAAGAGCAGAAGGTTTAGCCAGATTTCTTATAAACAACCTAAAATTTTGTGCAATAAACAAAAATACGGTTTACATTGGTCAAGAGGTCAAGGTTGGTCGCAATGTTATATAGATCAAGTACCATATAGTACGTATAGTATAAATTATCAATGGAATGACAAGGTGTATGTATATTTATTTGGTCATTCTTGTCCTATGAGAATTACTGAAAGCAGTTTTTCCCATAGTAAATTTAGTGTCAATACATTGGTGGAGAAAACATCCACAGTTCAACGGTATACAGATACAAGTTGTACAGATTTAAGTAACAGCTTTGTTTCAAATCAAGAATGTAATTTTACTCACAGTAATAACAGTATCATGGATATGGGCGACTGTGAGCCCGGGGGTGGGGCACATGGTTGTAATATTAACAGTCCATGTACTAGAGTGCATGTTGCATTAAGTGGCCAGGTGAGTTGTCTGTCGTGCATCTTTACAACGGGTCAGTATTCTTCACTTGATTATGATGACCTTTCTGTTTATTATACTAACATTGCCATGTGTTCCCCTTCTGGCTGCAGTCACAGTTCATATGATAGTCAACTAACACAGCAACATGGACCTCACGGTCAAAAAATGAATAATATAAGTAATCTTAGTCTAAGTTTTAGTGATAATGTGTTACAAATAGAGGGGGGGAGGGATCAAATCCTCCATACAAATGATTGTATTGACCAGGCGGTTATGTATGATGCTGGCAAAAAGGGAAACTTTGTAGGTCAGAATATAAAGGTTTCAAGTATAATGCAATTAAATACAGAAATAGTAGAAAGGCGAGAGTTTGGCTTTATGCCCGTGACCATGACAAAACATGTCTACCCCCTTAGTAAAAATTCTTATATAGATTGCCAAGATGAAGCGTTATATTTGAATAAAATTCATACAATAGTTAGAAGTTATGGTTGTCCAAACTACAAAGGGGCCCGTATACCTGTCTTTTCAGGTTTGAATATCAAAGCATGGCGACAAGTGTTATGTAATTATGATATACCAAATTTAGTGGAATACCTGGAGTTTGGTTTTCCTTTGGGTGTTGATTATTCAATATTTAACTTTAAAAACTTTGATAAAAATCATTTGTCTGCCATACAAAGGCCTGAAGGAGTTGCAAAGTATTTTGAAATTGAAGTCGAAAAGCAAGCCATGTTTGGACCATTCGATAAACCACCTTTTAAAAATATACACTATTCTCCATTGATGGCCAGAGATAAACCGGATGGAGGTGTTAGAATTATTGTAGATTTGTCATGGCCTCAGGGCAATAGTGTGAACAGTTGTGTTCCCTCAGATATCTATGATGATATACCATTTCTTTTAAAATACCCAACCATAGATCAGGTTGTAGAACGTATTCAGTGCTTAGGCCCTTCAGCCATGTTATTTAAAGTAGACTTGGAGCGAGCGTTTCGAAATCTTAGGGTTGACCCTTATGCTTACCCCTTATTGGGTTTAAAGTGGGATGACGTCACGTACGTTGACGTAGGGGTTCCCTTTGGCCTAAAGACGGGAGCGGCCATGTGCCAGATGTGTACAGACGCAATTACGCTAACGTTACGTAAACGTAATGTTTGGTTAATAAACTATTTGGATGATTATATTGGGGTAGCCCCCCCTGAAGTTGCAAATAATCATTTTTTGGCTTTAAAGCATTTACTGCAGTATGTAGGTTTGCCCTTAAATAGTAAGAAAGTTGAGGAACCAAGCCACATAGTTACGTGTCTTGGCATAGAAATCAATGCAAGTGCAGGAACTTTAAAGATTCCATGTGAAAAATTAGATGAAATAAAGCGATTATGTAATTTTTGGCTTACCAAAAAACATGCTAGCAAAAATGATCTACAAAAGTTAGTTGGCAAGCTTATATATATACATCGTTGTGTGAAGCCAGCCAGATTGTTCATTAATAGAATCTTAAAAGTATTACGTAGTTGTCCAGCGAAAGGTAAATATTCTATTCCAATTGACATGTTCAAAGATATACGTTGGTTTACAGTATTTTTGCAAGATTTCAATGGTACCATTAATATTCATCGACAGCCAAACTTTACTGAAAATATATATGTGGACGCCTGTTTAACTGGAGTAGGGGCAAAGTACAAAGATATAGTCTATTTTTGTGAAATCCCTGAATTTCTAAGGATAGCAGGATCAATAGTCCATTTTGAAGCAATAAATATATTGGTTACTATACGTATGTGGTCCCAGTTGTTCCAAGATAAAAGTATTATTATTTGGTGCGACAACTGGGCTGTGGTCAATGCATTTAATAATAGTAAAATAAGAGATTCTTTACTCATGGCCACAGTTAGATCAGTTTGGCTATACACAGCAATGTTTAATATTAATCTAAAAGTGCAACACATTAGGGGCAAGGACAACTATTATGCAGATATTTTGTCACGTTGGCCAGTATATGAACACAATAATAAGGATAGTATTGTGGCAATATTAAAGAGTTGTCAGTGGCATACAGTTCAAAATAGTATGTTTATTCCAAATTTTGACATTTAAGAGGAAGTTGGCCAAGTTCTTTTACATAATTGTCAAGTCGTATTCTCTTGGTACTGCCTTGTCGTTATTTCTGTTTTCATAGCATCTCCTGTGGTGAGAATACTGGCTGGTCAAGCACACAAAAGAATAGAAGCAGGTCTACGACCCAGGACTTCTGCTGCCTACACTGCTACGTTCAAGCTGTTCCTGGCATTTGTGATATACATGGGGTTAACACCCCCATACAGTATGAACACAATAGTATTGTACCTTGAATTTCTTGCTCAAAAGAACTTTAAAGCCTGCTCTCTGCGAAATAATGTTTCTGTACTAAAGCATTTCTTTGCCTTGTTTAACTGGCCATTAGCGGCCTTGAGTTGCAGAAAAGTTCAGTTGCTGTTGAAATCAGTGCAGATGAATGCTAGAATGAATATCAAAGTTAAAGGTGTTATTTCCATAAGTATGTTGCAAAAATTGATAAAGATAGTGCAAAAATGCTATAATGGGGTCACCTACAAAGCGCTTTTTTTAATGGCGTACTTTGGTTTCTTTCGGTTGGCTTCCCTGGTACCACCCACCACAGGGTCATTTGATAAGACACGTTATTTCACAGTCAATGATGTTGTTTGGGGTCAACCTGGGGCCCATATTATTGTAACATGTGCCAAAAATATGCAAAATTCAGGTCAGTACCACGTAGTACAATTGCCACAATTAAAAAATGTTCTGATTTGCCCTGTACTGGCTTTAAAAAACATGTTGAAAAAGAAAGATAGTACTCCTGATCAACCTTTATTTCAAATTCATACAAAGAAAGGAATAGTGCCACTGATTGCATCTAATGCTCGTTCTTTCTTGAAAACATGTATTGCAAGTATGGGTTTGAACCCTAGTCACTTCACTTTTCATTCCTTTCGTAGAAGTGGCGCTTCTTTGGCTTTTGATAGTAATGTGGCCCTGGAAAACATAAAACAACATGGAAATTGGAAAAGTGAAGCAGTATGGACATATCTAAACTCAACACCTACTGCTGCTAGTATAATACCTCATACATTCCAAAACTTGATAAACTAATGCTTGGGGTTTGGGGTCTTTTTTGTTACAAAGATATACATACATTCTGACCTTTACAAGGTCACACAGCCTGACCTTTAACTCTTGACTCTCAAAGTACATATTCATTGCATGCTAAAAGCCACTGGCCAACGCATTACATAGTTGGGTGTTACATTTAAACCAGCCTGATGTCTTAACACAAATATACAGACAACTGTAGTGGTTTATATAACCTGATATGCATAGTTGGTGTTGTACACAGTAACCTAGTAGTTATGAGGATTACTTAACTTTAACATACAAGCATATGCAGTTAGGTAGTAGCTCAACTAAGTTTGTTAATAGTAGTTGTACAGGTCTTGTTAATGAACATTTATACACTTGAATATTTCATAAGTCATTAGATTAGTAGTCAGCAAGTACTGTACTTTGGTGTATAACTAATAGTGATACTAATACTGATCTAACTTAGTAGTAATGAGGATTACTTAGTAGCAGTCAGCTGTAACTGGGTAGTAGCTCTTCTAAATTTGTTGTTTAGTAGTGCAAAGCATTGATGTTCAAGATTTATACACTCATCATAGGGTTACTAGATTGGTAAATGTCAAGTATTTGCAACTGGTGTCTTTAACTTGATAGTGTTAACAATTGATGTGTGTACAGAATGTATGTAACATTATTTTAACTTTATTTTAATAAACTCCAAGCATTGTTATAAAAGCTTTAGTCTTATTGGCTTCCTCACTTGCTACTGTTCTGTGTAGTAGGGTACAGATAAGAAAAACCAGGAACCCCCAACCTCACTGTTGTGTGATAAAATGTTACAGCTTAGGTTCTCTGTATATATATTTTTATTTAAGATTAGTTTGTCTTCAAAATGTTTTTCTTTTCAATTATCAGGAATTGCATATAAAATTATCAAAATATAATTATAAATTATAAAAATTATATTTGGGTGCATCAGTTTTGTTGTAAGTTGCTATAAATTAATAAGGGGAATGGATAACAATGCACAAGTACATGCACACATAATCTTTATCATCTTTATAATCTTTAAAAATTAGTCTTTGCTTTACAAATACCTATAAATTCAAAACTATTGCAATAATAGTTCTTTCAAAAAGTTAGACTTAATCACTCTATCACCCTCTAGAAAAAAAGAATTTTCAATCAACGATCACTAGTCATTTGTTTCCCAATACTCAACCTGTTTTCTGTTTAATAACATGACTAAGATTTCATGTCGAAAAACCTAACTTGGATTTAGTGGTGATTTTTTTCATGAAGTATCACTACTTTTTCAAGTCAAAAATCCAGCTTTGATATAGTGTTGAAATTGTGTCAGTGTCAATTTTTCAACCAAAAATCACCATGATTTCTGGTCAAAATATCACTACTTTTTCATGTCAGAAAACTAACTTAGATTTATTAGTTGATAATGTGGATTTCAATGTTAGAACCTGATTTTAACTCTAAATCAATGACATTTCAAGGTGTGTGCCTGCTGGGTGTAAACCAACCTGTAGGAAATCATCGGCTGGGAATCTTTTGGTGTGGTCAGATTTGACCTTGGGCCCCTTCTTCAAGGTCAAACAAGGACAGCAAAACTTTAAAAAGTGGTTATAACTCGCGTATTATTGGTCCTAGAGGTTAATTGCAATGTGAAACCAACTTATAAGAAATCATGAGCTGGAAATCTTCTGATGTAGTCAGGTTTGGCCTTGAGTCCCTCCTTCAAGGTCGAATGAAGATAGCCGAACTTACAAGTGCATTTAGGAAATCATGGGCTGAGAATCTTGGGCCCCTCCTTTAAGGTCACATGATGATTTATTGGCTTTGGTGATTTGGCTTTCCAGTGGATACAAATTTGTATGGGTTCTCCATATAGTTTTATGTTCAAGAAATCCAATATAATCAAACTTTTTGGTTATCATTCTGAAAAATATGTAATATTATTTTAATGAAAATATTATGTTCATTGTTAAATATTATTGAGAGGAACATTTATTTTCTCTGGGTGTTATGTCAAGATAATGACAATATATTTATTTTCTGTCTTTTCAGTAGTAGCCTTGGTGGCAGCATAATTGTTGAAAATCTTGACTTATAACATATAATAATATTATTTAAATGAATTAGTTAGTAAAATAACTGCAGGAAAAAGTTTGTTATCGGTTGGCTCATACATATTGATGCTGATGGACAATAATTAAGTGACTGAAAGGATGACTTTGTATGCATATTGTTGATTTTGTCACAGTGATATTAAGTCTGACAATACTGGTAAACAGCAGCTGCTTCAACATGCCAAAAAGGATAAATGCAAACGAGCAATCACATGCAGGATGACGAGCAAGTTAAAATGCACTTTTATCCAACACCACGTAGCACTAGCAGCAGTATATGTTCCAACACTTCTAAACTTGAGATGATCAACTATAGCAATGCCTCCCTTGAGGCACAAAGATAATTACGGTCTGGTATTTTAGTCTTTGTTCAAGTGACCACATTGGCAATGCTTTCATAAATCTTTCCAGACAGTAAAATTGCAAAAAAATTTTGAGCAGGACCAGTGCATCAGGCATGATTTACAAAGGAATGGCCCCATATTTAAAAAAGTATTGTTGAGGATCTGGTCGAGTCTGATCTGCCATTTACCCTGCACTTTGATTCAACCAGTACTGCGCAATTTAGAAACAAATTGTGGACCACCTTCTACACATCACCTTTTTGGCCATGCTGAAGAAGACAAAGATGATTGAACAGCTAGCAGCAGACAAAATTCAGTGAACAAGTTTATTGCACTTGTGCGAGATGGCCCTAATGTTAACAAGACAATAATGAGGAGGCTGCAGGAACTTATCAGTGTGGAATATCCAGAATTTGGTGATTTGTGGATCTTTTGTCAGTTGTAGATCACATATGGTTCACAATACCTTTGGCAGAGATCTGGAGAAGTATGTTAAAGATATTGACCAATTTTGCTTGGACCCGCATTCTCTTTTCAAGAACAATGCCACAAGAAGAGAAAATTTCAAAGAAACTCCAATTAACTTTAGATGTTGAATGCACACATTCCAACAGCACAGTGAAGTTTGTTGGCTAGGCATTGGACCTGCTTTATATCACTTTCTTGAGCAGTGGGATGCAATATACAAGTTTATCAAACTCCTATCTGAAGATGAGTGAGAAGAAAGCACATAAAAGTATCAATTATAAAAGAGCAAGTGCCATGTTAACAAGCATTGAGAAAGACAATACAAAGACAATGCTTGAATTCCTGAACAACACAGTTCCAATATTTCAAGGATTTCTAAAACAAGTGGAACAACAGTGCATATTTTACATGACAGCATGTGTCAAAACCTTCTGAAGGTCCTGCAAAGGTTCATAAAAGTAAGTTCACTAGAAGGCAAATATGGCAGTCAACTTGCCGACATACCATGCAATAATGTCAATCATTAACTTTCTGATAGCGAACTCAACACTGGCGATACACGAAAAAGACAGAAAAATTTAAACAGCTAGTAGATCTTATGTTCAATGGCCCACTCAAATCAAAAACTGAAGGTGTTAAAGTGAACTGTTTTCTCATCTGGATTGGGGAAAAAGGGCATGACATCTGAAATACATTCACTGATATCACAGATCTGAACAGGCACAAACTGAAAACTTACTATGACAATTTTGAACAATATGTACAGCCAAAGACTAACATTGTGTTCTCCCGGTACAAATTCCATAACCGTGTCCAAGGAACTGCTGAAACTTTTTATAGTTTTGTTACTGATCTTAAATTACTTGTACAAGAGTGCAACTATAAAGAACCTGACAAAATGGTCAGAGATAAGATAGTTTTCAGCATCATTTCCCCAGCTATCAGAGAGAAACTTATCATTGAAGGTTCTGACCTAACCCTGGACCATGCAGTTGAGATTGCCCACTGTGATGAACTTTCCAAGTCGCAAATGCGTACCATGTCAGCTTTTGAGCAGGAAAACCCTCCTACTTCTCAAGTTCATCGTGTAAAATTTTAAGAGGACTGTTACTTCTGTGGCCATGATCACAAGGGTGAATGTCCAGCATATGGATCAACATGCAAGAAATGTAAAGGAAAAAATCAATGGGCAAAACATTGTTAAGTCGTGCTGAAACATCAGCAATCAAGAAAAAACCACTAATGAAAGCAGTCTAGAACTCCATGGCATAGATGAGACTTCAAAAACAAACCTGTGCACAAGGTAGCTGAAGATGACACAGAGCTTGCCATATTTGCAGTTCAGCGAGAAAAAGCAACTCAGCTTAAAGTGAAACTCAACTTGAAAAACTCGAAAAACATCCGATTGCTCAGGTTGATACTGGCACAGGCACCAATGTTCTTCCAAGCCGCTACTTCAAACAGATATACCCGCAGTACATCTTAGCCAATGGAAAAGCTGATACCAGTTCTACTGTGTTATGCTCACAACCACTTTCATAAGTTAACAGCTTATGATGGGAAAGAAATACCACACTATGGGACAACTAAAATCCAAGAAAGCATGGATCACATTATCTCTGGTCTCCATGGTGTCATTAGTATAGCAGATGATGTATGCAGTTTTGGTGAAAATGAAAAAGATCATGTAAACATGCATAAATTCATGGAAAAAGAAGTGGAAATGGGTTAGTCTTGAACCCAGAAAAGTGTTTTGTGACATGACATATAGTAAAGATGGTGTTAGTCCTGTCAAAAGTCACATACAAGAAATTAAAGCCTTACCTACTCCTACTACAAAGCGGGAGCTACAGTCTTTCTTGGTGATGATTCAATACTTGGCCCGTTTTATTCCAATACTTTCTGACCAGACAGATGCCCTGCGAAATCTGCTTTAAAAGGATGCAGAGTTTAAATGAACTGCATCCCACACAGAGGCATTTCAAGCACTGAAGGACAGCATCACTGAGTTGGTGACACTCAATTACTTTAACACGACCCTGGACACAAAAATTCAAGTTGATTCAAGACACAAAGCCCTTGGAGCAGCATTGATCCAAATTGACCCAAAGCAACCAAACACAGAACGCATAATTTCCTTTGCATGCAAAAGCGTCACTGAGACAGAAACATGCAAACATAGAAAGAGAATTCTTGGCTGTGGTGTTTGGGGCTGAAAAGTTCCATTCATACATCTTTGTGTCCAAGGAAATCATTGTCAAATCTGACTATAAGCCACTTGAAGCTATTTTCCCTTAATTTATTTATTAATTTGGGGTTTTACGTCGCTTTCAACACTGTACAGGTCTTATCACGATAGGTATAACCAACGGCAAGCAACTACCAGCTTTCCCACTTGAGGCCATGCCGGGAACCGAACCTCGGCCTCCCAGGTGGGAGGCGAGAGTGTTACCACTCTGCCACTGTGGCCCCCTGCTATTCACCTTAGAAGCATTGCCCAAGCTCCTCCACGACTTCAATGTATGATGCTCAGACTTCAGCCATACAATATCTGTATCAAATACTGCAAAGGCTCAGAAACACAGCTTGCTGACTTTCTGTCCCGTCATTGTTCGCAAAAGTGTGACAAGGAAATACCACTACATCATACCATACACTCTATACAATGGAGCAAGCCGAAGCTTACACAACTGAAACAGGAAACAAGTGCAGACTTAATGCACTATGTCACATGGTTACTTCTGGGTGGCCCAAACAATGTTCCCTGTTACCCACTTCTCTGAAACCCTTCTGGTCAGTTAAAGACTTTATAAATATAGATGATGGAATCCTACTCAAAGGCAACAGCATCATAATACCACCAAAACTGTTGAATCAGTTGCACAACCACTCACACCAAGGTATATCAAAAACAAGATTCCTAGCACGAAAATGTGTTTACTGGCCCAACATTGACAAAGATATTGAAAGTCTTGTTGGACAATTTACAATTTGTAACACACATGTAAACAGTCTCCCCCCAGAAGCAATGCATGAAAGAGATCTGCTAAGTTCACCCTGGAAAATACTTGGAACTGATCTATTTGATTACAATGGCCAGAAATACCTTATTGAATGGTGAAATTACAAAGATCGTAGTACAAGACTTGAAGCAAATCTTCTCAGAACATGGTATACCTTGCATATTCTAATCTAATAATAGTCCATGTTACAGCAGTGTTTATTTATTTGGGGTTTTACGTCGCTTTCAACACTGTACAGGTCATATTCACGACGGGTAGTTGGAAGGGCAGAGGAAACCAGTACCTTCAGTTCGTTAGGGTTCTGTATTGTAAACTGCTGACCAACGGCAAGCAACTACCAGCTTTCCCACTTGAGGCCGTGCCAGGAATCGAACCCCGGCCTCAGAGGTGGGAGGCGAGAGTGTTACCACTCTGCCACCGTGGCCCCTTGTTACAGCAGTGAGAAATTCCATCAATTCTTTCAGGGATTTGGGTTCCAACAGGTCACCTCAAGTCCTCACTTCCCTCAGAGTAATGGATTCTTTGAATCACCTGTCAGCACTGCTAAGGCTACCTTGAAGAAATGCACCCTGGGAAAGTGTGACCCAGATCTAGCTTTTCTATTACTTCGTTCTGCACCAGTGTCTAATTCTCTACCATCACCTGCAGAACTGTTGTACAACAGACCTGTTAGATCTGTACTACCATCTGATACAAAGTACAGACGAGAATTAGAAAGTACAAAGTCTGTGCTTGCTCAGATGCAAGCAAACATGAAAGCCTATTATAACAATGGCACCAAGGAATTAGCACCACTTAAACTGTATGACACTGTTATGGTACAATCACATGATCTAGATTGGTCCCCTGGCACTATTGTCTCAGCAACAGAAGAACCAGGCTCATACATAGTACAAACCACAGAAGGCGCTCGCTACAGAAGAAACAGAAGGTTTATCTGCAAAATGCCAAACAAAAGTGTGTGTACAGAGTCTGTACTACAGACAATGGTAACACTACTGATTGTAACATCGAACCAAACTGAAATACATGATAATTGTCATAGCAGAAAAAGTCACAAAAGTGTTAAGATTTCAGACAGCAGTAAACCTGGATTGAGTGAACACAGAAGATCACCATGTGAGACCAGACCAACCAAAAGACCAAAAATGGAAAAAGTTGAGCACTTTATGTAATGATAATTGATAGTCATTACTTTTGTATCCCTGATTGATAGTCATTACTTTTGTATCCCAATGTAATTGTAGTAAAACTGAGACTACTGTGTGTAATAGAGTTCAATGTCTAATCCTGGTGTGTGATATCCTTAAAAACAGTGATAAATACTTCATATCGATATCAACTTTTTGCAACTAATAGCTTATGACCTTGTTTAAGGAAAAAGCTGAGCACTGTATGTAATGATAATTGATAGTCATTGCTTTTTTATCCCTGATTGATAGCCATTACTTTTGTACCCTAATCTAATTGTAGTAAAACTGAGACTACTGTTTGTAACAGAGTTCGATGTCAAATGCTGATGTGTAATATCCTTAAAAACACTCATAATTACTTTATATCGATATCAACTTTTTGCAACTAATTGCTTATGAACTTGTTTAAGGAAAAAGTTGAGCACTGTATGTGATGATAATTGATAGTCATTACTTTTGCATCCCTGATTGATAGTCATTACTTCTGTACCCCCAACCTAATTGTAGTAATGCTGATACTACTGTCTGTATTAGAGTTTGATGTCAAATCCTGATGTGTGATATCCTTAAAAACACTGATAAATACTTCATATTGATATCAACTTTTGCAACTAATTGCCTATGACTTTGTTTCTGGGAAAAAGTTGAGCCCTGTATGAAATGATAATTGATAGTCATTACTTTTGTATCCTTGATTGATAGTCATTACTTTTGTATCCCTAACCTCATTGTAGTAATACTGACACTACTCTCTGTAATTGAGTTTGATGTCAATGTCTACTGATACTGGTTAGTTTTTATGGTTGAATAATTTGGTTTAATGTATCCTATGATCATCAATGATTAATACAATCCATTAAATAAGTAATTCTACATTAGCATTACTTTTGTATCATTACTGTTTAACTTTGCTACAGTATTTTTGTGTCAAATGCTTTGGAGTTAATAGGTTTGATTTATTCTATGATCTCTAATGATTGTTACAATCTACTAAATAATGAATTCTACATCAGCATCATGTTTTAAACCATTATTGTCTAACACTACAATTTGATGTCAAATGTTTATGCATTTCTGGAACACAATGTAACCCAGTAAACATAGCAAAGGTTTATAAACGTTTATAAACGTTTAGTAAACCTATAAACGTTTTTTAAACCAAATATAAACCTAAATATTGACAATTATTCAACATTATGGGTTTATAAATGTTTCAGCGACATTAGTTTGGTTTATAAACGTTTATAAACGTTTTAAAACGTTTATATATAAACGTTTATAAACATTTATATATAAACGTTTATGCATAAACGTTTATAAACGTTTTTAAACGTTTACAAAGAGTGAAGAATATCTTAACCTCACTTTCATTTGGGATAATGACATCAGCACAGCCATTTTGAGAGAAACTTGAGAAATATTTCTGTAAGTATATCTTGCTGTATCACTGTTATTTGAAGCCATCATTACATTCTAAGTAGAGATATAAAAGTATATAATATTATCAAATTACATACTTCTATATATCTACTTAGAATGTAATGATGGATTCAAACAACAGTGATACAGCAAGATATACTTACAGAAATATTTCTCCAGATTTTCAACACGTGTATAAACGTTTTTATATATAAACGTTTATAAACGTTTATGCGTAAACGTTTATAAACGTTTATGGGCAAACGTTTAGGGACCCATCATTTTAAACCTAATCTAAACCGTTGCTAGTTAGGTTTATAAACGTTTATAAACGTTTGTAATGTTTACTGGGAAGCAGTTGATTTTGATATAAATTTGTTAAAAGATCGTCTCTACTTCCGCATACACACTACACTACCTGTGGTAGGGTGTGTTATCCTGCTTTCTTTTTACCTTACTCCTACATTATATGTACCATTCATCAAATTATTTTCAAATATTAAATATAGCACCAGTTAATATTAATATTTTGTATTAATTTTCTTTCGTGTTACCAAAATATACAGCAGAGATACTGTAAGGTTATAACTTATTTTATGTCCAAGCATCACAAGTATACTTACATGAATTGTCTTTATTTGTTTGTATGTTATGTCTTTCTCTGCTTTAAAATAAGGTCTTCAGCTTTGTTACATTAAGCCTGTAGAGATGTTGAGATATTTTTTAGATGTTTAACATTTCTGTTGTTCACACTACCCTACACAATTTTAGGATATAGGAGCAGCTCTGTTTAAATTGCTTTTCAATATCTTTAATTTTGCATGAAAACAAAACTTATCTGTTACATGAACTTTTTAAAATAAGGCTACCATATAACACCCAATATATTTGTTCACTTGCGCTGGTTCTCTGGCATAATTTAGTTGTCCAATCCTATCTGGTTTTAATGCAGCATAACTTACATTTAAATGACAAATATAGAACATACTATTAGAGTGTTTAACTTGAATTGTAATGGACTAGGCAATAGTTTGAAGAGATCTTCCGTTTTCTCTTGGATAAGTGCCAATCATAAATGTATAACCTTTGTACAGGAAACCCACTCAACTGAAGCTGCTGAGCCTGATTTGAATAAAAATGACTATAAAATCTGGTACTCTCATGGAACTAGCAGGGCCCAAGGGATTTGCACTATGGTTCCAGACAGCTACAGTCATAGGGTGGTTGACAAAATCTCTGATCAGGATGGAAGATTTTTTCTATTACATATACTAGTATTTATCAATGACTCTGAATTTGTATTGGTTAATTTATATGCACCAACAAAAGACAACCCTGAAGAACAGAAGTGCTTTTTGAGCTTTGTTAGGGAACACTTATACAACTTTTTAGACAAGAAAATAATTGGAGGTAAACTGAACACTTATATGAACCCTGCAATAGTTAAAAAAGAGGAATGTGTGAGAAAAATTCAGAATTTTCAGCAATACTACAAGACCTACTCCATAAATTGAACTTATGTGATATATATTGTCTTCAACACACATAGGCACCCTTGGTGAAATAAAGGAAGAAATGGTTGGGTACATTCAAGACTGGATATGCGCATAGTATCTCAGGAACTACAATTTCAAAATATGAAATCTTTTATATGTCCAAGTATTAAATGTGATCATAGTTTGATTGAAGTTAACTTTGCTATAAACGGTGAATGGACTTGAGGTAGAGGTTTTTACAAGTTCAACACTAGCTTATGTTAATATGATGAATAAAGAAATTTTTGAACTTAAAAATGAAGCAAACGCTATGGCAAATAAAACCCTTTTTGAGACTACTGTAAGTGTAAGATTAGGGGCATAACTATATCCTATTCATCTTTTAAATCAAGGGAGCAAAAAATGAGTTACAATTAATGGCTGACCTTGACCGCCCTGAAAAAGCTCCCACACCAGATCTGCGGAATGAACATCATGAGACAACACTTTTGCTGAATGACATCTACCTAGCACAGGCAAAAGGTTACCTTGTTACATTGAAAGCTCAACATATTAAAGAAAATGACAAGTGTTCAAAGTATTTCCTAGCCATTGAAAAAAGGAATTATAATTTTACAAGTTCTTCTGGTCTAGGATCAAACACTTTGTTTTAATTGTTATAATTGGTCTTTGGAAAATGGAGAATTATCTGTCAACCAGAAATGAAAAGTTATCATCTTATTTCTACAAGATGATCTATCACTGGAACTAGTATTTGACAGACTTGACATATTTAGGCAGTGTTTAGGCTTGAAACTCAATAAAATAAGACAGAAATTATTCCCCTTTGAGGGACGGTAAATTGGGGCAATGAAATATCAAGTAAAATTAAGAAAGGTCCTTTTAAAGCTCTGGAGGTTTGGTTTTCTGATAATTATAATGATTGTTATGAACTAAACCTGAAGCCTAAACTCTGTCAAATTCAAAGAATTTTGAAAACATGGTCTAAATTCTCAATTAGTCTGAAAGGAAAGATTGTGATTATTAAAACCCTAATAATGAGCAGAATCATAAATATTTGTAGCATGGTTTATGTTCCTCAACACTTCATTAAAAAGATCCATCAAATGCTTTTCAGCTTCTTATGGGGCCAAAATAAAAGGCAAGACCAAAGGTTAAGAAAGATGTATAATGAATGATACTAAATTTGGGGGTTTAAGAATGATCAACTTTGAAAATACAATTATTTTATTGAAGGCCACTTGGATTAAGCGTGTTTATTTTGCAGATTCAGTAAATTTGACAAATAAATGTTGTCACCTTGCAAAGAAAATGTTAAGGGTAACCCACAAGGAGATTTTGTTGCAAAAAAGACAAATGTCCATAATGACCTTTTTTGAGTCCTTTAAGTGATTTCTACAGCCAGATACTCAAATGTTGGTGTCAAATATACACTGTGACTCTCACTTCATATTAAGAAATCCTTCAAGAAAAACTTTATAAAAATATGTTAGTCCAAGTTGGTGGAATGCCTCCAGGTAAAGATTTGAATTTTTGACAAAAAAATGGAATACTGCACTTGAGCAACCTTGATGATAATAGTGTGTTGCTCTCTCGGGGGCATTTAAATGAAAAATTTCAATGCTGCATTCTGGTCCTGTCCTACAACTCATTGATTTGTCTAATACCTTCCCAGTGGAAAAAAAAACAAATTTTGAATAATCAGAAGGTTGACAAATACAAGAATGACATTCCTCATTTGAGAAAAAATATGAACAAAGTGACTGCTAATGATATTTATGCCTTTTTGGCCTATAGAGCAAAATACCTTACTGCTGTGAATAAATGGATAGAATCCATTCATGGAAAACTTTGATTGGTCTGTATTGTTTAAAATTCCTAATATTATATTCTCAGAACCTGGCTTACAAAGTTTACAATATAAAATTTTAAATGGGTTTATTTCATGTAATTATAACCTTCATCTATGGGATAAATCCTAAAACTCCAACGACTGTTTGGATATTGATACAATAAAACATTTTTTTCTATTATTGCAATAGCCTTTCAAAATACAATTAACTTAACTATTTTGGAAGTATTATTGGGAATTCTCTGTAATTAAGACAGCCTCTGGTGTGTTCATTTTGTTATCCTTTATTCTAAGTGGTTTGTGTATATCTATAATAGGCAAGGAGTATTGAGCTTTTCACATTTTAAAAGAATGATGAGGAATAGACTTGAAGGAATATTCAATATAACTATTGCAGTGAGGATATCCCTTTTTAAACATGTATGGTACAAGTCTCTTAGCACATTATCTACCTCCCTGGCCTCTTCCAGAAAGCAGCTTTAAACCTACCTGTACACCAAAACATACCCACCTTATTAGCCTGTGTTGGTATGTTTGTAGTCATTGTGGGAAGATTAAAATAATCTGGAATAAGTTTTAATTGTCTTTTATTCCATGTTTTTATTTTACATAAAGGTTCACATCCTATCACACACAAAACAAGTGATGGAACATGTTTTTACCCTCTACATAAAGTGCCGTAAGTTTTAGTACTTGACTTACCATCTACCTAATAGTCTGCAAATATTGCGAGAATAAGTACGTTTCCGTTTAACTCAACACGCCCCCTTAAACGAATAAGTTGTCTAATCTCTTACGTGTGATTGGTTTTGTAAACATATCTGCAAGATTTTGTTCAAATGGAATATACTTCAGTAATATATAGCCCTTTTGAACTTCTACACGGATAAAGTGATATTTAATGTCTATGTGTTTTGTCCTTTGGTGAAGCACAGGATTTTTGGCTTGGGCTATAGCGCTCTGATTATCAACAAAAATGTCAACAGTGTTAAGCTTGACCCCTGAAAATTCTTCATAGAGACACCTCAGAAACTTTGCTTCTTGAACGCATGAAACTAAAGCCACATACTCAGCCTCACAAGTGGATAGGGCAACACATGTTTGTTTTCTGCTCTTCCAGCAAACCATGTCACTATTTGTGTTCATAATAAAACAGTAACCAGTAACACTTTTTCTATCTTCTAGATTTCCCCAATCAGAATCACTAAAGCCTTGTAGTTTCACGCCTGTTGATTTTCTGAAATTTGGACTTTGAGATTTTGTTCCCTTGAGATACCTAAGGACATGCTTTGCCCATTCCAGATGTGCTTTTGTTGGATGTTGTAGAAACTGAGATAGCATACTGACGGTATAACATATATCCGGCCTTGTACATGTCATTAGATATATTAGGCTTCCTAAAATTTGCCTATACAGACATGAATCTTCTAGTGGCTTTGAGTCACTTGTTCTTAACTTGTTCACATTCATTTCACAAGGAGCAGCCTTTGGCTTACAGTCATTCATCTTAAACTTATCAAGCATCTGTTCTATATATTTACTTTGATGCATTGTAACACAATCACCTTCAAAGTCAAACTGAATGTTCAAGAACAGAGATAATTGACCAAGGTCTTTCATTTTGAACCGTTTGCTCAGTGTTTGCTTTTCATTTTGCAATACATCTTCACTATTTGCTGCTATTATGATATCGTCTACCCACACGAGTAAAATAACATAACAGTCATGAGTTTGATTTGTGTACACACACATGTCAGTTAAAGATTGCTTGAATCCTTGTTCAATGAGATAGTCATGCAACAGTAAGTTCCATATTCTCCCACTTTGTTTCAGGCCATACAAAGATTTGTTAAGCTTGCAAACAAGCTTTTCACCCTTTGTTCCCATCTTTTCAAATCCCTTTGGTTGTTCAACATGAAGTTCACAATCTATTGGCCCATTCAGAAATGCAGTTTTGACATCCATTTGATGAACTTTTAGGTTTTGTTGCATGGCTATCTGTAACAACATGCGAATGGACGTAATACGGGCAGTTGGACAGAATGTATCTTTTTAATCAATATTTGGGATATGGGAATACCCTTTTGCTACATATCTAGCCTTGTATCTTTCCTCACTATCTGAATCTCTTTTGACAGTATAGACCCATTTTCCACCAATCAAATTTGCACCAGCAGGTAATTTTGTGTACTCAACAATATCATTTTCATCAAGTGCACTAATTTCATCCTTCATTGCCTGATGCCATTTCATAGAGTTTTCACTCTGAATTGTTTCTTCAAAAGTTTTGGGAGTTTCAAAATCACCCATTTGATATAGAAAGTCAATGTTTTGATCAGTGGGGGCATCAACCATTGTGACATAGTCTTTTAAATAGACTGGTTTAGCAGGCTTTCTGGCTGACTTTCTACAAGTGATATTTGCATCATCAATGGATAGGTTTGGGTGTACACTGTTTTGGCCATTACCTCGAGCTTGTTCAACAAAAGTATTCTCAGGTATGTAAGGTTTAACAATGTTTTGTTCTACATTTTGAACTGGTTCAATGGCACAAGCTTCAGTTTTCTGAACTACATTGTCACAGAATTTCACACATCTTACTCTCTTGACTTGATTTTTACTCTTGAAATACACAAGATATGCGGGAATTTGCATCTTACTGAGGTTTGGTTTCTTCCCAGTAACTGCTTCAAATGGGGTAATCCCCAGTCTCCGATTGAGACAGCGGTTTTTGATATTCACTGATGTATATACTGCATAAGTCCAAAGAAACTCTGGCAAATTTGCTTCAATTAACATGCATCTTGCCATGTCGAACACTGTCCTCCACCCTCGTTCAACAGTACCGTTTTGGTGGGGGCTGTATGGGGCACTAAACTCGTGCCTAACCTTGTTTTGAACCAACAATGACTCAAATCCGCTACATGTGAATTCTGTTCCATTATCTGATCTTAAGGTTTTGATTTGCCCAAAAGGGGCAATATCTGCCAAAAACTTCTTGGTGGCTTCACATGTGTCAGATTTGGCTTTCAGGAAATACACCATATACACACCCGAGTAATCATCCACAAACATCAGACAATACTTGAAACCTTCACGGGCAATAGGCTCAATTGGGCCTGCTAGATCACAGTGGACCAACTCAAATAACTTACTGGCTTTTCTGTCAGGATTTCGATTTCGGTATTGAGGCATCTTCCCCAAAGTACAAGTGTCACAGTTAAATTCTGACTTATCTGAGACTTTCATACCGTCAACGACCTTTTCTAATGCTAGGATGTCTTGTACATTGCAATGACCCATAGTTTGGTGCCAATCTTTGCTACTACGGGATATTTTTTCGAAACCTTTCACAGAGTTCAAATAGTACAACCGACCTGATTGATTGATATCAAAAGCAGTGCCATCTGGGGTAATTAGTTGAGCATTGTTTGGACCAAAATTGACATTTGCACCCCTTCTAACAGCAGCTTGTACAGATAAGATGTTTTACTTGTAGGATGGTATATACAAAGCATTTTCAAGAACAATATCATGTTTAACACCATTGCTGTCATGCACTGAAATTGATGCATTACCCTTACCAAGGACTATATTGTCTGACCTACTACCATCTGCTAGTTCAATGACATGTTTTTCAGTACTCAAATCTTGCATTGAAAGAAAACTTTCTTTACTAGTAATAATATGTGCAGTTGCACCACAATCAACCAAAATAGAGTTACAAACATCAGTCACAACAGTGTCAGTCTGCTTTAAACACGAATGAGTGATCATCAGCATCCTCTTGGATGATCTTCACAGTATCACTGCCTGGTTTCTTCTTGTTTTTGCGACACTCACCAGTTGTATGTGTTGAGCTTTTACAGTTATTATACCACTTACGGTTGCTCTGGTTGCCGTTGTTTTGTCCCTTGTTGACGTGACATTGGTAGGACTTGTGATTGGGTTCTCCACAGGTGTAGCATATTATATTTCTTCTTGGGTTGCTTGTTCTTGGCTTTAGTTGCATAATGGTATCTTTTTCACAAACAGTCCCGTGGCGATACCTTTCATTCTCTTCGAATGACAGTGCTATTTTATAGTCCAAGAAACTACAATCTTCATCTTTCTGAGTCATAACTGTACAGAAGGTGTTGAACCTGTCAGGTAGCCCCTTCATGGTAATTGCCATCAGCAAGCTGTCACTAATGTTTTCTCCAGCAGTTTTCAGAGAATTGCAGATAGTTTCTGCTCTAATTAAGCATTCAGTTACATTTTCGTCTTCACCCATCTGCAGTGATGTGAGCTGAGTATACAGGTAAATAATACGAGGTTTACCTTTTCCCATGTAATGTTCATTCAAAATCTTCAATGCTTTCGGACCATCATTTGGAGCATCACGCATAATCAGACTCAGGCTTCTGTCATCCAAGTACTGAATTAGCTGTGCAAATGCTAGTGCCTTATTTGCTTGACTTGGCTAATCAGCTCCACGAAATATTCCATACATTTTCTGAAGTCTCATGTGTCCCAAAAATTTCATTTCCCACAGTTCATATTTATCCTGATCTCCATCAAAGTGGAGTCTGGGCCCATAACCTGTTGGTATGTTTGTAGTCATTGTGGGAAGATTAAAATAATCTGGAATAAGTTTTAATTGTCTTTTATTCCATGTTTTTATTTTACATAAAGGTTCACATCCTATCACACACAAAACAAGTGATGGAACACGTTTTTACCCTCTACATAAAGTGCCGTAAGTTTTAGTACTTGACTTACCATCTACCTAATAGTCTGCAAATATTGCGAGAATAAGTACGACGTTTCCGTTTAACTCAACAGCCTGGATAATCCCCTGGCATTTTCCATGGTGCTTTACCCTTCTTCTGTCTCTGGATACTGAAATTTTGTCGACTGCTTTTTTTTGGTTTTGTTGCACCTTATAGTTCTCTTGTATGGGGAGAATAAGTACTATAAAAGTCCAGTTAGAATTAGAATTATCAAAATTATAATGTGCTACTACATGGAATTATGGTGTTTTTTCTTCTAAATAATGTATGCTGCACACCAGCATAAAGACACTCTTTTTGATTATCTTGTATGAAATTTAAAAATTTTACTTCATTAAAATATTAAAAATTAAAAAAAATCCTATTTTATTCAAATTTTTTACTCTTGAAATTCCTATTTTACTATTTTCTGAGACCCAATTTTGAACTTGATGCCCTGGGCTTGGTTAGGGATCATATATAGGACACCATTACTTATTCAAAACCTTGACAAAAAGTATTAATTAAGAATAATTGACAGTAATTTGTGGCATTGTTATTTTAATAAATTTACCATGTACACTCCACTTTGATAACTTGTGAAACAAAAAAGGTGCAGAACTCTATCAAATGCTTTTGTAAAATAAAAAAAAACAAAACAAAAAAACAATAAAATATCTTCCTCTTAATTTTAAAAAAATATTTACTGACAATAGATTTAGGAACAAATGTATGGTCAACAGAACTTTGGTTTTTCTAAACCAATTTTCTCATCACATAACTTCTTATTTTCCTCAACACACTGTGTCAATAGTTCATCATGATACCTGTGCACAAATCTTACTTAAAACTATAGAAGTAGTAAAGTACCTGGATAATTACTAGCATCGTTTCTGTCACCTTTTTAAAAAGGGGAGCAGTAATTAACATCTTTCTACAGGAAACTGCTCAGATTCTAAAGTACTATTGAATACAGAAACTTGGTAGGGTGTCAAGAAACCAGAACAATTTTTCAACATTTTACTACAAATTCCATGAAACCCTGCTGGATTTGCTCCATGAATATCTTACTTTAAAGGTATCTTATGCAAAGTTTCCAGTTATGTTACCTATAAACGAGCATTCTCCACATAATAATGAAGATATTGGTGGTTGTCTTATTAAAATCAAGCAAATATTAAGCATTTTACATCTGTTTTAACATAGCCTTTGATTTCCCAGTGTTCCCACTTAATTGGGAGATTTTTTCCATGGATGTTGGTATTCAATATCTTACGTTTAAGATATCTTACATCAAGTTATCTGTTTATTTATGGATTGACAAGCATTCTATACATAATAATAAAGAATTTTGTGGTTTTCTTATAACAATCTCTCAGATATTAAGCATTTTACATTGCTATTAACATAACCTTTGATTTCCCAGTGTTTTCTAATCCCAGCAGGCACACACCTTGAAATGTCATAAATTTAGAATTAAAAACAGGTCCTGACGTTGAAATCTGCATTATCAACTATTAAATCTAAGTTAGTTTTCTGACATGAAAAAGTAGTGATATTTTGACCAGAAATCATGGTGATTACTGACACAATTTCAACACTACTTCAAAGCTGGATTTATGACTGGAAAATGTAGTGATACTTCATGAAAAAAATCACCATTAAATCAAGTTAGGTTTTTCGACATGAAATCTTAGTCATGTTATTGAACAGAAAACAGGTTGAATATAGGGAAATGAATGACTAGTGATCGTTGATTAAAAATTCTTTTTCTAGAGGGTGATATAGTGATTACGTCTAACTTTTTGAAAGAACTATTATTGCAATAGCTTTTGAATTTGTAGGTATTTGTAAAGCAAAGACTAATTTTTAAAGATGATAAAGATTATGTGTGCATGTACTTGTACATTTTTATCCATTCTCCTTATTAATTTATAGCAACTTACAACAAAACTGCACCCAAATATATTTTTTATAATTTATATTTATATTTTGATTAATGCAATTCCTGATAATTAAAAAAAAAAGACATTTTGAAGTCAAACTTATCTAAAATAAAATAAGATAAATTCAAACTTATTCATCAAAACTTAGTAATTTGAATTTGTTTCTCAAATTCTCCCATACACAAATAACTAGTTTTCAGTTTGCAAGTTTACATTGAAAACTTCTCTATACAGAAAACCTGAGCTATAGCATTTATCACACAACAGTGAGGTTGGGGGGTTCCTGGTTTTTCTTATCTGTACCCTGCTACACATAACATAAGGCCTGTGACTAAAAGTAATTAGATAACACAGCAGGGGTGGAGGTGGGGCTTTACCCTTACGCAATTGCATACATGGTGTTTACTTCTTTAGGTCTGTTTTTTTGTGGTCTGAACCGACAACTAATTAAGGTGAGGAGTAATGGGTGGAGTTCTACAAATGTGGCTTTTCTTGTGTTTTTTTTCAGTTTGTAAGACAAAGTTGTATGAGACACAAGCATCTGAACTGAGCATTGTGGCTTTGCTGCATGATTATAGGTTCTTTATAATTACAATATAACTATAGCCAACTTAATAAAACATTTAAAAGAAACTGATTTGGATAAAATACTGAAGATATAAATAATGTCACAATTGCTTGTTATTTATAAAGAAAAAAAATGATTTTAAAATTTCACAAAAAGAATTTCAATTGAAGGCACTGAATAATACCGGTCCTATTAATAACATAAAAATGGATATCTAGTTGGAAAATATGGATTTACATATCTTGAGCAATTATATTTGAAAGCTGATGCAAAATTATGTGTTATTACAATGCCATCATAAATAGAATATTGAATATACAATGATTCATGAAAACATGTCATCTTGGAAAGACTTAATTACTTTGTATCCAAATTGTAAAATATGCATATGGACAGTTATTGTACAATATTATTAAGAAGCTATAATTATGACACACAAGCTATACAATGATTCAAATGAAGAAGACAGTATAAACAACCTAATTTCACCCATTGAATTCAACTCTATGTCATACATTGGATTCATCCAAAAACAGTTTGCAAATTCTAAACATATTTCAGCCAGATTTCACCGATTGAATTCAACCTGATTTCACTGATTGAATTCAACCAGATTTCACCGATTGAATTCAACCTGATTTCACCAGGTGGATCCAACCAAAAACGGTTTGCAAAATCTACACGTATTTCAACCAGATTTCTATGTTGGAATGAACCAGATTTCAACGTTGCATGCCTGCTGGGATTGGGCGATTTTTTTTCATGGATTTGCTCCTTGAATATCTTACTTCTATGATATATTATCTAAAGTTTCCAGTTTTTTCTTCATAGACAAAGTATAATTATTTATATACAACTATTTTACTAATAATAATGAACAACTTAGTGGTTGCTTTATAAAAACCAGAGAAATATTAAGTACTTTACTATAGGGTTGATTGTTAAATGGAATATATTGTAAAATGAATTCTAGGTTTAATTGTCTATAGAAGAGTATTCTACACTTATTAATGAACAACATCCTACTCCTGATCTATCTCAGTTGTGGGGAAATGCTTCAGTGCTTTTGTTTTTGCTTGTTTTTTTTATTTTTTTTTGAAGTCCCAACTTTATTCTTTTACTTTATTCTTTAATATTTCCTTGAAAACTGTCAATTGCTGTGAAAGAAAGTGGTTTCAATTCATTTAATCTTCAAATACTGCAGTATTATTTGAAGTGTGCACCCTAACTGCTAATTGCTGTCAGGCTATGTCCATCTACCTAGTCCTAGGTTATGGAGATATATTATCCTCCGTCACCCCTTTTAATTAATTAAAGAACTGTTTGATAATTGTATTCTGTAATCCAAAAAGAAGTGTGGATTTTATTTTTGATGTTACTGTTCAGAAGGTCATTTTAAAGAAGGCGCGATATTTGGGTGATTTTAGGTGATTTCTACGTGATATTTAGACAACATAAATTCCGAACTTTAGAAATAACCCTTCAACACTACTCCAGTATCGCACAGTTGAAGGAGTGTCTTGTTTCTGTTCTGGAATGGATGAATGGTGTGAAATAGAAAATTAATCCTGACAAGACTGAATTCATTATCATCAGCAATAAACATACCAGAGAGTCATTGAAACCAAAATTTCCTGTAACATTCCTTCAAAGCTCTATACTGCCAGCAAAGCAAGTAAAAAACCTAGGTGTTACTTTTGACTAGGAAGACACCTTTGACAGTTATGTATGTAAGGTCTGCCATGACTGCTATTATCACCTTAGGGATTTGCAACACATTGGTTAATTCCTTAGTGTTGATACTGCAGTTCTTTGGGCAAAACAGTCAGTAGTCGATTGGACTATTGTAATTCTTACTGTATGGGTTTGGAAAGGCAGTGTTGCTAAACTTCAGAAAGTTAAAAATGTGCTCTGCTGTTTTGTTTTCAGATTGGACAAAATGAGTCATGTCAAACCTTACCTAGGGAAACTCCACTGTCTTCCCATTTCATATTGTGTTCTTTTTCAAATGCAGCATCCTCATTTTTTAAGCTATAAATTTCTCCCTACCCCCTATTTGCCATCCCTGATCAAGTGTAGTAGTCTCACATGTGGAAACAGATGATCAGTTTCCTCAGTCTATCTCAGGAAGACCATGTATATGCAGACATAGTTCTGTCATGGCTGCACTGGTGGAATGCGACAGGCTGCCATTTAGTGTCAGATCACAGAGGCCATTTCGAGTTTTAGAAGCCAACGTAAGACTTACCTGTTTAGACTAGCTTACCCACCACCATAGTCACCCTCCGTTAGTATAGGGTGCTTGCTGGGTTTATGAATTTGCTATAGTTATCAACTGTCCCTTCTTGGATTCCAGCTCATAGGAGGATCTGCATCAATTTTGCACTATATAAATGCTTCTATTATTATTATTTTTATCCAAAGTCATATATCTACCAGAAAATGGCAAAATATTAAGCCTTGATTGAAATAAAATAAGGAAACCAAACCACTAACTGATAATCTCTGGCTAAAATTCGATTCTTACATAATACATGGAGATTTGTTTGGGTGTAAATGATTCTGTCTTAAAAGATAAGGTAAAATTTCTGTTTTATGAAAGTATAGTTAAGTTTATTAAAATTTTAAAATTCAAATTTAAATTAATTTATAACAATTTTTTTCCTTTATTTCCAATAAAAATACTTTTTATATATCAGTAACATAAAAATGGTGAAAAGTTAAATGATCTTTAACCATTCGTAGGAATGTTACAAGTCTTTAGTAGCTGTGGGATTGAAAATAAGATAAGATTAAATGAAATATCTGCAGAAAGCACACACCTAAAGTTGGTAAATATATAATCATTTAAAATCTAGTGCTATTTTGTCGACATAATATTTGTATGTAATGTACTGTAAAATGATTTATGCTTAGTATGTTCTAATGGTCATCATAATAAAGAAAAATGTTCTAATTTAATGTATACTTTGGTTTACAGTTCAATATTTTATATTAACAACCAGTGAACATCAAAGTTTCATCATACATATTTATTGAAAGTTAAATCATTAAACTTGTGAAATAGCACCCGTTATAAATCATTAAATACATGTGTTTACTAAATTATTAAAAATTTCAGTAACTATGCATATTTACTAATTTCACATATTACTGTAATGTATATACTGCTCATTTGAGATATCCATTTGCAAATACTAGGCAATGGACATATTCCTGATTGATAAGGCAATCACTTCTCAGCTCTGAGATCTGGGTTCTTCTATTACACTGACCTAAAATGAAAACATCTATATTGTTTCTTCCTGGTACCCAATAAATTACATTACATTTTTATCAAGCTGTTTGTCATTCCCCACTCTATCAAACTGTATATATTATCCACTCCCCTCATTAAGAAAGCATCACTACAAAGTGGAGATGATTTACAAAATTATCGACTGGTATCAGAACTATGTTTTATGTCAAAATTAAATGAGTAGGTAGTTGTGAAACAGCTCATGCAACATATCAACAGTAACAATCTTGATAATCCTACGCAATCTGCATACAAAAGCAGTCGCTCCACTGAAACTGCCCTACTACATGACAAAAACGAGATCCATCTCTCACTATAACCAGCCAAGCCTACTGCATTGGTCTTACTGGATCTGTCAGCTGAATTCCTCAATTGATCATACTAATCTTCTTAATTGTATTAAGTCATGGTTTGATGTGTGCGGCATAGCCTTTTGGTGGTTCACGTCCTATCTCAGCCACTGTTTCCAAGCAATTAAAATTGGGTAAACCCTCTCTGAATTGCGTGAGATGCTGTTCGGAAGTACCACAAGGCTCAGTCCTTGGTCCTCTGCTATTCTCCTTATACACCTCTCCTTTTTGTAAGGTTATTGGAATGCACCCTGACATCAAATGCAACTTTTATGAGATGATAGCCAGTTGTTTATTCATATGTCTCACAAAAATGCAGCCCTGGCTTTTGACAATCTAGCTGTATTCATGTCTTCTGGATGTTCAAGAAGGGATATCCTCAAGTAAGATGAAATTAAAGCAGAGTTTATCATGTTTTAATCCCATGCTCAACTCAAGAAATTAGATTTCTATCTCCCAGTTAGGATATTTGGTAATTTCATGCATCCAGCAGTTGTGAAGAACCTTGGTGTCTGGTTTGTTGCCAATTTCTCTTTTGCTGATCATGCCCACAATATTTGCAAGACTTGCTTCATTCAATGTTGTGATCTCAGGAAGGTTAGACAGTATTTCACTGATGAGGCTGCTATCCTGGCAGTTAATACCTTGATGAGTAGTTGCCTTGATTACTGCAACTATCTATCTCTTCAGGAGTCTGTCTATAGTCTCAACATGTGCAAACTGCAGTGTATTCAAAACACGCTTGCTAGGATTGTCACAAACCATAATAAACACACACGGGCATGTCCTATTTTCAAATGACTCCATTCAGTCCCAGTTGAATTTCACTGTATTGTCAAAACTGCAATTCTAATTTAGAAGTTTCTTCATAGTGGTCATCCCAGTTACTTTGGTCCTCCTTTGACTACTCATTGTGGAAGATATAGTACAAGATAAAACTGTCTACATAAAAGGTTCTTGAAGGTTCCTCAATTCTGTCCATCTGTACATAAATAAAAAAAAATTTTGGTCACAGCTTTACTTTTGATGCTCCCACAGTTTGGAATGATTTGCCTGGTGAGGTCCATTCTGCCCAACTCTCACCTGTTTCAGTAAAAGGCTCATACACATCTCTTCAAAAAGGCATTTCCAACTTAGCATATACTCTATCAAGGATCTGTGGTACTGGAGTTGGCAATGGCTATGGATAGATGATTTTTTTAATTGAATTTTGGTGTTGCACCTTTGAGTCTGCCTGGCAGAGATTATGCGCCATAAAAGAAGAGAATAGAATCCATCTTTTAACAAGCTGCAAAGCTCAGTTGGTCTTCTAATTATGCATTATAATCCTGTCTACGTATCAGCTTATACCAAGAAGTAGACAAAGGTTAAACTTGGAGTTTTATGTCATATTCAACAGCCAGTGTCATATTGAGACAGGTACCCCTATTAGTCACTTATGAGAGTCGAATGCACACTATGTTGAGAGCCTGTGATTAGATGCCAAACCTGCTAAACCCACTAGGCCACTAAGGAAATGCCAACATATGGAATGTATTTAACGCCAATCTATAACTTAGGTTAATTCATCTTTTCCAACTTAAAACTTCATATTAAATCTTAAATATTTTTACCAAAAAGTTTGTATAAATGGATTCAAACAATAAGCTTTGGACAATTGAAATGTCAGAGCACACTCTAAACTGTGAAACTTGTGTTTTTTTGTTTTATCTTTAGAATGTAGGAACTTCAAATTACCATTGATTGTGTGTAGAATGTAAGAATCTGATTTCACGCTACACTCCATAGGGTCGGTGGAAACCAGACTAGTTCCCTGATATCATGGTCGATTGTTGAGCGCACTTGTTTCCAATATCTTTAGTAATCACCAGGATCACCAGGAAGCAAGCGTTACCAACAACTTGTTATGCACATGATTTTTTTGAGATGAAAAAACATACACTGAAGTGTTTCAGAAGTGACGTTTACTAGTAAATGATACCGTCCAATATTTGGGGGTAGTGGCAGCTCGTGACCAACAACTCGTACCCAAGATATTTTTTTTTACGTTTAACATAAAATACCACTCATATGGGCAATTTTTGACAAAGCCCTCTAAAATCACTGCCATCTTTGTTTGGACATGTTTGAAGTTGAAGGTTTAGTAACCATTCTGAAAATATGGGTTTAAAAAACGTTTTTGAAAATGTTTTTTAAACATTTTATGTGTACGGTAGTTATTTTCTAAATGTTTAAAAAATGTTTCCAGTCAAACCGTAGCTTCTTGAGTTCTTTTATATAGTGGTGGCCAACTTATGACTGCGGCCAACTTATGCAGGGAAGCAGTATAGGATGTTTAATTAATAATTATAAAACATTTTTAAACCTTGCAGTGTAAAGGTTTGCTTAGAAACAGTTAGAAAACCATAAGATATGGTTTAAATAGTTTTAAAAAACATTTTGTAAATGTTTAAACCATTTAAAAATGTTTTTAATGTTTTCTGGGCAAGCATAAATAATGTTTATTCTTATAAAGTATTTGTGGGTACGAGTTGTTGGGCATGATATATCATACATGGTCATGAGTTGCATGTAGATCCAATTTTTGTAATAGACTGGAAATACATACAACGATCCTATGGTACCACTATTGATGGAAAAGCTATCACTCATGCTTAAAAAATGGTATTTTCTCTATTTGATACACACAAGTCTGTACACGATGGAATTGTGGGAAAGATGTTTATTTAGTATCCTTTTGTAAATTATACTGCCCAGATGAAAACCATGGATGGTCACAATGATTTACATTTAACTCGCAAGTATGGCATCTTGCTTCCAATAAATTATTATCGCGAATTATATAAAGAGAAGTGCACAGACTACAGAAATCAATGCAGTGCGCATATTTTTGCCTCCCGTTTATCTGAAGCCATTGGCGTATTTTGTTTCACAACCATAATCGGTTGAATCTAGATTCCCCGGATTAACAGATTCGCTTGTGATGTGACTAGAATCTTAATCCGGATTATGCATCTGTGGATCTACCTCCTGAGGTACATCAATGGATTCAGATTCATTGGATTACCCATAATGATTTGCGAAATAATGGCAGTCAATTGTGGCAGCAGATTTTTAAATTTTAGAGATTTTTATTGTGTTTATAGTGGTTTATCTTATTTATTTTTTTTGATTTTTGATTTGGAATTTGATAAAATTGCATTTCACAAATTTGGCTAATTTAAAGATTGTGCATCTGGATTACAGAGATTATGGTTGTTAAATACGCCTACCAAATGGACAGTCATTGATAATACTATAGAGAACAGAATGATCCAGACAAAAATAGTGCACCAGAAATGTATGGAAAACTTATATTTCTAATAATATTTATGGATTATTAAATGAAACCGGTCTTTATAATAGAAATAAAGTCCTGAGATTCATACTTTATGACCTCTATAAAACGATGGTACTTCCAGTGGATATTGGATAAGCACGGCAGTATTTGAAGTATTTAATCTTCAGTCAGCATTTTTTGTTAAAGTATTGGCAGGAAACCCCACAGGATTCCATGACCTCATATATTTTCTATGCATACATGAATATGCATGCTCAATGTAAAACATAAACAGCTGATAATTGGTATATGAGCAAGTTGCTGACAAGACAACATGCAGACATCAACTCGCCACATTATTACGCCATTTTTATTTCAGTTGACTTATCAGTCAGCTGAAATTATGTCGTCACTCTGCGGCGTTAGCATACGCATTTGCGTGAACATCCTCTCCTTCAAAACTACAAGGTCCATAGACATGCTTTTTTTTTTAAAGATAACTATGGAGGATAAAAAATTGTTCAAGGCATGCAGATCTGTTCGTTCGTCTGTTACTCAGAACCATTACAAGTGAGGTACCCCCACCCAAAGTGTGAAAATTTTAACACTTTATCACAATTTTCTCATTCACAATTGCCGGGATGTTTCTCTTATGTTGCATATTTGTACTAGGCGACAAGTAGATTCCCTTGTGTGAGTATCAGGCCTGGATTAATCTTAATTTTATTTTTTTTATGAATTTTTAAGATAATGCATCAAAATTCATG
Source organism: Sabellastarte sp. h YS-2021 (assembly GCA_964017235.1). Taxonomy (NCBI): domain Eukaryota; kingdom Metazoa; phylum Annelida; class Polychaeta; order Sabellida; family Sabellidae; genus Sabellastarte; species Sabellastarte sp. h YS-2021. The sequence continues at coordinate 72,935,844 of OZ024928.1, read as the reverse complement.
AAATCGTGCACTAAATCACTTATAACTTGAAAAGTATTGGATTTAGAGCATTTTGTTAAAATATGTTATTCAGCTACTTTTTCCACAGCTACAAAATGGTAACGTGGGTGTCTATCCATATAGCTAAGTGAATCATAGCTACTTTCTGACTTTTTAGTACCTTCCATACTGAGTAAAGTCACTGATGAATTGAAAACTATTGCATATACAGGATTTTGTATAAATATGTTATTCAGATACTTTTAGGGTCAGCTATAACATAGTAAAATTTCAGACCTGTGGCTTATTGCATACCTGAGTAATAGCTGCTTTGAGATTTTCACTGTTGAGTAAATCAGTGGTACCTTGAAAACTATTAAATTTAGAGAATTTTGTTTAAATATGTTATTCACCTAATTTGTGTGGGCTACAAGTTAAAAATTGCAAACCTGTAGCTCATTACACAGCTGAGCAATAGCTATTTTCAGGTTCTCACTGTTCAGTAAATCAGTTTTGACTGGAAAACTATTGCATTTAGAGGTTTTTTACCCCACAGCCCTTAAGGGCTGTTGGGGTATTGTTTTCACCCATGGTATCCGGATGGACGGGCGGGTGGGCGGGCGGGCGGGCGGCGGGAAATAGTTTGTCCGGGCTGTATCTCAGAAACCGTAAGGTGTAGGAAGTTGATACTTGGTAGGGACATTGGTTAGGGGGTGTAGTTGTGCAACGTCATAGTCTGACCTTGATTTGACCTTTGACCTTGCCGTAGTGACCTTGACCTATAAAATCTTGTCCGGGCTATATCTCGGAAACCGTAAGGTGTAGGAAGTTGATACTTGGTAGGGATATTGGTTAGGGGGTGTAGGTGTGCAACGTCATGGTCTGACCTTGATTTGACCTTTGACCTTGCCGTAGTGACCTTGACCTATAAAATGTTGTCCGGGCTATATCTCGGAAACTGTAAGGCTTGGGAAGTTGATATTTGGTAGGGACATTGGTTAGGGGGTGTAGGTGTGCAACGTCATGGTGTGACCTTGATTTGACCTTTGACCTTGCCGTAGTGACCTTGACCTATAAAATGTTGTCCGGGCTATATCTCAGAAACTGTAAGGTGTAGGAAGTTGATACTTGGTAGGGACATTGGTTAGGGGGTGTAGTTGTGCAACGTCATGGTGTGACCTTGATTTGACCTTTGACCTTGCCGTAGTGACCTTGACCTATAAAATGTTGTCCGGGCTATATCTCAGAAACTGTAAGGTGTAGGAAGTTGATACTTGGTAGGGACATTGGTTAGGGGGTGTAGTTGTGCAACGTCATAGTCTGACCTTGATTTGACCTTTGACCTTGCCGTAGTGACCTTGACCTATAAAATCTTGTCCGGGCTATATCTCGGAAACTGTAAGGTGTAGGAAGTTGATACTTGGTAGGGATATTGGTTAGGGGGTGTAGGTGTGCAACGTCATGGTCTGACCTTGATTTGACCTTTGACCTTGCCGTAGTGACCTTGACCTATAAAATGTTGTCCGGGCTAAATCTCGGAAACTGTAAGGCTTGGGAAGTTGATATTTGGTAGGGACATTGGTTAGGGGGTGTAGGTGTGCAACGTCATGGTGTGACCTTGATTTGACCTTTGACCTTGCCGTAGTGACCTTGACCTATAAAATGTTGTCCGGGCTATATCTCAGAAACTGTAAGGTGTAGGAAGTTGATACATGGTACGGATATTGGTTAGGGGATGTAGGTGTGCAACGTCATGGTGTGACCTTGATTTGACCTTTGACCTTGCCGTAGTGGCCTTGACCTATAAAATCTTGTCCAGGCTATATCTCAGAAAACGTAAGGTGTAGGAAGTTGATACTTGGTAGGGATATTGCTTAGGGGGTGTAGGTGTGCAGCGTCATGGTCTGACCTTGATTTGACCTTTGACCTTGCCATAGTGACCTTGACCTATAAAATCGTCAGGGCTGTATCTCGGAAACCGTAAGGTGTAGGAAGTTGATACTTGGTAGGGACATTGGTTATTGGCTATAGGTGTGTATTATCATGGTGTGACCTTAATTTGACCTTTTACCTTGCCGTAGTGACCTTGACCTTTAAAATCTTGTTGCACCTTTGGGTCTGTCTTTTGATGCAGATTAAGCAAAAGTCATATTAATATTTATTAAGAATTTTACTTTCATAACTTCCCATTGTAAGAGATAGAATTTCATCAAGTGAGCCGCAGATTTTACTCCAACACCACACATAAGCATTCATTAAATGTATTACCACTTCTGTATGCATGGTAATATTCAAACCATCTAAACCATAATTCGGAAATGCAGATGTATATAAAGAGTGTTGAATTTTAGTTTACTGATTAATGCTGTCATCTTGTCATTGAATTATCTTGTTTTAATACTTCATGTTTATACGCATTATCTTTCTTTTAAACATTATTTCTCCATTTAAACATTGTTTGGACCTTTATATAACTGACAGTGCTCTGAAAGTATCCTGAAGTTTGTACTGGTACAGTACTTTTATATCTCATGGTGTTGAAAATATTTCCCAAGGCTGTGGGGTACGGGCATCTCTGATGCTATTTTCTTAAAATATGTTATTCACCTACTTTTCTGTCCCCTATAACATAGTGAAATTGCATACCTGTAGGTACATTCAGGTTTTCACTGTTTAATAAATCAGTTGAAACTTGATAACTATTGCATTTACACTGTTTTCTTTAAATGTACTATTCACCTACTTTTGGAGCAGCTATACAATAGTAAAATTGTAGCCCTTTATCCCATTGCATAGCTGAGTAATAACTACTTTGAGATTCTCACTATTGAGTAAATCAGTTGTAACTCAAAAACTATTGCATTTACAGTATTTTGTGTAAATGTGTTTTCCACCAACATTTTACTCCTTAACAGTTAACTTGGTACTTTTCTTCTGAATACCATTTGCAGGTCACAACTTTTGTGTCCTTTTCTTCTTTCACTTCTACTCTGAAGCTCAAAACACAGTCAGCTGACACAGAGCCCGTTCACGGGCACTGATTGCTTTTTTTGTCATTCTTTAACATAACATGTTTTAATAAACTGAATTTAATGATTGCAGATATATAAAACATTTTAGAGCAATTTATGGCAATATTTTAGTGTTAAAAATGCTGCATGTGGCATTTTTGTATGTAAATTATCTGTCGGCGAGTTTGTTTGGCAAATTATGTCTGATTTACTCAACAGTGAGAGCCTGAAAGTAACTATTGCTCAGCTATGCCATGAGTTACAGGTCTGCAATTTCACTATATTAAGAGGGCTGAAATGTAGGTGAATGACATATTTGCAAACTATTGCATTTAGAGAATATTGTTGCAGCTTCAAAGTTGCAGACCTGTAGTTCATTGCATAGCTGAGCAATAGCTACTTTCATATTCTTACTGTTGAGTGAATCACTTCTAAGTTGTAAACTACATTTAGAGTATTTTGTTAAAATTTGTTATACATCTATTTTTGGATCAACTAATGCAGATTAAAATTGCAGACCTCTAGCTAATTGGATAACCAAGCAATAGCTACTTTCAGGTTCTCACTGTTTAGTAAATCAGTTGTAACTTGAAAAGTATTGCATTTAGAGAATTTGTTTAAATATGTTATCACTTTTGAATTAGCTATGATATTGTAAAATTGGAGCCGTGTAGCTCTGTGTAGCTCATATCGGGAAATCTCGATCGTTATTTTAATTATTTATATGCATTTTGTATGTATTTAAAATATTTTTAACATATATTATTGGACTTGTAACATCATACATTGCAAATTAAACTTAAAAATATTTCAGGATGTCAATAACCTTCAGAAGCAAATACATGTTTTGGGTGATAATAGAAGATTGACAACACTCAAATTGATGCACATTTTTTATTTATCACAAAAGTTGTTTAATTATTATGGGATATCATTACACAGTAAAAGGGGAATATTGTGTCAAAATGTGCAGCAAATGTGTTAACTGGAAATATATTTAATTTCTTCTTGATCATTGCTATGTGTAACTATGGAAGCCTAGTACCCAATATGGTGGGCGATACCTGACCCTTGATGCCAGAAGCAGTCAGGAACCAGACTAGCTGTTGACAGGGATTGTAAAACCCGAAATTTGAACTTTGAAAAGGTTGAGTGGGGGGGATTAATAGGGAGGGAGCGTTTGTACAGATAAATACGGTAAACATAATTTGGAAAAATTGATTTAAGAAATGGCTGTGAATTCTATGGAATTATAAAAGGTTATTGAACTTTTATTTTAAAAAAAATTGTGCAGTTTTCAATTTTTCTGAACACTGGCAATTCACCATGAAGGTTTTTTAAACAAATTTGAGAATATTAGATTGACATATATTTATAACCTTTGTGTGCTGTTGTTTTATAATGTGTGTTGTAAATATTAATGTATTTATTTTCTTTTATGCACCTTTTGGCTATTAGCTAACCTCTGTAGCATGCTAACCTGCTTGTAACATATGCTGCATGTTAGGTGGGATCTGTATTTTATACTGTAACCTTAAGCCACATTAATATTTTCAAATTAATTTTATCCAGATATCATTTAATTGCAGGATATGACTAAAATTTTCATTGCAGAGCTATTAAGCTTTGAAAATCATTGTAAAACAATCATCGTCTAACTGAAGAATGAGCCACATTCTGTATTTTGACACTAAAATGAGGTTACAGTGTAAACCATATTAGCCATTAGCCAGGCAACCTCAATACAGAAGGACCTGGGGGTTCAGGTTAGAAGGAAAATAAATATTATACATATAATGACACCGCAACATACTGAAATTAGAATTAGAATGAAAGTCCATACTTTTCATTTGTTTAAATGAAACTTTATTAAAGATCACGGTAACATAATTAAGCATCCCTGAAAGGGTGCTTATTTGTTTTCGCCTCAGTTCCCTCGCCGCCGCCGCATTATGGTCTCCCTTGAATATCTCCCTTATTATTGGAAGGTTTCAAACCATATTTGGCAGTTATATACCTTAGGCGTGGGAAAATTTTTTTCGGCATGCTTAAATTTGACCTTTGACCTTTTTTATGAAGGTCACATGATCAAAAACAATTTTTTTGAAGTACACCCCCCGTCATCGCAGTTCAGGAAAAACTACTTGCAACACAGCCTTATAATTTGACATACCTGTTCATACTATCGAAAACGCGAGCTGATTAGATTTTTGGAGCAATCCCTTGAAAAATGTCTCATTTATGAGTGATTTTCTGACACCTTCCAATCTGAAAGCCTTAAATTTAGGTCAACCCCCCTATTATCTTCTTAAGTATTGAATTTAGAGCCATAAAATGCACTGAGAGGTAATAGGAAACCATATGTGGAGAGTCTAAATAGCCGGTCAGTTTTATCCCCCGACCCCCCCTTATGGGTCAAACTGGGGTCATAAAATAGTTCCTTTGGACTTTTGCCTTATATCTCCTTTATTGTTGCTTTTATACATTCAGAATGTATTAAGAGGTATTGGGAAAGCATATGTGGAGAGTCTAAATAGCCGGTCAGTTTTACCCCCCGACCCCCCTTATGGGCCAAACTGGGGTCATAAATAGCTGCTTTAGAGTTTTTGCCTTATATCTCCTTTATCGTTGCTTTTATAGCTTCATAATGTATTAAGATTATGCATTCTTAGCTTTACAGCATGCTTATTAAAACCACAAAGCATTTTAAACTTTCAGGGATGCTTCGCTTTTGTTAGCAAAAGCATTCATCTAGTTTTATTTTTACTTTTTCACTCTGCAGCGTCCATGTCTGTGTGAACAACTTCTCCAAAAGTACAAGGCCCAGAGACATGCAGTTACTTTTAAAAGATACCTTATCTAACAAGGATGATAAATAGAAAAAAATCCATGCACATCTGTCTGTTCGCCTTTTCTACAGAGCTGCTAGAAGAGACGTACCCCCCACACAAAGTATGAAAATTTCAACACTTTATCGCAATTTTGTCTTTGACTATTGCAGGGATTTCTCTCTTATCTTGTACTAGAACACAAGTAGATTCCCTTGTGTGAGTATCAGGCCTGGATCTTTCTTAGTTTTTGTTATGAAGTTTTAAAATAATTTTTAATGTATTAAAATTCATGAATTCATGCAGTAAATCACTTACAACTTGAAAAGTATTGTGTTAGGAGCATTTTGTTAAACATGTTTTTCAGCTATCTTTTTTTCAGCTATAACATATTTAAATTTCAGACTTGTAGCTGGTTTTATAGCTAAGAAATGACTACACAAACCATACTTTTGTTGACCTGTGTAGACAGAACCCCCCCCCCACCACCACCACTCCTTCCCCTCACTCCACTCCTCTGCATTAGAGAGAACTGCCTCTGTGTGTGTGTCGGTTGGGGGTGTGGATACAGGGAGTGATCTATTTGATATATGTTTCCATTTAGATGTAAGGACATAATTTTCCTCTTGTTATTTTTCAAGAGTCTTCTTTGATATTGTGGGATCAAATTTTAAATTGCAATCAGAACTTCCCAACCTCTTTTGCAGTCCAATCACTCAGTCTGAGCCTGTTTGAGCTAGGTGGGTATTCTACACAAAGGCCTCCCAAATCAAAGGAACTACATATAGTAGCTTTGATTTATGGCAGTGACAAGCTATTTCATGTAAAAACATGAAAAAGGGTGCTAGAATCTGAGAAAGGCTTTTATTGAGTTACAACTTACTCCTTTGCAAATTTTCCTTTAAATGCCTGATATATTAGTAAGACATTGATATTCATACTGGCACAATATTTTATCATCAAGATTGAAAATGTTTTTTATACCAAGTTGATTAGTGAATTGATTTCGTTCGCAAAACTTGATTCGCAATTCTATTCGGTTCAAAAGTTTATGATTCCTTGCACCCTAATAGTAAGGTCTATTTCTTCTGGAAAAAAAATTAAGTTTCAAAATTCTGACAGGGGTGTTGAAGTTTTGTGAAAATGGAAAATGTCATTTATCTTGTGAACAGTAAAGCATACAGTGATTTTATCAAATATTAAATCTGCTGCTTAGTAAAATTGCTTCAAAAGTCAATTTATCATGTGGAAAATGTCTTTTATCTACCTTATTATTGCTTCTTGGGCTTTCAACCCAGTTTTGTGGTCACACTACCTCAATTGCTGCTTAACACCGCAGCAGTGATCTTGTTTGCATATTTTTTTACTGCACTGTAATACATACTGCATTCATCAAATTATCAAATATGCCTTCCTGACATACCTGAGAGGAGTACTCCATCCATGTACAGATTCTAAGACAGTAATGTATCTTCCCAAAACTGAGGTCTTTTTATTCCCTTCTTGTGACTTCAAAGTTTACAATACTCGTATAACATCATTAAAGTCTGGCAGTCACTATGCACCTAAAAATCTTTACTTTTAATATGAACCAGGTTCTCAGTTGCTCCTTAGGAAGCACCTTAACAGTTAAATTAATACTTCTCAAAACCATTTGCAGTGCACAACTTTTGTGTTGTTTTGTACTTTTCACTTGTACTCTGAAGCTCAAAGCACCAAGTCAGCTGACAGAGAGTCTGTTCACGGGCACTGATTGCTTGTTTAGATTCATCTGTGAAGAGGCACTTGTTAATTAAGTTATGACTGTGTGACATAGAAACTCTACATAAACCTCATCCCAAATATCAATGCTAAATTCCTTTATCACCAGCTTTCTAACTAGCTATATTAATGCTAAATTCCATTATTACCAGCTTTCTGATTCAAACCTTATCTTTCTTTCTCTCACCTTTTTTAGCTCAACCTTAACTCAAAAACTGTTATTGCATTTACAGCTGTAACTAACTTTAGATACAAGTAAATGTACATCGATGCATCTATGTAAGGCAAATTTTAATAACGCTGTGAATCATATGCAATATTATGTTAGGGCCACCTTACACTGAACTTAAATCTACTTTAAAATTTTCTACATAATAAATTATACTCAAAGGTTTATGATACTTAATGATGCAAATAGGTTATAAATGTCCCCAGTATTTTGGTTTCATTGTCTGGTGAGTCTAATGGGAGATAATAGGTGATTTTAATAAAAATCTCCATATTTACATAACTTGAAATTAAGAAGTTAGGATAATCGAGTGTGTACTGTATATGAAGTACATGTACCTTTGTTTTGTAGATATAAAAATTAAATAAACTGTTTTCCCAACATAATCCAATCTTCCCTTTAAATTCCATGGGCTTAACCTTGAGACACTGTTACATTATTCTTAAATACATGTAATTCTGTGCAATTCCTTTTTACCCCACAGCCCTTTAGGACTGTCGGGGTATTGTTTTTACCCATGGTGTCCGGATGGGGGGGCAGCAGGAAAAACTTTTTTCGGGCTATATCTCAGAAACTGTAAGGTGTAGGAAGTTGATACTTGGTAGGGACATTGGTTAGGAGGTGTAAGTGTGCAACATTTTGGTCTGACCTTGAATTGTCCTTTGCCCTTGCCATAGTGACCTTGAGTTTGAAAATCTTGTCAGGGCCATATCTCAGAAACTGTAAGGTGTAGAAAGTTGATACTTGGTAGGGACATTCGTTAGGGGGTGTAGGTGTGCAAGGTCATGGTCTAGTCTTGGTTTGAGCTTGCTGTTGTGACCTTAACCTATAAAATCTTGTCTGGGCTATATCTCAGAAACCATAAGGTGTAGAAAGTTGATACTTGGTAGGGACATTGGTTAGGGGGTATAGGTGTGCAATGTCATGGTGTGAACTTGATTTGACCTTGCCATAGTGACCTTGACCTATAAGATCTTGTCCGGGCTATATCTCGGAAACAGTAAGGTGTAGGATGTTGATACTAGGTAGGAAGATTTGTTAGGGATTTTAGGTGTGTAATATCATGGTGTGTCCTTGATCTGACCTTTGACCATGCCATAGTGACCTTGACCTTTAAAATCTTGTCTGGGCTATATCTCGGAAACCATAAGGTGTAGGAAGTTGATACTCGGTAGGGACATTGGTTAGGGGGTGTAGGTGTGCCGTGTCATGGTATGACCTTGAATCAACTTTTAACCTTGCCATAGTGACCTTGACCTACAATGTCTTTTGTTGGCTATATCTCGGAAGCCATAAGGTGTAGGCAGTTGATACTTGTTAGGGACTTTGGTTAGGCGGTGTAGGTGTGCCGTGTCATGGTATAACCTTGAATCAACCTTTGACCTTGCCATAGTGACCTTGAACTACAATGTCTTTTGTTGGCTATATCTCGGAAACCATAAGGTGTAGGCAGTTGATACTTGTTAGGGACATAGGTTAGTGGTTGTAGGTGTGCAATGTCATGGTGTGACCTTGCTTTGACCTTTGACCTTGTCATAGCGACCATAAGTTTTAAAATCTTGTTCTTGCTATTTCTTGGATTCAATAAGGTGTAGAAGGTTGACACTTGATGGGGACATTGGTTAGGGGTGTAGGTGTTTATCATGGTGTTACCTTTAACTTTGGCTCTGCCAAAGTGTGTTCACCTGCCATATTTGAGACATCTTTCTCTTATGACAAAGATATATGGATTGCTGCAACTGATTATTATATGATTTTTTACATAATTGTGCTTTTTTTCATTGACAACTATTCTCCAATTAATAAATTTTACAGCTTCATATTTTTAGTTTACAGATTAATGCTGTCATCTTGCTATTGAATTGTCTTGTTTTAATACTTTATCTTTACATACATTTTCTTTCTCTTAGATGTTATTTTCTCTACTTAAACATTATTTGGACCTTTATATAAGTGACACTGCGCTGAAAGTATCCAGGTCTTTGTATTGTTTCATGAGATCTATATGTCATGGTGTTGAAAACGTTTTCTCCAGGCTGTGGGGTATGGGCATCTCTGATGCTATTTTTGTCCAGTTACTTTTTGTCTGGGTGTGATACTTTTTGTCCAGTTACTTTTTATCCTACAATCAGATAGGTTACAAAATTTAATGTGCAGAACAGTCATATAGATTGATTAAAAATGTGGGTTCAATTACCATGACAGTCTTTTTCTGTTCTGCTCATGATTGATATTGTCTTACACTTGTCTTTGGGCAGACAGGAATTATAGATTTTTGTGATAACAAAATCATCTAGGGACACAAGAGGATGTGGATTCAAACTCAAGTACATATAGATGCATAGTGGCTTGGATGACCACCTTTTTATTTATTTATTTTATACATGTAAAACAAATGATCTATAATCAATTGACAGATATTTATATATTTCCCAGTGATCAAACGGTTTACAAGCATCAAATTTTGAGAAAAATGTGATGTTTATGGTTTTGTTTAATGATTTTAGTTTAAATGCATAATAGCCTTTTGGGGGTGGGAGGGTGATACTACAAACATGGGTGTGATTGTGGATAACTACGGTAATATGACCTTAGAGGTGTGTATAAATAAAATAAGTCTTCGTTCTTGTTAAATTTAAAAAGGGTGGAGTGTGAATAATTTTATTATTAATGCTTGACGAGAGGGTTATTTTGATCAGTTTTGTCTTTCTGTCTGTGCACCGTTTTGCCCTTGTAACTCAAAAACTGTAACACCAATCGAGCTCAAATTTGGGTGGGGAGATATTTCATGGGGTACAGATGGATTCCTCCAAATTGATAAAATTTGAGTAAAAATTAAAGTCGAGACAGTTTTACTTAATTTCATTTGGGTACAAACAGAGAAATCTGATTCTCTTCATCACATAAGTAAATCAATACTTTGCTTTCTGATGTTGTCATTCCTTAAAGATATCTCAATGCAATTGTCATTGTGAGATCACACACCTAGCTTGTGATACTTGCTGTCTTTAAGTAAAAATATTTCTTTTCGTTTTATGTCTTGAAATTGACATCAAGAGGGAGGTGGTGTATTCATCGTTTTATTGTATCCCCGACGCGAAGCGGGGATACTATGGATTCATCATCGTCGTTGTCCGCGTCCGCGCCCTCGTCCGCGTCCGCAGAGATTTCTTGTTAGCGACCTACACTCCATATTTCTTTCCGGATTTCTTTCATATTTGGCAGATGGCTTGATATGGTAGAGGACTCGCCACCCTATCTTTTTGGTAGGCTTTATGTCTAAATTAGGCCTGTGGTAGACAAAAATGTCTAAAATGTGGAATATTGCTTGTTAGCGACCTACAGTCCACATTTCTTTCCAGATTTCTTTCATATTTGGCAGGTGGCTTGGTATGCTAGAGGACTCGCCACCCTATCTTTTTGGTAGGCTTTATGTCTAAATTAGGCCTCTGGTAGACAAAAATGTCTAAAATGCATTAAAATTCATGAAATCATGCACTAAATCACTTATAACTTGAAAAGTGTTGCATTTAGAGCATTTTGTTAAAATATGTTATTCAGATACTTTTTTCATAGCTACAACACGGTGAGTAACTTGGGTGTCTGTTTCAATAGCTAAGTGAGTAATAGCTACTTTCGGGCTTTTCAGTAACTTCCATCATCAGTAAAATCACTTGTAACTTGAAAACTATTGCATTTAGAGTATTTTGTTTCAATATGTTATTCAGCTATTTTTGGGTCAGCTATAACATAGTAAAATTTCAGACCTGTAGCTCATGGCATAGCTGAGTAATAGCTACTTTTACGTTATCACTGTTGAGTAAATCAGTTGTAATTGGAAAACTATTGCATTTACAGAAATTTGTGTAAATATGTTATTCAGCTACTTTTGGGTCAGCTATAACATAGTGAAATTACAGACCTGTAGCTCATGGCACAACTGAGCAATAGCTATTTGCAGGTACTGACTGTTGAGTAAATGACTTGTAACTTGAAAAATAGTGCATTTGGAGTATTTTGTTAAAATATATTGTTCACCTACTTTTGGGTCAGCTATAACGTCGTGAAATTACAGACTTATAGCTCATGGCATAGCTGAGCAATAGCTATTTTCAGGTTCTCACTATTGAGTAAATCAGTTGTAACTTGAAAACTATTGCATTTACAGTATTTTGCTTAAATATGTTGTTCACCTAATTTTGGGTCAGCTATAACATAGAAAAAATTCAGACATGTAGCCCATTGCATAGCTGAGTAATAGCTACTTTGAGGTTATCACTGTTGAGTAAATCAGTTATAACGTGAAAACTATTACATTTACAGTATTTTGTTTAAATATGTTATTCACATAATTTTTGGTCAGCTATAACAGAGTAAAATTGCAGACCTCTATGTCATGGCATAGCTTACCAATATCTACTTTCAGGTTCTCACTGTTGAGTAAATCATTGTATCCACTGGATAGCCGCAGTGTGTAGAGAGATTTCACCATTACCGCTCTAACAAAAAAAATATTATAGCTAGCCTTCTCAAGTTTGCAAGGTATATTAGAGGGTGCACCACAGTATTCTATTGGTAGGCTTTATGTCTAAATTAGGCCTGTGGCTAAATTACTTGCCTACTAAAAATGAGTAATTCTGCATTTTCTCTAAAAGTATTGCAGATAGCAAATTTTTCTTAAATAACTCATTCACCTACTTTTGGGAGAGCTTTCACTTGGAGAAGTTTCAGACCCATAGCTAATTACTCACCTACTCAAAATGAGTAAATGCGAATTATCTCTAAAAGTATTGCAGATAGCCAATTTTTCTCAAATAACTCATTCACCTACTTTTGGGAGAGCTTTCACTTGGTGAAGTTTCAGACCCATAGCTAATTACTCACCTACTCAAAATGAGTAAATGCGAATTATCTCTAAAAGTATTGCAGATAGCCAATTTTTCTCAAATAACTCATTCACCTACTTTTGGCAGAGCTTTGACTTGGTGAAGTTTCAGACCCATAGCTAATTACTCACCTACTCAAAATGAGTAAATGCGAATTATCTCTAAAAGTATTGCAGATAGCCAATTTTTCTCAAATAACTCATTCACCTACTTTTGGGAGAGCTTTCACTTGGTGAAGTTTCAGACTCGTAGGTAATTACTCACCTACTGAAAATGAGTAAATGCAAATTATCTCTAAAAGTATTCCAGATAGCCAATTTTTGTCAAATAACTCCTTCACCTACTTTTGGGAGACCTTTCACTTGGTGAAGTTTCAGACCTGTAGCTAATTATTCACCTACTCAAAATGAGTAAATACTAATTATCTCTAAAAGTATTGCAGATATTCAATTTTTATCAAATAACTCATTCACCTACTTTTGGGAGAGCTTTCACATGGTGAAGTTTCAGACCCATAGCTAATTATTCACCTACTGAAAATGAGTAAATGCAAATTATCTCTAAAAGTATTCCAGATAGCCAAATTTTTGTCAAATAACTCCTTCACCTACTTTTGGGAGACCTTTCACTTGGTGAAGTTTCAGACCTGTAGCTAATTATTCACCTACTCAAAATGAGTAAATACTAATTATCTCTAAAAGTATTGCAGATAGCCAATTTTTCTCAAATAACTCATTCACCTACTTTTGGGAGAGCTTTCACTTGGTGAAGTTTCAGACCCGTAGGTAATTACTCACCTACTGAAAATGAGTAAATGCAAATTATCTCTAAAAGTATTCCAGATAGCCAATTTTTGTCAAATAACTCCTTCACCTACTTTTGGGAGACCTTTCACTTGGTGAAGTTTCAGACCTGTAGCTAATTATTCACCTACTCAAAATGAGTAAATACTAATTATCTCTAAAAGTATTGCAGATATCCAATTTTTATCAAATAACTCATTCATCTACTTTTGGGAGAGCTTTCACATGGTGAAGTTCCAGACCGATAGGTAATTACTCACCTACTGAAAATGAGTAAATTCGAATTATCTCTAAAAGTATTGTAGGTAGCCAATTTTTCTCAAATAACTCATTCGCCTACTTTTGAGAGACCTTTCACTTGGTGAAGTTTCACACCCGTAGCTAATTATTCACCTACTCAAAATGAGTAAATGTGAATTATCTCTAGAAGTATTGCAGATAGCCAGTATTTCTCAAATAACTCATTAATATGAAAACAACTTATAGGAAGTCATGGGCTGCAAATCTTTTCATGTGGTCAGATTTGACCTTGGGCCCCTCCTGCTTATTATTGGTCCTAGAGGTTTGCAATGTGAAAACGACTTATAGGAAATCATGGGCTGAGAATCTTTTGATCAGGTCAGACTTCACCTTGGGCCCCTGCTACAGGGTCAAATAAGGGTAACCAAACTTAAAAGTGCTTTCAGCATGTTGTTTATTTGTCTATTTGTCTGGGGTTTTTTTTTGTGTGTGTGTGTTTAGATTACTCCAGAACTAATGAACAGATCTTTATTTAAAAATTTGTGGGTAGGACTTGACTGAAGGAAGAAGTTACTAAAAGAAAGATCTGGATATTATTTTGGATACAAAAAAAACGTGATTTTTCAGAGGTCTCATTTCAATGACTTTGGCTTTCTACTTAAATTATTTCTATGAAGATTAATTTACATGTTTGGTTTTATTTCATTGTCTTCCTTACAATACTTTATATCACTTGAGAGACTGGTCACATGGAGTCGAGCGTTTTGCTCTCTCTGAGTGCATCTTGTTATTACTCATATAGGTTTAGAATGTTGATATAACTTATAGGAAACCCTGGCCTTCAGATCTTCTGATGTGGTCAGATTTCAACTTCTGGCCCTCCTTCAAGGTCAAACAGTAAAACTGAATTTTCAAAGGCCTTTATTTCAGTTGGTTCTTGCTGGTAGAGGTTTGGGATGTTCATATACCTGACAGGAAACCTAGGCTGCACTTATTATGATCTCACACAAGGTTCAGACTTTGTATGTGACTAAGGCCTCTAATCAGCGAATATTTATATGTGCACACGGTAAATTTTACCGACTCACTATCGAGTAAATCACATGAAACTGAAAACTATTGCTTCAAGAGGTTTCTTATGTAATACCCTATGGAAAAACATTAACTGTGCATCTATCGATGGAATCACAGTTGACTTTTGACCCTTTTTCAAGGTCAAACGATGGTAATCCAACCTTATGGTACGTCTATCTTGCATATTTTTGCTTCCATAGGTTTCATTTGTAAAACCAGCCTATATGAAATAATAAGCTGTGGATCTTTTTAAGATCTCAGATTTCACCATGGTCTCATCCTTAAAGGTGAAATAATATTGGTAAAACTCTTCATTTCCTCGATATCTTTTATTATTGCTTCTTTAGGTTTGCTATGTTTGGGGATACAAAGCTGGCTCACAATAAAGTGAGCGGCATATTTCTAGTTTATTTATGTTTTCATTTTCTTTTCTGTCAGTTTGTTGACAGTCCATCACAAAAAAATTACCCCAAGTGATTTTCACTAAGATGTGGCTTTTAACCAATTTTTTTACCTCTACCAGGAATTTATGTTTTTGTTTGCTTGTTTGTCTGTCTGTTTTAGGTGTTTAGATTACTCCAGAACTAATGAACAGATCTTTATGAAAAATTTTGTGGGTAGGCCTAGCCAAAGGAAGAAGTTACTAATTTTTGGGAAAGATCTGGATCATATTTTGGACACCAAAAATCATGAATTTTCAGAGGACCCATTTTCAATGTATTTTTAATGACTTTGCCTTTCTACTTGACAGGGTTGGGGTACTTTGTTATTTGTACTTTGTAATTTTCAAGTACAACGCCTTTTTTCATCAAAATACTTAAGTACAAGTACTTTTCAAAGTACCTATCATCTGTGAATGACAAAGTAAACACACCAAGTTTATTCAAACATTTAAAACAGAAACATAACCACACTTACATACAGTTCTCTACAAAGTAGCAGTTTTTATATCAGCTGACAGTCAGCTGACATTATGACATCACTCTGCGGCGTCTGCATACGCGTCCGCATGGACAACTTCTTCTCCAAAACCACAAGACCCAGAGACATGCTGTTTTTTTTTAAGATACCTTGACTATCGAGGATGAAAATTTGTTCAAGACACGTAGATTTCTCCGTTCGTCTGTTTCCCAGAGCCATTACCGGAGAGGTACCCCCACCCAAAGTGTGAAAATTTCAACACTTTATCACAATTTTCTCATTCACTATTGCAGGTATTTTTCTCTTTTCTTGCATATATGTACTAGACCACTAGTACATTTCCTTGTGTGAGTATCAGGCCTGGACCTTTCTTAGTTATTTTTCATGAATTTTTAAAATAATTTTTAATGCTTTAAAATTCATGAAATCATATACTAAATCACTTATAACTTGAAAAGTATTGCATCTAGAGGATTTTGTTAAAATATGTTATTCAGCTACTTTTTTCATAGCTACAACATAGTGCATAACTTGGGTGTCTATTCCAATAGCTAAGTGAGTATTAGCTACTTTCTGACTTTTCATTACCTTCCATAATGAGTAAAATCACTTATAACTTGAAAACTATTGCATACATAGAATTTTGTTGAAATAGGTTATTTATCTACTTTGGGGTCAGCTATAACATAGTAAAATTGCAGACCTGTAGCTCGTTGCATAGCTGAGTAATAGCTAATTTGAGGTTTTCACTTTTGAGTAAATTGCTTGTAACCTGAAAACTATTGCATTTAGAGAATTTTGTTTAATATGTTATTCATGTACTTAAGAATCAGCTATAACATAGTGAAATTACAGACCTGTAGCCCATGGCATAGTTGAGCAATAGCTATTTTCAGGTTCTCACTGTTGAATAAATTGGTTGTTACTTAAAAACTGTTACATCTACAGTATTTTCTTTAAATATGTTATTCACCTACATTTTTGTCAGGTATAACATAGCGAAATTGCAGACCTGTAGGTCATTGCATAGCTGATATATAGCTACTTTCAGAGTATAGCTGTTGAGTAAATCAGTTGTAACTTGAAAACTATTGTATTTGGAGTATTTTGTTAAAATATATTGTTCACCTACTTTTGGGTCAGCTATAACATAGTGAAATTACAGACATGTAGCTCATGGCATATGTGAGCAATAGCTATTTTCAGCTTCTCACTGTTGAGTAAATCAGTTGTAACTTGAAAAATATTGCATTTAGAGTATTTTCTTTAAATATGTTATTCACCTAATTTGGGGTCAGCTATAACTTTTGGTCAGCTGAGTAAATCAGTTGTAACTTTAAACTATTGCATTTACAGTAATTTGTTTAAATGTGTTGTTCACCTACTTTTAGGTCAGCTATAACATGGTAAAATTACAGACCTATAGCTCATTCCATAGATGAGTAATAGTTTTCAGGTTCTCACTCTGCAGTAAATTAGTTGTAACTTAAAGATTATTGCATTTACAGTATTTTCTTTAAATATGTTATTCACCTACGTTTTAGTCAGCTATAACATAGCAAAATTACAGACTTGTAGCTCATTGCGTAGCTGAGTCATAGCTACTTTCAGAGTACAGATGTTGACTAAATCAGTTGTAACTTGAAAACTATCCCAGCAGGCAATAGGATATCAAAAAGAAATCAAAAAGACACTGGGCAAGACATCAGAAACTGATGCTTATTTGAAATTCGAAATGACATCATATGTTAAATGTCAAACAGATCTTTAGTAGCCTAGTCTATTTGACATCTCCAAAAGCCATAAAAATGACATCTAGTAGCCGATATAAATTTGATATCAGCATAAGACATTAATATGATCACCCAATTTGGACTGACTTCATGTCTATATGACATCAGAAACTGACATCAATTTGATGTACTGATATAAAAATCTGATTGACATCATTTCACAAGTGCTGAAACTAATTTTCAGTAATAAAAATATTGGTTAATAACATTTTGTTTTCACAGTTAATATAACATTACATTGCTTTAACTACCATTTGTGTACACTTACCTGACACAGCCTTAAGTGATTTCCATGTACTATAAAGATTATTCCATGGGAGAAAATAATTAATGTTCAGTGGGAACCAGTTCAAAAATTTATACCATTTGTAAAGATACAAATTATGGGTACAAAAGTTTGAATATTAGAAGCCCTTTTTCTGAACTTTTATCTTTATTTATTCAATCTTTGGCTTGGTTGCAAACACTAAAGTATACATTTGTTAACAAAACAACATATTTCTTGTAAATTTTTGCTGTCACACAGCATTTTAGTTACAGTTTTAAACATAATTGTTTTGTCTGTACCAAAACTTAATTATTTTTGTCAAAGCAACATCACAGAGACTAGAGGCCAAGTTAGTAGGTTCAGCATCTAATCAAAGGTTGTCACCTCTGCCTAGGTTTGACCCTACTCATGTGAAAAAGCTGAGGGCCTGTCCTAATATGACCCTGGCTGGTGTACAGGATGATATTACATTTGTAATATTCCTAAAAATGATATAATTTTATAGAATACTGATGTTAATCCGATCTCAAATGATATGATGATACTCCACTTGAAATGTTTTAACAAAGTGACATCATATTAATATCATTAAGATGTCAGAAACAATGCCCGAGTAGAATATCAGGTCACATCATATTATTCGAACATCATATTTTCATCATTTGACATGACTACAAAAAGTCATGTTGGGATGGTGTCAATTTTATGTCATTGAATAGGATAATACAATCACATTAGGTCTGGTTATCATTTTGTCATCTAGTTGATATTGTAGGTATGTTATTGACATAAAGTCATGTCATGTCACATAAACTGGATGTCAGATTTGTGTCAGATGACGTGACCACCTTAAATCATGTCCGAGTGATAGTTACTTGATGTCATATACTAACATGACCAAAACATGATGTCAAGAATTGGACCTGTGCCTGCTGGGATTGCATTTACAGTATTTTGCTTAAAGATGTTTTCCACCTACATGTTACTCCTTAACAGTTAACTTGGTACTTTACTTCTGAGTACCATTTGCAGGGCACAACTTTTGTGTCCTTTTCTTCTTTCTCTTCTACTCTGAAACTCAAAACACACAGTCAGCTGACACAGAGCCCCTTCACGGGCACTGATTACTTGTTAAAAGTTATAACATCTGGCATTACGCCTCAGAAACATCAAATCCTCAAATGTGTGTCCTTTAGTAAACACCTGTCTGGTCAAAACACATTTCCTGCTATACTGAACAGTCTTTCTATTGGTCCTGAAGTGGCAGGGAAGCACAGATATTTCTCAGCAAGGATTGCAAGGCATGACATGTTTTTATCTTGTGAAATGTATCCTTATTACATTCTCCTTTACGAAATATAGGTCTTTCTTTGGAATACAATGTTATCACCCAAAATTGCTATTTTATAAAAATGACAAGTAAACAATGAACTAATCCTCATCTTCAAATGTTTGACAAAATTTGACTTGACTTTTGTTCTTCCTGCTATAACCTGAGTACAATATTTACATTTTGCTCTGACACTCCCTTCAGTATAAGCTGGAATCTCAAAATGCTTTAAAACAGCAGCCATTATGGTAACAATGTGAATGCCATAAAAGTGAGGGGTTTGTCAATCCCCTGTCCCAGTATTTATAGTGGTCAGACAAGATCATGGCCAGTGAAAGAAATAATATTTTTTCAGCAATCAACAATCTTACCTACTCTAACAATCTTCTGCTCTCTATTCATGTGTTGAAAAAACTCATTCCTGAGCAGTTACATTACAGAGACTATGTTAATCTGGTCCTTGTGATTTACTTGGACCTATTGAAAGATCTTAAATGCCCAGGTGCAATTTACCAAGAATACTCATACCTGGGTAAATATTATTAACTGAGATAAGGCAAGTTCAAAGTAGACAGTTATAAGAAGATTAAAGAGGGGGAACAATATACAATCTTGGAACAATTGTCCCTCTTTTTAAGATATGATTGCCTCTTTGAATTGAAACTTTTATAATTTGATTCATTATTATTATCAATTATACAAAACTTTTTAAAAGAAACAGTGTTATCAAATCGAATCAGAAATATCAGTGAAACTTTTATGAAAATCTAATCTAAATTAGAATTAGAAATTATACATTTCTATAGCGAAAATCAAACACAATAAGCATATCAAAGTTTTTAAGTCACTCTTGAACTTTTGAAGTATATTTTGACTCCTAATGTTGTATGGCAGCTCTGGACCATAAACACTAAATGATCACCTGGCATAGGTTTTCTTGAGAGTATGTGGAACTTCCAGCATCAACTCATCTTTACTTGATCTCAGACCCTCTCTTCTGCATTCCTTTTTCTTCATGAGGTTTCTCAGGTACAAAGGTGCTTTGTTTTACAGGCATTTGTAGACTAGCATCAACACTTTGAATTCTATTCTGGCTCTGATGGGTAGCCAGTGTAACTCCTTCATACATTCAGTCGAACTGTCAAACTTGTTCTTATTCAGTATTAATTTGGCAGCAGTATTTTGGACTTTTTGAACCCTGCCAATTAAATATGATGGTAGTCCAGCCAAGGTTGCATTAACATAATCAAGGTGTGAGACAAATAAACCTTGTACAAGTGTTTGGCATGTTTCAACAAAAACTGATGGTCTGATAAATTTAATTCTCTGAATGTTTAACATTGCAACTCTACATTTATTTGCAATGTGGGACTTCATGGAAAGAGACTCATCCAGTGGGACTCCAAGATATTTAATTTTTGATGTTTTATGAACTATTTCTCTTTTGTTTCACACTTTTGAAGTTGTTTTTTAATTCCAAATAAAATAAAGTCAGTTTTTGTACTATTCATCTTTAATCGATTGCAATCCATCTTTTCTTTCACATTTTCCATTGTATTTTCGATATCATCGATAAAATCTAGTTCAGCACATAAGTCATCAGGTTTAAAACAGTTCATCAGAGCATGGTCATCTGCATATCCATATCTATTTCTCTAATAGTACTTGCATATGCCAGATACAAGACTGGTCCAGCACAGGAACCTTTAGGGACAGAAAAGTGCAGTTCTTTTGGTGATGAATATTCACAGCCCACATTGACTTTACAGTATCTAGGTCTTAGGTAATTGTTGAACCAGTCTAAGGCGGTGCCAGAAATGTCAAATTTTACCTTCAAAACTTCCAGCAGTATATTGTGATCTACAGTATCGAAAGCTGCACTGAGATCAATTGCTGACAAGGCTGCTACATTTTGGTTCTCCATCGCCCAAAGTATGTCATTGACTAATCTAGTTATAGCGGTTTTAACAGTAGTTGATCCTATATGCTGATTGGTAGTCTGACATTAATAAATTGGCTTCACAATGAGCATTGAACTGTTGTAACATAGCTTTTTCAACCACCTTTGAAATGAAGCTAAGATTGCTCACAGGCCTGTAGTTCTTTGGTACTAGATCCAGGTCAGGCTTCTTTAGAAGGGGTCTTACAGTGGCAGTTTTCCAAGTTTTTGATTTTTTCATGTTTTGCTGTAATAAGCATTTTTTATATTTACGTCTTTCTTCTTGAAGGGCTAACCATGTTTCTTTTGATCTATATCTTTTCCAAATTCTTTCTCTGTTGCGGAACACTCTTTTTTGTTGCCGTATGTCTTCAGTATACCATGGATTTCTTCCCTTATCGTGACTGTCTTTTCTTTTACTGGAACAAGCTTATTCATGGCTTTAGTGGCTTCAGCATTAAACTGATTTACTATATCATTGATGTCATTTTCCTGGAGAAGTTTTTCTAGATTCATTTCTTTAATTATTTTAAACATTACTCTTTTTCAATGATGTTACGCATGTAACAGCACAATGGTATGATATATAGGGACCTTGGATACACCCAGTAATATTTACTTTGCTAAAACATTCTGTAAAAATAAGGTCAACTGTGTTTCCCTGATTGTGTGTTTGGAAATGAACATGTTGGTCTAATCCAAGAGATGCTGTTGGTCGGCAGTTTACAGTACACAACCCTAGCAAACTCTATGTACTGGTTTCCTCTGCCCTTCCAACTACCCGTCGTGATATGACCTGTATAGTGTTGAAACCGACGTAAAACCCCAAATAAATAAATAAACTAATCCAAGAGAATACATGTGTCTATAAACACATTGATATCATGGTCTTCGGAGTCATTAACTCTCATGTTGAAATCTCCAGTTATTACAAGGTTTGAAAGGTGTATAATATTTTCAGAAAGAAAAACTGAAAACTCATCTATGAACACAGAGTTTGGAGGGTTTTTGTTGATGGTGGAGGATGGTATATTCCTAGAAGGTTAACAGAGTCTGAATTATTTACCATTATATTCCACAGTACATACTCAAATAATCTTTTAGTTCTGCAGTAGAGTTGCTTAACTTTGAATCTGTTGCGGCAAACACAAGCCAGCCCTCCACTAGGATGACCCATCCTATGTGATGTAACCATAGAATATCCATGTCTATTCAGTTCACAAGCTTTTATCCAATAGTCATCATAATCGTGAAGCCATGTTTCACTTATTACACAGATGTCAATGTTACTGTCAGTTAAATAGTCTTTAATTAATACACCTTTGTTTCTCACAGATCTTGCATTGAGTACACCTAGCTTGACTTGGCCCTTGTTTATTTGGCTGCTGTGTCAGTGGTATTTGGATGAGATTGTTCAAGTTGACATTGTTCGTGGTGTTGCACGCTGACTGGAATGTCGGGTTCTTCTTTACTCCTCCAGGACGACCTCTCTGCCTCCTCTTGTTCAGTCTATACTCTCTGATTTTGACAATGGTTTTTCCATCCAGTATACGATATCTCCTATCATGTTCCACATTTTTATGAATTTGTAAAAGTTCTTCTCTGGTGTATGTGATTTTGCTGGGTATTAATCCATTTTTGGCATTTTTTTGCCAAAACTGCGCCTCTGCCTGGCTATTGTTTTCTCTTTTTACTTGATCACTTTTTGCAGATGTTACACTGAAGCTGTCATTATGTGTGGTATTTTCTGTTAGTGGGATAACCAGCAAGTTAGAAAAATGCATTTACATGTACCACTCGAGTTTTTTTGTATGTGTGAGTCACAGTACATAAATAGACTGTGCATGGCAGGATTGTACTTACTGAACTTTTAGGAAACATGTGCTCTGTTGTATCCATTTTAGTGATATATATATACCTGTATGATCGTTTAGAAACACAAATATTAATCCATAGTTTTTGACAAGTGCCTAGACAACTAAGCCAGTATGTGCTATAGACATTCACAATGAAGTTAATATTCAAGTATAGTTTTAACTCAGAAATGTCACTACATTATTTTGCATAATATCACCACCTTGTGTGAAAGTCGCCTTCACTCAAGCGCCAGTCACAAACATGTAAGCAAATGAATGTTTATCAATAAAGATATGGGAAAAGCTTAATTCTATGACAATGATAATATAATCATAGTATAAAGTGTTATGGTAACACAAACGTTTGAAATTAGTAAAAATGTACTTAAAACTAAAAGTACATCAGATTTAAAATGTACTTAAGTACAATTCAAGTAGATGAAATTTGAAAATGTACTTAAGTTTATTTTAATACTTCAAAATGTACTAAGTACAAATGTACTTAAGTACAAAGTACATTGACCCGAACCCTGCTACTTGATGTTCATCAAAAGTAATAAACAAATTTTTATGTTAAATTTATAGTAGGAAAGGCTACCTATAGGAAGAAGCGATTACATTTTAGGAAAGATACAGTTAATATTCTGTATACCAATGAACCTCCAAAATTTTTGCAAATGATGTGTGTACTCAGTGGTTTCTGGTACACTTTGTGCCCATTTTATTACCCCACACCTGTCAGGGTTTTGTTTTCACCCATGGTGTCTGGATGGGCGGGCGGGCAGCAGGAAAAAGTTTGTCCAGACTGTATCTCAGAAACTGCAAGGTGTAGGAAGTAGGATTGTAGGAGTGCAACATCATGGTGTAACCTTGATTTGACCTTTGAACTTGCTGTAGTGACCTTGACCTATAAAATAGTGTCCTGGCTATATCTCTGAAACAGTAAGGTGTAGGAAGTTGACACTAGGTAGGAATATTGGTTAGGGATTATAGGTGTGTAATGTCATGGTGTGACCTTGATTTGACCTTTGACTTTGCCGTAGTGACCTTGACCTTTAAAATCTTGTCTGGCTAGACTATATCTCGGAAACCATAAGGTGTAGGAAGTTGAGACTTGGTAGGGACATTGGTGGGGGATTGTAGGTGTGCAATGTCATGTAAGACCTAGCTTTGACCTATGATCTTGCCGTAGTAACCTTCAAATATAAAATCTTATATGGACTATATCTCCGAAACAGTTAGGTGTAGAAAGTTGTTACTTTGTAGGAACATTGCTTGGGGTTGTAGGTGTGCAACCTCATGGTGTGACCTTGATTTGACCTTTGGCCTTGCTGTAATGACCTTGAACTAAATATAATGTCTTGTCCAGGCTACATCTCGACAACCGTAAGGTGTAGGAAGTTTGTATTTGGTAGGGACATTGGTTACTGGTTGTAGGTGTGCAACATCATGGCGTGTTCTTGATTTGACCTTGTCGTAGTCACCATGACTTTTAAAATCTTGTCCGGGCTATTTATTGGATTCTGTAAGGTGTAGTAAGGTGACATTAGTGGTAGGGACATTAGTTATGGGGTGTAGGTGTGCATCATGGTGTGACCTTTAACATTAGCTCTGCAAAAGTGTGTTCACCTGCCTTATTTGAGATATGTTTCTCTTATGATAAAGATATATGGATTGCTGCAATTTGTTATTTATGTACTTTCACTAGCGGATCGGGGGGGGGGGGGGGGCGGGTTCAGGGGGTTTGAACCCCCCCCCCCCCTTGAAAAATAATGTAAAGGGGTTCAACCCAAAGTACAAAATTATTTCTTGACAGTGGTGTTAAATTTACAGGAAATGCACTCTATTTTTACCAAAAATTAATTTTTTTCCAGGGAGGCATGCCCCCCGACCCCCTTAGTTATAATATGTCTGATGTATACCTTACATAAAAGCTGGATCCGCCCCTGACTTTTTACATAATTGTGCTATTAAATTTCCAAAGACAGCTGTTCTCCAATAAATTTTACAGCTTCATAATTTTTAGTTTACTGATTAATGCCATCATCTCGCTATTGAATTGTCTTGTTTTAATACTTTATCTTTACATACATTTTCTTTCTTTTAGATGTTATTTTCTCTACTTAAACATTATTTGGAACTTTATATAACTGATACTCTGAAAGTATCCCGATCTTTGCACTGTTTCACTAATTCCATGTCTCATGGTGTTGAAAACTACTGTATTTCCCCAGGCTGTCGGGTACAGGCATCTATGATGCTATTTTCAATTAACATTTATAATAATGTCAGCTAAAGAGTGAGCCACACTATCATGAACTCACAAAATACCCACAAAATATTCAGTGTCTGGATGTATGTGTTCAGGTATATGCATGTATTCCTCAGTTTGGAAAAGTCCACTGAAAATTAATTTACATGTTTGGCTTTATTTTATTGTCTTCCTTACAATGCTTTATAACACTTGCAAGACTGGTCACATCGAGTTGAGCGTTTTGCTATCTCTGAATGCATCTTGTTAAATATTTGTTTTGCTTGCTTTGTCTTTTGTTTTAAAATTCACCTTGTTAAGTGATTACATCTTTTTAAAACATAGGTGAAAAAAATCTTTAAAGAAGAAGACATCAGATATGTTATATATATTTTTATATATATGTTTTACAGATGAAAAAAAATATTATAAAAAAAATCTTGAGAAAAAATCTTCTCTGTGGCACAGTGTGGTATGGAACCTTCTATGTGAAAATCTGGTGCAAATAAACTCAACATTAAATGTTATAGTTTCTCTTGCTTTGTGTTTGAGCTTTTTAAAAGTTTTAGTGTTAATTAAAATAATCAAAAATAATAATAAGCAAGAAAATTATAAAAAAAATAGCAAACCGCAATTTAGGAAAATTAATATGAATTTAGAGTAATGACACTATGTAATTTTACATCATTCTGTACAAAGGTGCTGCAACATATAATCCATTTCCTTAGTTTTAAAATTAGTACTGCTAGTATATTACTCATAAGCAACAAGTCTTAATATCAAACCTTCAGAAATATTATCCAAGAAAAGATAATTTTGAAAAGGTAAATACATATTCCAAAGCTTATGCAGTCATGGGCAACAATAAAATATAATTTTGTTGCAGTTTAGTTAAGGTTGCAGCATACATTTGCCATTTTAAAAATTGAAAATCAATGTCAAGCAGTACTCCTTTGTAAAATTGTTTCATTGAACTTTTCAACAAAACTTCAATTTTTAATTATAAGAAATATAAATGCATGTCAACCTTTTGATTAATTACATCATAATTTACATGCAAACCAACAGAAAACTGGATGCATGAAAATACCATTGACACAAAAATACTCCAGATGACAAGTGAAAACTCAGTGAACATAATACAGGTCTAAAATGTCCCAGTATACTGCAGATATGTAATAATTGAGGACATTTTGGAGTAATCTTACAGAGATTCAGATGGCATCAAAAAATCAATATTTATCTGACATCATGTGCATTGACAACACAAAAATCAATATGTATTTCATTTTATATTTACTTCCCCAACTAACAATATATTTCCTTGTTTCCATGGATGTATGCACAGTCAGTCAGACCCGCCCCCCCAAGGGAAATGCCATAAAAACGGTGTTTCGTATGGGGGTCTATCTTAGGTCGCTAAACATATTTCATTGATACATATATACTGATACATGAAAACAATGGTATACTTATTCCATTTTATTCATTTAAGGAAGTAACATAAAAACCAGACAATATAATAACTTGTCTAACATAAATGCCGTCTAATACATTAATGACACCCATCCCAGCAAGCACGCAACTTTGAAATCTGGTTGAATCCAACGTAGAAATCTGGTTGAAATACGTGTAGATTTTGCAAACCGTTTTAGGTGGGATCCAACCGGTGAAATCAGGTTGAATTCAGTGGGTGAAATCTGGTTGAAAAACGTGTAGATTTTGCAAACCATTTTTGGTTGGATCCAACCAGTGAAATCAGGTTGAATTCAATTGGTGAAATCAGGTTGAATTCAATGGGTGAAATTTGGTTGAAATATGTGTAGATTTTGCAAACTATTTTTGGTTGAATCCAATGTATGAAATAGAGTTGAATTCAATCGGTGAAATCAGGTTATTTACACTGTCTTTTTTATTTGAGTCATTGTAGCTTGTGTGTCATAATTATAGCTTCTTAATAATATGATACAATAACTATCCATATGCATATTTTACAATTTGAACACATCTTCAAAGTAATTAATTCTTTCCACGATGACATGGTTTTATGAATCATTGTATATTCAATATTCTATTTCTAATGACATTGTACTAACACATAATTTTGATCAGCTTTCAAATATAATTGCTCAAGATATGTAAATCCATATTTTCCAACTAGATATCCATTTTCATGTTATTAATAGGACCGGTATTATTCAGTACCTTCAATTGAAATTCTTTTTGTGAAATTTAAAATTTTTTTTTTTTGTAAATAGCAAACAATTGTGACATTATTTATATCTTCAGTATTTTATCCAATCAGTTTCTTTTAAGTGTTTTATTAAGTTAGCTATAATTATATTGTAATTATAAAGAAGCTATAATCATGTAGCAAATTAAGCCACAATGCTCAGTTCAGATGCTTGTGTCTCATACAACTTTGTCATGTAAACTGGGAAAAAAAACACAAGAATAGCCACATTATTAGAACTCCACCCAGTACTCCCCACCTTAATTAGTTGTCAGTTCTGACCACAAAAAAAAACAGACCTAAAGAAGTAAACACCATGCATGCAATTGAGCAAGGGTAATCCCCCACCTCCACCCCTGCTGTGTTATCTAATTACTTTTAGTCAGAGGCCTAATGTTCTGTGTAACAGGGTACAGATAAGAAAAACCAGGAACCCCTCAACCTCACTGCTGTGTGATAAAATGGTATAACTTATGTTCTCTGTATAGAGAAGTTTTCAGTGTAAACTTGCAAACTGAAAACTAGTTATTTGTGTATGGGAGAATTTGAGAAACAAATTCAAATTACTAAGTTTTGATGAATAAGTTTGAATTGATCATTTTTATTTAAGATAAGTTTGACTTCAAAATGTTGTTTTTTAATTATCAGGAATTCCATTAATCAAAATATAATTATAAATATTATGAAAATTATATTTGGGTGCATCAGTTTTGTTGTAAGTTGCTATAAATTAATAAGGGGAATGGATAAAAATGTACAAGTACATGCACACATAATCTTTATCATCTTTATAATCTTTAAAAATTAGTCTTTGCTTTACACCTTCAAATTCAAAAACTATTGCAATAATAGTTCTTTCAAAAAGTTAGACTTAATCACTATATCACCCTCTAGAAAAAGAATTTTTCAATCAACGATCACTAGTCATTTATTTTCCAATATTCAGCCTGTTTTCTCGTCATGGCTGTAAGTGGGAAAGCTGGTAGTTGCTTGCCGTTGGTCGGCAGTTTACAATACAGAACCCTAGCGAACTATATGTACTGGTTTCCTCTCCCCTTCCAACTACCCATCGTGATATGACCTGTACAGTGTTGAAAGCGATATAAAACCCCAAATAAATAAAATAAATAAATAAACCTGTTTTCTCTTCAATAACATGACTAAGATTTCATGTCTAAAAACCTAACTTGATTTAGTGGTGATTTTTTCATGAAGTATCACTACTTTTTCCAGTCAAAAATCCAGCTTTGAAATAGTGTTGAAATTGTGTCAGTGTCAATTTTTCAACCGAAAATCACCATGATTTCTGGTCAAAACATTACTACTTTTTTATGTCAGAAAACTAACTTAGATTTAGTAGTTGATAATGTGCATTTCAACGTGAGGACCTGTTTTCAACTCTAAATCAACGACATTTCAAGGCGTGTGTGCCTGCTGGGGTGTACATGAATTCCTTTCCTTTCACTCATTTCTCTCTCAATTCATTAAGCATTGCAATCCACAATCTATTTACATTTTACTAGACGTGGTTACCGCGGCTCTACTTACTTGCGTGACATGACCCTACATAAAACTGCAGATTTGTTCAAATGTAAATACTTACAAATGTATTCGCCCAAGTATTTTCAGAACTATTTTGTTGTTTTCCTCTTCAACATACTGTGGTGAATTTGGTCCTAACTTCTAATGTCCTTCACAGGAACAAAACACTAAATCCTTTAAATATACATAAACAGTTCTTGTCAGCTTGACTTCAACTACACAACTAACAAATGTGGTCTATTTCTGGGAAGTCACGGTCACTGCACATGCTTTCCTTATGTAAGGTTAAATGTGTGTCAATTAGTCTCAGCTGTGGTTCACTACACTCCCCCATGTCATATAAGAAAGGTGTTCTGTCATTGGCTGTAGAATGAAATGCATACCAAAAATGATTTAACATCTTTGGCACAAAAGTTTGGTTTCAGGACTAATCCAGTTTTGAACAACATTGCAGTCAATCAGACAATGCTAGGACCACTGCTTTTTGTTACTGCCAAATGTACAAGAGGATTGTTTCCTGGTGGTTGCTGTGTTAAACTGCTTCACATTTTGGTTGGACACTGACTGCAAATTGGGCTCCACCTTGGATCCCCAAATACAGGATCTGTATCCCGATTCTTTTTCTGGATTCCTATTTGGCCTACCCTTCACCTTTGCTTGGGTCACTCTGTCCAGTAAGCAACTGAGTATGTGCCAGTGAAGTTAGCATGACACATTACTTGTTGGGCTGATTGATAAAGTACTGCTATCTTCTTGGCCAGAAATCCAGTACTTGAAGTCTGTCATGAGTTTCAGGTCATCTTTTGAAATTGCAAAGGTGCCACCAAAAAAGGATACCACTTCCAGTTCATGAGCAACCGACATCAGAAGACTTTCATAATGTTTCATCTGTTCTTCTAATGTTACGTCTGACTTTATGGAAACAAACCTGGGAAGATGTCTGCCAATAATGTGTTTCTTCAAATGAGTGGTTTGTATATTACACCCTTTGATAAAGCAAGGTCTCTTGTGTTTGGTTTTGGTTTGTCTGGTGGATTGATTTGCTTTGTTTGACTCCCTGTTCTGGCTTGTATGAGATGAATAGGTTTCAGCTACTCGTCTATGCTGTGCCTTATGTGTTGGCTATTTCTTAAACTTAGAGGTCCAGAACACCATTGTTCTCACAGGAATATTGATTAGAGCTGATTGTGGCTCAGAGTAATGCTTTACTTCAGACTAGTTTTGTGGACAATGTTCACTGTGGCAAATTGCCAACAACTAGTTTTTATTCAGTGGAACAACTGCACAACCTTTTCTTTTGAATATTGTCTCACATGGTGTACATGATGACTTAGGTTTCAACAAGTTATCACGTTAAGGATCTCGTAGGCAAAACATATGATTCAAAAGATAAATTCTGAATTTGGACTTCCATAACTGTTTTACCTACAGGGTTAATGCAACTCATGGACTTGTGAGTTACATTTGACAGATAACTAGCTGCCTCATCAAAACGTGATAATATCTTCATGTATCATCAGCTGGTTATTTCTAAGAAAACTAGAATCAGCCGACTGACCACCTAAAATCTGACACTGTTCAACTTTCAGAGTTTTAAGTCTGTAGGACATGTCAACTATGGTCTCTTGCAACTGAATCTTCTCCACTTCCCTCAGTTCCCTGCTTCATTAAGTTCCTGTGTCAAAAGATGAATCTCTTGATACAAATTCTGAACTTTAACTTCCAAAGCAAGATTCTTTTCACTCAGCTTCTGGACCATTTCCTTCTCCTTCTGAAGTTGTTTCTTTAGCGCCACATTTTCCAAGAATGTCCTGTGTCCCTCTTCCTGTTCAACCTGAAGGTGTGCTCTCAGGTCAGCAATTTCATTTTGCATGGCTATCGTTCTGTACCCATACTCGCCATATTCTTCAAGGATAGCATTGTAGTTCCTTATTCTTTCTTTATAGTGGCTTAAACGGCTCGGGGCATTTTGTAACTCATGATGATGTTGTTCCTTCAGCTGGTGCAAATTGAGTGCTTCCTTCTCTTTCTTTTTCTGGTCCAGGTTGTCATTCACACTGCTTAGCTTCTCTTTTAATAAAAGATTAGCCTGTCTTTCTGTCACAAAATGATCATTGACAACAGATATTTGCTCTGTCAATGATTTGTTCACATCACTTGCTTGAACCAACTGGTCTGTGACAAGGGATATTTGCACCGTCAACAATTGGTTTTCATTTTGCTGTTCAATTAACAAACCATTCAGTCTGTTTTTCTCTTTTTCATGTTGGTCTGCTAAGAACTAGAGTTCAGATGCCAAGTATTTCCTGTAAACCAGATCTAAAGAAATGGTTAGTGAAAAGGCATCATGTTTTAAAATTTTTGCTAACCTCTTTTCAATGCGTGTCACACTGTATTCATTACTGAAGTATTAAAGTGTAATCTTCACTACTTCATCGTCATGGTGACCTAAATAATCACCAACAGCTTCCCTAATTGCATGTTCAAGAATTTGATTCGAAGCCATTGTTAAACTTTTAAAAACCAATGGCTATCACTGATAGTTTTTATTTTTTTTGTAGAGGCAACATCAATGTCTTTATGTATCACTTAACTGTCCTTCATGACAGATATATGATTTTAATTTTAGTGCAATTATTTGTTTTACAATAGAGTAGCATATTTCTGGTCAAATTGGAATGGCCAAAGTAATAAAGATTTAGGAAATAAAGTTAGGAAAATTCCACCACATGGGATATGGAACAATGCATACATTTCTAAGGTAAACTTTATAACTCTGAAAAACTTATAAAGGCAGAATATATACAATACAGTGTGTTTTTGTCACCTTTGAAACCAACAAAATGTCACAAAACATCAACAAGTTTCTTTAAAGTTGATTATAATGTGACAATAAAAATAATGATCAACATATCTGTTAAAAATCCTTCAATAGAAATTTAATAAAATTGGACTTTTAACTTGTTTTACACTTTTCATAATCTGTCATTTTAAAGCGTTTTACAATTAGACATTACCCCTTAATTCAGACTTATAAATCATTAAATATACAAGGAAAAGGATTCAGTATTTACCTCACCTATGTATCTGTTTACTTTATTTCACTCCACAGGCAAAGGAACTGCAAATTATCACTTGCCTGTTTACTATGTGTTTTATTGAATCATTATTGCTTCACTGGGTTTTACGAGGGTGAACTCTGAAAAACCACACATTCCCCCAAATAAATCCCACAACAAGGACAACAATAAAGTTGAATATTGTTTAAATCAATCTATGTGGGCTATTTATAACTTGATCACTGCACCTGTGTGAACTCTATTCACACATGCATAGCACCACTACCAGTTGTAAATCACTGGTAAACTGTAACATATAAAACCCACAGTTTTATATAAACTGTGCTATACTTTCCTTTCATTAAAAGAATACTCCTGTGAAGTGAGGAAAGACCCCACTTCTGGTACCAAATGTAGTGAATTTGGTCCTAACTTCTAATGTCCTTCACAGCAACAAAACACTAAATCCTTTAAATATCCATAAACAGTTCTTGTCAGCTTGATTTCAAATACAAAACTAACAAATGTGGTCAATTTCTGGGAAGTCACGGTCACTGCACATGCTTTCCTTATGTAAGGTTAAATGTGTGTCAATTAGTGTCAGCCGTGGTTCACTACAATACAAACATAACTGAGTGAAAATACATGGCATTTACACATAATCTCAGTATCATCAACATAAATTGATTTAAACTACTTAAATTCAAATTTAGCCATTTATCTAGTTTAATTCAACAGAAATGTCTTTTGTGCAAATCTCCAGTTTTATGTAGGGTCGTGCCACGGCTCTACATGCAAGTAAAGCAGAGCCGAGGTAACCACGTCTAAACATTTTACAAGTTAGAGGCCAATTAAAACTAGACCTACACAAATGATGCAAATCTGTATCCACCGGAAAGACAACTCACTAAAACCAGTGAACCATCATTTGACCTTAAAGGAGGGGCCAAAGGTCAAATCTGACATCAGAAGATTCCCAGCCCACAATATCCTACAAATTGGTTTCACATTGCAAACCTCTAGGATCATTAATTAACAAGTTATAAACCCTTTTAAGTTTGGCTGTCCTCGTTTGACCTTGAAGGAGGGGCTCAAGGTCAAATTTGACCACATCAGAAGATTCCCAGCCCATGATTCAATATAAGGAGGTTTCACATTGCAAACCTCTAGGACCAATAATAAGCAAGTTATAAGGACTTTGAAGTTTGGCTATCCTCGTATGACCTTGAAGGAGGGGTCCAAGATCAAATCTGATCACATCAAAAAGATTTCCAGCCCATGATTTCCTATATGTTGGTTTACCATCCCGAACCTCTAGGACCAATAATAAGCAAGTTATAAGGACTTTGAAGTTTGGCTATCCTTGTATGACCTTGAAGGAGGGGTCCAAGATCAAATCTGACCACATCAAAAAGATTCCCAGCCCATGATTTCCTATAGGTTATAAGCACTAGTTATAAGCACTTTTAAGTTTGGCTATCCTCATTTGACCTGGAAGAAGGGGCCCAAGGTCAAATCTGACCACATCAAATGATTCGTAGCACACGATTTCCTATAGGTTGGTTTCACATTGCAAACCTCTAGGACCAATAATAAGGGAGATATAAGCACTTTTAAACTCCGTTATCTGGGTTTCTTTGGCACTCCATGGATGACCTTGAATTAAGAGCCTCAAGGTCAAATGTCTGCAAGGGTATAGAGGACATATATATCTGTTATACATATCACCTATGAAGACATTCAACCTTCTACCTATGAGAAACAGCCAGTAGAAAAATGTAAATCATTTTCCAAGAAATGCCCACGGCGGACATATTGATTTTCAGAATGAGGCTAATTTCCTTCCCAGAGAAGCTTACCCCAATGAAGATATCCTGCAAATTTGGTGAACCTGGCTGATGTAGTTTTCCTCTTAGAGCATTAACACTGAAAATCTCTATGCGTGGCGGCGGCGGCGTAGCGAATGCTAAACCAAAGTATCCACCGGATGCCTCCGGTGGATACAATGAAGCAAATAAGAGAATAGCGGTAAAACTTGCTGTGTTTGTGGAATCACAAACTCATAATACATACAGTAAGGTACACAAGTACATATAATAGTTGGCAGAAATTTTGGATTTAAAATTGGCCATTACTAATTCTCCTGACCGGCCCTGCTAAACAACAGTCCTCCTGTGATATCCATGAGAGAGGGAAGGTTGTTTATGAGTTGGCACCAGGTGCTGGAATTTGACACTTCTTCATCATCTTTAAATGACAACCACTTTGCCGGTACCAGAGCTCAACCGACTGGCAAAGTATCTGTCAAGCTGCCAGCAGATGAGTGGCTCTGCAAAACGCTAGAAAAACTGAACGTAATCATTATTGAGTGCTACCTATCTAGATACTCAGTACCTACTGGTTTACACAAGGATCAGTTTTAGAAGACACCTAGAATGTCAAAGTGGTACAGCATGTACTCAGTGATCCAGCTAGACTCAACAGTTCCTTTAGCAGAGTTGCAAAACATTCACCGAGTTCTGTCCCATCATCCCAGCCTATCCACCAAGACACACTGAGAAGAAAGGGAAAGATCTGCCTGGGATCAGAGCATGATTGTCACCCAACTGAAGCTTCTACATGGTAAGTTCTCCATTAGTTCATAGCAAGCTGTTGATGAACAGGATTATTTAGTGACATTCAACAGGAGCATTACACAGGTCATGGCATGTACCATGCAGGACTTATCAGAAGGTGTATTTATTAATATGGCCAACCTGCCATTAGCCCACAGATAGCTACTTGGATTATCTCAGAGCTGGTATCAAGCAGGATACACTGACTGCCCTATGTAATGCTCTGCTATTGATGCACTCTGTTTCTGGATCATCTACTTGGCAAATCAGAGGAGGAGATCTCACACAATGAAGTGAGGTGTTCGACCGGTACCTCACAGAAGAAACCTGGTTGGCCAAAGTGTGTTCCCTATGTCTGGTGGCCCTGTATGGAAGCAGATCAAACACAGGCAGCAGTAGTATATGATGCGGCAATATACTACTGACAGCTGAAAAAGAAAGGTTATACTAAAGCTTCTACCTATAAACAGAAACTGGCAAAGGGACAGAAATATTATGAATGGCAGTTACTCATTTGTAAATGTGTTCAGCAAGAAGGACTCTGAGTATGTGACTGGCAAGTTGAACAGTTTGGAAAAGATGGCTGGAGAGAAGGACTGTGACTGGCAAGAGAAAGACTGTTCCTTTTCTAGGAGGGTTGCTGCAAAAAAAAGCATTCCGACATTGTTCATCGTGAGAAAATAAAATATGTGAATGATGTTTCTTGTGTAGATCACTTGAGTTCTGTAACAAATGTCCCAACTGTTGTCTCAGATCTACATGTAGAGGCAAAATTACACCAGTTTTGGGGAAAATGGGCAGCCCTGGGGGCCAGTCCCAAAGTTGTAACAGTCCTCAGGGAAGGCTACTCTCTACCCCTTCCTGTTCTGGCCAAATTTGGCAATCCCCACAGGAACCTCTACCTGGTGGAGGCATTGCATCAGCTTATGAACAAAAATGCAGTAGAACTGGTCACTAATCAACAGTCTCTAGGGTTTTCTGGTTCCCAAACCAAAGTGTGGAGACCTCTACTAGAATTTAGTACCATGAAAAAATTTTTATAGACAGTCATTATGGAGTAGGTCGCCTCCATAGATTTTCAAAGATGCATACTTCCACATACCAATTCAAAGCTCTCCAATTTGGTCTTTCCACAGCATCCATAGAGTTCACGGTAGTGACAAAGGAGGTAAAACTGATTGCACTACAAAAGGGTATAAGGATGCATTAGTACCTAGACAACTAGTTGGTCAGAGCTAGATCCCACCAAACCTGTCTCCAGCAAATTCTGGTAGCTATATGTCAACATTGAGAAGTTAGAATTAGATCCCAAACAAGTCTTTGACTTTGTAGGTTACCAGTTTGATCTGAAAGAAGGCTAAGTCAGATCCACCCCAGAGCGTTGACAGACCTTAATACCAAAATCAAAAACTTCTCACTGGACCAACCTGTCCAGTCTGGCAGCTGATGTCCCTGATAGGGTTATTCACAGCCAAAGACAAGCAATTTCACCTAGGATGGCTCCACATGAGACTCGCCTTTCACCTCTGAGGCCAGGGTTCAGTTCTCAACACGGCCTCAAGCGGGAAAGCTGGTAGTTGCTTGCCGTTGGTCAGCAGTTTACAGTAAAGAACCCTGATGAACTGTATGTACTGGTTTCCTCTGCCCTTCCAACTACCCGTCGTGATATGACCTGTACAGTGTTGAAAGCGAAGTAAAACTCCAAATAAATAAATCTATCCAAGAACCAGCTGGCCAAAGAGGGTTTAGACAGTGTGGCTCCGGTGGTAATTCCAGTCTTGGCCCCAACTCTGGATAAGTCTCTCAAAGGTGACAGGTCCCTATGTCCAGCCAGTACTACTTAGAAAGGACTTCAGACCTCAGGCAGAACAAGGAGTTAGTCTTTGTCTCCTTCAAGAAAGTCACCGGTAAGGGACCTTTAGGACCTTCTGGAGTCCTGGTTGGGTGTCATTTGACCTTAAATTTTGAGTTCATTTCTAGTCCCTAGTAACTTATCCACCTACCAAGCGGTGGAAATGGACAATTGGGACAATTCACCATATATGCATCCATTGAATATCAGTGCCCATGTTAACCTCCAGTCTCTATTGTGTGGCCTCTTCTTTTTGTGTCTTTCGAAATTATTTTGGCGGCCTCTAGTCACAACTAAAGAGTGGACACTATTCGGG
Source organism: Sabellastarte sp. h YS-2021 (assembly GCA_964017235.1). Classification (NCBI taxonomy): domain Eukaryota; kingdom Metazoa; phylum Annelida; class Polychaeta; order Sabellida; family Sabellidae; genus Sabellastarte; species Sabellastarte sp. h YS-2021. The sequence goes on along the minus strand of OZ024928.1, from coordinate 72,899,058 downwards.
GTATGTTTTATATCTAATTTTCTTTTGGGGAATAAAAGCGGTCTCAACTAGCAGGTGGTCTCTATTTAAGAGTGGTCATATGCACAGGTTTGACTGTATATGTGTTAATTGGTAGCATGTTGTGGAAGCAAGACAATGGTTGCGAGTTGCGGTGAAAGCAAGTTCTTTGTATTCCATCCCAAATAATGACCTGGACACAATTGTGACCACCTGTATACTGTGGAAATATTGTTTGGGTCTGTGTACACACCATTTAGCAGTAATGTATCCAATTGTTAGAAGCATTTAAACAGCATTTGAATCAAACAAGTATTGATAACTGACCTACATGTGAAGTGATCTTTTTGTATTTGGATGTCCTTTCTTACAACTTTGCAGGATCACTTTGTTTTCTAAGTGATCACTTTGTTTTCTAAGTGATCACAGATCACTCCATCTGAATCACCCTTAAATGTTTATTCATATTGATATTAGTAAAAATCTAAACAATCTTTTCATTAAAATGTTAATATATCACATATGCATACCACAAATTTTCGGAGGGTCTTGCTCGATGAACATTTAATTTGGACAAATGAGATAGATGAGATAAAAATTAAAATATAAAAAATATTGGTGTTATCTCCAGAGCTAGTAAACTTCTTAGTATGCAGGATATGAAAATATTTATTGTTAGCTGAATATGCCCTATCTCAATATATTTGTACTGTATTGTATAGTAAAACTGCTAAAAAAGAGAAATATGGACTGCAAATGTAATTCCTAAATTTAATCATTACTCAACCCCCCACCCAAGCCCTTTGAGTGATTGTGTGCTGTCACCAAGGATGAGATTTGTTATAAACATGAGATGTGTACTTATTAAAACTAGGCAATGTAGCCATGCAATGCTATTTTCAAAAATATAAAACCGACATTAAAATATTCTTTCAAAGATATGGAATTGCCTTAAAACTGAATTTGCCTCATGCAAGTAAAGTTAAAGAAAGACATTTTGGAAAATACTGAATTAGTCAAATGATGGTTATATATATTTGTACATGGATTAATTTTGTGCCAAGTGAATGATTAAAAAATTGTAGCTTACAACCATGTATCATCACTGCTTCTGCTGTAACCTTTAAGTTTAACTTTTGGTGAAGTTGTAGGTTTGTGTACATTGAATGAACTATTATCACAAAAGAGTTTTGCCACCTGAGATTATTAAGAAATATTGAACCATACATTTATAATGTTTTAACCGTTTTCAATTGTTTTATCTAATTACGCAATAATTACATGAAAATATTACATAGTACAATGTTATAGTGTGATCCTCTGGGTGTTTCATGTTTAAAATATACAGCAATTAAACTCTTTCCTTTACTAGTCTATTTAGATTTACTATTGCTGATGGTTCTTGTGATGGCTTCATACACTACGTACCTCTTTCTGCCAGGCCACCTTATGATGTGGTACAGGTTGGTAGTTAATGCATTGCAAGATTGAGTAGGTTATTTTTTTTAGTCTTAAAATACTTTGGCTAACACTCAAAGCTTGTTGATTCATTATTTGTTTTGCACATAGAAGACAGTTCCAACCATAATTACATAAGTTGGAACTTTGAACAAAAATGAGAACAGTTGCTGTTTTGCACATTAAAGTGTGGTTAACAGATAAGAATAGAAACTGGTGTCTTTATACATTTGAAACTAGATGATTGATCCCTTCAGCTGTGCAGCAAAATTTAATTGAAGAAGAATTTCAGTTTTATGTGTCTCTCCACTAAATGCAAAATATTGGAATGACCTGTTGACAAAATACACATTATGCTGGTAATACAAATGATATAGAAAAGTTTTTTTTCAATTTTGAAAGCCCAATAAACATCTTGCAAAATAAATATAACCATTTAACAAGTTAGTTAGGAAAAATGTAACATTACAGTGTGTGTGTTTTAGGAATACTTAATCGAACCGTTTTGTGCATACACAAAGTGTTTGCTTTGTGTTGTTTTGTTATTTGTTGCAGGTAACTTGTAAAGAAAGAAATTTGTTGAATCTTTTGACAATATTAAAATGTTTTATTCTTGACTATCTGGTATCTTGAAGAAGGATACAAGGAACTATTCTGTAACAGTTTAAGTCTGTTGTGTAGGTGAAGAAGTATTCAAAATGACTTCTTGTCTGTATGTGGAACTGAATCCATAAAATGTTTCTAATTTTAGGTTTATTGAATATTATGTTTTCGGGGAGCCATTAGAAATAGAATCACCAAGCATCATCCCAGCTTCAGAAGTATTTGAGGTACCAATTGTATTTTTATTCAGCATCATCTTTATATCATGTTAATCATTTTAGACACATGCACTGGTTTACTGTCAATTGCAATTTTAAATATTTCAGTTTATGTTATCGTATTAGGATTTGTATAATATTTGATATATCAGTAATTTTGTTCTTTCAGGGAAAAACATGATCTATACAAGAATGAAAGATCTGAAGAGTATTTTGGATTGGATCCCGCGACACTGCGATACCATTTTCAATTATTTTTGTGAATATTTTTAGCATCTTAGTTAATATAAACTGTACATATATAAATTAATTCTTAAATTGGATCATATATATCCATAGTGTCCACTTGAAAAAATTATTAGATATTTTAAGACAAAACTTTGAAAGACAGATATATTCTTTTAAAGTAGACAGAGAAGTAGATGTTCATCAAGTTACAGGTATTCATTTCAACACTTTTAAATGCTAACATTATGTCAAAAAGACTACTATTTTGGTTGACTATCAGTCACAGCTTTCAGAAGATATGATACTTTTTATTATTCAGTTACCAAATGATGGACAACATGCCTCTACACAGACTGAAAACATAGATCAGGGCTTTGTTTTTATGTGAAGATTCTTGATCTGTAACTTGGTCTTTTCTGCTTTCTTGTAGTTTCATTTGAGTCTTTTGTGGTGGGAATGCCTTTCTTCAAAACAATACAAATTTATTCTTGCCCTTTACCAAGTCTCATCATTTCTGAAGTATAACAAAGTATTAAAACTAATGAACGTCCAAACAATAGTTTTAGAATGCAGGCAAAATGCAGTAATTGATGCATATTTTATTAGACACCATGTCCTGAAAATTATTGCAAGATGCTCACCACACATAACAATGCAGTACCAACAGACAATCATTCCATATTTTTTCAAACAAGTTATTAGTGTTCAAAAAAAGTGATAACCAGTTACCAACCATTTTGAAAAGTATGAATGTATTGTAAATGTCTTCAAAAATTATAAAGGAAGCAGAATAACTTGGAGTTCCACCATTTTGGTGAATCTCTTTGGCTGTTTTTCCTAGAAAAAGGTTTAAAATTTATATTTCTTTGAATAGCTAGCCATGTGGAACCTGTAACAATATTTTGTTTGAAATATTTACAGAAATGTGGGCCATTTTTTTAGATTTAATACTAATCATAATAAGTATATCTGCCACTATGTGGGATTATGATATTTGTAGTTTTAGATGCTGGTGTCATGGACAAAATTGTCCAACAGGTAAATAGTTTGGGGTTTCAGGGTTTATGTATGTTCTATAGACAAACATTTAATTAATATACATACACATAAAGTGGCTGTCATCATACCAATAGCTGTGTGACCTAAAAATTGGATATAGTAAAAGCCAAAGTATAAAGGAAACATAAAGTTCTATTTCTGGCCACAATATCAAGATAAGCTGTCAATCATTAAGCATCAATCTTTTGGCAAATGTATGTATAGCATCATCTGTACACTGGGGATGGGTCAAAATTATATTAAATTTGAACGGTATATATGCAATTTGATTGGATTTTTTTTTTGAAGTTCCTATTGTTTTAAGACAAGTCATTTTTTTCATAACACTACTGATTACTTATGTAATAAAAATAAATGTCATATTTATAATTTTTTGTATGGATACAGATACACAGATAATTTACATAAAGCTGATAGTAGATCATAAAATATTTACCATTTGTGTTCATCAAATATCCTCCAAAACATGTTACAAGCAAGAACAAGATACACTCGGAGAGAGCAAAATGCTCGACTCGAAGTGACCAGTCTTGCAAGTGTTATAAAGTATTGTAAGGAAGACACTAAAATAAGACCAAACATGTAAATTAATATTCAGTGGATTTCTTCCCAATGAGGAACAGATGTATAACTGAACACACACATCCAGACACTGAATAAATATTTTGTGGGTATTTTGTGAGTTCTCAATAATGTGGCTCACTCTCTAGCAGACATTATTATAAATGTTAATTGATAAAATGGGCACAAAGTGTACCAGAAACCACTGAGCACATATCCACCATGGTGACATTTCCAAAAATTTTGGAGGTTTATTGGTATCCAGAACATTAACTGGATCTTCCCTAAACCATTATCACTGCTTCCCAGGGCTTGCCCCTTCCTAGTAAAAATTAACATCAAATTTGTTCATTACTTTTGAAGAACTATCAAGTATAAAGCCTGTCATTAAAATACATTGAAAAAGAGACCTTCTGAAAATTTATGATTTTTGCATCCAAAATATGATCCAGATCTTTTCCAAAAATTAGTAACTTCTTCCTTTGACAAGGTCCTACCCACAAAAAAATGTTTTATCTGTTCATTAGTTCTGGAGTAATCTAAACATCAAGAACAGACAGACAAATAGATAAACACTTAGCACACAAAAACAAAAACTACTGGTGGAAGTATAAAAAATATTGTCAAAAGTCACTTCTTGGTGAAAATCACTCCGGTAAATTTTTTGTGATGGACTGTCAAGAAATTGAAACAAGAAAAAAAAATGAAAATGAAAACATAAATAAATAAAAATGATGATTGCACCACCTCCTTCTTTATTATCTTTGTGTCAATTTCAAGACATGACATGAGAAGAAATATTTTTACTTAAAGACGGCAAATATCACAAGCTACGTTTGTGACCTCACAATGACAATTACATTGTGATGTCAATAAGAAATGACATCATCATAAAGCAAAATTTTGCTTTTTTACATATGTGATAAAGAGAATCAGATTTCTCTGTATATGCCCAATTGAAAATAAGAAAAACTGTCTTTTGACTTTAATTTTGACTCAAATTTTACCAAATTTAGAAGATTTTGTCTGTATCCCATGAAACATATGCCCGCCAAATTTGAGCTCAATTGATGTTATAGTTTTTGAGTCATAAGGAAAAAACGGTTCACAGACAGAAAGACAGTCAAAACTGATCACAATAACCTTCTTCTCTTGTCAAGCGATAATAAAAGTATATTCTAGCATTACGGCGATGTAACAGAGTTGCTGATTGGCTAATTGAACAAAAATATCATGCATTATATTCTCACTAAGTTGTGGCTATTACTTCCAGTTATTGTTAGGCTCCTAAAAACGTAACATTTATCAAAAAAAGTAATAAAATATTTTATTATGGATATATCATGCTAGAATCGGGATATACAGGGGGGACAGCGATTCGCCCATAAAAACAGCAAAATGCAGTTTCTTGAAAACAAATATGCAGTGTGGTTTTATAAAAGTTATCAGAATGAAAAGAGGTTCCTCAAACTGTAAAATGATGGCATCACAAAATATATTTTATGATAAGTACAAATACAACCATAGAACTTGTCCCATGGCAATGACATTAGGGCTGTTGGAAATTGGACTGCTTTTCACCAATTATTTTATACTTTTCCCCAAAAAGTTACAAAGACTGTTAAATACTTTGCAAACAATGATTAAAGCTAAAGATCAATTATTTTCATTGTATTCTAGCACTTAATGAAGTTATAAATAGTATTGACCCCAGACAGAGTTTAGAGAATGTTCTGCTCTGTGCATCAGTCAGATGCAGTTTGTTAGGCACATTTTTCACTGACATGTAAACTTTTTTATTTATCTTTATAATCCTGCATGCTGTCAGTTCTAAAATCTTAGAAAAGTATCAAGACATGTTGCACACTTTTCTATGCTATAAGGCTCCTTCAGCATCAACACAGATATTAGTTTTAAATGAGGTACAATAGAAATTGGTGAATCACTGTCCCCTGCGAATCGCTGCCCCCCTCTGTACCATAAAAATCCATGCATTACACAAATTTAGAGCACGAATTCTGGGTTTAGATCACAAAGGCAATCTGAAATGATCGAGAAATACTAAAACAAACTCTGAATTTTATAGCAACTTATGCAAAAAAAAATATATATATATATCTGTTGAAAGGGTAAATGAATACTTGAATAAGTTTACAAAAGTAAACTCTTTAAATGAAAAATATGCGAAAGTGTGTGAAAACCTACTAACAAACGATGAAGTACGTTGTCAATAATCTGAAAAAGAACAAGTCAGCTGGTTGTGACGGACTAACTCCTGAATTTTACCAAGTTGTCTGAAACCAAATTGAACCTCTTTATATTAGAATGATTGACGAAACCTTCTGTAAGGGTGTTCTACATGATAGTACACAAAAGTCAATCATTACATTAATTTTCAAGAAAGGTGATCAGACTTTTCAGAATTACAAACCAATTAGACTAATTGTGATTATAAACTTATTGTGATTATATACTTGTGATAGTCTTTACTGGAATTTTTTGTTTGGATGTTTAAAGAAGTGTTGCCTTGGTAACTGGTTCATTCGTTGGATACAAATTCTATATAATAAACCAACATTTACTGTAAAAACCATGGGTGGGTCTCAAAGAAATCACAAATGGGTAGAGGTATTAGACAAAGATGAACTATATCCGCACTGTTATTTATACTTGTGCAATTCCTGACTATAAAAATTGAGATCAGAAATGCAGAGGAAATACAAAGAATCAAACTCTGAAAAAGTCAAACCTAACACAATATGCAGATGACACCACTCTGACCCTAGAAAATAACCAGTCAATCACCCATGCTTTGAGAATGGTAAAACATTTTGGAAAAGTTTCAGGGCTGGATAAAATATGGATAAATGTAAAGACATTGGGCTTGGTACTTTAAAAACACAACTCTGATATCTTTGAAGGAATTAGATTCACCAAAGGTTAAGTGAAATGTTTAGAAATCTATATTGGTCAAACTGTTTGTGAAAAATGCACTTAGGACTATTATTAAATTGGAGTGATAGAAAATAAACTTATTACGGTAAAATAGTTGTGATCAATACCCTTATTGTCCCAAAATTGATGTATAATTTGACAATATTATACACACCATATAATATACTATATAAATTAGATGCAATACTCTTTAAATTTTTATGGGGTAAAACTCACAATAAAAAAGCATACTGCTATAGCTAGTTGTGATAATGGAGGTCTCCATATAATTGATATTGAATCAAAACATCAAGCTCTAAAATTTTCTTGGATCCCCAAACTGCTAAATGAAAATAGTGCACTAGCCAATGTACTGAACACGTATCTGGTAGCAATTGGTATAAATAAAAATCTGCTACTGAAACTTTGTACTTCCAAAAAGTAAAAGACTTTAAGGTTTTCACAAAAGTACCACCATTTTATCAGTAAATCATTACAGCTTAAAATTCATGTGAAACATTGAGACCAATTAACAATTTAAAGGATGCCAACCTTTTCACACAGTCTTTGTGGGGAAATGAATATTTCAGATCAAAAGACAAATGTCATTATAAAAATTGAATAGAGAGTAGATTCCTATTTATAAAAGATGTAATTGAATATTATGGTTCATTTACATCTGAACATAATGTTCTGCAAAAAATTAAAACTTAAAACTATCTGGGTGAGTTTTTCCTATTAAAAATGTTATCAGCAAAAATGTATTAAAAATTGTGAAACTACTGCATGTAAATTTACCAAAAACATACTTTACCGAAACCTAATGTACACAAATAAGATGATTTTAGCCCAAAGGAAATTTAGTCAAAATAAATGTATATGGTACTCTTCAGTAAAAAAAAAGTTGAAAGAGTGTACACAGAACTCATGTGGAGATGGAACTTGACAGACATGAATAGAAAAAAAATTATCTGGTGAACCTAAAATCACTTGGATACAACAGATTCAAAGAGTTTAAATACAAAATTCTGATAAATATACTGGTTTGTGGGAAAAAAGTTAATAAATGGGGAAAATGTTTCAGCAAAATGTGCTAGTTGTACTGAATCAGAGAACATATGCCACATGTACAGTTGTCCAAACATGTTTGGTCCATATTGAGCAACTGTCTTAAGGAAAATATAATGCTTAAACTTGATATTATAAGGTATGCCTTGCCAAAACTATGTAAGTGAAAATAGAAATGTATGTATAGTTATTAGCTTTACTATCTATAGTGTGTGGTATAAATGCACATGGAATAATGACTATAGATTAATAAATATTACAGAAATGATTAATCAAAAATTGCCATTTTATGGAAAGGTGTTTGATTCTATTTTGTCAAATGTTAATCAAAGAAAAAATATAAAAATATGATAAAGTGTATGTTGTTTCATTTGTAATAACCATAAAGCATCATTGCCATATCTTGCTACTCTTCTTTTTCATGATCTTAACGTCTTGGACTTTTACTTAAAATGTGTTGTGTTGCTTAGTGGGGATATTTGGCCCATATTTCATCAGCTGTAGTCTTAACTGAAGGGTTAACTAACTTATTCTGCTTCATTATTTGTCTATTGTAAATGTATGCTTTATTATTGTGTATCCAAAAAAGGGTAAAACAATAAGTGTTTAAATAACTGAAATAGTGCACCACAGTGCTACTTTTAAAAATTCTCTTTTGTGAAAAAAGAATGGAAAGCAATGGAATTAAATTTTGTGTAATTAAATTCTTTGACTTTTACTTATAATGTCCAGTGTTGCATAGTAGGGATGGTTGTCCCATATTTTAGCAACTAATAATTAAGCAGCCCATCGGGGCACTTATTTGTTTTTATGTAGGTTCAACAAATCACCATTGCTGCCGTCGGATAATGGTTGGACTTGAATAATTTCTTTGACTTCCAAAATTTTTTTTCCTTCTTATCTTTTTTTAAAACTATAGGGGCGGGAAAAAATTTTGGGATACTTTGAGGAAACCTTAAACTTTACTTAAGGCAACCTTAAGAATTTTTCAAAAACATCCGTCATCGCATTTCAGAAAAAACTACACACACCAGTGCTATAAAATTTATCAGGTACATTCTAGACCTAAATCCCTAGATCAGACAGGAGATTCTGATCAATGGGACTATAGATGCCTGAATGAGAGGCATTTGATTTTCATCAATTTTTAAAAAGGGGGAGGGGTAAATTAATAGGGAGGGGGCGTTTGTACATATAAATATGGTAGTTCTGAGAGTTTCAGTCTCTTCATTGTATACTTTTAAAATATGTCACTGTAACCCCCAACAATTTTTTCTGTCTTTTGTTTATGTATGTTAAATTGTGTATACTTATGTGACATCTTATGTGTGTTGTGTGGTTTTTTAAAATCTTGTTTTTTCCAATATTTGAATTGATGTAGGGGAATTTATACCATTCCTACTTTTATTTATATCTGATTTTGGGAGGCAGATAATTTTAAACACTAGTGTTTTCCAAGGACAAGCTTTCTTCAAAAAAGCTGTGCCATTTCATTTCTCAGAGCATATGTTTGATTACAATTCAAAGATATTTCAATGGAATCCCGAAAAACCGTTGAGGAAGATCAAACAGCAATCCTCTGGATAGCTCAGGTATTCACTCAATAATAACACTAAACTTTGTTCAGTCCTGAGTAATCCTTTATATGACTTAAACTGCCATTCATAGTAGTTCTGTGTAAAAAGTGGGGTAAAGATCAATTGTATATTCTAATGCCCTTGTTACTCCCTTTTATTTAATGTGCGTGACTCAAACTGCACTTTTGTTCTACCATTATATTTAGGGGCAGAAAGTAATTGTATAGTTGTATGTCTTTACTATTCCCCTTTCTTTAATCTACATGATGTGTACAGAAAAATAGTGAAAAATAAAGGTATGAGCTTTTCCACCCCTGTGGCGTTGGGAATGGGAACTTTTCTGGGTGGGAACCTCTTGGGTGGGAACTTTTCCGGGTGGGAACTTTTTCCTACACCATTTCAATGACAGTAAGCATGTTTGTGCTTTTTGAAATAGCTACAATAACCTGTGTGTTATATTTACTGTTAAAATATTATTTCCACTCCTCTGTGAATTAAGGCAAATAGATATGCATATGCAGTTGTTTTCTACCAATTATGCTACTCCTGTTGTAAAACCATCTGTGGAATTTATTAAATGCTGTCACGTTTTTCCACATTTTTGTGCTGTCATTTAAATTTTTTGCAGAGAAACACCATTAAGGAAAATTATCTTGAAATACAAGTCATACCCATAAAAAATTTTAAATTGGTACTTTGTATCTCAAAAATGGTCAGGATTTCGGCGTTTTGTTGGGATAACTTATTCAGCTACATTTTGATAATCTTTCAATTGCCAAAGTTTTAACCCTGTACCTGCAATCTTAAGGTCACTTTAATGTCAAAAAAGGAGTTTTAATCCTCCAGTTCAGTTAGTTTTTCACTTTTTTCAACTAAACTTGGCATATATATTAAGATTTACCAAAGGATTACCCTGACTTTATGGTAACCTTAAATTGTTAATAGAGCTAAGGCCCCCCCCTTAAGTCATAAAATTGGAAGTAAACCATCTGGCTCCTTTATTTCCATTTTTAAAAATCTAACTTATTGAAGTAGATTAAGACTCTTACTACCTTATGATTTAAGTTATGGAGTCTTTAATCTCCAGCTATCGTATTGTTCAGCTGACTTCAGTTAAATTTTTCACACTCATTAAAGATGATAATAGGGATATTCTTATTTTCTTTCCACCTTGGAGTTCCAATACAGGGACAATCATGGTCATCTTGAAGTAAAAACGAGGGTTTTCAGCCCCCAACTGACTTACTGTTCAATAGCACCAGTTTAACTTGACACATTGATTACGCTTAAGGAAGATTGTTATGACCTCTTTACATAAAATTCCTGTATTTAAGAGACTTTGGCCATCTTAACATAATAAAGATATAGTTCTTACTCCCGTCTCATATATTTTAAGACTTTTTAAAACCACACCTGGCACATATATACTTAGAACAAAATTTATGTTATCTGGCAAAACTAACCTCCTAGTTATGGCATCTTCAAAGAACAAAAATGAGGTATTTAGCATGCACTGATGTGGTTATTAACACATTGCAGCTGATCAGTGTTCATATATGATAAATTCCCAATTTTAGGCACATAAAAATTCCACATTCTTCTGATTCCATTCTTGTGGAATTGTGTGGATATGACTTTTGCTTTTTTTCAAAAAAAGCTTTGATTAATTTAGCTTTTGTTTTGTAGGAGTTGTTGATCTAGCTACTTATTCACATAGACTATGAAAATTGGTCAAATGTATAGACTTGACTTCCTTCAGAAGATAAGATGACTGGAAAAAACACTTTCTCATAAACAGTTTTTCTTGTACAGTATTTTATGTATCTCCAGCTAATTGAAAATGAATGAGTTGTCTCTTTCCTCTTTCTCCTCCAACTCTTTATTTCCTTTTGTGTGATCAGGAAGCAGATTCAGTCCCATTCACTCACCTATGCCCTGCTGTGCCTTTGTGTATTACATAATGTGTGTGCAAACAATTTAAACAAGGACATTTATCTTTAGGTTCATGGAAGTAGAGCCTTCTGGAAGTAATGCCTTGCGGAAAGAATGCCTTCTCTATTTTGAGAGGATGGAAAAAGCCTTATGTAAAAACCTCGATGTTTCATGATATTCACATATAGAGTCATGTGTGAATGAAAAATTTTAACAGAAACATGTAACAACATGACTTTGTATATTATTTTTACAATGGAACAATAAAGGATTTCACAAATACAATTATTTTAAGCATATTTATCTTATAAAAATATTAAATATCAATAAATTTTCAGAGACATAAAATGCCTCAAAGATATATAACATATGAATGTCTATCTATAGTCAATTATAGTTTACTAGAGTATATCTATCATTAAAAATCTAGGATTAAATATCTCCTGGAAAAAAATTGCAATCCCAAATTTACAGAAACAATTTCTCTTCAGCCAACCTAAAGCAAAAATGATATATTTTTTCATAAAATATACTACTTTACAAAACACAATAAAGCTCACATTCTGTTTACTGTCTAATACTGCAACTGCTACAGTTTTTAAATAATCCACTTTTCTGTCAGATACAAAACACAGTAAAGCTTACATTCTGCTTACAGTCTCATACCGCAACTACTATAGCTTTAATAACCCAAGTCTCCATCCGGGCCGCTTCATTTTTGTTAGCAAAAACCTTTTTCTGGTTTCTAGTTCTTAACTGAAGTGTTAACTAACTTACTCTGCTTAAGTATTTGTCTCTTGTAAATGTATGCTTTGTTATTTGTCTTTATAAATATTGTGTATCAAGGAGATATTAAAGTATAATATATAAATAATTGAAATAGTTCAATTTCAGTGTTAATGTAAAATATGCTTTTTGTAAAAAAACAACAACAAAGAGATCAGCAATAGAATAAAATTTTGTATGATTGTCAAAAAAATAATGTGGTGAATTTCAAATTTCTTCCACACTGAATGTAGAATGTTAACAAAAACTACAAACTAATGCTTTGTGACCTGTTCGAATTATAATTAATTATAATTTTCTTCACAATAGATCACATGAAATCTTCACTTGTATGTTGTTTTGTTTGTTACTGTTTGCTCTGTATTTCTGTTGCGTTGAAAGGAAACAATGCAATTTGTATTCATATAGATGTATTTTACATTTCACATTAATTGTTGCATACAAAATGGAATCCAACTGATTTTCATGTTTTATTATATGTTTGTGCCAATAATACAACTGACCCAGTGTGAAAAAATAGTAACCACGTGTTTGCACATTATTTGTTTTTGATTATACTTTTATTATTCTCTAAGAGTAAGAAATAAACATCAATAACAATTGGAAAAAAGTGCTGTAATGTAATGCCTGGTTATACATATTGAGAGTAACATATACATGCTGTATCTAAAACAAGGTCTTTGATGGTCTAGTGATTACCCAGTTTGGCATCCAATCATAGGCTGTCAACTCTTTGCTGGTGTGACTCCCACAAATGGCAATACTGAGTATCTGTCCCAATATTTTCCATCGTTTGCTATAACCAAAAGAAAAATACAGAGAATTTTGGAGGAATTTTGTCTGGGATTTATCTCACAACAAATTACACCTGTTTGAAACTTTGGGGATTTTTGGTGCTTTTATTGTTTGGAATTCTCGTCCAAACTAAATTTCATACTTAGCTGACCAAGGACACATTTTCCAAGATATGTCTGCCCCAAAAGTAGGACAAATATAAAACGTTTTCATTAGGACAATCATATTTGACCTTGCAATTTTGAAAGGTCAAATGAAACACCCTAAAATAAAAAATACTTACTATCCCAAGGGTACAAAATTTACCTAGAATTGCTCTATATGTCATGTTTTTTCAAGACAAACAACATTTTAGATTTGTGCCAAAATTTAAACGGTGGTTGAAATTAAGAAAATATAAATTTTTTTTACAGATTTAACGGAAAGGCACCTCACTACATAAAGGTTCCAAAATTTCCTTGAAATTGCTCCATCTCAAGCTGTTTTCAAGAAAATAACATTTTTGATTTCCACCAAAACTTAAGATGGAGGCCAAGATTTGAAAAGTTAAAATTTTAAAATGTTACACTTTAAAATAAATAGTCATTACTACTAAAAGGGTCCAAAACTTCGCTCTAACAGTTTTCAAAATAAACATTTTTGATTTACAGCGAAATTCAAGAGGGTGGCCAAAATTGAGAAAGTTAATATTTTTAGAGGCTTTGCAGTCATACACCTCACCATCCAATGATCAAAAGTTTGTTCATATGATACAATCAGCACAAGGTTGGTTTCACATCCCAAATCTCTAGGACCAATAGTAAACAAAATACAGACACTTTAAAGTTTAGCCAACTCCTTTTGCCCTTGACAAAGGGACCCCAAGGTCAAATCTAATCACATGAAGAAATTCTAAGGTCAAGATGTCCTACAGGTTAGTTTCACATCCCAAAACTGTAGGACCAATTATAAGGAAGATTTAGGCTCAAGTTTGAACATAATCAGCTCCATGGAACACTGGCCACCTGTGGATTAAATTAAAATGAAGAGCTTCAAAGTAAAATGTCAGTATGATTGTAGAGGACACACAAAAAATATATAGGTGTAAATCTATTTCTGTTATAACCCCAAAACAGATTCAACATTGTACAGGTAACGAGTCAGTACAAAAAACATATTTTTTTAAAAAAAGAAATTAAAAGAATTACTTGTGATGACCATCTTGTTTTTTCAGAATACAGACATGATTATTCCCAGACAAGCTTTACTACTAGATAAGGAACTAGTGTCAATGATATCCCTCTACACACTGAAGAAACCATATTATCACTGGAGGCCTCCATATTAAGTTGAGAAAAGTTGTAAAATCAGAAAAATAATCTAATTTAAAACTTTTAAATATAGTCACAAGTTAGAGCAATAAATATAAACTGTTCCCAAGTACAAGCTGGTGTAGATGGGAACTTACATTTACTCAAGTGTGCTTTCATGTTTGAATATTTACTGAAAAAAGTAAAAACAATGAAAGTGATGATATATAATGGGTTTTTTTTTGGGGGGGGGGGGTCAAAAGGTTTTTATGATGTAAAATATTTGGTTTCCTATTCACATTTTTAGAATTGCAAAGTATTCATAATTTATTAAGTACAACATCTCTTATCTCCCTCAGGAAAAAGCTCAAAACTTACCTGTGCAAAAGTGTATCCACCATAGCCTTTCTGTGACCCCTTGCATCATCTCTGGTATGACCTATGTTATTCAGTTGCACCTTAGATTATTTCAATTGATGGAGATTAAGCACTATGAAAGTCCACATTAGATTACTGTTGAGAGTATTTACTCATACCTGCTCAACATAAAGCCCTGATGTTTACTTTCTCCTGAAATGTTAATCTAACATGAGTTTCACTGTGGTGAAAGTTTATTGAATTAAAATTTTGTGGTAGATATTTAACACAACTATTTTGACTGTAGCTCCATTGATGAAAAGTACATACTACATAAAGTTGTACTTTGACGACCATATTACATGAAATTATATATTGCTCTAATACATGTAATTTCTTAAAATATTCAAACAGTTACTGTTATTAAAGAATCTCACTAAATATTCAATTACTATTTAAGGTGTATCCAGTCATGGAATGACCACCACTTCATCATTTTCTGGACCATGTTCAAACTGGATATTATTATCTCCTGATGGAGATAAAAATGCATGGTGTGTTTACATGCATGCGTCAGTGTGTTACACAGATTTCTCCAAAGCTACTACAGTTACAGATTTTTGTCAATTAATTGTGCTAATGAATTTTTATGCCCTTGAAGATTGTTTTGGTTTTATGGACTTAGGCCTAAAGATAAGTGAGTAATAGCAATTTTAGCTACTTTGAGTAAAGGACGCATGACTCCAAAACTATTGCAGTTATAGTTTATTCTTCAAATATGTTGTTTAGCTACTTTGTCTTTAGCTATAAGATCATACATAGTTTGGAGTTCCATTACAAGTGAGTAATAGCTATTTTCTTATTTGTAGTAAAATAATGAAAGAAGTAAATGTCAAATATCTTCAAAACTGTTGGCTGTGTTAATCTTTTCCATATGTTATCAATCTAGTTTTTGATAAGCTGTCACACATTAAAGTTTTAGATCTGTTGCAAATTCAAAGGTGGGGTTTTACGTCCCGTTTAACATCCAGGGTCATATTGGGAAAGTTCCTCAGCTTGCCACTTCTGGGACTGAAACCCCCAGAGGTGACCGCCTATAATTAGATGCCAAACTTACTAACCACTAGGCCACTGAGGACCTAGATCTGTTGCACATTGTATAGCTGAGTAATAGCTACTTTGAAATTCTTACTGTTGAGTAAATCCATTGTAACTCCAAAACTATTGCAGTTAGAGTATTTTCCTAAGATATGTTGTTCAGCTACTTTGTCCTGAACTACCAGATAGCACATAGTTTTGAGCTCCATTGCATATAATAAATGATTAATAGCTATTTTCTCATTTGCAAGAGAAGTAAATGTCAAATATCTTTGACAGACAAATCCTGACAGACAAATATGTTATTCATTGAGTTTTAAATAAGATTTCACATACTGCTTTTATATTATTGTATTCACCAGAGCTATACCCATTTTACCAATGAGTAACTCACTTTATTTATCTCACTCAATTTATAGGTTTTTTGTCAAATATGTTGTGCAGCTAATTTTTGATATTTTGTGTCATGGCAAATTTTTAGAGCTATAGCTATACAGCTGAGTAATAGCTGCTTTGCTTTTTGCTAATGAGCAAATTACTTGTAATTTCAAAAGTATTAAATTTAGTGTTTTTATCAAATATGTTGTTCATCTACTTTTTGATGTTCTGTGGCATGACATATTCTCATAGCTCCAGCCATAATTTCAGCTGAGTAATAGCTACTTTGACATTTTGGCACTGGGTAAGTGACTTTAACATCAAAAGTATTTGCATTAGAGGTTTGCTATAAAATATGTTATCCGTAGGATACTAAGAACTACTCCTGTAGAACTCTAAAATAGAAATAGAAAATGCCATTTATCTCAAAAACCGTAAGAGATGTAACAACTTCTGGCAAATTTTGTACCTCAGGGTACAAAGGACTAAAAAAACCTAATACCTCTGAAAAAGTTATACTTTTCCAATTTTTAGCTGCCATGGTGAATTTTGGTAGAAATGGAAAATGTCTTTTATCTCGAAAAACATGAGATATAGCAATTTTGGAACCCCAGTGTACTAAGGACTACTCCTCTAGGGCCTCTAAAAGATTAGACTTTTTGGCCATCATCTTGAATTTTGGCGGAAATGAAAAATGTCATTTATCTCAAAACTGTAAAAGATAGAGCGATATCGGAGAAATTTTAGACCCCACAATAGTAAGGACTTCTCCTCTAGGACCTCAAAAACCATAAGAGATAGAGCGATTTTGAGCAAATTTTGGACCTCTAGGGTTAACAGTATTACTCCTCTACAACCACTCAAAAATTTAGACTTTTAAAAACTTTTGCTGCTATCTTGAATTATTGCGGAAATGAAAAGCTTTGTTTATCTCAAAACCGTAAGAGATAGAGCAATTTTGGGCAAAATTGGACCCCTGGATACCAAGGAATACTCCTCTATGGCCTCTGAAAAATTTTGACTTTTCCAAATTTTGGCTGCTATCTTGAATTTTGGCGCAAATGGAAAATGTTGTTTTTCTAGAAAATGGTAAGAGATAGAGCGATTTTGAGCAAAATTGGACCCCTGGATACCAAGGAATACTCCTCTATGGCCTCTAAAAAATTTTGACTTTTCCAAATTTTGGCTGCTATCTTGAATTTTGGCGCAAATGGAAAATGTTGTTTTTCTAGAAAACGGTAAGACATATAGGGTGATTTCAGCCAAATTTTGAACCCAAAAAGTTCTAAAGACCACTCCTGTAGGACTTAACTGAGCTAACTGCATAATAGCTACTTTGCTACTATGGTAATGAGTAAATGACTTGTAATTTAGAGGGTTGTTATATTAAATGTGTTGTTCAGCTACTTTTTGATGTTGTCTGTCATCACAAATTTTTCAGAGCTCTAGCTATAATGCTAACTGAGTAATAGCTATTTTTACATTTTACCAATGAGATGTCACTTTTAACTTTAAAAGTGTTCAGTTTAGAGGTTTTTTGTTACAACATGGCCCTTAAAGGCTGCCAGAGTATTGTTTTCGCCATGGGTGGATGGGTGGTCTGTGGGAAAAAGTTTGTCTGGGCTGAATCCCAGAAACCATAAGGTCTAGGAAGTTGATACTTTGTAGGGACATTTTCCTGGGGGTATATGTTTGCAATGTCATAGTTTGACCTTGATTTGACCTTGCCATAGTGACCTGGAGTTTTAAAATCTTGTCTTGGCTATATCTCGGAAACTGTAAAGTGTAAAAAGTTGATACTTGGTAGTGACATTGGTTAGGGAGTGCAGGTGTGCAACGTCATGGTGTGACCTTGATTAGACCTTTCACCTTGCCATAATGACCTTGACCTCAAAAATCTTGTCTTGACTACATCTCTGAAACCATAAGGTCTAGGAAGTTAATATTTGTAGGGATATTTTCTTGGGGGTATAGGTTTGCAATGTCATAGTGTGACTATATCTTGGAAACCGTAAGCTGTAGGAAGTTGATACTTGGTAGAGGGATTTTTAGGTGTGCAATGTTATGGTGTGACCTTGATTTGACCTTTGTTCTTGCCATAGTGACTTTGACATTTAAAAATTTGTCCAAGCAGTATCTCTGAAATCATAAAGTGTAGGAAGTTGATACTCAGTAGGGACATTGGTTAGAGGTTGTAGGTGTGTAACATCATGGACTCATGGTGTGATCTTGATTTGACCTTGTTTTAGTGACCATGATTTTTTAATCTTTTCCTGGCTATTTCATGGATTCTGTAAGGTGTAGAAGGTTAACAGTTTTTTTTTTATTTATTTATTTATTTATTTTTTTTTTTTTCAAAATAGCTATTACTTTTTTTTTTTTTTTTTTTTTTTTAAACTTTATTTCTTTATTAACTTAGAAGGTTAACACTTGATAGGGACATTGGTTAGGGGGTGTAGGTGTACATCATGGTGTGACCTTTAACCTTAGCTCCTCCAAAAAGTGTTTACCTGCCTTATTTGAGACATTTTTCTCTTATGACAAAGATATATAGATTGCTGAAACTGATTATCATATGTATTTTACATAATTGTGCTATTTCCATTGACAACTTTTATTTTACTGATTAATTCCATCATCTTGCTATTGAATTGTCTTGTTTTAATACTTTATCTTTTCATACATTTTTTTCTCTCATTATTTTCTTTACGTAAACATTATTTGGACCTGTATATTACTGACACTGCTCTGAAAGTATCCCGATCTTTGTACTGTTTCACAACTTCTATATTTCATGGTGTTACAATCTATTTTCCCAGGCTGTTGGGTATGGGCATCTCTGATGCTATTTTAAATATGTTGTTCAGCTACTTTTCATGTTCTGTGTCATGGTAAATCTTCAGAGCTCTAGCTATAATACTAACTGAGTAATAGCGTCTTTGACATTTTGCCAATGAGTAAGTCACTTTTAACTTCAAAAGTATTCAATTTAGAATTTTGTTATAAAATATGTTATCCTTAAGGCACTAAAGACTACCCCTGTAATGTTGAACAATAATGTAGAGTTTTCTTTAAACATTCGTAATCATGAAAGTGCTGTTTATCTTCAAAATCATGTAAGCTGTTAACATGTTAGCTTTCAGGTGCATATATCTTGCATCTGGCAACAGATGCATCTTTAGTGTAGTTTTCCAATATATTTTATAATGTGAAAACACAATTGCACAAAAATTCTTTTAACATAAATACTTTCCACAATATCTTAAGCATATATGAGCATTAATTGCCACTTTTAATATTTTTTAACATTCAACAAACTAAGATTACCAAAATAGTAATAAAATTAATAATGATGCAATCTGTTTGAACAAAATGTCTTCACTTGAAGAAATTGGAAATACTTAGTCCCCAATAAATTCATATGTCAACAGCATATCAAAATACAACTAAAATAAATAATAAAACTGTTATTTTTGTGGTAATGTTTTGTAATGATAAACAACCATGTGTTTCAGTCTGCACAATACACATGTTGTATCCATATAATTGTCGATTGTTTAGGAGCTTTTGGTCATAAATCTTCATCTGAATCATCAGATTCTTCCAAAGACTACTGTTTAAGAATAAACAATGTTTACAGTATCTGAAACTGTTACTGTGTATTGATTAATGAAAATAATTATTTTGCATGTGTATAAGTGTCATGAGACTATTACACATGCTACTTTTTATAACAATTCTTAAGACCAGTCTTTATGCAATACACCAATGCCACTAGATGACATGCAACAGAATATGGTAAGTAAACTTGTAGGAGCAAGTAATGGAGTTAGTAGTCAAAGGTCAAAGTTGGGGTTTTACGTCCCGTTCAACAGCCAGGGTCATATTGGGACAGGTCCTCAGAATTGCCACTTGTGGGACTCGAACCCACAGAGGTGACAGCCTATGATTAGATGCCAAAGTTGCCAACCACTAGGCCACTGAGGACCTGTTAGAATTTAGTGAAATGTAAGTATAAACTAATACAATGTTATACAGCAGCTTAATACCACATTTCTTTTTTAAGTTACTTAATTTTTATGTGATTTGATTTATAAATGTCAGTATAACACAACAATTCTTTTTCTATACCAAAGCTTAACAGTGTATTTTTCTGTTACTTTAAAAACGAAAATTTGTTCCTTTACCATTCCTGATAAGTTCTTTAGTACCAGTTTCATGTACAAGGCCTGTTTAAGAAGGACTAATTCTAATTATTCTACAAATCTGTACTTTGACATATTTTTCTGCTTCTGTAAAAACTTCTTGTGGAACCAACTGGTGCTTGCTTCGAGTAACTATAAATAGAAGAATAACAGAAGAAATCCTTAAAATGATAAATTGAATGTTTTACTTGGAAATACAGGGATAATATTTATTAAATATGTAAACCCTCTTTCAATATATGTCTAATGGGGGAAATCTTACAATCAACATTGTCATGACATAAAATGGTAGAAAAACATAAATGTTCGATGCAATATTTCTGCCAAGAAAATATCAGATATTATCTTTTATGATTTAGTCCATATATTTGTCATTTTCTATGTTTTTATAACGATTTTTTATATATTAAAAGATGAACACTGTTTTCATAAACTTTACTTTATGTCAGTATTCTATTATTAATTCTACATCAAAGTTTAAGTAAAATAAAATAACAATAATAACAAGCAACTAGTGCCCATGAATGGGCTCTTTGTCAGCTGTCTTTGTATTTTGAGCTTTAACGTACAAGCGAAAGTAGAAGCACATATCAAAAAACAGCTATTTCTCCACTTTGCAATGAGCTACAGTACTGCAATTTCATTAAATTATGGCTGACGCAAAAGTAGGTGAAAAATTTATTTCAACAAAATGCTGTAAATGCAATATTTTTCAAGTTTTTTACTCAACTGTGAGAATCTCAAAATAGTTATTAACAATGCAATGAGCTACAGGTCTGCAATTTCACGATGTAATGTCCCATCCAAAAGTATGTGGAAAAAACTTATTTTAACAAAATACTGTAAATGCAATTGTTTTCAGGCTACAAGTGATTTACTCAACAGTAAGAACCTAAAGTACCAATTGCTATTAAATTCAACAAAAATGCTACTTTAATTTTGTTAATGTACAGTCAGTCACTGAAAATAAGAACATGGAATGTATAATTTGAGGCCCCTATTGGCATGTTCTTATTTTTCATACAGGCTATTTTGTCCCCTCCATCCATGCTCTTATTTTTCATACAGATGTTTTGCCTCCCCGTCGTTCTTATTTTTGGTTAATTTCACAAAGTAATCCCAAGTAATAGATTCATGTTTCTGATTTCTGCCTATTTTTCGCAAATTCCTCGCAAGGCCTCTCAAACACCCTTAGACTTGAGCTGGGTGTACACTGATTAATTTCATCTGTGTAAATCCGTCAAAGTCAGTCTCCTGATTTGTTTAATTTTAAAACTATTGTCACTTTTGTATTTCCTTTTATGTTTAGTCTCTGTACTTTGACAGTGCATTTGTTTGTTTGACAAACATTTTAACAGATGGGAAAGAATCATATGATCTTTGTTTAATAGAGTCTGGTATGTAGGGAGAGATCTGAAGTAAGTTACAAGATAGAGAGATTGCAATTATCATTTTAATGCAAGTTATAGCTTATCCTTTAGCAGTCTTCAAAAAGGGTTACCCAAAAGAGGTAATTTCTTTTATTATTCTATTACACTGAAAATTATTAATTTGTCAAAATGGTGCCTAACACAACAAGTTTCCTAAAACGCAAATTCAAATGCCAATTTCTTGTTGAATAATAGTCAAATGTTCATAACTTATTGGTCAAATTAATTGAAAACTTATGACAAACAAATTAGTGAGCTTAAAATTAATTTCACAAGACTGTGCGCAATAACAGGTGCCTAAAATTAATTGGACTATCAGTGTCATTTTCTTGTAATAAATTTGTCAGTTGGAAAGTTTGTTGTTTTAGGCACCGTTTTGACAAATTATTGACAAATTAATATTTGTCAGAGGTTTTCAGTGTAGTGTGTGGTAGTGGTGTTTTTATTAGTGTAGGTATGGGTTTTAGGCTTTTAGGGTAGGACCTTGGGCGTACCTTTAGGCAATGACATATAAATCTCATTCTGAATACAAAACAAGGCAGTTTCCGTTGAGTGTCTAGCTTTGTATGCTGACTGGATAGTGTTACCAAAATCATTTGAGTCTATGTAAGACCTTATCTGTGAAGCAAATATATGCTCAACCAGCTAGGACAAGAAACTAAGCCTTTATATCAGCCGATATATATAATTCTTGAGGTCTTCCTTAGACAAAGACATCTTTTTGATAAGAGGTGCAACTATGGCATTCTTGAAGGTTTGGAAAACACCATTTTGGAAACATAACTTTACCAGTTTAGTTAATGATTGTAGGAGAATGTCTATACATCTTTCAACTAGAACTGTAGGCCAAGGGTCTAACAAGCATTTTTTTTGCTGCGGATTCCATAATAAACTTGATAACTTCACTTTCAGTAACCAAATGAAAAGAACTGAAAGATGATTGCTTCTTTTCTAAAGGAACACACTTTAATGTGCTACCTCTGAATGCGTTTCTGATTTTGTTTATTTTGTCTATAAAAATGCACCAAACAAGTTTGCCAGTGACTTTTCATCAGTACAAGATGGAAGGATAGAGAGCTTGTACATACCCAACACTACTCAGTACACACCACAACTTATTGCCATCCCCACAATGTTAGTTTTACACAATTATAACTTTGGCACAAATTGAGGATAGCAATGTCATAACAGTACATATATTTTTGTACTGGATACATGGATTGTCACACACACAAATGAGCTGTCAGTTTTTTATCTTTACAACAAATAAAATGTCTGGATTTTCTTCTAATCTGTGGCAAAAGTGATCATTTCTTGACATCTTAATATGTCAAAATAACATTGCCCCACCAAAGTAGAATAAACACAACTTCAAACAGAAATGCTAAAAGTCACGGTAAAGTTCACTTTGTAACAATTATTGTAAAGTTGGGTCTTATACTATTGTTATTATATAAACAATGGTATTTCTATAGTCTGAATTTGCTATCTCATCAGATGGTGGAGAATAAGTCTAACATCCATCTGAAGTGCTTTTTGGTGCACTTGGTGCAGGGTAAATGGTGTAAAGTGTGGGTGTGTACATGTTTCATGGTATACAGTCAGAAATTGGTGGTGTCTAGTTGGAGGAAGATCCTTAGAATATCAATTGATTAAGTATATATTATTTTTCTATCAAAATGTTGAATATGTACTTTGTTTCTAAGGATGTATGTTCACTTCCGGTTAGAAATCTCAGGTTATAGGTGATTAGTTTTAAATAGTGTGTTATCCTGGTGTTATTTACACTGTTTGAAGGTATTTATTCAGAATTGCTGACCCCAGTTCACCTACTGGTTCTCCTAGTAGTTTAAATTAGTTTTTAAATTACTAACACGGACTCTGTTGTGGGAGTTTACTGTCGTGGAGATTTCAAAATGAACAGTCAAGCTGATACATTTGTGGCTGTCACAAAACTGGTTACTCTTTGGACATGTATGACTATTTCAGAGTCTAGGTGTGTTGTACACTATCAGATCATTACCTTTTAAGAATAGATGGGCACCATAAGGTAAATGTTAAGTGACACACAGTTATTTATAGTGATGAGTCTTTAAGCCAAGGAGTAAACACAGTAGTTTACTTCAATGAGACTTGGTGCATAATGAATAATTGAAAATATATATGATAATTACATATATCATGTAAAATATACAATATTATGTTATTTATTATTTATATATTTATGTCTTTTGCAGATAATCTTCTCAGAAGACATAGCATCTGATCATGCAGATAGATAAGAACTGTGGTTATGATCCTGGACTAGAGTTTATTAACTCTATTGAATTAGAGTGGTAACTTGCTAATAGTTTTGGTGCTGTGTGATTAGATACTCCCATAACATATCTTAAATTTACAAGTGGAACCTCTTTCAGCTGAAGTTTTTTTCCTTTTTGCACACCTCTGTATTATTTCCTGTGAAACAACACACTAAAGTACATTTGTTATTTTTATAAACCTTCTAGTGTCTGAAGAAAATCTATTTATCAATGTACTACAGAAGTTTTACTGTATTAGATATTACAGACCACTTGTGGCTCTGTCTCTTGAAAGCAACATCCTGATCTATATATTGCCTGTGGAAGTACAGAAGAGGCTTCAAAATGTGTTTCATTTTGTGTAGGTTTTCACTGTTTCATCTGTATTACTGCCAAAATACAGTGTTATTACATTTGTTGGTTTCTGCTTTATCTGTATAATAAGAATTATATGATGATATTGTTTCTGCAAGAGGCCTTGGAGAAAAAGTTAAAAATATGTCAATTTATTCTGTTGTGCCTTAAATGGCTGTTCTTTGAGGCAATTTGAGAAAAAAATTACAAAAAATATTGCAATAGCTGTAGAATAAAATATAAGGTGTTGAGCCCGACAGAGAGGCTATTGTTTATTATGAGTTGTTTTGAAGACTTTAAAATTAGAACTTGGTTTAGCTAGCCACAATAGATTTTCTCTGCAAATACTGTGCACGAGTGCTATAATATTGTTATATATCCATGTTCTAGTGGAAGCAATAACAATGTAATAGGAAATTTGTATCTTGTTCACTAAAATTCAACATAAAACAAATTTTGTTTTGTGTGATTTTTATGAAAAGACAGCCTAATGTTTGAGACCCAATGTATTACAAAATGCTTTTACTCCAAAAATAAGCATAAAAAATAAGAAAACTATAAAGTATCTCACCAAAAATATTTTTCCATGAATTAAATACCAGTAATAAAACATAGCAAAATTTTTAAAACATAACTTTATACTCTTTCTTTAGCGTCATTGGCTAGAATTCAAACAGTAGGGGCAATGTTCAAATTTCACCTTTGACTCGCATTTCAAGGTCAATCTACTCACTGAAAAGGCTTATGTCTTTATTTGCCAATATTTTTTATATTATTTTATAATTTCTTTATTATTGGCTGTAGAGGTTCAGCATGTTAAAATAACTTATAGTCCAGTAAGTAAGGGCTCAGAATATTCTGGAAGCATGGGATTTGACTTTTCACCCCTACTTCAAGGCCAAACTGTGTTAGTTAACAAAAAGGCCCATGTATTTATGATTGGATTGGAGGTACAGTAGAACCTCGATTATTCATATGTATATGAAAATTGAAAACAACTTCCAGGAAACCATGGGCCGTGAATCACTCACAATGGTCCAATTTGACATTTTAACCCCAGCTTCAATGTCAGAACATGCCTCTTGTGTTAAAATGATACAGCTATTCAAAACTTCTTCATATTATCTAAATGTATTTTTTTAAGGTTGATTCTTTCAAATGGAAATACATTCGAAAAACCATTCTAATTTGGTTTTCTTTAGAAAGATACTTTTCCTATATTCATATTATAACAATATCAATCCATTTTTTTCATATATTTTGATGAATATTCCTTGGACGAGAAATTTCTCAGTGTGCCATTTTAACTTGATATTGGCACATGAATAGAACAAAAATTGGCTTAAATAATCAGTTAATAAAAGTCGAATTCAAATTATCTTGCTTTGGTCCCTGCAATGTTTTTTTTATTAAATTATCATCTCTGTTTTCTGGCATGCATGCACCTTGGAGTCTGTCAATAACTAGAGACAAAGCAGTATAAAAGTATGGTGATCCATGGTGTTTTCATGCTGTTAAAATTTCCACTGGCAGTAAACATTACAGCAAATAAACTTTCAATCTGAATTTTTTTAGTGAATAGAAATTTGTATATAATTGTATCCAACATGACAAAATATTTTTAAATAAATCTTAATTCATATTTTTAAGCCAAAAAGATTTTGAAAACAAGGGGCAATCAAAAACAGTTGCTACATGTGGAGTTTTCATGTCATGTACCAAAAATGCCGTTTGCAGGTGATCTGGAGTAAAATTTTTAAAAATATATCTCATCAAAAAATACGTTTAAATACATTAATATATATCACCAAGCCATGGTATCATAGGATAAAATCAACAACATAATTTTCTTTGTTGAGTTTAAGCATACTGTGAGGGCAAAAGCCAATGCAACACAAAGTATGATGTAACAGTTGGTTTGGAATCCTGGAACACAGCTAACTTAGCGATTTTTCAGCCATTTAAGCTGAGAAAAGTGGGTTTTCACATGAGATTCCAACAAAAAGACTGATAAATAGCTAAAAATCTATTACACACTAACCTTTCAAGCTAACAAACCACGGATTATCTTCATATTTTGTTTCTACTTGAAGAATTGTAGCTTTGAAGTATTTCAACTGTCACACCAGCTGTTATTGTTGTAGAAGAAAATCACGTCTGAAAGACTTAGGCGACAAACAATGGTTGTAAAATATTTGCAATATTATAATTCATTTAATTAGCATATTTTATGCATTTTGGGGTGATACTTTATTGAATTTGAGTTAAAACTTACAGATTTGCATTGGAACTATTTGCGGTAGCTAGACATAGGGATATGCAGCAACGGTCCAGAAATCTACAAAAGAAACACTGTCAGTGGCTTTTTGGCTTTCGTTTGACAAAGCCGCATTTGCGTAAAGCCCCTTTTCCATATGTGCGGATCCGGCACCCGGCATCCGGTATGCGGATCTGGCATCCGGTTATAGTGTTTCCATATGTACAGACATAACTGACAAGGTTCAAGCTTTTTCCAGTTGTTTCAGTCCTCATGTAATGATGTACAGGGGGGGACAGCGATTCGCGGGGGACAGCGATTCGCCAATTTCTATTGTACCTCATTTAAAACTAACATCTGTGTTGATACTGAAGGAGCCTTATAGTATAGAAAAGTGTGCAACATGTCTTGATAGCATGCAGGATTATAAAGATGAATAAAAAAGTTTATATGTCAGTGAGAAATATGCTAACAAACTGCATCTGACTGATGCAAAGAGCTGTATGTTGTCTTAAACTGTGTCTGGGGTCAATATAAATATTATTTATGACTTCATTAAGTGCTAGAATACAATGAGAAGAATTGATCTTTAGCTTTAATTATTGTTTGCAAAGTCTTTAAACAGTCTTAGTAACTTTTTTGGGAACAGTATAAAATAGTCGGCGAAATGCTGTCCACTTTCCAACAGCCCTAATCTTATTCCCATGGGACAAGTTCTATGGTTGTATTTGTACTTATCACAAAATATATTTTATAATGCTACTATCATTTTACAGTTTGAGGAACCTCTTTTCTTTCTGATAACTTTTATAAAACCACACTGCATATTTGTTCTCAAGAAACAGCATTTTGCTGTTTTTATGGGCGAATCTCTGTCCCCCCCTGTAATATCAAGGTAGGCAGAAAGGGGGGAAGCTAGGAAGAAAAACTCATCATTATGATGTCAGTTTATTGATTTTACCATGCGGCATACGGCTATTCAAAGTACTAGAAGCCTGATGGGTTCTGCATGAAGTATAAGTACCGTTTCTGCATACTGTACACGCATATATAGAAACACCTCTTATATTTTTATTGCAAAGTTAAAATAGCCGCATACCGCATGCCGTATGCCGCATGCCGGATCACGCGTATATGGAAATGGGGCTTTATGCAAAAGTGGCTTGGAAAGCCCAAAAATCAATAAACAATCGCAGTTTGCGAGAACCTAATATAGACTTACTGTGCAGTCACCGCACAGTAATTCTAGCCGATACCACAAATCTTGTGGCAGGTTACATACAAGTGAAATTCACCGC
This sequence comes from Sabellastarte sp. h YS-2021, assembly GCA_964017235.1. Taxonomy (NCBI): domain Eukaryota; kingdom Metazoa; phylum Annelida; class Polychaeta; order Sabellida; family Sabellidae; genus Sabellastarte; species Sabellastarte sp. h YS-2021. The sequence goes on along the minus strand of OZ024928.1, from coordinate 72,870,876 downwards.
AACCGCACTACAACCGCAACTGCAAATCATTAGAAATCTCCAAATTTATGCTTTTAAGCTGGTACCTGGGCCTGTATTAAATTATTTTACATGTTTTTTTAGGCTTGATGTTACAATATAGCCAGAACTTAGCTGCAGTAGAGAGAAACAATGGTTAGACAGCAAATTACATAGATTTTTCACAAAATAATCTATGCTGACTGAACAGAACCAGTTTCTTGAACTTTATTATTTTCAGTGATAGTTCTGAAGTAATCCTTGTTAGCAACATTTAAAAGTTACTCATAGAGGTTATACTTTGTGGTTTAAGAATACATCATAGTCTTACGTAACTGTACATGATATTACATGTGAGTATATTAATGTAGCGTCCCAGTGTTTGGGTTACAGTTTGTGTGCCAAGTTTCGCGTTGTGTTCAAAATACCAAAAGTCCCAAATTCTTTATCAGTTCAAATATCGGGCTCATTCATAAATGAGGCTTGGTATCACTTTTGGCCCAATATCTAATGTTTCCAAGAAGGTTGGTTGAATTTAAATCCAAAACAGCATAAAATAATCACAATATTATTTTTATTTCATATTCATTCAACAGATAAAATATAATTTACATGACAATCATTACATTCGAAGTACCTCCCTAAATAAATACATGGACATTATAATAATTTAATTCAAAATACCTCCCTAAATAAATACTTGGTACAATAATTTCCTAATAAAGAGATGTTACTACAAGCATGAATGAGTCTTGCAGGTGCTCTACTATAATTACCCTATCAGTGTAGGTTTCCTTTGGTTTCAACCAATTATATTAGGCTCTCACTTCCACACCCCTTTTCACCTGAAACGACGTTCCTTATATAGGAATCGCCGGTAAACACCGTCAAATGACGTAAAATTGATGTCACGAAATTAAAATGACGTCACGAATTCGTGACGAAACGAGGTTTAGCGAGCGCCCATAACTAGGTCACCGCCATATTGGATATAGATTACACTTAAAAATGTGAAAATATGAGGATATAAAGCAAATATAAGGTAAAATATGATTAATTTATCAACAAATATATATAAAATAATGCTTAAAAGGTGATATGACGCCTTTTAAAGTGGAGAAATCCAAGCTGGTGAGCGCGAAACCGCCAAATTCACCGACGCACTGCCATACACTGGTCTTGGTCACGTACCGATCACCACACTACCCCCCCACTTAAAAATATGTTATGTCCCCATAACATGTATACTTATAAAAAAAAAATCTTAAGCTACACAAAGTTTAATACAGAAATAAAGCTGCTAAAGATTAAACTGAAAAGCTTAAAACACAGTATAATACTGCCAAGAGGCTAGACTCATAAGTTAAACACAGCCTAATATGATAAAGACTATAGACTCATAAGCTATAAACACATTCTAATACTGATAAAAACACATTCTAATATTGATAAGAGACTAGACTCATATACTGAAATACATAATAGTGAAAAGCATTTATATATATTTACACATACATTAATATCATTAACTTCAACACAAGAGTCAAATACTCTTCAAGTACTCTTTACATAAGTAAAGTAATAATATGACCTAAAAAGATCATAACTAAGTCAATTAACTAAAATAGCCAGTAAACATACAATAAACATACACATTGAAATATCCAGATATTAAAATCAGTCATTTTAAAACTACCTAGGTAACTGTTAATGTGACCTGAAAAGGTCGCCAGTGACTAAAAAAGCCATATAATACATACACAGTGGAAGCAATAAGCATAAAATGTATCTATAATAACATTCTTTAAAGTTAATTGAAATTATGTTTCAAAATTCAGAAAGATATGAAGAGTTACTTAAATGTTTCAATTTACTATTTATAATTTATGTATGTTGAATGAACCCGACTTTAGTAATTTAGAAAATTACCCTACCAAAAATTTGGCTCAGTTCAAAAAAAAATCAGATATTTTATGCTTTAATTGCTTTCAAAAATCATGGTTAACATAATCTAGAAAGTTCATCTGACGATGGATCCTTGACTTCTCTTGCAGACGCCTCATCTTTGCCTCACAGTCTCTTCTGATGTCTCGTTCCTCCTGTAATTTCCTTTTCAAGTCCTGTATAGAAGCCTGTCTCTTTTCCTCATCAAATTTTTGTAGTGCCTGTTTTGATTGTGCCTCAACTTTACTCCAGAACTTCACTTTCTCTTTAGCCTCCAACACTTTTCTAACGATCAAGTCTCTAGAAGTTTCAATTGTTCCATCCATAATCCTTTCCTCCAGGTTGATTGGCTTTCTGGGTGCTGTTTTGGGTGCACAGGTTGGTACGTTTCTCAGCTGCGAGGTCTGAAGTGGCATCTGACTCTCCACAGGCCCTGTCCTCACCTTGCTTACTGCCGTCTCACATCCCTCTGGAGGGGTCACAGATTTGGGATTTATGTAATATTTATTCTTCCTCATCACTTGGTCTCCCTTGATTTGGTTATTGTTATGTTTGCGTGCACCATGCTTCTTGAGGTCTGACATTCTCTTAAAGACTTGGGTGCAACTTTCACACTGCAGTAAAGACACCTCCTCACGGTGCACTTCTGCCCAGTGCCTGCGTAATGTGAAAGCGTTGGTGAACTTTTTGCTCTGGCATGCTGGTACCGGGCACTTTATCACGGGCTTGTCTGGAAATTGAATCAAGTCATCTAAGACTTCTCCCTCCTCCAAATTATCATTTTCCGGCCAGACTAGGTCTGCTGCATCTTTGAGTATCTCTTCCAGAATGTTCTCTTCATTCATTTTTCCTAAAAAAAAATAATAAACACCACTAAGTATTTTATGTCAGACATAAGCATCAATTATGTAACATATTTACACTTTTTACATAATTTCACTTATGTACACTATTTATACTTGTGAGTTTACTCAGTTTGTGTTTCCTTATCTGAATGAATGAGACTAGGAACTACCCATGATTCTGGGGTTTCGCCTTCATATCTTTTAATATGATCTACATGCAATGTAACTTTTCTAGAAAGTTTATGTTCTTGGACACGATAATTTAAGTCCCCTATTTTATCAACTACCAAGAATGGCCCTTTCCATCCTTGACCAAATTTTTGTTTGTCACTTGGAAGGTGGTAGACCCAAACCCATTCCCCTACCTTAAAGGTTCTCATTGCGGAATTACGATCATAGGCACGTTTTTGACGTAAAGCGTTGGCCTTGACCGACTCTTTGACCTTTCCAAAGGCATTAGACATACTTTGTCTGACCCATTCAACATAATCTATGGGACAACTTGGCCACATTTCAGTGTTAGTTGCCCCATATACTATGTCGACAGGAAGTCTGGTTTCCCTTCCAAACATTAACAAATTCGGTGTCCATTTAGTACTTTCCTGAATAGTTGCCCTATATGCCATCATCACGTACGGTAAATGATGGTCCCAATCAGATTTTTCAACCTGACAAAATGATTTAAGCATTGACTTCAACGTCCGATTGTATCGTTCAACCAAACCATCTGTTTGTACGGATTTTTTTCATATCCAGCAACTTGCATACTTCTTGAAACAAACCAGACTCAAAATTTCTACCTTGGTCTGACAAAATCTGTAATGGCACACCAAATCTGCATATCCACTCCGTCACCAAACAGTCAGCAACTGTTTGAGCTGTTTGATCTGGGAGTGCATATGCTTCTACATACTTTGTGTAATAATCAGATACTACTAGTATGTATATGTTTTTTCTTTCTGTTTCAGGTTACGGACCCATGATGTCACATGCTATTTTGTCCATTGGAGCTGAGATAAAATCTTGCTTCATTGGTGCTTTTTTTGGCATGTGACCAGCTTTATGACTGTTACACACTTTGCATTTTTGACACCAGCGGATAATATCCTTCTTAAAGCCCGGCCAATAAAATCTTTGTTTTATTTTACCTAGTGTTTTACTGATCCCCAAATGACCTGATGTCCTATGGTTATGAAGATGTGTCAATATCTCTTGCCTCATTAGACTAGGAACCACAAATTGCAGTACAGGTTTGGCATGAGGCCCCTCGGACTCCCATTTCCTGTACAACATGCCATGTTGTATTTCTAGCATAGGCCATTGACTACACAAAATTTTGACCTCAGGACTTTCAGTACTCAACACACTGTTATCAGGTTGACCTTGACCTTCAAGTTTGAACCTAATAACACGTGAAATATTTTGATCTTCTGATTGACCATTCTTCAACTGCTCATTTGACCAAGTATCAGCCCAGTTGCATTTAATCTTGTTTTTCATGGTTGACCTATTAACAGTAGCTTGTGAATTGACCTCACTATTTTCACTACTAGTCGCAATGCTAGTAGGACTACTGATCAAGGTTTTTCCCATTACATTTGAAGCAAGTTCACTGTCATCTAAACTAGAACTTTGAACGTCATTATTTAATTTGGTCTTGGACTTAGTTTCTGAATTATCAGGTTCTTTGACCTTATCGAACTGAGTCTCTACTTGACCTTGACCTTCTTGGTTTTTAGCCTGAGCTCTAGTTACAACACACACATTGAGTGCTCACTAATGCACAATCTTCACAATCATCACGTTTACACTTGCGTGGTGGTTGTCTAGAAAGACTGTCAGCATTTACATGTGCCACTCCCTTACGATGTTGTGTTTCAAAATCATAGGAACAAAGTACTGATAACCACCTGGCTAGCATACCTTCCGGTTCCTTAAAATTAACTAACCACTTCAGCGAAGCATGGTCAGTTCTCAGAATGAACTTTCTTCCCCACAAGTAGTGGTGAAAATGTTTGATAAATACAACTGCCGCCAAAAGTTCACGCATGGTAGTACAATAGTTCTGTTGAGTTTTACTCAAGGTGTTACTAACAAAACTTATGACCTTTTCTTGACCATTTTCCTGAACTTGAGATAGTACTCCGCCTATTCCACACAAACTGGCATCAGTGTCAAGCACAAATGTACCTTCATTGTTGGGATAGGACAAAACCACTGGGTCACTACTCAATTTTTCTTTCAGGGTTTGAAAAGCCAGTTCACAGTTTTCATCCCATGCAAATTTGACATTCTTTTTGGTAAGAGCATGTAATGGTGATGCAATGGTTGAGAATGATATCAAAAATTTCCTATAGTAAGAAGCGAGGCCCAAAAATGATCTCACTTGTTTGACTGAAGTAGGCCTTGGCCACTCTCTAATAGCCTCAAGTTTCTTTGGATCACAAGATACCCCCTCACTGGATACAATATGCCCTAGAAATTCAACTGATAGTTGAAACAGGTTGCATTTTGAAGGTTTTAGTATCAACCCTGCTTGTCTTAATCTTTGAAATACACATTCCAGATTGTCCTTTGTTTCTTCAAAAGTTTTCCCATAGGTTATAATATCATCTAAATAAAGGACAGCTTTAGACCACTATAACCCACTCAGAACTAATTCCATTAGGGACTGAAATGTTCCAGGAGCATTTGACAGACCGAACGGCATTACCGTAAATTGTCTCAAACCCCTTCTAGAAGTAAATGCAGTTTTGCATTTATCTTCTGGATGCATTGCTACTTGATAGTATCCTTGGTCTAAGTCTAATGTACAGAAGTACTTTGACCCAGATAAGGAATCTAAGCATTCTGAAATCTTCTGAAATCAGATTTCCTTAATACCTCATTTAAGGCCCTGTAATCTACACATACCCTTATGTCTCCTGTTTTCTTTTTGACAATAACCAAAGGAGAAGACCAGGGACTATCACTAGGTTCAATTATTCCCTCAGCCTCCATTTTATCAAGTTCTTTGTCAACTACGTCTTGTTGTGCCATTGGTAAGCGGCGTGGACGTTGTTTAATGGGTATAGCATTACCAGTGTCAAGTCGATGTTTTACCAAGTCAGTTCTACCAAGTCTACCTTCAGGACTTTTAAAAATGTCCTGATACTTGTATAGTAACTGTGTGACCTCGTCATGTTCAGTTGGAGAAAGTGAATCACTTGTTTTCTCAACCAGTGGTTTCAAATGTTCAGGTAAGTCACCTAACTTACTATGTTCAATCTTGTTCACATATGCAATGTGTTCGTCGTTTTGTTTTGATTCACCTTTATCAAAATTGCAAACTTCCCTTACTGATTCAAGTTTGGCAAGTCTGGTACCTTTCTTGATTTTGACAATTTGGTCGCTTACATTAGCTACTCTCACAGGTACAGTATTTTGTTTCAAATTTACCAGTGACCTTGCAACTAGTAGACCAGTGTCATTTGTAAGGTAAGTATTTGATTCAATTAAACCATCATTTAAGTTTGCAGTCAATTGTTTGTCTTTCAATACTCCTTCTATGACCATTTCATGTCTTGGGGGTATATGAAAACTCGTTTCTGAATGTATGTAGGCCAATTGTATTTCACCTTTTCTTTTCATACCAAAGGTACGACCATTCAATTTCATGGTACCCTTGTGTAAGTTCAAGATACAGTTTTGACCTTCCATAAAATCCAATCCCAAAATTGTACTCTTATCACCTAAAGATACAACTTTCACAGGGACGTTAAACACCTGACCTTTGACCTCAAGATCCATGTTTGTTTGACCTAATACATCCATGACCTCCCCACTGGCATTTTTCAATATCAAATTGATTTGTTCCAATGGTGGTTTCATATTTTCAGGAATATTCTCATAGAATATAGAATCCACAATTGTGTATGTGGATCCAGTGTCAACTAAAAATTCTGTTTGAATTTCCATGACACTGCCATCCACATACCAACATGACGAATTTATCATTTCAATTTTTCCCTCAATTGGCCTTTCATTTTTGTTAGCTGAGAATTCGGCCTTGTCATTCTCAGCTACATCTAGTTTAACTTTGCTTTGGGAGATGTTCCAGCTTTACTAGCCTTAGCTGCTGGATTTTGTGGACATTCTCTAGAGTAATGTCCTTTTTCATGGCATCTATAACACTCGATCACTTTCTTATTGCCCATTTTGTTTGAACCTTGTGGTTTGTCCTGATTGTTTTGTTTGAGATTCTTCAATTCAACCTGAATTTTCTCTATCTCAGAAGCTGTTTTATCAAGTTTCTTGCAAAGATTTTGAAATTCAGTGCTTTGCAACTCACTATTTCCAATAGCCATTACTTTGGAATTCACTGGTTTGGAAAATTTCCTGTGGGAATTCTGTTCAAAACTTTCAAATTCAGTGGCCAATGAAATAGCTTCATGCAAATTTGCAGGGTGTGCAAATTGGACATGCTTCCGTATTTCAATGTTGCCCAATCCATTTATAAACTGATCAAGTACCCATTGCTCCTGAACTTCCATGTTTATATTTGGAAAAGCTTTCACTGCCAATCTTTTCAGGGAGTAACCAAATTGCATTGGTGATTCAGATTCTTTTCTGATCCTATTTCTAAACTCTGCTCTAAAAGCTGACTCTTTCTCAATGGGATTGAACCTATTAGAAAGTTCATGAACCAGAGCTTCATAATCGTCCAAAGGTACATACGAGATGTCACTAAGTACTCGGCGTGCCTCGCCTTGCATGCTAATTGCAAGTTGCATGGCCTTTTCTTGTTGTGACCACCCATTCCAACTAGCTACCATTTCAAAATGGTGTAAATAATCTGCCCATTCTATTGAATGCCCGTCAAATTTGTCGGGATCCCTTTGCTTTCTATTTCTGTTGCCATTGGCACGATAAAAATCTCTGCCACTAGGTTTATAGAAATGTTCATGGTGGTTGACCTGATTATTTTGCCCTGTTTGTTTTTCAATTCTATGTGGTCTATGATTGCCGGCATTTTGATTGAACTGTGACTTTCTAGTAACATGTTCCTCAAAATCACCTGCACTGTGATCATATTCTCGGTCATTCTGGGGAATCCAGACTTGTGCATTTGGACTCAAATTGTGATTGTTTCTATTTTCACAATATGGTTTGTTGTTTGCTAGTCTATTGTCAATTGGCCTCTCAGAAACAATTGCTTTGGGCAATGTTTTTGGAGTTGAGTGACATAAACGAGCATCAACATGATTGTGTAAATCATAGAAATCATCACTCTGATTCACGGCTGGGTCTCCAGCATGACCAGGAATATGGAAATCTTCTCCACTCAGGGATGGTGGAGCTGTACATGCCTCAGTGGGCCTTTGAAACCTTGGAGGAATTTTATTGATTTGCACCTCAGAGTCTGATATGGCTTTATCATTATCTGGAGCTCTGTTCCTTTTGGGCCATCTTGGCAACCAATCTTGAACAGTTTGAATCCAGCTATGATTGTGCTTTGGGTTTGACATATTGGACATATATTTGGACTAAAAAAAAAAATGGACACAAAACATAAGAAATTACTACATAAGAAATTACTGTACCAAATATAAATTAACCAATCCTGGTCATGGCACCATAAAATATCTGTAGCGTCCCAGTGTTTGGGTTACAGTTTGTGTGCCAAGTTTCGCGTTGTGTTCAAAATACCAAAAGTCCCAAATTCTTTATCGGTTCAAATATCGGGCTCATTCATAAATGAGGCTTGGTATCACTTTTGGCCCAATATCTAATGTTTCCAAGAAGGTTGGTTGAATTTAAATCCAAAACAGCATAAAATAATCACAATATTATTTTTATTTCATATTCATTCAACAGATAAAATATAATTTACATGACAATCATTACATTCGAAGTACCTCCCTAAATAAATACATGGACATTATAATAATTTAATTCAAAATACCTCCCTAAATAAATACTTGGTACAATAATTTCCTAATAAAGAGATGTTACTACAAGCATGAATGAGTCTTGCAGGTGCTCTACTATAATTACCCTATCAGTGTAGGTTTCCTTTGGTTTCAACCAATTATATTAGGCTCTCACTTCCACACCCCTTTTCACCTGAAACGACGTTCCTTATATAGGAATCGCCGGTAAACACCGTCAAATGACGTAAAATTGACGTCACGAAATTAAAATGACGTCACGAATTCGTGACGAAACGAGGTTTAGCGAGCGCCCATAACTAGGTCACCGCCATATTGGATATAAATTACACTTAAAAATGTGAAAATATGAGGATATAAAGCAAATATAAGGTAAAATATGATTAATTTATCAACAAATATATATAAAATAATGCTTAAAAGGCGATATGACGCCTTTTAAAGTGGAGAAATCCAAGCTGGTGAGCGCGAAACTGCCAAATTCACCGACGCACCGCCATACACCGGTCTTGGTCACGTACCGATCACCACATTAAGTTCAGTTATATAAAATCTACTTGTCTTTTTCTTTGCAAATTTGATTATTATTTCAATTTAGTGTATACTTTTAATATTTGGATGACAGCTATTTTCAAGTTGAGACTTTGCAGCAAGATTGAATAACAAAACATGACATATTTATATAGCGCAATTCTATTTAAGAATAAACAATCATTGCCCTTTTTCTCTACAATATGATATTTTAAAATAATGAGTTTTTAGTTTCTTTTTGAAGATGTCCAATGAAAGTTCAATGTTCCTGATATCATCTGGCAGTTCATTCCAATACTTTGGTGCCACAACACTGAAGGCACGGTCACCCATAGAAAAAGGTTTTGATCATTTTTCTTATAGCATGTATGATTTTCTTTCCAATCTTGTGGTGCAATGATGTTGCTGGTAGTTAAGCATTGATGTCAAATATGACGGTGCCTGTCGATTCAAACTCTCATATACTAGTAGATTTATTTTAAATTTGATCTGAAACCTAACAGGCAACCAGTGGAGCTGATGCAGGTAAACCAATATAGAATCATGTTTCTTGACATTCAAAACTATCCTGGCAGCCCGATTTTGTACTTTCTGCAACTTATGGATAAGATATTGTGAGAGTTCAGCTATAGAGAGAGTTACAATAGTCCAATCTGGAAGATATGAGTGACACTTGTGCTTGGCTTTATGTCAATACCAACCACATTTAATGAGTCAATAATGACTTTGGAGCGCTGTCTTCCTGTGCCAGCAATTAAGAACTCTGTTTTTTCTTTATTTAGCTTGAGCCAGTTATTATACATCCAGTTGCTTATTTCAGATGTACACAAATGGAGTTGTTCTGCAGTTTGTTTTTGGTTTTCAAAATTACTTGGGTCAATTGATTTGTAAAGCTGTGTGTCATCAGCACACATGTGGAAAAGTATGTGAAACATTCTGATGATGATACCAAAAGGTAATGTATATTTGCATTAGAGATCAGGCCCAAGACCTGATCCCTGAGGTACACAGCATTCTAGAACCTTTTTATGTCTTCAATTCGAAACATTTTCTCAAGTTGGTGCAGCAAAATACAATGATCAACAGCATCAAATGCAGCTGATAAATCTAGAAAACCTATAAGTATTACTTTTTGATTATTTGCTTCCCATAGAAGGTCGTTCATGATTTTAATCAGAGCAGTCTCAGTGCTGTGGTGGTATCTGTATGCTGATTGTAGATTTTCACAGAGATTATGACTGTTTGTGTGGTCAAGTAATTGGATTGAGACTGCTTTTTCAATCATCTTGGACAGAAAAGGCAAGTTAGATACTAACTTAAAATTTTTGAAAGTAAGATCTGCATCTGTCTTTTTTTGGCAGAGGGGTAACAAATGCATGTTTGAACCTCTCTGGCATTTCACCTTGTATGAGTGACATGTTTATTCCTTTGCTAATACTGGGTAACAGTGTATCAATACAGTCCTTCAGCAATGATGTTGGGATTGGATCAAGGCCACATGATCTTGGTGCAGCTGATAAGATTAATTTTTAATATTTTCACTGGTAAGAGGTTGGAAAGAAGTCAGAATAGCATGCATATACTGACATACAGTTGACTGTTATACATTGTGTGACACAACAAGAGTATAAAGTAACATGATTAACTTGCTGATTGAACCTTTGGACTTTGTGTGACTTTGTCATACTGAATTGCCTAATTGTTGACTGATATGTTTAAGAGTTTATTTTGATATTCATATGGAATCTGAGACTTGGACTGAAACATTTTGGACTGACTTTAGTTCTGGGTCACTGCATGGTAATGCAAGACAAATGAGCTGCTTCAGGTAGAGAAGTAGCAGATGTATAATTTATTTGGAATAATTTACAACCTGGTTTTGGGCGCTCTTCAGTACTTTTAGTCTTGGGCCACACGCTACCAATCTCTTTCCTTGAGTGAAATACTGAGGCCCGCTACAATACATTTATAACCTGAAAATCAATGTCCCAAGCACTAATGACCTTTAACATCGACTTTCAGTATTACATTCACGAAGACCTCAATTATTAATAAAAAGAAATACGTATGTGTATAATTAATGCTCGACGATAGGAGAGGGTTATTGTGATCAGTTTGTTTCTGTCTGTCTGTCTGTCTGTCTGTCCATCTGTCTGTGCACCATTTCGCCCTTATAACTCAAAAACTATAACACCAATTGAGCTCAAATTTGGTGGGCAGGTATTTCATGGGATATAGATGGATTCGTCCAAATTTGGTGTAATTTGTTTGAAAATTAAAGCCAGGAGAGAGTTTTTTCTTATTTTTAATTGGGAATACACACTGAAACTGCTTCTCTTCATCACATACATAAAAAATCAATATTTTGCTTCTGATGAAGTCATTACTCAGTGATGTCACAATGCAACTGTCATTGTGAGGTCAGGTCACAAACCTAGCTTCTGATACTTTGTGTCTTTAAGTAAACATATTTCTTCTCATTTTATGTCTTGAAATTGACAAAAAGATAATAAAGAGGGAGGTGGTATATTCATTTATTATTTCTGTTTTATTTTCTCTTTTTTTTATCAATTCCTTGAAAAGTCCGTCACAAAAAATTACCATGCATGATTTTTGCCAAGAAGTGACCTTTAAGCAATATTTTTACCTCCACCAGCAGTTTATGTCTTTGTGTGCTAATTGTTTAATTGTCTATTTGTCTGGTTTTTTGGGGGTTTTTTTTTGTGTGTGTGTGTTTAGATTACTCCAGATCTAATGAATAGATCTTTATTTAAAAATTTGTGGGTAGGACCTGACTGAAGGAAGAAGTTACTAAAAGAAAGATCTGGATCTTATTTTGGATACAAAAAATCATGATTTTTCAGAGGTCCCATTTCAATGTTTTTTTTTTTTTTTTTTTTTTTTTTTTTTTTTTTTTTTTTTTTTTTTTATTTTATTTTACTGCATATTACATGTTTCAAAATTCTTTTACATAAAAGCAAAAATTGTTATATAACAAAAATTAGGAAACCAAAAGATAAAAAAAATACATAAATAAACATCAAGACCTGACCAGAAGGGGGTCTGTGGCTACTTTAGTAAGTAACTGATAGATCAATTACTTGCCATTTCTTCCAGGGCTGTACCCCATTTATCCCAGATTCTATTGAAATTATCTTGTTTACCCGAGAGAACAGCAAGGTATTTTTCATCGGCATATGTTTGGTGATATCTACATTTCAATACATTTAAGTTGAGAATGCCATTTGTAGCGTTTGTGTCTAAGATATATTTTTTTGTAACAAGTAATATCAAATTTAAAGGGATTTTGTTTCGGTCTCTATTCTGATAGCCAAACATTTTATCGAAAGCTGAAAGTTTAATCTGAAAACCAATGATTTGACATATCAGTTCTTCTATTTCATTCCAAAACTCTACAATTCTATTACATTCAACAAACATATGCAAAATAGTTTCACTTTCTTGACAATAACTACATTCTGCAGTGTCCACGATATTAATTTTCCTTAAATATGCCTTTGTAGGGAGTATTCTATAAATGAGTTTTAACTGAAACCACTGCAAGCTGTTGTTATCTAAACTGTTAAAACACACATTAAATATTGACATCCACATTTTGTCATCAATATTTATATCCAGCTCAAATTGCCATTTTTGTTTCATATTATGATTATTCTTTTCTTTTTGCAACAGTAATTTATAAAAGGCTCCTACTCCCTTATTATTTTTCCAAAGAGGTAATATGTAAAATGGAATAAAGGGCCTCTGCACATTAAAATCAACTACTGGCTTATATTTTTTAAGAAATTTCTTCACATTTTGCTGGACTCTCAAATAGTGCAAAGGGTTAATAGAGTTAATAGAATATTCTTGTTTAACTTCGTCTAAGGTTTTAATTGAACCATCTAAGTTAAGAACATCGGATACTGCAGTTATGCCCTTTTCAAACCAATTTGGAATGAACATTTCATGACAAGACATGTTAGTATTGTACCATAATGGACTTGTTATTACAGCTAAGTTTGTATGCGGTTGGTATTCATTTGTAAAAAGGTGCCAAGCACTGAATACATCTATCCAGAATTTATTCTTAGTCCTGTTTTTTAACAGTAGATAATATCCTGGCCCGCTATGTGCTAATTTATGAAGTGTTACATTGAAGGATTGTTCAAAAAGTGTTATCCACAATGACTGTGTTGTGGTTAGCAAAAGTCTTCTAATCCATGATACTTTCAGAGATGTTATAAAGTACTTTAAGTTAAACATTTTTAGTCCCCCTAATTTTTTATCAAGTACAATTGTTTGTCTATTTATTTTGTCAGGCTTTGAGGACCATATAAATTTAAAAAATATATCATTAATTTCCTTTATGTATCCTTCATGTGGGTCTGGTAAAACTAAGAAAAGGTGATTTAATTTGGACAGCAGAAATGTTTTAATGATTGCTATTTTTCCCAAAGGTGTTAGGTACCTTTTATTCCATCTGTTGATTATTTCTTTAATTTCTGCTATCTTTTCAGAATAGTTAAGTTTTAGACAACTGTCCAAATCTAATGAAATATAAATGCCCAGTAACTTGAAACTAGGTACAATACTAAATGTACAGTCCTTAATAATAATTTTATCTTTACTGGCCTTTTTTTTACCTATCCAGGCTATCTGTGTTTTATCTTTATTAACCTTTAATCCCGAAAAAGTGCCAAATATTTCTAAAGTATTAAGTGCTGCCTGTAATGATTCCATGGTACCATCAAGAATCAGTGTTGTGTCATCGGCGAACTGTACTAACTTAAACTCTGCATTACCGATTTTGACTCCTTTTATAGATTTATTATTCTTAATGAGGATTGTTAGAATTTGTGCAACAATAATAAATAAATATGGGGCAATGGGGTCTCCTTGTCTGCATCCCTTTTGTATGTTTATGAAATCAGATAATACACCACACTGGATAATGGTCGCCATAATATTGTGATTAAAAAGTTTAATCCATTTTATAAATTTTTCAGAAAAACCCAAATGAGCCAGCGTTTGGTAGATGAACGACCATGAAACACAATCAAATGCCTTTTCAAAATCAATTAATACTAGCATTCCAGGTATATGGTGGTCTTCTGTAATTTTCATTATATCTAATATCAATCGAGTGCATTCACCAATATATCTTCCTGGGACGAAACCACATTGAGTTTTATCAATAATTTGATCTAAACAAGGCTTCATTCTGTTTGCAATCGCTGCAGATGCCAACTTATACAAGACTGACAGCATTGACAAAGGACGCCAGTTCTTAATTCTGTCCCTTGACTTTCCTTTCTTGGGAATACATGTTACAATGCACTGTCTCAGTGTTAAAGGCAGGCACCCCTTGTCAAAACTGAAATTTATTGCATTAGTAATGCAGAACTTTAAATCTTTCCAAAAAAATTTAAAAAACTCAGAAGGAAATCCGTCCAAGCCCGGGGTTTTATTATTTTTAGTATTTTTAAGTGCTATACCTATTTCCTGTATTGTAAGGTAACCTTCAATTAATTTAGCTTGTTCTACACTCAGGGTTTTAACTTGACAATTCTTTAGCTGTTCATTCCAATCGAACAATTCTATACTTTCGGTGGACTCATAAAGTTTTGCATAATAAGTTTTTATTTCATTCAATATTTTCTTCTGGTCCCTAATATAAATTTCACCTTGTTTATTTAGGCACTTTATAGTTTTATCAACATAATTATTGTGTTCTAGTGCACAAAAAAAACTTGAAGGTTTCTCACCTTCAGCTAACCATTGTATTCTAGACCTTATCATGTGTCCCTTCAGTTCTTTTTTTCTAAACTCAACAAGTTCTTGTTTTTTTAATTCTAATATATCAGGATCAAGAGTATTTTCACCAGCCTCTAATTTTTCTATTTCTGAGATTAGGGTTTTCTCAAGTTTTAACTCGAGTTTCTTTATCAATGCTGCATATTTAATTGTCTCACCCCGAATTCTTAACAACAGGACCTCTAAAAATGTATCCGGTTCAATGGTTAAACATAGATCTTGGACGCAACAGTTTTCCAAAAAAACATAGCTGTATATAGGAGCTGTATATTTCAGATATTCTTCTCGTATACAATTTCTGATTAAGGATATATATTCTTTGTCCTTTAATAAGCTTGTGTTGAGTTTCCATGTTCCTCTTCCCCTTTTAAAGTGACTAGTTAAAAAGGTTAGTTCTACCATTGAGTGGTCGCTCCTATAGCCTGGCCTTATATTTACACTTGTGGTTAAGTCTGTAAAACATGAAGATGTTATGATATAATCAAGACGGGCTTGTTTTAATGGGTTTTTTTTGCGCCATGTGTATCTCTTTGTTTCAGGGTTATAATTTCTGAATGTATCTATGAGGTTGTTCTCTGAGATAAAGTTATTTACGTATCTTCTGGCTTGGGGGTTGTTAATAGTTATATAATTGAAACTGTCTAATGCTGGATTAAGTGTCATGTTAAAGTCCCCACACCAGATTAAGTAGTCATATTCACTACTCTGAAATTGTTCTGTAAGAGTAGAATAAAAAGTGGGGTCGTCATTATTTGGTCCATATATATTAACGATTTTCAATTTCATATCACTAATTTCAATATCAATTATCAATACATTTCCCTCTTCGTCAGTGTATTTATTCAATATTTTGTATTCAAATTTGTTGCTGAAGAATATAGCAACCCCTCTGGCATTACTATGGATGCCATGCAATAGAAAGTCACAATCCCACATCATTTTGACTTCTGACACATCTTGCTCTGTTAAGTGTGTGTCTTGGAGGCAGATAATATCTGCTTCCATATTTTTGAAATAATTAAGAACATCATATCTTTTGGATTTATCCTTAAGTCCTCTACAGTTCGCCGATAACACTTTCACCTTATCTAATTTTTCAGCCATTGTCATCATTTAACGGTATCAAGTCATCACTTGTTTTGTAGGTTGATATCAAAATGATCAAAACAGGCACCAATTTTTGGGAGGGATAAAATATAATGTATAGTTCCCTATTTAAGTTAGATATTTTTTCGGCTATTAATATATCAGACTTTAAGGTAGTAATACAATAATTCCATATGACCACAGTTAGAGTTTTAAGAATTAATAAATATATGTGGACACAAGAATGAAAACAGACAATATACAACATAATATGCAGTGAAACAGCAAAAATAAAAAAAACAGAAAGAAAAGAACAATATATATATATATATATAAGCAAAATGAAATCACTGACCTTAACTGGGACAATTACTTCATATGGTTATTTATGCTACATAATAACATATGTACTTTTTGTGTGTGAATGATATTCAGTAGCCATAGTTGATACATGCATTATAACATCATTGCAAGTGGTAGTTTTTTTAAATTATCTAATTAACCAAGCTATACAATAATAACATTGAAATTGTGTAGCTATCTAATTTGTCATGGTTTATCTGTCAACAACATCCATATTCTCAAAATGTTAAATGTGAAAGTTGCATTATCAATGCCTCTAAATGCAGGCAAGTTAATTCAATTTCGTGAGATAGCCACTGAGTGTAATCTTTAACTTGTTGTGATTTAATAATTCCACAATCATGATTATGCAAAACTATCCAGATATTTTACTTGAGCATTAGTCAAGTGTCTGATATTATGAAAAAAGTACCTGCGATAAAAGAGTACATTATATATGTCTTACATGAAGACATCATTACCAAGTCATTTAATTCAAAACTGGGAAAGGCTTCATTACCAATTTAATATCAACTGGTTACAAACCCAGTAAATTGAAATCACAAGGCAACACTTTTTATACATATTGTTCAAGAGACATTTCTTTTCTGTGTGGCCTGAATGTGTACTATATTTGAAATTATAGGTGGTTTAAACACTAGTAGGTTCACAAGACACAGAGGCAACTCTCTTATAGTCCATATTGACAAGCTTTATGTGACCATTTACAGTACACATTTGGACATGACCTATCATAATCATATTAACATTCTGCCAGCTAGGTCTACCATGGGGACCATCTCAAAATACTCCACAACTCTCATTGGCTTTATGTGTATTAAAAAAACAATGGTTCATTTTTACAAGACTCTGTAGGGCTATTTCAGAAAAAAAAAACAGCATTAATTAAGCAAAAATTACCACCTTCCACTATTTTCAGTCCAGAAATGTGTCAATTGCTACAAATATTATAGTTTTGTCAGAGCGTGTATATCGTTACATTTTTATATTTTAACTGTATTTTAACTGTATATTTTTACATTTTTATATTTTAACTGCTTGACAGCTACAGTTTTAAATGTTACAAATCATTTGTCAATTTACACAGCTGCATGTTGTTAGTGCACACTTTTTATATATTTTAAGTTTGATTATTAAACAGTTACAGTTCTTTGTTACACCATTAATACATGTTTTTATCACAGCGCATACATTTTATATGCTTTATGTTTTCTTTACTTAACATTTGCAGTTTTTTGTTACAAGATTAAAGCATTCCACTGTTTTGAGTACAAAAATGTGGCGATTCATACCAATATATAACTTGTAACAATGCGTACATTTGTATATTTTATGTCTTAATCACTAACATTTGTGGTTTTAACAGTTACGAATCATTTGACAAATCACACAAATGCATGTTTTTATTACAGTGCACACATTTTATATATTTTATGCTTTAATTACTTAACATTGCAGTTTTTTGTTACATATCATTTTACGATTTACACAAATGCATGGTTTTGTCACCGCACCCAATTTTCATTACATTTTGTGTTAATTACTTAGCGTTTTTAGTATTTTGAAAATGACCATTAAAAAAACACACAAATTTATAGTTTGTCAGCTGTACACATTTTATACATTATGTTTTACTTATTCGAATTTTCAGTCCTACATGTTACACATGATTTGATAACATTACTACGGTTTGTCAAAAAAAACTACCAAAGTCTCATGAAGAAACCATATAACAACTTGGTTTAAAGTCACATAAGTGTCTGCCTCACTCTTTCTAAAGTTTTACCTGCAAGGTTCTTGCCAGACCACTTTGCCTCATTAAAAAGGTCGCGACTTCTGAGGGAATGGCCAATGCCCCATAGCTTATCTGTTCCACTTGCCTCGATTAACTTATTTCCACTTGTGGAGAGGAGAAATCCCCGAAGGGCTTCATTTTGTGTGAACTTCAGCAACATCGCTTGGTACATGTACTCTGTTGATACTCTATTCCACTCATTCTTTTGGAAACCTTGAATTTTTTTCCCCAACTGCTTGACTATTTCTGGTTCTTTTGTTTCAATAATAGTTTGTGCAGTCTCTCCATCCTCAAAATGCATTGCCTTCTTGTAGGTAAAGTAATGCTCTGAAGTGATAAAACTTTTTCCTTCAGCCTCGATTCTCGCTGGAAAGAAGTTGCTCAGGGGGGAGAATTTTGTGTAGTACGCTTGGATGCCAGATCTAACTGGGCTGAAGACTCTTTCAGGCAGTAGTTCAGGAAACTGTATTGTATTAATATTATCTACTGTGTATATTCTTCCTCCAAGATTAATCTTATCGACATTAAGCTTTGGATTTAGTCCTGGATACAGCTCTAGTGCCTTGAAAAAAATAGGAAGGATCATTTTCCTCCTGTCCATGATTTCCCTGGGGTAGTCTTCCTGTATAGAAATATTCATCTGGTGCAGTCCCTCCTTTTTGCCCATGATAGCCTGCTTATCTTTCCAGTGGGCGAGGCGTAGTATGACTGGTCGTCTTTGTCCAAGGTTAGGGTGACCCAGGTAGTGCACATTTTCAATATCTCGTGGGTTGACAGCAACTCCCACTTGTTTTAAAGTCTGGATAACAACATCTTCCAGTTTCTGTTGATTTTGAATTATAATTCCATAGAGCCTTACATTCTTTTTCCTGGAATATGTTTCCTGTGCCAGCATTTCTTCTTTCACTTTCTTATTTTGTGCCTTCAGTTCATCTAATTCCCTCTGTAGTGACATGTGTTTAACTTCATGATCTTGGCATCTTTTTTCAAGGGACTGAATTTTTTCAGTTGAGTCAGTTACCTGGGATAGTGATTGTTCTATGCTCTCCAGTCTCTTTGTGATTGGTTCTAACTGTTCATTTAATATAGTATTAAAACTTTCAAGGAGATCTTTCAGGGTATTTTCAGAAGCCATAACTGTACTTTTGAAGCCTGTGTAGTAGTTTACTTGTCAAATACACTCTTTTATAATTTATGATATTACTGTTCTACTGTTCTATGAGATTAGTGTTACTTGTTTGTACCTTGTAGTCAAAATAAATCCAAGGTTATGTTGAAGCTCTAGCTGGCAAAATCTTTTCCTGCTGTACTCACAGCAAGGTAATACTTGTTTACATGTACTTGGTATCTACTGTACTAGGTATGATGGTGATGATCCACTTTATCCTCTCATAATAGTCTTTTTTAACACTTTTGAAACATTTTTGAATAATCCACTTGATTAACACATGTTTATATTGTAATGTATCTTAATATATTCTTTATAATGCAATATACATATTAATTATTAAGTTTCCATCCACAACACAAAAATTCCACCTCTTCACCAGTAAGGGGTCATCACCATTTCAATGTATTTTTAATGACTTTAGCTTTCTACTTGATATTTCTATGAAGATTAATTTACATGTTTGGTTTTATTTTATTGTCTTCCTTGCAATACTTTATATCACTTGAGAGACTGGTCACATGGAGTAGAGCGTTTTGCTCTCTCTGAGTGCATCTTGTTGCTTCTGTGAAAGGGTATTGAATTACTTCTTCAAAATTTGTATTCCCACCACCTATATCAAATTCTTCCAATGATTCTTTTAGACTTATTTTGTTGATCTGGCTGTTGAATGGGACGTATAATCCTAATTTTAACATTTGACAATGTTGACAGTGTACCTACTAATTTTTATCAGTCTAACCTAGTAATTCAAGATACGCTTTTGCACAAGGAAATAATATCCGATGACGCATGCGTATTGTACCGCACGTGTTCAGTGATGGCGATTGTAACACCGTTGTCGTTTTCTCCAAATGGAGAATACTTTGCCTATTCAAGCCCCGATGGAACTTTAAAGATTTGGGAAACTGTTACAGGAATTTTAAAACAAGAATACACACCGAGTGCCCACTTGTCAGCTACCTGTACATGTCTTTCTTGGGGAAAAATTCACAATGTTGCGGTGAGGTAACACCCCACTGTATATATAGTAGGGGCCCTATAGTAAATATTCGGTGTCCAAACGGTGAAATTTAGAAACAGATATTTGAGTTATTCAAATTCTTCAGAAGGATGGTTTTACCTTTTTTAAAACAAAATTATAGGGGGTGACAGGCTGACCGTCTCCTGTGGGACAAGTGAAGATAGAGGTGCCACTCGGCAAACCGACAGAAGATCCCCCCCCCCACCCCTTCGACCCATGTTTTAGTGGCATTTCGACTGAATGCGCCTCTCTCTTCTCTTGATCCTCTCCTGGTACTGCTCAGTCCTTGGGGAAATCCCCCACTACTGCTACATAGACCGAGTTTCTGTCCCGTCGCCAATTGCTATTGATATACTGATGGACACAATGGCGAGGGACAGAGCTCACATGTACTTGTTTTCTGTGTAAATTTTGAATGGCATATTTGTACACATATTACCACAAGTATAAGGTGTTATTTGAATTCTTTAACTGATGTATATGTGCCATTCATTAATATTTAATGCCAATCAAACTGGCATGTATGTACCGGTATTTCAGCCTATTTTTTAAAATGTAAACAAACCCTAAACATTACATAGCCAACTACAAAAGAAATTTCAGGCTTGTAAAAGCAGTTTAGTTTAACAACATAGTGGTGGTGGACCAATTCACGCCCGGGTACCAATTCACGCCCGCCCTCAATTTTCTTGAAGATTTATAATTTTTCATAGAGAAGATGTTTACCACATCATAGATAATCGTCAAATGGATCATTTACATTTGTAATTTATTGTTTAACTGTGATTGTTTTGGATAAATTTAGGGGTGGGCGTGAATTGGTACCCGGGCGTGAATTGGTCCACCACCACTATGTATTGTAAACCGGATACATCTATATAAACATAAAAAGGACTTTATAAAGTAAATGGAATAATTTTCAACATTTCAAAATTTACACAGAAAACCAGTACATGGGAACTCTGTCCCTTGCCATTGTGTCCATCAGTATTTCAATAACAATTGGCGACAGGACAGATACTCGGTCTATACTGCTACACTGCATAAGTTGGCCGCAGTCATAAGTTGGCCGCGGCTCATCTACAGGCTCCAGAAAGACAAATAGGTTATTGTACACCAATGAAAACTGTTGCATAATAAGTTTAACAATAATACTGCCTTGCTACCAATTATCGCCAGACACCAATTATCGCCAGACAATTCAAATAGGTACAACTAGGGACGTCATCGTGTACCGTGATATCATCATATCGCCGATGTTTCAAGTCCGCACACGATATCGAGCTTTGTTTTCATATCCCGATTTCCGGGGTTTAGTGACTACATTAATGAAAAGTATATACGTGGGTGTACATGAGCCAGAACTCGTAACTGGAAATGGCTTTCAGCTTATTCTAAAATGAAGATTCTTGGATCTTACCCTTAATAAAGTAAAAATCTTTGTTATTTCGGAGAATTTACAGGGTTTATAATGTTTTGAATTAAAAATATGAAGTTGAAATGTAGATATAAACTTAGTGATAAATACCGCGATGTCACCCACTGTTTTGTTCACGGTATCGAGACAGCAAACTTCTCAACGATGACGTCCCTAGGTACAACTTCACCAAAAGTAGCATCCCAAGTCTCACAAATATAGTATAACTATTTCCAAAGTGAATGGAACAAATATACAACAAAAAGCTTTCAAAATATGTGGCCATTACTGAAATATGAATGTTTTATTTTCTGGTGGCGATAATTGGTGGCCGGTGATAATTGGTAGCAAGACAGTACATGGTTTCAGAGTGTAGTAGGCCACTCGTGGTAAAGTCCTGTGAAGTTGTGGTGAGGGCGGCCAACTTATGCAGGGAAGCAGTACAGTAGTGGCTTTCTACCAGTAAACTCCCGTGCTTAAGTTCATATTTAACATTTGTATTATATTTGGAGGTTTAGTTCATGCTGTTCTTCAATCAAATTACATCCAAGACTGTTAATGCTTTGAATATGCTGGGGATTATTTCTTTGACAGTGATGTATTTTGAAAATATTCCTCTATTATCGGCCGTGTTTACTGCTCAGCCAGTGAAGTTCGTCACCCCAGTGAAGTTCGTCACCTGCTGTAAAAGTATTCAAGGACTAGCAATATCCACATTTTAAAAAGTGGAATACTTGCCTTGGAAAGCAAGGTATAATTGTTTGCAGGAAGATCATAGTAAAGAAGTTTTAATGCCGTCATAAAGTACGAGTGACGAAATTCACTGGCTGAGCAGTACCGCCAACCGGAAATATCAGTGAACACACATTTTGTTTGCAAATAGAAGCATTTGTACTTGACCACTAATAAAGATATATAAGGCGTGCGTTTATTGGTAGGAGGAGGTTACTGGTAGAAAGCCACTAAATGTGTTGCTCTAAATCTCCTAATTGTCTCCTGATGCAATTATAACATACGGCAAGGTTATGTCCTGGGACGTCCCGATATGTAACATGTTGGCTATATGTGGGAAAGTACTAAATCGTGAGAACCGGGAAGTGCTTTATATCACGGGATGGATTGTTTTAGGATTGTAGCAATATTTTACCAAATGAAAGCCTCAAAGATCAAACACTTTAAACTCGAGAACTCACGGCAGTAGCACCAACTCATTAATATTCACAAGAAGATATGAGGTCACAGATTTCCCGTGTTTTTCTAACAATATTTTATAAAATGGAAGCTTCAATGAAGATCAAATACCTTAAACTTGAGAATTCACGACAGTAGTTTCAACTCATTAATGTTCATGAGAAGATAAAAAGTCACATATTTATCGGATTTTCTAACAATATAGATAACCACAGTCACCAGGGTATGTTTTTCATTGTTAAAAGACTGGTGGGACATAAATTTTATGCACATACCATAATAGGACTACAAGTTTGGCAACTCGCAGATCTGTCAAATTTTCACCCTCTGTCATTTCATCAGCAATAATCCTTTTTATATCCAACATATCAAACAACAAATGCACATAAACTTGAAAAAGAAATATGCTATCCATTTACAGTATTTATTATACAGCAGATACAATGTATGCTAAAAACAGACACTTTTAGTTTCATATCCTTGTTTAAAAGTCCATTTTTGTGGTATCTGAATTTGTGGAGGATCATGTGACGTCACTCCAGAATAGAAATCACCTAATCTATCAGAATAAATCTCACAGAACTTTTTAATAGCTATAAATCTTGCTAGTTCAAAAAAAAAAAAAAAAAAAAGAAAATTGATATGATTGGTTTGCAATTTTTTTCAAAATATATACCATAATCAACTCATTAAGCGTCCCACAAGGGATGCTTGTTTGTGTATAGGAGGAAATCAGACTCCTCCGGCTCCGCTTTTGTTTTTCCTTATAACTGTGACTGTTGGGCAGATCCTTTTCAAATTTGGCAGGTGTATGCATTAGCCCTGGGGAATTTTTTTGAATATGCTGCAGTGACATTTCGAACAATCAGAGGTCACATGACCAAAAATGTGTTTTTTCGAAGGGTAAGCTTGTCCGGATGATAACTTGAAAGGGATTTTATTTATTCACCTGAAACTTGGCACATATATTCATTATATTAAAATCTGGAAATCATTAGATTTTGGCAGTGATTGCTTAAGAAATGGCTTAGTAATTAATGATTAATCATCACAAATTTTTCAAATAAGGAAAACACAAAAATGCCTGTATCTCGAAAACCGTGCGCAATAGAGCGATTTCAACAAAATTTTTGGCTTGCAAGGTATCTCTGCAAGATGAACCAACACATTTTACAAAAAAAAAATGTATCTAGTCAAAAATGGCGGCCATTTTAAATTTGCGAATTTTTTTTCGCAAAAATTGCAAAACACAAAATGCTTATATCTCGAAAACCGTGCTAGATAGAGCAATTTCAACGAAACTTTTGACCCACAAGGTATTGCTGCAGAGTAACCATTCCAATTTTTTCAAAAATTTTTGTCTCTCCAAAAATGGCGGCCATTTTGAATGTTTCTAATTTTTTGCAAAAATCCTTATATCTCGAAAACCGTGCGCAATAGAGCGATTTCAACAAAATTTTTGGCCTGCAAGGTATCTCTGCAAGATGAACCAACACATTTTACAAAAAAAAAATGTATCTAGTCAAAAATGGCGGCCATTTTAAATTTTCGAATTTTTTTCGCAAAAATTGCAAAACACAAAATGCTTATATCTCAAAAACCGTGCTAGATAGAGCAATTTCAACGAAACTTTTGACCCACAAGGTATTGCTGCAGAGTAACCATTCCAATTTTTTCAAAAATTTTTGTCTCTCCAAAAATGGCGGCCATTTTGAATGTTTCTAATTTTTTGCAAAAATCCTTATATCTCGAAAACAGTGCTAGATAGAGCAATTTCGACGAAATTTTTGACCCACAGGGTATATCTGCAGAGTACCCATTCCAATTTTCAAAAAAAATTTGTCTTGCCAAAAATGTCGGCCATTTTGAATTTTCGAATTTTTCGCAAAAATTGCAAAACATGAAAATGCTTATATCTCGAAAATTGTGCTAGATAGAGCGATTTCGACGAAATTTTTGAGCCTCGGGTTTTCTCTGCAGATTAACCTTCACTCTTTCAAAAAAAATTGTCTCCAAAATGGCGGCCATTTTGAATTTTCTCATTTTTTGCAAAAATCGCAAAACACAATATGCTTATATCTTGAAAACTGTGCTAGATAGAGCGGCTTTGACAAAATGTTTGCCCCATAGGGTATCCCTGCAAAATAGCCATCTGGATCTAGCCATCACAACAGTATAAGGCTATAAGCATAGCAT
Organism: Sabellastarte sp. h YS-2021; assembly: GCA_964017235.1. NCBI lineage: Eukaryota > Metazoa > Annelida > Polychaeta > Sabellida > Sabellidae > Sabellastarte > Sabellastarte sp. h YS-2021. The sequence goes on along the minus strand of OZ024928.1, from coordinate 72,845,572 downwards.
TTTCTTAATACTTTAGCACTCACCTTTATATCCTTTTTGAGGCGCTTTGTTTTTGCACACCAAAAACTTTTTTTTTTTTTGAAAGTGATCATCTAGTTGGTCCTAAGGGTTTGGGGTGGAAAGGTAACATATAGGAAATCGGGGGCTGGGAATCTTCTGGTGTGGTCGGATTTGACCTTGGGCCCTTCTTCAAGGTCAAACGAGGATAGCCAAACTTAAAAGTGCTTATATCGTGCTTATTATTGGTTCTAGAGGTTTGGGATGGTAAACCAACCTATAGAAAATCTTGGGCGGGAATGTTTTTGTGTGGTCAAATTTGACCTTGGGCCCCTCGTTCAAGGTCAAACAAGGATAGCCAAACTTAAAAGTGCTTATAACTCGCTTATTGTTGGTCCTACAGGTTTGGGATGGTAAACCAACATATAGGAAATCATTGGCTGGGAATCTTCTGGTGTGGACGGATTTGACCTTGGGACCCTCCAGAAACAAACCAGAAATCTGAAGAAATTAAACACTTTGATCCCATATTTTTGTGCACTTGTGGACTTTTAGTGCAATTTTGTTGAGAGGAAATGTCCGATGTTTTGGTTTCAGGAGTTTCAATTCCTCTATTTGATTTGGGTGTACTAAAATGTGAAGTCTCGGATTCAGAAATCTTTTGCATTATTGACCTCTCGACATGCACATTTCTGGCTGGACCCATCCCTACTTGGCATTAGCCTCAAAATTGCACAAAGCAGAATACAGAATATAACCAAGAGCTGATTGGCAACATTAGTTCAGGTAGCTAAGGATGTATCTTCCTGTGTAAGGTGGTGGTGAAGGTAGCTGGAGTGATGATAGACTTAAAAAATTATATGTCCCAGTTTTATGCCCCTTAAAATGCATTCGTCGGTTATTGCCCTGTGAAAGAATAAATTGTATTTCATAGCAGGATATACTCCAATAGGTTCTTGTTGACCGTAATTCAAAAGTTAATTCAATAGTGAATGAATTGTCTATTATGAAAATCTGTGTTTGAAATACTGTTAACCATTTAGAACTTGTTTTATTTGCAGGTATTAGATACTCCAAAAAGAAAAAAGAAAAAGAGACAGTCAAATACTGCAGAAGCTGAATTAGAATTGATAGCTCTGGGTACTACCTCTGGGGATATATTGATATTTAGCCCATCAAAAGGAGATTTACACACTCAGCTGGTGAGGTGATCAGAACATTGGTACTTGAAGCCATTTGTTATTAGTCGAATCTTTGATTCGAGTTATGTACTGAGTTGCGGTCGCGATTTTAAAAGGGCCGTTTAAGCCCTTAAATATCAAATTCTTCATAATATTTGTTCACATATCGGTACATTAAGGTCTATACTATACACTCTGCCATTTTGAAGATTTTTAATGCTTTTATTCAGTTATATTTTATAAAGTAAAAAGCTTGTCTAGCACTTCGTCTGGCTTTCTCCAAGGACCCGTATGTTCTGGAAACTATTGTGTTTGCCATTGTAATGGCCTACTCGAACGAGTCTTTTTTAACGGTTTCGTCTGCTGGTTTCTAGACCTTAAACCCCAATTAATTTATGCGTCTGCAGGGTTTATCACGCAGTCACTGTTATTGTAAAATTGCTGTCTGCCCATCTACGTGTACTCCATTATTTGTCAAACAAATAAACCGCAAAGAAATTAATGAGTGAAGTGACGTCACGGTAGTACTATACATTTTTCGTTTAGCCAATCAAAATCGAGATCACCTCTGGCAGAGACAATGAAAATTTTCAAACTCCGTATATCTACATTGAACCACTAGAAGGCGCTTTTGTATGTCCTAGAAGGTATCATGATGGGGTTTCTAAACGAGAGGCTACGATGGGGTTTCTAACAACATTTTACAAATATATAATCCAGCAATATTTCTGTCTTCTCGCAATATTTAAAACAAATAAATATCAAATGCTGGTAGTTGTACACCCACACAGTGATGAAAACGTGAGGCTACAATGGTGTTTCTAACAATATTTTACAAATATATAATCCAGCAATATTTTACTGTCACCGCACCTCACTCTGTCTTCTCGCAATATTTAAAACAAATAAAATATCAAATGCTGGTAGTTGTACACCCACAGAGTGATGAAAACGTGAGGCTACGATGGGGTTTCTAACAATATTTTACAAATATATAATCCAGCAATATTTTACTGTCGCCGCACCTCACTCTGTCTTCTCGCAATATTTAAAACAAATAAAATATCAAATGCTGGTAGTTGTACACCCACAGAGTGATGAAAACGTGAGGCTACAATGGTGTTTCTAACAACATTTTACAAATATATAATCCAGCAATATTTCTGTCTTCTCGCAATATTTAAAACAAGTAAAATATCAAATGCTGGTAGTTGTACACCCACACAGTGATGAAAACGTGAGGCTACAATGGTGTTTCTAACAATATTTTACAAATATATAATCCAGCAATATTTTACTGTCGCCGCACCTCACTCTGTCTTCTCGCAATATATAAAACAAATAAAATATCAAATGCTGGTAGTTGTACACCCACAGAGTGATGAAAACGTGAGGCTACGATGGGGTTTCTACTGTAACAATATTTTACAAATATATAATCCAGCAATATTTTACTGTCACCGCACCTCACTCTGTCTTCTCGCAATATTTAAAACAAATAAAATATCAAATGCTGGTAGTTGTACACCCACACAGTGATGAAAACGTGAGTTTTACAAATATATAATCCAGCAATATTTTACTGCACCGCACCTCACTCTGTCTTCTCGCAATATTTAAAACAAATAAATATCAAATGCTGGTAGTTGTACACCCACAGAGTGATGAAAACGTGAGGCTACGATGGGGTTTCTAACAATATTTTACAAATATATAATCCAGCAATATTTTACTGTCACCGCACCTCACTCTGTCTTCTCGCAATATTTAAAACAAATAAAATATCAAATGCTGGTAGTTGTACACCCACAGAGTGATGAAAACGTGAGGCTACAATAGGGTTTCTAACAATATTTTACAAATGTATAATCCAGCAATATTTTACTGTCGCCGCACCTCACTCTGTCTTCTCGCAATATATAAAACAAATAAAATATCAAATGCTGGTAGTTGTACACCCACAGAGTGATGAAAACGTGAGGCTACGATGGGGTTTCTAACAATATTTTACAAATATATAATCCAGCAATATTTTACCGTCAGCGCACCTCACTCTGTTTAGCGGGCGATAATACCAAGTTTACAGATTTCAACACCCACTGCTGTCCTAAGATTCGACTCCGTGGTTGGCAAAAGGCCAGCCACTTCACCCTAGTTAATTAAGTGTCCCTTAAAAGGGGGACGCTTATTGCTTTCACCCCCCAGTTTTCAGTCAGCTGCCACCGCATTATCGTCCCCCTTGAATATCTCCCTTGACGTTAGGCCTATCCAAATGATATTTGGCATTTATCTTCTATAGGCTTGGGGAAATTTTTTGACAGGCATAAATTTGACCTTAATCAAAGTCACATGATCAAAAATTTAAAAAAAAAAAAAAAGACTTCCTTTTCACCAAATTTGCATATGCATATTCCTGATTTAAGAATCTAGGCGCAAGTCGATATTGGGATCAACCAGGCGATAATTGACGGATTAACGGGCGATTGATTGTCGGTTGATAAAAAAAATGCTAAAATTAAGCCTTGAACTCTCTTATTATTGGTCCTAGAAGTTTGGGATGTTAAACCAACCTATAGGAAATCATGGGCTGGGAGTCTTTTGATGTGGTCAGGTTTGACCTTGGACCCCTCCTTCAAGGTCAAATGAGGATAGCCAAACTTAAAAGTGCTTATATCTCGCTTATTATTGGTCCTAGAGGTTTGGGATGGTAAACAGGCATATAGAAAATCATGGGCTGGGAATCTTTTCGTGTGGCCAGATTTGACCGTGGGCCCCTCCTTCAAGATCAAGCGAGGATAGCCCAAGTTAAAGGTTTTTATAACTCGCGTATTATTGGTCCTAGAGGTTTGGGATGGTAAACCAACCTTTTGGAAATCATGGGCTGGGAATCTTGTGGTTCGATCAGATTTGACCTTGGGACCCTCCTTCAAGGTCAAACGAGGATAGCCAAACTTCAAAGTGCTTATAACTCGCTTATTATTGGTCCTAGAGGTTTGGGATGGTAAAGGAACCTATTGGAAATCATGGGCGGGGAGGGAATCTTCTGGTGTGGTCAGTTTTGATCTTGTGCCCCTCCTTCAAGGACAAATGAGGATACAGAGTTGCTTCTAGGACGCGTTTTCTGCAGGATCGCGCATTAATTCGCCCACAAACGCGGATTTTCTTGAAGTCTGCGATGGCCAAATTATATGAGAACGCGTAGTACACAAGGCGATGTGGGAAATACATCAAGCGAAAAGACGAGATCTAGAAAATCAAAACACTGCTTGGATCGAGAGTTTGTCGAGGTTTTGATTTTTCCATCGAAACGTGCTTCGAATAATGCATGTTGACGATGTGGTGTCGTGATCGTTTACATGTGTAAAAGAACTCAAATATATTATGTGCTACAGACAGTATTTAAACATATTATACCCAAAAACATAAAATTAAGCTTAAAGTATTAAGCTTAAAGAAAAACGAAACTGACAGTAGACTGGATTGTTACCACAACAGGCCAGTCAAGCGGGTGCTGACCCTACGTATCTGGGGGTTTTCCCAGCATTGTATGTGTAGAAAATATTTTACTTGAACATCAAAATTCATGAACAACTAGTGGTGGGACTGTTTGCAGAAATCAAAACCGGTTACCGGGGCTTTGAAACGAACGAAATCCAGTATTTTGTATGCCTTATAATGTGCAGTAAAATTATCCGCAGAGCGTACATGAGGCAGAACTCAAAACTGGAAATGGCTTTTGCGAGGTATTAATAAGTATGCAAACATGATTTTTGCTCAATAAAATGTAAAAATGTGACGTATTTTTCAAAATATGTGTATTTTTTGTCGTTTTGAAGAAGTATCAGCCATTAAGTGGTCTAAAATGGTGACGTTTTCAATTACCGCTTCCCAAATATTCTTTGCAAATTTCCTTATTTTTGCCATAAACAAACGAAAAACCGGTTACCGGTTTACCGTTCCCACCACTATGAACAACTCATTAATATTAATGAGGTCACAGATTTTGCATAGTGGTTTCTCAATATTTTCTGCTTTAAGATCAAATACTAGATGGACTACAGAGCTCATAAATATTTATATCATATATGATATATGCGTATTGACAATTCCATTGGCTTTTTAAACATTATTTTACTTGAAGAATTTGTGGACTACTCCTTAATATTCATGAGGTCATGGTATTCTGTGGGGTTTTCCAACATATTTGTATGAATTGATGGTATAATGACTGAATTTGTGATGCCATGACTTTAGATGAAAACTTAAAACCACGATGCCGTGACAGGAGCCACTTTGATGTAAATAACCATTTTCAGTATTTTTGTTTTAATTCTATCACTAGGCTTGAAGTTTATTTTTATTGGGCAAGACAATAAAAATTGATCACTAATTAATAGAAGTCCACTGTTAAAAATATCTAAATAATCTGAAAAAGTATTTTTCATTAGTTTAAACTTTATCATAAAGTCGTCCCCCCAGAATTTTTAGCCCCTCCCCCACATTTTGTGTAGTGGTGGGGGATCGCCCCCACTTTTTGAAATTCCTAGAATCAACACTGAGGATAGCCAAACTTACAAGTGACAATAACTCATTTGTTATTGGTCCTAGAGCTTTGGGATGGTAGACAAACCTATAGAAAATTATGGGCTGGGAATCTTTTGGTGTGGTCGGATTTTATCTTGGGTCAAACTTAAAAGTGCTTATAACTCACTTGTTATTAGAGCTGAAACGATTATTCGTACTAATCGATTAGTAGGTTATCAAAGCACTAGTCGACGCCAATATTAAGAAATCGGTTAATTGTTTTCTTGTGTATATCACCACATAGCAGATTATACGCGATCGTTGGAACTATGAGTATCTCGAGTTAAGACCAAAAAAGTATCAAATTAAAGCATTTTATGTGCATTTTATTTTTAAAATATCAAAATATTAGATTATTGGCCAATTTATCGAATAATCTGGTCAATTCTTTGCTTTTCAGCATCTCGCGATCCGCCATTTTGTTTGTTTACATCCGGAACACACGTATTTGGTATTTCTCATACATGCTAAACATCAGAAACAATTAATCGGTTAGTTGACGGTTAATGCAAGCGACTACCCGGCTAGCAAATTTTACTAATCGTTTCAGCACTACTTGTTATTGGTCCTAGAGGTTTGGGATGGTAAACCAACCTTTTGGAAATCATGGGCTGGGAATCTTGTGGTTCGGTCAGATTTGACCTTGGGCCCCTCCTTCAAGGTCAAATGAGGATAGTTAAACTTAAAAGTGCTTATAACTTGTTTAATGTGACCCTAACATGATCCTTTTAGAATTTCTCTTCAGCGAATAACATTTACCTCTTCACAGCGCTCCTTTAACATTTCATATAAAATTAAAAGCTGTAGGGAAGCTCTGTTTTTGTGTACAAAAACCTTTTGTCTAGTGTTTTTGTTTATAAAAAGTGGAAAGCTAAATGAAGATGTTTAATAAAGTTACTTAAGGTCTTAATTGCATTCCTTGATATTAGCTCAAACCTTTTAAAATATGTGAATTCTTACAGAGCGGTGGTCACACTGGTCCAGTTTCTTCTATTTGTTGGAGTAGCCATGGTAACCGAATATTCAGCAGTTCACATGATCAGCATGTTGTGGAATGGGATGTCAAAATGTCTGCCTTAACCAGGTAATAGAGTTCTGTTTAGACATAGAAAAATTTAAAAGGTTTGTTTTATCCACCATTAAAAAAGTACCAAACTTAATATATATATTTATTGCATTAATACAATGGACAATTGCTAATCCAGTCGGTGCAGAGCAGCCCACCAAACGTCAGAAAAAGACATCCTATGTTTCTACCGGCCAGGTCCAGTACTGTGCACTCGCCAGTTGGCGCACCATACTTCCTTTCTGTCTAGACAGCGTAACATCATACCATCTTTTTCGTTTGGTGCATGTACTGTGCAGACGAATTTTGGCTTTAGCAATTTTTGTGGTTTATTGCCAGGATATTGTGAAATTAAGTATATTTTATACTTAAACTGATATTAAAGAGATAAAACATCAACATGTCTTCACCTGGACAAAAGAGAGGAAATTGTGGCCATTCTATGGCAAGTTTTGATGACATTCTTTCTGCGCACGCTGCAGAGATAAGGGGAAGGACCCATGTATTGTAACACCAGACACTGAATGTAAGTTCTGCTCTCCTGTTTTACACAGACAGAGAAAGGACAATGCTTCAAGTTTCAGTTCTGAGGCCGGTAGTGACGTCTCTGACTGACCACCAGTAGACATATATGTAGAGGGGAACTGTCAGAAGATCAGGACATGACTGTCACCGAACCAGAACAGGCTCTCTCAGATCACACTTACAGGGAAACAATGAGAGGCATCAGATCTTAATGTGGGTTGGTCCAACATCCCAGACATGGACAGTTCTGACACTGCATCGGATGACAACCCTTTCTCTGGTGCAAAGGTCCTGGTCCTGGGATAAGTGTCAGGGCAAATGCCTACAGAGGACTGGTTGTGCAGGAAGCTGAGCAAGTTGAACTTAACTCTGGTTGAAGGATATCCTTCCCGTAGTTCGGAGGCTGGTGGCCTGATGAAAGACCAGTTCTTGAGACCAGCAAAGTCACAGTCCAAGTGGTACTGGCTGTTTTCCGACCACGAAGTTGGCCCTTCAGCTGTCTCGACCTGGAGTACGGACGCTTCCAAGTTGAATAGTTGTTACAGCAGAATTGCCAGACAGTCGGGTTTCACAGTTGGGTCTCACAAGAAACTCTGCAAAGATGGGAAAAGTCGGCTAGGGAGGCCACGGTAATCTGCATCCAAGCAGCGAGTTTCAAAAGGTGTCTTTTTAAGGTACAGCAGAATATGCAGGAACAACTAAAGATTGTCTGTACTGAGAGCAAAGGCTAGAGTTCCTCCAAGGTGTCCACTGCCACAGAAGAGCTCCAGTTTCTCATGGACTTTAATGCAAGTATCACTCAGGCTGCAGCAAAGGCAATGGAGCATCGCAATGAGTTTGTCTTCATCTCCATTGGAAATCTGACACGGGCTCGCAGAGTTGCCTACCTTAATCATCTCAAGAGTGGCATTAAGCCGGATACAGTGGCAGCACTAAGGACAGCTCCAGTACATATCCCCACCTTGTTTCCGGACAATGTTGTGAAACGGGCAGAGGGAGATTGCACACTTTGAGGGCAAGGCACATTCCAGTTCATGTGGTAAGGGTCGGTACCACCCCTATGAGCGTACCGGCAAAAGTGAAAGACCAGCATGGAAGAGCTTCCAAGGCAGATCTTCCAGCTACTCATCACGACCAGCCCATTGCCAGCAGTCTTGTAAATGACAATTACAGTATAGACAAGATACAGGCAAGACTGCTGGCTGTGAGCCTTTCATCAACACCAAGACAATGAACACTCAGTTAAACTCACATGTAAACTTTCCTGTGGTAAAAGTTCTACATACTGCACCCGGGCTTTCCCAAAAGAAAGAAGTAAGTTCTGGAGCGGCAGGTTGTTGACAAAATGAGTACAAATTAAAATATGTGAAAGGTGTCGTTTGTGTCACTCAATTGTCTTGTAAAATCTGTAATAAATGTCAGAGTTGCTACCTCAAATCTACCTGTAGGGACCAGACTTCAAAACTATTTGCAAACTTGGCTGAATCTGGGTGCTGGTCCGAAAGTAGTTCAAATCCTGAGAGAATGCTACACCCTCCCCTTTCGTATCCAGCCAAACTTGACAAGGTCACCGACCATTATAAGCTAATATGCCAATCCTCTACCTGTTAGAAGCATTGCATCAGCTTATGGACAAAAACGCAGTCTAGCTGGTACAAAATCAAAAATCTCTAGGTTTTTTTCAACCGGCTATTCTTGGTGACCGAAGCCAACAACAAGTGGAGACCTATATTAGATCGCAGCAATTTAAACCAATTCCTCAAGACTAAAAAATTCAAAATGGAGACACTGGAAACCATCAGAACCTCCCTCCAGTGAGGGGAGTTGGTTACCTCAATCTTTTTCAAGGACGCCTACTTCCACATTCCAATACAGGAACAGTCCAGGAAATATCTGAGATTTCACGTCCAGGGTCGGACTTATCAGTTCAAAGCACTACCATTCGGTTTGTCCTCAGCACCCATGGAGTTCACTGTAGAAGCAAAGAAGGTGAAACTGATGGTCATACACAAGGGTATAAGGATCCACCAATACCTAGACGACTGGTTGGTGAGAGCCAGATCCTACCAAATTTGTCTCCAGCATACACAGGATTTAGTAAAAATGTGTTAACAACTAGATTGGCTGGTGAATTTGGAGAAATCAGAGCTGGAACCAAAACTAGTCTTCGATTTTGTAGGTTACCAGTTCGACCTCAGGTCCGGTCGGGTCTGGCCCACACCGGACTGGTGGCAGAACCTTCAAGAGAAAATACTGAAACTGCTATCCATTCTGGCTTGTGCAATCCAGCAGTTCATGTCCTTGATAGGTCTGCTAACAGACACAGAAAAGCAAGTTCACCTCGGCCAACTCCATATGAGACCCATACAGTGGCATCTCAAAAACAACTGGAGGATACAAGAGTCTCCAGAAAAAGTGATCCCAATTCCCAGATCACTGCACCCCCACCTACAGTGGTAGCTGGAGGAAGACAATTTTATTCAAGGTCAACCATTACACCCAATAAAACATGCTCTGTAGATCTTTACAGACGCATCAAAAGTAGGGTGGGGCACTCACTTAAAACGAGCACACTGCAAGAGGAACCTGGTCCCTTCCAGAAAGCAAGAAGCATATAAATTATCTAGAACTCAAAGCAGTGTTTCTAGCCTTAAAAAAATTTCAGGACCTCTGTTCAGTAGTGAGTGGAATCGCCTCAATTTTCATGGTCAATTATTCGTCCATTTTTCCGACCGATGATCGACCCATAATCGACTTTTTTACTCCACTGTTGGCCAGTATATCATAAACACTTTCCGGGATGAATTCTATTTCGTTCCTGTAAGAATAACGGTGTTTCCGACATTTAGAATCTTTCAAAAGCACCCACTTCCGGTAAATATGGCGGTAGTTATAAACAAACACAAAATTCGTGAGAAATCTATTAATTTATCAAAGGAAAGTTTATAAAACTGCTTAAAATATAAAAAATACATGGATATTGAGACACATAAAGAAGGGTAAGATTTAATCGATTTCTAGAAGTTGTCAGTGACCAAACGCAATTGTACCATGACACCGACGATTGATCGAACATTCGTCTAATCGTCCACCCACTACTGTTCAGACAAGATGGTTTTTGTAGCAACCGACAACACCAGAGTTGTGTTATACATAAACAAGGAAGGAGGCATGAGGTCAGGCCCACTCTGTGCCCTGCTGTGAAAAATCTTGACCTGGTGCACCAGAAAACAAGTGACCCTCAAAGCCCGACATATTCCAGGCCGGTTGAACGTGGTAGCAGACAAGCTATCCAGGCTAGGCCAGGCCATCTCAACAGAGTGGTCTCTCCTTCCAGAGGTCTTCCAAACAATATGCAGCAGGTGGCACCGGCCCCAAATAGACCTATTTGCCACGAGGTTCAACAACAAGTTGCCTCTGTTTGTGTCACCGGTACCGGATCCCGTGGCCTCAGCAGTGGATGGAATCGGTCTACCATGGGAGGATCTGGACGCATATGCCTTCCCACCACCAGCCATCTTGGGCAAAGTGGTGGAGAAGTTGCAGGACTCCCCATGCAAGAGAAGCATTCTGATTGCTCCCGGGTGGCCCAACATGCCTTGGTTCTGGGATCTAGTGGCCTTGTCCAGCCAAATCCCACTGAGCCTGCCAAATTTGTCCAACCTGTTGACACAGCCCTTCAGATCCCTCACAGAAATCTGACAAATCTAAATGTCCATGCATGGCTCCTAGAGCCTCAGCAATCAAGGAGCAGGGCTTCTCTGAGGCAGTGGTAGCAAGAATTGAGGATCATCCAGATCAGTCTATGAGGCAAAGTGGACCATTTTTATGTCAGCTGACTTGTCAGTCAGCTGACATGTTGTCGCTCTGCGGCGTGGGCGTCCGCGTCTGCGTGAACAACTTCTCCTCCTAAACTACAATACCCAGATACTTGCTGTTTTTTTATTTATGTCAGCTGACATTATGGGATCACTCTGCGGTGTCCGTGTGATCATCTTCTCCAAAACCACAAGGCCCAGAGACATGCTGTTACTTTTAAAAGATACCTTATCTATCGAGGATGATAAATCGTAAAAATCATGCAAATCTGTCTGTTCGTCTGTTCCCCAGAGCCGTTAGAAGCGAGGTACCCCCACCCAAAGTGTGAAAATTTCAACACTTTATCACAATTTTCTCATTGACCTTTGAAGGGATTTCTCTCTTAATTTACATATATGTACTAGGCCACAGGTAGATTCCTTTGTGTCAGTATAAGACCTGGATCTTTCTGAATTATTTTTTTATGAATTTTTAATGTATTAAAATTGATAAAATTATGCACTAAATCACTTATAACTTGAAAAGTATTGCATTTAGAGCATTTTGCTTAAATATGTTATTCAACTACTTTTTTCATAGCTACAACATGGTGAGTAACTAGAGTGTCTATCCCAATAGCTAAGTGAGTAATAGCTACTTTCTGATTTTTCAGGACCTCCCATAATGAGTAAAATCACCCATAACTTGAAAACTATTGCATATACAGAATTTTGTATAAATATGTTCTTCAGCTACTTTTGGGTCAGCTACAGCATAGTAAAATTTCAGACCTGTAGCTCAGTGCATAGCTGAGTAATAGCTACTTTGAGGTTATCACTGTTGAGTAAATCAGTTGTAACTTGAAAACTATTGCATTTAGAGTATTTGTTTAAATATGTTATTCGCCTAATTTTTGTTCAGCTATAACATACTGAAATTGCAGACCTGTAGCTCCTTGCATAGCTGAGTAATAGCTACTTTGAGGTTCTCACTGTTGAGTAAATCTGTTGTAACTCCAAAACCATTGCATATGCAGTATTTTCATTAAATATGCTTTTAACTTTTTACACCTTAACAGTTACCCTTTTACTTTCCTTCTGAATACCATTTCCAGGGCGCAACTTTTGTGTCCTTTTCTTCTGTCACTTCTACTCTGAAACTCAAAACACACAGTCAGCTGACACAGAGCCCGTTCACGGGCACTGATTGCTTGTTTTGCTTCCCCAGGAGATGGAAAGCTGACAAGGCAGCTGTGAATTCTCTGAGCTTGTGTCATACAGAAAGGCACTTGTTGACAGCAGGGAGGAGCATCAAGTTGTGGGATCTGGAGACCTTGCAAGTCATTCAGGTGAGGAACAATAATTGCTTTACCTTTTGGTATTGAGGTAGTATTGCTGAGTATACTGAAAAAAAATAGAGATTTTATTGCTTTAATACACCCTATCCAATGGACAATTGCTTTACCGGTCGGCGCGTGCGGTTCCGCCAAACGACAGAAAAAGTCATCCTGTATAAACTACCGGCAGGACCGGTCACACAGAGTACATTCGCCAGGTGAAGCAACACCCCCCCCCCCCCACCCACCCTGTGCATACTCCCTGTCTAGACAGGATGACATCATCACGTCTTTTTCGTTTGGCGCGTGGGGTGTACAGACATGTTTTTTGATAGTGTGTTCAACGCGAAGTATTTTTAAGACATCTACAAACTTTCATTTTATTTTCAATTATAAAGAACTTTTATTGCTTCTGGAGTAGTTATGGCGTCCCCTGGACAGAAGAAATGTTCGTGTGGCCACATTATGGCTCTTTTTGACGCCCACTCCAAATGTGCAAGCTGTCGTGAGAAGGGCATTGGCCAATAGTGTTGGGAATCGCCTCCAATTTTCATTGTCCATTATTCGTCCATTTTTCCGAGCGATGATCGACCCATAATCGATTATTTAACTCCATTATTGTTTTGTTATTAAGAAACACTTTCCAGGATAAAGTATAGGTCAATCTGGTAAGAATAACGGTGTTCCGACATTTAGAATCTACCGAAAGCACCCTGTAAATATGGCGGTAGACGTAACGAAATTGAAGACAAAACTGTCAGTCTATTTAATAAAAATACCTAAAATATTTTTTAAATAGGTGGATATTGATATAAATCAGGAAAGGTAAGATATAAGCTTAATAATCGATCATTAGAAAACGCCAGTGACCGACCGCGATTCTACAAAGCAAAGCCACAGTAGATTTCCAAGCTGACCTGAAATCCATGGATGACAAGTGGTCAGAACGATTTGCCAGGCTTGAAGCCATGTTCCTTGCGAAGAGCTTCCAAGTTCCGGTTGAACCAGTGAAGAATTCAGATGTGGTGGTGACTGACAGGCCTTTCATCTCACCAACACAGCAGCCTACCGGTGTTACCGGTGAGAAGCAGCCTTTCTGGTGCAGCCAGCAAAAGGGATGTGAAGAAAGCCACCCAACCTGTTGAGGTTCCTGGTGCTGTGCTAGCCACCCGGCCTGTTGAGGCTCCCGGTGCTGCACCTGTGACACGCACCACCGGTCAAGATGCTGATCTACCTGCAGCTTTTGGCAGACCAGAGGTTCAGCCCCCAGGTCCTGCTGTTCAGCCATCTACTACGTCCAAGCAAAGTGCTACCTCTCTTCCTGGTTCTGCAGTCCCTATTGAGGAACCGTCAGTGGAGTCAGACCAGTTCAGTGACCGGGCTTCCAGCTTAGCTGATGAAGGGGAGGTCTCTGACCTGGAATCTACCGGTCCAGATCGTGAAGAACTGTTAGAGGTGGACCAAGAACTCACTGCTGAACAGACTTACCAGGAAACTCTGCGAGGTGTTGGGTCATTTATGGCCTGGAATGACATTCCTGAGTTTGATTCCTCTTCCAGCTCACAGGACGACAACCCTTTCACCGGTTCTAAGAGTTCTCACACCGGTAAAGTATCAGTAAAAGTGCCTGTGGATGAATGGTTATGTAGAAAAATGGAGAAACTCAACATAACTGTGCAGGAAGGTTACCCGTCCCATACATCTGAGAATGCAGGGCTAAATAGGGATCAGTTTGTCCAGCCACCCAAGACACTGAAGTGGTACGGTATGCATTGTGAGAAGGACTTTTCTAGATCCAAAGTACATACTTGGACCAACGAGCCGGCTAGGTTGAACAGTACCTTCCCTAGAATAGCCAACAGATCTCTACCTTCAGCCCCTGCCTCCAGACCCGTATCCCAGGACACACTACGGAAGTGGGAGAGGGCTGCACGTGACCAGTCCTACATGTGCAACCAGGCTGCAGCTTTTAGCTGGTGTCTCACCAAAGTACAGGACAGTATGGCTCCACAACTTAAGATCATTCAGGGTGTTACTTGCAAAGGGAAATCAGCCACCAAGGTTAGCCAAGCTGCTTATGAGTTGGATTTTCTAGTGACCTTCAATCGCAGTATCACACAGGCTATGGCTCGTACCTTGCAAGACCTATCTGAGGGAGTGTTTGTGAATGTAGTCAACTTAACTCTTGCACATAGGGATAGCTACATGGAGTTTCTCAAGGCTGGCATAAAACAGGACACCCTAACGTCTCTCAGAACAGCCCCACTTCACCTCAGTGCACTGTTTCCTGACCACATTATTGCTAAAGCTGAGGAAGAAATATGCCACCATGAAGTCAAGTGTACTTCTGGACCCTCACAAAGAAAACCTCAACGTTTCCACCCGTACTCTCAGCCTCCCAGGCAGCAGCAGGAACCGGACCGGAAACAGGGTCTCCCAGCCTGGAAACAGCTTGGTAACAGAAGGCGTGGTCAGAGATCTCACCGGGGCAAGGCTGCTTCTTTCAGTGACCAATAACAATTATTGTGCGAGTTCTGTAGCCGGCAGTTCAGTGAATGCATGTGTGACTGGCAAAGAGGCTTGTTCTGTAAACAATGCAACCAGAAACAAGAATTGTGTAAATGCGACTGGAGAAGAACTTTACACCGGAAACCAGGACTGTTTTATAACTTGCAAGGAAGAACTTTTAAGAACTTTGACTGTAAATTCCAATGTTGCAATAAAGCATGTGCAAGGTGTTTCCTGTGTAAATCAGTCGAGTTCTGTACAAAATGTCACAAATGTCCCACCTGTTGTACCAAATCTGCCTGTAGGGGCCAGATTACACCAGTTTTGGGGAAAATGGGCAGCCCTAGGCGTCAGCCCCAAAGTATTAACAGTCCTCAGGGAAGGGTACACAATACCCTTTCGGTTCCGGCCAAACCTGACAAGATCTCCCACAATAACAAGCTGCTATGCAAATCCCCACAGGAACAGCTACCTGTTGGAGGCATTGCATCAGCTGTTAGACAAAAATGCTGTAGAATTGGTTCAAAATCCACAGTCCCTGGGGTTTTACAACCGGCTATTTTTGGTACCCAAACCCAACAACCGGTGGAGACCTATCTTGGATCTCAGCAAACTCAACACATTTTTGAAAACACAGTCATTCAAAATGGAGACCCCCCAAGACAATAAGGACCTCCCTCCAAATAGGGGAGTGGATAACTTCCATAGACTTCAAAGACGCATACTTCCATATACCTATAAACAACCAGTCCAGGAAGTACTCGTGTTTTCATATCCAGGGCGAAACTTTTCAATTCAAAGCACTACCCTTCGGTCTGTCCACAACCCCTATGGAGTTTACAATAGTGGCCAAGGAAGTAAAACTACTAGCAATGAAACAGGGTATAGGATCCACCAGTACCTAGACGACTGGTTGGTCAGAGCCAGATCCCACCAAACTTGTCTTCATCACACACACACAAAAGCTATCTGTCGAGAATTGGGCTGGCTAGTGAACGAGGAAAAATCAGAGCTGGAACCCAAACAGGTTTTCAGTTTCGTAGGTTAATGGTTCGACTTGATAGAGGGCAGGGTCAGACCCACACCAGAACGTTGGCAGACCCTACAGACCAAATCATGGCCAGTCCAGTCTAATGCAATAATACTATACATAATAAGTTTTATGTTAACTAGTCTTTGTAAATTGAAGTATTAGAGAGAAAGTAGAAAGCTTGCTGTGTATTACATTCTCCTTTAAGAAATAGGTGTTTTTCTTTTGAATACAATGTTATCACCCAAAATTGCTATTCAATAAAAGTGACAAGTAAACAATGAACTAATCCTCTCCTTCAAATGTTTGACAGAAATTGAAGTGACTTTTGTGCTTCCTGCTATAATCTGAGTATATTGTTTACACTTTGCTGTGACACTCCCTTCAGTATTAGCTGGAATCTCAAAATGCTTTAAAACAGCAGCCATTGTGCTTACACAATATGATTACCATAAAAGTGAGTGGTTTGTCAATCCCCCTGTCCTAGTATTTATAGTGGTCAGACAAGATCATGGCCAGTGAAAGAAATAATCTTTTTTCTCTAATCAACAGTCTTACCTATTCTAACAATCTTCTAATCTGTATTCATGCGTTGAAAAAAAAGTCATTCCTGAGCAATTACATCACACAGACTGTGTTAATCTGGTCCTTGTGATTGACTTGGACCAATTGAAAGCTCTTAAATGCCCAGGTGCAATTTACAAAGAATACTCATACCAGGGTAGATATTATTAACTGAGATCAGGCAAGTTCAAAGTAGACAGTTATAAGAGGATTAAAGAAGGGGAGTAATATGCAATCTTGGAACAATTGTCCCTCTTTTTAAGATGTGATTGGCTTATTGAATTGAAACTTAAATAATTTGATTCATTATTATTATCAATTATACTAAACTTTTTAAAGAAACACTATTATCAAATTGAATCAGATATATCAGTGAAACTTTTATGAAAATTTAATCTAAATGAATGTTTATCAATAAAGATATGGAAAAAGCTCAATTCAGTTGTAATGATTATATAATACACAAACTTTTGAAAAATTAGTAAAAATTTACTAAAAGTACTGGTCCAGTGTGCCCGGTCCGAAACCTAATGTCCTTGATCGGATTACTGACTGCCACAGAAAAACAAGTACACCTGGGCCGTTTACACATGAGACCCATACAGTGACATATCAAAAACAACTGGAGAGTACCAGAGACTAGTGTTGAAGACGGTAAACCGGAAACCTATTTGCCGACCGAAAGACACTGATCCGATTACGTTTCGTTTTCTTGTAACCAAAACCGGTTTCGCCACATGTATTCATTATTTTAACTTAAGTTTGCTAAAATATTAGACTACAACAAATATTTCACAGTATTTTATAATATTCTATCAATATATCACCCATTTTGTCCTGGAAAGTCTTCAAAGAGCCCATTGTTGTGCTTATTTATATACGAGTTACGTCTCATGTACGCGTTTGAAAACTTATTTCTTTGCGTTTAATAAATCAAACATACCCGGTTTTTCGCCGAATTTCCCCTTTCGGAAACCGGTTCTGAAATTCGCATTCAACCACAACACTACCAGAGACAATGGAAAAGACCATCCCCATTCCAAAATCACTCCACCCACATCTAGGATGGTGGCTGGAGGAAAGCAATGTTATCACAGGTCAACCATTACACCCTCTAAAACATGCTCTACAAATCTTTACAGGCGCATCAAAAGAAGGGTGGAGCGCTCACTTAAACAAGCACATGGCAAGGGGAAACTGGTCACTTCCAGAAAGCAAACTGCACATAAACTACCTAGAGTTAAAGGCAGTCTTTCTGGCCTTAAAAGAATTTCAAGCCCTCTGTACCAACAGCATAGTCCTCATAGCTACAGACAACACTACAGTGGTTGCTTACATAAACAAGGAAGGGGGAATGAAGTTGGGCCCCTTGTGTGCCCTACTATGGAGAATACTGACCTGGTGTACCAGGAACGCAGTAAATCTCAAAGCTCGACACATCCCTGGCCGTCTAAACATGATAGCAGACAAGCTATCTAGACTGAGCCAGACCATTCAAACAGAATGGTCCCACAACCCAGAGATCTTCCAAACAATATGCAACCGGTGGCACAGGCCCAAAGTTAATACCCTATGGACAGGCAAGGCCCTCCCAACCGACCCCGCTATCAGCTTACTAAAGGTCTAATAGGTTTAGACAACGAAAAAGACGTGATGACGTCATCCGGTCTAGACAGGAAGTATGCACGAGGCGACACCTGGCGAATGTACACTCAAGTGACCGGTCCTGCCGGTAGTTTATACAGGATGACTTTTTCTGTCGTTTGGCGGGACCAGTCGCGCCGACCGGTAAAGCAATTGTCCATTGGATAGGGTATTAACTTATAAAAATTTAATTTACTTATTAAATTTGCAATTTTGTGGAGTCCACATTGCAGACAAGAAGAAAAGACTGGCTGAGAGACAAGCTGTTTGATTTTAATATTTGTGTGACCGACATTATGCCAAGTCTTAGTATTACTCTGTTGTGGCTAGGTGATCTAAAGAATACTCTACATTACAATAACTGGTGTGGGTTTTAAACTGGTCTCTGACCTCTGAGGTTTTATGTTTGAACTCTGATCACAAGTGGAAAAGTTTGCAGTTACCAATGACTGGTAATTTACACTCCCAAATCTTGACTAACTAATGTCCACTTCTTTGATCTATTTTCTAGAACTGCTATCAAGGGTTAATCTATTCATTGTATCCACCGGAGGCATCCGGTGGATACTTTGGTTTAGCATTCGCTATGCTGCTGTCGCGCGTAGCTCCTAAGAGGAAAACTACATCAGCTAGGTTCACCAAATTTGCAGGATATCTTTATTGGGGGTAAGCTTCTCTGGGAAGGAAATTAACTCATTCTGAAAAACAAGATGGCATTTCTTTGAAAATTATCTACATTTTTCTACTGGCTGTTTCTCATAGGTAGAAGGTTGAATGTCTTGATAGGTGATATGTACAACAGATATATGTGTCCTCTACAACCTTGCAGACATTTGACCTTGAAGCTCATAATTCAAGGTCATCCATGGAGTGTCAAAGTAACCCACAAGTGGACTTTAAAAATGGTGATATCTCCCTTATTATTGGTCCTAGAGGTTTGCAATGTGAAACCAACCTATAGGAAATCATGTGCTGCAAATATTTTGATGTGGTCAGATTTGACCTTGGACACCTCCTTCAAGGTCAAACGAGGATAGCCAAACTTAAAAGTGCTTATAACTCACTTATTATTGGTCCAAGACACTTGGGATGGTAAACCAACCTATAGGAAATCGTGAACTGGGAATCTTCTGGTGTGGTCGGATTTGACCTTGGGCCCCTCCTTCAAGGTCAAACGAGGATAGCCAAACTTAAAAATGCTTATAACTTGCTTATTATTGGTCCTAGCGGTTTGGGATGGTAAAGCAACTTATAGGAAATCATGTGCTGCAGATCTTTTGATGTGGTCATATTTGACCTTGGACCCCTCCTTTAAGGTCAAACGAGGATAGCCAAAGTTAAAAGTTCTTATAACTCACTTATTATTGGTCCTAGAGGTTAGCAATGTGAAACCACCTTATAGAAAATCATGGGCTGCAGATCTTTTGATGTGGTCAGATTTGACCTTGGACCCCTCCTTTAAGGTCAAATGAGGATAGCCAAAGTTAAAAGTTCTTATAACTCACTTATTATTGGTCCTAGAGGTTTGGGATGGTAAACCAACTTATAGCAAATCATGGGCTGGGAATCTTTTGGTGTTGTCGGATTTGACCTTGAGCCCCACCTTCAAGGTCAAATGAGGATAGCCAAACTTAAAAGTGCTTATGGCTTGCTTATTATTGGTCCTAGAGGTTAGCAATGTGAAACCACCTTATAGAAAATCATGGGCTGCAAATCTTCTGATGTGGTCAGATTTGACCTTGAGCCCCACCTTCAAGGTCAAATGAGGACAGCCAAACTTAAAAGGGGGACGCTTGTTTGTGTATGGGAGAGCTGCCGGCTCCGGCGGCTCCGCATTTTGTTTTCCTTATAACTCTGTAACCGTTAGGCGGATTCTTTTCAAATTTGGCAGGTTTAGGCAGTAGCCTTGGGGAATTTTTTTGAATATGCTGCAGTGACATTTCAACCAATCAGAGAGGTCACATGACCAAAAATGTCTTTTTTCGATGGGGAAGCTTGTCCGGATGATAACTTGAAAGGAATTTTATCAATTCACCTGAAACTTGGCAAATACATTCATTCTATTAAAATCTGGAAATCATTAGATTTTGGCATTGATTGGTCAAGAAATGGCAGAGTAATTAATGATTAATTAATCATTACGAATTTTCCAAATAAGGAAAACACAAAAATGCTTATATCTCGAAACCCGTGCTAGATAGAGCGATTTTGACGAAATTTTTGACCCACAGGGTATCTCTGCGGAGTAGTTTTCCCAATTTTCAAAAAAATTTTGTCTCGCCCAAAATGGCGGCCATTTTGAATTTTCGAAATTTTCGCAAAAATTGCAAAACACAAAAATGCTTATATCTCAAAAACCGTGCTAGATAGAGCAATTTCGACAAAATTTTTGACCCGCAGGATATCTCTGCGGAGCACTTTTCCCAATTTTCAAAAAAATTTTGTCTCGCCCCAAAAATGGCGGCCATTTTGAATTTTCGAAATTTTCGCAAAAATTGCAAAACACAAAAATGCTTATATCTCGAAAACCGTGCTAGATAGAGCGATTTTGACGAAATTTTTGACCCGCAGGGTATCTCTGCAGAGTAGTTATCCCAATTTTGAAAAAATTTTTGTCTCGCCAAAAATGGCGGCCATTTTGAATTTTCGAATTTTTCGCAAAAATTGCAAAACATAAAAATGGTTATATCTCGAAAACCCTGCTAGATAGAGCGATTTCGACGAAATTTTTGACCCACAGGGTATATCTGCAGAGTAGCCATGCCAATTTTCAAAAAAATTTTGTCTCGCCAAAAATGGCAGCCATTTTGAATTTTCGAATTTTTCGCAAAAATTGCAAAACATAAAAATGCTTATATCTCAAAAACCCTGCTAGATCGATTTCGACGAAATTTTTGACCCACAGGGTATCTCTGCAGAGTAGCCATGCCAATTTTCAAACAAAAAATTTCTCGCAAAAAATGGCTGCCATTTTGAATTTTCGAATTTTTCGCAAAATTGCAAAACACAAAAATGCTTATATCTCGAAAACCGTGCTAGATAGAGCGATTTCGACGAAATTTTTGACCCACTGGGTATCTCTGCAGAGTAGCCATGCCAATTTTCAAAAAAAATTTATGTTGCCAAAAATGGGGGCCATTTTGAATTTTCGAATTTTTGCGCAAAATTGGAAAACACAAAAATGCTAATATTTCGAAAACCGTGCTACATAGAGCGATTTCGACGAAATTTTTTATCTTCAGGGTATCTCTGCAGAGCAGCTATCCCAAAGAGCTTTCACTTGGTGAAGTTTCAGACCCATAGCTAATTGCTCATCTACTCAAAAAGAGTAAATGCGAATTACCTCTAAAAGTATTGCAGATGGCCAATTTTTCTCAAATAACTCATTCACCTACTTTTGGAAGAGCTTTCACATGGTGAAGTTTCAGACCCATAGCCAATTACTCACCTACTCAAAATGAGTAAATGCGAATTATCTCTAAAAGTATTGCAGATAGCCAATTTTTCTCAAATAACTCATTCACCTACTTTTGGGAGAGCTTTCACATGGTGAAGTTTCAGACCCATAGCTAATTATTTACCTACTCAAAATGAGTAAATGCTAATTATCTGTAAAAGTATTGCGGATACCCAATTTTTATCAAATAACTCATTCATCTACTTGTGGGAGAGCTTTCACATGGTGAAGTTTCAGACCCATAGCTAATTACTCACCTACTCAAAATGAGTAAATGCGAATTATCTCTAAAAGTATTGCAGATAGCCAATTTTTCTCAAATAACTCATTCACCTACTTTTGGGAGAGCTTTCACTTGGTGAAGTTTCAGACCCATAGCTAATTACTCACCTACTCAAAATGAGTAAATGCGAATTATCTCTAAAAGTATTGCAGATAGCCAATTTTTCTCAAATAACTCATTCACCTACTTTTGGGAGAGCTTTCACTTGGTGAAGTTTCAGACCCATAGCTAATTACTCACCTACTCAAAATGAGTAAATGCGAATTATCTCTAAAAGTATTGCAGATAGCCAATTTTTGTCAAATTAATCATTCACCTACTTTTGGGAGAGCTTTCACTTAGTGAAGTTTCAGACCCATAGCTAATTACTCACCTACTCAAAATGAGTAAATGTGAATTATCTCTAAAAGTATTGCAGATAGCCAATTTTTCTCAAATTAATCATTCACCTACTTTTGGGAGAGCTTTCACTTGGTGAAGTTTCAGACCCATAGCTAATTACTCGTCTACTCAAAATGAGTAAATGCGAATTATCTCTAAAAGTATTGCAGATAGCCAATTTTTCTCAAATAACTCATTCACCTACTTTTGGGAGAGCTTTCACTTGGTGAAGTTTCAGACCCATAGCAAATTACTCACCTACTCAAAATGAGTAAATGCGAATTATCTCTAAAAGTATTGCAGATAGGCAATTTTTCTCAAATAACTCATTCACCTACTTTTGGGAGAGCTTTCACTTGGTGAAGTTTCAGACCCATAGCTAATTATTCACCTACTCAAAATGAGTAAATGTGAATTATCTCTAAAAGTATTGCAGATAGCCAATTTTTCTCAAATAACTCATTCACCTACTTTTGGGAGAGCTTTCACTCTGTGAAGTTTCAGACCCATAGCTATTTATTCACCTACTCAAAATGAGTAAATGCTAATTATCTGTAAAAGTATTGCGGATACCCAATTTTTATCAAATACTCATTCATCTACTTGTGGGAGAGCTTTCACATGGTGAAGTTTCAGACCCATAGCTAATTACTCGCCTACTCAAAATGAGTAAATGCGAATTATCTCTAAAAGTATTGCAGATAGCCAATTTTTCTCAAAAAACTCATTCACCTACTTTTGGGAGAGCTTTCACTTGGTGAAGTTTCAGACCCATAGATAATTATTCACCTACTCAAAATGAGTAAATGTGAATTATCTCTTAATAGTATTGCAGATAGCCAATTTTTCTCAAATAACTCATTCATCTACTTTTGGAAGACCTTTCATACACGAAAATGAAAAATTGTGAATATCTCGGAAAAGCTATTTTTCTGCTTTAATACTCGGCGGGAGATACACACCACGGCAGTGGTCTTGACAAAAATTTTTGTCTCCCCAAAAATGGTGGCCATTTTGAATTTTCAAAGTTTTTGCAAAACACAAAAATGCTTATATCTCGAAAACCGTGCTATATGGAGTGAACTCAACAAAATTTTGGACCTGCTGGGTATCTCTGCAGAGTAGCCATGCCAATTTTCAAAATATTTTTGTCTCGCCAAATATAGCGGACATTTTTTATTTTTTTATTTTTTGCAAAACACAAAAATGCTTATATCTTGAAAACCGTGCTAGATAGAGCAGACTGCGCTGACTTTGGTTGCCACAACAGTATAAGGCTAGAAACGAAGCATTTTCTTAATACTTTAGCACTCACCTTTATATCCTTTTCGGGACGCTTTGTTTTTGCTATGCAAAAACATTATCTTTTTTTTTTGCGAGCGATCCTCTAGTTTATTATTGGTCCTAGAGGTTTGTAATGTGAAACCAACTTGCAGGATATTGTGGGCTGGGAATCTTCTGATGTTAGATTTGACCATTGGCCGCTCACTCAAGGTCAAACGATGGTTCACTGGCTTTGGTGAGTTGTCTTTCTGGTGGATATAGATTTGCATCGGTTCTCCGATGCGTAGATCTAGTTGTGTTGAAATCACATAAAATTCCTCAGAAAGAATTCAGTTGGTTGTCGGAGGTAAAATTTTAAATGTAAATATTTACTACTGCAATCCTTTTCAGTTTCTCATGTCCCACCTAATAAGTCCTGACTTGCGTAAAGATGAATGGATTCAAATCAGACCTTTAAACAGCACCTAAAATGCTCAAATCCAACTTGATCATACATGAAATAAAATATATTATTTTCCACACTCTAGTTATTATGTTTAGTGTTTTACACCAAGTTTTACTTTCACAATGTCAACAAACCTTGACATTTACTAAATGTCTGATCTGGTAACATCCTAAATCAAGAAACTGATTTTTAATGGAAGTTTAAGCATTTTACAACACTACTCTATCATACCCACACATTGTAAATTTATACAGACATTCACGGGTCATGCAACAGAGGTGTTTCAGCTTCTTCCAGTGGAGTGTCAGAAGTGTGAGGGAGCTGTGAATGGAGAGTCAGTAGAATCTTCATATTTCTTCTCT
The DNA here is from genome assembly GCA_964017235.1 of Sabellastarte sp. h YS-2021. Lineage (NCBI taxonomy): Eukaryota > Metazoa > Annelida > Polychaeta > Sabellida > Sabellidae > Sabellastarte > Sabellastarte sp. h YS-2021. Next base: position 72,821,127 of record OZ024928.1, on the reverse strand, counting down.
GTAGCATCAGGAGACAGGCTTATTAATGCTTGGTAAGAACAGGGATATATACGTTTGTCAGTTGATTTCAGTATTGATAGTGAACTTGTCATATTTAAATACTTTTTTCAGTAACTTAATACTTTAATGTTGTTCTTGTCAATATGGTGGATTTTGTGGCCTTATGGATAGGGTGTTGGATAAGGTCTGATAATTGGGGGAGTTCTTCTGTTTAGAAGGAGATTATTGAACATGAATTACCAATAATTTGAACCATAATTGATCATTTTTACTCGGCCAAGCAGGCAACTGGGCACAAAAAAAAACTTGTCTGAGCTGTATCTTAGAAAACTTAAGGTATAAATTGTTGATACATAATAGGAATATTGGTTAAGAGGTGTAGTTGTGCATGGTTATGGTACTTTGATTTGACCTTGCCATAGTAACCTTGACCTTTAAAATCTTGTCTGGGCTGCATCTCAGACGTGGTAGGGTGTAGGAAGATGATATGTAGTAGGAACATTGGTTGGGAGTGTACGTGTGCAATGTTATGAACTTGCTGTAGTCATCTTGACCTATAGAATCTTGTGTGGGCTATATTTCAAAAATGGTAACGTGAAGGAGTCAATTTTTGGGACATTAGTTGAGTGGTGTAGGTATGCAGTGTCATGATTTAACCTTTGACCTTGTCATAGAGATTCACAGTGGCCTAGTGGTAAGCAAGTTTGTATCTAATCACAATCTGTCACCTTTATGTGGGTTTCACTCCTGCAAGTAACAATTGTTGTGGGGCCTGTCCCAATAAGCCCTGGCTGTTAAATGGGATGTAAAACCCCAATTTTGAGCCTTTTGGAGGTGTGTGTGTGCATGCAATGTCATAGTGTGACCTTGATTCGATGTTTTTAGGTGGGGTTGCATGTAACCAACCCGCCTATTAGAATGGTGTGTCCGACATCAGTCTGTCCGCCAGTCTGTCCATCCACATTTCCAGACTCTAACTCGAAAATGCTTTGTCCAATCGAATTCAAACTTGACAGGGAGATAGATCACCATCATAGCTAGGTTCCTTTCGAAATTGGTGTAATTCCGTCTGTTCATTTGTCTGTCAACATTTTCGTTTCCCGACTCTAATTCGAAACGCTTTATCCAATCGAATTCAAGCTTGACCGAGAGATAGATCACCATCATAGCTAAGTTGCTTTCGAAATTGGTGTAATTCCGTCCGTTTGTTTGTCCGTTTATAGCATAGATACAGTTATGTAACCTAGATTACAAGTTTTACATTTCTTAGCACATCTAACACATTTACCTTAACTGGGTGACCTAACATTTCTTTCCTTGTTTCTAAATTTAATTACAGCAGTCGCTAACCTTATTGTTGCCTGCGCAACCCGCCTTTTGGGGCATTTCTGACCCGTTTGTTAAAATCTTGTCTGGGCTACATGTTGCAAACTATAAGATATTCAATGTTGAGAATTGGTAGGGAAATTGGTTGAAGGGTGTAGGTATGCAGTGTCATGGTATGGCCCCAATTTCACCTTAAATTGCTGTAATTACCTTGACCTTTAACATCTTGTCCAGGCAGGGCTGGATGTTACCTTTTTTCATCACTTGCCGGTAGGGCAAGTGGCATTCTGATTTTACTTGCCCAGATCTAAAATCTATTTGGCTGTACTTAGTTGTTCTATAGATTATCAAGTCATGTCTTGTGATAGTCACTGCATTTTAATAGGGCTTTCTGCACGACATGTTGCTAGTAATTTAATATGTCGTGTTACTAGGGTCAAATCTGTCCCCACTGGTCTTGCAAAAAACCTTAAAAGTAGCAGTCATCAGACTTAAAATTACATTTAGACAAGACTAAAAAAAAATCTTAAAGAAAAATAAAAGCAGTCAGTAATAGTTTGCCTAATTGTAGTGACTTGCCATGTGGGCAAGTGAAGCACAAAATCCACTTGCCCTGACTGTAAACATCCAGCCCTACCAAGTTATTTCTGAAGCCGTAACCTGTATCAAGTTTTAAAATTTGTAGGACATTGGTTGGTGGGTGTAGATATGCAGTGTGTGACCTTGGTGTTATCTTTGACATTGGCTCTGCCAGAATGTTTTCTACTGCCAAATTTGAGAAATATTTTTTTGCTTTCATTTGTAAAACTGGCTATTGCAGTTTAGTTTCTGAAAATGTGTGGACGATTATTTGTGTGATTTTGATAAACTGTATGAGTGACCTGTCTGGAGTGTTGTATGCCAAAAAGTATAGATCGCTTTTTATTCTCAGGCAAGTCTCTTCAAAAACACAGGACAAAGGTGCATTGGCTTCATTTTCATTGCCAGATGAAGCTGTTCATATGAGTTTTAGATCGCCGTCCCAAATTGGACAGGTATGATTGCCAGTGTGTAATTGACAACAATTAATAGTATTTAATTATAGTTTAATTTTGTGACAAGTAAAACTTGTCATTTATATTTGATTTCGAAACAACAGTTAAAACTCGGGTGTAAATTTGGATCAAATCAAACTATAACGGTAGGTGATTTTCTACAGGAGTCACTGATAATAGAAATATTTGTAAAGGCCTGTTCACATAGTTCAATGCAGTTGTAACAACTTGTATTTGAATTTTGGTTCATGGCCTTGTCCTTAATGCCCCATAAATGAACCTCCTATGTTGGTACTGCACTTTTAAAAGCGAGTCGAACCGTGAAGCCAATATTTTCTCTCCTCCACACTACATGCTGGAGAGGCTTTGTTTTGAACGTGTCCTACCGAAATACAATTCTTGACTGGTGTTCACTGATGACATGTAATTGGTTCACTGATGACACGTAATTGATACCAGTTAAAGATGGAACAAATGGAACCCCTGACAAATGAAACTTTTGGCTTGTTAGGCCAACATGGGACGGTATGAAGTAGGTAGTAAACCAAAGGCAGTCTATGTTCTGTGATGTCTAGGCATTTGGATTGAGTGAGGTACTCTTGTTAGTCCTCATGGATGAATGTAAATCCCAACACTGAGAACATCTGAAAGATCCTTTAAGTATCTCGGTCATCTTTTTGGGGGTTGTTCATTGTAGTGCAGAAATAAAATGACCAATAAATTCATTGTTCAAATTAAATGTGTGGGTGTTTTTGATAGTTATTCATAGGGAAGTTACTTTTCAAAGTTGATTTAATACTTTGTCAGTATTTATATTTTGCAATTCTATTTAAAAAATTGTTAATGTTATTGCAAATTTATCAAGTCATTAATGCACCAAATTTTTGGTAATAGTAATTGAAAAACATATAGGAAGAAAACCCAGTAATTCGACCTTCAATGATTGATTTTATGGGGTTTTGTGTGCATACTTTTCAGACATTCTTATTAACTGTGGTGACAAAAAGTGGATATGTGGTTATTTTCGAGAATCAGCTGAATGGGTAAGTAGCCTTTTCACCATTTTAAAGTAGTAATGAGTTTGATGTACATGTGAAACTTTGGGTGTATTCTGCTTAATGTCACCAAATTCCAAATAGAAAATAATTTTAAGGGCTACTACTCTTGAAGTTTATAAGTTAACAGCATTGTTTCGTCAAATTTTAATGAATGTAAAACTTGCTTCAAAAATGTGGCTGTGTCACTTGTCTTACTTCCCTGCTCGAGAGTTAGAATTCAGCTAGTGACAACTTGAAACATCTAGATATTTTGTTCTTATATGGCCCAAAATGTTCAAAATCAATTCTTTTTGAAAAAAGGTCTTTGATATGTGCCTTTGCTGTGTGACAGGCGCAGGAGAAAGCCTGTTCAGCCCAGTGTGAGACTTCAGGTAGTGAGTAAACCTTGCCAGGAGGAACTTCCTAAGCCTCTTCCAGTGTTGTGTGCTGCAGTTCGACAAGACACTGACAGAACTCTACAGCTAGCCTATGGCAGTTTTCTTAAGCCTTCCTTTGAAACAGTGGTAGGTTTGGGTATCTTAGTTATATTTTTCCTGTAAATGGCCAAAAATGTTTCCCTAAATGCCTTGCGTTTGAACTAATAGTCTGAATGTCTCTGCACTATATTTTCTTAATAAATGACTACTTGAAGTTTGGACCAGGAGCATTCTTTTGAAACCTTGATGGCCTGAGTTGTATTTTTCCAGGTTTTGTGCCCAAAATGTATGCAATTTGTTAAAATTTACATACAGCTTGCTCTGCATCAGACCTGAAAATTTTGTTTGGGAATAGTGAAGCGTGAATTTGTGAAATAATAAATTCTAACAGCCAATGTGTGTAAACCATAATTTAACAACATTGTATATATTTAGGTGCACAGTTCATTGGAAGCAGATATGTGTTTGGAGAGGGAAGATGCAAGTCAATCTGTGATGGAACTGCAGCAATCTGTGTCCAAGGTATTTGATATCAATTTATTAATAGCACTTAAAGATTTATGTGTAATTAAGCCTCTGTGAAGCATTTGTGAGTAGCATTCCCTGGTGATAACAAGTGATGTTCAATGATGCTTAGGCATTTGGATTGAGTGGAGCACTAAATAGGGCTACACAAATGAATGTAAATGTTTTATACTGAGAACATCTCAATCAGCTGAGTAATGTTGCAATATCTTACTGAATGATAAAGTGGAAATAATGCAAACATAATGTTTTTAAAGCGATATCAAAGCCAGGAGTTGAGTATCCTGCTGCCCTCAGGCTCTGAGTGTGGAATGGTCATTGTTTTCACCCATGGTGTCCGGATGGGCGGGCGGGCGGCAGGAAATAGTTTGTCCGGGCTGTATCTCAGAAACCGTAAGGTGTAGGAAGTTCATACTTGGCAGGGACATTGGTTGGGGGTGTAGGTGTGCAACGTCATCCTCTGACCTCGATTTGACCTTGCTGTAGTGACCTTGAGTTTGAAAATCTTGTCCGGGTTATATCTCGGCAACCATAAGGTGTAGGAAGTTGATACTTGGCAGGGACATTAGTTAGAGGTTGTAGGTGTGCAACGTCATGGTCTGACCTTGATTTGACCATGCCGTAGTGACCTTGACCTATAAAATCTTGTCTGGGCTATATCTCGGAAACCGTAAGGTGTAGGAAGTTGATACATGGTAGGAATATTGGTTAGGAGTTGTAGGTGTGCAACATCATGGTCTGACCTTGATTTGACCTTTGAACTTGTCGTAGTGACCTTGACCTATAAAGCCTTGTCCGTGTTATATCTCAGCAACTGTAAGGTGTAGGAAGTTGATATTTGGTAGGGACATTGGTTAGGGGGTGTAGGTGTGCAACGTCATGGTCTGACCTTGATTTGACCTTTGACTTTGCTGTAGTGACCTTGACCTATAAAATCTTGTCCGGGCTATATCTCGGAAACCGTAAGGTGTAGGAAGTTGATACTTGGTAGGAACATTGGTTAGGACTTGTAGGTGTGCAACATCATGGTTTGACCTTTGACCTTGCCGTAGTGACCTTGACCTATAAAACCTTGTCCGGGCCATATCTCCGCAACTATAAGGTGTAGGAAGTTGATACGTGGTAGGGACATTGGTTAGGGGGTGTAGATGTACAACGTCATAGTGTGACCTTGATTTGACCTTTGATCCTTGCCGTAGTGACCTTGAACTATAAAATCTTGTCTGGGCTATATTTCGGAAACTGTAAGGTGTAGGAAGCTGATACTTGGTGAGGACATTGGTTGGGGGTAGTAGTTGTGCAACGTCATGATGTGACCTTGATTTGACCTTTGTACTTGCCGTAGTGAACTTGACCTATAATACCTGGTCTGGGCTATATCTTTGAAACCGTAAGAGGTGTAGGAAGTTGATACTTGTTAGAGACATTGGTTGGGGGGTGTAAGAGTGCTATGTCATGTGACCTTGATTTGACCTTGCTGTAGCGACCTTGACCTATAAAATCTTGTCCAGGTTATATCTCAGAGACTGTAAGGTGTAGGAAGTTTATACTTGGTAGGGACATTGGTTGAGGGTTTTAGGTGTGCCACGTCATGTTGTAACACTGATTGACCTTTGACCTTGCTGTATTGACCTTTAAAATCTTGTTGCACCTTTGGGTCTGTCTGTTGATGCAGATTAAGCACTGTTAAAGTCATATTAGAATTCATTAAGAATTTCCTTTTGCAAGTTCCCATTGTAACAGATGGAATTTCATCAAGTGAGCCACAGGCTTTTCTCCAACACCACACATAAGCATTCATTGAATGTATTGCCACTTCTGTATGCATGGGTAATATTCAAAACATCCAAACCATAATTCGGCCATTTTTGGTTTACTGATAAATGCTGTCATTTTATTGTTGAATTGTCTTGTTTTAATACTTCATCTTTATATACATTTCATTTCCTTAGATATTATTTTCTCTACTTAAGCATTATTTGGACCTTAATATAACTTACACTGCTCTGAAAGTATCATGAACTTTGTACTGTTACACTACTTCTATATCTCATGGTGTTGAAAAATATTTCCCCAGGCTGTGGGGTACGGGCATCTCTGATGCTATTTTTTGATGCTTGCGTTTTTTTTCTCTCTCTAAAGGTGAAGGTTCCTGATACTTCACAAGAAGTAACATTCCTTGCCCCAGGTCACATGGTTCCAACTGTCCCCACAACAGCGGAAACAGAGAGCAAAAAAGAACAGAGAAAAAGAAAGAAATCTGTTGATGTATGGCTTGTGTTTACTGTATATTTAGTGTAGAGGGGACTTATTTCAGTTCAGACATAAAAATTTAAAAAATAGTAAAAAATGGCATCATTTGATTGACCAATCTTTTTGGTCATAAACATAATTTGATAAAGCAATTATATTTTATGAATATTTGATTTTTAACCCCACCCATAAAGGCTGGGGTTATAGTCGTCCCCTGTACCGTCTGGGAGGTGGCGGCGGCGGGAATAAAGCTTGTTGGTGTTCCACAGCCTAAACCTCTACACAGATTTTCACCAAATTTTCAGGATATGTTTACGTCAAGTGTATCTAGAGATGATTAGGTTTTTGGGGGGTATTCGGCTACCACTGTTGCCATGGCAACACTTTTAATTTTTGGGGTCTTAAAGTTTGTGGGTGTTCCACAGCCTAAACCTATGCATGAATTTTCACCAAATTTTCAGGATACATTTACCCCAAGAGGATCTACAGCCGATTAGGTTTTGGGGGGTATCCGGCAACAACTGTTGCCATGGCAACACTTTAAAATTTTGGGGTCTTAAAGTTTCTTCTCAAATCTTTGATATTTTCTGTAACCTAAACTATTGCAGGTAGCTTCATCAGATTTGCACAAAATGTAAATGGATAGGAAAGCTTGCCTGAGAGTAATTGTGTCCTTGTTTTGGAAACAAAATGACCACCATATGACATCATTAACGCCAAATAGGAGGGTCATCATATCAAAAAGGCCTTATATCTCCCTTATAACTGCTTCTAGGGCTACAAAATATGAAAACTACTTGTAAGAAATCATGGCCTGTGAATCTTTTGTAGAATATGGGGTTCTCTCGTGGGTTCTCTGTACTTCTTACAACAGAAGTTGTTCCTAAGATTTTCTCAAATCTCAATGTTGTTGGCCATTTAGCTGTACCTACGGGCTGGGGTTCTTGCCTGCTGAGGCTGGCTATTTTATGATCATGCAGTAGCAAAGTTTGCAGTTTTAATACTGGAGGTTATAAATATAAGCAGAAGAAAATGTAAATGTCAGTCTTATTCCAAGAAGAGAATAACATTTGCAGTAAGTGGCATGAAGCATCGACATCTATGATATAATCACTTCATCTGCATGGGTTTCAGCTGACGATGGAAGACCGAATGAATGCTATAAGTATTGACAAGCCCTCATCTTCCCGTGGTGCAAAGCAACCACCAAAAGCAGAAGGCTTGGCCACCTTGCTGGCTCAAGGTTTAAAGAGTCAAGACAACAAGATTTTAGCGGTATGTTATGTAATCCTGTTTCACACTTGTTTTGTAGTGCAATACCATCTCATACTTAAATGTAAATCTCATTATCAACTGTTGAAAGCTTGATATGGAAATTTTATCCTTTCTGAATGTACATGGTTAGACTAGTGAGAACACTTGTTTAACTCCACCAGTCAACTGTAGTCATCTGGCCTATCTGTACTATTCGCTGAACACATTACCAAGTCCATAGTATTGGAACATTTTACAGTCCTATCCATTGGCAAAAATGACGTATTAATTTTGGGGTCTTGAGTTTTATCCTTAACCAGGTCTTCAGTATTGTACCTTTGGATACGGTGGTTTACATGTGTGTACCTCTTCACTTGAAATATAAATGGCGATGAACACTAGCTCTATAGAAAAACTGGAGACAGTCTGGCTTTCTGTTTCTGTGGATACATAAGGCTTGAGTTGGTTAATGCCAATACATAAAAGATATGTCACAGCAATATCGGTCAGTGGGCTCCGAGAATGACATCTTTGGTGATTCCCAGTTTGCCACTGTGGTGATTCGTGTTAAGTGGAACTATGTTAATTGCTGTTATCATTGTTCACAGAGTGTTCTGCAGCGACGGGATGAAGGGTTAATTCGTAACACTGTCCGAAAGTTACCACTCACACTTATAGTTCCTCTAGTCCAAGAACTGGCAAAGCGAATGCACTCTCATGCTCAAAGGTTTGTCTTTCTATAAAAAGTTTATTCATTTTAATATTAATGGCACCAAACCAATTTGTAGTTTACATATCTATTCAGTATGATACCTTCATAATTTTTGTTTTAATGCAAAAAAAAAAAAAAAAAAAAACCTTCCTACTTATTCAAGTAACTTTGTGCATATAAAACAATTTCGCTGAAATTCTAATTAATATGTGCTTAAAATGATTTCTTGTTTTAAAATATTCTCCAGTATTTCATTTTGCTGTCTTTTAATAATACTGAGACTGTGATGTATTTCACCTTGTTTAAGCAGAATTCTCAGTCCATAAATTCTACATTTCAGTGGTGTGACCTCGATAAAATGGGTGAGGATTGTACTGACACTACATGCTTCATATCTCATGTCTGTAAGTACATTTTCTTAAATGTGAAAATTGCAGACTGAGTGAAAATTTCAGATGGAAAACATTTTAAACATCTCCCATATTCTTCATCCTTAATCTGTTTATCTTTGTTAATAAACATGTCATTTATACTTTAACGTTCAAGAAACTGGAAAACTTTTGCATAGCTAAAAAGAATGTAACGAAAAAAAATTATCCTGCAGGAAATGCCTCCTATTTTCTTTTTGGAGAAACCTTTGTCCATATTTGGCTATATTGACAGACTTTTGTTCAGTTTGTTATTTGAGGCTTGAATTTTAAGTTGGTAAATGCATGTATTCATCAGTAATGCACTGTTGCAGTTTCCGGGCCTTGTTGACACAGTCTCTGGAATGTATGCCATGATGGACTCCCGAAACTCCACATTCAACAAGCTGTCACAACTTCATGGGAAGCTGGACCTGGTTTTATCACAGGTATAAATCTCGCATAGTCTGTGATGAAGTGGGTAGTATGATAGATGGCATATTATACTTTAGTGTAAGGCTTATTTTGAGCGTTTGGGTAAATCCACTAGTAGAAGTACTATTGAAAATAGCTTTTGCAGTGCTTTCAATTTATATCTGGCTGCAGTGTTGTAAAAAAGTTGCTTACATCAGAAAGAAATCTTCATTTTGTACTATATGTCACCTACACTTTGTAGATCAGTAGCCAGGAATTAGAGGAAGATCTGGATGACATTCAGCAGCCCATGCTTCACTTCCAGGATGGTAAGAAACAGAGTTGCTTCTAGGATGCGTTTTCTGCGATATCTCGCATTAATTTGCTTTTGCTCGCGGATTTCATCGAAGTATGCGGGGACAAGATTGTAAAAGAACGCATTCAGCACAAGGCAATGCGGGATATATGTACGAAGCGAAAAGACGAGAGATCAAAGAAATCGAAACGATGCGTGGAGCGAGAGTTTGTCGGGGTTTTGATTTTTCCGTCGAAACGTTCTTCGAATAATGCCTGTAGACGATTTTGGTTTCGTGATCGTTTACAAACTCAAATATATTATGAGGTACAGACAGTATTTGGACATATTATACCCAAAAATATAAAATTAAGCTGAAAGTGGATGATTATATAAAAAATGGCTGCAAGAAAAACGAAACTTACAGTAGACTGGATTGTTACCACAACAGGCCATGGCAGTGAAGCCGGTGGTGACCCTACGGGCGTAGTGGCTTTCTACCAGTAAACGCCCGTGTTTAAGATAACATTTAACATTTATCTTATATTTGGAGGTTTAGTTTATGTTCTGCTTCAACCAAATTATCCAATGACATTCAAGATAATTAATGATTTAAATATGCTGGGGAACATTTCTTTGAAAGTGATGTAATTTGACAATATATCTCTATTATCGGCCGTGTTTACCGCAAACCGTAAATACCAGTGAACGCCCATTTTGTTTGCAAATAGAAGCATTTGTCCTTGACCTCTAATAAAGATATATAAGGCGGGCGTTCACTGGTAGGCGGGCGTTCACTGGTAGAAAGCCACTACGTATCTGTCGGAATTCCCTAGAAAAATATTTTACTGGATCAAAATTCATGGACAACTCATTAATATTAATGAGGTCACAGATTTTCGTGGTGGTTTTAATTCTTAATATTTTCTGATTTAAGATCAAATACTAGAAGGACTACAGAGCTCATGTATGCGTAAAAAATATTTGACGATTCCATTGGATGTTTTAGCAATATTTTACTTGAAGAATTTGTGGACTACTCATTACTATTCATGAGGTCATGGTATTCGGTGGGGTTTTCCAACATATTTGTATGAATTGATGGTGTAATGACTGAATTTGTGATGCCATGACTTCAGATGAAAACTTAAAACCATAATGCCATGACAGGAGCCACTTTGATGTAAATAACCATTTTCAGTATTTTTTTAAAATTCTTTCACTAGCCTTGAAGTTTATTTTTATTGGGCAAGATAATAAAAATTGACCACTAATTAATAGAAGTCCACTGTTAAAAATGCCTAAATAAACTGAAAATGTATTTTTTATTAGTTTAAACTTATCATAAAGTCGTCCCCCAGAATTTTTAGCCCCTCCCCCACATTTTGTGTAGTGGTGGGGGATCGCCCCACTTTTTGAAATTCCTAGAATCAACACTGAGAAATGGGTTAAATTCACTGTGTAGTTGTAGAAATTATAAAATATTATTAGAATTCACCAATAAAGTGCATTCTGCATGAAAAATACCTTAATTTGGTAGACATATTTATGAAACTGTCTTCTATTTTTTGTCATTGTGTTTCACATGTTATGTTAGATGCATCTTCAATTCTGTAATCAAATCTGTGATATCCTGCTAAGTCCATGCCTTGACTGGGAAAGAGTTACTTGGTTACTGATGCCTTGTGGCTGCTATGAGTCTCAATTCCATACCTTGACTGGGACAGTATTACTTGGTTACTGATACCTTGTAGCTTATCTTTACCAAACTAGTATATACTGCTCATCTCCATACTACTGCCAGTTGTCACCTGACCTGTATACTATGTGAAAAATGAAATGCCCCGATTTGCTGGGTTTTCTGCACCAATGTCCATGCTATAAAGCTGTCAACATATGACAGGTTTAGGACAGTGTGTGCCACAGAAACCATCACATCACCTAGGCGCCATATCTGACAGCTTATTATGTAGCTATGGCCGACCAGGGATGTCACACTCTATGAACTATATACTGTAACTTCAGTTGTGTTTCTCTTTATATTAAAAATATAGAGCAATACCTTTTCTTACCACTGGTCTTCTTCACAAATATTTTCTGTGTTTATACTTGTAGAATCTTCCGACTCAGAATATGGAATGGATGCTGTGATAAATGACAACACTGAATCTGAGGTAGTTTTGCAATTCTATCGGGTCATTTTTTCCTTGTGCAAAACTGGGGATTTGAAAATACGTATTATCAGACAATTTTATCTTATGGTATATTTGAATATATAATTCCAGAGATGATTAACACATGGTAAACAGTAGATTAGAATTGAGATACATTGTAATTAAAACATTGTATTCAATGCTGGGTTCGAACCCTTATTCTTATCAGAGTTTAGTACTTCCCATTTGCCAGATGGCTTACAAGTGTAGAATCCAGCTAGTATGCTCAGCATTACTCTATCCCCTAAGCTCCTGGTATATGTGGGATACGGCATTGTGAATCAACGTGACACCTAGTCAGTTGGTAAAAAAGTTAAAGAATAGCTTTTAAGAAAATTCTTTTCTTATTTCAGGACAGCTGGGATGAGATGTCTGCAGAGGAGGAAGAGACTGACAGTAAAATACAGAGAACTCCGAGTAAACGTAAAAACTCTGAGAGAACTGAATCCACTTCTTCAGAAGTGGACATGGAGTCTGACAAAGATGGCTGAACATGGGGAAAACTTAAGCCATTTTGTGTTTTATTGTATTCACAAGCATTTGGAGCAAGTCCAGTGGCTTAAAACAGTGGTAAGCAACCGGTGATATAATGCATGAGTTGTACAATGGGGTGGTAATGTGTTCCAGTCCTTGGGACAAGTAGAAGTGTTTGATCTGGATACTTGTCCTTTCTTACCCATAAAGTGCTGTTGGCATAAAGTGTTGGGGAATAAGTACAGGCAAGGTTGTCCATCCAAGAGTTTGCAACAGGTCGATCCAAAAAGAATTAAGTGGTTACATGGCTGGTGATAATATTGTACTGGAAATATCAGTGTATTGCAAGTGTTCGTGAATATTAATAGAACTGACTATGCTGACAAAACAAACTTTAATTGTAAACACACAGTGGTTGGGATCCATTTGTGTTAAATTTTAATGGCAGCTGAGGTAAGCCACCTAGTTAATGTCTTTGCATGAAAAGTCAAGCAAGCAATGATGAATATGATGATAGCATGTTGATCTAGTATTGCTTTATTTGTACAAAATTAGAAATGGAAATGTAGAAACAATTTTGCACCTTGTTTCAACCAATCGAATTTGTTCTGATGTGGTGGCTTGTTCAAAAAAGTTGATTCTGTAAATAATATTAACATGAATTGAAAATTGTATTAAATTATTTATTTTGCTTAAGTTTTAACTCTGGGTTGTGCTTAGGTTTTCATTTGAATTTCTGAGGATTTATTCTTTTGAAAGCCTTCTTTCATTAAGTATCAAGAATTTCAATTTTCTTTTCAGGCCCCACAGCCCTTAAGGGCTGTCGGGGTATTGTTTTCACCCATGGTGTCTGGATGGGCGGGCGGGTGTCTGGAAAAAGTTTATCCGGGCTATATCTCAGAAACTGTAAGGTATAGGAAGTTGGTGCTTGGTAGGGACATTGGTTAGGGATTGTAGGTGTGGAACATCATGGTGTGACCTTGATTTGACCTTGTCATAATGACCATGAGTTTTAAAATCTTGTCCGGGCTATTGCTTGGATTCCATAAGGTGTAGAAGGTTGACACTTGGTAGGGACATTTGTTAGGGGGTGTAGGTGTGCATCATAGTGTGACCTTTAAGTTTTGCTCTGCCAAATTGTGTTCACCTGCAATATTTAAGACATCTTTCTCTTATGACAAAGATATATGGATTGCTGCAACTGATTTTATGCACTTTACATAATTGTGCTATTTCCAATCTATTCTCCAATTAATAAATTTTACAGCTTCATAATCTTTAGTTTACTGATTAATGCTGTCATCTTGCTATTGAATCGCCTTGTTTTAATACTTTATCTTTACATACATTTTCTTTCTTATAGATGTTATTTTCTCTATTTAAATATTATTTGGAGCTTTATATAACTGACACTGCTCTTTGTACTGTGTCACTACTTCTATATCTCGTGGTGTTGAAAACTATTTCCCCAGGCTGAGTGGTATGAGCATCACTGATGCTATTTTATCGTTTATTATGTCCTGCAGTTTGAATATTTGTATAAAAGCAATTAAACGTCAGAAAAACAAACCCATTGTATTTTTGTATACTGACCACAACAATTGAATTGATGTCTAAACAGTAATACAGACACCCTTTATTACCAAAACAAGCTATCATACATTGAGGTAAATGTTTTTGTTGGAGTTGCTATTTTATAGTAGACGTTCTGCTGATCTCTGATAGAGAACACTATAAGTATCAGAAGTAATATAATGTTATCATGAAGTAATACATAATTGAATCTACCTATTATTCAGTGCATTAGTATTTGCATTTAGATTCTGTATCTCTTAAGACAAATCTTCAATGTTTTGTTTGATGTATATTGCTGGAAATATTAGTGAACAATTGTTATTCATGCCTTTGTACATTTTGTTATGTATATTAACGATGCAATAAAGTTAAAATAAACCGTAAAAATCAGGAAAATTAAAGTTTGGACTTTTTGCTTTGTCTACAGCTGAGAGGTCGGTCTTGAAGCAGATCTATACACATCAACAATTGCAAAGTTATCTTTATTTTATTACACTACAATAGCTTACCATCTGGGATAATATGGCTACTTGTGGCCTGGTCAACACGAGAAAATAAACTGTGATAGTGGCAGTAACCGTCCTGAGGTGACCTAAGCTTCTCTGGGAAGGAAATTAGCATCATTCTGAAAAATAAGATGGCCACCGCGGGCATTTCTTTGGAAATTATCTACATTTTTCTACTGGCTGTTTCTCATAGGTAGAAGGTTGAATGTCTTCATAGGTGATATGTATAACAGATATATATGTCCTCTACAACCTTGCAGACATTTGACCTTGAAGCTCTTAATTCAAGGTCATCCACGGAGTGCCAAAGTAACCCACATAGCAGACTTTAAAAGTGCTTATATCTCCCTTATTATTGGTCCTAGAGGTTTGCAATGTGAAACGAACCTATAGGAAATCATGTGCTGGGAATTTTTCGAGGTTTGGGATGGTAAACCAACCTATAGGAAATCGTGGGTTGGGAATCTTCTGGTGTGGTTGGATTTGACCTTGAGCCCCTTCTTCAAGGTCAAACGAGGATAGCCAAACTTAAAAGTGCTTATAACTCACTTATTATTGGTCCTAGAGGTTTGGGATGGTAAAGCAACTTGTAGGAAATCATGGGCTGGGAATCTTTTGATGTGGTCAGATTTGACCTTGGACCCCTCCAAGGTTATACGAGGATAGCCAAACTTAAAAGTGCTTGTAACTTGCTTATTATTGGTCCTAGAGGTTTGCAATGTGAAACCACCTTACAGGAAATCATTGGCTTGGAATCCTTTGATATGGTCAGATTTGACCTTGATCCCCTCCTTCAAGGTCAAACGAGGTCAGCCAAACTTAAAAGGTTTATAACTCGTTTATTATTGATCCTAGGCACTCCTAAAGCCCAGACCCTTTAGACCCAGTCTTTTTGTGGCCCCCACAGGCACAGGCAACTGCAGAAACACCCCTATGGTGTACACGCCAACCAGAGGAGCAACCGCTCATCTTGTAGAGAAAGCAGAAGCAGCAGGATCAAGATCAAGTAAGTTTAAGTGCTTGACTCACAACACAAATTTATCAATTCACCTCTGCGATTCAACCTCGTTTTAGTCCCACAAGTCTTCACAATAATAGTCAAGGAGGTGAAACTTCTGGCCCTCTCAAGACGAATCAGATTACACCAGAAGTTTGAATACTGGCCCATTTTGGTTCAGTACCAAAGAGAGGCCCTAGACAAGGACAAAGTGAACCTAACAGAATCACTGAGATAGATACTCAGCCAGAAAAAGCTGATGTTGACATAGCATTAACTGCAAATAGAACTAATCTTTTTGATTGCTACTACCTGTCTTGCATACTCTTCTGTTAAAATGACAGGTTATGTTGTCTGAAAGGATAGCCCATATACTACACAGGATTAGTCAGGGTTGTGTTACGAGCGATTTTTTATTAATCGCAGTAGCTGGAAGCAAGTCCTAAGGATTCTCTTTTTAACATACAACCAATCATGTTACGCTGGAGAAATCACGTGGTTTGTCCATTCCCCGCCCTATTTGGCAGGATCAGTCATACCAGTATTCCAACTTAAAACTTGGGTAGGTCTTACAATGTGGCACAGCAGCACAGCGACGTTAGAATATCCTTTAATGTTTGTTTGCATTGGGTGTAATATTGGTATTATTTTTTTTAATTTTATTTATTTTTTTTTTTTTGCAGAAATTTTAATTCTGTAAAATGCAAGTTTCTTTATTTGCCATGTCCTTACAAAGTAGTCACCATAGTTTAGGGCATTATGATTTTACCACATCCAATCCCCCTGGATGAAAGTAGGTGATGCTGAGGTTCGTCAGTGTTTCTGTTGGTAGTGTAGCTATGTACTCGTGTAGATGCCCTGTCTTTTATCTGAACAGTTTCACAACAAATGTTGAGGATTGTGAGAAGAATATGCACTGGATTAAGCGAAAAACACCCCGTCGTAGAAAAACAACAACAAAAACCATTTAATAGGGTCAGAGTTAGACGTGGTCATCTCGGCCATAATTGGAGTAGGATATCCCACTTACAACTGGAGATTGGCTTGGGCCACGTACCATGCATGCACACGTGTCTAAGGAATATGCCCTGTAAGTACCTCTGTCAATGGGATTATGTATAATTGTTGGATACTGTTTGTTAGCAGGGTTGCAGAGACAACTCGTGTACAGATTTATATCAAATTATCACAGTAGGTGGGTCTTGATCTAACAGAACTAATTTAAGTTTGGGAATGAACTGCAACCAATTCTTTATTAAGTTTATTTTATTTTTGGCACTGCATTCAGAAGCAGTTGTCGAGGTCTTTGACCTTGGCCGATCTGTGAATTTAGATTAATATGATATTTAACTGATCAAACCCGGATTTAATCCTTTATCAAGTTTTGGTCAATGAGAAAAGTCCAGTTTTAAGTGAGACTGGCTATGGCTCTGCTATAAGTACTAGGTAGCCACGTCTAGGTCTGAGTAGATCAATGACGAAATTATCATTTGAAAGGTCGGGGGATAGACTTGCTCCAAGTCTTTGTATTTGTATCCATTAGTAACCTGAATAGTTAAATTTACATTTGAAACTTACAGGAGTTCATTATACCACTAACATTCTGGAGTTAGGGGGATATAGTCTCTGAAAAAACAGGGCTGACTGTTTCTTCAAAAGTCATACAGTACTCATATATTTCACAAAAGACAAAAGGACTTGGTGAAAGTCTAGTCAGGGGAGTAACCGTTACTATTTGTAAAGGGGATATTAGGCGCTATAAATGTCCAATTAGAATTATTAACAATCATAGCTTTCATAAATATAAATGTTGCTGTAATAATGACAGTATATATCATGCTACATTATTTAAAATCTGGACCAGATCTGTACCAGGTAGAACTTAATTAATAATATAGCAAAGGGTTCAATCCAGTCCTAGCTTTTACTTTTGAGTACTTCAAGAGTACTTGCTCTACTCTTCCTGTACACTAAAAAGTGAGGATTTTATTAATGTACTGTGGTCATTTAAAAAATAAGTAAAAGTAACGATTTTGCCGTCATAGTTTACTTTTGAGAAGAAAAACATCTGTGAAGAAAACAACCAAACCAATCACTGTTCGTAACGTCATCATATAAGCAATACAACATATGCAAGCGCACGAAACTAAAGTGTCAACTGCTACAAAAGAGGGTTTTACTGGAAGTATGTCAGAACTGTCATGAATGTTGTCAACTTACTTCTGTACAAGTGAAAAGCCAAATGAAAATTAAGATTCTAGATATAATGACCTTATGTGTTTAAAAAAACTCTCACAAATTAATAGTCTTTGTAAAATATTTTCATCGGTTAGTTGTGACACATGTTTTTTTTTTATATACGTACAGTATATTTTATAGATATACTTGTTTCAGAAAGTTGACAGCAATACTGGTTTCAAAGCTGCGTCGTTGAACATTGCTAACAGGGGTGTAGCATTTATACATCAAACTATGTGAAGAATTCTGTAGCTAACACACAGACCAAATATGTACATATCTGAGGTTAGTCATATTTGAGGTTAGCAGAAGTTTCATTGAAGTGGTCAATTTATCAAGCATAATTTTGGTCAAAATCTTGCGCAGAAATATCTTCCCTTTGAAAATGATTGATAATTTATTCAAAGGTTATATCCTAAGATAAGAAAGGCAAAAATAATATGCCTCGACAAAGAAAATAAATCACATGAAGACCAGGGGATTATAATTGTCTATATGTTATATTTGAAGGGTTAAGTAATATATATCTGTTATCTGGTTTGAAACAGTGGATTTATTGCAAGGGCAAATATCAGAAAAAAAATTATAAGCATAATTAGTTATTGTTGTATGTTAAAAATATTATCATACACAGATACTGGGACACGTTGCAAACTATACTATAATGTATATCTAGAAAATTCAAAAGCACCGCCAGTGCATACAAGATGTTTCTTTCCCCTCTGTAAACAGCACTATCGGTATATTCATTCATGTTCAGAAACTGAAGATTTTTGGGATAGACCCTATAAAATGGGGATTCTTTTATTTTCAGAATCAGGGTTCCCAAACTGTACATTTGGGTTTTTTATTATTATTATTATTTTATCAATATTCAAACTTGGACAACAGAGTGTAATTAACCTGTTTAATTCTTGTATAAACTTGTGTTAAACAAAAAGTCCCAACCAAGTTAAGTATGCATGAGCAATTCTACCGTTAGCAGAACGTCTATGAAACTTGAAACGTTCATGTGTCACACCCGACACAAATGTTAAGAATTAGATCTACTGACAACGTGACATGCGGGGTGTGATGTCCTCAAACTTCCAGGGACCGATTTAATCCCGCTGTTGTTGTGACGTTATCTTCCATTTGGGAGACATAATTTTAGCAACTAACTTGATAGTGTTTGGGTCGACCCCTCGATGTTCAAGTCAGATAATAATATCTTACAATACATATTAAACCCAACAAAATGCAGTTCCCACGGCCAAATCATCCCACGAGATTACCATAGGGGTATTAAATGTATTAAAGTCATTTTCACACGTTTTAATGGGATCAAACAAGTGGTTTTGTATTAAGAGTGCCATGAATTACTCAGCTGAGATATTCCTAGTACGTCTTCTCTGATCAATCATTGTTTTGCACCCTCGTTCCATTCAGAACTTGAGAGAATGTAATCTCATTGGCTGGAGAAACTCAACTGACACCTCGCTGTGAAAGAAAATGACAAGAAGTGGGCGTGGTCTAATCTCCAGCCGCTCTCGTAAACACAAGAGCACGTGTGTGGTTGTGGCCACAAAATAGTTAACATAAACCATTGTTTTAGTTATAGGATAAACTCCCTGGAGGAAACAGTGTTATTTGTTGACGGAGCGAATATGCTTATTTATAATACAAAACAGATGTGTGGTAAACATTATGCAAACTTATGTTGAAAAGATAAGGAACATTCCAGTTAAAATAAGACTTGTACTCACAGTTTCAACCAATGAAATCAGAGAGCACCCCCTGTCAACTTTAAATGACAGGAAGTTTATTGATTATTAATGAACGTAAATATCGTCAAAATACTACTCTGATAGACATTGGAAAATAGCACTCTTTGAACTGATGGCATTCAGAAGATGACAAAATATAAAATGCAGCTACCAGATAGATTCTATGACAGTGTATGGATTGCAATGAACCGTGAAATTACCTGATTCATTCCATGGGGGGTGACTGTTAATGTATGTATAAATAGGACAGTTTTTAATTATCAGGGTCAGTTAATAAACTGCTCTGCACAGGTGAGTTTGGAAAAGAACATCAAGAAGTCTCATGAGAGCTGGACTATATTTGCAGTGGTACAAATTAGGCAGTTTGCATCCAAAGCTTATAGCTGCAAAAGGAAATAGTCTATATTACTTGGACACCTCTTTGTACATGTGACATCAAATTTTGTGTGCAAAGATTAACCAAACGTTAAAGTGATTTGACTGTGTCATTTCCTGTAGGGATAAAGACTGTTTAAAAAGGTAAGTATTTAAAAGCATGTTTGCTATTTTACTGTGTTTTGTTTATGGGACCAACATTGTATTGGTCATGCATTGAAGGTACAAAGTCAATGAATTTTGAATTAGGTTGTTGCTTTATTTTGTAGTCATTTGCATTTTCAAGAAACTGTTAAAAGAAATAGATTTAAAGTAATCTACCACTACAAATTGTAATTAAACTTTAACTTAAATTTATGGCTATTTAATAATTTGACCTTAGTTACATTGGGGGAAATAGATTAAAACATGATGGATTGAGCCAGATCATTATGAAGAGCCATACTGCTCGCCAATCAGTTTAAGGTCAGTACATAAAAATCATTGTCACCCCACTTATTTTCTGTTTTATTTCCTAATTGTAAAGTTCAATATTTTTATGTGACATCATCCCAGTGCTTATAAAATGAATCTGCTATCATTAAACAGTAAATGTCTTCCAAACTCAAAAGGTTGACAAAATAAAGACCGTGTCCGCAATTTTTGTAGTGGGATGTAAACTTTAGAAATCAAACAATATATATACACAAATGTATTCTTGTTTATTCAACATAACTGAAATATGAGTGAATATCACCTTACTTTTGAATAATGTACTGCTGCATATTGAGCATAAAATTCTTCAACCTAGACTTTTTAGCTTTCTTTTTTTTTTGCTTTAAAGTAATATGATGGAAACATGGCATTTCATGAATTTGACATTTTTTTACTATGTGTAAATGCACATCAAGTCTAGGCAACTGTATTGTTACATTGCGGATGTCATTCCTCATTCATTAAAACAATAGAAAGGTATCTTGTGAATTATTAACTCTTATCTTAAATCATTCAGACTCAAGATACCTAACATACCTTAGAACCTGGATCTTTGAAAAGCAGAAAGCTTCCTTTTGTAGGATTTGTATTTTTTTGTATTTTTTTTTTGTTTGTCTTTCATTGTCAAGTTTCACTCATCTGGCTCATTTTTTAAGCAAGAAAGGAAGAATATTGTACAGTGAATTAGTTGTTTGTGTTTTGCATTGACAAGCCTTTAAAGGGCAAATAAGTTCACAAGAGATCACTTGTTACTAGCTAGCCTTTTTCATGATTGTAACTGACTGGTACTGAAATTATTGGGCAAATCTCGACTTGACTTGTGAAAGCAGGTTTCAATAGTGGTTCAAAGGGCATATGTTACATTAAGCAGTTCTCTTTTTATGTATATATTTTTCATTTCTGTTTCAAAGAGTTTTATCAGTTATTTTAACTATCTCTAAGAAACTGTGACATTGATATTTTCCTACCCTTTTTTTTCTTAGAAAAGATACCCCCATACACTGTAGATTTTATTTCTATAGTTGATCACTTTTTTCTATATGTAAGTAACAACATTTTTTATGTGTTCTTCCTCTGCATGTAATGTTTCCTTTAACAATGATCAGATCTCTGGTTTTGTTTTTAATGTGTATGTTTTCCCAACACTTTTTAGTGTTAATATTACCAGCAGCAGTTAAAGAATGTACCATCTATTCAAAACTTGTATTGTTATCCTCTTTCCTAAATCTGGGTGGTATGCCAAACTTGGTTCCATATTTGAACACATTCTTCCATACATATGTATAACATGTTTCCAATAAATTAGATTTTTTTGTGTGTGTTAAAGGGTTTTTTTTAAATTGGGAGAAATAACCAAATTGCACAGCTTACCCATTCTTTTAATGGGAGAAAAGTCTGTAAAAGTATTTTGTTAAATTGCTAAAACTGATAAAAGTGGTAGGGTCAAAATCATATCCTATTTGGGAGAGTGAGATAAATACAGTGCTTCGGGGAATTTATTTTTCAATTACTAATAATGATTAGAATTATGTGACCTTTAGAAATAAAAATATAAAACTACAA
The DNA here is from genome assembly GCA_964017235.1 of Sabellastarte sp. h YS-2021. Taxonomy (NCBI): domain Eukaryota; kingdom Metazoa; phylum Annelida; class Polychaeta; order Sabellida; family Sabellidae; genus Sabellastarte; species Sabellastarte sp. h YS-2021. The sequence continues at coordinate 72,799,252 of OZ024928.1, read as the reverse complement.
GTTGGAAAATAGTTGAAATGAAAGGTTCTTTTGTTTATATTAGTGGAGGAAACCATAGTCAACAACCTAAAGATGTCTTGTGAAAAACATTTAAATTTGTTTCAATCCTTCCAGATCTTCGCTTTGAAAAATCACAAATGTGCATATTGATTATAAATACTTGGTTTCTGTGAACTTAGTGTCAGTAACCTTCTGGACAGCTAATGAATGCAGTGATAATGATAGATAAATTATACTTTATTATATACTTTCTTCGGATCCATAAGGATCCAGCTCAAACACAGTTGTCACAAGACTAAACCCTGGTTATTCTTTGAATAATTTCACATCATATTTTATTATCAATATTCATTTCCTACAATACTGGCAATGTAATTTTGTGAGTATATAATGTGAAAAATAGCTACTTGGGACTATATTGAGTAAAGAGACCCAGATCATTTACTGGTTAGTTTTAGTTGACTTCTTCCAACATTAGTTACATAAAAGTTTGTAATAAATTTCTTTTGTAATTTTATGGTCTGATCTTTGTCATGATACAAATACATGTAGTCTACATATTACAGTAACTTATTTTTTCTCCACCACAGCCATTGAAGAATTTAGAGAGAATCCATTGACAGCATAGATACGTACCTATCCCTATCTTCACCACACATCGGTCGTAGCTTGTAACCGGAGCGGTGAACATGTCTGTGAGAATAGCTGTACACTTTGGGATCATGGACCCATTCAGACTGTTACTTCCCCAATGTTCTTGTCAGAAGAACTTCTGGATCTCAGTGGGCCTTTATTGCCTGTTATTAACTCAAATCCTTACGCCCGTTGTGAGTAAGAAAGATGTGAAGTCTATGAGCTCCTCATTACAGTTGCAATGCCCACCCTGTCATCAATTATACTGCACGCCAAAGAACCCAAAACGGCTCAGCTGTAAAGGCGGCATCACCACAGGCATCTGTAACTGTTGTCCAGTATGTGCTAAGGTGGAGGGGGAACAGTGTGGAGGGGAGTTTGATTACCTCGGTAAATGTGATACAGGACTTGTCTGTGAGATTCAGTCAGGAGAGAGCATTATCAACGAAGTCCTGCACCCAGACTATGGCAGCAAAGAGGGAAAGATCATCAGCAAGGCAGAGGGGCTCTGCAAACGTGTTGGTGAGTGAGACATTGATTTCTGGTTGTTGTTTTTTTTGTGTCTAGTTTTGGGAATTGGTACATTCTAATGTGCAAAGTTATTAAATACATGTTGATGATTAGTTAATATCTCAGAATTGTGATTCTTTATTACGAATAGATTCTGAATAATTTTGTCCTTTTTGTGTGTAAAGATTGTAAGTCAGAAAATGTTTGTGTACATAGTCTCAAACCTGCAAAGTGAAATACCAGTGAATTTCACCAGTTTTAGGGCTTTAAATAAGTTAAAATGTAAGTTTGATTCAGATCACTCAAATCTTTATAAAGTTATAAACTAATAAAGTCATTTTGTAAATTAAAACTTGTGTTTCATGTTGCCTTTAAATGCCTATGTCTTTATGAGATGCTGTGAGAAAACTTTCTTTAAAGGACATGTAAAAATGACTGGGTTACCACCAACCAGCTTAGTTATTTAGCTGCATAAAGTTTCAATTCTTTTAATATAAAAGGTTGTTTTGTTACATTTCAGTTCATACATTCCAGCCCGGTGTTTTGGGGGACCAACCACCTTTATCTAGCTGCAAACCTAAATGTACCCCAGAATTCTGTGAAAATAATCCAAGAGCTATATGTTCTGCAATGTAAGTATTTAAAGAAATATTCTGGTTTCTTCTCTGAGAACTTGTGATGTATGATCATCTAAGGTTCCTTTTTGTCCAAAGTTATACTTGCCATAGATCTGTGTTCTATATTGTTACAGTACTTTCTTTTTTTTTTTTTTTTTTTTTTTTTAATTTGAAAATTTTAATTACTTAAATGTAGCTTTTATAAGCTACAAGCTTACCATGTGGGAATGAATGCTAACTCGGGAGGCTGCTACTCCAGCCAACAACCAAGAACTTTCTTTACAGTTGTTGCTAAAGTTGTGTATCACAAGTTAGCTGTACCGGGTAACACAAAGATAATATCTAATAATACCAAATTCCTCAGGGAAGCTGGGAAACGTTGGCATCAGGGCTAAATGGGACTACAGCCAATTTTACAGAAGATTATACTGAGCTGAACAACAGTTTACAAAGTATCTACTGTATTGTTTGTGATGGCATTTCTTTCTTGTCATCTTTTTGACACCTGTTTGGTGCCTGATGTAACTGGTAACAGATGTATCTTCTGTTTGTTCACAGATGCTTGTCTGGACCTTTGTATCTTCAGATTAAGCTTTGTAGTTATTGCCTTCTATGATCAAGTTTTGTCTGGACCTGCTACAAACAAAACCTGAATTTAATTTTTTTTTGTCATACAGAATAATACATTTTAAACAGGATTTAACATCATGTAAGGGATTATTCTGTTACACTTGAAATATTAGAAGGTAGCGTTGGTGTTTTTGCTGTATAAATTATAAGTTGCAATGTCGATCAGACTCTTTTAAATGGAAGTATTAGGTTACTAGAGGGGAATTTCTATTGAACTGCTATCCTGGTTAACTGGAACTTGCATGGCATTTACACTTTTTTTTCCAAGTTTTCAAAATTGGCAAAAGTGAAACTGCATTTGAGAGTGACAATTTGGAAGCAATAATATTCTAAAGATACAGAAGATCTGTGGTTTAGGTAAAGTGTGAAGTATTCACAATGTCATCTAATACTTGTTTTTTTGGTGCAATGTTTGTCTCATTGCTTTGTTTGTCTGTTTATAATTCCTCCAAAGCTAATGAACGCATCTTTATTCATTTTTTTATGTGTGTAGGGCCCGACCAGAGGAAGCTGTGATTAAATTGTATGAAAGATCCGTATCATACTATGCTTACAAAAAAATCCCAAATTTTCAACAATCTCATGTTCCATAATTTTTAGTTTGTGGTTGAGATTATTCCGGAAATAATGAACAGATCCTTTTGAAATTTTTTATGCACGCATGGCCTGACCAAAGGCACATTTCATTACATTTTTGGAAAGTCCTGGAACATATTCTGCATACTTGTTTACCTTGGCAGAGGTCTGCACTCTATGAGTGCTATCTAGTCTGGTCTGTGGAATTTAGTTTTGTAGAAGAAAGTTAATTTTACTGATTGTTTTTCTGTTGATTTGAGATTTAAAGAACCTTTCACATACACGATGTGGTGCTTGAGCAATTGAGATTTTTTTTAGAAAGGTACATTAACTATTTGTTAGTATGTAGCATTAGACATTGATTTGTTGAAAGGAATATTGAATGTCCATTATATGTTAATTGTTTGCACCACAAAATGTATCTTTACTGTTGTGAAATTTAAATTGGTAGTCGGGTACCCAACAATTAAAAATATTTCAATGAATGATCGCATTGTGTTTTTGTGGAACATGCTTTAAAACGAAGGATACTTTGTAGTGACAGTTAAAGAAGGTCATTTCTGAATATGACTCCTGGGCTAATGGAGTGACAGTGCAGTACAGTTGATGTATAGTTCTTCTCTTTTCTTTCTTTGCATATATATAACTTCTATCATCATATCTATATTTTTGATATGCAGTGAGATGAGGAAGCTTACCTGTACAACATTTACTTACAAGTCATGTCTTAAGTGAGCCACCTTAGATACAAGGCTGTCTGTATAAGTGGCCATTTAATCAATTGCCCTGGGTGATTGCATTTCCGATGAGCCAATAGATTGTCAAATATTGGCAGATGATCATAGGACCCTTACAGTTTACTTAAAAAAACAGTTGCGAGGATTGAAGAGATGTTCTTGTCCACGAGACATATTATTCGTTTAAATGCCCATACTTAATCGCTTTGAAGATAATGTTTACTTTAGCTATATAAAGACTAGTCCCATAATGGACACTATGTCTTATAATTTATGAAACAACTGCAACTTTGATGTTGCTTTGAAAGTGTTTTGCAGTTTGTGTATTTTTTTTTTCTGTTAGTCAAAGCCAAAAACAAAATCTGCAGATAAAAAAAAGCACACTTGATAATTAGTGCACTCTGTTGATTTCCTTCAAACAGCAACAAATATAGATTTATATGCATTGTTGATCCACTTCTTACATTACTCACTGGAGAAATGTTTACAAATCCTGGCAAATCAAGTGAAAAACAAATCTGTCGCAGACTTTTGATGTTTCTCTTTGATTAATATTTGATACATAGTCCTCAGTCATTGTGAGGGGGGCAATGTTTTCAAATTCTTCTTATAAAAGTTCGTGTTGATTTACTTTACGGTTAGACTGATCAAGTTTTATCACCGAGACATAAATACTAACAGAACTGTTATTTTAAAATTGACCAGTTTTTGTTGTCTTCGCTGGGGGTTGTGAGTCCGTAACTGTCATAAATGTTTAATATCCTAAACCTAAACGGACCTAAACTGTAAAAGGCTTGAGGAGGAAGACTGATAGAAGTGATTTTTTGTGACATGGACTGGATCGAGTCTCCATAATTTTTTTCATGTTTGTTTGTTTTTTTTTTTTGCACCTCCAGCAGATGAAAGGTTTGTATGTTCTCAGAAACTGCTTGCTTTGTGAAAAGCTTCTGTTATCCAAAATTTTTCCTGTCCTCAAATTTTTAGTTGACAGAGGTTGAACTTCACCACACTCAGTAATGACAAAAGGGTCCTCTACTGCGATAGTTTACACACTTTCCCAAATTCTCCTAAGGTGAGCCCCAGGCATGATATTTGTGTGAAAAAGTTTTCTGTCGACTATTACACACAAAGGGCGGTTAATTTAACAATACAAAGTCAAAGTAAGGGTTTTGTGTCATACAACAGCCAGACTCGTATTGGGACAGGCCTAAAGCATTTGCCCATTGTGGGAGTTGACGTCACACAGCCGTGATAGCCCTTGAATAGATGCCAAATTTGCTAGCCTCAAGCACGCTGCTATCTAGTGTGAGAATCATGCCCAATAAGATATCTCACAAGCAGTTGTCGGAGAAATATCAAATCAATGTCAGATCACTTTCACAAAAACTCTGTTAAGTGAAACTTTCTTTCAAATGAAGCCAAATATTAGGTCATTGAAGAGTCTTTTTCGTTAATATTTACTCTGTTATCGCATCTCCCAAAATATCTCTCTTGTCCTATGAGATATATTTTTGTGGTAGTTAAATATTTAGTGGAAATTCTGAACTATTTTCAAACAACTTTAGAATGTGAAACTGATACCCCCTGTACATAGTGAGACTGTTCTTTTCAAAATAAACTAATGTTTCATACAACTTGTGATGTAGCTGCAGGCAGTTAATGATTGAATTCACAGCCTGTACAATAAACTTTGTTTGAAATGTTATTAAAATATCCATAAAAGATTTACAAAATACGTAAGTTAATTCAATCGTATTATTATTGATAAGCTGTCTCATTTTGGTTTACTTCCTTGAATTTGAAAAACAAACCATTATAGGTTCAATTAACAGCAAATTTGAGCACTGTATTTCTTCGGCAACACTTCTTAATTGGATTAAACTATATATATATCGTTTTTAATGGCAAAATATAAGCTCTGCCAAGGCTTTGTAGCTATTGTTTTTATCTACTAAAGAAGAGTAGTGTGAGCCACAAAGTTTTGTTAGCTGACGTCTTTCTGGCATGAATATTTAATTAAATACACTTATAATAAATATTACTATCAAAGGTAATTAATGCTTCGTCTGTCAATGTCATCAGTAGTTTTTCAGTGAGTAAACAGATTAGATATTCACCGGTTAAGAAGGGCATGTATGCTTAACTTCCTAATTATTTACCCTCAGTCAGCAAGTTTCTGTGAGTGTGTTCCCATGCTATTTTTTCATGTATGTTTCCATGTGTATGATTTTTGCAATTTTTGCAATTTTTTTTCTTTCCAGAGCCCACATTCACTAACATTCTTAGCCCCAGAATAAGAATTTTCTCAGAATACAGACATTTTCTTAGAAAAAAATTCTTAGGACAGGAAAAATTTCTATGAGTCAGAAATTTTCAAAATTTCTACCAAACTTCCACACAGCTATTACATCTGATTTGTGATTTCTCAATCTGAAAATTCCCATGAATTTCAAAATTACTTATTCTTAGAAATTTTTCTTACACTAAGAATGTAGAGGTCCTCATTGGCCCAGTGATTAGCAAGTTTGGCATCTAATCACAGGCTGTCACCTCTGTGTGGGTTCGACTCACACAAGTGGCAAATGCTGTAGTCCTGTCCCAATATGACCCTGGGTGTTGAACGGACATAAAACCCCAACTTTGACCTTTACACTAAGAATGTTTCTCAAAAAATGGTTGCTTTCTTAAGAAATTCTAAGAACAAGAATAATTCTAAGGATAAGATATTAGTGAAAACAAACTCAGGAATAAAATTTCTTATTTGATGAGTAACTGGTATATTTGACAGATGTTTTTTGTATGAATGAGGCTTCACCATATCGCCAATATTCCCTTGTTTTGTATTTGATAACAAAATTGTATGTCTGTAGTTCACATTGGAAGCCAACTCACTTCAAATAGTGCAAACAGTTTAAGAGGGACTTGGAAATTTGTGTCTCGTAATAAGCTTTTTCACACGGATGAGGTGTGGGAGCATGATTACAAACACAATATTATTGTAAAGCATCCTACCAATATGTCACACTCATGCACACACAAAATTTGAAAGTACTATCATAAATTGCAGTTCATAAATCATATGCATGGAAATATACACTTAGACAAAGCACTTGATTGCATATTTCTGCTCACAAGTTGACACTGAATGCATGTTTTTGTGAGCTAAGATAATACATTCAGTAGTGTCTTAAAACAAAAACGTCATTGATGCCCTAACTAATTTTCTCTTGTTTTTGACTGTATTCTTCAAGCTGATTGTGACGCCACCCATTTTACTATCCTACACTTGTTATTACAGTTTTTGTTCTGGCTGTCTCACCTTTTTGTCCCTGTAAACATTGTTTTGGTTTCAGCCATTGACTAAAAATAGATACTAGATTAGCATTATATACGCAGTTGTCCATATTTTTGTTGTAGTCAAGACGTTCTCACCTGTCGGTTTTTGTTATTAACAAATAAGTGAAAGGATGTACAATAAAGTCATTGCATGTGAAAGAGTATGTAACCAATCGTTTCATCTTGTGTAAATTTTTTGTGACAATACATGGAATATCACAAATATCAGATTTTACATTAATTCACTTCTTGCCACTGTGGCCTAGTGGGTAACACACTCGCCTAGGAACACAGATGACGTGGGTTCAAACCCAGGTACAGGCAGGTACATGGTTGCTCAGATGACCACTTAAAATGGTGGTCCTCTGTCATTGGGTCCTATCTCCAGTGGCAGGTTAAAGAACCTCAAGGAAGTTGATAAATGGTCATCCTTCAGCCTTTGTCTTTGTCGTTAGGGAAATGTATTTAATTTGGGAGTTGGACTCAGTGCTTGTACAGTTGGATGGGCCAAGTAGTGCTTTGAGTATAAATACACAATACAATATACATTGATACTATGTCAATTAGGCCTAGGTCACACTCTGCTGTGCTGGCCTTTTAACTATATACGAGGGCAAAATATTTAGCTCATCATGGCTTGTCTGTGATTCTGTGCTTATTTGAGTATCTTAGGTTTAATATGTTGGGATTCGTATCTGGACAGGATGCATATGTTACAGAATGGAAACTTTTTTTGCACACCAAACAGCATTTTGAGGGTTTTTATTAATTTGTAAAACATGAGCTCTACCGAGGTTCGCGCTTCTAGAGATCACTTTTTTTTTCCTTTTTTTTTTCTCTGGAGTTTCATGAATTGTGGCGTAGCATGATGAGTACCAGTCTCATGACTGAAGTTAAGCAGCAATGGGCTACGTTAGTACTGGTATGGGTGACCGCTTCAGTGCACTACTTGTGTCTCTGATGGCTGTGCAGCTCACGCTAGTAGACCAAAACCCCTTTCAGCCTTGTTTATATTTATTTTGATCACAAGCTCTCACTACTAAAATGAAATCACCAACGGGTGAAGGGGGGGGGGAATACCTTTACACCTTTACAGAGTGGCTCATGCTTTACCCAAATAGTTGATCCATTTATGGAATAATAAAAAGAATGCTGTGAAACAAAAGTTAAATTATTATAATAAATACATGATGGTGCCACTACACGGACCAGTGTGAAAGGACCATAAATGATCAGATTTTAGTCCCATCTTTTTACTTCTATCAATATATACTTAAAACGATATAGATATAGATAAACGATATAGATTAAAAGATATAAGATATACTTCAAACAAAGTTGAAGAGAGTGTCACTATATTCTTCATAGATTTCTTTGTTTTTTTCTTAGCATATTGCTCAAAGGTTGCAGTGGTAAGCTTAAGGTCCTGCATTCTGTTCCCAGTAATACCATTGTTGCTATAGAGGGCAAGATTTTAAAGTGCCAATGAATGTCCTTTATACATGAGAATTTTCACACGCACAAAAAATATAAAACAAATAGGTGGTAACATATACATCTATAACCACAATCCATACACGCAGAAAGAAGACCCACCAGATCTTGTAGACATAGAACCTTTGCAAGTCGCATTTTATGTGTGAGGTGAAAGCATTTGTTCCACCTAACATAAGAGAAAGGATGTACTGAGCTATGAGTAGAACCAAATCCTATAGATATTATATATATTCGTTATTACTCTCCTTTAAAATGAACATGTGATAATTTATTGGTTTAAATTAATTCTCTAATTGAAAAAAAATCAACACTTTATGAAATAAAGATACAATTGGCTTTTACATCTGGTATGTGGAAATAGTGGTGATGCCAGTCAGAGGTCAGTACTTATTTTTTACCTCCCACCAAGGAGATTTTTGATTGTTGGATTGTCTTCGTGGACAAGGTTATAAACAAGGCTGAAAGAGGGTTTTGGTCCTCTAGTGCGAGCACAAAACCATCAGAGACACGAGTAGTGCACTGAAGTGATAACCCATCCCAGTACTCACGTAGTCCGCTGCGGCATAACTTCTGTAAAACACAGTCATTGTGGCCACTCCACAACTTCTGTAAAAGACAGAGAGTTATTGTGGCTGTGCCACAATTCATGAAAGTCCGGAGACAAAAAAAAACACAAAAAAAAAACGGGATCTCTAAAAGTGCGAGCTCTGCCGAGGGTAGCGCTTAAAAAACTACTTAGCAGATCAGCACAGATAATATTTAATTTTGGGAATGATCTGCAACTAATTCTAGACCCAGAATTTTTTAAAAGATTGTTTTTTATCTTTGCATTCATAACTTGGAGTATAGGATGTTGGTCCTTAGTGGAAGTATGCACTCTCTGAGTGTTTTTGTCATTTCTACAAGGTAAAGCAAAAGAAATTAAATATAAGCAAGATCAAAACACAGATTAAAGTGAATAACAAATTTAGTGGAGGGTCATTGTGGATGTGGTTCTAGTGGAGCATAAAAAGTATTCTTTTAGACATCTTCAGACTTATTTACATTTGTACTGCATACATATAAGAAATCATTAAACTTTTAACATCTTGTGTCAGGATCAGAAGAATAAATCATTTGAAGCTAAATGGTTTCAACTTAGTTGCATTACCATCAAACACTATGGATCAAAATATATGTTTGTTCTTTGTGTAGTGAAATATGCATACAGTTCATGGCATAAGGCATGAAGCAGTAATAATGAGGTTCAACACCAAAAAGATATTGTATTGTCTATGTAACAGCTCACTGAATCTTCTGTAATACTGTTATATTCAGAGGACTTTTAGGTTGATTTCCCCTTTATTTTCAGTTCAGTTGTACATAACAGTTTCTTCCCTTTTTTACGTTTTCTAATATATCGCGTTAATTAATGTCTGAAATTTGCTTTTAAATACACACTAGAGTCATAACTTTAGCTGTGTACCAATTGTTATCTTCTATATCAAAAGCAGTGCATGAAAATGCATTCACAAATCCTTGCCTGCGGATAGTATAGTGTTTTATATTTATACTGCATGCAATATGTTCTGATACTACAAGACTCAAAGTGCTATTTGAATCATAATGACTGCACAAGTACAGCCCAAGCTCCAAGTGACTGACATTCTCCCTGACTGAAAGACAGAGGCTCAAGGATGACCATTTATCAACATCTCGGAGTTCTTTTAGCCGGCCACTGGGAAAAGGATCCAATGACAATGGACTGCCATTTTTAGGGTCATTCAAGCCACCCTGTACCTGGGTTCAAACCCACATCCTCTGTGTTCGTAGACAAGTGTGTTAACCAATAGACCACAGTGGCCTCAGTGTTGAAACAACACAAAACCTAGAAACTCCAACTGGACCTATTCATCTATATATTTTAAGTTTATAAAATCCTTTTTATCTGTCCCAATAGATCAGCAATGTATTAAAAAGAGCGAATCAGTGATTGCCTTTATTTTTAAGTACTCAAAATGTTCAAACTCATCTAATGAACATCTGTATATAACTATAGATTGAATATTCACAAAATATAAACAATAAATTACTCAGGTGTGGACACTTTAACATGATATAAGAGACAGTGAATTACAATATCTAAATAACAAACTCTGTCAAATACGATACATAATGTAGTTCTGTAACAGAAAAAATAATATTTAACTATCTGTTCTGATTATGCAGCTTACAAAAATTATAACTTGTACAGGCAAAGATTTTGTACCAGCAATAAGTTGCACAGAACCCTAACTTGTACACACGTCTCATTGGACTTTCTGATATCAGAATTTCAAATTCTGACGGATTGGACTTTCTGACACGACATAAACATGTACATACATCATATGTGCTATACCCAAACTATGAAATTGCTCATTTCATGAAAAGGGTAAAATTGTTGCGCATTTCATAAAATAGACGTCCGACTTCTCTATTTCGTGACATGCCATATTTGCTTGCCTATTTCCTTGAAGTGGGCAAAAACAGAGTCGTCTATTTCATAAAATGGGCCATATCTGGTATGAAAGTTAGGCAGTTTCTGGCATCAGTCGTAACACATATATAATATTAATGTGTTACGAGTATGTTACTCAATATTAATACTGTACTCTATATTATTTATGTATGGTGTACAATATATTAATACAAGCAGTTGAATTTCTTTGAAGCAGAGGTTAAGAGTGAGTGAAAGTCATTATTACAGGTAATTCTCTTCTGTCTGACTGCAAATTAATGAAATTATTACAAGAGATTATCAAATCAAGTGCAGTGTTCTTCAAACAGTGAAGTCCTGGGACCCTGGATAATAAAATTAGTACAAATATGTTAGAAAAAAGTGCAGTAAAGATGTTGTGGTCTTTTGGGTTATTTTGGTGTAAACTTTTATCGAATAATACTTTATTGTAAGTTTGATATTTATGCACTTATACATTTATTGTAAAATATGTACAGATTCATTGTAAACTGATGCATAGTTATAGCAATTATATATATATATATATATACTGTGAATAAATATTACTTGTAGAATATTGTACATAGTTACAATTAGGCCCATTATGCAAACAAATTTGAAAGACACCAAAATTTTAATATCTGATGCATATATGATTTTTGATATTATGAAAGTTTCGGTTGATTTTCACACAGTTTTTCTTACTATAAGAATCGAAACATTTTTTTGGATGAAAAGAAATTGTTAAGCTATGCTAATAAAGGGATCTTCATATTAGGAGTGAATTGTAGAGATTCCTTGTCTTGGGTGATTTTTGTCAAGAGCAGACCAGACAGCCGGCCTTTGTGTGGAGTCTGAAGGCATCTGCAATTATCTTAAATACCTCTGAAATTAGAGGAGCTTCCTCCAAAAAGTTAAAGATGTCAGGCTATTGATGCTGAATGGCCTGAAATTTGTTTGAATAAATGGAACAGAATGTCTGTCACACTTTTGAGGGATTTAATGAGCTGCACTTAAGGCATGTTAGATTTATATAAAAAACAGTTTTAATTTGACTGGACCTTAAATTAAGTGAATTTAGTTTTATCTTCTTGTCCATAGTTTTCAGCTTATTGCTGTAATCAAATTCATGTCAATTACCTGAAGTTTCAAAGACAAAAGTAGCATATAAAATTGATTAAGATAAATATGAATATAAAATCAATTAAATCTGTATAAGATGAAAACTATATCATCTTAACTTATTCCCAGGAGACTTTAAACTGAGAAATTTACGACTATTGCAAGGCATTATATTAAATGAGGGGCGACACATCTCTCTTTTTTGCCTCCTTCTGATTTTGTGAATGACAAAAGGGTGTTTTACAATAGCCCAAACTATATATATTCTGGGGAGGTCCAACTCATTCTGTGATGGTACTTCACATATAGAGAATCTGTATAAATAAGCTTCATATTTCCTATTGAACTGTCCACAGAGTCCATTAGTGTTGTTTAACAGGGAAATTTAACCCTCAACTTGAGACATTATCTAAGGTGCTTATTATCTCAACGGGGGATGGTTGGAGGGTTCCTAACCTTCCAGTTTTAGGGCTTCTGTTTGATCTCTGCTAACAAGGCAATTTCATTTTTTTTTTCAAAAAAGAATTATTTACTACCAAGAAGTTAAAGAAGCTCCCCTTTACTCTTGAATGTGTAGTCTTAAAAATGTCATAAGAAACTTTTATGTGCACTCCATAATTACTATGGGATTGTCTTTGAGATGATAATGATAGACCTCCTATGTGTACATGTACAAGAGAAGGCATTCTAGAAGAGAGCCTTTGACAGCATAGAATCTCTTAAAACTCTTTAAATAGATGTGAGAAAAACTATCAATTGGTGCATTTTACTATAAGCAGCACATATGCTCAAAACATATTCAACATGGTGTGAAATATGTTGAATCCATTAAATAATAAAAGAGATGCACACAATTAGAGCACAGAGCTCTAATTTTGACTAAGTCTTGTTATACATGGTTTCCCACTTTATCCTGTGTCTCTTAGTAACTTGGGCACGTGATTCAGTTGCTTTATCTCAATGGAAACAAGCTTGTCTTCATTTTCACTTTAGCTTATTGAATGTTTTCATAATCATAGCAAATTTTAAAGAGCCTATGAAGTCACAAGTACTTTATCACTAAAACTCAATTTGTCATTCTTTTAACTCCATAGAATACAGATTACCAGGTACCATATTCATGTAAGTTCTGAAGTCTTATGATAAATCCTGGTGAAATTTCATTTGAATTTTTGGAAATTTTTCCTTTGCTGAGTTTTTGCTTAAGTTGAATTTACATAGCAAGAACAATCGTAAAATCTGACCTGTCACAAAAGAAAACTTTCATTGACATTTTACGTGTCAATCCAAGTTATTTAAATCTTGAGAAATTTTCTTATGTCCACTGTGACAAAGTTAGAACCTCATATCTCCCCGGAACAGTTTTATATTTAAGATAATGTGAGAGCTTAATGGAATGCCAACTCATCAAAAATATAAATCAAGTCTTGGAAAAATCTTAGATTTCAAAAGAAAAGTAACATTTGAGACTTCAACAGACCCATCATGAATCTGCCCCAGGACCTATATTCATTAATATTCATATTTATAATAGAAAAGTTTTCTCAGAAAAAATTCTTAGAATAAGAAAAAAATTTTAAGAATAAGAATTTCTAAAAATTCAATCAACAGTGAATTTACAATATATTTTACCCATTAATACTGATTTAATATTAATTAACTAAAATACCAAGGCTACCTGTTTTATGAAAAGCTGCTTCATCTAAAAAAATTATTATTATCTTTAAAAGTTGAAAAATTCCCAAGAGTGTAAAAATTCTTACTCTTCCGGAAGTTTTCTTGTTCTTAGATTTTATTTCCTAAGAAAATGGTTGTTTTCTTAGAGGATTCTAATAGAAAGAATAATTCTAATAAGAGTATTATTAAAAATGAGCCTTGGCCTGTCTGAATGATGAAACAGGAGACTTAACATTCCAAGTAATGATGCTTTGTCTGCGTATGGATAGAGTGTCGTGACGTGTGACAATTGAATACATCAGTGTCCTACTGCAACCAGAAACAAGTATCCACAACATCATTCGAAGGTCAACAAAGCATTATTTACTGTCAGTTCCAAAACACAGTTTTAGAACTGGTAGACATGGTACATCATTCTCTGTTTATGCTTCTCACCTTTGGAATAATCTTCCTCAAGATATCAAAATCAAGACTAATATTCCCTCTAAAAAATCACTAAAACATTTTTGTTTTCTGTGAAATTTGCAACTAAAATGATATCATAAGCAGAGTCATTTTAAAACTTTAATGATAAATCATCTTTTTATTTATTATTTGTTATAACAGTTGTAACTATGGGTAGAGGTCACATAAAGTACCTTATAAAGTTCCCAAATTGCACATGTTCTACTTTTTCAACTTACCACATGCCATTGCTGAGTGGATGGAGTGACTAAAGCAGTGATGTATTTAATATCAATGACTTTGAATGTTTCTGTTGACACTTTATTTTCAAATCATCCAGAATTCCAACATAATGTTGATGCACATAATTCAAAAGATTAATTATAAAGTACAAATGGGATAAGGTAGTATGTTGACAAATCTTTGGTCAGAGCTTGGCAAGAATGCATTGAGTCTTTCTTCTCACAATACACCCAGATAGTGTTAATCTTCTCAGCAGCATTTAAGAAAACCTCAGGAATGGGTGATGCACTTTCTGCTACCCTGGGCCCCCCACTTTGTTTGGCAAAGTTAATAAGGCTATGATCTATTGCCTTCTTCCACGGGGTTAACAAAAGACCTGAGGCAACATTTGGTGTGATATTATCATTATAAGAATGGAGTACCAAACAAGAATTTCACTACTGTATGTGAAAATTTGCGACCATGGGAATGCCCCCATTCAAATTAAGGATAAATTCAGCAAAATTCATGAAAATTGCACATTGGACAAATGGCCTAAAATGGCCCCAAAATTATACAAAAAGTGCAGTTTTCTTAAGAATTTTTCAAAATTCTAAGAAAATTTCAGGGGTTTTCATTGTGGCAAATTATTTTAAAATATGACGGATTTCACATTGTTTAGCCTATATACAGCAGTGTCTCTTTCTCCCCCTCTTTACAAACCACTAAATGGGGAGGAGATGGCATACAAAATAAAAGGGTGTAAAAATAGGGAGGGTTTTACTAGATTTTGAACTGATACGGTCTTTGTCTATATAATTGGCACATCCGTCATGCGTAATAAGTCTATTATAAATACAGTAATATTTTACTCTGATTTGATTATCTTGTTTTAGTTTAGTTTTCTGGGAGAAGAAGTAGGGAACTTTATAGTGTTGGGGTAAATAACTTCAAGCAGATCAATTTCAAGCATTTAGAAGATGAGATTACAATCTCACCCTGGTTTTGGGTATCAATTGTAGTGTCATTATTTCAAGCAAAACCATGACAGGTTATGGCCAAACAAGAAATTGGACAAGTTTCATCTCTTTTACCACAAAAACCCCGCCCTCACCACCTCCTATCCCTTCTGTTTTCATAAAGGTCTTTTTTTTGGCTATCTTCTCTGTAAATACATATAAAACTGTGTGTATGGGCCAAAATACTGGGGCTTTTCTGTCCCACCATTGTGGTTATCACAATTGAAAGTAGATAATTTTGTGTAATTTCTATTGATCTGTCCATCAACCTACAATCACAACAATGTGTGGTTTTGAAAATGACACAATCAGCTTGACGCCACTCTATGATTTCTCATGTATCTTGATAGAGTTTTAAGTAGAAACGAGGCATCATTAACTCCCGTTGCAATGCTCTGTGTTCCCTTTCAAAAATTTAATTTTCTCCTCCAGTCCTCAAAGCCAAACAAATGATATAATTTGAAAGGTATAATTTGGAGAATAACACTGCATTGTAAAATAGATATTTTTTTCATAGGTTAAAACCTGTATTTTAGGTGAACATGATGATTTTTCTGAGTGACATATTTACTGGCACAAACTGGTTCACCAAATATAAATACCACAATTCAGGTATAGGGGAAAATGTTTGTGAGTCGTTAATTGCATATGTAGTAATTCCCCTGAGGACTAAAGTTCTGGCTTTTTTGGAAGGTTCCCAAAGATAAAAACTGAAACAGTCTTAAAAAAATTGACTTTTAGAATGACATATTTCAAGTATGTAGAAATGACATAATGTGTATGAAAAAAATAGGTAAGCTTTCTTCTCAGAAGTTTTCACTTATATATATATTCAGTTAAGTTTCCAAAGATGCAGCAGCAAGTACTGCCCAACCAGTGAAGTTCATCACCCAGTCGAGTTTGAAACCTACCTTAAAATCTATCAAAGGCAAACACTGTTCATATTTTAAACAAATGGAACAGGTGCTTAGAATAGTGAGGTATAATTCTACAATGAAACCCACTTATGAAGATGAATAAATATTGGCATAAAAAAACTAATGACAAACTTTCACTTGATGATGATTTTTCCATAATTTAAAAATGTCAGTACTTATGCTTAGCTTGCCTTATTCACTATATATATGGTAGATGCTCTGTATAGAACTAATGCAAGTCAAATTCAACAAACATGACATTTTTCAAACCAGAGGTTTCAAACTTTCAGCATCAGAAAATCTTGTTGGTACAAGTGCATGATTACCAGAAACGAATCATGTGAATATCATGGGTTTGTATTTTTCAGAGACTAGTATATATAGTTGTTCATGTGAAATCTTGTTTGGCAGGAAAAAAAACTATGAAATAATGAGTTCACACAAAAATCTTACTGCAAGTGTTTCCATTTACTTTCCCACTGAGCAATTCAAAAACACTCTTTAACCCGAGTTCCTGATGCTTTAATTTAAAGAAACTTCTTTATTCAGAAGCTGTTTGGAGATGAGGGAAAGTTAAGAATGATGAGGCAAAGAATGTTTTGAGGGTTTGAATGAAGTGGATATTAATGTCTGTGACATGCTCATGTTATGGAGGTGGGACTTATCAGATGCTATGGTTTTCTGGTTTCTTACAAATGGCCATTTTAACACCTGTCGTTTTATGATGAGTTTGTGGGCTGTTTGGTCACATCCATCATCATATTACTGCCACAAGTCACCTCACACCAAGATCAACTCCTGATTTAGTTGACACCCCCAGAAAAAGTTAGTGTACATATTTCCATGACACCGATTGCTGCCAGCAACTGCAGATTATCTTGCTTATCATAATGTTATATTAAGGTATTTCCATGTACATGTATCACCAATGAGTGCTAAGCATTTAACAAAATATATACATGTATGGAGAAATATTTTGTTTCCTTTTGTATCTCTCACAAGATCAGCCAATAAAATCTGGTACTTGAAAACACTAAAATTGGGGGTCAGTATAAACAGTTAACCATGGAAACAATCCTTTAAAGAAACCACATAATTATAAGAAACTAACAATTTTCAATTTTTTAAAGACAAGGCTTTGAGAACAGAACTAGTGGTACTGAGTGCTATGAAGCAAGTGTATTAATCTTTGATGATAAGTTGATAACCATTACTGTGAAGGTATATGTTCTGTAGCAGGGGAACACTCAGATAGCATCAGTGATGCCTGTGTCATATTTACATTATTGTGTTGTATTAGGTATTAATACTCAGTGCAATATCTCCATTCACTACGGGTCTTAGACTTGCGCCAAGTCTTTGTATTTCTCATTCCACCAAAACTGACATACATGAAATCATTATGAATCCACTTGATTTGTGAAAAACCTTCTGTCTGTTGAAATACCAATTTTGTCAGCACCAAATTCTGGAAAAAAAAGTAATTCAGTCCTCATATGAAACCCAAGACAAAAGGACTTGCGGAAAGTCTATACAGGACTAAAAGTGTTATTTTACTAATCCAACTGTACAAGTACAGCCCAAGCTCTCAATTGACTGACATTCCCCTAACTGAAAGACAGAGGCTCAAGTATGACCATTTATCAATGTCTTTGAGGTTCTTTAGCCTGCCACAGGAAATAGGACCGAATGACAGAGGACCGCCATTATAAGTGGTCATCCGAGCCACTATGTATCTGTCTCTACCTGGGTTTGAACCCACGTCCTCTGTGTTCCAGGTTGATTATATTATTGCAAATGGTATTGATCTGCTTTGGCGGTGGAGTGCACTCTCCAAGTGATTATATTTGTGATTGTATCATCACATTTGTTCAACTTAATACAAAACGTCTTGAAATTTTATTGTTTTCACATAATTTTAAGGAATGTATTTTAGTAATGGGTACACAAAACATCCATATATGTATGAATTATTTAATTTTGCCATATAAATACAAGAGATACTGTTAAGACTTTGGCAACACAAAGCATATAACCTTTGATTTTATTTTGGATGTATATAACTTTACTTATTTAATTCCGCCATATAAAAAAACAGAGGAAAGTAAAGGTAAAAAGTTCAATGCCTGTCATCAGGACTTAAGAAGTCTGAAGAAGATTTAAATATATACAAGTTCTTTACATCCAGTCTCATCTAGAATTGGCTTTCCAGGGAATAGTTCAAATTATAATCTTGAGTACAGTTGAAATTGGTACAGCTTGGGAGTGCAAGTATAATTTGAAAAACCTAGGGGCAACATTTCCAGCTGTGAAGCCAAACACCAGCCCAAAACAACAGAAAATCATAATGCTTAACTAATATGCTCTTTAATCTTGGTGGGACTGCTGTTACTAATCCAATAATTGTTTATCATTTGTATTTTCAGCACAATTTTCAATTGCTCATATAAATTGTGTTGAAAGTAGAAATTATTTGAAAAGTGGGAGCAATCGCAAAATAGAATAAAGTTACAGAAGTAAAATAATTAAACTAAAATCAAAAATAATTAAAGTGTTCTAAAATATTTACAACTGGATTTGTAATAAATAAGAACAACCAATTTAACCATATGGACAAAATGACCGCTATTGTATTTGACCTGAGAAAAGTTATTGGTATATGACGTACACATTGCACGATGTAAAACAGGTTAAATATACAGTTTCCTTAGTCCATATTGTGTGTATTCAATAATGTAATTATTAATTTGTATGATTTGCACTGGAAAAAAAATTGATGGTTAAAAATCTAATTGGGTGGTCTTAAACAATTACATTACCATCTTTTGGTGTAGTTTTCTTCAGTTTAAAACTGTATCTCTCATAACCTATAATTTAAGATGTAAAATAGAAAAAAATCTTTTGTTGTGTAATTTTTACATGTAATTTAGAGTATTATAACCCGCTTTAGAAAGACTTTTTGACTAAAATATTGTTTACTTGTATACAAGAAAATTCTCTAGTGTCGAGAATGCTTTTCTGAAAAATAGTCTGTAAACTAGTTACATCTTCAGTGACTAAAGATCCTTTACAAAAGTTAAAGCTCTTGCAGAAAATTTTATCTTTTAATGAATGATGTTGTGAATGGATTGTATAAATGAAGGATAAATAAATAAAGATAATGTTACCACAGCAATATAATTACAGATAACTGGGGAAACTCCGGTAGAAAAGTAATGAGATATTTGAGTGTAGGCGGAAATCTATAGCTTTAGGATAGTTTGTTAGGTTTTTACATCAGTTATTATACGATTATCTCAGCAAGAATACCATAATAGGAAAATGAATTGTGTTACACAAAGAGGCTTCTGTTAAAGATTCTTTAGACCTCACACTTTATATATATAATCTATTTATGTATTGAGGAGTCAGTAAAATTCATTGAATTCATATTTATTTAGCTATTAGTATGTTTCACCATAAAACTATTCAAGTTGACAATTCAAACTGTTTATGGATTTTTTTTTTACTATGTGTCATGTTAACATGCCTTTAATGCACATATGAGGTCAGTAAAGATTTTGTCTTTTGGCTGGTAATTAATAGGAGCTATCTTCAGAAAAGTGTAGTGATCTGACTTGGGATTTTTTCTAAAATGAAACAGGCAAAAATGAAAACAAAGTGTTTGTCACCTGCAAAAATATATATCTTTTGGTCCTTAAAACATGAATTGATAACACTTAGCTGCACCTCTTTGACCCGTTACAAGACTAAAATTACTTTACTAGGTAATAAAGTGCATTTCAATTAACAAATGCTGTCATAAGTTTGGTATCTAAAAAGATTCTGCAACAGGGAGTGCTGTTGAAAGAATGTTAAACTGTATTTAAAAGTTCATCATTTAAAAGGTTCCCAACATTAAGATATGTTAATCGAGTTATTTGGAACCTGGGTAGCAGCAATACAACTTCAGAGGTATGCTTTGGTTTGATATTACCACATATTTAGGTCCTAATGACGCCTTTAGAAAAACCTGTAACTGTCATATTTGGCAACTATCAATGTCAACAACAGGAGTGACATCTGTCAAAGCAGAGATTATTGTACATGGTGTGCATAGTACTGTATTCTCCATAATAAAAACTCCTCACAGTGTATGGCAGCCCGCATAGTCATCACTGCACATCATATGGAAAGTCGCTATGTTTTCTTTTTGCAACAAGAGCACTCAAGGAGTGCATACATCCATCAGTACCCAACACCTCCAGAATTACTTATGAGTGCAATGATAAAACATATATTAAAAAATTCCTGCATCCAGACAGTGATCTGGATCATCATCAACATTTAATAATCCGTTTCTTGTGCCAGTATTGACATTTCATCAAATTTCTCCAAATATTTTTGAGTTATTTGCACGAAGCCAATTACATATACCTCCTTGCTATAAGTTAAAAATAGCACAAAAAAGTCCTTTGTCAGCTCTTGAAAAAAAGATGTAGAAAATCTCTTGTTTAACACATTTGAGGTGTTCTTTCCAATACTTGCTTCTGGCATCATAGAGTAATAGTAACAGGCTCCCATTCCACCTGAGGAGTTCGAATCTTAGCTCAGGGCACAAGTGGAAAACTTAGTAGTTGCTTGCAGAAGCCCTATTTAACGTTGTAACCTTTTGACTAACTGGTAATGGCACTACTTTCTTTGTTGGAGGACTCCTTTTTTGAAAGCAAATGTACACAAAAGTGTTGTTAATACTGTACAAAATGATCTGTACTCCATGGAATTTGTGATTGATGTTCTCGGTGTAAATTTTCATGAGAGTATATGCTTATTGTTTACTTGGTTTATGTTAGTGCTAAATGAAAACTCGCTCAATTTTAAATAATTCTTATAATGATTTAGTGTTTTGGTTAAACTAGAATAAAAAAAGTAAGATTTTACTACCTTGAATAAAGGGAAAGTACGTATAGAACTTGTTTGGGATTGTGAGTCTCAGGAATTGTGTAATGTGGATCCAAAATATTGTCCCTGGATTGATCTGAAGGCAGTCCACTAATATGCTAATTTCTGACGTGCATGGTAAACATGCAATGCTTGAGAATGCAGAAACCCTGCCCTCACAGGAAGTGCTAAAAAATACCAAAACATTTTAGATTTTGTTGATCCAGATGGGCATCATAGGAATCCAAATAAGCTTTGCAGAGGAATAATACCTAGGTAAACCTGATCTTGTGTGAAAATATAATTATGGTCCGAAGTTATTGAATTATGCATGCAGACATTGCCAGAAAGATCACAGAAACATTTCTGGATTTACGATCAGGAACCAAACTACCTTTAAGGAGGAGAAAATAACTCCAGTCGACATTTCACAGAAAAGCCTTCTAAGGACTTGGTGGTTTTTTTTTTTACATAAAACGGAAGTCTAATTATATGAGGTTGGCTATATTTGGAATGACATAGCAGTTCAATGTTTTTAGGAATCACTTTAAGCCAAGAGTTTGTGGAGCAAGGGTTAACAGTCAATAATTTACATCTGTGTACATAGGGCCACTTGTACATGCATTCAACTGATTTTGATTGGAATATATGGACCAAAATGTTGATAGAGTGCAATTAGTGCATAGTAATATTTTCTCCGTATTTTTGGTATTTTGGTTAAAAAGCTTTGTTAGTGATCATAGATAAGGTTTCTAATCTAATGTCTTCACTGGCTCTGTGGCATATGTTATTGCTATGGAATAATGAATGGTTGAACATGGCTATTTAAAGAATAGCCTACTTACTAATCCTCTTCTTTCCATGTGGAACATAAGGTCAACACAAGATCTTGCCAACACTTTCTGCTTTTGGCCATTTTTCTGCTTTTCCCCAGGTCACACCAATTTTATCCAGCTCCCTTTTCTACAGTTCTCCTCCTTGTTCTGTTAGGTCTGTTGATTGCCCTCTTCCCCTCTGGTGTTCACCTCAGACTCTTTGTGATGAATGGCCAACCCCTTATAAATGGGTGTTTCATATATGAGAAAATTTAGTTCTGATTTTGTCGGTTGGAAAAATCTTGTTTGGGCTGCATCTCAGAAAATATGAGGCATTAAAGAAGTTCACACCTGGTAGGAACATTAGTTTGGGGTGTATGTGTACTGCATCATGGTCTGATCTTGATTAATCTCTTACCATCCCCTAGTTACCCCAACCTTTAAAATCCTGTCCGGGCTATATCTTTTAACCATAACATGAAGGAAATTGATACTTGGTAGGGCTATTGATTGAGGGATATAGGGGTGCTACCTTAATAACCTTCATTTGACCTTGGTGTTGAGACCTTTAGCCCTAAAATTTTGTCCAGGCTTTGTCTCGGAAACCATAAGATATAGGAAGTTGATACTTGGTAGGCACATTGGTTGGATGATGTAGGTGTGCAGTATCTGGTGTGATCATGATTTGACCTTTAGACTTGTTGTAATGACCCTGAGCTTTAACATCTTGTCTTGGCTATATCTTTGAAACCATAAGGTGTAGGAAGTTGATACTTGGCAGAGACATTGGTTGGGGATGTAGGTGTGCAGCACCGCAGTGTGACCTTGATTTCACCTTTCACCTTACCATAGTGGCCTTACCCTTTAAAATTTTGTTCAGGCTGTTTCTCAGAAACCGTTAGGTGTAGGAAGTTGTTACATGATAGGTATGTTGGTTGGAGGGTTGCCAGAATCTATCTATTGCTACATTTGAGACATATTTCTCCTATCACAAAGCTATTTTGATTGCTGTAGCTGATTTTTATATGTACTTTTAACTTATAGTGCTATCTCCATAAAAGCTCTACTTCAGTTAATAAATTGTACAGCTTCATAACTTTTAGTTTACACATTAGTGTTGTCGTGTTGCTTTTAATTTGTCTTGTTTTGAAAGTCTGTCTGTAGTTATATTTTCTGTTTCTAAAGTGTTATTATTTCCCGCCTGCGGCCGAAGGCCGAGGTTGGGAGATTATAAAACGCCTTCCATACGTCCGTCTGTCCGTCCGTCCGTTCGTCACGTTTTTGCATAAACCTTAATATCTCATTCATTTATAAAGATATCTCCACCAAATTTGCAGGGAATGTTTATGGCTATGAAAACCTGTCTCTGCAACATTTTAGCCTCATTTTGAAAAACAAAATGGCCGCCATAGCCAATTGTTTGAAAAATCTCCCGCCTGCGGCCGAAGGCCGAGGTTGGGAGATTATAAAACGCCTTCCGTACGTCCGTACGTCTGTTCGTCACGTTTTTGCATAAACCTTAATATCTCATTCATTTATAAAGATATCTCCACCAAATTTGCAGGGAATGTTTATGGCTATGAAAACCTGTCTCTGCAACATTTTAGCCTCATTTTGAAAAACAAAATGGCCGCCATAGCCAATTGTTTGAAAAATCTCCCGCCTGCGGCCGAAGGCCGAGGTTGGGAGATTATAAAACGCCTTTCGTATGTCCGTTCGTCACGCTTTTGCATAAACCTTAATATCTCATTCATTTATAAAGATATCTCCACCAAATTTGCAGGGAATGTTTATGGCTATGAAAACCTGTCTCTGCAACATTTTAGCCTCATTTTGAAAAACAAAATGGCCACCATAGCCAATTGTTTGAAAATCATAAAGATGCTCTAAATCTTGAAATATTCCAGCTAGCTTCATCAAATTTGCACAAAAGCTATATGGCTAGAAAAGCTAGTCTGATAGTAATTTTGGCACTTGTTCAAAAAACAAAATGGCCGCCATATCACATGTGTAAAATTTGGCACGTTTTTGCATAAACCTTAATATCTCATTCATTTATAAAGATATCTTCACCAAATTTGCAGGGGATGTTTATGGCTATGAAAACCTGTCTCTGCAAAATTTTAGTCTTTTCAAAATGGTCGCCATAGCTAACTGTTTGAAAATCATAAAGGTGCTCTAAATCTTGAAATATTCCAGCTAGCTTCATCAAAATTGCACAAAAACTATAAGGGCTATGAAAACTTGTCTCTGCAAAATTTTAGCCACATTTTGAAAAACAAAATGGCCGCCATAGCTAATTCTTTGAAAATTATAAAGGTGCTCTAAATCTTGAAATATTCCAGCTAGCTTCATCAAATTTGCACAAAAGCTATATGGCTAGAAAAGCTACCCTGATAGTAGTTTTGCCACTAGTTCAAAAAACAAAATGGCTGCCATATCACATGTTTAAAGTTTGTCATGTTTTTGCATAAACCTTAATATTTCATTCATTTATAAAGAAATCTTCACCAGATTTGCAGGGGATCTTTACGGCTATAAAAACCTGTCTCTGCAATATTTTAGCCTCATTTTGAAAAACAAAATGGCCACCATAGCTAATTGTTTGAAAATCATAAAGGTCCTCTAAATCTTGAAATATTCCAGCTAGCTTCTTCAAATTTGCACAAAAGCTATATGGCTAGAAAAGCTAGCCTGATAGTAATTTTGGTTCAAAAAACAAAATGGCCGCCATATCACATGTTTAATGACAGGTTATCCTATTAAAAAGGCCATATATCTGCCCAAATATTGCTCCAAGAGGTTTGGAATATGAAAACAACTTGTAGGAAGACATGGACAGGGAATCTTTTCCAGGTGTTGAATTTGACCTTTGACCCCTGCTTCAAGGTTAAATGAGGTCGTCACACTAAAACATCCTTATTTCTCCCTTATTATTGGTGCTATGGCTTCAGAATATAAAGACAGGCCATCAAAAGTCCTGCCCTTCAAATGTTTTGCCTCAGAAAAATTTTGCCTTATTTTGAAAAATAAAATGGCCCCCATAGCCAATTATTTAAAAATCATTAAGATGCTCTAAAACTTGAAATATTGCGGCTAGCTTCATCAAATATGCGCAAAATACATATGGCTAGGAAAGTTAGCCTGATAGTAATTTACCCTAGTTTCAAAAACAAAATGGCCGTCATATCACATGTTAGATGGGATTATCCTATTAAAAGGCCTTATATCTCCCTTATCATTGCTACTAGGGGTTCCAAATGTGAAAACAACTTATACCAAGTCATGGCCTGAGACTATTTTGAAATTGCTGACTTTTACCTTTGACCCCTTCTTCAATGTCAAGTGGGGTCATCTTACTTCAGAGGCCTTAAATCTCCTTTAGTTCTCCATTTTTACTGATTCTGAGGTGGGAGATAACTGCTGCGGCAGTGGCCTTGTTTCTCCTGTATTGTACTTTTTCACCTCTTCTATATCTCATGTTGTCCAACACAATTACCCCTGCTGTTCAGTATGTTCATCTCTGATGCTATTATTTTAGGAGAAAGACACACTGATATCTGACTTTTGAAATTCATTTTGATAGCTTGGTGTTTTTTGAATAAAATATGAGATTTACCTTGGCCCCAGACAGTTACATACCTGTTTGTTAAGCTGAATTAGCTGAAGATAATTAATAAGGGAGATAAGGTGAAGAGATTTTGATTATTGTTGGTGTAATAAATCTAGCACTTCAAATTTGACATTACCCATATATGTGTCAGTTACAAATGCTGTCCATATACAGAGCAGATGTCTAAATTAATAAATTTAAAAAATGATAAAGTGATAAAAATCTGTGTACTTACTGGGAGAAATATCAGCACTCTGTTTGTATGAAGTCCTTGTTTTTTGTTAAGTTAGTATTAATCCATCTTTTGTGAAATAGTATAGATGTGATCAACTTTTCATACCGCAAAATAAAGGAAACAAACCCTTTTTTCATGCTCAAAAAGCGTAATTGGGGACGAGGAGAGTTATCAGTTTATGGTATTTTAGTCCAAAAATTAGGACTCGCTCAAATCTTTACTCATTATGCCACAATTTTGGAAGCCTCCAAGTCCCTGACAAGGCCGGAGTAGACCAGTGATTAAATTTATTTTGTGTTGTTTCACAATAGTATAGATGGGTATAATCACTTGAAGGTTTTAAGAACAATTTGAATATACTAGACACATAGTGTATATCTGCACGTTTTGCTCATGACATCACACAACTAATTCGTGATAGCGATCTTAACCCTCTTTATTCAAAATTATGTTTGTACATGTGATGGGCTGTGAATTTTAATACAAGCTTTGCTATGTTTAATGACGATTCTGTCTGTCTTTTCTGGGCCTGTGTTTACTGATTCCTATTCTATTTGTGTACAAAAGAGGGAAGAAATTGATGATGGATAAACTCCTTTTGTTTCATTAACAAACCAAAAGATCTGTAATTTACCTGTAAAGGAAAAATATCAATGCTGATTGAATACACATATTCTCACAAATCAAATCATTCTTATAGTCACTTTTCTCATTTGACTAGTTGTAATTTTGTGTAAATAAGAGCTCAAAATCAACTTGAGTAATATACTCAATGTTTTGTGTTGTTGGCAGTGATGCGACAGAAAACAAGCAAACATGTCAGGGTGACTGTCAACACACTTCATGCCGTGCCTGTCACTATGTGTATGAGACACGACCATGTGGAAAATGCAAGAAAGATGATTTCCGGTGCCTGAAGCAGTTCGGACAGTGTATGCGGAAACAGACCTGCTCACAGAAAACTTTCCCCTGCAAGAAGTCCAAATCAGTGAGTAGATACATTTGTTATAGTTGAGACCTGTATATACTTGGTTGGTTCTCTCGGTCTTAATAGATCAATAGCCTGTTGATTATCAAGTTTGGTATGTTGTTACCAGGTCTTCCTGGTCTTAATAGGTCAGTAGCCTATCGATTATAAGTTGGGTATATGTTGTCACTAGGTTTTATCTGTCTTAATAGATCAGTGTCTTATTCATTATCAAGTTTGGTATGTTGTCATTAGGTTCTCACTGTCTTAATAGATCAGTGACTTGTTGATTATCAAGTTTGGTATGTTGTTACTAGGTTCTCTGTGTCTTAATAGATCAGTGACCTGTTGATGATCAAGTTTGGTATGTTGTCACTAAGTTCTCACTGTCTATAGTAGGTCAGTAGCCTACTGATTATCACATTTGGTATGTTGTCACTAGGTCCTGCTGGTCTTAATAGATCAGTAGCCTATTGATTATCAAATTTGGTATGTTGTTACTAGGTTCTCACTGTCATAATAGATCAGTGACCTGTTGATGATCAAGTTTGGTATGTTATCACTTGATTCTCACTTTGTGGACATGAGTTCAAATCCACCTCTTGTGAGAAATACTCATGGGTTGTCTGGGTCTACCCTTGGCTGTTAAACACCAGAACCAAAATTTGGCCTGACTTAATGCAGAAAATATGACCTGTAAATATGTGTAGTTTATTTACTATTTATCAGTTGATATAATGTTCATAAAATGTGGATAGATCTTTATATAAATGTTTGTTTCAAGCTCTGTTGCAATGCACTTGACTGTAATTTTTGTGGCATTTCCTGGGTACATGTACTATCTTCACCCCAATAAAAAAATCAGTATTTTTCTGAATGATGCTTCTCTGCGTAATATCCAGCTTTTTAAAAAGTCTCCCTTGTTCCGGAATTACTAACTATGTTTGATTATAAACATACACAGCCAATTATTCTCTCAAAAAATGAAGGCTGTCAGAAACATGTGTATGGGGTCAAGATGTCATCGTTTCAAAATTTGTTTTGTAAGAGCAGTATACCCTTGTTATTCCAGAAGTGTGAAAACTGATAATACAGAAGAATAGATATTTTATACACTTTATGCAGGTGTTTTGGATTTTATGTTTGTATTAAGTCATGGTTAATTAAGTCTGACCATTCATGAAATTTATTTAATAACTATATAACCTCTTTGGCTTCTGACAAAATGTATATATAGGATGACTGTTTAAGTGTTATATCTTTACTTATACCAAGGAAGATATATTTTTGGCAATATTTGTTTCACAGTTTCATTGCAAAATAACTCAAAAATTTATGGATGGATTTTGATGAAATTTTCAGGAAATATTCACAATGGATAGTTTAACAGTATCCTGCTCACCCAGAAGTGCAGCATACTAATTTATCATTTCACCTAACCACCTGATGTCTTCCCCTAAAGTTTAGTGGCTTCTTGGAAACCAACTAAAATATATTAAATTTGGTCATATTGTGATGCAATGACATCAAATGTTTATCACACAGCCAGTCATTATTTTTACGAATTTAAGGTGTTTTTTGTGACGTGATAAAATTTACACAAAATACTGTTGTTGGACAGACAAGATGTCAAAGTTGGGGTTTACATCCCTTTTAACAGCTTATTATATTATTCATTGTATTCAAAGTTCCAAGATGGTATTTTACATCCTATTCAACAGCTAGGGTCATATTGGTGACAGGCCTTTAGCATTAGAACTTGTGGGCTTGCTAATGCTAAAACTTGCTAATGCTAGGACACATACGACCTATTTAGCTGATATCAGAACAGGTTCTGAGTACATTCATTATATTTGCTACGAGTTAAATTTAAAATCATGACCACACAGGTGCAGCCTGTGTAATTAAATGCTAAACTTATCAGTAAATAAACAAGAGCACTCGAAGAGTGCAGACCTCCCAAGGCGTGTAATAACAAGAAAATGGAAAATTTCAGATTTTTTTGATGATCCAGGAAATTTACCAAAACCCATCTTGTGATTTTATTTTCATGACATTCCAACCAGTAGTATTTGGGTAATTCTGCTAATAAACAAACAGACAAATAAATGGTCATGAAAATAATACCTCCTTGCAGAAGTAAAAAAAAACATGTACACAAATATTTCTAAAAAGATACAGCCATTTCAGCAGAGCCACTCCTGTCACTTGAATGTATTGTACAGTCTTGCAATTAGATCTGGAGGGGGCAGTAATTAACACACGATTAAGCCAATGTCAAGCATGTGAGGAATTCAGTGGGGCAAAACCAGGGAAGAGTATGTGTGGCCAAATATATGGCCCTCTATCCAGACTTGTTGACTCTCTGTGCTGATAGTTGTGATTGCTGTTGTGATATTTGGCCAGAGTAGAGCAATGGTAGTAGCCAGGTTAAAGACTGAAAGCCAAGATCATTTTGGCTGATTTTTTTTCCCTGAAAGGGGATCCTGTTTAAATAAAAAAGTGTATTTATTGTATAAGTAAAATGACTTCCAGTTTTACAAGAATGTACCAAGCAAAGTGGAACAACATTTATGGTTCAAACATAGTTTTAACACACCTCTTTTACATTGACCATTTTATTATAAAATTACTGATATCTTACTTTGCAATATCAATTCTGAAATTTGTAGATCCCTTAAAGGCCAAGTATCAGATTGGCATTTGATCAATTTACTCACACATCAGTGATCCTGGGTTCAAACCTCACTCAAGGCATCAAGTGGGAAATACTGACAGTTTATCTCAATATGAACCAGGCAATTAAGGAATTAAAAATCAACCTTTGACTTTATAATGGATTACGCAAAAGCATTGGGTATGCTTGAATATTCTAAAATTTGGTGACAGAAATATTTGTAAAGCTAACACGAGACCTTGGTGACCTGGCACTTAACAAGTTCATGATTTGATCATTCGGCTCCCTCTCTCTCTCTGTTTTTATATGTTTATGGGTTAGAATCCAGTCAATAGCAACAGGTGGGATGCACTAAGTGGTTATCCTGATACAGTGAATTTGGTCTCAGTTGAAGTTCAGAACTGTCAGCCTTTTACTTCTACTAATGGCAACTTCTACTTCTACCGCTTTTGAGAAATATATATGAAGTACTGAAGATATCATACAATTGAACTGTCCTGCAATTATAAACACTTGTTTGGTTACTCTGCTGGGTAGTCTGTTTGGTATTCAGACTGTGAGGAATTTGGTACATAGTAAACCAGTGGTGCTATCATGTCACCTCTTCCACAGATTGTGACACACAAGAATTCTAGGTTCTACTTATAACTTGTTATTCCTGTTGAAAAACTAACACTTTCTGCATCAAATTTGATTCTAATTATGGACTCTCTACGTGGAACTTTGAGTTATCCTTTGCACCAATAGTTGTGGGGCCTTAGAAACTATTTCTACTTTTGGCAATATTGTACTTATGGCTCACATAGAAATAGATGACCCCAGTTTGAATCCAGGTACAGGCAGATACATAGTGGTTCGGATGACCACTTAAAACAGCAGTCAACTTTCATTGGGTCCTATCCCCAGTGGCAGGCTATAGGACCCCAGGGACGTCAATAAATGGTCGTCACAGAGACTCTGTCAGTTTGCAGAATGTCAGTCACTAGAGAACTTGACCGGCAGTCAGGACGAGTCAAATTGTGCCTTGAGTCTTCAGTCAAATAGTAAAGGAGACATTGCGCTCAATAAAATTATATAAAACCATACAACAATGAAAACCCAAGTTTGACTTTTTGCAAGGCTAACTCTAAACAATCTAAGAATAGCCAAGTGTCAGATAAATATTGTGAGAGAAGGAAATCTGCATCCACACCTCACTCATTAACAGACGATATAAAGCGGAATTCAGTGCGTTTTATCACTGCGTCTAATTATAAACTATTCTCACTCAGTCTTTAAGGCAGACAATAGTCTTCTACACAAAATTATTAGTTTTTGTTAAGATCAGATGAACTTTGCATGTGGATAGCAAGTATATTATTTCACAAATTATTGTTTATAATTACAAGGTGACGATTGAATTCTTGAGACTTTACAGTTTTGGATGTGATTAACACCGGTACCTGAGAACAGTATTTTATCAGCAAAGTTTTCTATATTACAACGACATCTTCTTTTATGTTAGAAATATATGACAGAAGAAAAACACATTCTGGCAATCCAAATTAAAACTACAGTAATGTGTTACAACGCATATCATAATCTGATCATTTTGATTTTAACTTGATTCTAATTCAGTAACCAGAAACAAAATCATCAAACAGGATATTATGGCACTTTTGTGCATTTATTTTAATAAATAAATTCTTGTTTATTTGTCTGAAATGCTCCCTCTTAATTATACAAGTGATGTAAAGTGCTGTATTGACACCCAGGAAAGTTACCAGTTTATGACAACAACTTCTCCAGGAATAAAGTGAATACACTACACACCCAGTAACAAAATACGATATTAATACCACAATCAAAGTTTACTTATGGAGATTTTTTCTCTGGAACATAATATTTATATATTGTTCAGCTGAATATCAATTCCTTGTAGCCGTCATAACATGATCAAACTTATAAGCTTTGATTAAAGATTATTTATGCTGATGTTTCTATGGACCCCAATAAGAATCTTAGACTGTTGATATTCTTTTGATATCTTCACACACAAATCTTACTATTTTTATGTTAAAGCATAACAATTTTAATGCTGAAGGCCTGAAGCTAAGTAATACTGAAGCACTGTAAACCACCTAGTCTGGCTAATTTTCTTTAATGAACAAATAAGTTGGTTTTATATCTCGAGCTGGTGATTATGGGACAAAGGATTCCGTTAACATTAATGAAAGAGACCCCTTCTAGTAGATTAGGTTAATTTATCATGGTTTAATTTCACCTGCCAATATACTAAATAGGTTTCATCCGGATAGGTAGCTGCAACAGATAGGCAATTGTGAAACTTACCATTTACAGTATTAGATTTGGAACCATGACCTCAGGTACCAGTGTTACTCAATTTTGATAACAAAGCTCCGGCATTCGCCTGCCTACTTCTACTGATAAGAGATCCAGTTATGGATAAAGCATCCAGTAATACTTTATTACTTATAAAAGAATATATAGTAAAAAAAATGTATAATCAATAGGCAAAATGAGAACTTAATAATATGGATTTAAATTAGTTGAAGATGTTGATTCTGTGGAAGGAATTCCTGCAGCTTTGCAATCTTTTGAACTTTTCTGCGAGTGATAAATCAATGAAATGATTAGCATACACATTACACTTGGGTGTCTTATATACTAAATTATATGTATGATTAAAAAGTTGATAAATATCATTAACTCTTTTTTCAGGCTTTGATCTTTCAATGAACATAAGTCAGTTTTGACACAAGTGTATTTCATGTAACATTTATATCACTCCCCAAGCATCTTGCAAATCATCCATTTCAATAAGGAATGGACATCAAAGGCCAATAAATTCTTATAGATACTGAAATGTTGGAGGACAGTTACAATAACACTTGACAGAGATAAGATAATATGAAGTCTTCCGTTTCTAACTTATTCTGTAAGATTTCACTTAAAACAAGAATAGTTTACAATCAATACAAAAGTCAACTTCCTCCTCTATTAGTCTTTTTATATAATGTATTCTGACTCTCTCTGACAAAGTTTACACTTACTGCCAGTTCAAAATAGGCCTATTGAAACTTGTAACAATTTAATTTGATCAAATATATCAGTTTCCTTGAATTTAAAAGAGATTGCATTGGATAAAATTCTTCTGTTGGCGTTACACCTAGTTATAGCCACAGAGAGTATCAAGTTATTGACACTTATTAATCCTGGTAAACTAATATATTTACTTGTATTATATGAAATATGAGGTAAAAGAGTAAGCAAACACACTTCCTTTCAAGCATTGGTGGATACCAAAGTTTAAATATAAGGTAGTCACAAAACTTTATTGGCTCCGATTCATACAAGTGCCTTTGATGACAATGTTTTATGGGACCAGGCCAATTAATGTATGATTACCTATTTAACACTCAACTTGAAAGTCACAAGTCAATTATGACAACAAAGAAAAATATGTGTCAACTAAACGAGATGGCCATAAATCTGTTGTACTTTATATATTTCACTGTGAAGCTTAAAATATCCTACACATACTTGTCTCATAATTAAATATGTTGTCATTAAATTATATGAAGCTTTTTTCTGCATTCAAATGTCTAAAAGCAGGACTTAGATTGCAGTATGTTTAATTTGCTGCACAATTAATTAATCGAAAGCAGAAAAAAGTATACTGTATAAATATAAAATCTGAACATTATCATCTAACTTCAAATAGTTATATAAGACACAATGTATGGAAAAACTTTGTAAGATAAAGGATGAGAACAAAGAAACCTCAAAATGAATTATATGTGAAAATGATCAACTTGAACTGAAACAGATATTTTATACAGAAAAACCCTGGTTGATTTTAAAACAATCTCATCAAGGTTTTTAACCATGCTGTTTAATTTATTGGGGTATTTTGTTGTAAATGTGTTAATTAGGTACACAAGGAAAATGTTAATAAATTTTTAAAACTTTTGTAAGAAAATGACTCACAACATTAAAAACATGTTCAACACAAATATTAAATTTGCTGCAAAGTTTAAAGTTAAGTGAAGATCTGATATATTTTGGAACCATTTTCATATAATATTTCTTCTTTGTTGTTAGTTACCTCTGGTGAAAGTGTTACTCCTCATTTGAATACTCGCAGTTAATTAAAGCTCTCAATTCAAATGATTTTTATATCAAAGTAAAGCAATTAACCTATATGCAAGTAGGTCCAAATATAAGCCCACAAAACTCGATCAATGAATGCTGTAAAGTGGAAAACAGGAAACAAATGTCTTGAGTCCCTGATTTTAAAGTTATTAAAGTATCAGAACAATAGTCTTCCTTCTGATACAGACATAGAGTATACTATTTTTACTTCCAATACATAAAACATTGAGTCATTCATGTAAGGTACTGGGAAGCTGTCATCAGTATCTCTAGTGAGTAGAGCGTTGTTGTTTTTTTTTTTTTTTTTTTTTTTTTTTCCCGAATAACAAGTTTATTTACCTTTTTTTCACAATGGTGCTAAGGACCTTGGGAGGGCAAAGGTAGGAAACCCTCCATCAAGGCCCATTTTATTACAATTTTAATATTAACAGTTATCTTGTTACATATATTTGGTTAGATAGATTTTCAAGTTGTTTTTTACGAATTCTTAACATTTTCTTTTACTTGTATGTTCATACACAAAGCTGAAAGTATTACAATGTAGTATAATATACTCTTTAATGACTTGATTTAAGTCAATTAAGTACTTTATTTAAAGGAGAATACCCAAATCTTTATTTCATTTTCTACAATAAATGTATACACAAGTGTCACAAATAAGAAAATTTAATAAGTACATATACATTTCGTTTAGTACTAAACATGTTATTTCGGTGTAACTTGATTTATATACCAGCAGAGCATAGAGCATGTAGGTTGACGAATATTTCAAAATAACCGCAGTGCTTATCTGGTGACCCATGTTTTTTATTGCAGAATCATTACCAACTCGTACATGTAATGTCTGTCCAATCCCCAAATCTGCAGCGACATACAATGTGTACAAAGAGGAGACTCTGGATGTATATATATAAAAAATTACCTCAATGCAGAGGTGCCCAACAAACCACTAATCTAATAAAGTATGCACTACTTTCTACTGCCCAACAAACCACTAATCTAATACAATATGCACTACTTTCCACTGCCCAACAAACATCTAATCTAATATGCAATATATTGAAAATAATGTTTAATCCAAATAAATTAATATAACTTACAGCAGCTATTAAAAGGAAAGGAAAGGCTCACCTTTGTTAATTAATAGGGGTTTTCATATATTTTTCAGAAAAGTTATCCAAAAGAAGCTGCAGCCTTCCAGTGTTCAGTACCAGAGTGTTTGTAGAGACTCCACCTCCACATGACCAGTGTAGTGCTCACAGAGTAGACTGGCACATCCTTTCCCCTGTACAAGCCACACCACTCTTTCAAACCACTGGTCAGTCTTTCTAGCCCCAGGATTCACAGACACAGGCAGACTTGAGGCCCATATAAGAATATATGGGCAGATCGAATTAATCTGCTGGATATGTTTGAACCCGAGCATAAAAGAGTATTTTCTGCATATGTGTAATCTGTGCTGAGAACTTTTTTCTTGGAGGAGTTTTTCTTTTTTTTTTTCGCTGGTGTGGTATGTTGTCCTTGCCATCAGTTGGATTTGAACACTATAAGAACTGAGGCTGCCCTAGTAGTAATATTCATGTACTTAAGTACTCTTTGAAAAGTACTCTTTTTAATGAGAACAAAAATGGATCATTTTGCTTTGAAAAGTAGCAGGAATTGATCATTTTATCACAGTTTTTAGGTGAAAACTAAAAAAAAGAGAGAACCCTTTTGCTGAATTAGTACTCCAAATTCTCCATTATACTCAACTATTTATTGAGTACTAGAATACTTTGTAACAGCCCCACTAATAACTGCAACAGATCATCAAAATGTGGACAGTTTTATTTTTAACAAATCTGTTGTTCTGAAATTCTTCTATGTATATATATATATATAGTTGACCCCTTAATACTACTGAAGTATTTGTAAAAACAGATAAACAGTAGTACTACTGATGTGAGGATTCTCTGAAAAGATTTTCCAAAATCTAAAGATTACCCAAGAAGTAATTTTATAGTTAATTTTTTGTTATGATGGAGTATGTCCAAGCTGGAATACTTGGAAAAATATAATTTAATGGATGATAATGTATTTATGTGTTAAAAGCAAATAAATTTCACTACAAAATAGTTGCTATCCGAGGTGAAAAAAATTGTATTTTCTTTATGAAAGACATGCGTGTATTCATCCCCACCATACTACTAAGAAGATAATATTTTAGAATATTAACAAAAATTATGAAAGCTCCATTGCTATATTATAATCATTAAGACCAGTTGAAGTTTGAAATCGGGGTTAAATGTATGTACAAGTGATTTTAAGAATACACAATACTTGCTTCAGTGTTACAGAGTATCCCAAAATATTCTTAAGTAAAGGTGATGGGATGTTATATCAGTGTCTTAACTGCCTTTAGTTTCAGTGGTAAATCACTATATTATAGTAAACTCCACCAAGGAAGATGTTATTAAAGTGATTTTCCCTTTCTTTATTGGAATATTATAATATTTTATGTGGTTTAAAAAAGACAACCCTGGTATAATGTAAGTTTGAATAAGGAGGTATTAAACATTGTACAAATAATCATTTGTTGATCTATAATTAAGATTATTGTAATGCATGTATAAGAAGTGGCCATTACATTTTGGGGTGATTGTAATTGTTAAGGATATAGTAATAAAGTAAGTTACAAACCTGCAGATAGTGATAGCTTGTATTAATATTACTGTATGGCATATATATAGTGCTTATGTAAATACTCTATCTATTGTGCTGAAGCATATAATTAGTGTCATGCACTGTGTGTACTTGTACATAATTATGTACATTTAAAGTTGTACTGAAGAATTTGTTAAGGCTTGGTAATCATTTTACATAAGAGAAGCTTGCAAATATCACAAAATAAGAATTCTGTGTCTTTGTAATTTATGTATTTGTGTATAG
The DNA here is from genome assembly GCA_964017235.1 of Sabellastarte sp. h YS-2021. Classification (NCBI taxonomy): domain Eukaryota; kingdom Metazoa; phylum Annelida; class Polychaeta; order Sabellida; family Sabellidae; genus Sabellastarte; species Sabellastarte sp. h YS-2021. The sequence continues at coordinate 72,762,526 of OZ024928.1, read as the reverse complement.
GTGCATGTTTTATAAAGTTCCTGTATTGTTCCAAGTAATTGAACAGAATGTAATAAATTTAGTAAAACCTGAATGAGTTTGGCAGAAACATTTCAGGTATATTTTGAGGATCTTTTGACATCTATACAGGCAAATGTACATCCGGGGCCGTATTCACCGAAGGTCTTGGTTTTGGGCTTAACTTTTGTATACAAATCTAACAAACTTAAGCCTTAGAAAATTTGACCAAGACCTTTGTTGCAAATGGTCTCCAGATTATACATGAGCCAGAAGTGGATCTGATCATTTCTAGTATTGTGGACAAGGTAAATAATTCAAGTAGATTTCTTACCTTGCGTTTGGGGTGGCGATGGTGGGGGGGGGGGGGGGGGGGGGGGGGACAACTCCAGGAGTACTAGATATCTTTGACAGTGGAACAGAAGTATAAACCATAATCACCAGATAAAAGATTTTTAATGTCTTCAGTGTACTTCAACTAATAATGAATTCTGAATATATTGCAAATCATCCGCAGTAGCACTCATGGACCGTTCTCTAGAAAGACAGGAAAAGTTGGGGATGGGCAATAATACGAGCATGGGTGTAAGGGGAGGATGGGCGATATAGTGAGATAGACTATAAGTGAGGTAAATCTATAAAAACAAACAACATACCTCACAAAGTACAAAATATTGTCTCTTAATTTAATAACCCATGTAGGACATCCCAGTATTTGCCTTTATCAAATAAATACTTGGTACATGATCTCACGTACGAACAACCAATAAAATGCATTGTACCTGTCAGCCAATCAGCACCAGCCATTCAAAATCCTTGAAACATCTCTATGTGGGGAATTCCCACTTTTATTACATGGTTATATTTACCTTTTTGCAATGCTTAAATTTCGTAAAGTTAAGCAGATGATAATTAAGTACAATATGTATCAAACATACTTCAACAGTCTGGACTTGAAATTTTGTTGGAAAGGGTAGGCGTTTACCTATATGCATCCATTTTTGGGGATGGGCGATAATTTGAGCATGTGCACTGAGGACCTGGTTCAGCGAAGAAAGAGGAGAGGGTACCATTACACCTGGGTCTAATGGTGCCAGTGGTACAGTGAGACCCGTTTAACAAACGCCAAGTGGCACAGTGAGACCCAGGAAAGAGCAATTATTATTTCATGAAAAATATTTAAGTTCTTTACTAGTGGTACAGTGGGACCTGTCTCCTCGCTAGTTCATCCACAGTGGGACCAACCCCTGCCAAACTTCCTCCCTACATGCAAATTCGTCCCTGGTTTCACAGTGGGACCCACTCCTGCCCCAGTTCTTCCCTACTTCACAGCTTCTTCTAAGCGGCACAGTGGGACCTGCCTCCTCTCTAGTTCCTCCCTAGTGGTACAGTGGGACCCACCCCTGCCAAACTTCTTCCCTGCATGCAATTTCATCCATGGTGGCACAGTGGGGCCCACTTCTGCCCTAGTTCTTCCTTGCTTCAAGATTTCTTCCCTAGTGGCACAGTGGGACCCACCTCCTCTCTAGTTCTTCCTTACTTCACGATTTCTTCCCTAGTGTCACAGTGGGACCCATGTCCTCTCTAGTTCTTCCCTAGTGGTACAGTTGGACCCAGCCCTGTCCATCTTCTTCTCCACCTGCAAATTCGTCCCTGGGAACATAGTGAGACCAATTCCTGCCAAACTTCTTCCCTACTTCACAATTTCTTCCCTAGTGGCACAGTGGGACCTGCCTCCTCTCTAGTTCCTCCCTAGTGGCACAGTTGGACCCACCCCAGCTAAACTTTTTTCCTACATGCAAATTTGTCCCTGGTGGCACAGAGTGACCCACTTGTGCCCTAATTCTTCTCTAAGACACAAGTTCTTCCCTAGTGGCACAGTGGGACCTGCCTCCTTTCTAGTTAGACTCATCCCTGCCAGACGTCTTCCCCATATGCAAATTTATCCCTAGAGGCACAGTGGGCCTCACTCCTGCCCAAATTCTTCCATGCTTCATGATTTCTTGACTAGTGGCACAGTGAGACTCGTTTCCTCTCTAGTCCTTCAATAGTGGAACAGTGGGTCCTGTCTCCTCTCTAGTTCCTCTCTGGTGGTATAGTGGGACCTGCCTCCTCTTTAGTTCATCCCTAGTGGTACAGTGGGACCCAGTCTTGCCAAACTACTTCCCTACATGCAAGTTCATCCCTGGTGGCACAGTGGGGCGCACCTCTGCCCTATTTTATCCCTACTTCACGATTTCTTCCCTAGTAGCAAAGAGGGACCTGCTAGTTCTTTTTAAGTAGTACAGTGGGACCCACCTCGTCTCTAATTCCTCCCTAGTGGTACAGTGGGACCCGCCTCCTCTCTAGTTCTTCTCTAGTGGTACAGTGGGACCCACATCCTCTCTAATTCTTCCCTAGTGGTACAGTGGGACCTGCCTCCTCCCTAGTTCTTCCCTGGTGGTACAGTGGGACCTGCCTCCTCGCTAGTTCTTCCCTGGTGGCACAGTGGGACCCACCTCCTCTCTGCTTCTTCCCTCATGGTACAGTGGGACCTGCCTCTTCCCTAGTTCTTCCCTGGTGGTACAGTGGGACGCACCTCCTCTCTAATTCTTTCCTAGTGGTACAGTGGGACCCTCCTCCTCTCTAGTTCTTCCCTGGTGGTACAGTGGGACCTGCCTCCTCTCTAAATTTTCCCTAATGGTACAGTGGGACCTGTCTTCTCTCTAATTCTTCCCTAGTGGTACAGTGGGACCCACCTCCTATCTGCTTCTTCCCTAGTGGTACAGTGGGACCTGCCTCCTCCCTAGTTCTTCCCTGGTGGCACAGTGGGACCCACCTCCTCTCTAGTTCTTCCCTGGTGGTACAGTGGGACCTGCCTCCTCGCTAGTTCTTCCTTGGTGGCACAGTGGGACCCACCTCCTCGCTAGTTCTTCCCTGGTGGTACAGTGGGACCTGCCTCCTCGCTAGTTCTTCCCTGGTGGTACAGTGGGACCCGCCTCCTCTCTAGTTCTTCCCTAGTGGTACAGTGGAAGTAGGGACTTGCCACTAGGGAAGAAATCATGAAGTATGGAAGAATTTGTGCAGGAGTGGGGCCCACTGTGCTACTAGGAATATTAATTTGAATGTGGGGAAGAAGTTTCACAGGGATCGGTCCCACTGTACCATCAGGGTGGAATTAGAGAGGAGGCATGACCCACTGTACCACTAGGCAAAAATTCATGAAGTATGGAAGAATTTGTGCATGAGTGGGGCCCACTGTGCAACTAGGAATACATTTTTCATGTGGGGAAGAAGTTTAACAGGGATGGGTCCCACTGTACCATGGGGAGAACCAGAAAGGAGGCAGGTCCAGATGTGCCACGTGGGAAAAATTGTGAAGGAGTTGGGCAGATGTGGATCCCACTTTGCCACCAGGGAACAATTTGCATGTAGTGAAGTAGCTTGTCAGGATTGGGTCCCACTGTACCACAAAGGAGAAAGTGGAGAGGAGGTAGGGCCCATTGTACCAGTAGGGAAGAATTCGTGAAGTAGGTAAGAATTAGGGCAGAGGTGGGTCTCACTGTGCCACCAGGGATGAATTTGCAAGTAGGCAAGTAGTTTGGCAGAACTGGGTCCTACTGTACCACTAGGGACGAACTAGAGAGGAGGTGGGTCCCACTGTACCACCAGGGAAGAACTAGGGAGGAGGCAGGTCCCACTGTACCACTAGGGAAGAAGCAGAGAGGAGGTGGGTCCCACTGTACCACCAGGGAAGAACTAGCGAGGAGGTGGGTCCCACTGTGCCACCAGGCAAGAACTAGGGAGTAGGCAGGTCCCACTGTACCACTAGGAAAGAATTAGAGAGGAGGTGGGGTCCCACTGTACCACCAGGGAAGAACCTGCAAGGAGGCAGGTCCCACTGTACCACTATACAGAGCTTAGCATTCACCCATTTAGTTAGGTATGAGTTCGGTAAAAAGTAGTTCTTAAAATTGTAATCGAGGAAATAATAAATGCTCCCCAACTATTAGCGGTGTTACCATTAGACCCAGGTATAATGGTACCACCCTCACTGCAGCGCTGATGTTCCTTTTGTGTGCACTTCTGCGGATGATTTTGGTAGGTTGTTCCTAAATTGAATACATGGTACCATTGGGGGTTTCATTGGTCATGTCGTAATAAAGTTTAGTAAGTATATTCACTTGACTCTCATCTTTAAAATAAAAACACAACTTTCACATTCATTGATTAACAGTTCCTGTGTTTAGCTGGTTTTTACTGGCCTTACATGTATAATATTTTTTAATGATTTTGAGAACTTAATTTGGCTTAAAATTGTGTCATTTTTACCCCACAGCACTTAAGGGCTTTCGGGGTATTGTTTTCACCCATGGGATCCGGATGGGCGGGTGGGCGGGTGGCAGGAAAAAGTTTGTCCGGCCTGTATCTTGGAAACCATAAGGTGTAGGAAATTGAAACTAGGTAGGGAGTATGGTTGGGTGATGTAGGTGTGCAATGTTATGGTGTGACCTTGATTTGACCTTGCCATAGTGACCTTGACCTTTAAAATCTTGTCAGGGCTATATCTCAGAACTGTAAGGTGTAGGAAGGTGAAACTTGGTAGGGACATTGGTTAGGGGTGTAGCTGTACAGCATCATGGCGTGACCTTGATTTCATTGACCCTGCTGTAGTGACCTTTACCTTTAAAATCGTGTCTGGGCTATTTCTCAGAAACTGTAAAGTGTATGAAGTTGAAACTTGGTAGGGATAAATGTTTAGGGAGTGTAGGTTTGTAGCTTCATGGTGTGACCTTGATTTGACCTTGCTGTAGTAACCTTGACCATTAAAATCTTGTCCAGACTATATCTCGCAATCTGTAAGGTGTAAAAGGTTGATTTTTAAGGAAATTAGTTGGAGGTTTGAATAGGCAATGTTATGATGTTACCTTGATTTGATCTTTGCCATAGTGACCTTGAACTTAAAAATCTTGTCCGGGCTATATCTCAGAAACTGTAAGGTGTAGGAAGTTGATATTTGTTAGGGACATTGGTTAGAGGGTGTAGGTTAGCAATAACCTTGGTTTAATCTTGTTGTAGTAGCCTTGACCTTAAAATCTTGTCTGGGCCCTTTTTCAGAAACTGCAAGGTAGAAAGTTGATTCTTGGATGTGTCATTGGTTGGGGAGTGGAGGTATGCTAAGTCATAGTAATATATATGGATTGCTGTAACTGATTATTATGTGTACTTTTACTCAATTGTGCCATTTCTGTTGGTACCTATACTTCAATTAATACATTTATAGATTCAGAATTCACAGATGTTTTCTGTCTTAAATGTTGTTTTCTCCACTCTCCACTAACATTATTTGAGCCTTCACACAACTGACATTGTTTGCTGTCTCTTGATATTTGTACTGTTTCACTTCTTCTATTTTTCATGGTGTTGAAAACTATTTCACTGGGTTGAGGGGTATGGGCATCTCTGATGTGGTTTTTAAAGATTCTGGTTTCTATCAAGTTACAGTTAAACATTACTTCTGGTATAAAAGTTGTCAAAATTTTGTATTTCCTTCTTATTACTTCTGTTAATCTTTGAAAACAGAGAAGTATTTTGTGTATTTGTTGAGCACACTTTAGTTATAACAAACATACCATGTACATAGTTACAATATATACATCTGTAATTATATTGATGTTCATATGAGTTTCAAAGTGCAATAAAAATAAAAGCTCTAAAATAATTGCTTTTCTACTTATTTTGCACCAGTTGAACTATAGTAGATAGAAGGTGTAGAATATGAAAAGTTAATGCTATCACTGAACAAAAACTTTGATTTCATCCATTAAAATAAAACACATTTTATGTGATGTCACATTCTTCCTGTAGAAAAATCACTTCTATCTGACATCAGGGCAAGTTCTCAATTTCTAATGCAAAAGTCAATGAGAAAGTATGTAATATACTTACATTGGGCCAGTCGGGTACAGGGGTACTTCACTAGATTTGTCTACAAACATTCAGTGTGGCCAATTTAGTCATTTTGGGGCCAAAATAACATCTCAGAGTTGATGTTTCACTGTCTCCAAGATAACAATGGTTCACCATCATGCATTTGCCATGGCATGAGCCAGAGTTTCATTTTAATTGTTTGCAAAGTGAAAGTTGCATTTTTATGGCCCTTTGAATGACATGCGTCATATTTGAACATGCCTGGTATATTTACCATTGTGGTCATTGGTTTCATTCTGAAGCACAGCATGATTGAGATGTCAATATATAATATAGTTTAAATCATCTTAAATAAAACATCAGGGCCCGTGAACGGGCTCTGTGTCAGCTGACTGTGTGTTCTGAGTTTCAGAGTAGAAGTCAAAGAAGAAAAAATGACACAAAAGTTTTGCCATGCAAATTACATTCAGAAGTACCAAGTTAACTGTTAAGGAGTAAAATGTGCTCTGTGTCAGCTGACTGTGAGTTCTGAGTTTCAGAGTAGAAATGAAAGAAGAAAAGGACACAAAAGGTTCGCCCTACAAATGACATTCAGAAGTAAAGTACCAAGTTAACTGTTGAGGAGTAAATTGTAGGTGGAAAACATAATATAACAACCTATGCTTCGGAGAACTGATGCAAATTTGTATCCACCAGAATGACAACTCACCAAAGCCAGTGAACCATCAAAGGTCAAATTTAACATCAAAAGATTCCTAGCCCAAGATTTTGTATGAGTTGGTTTCGTATTGTAAACCTCTAGGATCAATAATAAGCGAGTTATAAGCACTTTTAAGTGTGGCTATACTTGTTTGACCTTGAAAGACGGGTCCAAGGTCAAATCTGACCACACCAAAAGATTCCCAGCCCATGATTTCCTATAGGTTGGTTTACCATCCCAAACCTCTAGGACCAATAATAAGCGAGTTATAAGCACTTTTAACCTTGGCTATCCTTGTTTGACCTTGAAGGAGGGGTCCAAGGTCAAATCCGACCACACCAAAAGATTCCCAGCCCATGATTTCCTATAGGTTGGTTTACCAATAATAAGCAAGTTATAAGCACTTTTAACCTTGGCTATCCTTGTGTGACCTTGAAGGAGGGTCCAAGGTCAAATCCCACCACACCAAAAGATCCCCAGCCCATGATTTCCTATAGGTTGGTTTACCATCCCAAACCTCTAGGACCAATAATAAGCCCATTATAAGCACTTTTAAGTTTGGCTATCCTCGTTAATAAAACAAAATACTGTAAATGCAATAGTTTTTGAGTTACAACTGATTTACTCAACAGTGAGAACCTCAAAGTAGCTATTATTCCACTTTGCAATGAGCTACAGCTCTGCAATTTTACTATGTTATAGCTGACCCAAGAGTACATGAACAACATATTTAAACAAAATAATGTAAATGTAATAGTTTACAAGTTACAACTGATTTACTCAACAGTGAGAACCTGAAAATTGCTATTGCTCAGCTATGCAATGAGCTACGGATCCACAATTTTACTATGTTATAGCTGATTCCAAAGTAGATTAATGACATGTTTAAACAAAATTCTCAAAATGCAATAGTTTTTAAGTTACAACTAATTTACTCAACAGCGATACTCTGAAAGTAGCTATAGCTCAGCTATGCAATGAGCTATAGGTCTGCCATTTTAGAATGTTATAGCTGACCCAAAAGTCGGTGAACAACATATTTAAACAAAATACTGTAAATGCAATTTTTTTCAAGTTACAACTGATTTACTCAACATTGAGTAGCTATGTAATGAGCTACAGATCTGCAATTTTACTATGTTATAGTTGATTCCAAAGTAGATGAATAACATGTTTAAACAAAATTCTCAAAATGCAATAGTTTTCAAGTTGCAACTGATTTACTCAACAGCGACACTCTGAAAGCAGCTATAGCTCAGCTATGCAATGAGCTATAGGTCTGCCATTTTACCATGTTATAGCAGACCCAAAAGTAGAACAACATATCTAAACAAAATACTGTAAATGCAATTGTTTTCAAGTTACAACTGATTTACTCAACAGTGAGAACCCTAACGTAGCTACTGCTCAGCTATGCAATGAGCTACAGGTCCACAATTTCACTATGCTATAGCTGACCAAAAATTAGGTGAACAACAGATTTAAGCAAAATACTCTAAATGCAATAGTTTTTAAGTTACAACTGATTGACTCAACAATGAGAACCTAAAAATAAGCTATTGCTCTGCTATGCCATGAGCTACAGGTCTGCAATTTCACCATGTTATAGCTGATTCAGAAGTACATAAATAACATACAAAATTCTCTAAATGCAATAGTTTTCAAGTTACAACTGATTTACTCAATAGTGAGAACCCCAAAGTAGCTATTGCTCAGCTATGCAGTGAACTACAGGCCTGCAATTTCACTGTTATAGCTGACCCCAAAGTAGGTGAATAATATAATCAAAGAAAATACTCTTAATGCAATAGTTTTCAAGTTACAACTGATTGACTCAACAGTGAGAAATTTAATGTAGCTATTGCCCAGCTATGCAATGAAATTTTACTATGTTACAGCTGACCCAAAAGTAGCTGAATAACATATTTATACAAAATTCTCTAAATGCAATAGTTTTCAAGGTACCAGTGATTTTAGTAACTGAAAGTCAGAAAGTAGCTATTACTTAGCTATTGGGATAGACACCCAAGTTATTCACCATATTGTAGCTATGAAAAAAGTAGTTGAATAACATATTTTAACAAAATGTTATGAATGCAATATGTTTTATGTTATAAGTGATTTAGTTGCATGATTTCATGAATTTAAATGCATTAAAATTATTTTTAAAAATCATAAAAAAACTAGACCTATGCATTGGAGACCGATGGAAATTTGTATCCACCGAAAAGACAACTCACCAAAGCCAGTGAACCACTGTTTGACCTTGAAGGAGGGGCCCAAGGTCAAATCTAACATCAGAAAATTCCTAGCCCAAGATTTCGTATGAGTTGGTTTCGTACTGTAAACTTCTAGGATCAATAATAAGCGAGTTATAAGCACTTTTAACTTTGGCTATCCTCGTTTGACCTTGAAGGAGGGGCCCAAGGTGAATTCCGTCCACACCAGAAGATTCCCAGCCAATGATTTCCTATATGCTGGTTTACCATCCCAAACCTCTAGGGCCAATAATAAGTGAGTTATAAGCACTTTTAACTTTGGCTATCCTCGTTTGACCTTGAAGGAGGGGCCCAAGGTCAAATCCGACCACACCAGAAGATTCCCAGCCCATCATTTCCTATATGTTGGTTTACCATCCCAAACCTGTAGAACCAATAATAAGTGAGTTATAAGCACTTTTAGCTTTGGCTATCCTCGCTTGACCTTGAAGGAGGGGCCCAAGGTCAAATCCGACCACGCCAGAAGATTCCCAGCCCATGATCTCCTATATGTTGGTTTACCATCCCAAACCTCTAGGATCAATAATAAGCGAGTTATAAGCACTTTCAAGTTTGGCTATCCTCGTTTGACCTTGAAGGAGGGGTCCAAGGTCAATTCTGACAACATCAGAAGTTTCAAAGCACATGATTTCCTATGGGTTGGTTTCACATTGCAAACCTCTAGGACCAGTAATAAGAGAGATATAGGCACTTTTAAAGTCCGCTATGTGGGTTACTTCGGCACTCCGTGGATAACCTTGAATTAAGAGCTTCAAGGTCAAATGTGTGCAAGGTTGTAGAGGACATGTATATCTGTTATACATATCACCTATGAAGAGATTCATCCTTCTACCTATGAGAAACAGCCAGTAGAAAAATGCCCGTGGCGGCCATCTTGTTTTTCAGAATGAGGCTATTTTCCTTCCCAGAGAAGTTTACCCCCCAATGAAGATATCCTGCAAATTTGGTGAACCTAGCTGCTGTCGTTTTCCTCTTAGAGCGCTAACGCCGAAAATCTCTCTACGCGCAGCGGCGGCGTAGCAAATGCTAAATCAAAGTATCCACCGGATGCTTCCAGTGGACACAATAATTAAGAAAGATCCAGGCCTGATACTCACACAAAGGAATCTACTAGTGGCCTAGTACATATATGCAAGATAAGAGACATATCCCTGCAATAATGAATGAGAAAATTGTGATAAAGTGTTGAAATTTTCACACTATGGGTGGGAGTACCTCACTTGTAATGGCTCTAGCAAACAGACAAACAAACAGATCTGCATGCCTTGAACACTTTTTCATCCTCGTGTCTTTAAAAAAACACAGCATGTCTCTGGGTCTTAGTTTTGGAGAAGTTTTTCACGTGGACGCTGCAGAGTGATGCCATATCAGCTGACTGACAAGTCAGCTGATATATAAAAGATTTCTGGATGATGGTATGTTCTGTAACTTCTTCATCTTGCAAAATTTCAAGTCAAGGTTCAAATTTTAGGCCAGACTATCAGTCAGCTGGTGCATTATCGTAAGCATATCATAAATGCATTCTGAAGAAGAACATGGTTGAGATGAAAGTCAAAAGTTAGGGTTTTACATCCTGTTCAACAGCCTGAGTCATATTACAATAGGCCCTCAGCATTTGCCACTTGGGGCAATCAAACTCACACAAAGCTGACAATCTGTGATGAAATTTCAAACTTCCTAATCATTGGGCCACTGCAGACCTCCAACAAGGCAGAGATAAGACAAAGTCCCCATATTCAAAACAAGAATAGAGCCATTGCCTGCTAAGTCCTAAATGGCAGAACAACATTTGTGTTAACATGATCTGAACCATATCTCTGAAACTTTATAATAATTTTATATTCACACAATTGTTCAGCTCACAGCAACTGCGAAAAATGAGTTTGACCATGACCTAATATGGGCAATATTTAAACAATTTTACATCACAGAAAGTTCCCATTATGCTTCCAGCTCATTACATAAACTTTAAAGTAAAACCTTGTAGATATCAACATCTCTCAGAATGAATACATATGTATATTACTTATTGGATGTGGATTGAAAATAACTTCCTACTCAAATCTTAATGGAGGTCAAAATGAATTTGTCAACACAAATAAGCCTCAGTTTTCAATTATCACATCCCATTAAGTAGGTACCATTCTAAATTACCAAAGTAAATGTATTCTACAGCTTACAAATTTGAAAATTTTAATTACTTAAATGTAGCTTTTATAAGCTACAAGCTTACCATGTGGGACTTAATGCTGATCTCGGGTTGCCACACCCGGGGCCAACGTCTTAGAAAAAAAGATCGTTCTTGTTAGCCACCGGATATACTGGTAGTTGTCGTCACGTGATAACTTCTGACCAATCGTCCTACTTTCTCGTTGAAATTTTTTAAACCTACCCCTCAGCTGTAAACAGCGGGGAGGCAGGGTGGGACTCTTCTAAGTCCCACATGGTAAGCTTGTAGCTTATAAAAGCTACATTTAAGTAATTAAAATTTTCAATTTTATTACGCTACAATAGCTTACCATGTGGGACTTAATGCTGAATTCAACCGCCCGGTGGCGGGATTACAGCTGAGACTGGAAGGAATGTCATTTTTTCTAAGATTTTGAGTTAATATGTATAAAATAGTGCCAGAAATACCAGTCTGAGTCCCATTTACAGTGCCCCGATCCCGAAGGCCGGGCCTGTAACGAGCCAAAAACCTAAGTAAATGAGAGACAGTGCTAAAAACTGTCTAGATGTTTTATTGAAGGACGGGAGTGCAGCAGTGCTCACTCCGAGGTCTAAGGGTCCAAAAGGGGCCCTTCACGTGTGACTGACCAACCCAGAGGTTGGGAATCTCATAAAATTTTTACAACCTGAATATGAGATTAATGACAACTAAATAAGTCCTTAATAGAAAATACTTGATAATTAAAGGATAAAATGACCTTACCCGTAACATCTTGAAGGTAGAGGAATACCTAGATCCTGGGAAAGACTCCTGAAGACTTGGTTGTAGCGGATGTGCCCCCCCCCCCCCTTTTTTCTTTCCGAGGACAACTGGTCTGAGGGGAAGGATCTAGGACTTGTTGTGCAGCCACTACGGGTCCCAGGTACAAATTGTTGTCGGTGTCCGACCAAGTAAGGTCTTTTAGGTAAAAATTTGTAAATGTGTTGTGAGCTTTCCAGTGACAGGCTTGCATGATTTGGTCCACCGATACCCCACCGTAAAAGGCCTTAGAGGCCGCGAAGGCCCGGATGTCATGCGCTTTGACTTGGACCAAGTCCAAGGCTTGTTGATCTGCTTGTTTGTAACAAAGTAAAATGGTTTGTTTCAACCATGAAGAGAGTGTAGCGGGTCTGATGTCTGAGGTATGTCCTTTCTTAAAGGAGATGAAAAGGAGAGAACGAGACCCTCTCAGGTCTTTAGTTCGATCCAAATAAAACCTCAGGGCCCGTACGGGACACAGGGTCCTGTCTTCTTTAAACTGTCTATCCACAATGGTAGTCAGAGCAGGGATAGTCACCGGAGACACACTTTGAGAACCTTCTCTTGCTAGTTGGTTTTTGGCTATGAAATCAGAAGAAGGGAACAAGGCAACCTTTTCCCATTGGCCTAAATTAGCTACTTTGTTAGCGACCCAGGCATGGATTTCGCTGCGGCGCTTGCCGGAGGCCAAGGCTAGCAAGAAAGCAGTTTTTAAAGTGAGATGTTTGAGGTCTGAGTCTTTCATGGGCTCAAAAGGTGCTTTGGTGAGCTCGTTAAGGACAACAGAAAGGTTCCACTTGGGTAAGTTTCTGGAACTTTTAGGACGATCCCTGTGAAAACTGGAGAGTAACCTATGAAGGTCTGCATTGTGTACAATATGTTGGGCCGTTGGGCCCAAAGTGTCAACGATTGCAGTCCTGTAACCATCAATGGTCGAGGGGCGCCTGTTTAGGTCTTGGTACAGGTACATGAAGAAATCTGAGATTTGTTTCACAGATGGAATGGAGAAATCCACCGAATTTTCTCTGCACCATTTTTCAAAAAGGGCCCACTTTGACTTGTAGATGGTCCTTGTTGATGACCGCTGAGGGGCAGCAATTCTCTCTGCCACCTCCACAGAGAAGCCTTGTTCTTGGAGTTGTCCGCTCCTAGACACCAGGCGTGGAGGTTCAGGTGCTGGGGGTTGTTGTGGAACACCAGCTTGTGGGACTGTTTGAGTAGGGTTGTTGACACTGGGAGTTGCAGTGGGATCTCTGTTGAGAGCTGCACTAGGTCCCAAAACCAGGGCATCCCTGGCCAGCCTGGGGCTATTACGATGATCAGGCACTGGCATTGCCTGATCTTTTGGATCACCTTGTGAAGGAGAGCCGTAGGAGGGTACGCATATGCTGTGAGGTTGGTCCAGTTTATGTTCAGAGCATCTATGTCCCAGGCCTTTGGGTCTGGGATAGGAGACACGTATAGAGGGAGTTTGTGGTTCAGGTGAGTGGCAAACAAGTCTACATGAGGGGTGAACCACTTCTGGCAGATCTGTTTGAAGACCTGTGGGTGCAGAGACCATTCGGTTGACTGCACTTGGTTGGACCTGGATAGCAGGTCGGCCATCACATTCAGGCACCCTGGAATGTGCCTGGCTTTCAATGTTATGTGATAGTGATGGCACCAGGTCATGATCTTCCACAGGAGAGCACACATCTCTGCCGAGTGTGTTCCTCCTTGTTTGTTGATGTAGGCTACCACTGTTGAGTTGTCCGTCGCGATCAACACTGTTTGATTCTGGCACTGGTCCTTGAAGTCTCGAAGGGCCAGGGAGACCGCCTTCAATTCTAGGACATTTATGTGAAGCCTTTTTTCCCGATCTGACCACAGACCCTTGGTAAAGTTTTGGTCTAAGTGAGCGCCCCAACCTTCGTTTGAGGCGTCGGTAAAGAGTTGGATACTGTGGTCTTTGGGATGAAGGTCTGCACCTTTCATCACCTTGGAGGGATTTTGCCACCAATCTAGGTGGGCTGCAATGGCTTCTGTCCAGGGAAGGAGGTTGTCCAGCGACTGAGGATATCTCCAGTGCTCCTTGAGATGAAACTGAAAGGGCCTCATGTGAAGGCGTCCCTCCGGGACCATTTTCTCCGTTGAGGCTAGCAACCCAATTAGAGACATCAAACATCTTGCAGTCAAAACACGTTTTGACTTGAGTCGTAGGATCAAATCCTGAAGTTTGAGCCATCTCTCTTGAGTGGGTTTTACAAGGGCTGAATCGAGGTGGTATTCGTAGCCCACAAACGAAAACACCTGTGTAGGTTTCAGTTCTGATTTTTCCTGATTTATTATCCATCCCAAGGACTGAGTCAGGTCTACTACTGCCTGAGTGTTCACTTGTGCTTCCTCCTGAGACTGGGACCTGATCAGCCAGTCGTCCAGGTATTGGTGAATTCTGAGTCCTCTTGAGAGGGCCATTAGTTTCACTTCCTTTACGATCATAGTAAAGACCTGGGGGGCTGTAGCTAGTCCGAACGGGAGGGAGGTGAATTGGAACACCTGAGCCTTGTAGCAAAACCTTAGGTATTTCCTTGAGCTTGGGTGGATGGGGATATGCAGGTAGGCGTCCGACAGATCTATCGACGATACCCACTCCCCTGGAATCAGGGAGGTCCTGATGGACTCTGGAGTTTCCATTTTGAACTTTTCTACGTGTAGAAAAGTATTGAGCCTGCTTAAGTCTATGACTGGCCTCCACCTTTGGTGAGGCTTGGGTACTAGGAACAGGCGACTGTAAAACCCGAGAGATTTTACATTGTCTACCCTTTCGATAGCGTTCTTTGACAGGAGTGACTGGATACAAGTAGCCAAGGCTTGGTCTTTTGGTTGGGCCTTGTACTCTGACAGAATCAGAGGAAATCTGATCAAGTTTGGCTTTGAACGGAATGGCAGAACGTAGCCATTGGTGATAATGTTTAACACGTTTTGAGAACATTTGTTTGTGAGCCAGTCTCTCCTGAAAGAACGGAGGCGACCTCCTACTGGTGGACTGAGTGAGGCTTTGGAGGAGTCATTGGGGAGGGGGGTTTCCACGCCCCCTTCCTCTATTGTGGGGTCGAAAACGACCCCTGGAGCCTCTGAAGTTGGATTTTCCTCTTCCCGAAGGAAAGGACTGGTTACTGCTTTGAGAGGTATTGCCCCCATAGGGGCGTTTCCTGTAGGAGCCTCTTTTCCTGTGGGGACCACGAAAGGGCTTATTCTGGTAGGGTGCAAAACCCTGAGAATCTTTTGAGGTGCCTTTTTTGAGAAGGAAGTCCTCACCTTCCTTCACTAATTGAGACTCGAACAAGGAAGAGTCCCAAAAGGACGAGTTCCTGAGTTCTTGACGTCTCGTTTCTCCTAATTGAGGATGTAATAGAGTCATCTCGGCTTCTCGCCTGAGTAAGCCGGTATTAGCCATAGAGTATAATTCCCTCTGCAAAATATGGGCTAGAGATTTGCTGAGACAAGTGAGGGCCCTGTGTTGAACAAGTACTGTCTTGTTCCAAAAATCTAAGTAGTCAGCTACTTCCTCATATCCGCGCTTTGCCGCTTTCTCAGGATTGGCACCTTTCTGAATCTGAGATTTAATCTTCTTGACGGTAGACTTAATGCTATGTTGGCATTTTTCCAATGAAGCATTGCAAGAAGATGAGGTTTTGGCAAATGCAGCGGTGAAGTTGAGGGTAGAGATGTTTTGTCTAGCCTGAAGTTCTAGCTCCTTGAGAACTGGCAGGGGAACTCTGGCTACTGGGGGCCCAGAAGGTCTAGGAGTAATACAGATCTTAGCAAAGTCTGTATTCAACTCCTGAATTTTGTCCTGAAAAGTTGGTTGTCCCACCTTGTACCACTTGGAAGTTGAGGGAGGAGGCTTGACATATTTTCCCTCAGATAAGTTGGCAGCCTTAAAGTCATGTTGGAATTTATCAAAGGCGTCCTTGATAACTGAGCTAAGTGGAAGAATAGAGGAGGGACCTCTAGGTCTGAGCTCTTGACGGCCTTTTTCATCATCCAGACCCAACACTGAGGTGGAAGACCTGGGCATAGATTCCCTGGGGTCAGGGAGAGACAAAATACGCCTGAAGGTATCCACTTCCTCAGAGTATTGGGAGGGCATGTCAGACAAAGCTACTGCTCTATAGTAAGGGGGGTCTGGATCATGTTGTGGGAGGTCTTGGTCAGAAGCTACTCCTGAGGGCTGAGCCCTAGAGGGCTTAGGAGACCTGTGTCTGGCTACAGGGGAGTGATCCTCCTCTGAGGTAAATGACACATATCTAGATCTTGATTTATGTTTGCTCTTGTCAGAGTGCTTTTTGGATCTAGAAGAAGGGATCCGAGGTTCATCGGAATCTTCATTTAGTTGGTCCGAGGCAGAGCTCGGGTCAACTGGCTGCTTATGGCTTTGCTTTTTGTGAGAGTACGAAACCTCTTCGGGATGACCTTCAGAGGGGGCAACGTACTGATCCGAGGAAGGTTGAGTAGATACTAGACGAGGAGGAAGAGTTGGACCGTAGTCCACATCCATATCCTCGCTTGGAACGTTAGTACCAGATCTCGGATGGGGCAAATCCAGAGGGGCAGCAGAAGTACTGGACAAGCCAGGTTTTGAAGCAAGAGTCGAAGACTGTGTCTCGACTTTCTGTTTTACAGCCAACTCCTCTCGGAGTGACTGAAAAGCTTCCAACATGGATGCCTGGAAGGAACCCATTTGCTGCTGTAAGTGTATATTTAAGGAATCACCGAGTGATTTCTCTAAATTTTTCTGGATTTTATTTTGCAAAGCTGTACCAGGGGTGGGTGGGACGGTTTTTGCTGGCGTTTTCAAAGACAGGGAACTGAAGGCAAGAGGTTGTGGACGGGGGGGTGAGGTAAAGAGGCTATCAGCAGCACACTCGAGGTCTGCATTGGACCCAGTGAAAGAGTCCCCGTCGCCTTCACCCAAAAGATCTAGTTCATCTTTGGAACTAGTTGTCACTTTCTGCTTTTTCAAATACCGTTTCCGGTTTTGGATTTTCTGTAGTTGCTCATCTGTAAAAGACGTGCAAATTTCGCAAGGGGTTTCAAAGGTGACACAGGGGTCATCTCCCTTGCCAGCCTCCCTACAGGTAGGGCAGAAATTATGTGTATCAAAATTAAAGCAGAAATGGCGGCATTTCTGCGCTCTCGGTTTGTCTTTATTTGCTTGATGTGTAGACATTTTGTACGCAATAAAAGACGTAGAATGTATTAGCCTGAACCGAGGAAAACTCAAAACACGCGACAGCAATAAAAATACTTATCCTGTGAAAATGAAACTTTAACAGAATGATCTATAATATATATTACAAGAAATATGCAAATATTAGCCTCCAACAATAAGTAAAGTCTGAGAAATAAATGAAAATGTCTGTATATTTACAAACTGCTACCAGTCAATCGTGGCCAACGAGAAAGTAGGACGATTGGTCAGAAGTTATCACGTGACGACAACTACCAGTATATCCGGTGGCTAACAAGAACGATCTTTTTTTCTAAGACGTTGGCCCCGGGTGTGGCAACCCGAGATCAGCATTAAGTCCCACATGGTAAGCTATTGTAGCGTAATAAAAGCAGTTCATCACACCATAATAACAAAATCAAATGCACTGCATACTTCAACATTACTTATAAGTTCATTTCTATGGTTGCTTTGTTAGTGTTGTTCTGATTTCCATTGACACTACAGTATATCAGTGAAAAAGTAACAGTTTAAAATTGTGGTTGCTCCCAGTCTGAAATAAGTTTGGTTGTGCAATCAAAATATTTCAATTTTTCAAGTTTCAGTATGGCTACAATGCACATTAAATTGAACATGGACCCCATAAGACCCCTTGTATTGATGAGGTAATTATCTTTTGCAGGTACAATAATTTGCAATTTTTGAAATATCCACATTTAAATTTTCTCTAATGCAAATTTTCATGCTTTCCTCAGAAACGTGCAAGCTCCTTTTCTTTATCCTCATTTCTTTCATACAGAAAGACACTATTTAAAACTTGGCCACTTAATCTGCAGAAAATGGCAGATTTTTTTTAATACGCGAGATATAAAGCCTGTTTAATATGATAACCCCACCTGACCTTGAATCAGGGTCAATGGTCAAATTCTACTCTTGCAAAAGGTTCACATGCTATGAATTCCTACAGGACGTTTTCAGATTTTGAAGTTGTAGAACCAATGATAAGGGAGATATTAGGTCTTTGTAATATGTTCACCCCACTTTATTTTGAAGCAGAGGTCAAAGGTCAAATTTGACACTTGCAAAAGAATCACAGGCTATGATTTCCTATAGGTTGTTTTGACATTTTAAAGGTATAGAAACAATAATAAGGGAGATATAATGCTTTTTATTAATATGATCCTATTTGACCTTAAAGCAAGGGTCAAATGTCAAATTCAACACCTGCAAATAATTCACAGCCCATGAATTCCATGAGGTTGTTTTAAAATTTTGAAGCTCTAGAATCATTAAAGGAGATATAAGCCTTTTTAGTTTTTGACTCCACTTGACCTTGAAGCGGGGGTCACAGATCAAATTCATCACTTGCAAAAGATTCGCAGATCTTGATTTCCTATAGGATATTTTCACATTTTGAAGCTCTAGAATAAATAATAAGAAAATATAAGTTTTTTCTACTCTGATGACATAAAGTTATTTTATGGCAGGGGTCAAAGGTCAAATTTGACATTTGCAAAAGATACGCAGGACATGATTTCCTATAGCCTGTTTTCACATTTTAAAGCTGTAAAACTAATAATACAGGAGATATAAGGCCTTTGTAATATGTTCATTCCACTTGACCTTGAAGCAGAGGTCAAAGGTCAAATCAACACTTGCAAAAGATTCACAGGCCATGACTTCCTATCAGGTGTTTTCACATTTTAAAGGCCCAGGGCCAATAATAAGGGACATATAAGGCCTTTTTAATATGGCAATCCCCATTTAAGCTTCAACATGTGATATGGTAGCCATTGCATTTTCAAAAATTGCTCAAAATTACTCAAAATGGCCAACATTTTTTTTTTTTTTTTTGTCAAAATTTTTTCAAAACGTGTTTTAATAGCAATAAGCATTCCCTGCAGTTTGATGAGGATATCTTCATAAATGCCCAAGATATAAAGGTTTATGTAAAAATCTGACAAACGGACACACACACACATATACACACACAGAAAGCGTTTTATAATCTCTGACCATGGCCTTTGGCTGGCAGCATGGAAGGCATTTTATTATCTCCTGACCACGGCCTTCTACTGGTAGGAGATTAAAAGGCATTGTTTTAAACAAGCAAACTAAATACTGCCTACAAAGCCAAATAAGTAACTACCTAAAAACTGCTTAAAGTATGTGATTATTGATACACTGAAATATATTGCATTATCTGATCATTCAGCTCAACTTGTACAAGAACTACAAGGCAACTTTCTTTTCTTTGGAAAATGGTAAAAACTTTGAGTGGTACATTTCCTTTCCCTTCAAACTGCTTTGATGTTGCAGCTCTAAACATTCTGTTACAGGAAAAGATAAAAACACTTTGTCAGTCATTTGAACTTTGTTACTGTTTTTGTCAACGATTTCTGATGGAATGTCTGTTGCAGTCATTTTTGTCAAAGTTACAAGAAGTCATAGATTAATTTTCCTGGTATCTTTTATACAGACAGTGGTTCTTTATGGTGTATGGAAAAAAAAACCAGGAAGAATTTGCTTGGGGCTGTATACAGCAGTAACTGAAAAAAATAATCTTAAACGTAAACACAGGTGAATCAGTATTCTTGCTATAAATAAGGCGATTGCAAAATGGCATTTATTCCCTGTGAATCATCCTGGACAAATGAGTTGAAAACTGAAACTTGCTAATTTTTCAACTAATAAATGATATAACACCCCATTTTGCAACATTCATAAATATATGTATAGGTCAATTCACTTTGTGGAGGAAACCAGTACAGAGTATTTTTCCCAAGGTTTCCACCAGCCACTGAGACAATCTGTACAAATTCCAGCTTATATCTTAAGCTGGAAAAAAAGTGTGGACACTATAGTTTATAGTACAAAATCTTGATTATTTAGCACCTTGGAGAATGTTCCCATTAAATTGGCACCATACAAATAATTCAAATTAAAATCAAATCCTGCTTCCCTCTATCTACCTGTTGTGATATAACTATCACCAAGGCTACAAGGCAGTGTTATAAAATTACATTAGGTATCCTCAACCTGTTGAGGTTATGGCAAGGCAAGTGTTTTTTAGCAAAAACTAATGGCTGAGGTCACAAACCTGGCTTGCATACTGAAGAGGAAAAAATAATAAAATTAAAAATTGCGTTGGTTTCAATGTGAGTTGGCAACAACCTTCAAGTGACACTACACATTTGGGGGTCACACTCCGCACTTATTGTGTAAATGTCAGTTTTGCAAATATTCATACAATCCATACTGCAAAATATATTTACATGATAATGTTTTAATACACCTGTACTTTACTGAAGTTTAATAGATTTTGTAAATTTTCTATTGTTTGAATATTTTATAAACACACTGGTGTGAATCTGGTCAAACCCCAGAAGCAACTGTTTTAGAAAATTGGTATAAAATAAAAGAAATAAGTTAGCTTATAATAATTTTTTTCAAGGAAGACTGACTGGCACATATATTAGAAGTGAACCTGATTACATTGGGCATATTTTGCCATTTAAGCCAGAGTACCTATTCACCCATTCAGACGTAACTGTTACAAACTATCAACACTAATTTGCCTGTGCATTTTACCACCTTTTACTAGGATTGCTTTGCCAAAAGAAATAAAAAATCTCTGGCAGGTTTTAATAATAAGAACTATAATGCAACCCAGTACAGACTCAAAGCTGCTTGAAAACTCTCTTGAAACACGAAATAATACAGAATATATGGGAGATATTTGGGGGAACCTTGCACAAGATGTTATAAGCAACAACAATTTTATAATCACCAACTACTTCAAAGATATCATTTGTCTGGGATCACAAGATCCACCATTTAAAATAGTCCTAGTTAAAAGTTAAAGATTTTTTGTTGGTTGCTGTAAAAAATATAAGGTCCTCCCATAAACCACATAATACCACATATTAATATCATACTAGAGAATGTTTCAAATATACTGAATTAAAAGTGTCTGTTTTCTGCCATTTCTACCCAAACAATTTGCAACTTAGTGTGAAACAGTACTTTTAAAATTAAATAGTCTGATATTTAATAACTATCACAACAGTCAATTTTTTTTTACAGATTTTCAGTTTCATACACTTTAAATGTGGACCAGCGTGAAGCAATTATAAATTTGTAACAGGCGTTTTTGACATTAGTTTGCGCATCATTATCAAGGAAATGAGAACAAAATGCTAGTCTCCTCTTCAACTTAACTATTGACAAAAAAAAAAAAAAAAAAAAAATCAAGATGACATGAAATATATACTGTGTTTTTTTGTGTTGTATATTTAAAATCAGCACAATATTTCCTTTATAAGAGGACTCAGAGTGCTATTTGCCCCATTCCAACTGCACAAGTACAGCCAAGGTGACTCACATTCACCTACCTCAGAGACAGGGTCTTGGGGATGACCATTTATCAACATGCCTTGGGTACTCTAGACCAGTGATGGAGGACCTCCATTTTGAGTGGTCATCTGAGCCACTGTGTATCTGCCTTGACCGGTACAAACCCAGATAATCCATGTTCCCTGGCAAGTGTGTTACCCAGTAGGCCACAGTGGCAGATTGATTTATATCAGTGCTCATGTGGTTTATTTTGTGTTGACATTGCTCCGACCATACTGTAAAACTGTATATAGGTCACATCACAACAAGTGGGTAAGGAAAAATTCAGAGCATACTAGTTGGCCAAGGTTCTGACCAAAATCATTTAAGGCTATTGGCTAGCAACTACAAACCTTCCCAGTTAAGGTCAAGGCTCAGATTCAAATCCAAGACTAAGTGATGGGAGGCAAGCGTTACCATGCCCTCCCACACCAAACTGACCACTAGACTATTTGATTGTGTATGTTCAACCCATTTGTGCTATCCCATCTATGTTTTTCAAGTTAAATATTTAAGACCAACTATAATTATTCTGGTTAATGTAAAAACGTATGTTAATTACATAAAAGTGGTACTCAACATTGTGATATAATGAGATGCTATTTAAAAGAGGTATTGTTTTGTAGTGAAACAAGGAGTGGGGACATAACCCACCCTGAGAAATTATACATAATTTTTTGACTGGGGCAAACCCTCCTCCAGGTGTGATTTAGTCCATTTTAGTTCAGATTCAAGAAGATCAAGCCAGGGCCCATATTCACAAACATACTTATTCTTAGAACTTTTCTTATTCTTGTACTTTTTTTTCAAAGAATAGGCCTGAATTCTTATTGTAAGAATGCTAGTGAATATGGGCTTATGAGTAGGTTATGGTCAACAGTGTACATTTATTGTCGCAACAAAGATTTTCCACAAAAGTTGTTTATCAAAGACTTTTAACCAGATTGATCAACAGTCAAACTAAACAGGGTTTACATGAATGGAATACAACTGTGAACCAATGTTACAATTAAAAATATATCAAAGGCCCGTCGTATTAGGGTAGCTTAGAATTGGGACGACTATTTTTGCTTTTCATTATAAGACCACAGTGATAAGCAGAATGTTAGTTAGAAAAATAATTACACCATTCTTGAGACAAATAAAATAGTTACAAAAAATAGTTACATGGACGATTTATTTAATTCCAGAAGCCCCAATTATTATGCACTATTCAAATCCAATTCATATGTATAAAAATAAACAACATAAAGACAGAGGATATACAGATTGAAATCAACCCATGAGCCTTCCAGGCTATTTCATGTGCATGAATTTAATCTACATCTTATCACAAAATATGTGCAATATTGGTATGCTTCTCGTGCAAAGAATTAAAGGTTATCATGCACAAATTATGTCCATTGAGTACTGGTCTGTTACTGTTAATAACAACTTGTTTTTCTGAACTTGATCAACTCGTAAAAACTAAGGTCAGTTTATAAAATGTATTGGTTAAACTTGTGCACTTGAATAAACCCACTGAGATGCATAATTAGTGGTTCATTTGGGTTGCAAATTACTTGCAACAATGTGGCAGACGTATTAATATGCATGTGTGTCATATGTGCACAGATTTTTTGTAATACCAATGAAATTAAACAGATTTTTAATAGTCCTGGGAAAAAAATGCTTTAAGTCAAATTACACGAATTTTCTTCATGTCTATACAAAGTGCAAGTAAAACATATTTAATGACGCCTCACTATGATTTGTATTGCTAATCTGACAGATTTGTTTGTGTTATTAAATCATGTTTTATTCACTGCTGTGAAACTCTCCAGTTAGCTTCATGTTCTAGTCATCTTCTCCCACAGATTTCATTTTTCTAAGACGTCAGACTTAATTTAACCTAGACAGTTAGGGGTGTGAAGTTATTGTAATTATTATGGAAATGTTTGCAGCTTCAGCCCAGATTCTGGATAAATGAGGAGTCATCTGTTGTTATATCCCACCCTAGAAACATGGATGAACACCACAAAAATTCATGATTAACAAACTGATAAACAAAGTCTTGCTGTAGGAGTAAATCAGGGTAATTCTTTTAAGATATTTAAACTGCTGTATTTCTCTCAATTGCAAGCACTTAAGTTGCAATTTTATGTCCCTTTCAACAGAGGCTGCAAACCAAATACTTAATATTTGTATATTGCTACATTCTACACTTTAGCAATGTATATGTCATCAGACTATGGTTATACCTTTTGGGAAAAAGTCACCAAAAAGGTTTTCATGCTATTTCATTTTTATCCTAAAAAAAATTATGTATCAGACCTACTGGCATTACATAGAACGCCTTTTGGATTTTTCCATCACACTTTTACTTTTTGTTTTACTAGACAGATGATGACAACAAATAGTGGAAATACTTCAATGTGAGCCAAGAAAATAAACAAGTTTTGACCTTAATTGTTTGTACTCGCCCTACTACCCCTTTCAACAGCTCAAGTCATAACAGGAGAGACACTAGAGTGATTCCCATATCATGTCAGATGCAGAATTCAAACCTCCAACAACACATGCTTGAATCAAGTGAATAAATTCCAAATTAGTAACCCCCTCTGCTGAATTGATCAGCAGATTGATTTCTATCAATTGTTTCAAGCAACCAAGACCATTTTTTCTCCCTAAGTCACGATGCCAATCTATTGCAGGTTATGACAATAGGCTGGCCAGTGAAAGAATCCCAAACCTTCTGCTCCCAAATCTAGCACTCTTCTACCCACATTGACCATGTTGAAACCCTATGTCAAAATTGTTGATAGAAATATATTGCAGAGATTTGGAACAAAACTGAAACTTATGCCAGGCTATTATATACCAGTATAGGTTAAATAATAAAACATAAAACCCACAAAATACACCACACCATGTTTCTCCAGGCATTTAACACAGTTTGATAAGAGTTTTTTATGGGAATCCTACTTGTAGAGACAAAAGTTCTCAATTGGATTTACTTATGTAATCAGTGTGAAATTTCAGACCTTTATATATCAACAATAACATCAACAATTTTCTTTGTCTTACCGGGTGGGGCCCGACAGATGCTTAGAAGTAGAGTGAAAAACACACACCTTTATAGGATAACAGGATCCTTATACCCTTAAAATCAAGCAGAAACAATTAACTTGCAATCAGCTGAAACAGTTTTCTGTAGTTAACTTATATATCACTTATTCTTAATTATTTTCAGCTCTTTTTAAATTTTACCCCTATGAATCTTAAGGACCCAGAACATAAGCTCTACTTAACTTAGAATTCTAGATAACTGGCACAATGTCAGTGAAAAGTGCCCTCAAACAACTAGTTATTTCCAGGGATAATTCTAATTTACAGAGTGCCACTTACACGGTTCAAGTGTAATCTTGTGGAATCCTGTTTCGAACACATTAAATGTTTAGAACACATTAACTAGAATTCAAAGTAAACCTTTGAAAGCCTTTTGGTAGAAATACATCTGCCACTGTGGCCTAGTGGGTAACACACTCATCTAGGAACACAAGAGGACGTGGGTTCAATCCCAGGTACAGGCAGATACATAGTGGCTTCAATGACCACTTAAAGTGGCGGTCCTTTATCATTGGGTCTTATCCTCAGTGGCAGGTTAAAGAACCTAAAGGATGTTGATAAATGGTCATCCTGGAGCCTCTGTCTTTCAGTTAGGGGAATGTCAGTAATTTGAGAGTTGGACTGTACTTGTACAGTCGGATGGGTCATATAGCGCTTTGAGTCCTGTAGTACATGGAGATATTGTGCTGAGTAAATACAAATACAATACATCATTACCATGTCAACCAGGGGGCTTGGTGGTGTAGTGGTTAACACACTCGCCTCCCACCTCCGAAAATGGCGGTTCAAAACCCTGGGCCCTATGTGGGAATGCTGCTGGTTGCTTATCCATGCCCAGCAGTTTACAGTACAGAATCTTCACCAACTAGTATGTACTGGTTTTTTTCTACAATTAAAACTACTAATCATGATATAACCTACACAATGTATTGAAAGCAAGGTTAAACCCAAATAAATCAAATTAAATGGAACCATGTCAGCAAGATACACTTGTAAAATGGACGCACAGTAAACTCTGTATAACTAGCTCCAGTGTAAGCAGAAATTAGATATAGGTTTTCCTGATATCTTGCAATTCAACATAATAGGAACCAGCTTTATCCTTTAAATTTCAGTCTGAAAATACCACAATTCATGAACTTTACTATGCACTTTTTTAGAATTTTGTAAACTCGGAACTGGTTAATAGTTCAATGTCATCAAATGTTGGCACTTAAGTAGTAGCCATAAAGGATTTCTTTAAAAATTGAAATACAGATTCTTCTTGCACAAGTATAGGGTACATCTCAGTCAATATTGAAATAAATCTTATTATTTTAATTATCAGACCCACATAAAACGCACACAACAAAAAATTAAAAATAACATTGGAGATGCCCCAACTCCACAGCCTGGTGAAATAGCATTGGAAACCATGAGATATAGATGAGGTGAAAAAGTACAAAGATAACAAGTCTTTCAGAACAGTGTAAGTAACGTAAAGGTACAGAACCCAAGAGAATGCATGTACAGAGAAATTATCAAAACAAGACAATTTATAGCATTAATTTGTAAACTAAAAGTTATGAAACAGTAACATTAATCAACTGAACTATTTTTTAACAGAAGTTTGGTTATCAATTAAGATGGCCTATTCCAGAAAAAAATACATATAATAATCAGTTACAGTAATCCATATATGTTTGTTACAGAACTAGGTCTCAAATGTGGCAGTAGAAAACATTCTGGCATACCCTAGGTCAAAGGGCACGCCATGTCGTTGAACACTTACAAACTCCAATCAAGATACCTACCAAGAAACAACTTCAAACCCATTACAGATTCTGTCATATAGCCCGGACAAGATTTTATAGGTCAAGGTCACTACGATCAAGTCCTTGGTCAAATCAAACTAACGACATGATATTGTACAACTATATCCTCCAACCATTGTCCCTACCACAGATGGCATTGCAAGGTTAAAGGTTAAATCAAGGTCACACCAGGACAATGTCCACAAATCCACCAACCATTATTCCTACCAAGTAGCAACTTTCTACCCCATATACTTTCTGATATATAGCCCAAACAAGTGTTTTCCCACCAACCACCTGCTCATCTGCAGACTAGACTGCCTGCCTGTCCAGCCAACTCTGTGGGATTATAGCAGTTCATTCTTTCATAAACAAGCTTGCCCAAACACCTGTACAACAGAGAACTGTGAAATTTCCCTTGATGGTGAATTTCACATTTGTTACACTATCAAATTCAAGATATTATGTATTTGACTCCGGCCACACCTGAGATAGCAGGGTTGAGTAATATTTTTCGAAGAACTCTAGCAGGAAAACTCCCTCTTTTTTGGCTAAAACCTATTGCTGTATCTTGTCTCATCTCAAGAGAAATTCAGAGATATACTATCATAATATTTTGTAGACATTTAGCCATGTTTTCTAAACAAAAGAATCTACAAAGCAGTTGAAATATGCCACGAACAAGAACACCAGGAGGTTATGTATTTTTAGGATTGTTCGAGTGTCTTTCCCAATTACTCAAAAGTAATGAAGAGATATTTATGAAATCTTTTATGCGGGTAGGGCCTGTCCAAAACAAGTGATTACATTTTGGGAAAGATTCAGATCATATTTTTAGATGCAAAAATACCCCAAAATTTTCAAAGGTCCCATTTCAATGACCTTCGTTTTCTGGCTGACATTACTTCAAAAGTAGTAAGCAGATCTTCATGCATTTTTTACATGGGTATGGCCTGGCTAAAGGTCCATGCTCCAAGTGCTTTCTAGTTATACTTTTAATTCTGGAACACCGCTATTAAAATTTGTAATTTTAGTCTCAATTTCAGGCAGTTTATTTACCTCTGCCAAGGAGGTCATGTGATCATTGGATTATGTTGTTTGCATGTTAACACAATTATGAAAACTACTACTGCATGAACACACATTAAAACTAGATTGCGCTAACTCGACGCCAACATATCCCCAGAAAGGCCTGTGGGGATCTGTGGGCATTTAAGAGACCTTAAGCTGACCTTAAAATTAAAGTTACAGACTTAAAATTTTTGACAGACAAAGATTTCATGTAGCAGTTATATTTACTACAGTTAGAGACTTCTAAAGCCCATTGTACACTAGCGCAGCGCGGCGCGGTGCGGCTAAATAAAATAGAAATAATGGAAGTAGTTCACTGCTTATACATATGTCCGGTGCGGCAGTTAGCGGTGCGGATTTTTCTATTTAGAAAATTTTCTAATTTTTTCAAAAACCGCGCGGCTTTTTTTTACTATTTTCCCCAAGTTTTCATTGATATTTAAATTCCCCACAGGTTAAATATGGCAGTCTATCACAGAACTTTATACAAATATATTAATTGGAAAACAAAATGCAAGCACACAGGCTCATTATGAAGGGATTAACTACTAGGGGAGAGATGACAAAATATGGTGGGTGTCCATATTGACACATAAGAAGGTTTAACTGAATGAGGACTGCAATTAACAGCAATTCTAAAATGGACACACTGGTCTAGGGTCTTGTTTGTGGAGAGATTATGTCCTTATAATAGACAGAGGGATGTTATGTTAGGCCATGTTAGGGGTGTGACAATATCTGTAGGCACAACACAGCCAGAAGTTTATAAATTGAAAGGGGGTGTAATCACCAGTATTATAAAAGGGACACTGGTCAAGGCCTTTCATTGTAATAAGAAAAATGCATGTAAGGGTAGGAGGGTGTGGAAATATACTGTGGGGTATTAGCTTTTTAATTACATTTATGATTATTTTAACTATTCTATTCACTTTCACTCTAGTTAAAATATCTTGTCAATATACTGAAAACTGCTGGGAAAACCGCCCAAATGTGCAAGGCAAAGAAAATTCGTCTGCTCAGTATGCAGTAAAAATCGTACCGCGCCGCACCGCGCCACGTATATGTGCAAGGGCCTTAAGACTTACTATTTCCAGGTTACAGGACCAAATATGTTGAAAATGTCATAAAAGGGTCATTTGGGTGGGTGTTTATGGTCCTCATACATGGGTTAAAGTCTATTTAAACCTTGGTTTTTCTCACATGTAAAAGAACATAATCATATATTCCCAGATGAGATTTCATCTGTATCAGTCACATCGTTTGACAAATATAGGCCTTCAAAGTGGCAAAATGTCCATAAATTGGGTGTCTGTGGGCAATTTAGAGACTTTAAGGTGACCTTAAAATTAAAGTTACAGACTTAAAAATTTTCACAGAGTTAAAGTACATGTAGA
This sequence comes from Sabellastarte sp. h YS-2021, assembly GCA_964017235.1. Lineage (NCBI taxonomy): Eukaryota > Metazoa > Annelida > Polychaeta > Sabellida > Sabellidae > Sabellastarte > Sabellastarte sp. h YS-2021. Next base: position 72,733,699 of record OZ024928.1, on the reverse strand, counting down.
AGTTATATCTAATACAGTTACAGACTTGTCAGATCTACCATTTTTGAGTTCTAGGGGAAAATATGGGAAAAAATGTCAAAAACAAACCCGTTTAAGTATGGTCTTTATGGGCCTTAAAAACAATTTTAACCTTAACATAAAGTCTTGATTTTTGGTATATGTAAGAAGAATATAGTAATGTGTTCCCAGGTGAAATTTGAGCTAGATAAGCCACATAGTCTGTGACCTAGAGGGCATTAAGTGGCAAAATGTCAAATTTCTGACCGTAAGGTGGACATAACTTCTTTGTTATTGGGAGTTTAAGGTCACACACGTTAAAATAGGGTTCCTCTCCTGACTCAAATACATGTGCGTGCCAAGTTTGAATGAAATCTGTGCAAGTGTTTTTGAGTTATCGCGCACACAAGTCAAAACCCATAAATTGGAAAATTTGATAGAAAATTACCTTAGTTAATACCTTACCTAGTGGATAGATGCATTTGTCTGGCACCTTGCCGGACACACCAAATGTTAGAAAAAAACGTCCTGAGATGGGTTCTGGCCGGGATCGGTAGTGTCCTGTTCATTCGCCAGGTGGCTGTGTAACCTACGGCCGGTGTACTGCACATGTGTGTGCATGCGCACTTCCTCTTTTTGTTGTCTACCTTAGAAAAATTTCCCCTTTAGGCTAGACTTGCGGGGAAGGTAGGGTGGGAGTCCCCCTGTCCACTAGGTAAGGTATTAACTTCTAAAAATTATTGCGTTAATACAATTTACCTAGTGGACAGATGCAGAATAACTACCCAGTGGATTGAGGGTAGCTGAACAGGGGGAATTTATCAGAACTCTAAGCAATAATAAGGGTGACTCCCGCAATGGTTCAATAAACCAAACCTAAGACAGAAAAACACCCTTCGGCTATCCTATATATTTTGCTATATATATATACAGAAATATGTACACCAATAGAAATAAGTACACTATATACATGTCCTGATTTTGCATGTGCTACTATTCGTGGACTTAATGAGCAGCTACCACAGAACCTAAATGGTACAGGTCAGAGGCAGGTCAGAGTCTGCCCAGAACTGAGTAAAAGTATTATGGGCCTTCCAATGACAGGCTGATAGGATCTGATCCAATGAGACACCCCCCCCCCCCCCCCCTGAAAAGCCTTGGAAGCAGCAAAAGCCCTAACATGGGCCCGCACCTGATGCAAGTTTTGGGCCTCCTAATCTGAGAGCTGGTAGCATAACAGCACAGTCTGTTTGATCCAGGAAGAAATAGTAGCAGGTTCAATATCCTTTTGGAAACTCTTCCTGAAAGACACAAAAGCCAGATCTTTCCCTTTGCAAAGATCCTTGGTCCTGTCTAAGCTCTTATTGGGCAGAGAGATTTGTCCTCTTTAAGGGACTTGTCCAAGGACGGGGCCAAGGCAAGAATTACTACCAGGGCCACACAAGAAAGACCCTCTCAAGCCAGCTGATTCTTGGAGAGGAAAATGGGTGAAGGGTAAAGAGAGACCTGACTCCAATTTTCCTGAAGTCAAATATTTTTGTAGAGCCATGGATCTCACTCCGTCTTCTACCAGAACCCAAGGCCAACAGAAAGACCGTCTTGAAAGTCAGGTGTTTCAAAGAAGTTTTTCACATGGGCTCAAAGGGAGCCTTAATCAGCTAGTGAAGTACAAATGAAAGGTAGGCACTCTTCGCCTGCCTTTAGGTTTGTCCCTATGGAAACTATCTAACAGGCGGGATAAATTTTCGTCTTTGCTGATATTCAATCTATCATTGCCTACCATATGAGCAATGGCTGTCCTATAGCCCTCGATAGTACTAGGTTGGAGCTTTCTTTCTTTGAAAAGGAACAAAAAGAAAGTCCGCAGTTTGCTGTACAGAGGGCGGCCTGAAGTCCACCTGGTGTGACTCATACCACTTAGTAAAAATGACCTACTTTGATTTATAAACTGCTCTGGTTGAGAGTCTCCAAGGAGCCTCAATTCTTACTGCCACCTCTGCAGAGAAACCTTGTTCCTGAATAAGGGAGGCTCTAGGAGCCAGGCATGCAGGTTTAGGTTCTTGAGATTGTGTTGAGGAGTCCCGTTGAAGGGTTGAATTACCAGATCCGGCTTCAGAGGAAGTATGAAGGGAACCTGAACTGATCGGTTGACTAGATCCCAAAACCATAGCATGTTGGGTCAACCCGGTGCAATAAGAATCATCCTTTGACAGCCTTGATCCAGTACCTTGGTAATTACCTTGGAAAGTAATGCCACTGGAGGGAAGGCGTAAACATCCAGACTCTCCCATGGAAGGCTTAACGCATCTACTGCCTAGCTGTCTGATCCGGTACCGGTGACACAAACCTGGGAAGTTTGTGATTGAACCGGGTCGCAAATAGGTACAGCTGCGGTCAGTCCCACCTGGAGCACAAAAGATTGAACACCTGTCAAGACAGGGACCATTCTGTTTGTATTGTTTGTGTCCGGACAATTTGTAAGCTATCACATTCAAGTGACCTGGAATGTGTCTTGCCTTCAGGACTTTTCCCCTGGGGTGGCACCAGGATAGAAGTCTCCAGGAGGGCATAGAGAGTTGATGTAAGATACCACAGCTGTGTTGTCTGTTGCTATTAGAACAATCTGGTCCCTGCAAAGATGCTCGAAGCTCTTGAGGGCCAGGAAGACTACCTTCAACTATATGGAGGCGACTTTCTGCATCTGACCACATGCCTCTTGTAGTGGAATCCTCTAAGTGTGTGCCCCAACCTTCGTTTGAGGCATCTATAGACACATGTTGACCGTGGAGAACATTTCTCCCATCCAACCACCACTCTAGATGGGGGTGGAGAGAAGCTTGAGTAGGAATGACTTTTTCCAGAATCTCTGGGACATGCCAATGTCGCTTCAGATACCACTGTATGGGTCTCATGTGAAGGCGACCTGACCAAACTTGCTTCTCTGTGGCTGTAACAAGTCCCATTAGGTGCATGAATTGTCTGACTGTGCAGCTGTCCCTGGCTTTGACAAAGAGGAGTTTCTGCTGTAGGGCCAACCAATCTCTCCTGAGTGGGCAAGACCCGACCGGTCAATAGGTCGAACCGGTAACCGACAAAATTGAAATCCTGTTGAGGTGTTAACTCCGATTTCTTCAAATTTACTACCCAGCCCAAATCACGGCACAGGGCCAAGAGGGTCTGGGGATGTTGTTGGCAAGTTTCCTGGCACGGGGCTCTGACTAACAAGTCATCTAGGTCCTGGTGGATTCTGATACCCCTTGTTTGTGCAATGAGTTTCACTTCCTTGACTATTTTGGTAAATTCCAACGGAGCCGTGGCCAAGCCAAAAGGAATGGCAGTGAACTGATATTTGATCTCTGACTGATGGGAATGTGGAAATAAGCATCGCTGAAATCCAGCGAAGTCACCCCTTCCCCTTTATGAAGGGACAGCAGAATTGTCTCCGGCATTTCCATCTTGAAGGTTCCCGGTTGCAAAAACCAGTTTAGCTGGCTGAGGTCCAAAATGGGTCACCATCTGTTGTTGGGCTTTGGGACTAGAAACAATCGGTTGTAAAAGGCCAGGGATGACCGGACAACCACTCTTTCTACTACCATCTTCTTTACTAAATCCAGTAATGCCTCTTTGAGGAACCGGTTCTTTACCGGTTTTACATAACCACTCTTGATAAGAGGTGAATGGGTCAGAGGGGGTCTGATTTTGAAGGGTAGCATGTAACCCTCTTTCAAAGCGAGACCACTCTTTGATTTGCACCCAGACTTTGCCATGTTTGCCAAAGCTTTTGTAACCTGCCCCCTACAATCAGATTTAGGGCACCATTGGGGGCACATTGAGCATGTGGGACAGAAAGACATTGACTTACACAAGAAACACTTTTGACATCTTTTATTTTTATCTTTGAGACAAAGGGACTTATACCTTTCTTTTGTGGATGCCCGGGGAAACAAACAGAATGTGCACGACTTACAGCAAGACAAGATACATCCAGCGGTTTTACATTTGCTGAAGTCTTTGTTTTATGTATTTGACTCTTGGCTACATTGAGAACTGAACTGTGTAGAACATTTGATCTTACAGTCTGAGAGGTTCTTTGTAACAAACTTTTGTCCAACCTTTGTAACACTTTGACTAAGGATGCTGGACGTGAGCGGTAATTGTCATTCATATTCCTTGTAGTCTCTTGATCTAGAAAAACGGGGGTTGGAGCCTCATCCTCTGCTACGGTCCCTTCCCCTATGATGAGCAAATTATCTCCAAGTTTGCTGTTCCTGGTCCCCAGTATCAGCAGGTCTATGATCCTTCTTGTCATATGGCCAGAACCTATGAGAGGACCTCCATCCGGCCTGCTGCGAAGCACCTGGACCGGGTCTCAGAGCAGGACTGGTGGTTTCATAATTTGCAATGTCCTGTTCTGCTGTGCATATAACCGCATCCAGAACAGCCCATATCCAAATAACGGAGCGTTTCTCAGTTGGTTCCATGTATCTGGCTTTATCCTATTTTTGACATGTTCCAGGTACGAGTCTCTGCAGAGCAAGATCAAATTGGTCATATTAACAAAGATACTGTCTGCCAGGTGTTGAAGGGCAGTGCCCATTGCCACTTATACGTTCTGGTGAAAAACCATCAGATCTTTCAAGTCAGTAAGAGCAGCTGATACTTCTTTCGGTGCCTTTCCTTTATTTATACGGGAGCAAAGCATGTTGACATGAGAGGTCATACATTCTTGCAGCTCACTAGTGCACCTATTGAAACCTGCTGCATGATTCACAATGTAAGATTTTTCCCTGACACACTTTTTGCATCCGCGTAAATACTCCTGGGATATGGGGCGAGAAGGTGGATCCATGGTTAATGCGTGGGAATTGAGAGTTCACCTTTGCTTCTGTATTGTGCCAACTGAAAAGTGTCTTTCCAGGACAGTGGGGTCCATCTGGCTTAATAGTGTGCATCTGGTATCACCTCAACTGGGACTTTGGCACCTTGACAAACTGATCTTTCTTTAGTCCCACCAAATCTTGTGCTCTAGAAGGGTATCCCTCAGCAGCTACTGTGTTTAGTTTTTCTAGTTTCTGGCAAAGCCAGTCATCTGGGGGCATGGCTACTGAGATGTGCGCATTTTGGTGTCTTGCCCTTCCAAGGATTGTTACTTTTATCAGGCTCCCCGAGATCACTCTCAAAAGTGGGGATATGGTTCCATCCCATAAAATAGCGGATTGATCTAACCGTTTCCCGGTAGTTCATGTCCTCAGTTTGTTCCGGTTTCTCAAGAGTGTCTGACCTGAGTGTTTCACCTTCATCAGAGTCTACTTGGTCATCAGTGTACTCAGTCTCAGACTGTGGTGGGTTAATATCCAAGATATCTGGTTCCGGCAGATAATTGTAAGCACCGGCCAAAGAAGAATCAGAGAAACCAGAAGTAGAAGGCTGAGCCTTAGAACTGGGATGGGAAACTTCTGACCGGTAGAACGGGGTTGAAAAATTTCCTTCTGGTCAGAGTATGATGATGATGTGTGCACCGGTACAGATTTTGGCTTAGCCTGCTGTACACTCTCCGGACCGGAGGTGGCTTGAGCATGGACCGGTGGCTTTGTATGAGCCGGTGTTGGTTTGAATTCTGGTATAGTAGTAGATTGTTTATCAGGAGAGGGTGAAACAGCTCTCTTTTTAGTGTCTTTGTCCTAACCCTCTTTGCGAGATTTGTGTGACTTTTTCTTGTCTTTAGATGTTGAAGTTTATCTAGTGGTGTATCTGCCTCAACTTCTTCCGGGAACTCCACCGGACCGGTGAGCAGGGCAGAAGGGGTGATAAATGGGGTATCTGAGACCACAGTGTGTGAAGGAATTAGTTTGAGTGTTGTTTTGGGGGTAGAAAAGACATTTCCCCTTGAGAGCAAGGCTTCAAATCTGGCGAACTGTTCAGCCCATTGGTCAGATATTTCTTTCAGTTGGTCAGATGTAACAAATGAAGAGGTACTTGCTTCCGGTTGCGCATGCGCAGCAACTGGCACAGAAGTAGGTGGAGGGGAATGAAAGGCTGGTTCTCTATCCTCCACCGACACTATAACGGTTACATCTTCTGGGGATACCAGAACACCTGTTTTCTTTTCTTTATGTATTCTATATGTGGGGGTGGCCAGCATTTCCTTTTGAACTTCCGTAAAGTTGTCGCAAATGGCACAGGGCTTATCCCCAACACAGTCATCATCCCCAATACCTTCTTCACGGCACCTAGCACATTTTTCGTGCAAATCAAAAGAGGCCATAATATGTCCACATGAACCTCGTCTTTGTCCTTTTCTGTCGCCAGGTAAAGCCATGATATATACACACTAACTGACTACAAAAACAGAATATATATCCACTTGAAAATGAAATAAAATTGAAAAAGTTTCTCTTAAATTCCAAGCGTTTTAACTTCTCACACACCAAACAAAAAGGGGAAGTGTGCATGCGCACACATGCGCAGTACACCGGTAGGAGGCTACACAGCCACCTGGCAAATGAACAGGACACTACCTTTCCCAGCCAGAGCCCAACTCAGGACATTTTTTTCTAACATTTGGCGAGACCGGCAAGGCGCCAGACAAATGCATCTGTGCACTAGGCAAGTTGTATTAACGCAATAAAAAGCAAAATTAAGTAAAAGTACATATAATAATCAGTTACAGCAAACCATATATCTTTGTCTTCAGAGAAATTATGGCAGCACACACTTTGGCAGAGCCAAGGTAAAAGATCACACCATGACTTAGCATACCTCCACTCACCAACCAATGACCCACCTGACAGTTTCCGAGATATGGCCCAGACAAGGTTTTAATGTCAAGGTTACTACAACAACGTTAAATCAAGATCGTTTCTCACCTACATCCTCTGACCAATGTCCCTAACAAATATCAACTTTCTACATCTTACGGTTTCCAAGATATAGCCCAGAAAAGATTTTTAAGTTCAAGGTCACTACGGCAAGTGTCAAATCAAGTAACACCATGACATTGCATATCCAAACCTCTAACTAATTTCCATAAAAATCAACCTTTTACACCTTACACATTGTGAGATATAGTCTGGACAAGATTTTAATGGTCAAGGTCACCACAGCAAGGTCAAAGGTCGAATCAAGGTCACACCATGAAGTTGCACACCCACACTCCCTAATAAATGCCCCTACCAAGTTTCAACTTCCTACACCTTACAGTTTCTGAGATATATCCCGAACAAGATTTTAAAGGTCAAGGTCACTATGGCAAGGTCAAAGGTCAAATCAAGGTCACAATTGCACTACCACATCCCCAATTATTGTCTTTACCAAGTATCAACTTCCTACACCTTACGGTTTGTGATATAGCCTAGAAAAAAATTTTACAGGTCAAATTCACTACAAGGTCAAATCAAGGTAACACGATGCAATTACACACCTTCATTCCTCGACAGGGTTGGGGGGTAGAAATGGGTAACACTGGTATTTTAGCTGTTTATCTGCATAAATGTATGTTAAAAATAGTATTGAAAAGACACTTTAAAGGTACTTTGAAAAAAATGTTTTTAGAATTTTTTCTCCAAAAAGCCTTCTATTCCAAGAATAATGTTTTAATTGTTGGCCTGATTGTATTTTTAAAAGTTTAACACATAAATTTCATATCATTTTCAACCATTTTTAGGCATTAAATTCTGTTATAAGGAATTCTAAGGCAGGATAAAGTCACTATCAATGTCATAAATCCTATCCTAGAGTCATGAACCATGGAGAGAAGGACATCAACCATAGGTCTACTGTCTACTAACAGCTACATGGGATACGGCTAGTTGAACAGGTATGTCTTCAATCTGCAACCAAAGGATGGTATAGATGGAACAAATTTGCTAAATTTGAGATCAAAAGTAGAGAAGAACCTTTATTACCTAAATATTGAATGTTTATTGATGCAACCACTTGCTTTACTTACTCCTATCACTTTTCTTACTAAAACACCTCACTGGATAAATAAGAAAAGCAGATCTTTGTTTTTATATGTTTATTTTGCAGGATTACCCAAAATTTAAGGAAGTATTATTGACTACAAAATCAAATAAGGAACAATAGGTACAAGATAAATTGTTTTTCAGGTCCTCTATGTAAAAAGACTACATATTTTGGGTCTCTGTATACTAACAAATCTTATGTCTACTGTATGTTCTAGTTGTACAGATGTTTACCACATCTCAGCCAAAATTTCATGGTATGTTCTCTGTAGATATTAACTGTGTGCTCCTGTGATAACAAAAAGAGTTGCCACTGAAGGTTAGATAGTACAAGTGACTAAACCATCAGACCTGAGATCACAAATATCTCAGACAATAAGCATAACAAGACTCAGTTCACACACAATCTGAGTTGACAAGGATTGAGGGTTAAAAAAGATTAAACCAGGTTCATCTTAGTCTGAGATGAGTGTCCACAGTATACAATATAATCTGGATTGAAAAATGTTAAAAGTCTGAGCTCAGTGACACCTTTTAAATTCAGTATCCAATTACCTGATTCTATTAAGAAATCTTTATATGCATTTGTTTCAATTGGGTCATCCTGCCAACAAAAACTGATGTAGATATATACACAGTATTTATAATTAAGTTAAGCAATTGCTGCAAGGCAACAGGTCAATTAGAGACATAATATAATCACCCCTTGTCTACCCAGATTGAGAGGGTTGATCACACTGGAAAGGGAATACAGCCAATCTGCTTCAATCCACATCCTGTGCCGGTTTGAGATTTATCCTGATCAACCGGGATTGTGAGTGTTCACGCTTAATCCCATAATTTTTTAATCCGAATCAATATGTGTGAATTAACTAGTCTGAACACTGTGTTCATCTTTTCAAGTCTTTTTAACACAAGGAAACTAACACACACTTAACCACAAACAACAAACAATCAGCAGTTCAGGACCAAACAACATACCTTTTTGTGACAGTTGTAACATAAACAAATTATGTAATAACCTAGTTATAATGTGGGCTATTGTTAATGTGCCAACAATACGCTATTAAAACTGTAATTTGGTTGCTTTTTGATGGTTTAGTAAATATAAAAATTAATACTGGTATTAAATTGTCATATCAATGTCAGACATAAATTTAGCTTTCAATATCAACTGATATTGAAATATCATTTCACACCATAAAACACATTACTTCTGAACTAAACTCATTCTTGTCAACATGTTGTGTTACTTTTTCTCAACATATAAAAAAAATCATAACTTTCATAAATCTGTACAATGAAGCTTTTATACATGATATTATATCTTAAAAGAGATCATGTAATCTCTAAGATTTTTTATGTTTATTAGTTATACATTACAGAATATTAATGTGAAAATTGCTGACTAAATTCGTGGAAATTTAACAGAAATTCGACAAAGTCAACATTAAAAACTAAAACCATCATTGATAAATACTGAAATATTACTATGTGATATCAATACTAATATAAATATTTGTATCTTTGGAATTGAAATTAAAAAAATCTAACTTTACTCTTCAATGGTTTTGATTTCTACCTCCGCAACCTTTAAATCCTGTGCAGGTACTGTTTTCACCCATGGTGTTCAGCTGCGTGGATAGACTGGCAGGTGGCAGGAAAATATCTGGTCTGGGCTATATCTCAGAAACTTTAAGGTGTAAGAGGCTGATACTTGGCAGGTACATTGGTTGGAGGATTTAGGTATGCAATGTGATGGTATGACTATGATTTGATCTAACTTATAATGTATTTATACTCAGCGCAATATCTCCATGTACCACAGGGCTCAAAGCACTATTTGACCCATCCGACTGTACATTTAAAGCCCAATACTCAAGTTACTGACATTCCCCTAACTGAATGACAGAGGCTCTAGGATGACCATTTATCAATGTCCTTGAGGTTCTTTAACCTGCCACTGGGGATAGGACCCAATGACAGAGGACCGCCATTTTAAGTGGTCATCTGAGCCACTATGTATCTGCCTGTACCTGGGCTTGAACCCACATTCTCTGTGTTCCTAGGCAGTTGTGTTACCCACAGTAGGTGTGTCACCCACTTTGCTACAGTGGCACATAGGTGTAGTGACCTAAATAATCTTATTTAGACTATATCTGAAAAAGCATAGGATGAAGGAATTTGTTACTTCGTATGTATATTGTTTAGAGAGCGTATGTGTGCAATGCTACAGTGTGACCTTTGACCTTAACTCTCCAAAAGTATGTTCTACTGCCACATTTGAGATTTTACAGCTTCATAACTTTTAGAATACAAATTAATGCAATCATCTTGGGACAAATTTTGATGAAATTTTCAGGAAATGTCAACAATGGCACAAGGAACAGATGACTAAATTTTGGTGGACAACAGTCTGAACCACAGATTTGATCAAGGAATTTTTTAAAGGACTTTTTATCACTGCACTCATAATCAATTTTACAGGTGTTGGACCTGGGCAGAGGTCTGCATTCTCTGAGTGCTCTTATATTAAATACAATAATTTCCTCTACCTTTGATCAGTGTTGCTTTTACTTGGAGGTCTCTTTATGAACTGAATTAAAAAGTCACAAACTGATTTAATATAATTTGACATCGAAATGGGACATGGTCCAAGGGAAATCTCCATAAAGAAATTATCATAGATCTGAGACAAGATTGCTAGGAAAGTTTATAAAATTTGAAGTTACAAAATATCTCAAAATAAATCTTACATATTATGCATACTGATGATTTGAACATAAAAATCAGTAAAAAAATTTCAAAACGATTTTGAAAATACTGCTAAAAGGCTGAAAATAGACACGATAACCTATATAATTCAATTTTACCTTGAATAAAAGACTATATGATTTAAGTATTTTTATATCATTTCTATTTTATTTTGCACATTTTGACCTTTTACATAAGGATATTAATATTCAACCAAATTTTCTATATCTCTAGCATTATAAATGGGTAAAATTATAAGTTGTCACATGAAATAGTTTATTTCATTGGTAATAATCAAGCAATAAACCAAGCACAAATCACTTCTTCACAAGTGAGAAATCAAGACATATTTTACAGTTTGCTTTCAACCATAACATGTATATGAAGTAACAGTAATCAATATGTTCAGATGGTCTTAGCAAATATTATATTCTTACCTTGTTTTACAATTTTCTGCAAACCTACAAAGTGACCTCAATTTGCACAAGATTCACCCTGTTTAAACAAAGGGATTTCTTTTATGTATTTAAATAAGATCCCCTGCTATAATCAGACTTCTCAATTTGAACGGAAGTATTCTAAAATACTGGAATTAAACAAAATACATTACAAGTGTGAAAGTTTTATTTTTATAATTGTTTATAAATTTATGCAAGTTAATATAATCTATGACAAGCAATCAGCCATGGCTTAAGCCATGGTATTTGTAAAGAGAGTGAATGGCAAAAAGCCTTCTACTATCTCCCAATAAGATGAATTTGATAAAAATTAGATGAAACATGAAAAAACTATATTCCGCACACTTGATGCCAACATGTCACCAGACAGGCCATCTCTCACACCCTAGGCATTGATTGGGTATTTTTTGTAGCATCCATTATGTGTAATTCACAATTATTATAAACCTTTTTTTTTCATTTTTTCATTTTTTTCCATTCTGTTATGATCAATCATCCAGCAATGATAAGATAAATCCTTTTCAAAGTATTTAAACGGTTTTCCGCACTTTCTAAAATAGTACATGTATCACAGCTAAAGAGCTTATATTTGCACATGATTTACATAAAACGTAGGATAACTCAGTTTATGTTAATTTAGAAGTTATGAGCAAGATAAAATAAAAATAAGAAAAATTTGATATAAACAGATAATCGGTCACTCCAAAACAATCATTTATCACCTGATTGATCTTAATGAGGTAGAAATAGACTCCTGTTACATAGTTTCTGAGAAAAGTGGTTGAAAAGATACAAACTGGGGTTCTTTGGTAATTTTAGAAACTTAAATGTGACCTTAAAATTAAAAGTACAGAGCTAAAATTTATCACAAAGATCACATATATAAGTTATATCCACTAGTTTGAGTTTGGTAAATTTACCACTTCTAAGTTATATGGCAAACTGTGGAGAAAATGCAGGAAAAATCCTCTGGGTAGATTGTTCATAGGCTTCATATAGAGGTTAAATGTCTATTTAAAGCCTTGGGTTTGGCACATGCAAAAAGAACATATATCTATATATTCCCAAATGAGATTTCAGCTCTATCAGTCACATAGTCTGACAGCCAAAGGGCTTAAAAATGGCAAAAAGTTCATAAATTGGGTCTCTGTGGGCATTTTAGAGACCTTAAGGTGACCACAAAAATTAAAGCAACAGACTTCAAATTTTCCACAGACAAAATAGGGTTCCTCTCCTGACCCAAATACATATGTGTGCCAAGTATGAATGAAATCTGTGACAGCATTCTTGAGTAATTGCACACAAGTCAATACCCACAACAGTAGCGGCGTCGGCGGCGCGATGGACACGAAGCCAGTATACAATTAGACTTAAAAATTGTGAATGGAGAAGTACATAAAGTTTATAATCAGTCTTTTATAATCTGTCATATAGATATCAACAAAAATATAAGGTCTGAGCATGCGTAAGATTTATCCTAGTCATGCTCGACATACGAGGCCAAACTTGGTCTGGATGTCGACAAAAATATAAGGTCTGCACATGCGCCCAAGACAAGTTCCGCTTCCAGAGAATCTCTGCTGTGCTGGATGACGACGAAATTATAACATTTGCGCATGTGCCCTAGACGTGTTCTGTTCACAAATAATGGATGCTTTGTTAGTTTTTCATCCATATCGTCTCCATTTTTACTCAAATTTACAATAAAAACACCAAATAAAGTAAAATATTTGTATGTTTGGTCAATAAGATACAGGACTCCCAGTCTGAGTGGAGACAAATTTTCCCGACCAGACCATATATTTGCCAGCCTCGATGACAAATATTATGCTACTTTTATGGGACCCCCCTCCCCCATAGTTACAATTGCTGCAAAGGCTATCATACCCGGATTTCAAACAATGGTATGCAGGGATTGCCCAGATACCAACTCTAGATAAAAATTAGAACAACAAAACATACATTTTTCTGTGTCATTAATCGACAGAGCACAAACAAATTTTTAAATTCACATAATACCTTATTAGAGGATGTTTCAATTTTGTGATACATAAATGCTTGTAATATTACTATTATTATTATAAGCTACAAACATAAGTATTATTGTTATTATTTTTGCGTTTTACAGCACTGTTACAGAACTGTTACATAGTTTCTGAGAAAAGTGGTTGAAAAGATACAAACTGGGGTTCTTTGGTAATTTTAGAAACTTAAATGTGACCTTAAAATTAAAAGTACAGAGCTAAAATTTATCACAAAGATCACATATATAAGTTATATCCACTAGTTTGAGTTTGGTAAATTTACCACTTCTAAGTTATATGGCAAACTGTGGAGAAAATGCAGGAAAAATCCTCTGGGTAGATTGTTCATAGGCTTCATATAGAGGTTAAATGTCTATTTAAAGCCTTGGGTTTGGCACATGCAAAAAGAACATATATCTATATATTCCCAAATGAGATTTCAGCTCTATCAGTCACATAGTCTGACAGCCAAAGGGCTTAAAAATGGCAAAAAGTTCATAAATTGGGTCTCTGTGGGCATTTTAGAGACCTTAAGGTGACCACAAAAATTAAAGCAACAGACTTCAAATTTTCCACAGACAAAGTCTTAATGTTTGGCATATGTAAGAGGAATATATATTAATGTGTTCCTGGGTAAAATTTTAGCCAGATGAGCCACATAGCTTTTGACCTAGAGGGCATTAGGTTGCCAGAGGTCAAATATCTGACCTTAAGGTGGCCATAACTTCTTTAATATTGGGAAGTTAATGTCAAATTAAAATAGGGTTCCTCTCCTGACCCAAATACATATGTGTGCCAAGTATGAATGAAATCTGTGACAGCATTCTTGAGTAATTGCACACAAGTCAATACCCACAACAGTAGCGGCGTCGGCGGCGCGATGGACATGAAGCCAGTATACAATTAGACTTAAAAATTGTGAATGGAGAAGTACATAAAGTTTATAATCAGTCTTTTATAATCTGTCATATAGATATCAACAAAAATATAAGGTCTGAGCATGCGTAAGATTTATCCTAGTCATGCTCGACATACGAGGCCAAACTTGGTCTGGATGTCGACAAAAATATAAGGTCTGCACATGCGCCCAAGACAAGTTCCGCTTCCAGAGAATCTCTGCTGTGCTGGATGACGACGAAATTATAACATTTGCGCATGTGCCCTAGACGTGTTCTGTTCACAAATAATGGATGCTTTGTTAGTTTTTCATCCATATCGTCTCCATTTTTACTCAAATTTACAATAAAAACACCAAATAAAGTAAAATATTTGTATGTTTGGTCAATAAGATACAGGACTCCCAGTCTGAGTGGAGACAAATTTTCCCGACCAGACCATATATTTGCCAGCCTCGATGACAAATATTATGCTACTTTTATGGGACCCCCCTCCCCCATAGTTACAATTGCTGCAAAGGCTATCATACCCGGATTTCAAACAATGGTATGCAGGGATTGCCCAGATACCAACTCTAGATAAAAATTAGAACAACAAAACATACATTTTTCTGTGTCATTAATCGACAGAGCACAAACAAATTTTTAAATTCACATAATACCTTATTAGAGGATGTTTCAATTTTGTGATACATAAATGCTTGTAATATTACTATTATTATTATAAGCTACAAACATAAGTATTATTGTTATTATTTTTGCGTTTTACAGCACAGAGATATTTTAGACAACTTAATATAAACTGATTTGATTACAAAAAGGTTTTTGCTGAGGCAAAAAGCTTCAGCAGGCAAGACCCCCAGCCCGCAGGTACAACTAAATGGGCAACAACATTGAGATTTGAGAAAATCTTAAGAACAACATCAGTTGTAAGAAGTATACAGAATCCACAAAATATTGTCAGATGTAAGAATCACAGGCCATGATTTCTTACAAGTTGTTTTCATATTTTGAAGTCCTAGAACCAATTATAAGGGAGATACGAGGCCCCTTTAGCATGATGACCCTACATGACCTTGAAGCAGGGGTCAAAGGTCAAATTTGATACTTGCAAAAGATTTGCAGACCACGATTTCCAAGAAGTTGTTTTAACATTCCAAACCCCCAGGACCAATGGTATGGGAGATGTTAGGGCTTTTTGATATGGCCCCCCTCCCCCCCCCCCCTTGTTTGACATAAAAGATGTGATATGGCAGCCATTTTGTTTTCAAAACAAGGTGAAAATTACTCTCAGACAAGCTTTCCTAGCCATTTACATTTTGTGCAAATTTGACATAGCTAGCTGTAACATTTTAAATTTCAGAACATATCAATGATTTTCCAACAATTGGCTATGGCAGCCATGTTTTTGTTTGAAAAGAGTACCATCATTTTTCACAGACATGTTTTCACAGCCATAAACATTCTCTGCATATTTGGTGAAGATATCTTCATTACTGAATGAGATATAAAGCTTTACTTAAAAATGTGACAAATGCACACATGCATGTACACACACACGCACGCAGGAACAGAAGGCAATTCATACCTCCCAACCCCGGCCTTGGCCAATGGGAGACTAAAATGCAACTGTAGCAACAATTGTTTGATAGCACTCCTTTCTCAATTGAGAAGTTTCAGACCAAAAAGTATTTAAAGCGTTCCCATGGCAACATGTGTTGTCAGATACCATCCCAAACCTACTCAGCTCTAGATCCTGTTTGGGTTAACATATCATGAAAATTTGGTGAAAATCCATCAAAAAAAGGTCAAATCAAGGTCACAGCATGACGTTGCACACCTACATCCACTAACCAATGTCCCTTCCAAGTATCAACTTCCAACACCTTATGGTTTCCGAGATATAGCCAAGACATGATTTTAAGGTCAAGGTCACTATGACAAGGTCAAAGGTCAAATCAAGGTCGCACCATGACGTTGCACGCCTACACCCCAGACCAATATCCCTACCAAGTATCAACTTCCTACACCTTACTGTTTCTGAGATATAGCCTGGACAAAATTTTCAAACTCAAGGTCACTACGGCAAGGTCTACGGTCAAATAAAGGTCAGACCATGACATTGCAGACCTACACATCCTAACCAATGTCCCTACCAATTATCAACTTCCTACACCTTACGGTTTCTGAGATACAGCCCAAACAAACTTTTTCCCGTCGCTGGCCCGCCTGCCCATCCGGACACCATGGGTGAAAACAACAATAATGGTAATAATGGTAAAACATGTAAAGATAAAGGCTTGTAAAGTACATGAATGGGGTTGTCAGTAGTAACTACAAGTCATATTAAAACAGTATATAAACTTAAGCAAAAAGTGAAAATCAAAAGGGTCATAAAATTGACCTTGAAAGATAAGAAGGGGGCAAATAAAAACTATAGCAATAGGCTTGAATAGTCATGAAGAATAACTGAATTACATTTTATAAGATTTCAGGCAATATTTTTTTAAGATACACTGGAAAATACAAGAAATTGAACTTTATGACCCCAGTCTGACCTTGAGGGAGGCTCGGGGGGCAAATTTTATGCACTCTTTGGAATCCCAGGACCTGGTTTCCTATTACCTCCCAATACATTCCAAAGCTCTAACTGCAATAATTAAATTGATTTTAAGCAACAAGTTAAAAGCTGACCCACTGCAAAGTATAAACAATAAGTGCCTCAAAGGGTCAATTTCAGCATGTTTTTTCATTGCTCAATGATATCAGCTGTCAATTGGTCAATTATAACCCAATTGATCTAAAATTTGACTGGTGCCTAGATTTTGATGTTAAGAAAGTGATAGCCAAGTTTGTGGATCCTTATATAATAATTTCGGAGAAAATCGTGTGAAAATGAAGTACAAGAAAAATGTTTTTTTGATCATGTGACCTTGATTAAGGCCAAAGGTCAAATGTGTACATGTCAAAAAATTTTCCCAATCCCATAGATTATAACTGTTGAAAATCATTCTGATAGGCCTTATGTCAAGGGAGATATTCAACTTAAAACATACTGCGGCGGCAGCGTAGGCTGTCTGAAAACCAAAAAATGTCCCCTTTTCAAGGGATGCTAAAAAAGTTTTTTTCATGCTAGAGTAAGAAACGAGAAATTTTCCATAATGTGTAAAACTTGCCACTTGAGGGCACCTAAGTGAGACAAAAAAAAATTAAACTTAATACAAATTCTGCATCAGGCAAGATAAGAGTCACAAAAAGGTTCCCACAACAAAACAGAAAGGGGTTTCCTCACTGGCAAGTGTGTTATCACTTGCCATACTGTTATATTTTTACTCTGTGCAAATTAACCATAACACTTGATTCCTCATAAGAATCAACCGGAGAATATTCTACGAAAGACAAAAGCCTCTGAAATGAGCGCACTGAGTGAGGATTGGGCACTTCCCAGAGAAACTGATGTACCTTATATTCACCACCATCTTGAGTAACCTGTAATCTCTTTATGTCTTTCCATAATTTTATCTGTACTTGTTACATAAATAGGATAGATTTGATACACGATTAAATTCTTCAATGTCTACACATTGCCACAAGACAAGCAGATTGACAAAATGCACACTTCTGTAGCCCTCAATGTACACATACTTATATTCCTAAACAAAAATTGAAAACCATAAAAACTTAAGAATATAATAGCAATATAAATCAATTTCCTAAATATTTCCTAATTCTGTTCTGCATTCTATTCGTCTCCTAGTTTTGTCTTCCAGACATGTAGCATGGTTGGAATGGTGAATACTAAGCTTCATCGGGTATAGGACACTTCGCTGTCGCGTCAGAACACGAGCTTTTTGATCAGACCACCTGAAATATGAGAAATGATACAATGTTAAGTCAAAGCTAATAATTTACACTACTTTCAACAGCTACTATCACTACAGCAGGGGCCACGGTGGTGCAGAGGTAACACATTCGTCTCCCATCTCTAAGGTCAGCGGTTCAAACCCCGAACCTTATGTGGGAAAGTTGGTACTAGCTTACCAATGGTCGGCAGTTTACAGTACAGAACCTTGACCAACTGTATGTACAGTTTTCTCTGCCCACAAAACTCTGTGAAAGCGACGTAAAACCCCAAACTAGAAATAGGCCGCCCTGTTGATAGTAGATGCGAATAGAAACAGGATAGCATAGAAGAACACACATTATCATGTGTAATGTCCACCCATGAACCTTTTGCCCAAATTGTACAGTAGTCTTACAAGACCCTGTTTCATTTGTAAAATATATCAATGATGCTTAAATATTTGTTAGTGTAGATGTAAATTATTTCAGCTTCATGCCTTTTTGCATTGGTTGGGTTGAAAATTTTGACGAAATCACTCTATCTTGCACGGTTAAGAAGATAGACGCAAATTCCTGTTTTTCTATTTTTGGCAAAAATTTGAAAATTCAAAATGGCCGCCATTTTTGGAAAAAGGAAATTTTTTTGAAAATTGCCAAGAGTACATTTCTTAGATACCCTATGGGTCGAAAATTTCAACAAAATAACTCTATTTTGCACGGTTAAGGCCAGTTTGTGTTTTTCCATTTTGGGCAAAAATTCGAAAATTCAAAATGGCTGCCATTTTTGGGGAGGGGAAAATTTTTTGAAAATTGCAAAGATTACATTCCTTAGATACCCTGTGGGTTGAAAAATTTCGACGAAATCGCTCTATCTCGCATGGTTAAGGAGATAGAAGCAAATTTGTGTTTTGCCATTTTTGGCAAAAATTTGAAAATTCAAAATGGCCGCCATTTTAGGGGAGGGGAAATTTTTTTTTAAATTGCCAAGAATACAATGCTCAAATACCTGTGGGTCGAAAATTTTGACGAAATCGCTCTATCTCGCATGGTTAAGGAGATAGAAGGAAATTTGTGTTTTGCCATTTTTGGCAAAACTTCGAAAATTCAAAATGGCCGCCATTTTTGGGGAGGGGAAATTTTTTTGAAAATTGCAAAGATTGCATTGCTTAGATACCCTGTGGGTCGAAAATTTTGACGAAATCGCTCTATCTCGCACGGTTAAGGAGATAGAAGCAAATTTGTGTTTTGCCATTTTTGGCAAAAATTCGAAAATTCAAAATGGCCGCCATTTTTGGGGAGGGGAAAATTTTTTGAAAATTGCAAAGATTGCATTCCTTAGATACCCTGTGGGTCGAAAATTTCGACGAAATCGCTCTATCTCGCACGGTTAAGGAGATAGAAGCAAATTAGTGTTTTGCCATTTTTGGCAAAAATTCGAAAATTCAAAATGGCCGCCATTTTTGGGGAGGGGAAAATTTTTTGAAAATTGCAAAGAGTACACTCCTCAGATACCCTGTGGGTCGAAAATTTCCACGAAATCGCTCTATCTCGCACGGTTAAGGAGATAGAAGCAAATTTGTGTTTTGCCATTTTTGGCAAAAATTCGAAAATTCAAAATGGCCGCCATTTTTGGGGAGGGGAAAATTTTTTGAAAATTGCCAAGAGTACACTCCTTAGATACCCTGTGGGTCGAAAATTTTGACGAAATCGCTCTATCTCGCACGGTTAAGGAGATAGAAGCAAATTTGTGTTTTGCCATTTTTGGCAAAAATTCGAAAATTCAAAATGGCCGCCATTTTTGGGGAGGGGAAAATTTTTTGAAAATTGCAAATATTACATTCCTTAGATTTCGCTCTATCTCGCACGGTTAAGGAGATAGAAGGAAATTTGTGTTTTGCCATTTTTGGCAAAAATTCGAAAATTCAAAATGGCCGCCATTTTTGGGGAGGGGAAAATTTTTTGAAAATTGCAAAGAGTACACTCCTCAGATACCCTGCGGGTCGAAAATTTTGCCGAAATCGCTCTATCTCGCACGGTTAAGGAGATAGAAGCAAATTACTCAAAAGTAGTACTGAAAATACACAATGAAGTACCTAAATGGCTATTACTCATGTACTGACAAAGCTATCAGTCCCAAATGCAATACCAAGCGAGCTATGGACATAACAATCTTGTATTCAAAATTGTAGTAAAATATCTTTAATTATTTTGGCTTAAATGCACGGAAACCAATGGGTACTGAAAATAGCTGTACTTAAGTATTAACTCAGTAAGCAAAAGAGGTACAACAGCCAAAAGCAATCCCAAGCAAGCTACTGACCCAATAAGCCTGCATACCAAATTTGGTGACAATAGCTCTAATACTTTTCCTTTAAATGAGCGGAAACCATGCGTGACGCCGGACATCGGACGCCGGACGCCGGACATCGGACATCGGACGGAGAAAAAAGCAAAAATAATATATCCACCCCCCAGGGGGGTGGACATAATAAACTAGAGGATCGCTCGCAAAAAAAAAAGATAATGTTTTTGCATAGCAAAAACAAAGCGTCCCGAAAAGGATATAAAGGTGAGTGCTAAAGTATTAAGAAAATGCTTCGTTTCTAGCCTTATACTGTTGTGGCAACCAAAGTCAGCGCAGTCTGCTCTATCTAGCACGGTTTTCAAGATATAAGCATTTTTGTGTTTTGCCAAAAATAAAAAAATTAAAAATGTCCGCTATATTTGGCGAGACAAAAATATTTTGAAAATTGGCATGGCTACTCTGCAGAGATACCCAGCAGGTCCAAAATTTTGTTGAGTTCGCTCCATATAGCACGGTTTTCGAGATATAAGCATTTTTGTGTTTTGCAAAAACTTTGAAAATTCAAAATGGCCACCATTTTGGGGGAGACAAAAATTTTTGTCAAGACCACTGCCGTGGTGTGTATCTCCCGCCGAGCATTAAAGCAGAAGAAATAGCTTTTCCGAGATATTCACAATTTTTCATTTTCGTGTGTGAAAGGTCTTCCAAAAGTAGGTGAATGAGTTATTTGAGAAAAATTGGCTATCTGCAATACTATTAAGAGATAATTCACATTTACTCATTTTGAGTAGGTGAATAATTATCTATGGGTCTGAAACTTCACCAAGTGAAAGCTCTCCCAAAAGTAGGTGAATGAGTTATTTGAGAAAAATTGGCTATCTGCAATACTTTTAGAGATAATTCGCATTTACTCATTTTGAGTAGGTGAGTAATTAGCTATGGGTCTGAAACTTCACCATGTGAAAGCTCTCCCACAAGTAGATAAATGAGTATTTGATAAAAATTGGGTATCCGCAATACTTTTACAGATAATTAGCATTTACTCATTTTGAGTAGGTGAATAAATAGCTATGGGTCTGAAACTTCACAGAGTGAAAGCTCTCCCAAAAGTAGGTGAATGAGTTATTTGAGAAAAATTGGCTATCTGCAATACTTTTAGAGATAATTCACATTTACTCATTTTGAGTAGGTGAATAATTAGCTATGGGTCTGAAACTTCACCAAGTGAAAGCTCTGCCAAAAGTAGGTGAATGATTTATTTGAGAAAAATTGGCTATCTGCAATACTTTTAGAGATAATTCGCATTTACTCATTTTGAGTAGGTGAGTAATTAGCTATGGGTCTGAAACTTCACCAAGTGAAAGCTCTTTGGGATAGCTGCTCTGCAGATATACCCTGAAGATAAAAAAATTCGTTGAAATCGCTCTATGTAGCACGGTTTTCGAAATATTAGCATTTTTGTGTTTTGCAATTTTTGCGCAAAAATTCGAAAATTCAAAATGGCCGCCATTTTTGGCAAGAGAAAATTTTTTTGAAAATTGGCATGGCTACTCTCCATAGATACCCTGTGGGTCAAAAATTTCGTCGAAATCGCTCTATCTAGCACGGTTTTCGAGATATAAGCATTTTTGTGTTTTGCAATTTTGTGAAAAATTCGAAAATTCAAAATGGCCACCATTTTTTGCGAGAAATTTTTTGTTTGAAAATTGGCAGCTTCTCTGCAGAGATACCCTGCGGGTCAAAAATTTCGTCGAAATCGCTCTATCTAGCAGGGTTTTTGAGATATAAGCATTTTTATGTTTTGCAATTTTTGCGAAAAATTCGAAAATTCAAAATGGCCGCCATTTTTGGCGAGACAAAAATTTTTTCAAAATTGGGATAACTACTCTGCAGAGATACCCTGCGGGTCAAAAATTTCGTCGAAATCGCTCTATCTAGCACGGTTTTCGAGATATAAGCATTTTTGTGTTTTGCAATTTTTGCGAAAATTCAAAATGGCCGCCATTTTTGGCGAGACAAAATTTTTTTGAAAATTGGGAAAAGTACTCCGCAGAGATATCCTGCGGGTCAAAAATTTTTTCAAAATTGGGATAACTACTCTGCAGAGATACCCTGTGGGTCAAAAATTTCGTCGAAATCGCTCTATCTAGCACGGTTTTCGAGATATAAGCATTTTTGTGTTTTGCAATTTTTGCGAAAATTTCGAAAATTCAAAATGGCCGCCATTTTGGGCGAGACAAAAATTTTTTGAAAATGGGGAAAACTACTCCGCAGAGATACCCTGTGGGTCAAAAAATTTCGTCGAAATCGCTCTATCTAGCACGGTTTTCGAGATATAGGCATTTTTGTGTTTTCCTTATTTGGAAAATTCGTAATGATTAATTAATCATTAATTACTCGGCCATTTCTTGACCAATCAATGCCAAAATCTAATGATTTCCAGATTTTAATAGAATGAATGTATTTGCCAAGTTTCAGGTGAATTGATAAAATTCCTTTCAAGTTATCATCCGGACAAGCTTCCCCATCGAAAAAAGACATTTTTGGTCATGTGACCTCTCTGATTGGTTGAAATGTCACTGCAGCATATTCAAAAAAATTCCCCAAGGCTACTGCCTAAACCTGCCAAATTTGAAAAGAATCCGCCTAACGGTTACAGAGTTATAAGGAAAACAAAATGCGGAGCGGAGCCGGCAGAGCCAGAAGCTCTCCCATACACAAACAATGAATGAATCTATTAATACAGTAGAACTGAGATGTTAACTAGTGCTGGGACGAGTTGACGCAAACTCGAGTTACAACTCGATGGGCGATAATTGGGGGTCACATCGATCGGCGCAAGTGAAACTCGAGTTTTTGAAAACGTATATATTTTCACCATCTAAGGCTGACACTTCACCAAAACAACCGAAATATCTGAAATTTTCAAAAATATGTTGCATTTTTACTTTATTTTGGCTTAAATCAATGAAGATTTAACTTAAATTATATCACGAAAGCCCATTTCCAGTTCAAAGTTTTGCCTCATGTACGGTTATGTAAAATATTTTCGCTAATAAACGAAATACTTTATCCCGAAAATTACTCGAGTTCAACTCGCTTCTAACAAGTGATGCTCGATCTGTCATTTAAGCTGGCGATCCCACCACTAATGTTAACGCTCATTAAATCTCATAAAAACTGTACAGAAGTGTTATCTTTTATATTTCTCAATAAGGTAGAGTACAGATCCTAAAAACTGTGTTATACCCTGCAACAGTCACCCTGATATTTCAACAAATATTGTGTCGATATGTTGATGCCAAATGTTTTCACATTTCTGCCTCAAGAATTTGCAAGTTTTTTTCACCAAATGGCACAGAATGACAACTACATTTTTCAAACCATGTGCTTTTTTTATGTTACTCATATTTTGGGAATTTACTTGTTAACCTCCACCTTAAGTTTATTATTATAATGAAAAGGTATATTCAGAAACAATTGTTATCTCTTTCTTTAACAATTTGTTTTTGTTAGCAATACTGCATGAGGGTTTTATTATGAAACAGAATGATACATCACATCTTTATTCATTGAATAAAATATGGTACATACTTTAATAATTCAATGCTGAGCTTCACCTACAACTATTATCAATTTATATATATTTCTTCAGCTCCTAGAAACATACCTGCCACCACGGCAACATACTCATTAACTTTAACTAATTGATTTATTTCCAATGACACATTGTGCATCTACATTCCCTCAAATGGTTAAAATGTTCCTGTAACATTAAAGCTTACCATAAAGTATGACTCAGATGATCAGATCTGTAAAAACTCTTCCATAAATGAAACTGACAAACAGAAATGAGTTCTTTCACAGAAATCATCAGTTTTCACACATCAGTGAAATAATACTGACACCTTATGGTCAAATGCCTGATTGGGTCTATATTTCAAAAGCTCAATATGCAGCAATATACCAAAATTTGTTTGACACAATCTTACATAAGAATCAATAATATCTGTAAATGTAAATCTGACTGTAGCTCAGCAGTTTGTAGTGATTATTGCATGATTCGGCAACTTTAGAAGAAGCTATCAAAATTAGGCTAAAGTACAGATCCGGTGTACCACGAAATCCTCAACCCTGGATATCCTACCCCACTTAATTCTAGATTGTCGTTATTATCATAAGTATCTTTTTACTGGTATGGTTGTTATGCATGGAAAAAAAATGTTTACGAATCCATGTCACATTTTGCACTGCAAACCACCAATCTTATGCAGGTTGTAACACATGTGTAACGACTTAAACTCGAGCTGCAGAACTAGTAGGAGATTATACTACCCACTACACCAGTGAAACCACAATGATGGCTAAGTCCCCTGGGTAGTAAGTTATTAAAGAGTTACTGCCACCTCACAAATTGAGCTGGAACCTTTAATAAGAACAAGGCCAAAATTTGTTTCAGTCTACATGCGCAAGCTGCAAGGCAATCAGAAACACAGGCAGTGCTTTAGAGTAGTGCACAATTCATGAAAATCTGGGGAGAAAAAAAATAGCATCGGAAATTCCCATACCCTACAGCCCAGGGAAATAGTTTTCAACACCATGAGATACAGAAGTGGAAACTGAACAAAGTTCAGGAGTAAACAGTGTCACTTGTGCAAAGGTTCAAATAATGTTTAAGTAGAGAAAATAACATTTAAGAGATGGAAAATGTGTGTTAACAAAGTATAAAACAAGACAATTCCATAGCAAAATGACGGTATTAATCGGTAAACTAAAAATTATGAAGCTGTAAAATTTATTTATTGAAGTATAGCTGTCAATGGAAATAGCACAATTAAGTAAAAGTACATGTACATATAATCATCAGTTGTAGGTTGCAGCAATCCATATATCTGTGATAAGAGAAATAAGTCTCAAATATTGCCGGTGAACACTTTGGTAGAGCAAAGGTTAAAGGTCACACCATGATTTAGCATACCTACACTCCCCAACCATTGACCCATCTAACAAAAAACTTCCTTCACCTTACAGTTTCTGAGATATGGCCCAGACAATATTTTAAAGGTCAAGGTTACTACAGCAAGGTCAAAGATCAAATCAAGGTTAGACCATGATGTTGCACACCTACATCCTCTAATCAATGTCCCTACCAGTATCAATTTCAAACACCTCAAGGGTTCCAAGATACAGACTGGACAAGATTTTAAAAGTCAAGGTCACTACAGCAAGGTCAAAGATCTAATTATGGTCACACCATGACATTTTACAACTACACCCCACCCCCCAACTAGTGTCTATGAATTATCAACTTCACTTTCTACACCTTATGGTTTCTGAGATAAAGCCTGGACAAGATTTTCAAACAAAAGATTGCTACAGCAAGGTCAAAGGTAAAATCAAGGTCACACCAACACCATGCACACCTACACCCCCTAATTAATGTCCCTACCAAGTATCAAAATCTTATACATCATGGTTTCTGAGACACAGCCCAGACAAGCTTTTTCCTGAAACCCACCCTCTTGAATGACCATATGGATGCCATGCTCTAAAAAAATACCCACACAGCCCTTGAAAGTTGTGAGGTGAAAAAGTGACCTCTAGAAGCCTAAGTCTTGCAGAGAACTCGCACTTGAAAATATCAGTTCGATGGTAAATTATATACACTAAATAACTTAGAACAGGAGGTAGCTCTGAAATAATGTTGTACAGGACAGTGGTAATCAACTAAATCAAAGCTTGCTGGGCAAACTGCATGATTAACATAATTAACATCTACTGCCAACCACATTTTAGAGACCTAAAATTCTTACTGGTGTACAGTCTTTTCAGATTAATTATCTGGTATGTAATAATTAGGTAATGAGTGTTCAACCAAAGAGTCATAAAAACGATACAACTTCCAGAAGTTTACAAAAATACTGAAAGAAGCAGCACAATAGCTGCTTATATGTTTTAAAAAAACATTCCTGCACTACATTTTCAAGAATTTTTCTGGCATTATTTCTGTTAAATCTGAGAGAAGGAAGTGAAAATGAGGACTAGAATATTCAAGCACTCACAAAGAATTGAATGAAGACAGGTTTAGAAAGATTTACAAAGTCAGGACTACATACTTATTAAAAAGTAGAGTAATGGTAAACAATTACTTGAGTAAAACATTAGAACTCGGTCCCGCCCTTAAAATGAGTAACAAAAAGATAGGAATGATGGTGTACAGTTAACTGTGTTTTGCACACAATAATCCTGCTTCAAAAGATTAACACTAAGTCCACTTCAAAGTACGATTATATCAGTGGCCTGTCAAAAGTGCACAAAACTTATGGCTTTTTCCCACTACAAAAGAAGAGTCACATAAACATCAGTAGAGTCTCTACAATCACTCATCATCTCTTATGATTGTTGCTTTTCTTTAGAACATTCCGATATATACAAATACCTGATTCTTGATAGTTTTGTTTTGGTGTTTATCTCCATACCAAGCTGGATTCTTTAAGAACAGAGTCTTGAGAAAGGTAAAAATAAAACTGGTCATGAAAATCTGAAGCGAAAGAGATAATTTGATTTCACATACCGTAAATGACCTATTTAGCGCATCTGCCCTTGTAACCACACCCTATCTCTTTTTCCCGGCAATATTGTATATATTGTACGTATTTTTACTTAATAAATTGACATTTTTGCCATGTATTTCGAGTTTGTTTATAGCTACCGCCATATTAACAGGAAATGGGTATTTTTAGTAGATTCTAAATGTCGGAACACCGTTATTCTTACCGGATTGATTTATACTTCATCCTGGAAAGTGTTTCATGATGGGTGCGCTAAAAGGGGAACTTTTTTCCACCAAATATTGAATAAAAATAGTCTTTCCTTAGCGCACTGTGCGCTAAATAGGTCATTTATGGTATGCTTGTCTCAATGCTGATTCTCAAAGCTAATTTCCTGCCAGGAACCAACAAAACTCCATTCTTTAGACAGAAACACCAGTCTATGAATCTATTAAACTCTTCAATACATCTCAAATATATTTAAAAGTAACTTTTCTTATCACTTGTAATTTCTGCTTCATGAGTCTGTGTTTCCTCAATGATGACTGCCAACATTCGACTAGATTGGTCCGACTCGACGCAAACATATTCCCAGTCAGGCCATCTCTCCTGCCGCACCCATTTTGTGTGATTCACAATTATTATAAAACATTCTTCCTTTATTTACCGGTATTTTTTTTTTGGTCAAACCAATTTTTCATTTGTTTTTTTTTTGTCAAACTTCCTGCAATGATAAGATTAATAGTAAGTATTTAAATGATTTTCAGTACTTCTTTAAAATAGTATTACAGCTAAAGAGCTTAGATTTGCACATGATTCACATTAAAAAGTAGGATAACTCAGTTGATATTAATTTAGAAGTTATGAGCAAGAAAAAATAAAAATAGAAAAAATTTCATATAAACAGATAATCAATCACTTTCAAAACAATCATTTATTACCTGATTGATCTTAAGATTGACTGGGATGAGATAGACTCCTGTTACATAGTTTCTAAAAAAAGTGGTTGAAAAGATACAAACTGGGGTCCTGTGGTAATTTTGGAAACTTAAATGTGACCTTAAAATTAAAAGTACAGAGCTATAAATTTCCATAAAGAAAGATCACATATTCAAGTTATATCCACTACAGTTTGAGTCTGGTCAGATTTGCCACTTCTAAGTCATAAGGCAAAATATGTGAAAAATGCAGAAAACAGTCGTCCGGGTAGATTGTTCTTAAAATATTGATTTTCATAGATGTAAGAGAACATATTAATATATTCCCAGATGAATTTTCAGATATATCAGTCACATAGTATAACAGCTATAGGGCTTAAAAGTGGCAAAAGTCAATAAATTGGGTCTCTGTGGGCATTTTACAGACCTTACAGTGACCTTAAAATTAAAGCTACAGACTACAAATTTTCCACAAAGATTACACATAACAGTTACATCTAATATAGTTTGAGACTTGTCAGACTTACCATTTCAAATAACAGGGTAAAATATGTGAAAATGTGTAAAATAGGTCACCCAGTTGGGTGTTTATGGTCTCCATACGAAGGTTAAACATCTCTTTCAAGCTTTGATTTTTGGCATATGTAAAAAGAACATTAATATATTTCCAGATGAGATTTCAGCTCTATTAGTCACAAAGTTTGATAGCTATATCTAATCTAATCTAATGTGGACTTTTAT
The DNA here is from genome assembly GCA_964017235.1 of Sabellastarte sp. h YS-2021. Lineage (NCBI taxonomy): Eukaryota > Metazoa > Annelida > Polychaeta > Sabellida > Sabellidae > Sabellastarte > Sabellastarte sp. h YS-2021. The sequence continues at coordinate 72,705,228 of OZ024928.1, read as the reverse complement.
AGCGCTTAATCTCCATCACTGATGGACTCTAAGGCGCATCTAAACATAAAGCAAGGCAGTTATCGTTAATCAAGGGACATAGCCAGGTCGTACCAAGGAGACACAGATGTGACGGGAGAGGCTATGGTGGGTAGGCTTTTGCAAAGAGGTAAGTTTTAAGCTTCTTTCTGAAGGAGGCAACTGATGTTGCACTGCGAACATCTTGAGGGAGGTCATTCCAGATCTTAGGAGCATCAAAGGCAAAACTATGGCCAAAATGTTTGGCTGACTTAAAGACTGATGAATGGAAAGGAGGAACTGTAAGGTATTGACGATCTGGGTGACTATGCCTAGTACTATAGGGACAACTACTAAAAGACAAGAACGGTTCGAAGTAAGAAGGAGAACCACTATGCCACTAAGCTATAGGGCTTAAAAGTGGCAAAAAGTCCATAAATTGTGTCTCTATGGGCATTTCAGAGATCTTAAGGTGAAATTAAAATTAAAACTACTGACTTCAAATTTTCCACAGACAAATATTACATATAGAAGTTATATCTAATACAGTTTGAGACTTGTCAGACTTACAGTTTCCAAGTTACAGGGGAAATATGTGAAAATGTAGCAACAAATGTTTACGTAGGGTCTTCATGGGCCTCAAACACAATCTTAAATTAACATAAAATCTTGATTTTTGGCATGCCAAAAGAATGTATTAATTAGTTCCCAGGTAAAATTTGAGTCGAATGAGCAACTTAATTTTTGACCCAGAGAGCAATAAGTAGCCAAAGGTCAATCTACTGACCTTAAGGTACCCATAACTTCTTTATGTTTGGTAGTTTAAGCTCACCTAAAAATAGGGTTCCTCTCCTGTCCCAAATGCATGTGCATACCAAGTCTGAATGAAATCTGTGTAAGTGTTTTTGAGCTGTCGCGCACACAAATCAAAACGGGCGGCAAGATGAAACCTGACTTTCGTCTCAGGATATATTTAATGATAGCATAAGCATCTGCTTTCACGCATCAAATAATAAAGCTGATTTTGTTTCTTTATACATATAAAATCATAACTTGTCTTTGGTTTTTCTATTTACAAAGGATTACTTTTAAAGAAAACCTTTTTTAATTTTCAGAAAAAAAATATGTTACTGATATTTTTGATATGGCAAGACAACAACGTAAATATTTTGATACCCACACTTTTTACTGAAATAAACAAAAATATTAAATTGCTATTCATCCATTCTTTACTTCTGGACTTCCACTGTCACCATATTATGTACCTTGAGAAAATGGGCGTGGGTCAACAGTTGATGACCTGATTAGATGCAAGAAAACACAGTGAAAGAAACAGAATCTGTGTTGGTCATTAGGCACTCAAAGCCACTGTTATGAAACCAACAACTGAGTTTAAACTGGTGAAGGGATCATGTATTGATACTTCACTATCAATTGATATAGCTACATGGATTTCAATATCGATACCAAATATATTAATTTCAAAATCGTTTTTTTAACAACAAGATCATTTTTAATACCTCAAGAAGCAGTAGTTTATAAGTACGTACCCTTGATTACCTATAATCATATGTTGGATAATTTACTCAGATGAGGAATTGGATTATTTGTTTTGCAGTCTGGTCTTTAGCTTATGATCTCTCCCTATCTTTTGTACTTTTTTTTAAATGAGATAGTAGTGCCTGTGAAATACTATATGGTGCAGTTTACAGTATGAATCAAAATTTCAATATCAATCAACATGTACAGTCAAATTTGGGTCTGATATTAAAATTGGATTGCAATCCCTACAGGCCTACACTAGTTTAAATCTGTGTCTATTTATAAACTAGAATACTGTAACTTGTCACATCATGCATGCTACTGTGACTCTCCACTCATAAGAGTTCCTGGAGATTTCTTGGATAATTATTGTGTATTCATGTTACATATAACAATTACAGCAAGACAAACAAACAGAACCAGTCAGGGTTGGGACTACAAGCTGCTGTTTTATAATGAATACTAAAAACAGAACTCAGAAAACTCATTATCAAGAAAATGCTGAAGGTTTAACTTAATTATAGTTCGGAATATGATCTAAACAGTAATTCTTTTCATAATCTGCACAGAATCAGTGGGATTATTACTAGTGACATTCCAATATGGCAATCTGTTTGCTCTGGTAATAAACACATTAGATATGTCAGGATTACTACAGAATTGCTGAGTATAAAAGCATCTGGCACAAAATGTATATCCCAAGAAGACTGTGACTTTTTTCTAAGCACTTCCTGACTTCAGTTATTTGTTGTGCTTTGGTGGAGATTTGCTCTCTCTTAGCATTGTTAATTAGTTCTGTATTAGTTATAATTTTGCTTCATAAAGGGCCTCGAGAAAAAAAATCTCAATTGTAATAATCTCAAACACAGTACTGATAGATACTGGGGAGATTTAAACTGCGTGTGTTTAAAATTAATAAGCTATTCATATTTCTTGGGCACTTAATCCATGTAGTAAAGATTGTAAGGCACGTAAATACAATCAAAATTTAAAATGCAATCAATAATTATCAATTTTATTTTACTGGTACGGGATCTGCCATAGTTAATAATTAGTTAGTACTTAGTCTCCCATACCTTTTCTCTATTTTGTTTAAACTGAAATTGTAAATTTCCATAGTTTCTGTAATGCTGCTAATAATAATAGAAACATTTGTATATCACAAAACTAATGTGGATCCCTTTTTGAAATCCAACTAGACCAAAAGGGGTTTCGGTCTACTAGCGCGGGCCGGAAAGCTATCAGAGACATGGGTAGTGCACAGAGGTGGTCACCCATCCCAGTACTAACGTAGCCCATTGCAGCCTAACTTCAGTCAAGAGATGGTAATCATCATGCTTACGCCACAATTCATGAAAGTCCGGAGACAAAAAAATGTGATCTCTAGAAGCGCCACCCAGGACCAGTTAAACCGATCAATTTCTGTATTTTTCTTCACAAAAGAATAGAATCACACAAAAGCCAGAACCTCAACTTAGAGTTCAAAATACAAAACAACAAAGGGTCAATTTGTCAACCTTAGATCTTACTGATGTAACATTCTCTGAAACTTGACTTTTCTGCACTCATATATATTGCTCAAAGCTAAAGCTACATTTCTACTTTTTGCCTGCAGAAAAATTAGAACAGGTTTAACCTTATATGTCAACAGAAACTTCAGAATACTTAGAGCTGTTTTACTGTCAAGTCCTTTTCCATTAGCTCCTCCTTTAATGCAACATATGTCTGTGGTAATATATAAATCATGGAAATTCCAGTATATTACCTTTATTCCTTATCATGGAGGTGATTATCAACAACTGATTGCCAATCTTCAGAAAATAGAGTAACATTACAAACCAGTGCTAAAAACTGTTGTTTTAACACATATTTTGTACAGTGAAAAATGTATATCATATAATGTCCACCATAAATGATTACTTTGTGTGAAATATTTATCTCAATATGCTCTACCACAAAGTTTATTCATTATTAAACTTTCATCAGGGATGATTTGTTTGTATTTTACAATTTTAAAGAATTTAAATACAGTAGACTTTGCGTGAAGTGAACCAGACTAAGTTTAAGTTGAACTTAGGTACAAGATACCCTGGAATGGAGTAGCAACATCAGAAAAATGCTGTATTTCTGTAGGTGTATCAGTTGAAGTTTGCCATAAGTAGAATCAAATCCTGTGGATATTGGAGGCTCCAGTTTTATAGAGTTTACTGTGTTGTACTTATAACAAAAATCTTCCCTGGGAATCTATTGTTAAAAAAGTGCCCATATTTTTAGCTTAATTGCTATTCAAATTCTAGTATTTTATTTCCCCAAACCAAAAACAGCAACAATTTGACATTTAAGACTGGCTACTCAAAGCTTATAGCACCTTAACCGAATTAGATTACCTGAGTTTGAAAGCACATAGTTTCAAAGCCAGCTTTAACTTATAAGTGGGCATTGGCTTTGTGAGATAATCACTTCATGACAGCTGGTCAGTTACATAAAATTATCACACTACATACTCATGAAAGTTTAATCAAAATTGGTCCCTAAATCTTACTTAAAGTGATCCTGCAAACAGGCCATGTAAATATTATTACATGGAATAGTTTTTCCTTATTTTATTGCAACTTATACATTTTGGGATGTTTTATCTTTATATCTAGAGGTTTAACATTAAACTCAACAATAACTATAATAGGCAGCAAAGTTGGTGTCATGGTAACGCCTTTGCTCTCTGAGGCTGTTGTTTGAAGTATTATTTTATGACCTGAACAATGCAATAAAGGTAATTCAGTTCCAAATAAGTTAAAACTAATTAGTTAACAGAAGTCGAAACTATACATTAACATTGTGATCTGAGGTAAATTAATAAGTTCTTTGTTAAGGTCATATACACCTACAGGCATTTTAGTTCATGAAGTTAAACTTATATACCTGCCCTTCAATTCACATTAAAAAAAGAACTTTTAGAACAAGATTACAAGTGGTTCTTATTTAATACCCAAAATTTACATTATGTCAGAAATGCAATTATCAGTTGTCTCGTATTTTACCTAACACTATACGGAGCATTAATGGTTTATTTATTAATCATCCCCACACACTGCATCCATGACCATAAAAAATTGAACATCCACTACGAAACACCATCCCTCTTTATAGGAATCAATTTAGATCGGCTTACCAATTTCACTTCACTTTCAATCAGCCTGTGATTGGTTAAGTTTTGACAATGCTATCATCAACAGACTATATGGTCCTGGCACTGGTGAATACTAAAGTATTACAGCCAAGGAGGGCTCAGGATTAAGTTACTTAAACAATTACAGGCTACTTTTACATCTCCCCGCCATCATCATAAAGAGATAATACAGACATCCACTGGTGTGAGAAAGTTATTAAGACTGAGTTAAGTGGCTGACAGAAAATCAACTTGATTTTCAATACATGTCTGATGGACAGATATCACCAGCAAACATATACAGAGACACACTCGTTTTAGCTCATTTGTTTGGTACAGTATTAGAGTAAGAAATCTAAAATGTGCCACATATCAGAAATTTGCCACCTGTGGAAATGTTAAGAAAATAATGAAATGAGGTGAGATTTGCCATATGTATAGTTAATTAAGGCTTTTTGAACTAAAAAATAGTTAAAATACCAAGTTTAAGGCAAAGCATCTTTTTCTTCATAGAATTAATTAAGGTTTAGAGGTGGCGAATTTTAGATTCCTTATTCTACATTTAGTTCTGAGTGAGAAATATGAAATTCTCTAAATGTGCAATATACCACTGGGGCATTCAAATTCAGTAACAACTAGCAAAATGCCAAGATAGATCAAATCAGAAAAAAAAAGATGGGCGTTCAGGGCTCACATAATGACATGTGAAAAATATGAAAAATTCATATCACCTGGAGAGTTTTCAAGATTTTTTCACACTTTTGCAATGTATAACCAGTAATTCTTTTTTGTGACGAGGTCACATGTTCATCAAACAGGTACCAAGCAGAACTTTGTAGTGAAATATGCACAAATAATACTACATGGGTATTTTATATGATATATCTAATGATATGCATAGATATAATGTCATGATAATGCTACAATATCATACACTGTCAAAATGGAGATGTACAGTTGGGCCCTTTTATCACTGATTCTGTCCAAAAAAAAGCAGGAAAAATGTGAATAACCAATCAAACTCTAACTACATTACAGCCAAAAATGGTAAGCTATACAACCAATAAGATAGGTCTTATAAATGGCTCCTGATTGCCATAATGCAAGAAGAAAGTCATAACTTGACCTACACATCGGAGAACTGATGCAAATTTGTATCCACCGGAAAGATAACTCACCAAAGCCAGTGAACCATCGTTTGACCTTGAAGGAGGGGCCAAAAGTCAAATCTAACATCAGAAGATTCCTCGTCCAAGATTTCGTATAAGTTGATTTCGCATTGTAAACCTCTAGGATCAATAATAAGCCCATTATAAGCAATTTTAAGCTTGGCTATCCTCATTTGACCTTAAAGGAGGGGCCCAAGGTCAAATCCGACCACACCAAAAGATTTGCAGCCCATGATTTCCTATATGTTGGTTTACCATCCCAAACCTCTAGGACCAATAATAAGCGAGTTATAAGCACTTTTAAGTTTGGCTATCCTCGTTTGACCTTGAACAAGGGGTCCGAGGTCAAATCTGAACACACCAAAAGATTCCCAGCCCATGATTTCCTATAGGTTGGTTTACCATCCCAAACCTCTAGAACAAATAATAAGCAAGTTATAAGCACTTTTAACCTTGGCTATCCTCATTTGACCTTGAAGAAGAGGCCCAAGGTCAAATCTGACCAAACAAAAAGATTCCCAGCCCATGATTTTCTATAGGTTGGTTTATCATCCCAAACCTCTAGGACCAATAATAAGCGAGTTATAAGCACTTTCAAGTTTGGCCAGGGTTCGCGAAGTACCTCTAAAACATGGAGTCCAACGGACTACATGACCTCCAAAAAATGGAGTCCCAATCATTTTTTCTGAGTCCAGTGTTTTGTGTTAGGGTTATGAAATGTAGGGTACCTTGTAGCACATCAAAAATGGGGTACCGTTGTGTGAAAATGGGATACAAATAATATTTTTTCTCCCTTATTTCTGGATATATTTAAAAATATAAAAGCACTGTTTAATATCCTTTCTACTGATAAATGTATCTGTCGATAAATCAATTTAAAAAATATTTAAAAAGATGAACTCCAGTCAACAAACTTCATTTTAGTGTAATTTGAGTGACACTTTTTGTATGATTATTTTATTTAAGCTACAAATATCGTATTTATACTGTTTGAAAGAAAAATATTTATAGTTTCTGTTGCTTTTTGTTTGATAAACATTCACTGGGTAGTTCCAGAGATATAGTTCTTTTGTTACATTCCCCGTTAAATATTTGTTACAGCTTTTACTTTCCGAGGGACTTTCCGGGGTTAAATATCAAGAGTTTCGGAGATTTAGTATAGTTCATCTCCCACGAAAGTTCACCGTCCTGGCTTGTTGTTTTGATTGTTTCCGTGCAGAGATCAGGCTTTCTTTCGATCTTTTGAGTAGATTTGCTAGTGTACAACACCAGCCTTGACTGGCTGTTTTGGAAGAATCTCGTCGAGCATGACATCTTGCTTAACAATGGTGGACGTGAACAACTTTTAAAATATAAAGCTTATTTTCAGCGTTATACATATTGCGTGCATATCTACGCTTCCCTGCCAACCAAAATTCGCTTCTAAAGCAGAAATATTTTCTTCACAAAAATCGCGTCCCGACAGACGCACTGACAACCAAAATTTGCATCCAAATCTGAAATACCGCGTGTTTAACATACTCGGATGGCATAATCGTGAACCCTGTTGGCTATCCTCATTTGACCTTGAAGGAGGGGCCCAAGGTCAAATCCGTCCACACCAGAAGATTCCCAGCCAATGATTTCCTATATGTTGGTTTACCATCACAAACCTCTAGGACCAATAATAAGCGAGGTTTAAGGACTTTTAAGTTTGGCTATCCTCGTTTGACCTTGACCGAGGGGCCCAAGGTCAAATCCAACCACACCAGAAGATTCCCAGCACATGATTTCCTAAATGTTGGTTTACCATCCCAAACCTCTCGGACAGATAATAAGCGAGTTATAAGCACTTTTAACTTTGGTTATCCTCGTTTGACCTTGAAGGATGGGCCCAAGGTCAAATCCAATCACACCAGAAGATTCCCAGTACATGATTTCCTAAATGTTGGTTTACCATCCCAAACCTCTCGGACAGATAATAAGCGAGTTATAAGCACTTTTAACTTTGGTTATCCTCGTTTGACCTTGAAGGATGGGTCCAAGGTCAAATCTGACAACATCAGAAGATTCACAGCACGATTTCCTACAGGTTGGTTTCACATTGCAAACCTCTAGGACCAATAATAAGGGAGATATAGGCACTTTTAAAGTCCGCTATGTGGGTTACTTTGGCACTCCATGGATGACCTTGAATTAAGAGCTTCAAGGTCAAATGTGTGCAACGTTGAAGAGGAAATGTATATCTGTTATACATATCAGATATGAAACGATTCAACCTTCTACCTATGAGAAACAGCCAGTAGAAAAATGTAGATTATTTTCAAAGAAATGCCCGCGGCGGCCATCTTATTTTTCAGAATGAGGCTATTTTCAGTCCCAGAGAAGCTTACCCCCAAGTGAAGATATCCTGCAAATTTGGTGAACCTAGTCTAGTTTTTCTCTTAGAGCGTTAACGCTGAAAATCTTTCTACGCGTGGCGGCAGCGGCATAGCTAACGCTAAACCAAAGTATACAATAACAAGAAGTCTTGATCACTCTTAGAAAACTAGGAAGATTAATCATGAGACTCTTTAAGACTTATCTTCTCATGGGAAAGATCACACAACTCCATTTTAACAGAGACATTACAGTCATATCATAATTTATTTACTTACATATTGTTTTATATCATGTCCAATACCTTTGTATCATTTATACTGTGATGGCTAGCTTAAAGGGTGGAAGAAACCGATGCATACAGTTGGTCAAGGTTCTGTGCTGTGAACTGCAGACCAACTGCAAGCAACCAGCTTTCCCACTTGAACTCGAGCCAGGATTCAATCTCAAAGGTGATTGGCCAGTGTATTAATACTGGGCCATTTTGCTACTCAGTCATATCATAAAGTAACTTGATGGGTTGTCCAACTGAAAAGGCTTAAGATAGGCTTATATAGGCTTACAATTAAGGAAATTACATTCCCGACCTTCAGGAGTGAAAAAGATAGGTTGCATGACTGACAGCATGACCAACTTGTGCCTTTTCTTTCATTAAATGTAAATATGTATGAACGGAGTATCAGTCTGTTTGTTTATGTCAATTTTACTCTACAGATAAAAGTCCACAGTAATAAAAAAACAAAAAAAAAAACATTATGCCCCAACCACATAATTAGGCATTGGGGAAGCAAATATGTGACTGTGGAACAGGGCTATTTAATCTATTGCAAAAATCTCAAATTTGATAAAAATTCAATCCCATAATTCAAAATTAAGTAAACTTTCCTCAGTAGTATTTTTTAAAATTTTCTTTGAGCATACTTTTTCTACTTTACACTGCTACTTATAAATGTAGTCAAGTCTGAAAAATCTTTCCGGGTAGCATAGTTAGCACCCACTGACAGCTGCAAATAACAACAACATAGATAAATCATTCTTTTCACCACTAAATAGTTTGCCTCTTATAATATTATTTAATGCAATACGTTCAATATATATGTAAAAATGGCTTGCTTAAGGATCTGATGCAGAAAAAAAGTATATATAACATAATCAGCAAAACAAGGAATACTATTTGAAGTTACAGTCAAAAACATTTGACAGGCTATGACAGAGATCCAAGGATTTTTACTAGGGAACTGTTCTGGAAACAAACACATAAAACGTCTCTGTTCTAGATCGTCTCTGTTATTTTGACAATCAGGATAGCTGGTTTTTTGTGTTCTTGTAAAAATTACCACAACAAATGCTAACTCAAATGAAACTATTTTGAACCTGTTCCAATGTATATTCCAAGATACATAATTTTTATTATTTTTAATATTATTTTTTTTATCTTGTAAAGCTGATTTATTTAAATACTTAAGAAATGTCACTTATAATTAAGGTTTATGTGTGCTTCAAAAGGCAGAAATGGAGATATGATTTTGTACAAAAAGTAAAATCCTTGCCTTTGGGCATACAGCCCTTTGGCTAGCAAATAAAACTACCACAAAAATAAGACTGTAATCTCAACCAGCCTACCCAGAAAAAAGATTTATATCTTCAAAATGTAATCGACTGAGCTAGTTATACTAGTTTCCACATGTCATATTACTATGCACAGTTTTAACCTTCAAATGACTTTTTATCATGGGAAATGAACATAAGTCAATTTTTATACAAAAACATCACATATACCTTTAATTTCTAGAGTAACCACAACTGAGCCTGGGAATGAAACCAGGGCACAGACAGACTCAAGTGCTCCAATAATACATATGTGTAGGTTATCAAAAATCTCAACAGATATTTCACCTTTGTTGTGGGACTGAGACCTCCTTCTCCCCCATACCCTATATTGATGTATCCAATATTCCTCAATAGTCTATCCCTGTGCTATTTGTGACTTAAGCATATTGCACACTAGTGTGGTGCGGCGCGGCTAAATAAAGTAGAAATAAGGGAAGTAGTTCACTGCTTATACATATGTGCGTCATGGCGGCTGGCAGTGTGGTGCGGATTTTTCCATTTAGAAAATTTTCTATTTGAAAAAAAAAAAACGCATGTTTTTTTCTCTGTCTTGCCCAAGTTTTCATAGATATTTGGATTTTCCACATATTAAAAATGCAGTATATCACAGAACTCTACACAAATCTATTAATTGGAAAACAAAATGCAAGCACACAGGCTCATTGTGAATGGATTAACTACTGGCACATAGATGACAAAATATGGTGTGTCCATACAGTCACATAAACGGGTTGAACTGATTGAGGATTGAAATTACCAGTTATTCTAAGGGGAACACTGGACAAGTGTCCTGTTTGAGGATGGATTAAGTACTTATAATGTAGAAAACTAAGTACAGTTAGGGGTGTGACAATATATATAGACACAAACACAGCCAGAAGTTAATTACTTGAAAGGGGGTGCAATAGCCAGTATTATAAAAGGGACACTGGTCAAAGGCAAGGCCATTCATTGTGGAGAGATTAAAAGTAATTAAGGATATGATAGCTGTTGAAATGGGGACTGTGGAAATGCACTGTGGGGTATTGGATGTTTAATTAGGGTGCGCCGACAAAATGCCGGTGGACAAAATGCCGCTCAAATTTGCATAGGCGGACAAAATGTTGGCCGGTTTTGGGGCAGGGTGGACAAAATGCCAGTTTCATCAAATCATATTTCAATGAAAACTAGATTGGGCCAACTCGGCGCCAACATATCCCCAGACAGGTCATCACTCACGCCACAGGTTTTGATCGGGAATTTTTTAAAACATAATTACCCATTATTATATGAACTTCAGCACATCAATCTACTCTGTTTATATCTTCCAAGGAAGATGGTGTATCCCCAGACGCCGAATACATAACTCAAACTAGATTGGGCCAACTCGGCGCCAACATATCCCCAGACAGGTCATCACTCACGCCACAGGTTTTGATCGGGAATTTTTTAAAACATAATTACCCATTATTATATGAACTTCAGCACATCAATCTACTCTGTTTATATCTCCCCAAGGAAGATGGTGTATCCCCAGACGCCGAATACATAACTCAAATTATATTTTCAATCTTCCTGCAATGATAACTCTAAACCTATTTTCAAAGTATTTAAATGATTGATGATTGAATGTCCATTCTAAAATAATAATCCCAAAAGAGCATATCTGTTTCTATATTTGTTGACAAATAAAATATTATTTTTAACTCAACTCATCATATTTTTCAATCTTCCTTCAAAGTATTTAAATGATTGATGATTCAATGTCCATTCTAAAATTCATAATCCCAAAAGCGCATATCTGTTTCTATATTTGTTCACAACTAAAATATTATTTAAAAAAAAATTATTTATATTATTATTTTATTATATTATTTTTAGAATTTGCAAATTGTTTTCAGTTATTCATTTCCTCTATACCTATATATGTGGTCCATATATATGCAACCTAAATATGTGACACAATCTCAGTTCTGACTCCCCTTTGTGTTATATGTAATGAAGCCCACCACCTCCCACCCCCACCCCTCTCCCCTTCTCCACACCTCTCTCACTATTACACAAGATCTGCAACCCCATTGAGTTCTTTGTTTCTCATCTGATATCATTAAATACCTTTGTTTATTTAGTGTCACTCAATATAGCTGGAGGTCCCAGAGGTGGGTGGGGGGAATCCGGGTGGGGGATGTGGGTTGAGCATAAATGGTAAACAAACAATCTATATAAAAGGGGTACTCAAATACAAAAAGAATTGAGAATTTTAAGTATGTGATTATCAACTGAAATGAGTTCATAACTGTAGGAGCTGTGCCAAAATTAACTGAGGCAAGTTGAATAAAACTGGGCTAGTTGAGGGTTAAAAATCCCCTAGTTTTACTACATAAGGATATAATTTCATTAATATTGGGACTTAAAGCTCACTTAAAGTGTCCATTTTGTCTACTTGAATATGTTTAACCAGTTTCATTTTAAAAAGTGAAAAACTCAGCAAGCAGAGGTATAACACACAAAAATAAGTTCTTAAAAGACTAAGATAGCCATAACATTATTAATATTCAAAATTTAAATAGACAGGCATTTCCTTTTAAAAATTCAAAGATTTCAGCTCTATAACCCACATAGTTTGACAGTTACTGGGCTTTAAAGTGGCATAATATCCATAAATTGGGTTTCTGTGGGCATTTTACAATTGTTAAAGAGACCTTAGCAATTAAACTACAGATCTGAAACTTTTTGGGGGACATACATAACAAACAAAAATTATATATAATACAGTTTAAGACTTGTCACACTAAGCATTTCCAAATAACAGGGCAAAATACGGAAAAAATGTCAAAAAAGGCACTTGGGCGAGTGTCTATGGCCCTCATACACAGGTTAAATGTCTACTAAAAACCTTGATTTTCGGCATATGTAAAAAGGACATAATAATGCATTCCCAGATGGGATTTCAGCTCCATCAATCACATAGTTTAACAGTTACAGGGCTTAAAGGTGGTAAAAAGTCCAAATATTGGGTCATTGTGGGCCTTTTAGAGATCTCGATGTGGCTTTCAAATTAAAGCTTCAGACTTAAAATTTGTTACATACTAAGATTACACATAGAATATGTATCTAATAAAGTTTGAAACTTCTCAGACTTACCATTTCCAAGTTACAGAGCAAAATATGTGAAAAATGTCTTAAAAGGGTCACTCAGGTGGGTGTTTAAGGTCCTCATACACAGGTTAAATGTCTACTTGAAGCCTTGATTTTTGGCACATGTAAAAAGAACATAATAATGTATTCCCAGATGAGATTTCAGCTCTATCAGTCACATAGTTTAACAGTCACAGGCCTTAAAATTGGCAAAAAGTCCAAATACTGGGTCTTTATGGGGCCTTCTAGAGACCTAAATGTGGCCTTCAAATTAAAGCTTCAGACTTAAAATTTGTCACATACTAAGATTACACATAGAATATGCATCTAATACAGTTTGAAACTTCTTAGACTTACCATTTCCAAGTTACAGGGAAAAATATGTGAAAAATGTCTAAAAATGGTCACTCGGGTGGGGATTTATGGTCCTCATACACAGGTTAAATGTCTTCTTAAAGCCTTAATTTTTGGCACATATAAAAATAACATACTAATATCTTCTCAGATAGGATTTGAGCTCTATCAGTCACATAGTTTGACAGTCACAGGGCTTAAAAGTAGCAAAAAGTCCAAATATTGGGTCTTTGGGAGCCTTTTAGAGACCTCAATTTGACCTTCAAAATTAAAGCTTCAGACTTAAAATCTGTTACATACTAAGATTACACACAGAATATATATCTAATACAGTTTGAAACTTCTCAGACTTACCATTTCCAAGTTACAGGGAAAAAGATGTGAAAAATGTCTTATAAGGGTCACTCGGGTGGGTGTTTATGGTCCTGATACACAGGTTAACTGTCTATTAAAGGCCTAAATGTTGGGGCACATATAAGAAAACACATAGATATATTCCCAGATGATATTTAACTTAGATGAGAGACATAGTTTGAAAGCTACAGTGCTTGAAAGTGACAAAAAGTGCATAAATTGGGTCTCTGTGGGCACTTTTGAGACCTTAAGTCGACCCCTTTGGGTAAACCTACAGCCCTAAAATTTTCTACAGACAAGGATTACATATCAAAGTTATACCTAGCGCAGTTTGAGACTCATCAGAATTATCACTTCCAAATTATAGGGCAAAATATGTGAAAAGTATAGCAAAAAATCCCTAAGTGGGGGTATTTATGGGCCTCAAACACAATTTTCTCCTCAACTTAAAGTCATGATTTTCGGCACATGTACTAAGAACATATTAATGTGTTGTCAGGTAAAATTTCAGCCAGCTGAGCATCATAGTTTGTGACCTACAGGGCTCTAAGTGGCCAAAAGTGCAATTTCTGACCTTAAGGTGGCCATAAGTTCTTTTTTACTGGGAGTTTAAGGTCACCTTAAAATAGGGATCTTCCTTTGGGCACCCTTAACATGTGTACCAAGTTTGAAAAAAAAATATTAATTTGTTTTTGAGTTATCGCGTCCACAAGGAAATTTCTACGGCGGCGGCGGCGGCGGCGGCGGCGCGACGGACCTGAATCCAATATATCCCCGACTTTCGTCTGGGGATATAATTATATTTTCAATCTTCCTGCAATGATAACTCTAAACCTATTTTCAAAGTATTTAAATGATTGATGATTGAATGTCCATTCTAAAATAATAATCCCAAAAGAGCATATCTGTTTCTATATTTGTTGACAAATAAAATATTATTTTTAACTCAACTCATCATACTTTTCAATCTTCCTTCAAAGTATTTAAATGATTGATGATTCAATGTCCATTCTAAAATTCATAATCCCAAAAGCGCATATCTGTTTCTATATTTGTTCACAAATAAAATATTATTTAAAAAAAAATTATTTATATTATTATTTTATTATATTATTTTTAGAATTTGCAAATTGTTTTCAGTTATTCATTTCCTCTATACCTATATATGTGGTCCATATATATGCAACCTAAATATGTGACACAATCTCAGTTCTGACTCCCCTTTGTGTTATATGTAATGAAGCCCACCACCTCCCACCCCCACCCCTCTCCCCTTCTCCACACCTCTCTCACTATTACACAAGATCTGCAACCCCATTGAGTTCTTTGTTTCTCATCTGATATCATTAAATACCTTTGTTTATTTAGTGTCACTCAATATAGCTGGAGGTCCCAGAGGTGGGTGGGGGGAATCCGGGTGGGGGATGCATAAATGGTAAACAAACAATCTATATAAAAGGGGTACTCAAATACAAAAAGAATTGAGAATTTTAAGTATGTGATTATCAACTGAAATGAGTTCATAACTGTAGGAGCTGTGTCAAAATTAACTGAGGCAAGTTGAATAAAACTGGGCTAGTTGAGGGTTAAAAATCCCCTACTTTTACTACATAAGGATATAATTTCATTAATATTGGGACTTAAAGCTCACTTAAAGTGTCCATTTTGTCTACTTGAATATGTTTAACCAGTTTCATTTTAAAAAGTTAAAAACTCAGCAAGCAGAGGTATAACACACAAAAATAAGTTCTTAAAAGACTAAGATAGCCATAACATTATTAATATTCAAAATTTAAATAGACAGGCATTTCCTTTTAAAAATTCAAAGATTTCAGCTCTATAACCCACATAGTTTGACAGTTACTGGGCTTTAAAGTGGCATAATGTCCATAAATTGGGTTTCTGTGGGCATTTTACAATTGTTAAAGAGACCTTAGCAATTAAACAACAGATCTGAAACTTTTTGGGGGACATACATAACAAACAAAAATTATATATAATACAGTTTAAGACTTGTCACACTAAGCATTTCCAAATAACAGGGCAAAATACGGAAAAAATGTCAAAAAAGGCACTTGGGCGAGTGTCTATGGCCCTCATACACAGGTTAAATGTCTACTAAAAACCTTGATTTTCGGCATATGTAAAAAGGACATAATAATGCATTCCCAGATGGGATTTCAGCTCCATCAATCACATAGTTTAACAGTCACAGGGCTTAAAGGTGGTTAAAAAGTCCAAATATTGGGTCTCTGTGGGCCTTTTAGAGATCTCGATGTGGCTTTCAAATTAAAGCTTCAGACTTAAAATTTGTTACATACTAAGATTACACATAGAATATGTATCTAATAAAGTTTGAAACTTCTCAGACTTACCATTTCCAAGTTACAGAGCAAAATATGTGAAAAATGTCTTAAAAGGGTCACTCAGGTGGGTGTTTAAGGTCCTCATACACAGGTTAAATGTCTACTTGAAGCCTTGATTTTTGGCACATGTAAAAAGAACATAATAATGTATTCCCAGATGAGATTTCAGCTCTATCAGTCACATAGTTTAACAGTCACAGGCCTTAAAATTGGCAAAAAGTCCAAATACTGGGTCTTTATGGGGCCTTCTAGAGACCTAAATGTGGCCTTCAAATTAAAGCCTCAGACTTAAAATTTGTCACATACTAAGATTACACATAGAATATGCATCTAATACAGTTTGAAACTTCTTAGACTTACCATTTCCAAGTTACAGGGCAAAATATGTGAAAAATGTCTAAAAATGGTCACTCGGGTGGGGATTTATGGTCCTCATACACAGGTTAAATGTCTTCTTAAAGCCTTAATTTTTGGCACATATATAAATAACATACTAATATCTTCCCAGATAGGATTTGAGCTCTATCAGTCACATAGTTTGACAGTCACAGGGCTTAAAAGTAGCAAAAAGTCCAAATATTGGGTCTTTGGGAGCCTTTTAGAGACCTCAATTTGACCTTCAAAATTAAAGCTTCAGACTTAAAATCTGTTACATACTAAGATTACACACAGAATATATATCTAATACAGTTTGAAACTTCTCAGACTTACCATTTCCAAGTTACAGGGAAAAAGATGTGAAAAATGTCTTATAAGGGTCACTCGGGTGGGTGTTTATGGTCCTGATACACAGGTTAACTGTCTATTAAAGGCCTAAATGTTGGGGCACATATAAGAAAACACATAGATATATTCCCAGATGATATTTAACTTAGATGAGAGACATAGTTTGAAAGCTACAGTGCTTGAAAGTGGCAAAAAGTGCATAAATTGGGTCTCTGTGGGCACTTTTGAGACCTTAAGTCGACCCCTTTGGGTAAACCTACAGCCCTAAAATTTTCTACAGACAAGGATTACATATCAAAGTTATACCTAGCGCAGTTTGAGACTCATCAGAATTACCACTTCCAAATTATAGGGCAAAATATGTGAAAAGTATAGCAAAAAATCCCCAAGTGGGGGTATTTATGGGCCTCAAACACAATTTTCTCCTCAACTTAAAGTCGTGATTTTCGGCACATGTACTAAGAACATATTAATGTGTTGTCAGGTAAAATTTCAGCCAGCTGAGCATCATAGTTTGTGACCTACAGGGCTCTAAGTGGCCAAAAGTCCAATTTCTGACCTTAAGGTGGCCATAAGTTCTTTTTTACTGGGAGTTTAAGGTCACCTTAAAATAGGGATCTTCCTTTGGGCACCCTTAACATGTGTACCAAGTTTGAAAAAAAAATATTAATTTGTTTTTGAGTTATCGCGTCCACAAGGAAATTTCTACGGCGGCGGCGGCGGCGCGACGGACCTGAATCCAATATATCCCCGACTTTCGTCTGGGGATATAATAATGTTGAATAAACAGTTTAATACAAACACTTTAACAGAGAAATGGAGTTTTAAGTACTACTGACACATTACATGTGGAAAAAATGAACATTCATCATTGATACATTTAACACTTATATCACACATTTCTTTAACAAAATAGACATTGACGCCAATATATTTAACACTTTATCACATATTCTGTTAGAAAATAAGATGGTTTGGTTTGACCTCTGCACACATAGGGTAAAAAAAGTTTCTCTTGGACATTTTCTCTGTCTTTTCTTGGGCGGGTTGTCCACAGGCAGCTTGAAGCAATGGGTAATTGCCAGAGCTGCATCACCTCTCAAATAATCAATGAACCTCCATGGTCATTTCTTTTTTATTTTCAAATGCCCAACTAGGTTTTAATTAAAATACATTTTTTCAAGTAATATAAATAGTCTTGAAAGGAACTACAAACTAGAGGATCGCTCGCAAAAAAAAAAGATAATGTTTTTGCATAGCAAAAACAAAGCGTCCCGAAAAGGATATAAAGGTGAGTGCTAAAGTATTAAGAAAATGCTTCGTTTCTAGCCTTATACTGTTGTGGCAACCAAAGTCAGCGCAGTCTGCTCTATCTAGCATGGTTTTCAAGATATAAGCATTTTTGTGTTTTGCAAAAAATAAAAAAATAAAAAATGTCCGCTATATTTGGCGAGACAAAAATATTTTGAAAATTGGCATGGCTACTCTGCAGAGATACCCAGCAGGTCCAAAATTTTGTTGAGTTCACTCCATATAGCACGGTTTTCGAGATATAAGCATTTTTGTGTTTTGCAAAAACTTTGAAAATTCAAAATGGCCACCATTTTTGGGGAGACAAAAATTTTTGTCAAGACCACTGCCGTGGTGTGTATCTCCCGCCGAGCATTAAAGCAGAAGAAATAGCTTTTCCGAGATATTCACAATTTTTCATTTTCGTGTGTGAAAGGTCCTCCAAAAGTAGGTGAATGAGTTATTTGAGAAAAATTGGCTATCTCCAATACTATTAAGAGATAATTCACATTTACTCATTTTGAGTAGGTGAATAATTAGCTATGGGTCTGAAACTTCACCAAGTGAAAGCTCTCCCAAAAGTAGGTGAATGAGTTATTTGAGAAAAATTGGCTATCTGCAATACTTTTAGAGATAATTCGCATTTACTCATTTTGAGTAGGTGAGTAATTAGCTATGGGTCTGAAACTTCACCATGTGAAAGCTCTCCCACAAGTAGATGAATGAGTATTTGATAAAAATTGGGTATCCGCAATACTTTTACAGATAATTAGCATTTACTCATTTTGAGTAGGTGAATAAATAGCTATGGGTCTGAAACTTCACAGAGTGAAAGCTCTCCCAAAAGTAGGTGAATGAGTTATTTGAGAAAAATTGGCTATCTGCAATACTTTTAGAGATAATTCGCATTTACTCATTTTGAGTAGGTGAGTAATTAGCTATGGGTCTGAAACTTCACCATGTGAAAGCTCTCCCACAAGTAGATGAATGAGTTATTTGATAAAAATTGGGTATCCGCAATACTTTTACAGATAATTAGCATTTACTCATTTTGAGTAGGTAAATAATTAGCTATGGGTCTGAAACTTCACCATGTGAAAGCTCTCCCAAAAGTAGGTGAATGAGTTATTTGAGAAAAATTGGCTATCTGCAATACTTTTAGAGATAATTCGCATTTACTCATTTTGAGTAGGTGAGTAATTGGCTATGGGTCTGAAACTTCACCATGTGAAAGCTCTTCCAAAAGTAGGTGAATGAGTTATTTGAGAAAAATTGGCCATCTGCAATACTTTTAGAGGTAATTCGCATTTACTCTTTTTGAGTAGGTGAGCAATTAGCTATGGGTCTGAAACTTCACCAAGTGAAAGCTCTTTGGGATAGCTGCTCTGCAGAGATACCCTGAAGATCAAAAATTTCGTCGAAATCGCTCTATGTAGCACGGTTTTCGAAATATTAGCATTTTTGTGTTTTGCAATTTTTGCGCAAAAATTCGAAAATTCAAAATGGCCGCCATTTTTGGCAAGACAAAATTTTTTTGAAAATTGGCATGGCTACTCTGCAGATATACCCTGTGGTTCAAAAATTTCGTCGAAATTGCTCTATCTAGCAGGGTTTTCGAGATATAAGCATTTTTATGTTTTGCAATTTTTGCGAAAAATTCGAAAATTCAAAATGGCTGCCATTTTTGGCGAGACAAAAATTTTTTCAAAATTGGGATAACTACTCTGCAGAGATACCCTGCGGGTCAAAAATTTCATCGAAATCGCTCTATCTAGCACGGTTTTTGAGATATAAGCAGTTTTGTGTTTTGCAATTTTTGCGAAAATTTCGAAAATTCAAAATGGCCGCCATTTTTGGCGAGACAAAAATTTTTTGAAAATTGGGAAAAGTACTCCGCAGAGATATCCTGCGGGTCAAAAATTTTGTCGAAATTGCTCTATCTAGCACGGTTTTTGAGATATAAGCATTTTTGTGTTTTGCAATTTTTGCGAAAAATTCGAAAATTCAAAATGGCCGCCATTTTGGGCGAGACAAAAATTTTTTGAAAATTGGGAAAACTACTCCGCAGAGATACCCTGTGGGTCAAAAATTTCGTCGAAATCGCTCTATCTAGCACGGTTTTCGAGATATAAGCATTTTTGTGTTTTCCTTATTTGGAAAATTCGTAATGATTAATTAATCATTAATTACTCGGCCATTTCTTGACCAATCAATGCCAAAATCTAATGATTTCCAGATTTTAATAGAATGAATGTATTTGCCAAGTTTCAGGTGAATTGATAAAATTCCTTTCAAGTTATCATCCGGACAAGCTTCCCCATCGAAAAAAGACATTTTTGGTCATGTGACCTCTCTGATTGGTTGAAATGTCACTGCAGCATATTCAAAAAAATTCCCCAAGGCTACTGCCTAAACCTGCCAAATTTGAAAAGAATCCGCCTAACAGTTACAGAGTTATAAGGAAAACAAAATGCGGAGCCGGCGGAGCCGGCAGAGCCGGCGGAGCCAGAAGCTCTCCCATACACAAACAAGCGTCCCTTGCGGGACGCTTAATAAGAAGATATGAAGTAACTTTCATATCAAAATATTTCATTTTTTAGATTGAAATATTTTTAAATATTGGGATTTACTGTGAAATTGAGCTTATTAAAAATTTTCAGAGACCGGCATTTTGTCCTCCCTCCCCCAAAAATCGTACCGCGCCGCATATATGTGCATAGGCCTTTAGTGTTGTTATTACGACAAAAAAAATTACCAGATCAATAAGCAAATACATGAAAAGTTAAAATCTGTGAATAAGACTCTCAAGCAAACAAGAAAAATACTTTCACTTGATCATACGTTCCAGGTAAGTGGGTACATTTCAATGGAAAATGCTCTCTTTAGACCAGTCTTATTAATTTGAATTAAACAGGAAATATACTTAAGAGTACTAATTTCAAGAACTGGATATGAAATGGAAATTTTAACCTTATAAATTATTATTATTATTAAGTGCTTTTCAAAATGAGACTCAGGTTATGTTGCTCTGTTCGGTTTTAATGATGGAGCAAAGAAGTGCTACACCACTGTAAATTCTAAACCTATAGCAAGTACTAGTAAAACTTTTCCACAGACTCATAATTTACAGAAATGCAACCTTGCAATGTTAACATGACTACTACCTCTGCCTAGGAGGTTATATTGCTGGCTGCCCTTATTGTCAGTGTTCATATTCACTCCTAAAAACTAGTGAAAGCATTTTATTAATTTATCTTTAATGTGGGTATGACTTGACCAAAGGAAGAAGAAATTACATTTTTTGGAAAGGATCCAGATCATCATACCCTGGATACTAAAAAAATCGCGAATTTTCAACAGTTCCAATTTCATTGATCTGGAGTTTGATGTTGAGATTACAGCCAAATATATAAGCAGTATTTGGGTAAAATTACAATCTGGCGATACTAACGTCAATTGGCGGTCTGCACTCTAGGAGTGCTGTCAAGTGCGACATTTCTACATATAAAATTACATGTATATTTTTAAGTTTTCCAGTTTATCAATATTTGCATTTTCAAAATGATAAAATATATTAAACACATTAATGGACAATTTTCTGTTTGCATACAGAAGCTATGAACTACCAAAATTAATTTACCTGGTATATTAAACTGAATCTATAAGTCACATATTCGATCTTTTCAATTCTAGTTCCCCAACTTAGTCTCCTCTCTCGGTCTCACCCACAACTCTGGAATACTAACCTTGAACGCCCCTCGACTCTCCTTATTAAAAATGATTTTTGTTAATTAGTGTACTGAGTTCCCCCTTAGTGGGGAAGATATTGCGCCTGCAAAGCAGTAGATTAGATTAGATTAGACTTATTAACTCGTGCACATGACACAGTTAGTGGTACATACGACTTATGAACTAGTACATAAAACTTAATAAATCAAATTCTGGCAATAATACTTGTGGAATATATGACTTACAAAGTCATGCATTGTAAGATACTGTGTCATGTGTACAAATTATTAAGTCAAATATTCAAATAACATAAAATCAATTTTGGTAGCTCTGAACATTGGTATTTTTATATGATAATTTTCAAAAAAAAAGTGTCCATTCAGGGTCAGTTATTTTCAGTGCATGTGAGCAGAAAACAACAAGATAATATTTCTGTGGATGTATATTTTCTGGTGCCTTGAAGCTATCACAAAGATGTGTATGTTCTTATTTATCTTGTACATAATATCAAAAGCACTCTGTTTTCTCACAACCAAACGGAAGCTAGAAGTACACCTCCTGGAATCCGGACCTCACCTTTAAAGCATACTCTATAACTGATTACTTCAATGGCAAATTAGTGCAAACATAAACACCCTAATCTATATATTGATAGATACAATAGTTGAGAGTTGAGTTAATCCATTATCAAAGCTGTAATGTGGCACCAGCAAATCATTCTCCATCTCCACTCTACACACCAGTGTCTAGCATTATGATGTATAAACTATAGCATTGGTATTAAATTGAAATTTGCACATCAATATCAACCTTTAATTGTTTCTTTTCATATTGATGGATATTGAAAAATTACTTCTTGACAAAAAACTAAACTCATAAAAAATTTCCCAGTTTGTTATGCCACTGTGTCAAATCATTATTAACTTTTATAAAAAGATTGCAGTAAAGTTTTGACACATCACACTCTATCTTACAAACTCTAAATTGAGGATACCCTGATATTAGTTAGCAGTTATTCATTCATTTCTTCAAAATTATGTTAAAAGTGACATTTTCACTTATATCGATACTGAAACCAAGAATCTGTATTTATCCACATTTCAATATGGATATGTGATACCGACACCGATAATTGACTACAACTACACTAAGGACCATCTGTGGCCAGATGCTTGATGTATACACCAGAAAAGGACAACATGATTTTGAAGATAAACATTTTTAAAGATGGCAGCCATTATTCACAGGAATTATAAACACTTTTCAGTTTGGCTCCCCTCATTCAAATCTGACCACATCAGAAGATGATTACATGATTACCTATAAGTTGGCTTGACACTGCAAACCTCTAGGACCAATAAAAAGCAAGTTATAAGCACTTTTAAGTTTGGATATCCTCACCTGACCTTGAAGGAGAAGCCAAAGGTCAAATCTAACCATATCAGAAGACTCCCAGCCCATGATTTCCTATAGGTTGGTTTCACATTGTAAAGATATAGGACCAATAATAAACGAAGTATAAGCACTTTTTAACTTTGACTATCCTTGTTTGACCTTGAAGGAGGGGTCCAATGTCAAATCTCCCAACATCAGTAGACTCCCAGAACATGATTTCCTATAGGTTGGTTTGAAATCCCAAACCCCTAGGACAAATAATAAATGATTTATAAGCACTTTAAGTTTGAATACACTCATCTGACCTAGAAGGAGCCCAAGGTAAAATCTGATCACATCATAAGATCCCCGCCCATGATAACCTATAGGTTGGCTTGCCATTGCAAACCTCCAGGACCAATAATAAGCGAGTTATAAGCACTTTTTAAGTTTGGCTATCCTCAACTGATGACTTGAAGGATGGGCCCAAGGTTAAATCTGATCATATCAGAAGACTCCCAACCCACGATTTCCTAAAGGTTGGTTTCAAATCCCAAACTTCTAGGACCATAATAAGGGAGATATATAGGCACTTTTAAGGTCTGTTACATGGAAAAAAACAAACATGGCGGCCATCTTGTTTCTCAAAATGAGGCCGAAAATATAACCAGGCAGGATTTTGTGATGATGAATATATCCTGCAAATTTGAGAACTCTACCTGTAATACCTTGGCCTGTAGAGGGTAACAGGGAAATCTCCACACACTGCAGTGGTGGCGGTGTACTGAAGCATGTCGCTCAGCAATTAAAATAGCTACAAACTATCATGTTTCTAAAATTGCACTTTTTTCAGCTTTATCTGAAAACTAAATAAATGAATAAATGAATGGTATAAAGTATTCTTTGCTACAAGGTTTTTACTCCCAAGAATCCAAAGGAACAATTTCATATCTAGAACAGAAATCAGTCATCAAGGTTAGTCATTTACAGTTATTTGCAGTGATTAATAAACTGTTTACTGACAGTCACATAAGGGCAAAAAAATTATAGAAGGCAAGAAGATGACTAAATCTTCACATTAAACCCTTGTCCAATATGCAGCAGCCCAATTAATTACTGGCATACCTAATTAGTCCGCGATATAGTCAGAAAAATGTAAAATACTGAGACTGCCAGCCTTTCTGTCTACTGGCGGAAATAGTTCTGCTGTGTTTATTTCCTTCCATACAGTTATAAAATCTTTTCACCGGCAAACCGCAAAGGATGGTAGATTAGGCGAGCATTATGGATGACATTACATTTCACTACAGCAGTAAGGTCATATGGTTAATCACTGATGCCAATAACTAGGGCCTTTAGTTCAGCACTATGCTGGTCATTTACTGAAAACCCATCCACTCCCACAGCCTGTTATTTATTCCACCTACAATAATTAATTTCTGAAGGTACTAACAATGAAATTTTCAATTTTGGTTTATGAATTCTTAAGTGCAATTCTTGGTGCAACTGTAAACTTTGAAACTGTTTCAGAAATTTTTTTTTTACAAAATTTGGACATTTTTATAAAAATTTCAGGGTAATAATACCGAAGACAAGTGACAACTTAAAATGACATTCCTTTTTCTTCCTAAATTGAGTGCACAGACAAAAAGACTTGCATGTTTTTGTACTTGTGTGTACTTTACTGATCTAAAAGCACGGAGATTAGCATTATATTTTTGGGTGCGTCTGTTTTCACGATTACTCCAAATATAATGACCGGATCTTTATGGAACTTTTATGTGGGTAGAGTCTGGCTAAAGGAAACAATGATTTACTTTTGTTCAAGATCCAGATCATATTTCGGATACAAAAAAATTCCGAATCTTCAAAGATCCTATTTTCAATTAGTTTGGCTTTCTGCTTGATATTTCTCCAAACTAATGCGTGAACCATCATAAAACTTTTTGTCACTGGGCTATGGGCAAAGGAAGAAGTGATTACATTTTTGGAAGAGATCTGGGCCCATATTCACTAACATTCTTATACTTAGAATAAGAATTTTCTTAGAATTTTTCTTAGAAAATTCTAAGAATAAGTATTTTTGGTATTCACTAAATTCTTATTCTTAGAATTTTTTCTTATTCTTAGAATTTTTTCTAAGAATGATGCTCAAATCTAAGAATGATCAAGACCTTACTTAAGTTAAGAAAAAGGTGACATATTTCATATTTTTTTATCAATTGCATGCAAATAGACATTTTTTTCTATGACCAGACATATCCAGTGTTTGTTTTTTTTTCTGATCTGCATTAATTATTTACAAGAACTTTATATTTACAGATAAAGACTGAAGTGAATGATTTATGCTATATTGTTGACTGGTTTTAAATATGGCTGCCATGTATACTTTCCCCAATTTAAAATTTCAAATGGCTAGAATTAAGTTAAAAATACTTACACACCCCTCTATTAGTTTTTTGTATGTTTTTAAGAGGTTAGAAGGTTCTCAACTGCAAAACTTATCCCTTTCTGATCCAAGTGTCAACAGTAAGTGGACAAGTTTTACAGTGTACATCAGTGCTTATAGTTACTGCAACACTGTAATTTTGTTTTCCTTTTGAATGTCTTATTCTGAAATTGTATGAATTTAAGAAGTATTTATATAAGAGTGATGGAAATGGATAGGTTAATGCATTCATTTTATAGCCGTCAGGACTCAGGAGATGAGTTAACCAGTTAATAGTGATACTTTTACCTGTGTGGGATATGCTTATTTTATAGTTAATATGTACACTGCCTTCTGATTTATGTTCGATAAATTTGGTTACATGAAAAAAATCAGTCTTGGTCCTAAGTTGATGACTTTTGTTCAAGCTGAAACCTGCTTTACGAATACCTATTTATGAAAATTCCTAGCTGAAAAAAAATCTTGTATTTAAGACTGGGCTACGCCTAAGAAAAGGCTAAGATTAAGACCTTTTGTGAATCCGGCACCTAATTCTGACTCCATTTCAAACAATAAAGGTGTAAATATATCACATGACTGATCATGTGACATCAAAAACTATATGCATGCACATGTTTCTGTGTACTATTCTTAACTAAGAAATTTCTTATTCTTAGAAATAATTCTTAACTAAGAATTGCTTTGTGAATACAATTTTTTTCTAATTCTAAGAAAATTCTTAGATAAGAAAATTTTCTAATTCTAAGAAAAATTCTTTTTCTAAGTATAAGAATGTTAGTGAATACGGGCCCAGGTGGAGGTCTGTGCTCCAAGAGTGCTTTCTATTTTTTATAGTAGTTTGTTTACCAGGACTTTTATGTAGAATATGTAATTGGTAGAACATGTAAACCATGGATATATAGAGTAAGAAATCTAAAATTCGCCAGGAATCTAAAATTCGCCACCTCTAAAACCTTAGTTAATTTTATGAAGAAAATGATGTTTTTGTCTAAAAATTGGTATTTTTCAGTTCAAAAAGCCTTAATTTACTATACAGTCAACAAATCTCACCACAATTCATTTATTTTATTAGTATTTTGACATGTGGCGAATTTCAGATATGTGGCGAATTTTAGATTTCTTACTCTACAGCTGAAGCAATATTATCTGGCCATCTATTTAGTAAATTTTTTAGCCTACAATGTATGTAATTGTTTTATGTTTTACACCTAAAATCGATATTCACCAGCAATGCATATAATATTTTCACAAAATATGAGTGAGACCTTAACTAGGTTAAATCTGTGAAGATTTAGATCATCGTTTTCAGCCAATCAGATTCACAAACACTACTGTGTCTGAGTAAAATCTCTCACAGATAAGGTTTTTTCGATGATATAGGAATAGTGACACATGGTTCAAACAAGTGATGGCTGACATTTGACCACAGGTCAAGTCCTTCTTGGTTTAGCAGTAAACAGCAAAGTTTATTGACTGACGAGTGGTGATGAAATGTGACAAAAGATACCTTGACTCTGACCTCTTCAGTTCCCTATAAGCCTGCCCGGTAAAAGGAAAGTTACTGATAAAACAAAAGCCTGACTTAATAGGCAACCGACTTCACAGCAATACCACTAAAGCTAGAAACAAAAGATGGGTAAAAATGCAATACAAACATTATATGATGACTGAAACTGAATACCAAAATCACTATATGAATATTTGGTTGTGGTATTAGTCAATATTGAATATTGAACAAAATATCATAAATATACTTGAGAAGTAGTGCTTGAGAATGCTCAAATGCTCGCATGCAAATAATGCCAACAAATCATATAAAACGATATTGGACTCGCAATCCAGATCCGAATCCAAATCATTTCTGGAGAGTTAGATCCCATCTTGTGTAAAATTATGACGAGATCCAATGTATGGTTTTTGTGTTACACAGAACCTCTCTTTCAGGGTGCAAGGGTGATAACTCCAAGATATAAATCATCCTAATAATGATATATTGAAATAGGTATTTACCCATGTACTCTACATTTAAGTACAGTGAAGGAAGTATAGTCTATTTACTTAAATAGAATTTCAAAATCTTTATTTGAATACACAATCATCTTTCATCAAACATATTTTTCAGAGGTTACTTATTTATTTGAGCTCAATTTATAACCTCACTTATGATATATTTAAACATCACAACAAATTCCCTCACATAATGTTATTCTGAAGAAAATAGATTTAACACAAAAATCACAGACAAGTCAGTCTTAATTGCATTTATTTGTTAAGGGATTTACATGGGGAGGGCATTTTTTGTGTTATTGTGGTGGTTTCATTCGGACAGGAAATAGATGTAACACAATACAGCTTGAAATCTTTTCCAAAGATTATTAATGTCAAGGAAAGAACTAATGCAGAGCATAAATACAGTGTAAAATCCGGCATAAACCAATGAATACTTGAGGAACTTTGGTTGGACAGGTAAACTACTCTACCGGTAACAATTGTAAATTGGTGACAGCAGAGCACTGGCATCCAACAGAGTTTTTACCCACCAACAACATCCTTAGTGACACAATAGAAATCTATTATTGTGACTATTAATTTGAATTCCCATTCAACTTAAAAAAAACACTAACAAATTACAAAATAACAGTCTTTTTTTCTTTTGACTCCCTAAAACCCACAGTATGCTATATTTATCGTGTGAGGGGGTGGAAATTTTAGTACACGTCACACAAGAGTAGCACACATTTATTATAGATGATATATTTTCTTAGTCTATATTTTCACTGCAATTTTTAGTGTGGGTAAAACATCTATAAGCCCACTTTGGGGGGTATATATGAAAGGTCATACACTGAAATCTTTTAAGCTCAATCCAGATCTTCAAACCAAAATATTTATGTTTACATGTTCAGTGATGATATAAAATCGCTGACTCTGCAAGATTGCTATTTCTCATGCTAACTTTCTAAACTTTGAAATTACTGTCTACTTGGTTAAATTATACTTTTAAAAACCTTTTCATTAAAAAAACATTTTTACCAAATCTGAACTTTAGTTGAGATTCATTTTTCTCTGTGCAATGTGGAATGAACTTGTGCATGTGTTGTTTGATCCCCCGCGTTTATTTACTTTCAGTAATTGTATTAACACAGCTGAGTGACACACCCCTACTGTCCTTTGTCCCACACATGGACACAGAACATGACGACAGCAAAGTCAAAACGATGACACTGCTCATCAAAAATGTACCATCTCAAAATGCCACAACATAAACAAAAACCAAATATCTCTGATCTCTCAGGAATGCAAGCATGTGTTGATACTTTTAAATGTACAAACCGTGGCATTTCCAAACTGTAATTAACTCTCAAATTGTTTTAAGTGTAACTGGATGCTATTATCTTTTGTGAAGGCCACACCTAATTTTTAAGTAACAAAATTATATTTTGCCAACCAAAGTGGAGAGGACTGATTTATAAAAACTCATTTTGCCTGATTTAAATTACCTCAGTCTAGGGATAGGTTGCATAGATAATAATGATGACCTAACTAGCCCTAAAACCAAACTACATCAATAGAACAAGCTGTGTCAGAGGAATCACAATCCCTACACCCGGGTATAAAATGAAAGTGAGTATATACTGGGGGCTTACACCAGGGATCCAAAGCCAGATACTACATAAACTTCTTAAAATGACAATGGAGTCCAAATGTGGATTTGTACCATCTTTGAGAAGGTCAGAGTCAGGGGTAGACCCACCTTATACTTGCTTGAAATTTTCCTGTTGGCTTTTAGAATACTAGATTACAATTGACATGAAATTTTGTAATAAAAATTCAATTATAGATGACATGCAAATTCTTTATACTTTAAGACGAAGGTTGAATTTTATATTACAAAATAATCACTTGGTGTCTAAAGATTTAATTCTTTCATAAATTTTATAAACAGACATGAATTATCATGGAAACCTATAAGTCATAGTTTTCATGGTATAGAGTGGTTAAAGCCCTAATCAATCATTGGAGTTGGTGTTTGTTATCTGTGTTAATGTGTTGCTTTGTTATATATCGTCCAGTAAAAGGTGCACTCATTTTAGTTATATATTTTGACATATTGCAAAACTTGGTAGTTGATCATCATAAAACACATACCGTAAATGACCTATTTAGCGCATCCGCCCTTGTAACCGCACCCTACCTCTTTCCCAGCAATATAGTCGGTGACAGTGCACAATATCCACATATTTTCATATATTGTACATATTTTTACTTAATAAATTGAATTTTTTGTTGCGACTTTTGAGTCTGTTTTCATCTACCGCCATATTTACAGGAAGTGGGTATTTCTAAATGTCGAAACACCGTTTTTCTACCGGATTGACCTATACTTCATCCCGGAAAGTGTTTCATGATGGGTGCGCTAAAAGGGTAATTTTTTCCCACCAAATATTGAATAAAAATAGACTTTGCTTAGCGCACTGTGCGCTAAATAGGTCATTTATGGTATATTACTCTGGTCAGTGTTACGCCTCAGGGCACACCTTCCCACTCTGGGTTTTAGACAACATAAACTATAAAAAAATACATAGAAACATTTTAAGCTGTCAGCAAAAGTAAGGTATTGCTTTGAAATTTACTTGGCTGTTGAAACATCTACCTTGTTTCAGCTTGTCGTTTCTTTCATCAGCATTTTAAAGTGTACATACATTAAAAGATGAAAATTAAAATTGTACCTGAAGTACACTGCACTACCTGTACGATTACTATAATAGCATATAGCTACAGATAAACTGTTTTAAAAAGTTTAAATCTGTCAACAAGGGAGTGGTACATGAAGGGAAAATTATTCGGGAGTGATATACATATATTTCTTTTGTCTTTTTGAAAGATAAAATTTAAACAAACACTTTACAAGGGTTATTCTACAATAGGTATCCACCACTTTTTTATGAATTGTAAGTAAATACGTCCATATTTCACAAAAGAGAATGTTAAAAATGACTGGATAGTACATACTGTCAATAACTAGCATAAATCTAGAGTAATAGGATTACTTCACAAATATTTCTAATGATTACAACTGGTCTATTGCTAGAAAAAGATACAATATTAATAATATAACATTTTTCTTTGATTTATTATAACAGCTTAAAATAGCAACAGAGATGCCCATACCCCACAGCCTGGGGAAATAGTTTTTAACAAAATGAGATATAGAATTAGTGAAACAGAACAAAGATCGGGATACTTTCAGAGCAGTGGCAGTTATATAAAGATCCAAATAATATTCAAGTAGAGAAAATAATGTCTAAGAGAAAGAAAACGTATGTAAGGAAAAAGTATTAAACAAGACTATTCAATAGCAAGATGACAGCATTAATCAGTAAACTAAAACTTATTAAACTGTAAAATTTCTTGGAGAATAGCTGTAACGGAAATTTAATAGCACACTTATGTAAAAGTACATATAAAAAGTTGCAGCAATCCATATATCTTTGTCATAAGAGAAACATGTATCAAATATGGCAGGTGAACACACTTTTGCAGAGATAAAGTTAAAGGTCACACCATTATGCACACCTACACCCCCTAACCAATGTCACTACCAAGTGTTAACCTTCTAGACCTTACAGAATAAAAAAAATAGCCCAGACAAGATTTTCAAACTCATAGTCATTACAACAAGGTCAAAGGTCAAATCAAGATCACCGAGATATAGCCAGACAAGATTTTCAAACTCAAGGTCACTACAGCAACGTCAAAGGTCAAATCAAGTTCACACCATGATGTTGCACACCTACAATCCCCAACCAATGTCCCTACCAAGTAACAACTTCCTACACCTTACGGTTTCTGACATATAGGCCGGATAAGATTTTATAGGTCTAGGTTACTACGGCAAGGTCAAACGTCAAATCAAGGTCACACCATGACGTTGCACACCTATCACCACGAACCAATGTCCCTACCAAGTACCAACTTCCAACACCTTACAGTTTCCGAGATTTTTCCCGGACAAGATTTTCAAACTCAAGGTCACTACGTCAAGGTCAAAGGTCAAATCAAGGTCACACCATGACGTTGCACACCTACACCCCCTAACCAATGTCCCTACCAAGTAACAACTTCCTATACCTTATGGTTTCTGAGATATAGCCCGGACAAGATTTTATAGGTCAAGGGTACTACGGCAATGTCAAAGGTCAAATCAAGTTCACACCATGATGTTGCACACCTACAACCCCCAACCAATGTCCCTACCATGTATCAACTTCCTACACCTTAGGGTTTAGAGATGCAGCCCGGACAAACTTTTTTCCTGCCGCTGCCCCCCCCCCCCCCCCATCGGGACACTACGGGTGAAAACAATACCCCAACGGCCCTTAAAGGTAGTGGGGTAATAAACTTTTTAACTGTACCATATATGACATACGGTTGCCATTTTTATAACATTATCAATATTGTAAACGATAACTGTCATTTAACCATTTTTAACATGCAGCACATCAAGCTAATTTAAGAAGTTCAGTTTATTTGACACCTTTCAATCCAGACTGAGATGAATCTGGTTCAATTTAACCCTTTGTCTGTCAACTCTGTCCTTTGTACTGGGTCCATAACTCACCAACAAAGCAATCTTATACAAAGACTGCCATAACACAAACAACTGTTATTTGAATATTTCACTGTCACAAATATATACTAAGCCCTTCAGCTGCTGTCAAATTCTTTTAAGAAGAAACTTTGTCATTAGATATTTTTTACCAATCAAGTATCTATACTATAATATATGGAATTCCTGGTATTTTCCTCTCCTTTAATGTGTGACTTGACAGGGTTCCAGTGAATGTATGAAAAAAATTTGTGCTGCCTCATATATCCCAATATTTCTCTGTGACTATATAAAGTGTAGAAGCTCAATGGAGCAGCAATTATTTTTTCCTTTTGTCACAGAAATAACTGGCAGTATGATACAGAATGACAGGATAAAATGGTGGGACTTGCATGACATACGTTGTCTTTTTGTACAAAAGCAAGAAAAACAATATGAGGAAATATGACATAATTTTTAATTTTGAGAAACTCCCCAACTTTTGTTGACTAGGTAGGTATCATCAGTATATTGTATTGACCTCTAGTTAAAATAACCTTAATTTTTTATATCTGGACAGCTTTGTCACCATTTTGTCAGTTTTTTTGTCAGGACTTGTATCTGAAAAAAATGCACTGGATCCATTTAGTGCATAACAGACCCTTATGCGTAATAAATTACTATCAAAATTTGGTTATTTCAGACACATTATCTCATCTCCTGCAGAATTTACACGAATTTCCTAATTTTCTTAATTTGGTTATCCCAGTAGTGTACTTTATATAATTTTGTCAATTTCACCTTACTTATACTGATATCTGAAAATTTCAAAACACAGAGTACAAGACACTTAACTGTAGTGCGTTTTGGTGTTTGGGAATCTTACAAAAAATTCATGCAATCTTGATGCTTTGACAAAAAGCTTTATGTTTTAAAAAACAAACACACGACCGACAGGAACAGCTCTGTAAAATTTCATACCATTATGAATGATGATAACAGAACAACATATGACACATTTTTTTCACAGTTTTTAAAAGATTTCTAGAAATACTTGTACTGGATATATACGGTGTGATGCTTGCACCTGATAGATATTTTAAAGAAAATTATATATTGTTTGTTAAAACAGTATATAAACCAGTGTGATGTATTTAGTTTATAAAATGAGAAAATCTCTACACACACACACTGTGGCAGCATGAAGAAGCATAATCCAATGTATCTATCTACCTGATAAATACCTGGTGGATATAAGCAGAAAGAAAATCTGTTGCAGATTATTTCAAAGAAACTTCTGCTTAAAAATAAAATTTCTTCTTGCAACAGCTTCTAAATATCATCATGCAATTTATTGAAAATATTGGAAAATACACACAGAAACATCTTAAAATTTAGGAATCTAAGTACCAGACTGAAATCTTACTACAGATATGTAACATTCTCCCTTTCAGATACACTTTAAACTCTTTTCAAAATGTATTCCTTAATTTCAAATAAAAACTACATAAACATTTCGCCACTTAACTTTACTTAAAATTCTCTTCCTAAGAAGAAAAACCATAAAGTGCCAGTTCCATATTCCTGTGCAAATTTTGGCAATTTTCAGTCCAACTTTGAAATTGGGTTGTCTATACCACTAAACTTGATTGTGGAACCACCCCTGAAGAGATTGGAGTGGTTAATGAACATGAAAAGATTACCTATTCAATTGTTACATTATAAAAAGATGGCAATATATCAATCAACAACCACCATAAAGCATAACAATACTATGACAAAGATGTACCTTCTGGGAAATTATAGAAAATGTAGACTATAGGAGTTTCATAAGTATTGGTACATCCAATGAGCTTCAAGAAGACTTTGTCCAATTATTTTTAACCACATCAATTCATTTTAAAGGGAAAGATTACGGCATTTAGAAGCACAAATAGCATGCCAAATGTATGCTTATTTTAAATATTCCAAAGACTTTAAATGTCAGGAACTGAGAAATTTGTCTTTTAGATCCATCTTTTTCACTGGATATTCTGTAAGTAATTAAGGCCACTGATCCACTGATCTAAGGCATCAATAAATTTCTTTGCTTTTGTATCTTTGCAAAGGAAATTTGTACTATTTTTTCTACTTTATCACTAAAAAGAATGTTTTCTGCAGACTATGCCAATGGTAGACGCAGATAAATATTTACAGCCAGTTTTGGTCCACTTGGACAACTACTTCAATTGAAATTTTTAAATTTTTCTTACAAAGTGTATACTTTAAACATACTTTTTGGTAATAAGGTTGCCAAAATTGAAAATTTTATTTTAAATGTAGCATAAGCTACAATACCTACCTATTGTAAAAAAAAGCATATTGTTACAATAGGTAGGACTATTGTAGCGCAATAAAACTAGTAAATTTTTGCACTGGGGTAATCTTTTACCAGTACTCTATACCTCAACACAGTACTCTATACTCTTGTTAGCAAAAAGGTACAACACAGTGTGTGTGCCATCTTCCCTGAAAAATAACAGAAATTGGCCTATCATATATCACTTATGTGTGAATCTTTTGAAAAATGTCAATGTCTAATTAGAGAAGAGTACTCTTTTCTTTAATTTGTACTCCACATAATCCATTACTCTACTCCTTAAAAGTACTCAAGTACTTTTTGAGTACTTTAAGTTCTATTTTAAAACCAAAAAGACAAAGTCACTTTTACAATAATAATGGAAACCA
The DNA here is from genome assembly GCA_964017235.1 of Sabellastarte sp. h YS-2021. Taxonomy (NCBI): domain Eukaryota; kingdom Metazoa; phylum Annelida; class Polychaeta; order Sabellida; family Sabellidae; genus Sabellastarte; species Sabellastarte sp. h YS-2021. The sequence continues at coordinate 72,670,310 of OZ024928.1, read as the reverse complement.
AATAAGATATACAACAGTACATTTCTTTAAATTCTGGTTTTAATATACATGGACACCTACATGTTGACATTATTACTTTAGGGAATTTTAAGATACTTCCTTGATTAAAATGTACACCTTAAATGTATATGGCTCAGTTTGTCAACCTTTAAATGAGGACGTTGAAAATATACTTGTAATGTTTGAATCAAATAATACAACTTGATAAGCAGAATACAAACTGAATCTTTGCTCTGGTACATAATTAGTAAAAATTTGATAATAAGTGTAAGTATGAACATTACATTCACTTTTTCAAGGACTGTCAGGATTGGATCAAATAGCTCTTTAGTCCTGGAGTTCAAGGACATATTGTGTGGACTATAAATATACAATACGATACATAGTTCTCACTTGTGACAGCTTTTTTCAGTCTTTTAAACCAGTAGGGAGTAGAGCTGAAACAAATATTCGTACTAATTGATTATTAGGTTATCAAAGCGCTAGTCGATGTCAATATTGTGAAATTGGATAACTGTTTTCACATGTATATCACCACACAGGGGATTTTACATGATCGCTGAAACTATGAATATTTTGCATTAAGACCTTAAAAGGTATCAAATTAAAGCATTTTGTCTGCACATCATTTTTAAAATATCAAAATATTACATGATTTTAAAGTGAAATTTACAAAAATAAAACTAGACCTAAGCATTAGAAAACCGATACAAATTTGTATTGACCGGAAAGACAGCTCACCAAAGATAGTGAACCATCGTTTGACCTTGAAGGAGGGGTCAAGAGTCAAATCTAACAACATCAGCAGATTCCAAGCCCATGATATCCTACAAGTTGGGTTCACATTGCAAACCTCTAGGATCAATAATAAGCAAGTTATTGGCACTTTTAAGTTTGGCTGTCCTCATTTGACCTTGAAGGATGGGCCCAAGGTTAATCTGACCACATCAGAAGATTCCCAGCCCATGATTTCCTATAAGTTGGTTTCACATTGCAAACCTCTAGGATCAATAATAAGGGAGATATAGGGACTTTCAAAGTCTGCTATGTGGGGTACTTTGGCACTCTGTGGATGACCTTGAATTAAGAGCTTCAAGGTTAAATGTCTGCAAGGTTGTAGAGGACATGTATATCTGTTATACAGAATCAGCCAGTAGAAAAAAATGTACATAATTTTCAAAGAAATGCCCGTGGCAACCATCTTGTTTTTCAGGATGACACTAATTTCAGTCCCAGAGAAGCTTACCCCCAATGAAGATATCCTGCAAACTTAGTGAACCTAGCTGGTGTAGTTTTCCTCTGAGAGCGTCAATGCCGAAAATCTCTCTATGCGCGGCGGCGACATAGCAAACGCTAATCCAAAGTATCCACCAGAGGCATCCAGTGGATACAATTACCAACAAAACTTTTTTTGTCATACCCAATGCATTGCACCATTATGAAGTTGTGACAACTCCTCAATTTTACACAATTTCCATACTCCTCAGAAGTGGGATTGCTTCTGTGGCTAAAACACATACCATAAACCCACTAAAGCTCTTTATGATGTCATTTTCTAAATAAATAATCAAAACTCTACTTGCACTAAAGACAATATTATCAAAACTAGAAAATTAATTGTCTTTGCTTAACATAAATATCATAAATTAGAGCTACATTGCTTCACTTTGTATGCAGGCAGCTCTGACACATGTACGTTAAGTGATCCAGTGACAGCCAGTTGGATGGTACTTTTTAATCATGTGCACACATAAATGAATATTAATGAGTGTCAATTTGAAATATCACACAAACAAGATAGCTTACAGGTTTGCACATTGTAATGAAACCAGATTTACTGGGGGAAAATCCAGGGTGACGTTTTCATAGTGGAGTAACACTGACATATTATATTTCAATGATTATTTTTGTCATCCCTTTCAATCCATTAATGTTCAATAACCAATCAACAGTTTATGACTCAATCAAATTTTATACATCTTGAATGTATTCAATATAAAACCAAGTTCAGTAATGTGAATTACACAGCAACAATTTAACAATTATGCAAATATAACTTAGTTAATAATTTCATACAGATAATAAATGTTTGTTTTGATACAATGTTAAAATCATCTTGGATAAGAACCCCAAAGACAGCCAACAAGGTGTTTATCTCTAAAAATGTGTATTTCACAAACAAGATGTGTATTTCACAAACATTAACAACTTGAAAATGACTAGAATCTTCAATTTTATGCTTTTTCTTAGCCTTGATTTCCATTTCTTTGATCAAGTAAGGATTTATTAAAGCCACTGATCTGATTCTAGGCCTTCATGGTTTCTCTTAGATCCATTCTCGATTTTCCATTTATTTTTCAAAGTAAAGGCTCACTAAAGCCAACTGACATTAAAACTTTGTGCTTTTTCTTGGACCCAATCTTGATTTCTATTTACTTTACAAACTAAAGGGTCACTAATACCACTGATCTGACATCATGCTTTCTCTTGGCGTCAACCTTGACTTCCATTTACTTTACAAAGTAAAGGGTCAATAATGCCACTGACCTGATTCTAAGACATCATGCTTTCTCTTGGAACCTGTTTTGATCTCTGGCTCTTTTATCACAGTGCTGAGAGTCCCGGGTATAGGGAGCTGAGGCCCAGGGGTGGGGGCCGGCTTCTGACTAAAATAAGCCATCTTTAGGGCCTGTAAAAACAACAGAGATTACATCATTTTACAACTACACTCACGTTTAATTTACCAAATTTTTTAAATGTTATATTCTGTGCAATACATTTCAAAATCATCACAACATTCATGAGCACTTAACACTTTTAAGAATCCACAGTGCCTTAGAACTTAGGCATTACTTGCTTTTTTTTTCCTGTTAAAGTTTCAGATACTAACTAATATTAGGTCAGTTTATGTGAATATGTACAAAAGTGTTGTTATTAAAGAAGAAAGGAGTACTTTTCCTCCTAATTTTGTACTTTATATAATTCATAAATTTTTAACAAGTTCTCAAGTAATATTTCCAGCCCCAATACAAACAGACATACCTCTGTGGCTGAACACCTCTTGAGTGGATCTAATTGTAGTAACTTGTCTAACAAGTACAGAAGGTCATCATTTGCTGCAGTAAAAATGTCTTTTAATGGAGTGCCTGGGAATGACTTGAACTGAATGAAATCTGGCAGATTCTTCATCTCCTGAGAGTGACAGAAATGAAATGTAAATAGTGTACAGAGACAGTATAGGACTAAATATAACATACCAATACAATTCAATATGATTTGCTCAGATACAAGCACTCTTTAAAGATGTTACAAAAATTGCTAAAAAGTAAAAACAGAAAACAGAAATGAGGAAGTTTTGTTCATTTTAAATGGAGTCCTACGTAAAATGCTGACAATACTTACCAGTCTGATAAAACTTGGACAATTCTTTAAATATACCATGGCTATGTCAATGGACAGATGACAAATATACCATGGCCATGTCAATGGACAGATGACAAATATACCATGGCTATGTCAATGGACAGATGGCAAATATACCATGGCCATGTCAATGGACAGATGACAAATATACCATGGCTATGTCAATGGACAGATGACAAATATACCATGGCCATGTCAATGGACAGATGACAAATATACCATGGCCATGTCAATGGACAGATGACAAATATACCATGGCTATGTCAATGGACAGATGGCAAATATACCATGGCCATGTCAATGGACAGATGACAAATATACCATGGCTATGTCAATGGACAGATGGCAAATATACCATGGCCATGTCAATGGACAGATGGCAAATATACCATGGCCATGTCAATGGACAGATGACAAATATACCATGGCTATGTCAATGGACAGATGGCAAATATACCATGGCCATGTCAATGGACAGATGGCAAATATACCATGGCCATGTCAATGGACAGATGACAAATATACCATGTCTATGTCAATGGACAGATGACAAATATACCATGGCCATGTCAATGGACAGATGACAAATATACCATGGCTATGTCAATGGACAGATGGCAAATATACCATGGCCATGTCAATGGACAGATGACAAATATACCATGGCTATGTCAATGGACAGATGGCAAATATACCATGGCTATGTCAATGGACAGATGGCAAATATACCATGGCTATGTCAATGGACAGATGACAAATATACCATGGCTATGTCAATGGACAGATGGCAAATATACCATGGCTATGTCAATGGACAGATGGCAAATATACCATGGCCATGTCAATGGACAGATGACAAATATACCATGGCTATGTCAATGGACAGATGACAAATATACCATGGCTATGTCAATGGACAGATGGCAAATATACCATGGCTATGTCAATGGACAGATGGCAAATATACCATGGCCATGTCAATGGACAGATGACAAATATATCATGGCTATGTCAATGGACAGATGGCAAATATACCATGGCTATGTCAATGGACAGATGGCAAATATACCATGGCCATGTCAATGGACAGATGACAAATATATCATGGCTATGTCAATGGACAGATGACAAATATACCATGGCTATGTCAATGGACAGATGGCAAATATACCATGGCCATGTCAATGGACAGATGACAAATATACCATGGCTATGTCAATGGACAGATGGCAAATATACCATGGCCATGTCAATGGACAGATGACAAATATACCATGGCCATGTCAATGGACAGATGACAAATATACCATGGCTATGTCAATGGACAGATGGCAAATATACCATGGCCATGTCAATGGACAGATGACAAATATACCATGGCTATGTCAATGGACAGATGACAAATATACCATGGCCATGTCAATGGACAGATGACAAATATACCATGGCTATGTCAATGGACAGATGGCAAATATACCATGGCCATGTCAATGGACAGATGACAAATATACCATGGCTATGTCAATGGACAGATGGCAAATATACCATGGCCATGTCAATGGACAGATGACAAATATACCATGGCTATGTCAATGGACAGATGACAAATATACCATGGCCATGTCAATGGACAGATGACAAATATACCATGGCTATGTCAATGGACAGATGACAAATATACCATGGCTATGTCAATGGACAGATGACAAATATACCATGGCCATGTCAATGGACAGATGACAAATATACCATGGCTATGTCAATGGACAGATGGCAAATATACCATGGCTATGTCAATGGACAGATGACAAATATACCATGGCTATGTCAATGGACAGATGGCAAATATACCATGGCCATGTCAATGGACAGATGACAAATATACCATGGCTATGTCAATGGACAGATGGCAAATATACCATGGCCATGTCAATGGACAGATGACAAATATACCATGGCTATGCCAATGGACAGATGGCAAATATACCATGGCCATGTCAATGGACAGATGGCAAATATACCATGGCCATGTCAATGGACAGATGACAAATATACCATGGCTATGTCAATGGACAGATGGCAAATATACCATGGCCATGTCAATGGACAGATGGCAAATATACCATGGCCATGTCAATGGACAGATGACAAATATACCATGGCCATGTCAATGGACAGATGGCAAATATACCATGGCTATGTCAATGGACAGATGGCAAATATACCATGGCTATGTCAATGGACAGATGACAAATATACCATGGCCATGTCAATGGACAGATGGCAAATATACCATGGCCATGTCAATGGACAGATGGCAAATATACCATGGCCATGTCAATGGACAGATGGCAAATATACCATGGCTATGTCAATGGACAGATGACAAATATACCATGGCCATGTCAATGGACAGATGGCAAATATACCATGGCTATGTCAATGGACAGATGGCAAATATACCATGGCTATGTCAATGGACAGATGGCAAATATACCATGGCCATGTCAATGGACAGATGGCAAATATACCATGGCTATGTCAATGGACAGATGGCAAATATACCATGGCTATGTCAATGGACAGATGGCAAATATACCATGGCCATGTCAATGGACAGATGGCAAATATACCATGGCCATGTCAATGGACAGATGGCAAATATACCATGGCCATGTCAATGGACAGATGACAAATATACCATGGCTATGTCAATGGACAGATGGCAAATATACCATGGCTATGTCAATGGACAGATGGCAAATATACCATGGCCATGTCAATGGACAGATGGCAAATATACCATGGCTATGTCAATGGACAGATGGCAAATATACCATGGCTATGTCAATGGACAGATGACAAATCAACACGTTTATGTACAGTAGCACCTTAGAGTCTGTCAGATGATGGAGATTAAGTCCTATAAAAGTCCCTATTAGATTACATTAGATAAAATTTCTTTCATATTTTATCATATGGTATCATCATCTGTGTAAATAGGCAAGGTATATCATATGAGATCTGACTTCATTATCTCATTGTACTGTGTTATATAGTTATTGATGCATTGGGACCTTATGTGTTGACTTGGAATCAAGATTCAAGTCAAACAGAGATGTTACTGGAGAATTTCCTACTAAACAGGATATAAACATAGTATGAAAAGGGTATTTTATAATATAAAGTTTTTGATCCCATAATTCAGTGCCATTGTGACATGAACAAATATAATATCACAATGTTAAATATATCACATGAGCACTGTAGCAGTCCCAGAGAAAATTTACAACAGTAAAGCTCAGTTTGAAATGTCAATAGCATTTTCCAAAATGGAACATAGTCCCTACATAGACGTTTTACGTTTAATGAAAAATTCATACCTTCAGGCTATCTTTTCTCATTGGGATAATGGGTACCATAACGGACAAGTGTGTCAAAGGTTACAGGGATGTTACTTGCAGTCCTTGTTCACAAAACAAGTTTTTAAGGTAAAAAGTCATGCACAATATGAATAATTTGAGAACAGCCAAAAAGATACTTGGTATTAAAGACAAAATATTATAAGCGTGTTGATTTATTCTGACACAATGAATAATATGGATTTTTTTTTGTATTTATGATATTCAAAACAATGTATATCTAATAAAGTATTGCTATTTTTTTACCCCATTGTTTCATTATTCACAAATGTTGTTAATATAATGTAATCAACTTGTTTGACGAGCATCCTCAACTGAAATTATAACCTGAATATATAACCAATACGCAATTCTGGCCTCTGAGAACTTACCACAGGGTCAAATACAGATTTGTTTACAAATATTTATGGGTTATTTTAAAGCACAATCCAGGAGTACATTTTATTATAGCTATGAGTTTACAATATCACCAAAACTTCCTGCTAGATTGAAGTTACAGGTTTTCAGTACCCTAGTGGTTAGTAAGCATCTAGTGACATCTTGTCAATGGTTTTGACCTCTGTATGGGTTTAACTCTCGTAAGTGGCAAATTCTGACAGTCTCTTCTGATATGACCCTCACTGTTCAATGGGACATAAAACACCAACTTCACCTGCACAAAAAATTTCTCAGTGACTAATAATGCAGCAGAGAAGGGCCCTGCAATAGATTTTGGTCAAGTCAGAGGATACAACAAAAAATTCCACCTACCGGCCATGTTTCTTCAGTTGGGGTACCAAGGGCTTGGAATATTTTACTTAACTGGTCTAAATCTGAATCACCTGGCAAGAAAGGAACCTACAAAACAATAACAAGAGAAACAGTTTAATATCCCCTTTACAAAAAGCTGAAAAAAAAATCTTGAAAATCACAGGAAATATCGAAGGAAAATATGAATGCACATATAAAGAAGCACAACCCCTTTTGATTAAAGTCTTGTTAATGGCACCTACTCTTCATAGAAGTAAATATCAGAGCCCATATTCACTAACAATCTTTTTCTTGCAATAAGAATATTATCCTAGTATATAGGCATTTTCTCAGAAAAAAAATTCAAACAAAATAACAAAAAAATTTTAGTATTTAGTAATAAGAATTTCAAAATTTCCTAAAGTGTATTTGCATTAATACATTTTTTACAAATAATACCTTCATTTGCAAAACTAAAATATGAACTATTTTTCACACAGCTATTCCACTCACTTTCTCATTATTACCTATAAAAGTTTACAAATTCACATGAATTTAAACATTATCTTTACATATTTTTCTTATTCTAAGAATTTTTCTGAGAAAATAGTTGTTTTACTTAGAAAAGTCTACGCAGAAAAAAATAATGCTAAGCATAAAAATGTTAGTAAATACACACCCAAGTCCTTAGAGAGCCTGTTCAATTATCATTTACATTATTATGTAGAATTCTTGGTCAAGCAGAAATATTTGTGTGATCATTTGATATTCAATTAAACATAGTTACACTGTATTTGTAAACTTGTAAAATTGTCAATTACAAGCAAATGATAAATGAAGTAATGTTCCTGAATTAAATCTCACATAAACTGACTGGTAAATGAATCTCCTCAAAAACCAAACACTGCTGGACAATATTGTCGCACCAGAAACAATCAAACCCTCAAGGAACTTCCATTTTGGACAGCTATGTCTGGTATTTCAAAACCGCGTTTATGGATAGAGTTTTTCACTAAGGTATACTGGTTTTCTGCGACAAGAAGTTTATGTTTTTTGACAGCATATGTTCGTTTATTTTCAAAATTTTTCAAAAAGGACAGATTTTGATGAAATTTTCAGGAAATGTTGACAATGGCACAAGGTACAGATGATTTGGTTTTGATGATGATGATCCAGATCACTGTTCTGAATCTCCTTTAAAGGATCTTTATTCTATAATTGCTCTCATAATGAATATTAGTGATGTTGTGACTTGGTGGAGAAATGAGCTGTTCCAGTGCTCTTGTTCGCTATGTTTTACAATTTTGTATGTGATCAGCTCTATTCTGAACTGTACTCTTTTACTGTTGGGTGATGTCAGAAGAATCTATTGGACATAAATTGTGAAATAACTGGCAGTTATAAAGGTAAGTTGAAGGCACAATCAGTATAAAAACTTTTACCTACAAACACATTTTTGAAGTTGCATCTGTAGACTTATATCCTTCCCAGGCTAAGTTTTAGAACAGAAGTTCCATACATAAATCATCACTAAAATACAAGCTTTTGTATACTATTTCTACGACAAACATTCAAATATTTTATTGCTAGTTAACTTACTACAAGTTAACTACTTGCCTTTTGTCCCTAGACCCAAGAATGTTTCTCATTCTGGTTTCAAAATAAGAATATGCTTACAATATTTATAAAATTAACACTATTCTCGTTGCGAGAAAACTGTCCAGTTAGTAAGTGCGTATAGGTGTTACTGCTAACTGCCACATCACTTTTACACAATGACTTTGATCGTTTGAGTGTTGACCATGTATTGGCAGTTCTGTATTGTATTGTATATGCATACTCAGCACACTATCTCCATTACTAAAGGACTCAAAAGTGCGATCAATTGTGACTGCACAAGTACAGTCCAAGCTCCCAAGTGACTGACATAAACCAAACTGGAAGACAGACTCTGATTGATAACTATTTATCAATGTCTTTGGGATTCTTTAGCTTGCCACTAGTGATAGAACCTGATCACAGAGGACTGACATTTTAACTGGTCATCCAAATGACTGAGTATCTGGCTGTACGTGGAATTGAACCTGGGTTCTCTGCTTTCCTAGGCCAGTGTGTTACCCACTAGGATACAGTGGCTGTGTCTGAAAGCAATTTAAACTTGCATAAAAACACAATAATTCTATTTATAGCCTCACCCGTAGTAATAACTCTGCCAGGATACAACCAGTAGCCCACATGTCCACCCCAACTCCATAATTCCTGGCCCCAAACAGCAGTTCTGGTGACCTGTACCACCTGTTCAATAACAACACAGCCATTTTAATTGAATACAGAAATAAAGGTCAAAGGAAATGAATAACAGAAATAAATCATGTCTCTAATACTACTGTATAATTATCTGCCAAAAAAATATCATATATTCTGTGAATATTTCCACAGTTCCTTCAACAGTTAACTGGGTATAAAACAATAAAAAAGACACTGTTCTCACCGTGTGACGACCTGATGTGTGTACACTCTAGTTGGTGACCCGTAATACTTTGCCAACCCAAAGTCCCCTATTTTTAAGACCCCTTGATCATTTATCAGCAGATTATTTGGCTTCATATCCTGCAAAAATAAAAATAAAATTAGATCAAACATAAACAGGTATATCAATTTAATTAGAACATTCTCAGACTCTTCCATTCTCAGACAGTTTGATTTTATTACCACAATCCAAACCCTCACAGAAATGGCAAAGAATTGTGAGATTAAAGAATGACCCATTTAGAACTAGATATATTTTGAAGAGTTTACCTCTAAACCTTGGAAAAGCTGCCAAAAGTGGGAAAATATTGACTTGAAAGGGTTTGTAAGAATTTTCTTCTTTGGAAAGGAATACAAGTAAAGTGATGCCTAGGTTTACAATCGGATACAGCCACATCAGTTTTGTATACAGACAATTGCTTTAAGTTTGATTTTTTTTTTTGAGAAAATGCTGTAATTGGTTATTTTTTTTTTGTAGTAGATGTAAACTTCAGGTTATCCTGGAACCTTGTTATCTGGAACAACCAAAACTTGCTCTACAGTTGATTTGCAATGTACACTAGTCTATTGCCTACAGAAGCTATCCAGGGGTGAGATTCATAAAAGAGATTATTTGTGAAAGATCAGTGAAAAATTTCCTTAACGTAATCCAAAAATTGAATAAGGAGTAAGGTTAGTACTCACAGAGAGAGAAGTTATGCTAATTTTTGGATTAAGTTTGACCCACCAGGATTAAATTTTGGTTTATTTAAAATTTTATCTGTGGCACTTAATCCAAAAATTTTTTTGTGAATACCAATTTAATCCACAGCTTAGCCAAACCATTTTTGTCAAACTTCTAATTTTTGGCTCAACTTAATCCTTCTTTAACTGAATTTGCATCAGATCTTTCCAATTGGATATCCAGTCTCATTTTTCCAATAAAGTCACAGTTTCGGTTCAATATAAACCAATCATGACTGAGGTGACAGCTCACTGAGCTCAGTGATCATTCAGTAAACTTGATTATTGCAGGGCCTCTCATGGTAATCGTTTAATCTGGAAATTTAAGTCTCTTCAAGTTCTCTCATTGAATTATGAAGTCAACAAATTCCCAAAAGATTTTTTTTCAAAGTCTTTTTTCCAATATGTACATACGTCTTTGAACATACTTCCCTACCCTCACACTGCTCAGATAAAACCACTCACTCTGTGTAAGATCCAGTTATTGTGCAGATACTCCAAGCCCAGTAATGTCTGTAGTGTATATGCCTTAATGTGACCAGCCGTCAAAATAATACTGCTATCTTTGATTATCACCTGAAACAAATGAAAGACAACTACAATTTCTATAATTATCATAATATAAAGTACAAAACATGAATCTTAAAATGTAAAAAAGGGCAAAAAATAGACAACTAATTCTTGCTATATTAATTTCAAATTTTGGTTTCACTTACTTTCAACAGCCTTGGTTCAATAATTGGTGAGGAAAGTTGTATTTCCGTATATGTCAACACATGAACCAGTGTTTTTATTGGCTCAAATGGGATCACATGACCTATTAGACATTCTGGCGAATATCCTATGTACACCAATATAAGCAAGGCGTATTATAAATTTTGTAATACATTTATGGCACTTTGATATTCCAATTTTCATGTTTAAAAAGGTGTATGGAAACCCAAATGGACTTTCTCATGTTTAAAAAAGTGTATGGAAACCCAAATGGACTTTCACACTTTGTGTGCTACTGCTGTTGTCCTGGCATCTTTGTTCCGTTGTAACTTTCCATTGTTTTGAAAGAATGTTACCTCTATATTTTTTTAACTTATGACACCATACTTCATATTAATATTAAAACAGAACATCTTACCTCAAGATCTGTATCCATGAAATCAAATACCAAACTAACATTGGACTTGTGACCAAAGACATCTAATAACTGAAAAATTCACACAGAGAAAAATCAGATAAAAATCTGCAAAATTTCATTTTAAAGCTTTGAATTCTCAAGTCAATATCAAAGCTGGAGTTTAACAGCCTGTTTAACACACAAGGGTCACATGGATACAACAGACAATCAGTATCTCCAACATAATGTAATGAGCTGGACTTAAACCCACAATCACGGAGGTGAAAGACAAGTGCTCATTTGCTTCTACCTATTTTAATTCTATTATTTATTACGTTAGAGTAGTACATCACGTCTGGTACCTTTGTATCAGTTATATTGTGACAATTGGTCAGAATGGCAGAGGAAACCAGTACATACAGTGGTGAAGCTTTGAATCCAGCTGACCAACGGTCTCAGAGGTCGGAGGGGAGTATGTTACCACTGTATCACAGTGGCCCCTTTAGTCTATTATAAAATTCAGTTAGAACATCTCACCCCCAAAGGATCATGTTCATACAAACTTGTCTTTTAAGAATATAAAGCTTCTGTCGATATTTCAACACATCAAACTGCATAAATCTAACATTAAAACATTTAGACTAGAATTCAGACTGAACCAGAGTTTGGTACAATTTCTCACAAAACATGAGAACTACTTGATATTTCACATCTTCCAGTCAGTTGTAGTTGTCTACTCACCCCTATGATATTTGGGTGATGGAGTTCCTGCAGCAGTTTGATTTCTCGCAATGCCGTTCTATTGATGCCGTCAGCTGCCTCAGCTCTAGTGCCAAGCTTGATCTTCTTAACGGCAACAACATTGTCATTGTTACATGTGTCCTTTGCTTTGTACACAGTGGCAAACTGTAATAAGATACAGACTTGCTGACCTCTAATGTTTTAAAACTAATTTTTTCTGCCATTGTAACAATGTACTTTAATATATAGTTGACTTGTTTTTATATTGTCCTTAACATGCCAATTTTTTACAATCCATATCATCTTTGATTGTGAAGTTTTTATTTTTAATCCAGACATTATTCCAAATATTTGTAAAAAGTGGTCAATGAACTCTCTGATCTATCAATAAAATAACAGTGGTGTAACGATATGTTATTGTAAATTCTTGATTTTGTAAAGTGATATATTTTATCCTATTTATTACTATCAGGTTTGGGGCCAAAGCACACTGCATTCACATACTTGTGTACTAGAGTACATTTGTTCTTGTACTCATGATAAACTTGTACTCATTCATGAGCAAATGCACTCATACTTACATTTGAGTATATTCAAAAATAGGCTGAATTCATGAGTACTTTCTGAGCACAATGCAAGTACTTTTTATCAGAATATTCCAAGTGATCGAGGACAAACCATTATATTATTTTTCTTAACAAGTTTACACACATACTTTGCATTTACTTTAGTAATTTACTTTGCCTATTTAATGAATATAGTCTCTGCCTGAATATTATAAAACAAGCTATCAAGCTGTGGCTGAACCTATGACATATCTAGTGTTGGCAGATAATGGTTGTTTGTCCAATCAAGTGAAAATTGTGTACAAGTAATTGTTGAAACAATGTACTATGATAAACATCGCCAATAGGAAGGCAGGGTATTAAGTTAAAATACATTTCCAATATACTTATAAACTGCTGAGGCTAAGACTGCTGTGACTGTAGCCTGTGTTTAAAAGCTGATTCCAATGGGTGATAGAGAGTGGTATTAACAAGTATTAATACGTGCACGAGCATTTATATGAAGCAAAATGTCCATTTGGAGCCAAAGCCTTTAGTTGTGATAAATTAAAAATACTTATAAACTACAAAGGCGAAGATAACTCTAGTATATGTTTTAAATGGCGATTCACAAATGCTACCTGCTGTCTGCAGTTAAATTCCAAGGTAAGCAGTCATATTTTCATCACAGCAAAGCAGGGTGCTGTAAACATCTTTTAAGTGATTATTTTGTAAAATAAGGGTGTACAGCAATATCTTTAACATGTTTTGTGTTCTTTCTGGTAAGTTTTTTGTGGTGGCCTCTCTCAAAATGAGTAGTTTCAACAATAAATCTTCCCTGAAGAAAATCTATCGGTGTTGTAGATATTAATTTGTATAAACCAGCTTAAATTCTAGTAGCCATACCATTAGTAGCTAAAGTGACTTAGAAATAAGATCTTGGTGTAAATTCTACTGGAGCAAGTTGAACAATAAAGTTTTGTATATAAGCTGGATCATTAAAATAAACCTTTAATCTATAGAACTCACAAAAAATATATTCTGTATGTAAACAATTATTTTGAACCATTCTTTATATAAACCAAAAGATTTATAACAGTTTCATGTGGAAATTAGGATTAACCCTACCAAAATAAATACGTGTAATATACACCATTGTGAGTTAAACAGTCTAATAAAGCAGAAGTAAATCTTAATGGTCCACTACACCAAAAGCGTTCTTACTACTGCAGGTTCTGCTCAAGTAATATAATACATTAATATACCCATGGAAGCTGTGCCAAATTTATTATCCAATAATGTTGTATTCATGCTTCAATAACTGTAAAATATGACATAATTTTGATGGTGTAATGTAGTTTTCAGTGAAACTGAATATTACATAACACACAAAAATTACAGACCCAATAGAAGAGATTGTGGATAAACTAGACTGTGATCACTGCAAAAAATCATAATAAAACATTAATTTTAATATGACAGAGATTCCTGTCTTTGTAGAGGATTGTGAGACTGTCAGTGATTTGGATTATGTCGCAGATTATACAATTCCAAAATATCTGGATGAAACTTTATCAAAGAAACAAGAGCAATTGCATGACTTGGAATTTCAAATTCAGCAGTGCAGGTCAATTTTGAATGATCCCGCCATGAGCACATTTGGCACTAAACCTGTGTTTCCAGGTCAGTATAATGGTTATATATCACACATAACATCTCTAGTTACACGTACATGGCACTCACATCACCTGGTGAATCAATCTGTTTTCAAAATGTTTCGTGTTAAGTGTTGTACACTAAATGAGTGTAGTAAACTGCTTGAATTCAAGTCAGTATATATTTTTCTTATTTTAAGATCAGAAACTAGAATGCAAATGAAAATAGAAATTAGTACATTATATAATAGAATGTATCATTATGTGTCTCTTATGTAGATGGTGACATAGTAATGCCTTCCTAAAGTATCAGGAATATGTAGAAATGACAACCTTCATTGGACCAAAATCTGGCCCACACCCTGATAGTTTGAAGTCATTTGGATATTTGCTTTCACTTCAGTCATGGATACAAAAGCTAGCTATTCCCATACTTTAATAAACATTTAAAACCAATGTCAAGTTTTGAAGGGCCACTTGCGAGTGTAAGTAACTTTGGGCTGACTTGTCAGCAAAGAGTGAACAAGATATAAGATGTGGCAAGATGTGAACATATGTGCACATATTTTACAGAGTAAACAGTGACTTGAACAAAATTACTCATATTCAGACCTATTTAAGTTCTTCCAAATATAACTCTAAAATATTTGACATGCTAAATAAAACCAGAAAAAGGTTTTGAAAACAAAATAGAATTCCAATAAGTTTAAAAATTAAAAAGCGTAAAAGTTATTAAAGGAAAAGTAAGCTGAGACAGACGTGATGAGCCTCTGTTTCCTAACGTATATGAACGATTTATGAATATCTAATAATTGAAGAGTTGATTTGTTGATCATTTGGATAGAAAAGTTTGTTATGCAGATGAAAATGCCTTTTTACTGTTAGTCAGTTTTAAGAAAAGGTCTACTCACGGAAATATATAAGGGGGATAGGTAAGCTTTATGAGATTATCCTTAAATGTTGAAAACTTATCAAATAAAACTAGAGTATTGCTTTGCAAGAGAAAAAGAAATTGTTTTTGCTGTGCAAAAACAAAGCATCCCAATGAGTATTAATGAGTTTGTAGAAATGACCATCTTCCTGTGTTTAATAGGTTTTTCCATTTATGACAAAATGCAAGGTTTCATAGACGGATTTGGTTTGTTTATTTTTTAGTTTTTTTGTTTGTTTTTTTTTTGCGTTTTCAAGATGGCCGCCAAAAGTGGCAGGAAAACGATTTTTGCGAGAAGTCGCCAGTAGACTCTGCAGATACCCTGTGGGTCAAAAATTTCGTTGAAATCGCTCTATCTCGCTCCGTTACTGAGATAAACACATTTTTGTGTTTAACACAGAAATTCAAGATGGCCGCCAAAAGTGGCGGGAAAACGATTTTTGAGGAAATTCACCAGTAGACTCTGCAGACACCCTACCAATCAAAAATTTTGTTAAAATTGCTCAATCTCGCTCTATTTCCGAGATAAACACGTTTTTGCATTTTATGCAGAAATTCAAGATGGCCGCCAAAAGTTGAGGGAAAAACGAGCAGGCTTTTAGATACTCTACATATGGTTGCCTATCACCTCCCAATACATTAAATGGCTCTAAGAGCAACAGATAAGGAGATAATGCCCCCCCCCCCCCCCCCCCCCCCCCCCCCCCCCGGGATCTGACGAATTTAAGCTGATTACTATCTGGTATAAAAATGCTCATAAATTGCTTAATTATGGTCCAATCGCTCCCAAAATCTAATCACCTTGAGGTTTTGATAGTATTGACATATATTCAAGCTAACGCCCTCCTACGGTAAGTACTTTTGATTGAGCAACGATGACAAGCGTAGAAAAATGTAGATTATTTTCAAAGAAATGCCCGTGGCGGCCATCTTGTTTTTCAGAATGAGGCTATTTTCCTTCCCAGAGAAGCTTACCCCCCAATGAAGATATCCTGCAAATTTAGTAAACCTAGCTGCTGTTGTTTTCCTCCTACAGCGTTAACGCCGAAAATCTCTCTACGCGCGGCGGCGGCGGCGTAGCGGACGCTAAACCAAAGTATCCACCGGATGCTTCTGGTGGATACAATTATACTGAGCAATGACATATACTTCTTACTGAAAGAAAAAGGGTAAATGTAGACTCAACTAATCTTGTGACTTTAAAACAAGTACTCAAAATGAGTGCCAAAACTAACTTAAAAACTAGAAATTGTGTATCCTCAGACTAATTCAGTGCTATACAGAGAAGTGTACCAAGAAAGGAACAACAGTTCCAGATTATGATTAAGTCATTAAACCTTAAAAACAAAACACTGAACTGAAAGATCCAGGTGCAGTTTTTGCAGGTTTATAGAGCAGATATATAGTTTTCATATTAACCAAAACATGATTCAAGCTACAAGAGAAATGGGCTTGAATGTGATGGCCAAAAATGACATTCTCAAGCCTGCAATTGACCTTGTAATAGAAGGTCTAGGTCATTAAATATAGGCTTCTTCCTCATGCCCACATATAACCAAATACAAAATGTGACAGCTTGAGGTAAAATATTTTTCAAGTTATTTCATCTGAAAGTAAATCTCTGCAGCATAATGACAAGCTCAAGACTAATATATCACCAACTTCTGTTCAGGGATATAACTACCGGTATATCTGGAGGGACATGCACAGTTGATGACAGCTGGAGATCAGCTAATATTCACTCATCATAAGCTTTAACAATATTCTACTCTATTGCAGGACCAGAAGAAAATCCTCTTGTGATTCAACAACAGGCTATCATAAATGAACTCAAAAATGAGGTAAGCCTGTCACATTAACAACAGTACCTGTAAAGTACATCAATAGAGACTTTTATAAGTGTCACCTTGCGATGGATTTCGAAGCAAACAAAATGCAAAATATGCTTAGTCATACATAAGAATAAGCTGCTATACATGTTGCCATATTTGCCACATACAAGATACATTTGATTAGAACAAGATGTGAATTAATAATGGTTCTGTTTTAGGTAAAACTAATTGCTGTGTTACCTATTAGTCCTGGTCAAGCAGATTAAATTGTTCTTATGCCTTCATTAAAAGATCAATATCCAAATGCCAATGTGTAGACTATATTTATAATCTTAACTTTTGTTATCAGATATATTTTTTGAAGAGGAAAATAAAGAAAAATCGCTCAAACATCAAAAGAAACCAGGAAAACATACAAACCATTCAAGTAATTACATCTACAAATGCTACAGCCTACTCAGCAAGCTCCGCAAACCAAGATGCAGGACTAAGCCAGAGCCATCCTTTTTGCAGATGCTGTAGAAATCAACTTACAAGCATCCCAGAATCAAGAAGATGTGTAAATGATGGAACAAGGCCTCATAATGTCAGTGACTACTGTCACTACCATGAAGCTACAAGGGTGACGGCGTCATCAAGTTTTACAAATGGCAGAAAAAGGTCATATCAAAGAAATCACTGTTCCAACAACACTGCTTCAGTTGCGACAGAATCATCAAACTTTCCAAATCCCAGGTCAAATCTGGGCTGCAGAAATCACTTTCCCTACAATACTGCAGCAAATATGACAGAATCATCTTGTTTCACAAATAATACAGCAAGGCCAGACCAACAAAATCACTGTTCCCACAGCACAGCTACAATGGAGACAGAATCATCATTTTCCCCAAGCCATGAAACTGGATCAGACCGAGGAAATCACTGTTCCTACCATACAGGTTTGACTGTAATGGAACCATTGAGTTTTCCAAACATTGGGACACATCAACAAAATCACTTTTCTCACAATAATACAGAACCATCAAATCCTCTGGAACCAACAAATCACTGTTTACATAACACAGCTGCAACAATGACTGAACCAACAAAGTTTGTACACCGTGCTACACAAACTGATCAATGCAGTCAACAATACTGTTGCAACTATGACAACAGAATGTGTCAATCTGTAGAACAAAGGATCACCACTACTTTATCAAGATTAGGTGTATTAGACTGGATTTGTCAGAAGATTAGTGTACTTTGCTTCAACACTGAATAAACCTCGAAATGGAAAAAGCAGGATTCTCTCTCTTTTTGAAATCTGGTATCCAAGAGAATATATTCTGCTCTTGTGGTAACAGGTGTAGTTAAATACATGTAATTCTCCAGAAAAATCTTTGAACTTTTGAATGTCCATTTGATTTTGCAGCATAGCATTTCTGTAGTGCATTTAAAATATTTATATTAGCTGTACATAGTTGTCTAAAATATAAACTGGTATACTGTGTATAATTTTTCTTTAGTTGTGTCTGGAGAGTTATACATTTTGCAATTTACATTCAACATATCATACTTAATTATGCTAAATGGGTGTTTCATTAGTATTCAGAATCAGTGATTTATTATGTAAATATCATAAACTTGCATTTAACTGACATGCATCTATTTTTATCTTGGCTAACAGAGAATAACTATTGGCGATCTTTTCTGCATAAATATTAATCAGAAACTTGAATTTAGTTCACTTTCCGAGTGGAGATAATGTGTGACACACAGAGAAAATTAGTGATGTACTTTAAAGTACCAACAAAGGTGATCGTATCCAGTGACAATACATTATGGATTATGAACCTTTCTTGTCACAGTTCAAATTCTATAATTAGTCCATATAAGTTTTCTTTTGTGGAAGTTGCTGAGGACCTGTCCCTATGACCCTGATTGTTGAACAGGATGTAAAGTCCCAACTTTGAACTTTTCACTCTTGTGTTGAAGTATGGCAACTACAGAAATGGTGCTCAGGTATACTGCTTTGAAAAGTTTGTTCATGCTGTGATACATAGACTTTTGGCATAACATAGAATTACTATTGTGTATAAAATGTAAGATTTACTTAGGTATGTTATTTATGGAAAATGTAAGATTTGGGATCTTTTCACGTTTGCACTCAGAACTTTTTTGTTTTATTTGCATTTATCAAAGTTATATATATCTGTCCTAGTTTATTTGTTTTCACAAAAATAAAGTGTTTAATCATTTAAAGTCCCTTTTAATCATTGAGCATTGATCAAAAAATAATTTATATTGTTTTAATAGTTTATAAAATGATAAAACAATTATTGTTTATTTCCCATGATTTAGAATCAACTATACTATGGCCGGGAATAGATTATGAATACTCTTTGTTTTTGAAAAACATGTTGAGATTGTCTTAGTTTATAAACTTTCATGAATATCACAATAAAATTTATTGATGGATATTAAAATAAAATTTACTTCTTGGAATTAAAAGATTTGAATGACTTTTGATATGATTTATTCAAAGCCACACTTGTACTGATAAAGGATAGTAATCATTATGTTTTGTGTTAGAATAAAAAAATAAAATTTCTAATGCTTAAAATATTTCAAAGAGTGACTCAGAAATCTGTCTTTTGTGCTTGACCACACACTGATGTTGTTCTGGGAAA
This sequence comes from Sabellastarte sp. h YS-2021, assembly GCA_964017235.1. Taxonomy (NCBI): domain Eukaryota; kingdom Metazoa; phylum Annelida; class Polychaeta; order Sabellida; family Sabellidae; genus Sabellastarte; species Sabellastarte sp. h YS-2021. Next base: position 72,650,000 of record OZ024928.1, on the reverse strand, counting down.
CTAAATAACATGTATACATTTATTATTATCTTCTTCCATGAGAATCTTTTATTGCAGCAACAGCACTAAATACAGATATATGTGAACAAAATGAAGAAAATCAGAACAGGAAAATTAAAACATCCACCAGAAATATACCAGAATTCAAGACTTATTAAAGCTTGACTTAATAATTATTGTCCACATGTACATCTCACAAATGAAATGCCACAAATGATTGGGATTATTGGGCCTAATTTATTATTCATTCTAAACAGCTAGACCTTATAACAAAGCCTTAAGACAAACACAGCGCCATTCATACCTGTAAACTATAGAGCCAAATTTATCTGATAAAGCCATGTTCAATAACACTCGAGCTTTATACTGGTTAAGACTGCAACAATAAACTTGTTACTGTATAAACCACTAAGGGGACACTTAAGTCACACATATTATATATCCTTCATTGAGAAATGCCTTCAGACAAAATCATTAATGGTCACCTTTAACATAGACTTTAAACATATACCTGAGTATATTATGTTGTGAAACAGAGTTTTTTGTTTCAATAACTAAAATAATTCCATGAAAGTGATTGCTAAATCATACATAGATACTGTTGTGCTTAAAACATGCATAAAATAACCTAAGTTTTCGCTTCTTCAAAAGAACAAAATACACTGCACAATAAGATCAAAATATTTTTGAATTGTTTGCAAGTTTACACAAAGGTCTATCAGTAAATACTTCAGTCATAGCAAAAACTGTGATTTGCTGATATATTTGCATGTCATGTTATTTTCAGGATAAATAATGGGAAAAGCAACACATATTAAATGATCTCCAACAACAACTGGGTGAATTTGATAATGGTTTAGCTTTAAGATTTCAACAGAGAAAATTGTTGAAAAAAAAAACAGAACTGTTAACCATTAGTAAAACAGTCATTCATGGGTAAGAAAAGGTATTTCCTGTAGTTAGTGATAGACTGGAAATATTTTGTATTCACAATCAGTATGGATAAAAATTCACCTGAAAATACACTGGAAATATTAAACATGGAATACAGAGCTCTAAAGCAAAGAAATTTACAGTTATGTGACAATTATGTAAAGCTTCAAACATTAATCAACAGAACTGGAAAAAAGCTGCTCCATTTAAATTCTTTGATGAGAACTGGATTTAAAAGGAGAAAAACTGACACAGGAATGGTGAGAGAAATAGCTCGCCACCGACCACAGTCAATCACCACTGATTCACAAGTACATTTACTGCAACAGCAGAACCATAGCCTGCGGCAGAACAACCAGGAACAAGAGGAAACCAACAACAGACTTGAGGCCATTTTAGACAAAACTACTGACTTTCTCATGCAAATGGATACATTACTGCAATCAAAGACAGCACAAACTAGTAAACATTCAGGATTGTATTACCACAAGTCTTAAAGTAAAGCCAAAGTCTATGAGCTTCCATACACCTTCGGACAAATGGATCTGTTCCGACAGCTTTGGTACCCTACATGTGGGTATACATGTCTACATTTTATAATTTTAAGTTGTGGTATCACAATGGAAATGGAGTTGACCGAGTACAACTGTGGAACAGCATGTCACTACTTAGAAAGAACAAGAACCTCAAGAAGAGATAATGTGGCAGTCACATAGCCCAAAAATATCAGATCTAAGAGCTTTGTTATGAGGGTTTGTGTCCCATTGTTTTCTTCAGCGGCAACAGTAGCGACATCCAAAATGGATCCCATTATACCATATCTGGGGATCTGCTATGAGTAGAAACAGACCTGCTGAAGAAGGGGTCTGATGAGACAGAGGAATGGAACAGTGGGATAAGTGTAGAAACAGAAAGCTCTGCCTATTAGGGCTGACCTGCTGATAAACCGGAATTCTTTGGATATGTTTTAAATAAAAGGGACAGCGGTTTTCTAATAAAAACAGAGCTAAGACTTTTTTTTTGGAGGGGGGGGGGGGGGATTAAAATAAGCATCGATGAGAATGTGTCAATAAAGTTAATCTAAAAATTAACACACTTATCACCTCTGTTTCATTTATATGTATAAATATCACCCAAGGTGTGCACTTTACACATTCATCAGAACAAAGATTCAACAATTTTAACCCCCCAGCCCTTACAGGTTCTGCAGGTATTGTTTTCAACCATGGGATCCCAATGAGTGGTTGGTTTGTTGGGAAGATGGGTGGGCAGTGGGAACAATAATCTTGTCTGGGCTAGATCTGACCCCACTATAGTGACCTTGACCTTTAAAATCTTGTCCAAGATACATCTCGGCAATTGTAAGGTGTAGAAAGTTTATACTTGTTAGGGACATTGTTTGAGGCCTGTAGTTGTGCAATATCATGGGTGACTTAATTTGAACTTTGACCTTACCACACTGATCTTGATGTTTAAATCTTGTCCCGACAATATCTCGCAAAGTGTATGGTGTAGAAAGTTCATACTTGGTTCGGACATTAGTTGGAGGATGTAGGTGTGCAACGTGATGGTATGACTTTTGTGTAATGTTTAACTTCGGCTTTGCCAAAATCTTTTCAGATGAGATATTTGAGACATATTTCTATAGTAAAGCTATATGGATATCTGCAATTGATTATTGTATATGTCTTTAGTTTTACCTAACTGTACTATCTCCTATGACAGATATACTTCAATTAAGAAATTCTACAGCTTCATAACTTTTAGTTTACTAATTGATGCTATCATCTTGCTACTGAGTTGCCTTGTTTTGATACTTTGTCTTCACATACATATTTGCTCTCATACACATTATGTTCTCCTGCACCTATATATAAATTACACTGTCTATTCTCAAAGTCTCCTGACCCTTGTACTATTTCAATTCTTCTATATCTCATGGTGTTAAATGCTATTTCCCATGGCTGGAAGGTAAAATCTTGCAAAATCAAGTGACAACTAGAGGATCGCTTGCAAAAAAAGCGTCCCGAAAAGGATATAAAGGTGAGTGCTAAAGTATTAAGAAAATGCTCTGCTTCTAGCCTTATACCGTTGTGGCAACCAAAGTTAGCATAGTCTGCGCTATCTAGCACGGTTTTCAAGATATAAGCATTTTTGTGTTTTGCAATTTTTGCAAAAAATTCAAAAATTCAAAACTGCCGTCATTTTTGGCGAAACAAATTTTTTTTTAAAATTGACATGGCTATTCTGCAAAGAGACCCTACGGTTCAAAAATTTCGTCGAAATCGCTCTATCTAGAACGGTTTTCGAGATATAAGCATTTTTGTGTTTTGCAATTTTTGCGAAAAATTCGAAAATTAAAATGGCGAGACAAAATTTTTTTGAAAATTGGGAATTCTACTCTGCAGAGATACCCTGTGCTTTACAAATTTTTGTCAAAATCGCTCTATCTAGCACGGTTTTCAAGATATAAGCATTTTTGTCTTTTGCAATTTTTGCAAAAAATTCGAAAATTCAAAATGGCCGCCATTTTTGGCAAGACAAAAATTTTTTTAAAATTGGGATGGCTACTCTGAAGAGATACCCTGTGGGTCAAAAATTTTGTCGAAATCACTCTATCTAGCACGGTTTACGAGATAAAAGCATTTTTGTGTTTTGCAGTTTTTGCAAAACATTCGAAAATTCAAAATGGCCGTCATTTCTGGCGAAACAAATTTTTTTTGAAAATTGGGATGACTACTCTGCAGAGATACCCTGTGGCTTAAAAATTTCCTCGAAATCCCTCTATCTAGCATGGTTTTCAAGATATAAGCATTTTTATGTTTTGCAATTTTTGCGAAAAATTAAAAATGGCCGCCATATTTGGCGAGACAAAAATTTTTTTTAAAAATTGGCATGGCTACTCTGCAGAGATACCCTGTGGTTCAAAAATTTCGTCGAAATCGCTCTATCTAGCATGGTTTTCGAGATATAAGCATTTTTGTGTTTTGCAATTTGTTAGTTTGCACATGGTGTGACACAAGGCATTTTGAGTTCTTTGTAGTCTCCCAACATATGCCTTTTTATGTGATAGCGCAGTGAATTACAGTAGTCCAGAAGACTGCTTACACACAATTTGACACAAAGGAATTTGCCACCTTCAACCTTCACCGCCGTTTCTTGGTTTAAATACCAGTGGACTCTCCGTAGTTCAGAGAGATGGTAGTAACATGTGCAACATAGATTAGCCAAATCAAGTAATAGGTCAATTTGTAAAATTTCCATTCCCTCGTGGTGATTTGAGTGATACTCGTGATGAACAGCAAAACCAGGAACAAGTAAACTTGTATCAAGCGAAGTGTATGTCATTTCCTACAATGTGTATTGATATGAAGCAAACAATGTTTCTATATTGTATATTTACCTCCACAAGAAATTGTGTCAATCTAGCTTTTGTTTATCTGTGTTTGTGATGGCACCAAAAGTAATGAGCGAATCTGTTTGATTGCTTTTTTGTATGGACAGGGCCTGACCAAAGGAAGAAGTAATTAAACTTTGGGGAAAGATCCAGATATCATTCTAGAAACAAAAACATCCCAAACTTCCCATGCTCCCATTTTCAATGAATTTCCAATGACTTTGGCTTTCTGGTTGATATTACTCCAAAAGTAATGAGCAGATCTATATAAAGATTTTGTATATGGGTTGGGCCTCACAAAAGTTATTACATTTTGGGAAGGATTCGCATCATATTTTGGATATAAAAATTTTACATTTTCAGAAACACACTCTGGTGGAGTTCTGCTCTCTATGAGTGCTTTCTAGTTTCAAATTTTTTTTAATATACATATTTGCCAAAGTCTGACATACTGGCTTTACTTCTAGTAACCATTTCAAATCATTGCAATGAAAAATGAGGTGAGCAATAAAGTGACTACGAATTTCTGTTTTATTCAGCTTGGAGACAAAGACTGAATATACATGAATACAATGCAACAACCAATCAGATTGCCAATTTGTAATCAGTTGTATTACATGAACATTACTGGGCCAAGTCTCCAGTATGATAAATTCTAGTCACCATCCATGCATCTTTTTGAAAAAATCTTCGAATCAAATCACTCTAACAATGCATAAGGAAAACAATGCCATTTTGTAAAAGATTGCACAGTTTAGCTAAATTTTCTTCTTTTTTTTCACAAGCACTGTGGCCATGGTGTTGATTTCAACTACCTGCAATCTACAAGAATGAATCGGGGAAAAAGAAGATTCTAATCTGCTTAAATGAAGTTTTCAGTATCAGGGAATAATGACACCACACAAATTTCCAATAAACTTTAAATCCATAACCTAATATAATTGGTATTTAGCTACCGTATTGTTGCATCTCACTGGTTGTTAATGGGTAAAAGATGCGAAAAAAGCTTACCTACATTCCCAAACACCTAAGTCATACCAATCCATACTGGGGTTATGAGATGCAACCAAACAGGCTCGTGTGTTTTTGGTTGTGGACTGTTCAAGGTCCTCTGCTTGTCTTCGTAGTTTGTAATATGTTTGGTACATTTCAGTGAGATTTGCAGTTGGTTAGGACACATAGTTCGGATAGCAATTTGCATTTAGTTGTGCCCTTTTGAAATTTTGAAAAAACTTCCCATGAGCTCGCACACACAAAATCGAAATGAGGTGAATGTGGATGATCCATATAAGGGGAGTATATACTAATAAAACATGTCATTTATGATTTAATACAATTTGAGTACTCATCATTACAAAACTACTAAGGTTGCCACTAGATTGAGTTTCACTGGCACTGGAAAACATTAATATGTAAAGGCATACAGTAAAAGTGACACAACGGCAAGCAAAACTGTAAAAACATTTAAAATATATTTGTCTTGTTTTTATTTCACCCTTTATTTCATGCTGTCAATTTAAAAACATGTCATCACCAGCAGATATAAAAGGTTTTTTTTCACAGTATATGAGAGATGATTGGACCTAATAGTATGATGACCCAACTTGACGTGGAAGCAAGGGTAAAAGGTCAAATTTGACACTTGCAAAAGATTCAGAGGCCATGATTTCTTATGAGTTGTTTTCATATTTTGAAGCCCTAAAGCCAATTATAATGGAGATATAAGGCCTTTTTAGTATGATGACCTAACCAGACCTTCAAGTAGGAGCCGAATTTCGACACTTGCAAAAGATATGCAGGCTATGATTTCCTATAAGTTGTTTTCACATTTGGAAGCCCTAGTACCAATAATAAGGGGGATATACGAGCTTATTTCTAGTATGATGACCCAAATTGACCTTAATGCAGGGATCAAAGACCAAATTCAGCACTTGCTACAGATTTGCAGGGCATTACTTCCTATAGGTTAGTTTTACATTTTCAAGCCGTTTCAAGCAACCACACAGGAGATATAAGGCCTTCTTTGCATGATGACCCCACTTGACCCTGAAGAAGGGGTCAAAGGTCAAATTTTACACTTGCAAAAGATTCCCAGGCCGTGATTTCCTATAACCTTGTTTTCTCATTCCAAACCCCTAGGACCAATGACAACAAGGGATATTAGGCCTTATTGATATGATGACCCCCAATTTGACATTAAAGATATGACATGGCAGCCACTTAGTTTTCAAAACAGGTCAAAATTACTCTCAGGCAACCTTTCCTTGCTATATACATTTTGTACAAATCTGATGAAGCTAGCTGCAGTATTTTAAGTTCTAGAACATTTTACTGATTTTCCAAACATCAGCTGTAACAGCCGTTTCATAAACTCCCAACCCAGACCTGTGGCTTTCCCACAGTCTGGGAAAATAGTTTTCAACACCATGAGATATAGAAGTAGTGAAACAGTACACAGATTGGGATACTTTCAGAGTAGTGTCAGTGTCCAAATATTGTTTAAGTAGAGAAAATAATATCTAAAAAAAAGAAATTGCATGTAAAGATTAAGTATTAAAACAAGACAATTCAGTAAACTAAAAATTATGAAGCTTTAAGACTTCTCCCATTTTGATTTTCATTTGTATGGTCAAATTATGGTTTTGATGTTTTGAATATTACCCATACATACAGATGTAGCAATACATGCTTTTATGTGGAATTGGGGCAAAACTTAATCTACACCAAAAGACACCCAAAGGTGCAACAACCAAGATTCAAGTAAAAAGATATAAGAGAGATATAAGACAGATAAATAGTATCAGATATCCCCGTAGAGCCATAAAATAGCATCAGATACGCAAGATCAAAGGCCAAATCCAGGTCACACAATGACGTTGCACACATATAACCCTTGACCCATGTCCCTACCAAACATCAACTTCCTACACCTTATGGTTTCCAAAATATAGCCCGGACAAGATTTTATAGGTCAAGGTCACGGGAAGGTCAAAGGCCAAATCAAGGTCACGCCATGACATTGCACACCCACACCCCCTAACCAATGTCCCTACCAAGTATCAACTTCCTACACCTTACAGTTTCCAAGATATAGCCCGGACAAGATTTTCTAGGTCAAGGTCACTACAGCAAGGTCAAATCAAGGTCAGACCATGACGTTGCACACCTACACCCCCTAACCAATGTCCCTACCAAGTATCAACTTCCTACACCTTATGGTTTCGGAGATATAGCCCGGACAAGATTTTCAACCTCAAGGTCACTACGGCAAGGTCAAAGGTCAAATCAAGGTCAGACCATGACGTTGAACACCTCCTAACCATTGTCCCTACCAAGTATCAACTTCCTACACCTTACAATTTCTGAGATACAGCCTGGACACACTTTTTCCCGCCGCCCGCCCCGCCTGCCCATCCTGACACCATGGGTGAAAACAATATCCCGACAGCCCTTAAGGGCTGTGGGGTAAAAACAGCTGCTGTAAAATCAGTTTCATAGTGCACCTTCTTTTTTAAAGAAGTTTAAGACCGAAAAAATATTTCAAGTAATGATATGGCAACCAGATACCCCCAAATGCTAATCAGCTCTAGATCTTCTTGGGACAAACATATCCAGAAAATTGGATGAAAATCCATGCACAGGTTTATTCTTTGGAACACCCACAAAGTTTAAGACCAAAAAAACCTTAAAAGTGTTGCCATGGCAGCAGTGGTTGCCAGATACCCCATAAAACCTAACCAGCTCTAGACCCTCTTGGGGCAAACATGTCTTAAAAATTTGATGAAAATCCATGAATAGGTTTTTATGCTGTGGAAACGAATTACCAGTAAGTCGCGACCAAAACAACTCGCACCCAACATACGTCTATTCGAAAATATATACAGTTTCGGTTCAAGCTGGTAACCATTTTGGTCGCGATTTGCACACATACTGTGGAAACTTTAAGGCTGTGACACACCTACACCTAAAGCTGTTACCAGATACTTCCAAACTTTATCAGCTCTAGATTCTCTGGGAATAACATATCCTGAAAATTTTGTGAAAATCCATGCAAGGGTTTAGGCCACAAATTTTATGCCCACTGACGCTGATTCATTTGGTCACCGATTGCTTATATAAATTTAACTGAATTTTAACATTGTCATTTAGTCTGAATTATATATTAAACCAGGCCGAAAAGAGTTTCTGTCTAGTGGCATTCTACCAGTAAACGCCCAAGCTGAAGTTAATATACTGAATTTTATAATTGTAATAATAATTGTAGTGTATATCATTTGACAATCTGGTGGTAGAAGAATAAAATATAAAGCTGTCAATGTAATTTAAATTCAATATATTAACTTCAGCACGGGCGTTTACTGGTAGAATGCCACTAACCACAGTCTGCGAGTGAGCGATAATACAATATTTTACGCTATATCTACACATATATGTAGGAATTAAATATCTGATCGATTTGATCCATTTTTATATTTTACAACAAGTTAAACATATTATATTGATATATATAACAACCTGTCCTTCTCCTAAAAATTCTATTTTTTCGTATCTTTTCGCACGATCATCCATCTTTGAGTAATAGGTAGGCAACTATATTGCACTGTTCTGTTCTTGTCACTGGCGCTAATTTAAAATGGCACCCTGAGTCATTTCAACATCAAAGTAATACATCTTGGCGTTTAAATAGCGCAGCCATTTCAACATCCAATTAAATAAGATTTAAAATATATCAGTATATTTAAAAATATCAAATAGTTTACCAGCAATGAATGAAATGAATATAAAATATACAATTCTAAATATAAGACAACAAACACAAAATTTATTCTTTAGCCTTTTAATAAAACAAAACGCTCAGAATGTCATTTTTCATACTATTTTCACACTTGAGATATTTATTAAAAATAAAACATATTTCTGTTCTGTAGGTTTCATATATGTACAAATTTCCAATTATTAAATTTATTTCACATAGAAAATTTATTTGTAAGAATGTTTACAGAGAAATAATACGATATTAAAATAGCATATGGATCTTCATGTATAAAAGATTATTATTTAGTGTTGAAATAACCTTGCCTTCTTAACATCAGAGGCCAGTGTTGAACTGGCTTATCCAGGGGGACGATGTGAAGCAGTGTAGGGTGATAAGACAGCCTGCAATAGCATTAGATGCAGGGGCCATTTTACAAAGTGTCTTAGACTTAGCATACCCTAATAAAACCAATATCAATAAAGCATTTTATGTCATCTTCAATATTTGATTTATCATAAAAACTTAATAATTACTGTTAAACGTAGTTTAAAGATATCTAAGTTTATTTATTTATTTGGGGTTTAACATCGCTTTCAACACTGTACAGGTCATATCACGATGGGTAGTTGGAAGGGCAGAGGAAACCAGTACATAGAGTTCGCTAGGGTTCTGTACTGTAAACTGCTGACCGACGGCAAGCAACTACCAGCTTTCCCACTTGAGCCCATGCGGGGATCGAACCCCGGCCTCAGAGGTGGGAGGTGAGAGTGTTACCACTCTGCCACCATGGCCCCTAAAGATATCTAAGAGCTAGGGATCTAATGTTTTACAGCTAATTATCCAATTTAACAAGTTTAGTAAAGCGTTATCTAATTAGTTGGTTATCTGTTACCCATCAATACCAAATTGAATTTTTAAAAGTTTAAACAAAAATAGTATAATAATATAATGACAATGAAACTTCCATTATTTCCAACTGGGCTAAATAACACATAAAGTCAAATATATCACTATAAAATTAATTCAAGGTCGCTGGTATAATCCTTATCTTAAGATTAGCTTGGACAGGCCAGTCCATCTTAAAGATCTCCAGTCTATTTCAAGATAGGCATTCCTATCAGCAACTTCAAATTAAATTTTAAAGTCAATAATTTAACTTGGTAACTTTGTCTTATTTTTCCCAGTTGTAAGTACGGAAATAATTGAAGTGTCAAATTAAAAACTATTATGATGTGAAGGTAAATCTTGGTTTGGTAATGGTTGGATTATTTGAAGTTTCTTCCAATGCCTGGTAGCTTGAATAGAATCTCAATAAACTACTCTCCTCTAATTATTTCTCCAACAAAAGCAGTACTTTTTGATATGAACCCAGTAGAATGCATTGTTCACCAAAGAGTAAATAATTCCAAATCAGTTAAATTTTATTGTTGGATCCAAGTCACAACTTCCATTTTCTGTTTTGATGGTACTCATCGAAAAAATATTTATTTAACTGACCCACATATCTGCCTTAAATTTATACTTTGAATGCCACATGATTTGCAGTTTAACAAAAGAAAAAAAAAAAAACAACTGTACCAGACTTGGACAGTTTTTTGATAAATTGAATATCGTACCAGTGAATGTTATCAAATGCATCAGTTTTGTTATCCTACAAGTCTTTGGCATTTGATTTTTTCCGCACAAGGCTTCTTTTTCCAGTTTATACTGATACTGTCATGGTAACCTGGCAGCCATTTTTCAATTTTGATGTGTACCCCAAGAATTAAACTGGAATTTCTTTAAATATCATTTGAAATTTAAGTAAGTTATTTAGCTAGCAGTAAAATTCTGAGAAAAAAGTCACAGTACTCGGAGTATAAATATACATGTAGTTTGCTACCAGACAGCATATAATGGCTTTGTGGGTATTATTTTCATCAATGTTGTCCAGTTGGGCAAGAACACAGCTGTGAGATGGAAAAAGTTCAAACTTGACAGGCATCTTCCCTTAGGGATGTAGTTGTGCAATGTCCTGGTGTGAACTTTGACAGCTCTAGCTGAATGTTTAAGACATTCATCACCTACATGTCCTTTTTGGGGGATTTGATGTCCCTGATTTGAGGATCTTCATTGATTTTGTGCTATACAAATGCTTCTATTATTATTAGTATATTGTCGCAATCATTATGGACTGCTAGCTGTGACTGATTATTATAGATATTGCATAATTGTGATGTTTCTACTGACAGGTATACATATATTCTAAGTTATAAATTTACAGCTTTATACCTGTACACTTTTACAGATTAATCCTCTTAATAATTCACTTGCTATTTTCACTATTCAGTCTAATTGTCATTTCTCTCACATACCTTTGTATAATTTTATACCATTATGGGAGACACCTTATCAGTTGTATTTTTTTTCACCTCTCCTATTCCTAATAGTGCCTCACATTTTTTCTTCAGATTGCGGTGTACAGGCACCTTTCATGCAATTTTTACCACTGGCAGAGAGGTTATGTAGCTTACAATTTGGAATCATTTGTTTACAAAATAACTTGAAAAGTTATGAATGAATTTAGAGGAATTTTCAGAAAATGTTGACAAATGCACAAGGAAAGGATGATTAGATTATGGTAGTGATTATGAATCACTCTCTAGATCCAGTATTTTTTAAGAATTTTTTTATCATTGCACGTCATAAACAGCATTGAAGTTATTTGAACTTGGTGAGGTTGGCACTCTGAGTGCTCTTGTTGACTAATTACTTGGGTTCTTGTCTGACCATTCTAAATTGTTGCTCCAAAACAGTTTCATTTGTCAGATGCAGGAGAAAATTATACATAAGTGAGCAAATATGTGTACAAGTTTAAATTTTTGGGGGTTTTAACATCCCTTTCAACACTCCATAGGTCATATGACGAAGAGTAGTTTTATGGGCAGAGGACCAGCATATACAATTGGTCAAGATTCTGTACTGTAAACTGCTGACCATCAGCAAGAAACTCCCATCTTTCCCACATATGGTTTTGGGTTTGAACCGCCAACCTCAGAGGTGGAAGGCGAGTGTGTTACCACTGTGTCACCATGGCCGCCATATATGTATGTAAAGACAAAGTATCAAAGCAAGACAATTTAACAGCAAGATGACAGCATTAATAACTAAAAGTTATGAAACTGTTAAATTTCTAAATTGAAGTACAGCCGTTAAAGCAGTTAGTATAATTAGGTTAAACAGATGGATCATAATCAGTTGTAGCAGGGAACAATCCATATATTTTTGATAAAAATATGTCTCAATCATGGCAGCAGAAAACATTTTGGGAAAGCCAAAGTCAAACATTACACCAAAGACACACCTTAACATTGCACACCTACATGGCCAAATCAATGACCGCAGAAAGTATCAATTTTCCACGTTTTACGGATTCCTAGATAGAGCTTGGATAAGAATCAATAGGTTAATCTCAGTACAGCAATGTCAAAGGTCAATCAAGGTCACACCAAGTAGTAACTTTCCACACCTTACAGTTTCCAAGACTTAGCTAGGACAAGATTTTACAGGTCAAGATCATTACAACAAATTCAAAGGTCAAATCAAGATCACACTTCAACATTGCACACCTACATCCTAACCATTGTCCCTCCCAAGTATCAACTTTTTACATCTTACAGTTTCCAAGATAGCACAAATAAGGTCACACCATGACAATGCATTCCTCACCCAACCAATGTCCCTGACAAGTATAAACTTTGTACACCTTACTGCTTTCTGAGATAAAGCCTGGACAAGATCTTGCATGTCAACTTCACTACTGCAAGGTCAAATCAAGGTCACACCATGACATTGCACGCTTAAACCCCCCAACCAATATCCCTACCAAGAAACATCCTACACCTTACAGTTTGAGTTACAGCCCGGACAAGATTTCCAAATTTTAAACCTTTAAAAGCTGTGGAGAGGTCCTTAGTGGCCTAGTGGATTAGCAGGTTTGGCATCTAATCATAGGCTGTCACTTCTGTGTGGGTTTGACTCACACAAGTGACAGTGTGAAGGGTCTGTCCCAGTATGATAGTGGAGCGGATATGTGACATTTTTTGCTTGAGGTGTGCACTTCCGGATAAAAGTATGAAACTTTGTCTACAGGGGTTTTTGAGTATGCTGATTTCAGAAAGTGCGGGAACCACAACGTCATTTCAACGGTTCTCACTCAAAAATGCAAAATTCAAAATGGCCGCCATTGACCCACTGCGAAAGTTTTTCGCTTATAACTCGGCTCCCTGTATTCCGATTGCCATGATCTTGGTGTCTTTCCATACATTTTTGATGTCAAGGAATCCAGTGGGACACATAAAAAGTAGATCAGCAGCCATCTTTTGGGGCAAAACCTAAAACAAACATTTAAAGCCGTAAATTTCAGTGGAAATGATTACACATGCTTACAACAAAGGGAGCTACGGAATCATTATAAGTAGTATAATTGATACGAATTAAAAAAAATTTTTTTGTATTGGCATTAAAGTTCAATACTAATTAAACATACATGCATAAAAATGCAACATTTCATTCAACATCATAGAAATAGGTTTACTATTTAACAACCAGACAAGTGGAGATATTGACACAAATAATATTGACAGTTTTAATAGTGAACAAATCTGAAATTGTAACACAATGCTTGCATGTCTGTTTCATATGTAACTTAAACATTTATGTATGAAAAAAGAACAGTCTACACTTCCCAATACAATACTATAGTGATGTAAAGTACAATACTGTCTGCAAAGGCACATATTGTCAGATGTTTATTATCATTCTCTATTACACTGGCCAGTGCAGAAGCACAACTGTGTGCATCTAAGACCAGCCTTGAAACATTTGCATCTGGCTGCACAGGACATCTTACTGCTGCACTTCAACAGTTCATGACATGCTGTGGCGGCTTCTGAGACTGTGGTCCAACGTGGAGTCCATGGACTGTCACCTATTTTCTGCCAGCCCCATAGATCAGGTGATGGGACTTGTGGTGCTCCTATAAGGCATTGTCCCCAGATATGTCCTGCTTGATAGACAGCCCTTTTTACATGCTCTTCCAGTGCATGTAATGTTTGAGCAATGTTCTCTATTTTTTGGTTCCCAAAGGCAAACAGCTGTTTTCTGGCATCATTTACATGGCTCAGCGTTGATGTTCGCTGATACAAGAGGACAAAGTATCTCTCTACTGCTGCCAGTTCGTCGCTGGATACCTGCCTTGGAGCACGAGACAGACAAGCAAAGATCTCTGCAAGGTTGGGCATGCTACACCAAACAGACCACGCTGTTTTCCTTCCAATTCCAAAGAAGATGACACATCACATCCTGATATTGCATGCATGAACAGGAGTCCCCATGATGCCTCACTTCCTAATTCAGCAGCAAGCTAGTTTCATCAAATTTGCACAAAATGTTTATGGTTAGGAGGATTTGCTTCAGAGTAATTTTTTTATTTCATTTTGAAAACTAAATGGCTGCCTTATCATATGTGCAAGTTCTAATGGGGATCATCATATAAAAGGCTTTATATCTCCCTTATTATTGATCCTAAGCCTCTGAAATATGAAAAGAATCAATCGGAAATCATGGCATGCAAATCTTTTACAAGTATTGAATTTGACTTTTGACCCTTGCTTCAAGGTCAAGTTGGGTCATTATATTAAAAAGGCCTTATATCGCCCTTATTATTGATTCTAGAGCTTCAAACTGTGAAAACAACCCGTTTGAAATCATGGCCTGTGAATCTTTTTCAAGTGTGGAATGTAAGCTTTGACATGTGCTTCAAGGTCAAATGGGGTCATCTTATTAACAAGCAATCAGTGCCCGTGAACGGGTTCTGTGTCAGCTGACTGCATGTTTTGAGTTTCAGAGTAGAGGTGACAGAAGAAAAGGGCACAAAAGTTGTGCCCTGGAAATGGTGTTCAGAAGGAAAGTAAGAAGGTAACTGTTAAGGTGTAAAAAGTAAGTTAAAACATATTTAAAGAAAATATTGCAAATGCAATAGTTTAAATTTTACTATGTTATAGCTCACCCCAAAATAGGTGAATAACATACTGAAACTAAATAATCTAAATGCAATAGTTTTCAAGTTATAAGTGATTTACTCAACAGTGATAACCTAAAAGTAGCTATTACTCAGCTATGCCATGAGCTACAGGTCTGAAATTTTACTATGTTATAGCTGACCCAAAAGTAGCCGAATAACATATTTATACAAAATTCTCTAAATGCAATAGTTTTCAAGTTACAAGTGATTTTACTCATAATGGAAGTTACTGAAAAGTCCAAAAGTAGCTATTACTCACTTAGCTATTGAGATAGACACCGAAGTTACTCACCATGTTGTAGCTATGGAAAAAGTAGCCGACTAACATATTTTAACAAAATGCTCTAAATGCAATACTTTTCAAGTTATAAATGATTTAGTGTTGAGTAAGAACCTCAAAGTAGCTATTACTCAGCTATGCAATGAGCCACAGGTCTGGAATTTTACTATGTTATAGCTCACCCCAAAATAGGTGAATAACATATTGAAGCTAAATACTCTAAATGCAATACTTTTCAAGTTATAAGTGATTTACTCAACAGTGATAACCTAAAAGTAGCTATTACTCAGGTATGCCATGAGCTACAGGTCTGAAATTTTACTATGTTACAGCTGACCCAAAAGTAGCTGAATAACATATTCACACAAAATCCTTTAAATGCAACAGTTTTCAAGTTACAAGTGATTTTACTCATGATGGAAGTTACTGAAAAGTCCGAAAGTAGCTATTACTCACTCAGCTATTGAGACACCCAAGTTACCATGTTGTAGCTATGGAAAAAGTAGCTGAATAACATATTTTAACAAAATCCTCTAAATGCAATACTTTTCAAGTTATAAATGATTTAGTGTTGAGTAAGAACCTCAAAGTAGCTATTACTCAGCTATGCAATGAGCCACAGGTCTGGAATTTTACTATGTTATAGCTGACCCCAAAATAGGTGAATAACATATTGAAACTAAATACTCTAAATGCAATACTTTTCAAGTTATAACTGATTTACTGAACAGTGATAACCTAAAAGTAGCTATTACTCACCTATGCCATGAGCTATAGGTCAGAAATTTTACTATGTTTTAGCTGACCCAAAAGTAATGATGGAAGTTACTGAAAAGTCCAAAAGTAGCTATTACTCACTTAGCTTTTGAAATGGACACCCAAGTTACTCACCATGTTGTAGCTATGGAAAAAGTAGCTGAATAACATATTTAAACAAAATGCTCCAAATGCAATACTTTTCAAGTTATAATTGATTTAGTGCATGATTTCATTAATTTTAATGCATTAAAAATTATTTTAAAAATTCATAAAAAAATAATTAAGAAAGATCCAGGTCTGCCAGTCACACAAGGGAATCTACTTGTGACCTAGTACATATGTGCAAGATATTAGAAAAATCCCTGCAATAGTCACTAAGAAAATTGTGATAAAGTGTTAAAATTTTCATACTTAGGGTGGGGGGTACCTCACTTATAATGGCTCTAGCAAACAAACAAACAAACAGATCTGCATGCCTTGAACACATTTTCACGCTAGGTAGATAAGCTATCTTTTAAAACAAACAGCATGTCTCTGGGCCTTTTAGTTTCGTCGGAGAAGTCGCTCACGCGTACGTCCACGCCGCAGAGTGATGCCATAAAAAAACAGATGTCTCTCTTATTATTAGTTGTAGAGCTTCGAAATGTGAACACAACCTTATAGGAAATCATAGCATTCAAATCTTTAGCAAGTGTTAGATTTGACCTTTGACCCCTGCTTCATGGTTAACGGGGGTCATCACAGTAAACAATCATTATATCTCCCTCTTTATTGGCTCCTGAGCTTCGAAATGTGAAAATAACCTTTGGGAAATCATGTCCTGTGAATCTTTTGTGTGTGCCAAGTTTGATCTGGTGATAAACACTGCAGCAATGGTATTGTTTCTAAATACATGTATATCTGTATCCTTGTATATAGATAGTATGCAACAACAATAATTCTGAATGTACCTTGCAAGTGGTTTTATTTCTGATGCAAGGAAATCATTATATCTATATATATATATTACATAAATGTACACATAACTAATGTGTATGAAGAACATTTAATGTTCTCCCTTTTCCACTTTAGCAAGGTGAGAGACAAAATCATAGTATCTTTTGTTTCTCTTTGTGTTATGAAAATCTATTGAGTAATTTCAGTGATATAATCTTTGTTTTTGCAACCATTGCAAAAATTGTACTGTTGTCATCGGTCATGTCAGGAATGTGTTTTGGCCGACAAAATTTTGACTTCTTCTTTAGAACAATTTTATCCATTTCCTGGTTTTGATTAGTATTCTATTTTGAGTGCATCCTTTATATGCCCTGTATATGCACTCGTGGCACTTCATCATCTCATGCATGTGTTTCTAACTTTGCATTCATCATAAAAAGGGGGCCACAGTGGTAGAATGGTAACACTTTCGCCTACCACCTCTGAGATCGGGATTCGATTCCCGGCATGACCTCAAGTGGGAAAGCTGGTAGTTGCTTGCTGTTGGTCCGCAGTTTACAGTACAGAACCTTGACCAAGTGTATGTACTGGTTTCCTCTGCCCTCCCAACTACCCATCATGAGATGACCTGTACAGTGTTGAAAGTGACGTAAAACCCAAAAAAATAAATAAACAAGCATTCTGACGCATGCATTTATCTCCCGCCGTATAAATTAGATGTACTAAAGATAGTGGAATATAAATTTTCTTGTGAGATGGAGGCACATGTAGAAGTGACAAGTTTAATGTCAGATTGCAATACTTTTAAAGACAAAAGGCATTTACTCACTTTAGTAGCTATTACTCTGCCATCCAAAGAGCTACAGTTCTGCAACTTTATTCTGCAGTAGATCAACCCAAAGTAGGTAAGGACGTATTTAGAAGAAATTGCCTATCTGTAACACTTTTAGAGATAAAAGATATTTACTTATTTTAGTGGCTATTACTCTGCTATCCAAAGAACTACACTTCTGCAACTTCACTATGTGGTAGATCACCCAAAAGTAGGTGAATGACTTATTTAGAAGAAATTGCCTACCTGTAATACTTTTAGAGATAAAAGACATTTGCTCATTTTAGTAGCTATTACTCAGTTATCCAAAGAGCTACAGTTCTGCAACTTCACTATGTGGTAGATCATTCAAAAGTAGGTGATTGACTTATTTAGAAGAAATTGCCTACCTGTAATACTTTAGAGATAAAAGACATTGACTCATTTTAGTAGCTATTACTCAGCTATCCAAAGAGCTACAGTTCTGCAACTTCACTATGTGGTAGATCACTCAAAAGTAGGTGAATGACTTATTTAGAAGAAATTGTCTACCTGTAATACTTTTAGAGATAAAAGACATTTACTCATTTTAATAGCTATTACTCAGCTATCAAAAGAGCTACAGTTCTGCAACTTCACTATGTGGTAGATCACCCAAAAGTATGTGAATGACTTATTTAGAAGAAATTGCCTACCTGTAATACTTTTAGAGATAAAAGACATTTACTCATTTTAGTAGCTATTACTCAGCTATCCAAAGAGCTAGAGTTCTGCAACTTCACTATGGTGTAGATCACCCAAAAGTATGTGAATGACTTATTTAGAAGAAATTGCCTACCTGGAATACTTTTAGAGATAAAAGACATTTACTCATTTTAGTAGCTATTACTCAGCTATCCAAAGAGCTACACTTCTGCAACTTCACTATGTGGTAGATCACCCAAAAGTAGGTGAATGACTTATTTAGAAGAAATTGCCTACCTGTAATACTTTTAGAGATAAAAGACATTTGCTCATTTTAGTAGCTATTACTCAGTTATCCAAAGAGCTACAGTTCTGCAACTTCACTATGTGGTAGATCACACAAAAGTAGGTGAATGACTTATTTAGAAGAAATTGCCTATGTGTAATATTTTTAGAGATAAAAGACAATTACTCATTTTGGTAGCTATTACTCAGCTATCCAAAGAGCTACAGTTCTGCAACTTCACTATGTGGTAGATCACCCAAAAGTAGGTGAATGACTTATTTAGAAGAAATTGCCTACCTGTAATACTTTTAGAGATAAAAGACATTTACTCATTTTAGTAGCTATTACTCAGCTATCCAAAGAGCTACAGTTCTGCAACATCACTATGTGGTAGATCACACAAAAGTAGGTGAATGACTTATTTAGAAGAAATTGCCTATGTGTAATATTTTTAGAGATAAAAGACAATTACTCATTTTAGTAGCTATTACTCAGCTATCCAAAGAGCTACAGTTCTGCAACCTCACTATGTGGTAGATCACCCAAAAGTAGGTGAATGACTTATTTAGAAGAAATTGCCTACCTGTAATACTTTTAGAGATAAAAGACATTTACTCATTTTAGTAGCTATTACTCAGCTATCCAAAGAGCTAGAGTTCTGCAACTTCACCATGGTGTAGATCACCCAAAAGTATGTGAATGACTTATTTAGAAGAAATTGCCTACCTGGAATACTTTTAGAGATAAAAGACATTTACTCATTTTAGTAGCTATTACTCAGCTATCCAAAGAGCTACACTTCTGCAACTTCACTATGTGGTAGATCACCCAAAAGTAGGTGAATGACTTATTTAGAAGAAATTGCCTACCTGTAATACTTTTAGAGATAAAAGACATTTGCTCATTTTAGTAGCTATTACTCAGTTATCCAAAGAGCTACAGTTCTGCAACTTCACTATGTGGTAGATCACACAAAAGTAGGTGAATGACTTATTTAGAAGAAATTGCCTATGTGTAATATTTTTAGAGATAAAAGACAATTACTCATTTTAGTAGCTATTACTCAGCTATCCAAAGAGCTACAGTTCTGCAACTTCACTATGTGGTAGATCACCCAAAAGTAGGTGAATGACTTATTTAGAAGAAATTGCCTACCTATAATACTTTTAGAGATAAAAGACATTTACTCATTTTAGTAGCTCTTGCTCAGCTACCTACTCACTTAGCTATTGACCTACATCTGCAAAAGCAACAAAAATATAAAGGACACAGGAAAGTAAGCTTTTGAAAAACTAGATGAATAACAAATGAAAAGATTTGCCTAACTTTGGTACTTGTGAAGGTATTTGACATTTATTTCCATCATAATTTTGCTACAAATAAGAAAATAGCTATTGCTCACTTATGACATGCAATGGAACCCCAAACGATATGCCATCTTATAGTTAAGGAAAAAGTAGCTGAACAAATTATTTTAGGAAAATCCTGTAACTGCAGTAGTTTTTGAGCTACAATGGATTTACTTAACAGTCACAATTTCAAAGTAGCTATTACTCAGCTGTCCAGTGTGCAACAGGTTTGCAGCTTTACTATCTGATAGCTCATCAAAAACTAGATGAATAACATATTTGAAAATATTTCCCTAACTTGAATACTTTTCAAGATATTTGAAATTTACTTATGTTGTTATTTTGCTACAAATAAGAAAATAGCTATTACTCACTTATGGCATGCAACAGAACCCCAAACTATATGCCATCTTATAGATAAGGAACAAGAGGAGAGTGCCCGTGAACGGGCACTGTGTCAGGTGACTGAGTGTTTTTGATTTGTGAAGGTGATTAGAGGACAGAATAATTATCAGGAAAAGGGCTGTACAGAAATACAGTAAATGGTAACTGAACAGCAAGTTCGAAAGAAATTCCGAAGCTGACAGAAGAAAAGGATAAAAAAGTTGTGCCCTGTAAATGGTATTATGAAGGAAAATAACAAGGTAATTGTTTAAGTGTAAAAAATAGGTTAAAACATATTTAAAGAAATACTACAAATGCAATATCCTCGTTCGACCTTGAAGAAGGGGTCCAAGGTCAAATCTAACCACACAAATACATTCCCAGCCCATGATTTCCTATGGTTTACCATTCCAAACCTCTAGGACCAATTATAAATGAGTTATAAGCACTTTTAAGTTTGGCTATCCTTGTTTGACCTTGAAGGAGGGGTCATTGAAGGTCAAATCTGACCACACCAAAAGATTCCCACCCCATGATTTCCTACAGGTTGGTTTATCATCCCAAACCTCTAGGATCAATAATAAGGGAGATATAAGCACTTTTCATGACTGACAAAAACACCTGTGGCGGCCATCTTGTTTCTCAAAATGAGGCCAAAAATATTCCCAGACAACATTTTATGGTTATTAATATATACTGCAAACTTAAGAAAGCTAGCTATAATATTTTTTTTCATCAGAGCAGTAATGGTGAAATCTCTCTCTACACACTGCGGCTATCCAGTGGATACAATGATTTACTCAACAGTGAGAACCTGAAAGTAGCTATTGCTCAGCTATGCCATGACATAGAGGTCTGCAATTTCACTATGTTATAGCTGACCAAAAATTCTGTGAATAACATATTTAACAAATTACTCTAAATGTAATAGTTTTCAAGTTACAACTGATTTACTCAACAGTGAGAACCTCAAAGGAACTATTACTCAGCTATGCAATGAGCTACATGTCTGAAATTTTACTATGTTACAGCTAACCCAAAAGTAGGTGAACAACATATTTAAGCAAACTACTGTAAATGCAATAGTTTTCAAGCTACAACTGATTTACTCAATAGTGAGAACCTGAAAATAGCTATTGCTCCGCTATGCCATGAGCTATAGGTCTGTAATTTCACTATGTTATAGCTGACCCAAAAGTAGGTGAACAATATATTTTACAAAATACTCCAAATGCAATATTTTTCAAGTTATAGCTGATTTACTCAACAGTCAGTACCTGAGAATAGCTATTGCTCAGTTGTGCCAGGAGCTATAGGTCTATAATTTCACTATGTTATAGCTGACCCAAAAGTAGCTGAATAACATATTTGCACAAATTTCTGTAAATGCAATAGTTTTCCAATTATAACTGATTTACTCAACAGTGAGAACTTCAAAGTAGCTATTACTCAGCTATGAAATGAGCCACAGGTCTGAAACTTCACTATGTTATAGCTGACCCCAAAATAGGTGAATAAGATATGAAACTAAATACTCTAAATGCAATAGTTTTCAAGTTATAAGTGATTTACTCAACAGTAATAACCTAAAAGTAGCTATTACTCAGCTATGCCATGAGCTACAGGTCTGAAATTTTACTATGTTATAGCTGGCCCAAAAGTAGCTGAATGACATATTTATACGAAATTCTCTAAATGCAATAGTTTTTAAGTTACAAGTGATTTTACTCATGATGGAAGTTACTGAAAAGCCCAAAAGTAGCTATTACTCACTTAGCTATTGAGACAGACACCCAACTTACTCACCATATTGTAGCTATGAAAAAAGTAGCTGAATAACATATTTTAACAAAATGCTCTAAATGCAACACTTTTCAAGTTATAAGTGATTTACTCAACAGTGATAACCTAAAAGTAGCTATTACTCAGCTATGCCATGAGCTACAGGTCTGAAATTTTACTATGTTATAGCTGACCCCAAAGTAGCTGAATAACATATTTATACGAAATTCTCTAAATGCAATAGTTTTCAAGTTATAAGCGATTTACTCAACAGTGATAACCTAAAAGTAGCTATTACTCAGCTATGCCATGAGCTACAGGTATGAAATTTCACTATGTTATAGCTGGCCCAAAAGTACCTGAATAACATATTTATATGAAATTCTCTAAATGCAATAATTTTTAAGTTACAAGTGATTTTACTCATAATGGAAGTTACTGAAAAGCCCAAAAGTAGCTATTACTCACTTAGCTATTGAGACAGACACCCAACTTACTCACCATATTGTAGCTATGAAAAAAGTAGCTGAACAACATATTTTCACAAAATGCTGTAAATGCAACACTTTTGAAGTTATAAGTGATTTAGTGTATGATTTCATGAATTTTAATGCATTAAAAATTATTAAAAAATTTATTAAAAAATAAGTAAGACAGATCCAGGTCTCATACTCACACAAGAGAATCTACCTCTGGCCTAGTACATATATGCAAGATATGAGAGAAATCCCTGCAATAGTCACTGAGAAAATTGTGATAAAAAGTTGAAATTTTCACACTTTTGGTGGGGGTACCCCCCTTGTAATGTCTCTAGCAAACAGACGAACAGACAGATTTGCATGCCTTGAACAATTTTTCATCCTCGATAGATAAGGTATCTTTTAAAAAAAACAGCATGTCTCTAGGCCTTGTAGTTTTGGAGAAGAAGTTGTTCACGCGGACGCGTACCCCCACGCCGCAGAGTGATGACATAATGTCAGCTGACTGACAAGTCAGCTGACATAAAAAGCAGCTGCATAACATATTTTTGGAAAATACTCTAACTGCAATAGTTTTGGAGTTACAATGGATTTACTCAACAGTCACAATTTCAAAGTAGCTATATTACTCAGCTATCCAATGTGCAACAGGTCTCAAACTTTAGTATGTGATACCTTACCAAAAACTAGATGAATAACATATTTGAAAAGAATTCCCTAATTTTAATACTTTTGAAGATATTTGAAATTTACTGATGTCGTTATTTTGCTTCAAATAAGGAAATAGCTATTACTCACTTATGGCATGCAATAGAACCCCAAACTATATGGCATCTTATAATTAAGGACAAAGTAGCTGAACAACATATTTTAGGAAAATACTCTAACTGCACTAGTTTTGGAGTTACAATGGATTTACTCAACTGTAGAATTTCAAAGTAGCTATTACTCAGCTATCCAATGTGCGACAGATCTGAAACTTTACTATGTGATAGCTTATCAAAAAGTAGATGAACAACATATTTGAAAAGAATTCCCTAACTTTAATACTTTTGAAGATATTTGACATTTACTTATGTCATTATTTTGCTACAAATAAGAAAATAGCTATTACTCACTTATGGCATGCAATGGGACCCCAAACTATGTACCATCTTATAGCTAAGGACAAAGTAGCTGAACAGCATATTTGAAGAAAAAGTTGTAACTGCAATAGTTTTTGAGTTATGAGCCCTTTACTCCAAGTAGCTAAGATTGCTATTACTCACTTATCTTTAGGCCTAAGTCCATAAAACCCAAAAAATTTTCGAGGGCGTGAAAATTCATTGGGACAATTAATTTACAAATAATCTGTAGCTGTAGTAGTTTTGGAGAAATCTGCGTGACTAACTAACGCACGCACGCACACACGCACACACACACACACAGGCATCATTCCATAATCTCCCTCCCGGGCTAAAGCCTGGCGGGAGATAATAAACAGGCAGATGAACACTTCAAAATGTGGCTATAATAAATTAAATCCCAGGTCACAATGTAGAATACCACCAAAGTATTTCTTAAAGATGGGCCCAAACTACACAGCAATGGTCGTTTTTAAATACACAATTCAGGCACAAAGACCACCATTGCAAACAACAGTATTGCAGGGTCAGCCTTGAAAGCTAACTCAAGATAAAAAAAACAACAAAATAAAACAAAAATGATTTTCATGTTTTTACTTTATTCTGAAGATAGAAATTGGTAATATAGAAAAGGTAATTCTATATTAAACGAGAAAAGCAGTGTCACAAACTCCACTTTGGAATTACAATTAAATAAATTGATCTGACTGACACTTCATTCATCTATCTAAGAACCCTGCACTTGAATTTTTGCCAATTAACATTTCCTATTTTCTATTTGACACACCTTTCACACTTATCTATCTGACACAGACATAATGCAGTGAATTTTACATAACTATACAAAACATGTAATGACTACACTCTTCGGACTTTTCTTGGTTTTGGTCCAAAAATAAAAATTGGAGTATTGTCTGTCAGTGACACAACATTCAGGCCTGCCATTTTCAGTCCCTTGATTGCAGGCTGAAAATAATACATCAAAAACCAAACAAATTCATTAAAAACTGGAAATGGATGATAGAATGAACAAAGTATATACTCAAAGTTTTTTTCATTGATACTGCAGCATTGTATTTTTTACGAATTTGCTAACATGGAGAAATAAGAAATGATCCTTGCGATTCAGTATTCAACAGACATCACATACAAGTGATTTGTCTCAATCATCTTATGCATGAATTTATACCATTTCACCAACTTAGAATATTTCAATAAGTTCTCCTTTTAAGTGATAAGCTCGACAACAGTTGCCCTTTTTTGAAAAAAAAGCCTTCGCATAAATTTTAAGCCAAATTTAGATGAATATTGAAAAAAAAAATGAACCATTTATTGCAAATTACTTTCGAGACTGTACTGTGTTGTGCTGTGACAATGTTGTCAAACCTGGGGATTATTGCTCCCTAGCTCATTGCCGATCAATAAGTACAACCGATATTTGCTAAACTCGTTTCTTTGCAACTTTTTAGGCACAATAAAACACAAACTGGAATAATATTTTTTGAAAATTTGAAGCATTCACTACTTAAAATCACCAAACCAGCCATAAATGTAAAATATTATGTAAACAGAAATCACCTTGCAATTTTCATAATGTTGTCATGGTAATCATAAAATCGGCCAATCATAGTGCAATAATGCAAGAGATGTTCGTGAAAAGCTTTTAGGTTATATTTTGGTTATCTTTATGGAAATTTCTGTTTATTTTCCTTGTTTTAATTTAATATTTGATTTTTTTTACTGGTTCACACTTTTGACTCCATGAACAGTAGTGATCGAGGTGTGTTCACATATTTCTCATACAAAATATTGACATGTGAAATCATGACAATCTCCCAGCACTAGTTATGAATTCTCAAGTACTTTGAGTGAATATAAAGGAGTTCTAAAATATATGTTTTCAATAGGCACTCGAGTACCTGGTAACAAGAGGGCATTAATGAGTATTTAAGTAGTTACTCCCAATGAGCATTAATGAGTACTCAACTACCTGTCCACAGAGGGAATTAATAATACTTAAGTACTTACTGCCAATGAGCATTAATGAGAATTCAAGTACTCGTTCACAGATGACATACATGAGTAATCAATGTACTGGTTCTCAATGAGCATTAAAGAGTATTTGACTACATGTACTCGGTTAGCATTAATGAGTAGTCAAGTATTTGTTCACAAGACTTTCTAATAACTGGAGCAGTCCATACTTTATACTCACCAGTCTACCATTTCCGAGTCCTTTTACCAAGACCCGCACATGGGTCACCCCTTTCTTCTTGGCTCTCTGAAAGAGACAATATAATGCTAATCTAGACACTTCTATCTTAACACATTCAATGTTTTCCAATTGTGATGATATTGTGGCAAGTAGATTTATACACACTACATACCTTCACCTGTGCATATACCATGTGATGGTGTACATTTTCATACATGACAATAAACAACAATTTTGAAGACCAATTGCAAGTCCTTGCTGGACAGATGTAACTGTGGTGTGACATCTGGCATGATAAGTAACATGTTCAATGTAAATTTCATATTAGGAAATGGTACTGTACAAACCCTCTTAGAAACAAACTCCTTATGTGTTTCAAGTAACTCATTCAGTACAGTATTTTTCAACTCCAGCATTCTGAAGTCCAGGACTTTTCTGCATCATACTTTTTAGCATTTAAAAGTTTTTCATCAAGACTGGTGTTCAATCACAGATAAATACTCAAGTTTATTATGTGTAACAGGAAAATTGATAAAGATTTTCAGGTTATCAGTGCTCACTGAATGTTTACATTTTAAATTGGATGTCTACATAAATAACTTATAAAAATTTATAGTTTCAACGATCTAGTGATCACACGTTTGGTCAAACTTAAGGATACTTATATCAAAAGTATTGCACTTACAAGTTATCAAAGCACTTGTATTTGAGTCTTGATACAAGTATGTGTTCTTGCAACTTGGAAAAGAACTTATATACAGTTCCATGCACTTGACCACAGGCCTGGTAATGTCACATAAAGCTGAAGTCATTTTTAATTCGCTAAAACATTCTCTTACCAGCCCTGCTGTTAAACCAGTTTCTTGTGCTGCAACCTCAGTCCTCTTTTTTGCATTTCTGTAGCCTTCCATACCCTGAAGGAAAGATTTTACAATCTTAATGGGCATTAATAATGAAGAGTAAGAAATGCGTAACTGGGCAGAGTGTGCAAAACATGCAACATCAGAAACCTCCTCTATAAGATCTTCATCAAAGTTGTAATTTTTGTGACATGGTTAGTTTGTTTATAACTAAGCTGTTCTTGAACTTCTGTTCTTGTTGTTCGCATAAAATATTTCAAAGATAGAAAACTTGAAAATAATTTGAGTAATTAAAAATGAACCTTAACTTTAACAAAATTGAAACAATTTTCTTTTAACTTCAACATCTGTGAAAACATAATTCCCTTCCTCATTGGAAGGCTTTGAGAAATACTTACAGCTGAGGAATGTGCATATCTATTTCCCTTGAAATCAAAGATTCCAATGATGGTGTTGTTACGTGTACATCGGATGTTAGCTATTGGGAGTTCTTTGAAAGGTACGCCATTAATCAAAGAGTCCATAGTGTCTTCTGATGGAATAAACATGCCCCCGCTGTAAGAAGTACAGATGTAAGAGGAAGGTCCTTAAAAAAAGAGTCAATGATTAACAGTAAACACTCCACAATGAGGTGGGAAGACAGGATTTGAAGATTCTCAGTCACCATATACAAATCACTGGTACATGTAATTTATGTCAAACAGCAAAAAATATGCCTTCTCAAACAAAACCAATTCTCAAACACATAAAACTGCTTGGTACAAATAACTAAAAAGTGACATTACTGATCTGAAAACTTTTTCAAAACTGATCAACCCCATTTCTTAATTAGGTATATATTTACCAAATAAATGCCTACAATATAGCTTAATTAAAACATTCATGACAATCAAACGACGGAACAAGAGGAGAGTGCCCGTGAACGGGCACTGTGTCAGCTGACTGAGTGTTTTTGATTTGTGAAGGTGATTAGAGGACAGAATAATTATCAGGAAAAGGGCTGTACAGAAATACAGTAAATGGTAACTGAACAGCAAGTTCGAAAGAAATTCCGAAGCTGACAGAAGAAAAGGATAAAAAAGTTGTGCCCTGTAAATGGTATTATGAAGGAAAATAACAAGGTAATTGTTTAAGTGTAAAAAATAGGTTAAAACATATTTAAAGAAATACTACAAATGCAATATCCTCGTTCGACCTTGAAGAAGGGGTCCAAGGTCAAATCTAACCACACAAATACATTCCCAGCCCATGATTTCCTATGGTTTACCATTCCAAACCTCTAGGACCAATTATAAATGAGTTATAAGCACTTTTAAGCTTGGCTGTCCTCATTTGACCTTGAAGGAGGGGTCCAAAGGTCAAATCTGACCATACCAAAAGATTCCGAGCCAATGATTTCCTATGGGATGGTTTACCATCCCAAATCTCTGTCACCAATAATAAGCGAGTTGTAGGCACTTTCAATTTTTGCTATCCTCATTTGACCTTGAAGGAGGGTTCTAAGGTCAAATCGGACCATATCAACAGATTCACAGCCCATGATTTCCTGTCTGTTTACCATCCCAATCCTCTGGGACCAATAACAAGCGAGTTATAAGCACTTTTAAGTTTGGCTATCCTTGTTTGACCTTGAAGGGGTCATTGAAGGTCAAATCTGACCACACCAAAAGATTCCCACCCCATGATTTCCTACAGGTTGGTTTATCATCCCAAACCTCTAGGATCAATAATAAGGGAGATATAAGCACTTTTCATGACTGACAAAAAACACCTGTGGCGGCCATCTTGTTTCTCAAAATGAGGCCAAAAATATTCCCAGACAACATTTTATGGTTATTAATATATACTGCAAACTTAAGAAAGCTAGCTATAATATTTTTTTTCATCAGAGCAGTAATGGTGAAATCTCTCTCTACACACTGCGGCTATCCAGTGGATACAATGATTTACTCAACAGTGAGAACCTGAAAGTAGCTATTGCTCAGCTATGCCATGACATAGAGGTCTGCAATTTCACTATGTTATAGCTGACCAAAAATTCTGTGAATAACATATTTAACAAATTACACTAAATGTAATAGTTTTCAAGTTACAACTGATTTACTCAACAGTGAGAACCTCAAAGGAACTATTACTCAGCTATGCAATGAGCTACATGTCTGAAATTTTACTATGTTATAGCTAACCCAAAAGTAGGTGAACAACATATTTAAGCAAACTACTGTAAATGCAATAGTTTTCAAGTTACAACTGATTTACTCAATAGTGAGAACCTGAAAATAGCTATTGCTCCACTATGCCATGAGCTATAGGTCTGTAATTTCACTATGTTATAGCTGACCCAAAAGTAGGTGAACAATATATTTTAACAAAATACTCCAAATGCAATATTTTTCAAGTTATAGCTGATTTACTCAACAGTCAGTACCTGAGAATAGCTATTGCTCAGATGTGCCAGGAGCTATAGGTCTATAATTTCACTATGTTATAGCTGACCCCAAAGTAGCTGAATAACATATTTGCACAAATTTCTGTAAATGCAATAGTTTTCCAATTATAACTGATTTACTCAACAGTGAGAACTTCAAAGTAGCTATTACTCAGCTATGAAATGAGCCACAGGTCTGAAACTTCACTATGTTATAGCTGACCCCAAAATAGGTGAATAAGATATGAAACAAAATACTCTAAATGCAATAGTTTTCAAGTTATAAGTGATTTACTCAACAGTGATAACCTAAAAGTAGCTATTACTCACCTATGCCATGAGCTACAGGTCTGAAATTTTACTATGTTATAGCTGGCCCAAAAGTAGCTGAATAACATATTTATACGAAATTCTCTAAATGCAATAGTTTTTAAGTTACAAGTGATTTTACTCATGATGGAAGTTACTGAAAAGCCCAAAAGTAGCTATTACTCACTTAGCTATTGAGACAGACACCCAACTTACTCACCATATTGTAGCTATGAAAAAAGTAGCTGAATAACATATTTTAACAAAATGCTCTAAATGCAACACTTTTCAAGTTATAAGTGATTTACTCAACAGTGATAACCTAAAAGTAGCTATTACTCAGCTATGCCATGAGCTACAGGTCTGAAATTTTACTATGTTATAGCTGACCCAAAAGTAGCTGAATAACATATTTATACGAAATTCTCTAAATGCAATAGTTTTCAAGTTATAAGCGATTTACTCAACAGTGATAACCTAAAAGTAGCTATTACTCAGCTATGCCATGAGCTACAGGTCTGAAATTTCACTATGTTATAGCTGGCCCAAAAGTAGCTGAATAACATATTTATACAAAATTCTCTAAATGCAATAGTTTTTAAGTTACAAGTGATTTTACTCATAATGGAAGTTACTGAAAAGCCCAAAAGTAGCTATTACTCACTTACCTATTGAGACAGACACCCAACTTACTCACCATATTGTAGCTATGAAAAAAGTAGCTGAACAACATATTTTCACAAAATGCTGTAAATGCAACACTTTTGAAGTTATAAGTGATTTAGTGTATGATTTCATGAATTTTAATGCATTAAAAATTATTAAAAAAATTTATTAAAAAATAAGTAAGACAGATCCAGGTCTCATACTCACACAAGAGAATCTACCTCTGGCCTAGTACATATATGCAAGATATGAGAGAAATCCCTGCAATAGTCACTGAGAAAATTGTGATAAAAAGTTGAAATTTTCACACTTTTGGTGGGGGTACCCCCCTTGTAATGTCTCTAGCAAACAGACGAACAGACAGATTTGCATGCCTTGAACAATTTTTCATCCTCGATAGATAAGGTATCTTTTAAAAAAAACAGCATGTCTATAGGCCTTGTAGTTTTGGAGAAGAAGTTGTTCACGCGGACGCGTACGCAGACGCGTACGCCCACGCCGCAGAGTGATGACATAATGTCAGCTGACTGACAAGTCAGCTGACATAAAAAACATGAAAATTCTTCGATTTCTTTAATGAGCAGCACCATTACTACAGCTAAATATACCCACTAAGTTGAACCCTCAGGAGGTTGTAAAAATATCTATATATAATCTTGTTGTTGGACTTTAAGAATAAATGGCAAAACTGACTGAAAAAAATGTACATGTATATAATTAAAAAATAAACAGAAACTTCCCTAGTACTGTACACAGTGTATTTGTGTCCATACCTGGTCAAACCATCCAGTTCCTTTTCTCCCATTTCGTCATCATCAACTTCTTGAATAACTTTACTGTCAGAAAAATTGTTTACAAAAGTAAGTCTTGGAAGAGGGCCGATTGTTCTGTATTGATTTGAAGATAAAACTGAACGTACAACTGGATCTACAATAATAACAGTATATCATATACAGTTAAACTTACACAAGAATTATCAGTCTCAGGAAAAAATAAAATCAGTCACTGTCAAGTATTAGTTTTAACAAGTGCCAACACTTTTACGGTTTAATGAAACAAATACAAAATCACACTACAGTTTTATAGACAGTTATAAATAAGACCACTGTTGTGGCAGTAATTTCCAGCTAGTTATCCTAGGTACCTAGGTACTTTGTAAGCAAAGGGCATTTAAATATTTGCTTGCCAACAGAAAACATGGACTGGTAACCTTAAAGTTGCAATGATAAAGTTACATGAAGGACTTAAAGCTTAACCACCAATTAGACATCCCAGCCAATGTACAATGAAATACTACATATAAACAAAATCCACAATGTAGTTCCTGGAATACATGCCACTAAAACAATATGCTTAAAGTTGCTATAATTATGTAGCCTTTGGTTAAGATTCAATATGGTGAAAATGTATGCCCTGGAGAGATCTATGCCTCTTTAACTTGTGGGAATGTTCCAATAAAACTGTTACAATAGCAACCATTTTTATTTGAATATTCAGGTTTTTGTGATTTTTGTAAGGGGGTGGGGGGTGTGGGGGGTGGGGGGGGGGGTGGGGGGGGGGGGGGTAAGTTTGTGGCAGGAGACACAGTTTTACTAAATTTGGTTTAAAGGTGCATCTAAAGAGGTGGTTTACTGGTCATTATGTTTTGGCCTGAATTCAATCAAAATAAATGTAATTTTTTGCCTTGGTATTGGTAACCAATTATATTTTCATTTAATGACTTGAACTACAGACAAAATCATTGAACAGACAGACTTAGCCTATCAGATACAGACAATTTGTGTTCAGTCATGACCGTGTTGACTGTTTTATTGTAATTTATATTAGTGTATGTCATTTCAAATTTGTATAACACCACACAAGAAATCCTGTCAAAGATTTTAATCATTTAGAGTAAGGCTTTGGCACATACCATGTGTTATTCATAAACAACACAATGCTAAGTAAACAGAACACAATACTTGTAGTTCAAATTTATTCTGAACAGGGGACACCATTTACTCTATCCCGTTTATTGGTAAAACCGCAACAAATTGCCAAATTTTATTTTTAAACTTCCAGAAACTTCCTTATTTAAAGTAAATTTTGAGAGAACATTCAGAAAATATTTAATATTATATAATGCCCCTGTTCCACCAAAAGATTAAGCCCCGATCCTGTGGCCGACCCTTAATCGTGGACAGTCGGTTGAAAAATAACAAAAATGGGCGGGAATACTGGGTTGGTACTGAAGTCTGGGATTAAGAACAGATCGTCCTCAGGAAGCCTCAGGACGCCTCAGGCGGCCCCAGACAGTCCCCGACTGGTCTGGGACTAAGAACCGACTAAGCCAGTTTTCAGGTCGGTTTCAACCACGATCCTGTCGTACACATACCGACTGGGTCCCAGGACGCCTCAGGCCTCCTGGGACTAAGAGCCGACTAACCCACGATTAACTACCGGCGTCCTCAGGGGTCCGCAGGCCTCCTCAGTGTTCCCCAGACCAGGATCCCCGATTCTTGTTTTCCAACGTTGCTGGATTTTCTGGGTATATATATATAAAATTCGCGATCTAATCACCATTGCTTTTCTAGGAACACAGCAGGATGCCACCTTTTAATGGGAGACAGATTCAACAACAACTTAGGGCTTTTTTTGTTTTTATTCAGTTACAAATAATCATGTATTTCCATTTTTTACGTCGACCACAGCAACCACCACCAGCACCACCAGCACCCATACAGAGACCTAGAAGAAGGCACAACATGTGGGTCAGGCCATGGCTACTGCAGAGAGAGGAGAGGGGGGCCTACCACAACATTATGGCTCATCTGTATGCCACAGACATTCCAGGATTCACCAACTACATGAGGATGACCCCAGAATTTTTTTAAATGATAAAGACCAGACTGGAACCACACCTTGCCAGGCAGGCCACCAACTACAGAGCACCAATCAGTGTTGGGTAGAAGTTAGCCCTCACCATCAGATATCTGGCCACTGGAGAGTCATACACATCATTATCATGTCAGTTCAGGGTTGGAAGATCCACCATTTCCAAGTTTTTACCAGAGGTCTGCAGGGCCATCCAGGATGAGTTCACCAGACAGTACCTCAAATGTCCTACTACCCCAGATGAGTGGAAAGAACTGGAGAGGGAATTCAGGATCAGGTGGAATGTTCCACATGCCCTGGGAGCCCTGGATCGGAAGCATGTGGCCCTGAAGAAACCCAAGAACACTGGAGCCCTCTACCACAACTACAAGGGGTTCTTTTCCATTGTGATGTTGGCCCTGGTAGATGGACAGTATAAGTTCAGATGCGTGGATGTGGGTACAGCTGGATCTTGCTCAGATGCCCAGATATTTAATGCCTCTCAGCTGAAGAGGAGGATTGAGGATGGCAGGATAGGCTTCCCTGACCCAGCTCCTATAACCCAGGGTGGTAGAGATGTCCCCTACTTCATTCTGGCAGACGATGCTTTTGTCCTGAAGACCTGGCTCATGAAACCCTATGGCAGAAGGCTGTTAACAAGGGAGGAAAGGATTGCCAAATATAGAATATCGAGGGGCAGGAGAGTTGTGGAGAACGCTTTTGGCATCCTGGTCTCAAGATTTAGAGTCATGAGGACCACCATTGAACTACCCCCAGAAACAGTTAGAGAAGTGGTCATGACCTGTGTGGTTCTGCACAACATACTCAGAAGTCAGTATCAAGGTCAACCTGCTGGTCAGCAGCCTGGGGAGGATGATGATGATGATGATGTGCCTGGTGATTGTGGATTGATTGGTGGTGCTGCTGGTGGTGGCCAAGACAGAAACCCTGCTACAGAGGCCAAAAGACAGAGGGATTACCTGAAGGACTACTTCAATAATGAGGGAGCAGTGGCCTGGCAAGATGGCAGAATATAAGTCCTGCTGCAGTAAACAGTCCTTTTCAGGACTAACTATAACAGTCCTTTTCAGGACTACCAATTATTCCAAAAACAATTAATCAGCTATGCTTGCTACAGACGGACAAACCCCATGCCAAACATAACTTTTCAGACGGACAAACAGACAAACCCCATGCCAAACATAACTTTTTCAGACGGACAAACAGACAAACCCCATGCCAAACATAACTTTTTCAGACGGACAAACAGACAAACCCCATGCCAAACATAACTTTTTCAGACGGACAAACAGACAAACCCCATGCCAAACATTACTTTTTCAGACCGACAAACAGACAAACCCCATGCCAAACACCCAACAATCATACAAACCCAGTGTTAAACAAGAGCCAAACACAAAGTCACACATAATATCCTAAAATGAATTATTATATCCCCAGACGAAAGTCGGGGATATATTGGATTCAGGTCCGTCGCGCCGCCGCCGCCGTAGAAATTTCCTTGTGGATGCGATAACTCAAAAACGGATTAATATTTTTTTTTCAAACTTGGTACACATGTTAAGGATGCCCAAAGGAAGATCTCTATTTTAAGGTGACCTTAAACTCCCAATAATAAAGAACTTATGGCCACCTTAAGGTCAAAAATTGCACTTTTGGCCACTTAGAGCCCTCTAGGTCACAAACTATGAGGCTTATCTGCCTCAAATTTTACCTGAGAACACATTAATATATTCTTAGTACATGTGCCGAAAATCAAGACTTTAAGTTGAGGAGAAAAATGTCTTTGAGGCCCATAAAGACCCCACTTAGGACTTTTTTCCTATATTTTTAACTTATTTTGCCCTATAATTTGGAAGTGGTAATTCTGATCAGTCTCAAACTGCACTAGATGTAACTCTTATATGTAATCCTTGTCTGTGAAAAATTTAAAGGCTGTAGGTTTACCTGTTAGGCTGACTTAAGATCTCAAAATTGCCCACAGAGACCCAATTTATGGACTTTTTGCCATCTTCAAGCACTGTAGCTTTCAAACTATGTCTCTCATCCAAGTGAAATATCATCTGAGAATATATCAATATGTTTTTCTTGTATGTACTCCAAAATTTAGGCCTTTAATAGACATTTAACCCATGTATGAGGACCATAAACACCCACCCGAGTGACCCTTTTAAGACATTTTTCACATATTTTGCTCTGTAACTTGGAAATGGTAAGTCTGAGAAGTTTCAAACTGTATTAGATATATATTTTATGTGTAATGTTAGTATGTAACAGATTTTAAGTCTGAAGCTTTAATTTGAAGGTCAAATTGAGGTCTCTGACGGGCTCCCAAAGACCCAATATATGGACTTTTTGCCACCTTTAAGCCCTGTGACTGTTAAACTATGTTATTGATGGAGCTGAATCCCATCTGGGAATGCATTATTATGTCCTTTTTACATGTGCCGAAAATCAAGGCTTTAAGTAGACATTTAACCTGTGTTTGAGGACCATAAATCCCCACCCGAGTGACCCTTTTTAGACATTTTTCACATATTTTGCCCTGTAACTTGGAAATGGTAAGTCTGAGAAGTTTTAAACTGTATTAGATACATATTCTATGTGTAATCTTAGTATGTGACAAATTTTAAGTCTGAAGCTTTAATCTGAAGGCCACATTGAGGTCTCTAAAAGGCCCCATAGAGACCCACTATTTGGACTTTTTGCCAGTTTTAAGGCCCATGACTGTTAAACTATGTGACTGATAGAGCTGAAATCTCATCTGGGAATACATTATTATGTTCTTTTTACATGTGCCAAAAATCAAGGCTTCAAGTAGACATTTAAAGGGGAAAGTTTTCGACCCGGGACGAAAATCTCCTCAAATTACAAAGATCATACATTTGAAGTCTTCATATACAAATATCAACAAACACCACAGCTTACTGGGATATAACATATCACCTTTGACAGCAGTGATAAATTCTTCCTTCCAGACTAAAAGGGCATAAGTTCTCAAGGAATTTTGTCACTTGATGCAGGTTTTTTACTGTTTTAAAGTACACACACTTTATTTAAATTTTCAACAGCAGATTCCCACATAAGTCCTTCTGTACATGGCAGTTGTTAATTATCTAAGATAAGTGTACATTACAATGCACTTGCCATCCAACATTAGTTTGTTTATTGTAGCATCACAATTGACAGAGGAATGAAGGTTCCTAAATGCTCTTTGACCCCTCGACTTTGGGCTTTAAACTGTGTATGAGGACCATTAATACCCACCCGAGTGACCGTTTTAAGACATTTTTCACATATTTTGCTCTGTAACTTGGAAATGGTGAGTCTGAGAAGTTTCAAACTTTATTATTAGATACATATTCTATGTGTAGTCTTAGTATGTAGCAGATTTTAAGTCTGATGCTTTAATTTGAAAACCACATCGAGATCTCTAAATGGCCCACAGAGACCCAATATTTGGACTTTTTGCCACCTTTAAGCCCTGTGACTGTTAAACTATGTGATTGATTGAGCTGAAATCCCATCTGGGAATGCATTATTATGTCCTTTTCACATGTGCCGAAAATCAAGGCTTTTAGTAGACATTTAACCTCTGTATGAGGGCCATAGACACTTGCCCAAGTGACCTTTTTTGACATTTTTTTCTGTATTTTGCCCTGTTATTTGGAAATGCTTAGTGTGACAAGTCTTAAACTGTATTATATATAACTTTTGTTTGTTGTGTATGTCCCCCAAAAAGTTTCAGTTCTATAGTTTAATTGCTAAGGTCTCTTTAACAATTGCAAAATGCCCACAGAGACCCAATTTATGGATATTATGCCACTTTAAAGCCCTGTAACTGTCAAACTATGTGGCTCATAGAGCTGAAATCTTTGAATTTTTCAAAGGAAGTGCCTGTCTATTTAAATTTTGAATATTAACTAGATATTGCGTCTTGACGCAGTGTATCCCCGGACGGGACATAGTTAAGGCGTGAATATGTCGGTCTTGAGCCTGTTTCCTGGAGCACCAGATCAGGATTCTCCATAGTACCAGATTACTCCCAAAAGCTAATCACTAGTTCTTTCACTTATATCTGTCTTTAAAAATTACATTTCATGGATCCAGAAGATCCATATAGTGATCCGGATCACTTCCAAAATTCAATCTTTTCATCCTTTTACCTTTTCAAACATATTCTAAAAATTTCATCAAAATCCGTCCATAAATTTTTGAGTTATCTTGTACACAAACAGATCTGGCAGCCTGGATCCACATGATCCAGACAGTGATCCAGATCACTCCCAAAAACTAATCACTTGTTCTTTGTCCCATTTAAGACATTTTCTAAAAATTTCATAAAAATCCACCCATGACTTTTTGAGCTATTTATCTTTAAAATTATATTTCATGGACCCAGAAGATGCAGATAGTGGTCCAGATCACTTTCAAAATTGAATCATTTCTTCCTTTTACCATTTCTTCCTTTTACCATTTGTAACATATCCTAAAAATATCATCAAAATTCATCCTAAAATTCTGTTGCAGCCTGGATCCAGATGATCCAGATCACTCCAAAAATGTAATCACTTGTTCCTTGTACCATTTAGGTCATTTGATGAAAATGTCATCACAATCCATCCATAACTTTTTGAAGTATCTGTCTTTAAAAATTACATTTCATGGTTCCAGAAGATCAATATAGCGATCCGGATCACTTCCAAAATTCAATCATTTCATCCTGTTACCTTTTCAGACATATCCCGAAAATTTCATCAAAATCCGTGGATAACTTTTTCAGCTACATTGTACACAAACACATCTGGCAGCCTGGATCCAGATGATCCAGACAATGATCCAGATCACTCCCAAAACCTAATCGCTTGTTCCTCGCACCATTTAGGTCATTTGCTGAAAATGTCATCACAATCCATCCATAACTTTTTGAGGTATCTGTCTTTAAAAATTACATTTCATGGATCCAGAAGCTCCATATAGTGATCCGGATCACTTCCAAAATTCAATCATTTCATCCTTTTACCTTTTCAGACATATCCTGAAAATTTCATCAAAATCCGTCCATAACTTTTTCATTTATCTTGTACACAAACACATGTGGCAGCCTGGATCCAGAGGATTCAGATCACTCCCAAAATCTAAACACTTGTTCCTTGTCCCTTTTTGGACATTTCCTGAAAATTTCATCAAAATCCACCCATGACTTTTTGAGCTATTTGTCTTTAAAATTACATTTCATGGTTCCAGAAGATCAATATAGTGATCTGGATCACTTCCAAAATTCAATCATTTCATCCTGTTACCTTTTCAGACATATCCCGAAAATTTCATCAAAATCCGTCCATAAGTTTTTCAGCTACATTGTACACAAACACATCTGGCAGCCTGGATCCAGATGATCCAGACAATGATCCAGATCACTCCCAAAATCTAATCGCTTGGTTCCTCGCACCATTTAGGTCATTTGCTGAAAATGTCATCACAATCCATCCATAACCTTTTGAGGTATCTGTCTTTAAAAATAACATTTCATGGATCCAGAAGCTCCATATAGTGATCCGGATCACTTCCAAAATTCAATCATTTCATCCTTTTACCTTTTCAGACATATCCTGTAAATTTCATCAAAATCCGTCCATAAGTTTTTGATTTATTTTGTACACAAATACATCTGGCAGCCTGGATCCAGAGGATCCAGATCACTCCCAAAATTTAAACACTTGTTCCTTGTCCCTTTTTGGACATTTCCTGAAAATTTCATAAAAATCCACCCATGACTTTTTGAGCTATCTGTCTTTAAAATTATATTTCATGGATCCAGAAGATCCAGATAGTGGTCCAGATCACTCGCAAAATTGAACCATTTCTTCCTTTTACCACTTCGTCCTTTTACCATTTGTAACATATCCTAAAAATATCATCAAAATTCATCCTAAAATTCTGTTGCAGCCTGGATCCAGATGATCCAGACAGTGATCCAGATCACTCCAAAAATGTAATCACTTGTTCCTTGTACCATTTAGGTCATTTGATGAAAATGTCATCACAATCCATCCATAACTTTTTGAGGTATCTGTCTTTAAAAATTACATTTCATGGATCCAGAAGTTCCATATAGTGATCCGGATCACTTCCAAAATTCAATCATTTCATCCTTTTACCTTTTCAGACATATCCTGTAAATTTCATCAAAATCCGTCCATAAGTTTTTGATTTATCTTGTACACAAAACATCTGGCAGCCTGGATCCAGATGATCCAGATCACTCCCAAAATCTAATCACTTGTTCCTTGTCCCATTTAGGACATTTCCTGAAAATTTCATCAAAATCCACCCATGACTTTTTGGGCTATACTGTACACAAACACATCTGGCAGCCTGGATCCGGATGATCCAGACAGTGATCCAGATAACTCCAAAAAT
Organism: Sabellastarte sp. h YS-2021; assembly: GCA_964017235.1. Lineage (NCBI taxonomy): Eukaryota > Metazoa > Annelida > Polychaeta > Sabellida > Sabellidae > Sabellastarte > Sabellastarte sp. h YS-2021. Next base: position 72,610,201 of record OZ024928.1, on the reverse strand, counting down.
GTAATCACTTGTTCCTTGCACCATTTAGGTCATTTGCTGAAAATGTCATCAAAATCCATCCATAACTTTTGAGGTATCTATCTTTAAGAATTACATTTCATGGATCCAGAAGATCCATATAGTGATCCGGATCACTTCCAAAATTCAATCATTTCATCCTTTTACCTTTTCAGACATATCCTGAAAATTTCATCAAAATCCATCCATAACTTTTTGAGCTATACTGTACACAAACACATCTGGTAGCCTGGATCCGGATGATCCAGACAGTGATCCAGATCACTCCCAAAATCTAATCACTTGTTCCTCGTCTCATTAAGGACATTTCCTGAAAAATTCATCAAAATGCACCCATAAGTTTTTGAGTTATCTGTCTTTAAAAATTAAATTTCATGGATCCAGAAGATCCAGACAGTGATCCGGATCACTCCCAAAATTTAATCAAATCTTCCTTTTACCATTTTGGACATATCCTGAAAATTTCATCAAAATCCATCTGTCAGTTTTTGAGTTATCTTGTTCACAAACAAACAAACAAATAGAGGACCAAAAATGACCCTCGGTCAGGTACTTTGGCGGTCAGTGGATGACCTTAAATGAAGATCCGTAACCGTAACTTTCGTCCGGGGATACAATAATGTTATGGCTATCTTAGGCTTTTAAGAACTTATTTTTATGTGTTATCTCTCTGCTTGCTGAGTTTTTTAACTTTTTAATATGAAACTGGTTAAACATATTCAAGTAGGCAAAATGGACACTGTTATTTTCTGGTGAGCTTTAAGTCCCAAATATTAATGAAATTATAGCCTTATGTAGTAAAAATAGGGGATTTTTAACCCTCAACTAGCCCAGTTTTATTCAACTTGCCTTAATTTTGACACAGCTCCTACAGTTACGAACTCATTTCAATTGATAATCACATGCTTAAAATTCTCAATTCTGAATTATTATTATAAATCTGTTCTTGTCGTTTGATAATTTATATTTAATTCTGGAGGTATATAATCTTCCTGTTGGACATTCCTTATTTATATATTTGATTTTATTTTAGTGATAAGATTAACTGAGCTTTTTGTATTTGATTACCCCTTTTATATTATAAGTGTTTGGTTACCATTTGTGCTGCAGCACTCCATCTCTTTGTAGTCCCACCCCCCATCCCCCACCCACCTCTGGGACCTCCAGCTATTCAGTGACACTAAATAAACAAAGGTATACAGATCTTCTGTAATAGTGAGAGAGGTGTGGAGAAGGGGAGAGAGGTGTGGAGAAGGGGAGAGAGGTGGGGTGGGGGTGGGAGGTGGTGTTTGCTTCATTATCTAATTATCTAAGACAAAGGGAGTCAGAACTGAGATTGTGTCAGATATTTAGGTTGCATATATATGGACCACATATATAGGAATTGAGGAAATGAATAACTAAAAAACAATGCAAATTCTAAAAATAATATAATAAAATAATAATATAAATAATATATGATTTTTAAATAATATTTTATTTGTGAACAAATATAGAAACAGAGATACGCTTTTGGAATTATGAATTTAGAATGGACATTCAATCATCAATCATTTAAATACTTTGAAAATAGGTTCAGAGTTACCCTTTGCAGGAAGATTGAAAAGTATGATGAGTTGAGTTAAAAATAATATTTTATTTGTCAACAAATATAGAAACAGATATGCTCTTTTGAGATTATTAATTTAGAATGAACATTCAATCATCAATCATTTAAATACTTTGAAAATAGGTTCAGAGTTATCATTTCAGGAAGATTGAAAATATGATCTGTTGAGTTATGTATTCGACGTCTGGGGATACACCATCTTCCTTGGGAAGATATAAACGTAGTAGATTGATGTGCTGAAGTTCATATAACTTTTCCCAATATTTATGGCATACAACAAATGGATTAAATAAAAAAATTCCCGATCAAAACCTGTGGCGTGAGTGATGACCTGTCTGGGGATATGTTGGCGCCGAGTTGGCCCAATCTAGTTTTTTTATATATTTGGAAATCCACCTCCTAATTTCACCAATTTGATGTTTCTATGGAAATCTTCAATTTTAAATCTTCACCTCTAATCACAAAAATGTGGAAAATATAACCATAAAACAAGTTTTGTTTTCAATAGTGGGGGATTGTGTTTTCAAAATAGTTTGTCAGTTCGTTGGCATGGGTTCTATTTAATTTTGGGTTTTTGTGTTTCTTGGTTGGTGGTTACTGGGGTTGGGTTTATTATTGGTAGTTGGATGTTGGGTTTCTTACTGGGTTTGTTATTTGGGGGTTATGTTTGGTATTGGGTTTGTCTGTGGGTTGGCAAGTATGTAATAATGCCTTTTAACTCTAGGGAAGGTGTAAGTGTTGGACTTTTCACTTACAGATTTTAAACTATCCCATGGATTTTATTCTAAAAATGGGCTGATTATTGGCCATATTGGGAGTTATTTTTAATTTTTTTATGTGGCCTTTTTTGTTATGTGTGGTACCATGGGTTATTTGTTTCATGTTTGGGGTGGTGTAAGTGTTGGACTTTCACTTTTTTTTTCTTGTGATAAGTATTTGTACTGAACTTTTTTGTTTTGGGAGGGGAATTGGAATAACATGTAGTTGAATAATTGTTTTTGGAAGATTTGGTGGCCCTGAAAAGGGCCTGGCAGGTCAAAGACCCGCCCTGACTGGATGGCTACTGAGGAGGCTGCTGCTGCTGTTGAGGCGGTGCTGAAGTGGTGATAGTAAAGAGCTGCTGCTGCGGTTGCTGCTGCTGAGGCTGCTCGACGATCTGTGTTGATGTCAGATCTGGTAGCTGGCTTAAGATTCCACTCAGATTGTGTCTGCTCCCTTCGTCCTGTACAGTTAGGACAGATGTCGGGTTGCTGAAGCCAATGGGGCTTGGTGTATAGTACACAAAACTGCTGCTAGCTGCTGCTTGAGTGGAACTAGACGCCTGTGGAGTGGTTGTTGGCAGTAGGCCGACCCTCTGGGACTCCGTGGTAACAGTGGCTGATCTTCTGGGCAATGGCTGACGTCTGCGGTTACTCTTAATAGTTTCGATGTCTCTAAATATCTTGCCCTTTAATTCTTCAAATTCTTCTTGAGTCATCTTTTTGGCCTCTGATGCCACGTAGTCAAAGAAGGGCTGCCTGTCTGACTTCTGATGCAGAAAACCTGAGATAAGTGTCCTCATCTGCTCAAAGTGTTCGAGAATCTTGGAGTCTGTAGTTGAAACGGGCGTTGATGTAATGATGGACTGACTCCTCTCCCTCAGGACACTGGACTCGAGGTGTTCTGTGTCAGTAGTTGACCCACGTGATTCGTCCTGCCTGCTGGTATTTGGACTGGCCTCAAAACCTGAACTTCTGTTGGCCCCCTTTCTTCTGATGTGGGTTTTAAGAAAACCCATCTGTTGGTAGACCCATGACTGTCTCTTGGTCATCTCCCTCGGGGCTTGGCCAGATTGGAGCTTGGACAGCTTCCCATAACGGGTTCGCTGGGACTCGAACCAACGTCTCACATCAAAGGGCTGGAGATTGAGTTCTGCAGATATTTCTGCCCAGAGAGCCTCTCTTCTGGTCCTGTCGTGGAAACGTGAATGTTCCTTGTCATACAGTTCAGGGTGCAGCTTTACAAATTCCACAATGGAAACTTCCTGGCTGTCTGTAAAAGTGGCACACACCCTGGCTCTCTTGGCTGAAGAATGGCACTCCGGATCTTCTTCACACCTCTCTTCTTCTTCTGCCACAGCTTCCCCACTAGCTGGACCTTCTTGAATCTCCTCCTCCTCTCTCCTCTCAGTTCCTTCTTCTGTAATAACTTCACTCCTCTCCTCTACTTGACTTTCCTTCTCCCTCTCATCCATCTTTTTCCTTCCTCTCTTCCCTCCTTTCTCTTTCCTCATAATCCAGTCGACAAAATAATAAAAATATAGTAAAATGTGTCTCCTAACTGTGAAATTTGCCTTAAGCTCAAGTAAAATATATATAAAATAAAAACTGAAAACCCCTACAAATCAGTGACACACGTCTCTCAGTAGCCAAACAGTCAGTAACAACGAGAATGTGTGCGCGGTCGCTTATATAGTCCCAGACCCCCTCATTGCTTCGTTTTAATTTCCGACGCGCGGAAAACAGTCGGTTCTTAATCAGTTGTTAGTCCCAGGCCTCCTGGGGCGTCCTCAGACCATCGCAGACTAAATTTGTGCTGTCCCAGGCGTCCTGGGGAGGCCGGTTTGGATCGGTTAGGGTCGGTTACCCTTAGTCGGGGCTTAGTCCCAGACCTTGATTTTTGGGTCCCAGGACACCGCAGACGGTCTGAGGCTTCCGGGGACTAATGCAACCGACCCACTTTCACACGCATGAAATTCATACGCATCATATTTGAGTCTGGGATTAACAACCGGCCTCCTGGGACTAAGCTACGGAGGTCTGGGACTAAGGGTCGCAGGCGGCCTGGGACAACACACGACTGTGTAAATTTGGGTCTGAGGAGGCCTGAGGACGCCTGGGACTGGACATTTTGTTGACGGCGGGAAATATGAATCGGTTTGAGTCGTGAGAAATATCAAACATGTTTGATTTTTCACATGGCCCCAACCGACAACAACCGACCCTTACAAAAGGTCTGGGACTAAGCAAATATTTCAAACCGACCCTCAAAAACCCTTAATCGGGAGCCTTAGTCGTGTGGTGGAACACCCACATAACAAAACAGCGGTAATCATTTCCCAATTCTCTACTCCAAATAGTTTATTATTCTCTTGTTTAAATGCAAACTTGAGGATTGTTCTGATGACCACTGAGGAATAAGCAAAGGAATTAAATGCCACCTAGACCACAGGCCTTTCCCAAGATGAATAATGACTCCTCTGTATAAATAATTAAATATATATTTACTTTTTTAAAGCAGGAAGCTCACTTGTACTTCTAAGAACTACTGGTTTTTTTCTCTTTTTTGTCTACAAATTATCATAAATTGTGCGCCACTTAAATTTCTGATTGCTTTGTAGCTTGCTTGTAGACAGAAACAAATTTTGGCCTTGTTTTCACAAGTCATTACTCCCTCTATTATCTGGTTTTAACCCTGACCTTTTTGCACTTCCAAAGTAGTTCTACAAACACATCCTGAGAGAGGTCTAATCCTTCTGATGAAACTGCAAAGCATGATGCATTCCAAAACACCACGACTACGACCAGGTTACGTCACAAGAAATTGTCCTGGAAAGAAAATACAACTTTTACATACCATTTCTCTTGAACATGTGTAACTTGGCAAACATAAAGTAGTCTTTTGTAAATTAATTTTATTATGAGAAGTTTTAAGAACATAAGAACATGAGGGTGAAACAGTCCCTTTTTATTTTGTAGTTGGCTTACCATTTGAAGATACCAGTTTTTTAACAGTTAACTGATGACTTGCTGTAATTAAATGTTACCATGCAATATTATTTTCTTCATAATAAATTAACCCTGTATTCAAATTGACAAAATTTGTTCTTTATACCACGCCCTCAGGTACAACTGAAGGGCAACAACATTGAGAATTGGAAAAGTCTTAGGAACAACTTCAGTTGTAAGACGTATACACAATCAATGAAATGTTGGCAGATGTAAGATTCACAGGCCATGATTTCTTACAAGTTATTTTCGAAGCCCCAGAACCAATTATAAGGGAGATATAAGGCCCGTTTTGCATGATTACTGTACACGACCTTGAAGCAGGGGCCAAAAGTCAAATTTGACATTGCAAAAGATTTGCAGACCATGATTTCCAATAAGTTGTCTTCTCATTCCAAACCCCTAGGACCAATGTAGGCAGATATTAGGGCTTTTTGATGTGCCCCCCCCCCCCCCCCCCCCCCCCCCGATTTGACATTAAAGATATGATATGGCTGCCATTTTGTTTTCTAAACAAGGCCAAATTAATCTCAGGTAGGCTTTCCTAGCCCTTTACACTATGTGCAAAACTGACAGAGCTAGCTGCAATATTTTATATTTTAGAACATATCAATGATTATCTAACAATCGGCCATGGCGGCCATTTTTTTTTAAAATGAGTACAAAATTTTTAACAGGCATGTTTTCACAGCCATAAACATTCTCTGCAAATTTGGTGAAGATTTCTTCATAAATGAATGAGCTATAAAGTTTGATTTAAAAATGTGACAATGTATCCACAGTGAAGCTCCAGTATACTTATGTGAATTGACTCAGTCATACAATCGAAGTAAACTTCTCAGATCGAGTTGTGGAAATAGTCTAGTTGTAACTCGTACTAGTTCAAAATTGGCAGACAGAGGTTTCTCAGTGCGTGGCCTACTTTTATGGAATAGTCTGTCTAAACCTAAAAGGCTAGCTACCACCTGCATCAAGTTTAGGAAACTCCTAAAAACTCATCTGTTCAAGATTGCATATTCAGTATAATTTTATTTTGAAACATTTTAATTGTAAAGCACTTTGAGCTTACAGAAAAGGCGCTATATAAGAACTTTATAATAATAACTAGAAATAGGCCGCCCTGTTGATAGTAGATGCGAATAGAAACAGGATAGCATAGAAGAACACACATTATCATGTGTAATGTCCACCCATGAACCTTTTGCCCAAATTGTACAGTAGTCTTACAAGACCCTGTTTCATTTGTAAAATATATCAATGATGCTTAAATATTTGATAGTGTAGATGTAATTTATTTCAGCTTCATGCCTTTTTGCATTGGTTGGGTTGAAAATTTTGACGAAATCACTCTATCTTGCACGGTTAAGAAGATAGAAGCCAATTCCTGTTTTTCTATTTTTGGCAAAAATTTGAAAATTCAAAATGGCCGCCATTATTGGGAAAAGGAAATTTTTTTGAAAATTGCCAAGAGTACATTTCTTAGATACCCTATGGGTCGAAAATTTCAACAAAATAACTCTATTTTGCACGGTTAAGGCCAGTTTGTGTTTTTCCATTTTGGGCAAAAATTCGAAAATTCAAAATGGCTGCCATTTTTGGGGAGGGGAAAATTTTTTGAAAATTGCAAAGATTACATTCCTTAGATACCCTGTGGGTTGAAAATTTCGACGAAATCGCTCTATCTCGCATGGTTAAGGAGATAGAAGCAAATTTGTGTTTTGCCATTTTTGGCAAAAATTTGAAAATTCAAAATGGCCGCCATTTTAGGGGAGGGGAAAATTTTTTAGAAATTACCAAGAGTACAATGCTCAGATACCCTGTGGGTCGAAAATTTTGACGAAATCACTCTATCTGGCACGGTTAAGGAGATAGAAGCAAATTTGTGTTTTGCCATTTTTGGCAAAAATTCGAAAATTCAAAATGGCCGCCATTTTTGGGGAGGGGAAAATTTTTGGAAATTGCAAAGATTGCATTCCTTAGATACCCTGTGGGTCGAAAATTTCGACGAAATCGCTCTATCTCGCACGGTTAAGGAGATAGAAGCAAATTTGTGTTTTGCCATTTTGGCAAAAATTCGAAAATTCAAAATGGCTGCCATTTTTGGGGAGGGGAAAATTTTTTGAAAATTGCAAAGATTACATTCCTTAGATACCCTGTGGGTCGAAAATTTCGACGAAATCGCTCTATCTCGCACGGTTAAGGAGATAGAAGCAAATTTGTGTTTTGCCATTTTTGGCAAAAATTCGAAAATTCAAAATGGCCGCCATTTTTGGGAGGGGAAAATATTTTGAAAATTGCAAAGATTGCATTGCTTAGATACCCTGTGCGTCGAAAATTTTGCCGAAATCGCTCTATCTCGCACGGTTAAGGAGATAGAAGCAAATTAGTGTTTTGCCATTTTTGGCAAAAATTCGAAAATTCAAAATGGCCGCCATTTTTGGGGAGGGGAAAATTTTTGGAAAATTGCAAAGATTGCATTCCTTAGATCCCCTGTGGATCGAAAATTTTGCCGAAATCGCTCTATCTCGCACGGTTAAGGAGATAGAAGCAAATTTGTGTTTTGCCATTTTTGGCAAAACTTCGAAAATTCAAAATGGCCGCCATTTTTGGGGAGGGGAAAATTTTTGGAAAATTGCAAAGATTGCATTCCTTAGATACCCTGTGGGTCGAAAATTTCGACGAAATCGCTCTATCTCGCACGGTTAAGGAGATAGAAGCAAATTTGTGTTTTGCCATTTTTGGCAAAAATTCGAAAATTCAAAATGGCCGCCATTTTTGGGGAGGGGAAAATTTTTTGAAAATTGCAAATATTACATTCCTTAGATACCCTGTGGGTCGAAAATTTCGACGAAATCGCTCTATCTCGCACGGTTAAGGAGATAGAAGCAAATTTGTGTTTTGCCATTTTTGGCAAAAATTCAAAAATTCAAAATGGCCGCCATTTTTGGGGAGGGGAAAATATTTTGAAAATTGCAAAGATTGCATTGGTTAGATACCCTGTGTGTCGAAAATTTTGCCGAAATCGCTCTATCTCGCACGGTTAAGGAGATAGAAGCAAATTTGTGTTTTGCCATTTTTGGCAAAAATTCGAAAATTCAAAATGGCCGCCATTTTTGGGGAGGGGAAATTTTTTTGAAAATTGCAAATATTACATTCCTTAGATACCCTGTGGGTCGAAAATTTCGATGAAATCGCTCTATCTCGCACGGTTAAGGAGATAGAAGCAAATTTGTGTTTTGCCATTTTTGGCAAAAATTCGAAAATTCAAAATGGCCGCCATTTTTGGGGAGGGGAAAATTTTTGGAAAATTGCAAAGATTGCATTCCTTAGATACCCTGTGGGTCGAAAATTTCGACGAAATCGCTCTATCTCGCACGGTTAAGGAGATAGAAGCAAATTTGTGTTTTGCCATTTTTGGCAAAAATTCGAAAATTCAAAATGGCCGCCATTTTTGGGGAGGGGAAATTTTTTTGAAAATTGCAAATATTACATTCCTTAGATACCCTGTGGGTCGAAAATTTCGATGAAATCGCTCTATCTCGCACGGTTAAGGAGATAGAAGCAAATTTGTGTTTTGCCATTTTTGGCAAAAATTCGAAAATTCAAAATGGCCGCCATTTTTGGGGAGGGGAAAATTTTTGGAAAATTGCAAAGATTGCATTCCTTAGATACCCTGTGGGTCGAAAATTTCGACGAAATCGCTCTATCTCGCACGGTTAAGGAGATAGAAGCAAATTTGTGTTTTCCCATTTTTGGCAAAAATTCGAAAATTCAAAATGGCCGCCATTTTTGGGGAGGGGAAAATTTTTTGAAAATTGCAAAGATTGCATTCCTTAGATACCCTGTGGGTCGAAAATTTCGACGAAATCGCTCTATCTCGCACGGTTAAGGAGATAGAAGCAAATTTGTGTTTTGCCATTTTTGGCAAAAATTCGAAAATTCAAAATGGCCGCCATTTTTGGGGAGGGGAAAATTTTTGGAAAATTGCAAAGATTGCATTCCTTAGATACCCTGTGGGTCGAAAATTTCGACGAAATCGCTCTATCTCGCACGGTTAAGGAGATAGAAGCAAATTTGTGTTTTGCCATTTTTGGCAAAAATTCGAAAATTCAAAATGGCCGCCATTTTTGGGGAGGGGAAAATTTTTTGAAAATTGCAAATATTACATTCCTTAGATACCCTGTGGGTCGAAAATTTCGACGAAATCGCTCTATCTCGCACGGTTAAGGAGATAGAAGCAAATTTGTGTTTTGCCATTTTTGGCAAAAATTCAAAAATTCAAAATGGCCGCCATTTTTGGGGAGGGGAAAATATTTTGAAAATTGCAAAGATTGCATTGGTTAGATACCCTGTGTGTCGAAAATTTTGCCGAAATCGCTCTATCTCGCACGGTTAAGGAGATAGAAGCAAATTTGTGTTTTGCCATTTTTGGCAAAAATTCGAAAATTCAAAATGGCCGCCATTTTTGGGGAGGGGAAATTTTTTTGAAAATTGCAAATATTACATTCCTTAGATACCCTGTGGGTCGAAAATTTCGATGAAATCGCTCTATCTCGCACGGTTAAGGAGATAGAAGCAAATTTGTGTTTTGCCATTTTTGGCAAAAATTCGAAAATTCAAAATGGCCGCCATTTTTGGGGAGGGGAAAATTTTTGGAAAATTGCAAAGATTGCATTCCTTAGATACCCTGTGGGTCGAAAATTTCGACGAAATCGCTCTATCTCGCACGGTTAAGGAGATAGAAGCAAATTTGTGTTTTGCCATTTTTGGCAAAAATTCGAAAATTCAAAATGGCCGCCATTTTTGGGGAGGGGAAATTTTTTTGAAAATTGCAAATATTACATTCCTTAGATACCCTGTGGGTCGAAAATTTCGATGAAATCGCTCTATCTCGCACGGTTAAGGAGATAGAAGCAAATTTGTGTTTTGCCATTTTTGGCAAAAATTCGAAAATTCAAAATGGCCGCCATTTTTGGGGAGGGGAAAATTTTTGGAAAATTGCAAAGATTGCATTCCTTAGATACCCTGTGGGTCGAAAATTTCGACGAAATCGCTCTATCTCGCACGGTTAAGGAGATAGAAGCAAATTTGTGTTTTCCCATTTTTGGCAAAAATTCGAAAATTCAAAATGGCCGCCATTTTTGGGGAGGGGAAAATTTTTTGAAAATTGCAAAGATTGCATTCCTTAGATACCCTGTGGGTCGAAAATTTCGACGAAATCGCTCTATCTCGCACGGTTAAGGAGATAGAAGCAAATTTGTGTTTTGCCATTTTTGGCAAAAATTCGAAAATTCAAAATGGCCGCCATTTTTGGGGAGGGGAAAATATTTTGAAAATTGCAAAGATTGCATTGCTTAGATACCCTGTGCGTCTAAAATTTTGCCGAAATCGCTCTATCTCGCACGGTTAAGGAGATAGAAGCAAATTAGTGTTTTGCCATTTTTGGCAAAAATTCGAAAATTCAAAATGGCCGCCATTTTTGGGGAGGGGAAAATTTTTGGAAAATTGCAAAGATTGCATTCCTTAGATCCCCTGTGGGTCGAAAATTTTGCCGAAATCGCTCTATCTCGCACGGTTAAGGAGATAGAAGCAAATTTGTGTTTTGCCATTTTTGGCAAAAATTCGAAAATTCAAAATGGCCGCCATTTTTGGGGAGGGGAAAATTTTTTGAAAATTGCAAATATTACATTCCTTAGATACCCTGTGGGTCGAAAATTTCGACGAAATCGCTCTATCTCGCACGGTTAAGGAGATAGAAGCAAATTTGTGTTTTGCCATTTTTGGCAAAAATTCGAAAATTCAAAATGGCCGCCATTTTTGGGGAGGGGAAAATATTTTGAAAATTGCAAAGATTGCATTGGTTAGATACCCTGTGTGTCGAAAATTTTGCCGAAATCGCTCTATCTCGCACGGTTAAGGAGATAGAAGCAAATTTGTGTTTTGCCATTTTTGGCAAAAATTCGAAAATTCAAAATGGCCGCCATTTTTGGGGAGGGGAAATTTTTTTGAAAATTGCAAATATTACATTCCTTAGATACCCTGTGGGTCGAAAATTTCGATGAAATCGCTCTATCTCGCACGGTTAAGGAGATAGAAGCAAATTTGTGTTTTGCCATTTTTGGCAAAAATTCGAAAATTCAAAATGGCCGCCATTTTTGGGGAGGGGAAAATTTTTGGAAAATTGCAAAGATTGCATTCCTTAGATACCCTGTGGGTCGAAAATTTCGACGAAATCGCTCTATCTCGCACGGTTAAGGAGATAGAAGCAAATTTGTGTTTTCCCATTTTTGGCAAAAATTCGAAAATTCAAAATGGCCGCCATTTTTGGGGAGGGGAAAATTTTTTGAAAATTGCAAAGATTGCATTCCTTAGATACCCTGTGGGTCGAAAATTTCGACGAAATCGCTCTATCTCGCACGGTTAAGGAGATAGAAGCAAATTTGTGTTTTGCCATTTTTGGCAAAAATTCGAAAATTCAAAATGGCCGCCATTTTTGGGGAGGGGAAAATATTTTGAAAATTGCAAAGATTGCATTGCTTAGATCCCCTGTGCGTCTAAAATTTTGCCGAAATCGCTCTATCTCGCACGGTTAAGGAGATAGAAGCAAATTAGTGTTTTGCCATTTTTGGCAAAAATTCGAAAATTCAAAATGGCCGCCATTTTTGGGGAGGGGAAAATTTTTGGAAAATTGCAAAGATTGCATTCCTTAGATCCCCTGTGGGTCAAAAATTTTGCCGAAATCGCTCTATCTCGCACGGTTAAGGAGATAGAAGCAAATTTGTGTTTTGCCATTTTTGGCAAAAATTCGAAAATTCAAAATGGCCGCCATTTTTGGGGAGGGGAAATTTTTTTGAAAATTGCAAATATTACATTCCTTAGATACCCTGTGGGTCGAAAATTTCGACGAAATCGCTCTATCTCGCACGGTTAAGGAGATAGAAGCAAATTTGTGTTTTGCCATTTTTGGCACAAATTCGAAAATTCAAAATGGCCGCCATTTTTGGGGAGGGGAAAATTTTTGGAAAATTGCAAAGATTGCATTCCTTAGATACCCTGTGGGTCGAAAATTTCGACGAAATCGCTCTATCTCGCACGGTTAAGGAGATAGAAGCAAATTTGTGTTTTGCCATTTTTGGCAAAAATTCGAAAATTCAAAATGGCCGCCATTTTTGGGGAGGGGAAAATTTTTTGAAAATTGCAAATATTACATTCCTTAGATACCCTGTGGGTCGAAAATTTCGACGAAATCGCTCTATCTCGCACGGTTAAGGAGATAGAAGCAAATTTGTGTTTTGCCATTTTTGGCAAAAATTCAAAATGGCCGCCATTTTTGGGGAGGGGAAAATATTTTGAAAATTGCAAAGATTGCATTGCTTAGATACCCTGTGCGTCTAAAATTTTGCCGAAATTGCTCTATCTCGCACGGTTAAGGAGATAGAAGCAAATTAGTGTTTTGCCATTTTTGGCAAAAATTCGAAAATTCAAAATGGCCGCCATTTTGGGGAGGGGAAAATTTTTGGAAAATTGCAAAGATTGCATTCCTTAGATCCCCTGTGGGTCGAAAATTTTGCCGAAATCGCTCTACCTCGCACGGTTAAGGAGATAGAAGCAAATTTGTGTTTTGCCATTTTTGGCAAAATTCGAAAATTCAAAATGGCCGCCATTTTTGGGGAGGGGAAAATTTTTTGAAAATTGCAAATATTACATTCCTTAGATACCCTGTGGGTCGAAAATTTCGACGAAATCGCTCTATCTCGCACGGTTAAGGAGATAGAAGCAAATTTGTGTTTTGCCATTTTTGGCAAAAATTCAAAAATTCAAAATGGCCGCCATTTTTGGGGAGGGGAAAATATTTTGAAAATTGCAAAGATTGCATTGGTTAGATACCCTGTGTGTCGAAAATTTTGCCGAAATCGCTCTATCTCGCACGGTTAAGGAGATAGAAGCAAATTTGTGTTTTGCCATTTTTGGCAAAAATTCGAAAATTCAAAATGGCCGCCATTTTTGGGGAGGGGAAATTTTTTTGAAAATTGGAAATATTACATTCCTTAGATACCCTGTGGGTCGAAAATTTCGATGAAATCGCTCTATCTCGCACGGTTAAGGAGATAGAAGCAAATTTGTGTTTTGCCATTTTTGGCAAAAATTCGAAAATTCAAAATGGCCGCCATTTTTGGGGAGGGGAAAATTTTTGGAAAATTGCAAAGATTGCATTCCTTAGATACCCTGTGGGTCGAAAATTTCGACGAAATCGCTCTATCTCGCACGGTTAAGGAGATAGAAGCAAATTTGTGTTTTGCCATTTTTGGCAAAAATTCGAAAATTCAAAATGGCCGCCATTTTTGGGGAGGGGAAATTTTTTTGAAAATTGCAAATATTACATTCCTTAGATACCCTGTGGGTCGAAAATTTCGATGAAATCGCTCTATCTCGCACGGTTAAGGAGATAGAAGCAAATTTGTGTTTTGCCATTTTTGGCAAAAATTCGAAAATTCAAAATGGCCGCCATTTTTGGGGAGGGGAAAATTTTTGGAAAATTGCAAAGATTGCATTCCTTAGATACCCTGTGGGTCGAAAATTTCGACGAAATCGCTCTATCTCGCACGGTTAAGGAGATAGAAGCAAATTTGTGTTTTGCCATTTTTGGCAAAAATTCGAAAATTCAAAATGGCCGCCATTTTTGGGGAGGGGAAATTTTTTTGAAAATTGCAAATATTACATTCCTTAGATACCCTGTGGGTCGAAAATTTCGATGAAATCGCTCTATCTCGCACGGTTAAGGAGATAGAAGCAAATTTGTGTTTTGCCATTTTTGGCAAAAATTCGAAAATTCAAAATGGCCGCCATTTTTGGGGAGGGGAAAATTTTTGGAAAATTGCAAAGATTGCATTCCTTAGATACCCTGTGGGTCGAAAATTTCGACGAAATCGCTCTATCTCGCACGGTTAAGGAGATAGAAGCAAATTTGTGTTTTCCCATTTTTGGCAAAAATTCGAAAATTCAAAATGGCCGCCATTTTTGGGGAGGGGAAAATTTTTTGAAAATTGCAAAGATTGCATTCCTTAGATACCCTGTGGGTCGAAAATTTCGACGAAATCGCTCTATCTCGCACGGTTAAGGAGATAGAAGCAAATTTGTGTTTTGCCATTTTTGGCAAAAATTCGAAAATTCAAAATGGCCGCCATTTTTGGGGAGGGGAAAATATTTTGAAAATTGCAAAGATTGCATTGCTTAGATACCCTGTGCGTCTAAAATTTTGCCGAAATCGCTCTATCTCGCACGGTTAAGGAGATAGAAGCAAATTAGTGTTTTGCCATTTTTGGCAAAAATTCGAAAATTCAAAATGGCCGCCATTTTTGGGGAGGGGAAAATTTTTGGAAAATTGCAAAGATTGCATTCCTTAGATCCCCTGTGGGTCGAAAATTTTGCCGAAATCGCTCTATCTCGCACGGTTAAGGAGATAGAAGCAAATTTGTGTTTTGCCATTTTTGGCAAAAATTCGAAAATTCAAAATGGCCGCCATTTTTGGGGAGGGGAAAATTTTTTGAAAATTGCAAATATTACATTCCTTAGATACCCTGTGGGTCGAAAATTTCGACGAAATCGCTCTATCTCGCACGGTTAAGGAGATAGAAGCAAATTTGTGTTTTGCCATTTTTGGCAAAAATTCGAAAATTCAAAATGGCCGCCATTTTTGGGGAGGGGAAAATATTTTGAAAATTGCAAAGATTGCATTGGTTAGATACCCTGTGTGTCGAAAATTTTGCCGAAATCGCTCTATCTCGCACGGTTAAGGAGATAGAAGCAAATTTGTGTTTTGCCATTTTTGGCAAAAATTCGAAAATTCAAAATGGCCGCCATTTTTGGGGAGGGGAAATTTTTGGAAAATTGCAAAGATTGCATTCCTTAGATCCCCTGTGGGTCGAAAATTTTGCCGAAATCGCTCTATCTCGCACGGTTAAGGAGATAGAAGCAAATTTGTGTTTTGCCATTTTTGGCAAAAATTCGAAAATTCAAAATGGCCGCCATTTTTGGGGAGGGGAAAATTTTTTGAAAATTGCAAATATTACATTCCTTAGATACCCTGTGGGTCGAAAATTTCGACGAAATCGCTCTATCTCGCACGGTTAAGGAGATAGAAGCAAATTTGTGTTTTGCCATTTTTGGCAAAAATTCAAAAATTCAAAATGGCCGCCATTTTTGGGGAGGGGAAAATATTTTGAAAATTGCAAAGATTGCATTGGTTAGATACCCTGTGTGTCGAAAATTTTGCCGAAATCGCTCTATCTCGCACGGTTAAGGAGATAGAAGCAAATTTGTGTTTTGCCATTTTTGGCAAAAATTCGAAAATTCAAAATGGCCGCCATTTTTGGGGAGGGGAAATTTTTTTGAAAATTGGAAATATTACATTCCTTAGATACCCTGTGGGTCGAAAATTTCGATGAAATCGCTCTATCTCGCACGGTTAAGGAGATAGAAGCAAATTTGTGTTTTGCCATTTTTGGCAAAAATTCGAAAATTCAAAATGGCCGCCATTTTTGGGGAGGGGAAAATTTTTGGAAAATTGCAAAGATTGCATTCCTTAGATACCCTGTGGGTCGAAAATTTCGACGAAATCGCTCTATCTCGCACGGTTAAGGAGATAGAAGCAAATTTGTGTTTTGCCATTTTTGGCAAAAATTCGAAAATTCAAAATGGCCGCCATTTTTGGGGAGGGGAAATTTTTTTGAAAATTGCAAATATTACATTCCTTAGATACCCTGTGGGTCGAAAATTTCGATGAAATCGCTCTATCTCGCACGGTTAAGGAGATAGAAGCAAATTTGTGTTTTGCCATTTTTGGCAAAAATTCGAAAATTCAAAATGGCCGCCATTTTTGGGGAGGGGAAAATTTTTGGAAAATTGCAAAGATTGCATTCCTTAGATACCCTGTGGGTCGAAAATTTCGACGAAATCGCTCTATCTCGCACGGTTAAGGAGATAGAAGCAAATTTGTGTTTTGCCATTTTTGGCAAAAATTCGAAAATTCAAAATGGCCGCCATTTTTGGGGAGGGGAAATTTTTTTGAAAATTGCAAATATTACATTCCTTAGATACCCTGTGGGTCGAAAATTTCGATGAAATCGCTCTATCTCGCACGGTTAAGGAGATAGAAGCAAATTTGTGTTTTGCCATTTTTGGCAAAAATTCGAAAATTCAAAATGGCCGCCATTTTTGGGGAGGGGAAAATTTTTGGAAAATTGCAAAGATTGCATTCCTTAGATACCCTGTGGGTCGAAAATTTCGACGAAATCGCTCTATCTCGCACGGTTAAGGAGATAGAAGCAAATTTGTGTTTTCCCATTTTTGGCAAAAATTCGAAAATTCAAAATGGCCGCCATTTTTGGGGAGGGGAAAATTTTTTGAAAATTGCAAAGATTGCATTCCTTAGATACCCTGTGGGTCGAAAATTTCGACGAAATCGCTCTATCTCGCACGGTTAAGGAGATAGAAGCAAATTTGTGTTTTGCCATTTTTGGCAAAAATTCGAAAATTCAAAATGGCCGCCATTTTTGGGGAGGGGAAAATATTTTGAAAATTGCAAAGATTGCATTGCTTAGATACCCTGTGCGTCTAAAATTTTGCCGAAATCGCTCTATCTCGCACGGTTAAGGAGATAGAAGCAAATTAGTGTTTTGCCATTTTTGGCAAAAATTCGAAAATTCAAAATGGCCGCCATTTTTGGGGAGGGGAAAATTTTTGGAAAATTGCAAAGATTGCATTCCTTAGATCCCCTGTGGGTCGAAAATTTTGCCGAAATCGCTCTATCTCGCACGGTTAAGGAGATAGAAGCAAATTTGTGTTTTGCCATTTTTGGCAAAAATTCGAAAATTCAAAATGGCCGCCATTTTTGGGGAGGGGAAAATTTTTTGAAAATTGCAAATATTACATTCCTTAGATACCCTGTGGGTCGAAAATTTCGACGAAATCGCTCTATCTCGCACGGTTAAGGAGATAGAAGCAAATTTGTGTTTTGCCATTTTTGGCAAAAATTCGAAAATTCAAAATGGCCGCCATTTTTGGGGAGGGGAAAATATTTTGAAAATTGCAAAGATTGCATTGGTTAGATACCCTGTGTGTCGAAAATTTTGCCGAAATCGCTCTATCTCGCACGGTTAAGGAGATAGAAGCAAATTTGTGTTTTGCCATTTTTGGCAAAAATTCGAAAATTCAAAATGGCCGCCATTTTTGGGGAGGGGAAATTTTTTTGAAAATTGCAAATATTACATTCCTTAGATACCCTGTGGGTCGAAAATTTCGATGAAATCGCTCTATCTCGCACGGTTAAGGAGATAGAAGCAAATTTGTGTTTTGCCATTTTTGGCAAAAATTCGAAAATTCAAAATGGCCGCCATTTTTGGGGAGGGGAAAATTTTTGGAAAATTGCAAAGATTGCATTCCTTAGATACCCTGTGGGTCGAAAATTTCGACGAAATCGCTCTATCTCGCACGGTTAAGGAGATAGAAGCAAATTTGTGTTTTCCCATTTTTGGCAAAAATTCGAAAATTCAAAATGGCCGCCATTTTTGGGGAGGGGAAAATTTTTTGAAAATTGCAAAGATTGCATTCCTTAGATACCCTGTGGGTCGAAAATTTCGACGAAATCGCTCTATCTCGCACGGTTAAGGAGATAGAAGCAAATTTGTGTTTTGCCATTTTTGGCAAAAATTCGAAAATTCAAAATGGCCGCCATTTTTGGGGAGGGGAAAATATTTTGAAAATTGCAAAGATTGCATTGCTTAGATCCCCTGTGCGTCTAAAATTTTGCCGAAATCGCTCTATCTCGCACGGTTAAGGAGATAGAAGCAAATTAGTGTTTTGCCATTTTTGGCAAAAATTCGAAAATTCAAAATGGCCGCCATTTTTGGGGAGGGGAAAATTTTTGGAAAATTGCAAAGATTGCATTCCTTAGATCCCCTGTGGGTCAAAAATTTTGCCGAAATCGCTCTATCTCGCACGGTTAAGGAGATAGAAGCAAATTTGTGTTTTGCCATTTTTGGCAAAAATTCGAAAATTCAAAATGGCCGCCATTTTTGGGGAGGGGAAATTTTTTTGAAAATTGCAAATATTACATTCCTTAGATACCCTGTGGGTCGAAAATTTCGACGAAATCGCTCTATCTCGCACGGTTAAGGAGATAGAAGCAAATTTGTGTTTTGCCATTTTTGGCACAAATTCGAAAATTCAAAATGGCCGCCATTTTTGGGGAGGGGAAAATTTTTGGAAAATTGCAAAGATTGCATTCCTTAGATACCCTGTGGGTCGAAAATTTCGACGAAATCGCTCTATCTCGCACGGTTAAGGAGATAGAAGCAAATTTGTGTTTTGCCATTTTTGGCAAAAATTCGAAAATTCAAAATGGCCGCCATTTTTGGGGAGGGGAAAATTTTTGGAAAATTGCAAATATTACATTCCTTAGATACCCTGTGGGTCGAAAATTTCGACGAAATCGCTCTATCTCGCACGGTTAAGGAGATAGAAGCAAATTTGTGTTTTGCCATTTTTGGCAAAAATTCAAAATGGCCGCCATTTTTGGGGAGGGGAAAATATTTTGAAAATTGCAAAGATTGCATTGCTTAGATACCCTGTGCGTCTAAAATTTTGCCGAAATTGCTCTATCTCGCACGGTTAAGGAGATAGAAGCAAATTAGTGTTTTGCCATTTTTGGCAAAAATTCGAAAATTCAAAATGGCCGCCATTTTTGGGGAGGGGAAAATTTTTGGAAAATTGCAAAGATTGCATTCCTTAGATCCCCTGTGGGTCGAAAATTTTGCCGAAATCGCTCTATCTCGCACGGTTAAGGAGATAGAAGCAAATTTGTGTTTTGCCATTTTTGGCAAAAATTCGAAAATTCAAAATGGCCGCCATTTTTGGGGAGGGGAAATTTTTTTGAAAATTGCAAATATTACATTCCTTAGATACCCTGTGGGTCGAAAATTTCGATGAAATCGCTCTATCTCGCACGGTTAAGGAGATAGAAGCAAATTTGTGTTTTGCCATTTTTGGCAAAAATTCGAAAATTCAAAATGGCCGCCATTTTTGGGGAGGGGAAAATTTTTGGAAAATTGCAAAGATTGCATTCCTTAGATACCCTGTGGGTCGAAAATTTCGACGAAATCGCTCTATCTCGCACGGTTAAGGAGATAGAAGCAAATTTGTGTTTTGCCATTTTTGGCAAAAATTCGAAAATTCAAAATGGCCGCCATTTTTGGGGAGGGGAAATTTTTTTGAAAATTGCAAATATTACATTCCTTAGATACCCTGTGGGTCGAAAATTTCGATGAAATCGCTCTATCTCGCACGGTTAAGGAGATAGAAGCAAATTTGTGTTTTGCCATTTTTGGCAAAAATTCGAAAATTCAAAATGGCCGCCATTTTTGGGGAGGGGAAAATTTTTGGAAAATTGCAAAGATTGCATTCCTTAGATACCCTGTGGGTCGAAAATTTCGACGAAATCGCTCTATCTCGCACGGTTAAGGAGATAGAAGCAAATTTGTGTTTTCCCATTTTTGGCAAAAATTCGAAAATTCAAAATGGCCGCCATTTTTGGGGAGGGGAAAATTTTTTGAAAATTGCAAAGATTGCATTCCTTAGATACCCTGTGGGTCGAAAATTTCGACGAAATCGCTCTATCTCGCACGGTTAAGGAGATAGAAGCAAATTTGTGTTTTGCCATTTTTGGCAAAAATTCGAAAATTCAAAATGGCCGCCATTTTTGGGGAGGGGAAAATATTTTGAAAATTGCAAAGATTGCATTGCTTAGATACCCTGTGCGTCTAAAATTTTGCCGAAATCGCTCTATCTCGCACGGTTAAGGAGATAGAAGCAAATTAGTGTTTTGCCATTTTTGGCAAAAATTCGAAAATTCAAAATGGCCGCCATTTTTGGGGAGGGGAAAATTTTTGGAAAATTGCAAAGATTGCATTCCTTAGATCCCCTGTGGGTCGAAAATTTTGCCGAAATCGCTCTATCTCGCACGGTTAAGGAGATAGAAGCAAATTTGTGTTTTGCCATTTTTGGCAAAAATTCGAAAATTCAAAATGGCCGCCATTTTTGGGGAGGGGAAAATTTTTTGAAAATTGCAAATATTACATTCCTTAGATACCCTGTGGGTCGAAAATTTCGACGAAATCGCTCTATCTCGCACGGTTAAGGAGATAGAAGCAAATTTGTGTTTTGCCATTTTTGGCAAAAATTCAAAAATTCAAAATGGCCGCCATTTTTGGGGAGGGGAAAATATTTTGAAAATTGCAAAGATTGCATTGGTTAGATACCCTGTGTGTCGAAAATTTTGCCGAAATCGCTCTATCTCGCACGGTTAAGGAGATAGAAGCAAATTTGTGTTTTGCCATTTTTGGCAAAAATTCGAAAATTCAAAATGGCCGCCATTTTTGGGGAGGGGAAATTTTTTTGAAAATTGCAAATATTACATTCCTTAGATACCCTGTGGGTCGAAAATTTCGATGAAATCGCTCTATCTCGCACGGTTAAGGAGATAGAAGCAAATTTGTGTTTTGCCATTTTTGGCAAAAATTCGAAAATTCAAAATGGCCGCCATTTTTGGGGAGGGGAAAATTTTTGGAAAATTGCAAAGATTGCATTCCTTAGATACCCTGTGGGTCGAAAATTTCGACGAAATCGCTCTATCTCGCACGGTTAAGGAGATAGAAGCAAATTTGTGTTTTCCCATTTTTGGCAAAAATTCGAAAATTCAAAATGGCCGCCATTTTTGGGGAGGGGAAAATTTTTTGAAAATTGCAAAGATTGGATTCCTTAGATACCCTGTGGGTCGAAAATTTCGACGAAATCGCTCTATCTCGCACGGTTAAGGAGATAGAAGCAAATTTGTGTTTTGCCATTTTTGGCAAAAATTCGAAAATTCAAAATGGCCGCCATTTTTGGGGAGGGGAAAATATTTTGAAAATTGCAAAGATTGCATTGCTTAGATCCCCTGTGCGTCTAAAATTTTGCCGAAATTGCTCTATCTCGCACGGTTAAGGAGATAGAAGCAAATTAGTGTTTTGCCATTTTTGGCAAAAATTCGAAAATTCAAAATGGCCGCCATTTTTGGGGAGGGGAAAATTTTTGGAAAATTGCAAAGATTGCATTCCTTAGATCCCCTGTGGGTCAAAAATTTCGCCGAAATCGCTCTATCTCGCACGGTTAAGGAGATAGAAGCAAATTTGTGTTTTGCCATTTTTGGCAAAAATTCGAAAATTCAAAATGGCCGCCATTTTTGGGGAGGGGAAATTTTTTTGAAAATTGCAAATATTACATTCCTTAGATACCCTGTGGGTCGAAAATTTCGACGAAATCGCTCTATCTCGCACGGTTAAGGAGATAGAAGCAAATTTGTGTTTTGCCATTTTTGGCACAAATTCGAAAATTCAAAATGGCCGCCATTTTTGGGGAGGGGAAAATTTTTGGAAAATTGCAAAGATTGCATTCCTTAGATACCCTGTGGGTCGAAAATTTCGACGAAATCGCTCTATCTCGCACGGTTAAGGAGATAGAAGCAAATTTGTGTTTTGCCATTTTTGGCAAAAATTCGAAAATTCAAAATGGCCGCCATTTTTGGGGAGGGGAAAATTTTTTGAAAATTGCAAATATTACATTCCTTAGATACCCTGTGGGTCGAAAATTTCGACGAAATCGCTCTATCTCGCACGGTTAAGGAGATAGAAGCAAATTTGTGTTTTGCCATTTTTGGCAAAAATTCAAAATGGCCGCCATTTTTGGGGAGGGGAAAATATTTTGAAAATTGCAAAGATTGCATTCCTTAGATACCCTGTGGGTCGAAAATTTCGACGAAATCGCTCTATCTCGCACGGTTAAGGAGATAGAAGCAAATTTGTGTTTTGCCATTTTTGGCAAAAATTCGAAAATTCAAAATGGCCGCCATTTTTGGGGAGGGGAAAATTTTTTGAAAATTGCAAAGATTGGATTCCTTAGATACCCTGTGGGTCGAAAATTTCGACGAAATCGCTCTATCTCGCACGGTTAAGGAGATAGAAGCAAATTTGTGTTTTCCCATTTTTGGCAAAAATTCGAAAATTCAAAATGGCCGCCATTTTTGGGGAGGGGAAAATTTTTTGAAAATTGCAAAGATTGGATTCCTTAGATACCCTGTGGGTCGAAAATTTCGACGAAATCGCTCTATCTCGCACGGTTAAGGAGATAGAAGCAAATTTGTGTTTTGCCATTTTTGGCAAAAATTCGAAAATTCAAAATGGCCGCCATTTTTGGGGAGGGGAAAATATTTTGAAAATTGCAAAGATTGCATTGCTTAGATCCCCTGTGCGTCTAAAATTTTGCCGAAATTGCTCTATCTCGCACGGTTAAGGAGATAGAAGCAAATTAGTGTTTTGCCATTTTTGGCAAAAATTCGAAAATTCAAAATGGCCGCCATTTTTGGGGAGGGGAAAATTTTTGGAAAATTGCAAAGATTGCATTCCTTAGATCCCCTGTGGGTCAAAAATTTCGCCGAAATCGCTCTATCTCGCACGGTTAAGGAGATAGAAGCAAATTTGTGTTTTGCCATTTTTGGCAAAAATTCGAAAATTCAAAATGGCCGCCATTTTTGGGGAGGGGAAATTTTTTTGAAAATTGCAAATATTACATTCCTTAGATACCCTGTGGGTCGAAAATTTCGACGAAATCGCTCTATCTCGCACGGTTAAGGAGATAGAAGCAAATTTGTGTTTTGCCATTTTTGGCACAAATTCGAAAATTCAAAATGGCCGCCATTTTTGGGGAGGGGAAAATTTTTGGAAAATTGCAAAGATTGCATTCCTTAGATACCCTGTGGGTCGAAAATTTCGACGAAATCGCTCTATCTCGCACGGTTAAGGAGATAGAAGCAAATTTGTGTTTTGCCATTTTTGGCAAAAATTCGAAAATTCAAAATGGCCGCCATTTTTGGGGAGGGGAAAATTTTTTGAAAATTGCAAATATTACATTCCTTAGATACCCTGTGGGTCGAAAATTTCGACGAAATCGCTCTATCTCGCACGGTTAAGGAGATAGAAGCAAATTTGTGTTTTGCCATTTTTGGCAAAAATTCAAAATGGCCGCCATTTTTGGGGAGGGGAAAATATTTTGAAAATTGCAAAGATTGCATTGCTTAGATACCCTGTGCGTCTAAAATTTTGCCGAAATCGCTCTATCTCGCACGGTTAAGGAGATAGAAGCAAATTAGTGTTTTGCCATTTTTGGCAAAAATTCGAAAATTCAAAATGGCCGCCATTTTTGGGGAGGGGAAAATTTTTGGAAAATTGCAAAGATTGCATTCCTTAGATCCCCTGTGGGTCGAAAATTTTGCCGAAATCGCTCTATCTCGCACGGTTAAGGAGATAGAAGCAAATTAGTGTTTTGCCATTTTTGGCAAAAATTCGAAAATTCAAAATGGCCGCCATTTTTGGGGAGGGGAAAATTTTTGGAAAATTGCAAAGATTGCATTCCTTAGATCCCCTGTGGGTCAAAAATTTTGCCGAAATCGCTCTATCTCGCACGGTTAAGGAGATAGAAGCAAATTTGTGTTTTGCCATTTTTGGCAAAAATTCGAAAATTCAAAATGGCCGCCATTTTTGGGGAGGGGAAATTTTTTTAAAAATTGCAAATATTACATTCCTTAGATACCCTGTGGGTCGAAAATTTCGACGAAATCGCTCTATCTCGCACGGTTAAGGAGATAGAAGCAAATTTGTGTTTTGCCATTTTTGGCACAAATTCGAAAATTCAAAATGGCCGCCATTTTTGGGGAGGGGAAAATTTTTTGAAAATTGCAAATATTACATTCCTTAGATACCCTGTGGGTCGAAAATTTCGACGAAATCGCTCTATCTCGCACGGTTAAGGAGATAGAAGCAAATTTGTGTTTTGCCATTTTTGGCAAAAATTCAAAATGGCCGCCATTTTTGGGGAGGGGAAAATATTTTGAAAATTGCAAAGATTGCATTGCTTAGATACCCTGTGTGTCTAAAATTTTGCCGAAATCGCTCTATCTCGCACGGTTAAGGAGATAGAAGCAAATTAGTGTTTTGCCATTTTTGGCAAAAATTCGAAAATTCAAAATGGCCGCCATTTTTGGGGAGGGGAAAATTTTTGGAAAATTGCAAAGATTGCATTCCTTAGATCCCCTGTGGGTCGAAAATTTTGCCGAAATCGCTCTATCTCGCACGGTTAAGGAGATAGAAGCAAATTTGTGTTTTGCCATTTTTGGCAAAAATTCGAAAATTCAAAATGGCCGCCATTTTTGGGGAGGGGAAAATTTTTTGAAAATTGCAAATATTACATTCCTTAGATACCCTGTGGGTCGAAAATTTCGACGAAATCGCTCTATCTCGCACGGTTAAGGAGATAGAAGCAAATTTGTGTTTTGCCATTTTTGGCAAAAATTCAAAAATTCAAAATGGCCGCCATTTTTGGGGAGGGGAAAATATTTTGAAAATTGCAAAGATTGCATTGGTTAGATACCCTGTGTGTCGAAAATTTTGCCGAAATCGCTCTATCTCGCACGGTTAAGGAGATAGAAGCAAATTTGTGTTTTGCCATTTTTGGCAAAAATTCGAAAATTCAAAATGGCCGCCATTTTTGGGGAGGGGAAATTTTTTTGAAAATTGCAAATATTACATTCCTTAGATACCCTGTGGGTCGAAAATTTCGATGAAATCGCTCTATCTCGCACGGTTAAGGAGATAGAAGCAAATTTGTGTTTTGCCATTTTTGGCAAAAATTCGAAAATTCAAAATGGCCGCCATTTTTGGGGAGGGGAAAATTTTTGGAAAATTGCAAAGATTGCATTCCTTAGATACCCTGTGGGTCGAAAATTTCGACGAAATCGCTCTATCTCGCACGGTTAAGGAGATAGAAGCAAATTTGTGTTTTCCCATTTTTGGCAAAAATTCGAAAATTCAAAATGGCCGCCATTTTTGGGGAGGGGAAAATTTTTTGAAAATTGCAAAGATTGCATTCCTTAGATACCCTGTGGGTCGAAAATTTCGACGAAATCGCTCTATCTCGCACGGTTAAGGAGATAGAAGCAAATTTGTGTTTTGCCATTTTTGGCAAAAATTCGAAAATTCAAAATGGCCGCCATTTTTGGGGAGGGGAAAATATTTTGAAAATTGCAAAGATTGCATTGCTTAGATACCCTGTGCGTCTAAAATTTTGCCGAAATCGCTCTATCTCGCACGGTTAAGGAGATAGAAGCAAATTAGTGTTTTGCCATTTTTGGCAAAAATTCGAAAATTCAAAATGGCCGCCATTTTTGGGGAGGGGAAAATTTTTGGAAAATTGCAAAGATTGCATTCCTTAGATACCCTGTGGGTCAAAAATTTTGCCGAAATCGCTCTATCTCGCACGGTTAAGGAGATAGAAGCAAATTTGTGTTTTGCCATTTTTGGCAAAAATTCGAAAATTCAAAATGGCCGCCATTTTTGGGGAGGGGAAATTTTTTTGAAAATTGCAAATATTACATTCCTTAGATACCCTGTGGGTCGAAAATTTCGACGAAATCGCTCTATCTCGCACGGTTAAGGAGATAGAAGCAAATTTGTGTTTTGCCATTTTTGGCAAAAATTCGAAAATTCAAAATGGCCGCCATTTTTGGGGAGGGGAAAATTTTTGGAAAATTGCAAAGATTGCATTCCTTAGATACCCTGTGGGTCGAAAATTTCGACGAAATCGCTCTATCTCGCACGGTTAAGGAGATAGAAGCAAATTTGTGTTTTGCCATTTTTGGCAAAAATTCGAAAATTCAAAATGGCCGCCATTTTTGGGGAGGGGAAAATTTTTTGAAAATTGCAAATATTACATTCCTTAGATACCCTGTGGGTCGAAAATTTCGACGAAATCGCTCTATCTCGCACGGTTAAGGAGATAGAAGCAAATTTGTGTTTTGCCATTTTTGGCAAAAATTCAAAATGGCCGCCATTTTTGGGGAGGGGAAAATATTTTGAAAATTGCAAAGATTGCATTGCTTAGATACCCTGTGTGTCGAAAATTTTGCCGAAATCGCTCTATCTCGCACGGTTAAGGAGATAGAAGCAAATTAGTGTTTTGCCATTTTTGGCAAAAATTCGAAAATTCAAAATGGCCGCCATTTTTGGGGAGGGGAAAATTTTTGGAAAATTGCAAAGATTGCATTCCTTAGATCCCCTGTGGGTCGAAAATTTTGCCGAAATCGCTCTATCTCGCACGGTTAAGGAGATAGAAGCAAATTTGTGTTTTGCCATTTTTGGCAAAAATTCGAAAATTCAAAATGGCCGCCATTTTTGGGGAGGGGAAATTTTTTTGAAAATTGCAAATATTACATTCCTTAGATACCCTATGGGTCGAAAATTTCGACGAAATCGCTCTATCTCGCACGGTTAAGGAGATAGAAGCAAATTTGTGTTTTGCCATTTTTGGCAAAAATTCGAAAATTCAAAATGGCCGCCATTTTTGGGGAGGGGAAAATTTTTGGAAAATTGCAAATATTACATTCCTTAGATACCCTGTGGGTCGAAAATTTCGACGAAATCGCTCTATCTCGCACGGTTAAGGAGATAGAAGCAAATTTGTGTTTTGCCATTTTTGGCAAAAATTCGAAAATTCAAAATGGCCGCCATTTTTGGGGAGGGGAAAATTTTTTGAAAATTGCAAAGAGTACACTCCTCAGATACCCTGCGGGTCGAAAATTTTGCCGAAATCGCTCTATCTCGCACGGTTAAGGAGATAGAAGCAAATTACTCAAAAGTAGTACTGAAAATACACAATGAAGTACCTAAATGGCTATTACTCATGTACTGACAAAGCTATCAGTCCCAAATGCAATACCAAGCGAGCTATGGACATAACAATCTTGTATTCAAAATTGTAGTAAAATATCTTTAATTATTTTGGCTTAAATGCACGGAAACCAATGGGTACTGAAAATAGCTGTACTTAAGTATTACTCAGTAAGCAAAAGAGGTACAACAGCCAAAAGCAATCCCAAGCAAGCTACTGACCCAATAAGCCTGCATACCAAATTTGGTGACAATAGCTCTAATACTTTTCCTTTAAATGAGCGGAAACCATGCGTGACGCCGGACATCGGACGCCGGACGCCGGACATCGGACATCGGACAACGGACATCGGACATCGGACGGCGAAAAAAGCAAAAATAATATATCCACCCCCCAGGGGGGTGGACATAATAATAATCGCAACAGGTGTTGCCAGATACCCTGCAAAACCTACTTAGCTCTAGATCCTGTTTCGGTTAACATATCCTGAAAATGTGGTGAAAATCCATGCACTGGTTTGTGGAACACCCACAAACTTTAAGACCCAAAAATATTAAAAGTGTTGCCATGACAACAGTTGTTCCCAGATACCCCCTAAGAACTGATCAACTCTAGATCCTCTTGGGTAAACATATCCTGAAAATTTGGTGAAAATCCATCCATGGATTTAGGCTGTGGAAGACCCACAAACTTAAAAGACCCAAAAATCTTTACGCCCACCCCAGAATTTATCCAAATTACACAATAAATTACCTATGTATATGATCAATTTGATAACTATCTATGTGGTAAACATCTTTTCCATGAAAAAGTACAAATCTTCCAGAAAATTGAGGGTCGGCGTGAATGGGTACATGGGCATGAATTGGTCCACCACCACTGGCAACACAGGTCTATCATATTTAAGGTACTGCTACCCTGCATAAGTTGGCCACAGTCATAAGTTGGCCACGGCTCATCTACAGGCTCCAGAAAGACAAATAGGTTATTGTACACCAATGAAAACTGTTGGATATAATAAGTTTAACAATAACACATGGTTTCAGAGTGTAGTAGGCCACTCATGTTAAAGCCCTGTGACGCTGTGGTGAGGGTGACCAACTTATGACTGCGACTAACTTATGCAGGGAAGCAGTAAGGAGTACACGGGTGGTCACGAAGATAAACGGTCATAGAGATAAACGGTCTTCAGAATTCTTCAAATATAAGTAGTCTAAAGAGCAGCACAACACAAACCAAATACCAGATGTCTTGATAAGCTTTCTTTGATTGTATTTTCTTATTTAGTTTGTGTGATTTTGTTGTTTACACCACTTAGATTTGACCAATTCTGAAGACCGTTTATCTCTATGACCGTTTATCTTCATGACCACCCGTGTACACGGGTGGTCACTAAGATAAACGGTCACGAAGATAAATGGTCTTCAAAGTTTTCAAATTTAAATAGTGTAAATAGCAAAACCGCAGAAACTAAACAACTGAATAGACTTAAAGGATGCTTTCCATGATTTTGGCTTGTGTTATATTGTTGTTTAAACCTTTTAACAGTTTTTATGTGAGTATTTCTGAGGACCGTTTATCTCCGTGACCGTTTATCTTAGTGACCACCCGTGTAGCAAATAAGGTAAAACTATTTCTAAAAGTGAATAGCAAAAAGACACACAGCAAAAAGCTTTCACAATATCTTTTCATAACTGGACTAGTAACATTTTATTTAATGTTGGAGAAAATTGTTAGCAAGGCAGTTGTGGAACCGAACGCAACTGCAACCAGACTGGATTTGTACATCATATATCCTATTATCGCCCACCGAATTTAACTACAAAACTATTTAAAATTATACACAGACTTTAGGAAGTTTCACAACATGATTTTTAAATGCAGTCCCGTGGGTTAAAGTCATCAAGCACTAATAAAAGTGTAATCGAAAGACAAGGAAAATATATCACACATACCCTTGATCGTGTTGAATCTTTAACAAGAAGTGTCTGAATTTTTTTTTTTAAACTTGTAACTCCCCGAAAAAGTCGAAAAGCCAAAACACTCTTACATTTTTGAATATTCCTCCACAACTCGATTTAAATTCCATGTAATAGATAATTAGAATATTTATGTGGGGAATATTTGTAAACAATAGAGTTTTATATGCCATTTTTTAACTTACAAATTGCAGAATTTCTTGAGGGGCACATACATGTGATGAAAACACACGGTTGTGAATATTGACCAATCACTTCTGCATATAAAAGCAACTAAATCACCTTGCTTCAGCAATTTGTCTATTAATCACAGTGCCTTCCACATGTGTCTTTGTAATTGCTGACCCATGCCCGGCAGTTTACAATACAGTATTTTGTCTAGTTACGTATATACTGGTTTCCCCCTCCCTTAAAACTAAGGGTCATCATGATATTACCAATACCATGTGTTGAAAGCAACATTAAAACCAAATAAATCTAATGAATTATCTTTGCAAGTAACCAAAATTGAGTGCAAAATATTTTAATTATATGTCATTTGATCGATCAGAATTAAAAAGTCAAAACTACAGTGAAGTGTGAATTTCCGATAACATTATTGTATTCTTTTATATTTGAAGGGTGCAGCATTGGAGGACATAAAATAAGAGAGTTCATCCATATACAGCTCATAATATTCTGCATTTTTTAGGAATTTCTTAAGTGTAATGGTGCTTTACCAGACGCTCTCATAATCGAAATTGCACAGCAAAGATCTAGCTTCTTTGCTAGTGATAGAAATTGCATAGGCTAATCAGCAATTTGGTTCAGCAAAATTACATCCACTATTTACATCTTGCACTATCTGCAGCGTGCAGAAAGGTACATCACAGTTTTGGTTACTGCTTGTGCAGCTTGTTCTTCTCTGTTCAATGCTGTTCTATGTCTGTAAGTTGGTGACTTATTCACAGCTTGGGTAAAATAAGGTACACCTCTGTTTGTCATAGACTAAAGAAAATGGTACATGGTTGGTCTGTTACTACTTTAACCCTGGGAATATTGGTATACCGTACAGATATAAAGAAAATGTTGGAAAAAAGAGCTTTATCAAAGCAATGAGCAAACAACCTCTTCCCCGATTTCCCAGTTTGTATGATCCTTGAACAAAGGTATTAGGTGTAACATAAAACACTAAATAAATAAATATATGATCTTTTAGCAAACTGTTAATACTGATGCAAATTCTGGTTAACTGTGTGTTGCAGCATTTGGAGTGGGAAAGCTGGTAGTTGCTGGCCTTTGGTCGGCAGTTTACA
Organism: Sabellastarte sp. h YS-2021; assembly: GCA_964017235.1. NCBI lineage: Eukaryota > Metazoa > Annelida > Polychaeta > Sabellida > Sabellidae > Sabellastarte > Sabellastarte sp. h YS-2021. The sequence goes on along the minus strand of OZ024928.1, from coordinate 72,579,723 downwards.
ATACAGAAACTTGATCAACTGTATGTACTGATTTCCTCTGCCCGTCCAACTACCCGTCGTGATGTGACCTGTACAGTGTTGAAAGCGATGTAAAACCCCAAATAAATAAATTGAGCTGCACGGAAATAGACACACAGGAGGGGGGTCAGAATGGATTTTCGGGGGAGCTTCTTCCACATGTGCTACCCAGATATTAGGGTCTCATTTTGGAGCCACAAGGATGAGATCATCAAGTGGAAAACAAATACGTACAGCTAAGACCACAAGAAAGGTGCAACCTTACCATCAGCTTTCATCCCTGTGGTCGTGGGTTTGAATACAACTTATAACAACATATTGGAATCACTGATGGTAAAATCCCAACTTTGACTTTTGTAAGACTTCTATATATTCACATGATGTGTTCTTTTATCTACTATGACACAAAAAAAATCTCCTGAATGAAGCTGATCTAAGGGTCAGTTTCAGTCTTTTGCCTGTCTCTGATCTGGATTAGTGATGTTGTATCCTGGTTGTTGAATGGGATGTAAACTTTGACCAGTAACCCCGACTCAGAGGTGGGAGGTGAGAGTGTTACCACTCTGCCACCGTGGCCCCTAAGGCTCATGGAAGGTTTGTCAGGCATTTGAAAAAAACAGTCCCGAATATAAAATGTGCTCCATTTGTTGTCAAATGTCATTGAGGGCGTCTTGCTGAAATGTGAATCTCATTGAAGATGTCTTATCTAAATACAAAACAGAGCAAACATGGTTGAACCAAAACAGATGTTTGGTAGCTTGCGAATCCAGTGTGGAAAGTTGTGACCTGGGTATAGTTGATGTTAACCATATGACAATTAAGGCCTCTAGAAGACTTAGATGAACAAAAGATCTACATACAGGTACTGAGGAGAAATGTTACACATGGTTTTAGATCACATGATGATAATTCCGTACGTACTTACTCTTTGAATGGATTCTGAATCCTCCCAAATTCGAAACTTTTACCAAGACCTTTTGTATATTGTGTAATATATGGGTACTGTATGACTTTTGGAGAAACAGATATCCCTGACAAAATGACTATTCTCACTCGTAACAGGAAGTGGCTGTCCTCATAGTCTTTGTAGTTTTAGAAATGATTCGAGGACCTGGTTCAGCGAAGAAAGAGGAGAGGGTACCATTACACCTGGGTCTAATGGTGCCAGTGGTACAGTGAGACCCGTTTAACAAACGCCAAGTGGCACAGTGAGACCCAGGAAAGAGCAATTATTATTTCATGAAAAATATTTAAGTTCTTTACTAGTGGGACAGTGGGACCTGTCTCCTCGCTAGTTCATCCACAGTGGGACCAACCCCTGCCAAACTTCCTCCCTACATGCAAATTCGTCCCTGGTTTCACAGTGGGACCCACTCCTGCCCCAGTTCTTCCCTCCTTCACAGTTTCTTCTAAGTGGCACAGTGGGACCTGCCTCCTCTCTAGTTCCTCCCTAGTGGTACAGTGAGACCCACCCCTGCCAAACTTCTTCCCTGTATGCAATTTCATCCATGGTGGCACAGTGGGACCCACTCCTTCCCTAGTTCTTTCTTACTTCACGATTTCTTCCCTAGTGGCACAGTGGGACCCACCTCTTCTCTAATTCTTCCCTAGTGGCACAGTGAGACCTACATTCTCTCCAGTTCCTCCCTAGTGGTACAGTGGGACCCACCCCTGCCAAACTTCTTCCCTGCATGCAATTTCATCCATGGTGGCACAGTGGGACCCACTTCTGCCCTAGTTCTTCCTTGCTTCAAGATTTCTTCCCTAGTGGCACAGTGGGACCCACCTCCTCTCTAGTTCTTCCTTACTTCACGATTTCTTCCCTAGTGTCACAGTGGGACCCATGTCCTCTCTAGTTCTTCCCTAGTGGTACAGTTGGACCCAGCCCTGTCCATCTTCTTCTCCACCTGCAAATTCGTCCCTGGGAACATAGTGAGACCAATTCCTGCCAAACTTCTTCGCTACTTCACAATTTCTTCCCTGCCTCCTCTCTAATTCCTCCCTAGTGGTACAGTGGGACCCGCCTCCTCTCTAGTTCTTCTCTAGTGGTACAGTGGGACCCACATCCTCTCTAATTCTTCCCTAGTGGTACAGTGGGACCTGCCTCCTCGCTAGTTCTTCCCTGGTGGCACAGTGGGACCCACCTCCTCTCTAGTTTTTCCCTGGTGGTACAGTGGGACCTGCCTCCTCGCTAGTTCTTCCTTGGTGGCACAGTGGGACCCACCTCCTCTCTAGTTTTTCCCTGGTGGTACAGTGGGACCTGCCTCCTCGCTAGTTCTTCCTTGGTGGCACAGTGGGACCCACCTCCTCGCTAGTTCTTCCCTGGTGGTACAGTGGGACCTGCCTCCTCGCTAGTTCTTCCCTGGTGGTACAGTGGGACCCGCCTCCTCTCTAGTTCTTCCCTAGTGGTACAGTGGAAGTAGGGACTTGCCACTAGGCAAGAAATCATGAAGTATGGAAGAATTTGTGCAGGAGTGGGGCCCACTGTGCTACTAGGAATACATTTTTCATGTGGGGAAGAAGTTTAACAGGGATGGGTCCCACTGTACCATGGGGAGAACCAGAAAGGAGGCAGGTCCAGATGTGCCACGTGGGAAAAATTGTGAAGGAGTTGGGCAGATGTGGATCCCACTTTGCCACCAGGGAACAATTTGCATGTAGTGAAGTAGCTTGTCAGGATTGGGTCCCACTGTACCACAAAGGAGAAAGTGGAGAGGAGGTAGGGCCCATTGTACCAGTAGGGAAGAATTCGTGAAGTAGGGAAGAATTAGGGCAGAGGTGGGTCTCACTGTGCCACCAGGGATGAATTTGCAAGTAGGCAAGTAGTTTGGCAGGACTGGGTCCTACTGTACCACTAGGGAAGAAGCAGAGAGGAGGTGGGTCCCACTGTACCACTAGGGAAGAAGCAGAGAGGAGGTGGGTCCCACTGTGCCACCAGGGAAGAACTAGGGAGTAGGCAGGTCCCACTGTACCACCAGGGAAGAACTAGCGAGGAGGTGGGTCCCACTGTGCCACCAGGGAAGAACTAGGGAGGAGGCAGGTCCCACTGTACCACCAGGGAAGAACTAGCGAGGAGGTGGGTCCCACTGTGCCACCAGGGAAGAACTAGGGAGTAGGCAGGTCCCACTGTACCACTAGGAAAGAATTAGAGAGGAGGTGGGGTCCCACTGTACCACCAGGGAAGAACTAGGGAGGAGGCAGGTCCCACTGTACCACTAGGGAAGAAGCAGAGAGGAGGTGGGTCCCACTGTACCACCAGGGAAGAACTAGCGAGGAGGTGGGTCCCACTGTGCCACCAGGCAAGAACTAGGGAGTAGGCAGGTCCCACTGTACCACTAGGAAAGAATTAGAGAGGAGGTGGGGTCCCACTGTACCACCAGGGAAGAACTAGGGAGGAGGCAGGTCCCACTGTACCACTAGGGAAGAAGCAGAGAGGAGGTGGGTCCCACTGTACCACCAGGGAAGAACTAGCGAGGAGGTGGGTCCCACTGTGCCACCAGGCAAGAACTAGGGAGTAGGCAGGTCCCACTGTACCACTAGGAAAGAATTAGAGAGGAGGTGGGGTCCCACTGTACCACCAGGGAAGAACTAGCGAGGAGGCAGGTCCCACTGTACCACTATACAGAGCTTAGCATTCACCCATTTAGTTAGGTATGAGTTCGGTAAAAAGTAGTTCTTAAAATTGTAATCGAGGAAATAATAAATGCTCCCCAACTATTAGCGGTGTTACCATTAGACCCAGGTATAATGGTACCACCCTCACTGCAGCGCTGATGTTCCTTTTGAATGATTCCCCTTACTCCAGAAAGCAGGTGGTATAATGAACTGTAAGTTTCCAATTTAAATTCAACTGGACGGACACCAACACAATGACTTGGAGCAAGTCTACCTGAACTCTTGCACTGTTTTATTATAAGGGGCCAGTTACACATAGCTGTAGGCACCACGGATATACCCCACGGTTCCATATATGGTAACTGATAGGGATGCACAAGGGATGGGGGTGGTCATGTAAAAGTTTTAAGGAACTGCCACGGATCTTCCACGGATTTCCTATGGACCGCTACGGAAGGGTTTGTGGATGAAAAGATCGCACCAAGGATTGGTCTTATGGCTGTTTTTTAATCCGCAAACCCTTTCCATGTCAGTCCGTAGCATATCTGGTTAGATCCATCAATGTTTTTACGGATATTCTTTGCCACAGAAGCATCAAGGATGTAAGGGATGCCACAAGGACATCCAGGATGGGTATATGGACAATTATGACAGTCACAGAATAGCTACTGATGAGATACGGAAGAGCTACGGATATCAATTACAGATAAGATCCGCAAAGCCTTTCTGGAAAAATCAAGCAGTTTGATTTTTCCATGGCGTCCCCACAGACACATGGCATCTGTGGAGGAAGCCACCAGAACATTATGGACGTTACAGATGGCCGTATGGGTGGAAAAGATGATTCGTAAATCACTCAACATTTTCCAAATAAGGAATCCTGCCATGATCTGGCGGTAGATCCGGCTATGTGTAACTGGGGTCTTTAAGGAGTCAATAATACATATTTTAAAAAGACCACAGTCAGCAAATTTCATTGCTTCATTAATTTTCTCTTTAAACCTGTGACTAATTAAATGCTAAAAATAGTTCATTATTTGAATACACTTACAGGAATGATTGAGAGGTTTCTGTGGTAAAGTAGAAACCTCCTACCTACATAGGTCCTCATTATTGTATCCATCAGATAGCATCCGGTGGATACTATGGATAACGCATAAGTATGGCAGTGCCATCACCACAGTATGTATAGATTTTCCTGCTACCCCTCTAGAAGGAAAGGTATTTTAGTACTTCTCAAATTTGCAAGATATATTCATCATTACAAAATCTTGGCTGATAATATTTTTGGTCTCATTTTGAAAAACAAGATTGCCGCCACAGGCACTGTTCAAGTTTAAGCAAGGAGTTTTGTCACCAATCTAGAGCAAAAGGTATTACAGGTAATTAAAGATCTCAAATTCGCAGGATATGTTCATCATTACAAAAGTTTGCCTGGGAATATTTTTGGCCTCATTTTGAAATCAAGATGGCCACCAAGGGTGTTTCTTCGACGGTCATCAAGAAATTTTATACATTCTGAGGCTGTCTTTTTTTAATAAATAATATATCCTCTATAGCCTACAAGCATTTGAGCTTGAAGCTTGCCTCATTTTAAAAAAATTTGGGGAAGTTTGGGGGAAATGGAAAATGTTGTTTATCTCGAAAACCATAAGAGATAGAGCGATTTTGAGCAAATTTTGGACCTCCTTGGTGCAGGGCTAACTGCTCCTCTATGACCTCGGAAAAATGATAACTTTTCTAAATTTTGGCCACAATCTTTAATTTTGGCAGAAATGGAAAATGTTATTCATCTCATAAACTGTAACAGATTACAGATTAGATTTTCTCAATTTCAACTGTCATCTTGAAAAATGCCATTTATCTTCAAAACCATGTTACTTGTCCTTTTTCGGTAAGTACATCTTGCATCTTGTCACAGATGTGTCCTTGGTCTAGTTAACTAGAATCTACTTCTGTGAAGGGATTATAACTCAGACGACAAGTTACCTAGAATAACATGAATGAGTGTACAATTAAATATGGTGCGCTGATTGTTACCCAGGGCAGCAAGATGGCCATTATGCACTACATTAAAAATGTTTTGAAGACTCTTTTCAAAATATTCCTGAAATTTAATAATATTTCACAGAAGAATACGTAGATATCGTTACCTTTGACTTTTATAATAAAATCCTATTATTTTTTTGTGTACGTACTGTATAACTTTTTGAAAACTAGTTTTACAACCAAATATTGTAGTCTTTTTTTTCTCTCCAGAATCATTGTCATAATGAGCTCATGTATGTTTTAGATTCAACGCACAAGGAACTTTGGGCAAATGCATTGTTATCTTATAGTTTAAAGGCAATTTTTTACACTCCTTAAAAAGGCTGAAAATGTACGAAAACTTCCCCATAGGAATGACTTTTCTGAGACAAAAAAAAAAAAAAAAATTGAATTCTGGTACGTAAAAGTAAATAGAGAAAACACACTTGGAATACATGCACATTGTTTGAAAATCCAAATTGGAAAATTGCCTTCTAAAACGTCAGTTTGTTCAGCAAACTAGATTTCCTAAAACAACATAAACATATATTTTAACGCAGATTATTAGTAATGAATCATATAGAGCTTACTTTATTTTATGATTTAGGACAGAACAAAATTAAGTCTCTTTAATTCATTTTTCTTAACTTTTATTAATACAAGTTAGCTGACAAAATAAAAACTTAACCCAGTAAATATTGAACTAGAAATCTTAAAATTAAATCTTAAACTCTTACAACACATAGGCATTTTCTTGGAGAAAAAAATAAGAATAAGAAAAAATTCTAAGCATAAGAACTATTTAAAATTTCTTTTAACAGTGCATTTGCAATACACTTTTTTCACAAATAATACATACATGTTGACTATATAATAATGACTAAATAAGCACCACAATATTAATATTACCTGCTTCCTACAAAGCTATTGCATACACCTTGTCCTCATTAGTTTAGCATTGTAAAAATTGTCATAATTTAACACGTTTTGTCATTTTCTCAGAAAATTTTAAGACTACTACTATTAATTCAGAGGAATATGAAACTGTAAGTGAACAAGCACCCTGGCTGACACTTTAAAAATCAAGATATAAAGAGTGACCTTTTATGTTTCTAGTGTGTTTCCCTCGACCTTAACTACTTCCCATAATATGACCCATATCTTCACCAGAGGGAGCATCCCCCCCCCCCCCCCCCCCCCAAAAAAAAAAAAAAAAATTGAATTCTGGGATTTTGGGATATCAAGAATATAATATGAATCTTTCCCAAAATGTAATCACTTCTTCATTTGGACAGGCCCAACCCACATAAAACATAAAGCTTTGTTCTTTACTTGAAAACGGGGCATTTGAACCTTTTTCTTTTTTTTTCTTTTTTTTTGGTATAGAGAATATAATCTGGATCTCACTTTTTTCTTTGGTAAGCCCCTCCCCTCCACACAGACATAAAAAATTGCTAACTACCTTTTGAAGTTATCGCAAAACACATACAGAACTAGACTTTCCTCAAGTCCTTTTGTCTTAAGTATTATATGAGGACTGAATGACTTTTTGGGCAGAAGGTGGGGGTGACTAAAGTTGTATTTCATCGCTCAGTAATTTCCCCACCCATCATGATGCCTTCATAATGATTCCATGTATGTCAGATTTGGTGGAATAAGAAATACAAAGACTTGGAGCAAGTCTAATACAAAGCAGAGAGATCGCAAATGACCACAGCCAAGAACATCACCTCCTGGTGGAGGTAGCAATTAAAGATGAAGCACAGACCATATAAATCAATTAAATTCATGACATAATGTTTGAACAGTTTCCATTGCTACACTAAAGGGGCCACGGTGGTGCAGTGGTAACACTCACCTCCCACCTCTGAGGTTGACGGTTCAAACCCCAGACCCTATGTGGGAAAGTTGGTAGTTGCCTATCGATGGTCGGCAGTTTACAGTACAGAACCTTGACCAACTATATGTACTGTTTTCCTCTGCCCACAAAACTACCCGTCGTGATATGACCTGTATAGTGTTGAAAGCGACATAAAACCCCAAATAAATAAATTACTTCACTGTATAGAAACTAGACCATGAGGCACAGACAACAATTTACATTTGTAACAGAGTACGTCACATAGGGTTCTATGTACGAGTACGTTTTATAGGAGTTGAGACATTGAGAAGGAATGTGCTCCACTTGTTTGGGTCTAATGTATTTGTACGAGTTCAATTTGTTGTTTCCTGGCTGGAACGAATTGTGCACTGTTTGCACTGCTGACATCATTTTGAAGTTCCATAGAAATTTTAATGTGTACAAGCGAGTATTTCTTTAAAATTAAGTAGTCACAGCAATCACATAACGTATTCGTACACAGTAACTCGTATGGAGGTTGACAGAATTCTTGTCTCCCTCAAAACCACATACTGTTCAGTCATTGAATTTCGTCACCAGGTGTAGTTCGTCACTTGCATTTTATCTAATCTAATCTAATCTACTGCTTTGCAAGCGCAATATCTTCCCCACAGAGGGGAACTCAGTGCGCTAATTAATCAAAATAATTTTCCTAAGTAGAGTCAAGGGGCGTTCAAGGTCAATGATCCAGGATTATGGGTGTGGCCGGGAGGGAAGAAAACTAAGTTGGGAAACTAGAGCTGAAGAGGTGGGTTTTGAGGTGCTTCCTAAAAGATGGAACAGAGGGGCTGTTTCTAACATTAAAGGGGAAAGAGTTCCAAAGGACAAGGGCATAGTGACAGAATGAATTAGAGAAGTGTTGGATTGATTTGTGAACTCTACGATCAAAATTATGGCATTATAAAGAAATGTCCAGAACTTGCATTGTACAGTAACGCATTACTGTTACTAGTATGTTACAGAAAGATTCTACACCAGGAAATACGATTTGCTTGTTTACTATATTTGTTTAGCATTTGTAGTTTCTCCACTACCACTCCATTTAAAACACCATTGTTACCGAAGGGTATTTAAGAGATAGAGACTGACCAACAGACCAAGTACTTTTGTCTTTAATTATAATACGTGGGTGCTGTATGACTTTTGGAGAAACAGACAGCCCAGGCAATTTTTTTTTCAGAAATTATTCCACTTACTCCAGAATGCTGGTGGTAAAATGAACTCCTTAAGTTTTCAATTGGAATTTAACTGTTCAGGTTACATTGGTGGACAGCTATACGTACAGGACAGTACAACAGACCACTACCATCTGTCTGTAAAACTCTGCTGTCTATAAGACTGGTCAGCCCTCTGTTTTATTACTTTAGTGCTTTACATCATGGCCTGGTACCTTATTGGTTATATTGTGATGGGTAGTTGGAAGAGCAGAGGGAACCAGTACCTTCACATGGTCAAGGTTCTGTACTGTAAACTGCCGACCAACTGCAAGCAACTATCAGCTTTCCCACACAAGGTAAGGCCGGGATTCAAACTCGAATCTGAGAGGTGGGAGGAGTGTCTTACCACTGCACCACCGTGACCCCTGTCCACCACTGTAATGATGAATAATTGTGAGACGATAAAGATTGACAACCTTGGCAGATTACATAACCTTCAGATTTAGATTCTCCTCACGACTGTCATAATCTACTCTCCTGTTCAAAATAATCATCTTTGAATTGATTTCCTGATTGATCCCTTTGAACAACCAATGTCCAGGAGATGCCCTCAACACAAGGAAAAATACACCACACTTAGATCATCAGCAGATCAATTGGCATGTTCAATAACTAAAAGGTAGATGGACAGGAATGAAATTTGAAAACATAACGACATTACAAGCTAAACTTTGTTAAAACACAATTTTACCTCAAGGTTTTAAGATGCAGCTCAACAAACGTTGCATTAAGACAGGTCGGGCCCTGCTATTTCCAGAAATAATACAAAAGCTGAATTCTACACAAGCATAAAAGTTAATAGTGATAGTGTAGTGCTTGTAAAAACTAGAGCACTCAGAGAGTGCATACCTCCGACGAGACCCAACAACTCCAATATTTCTTATAGGTGCATTGATTAAAAAAATTATTTTAAAACGGTTAACCAGATCACCACCAGAATGAAATCATCTGTTCTTTGTCTCATTGTCAACATTTCCTGAAAATCTTATGAAAAAAAGCAGATGAAAAAAAATGCAAACTGAGAAAAAGACAGACACACGTCCGCCACCGAAAGGTAGGGGCAGTAATTAGTTAACCAGTAAAGTTATAGTTTTTACTTCTGTTTGTTTTGTCATCCCCAACTTGGTATTGGGTCTGTCTGTCCCTGTGTATAACTTGAAAATTGTACATTGGATCTTGCTCGTATTTTTGGCACAAAGTGAGTCTAACCGTCACCCAGTCCTCCTCAGATGGTCTGGATCACGAACCCAGACTTGTTTTTGTGGTTTTTCAGCACTTGCCGTGGGTGATAGACTTTCCTCAAGTCATTTTGTCTTGGGTATTATACGAGGACTCAATGACTTTTCCCCGGAATTTGGTGCCTTCATCACACAGTAGGATCCCCACCCATCAGGTTGATTCATAATGATTCGATGTATGTCAGATTTGGTGGAATAAGAAATGCAGACATGGGCAAGTCTACGTGGGTGAGGTTTTTTTTTTCAATTCTCAGACACCCTGCTTGTTTGTATTCATGTGATGGATATCCTACAATGTCTTACTTTGTGTCCCTTTAAATTGTTAATGCCTAGTCCACACCTTTCTGTTGTGGAAGTCATGACCTATGCCCGAGCAGGGTTATTATTTACATTTATTTCTGGTCCAATCTGCTTTGTATTATGGTAGAAGGTCTTCATTGCAATTCGACAGAATTTGGAAAGTGATTTGCGCTTGGGGAGGCTTTTGAAAAAGACTGAAAAGTCTTTCGGTTTACATGTGTAAGCTGCAAAGCCATCACGAACACAAGGAGTGCACCAAAATTGACGAAAGTCTGATGCAGATATAGCCCATATATACTGGCCCAGAACTCAGACGGTCACCCACCCAAGTACTAACATAGCCCATTGCTGCTTAACTTCAGTGATGAGACAGGTACTCATCACCTTACACTACAATTCACGAAAAAAAAAAATGGAAAAAAAAGTGATCTCTAGAAGCTTGAGCCTCGCTATTGTTCTCTACCTCACTAGAGCTCGCGCTAAAAAGTTTAAAACAGTTGTTAAGACCCATGATGAGATGTGTTAAGATATGCACTCTGGGGGATAAAGAGGGGGTGGGGTGGGGGTGGATATTCTAGAGTGCTTGTTCTTCAATGAGCACTACCAAGATACAAAGGGTGTCTTTTTGGAGCCATAAGAATGTGGTCATCAAATGGTAAACACATAAACCTACAGATGCTACTCTAATATTGACTAGTCACGAGTTGGATTCGAACACAAGACCACAAAGGTAAGGGTCTGGTAACTATGAATCCAGGAAAAAAACCCTCACAAAATGAGCTCTCAGGAGAAAACCCCTCAGGAGAAGACCCCTCAAAAGTCTCCTGTGGAGAAAACCCCTCACCCTATTTTGGGGCTTGTGGAGAAAACCCCTCGTGTTATTTTCAGGCTTGTGGAGAAAACCCCTCAACTTTATAAAAAGCCCTCATTTTGGAAATTTGGAATATTCATTCATTTACACAGAGAAAATCATGTATAACAAAGAAGAATTTTATTAAGTCATACACACCTTTAAAATCACATTAAAATCACATAGCACTTTGAAAAGTGGGCAATACTGGGCAATATTATTTTTTAACCCAAATTTGGGGAAAAACCAATGATGCACTTTATTTAAGCTTCATAAAACTCTTTATTCAGCTAAATGTGTGCAAGGTTTTATTATAAGTATATAGCATATAAATGACAGTACATGAATATAATATTTAAATGGAATGAAATATATCAGCACTGAATGAGCACATAAATACAACTGTACATAACAACTTAGGCATTAGGGTCATTTGAGGATTAGAATAGCTTCTACTTATTTCTATCCACTCACTGCCAGTGAAGCCATACTGTTAATGCAGTGTCTCAAACCTTATTACTGACAAGCCAGAGTTAAGCTGATATGCCAGAGTTTATACTGCCTGATGATAGCCCTAGAATAGTGGGCTAAATAGTTTAATTGCAATTATGAAAGGGACAAGTATAAACCCCTCTTTTTTATATTATACTTGAAAGTGACATAATAGGAGACATGTTTGATTGTTTATATATGCTAATGTATACAGTTTTAATTCTGTCCACTGATTTAAGTTTTGAAACAATAGACCAAAACATAATATTCATCTTCAATTCAAAGTGATCAATCACCTGAGTAGTGCAATCCTGAGCACATTTCAAAGAAAAGCATTCTTTGTATATATTTTCAGATTTTACAACAAAGGACAACATTTTTTTAAAATTAGAATCACATTTGAATTCAATTTAAAATGTCAAAGTTCCAATCCACAGGCCTGAAAATAGAATATAGGATGGGGTGCTTGAGTACAAGTTAAATAAAAATATAGGGTTAAATAAAAAATGAGGGCTTTTTAAGTTTAGGGGTTTTCTCCACAAGCCTGAAAATAACATGAGGGGTTTTCTCCACAAGCCCCAAAATAGGGTGAGGGGTTTTCTCCACAGGAGACTTTTGAGGGGTTTTCTCCTGAGGGGTTTTCTCCTGAGAGCTCATTTTGTGAGGGGTTTTTTCCGTCTCCCGTAACTATAGGTCCTTAACTTACTAATATTTAAACTCGAGAAGAGTGGCAGGGCCAAGCTATTTATTTGTAGCTGTTTACTTCTTCTCACAGTATTGATTTTAGCAGAGTTTCTAAATAGAGATAAATATTATATGGTTCACCTCTCTTGATAAAGACAAAATAAAAGAAACATGCAACCTGAGGATGAAAAAGAAACAAAAACTCGGCTTCGGACGGTGCTGAGAAAAAATTTTATCTAGAAACTTTTAGGACCCCACTTTGTGTGAAAACATAACTCTGAGACACTCAATACTTTCTGCATTACGCGCGTTAATATTACCGAAAAATAATAAAACTGATTCTGGATTTGAAATCTGGATTCAGACCCCCCCCCCCCTCCCCCCGAGATGAACAGAGCCAAGGCTATAGGCCCTACTGGTGTGCAGATATGAGTCCGATATATATAGTTTGCAGTTATGCACGCGGATAAACAAACGGACAAAATGTTTAATAAACAGACATACTTGTCTCAATTTGGCGATTTATTATTTCATTAAATTGAGATTATCCATTAAATTTACTGACTTACTTAACCATCTAGAAAGAATTAATATAACATTATTTATTTTCAAATTATTATACTAGGTATAAGTCGGCAACGTATTACATGTTCCTATGTTACTCTCTACCATAAAGGGCATCTTGTTAAAAAAATTATTCAAACGTTCACAAGTATGTTTGTACATTTCTTTGGTTAAACTATATAACATTGCACAGTATCTGGTTTTGTTTTTTTTTTTGGTTTTTTTAAAATTTATTTATTTTTACTGTCCTGAATAAACCGATGGAAAAATATCCCTCCCAAAACGTTATTGTTATGAAGTGTTGTGTACAAAAGAGGTTTTAGAATAGTAGTGATTCACACTTCACACTTGGCTAATTTAGGTGGCACGACCACTTGGTTATACATATCAACAGGTTTACAATAGACTTGCAAGTGAATTACTTCACAAAAATCAGATCAAATAGGTACCGCTAATTCAAGATCCTTTCGTTATTGTTTTACATTATGGGAAATTCATAACACCCACACTCACCAGTTTACTTGTGGACTTCAATTTAATGTAAACACACATTAGTTTTGATCGTATTGTATATATATTTCACAAGGTAACTGCACTTACATGCAACTATATGTCAATATTATACGTAAGTCTAAGATTTACTTGAATTTATTAATCTTTCAATATTTCTTGATAGTATTTTTATGTCCTGTCTCAAGCACCAAACACTTGGCTGAAAGAAGTGATATTTTCTTTTTGGGTGTCTCTTGTATGCCTAAGGAAATAAGTTACATATCCCAAGACCCAAACACTTCAAACCTAAATAAGGACTGCTATGGAGAATATGTGTTGGATTGACAAGGCTTGTTTTCATATTGGAAATTCTGTATGATATATATTGGCATAATTTGTTTTTTACCATATAAGTCGCGGCTATATTTACATATGTAAAACCGGTCTGGGTTCACACAAATGTCTATCATATGTACATATACATTTCCTTCACGCCTATGATGAGATTTAATTTGTTTGGGCTTCCTTGTCGTAGGAAAACAAAATTTTGGCCAAGAAAATGTTGACACTCAACTAAGTTTAAATTTCTTTTGTAAAATATCGGTGATTTGAGAGGCAATAACAGGTAGTGCTTAAATTAAAGAAAACAAAATATTCACAAAAATTTGGGGGTTTTATAAATTACTTTTAACACTGCCAGTGTAATGGATAATTCTGTTGTGTTTGTCAGAAACAAAGGAATAACATACTGCTGGACGAGGTAAGGCTTTGTTGTCTGAAGAAATGTACTAAACGTGAAATATTTTTCAAATTAACAAATTATGTAAAGATTGTCTATCCAAGGACACAGAACCAGTGAATTATTTTCCAATTTTCAAAATTATATTGGCAAAATGTATAATTATGGCTTGCTGAAATGTCAGTTGAAATACTGATTAAGTTACTTAGTTTAGTATGTTTTCATTTTAAATATTGGGATAGTTTTCATAAACTCAATTAAATATTATCGAAGGTTAGCCTGTAACTCTTTATCAAATGCCAATCAAAAAGATTTCTGTTTAGTTTTGTTTTATTTGACAAAAAGGTTTTTTTTTATTAAAATGTAGGGAATATTACTTTGAATTTGATCACTGTCAAACAACACTAAATAATATGGTGAAGTTTCAACTTGTCTGGTGTGTGAATATCAAACTTCACTTGAGTAATACTGGATAATTACCCAAATATTTTGAACTGTATATGGCCTACCTTTCAGGCTGCCAAGTCAAGGAATGTAGAAGATGTGGGCATGGGACAAGAGGAAAGCTCAAACACTGTCACCTAGATCTGCTAATAGATTAGAGTATTCGACACCATTCAGCTGGGACCATTCACAGAAATCCCGAACACCCATTGGTGGACAGACACAAAAGGATTACCAGCCAAAAGAAAGACTTTCTCACTCAGGAATTCCATGGGGATACTTCACAACCCGGAGGCCTCTGAGAACTCCATTTACTGGGTCAGTAAACCCTGTATCTAATGGGTCTGTGAATACAAATTCACCGTATGGAACTCTTCAAGGCCAAAGTAAAAATCAAAGAGAGTTCACCCATAATCGACATCTGTCTCAATTCAATCAGCATCAAAACAAACGGAAAGCATTAACCTCAGTATCTCGGAAATCTGCTGCACCCGTACAACCTCAGTCCAAACAGCCTCCAATACAGAAAAGAATCGACAGAAGTAAGAGAGAGAAACTCGCATCCACTCACGCTGATCATCTTCTGGGCGTAGTTCAAACTGGAAAGATGTCTGTAAATCCTTTATTTAAGGAGAACAGTGCCCCTGTGGAACCCGGTGTCCAAACTGGTTCATTCAGTAATAAGGTCTCTCCTCGAGAAAAGTGGTCAGAGAACAAAAGCAACAGTTCTGTGCATGCTGAATTTGTCGAGAATAGTATTTACAAGAGTTCAGGGGACGGTCAATTATCTGACAGTGATACCTCTAATATTTCTGAAGTGCATTCAAGTCCCAGAGATGAAGATGTCAACAACTTTGACCAGGAAATTGTCCAGGGTCAGGGGGTTCCATTGTATGCCACTGTTTTTAAAAATAAACAAGAAAAGCCTGCGGTTGTAAAAGCAACTAAAAGTTCTCCAGTAAGTAGCAGGAAAAAGGATGAACCAGTATATTCTACCATAGGTGAAAGAAAAGCTGATGCCAGTGGGAAAGAAGAACAGGGTAACCAAAAGCCACCACTTAGTATAAGTTTGCACGAACAAATTAGAGCGGGTGTACAGTTAAAGAAAACATCTGCTGATACGAAACCACAGAAAGAGTTACCACCCAGAAAAATGTCAGTGTTGGATGAACTTAAACTTAGATTCAGTGGTAAAATGGGATTTTTAAAATCCACCAAACCAATACCTTTGGATAAAGAAGAACAAACAGAACAAGAAGAGGCAAATGGAGTCAAAACTGAGCTTAGTGGTCTGCAAGCTCCTGTTGATCCATTTAATCCTGCAGAAGTTACTCCTCCAGCTCCACCTCAAGTTGGGCCTGGTGGCAGTGAGGTGGCTCCAAATTCTCCAGGTTCACCTATAACTAACACACCTCCACCACCAAGATTTGCTCCACCACCAGTACCATCCGCAGTTGTGTCTGACCAATCCCAGGAAGCCCATAAACAATCCAGAGGTACTTCAGAGGAAGTACCTCTTTCAAATACAGTTGTAAATGAAAATGGCGGGCCCAGCAGAACTAGTACTGCAGATGCTGAAGCAGATCAAATGCCCCATAAAACAAGTGATGATAGTGAAAGCTCAAGTGATGAAAGCTCTTCCTACTCGAGCGATTCTGAAATTTCAAGTTCTCAACCAAGTAGTGTTCAAGTGGCAGATGGAAGACCAAGGAGTATATTGAAAAATAAATATGAAAAACCACTGGTTAATCCAGAAAGGTTAATGCCACTGAGTGATAGCGAGAATGAAGATGATAATGCTTCCAGCCAGAAGGGTGAAACCTTCAATAAAAATGTTGTTCATGAGGAGTACAATTCCAATAGTCTGGACAGAAGAGGAGTTTCTTTTACCACAGATACATTAGACAATGAAGGAACTGCCAAGAAGTATGAAAAGGAAGGTATTCAAATGCTCAAAATAGATAAGGGAATGGAGCTACCCCCAAATTATACACAGCCTAAGCCAGTGCCAGCAATAGGTGAAGACATTGTTGAACAAACACCAGAAACCATACCAAATGAAGTAAAACCAGCGGATGTGTCAATATCAATACAAGATGAAATCAACCCAGAAAGCAAAGATGAGAAAACAAAGGTTGATGACAAGGTTACTCCTGAACCAGCAGTTGACACAGTTGATGCTAATTTTGGCTTGGTCAAGCCAGCTGTTTCTGTTGTTTCTTCTCCACAGGTCTATACTTTCAAACCTAGCATTCCAGAAACAATTCAGACGCCTAAGCCTAATGGCATTACAGTGGTGAACGGAACTCTTCCAAGAAATATTTCTCCTCCTCCTTTGGTTTCTTCTTCACCCAGTGGCCCTACAAAACCCAAAAATTCTGAGATGTATTTTACTTTGAGAAGAACTGGTGATAATATATCTGTTGTGAATATTTCTCAAGATGAATCTGCACTGGATAACATGTCTCACAGAATGACAATGGACCAATATTCCAGGGACACCCTGAGGAGTAACATATCAGTGGGAACACTGAGAACAATGATATCCATTGGTGGCGTTTCTGATTTGAATGATATGCAGACAACTGCTTATCCTGGAGGGGATGTTGATACTCTGGAACATTCTTTGCCTTTCAATGCAGGAATGTTTGAATACACGAAACAGCAGGTATGAATCAGTAGTCTTTTATAAGTAAAATAATCTAAAATGTTTTTTATTGAACAAGGAAAATGTATGGGTAAGTTGTTCCCCAGGTTAAATGACTTCCATAACAATCTTCAGTCCTGGTGTCTGTCACTCAGCAAACTTTAGTATCTCAAATCTCCAGGATGAGACCAGGTAGGGCCAGGGGAGTAGCTAGGCTTTTTTATTTGGTACTCCCTGATAGTTCAAAATATAGTGGTTTTATGCAAAATTTGTTTGGGGGTGGGGAATTTTGCATCTCATTTATAATTCTACTTAAAATATGGTATGCCTGTGCATACTGGCTTATACATAAGCTACACCCCTGCCAGGTTGTCCTAAATTGCCCATTTAACTTCAGCTGGAACCCTTTCACTCTTGGATATACATGGATATATTCATACGGATTACCTCATCCAAAGATAAACTCATCCTGACAGTTCCAGAATTGAATCCAAGTTATCCAACAAACTATGTTACATATTTGACAATACATGACAGACAAAATGCAAAGGAAAAAATTAATGTGGCAGAACATGCAAGGGGGTACAGTGATGAATTGGTAGCGTACCTTTGTCTTTGCTGATTGCAAGTGCCCGGTTGTTTATTGTACTGAATCTTAGTCAAATGGTATGCACGTGCTTTCATCCACCTGATTAACTACCCATAATGATATGATTTATACAATGTAATGAAAGTGACACTGAACAAAAACAGATCAACAGAAAATCAAAATATCCAAATGAACATGTCATATCAGGTCATAGCAAAATAGGTGACCTTTCTGAACTTGTGTTTCAAAAAAATGCAAGAAAAACGGAAAGTCACAAGTTTTAAAACTAGTCTTTATCGGAGGACATCCTTTCTCCATAGAGATAAAACAGAATGTACATGCTAAATGGATCAACATTTTCAGTGACAGCACTTCACGGAGATCCATACACCTAACTATGTAGTAAATATAATTCCCCTGTTTCTATACAAGCGTTTTAAAAAATACACACCGATGAAGCACATACTTAACTATAAAATTAGCCAGGCATGTTTGCAATATCATTGTAGTCGTTACATTCTCCTGAAGCCAAAGCATTCATTAACTTTGATTAGAATACTTTACAAGCCGCTTTATTGAATTCTACAGATAATTTATCTTTTCAGTTTCTTTAACTAGAACTCTGATAAGTAAAATTATATATTAAGTAGAACTAATAGTATGTGTTCACAAGGCCTTTCATGTGAAACATAAGCCTGTCATTTGGAATTGCTGCTTCATATGAAGGATTTTTAAAGTAACCCCAAACTTCATTGTTTTTCTTCTAGTCAAATTTGTCATTTTTTTACAATTCATTAATATTTGCCATTATTCGGTTGTACAGAGATTTTAAGAAACACAAGTTAGAAATATACTCGTGTTGGGCACAATATTCTTGTATTTTTGCAATTCTACTCATACAACATCCAGCATATTCACTTAATTGCATCTATTGAAAAGGATTCTGTAATATTTGTTTTTTTTAATATGACAAACCAGATACTGATATAGAAGTGTTCAGTGGTCTGGAAATATCATGACTTTGCCACGTCATTTTCTTAACATACATTGAATAGTGTCACAGTCTGACAAGTCCAACAAATAAGAAAGTCTAAATTTCTTTTCTTAACTGCTTTGAAGCCATTTAATATGATTTTGGTGAGAAGTACCCCTTAATTTTTGTATACATGTTATTTATCACAAATTATCAGTAGTTTCACTATTAAGTGCAAATTAAATACTACAGGTTTCATTAAATTGCTTTTGACTTTTTTCTGAAATTGTATGTGATGAATTGGGTGGGAAGTGTGTTAAAACAAATATATCACATCATCAGAAATACAAAGGAAATTGCCTCACTCACTTCCAAAAGGGAAATACATTTTGTATCATTAGGTAAAAGGAGAAAGTATTTCCCCAGGATACCCATATCACTTAGTTAATAGATGGCATAACGTCAATTTTGAAACTATAAAATAATTTGTCCCTTCTTGAATAAATAAATAAAAATAAATAAAAGTAAGTATTTTAATTACTTGTTTAAAGTATCTATAAATTGAAACAAAAAGTTATACAAACCCTTTTGAGCATTTGCTGAAATGTAAATATGAGGAATTTCTGCTTGCACTTTACAGGATTGGTAATGGAAAGAAATAGAGATGATCTGAAGTTCTAATAAATATTCTGGGTGTTTCAAATATAGCTCTAAAGATGAGTTTTTAACAAAGACTAGAATGTTCACATGTTTTTGTACATTCAATCTTGTGGGGTGAACAAATTATGAAATTTTAATGTGTTCACATATGGTTACACAAATGATTACAAAGTTCCAGTGAATGGAATAAACTTGGAAAAAAGAAAACTTCAGTTTCATTGTTGGTGAGATATGTTTTCTTTTATATCTTTTATATTAACTGAAACGTTTAAAATTGGCTGAGAGGGGAAAATAAAAGAAGTCATTTGATTCTTTTTTATCTTTAATAATATACAATGCACATAAATTTTGATTTCTTTCAAATTACCAATGGGTGTATGGTATTGAGAGTTATGTAGCTATTCCAGAAATGGTACTAAACCACCAAACTCAAAATATTTCTTTTTTGTCTGTACCATTAACAAAGTTCAGCTTGTGACACATAAAACGTTCCATTAAATATGACACAAAGTGAGATAAAATCTCAAGAAATGAGACTCTGGTATTCAAAGCCTAAGAACCTTTATGTTAATTGTTCAATGACAATACCCAAAATGTTAAATTTATATGGTTCAACCATTTTAACGCATGCATGATAAAAATAGGAATCATAAAGGAATACATCTAACATGAATAAATTACATTGATTTTCTCCGGAAAGATTTGGACTGACTTGTCTTTTCAGAGAGAGAAATTATACTTCGAAGGCAAACCAACGGACTTTCATTCCAGTCTATATATACCCCCATAGTTTGGAGTGAAGAGCTTCTGTTGACTGGTATAAAAATATAAATCTTTCCAAACATATATCGTGACAGTTTGTGTAAATTATAAATCCTGCAAACAGAATGCAACACATATCTTTTTCAGTCTCAAACACTCCTTATTCAGGCTAAATACAGCCAAAAATAACAGGATAAAATGAAAAAAGATATACAAGGAAGGAGTTATAATTTAAACTCTTATATAGCATATTCAGACAAAGAGTATCTGGTGACACCTAGTGTGTAGAAAGTTTTGTGCAATAATCTAACTCAGAGGATTGGCCTTTGTTGCAAATAAAGTAATATCCTATTTACATATAAAAAGCTGTCATTTTAAAGCTAAATTTTACTTTTATCATGAGGTTTTTAACTTCGCGATTTCACAATTTTTTCTTTACCTTTGCCAGTGGAATAGTAATCTAACGTATCAGCCATATCCAAAATTCTTAGTTTTATTTCCTTTGTAATTTTTTTTCAGAAATAAAGAGAAAACAAGGATGTGGGGAAAGTAAAATTTGTACATGCCTAAGTCTTGTTCTTATTTCATCAAAATCATTTGACTTCACTCTGATTATACGGTCATTGTAACATGGTTATTAGAAGAATTACAGGAAACTATTAACAACTAAGCCATCAATTACGTAACATTTTGTCATTGCACACCTGAGACTTGGTGTTTTGCCTCTACATGTAGAAACTAACAGATTTAGTACAAAAAGTAGAGACCAGCGACTATGTAAAATTTGTCACAGTGATGATATGGAAGACGAGCTCCATTTTCTATATTTCTGTGAAAAAATATCACGATTTCAGACACAGTGTACCACAAAATTAAAAGGCAATAGACAGATTTTTAGAGTAAAGGCTTGGTTTGCCCAATACTTGTGGGAAATTATATTCAAAAAGATTTTTCACAGCATCAACAGTTGTTAAATGAAAAATTGTAATGTACAAAGCCCTTTATGGTATGTTGTTTCAAAAATATTGTCACCACATATAAAAGTACCTCTGTTCTACCTTTAGTGACTAATAAGCCTCACAGGCTGGGTGTTCTTTGTAATACGTTTTAACTTTGTAATATCTTTGTAATCGTATAACACTTGTCACCTGAATAAATAAAATATATACACCGTAATCGCTGTAATAATACCCCCCCCCCCCCCCCCCCCCCCCCCCACCACTGAACGTCAGTGACTCAGGGTCAGAAAACTGAAGCATATGTTATTCAAATTTAAAATGCCCAATAAATTTCACAGTTTTTCAGTCTAGATTTTATATATGATACCAATGTATTGAAATCATAATAAAACATACATAAATATTATCTCTTGTAGTTTTACATTAGCTGTGTTCAACCAAGAACATGGAGTAATATACCTTACACTTTTGACTTTATCGGCCATGTTTGGTAACCACTACACCTACAGAGAAAAGTAAACCTTTGAAAATGCTAAAAAGACAATATACTGGTAATTCAATTATTTAAAGATGTTTATTTCGTTGAATGAAAATATTTTACACTTCTGCATGTTGTTCTAATAAAGGCCCTCTCTTTGAAAAATGCATAGCCCCGGGGCTATTACTACAGAAATTACGGTATATATATATTAATGGAGGAATAGCTGATGTCTCCACTCACAACTTGCCCTTTGGAAGAGGAGATGATTTCCCGAGTTTTCCAATTGATGCTGGCTTCACCAAAAAACTTGGAAAAAAAGATTATTGTTGACTAAATAAATTGATAATTAAATATCAATTATTTGACAGTAATCACAGTATCAAACATTAGCTTTTGGGGAAGAGTTCCTAAATATGTAACCCTACTCCCGATGTAAGATCAAGTACCCAAATCTATTTGCAATCAATTTTTTGGTAAATATTGATGCCGGTGTCATCTATTTTTTGTTTTTGTCTGTCTTTTTTAGACTAGAACTGGTAAGTACCAGAAGAAAAAGACACATGGCAAACAAAGAAGTGGAAAGACCTTGAAAAAAACAACATTTGCAGACCAGGCAACGAGACACGAAGTCGAGATCAAAAAGAGACAACAAAAGAACAGGAGAATATGTCGAATCACTGGTTTTGTGCTGTTGATTGTTGGAATTCTGGTTGCTGCAGTATTAGTGATATATTTCTTGCTAGAAAATGATTCAGAAGAAGGAGTAACTGCAACTCCAAATTAACGATCATAGTGTGATCATGAACTAAATAGACGTTTTTTCCTTCCTCCCTTTACCTAAAAACCAAAGAGTCCTGTAGTAAGCTTGTTTATATAAAACAAGGGTATTCCAACAAAAATTTTTTTGAAATTGTAAAGTATCTTGTGCTAGATTGTATCTGAATTTGAATATTCGTGTAAAACAAGTTCAAAGTTTATTCAGTATTTTAGACTTTGTTAGATCTGAATAGTTGAGAAAGGTAATGTTATTTGTTTTACCAAGTTATTGTTGTTGTTTTTTTCTTTATATTATTGTTATTAAAAACAAAGAATTTTTTCCTAAGTTTGTGTGATATATTTGGCAAAAATGTTGTTAGACTTAATCAATCTAGTGCCGTCAGACTCAGAAAAAATTTAATGGTATACTGTTTGTTATTTATTGTTCAAGATAGTTTCTCGATGTGCAAGCAATGCTTGTATAGCAATCAATGATCAGATTTTTGCTTTTAAATTTGACATTTCCTGGTAGAGTTTCATTGAAAATGTAAAATACTCTTCAACAGGACTTGCCCATGTAAATATTAAGCCAAGATCAATCTCAACCAAACTTATCAGTGAATTTCATTTCAGCATTTCAGGCACAATGTTTCTGTGTAGGGAATGTTTCAGTTGGAGCACAAATTTAAAAATCTAGCTTTTCATAGCAGGTGAAATGGTATTTACATCTTTGTGATGATAAAATATGGGATAAAATCCTCTGTAGGCATTTGTATAATATTTATTCAGCTAATTAAAGTTATGCTTTTTTGAATTTAATATTTTTTGTACAAAACAGGAGGATATTTTTTTTATGTATGTGTGCCCTAATGGATGTATATATGCTTTACTACTCAATTTAGCAAAAAGATTTTCAGTATATGTTGGACCAAATTTCATTTGGGAACAACTCTATAAGACATTATTGACAGATTCGTCCCCATAGTTTTTTTTTATCAAAGATTCAATGTATCTTAACACATGAGAGAAAAGAGAAACTTATCTAAAAGCTTCTGCAGATTTTACAATAAGCCATATGTCACCAAAATGTCGCCTTTAATCTATCATTGAAAGTTTGAATATTACATATTGTGTCTGTTTATTTGACTTAAAGCCATCAATGAAAGTTTGAATATTACATATTGTGTCTGTTTATTTGACTTAAAGCCATCAATGAAAGTTTGAATATTACATATTATGTCTGTTTATTTGACTTAAAGCCATCAATGAAAGTTTGAATATTACATATTGTGTCTGTTTATTTGACTTAAAGCCATCAATGAAAGTTCGAATATTACATATTGTGTCTGTTTATGTGACTTTAAGCCATCATTGAAAGTTTCAACATTACATATTGTGTCTGTGTATTTGACTTAAAGCCATCAATGAAAGTTTCAACATTACATATTGTGTCTATTTGTCTCTCCTAGAGCTCAGTGATTTAACAGTATTACTACACACTCTTTTCACGTGTCTGAGACCCTTGACTTGACTGGCCTGGTTGCTTTACGCATGTTGAAGTAGATGTACGACACTAACCTTTATGCATGTTGATACGTTGATGATACATCTACTGTCGATCTCTAAGATACTTTCAGATAATATTTCAAACTGAAAAGAAGCTGCTCGATTGTTTATGATTGATGGTTTTCAGTGCCGAATCTAAAGCAAGTAGTATGTATTATATTCCTCCATCCCCCAACTATTAATGATGACATGACCTACACAATGAGTTAGTTTAAATCAAATTTTGTCTGTCATATAGTTCAGTTCTTAAAACCAAGAGACGATTAGTCTGTGTATGTTATTTACCATAATTTGGCCTAAATTTTACTCTAAGCATCTATCTTTATTTACAGTTATTCCAGGGATGATCATCTTCCTTTCTAAAGCTGTAGTTAATCTTAATAAAGTTTATATTACACATATCACTAACATTAGGTTTAAAAGTTCTTCTTTTAACTTTAATGAGACATCCTCACCACCTATATTATTAGGAGAAATGGTAGCACAGTGTAGGAATGGTTCTAAATATAAACACACTTTAAATATAGTACACTTGAAGCTCTGGACATAAACTGTATAACCTTTCTTATTTGCATAATTAGAATATCTAGATTATCTTTGGATCATTGAATGAGTTTGAATTGAAGTGATGCATTTCTATTTTCTATTGAAATCAGATGGGAGATCAAGCATGCTCTTTTTAAAGTCGTCTTTACCATGGCATTGTGTCAGTATATCCTCTTTACTTGTATTTGTGCATATTTATTAATGAAGATTGACCCCTTTTGAGGCTTGACCATCGTTAAGCAAAAGAACTTTCTATATACTTATCAGTGATATTATTCAGATAAATTTCTCCCAATATCTAAATTCCAGTTGGGAGGAGGGACCTTCATTTTTAAGATATTGAATGTTTCAGTTTTTTTTCAGTTTTTTTTTAAAAATGTTTTTGATTCTGTATTATATGTCTAATACCAAAATTTACAACATTTGTGTATTTTAGCATGTCAATGTTCTGTGGCTTCAGAATTCATAATGTACCACCATTAATAAAGCAGCAGGTATTCAATAATAGCAGTTATGGTGATGGGCTATGTGTACACGACTAATTTATACTTACAATCAGGATTGAATAAGTGATTTAGGGTGTGTCCATGTTCACTGAATGTGCAAAAAATATACTAATTTTGTTGCAAATTTGTTGCAACATCTAAATGACTATATGAGCTTGTAATAAACTGGCTTGTTAGATTGTGTTGTGTGTTACTTCTTTTCTTTGCCAGAGAGATGCTACTTAAAATTTTTTTGTAAACAAACACAAGGGACTATGTCTTTACTCAGTATCTATTTAGAAAGACTGAAAGACAAGCATTGTTAGTTACTGCCAGTAGTATTATTTAAATATCATTAGACAGAAACAAATAATTGGTATATTTTAATTTTCTACTTTTAATCTGAAGTGAAGCTGAGCTTTTCATTCATGTAGATATTAAAATGCATGTCAAGCAGATCCCAAGTATTTGAATACTAGAAGTGATTTTGCTATTTGTTTTCAGCCTATTTGGATCCCAACAATTTATGGGCCAAATTTTACAAGTGAACTACTCTACTGATTTTAAAGTGACAACATTCTTCTTGTGGAAAATTCTTGGAATTTTATACACATAAATAGAAATAAAATACTGATCTCAATCGCAACTTTGATAGCATTGATTTAAGGCAGAAATTTTACGAGCTAAATATTCTTGAAAATTTGAAAACAAAAATTATCTGGTTTCCTTATCCAAGAAACTAAAAGCTCAAATATAGATTGGGGATAAAACTCAGGATGACTACGAATGAGTAGTACATGTTTGGGATTTAGTATGATTCAGATCTTTTCAAAAAATTTAGTGACTTCTTCCTTTGGTCAGGCCCTACCAACTTACAAAAACAGACAAACCTCCATTCATTGGTTTGGAGTAATTACAAACACAGCCAAAAACATAACCTTGATGGCGCAGGTAATAATGAAGACATTCTGGTCATTTAACTACAATCCCATAACAGTTCTAAAGAATTCTTGTGTATTGGTATAGGTTGTTTTTGGTTGAATAGAGACAAGGTATGACATACAATTTCCAAGTTTTTCATCACGTTGTTGTTTGAGCGTCTAGACCTGTCAATCTGTCACAGAAGCCAAATTATTTTGACAACTATATACAACACTGTAAAGAATATAATCAGAGAACAGTACAAAGCCAGCCAAATTTATTTTTATTTATTACAAAAACTTATTCATTATTTATTTAAAATTGTATCTGTATTATAGCAATCGGTAAATGCATAGCATTATTGGTCTGTATCAAACAATACAATATCAATTGGTACATCATGATCAGTAGTTGGCACAGATTCGCATATCTGTTCTTTGAATGCTAGTGCTATTGTGACTGGTTTCCTGTTCATTGCTTTCTCGCATCTCTGTAGATAAGTATCGTAGTACCCTTTTCCTCTTCCCAGACGAGCACCAGCTTTTGAGAATGCCAGTCCTGGCATCAGGATCAAATCTAACCCACCTAAAATGGCCAAAAAAAAAAAACATTGGTCAAATCTGTCCAAATTTTGGTTTTTACATCAGAGCAAGGGTTGAGTTAGGATTGGGCATCTGACTTTTCGACAGGTTGTCATAAACTAGATTCAAACCTGCGACCACAGAGACGATGACCTAGTGATCATTGGTCAAGCCTGATAAATACTTGATCACAGAGGCTTCTCTCTAGCTCAAATTCAGGGAGGGACAAATTACACATGGCCAGATGCATTTGGAAGCTTAGCTTGGATTATGAAGTTAGCTTAAAAGGATGTACGCTATAGCATATGTCAATTTAGATTCAACAATCTATGTCAAATTTGAATTTTTCATGCAATTTAACCAGCAAAAGTCATACATTGACAGACCATCAGTATTTTTCAAATGAGTATTCTCACCTACAACCAAGAAGGAAAAGTCAGGTGATCATTTGTCAAACTTAGTACCTGCTAGATTACCGAGAGATTTTGCTATTTTAGACACATTTTTTTCTGTAAATTTCTGACTGAAAATCTGCTAATACAAAGATTTAACCCAACAAAAATAAGATTGGAATATATCCCGAACATTTACAACATTTTACTCTTTGAGGACTGTATTTTAAAAACAATTATAGTGAGTGTTTTTGTAAATTTACAATTAAATGCACTCTCATTTTTGATTAGAAACACAAAATTACTTTTTTATGCTTTGTCAAAGTTGGGGTTTAATGTCCCTAGGTTTGAACCAACTACAGAGGTGACAGCCAAGCTTTCAAGGTAAGCCAAGGAGTATTTTCTTTTCACAATTTACAAGGATAACTCTATCCCACCTGTATCTAAAGCATTTTCTCTGACTTCATCATCTCTCGGTTGCTTGATTTTCCATGAGGTTTCGGGAAGATTTACATAGTCATCCCATGAATAAAGTCGAATCATTTCCATTGTCATACCTATAATAAGGATAGCAAACAAGGGGTGAGGGTGATCTTTTTGAAAAGACCCTTAACATTTCCGGCTGGTTTAAAATGATACCTAGAGTATTGCTTCGCAAGAGAATAAGAAATTGTTTTTGAACAGCAAAAATAAAGCGTCCCAATGAGTATTAATGATTTTATTGAAATGACTATCTTCCTCTTTTTAATATGTTTTTCAATTTATGCAAAAACTCAACGTGCCTGCAACAATAGCTACCAAAAATGGCGGGAAAATAACCTGGGGGTCAAAAATTTTGTCGAAATCATTCTCTCTCGCACCATTTCCAAGACAAATGTGTTTTTGCGTTTACACAGAATTTCAAGATGACCACCCCAAATCACGGGAAAATGATTGTTGGGAAAAAATGCCAGATGACTCCGTGTATACCCTGGCGATAAAAAATTTTATCGAATTATTCTATTTCGCACCGTTTCCGAGAAAAAAAACGTTTTTATGCAGAAATTCAAAAATGGCGGGAAACCGATCTTTGGCAAAAATTGGTAGATGATTCTGTGGATACCCTGGGGTCAAAAATCTCCTTGAAATCACTCTATCTCGCACCATTTCTGAGATAAATGCATTTTATGCAGAAATTCAAGATGGCTGCCATAAATGGAGGGCAAACGATTTTTGGCAAAAAGTGGCAGATGACTGTGGATAACCTTGTTGAAATTGCTCTATCTCGCACCATTTCCAAGACAAATGCAGTTTTTGCATTTACGCAGAATTTCAAAATGGTCACCCCAAATCGCGGGAAAATGATTTTTGGGAAAAAACTAAAACTACCAGATGACTCTGTGTATACCCTGGGGATAAAAAATTTCACCGAAATCGCTCTATCTTGCACTGTTTCCGAGATAAATGTGTTTTTTGTACTTCATGCAGAAATTCAAAAATGGCAGGAAAACCGTTTTGGAAAAAACTGGCAGATGACTCAGTAAATACCCTTGGGAAAAATTTTTGTTGAAATTGCTATATGCAGGAAAATGATTTTTGCCAAAAAGTGGCAAATGACTGGATACCCTGTGGGTCAAAAATTTTGTCGAAATCACTCTATCTTGCACCGTTTCTGAGATATTAAAGATTTTTCATTTTCATCGTTGAGAAAAATTGTGGCGTTTAGTTAATCGTTAATACGTCAGCCATTTCTTTTGGATCACTTCCAAAAGTTAATGGTTTCCAGACATCCACATTATAATCCTACTTGCCAAACTTCATATGAATAGGTAAAACACTTATTAAGTTATAACCTGAACAAGCACACCCCTTTGAAAAACATGTTTTTGGTCATGTGACTTCTCTGATTGGAAAAAAATGTCATGACACTACATTGAGAAAATTTTCCAGAGCTACTGCATACATGTGCTAAATTTGAAGAGAATCTGCCCACTGGTTTCTGAGCAATAAGCAATAGAAAATGTGGGAGCCGGCGGACCCATTCTCTCTCCCCTGAATACAAACAAGCGTCCCCTGCAGTACACTTAATTCACTGAGAATTCACTGTAAGGTCTTCAATGTAAAATTTCAGATTTTTGAAGGAAATGTAAAAGATTTGTAAGGGTTTCAATGTAAAATTAAGATTTTTGAAGGAAATGTTACAGATTGGTAAAGAAGACCCATATCACTACCACTGGCCTTGAACCTAAATGTCAAAGTCGCAAATCAATGGGCTCAATTAACAATATCTTGAAGTCATCGCCATAACATCACAATATCACCAATTCTAACTAGATTGGGCCAACTCGGCGCCAACATATCCCCAGACAGGTCATCACTCACGCCACAGGTTTTGATCGGGAATTTTTTAAAACATAATTACCCATTATTATATGAACTTCAGCACATCAATCTACTCTGTTTATATCTTCCAAGGAAGATGGTGTATCCCCAGACGCCGAATACATAACTCAAATTATATTTTCAATCTTCCTGCAATGATAACTCTAAACCTATTTTCAAAGTATTTAAATGATTGATGATTGAATGTCCATTCTAAAATAATAATCCCAAAAGAGCATATCTGTTTCTATATTTGTTGACAAATAAAATATTATTTTTAACTCAACTCATCATACTTTTCAATCTTCCTTCAAAGTATTTAAATGATTGATGATTCAATGTCCATTCTAAAATTCATAATCCCAAAAGCGCATATCTGTTTCTATATTTGTTCACAAATAAAATATTATTTAAAAAAAAATTATTTATATTATTATTTTACTATATTATTTTTAGAATTTGCAAATTGTTTTCAGTTATTCATTTCCTCTATACCTATATATGTGGTCCATATATATGCAACCTAAATATGTGACACAATCTCAGTTCTGACTCCCCTTTGTGTTATATGTAATGAAGCCCACCACCTCCCACCCCCACCCCTCTCCCCTTCTCCACACCACTCTCACTATTACACAAGATCTGCAACCCCATTGAGTTCTTTGTTTCTCATCTGATATCATTAAATACCTTTGTTTATTTAGTGTCACTCAATATAGCTGGAGGTCCCAGAGGTGGGTGGGGGGAATCCGGGTGGGGGATGCATAAATGGTAAACAAACAATCTATATAAAAGGGGTACTCAAATACAAAAAGAATTGAGAATTTTAAGTATGTGATTATCAACTGAAATGAGTTCATAACTGTAGGAGCTGTGTCAAAATTAACTGAGGCAAGTTGAATAAAACTGGGCTAGTTGAGGGTTAAAAATCCCCTACTTTTACTACATAAGGATATAATTTCATTAATATTGGGACTTAAAGCTCACTTAAAGTGTCCATTTTGTCTACTTGAATATGTTTAACCAGTTTTATTTTAAAAAGTTAAAAACTCAGCAAGCAGAGGTATAACACACAAAAATAAGTTCTTAAAAGACTAAGATAGCCATAACATTATTAATATTCAAAATTTAAATAGACAGGCATTTCCTTTTAAAAATTCAAAGATTTCAGCTCTATAACCCACATAGTTTGACAGTTACTGGGCTTTAAAGTGGC
Organism: Sabellastarte sp. h YS-2021; assembly: GCA_964017235.1. Taxonomy (NCBI): domain Eukaryota; kingdom Metazoa; phylum Annelida; class Polychaeta; order Sabellida; family Sabellidae; genus Sabellastarte; species Sabellastarte sp. h YS-2021. The sequence continues at coordinate 72,549,247 of OZ024928.1, read as the reverse complement.
ATAATGTCCATAAATTGGGTTTCTGTGGGCATTTTACAATTGTTAAAGAGACCTTAGCAATTAAACAACAGATCTGAAACTTTTTGGGGGACATACATAACAAACAAAAATTATATATAATACAGTTTAAGACTTGTCACACTAAGCATTTCCAAATAACAGGGCAAAATACGGAAAAAATGTCCAAAAAGGCACTTGGGCGAGTGTCTATGGCCCTCATACACAGGTTAAATGTCTACTAAAAACCTTGATTTTCGGCATATGTAAAAAGGACATAATAATGCATTCCCAGATGGGATTTCAGCTCCATCAATCACATAGTTTAACAGTCACAGGGCTTAAAGGTGGTTAAAAAGTCCAAATATTGGGTCTCTGTGGGCCTTTTAGCGATCTCGATGTGGCTTTCAAATTAAAGCTTCAGACTTAAAATTTGTTACATACTAAGATTACACATAGAATATGTATCTAATAAAGTTTGAAACTTCTCAAACTTACCATTTCCAAGTTACAGAGCAAAATATGTGAAAAATGTCTTAAAAGGGTCACTCAGGTGGGTGTTTAAGGTCCTCATACACAGGTTAAATGTCTACTTGAAGCCTTGATTTTTGGCACATGTAAAAAGAACATAATAATGTATTCCCAGATGAGATTTCAGCTCTATCAGTCACATAGTTTAACAGTCACAGGCCTTAAAATTGGCAAAAAGTCCAAATACTGGGTCTTTATGGGGCCTTCTAGAGACCTAAATGTGGCCTTCAAATTAAAGCCTCAGACTTAAAATTTGTCACATACTAAGATTACACATAGAATATGCATCTAATACAGTTTGAAACTTCTTAGACTTACCATTTCCAAGTTACAGGGCAAAATATGTGAAAAATGTCTAAAAATGGTCACTCGGGTGGGGATTTATGGTCCTCATACACAGGTTAAATGTCTTCTTAAAGCCTTAATTTTTGGCACATATATAAATAACATACTAATATCTTCCCAGATAGGATTTGAGCTCTATCAGTCACATAGTTTGACAGTCACAGGGCTTAAAAGTAGCGAAAAGTCCAAATATTGGGTCTTTGGGAGCCTTTTAGAGACCTCAATTTGACCTTCAAAATTAAAGCTTCAGACTTAAAATCTGTTACATACTAAGATTACACACAGAATATATATCTAATACAGTTTGAAACTTCTCAGACTTACCATTTCCAAGTTACAGGGAAAAAGATGTGAAAAATGTCTTATAAGGGTCACTCGGGTGGGTGTTTATGGTCCTGATACACAGGTTAACTGTCTATTAAAGGCCTAAATGTTGGGGCACATATAAGAAAACACATAGATATATTCCCAGATGATATTTAACTTAGATGAGAGACATAGTTTGAAAGCTACAGTGCTTGAAAGTGGCAAAAAGTGCATAAATTGGGTCTCTGTGGGCACTTTTGAGACCTTAAGTCGACCCCTTTGGGTAAACCTACAGCCCTAAAATTTTCTACAGACAAGGATTACATATCAAAGTTATACCTAGCGCAGTTTGAGACTCATCAGAATTACCACTTCCAAATTATAGGGCAAAATATGTGAAAAGTATAGCAAAAAATCCCCAAGTGGGGGTATTTATGGGCCTCAAACACAATTTTCTCCTCAACTTAAAGTCGTGATTTTCGGCACATGTACTAAGAACATATTAATGTGTTGTCAGGTAAAATTTCAGCCAGCTGAGCATCATAGTTTGTGACCTACAGGGCTCTAAGTGGCCAAAAGTCCAATTTCTGACCTTAAGGTGGCCATAAGTTCTTTTTTACTGGGAGTTTAAGGTCACCTTAAAATAGGGATCTTCCTTTGGGCACCCTTAACATGTGTACCAAGTTTGAAAAAAAAATATTAATTTGTTTTTGAGTTATCGCGTCCACAAGGAAATTTCTACGGCGGCGGCGGCGGCGGCGGCGCGACGGACCTGAATCCAATATATCCCCGACTTTCGTCTGGGGATAAAATAATGATATAATGACAACATGACAACTTGTTATTGATGTTAATAAGTGTTCATGACAGCATTTTTTTTGTGAGCATATTTTTTTTATTTAAAAAATTATTTTTTGTAATTTATAAGAAAGCATCTTTATACACACTGGAATCCATAGTTTATCATGACCACATTTTCCACAAGTATATTTTTTGTACTTTAAATGATGGTCAATTCCACCACGTTTGCACAATTTTTAATGGTATGGTGTTATATCATGTAAAATCCAGGAATAAAAAAACATATATAAAATAATTCCTGGTACAGCCTTAAGGGGCTGTTTCACTATTGTAATCCATCATTCCAACCCAATCATTTCACATTCATTTTGACTGAACTTAACTGGAAGTAAGAAAATTTCAAATTTTTGACAAGATATGTGCACAGCAATAATCATTTGCACATTTTGCCAGTTATGAGCTTCTATTAACTCATGGGGTTTAATATTTGCCGAAAATATACAGTGTGTTGTATATAAATGATATAATATTCAAACTCCTATCATGATATGAAAATACCGATCAGTGTCTGATGAAACCATGATTATCGCCATTGCACTAGCTGTGAGTTACACACTACATAACCTTGCCATTCTAGTTTGTCATACATAATGTATTAAATAGACAAAGTCAACTAGAGATAATATTTAAAATTTTCCCAAATATAATCACCACAAATCTTACCAATATAGCGAGGTATGTAGCATTTCCGACCAGTAGAAAATATGTGCTTGAGTATTCCTTCTGTTTTAATTTCATCTGGCATACTCAGAAAAACTGAAATTCTTTCACTGTTCTTGTACTCCACTCTCTCTGTTAACTGAAATTAACTGAGGTTTACTAATGGTTAATTTTATTTTGGCTTGTGAATTTACACAATATATTTGTACTTTGTTCTGCAAAAACAACATGTTTTTATAGAATTATACATGTTCAGGTACTGGACTGCTTAAAATATGATGCATTTATTTTTAATCCATCTTTATTTATTTACCTCTGGTGTCAGTATTTCATAAGCAGAATAAAGTTTTTATCTCTGGCCAAAAAGCACACAAATGAAAAAGATAAATAAACAAAACAAACTGAATAATCGAGTTCACAATGTAAAGATCCAACTTTTACAATTTAGGTCAATCATGAGTCGTCTGTGAAAATAGGTTAATTTTAATCTACATTGTACATCAGAAAGATGAAATCATTTAGCTTGTTAAGTATCAGACAAAGTAAAAAAAAAAAGAAACATTTCCTTCAAGTGATCACTGATGAGAAACACAAAATATCACAAGGCATTTGGTAGACAACCATACACTTAATATAATAAAACATTACAATTTCTGGCCTCCAAAAAGCTTTGAATAATGTCTAAAATATTAATTTGAAGTCTGAATTGGTGGAGTAAATTATTGGAACATCATGGTTTGAGTGACAGTAAAATTTGAGTAACACAGAATCATGTTACCCAGAGTCTACTCTATATGTATCACATAAATCACATATCCAAACATTAGGAGCCTACAGATATCTTTTAGAAATAACAGTGGGGCCTATCTCTTACGATCAATTACACCTGACCTTGGGATATTTTACTCTGACAAAACATGATGTCCACACTGATATGATGTGATTTGAATTGGAGAACTGAGCATCAAACAACACTTTTTAAGTGCGAGCCTCACTAGAGCTCGTGCTTCTACAGATCACAATTTTTTTTTGTCTCCGACTATGATGAAATTTCCCCGTGCATTTTGAATTTCCCTCTCTTGCTCTCCAATAGCTAAAAGGACACATGTCCTTTCGGCTTTTGCCCATACATATGTCCTTTTGTCTCCGGACTTTGATGACATTGACAACACCTGTGCATTCTGAATTTCCTTCTCTTGCTCTCCAATAGCTAAAAGGGCACATGTCCTTTTGCCTTTTTTCCCATACATATGTCCTTCTTTCATCGGACTTTCAGAAACTGTGGCACAGTGATGACTATTTGTCAGCTCACTGAAGTTAAGCGGCAATGGGCTATGATAGTACTTGGATGGGTGACCGTCTCAGTTCGGGACCAGCTGTGGGATGTATCTAAGTTGGAATTTCTTTCTGTCACGAGACTTTCGTAAATTCTAGTGCACTACTTGTGTCTGTGATGGCTTTGTGCTCGCGCTAGGGGACCAAAACACCTTTTGGCCGTGTTTCAAAACAAATTTGACAGTTTCTGGATTATCAGGCTTTTTAATTTTAACTTACCATGGAAACTGAATCCTACCACAAACCTGCCCATACAACTCACTACCAGCAACTTGCTACCATATATAATACCTGTTTGCAGTATGAAAGTCAATGGGTGATAATCTTTTTCAAATATTTTAAAAATAGCGTCAGAGATACCCGTACCCCACAGCCTGGGGAAATAGTTTGCAACACCAAGAGATATAGAAGTAGTGAAACAGTACAAAGATTGGGATACTTTCAGAGCAGTGTCAGTTATATAAAGGTCCAAATAATGTTAATGTCGAAAAAAATAACGTCTAAGGGAAAGAAAATGAATGTAAAGATAAAGTATTAAAACAAGATGATTCAATAGCAAGATGACAGTATTAATCAGTAAACTAAAAATCATGAAGCTGTAAAATTTAAGCTGTCAATGGAAATTTAATAGCACAATTATGTAAAAGTACATATAATAATCAGTTGCAGCAATCCATATATCTTTGCCATAAGAGAAACATGTCTCAAATATGGCAGGTGAAGACACTTTAGCAGAGCCAAAATTAAAGGTCACACCATGATGCACACCTACACCCCACAAATGTCCCTACCAAGTGACAACCTTCTATACCTTATACACCACACCATTGTCTAAACTGCCTTATACATGCATTTAGTGAATGACTGTATTTCGATTAGACTAGTGTGTCATCATCTCATCAGAGGCTAGGATAAAGTTACATTCATTCCCCTGAGGTAGGATTTTTTACTCCTCTTTGATCCTCTTTTGTTGGCATGGTAACAAGTTCAAATTTGAACTGTTAGGGGATTGCAGAAAAGGATCCTTCCAGCAGTAACTTACTCACTGAATTACTTTTGGTAATTCATTAAATATGAGTAATTATGATTTATAGGATGTTTTACTCATATATTTAACCTCTTTCACTTATAAGTTCATGATTTTTAAATAAAAAGCAATGCTGAGCTAATACAAGTTTTTATGATCAGTCTCTTTATATAGGACGAAAATAGGACCAATTAACGGTAGTTTAGACAATGGTGTGGTGTATATTGTCTAGTTCAATTGTGTTTTGATTCTGTTTATTATACAGGCATCAACCTAGACTAGACAATAATCTCCTTACACTGCCAAGTTACAGCTGGTACATAACTGGTACTTGTTCCAAAACTCGACACTCTGGGGGACACAATCTCCCATTATAATTGCAATCGATGAAAGTTCATTACTAGTCTGTGGACTGTGTTAACTACACACAAGGTTAACTTAAAGCCATTCACTCACACACAATGCATCAACTTTCAGATAATTTTCTTACAAGCTCAAAATCTTGAAAAGTATCAAGATTTTAATTATTAAAATTACAAAAATATGCTTGTTTATCTATGCCAATTCATCATTATAAATTTATAATGATGTGAGTGTAGAATTCACGTTTTACAGTATGTTAGAAAGGAAGTCTTTCTGATTAACATGTACAAGTGTTCTTTTTCTATATATTCTAGACTTCCTAACAAACTGTTTGACAGTTGACAAAACATGTGATAGATAGGCACTCTTATTGCACTTTCTGATGCCTGTAGTGTACCTTAGTTTTTCTCCAACCTTCTATACCTTATGGAATCGAAGAAATAGTCCATACAAGATTTTAAAACTCATGGTCTCTACGACAAGGTCAAAGGCCAAATCAAGGTCATACCACCTACAACCCCCAACAAATGTCCCTACCAAGTATCAACTTCCTACACCATATGATTTCCGAGATATAGTCCAAACAAAATTTTAAATGTCAAGGTCACTATGGCTAGGTCAAAGGTCAAATCAAGGTCACACCACGATGTTGCATGCCTACAACCCCCAACCAATATCCCTACCAAGCATCAACTTCCATCATGTTACGATCTCTGAGATATAGCCCAGACAAGATTTTATAGGTCAAGGTCACTATGACAAGGTTAAATCAAGGTCACACCATGATGATGTACACCTACAACTCCTAACCAATGTCCCTACCAAGCATCAGCTTCCTATATCTTACAGTTTCGGAAAAAAATTTATGAATTAAATTGAACTAGACATATACGCCTGAACGCCCGCCTGCCCATCCGGATACCATGGGTGTAAACAATACCCTGACAGCCTTTAAGGGCTGGGTGTAAAAATTGTGTCCAAATGTAAGGAAGTAAAGAACATATCTCAAATATCCCTAAAAAAGCATATATGTTAAAATATTGGTGAAGGACATTATTCTGTATACAATTTTTTACCTTGTATGCAGTTTTTATTGCAACATTCACTCTGTACATATGCTATTACAAATTTGTAAGGTTAACAATAACCTTTGAACTCTGTCACTGAGGTACAAAGGCTGCATACCAATGCAAAAAAAAACCTGGAGATGCCTGTATCCCACAGCCCAGGAAACAATTTTTGAAACCATGAGATATAGAAGTGGAACAGAAAAAGAGCAAGAGATTTTTCAGAGGAAATAGTGTTTAAGAGAGAGAAAATATATGTAAAGACAAAGTATTAAAGCAAGACAATTAAGTGGCAAGACGACAGCATTATTCAGTAAAGTAACAAATTTGTAGCTATAAACATTATCAATTGCAGTATTGTCAATGGAAATAGCACAATTAAGTAAAAGTCCATATAATAATCAGTTACAGCAATCCATATAACTTTGTGATAAGGGAAATATAACTCAAATGTGGCTGGTGAGCACACACTGGCAGAGCCAAGGTTAAAGGTCATACCATGAATTAGCATAGCTACACTTCTCAACCAATGACCCATTCAAGAATAAACTTCCTACACCTTACAGTTTCTGAGATTTGGCCGACTAGATATTTAAGGTCAAGGTCACTGCAGCGACGTCAAAGCACACCTGCATTCCCAATTTTTTAGGTGGCCCAATCACTATCGCAATTTAAATAATTTTCTCATTTTGCATTATTCAAAAACAGAATTCTTTAAGTGGCATTCTACCAGTGAACGCCAGCCTACCAGTGAATGCCTGTCTTATATATCTTTATAAGAAGTCAAGTACAAATGCTTCTAATTGCAAACAAAATGGGCATTCACTGGTATTTCCTGTTGGTAGTAAAAACAGCTAATTAGTAATAGCAGAGATATATTGTCAAAATATAACACTTTGAAAGAATGAATTGCATAATCAAAGCATTAATTATACTGTATAGCCAATGTACATGTTTTCGATATATTCACTTTTTGATCATTTAAACTATAAGCTCCTAGTCACATTTTGGAGGACGTTTTAACAATATTTTAGAATAAATATGCAGTCACATAGACATGGTTACCACGGCTCTACTTTACTTCCATGTAGAGCCATGGCACGACCTCACATAAAACTGGAGATTTGCACAAAATCCTTAGTTGATAAGCTAAGTGAAAATGGTTTATTGTAGTTAAAAACAACTGATATTAAGCCAAGCACACTGCAAGTACAATATGTGTACAATAAATATGCTATTTTACACAGCTGTTATAATAAAAAGAACATTTTCAAATTTTTGGAAAAGTGGTCAAAAAACATTGAAAATGAGGAACTGTCATTTATTTTCAGTCAACTATGTTTGCATGTTGACTGATTGTTGAGGGAAATTAACAAAATAGTTGTTGGAATAGTTATGTGTACACATTTCTAAGGTATTTGTGTTTTTTTTGCAAATCTCCAGTTCTATGTGGGGTCGTGCCACAGCTCTACATGTAAGTAAAGTAGAGCCAAGGTAACCACATCTAGCAGTCACATTGAACCAGAGACTTTGGGAATTTGTTTGTTTGTTTTTTTTTTGGCTGATAATTTTGGTCGCATTGGTTTTGTTATTCACCATTGTGTCCATTTACGTCATCATATCAAAAACCCGTCCATCATGGATATGTCACTTGATAATTTGGGTTGAAGAAGAAATTATATAAGCCACTATAAACTATTCAATTTTGCTATAATTAATTATTTATTTTATAAATATATTTGTTGGACAACTTTAAGCATCTTTGTTAATGTAAAACTCTGTAACTACGATTCACAGCTTGTAAAACCTGTCTTCCGTGGCTCAATCGCTGTTGCCCAGTGTATACTTGGGCGGTAGGGCTAATCACCGCAAGGAGGGAAATACCGCAAGGAGACCGCAAGAATATTAAAATACCGCAAGGAGATTTCATAACCATTCAAATTTTTATTTAAAATATACAATTTGCTGCCCAACACTACCTGATAGTAGCCAATATACACTTTTGACCAGAAATACAGTTATTGTAATGCTTACTCTTTGATATGAATTAGTGCTGGGACGAGTTGACTGAAACTCGAGTCGTAACTCGATGGGCGATAATTAGGGGTGACATCAATCTGCACAAGTGAAACTCGAGTTTTTGAATATGTCAATATTTAAAGCTGACACTTCACCAACACAACGGAAATATCCAATATTTTCAAAAATATATTGTATTTTTACTTAATTCTGGCTTAAATCAATGAAGATTTAACTTAAATTATATCGCGAAAACCATTTCTAGGTCAAAGTTTTGGCTAATGTACAGTTATGTAAAACATTTTCCATATTAAGGGCTAACAAACGAAATACTTTATCCCGAAAATTACTCGAGTTTATTTTTATGCCCATAGTTTGTTCCCCATTGTCAATTTCAATCAAACCTAGCTTTAAGGAGGTAATAACAAATGACACAATTGTTCGATATTAATCTTTTTATAGATTGTCCGTGAACAAGAGTGCTTTTTTCGCAGTATTATATAGTTCTCACTTCTCAGCAGTGAAATTTTAATTATGTTGGTGATTTGTAACTGTGGGGATCTTACTGCTCAGCTACCCAAGTTCATCGCCTACCCAAGTTTGTCACTTGCATTTTATGACAATATTAAAATTAGACCGACTTTCTGTCCCGTCGCCAATTGTTATTGATATACTGATGGACACAATGGCGAGGGACAGAGCTCACATGTACTTGTTTTCTGTGTAAATTTTGAACAGCAGACAATTTTTGCATTTACTTAATAATGCCCTTGCTATGACTATACACATATATCCAGTTTATAATACATATGTTGTTACCAGTGTGAGAAATTCGTTGCCAAGCAATGGTGGCCCCATAGGGCCACTAGGTTCTGAAGTTCAGTGGCCCCTGTTAAAACTTGATGGCCCAAAACTTTTTAAAAAATTTTTTCTGACAAATTGTCTTTTTAATTTATTAAGTGACACGTCAAAAAGATACAAAAGTGATTTATGTCAAATTTCTTTATTCAACTACAAGCTTGAATACAAATTATACAAGATGCACTCAGAGAGAGCAAAACGCTCGACTCCATGTGACCAGTCTCTCGAGTGATATAAAGTATTGTAAGGAAGACAATAAAATAAAACCAAACATGTAAATTAATTTTTGAAGAAATATCAAGTAGAAAGTCATTAAAAATGCATTTAAATGGGACCTCTGAAAACTCATGATTATTTTGTATCCAAAATAAGAACTAGATTTTTCTTTTTTAGCAACTTCTTCCTTTGGCCAGGTCCTACCCACAAAATTTTTTAATAAAGATCTGTTCATTAGTTCTGGAGTAATCTAAACACAGAAAAAAAAAACCCAGAGAGACAAATAAAATAGACAATTAGCACACAAGAACATAAACTGCTGGGTGAGGTAAAAAATATTGCTTACAAGTCACTGTTTAGTAAAAATCACTCATGGTATTTTTTTTTTTTTTTGATGGCCTGTCAAGGAATTGAAAAAAAAGAGAACATAAAACAGAAATAATAATTAATAAAAATGATGAATACACCACCCCCTCTTTATTATCTTTATGTCAATTTCAAGACAAACAAGAGGAGAGTGCCCGTGAACGGGCACTGTGTCAGCTGACTGAGTGTTTTTGATTTGTGAAGGTGATTAGAGGACAGAATAATTATCAGGAAAAGGGCTGTACAGAAATACAGTAAATGGTAACTGAACAGCAAGTTCGAAAGAAATTCCGAAGCTGACAGAAGAAAAGGATAAAAAAGTTGTGCCCTGTAAATGGTATTATGAAGGAAAATAACAAGGTAATTGTTTAAGTGTAAGAAATAGGTTAAAACATATTTAAAGAAATACTACAAATGCAATATCCTCGTTCGACCTTGAAGAAGGGGTCCAAGGTCAAATCTAACCACACAAATACATTCCCAGCCCATAATTTCCTATGGTTTACCATTCCAAACCTCTAGGACCAATTATAAATGAGTTATAAGCACTTTTAAGCTTGGCTGTCCTCATTTGACCTTGAAGGAGGGGTCCAAAGGTCAAATCTGACCATACCAAAAGATTCCGAGCCAATGATTTCCTATGGGATGGTTTACCATCCCAAATCTCTGTCACCAATAATAAGCGAGTTGTAGGCACTTTCAATTTTCGCTATCCTCATTTGACCTTGAAGGAGGGTTCCAAGGTCAAATCGGACCATATCAACAGATTCACAGCCCATGATTTCCTGTCTGTTTACCATCCCAAACCTCTGGGACCAATAATAAGCGATTTATAAGCACTTTTAAGTTTGGCTATCCTTGTTTGACCTTGAAGGAGGGGTCATTGAAGGTCAAATCTGACCACACCAAAAGATTCCCACCCCATGATTTCCTACAGGTTGGTTTATCATCCCAAACCTCTAGGATCAATAATAAGGGAGATATAAGCACTTTTCATGACTGACAAAAAACACCTGTGGCGGCCATCTTGTTTCTCAAAATCAGGCCAAAAATATTCCCAGACAAGATTTTATGGTTATTAATATATACTGCAAACTTAAGAAAGCTAGCTATAATATTTTTTTTCATCAGAGCAGTAATGGTGAAATCTCTCTCTACACAATGCGGCTATCCAGTGGATACAATGATTTACTCAACAGTGAGAACCTGAAAGTAGCTATTGCTCAGCTATGCCATGACATAGAGCTCTGCAATTTCACTATGTTATAGCTGACCAAAAATTCTGTGAATAACATATTTAACAAATTACTCTAAATGTAATAGTTTTCAAGTTACAACTGATTTACTCAAAAGTGACAACCTCAAAGGAACTATTACTCAGCTATGCAATGAGCTACATGTCTGAAATTTTACTATGTTATAGCTAACCCAAAAGTAGGTGAACAACATATTTAAGCAAACTACTGTAAATGCAATAGTTTTCAAGCTACAACTGATTTACTCAATAGTGAGAACCTGAAAATAGCTATTGCTCCGCTATGCCATGAGCTATAGGTCTGTAATTTCACTATGTTATAGCAGACCCAAAAGTAGGTGAACAATATATTTTAACAAAATACTCCAAATGCAATATTTTTCAAGTTATAGCTGATTTACTGAACAGTCAGTACCTGACAATAGCTATTGCTCAGTTGTGCCATGAGCTATAGGTCTATAATTTCACTATGTTATAGCTGACCCAAAAGTAGCTGAATAACATATTTGCACAAATTTCTGTAAATGCAATAGCTTTCCAATTATAACTGATTTACTCAACAGTGAGAACTTCGAAGTAGCTATTACTCAGCTATGAAATGAGCCACAGGTCTGAAACTTCACTATGTTATAGCTGACCCCAAAATAGGTGAATAACATATTGAAACAAAATACTCTAAATGCAATAGTTTTCAAGTTATAAGTGATTTACTCAACAGTGATAACCTAAAAGTAGCTATTACTCAGCTATGCCATGAGCTACAGGTCTGAAATTTTACTATGTTATAGCTGGCCCAAAAGTAGCTGAATAACATATATATACGAAATTCTCTAAATGCAATAGTTTTTAAGTTACAAGTGATTTTACTCATGATGGAAGTTACTGAAAAGCCCAAAAGTAGCTATTACTCACTTAGCTATTGAGACAGACACCCAACTTACTCACCATATTGTAGCTATGAAAAAAGTAGCTGAATAACATATTTATACGAAATTCTCTAAATGCAACACTTTTCAAGTTATAAGTGATTTACTCAACAGTGATAACCTAAAAGTAGCTATTACTCAGCTATGCCATGAGCTACAGGTCTGAAATTTCACTATGTTATAGCTGGCCCAAAAGTAGCTGAATAACATATTTATACGAAATTCTCTAAATGCAATAGTTTTCAAGTTATAAGCGATTTACTCAACAGTGATAACCTAAAAGTAGCTATTACTCAGCTATGCCATGAGCTACAGGTCTGAAATTTCACTATGTTATAGCTGGCCCAAAAGTAGCTGAATAACATATTTATACGAAATTCTCTAAATGCAATAGTTTTTAAGTTACAAGTGATTTTACTCATAATGGAAGTTACTGAAAAGCCCAAAAGTAGCTATTACTCACTTAGCTATTGAGACAGACACCCAACTTACTCACCATATTGTAGCTATGAAAAAAGTAGCTGAACAACATATTTTCACAAAATGCTGTAAATGCAACACTTTTGAAGTTATAAGTGATTTAGTGCATGATTTCATGAATTTTAATGCATTAAAAATTATTAAAAAAATTTATTAAAAAAAAGTAAGACAGATCCAGGTCTCATACTCACACAAGAGAATCTACCTCTGGCCTAGTACATATATGCAAGATATGAGAGAAATCCCTGCAATAGTCACTGAGAAAATTGTGATAAAAAGTTGAAATTTTCACACTTTTGGTGGGGGTACCCCCCTTGTAATGTCTCTAGCAAAAAGACGAACAGACAGATTTGCATGCCTTGAACAATTTTTCATCCTCGATAGATAAGGTATCTTTTAAAAAAAACAGCATGTCTCTAGGCCTTGTAGTTTTGGAGAAGAAGTTGTTGACGCGGATGCGGACGCGTCCGCCCACGCCGCAGAGTGATGACATAATGTCAGCTGACTGACAAGTCAGCTGACATAAAAATGGGAAGAAATATTTTTACTGAAAGACAACAAGTATCACATCCTAGGCTTGTGACCTCACAATAACAATTGCATTGTGACATCATTAAGTAATGACATCACCAGAAAGCAAAATATTGATAATAATAATAATAATAACAAAAAAAATCTCTCCTGGCTTTAATTTTCAAACAAATTACACCAAATTTAGAAGAATCCATCTGTACTCCATGAAATATCAACCCACCAAATTTAAGCTTGATTGGTGCTACAGTTTTTGAGTTTTAAGGGCGAAACGGTGCACAGACAGACAGACAGAAACAAACTGATCACAATAACCCTCTCCTATCCTCGAGCATTAAAAATGAAACTAAAGTCTTTTTCATGATTATCCCAATGAATTTTACACAAGACATTTAAATTTTGCAAGTTTTATGATTACTTTAAGCTTCAAAGAAATAATGTTTTTCTCCACTGGCAGTTTTGTGTGAGTGAGGGGAGGGGGGACTTGTCAGTGTACTGGTTATAAAGCATTAGCCTTGCCACAGGCGTTTATATGTATAATATAGACACAACTGTTTGATTGCATTATAAGTATTTTTCATAATGCTCTCATACATTTACTTAGCCTAGCTTGCTGGGGAGAACTCCCAGGCTAGAAAAGCCTCTGATACAGTGTGCATTATGGCAAAAAATATTTCACATTTGCATTATGGTAGAGACAGCCTGGAAGGCCAGGCTAATAAAGTATACGTATTGATTGTTTTTCTGCAGTCTTCCCACTTGGTGTACTAACTCTTGGAGGAGTGAGAGAAACAGTGTGGAGTTTAGCTGCTTATTAAGGGTGAACTCAATCTGGAATATGCAAAACACAATGCATAACTAGATTGGCCAACTCGGCGCCAACGTATCCCCAGACAGGTCATCAGTCACGCCACAGGTTTTGATCGGGAATTTTTTAAAACATAATTACCAATTATTATATGAACTTCAGCACATCAATCTACTCTGTTTATATCTTCCCAAGGAAGATGGTGTATCCCCAGACGCCGAATACATAACTCAAATTATATTTTCAATCTTCCTGCAATGATAACTCTAAACCTATTTTCAAAGTATTTAAATGATTGATGATTGAATGTCCATTCTAAAATAATAATCCCAAAAGAGCATATCTGTTTCTATATTTGTTGACAAATAAAATATTATTTTTAACTCAACTCATCATACTTTTCAATCTTCCTTCAAAGTATTTAAATGATTGATGATTCAATGTCCATTCTAAAATTCATAATCCCAAAAGCGCATATCTGTTTCTATATTTGTTCACAAATAAAATATTATTTAAAAAAAATTATTTATATTATTATTTTATTATATTATTTTTAGAATTTGCAAATTGTTTTCAGTTATTCATTTCCTCTATACCTATATATGTGGTCCATATATATGCAACCTAAATATGTGACACAATCTCAGTTCTGACTCCCCTTTGTGTTATATGTAATGAAGGCCACCACCTCCCACCCCCACCCCTCTCCCCTTCTCTACACCTCTCTCACTATTACACAAGATCTGCAACCCCATTGAGTTCTTTGTTTCTCATCTGATATCATTAAATACCTTTGTTTATTTAGTGTCACTCAATATAGCTGGAGGTCCCAGAGGTGGGTGGGGGGAATCCGAGTGGGGGATATGGGTTGGGACTACAAAGAGATGGAGTGCTACAGCATAAATGGTAAACAATCTATATAAAAGGGGTACTCAAATACAAAAAGAATTGAGAATTTTAAGTATGTGATTATCAACTGAAATGAGTTCATAACTGTAGGAGCTGTGTCAAAATTAACTGAGGCAAGTTGAATAAAACTGGGCTAGTTGAGGGTTAAAAATCCCCTAGTTTTACTACATAAGGATATAATTTCATTAATATTGGGACTTAAAGCTCACTTAAAGTGTCCATTTTGTCTACTTGAATATGTTTAACCAGTTTCATTTTAAAAAGTTAAAAACTCAGCAAGCAGAGGTATAACACACAAAAATAAGTTCTTAAAAGACTAAGATAGCCATAACATTATTAATATTCAAAATTTAAATAGACAGGCATTTCCTTTTAAAAATTCAAAGATTTCAGCTCTATAACCCACATAGTTTGACAGTTACTGGGCTTTAAAGTGGCATAATGTCCATAAATTGGGTTTCTGTGGGCATTTTACAATTGTTAAAGAGACCTTAGCAATTAAACTACAGATCTGAAACTTTTTGGGGGACATACATAACAAACAAAAATTATATATAATACAGTTTAAGACTTGTCACACTAAGCATTTCCAAATAACAGGGCAAAATACGGAAAAATTGTCAAAAAAGGCACTTGGGCGAGTGTCTATGGCCCTCATACACAGGTTAAATGTCTACTAAAAACCTTGATTTTCGGCATATGTAAAAAGGACATAATAATGCATTCCCAGATGGGAGTTCAGCTCCATCAATCACATAGTTTAACAGTCACAGGGCTTAAAGGTGGTAAAAAGTCCAAATATTGGGTCTCTGTGGGCCTTTTAGAGATCTCGATGTGGCTTTCAAATTAAAGCTTCAGACTTAAAATTTGTTACATACTAAGATTACACATAGAATATGTATCTAATAAAGTTAGAAACTTCTCAGACTTACCATTTCCAAGTTACAGAGCAAAATATGTGAAAAATGTCTTAAAAGGGTCACTCAGGTGGGTGTTTAAGGTCCTCATACACAGGTTAAATGTCTACTTGAAGCCTTGATTTTTGGCACATGTAAAAAGAACATAATAATGTATTCCCAGATGAGATTTCAGCTCTATCAGTCACATAGTTTAACAGTCACAGGCCTTAAAATTAGCAAAAAGTCCAAATACTGGGTCTTTATGGGGCCTTCTAGAGACCTAAATGTGGCCTTCAAATTAAAGCTTCAGACTTAAAATTTGTCACATACTAAGATTACACATAGAATATACATCTAATACAGTTTGAAACTTCTTAGACTTACCATTTCCAAGTTACAGGGAAAACTAGAGGATCGCTCGCAAAAAAAAAAGATAATGTTTTTGCTATGCAAAAACAAAGCGTCCCGAAAAGGATATAAAGGTGAGTGCTAAAGTATTAAGAAAATGCTTCGTTTCTAGCCTTATACTGTTGTGGCAACCCAAGTCAGCGCACTCTGCTCTATCTAGCACGGTTTTCAAGATATAAGCATTTTTGTGTTTTGCAAAAAATAAAAAAATTAAAAATGTCCGCTATATTTGGCGAGACAAAAATGTTTTGAAAATTGGCATGGCTACTCTGCAGAGATACCCAGCAGGTCCAAAATTTTGTTGAGTTCGCTCCATATAGCACGGCTTTCAAGATATGAACATTTTGTGTTTTACAAAAACTTTGAAAATTCAAAAGGCCACCATTTTTGGGGAGACAAAAATTTTTGTCAAGACCACTGCCGCGGTGTGTAACTCCCGCCGAGCATTAAAGCAGAAGAAATAGCTTTTCCGAGATATTCACAATTTTTCATTTTCGGGTGTGAAAGCTCTTCCAAAAGTAGGTGAATGAGTTATTTGAGAAAAATTGGCTATCTGCAATACTATTAAGAGATAATTCACATTTACTCATTTTGAGTAGGTGAATAATTATCTATGGGTCTGAAACTTCACCAAGTGAAAGCTCTCCCAAAAGTAGGTGAATGAGTTATTTGAGAAAAATTGGCTATCTGCAATACTTTTAGAGATAATTCGCATTTACTCATTTTGAGTAAGTGAGTAATTAGCTATGGGTCTGAAACTTCATCATGTGAAAGCTCTCCCACAAGTAGATGAATGAGTATTTGATAAAAATTGGGTATCCGCAATACTTTTACAGATAATTAGCATTTACTCATTTTGAGTAGGTGAATAAATAGCTATGGGTCTGAAACTTCACCAAGTGAAAGCTCTGCCAAAAGTAGGTGAATGAGTTATTTGAGAAAAATTGGCTATCTGCAATACTTTTAGAGATAATTCGCATTTACTCATTTTGAGTAGGTGAGTAATTAGCTATGGGTCTGAAACTTCACCAAGTGAAAGCTCTCCCAAAAGTAGGTGAATGAGTTATTTGAGAAAAATTGGCTATCTGCAATACTTTTAGAGATAATTAGCATTTACTCATTTTGAGTAGGTGAGTAATTAGCTATGGGTCTGAAACTTCACCAAGTGAAAGCTCTCCCAAAAGTAGGTGAATGATTAATTTGAGAAAAATTGGCTATCTGCAATACTTTTAGAGATAATTCGCATTTACTCATTTTGAGTAGGTGAGTAATTAGCTATGGGTCTGAAACTTCACCAAGTGAAAGCTCTCCCAAAAGTAGGTGAATGAGTTATTTGAGAAAAATTGGGTATCTGCAATACTTTTAGAGATAATTCGCATTTACTCATTTTGAGTAGGTGAGTAATTAGCTATGGGTCTGAAACTTCACCAAGTGAAAGCTCTCCCAAAAGTAGGTGAATGATTAATTTGAGAAAAATTGGCTATCTGCAATACTTTTAGAGATAATTCGCATTTACTCATTTTGAGTAGGTGAGTAATTAGCTATGGGTCTGAAACTTCACCATGTGAAAGCTCTCCCACAAGTAGATGAATGAGTTATTTGATAAAAATTGGGTATCCGCAATACTTTTAGAGATAATTCGCATTTACTCATTTTGAGTAGGTGAATAAATAGCTATGGGTCTGAAACTTCACCAAGTGAAAGCTCTCCCACAAGTAGATGAATGAGTATTTGATAAAAATTGGGTATCCGCAATACTTTTACAGATAATTAGCATTTACTCATTTTGAGTAGGTGAATAAATAGCTATGGGTCTGAAACTTCACCAAGTGAAAGCTCTGCCAAAAGTAGGTGAATGAGTTATTTGAGAAAAATTGGCTATCTGCAATACTTTTAGAGATAATTCGCATTTACTCATTTTGAGTAGGTGAGTAATTAGCTATGGGTCTGAAACTTCACCAAGTGAAAGCTCTCCCAAAAGTAGGTGAATGAGTTATTTGAGAAAAATTGGCTATCTGCAATACTTTTAGAGATAATTAGCATTTACTCATTTTGAGTAGGTGAGTAATTAGCTATGGGTCTGAAACTTCACCAAGTGAAAGCTCTCCCAAAAGTAGGTGAATGATTAATTTGAGAAAAATTGGCTATCTGCAATACTTTTAGAGATAATTCGCATTTACTCATTTTGAGTAGGTGAGTAATTAGCTATGGGTCTGAAACTTCACCAAGTGAAAGCTCTCCCAAAAGTAGGTGAATGAGTTATTTGAGAAAAATTGGGTATCTGCAATACTTTTAGAGATAATTCGCATTTACTCATTTTGAGTAGGTGAGTAATTAGCTATGGGTCTGAAACTTCACCAAGTGAAAGCTCTCCCAAAAGTAGGTGAATGATTAATTTGAGAAAAATTGGCTATCTGCAATACTTTTAGAGATAATTCGCATTTACTCATTTTGAGTAGGTGAGTAATTAGCTATGGGTCTGAAACTTCACCATGTGAAAGCTCTCCCACAAGTAGATGAATGAGTTATTTGATAAAAATTGGGTATCCGCAATACTTTTAGAGATAATTCGCATTTACTCATTTTGAGTAGGTGAGTAATTAGCTATGGGTTTGAAACTTCACCATGTGAAAGCTCTTCCAAAAGTAGGTGAATGAGTTATTTGAGAAAAATTGGCTATCTGCAATACTTTTAAGAGATAATTCGCATTTACTCATTTTGAGTAGGTGAGTAATCATCTACGGGTCTGAAACTTCACCATGTGAAAGCTCTCCCAAAAGTACATGAATGAGTTATTTGATAAAAATTGGGTATCCGCAATAATTTTTGAGATAATTAGCAGTTACTCATTTTGAGTAGGTGAGTAATTAGCTACGGGTCTGAAACTTCACCAAGTGAAAGCTCTTCCAAAAGTAGGTGAATGAGTTATTTGAGAAAAATTGGCCATCTGCAATACTTTTAGAGGTAATTCGCATTTACTCTTTTGAGTAGGTGAGCAATTAGCTATGGGTCTGAAACTTCACCAAGTGAAAGCTCTTTGGGATAGCTGCTCTGCAGAGATACCCTGAAGATAAAAAATTTCGTCGAAATCGCTCTATGTAGCACGGTTTTCGAAATATTAGCATTTTTGTGTTTTGCAATTTTTGCGCAAAAATTCGAAAATTCAAAATGGCCGCCATTTTAGGCAAGACAAATTTTTTTTGAAAATTGACATGGCTACTCTGCAGAGATACCCTGTGGGTCAAAAATTTCGTCGAAATCGCTCTATCTAGCAGGGTTTTCGAGATATAAGCATTTTCGTGTTTTGCAATTTTTGCGAAAAATTCGAAAATTCAAAATGGCCGCCATTTTTGGCGAGACAAATTTTTTTTGAAAATTGGCATGGCTACTCTGCAGATATACCCTGTGGGTCAAAAATTTCGTTGAAATCGCTCTATCTTGCAGGGTTTTCGAGATATAAGCATTTTTATGTTTTGCAATTTTTGCGAAAAATTTGAAAATTCAAAATGGCCGCCATTTTTGGCGAGAGAAAATTTTTTTTCAAAATTGGGATAACTACTCTGCAGAGATACCCTGCGGGTCAAAAATTTCGTCGAAATCGCTCTATCTAGCACGGTTTTCGAGATATAAGCATTTTTGTGTTTTGCAATTTTTGCGAAAATTTCGAAAATTCAAAATGGCCGCCATTTTTGGCGAGATAAAATTTTTTTGAAAATTGGGAAAAGTACTCCGCAGAGATATTCTGCGGGTCAAAAATTTTGTCGAAATTGCTCTATCTAGCACGGTTTTTGAGATATAAGCATTTTTGTGTTTTGCAATTTTTGCGAAAATTTCGAAAATTCAAAATGGCCGCCATTTTGGGGGCGAGACAAAAATTTTTTGACAATTGGGAAAACTACTCTGCAGCGATACCCTGCGGGTTAAAAATTTCGTCGAAATCGCTCTATCTAGCACGGTTTTTGAGATATAAGCATTTTTGTGTTTTCCTTATTTGGAAAATTCGTAATGATTAATTAATCATTAATTACTCGGCCATTTCTTGACCAATCAATGCCAAAATCTAATGATTTCCAGATTTTAATAGAATGAATGTATTTGCCAAGTTTCAGGTGAATTGATAAAATTTCTTTCAAGTTATCATCCGGACAAGCTTCCCCATCGAAAAAAGACATTTTTGGTCATGTGACCTCTCTGATTGGTTGAAATGTCACTGCAGCATATTCAAAAAAATTCCCCAAGGCTACTGCCTAAACCTGCCAAATTTGAAAAGAATCCGCCTAACGGTTACAGAGTTATAAGGAAAACAAAATGCGGAGCCGGCGGAGCCTGAAGCTCTCCCATACACAAACAAGCGTCCCTTGCGGGACGCTTAAATATGTGAAAAATGTCTAAAAATGGTCACTCGGGTGGGGATTTATGGTCCTCATACACAGGTTAAATGTCTTCTTAAAGCCTTAATTTTTGGCACATATAAAAACTAGAAATAGGACGCATCTGTGGCCAGATGCTGGATGTATCCACCGACAAAGGCCAACTAACATAGTTTAGAAGATAAAAAGCATTTTTCGTTAATAAGCAAGCTGAAAGCACTTTTAAGTTTGGCTACCCTTATTTGACCCTGTAGCAGGGGCCCAAGGTGAAGTCTGACCACATCAAAAGATTCGCAGTCCATGATTTCCTATAAGTCGTTTTCACATTGCAAACCTCTAGGACCAATAATAAGCAGGAGGGGCCCAAGGTGAAATCTGACCACATGAAAAGATTTGCAGCCCATGACTTCCTCTAAGTTGTTTTCATATTAATGAGTTATTTGTGAAATACTGGCTATCTGCAATACTTGTAGAGATAATTCGCATTTACTCATTTTGAGTAGGTGAATAATTAGCTACGGGTCTGAAACTTCACCAAGTGAAAGCTCTCTCAAAAGTAGGCGAATGAGTTATTTGAGAAAAATTGGCTATCTACAATACTTTTAGAGATAATTCGAATTTACTCATTTTCAGTAGGCGAGTAATTACCTACGGGTCTGGAACTTCACCATGTGAAAGCTCTCCCAAAAGTAGATGAATGAGTTATTTGATAAAAATTGGATATCTGCAATACTTTTATAGATAATTAGCATTTACTCATTTTGGGTAGGTGAATAATTAGCTACAGGTCTGAAACTTCACCAAGTGAAAGGTCTCCCAAAAGTAGGTGAAGGAGTTATTTGACAAAAATTGGCTATCTGGAATACTTTTAGAGATAATTTGCATTAACTCATTTTCAGTAGGTGAGTAATTACCTACGGGTCTGAAACTTCACCAAGTGAAAGCTCTCCCAAAAGTAGGTGAAGGAGTTATTCGACAAAAATTGGCTATCTGCAATACTTTTAGAGATAATTTGCATTTACTCATTTTGAGTAGGTGAGTAATTACCTACAGGTCTGAAACTTCACCAAGTGAAAGCTCTCCCAAAAGTAGGTGAAGGAGTTATTTGACAAAAATTCGCTATCTGCAATACTTTTAGAGATAATTTGCATTTACTCATTTTGAGTAGGTGAGTAATTACCTACGGGTCTGAAACTTCACCAAGTGAAAGCTCTCCCAAAAGTAGGTGAAGGAGTTATTTGACAAAAATTGGCTATCTGCAATACTTTTAGAGATAATTCGCATTTACTCATTTTGAGTAGGTGAGTAATTACCTACAGGTCTGGAACTTCAGCATGTGAAAGCTCTCCCAAAAGTAGGTGAATGAGTTATTTAAGAAAAATTGGCTATCTGCAATACTTTTAGAGAAAATGCAGAATTACTCATTTTTAGTAGGTAAGTAATTTAGCCACAGGCCTAATTTAGACATAAAGCCTACCAATAGAGTACTGTGGTGCACCCTGTAATATACTTTGCAAACTTGAGAAGGCTAGCTATAATTTTTTTTTTTGTTAGAGCGGTAATGGTGAAATCTCTCTACACACTACGGCTATCCAGTGGATACAATGATTTACTCAACAGTGAGAACCTGAAAGTAGATATTGGTAAGCTATGCCATGACATAGAGGTCTGCAATTTCACTCTGTTATAGCTGACCAAAAATTATGTGAATAACATATTTAAACAAAATACTGTAAATGTAATAGTTTTCACGTTATAACTGATTTACTCAAGTGATAACGTCAAAGTAGCTATTACTCAGCTATGCAATGAGCTACATGTCTGAATTTTTTCTATGTTATAGCTGACCCAAAATTAGGTGAACAACATATTTAAGCAAAATACTGTAAATGCAATAGTTTTCAAGTTACAACTGATTTACTCAATAGTGACAACCTGAAAATAGCTATTGCTCAGCTATGCCATGAGCTATAAGTCTGTAATTTCACGACGTTATAGCTGACCCAAAAGTAGGCGAACAACATATTTTAACAAAATACTCCAAATGCACTATTTTTCAAGTTACAAGTCATTTACTCAACAGTCAGTACCTGAAAATAGCTATTGCTCAGTTGTGCCATGAGCTACAGGTCTGTAATTTCACTATGTTATAGCTGACCCAAAAGTAGCTGAATAACATATTTACACAAATTTCTGTAAATGCAATACTTTTCCAATTACAACTGATTTACTCAACAGTGTGAACTTCAAAGTAGCTATTACTCAGCTATGCAATGAGCCACAGGTCTGGAACTTCACTATGTTATAGCTGACTCCGAAATAGGTGAATAACATATTGAAACAAAATACTCTAAATGTAATACTTTTGAAGTTATAAGTAATTTACTCAACAGTGATAACCTAAAAGTAGCTATTACTCAGCTATGCCATGAGCTACAGGTCTGAAATTTTACTATGTTATAGCTGACATAAAAATAGCTGAATAACATATTTATACAAAATTCTGTAAATGCAATAGTTTTCAAGTTACAATTGATTTTACTCATGATGGAAGTTACTGAAAAGCCCAAAAGTAGCTATTACTCACTTAGCTATTGAGACAGACACCCAAGTTACTCACCATGTTGTAGCTATGAAAAAAGTATCTGAATAACATATTTTAACAAAATGCTCTAAATGCAACACTTTTCAAGTTATAAGTGATTTAGTGCATGATTTCATGACTTTTAATGCATTTTAGACATTTTTGTCTACCACAGGCCTAATTTAGACATAAAGCCTACCAAAAAGATAGGGTGGCGAGTCCTCTAGCATACCAAGCCACCTGCCAAATATGAAAGAAATCTGGAAAGAAATGTGGACTGTAGGTCGCTAACAAGCAATATTCCACATTTTAGACATTTTTGTCTACCACAGGCCTAATTTAGACATAAAGCCTACCAAAAAGATAGGGTGGCGAGTCCTCTACCATATCAAGTCACCTGCCAAATATGAAAGAAATCCGGAAAGAAATGTGGACTGTAGGTCGCTAACAAGAAATCTCTGCGGACGCGGACGCGGACGAGGGCGCGGACGCGGACGACGACGATGATGAATCCATAGTATCCCCGCTTCGCGTCGGGGATACAATAACATACTAATATCTTCCCAGATAGGATTTGAGCTCTATCAGTCACATAGTTTGACAGTCACAGGGCTTAAAAGTAGCAAAAAGTCCAAATATTGGGTCTTTGGGAGCCTTTTAGAGACCTTCAAAATTAAAGCTTCAGACTTAAAATCTGTTACATACTAAGATTACACACAGAATATATATCTAATACAGTTTGAAACTTCTCAGACTTACCATTTCCAAGTTACAGGGAAAAAGATGTGAAAAATGTCTTATAAGGGTCACTCGGGTGGGTGTTTATGGTCCTGATACACAGGTTAACTGTCTATTAAAGGCCTAAATGTTGGGGCACATATAA
The DNA here is from genome assembly GCA_964017235.1 of Sabellastarte sp. h YS-2021. NCBI lineage: Eukaryota > Metazoa > Annelida > Polychaeta > Sabellida > Sabellidae > Sabellastarte > Sabellastarte sp. h YS-2021. Next base: position 72,525,240 of record OZ024928.1, on the reverse strand, counting down.
GAAAACACATAGATATATTCCCAGATGATATTTAAGTTAGATGAGAGACATAGTTTGAAAGCTACAGTGCTTGAAAGTGGCAAAAAGTGCATAAATTGGGTCTCTGTGGGCACTTTTGAGACCTTAAGTCGACCCCTTTGGGTAAACCTACAGCCCTAAAATTTTCTACAGACAAGGATTACATATCAAAGTTATACCTAGCACAGTTTGAGACTCATCAGAATTACCACTTCCAAATTATAGGGCAAAATATGTGAAAAGTATAGCAAAAAATCCCTAAGTGGGGGTATTTATGGGCCTCAAACACAATTTTCTCCTCAACTTAAAGTCGTCATTTTCAGCACATGTACTAAGAACATATTAATGTGTTGTCAAGTAAAATTTCAGCCAGCTGAGCATCATAGTTTGTGACCTACAGGGCTCTAAGTGGCCAAAAGTCCAATTTCTGACCTTAAGGTGGCCATAAGTTCTTTTTTACTGGGAGTTTAAGGTCACCTTAAAATAGGGATCTTCCTTTGGGCACCCTTGACATGTGTACCAAGTTTGAAAAAAAAATATTAATTTGTTTTTGAGTTATCGCGTCCACAAGGAAATTTCTGCGGCGGCGCGACGGACCTGAATCCAATATATCCCCGACTTTCGTCTGGGGATATAATTAAGGATCCAGGGGGAAAGAAAACCAATTAAAAAAAAAATGACAGCACACTGGATTGTATTACCACACGAGGCATGTTGTAGTCAATTTGGTGGCCCATTGGGGCCCATGAAAGTCAAGTTGTGGTGGCCCTAACTTAAAAAGGGGGGGCCCCGGGCCACCGCGAATTTCGCACGCTGGTTGTTACATTAAGCCTATTTTGCATGCCAGAAATTGTTTTTGTACATAACATACCAGTGGTGTAGTTTTGTTGACGTTTTAAAAATGTGTTGAAATATACACATACCAATAAGATATGCATTAAATATTAGTGAACGGCACACATACATACCTCAAAGAATTCAAATAACACTTTATATTTGTGACAATATGTGTAGAAATATGCAGTTCAGAATTTACACAGAAAACAAGTACATGTGAGCTCTGTCCCTCGCCATTGTGTCCATCAGTATATCAATAACAATTGGCGACGGGACAGAAACTCGGTCTATGTTAAAATACCTCACAATTAGCTCTTATGAAGAGTTACACATTAACCTTAAAGGTGCTTGTTAATTTTAATATCGATATTGCTTGCTTTTTACAGTTTTTAAGGCAGGTGACGAACTTGGATAGCTGAAAGATCATAATTTTTAGTTGCTATATGAATCTAGGATTTCAGTGACTTTTAGTCTTTATGTAGCCTTAAAATTTGTATGTCAATAAAATTAATGCAGGCTAAATAGATATAAATTCAGCATAAAATACACTAAAAAGCCTTGTATAGGAGCTTTTTAAGTCTCCTTGCGGTATATCAATCTCCTTGCAGTAAATACTACTGTACTGTAGCCTGACCCTACTTGGGCGATAATCGGGATAATTATTGTTTTGAGTTTCGCCGTAATAAAGATGAGACAAAATTAAACCTTTGATGTTAAAATCTGTGATTGTCTTAATTTTTCACTATCAGATAATAAAGACAGTCTCTGTTTTATTTCCCTTCGTAATATTTGTTTGGCCTGTTTTGACATTTTCCCAAAAGAATCCTCGGCGCTGAAAGGAGGATGGTACCATTATACCCAGGTCTAATGGTAACACCGCTAACAATTGGGAGCATTCATTATTTCCTATATTACAATTTTCAGAACTACTTTTTACCGAACTTATACCTAACTAAACGGGTGAATGCTAAGCTCCCTCCAGTGGCACAGTGGGACCTGCCTCCTCTCTAGTTCTTCCCCAGTAACACAGTGGGACCTGCCTCTTCTCTAGTTCTTCCCTAGTGGTACAGTGGAACCTGCCTCTTCTCTAGTTCTTCCCTAGTGGTACAGTGGGACCTGCCTCCTGTCTAGTTCTTCCCTAGTGGCACAGTGGGACCTGCCTCCTCTCTACTTCTTCCCTAGTGGTACAGTGGGACCTTCCTCCTCTCTAGTTCTTCCCTAGTGGCACAGTGGGACCTCCCTCTTCTATAGTTCTTCCCTAGTGGTACAGTGGAACCTGCCTCCTCTCTACTTCTTCCCTAGTGGTACAGTGGGGCCTGCCTCCACTCTAGTTCTTCCCTACTAAACGGGTGAATGCTAAGCTCCCTCTAGTGGTACAGTGGGACCTGCCTTTTGGTATTTCTTCCCCAGTGGTACAGTTGGACCCAACCGCGCCCATCTTCTTCCCCACATACAAATTCGTCCCTAGTGACACTGTGGGACCCATTCCTGCAAAACTTCTTCCCTACTTAACAATTTCTCCCAAGTGGCACAGTGGGACCTGTCTCCTCTCTAGTTCCTCCCTAGTGGCAGAGTGGGGCCCACCCCTGCCAAACTTCTTCCCTACATGTAATTTCATCCCTGGTTGCACTGTGGGACTCACTCTTGCCCTAGTTCTTCCTTACTTCACAATTTCTTCCCTAGTGGTATGGTGGGACCTGCCTCCTTGCTACTTCTTCCCCAGTGGTACAGTGGGACCAACCCCTGCCAAACTTCCTAACTACATGCAAATTCGTCCCTAGTAGCACAGTGGGATCCATTTATGCCCTAGTTCTTCCCTACTTCAAAATTTCGTCCCTAGTGGCACAGTGGGACCTGCCTCCTCTCTAGTACCTCCCAAGTGGTACAGTGGGACCCAGTCCTGCCAAACTACTTCTCTGCATGCAAATTCATCCCTGGTGGCACAGTGGGACCCACCTCTGCCCTATTCCTTCCCTACTTCACGATTTCGTCCCGGGTGGCACAGTGGGACTTGCCTCCTCTTTAGTTCTTAACTATATTGGTACACAGTGGGACCAGCCTCTGCAATAGTTCTTCCCAAGTGGTAAAGAGGGACCTGCCTCCTCTCTAGTCCATCCCTACTGGTACATTGGGACCCATCCCTGCAAAACTTCTTCTCTACATGCAAATTCGTCCCTGGTGGCACAGTGGGACCCATTCCTGCCCTAGTTCTTCACTACTTCACGATTTCTTCCCTAGTGGTACAATGGGACCTGCCTCCTCTCTAATTCCTATTGGTACAGTGGGACCTGCCTCCTCTCTACTTCTTCCCTGGTTGTAGAGTGGGACCTGAATGTTATCCTCATGTAACGCTGGATAATAAGCACAAATCTCTTATAAAGCATTCATCTGACCAGGTATTTGTAGATTGGTCAAATACTACTGTGGGTGGAACCTCATCTGCTGACAAAAAGACTCTTATTGATCCTGTTGCAAATGTGTAATTCCCAGCGTGTAAAACCAAATTCACTGATGGAAGCCGTCTAGAGACCATGTTAACTGCCCCCTAAGGCTCCCATTGACCCTTTTTCTAATGTGGAATTGCAGCTTCTGAAACCAAGTCCACTAATGGGACCAGTCGAGAGACCACATCAAGTACCCCTAAAGCTCCTATCAACCTTGTTTCCAACATTGAATTGCAGGCATTGTAAAACCAAGTCCATTGATGGAACCTGTCTACAGATGCCCTCAACTGACCCAAAAGCTACTATTGACAGTCATTTGAAAATTGTGTAGAGTGTGAACCCAACCCCCAATGTGGAACATGTAGTGAACCAGCAATGATGGTTTTGGTTTATTTATTTTTATTTATTTATTTATTTGGGGTTTTACGTCACTTTCAACACTGTACAGGTCATATCACGACGGGTAGTTGGAAGGGCAGAGGAAACCAGTACATACAGTTCGTTAGGGTTCTGTACTGTAAACTGCCGACCAACTGCAAGCAACTACCAGCTTTCCCACTTGCGGCCGTGCCGGGAATCGAACCCCGGCCTCAGAGGTGGGAGACGAGTGTTACCACTCTGCCACCGTGGCCCCCATGATGGTTTTGGAAACAATTCACTCAAAGAATGCTTGTCTTGTCTGTAGCATTGTACCACTAGGGAGGAACTACAAAGGTGCAGGTCCCACTGTGCCACTAAGGAAGAAATTGTGAAATAGGGAAGAAACTGGGCAGGAATGGGTCTCACTGTGCCACCAGCGACGAATCTGCATGTAGGGAGAAGTTTGGCAGGGGTGGGTCTCACTTTACCACGAGGGAAGAACTAGAGAGGAAACAGGTCCCACTATACCACTAAGAAAGAACTAGAGAGGAGGCAGGTCCCAATGTGCCACTGGGGAAGAACTAGTGAGGAGGCAGGTCCCACTGTATCACTAGGGAAGAACTAGAGAGGAGGCAGGTCCCACTGTGCCACTGGGGAAGAAGTAGAGAGGAGGTAGGTCCCATTGTGCCACTGGGGAAGAACTAGAACTATTTTCAATGAAATAATTATTGATCTTTACTGGGTCTCACTGTGCCACTTGACGTTTGTTAAACAGGTTTCACTGTACCACTGGCACCATTAGATCCAGGTTTAATGGTGCCCTCTCCTCTGTCTTTGCTGAACCAGGTCCTCCATTTTCCTTGATAGACTGTAAAACCGAAAAACATATTTTGCTGAACACGTCAGTACCACACAATGAAATGCCAAAACATTGATCAGCAATCAGTAATTGCTGGTTTGACTAAAATAACTAAACTGAAAGACCTGTACATACAAAAATAGTTTACGCTTCTAAAGGAATCAAAATTTTGTGCAAACTACAGATCGTTCAAACAATCTTTTAACCTCAAAAAATATCTTACAAAGCTTCCAACAAAATACATTATCGCTATCTGCAAATTGAGAACCTGTAACAATAACATTCCTGTCCATAACCACTCTGAACCTGATAAAAGCTGCCAGCTGTGTAACAACACCGGTGCAGCTGACGAATTCCACTTCCTATTTGAATGCGAATGCTTCAAAAACTCCTGCAAGTACCTGTTACATCGTTACTTCTTTAGAAACCCAAACTCCATAAAATATGAAAAAATATTTAACACCACAAACAAAAAGCAATTAAAACTAGGTAAATTCTGCTTCATTATCCTTGGCTCACTAAAAAATCAAAATTAATCTTAACTTTGATCACTGACATTTTGGCATCCAAAAACTCTCTCCCATTCCACCACCTATTCATGATCTATGATCACATATAAAGTAACAACTACAAATGTTTCATATAGTCGCTAATCTTTTTTTCATTTTTTTGTCATTCTTTTAGTTAAGCTACTACTTAAGTTCAACTGTGTCATGATTGTACCTTCTCATACCCTACACAGGGTCTCGAAGTAAATAAAATCTGAATCTGACTATAATTGAGATTTCAGTAATTTATATAGCGCAAAATGAGTGTGCCATCCCTTGGGGTGTACATTTTCCAAGAAGGCAAAATATACAGTAATGAGGTCAACACCAAAAATAGCATCCACCATGCAGGGGAGAATATAGTAAAGGTGCTATGAAGGCAAGCCGGAAAGAGTATTTGTAATGGTTTGTTTCTAAAAGAAACCATGATTGTTTGTGAGTCCACTATTAGTGTAAATCTATACTACTCTAATCATGTTACTACAAGAGCTGATGTATGGTGACCAATTGGGAATCATTTTATCAATTTTTTTGCATTCTTCTTATTTAAGTTTAAGTTTTAAAATGCATGAAGGTTTTGTGATAAGCATAGTAGTAGTTGTTGCAACCATGTGTCCAAAAGTAGTTTAGTTAATCTCAGTAATTAAGCTGACAAAAAAGAATGGTAACCACTTCTGAGTTATCCAAAAATTTCAATAGTAAACTTTAAGAGAGATCACTAGTTTTCACTTTTTACATAAGCAAATATTTTCCATTTCCATAAACTATTATTTGAGGAATAAAAAGTTAAGAGGCATCGGACAATTTTTCATCCAAACATGGTTAAGCATGTGTATTCTATGACCTTAGGTTGAGTCTCTTCCACATAAAAAAGTTCTATTAAAACTATTTCAATAAGGTAATTTCTACCTCATATTATGTTTTCAGTGTATATGCTTTCAATTAATGTACCCAACCATTTCTCTGCTCTGGTAATTTCATTACAGCCATTCACCATTTAATAACCCCAAATGAGCAAAGTAAATAAATCTGAGTGTATGTGGTTGAGCTTCAGTTAGCCCTTTTGACTTTAGTATTTTATGAGTAGGCAAATGTTGAAGTGAGCAGCTACATTTAAGTTGTAACCTTCAAGTGGGTCATTTATGGCTAATAAATGTTTTATTTAAAAATCTAATTGGCGTGAAGTTACATTTTTTTGTTAAACCTTAAGCATGTAGGTGTGACGAAGCCGATGTAAGGTAACTGAGTTTGTTGAAAGAGAGATGTCTATATGGAAACCAGTTCTTGGGGATTCCCCACTATTAATAAATGTAATTAAACTGTAGTGCGATTTATTCCTCCTATTTTACATATCTGTTTGTTATTTTACATGTATTCTAGATTTCTGAAGATAAATGTACCAATTAAAATTAAGTTTAAAAGTTCTGAAATTATTAAAGAAAATAAATTAACATTTGTTGACGTCATGGTGACTTTTAACTCTTTTGATAAGATAGGCGAGATAACCTATAGATCCAATATACATATGATATTATAATGTACTGTTTCAGAAAACCAAGTAATTTGGATATTATTTTAGAAAATATTAGGATTAAAAAGAAATTTACGATAGTTATAGGTAGGTTTCTTTTATATTTGCAGCATTAATTAAGACATGCGCATGAATATCAATCGGCAAGTGAAGTGAGTTGTCTGGTGTGATATTTCTGGAAGTTGTGTTTTCCTCTCTATTTTTAGAAGCGGAGATACTCCTCTACTGGTCAGTAAAAATAGAAACTTTTGAGTTATTTTTATAAAGCACATGGTAAATGTTTTGATATGATTAAGTATTAATCATAAATTGAATAGGATATAGCCGTTTAGTTGTGTCTTTTAATCCATTGTGCTTGACACAGTTTTGGGGCAGTGTTGAGAAGACTTCATGCTTCTGTTTTCCACTTGTGGTTTTTATGAAGTCCGCTTGCAGCGTTTCGGGCCCTGTTCCAGTGGCAAACATGAAACGGATGGAAAAGAAGGCATTGCGTAATCAGTTCAAAATGTGTCAAATGCTTCAGTAGTAGTTTTTTATCAACAAAGAATTGGATTTCGTGCTAAAATTCCTGTCTTTTCAGCCTTGTACCCACACAAAAATGGACACTGAATGTATTTTTCTACTGCCCTGCTACTGCCTTGCTACCAATTATCGCCACCACAAAATAAAACATTCATATTTCAGTAATGGCCACACATTTTGAAAGCTTTTCATTGTGTTTCTGTTCTATTCACTGTTGAAATAACAGTCTATTTGCTACAGTGGACTTGGGATGTACTTGTGGTCAGGTTATGTCAATTTGAATTTTGTCTGGCGATAATTGGTACCCGGCGATAAATGGTAGCAAGGCAGTACCAGTCATCGCTGGGTACCAATTGCCACTACTAATAAATAAAATGTTAATATTTGATTAACATTTAACAGCCTTTTGATGTGTGTTCCATAACTTCCATTTAGTTTGGAAACAGTTGTACCTTATTTAAACTTGGAAGGGAATCATGGACAACTCGGACCTTTACAAACTCGGCCCCTGCTAACTCGGACTCATCTATGCAAACTCTGCCCCATTCAGTTAGAAATTCAAATTGACATAAAATCTTTAATTATTTATGGATGGATTTTCATAAGCAAGATATCATTATTCACAGTTTTTAATTGTTATGGATAAACTAATGGTTCCCATCAGGCCTGGGGCAAATACTTCAAAAATATTTGAGTATGAATACGAGTACTTTACATTTCCATGAAATACAAATAATATTGTAAATTAACCCCAGTCTGAAGAAATGACATGCTTTTGTCCTATAGCAGACCTTTATATTACCGATTACATTGAACAGAAGTGCCATATTTTGGTTATGACACTTTATAACCTCTGTCTTGCTTGTCAGTGTATGTAATCGAAGGATAACTTGAAATTGGAAACAAATCACAAATTCAAAGAAATTACAAAAATTTATCACATATTTTGTGCATGTGTGTGGACTTTTATTGCAATTTCTTTACAGGAAACGGTATCGAAATGGTTTTGCATTGGCAACCTCCCAATCTACACACTTTTAATACCGACCCATCCCTAATTATGGTAATGTCTGAATATTTGTTCAATATACAATTAATGACCAGCGTTAGGAGAGCTGAAATGTGTCATTCAAGATTTACACAGAAAACAAGTACTTAAGAACTCTGTCACTCGTCATTGCATACTATCAGTTTGTCAATAGCAATTGGTGATGGGACAAAAACTCAGTCCAACATACAACATACATATTTGTGATCTCGACCTTCAATTTCAAGGTCACTGGTGGCCTCTTAAAGGTCATATTTTGGCTATTTTTCCACATTTTGGCCCAGTTCTCATATACAGCAAGTTAGGTCATCCTATGGCTGGTATATATAATACATATATATGTCCTCTATAAGCATGCAGAAATTTGACCTTGAAGCTCTTCATTGAAGGTCATCCATAGGTCATCCAAAGTACCTGACCAAGGCCATTTTTTGCCTTTTTGGAGATATTTTCACACTTATTGCTGACTGTATTGCATGGAAACTATTGAAAATGGCTTTGAAGGTTGAGTACATGATGGAGTAGCAGTATCCAGACTTACTGATTACAGAGGATTGTTGGTTATAGAGAAAGTCTGCTCATTCCACAGTTATGGACAGGAAGAAGGCAGTTGTTTCATGTAAGCCTACCTCTGCTGAGATGTAGTCTAATTCGCCCAGTTCTGCCAGCTCCTATGAGTTTTCGCAGAACTGTGGAGCCACCAGGAACCGGTTACATAGGATTGCTTCACCTACAGCCGGTTAGGTCCTGGTACTGGGCAGGTCCACAGGACTGGCTAACAGACCAACAGAAGCCTTTTAAGGGTTCAAGTGGTCGTGTCAGACCAACCAGTTACTGCCTGAGGAAATCGGTTACAGAGAAATTCTTGTACCAGTCATTGGTCTCGGGGAGATGACTTGTTTCAACCTACCAGACCAGTCAGCCAGCCTACTGTCAGGACTTCCTAGCTGGTCGAAAGTGTTAGACCAACCAGTTACTGCCCGAGGATATTGGTTATAGAGAAATTCTTGTACCAGTCATTGGTCTCGGTGAGATGACTGTCTCAACCTACCAGACCTGTCAACCAGCCTACTGTCAGGGGGAACACTCTGCAAGGGGAACCTGGTCCCATCTAGAAGCAAGTTACACATAAAGTATCTGGAACCAAGGCGGTCTTTTGGCCCTAAAGGAGTTCCAAGACCTCTGCTTGAACCTTACAGACAACACCATGGTGGTTGCCTATTTAAGGAGCGGGGGAGGGGGGGGGGGGTAAGTTGGTCCTCTTTGTGCTGTACTATGGGAATCCTGACCAGGTGCACCAGGAAACAGGCTCAAGTCCGACACATTCCCGCTTCAACCATGTCCCGTCCAGGGATACACACCTACTTTTTACACCTCAACAGTTAACTTGGTACTTCTGAATACCATTTGCAGGGCACAACTTTTGTGTCCTTCTTTCACTTCTACTCTGAAACTCAAAACACACAGCTGATCAATACAGAGCGTGTTCACACTTCACAGGCACTGATTACTTGTTTTCCTGTTTTTTTGTCACCGGACTTTAATGAATTGTGCATAGCATTATTAATTCCTGTCTTGTCACGAAGTTTAGCAGCAATGGGCTACGTTAGTACTTAAATGGGTAACTGCCTAGGCCAGGTATGGGATGTATCTGACTCAGAATTTGTTTTTGTCACCAGAATTCCATAAATTCTAGTGCAGTACTTGTGTATCTGACAGCTTTGCGGCTGATGTATGTAGACAATACTTTCATCTTTGTTCTAAGCTGGTGACAACTGATAATAATCCGTCATCACAATTTACTGTTTCTACTTGCTCAGTGTGTCACACAATTGTGAAATCATGTTTAAAAGTTTTGAGTGCAATCAGTGAAAGACATTTGTGAAAGTCATGAAATCAGAAAGAGAATAAAAACAGGGGTCCCATTTACAGTTTCAGTTTTTACCGCTCAGCCATTAAGGACTGTCGGGGTATTGTTTTCACCCATGGTGTCGGGATGGCTGGGTGGGTGGGCGGGAAAAAGTTTGTCCAGGCTGTATCTCAGAAACTGTAAGGTGTAGGAAGTTGATACTTGGTAGGTAGGGATGTCATCGTGTACCGTGATATCATCATATCGCCGATGTTTCAAGTCCGCACACGATATCGAGCTTTGTTTTCATAGCCCGATTTCCGGGGTTTAGTGACTACATTAATGAAAAGTATATACGTGGGTGTACATGAGCCAGAACTCGTAACTGGAAATGGCTTTCAGCTTATTCTAAAATGAAGATTCTTGGATCTTACCCTTAATAAAGTAAAAATCTTTGTTATTTCGGAGAATTTACAGGGTTTATAATGTTTTGAATTAAAAATATGAAGTTGTAATGTAGATATAAACTTAGTGATAAATACCGCGATATCGCCCACTGTTTTGTTCACGGTATCGAGACAGCAAACTTCCCAACGATGACGTCCCTATTGGTAGGGACATTGGTTAGGATGTGTAGGCGTGCAACGTCATGGTCTGACCTTGATTTGACCTTGCCGTAGTGACCTTGAGTTTGAAAATTTGTCCGGGCTATATCTCGGAAACTGTAAGGTGTAGGAAGTTGATATTTGATAGGGACATTGGTTAGGGGGTGTATGTGTGCAACGTCATGGTCTGACCTTGATTTGACCTTTGACCTTGCTGTAGTGACCTTGACCTATAAAATCTTGTCTGGACTATATCTCGGAAACTGTAAGGTGTAGGAAGATGATACTTGGTAGAGACATTGGTTATGGGGTTGTAGGTGTGTAACGTCATGGTCTGACCTTGATTTGACCTTTGACCTTGCCGTAGTGACCTTGACCTATAAAATCTTGTCCAGGCTATTTCTCGGAAACTGTAAGGTGTAGAAAGTTGATGCTTGGTAGGGACATTGGTTAGGGGTTGTAGGTGTGCAGCATCATGGTGTGACCTTGATTTTACCTTTGACCTTGTCATAGTGAACTTGACCTTTAAAATCTTGTTGCACCTTTGGGTCTGTCTTTTGATGCAGATTAAGCACTGTTAAAGTCATATTAGAATTCATTAAGAATTTTACTTTTACAACTTCCCATTGTAACAGATGGAATTTCATCAAGTGAGCCACAGATTTTGCTCAACACCACACATAAGCATTCATTGAATGTATTACATGGATGGTATGCATGGTAATATTCAAAACATATAAACCATAATTCGGCCATGCCAGATGTAGATAAAGAGTACATGCATTATCTTTCTCTTAGACATTATTTTCTGTATTGTTTGGACCTTTATATAACTGACAGTGCTCTGAAAGTATCCTGAACTTTGTACTGATACAGTTCTTCTATATCTCATGGTGTTAAAAATATTTCCCTAGGCTGTGGGGTACGGGCATCTCTGCTATTTTAGCATTTGTCCTGATTCAGTTGTGTTAGGTGACTAAACCCCCAGGTTTGGATGAAACCTTGGTGACACAAAACCTCTGTGATATGAAATCTCCAGACACCTTTATCCACAGTTAGGCGTGTGTCTGACCAGTCAAATCACTTGTTGTAAATGTTTGTGTTTAAAACTAGTGTAATTATTGTTGCTCGATCTTTCAATATCGATATATCATCCCACGGAACTGCCGACATCGACACACACTACCAGGATATCAATATCAAAATAACATACAAGAAATAGACAAAAAATAAAAGAGTTAATCTTACTGCTTAAGTGAGCATTTATTGTATAAAATACATTTAAAGAAACCTTAACAACTGAAATAAAATTAGGTCAATCCTGACGCCATGCTTGTTTACATTGTCAGTGACCTACTTCCTTTTCCACGGAAGAGATACAAAACCTGCCAGCTAGTATACAAGAAACTGTACCATACTTCTGTTCATCAGGCGTCACAGAAGGGACATTAGTTTGTATTCAGGGGAGAGAGAGTGGGTCCACTGGCTTCTGCATTTCTATTGCTTATGGCTAGCAACCATTGGGCAGATTCTCTTCAAATTTAGTACATGTAAGCAGGAGCCCTGGGAAAAATTTCTGAATATGGTGTCATGACATTTTAACCAATCAGAGAAGCAAAAAAACATGTTTTTCAAAGGGGTGTGCTTGTCCAGATGATAACTTAAAAGTGGTTCACCTATTAACATAAAATTTTGCAAGTAGGTTTGTTATATAGTTACTGTAAATCTTTAACTTTTGGAAGTGATCCAATACCAAATGACCGACTTATTAACGATTAACTAAATGCCACGATTTTTCTTATGGTGAAAATGAAAAATCTTAAATATCTCAGAAACGGTGCCAGATGGAGTGATTTCGCTGAAATTTTTTACCCCCAGTATATACGCAGAGTCAACTGGCGAGTTTTCCCCACCAATTTTTGGTGGCCATCTTGAATTTCTGCATAAAACACAAAATTGCATTTATCTCGGAAACGGTGATGGTTTTGCAAAAATCGTTTTCCCTCCGTTTTTGCCGGCCATCTTGAATTTCTGTGTAAAATGCAAACACACCTTTATCTCGGAAACAGGGTGAGATGAGTGATATCGGCGAAATTTTTGAACCCATGCAATCTGCAGAATCATCTGGCGACTTTTCCCAAAACTCATTTTCCTGCCAGTTTTGGCGGCATTCTTGAATTTCTGTATAATACACCTAAAAACCCACATTAATCTCTAAAACCTTGCATTTTTGCATAAATAGAAAAAAACATAGGAACATAGTCATTTTGACACAATTGTTAATGCTCATTGCTGTGCAAGAACAATTGCTTTTTCTCTTTCCTCAAATCCTGATATCACAAACTCCAATGAAAGTTCTAATGTCAAAAAGTCCAATTGGAGTTTCCCATGGATTTTCTGTCACAAATTGAAATTCAGACAAAATTAACGACTGTACAATATACTAAGATTTAAGATTTCTAGTTTGCAAATTTATTAATAGGCAGGCTACATTATGGTGCATGTCAGGTTATTACAAATAAAAGGCTTCAATCTTGGTATTATTCACCGCCTGAATTTCTGGTTGAGAAAAAGAGCCTAATGTTTACTGGCAGCTGTAAGATTTACACTTTGTTTACGGGATGTTTTTCTGACAAGTAAAGCAGGTAAACACTGGTATAGTGGGATTGCAGTTGGTTTCTCCTTTTTGCATTCACCTGATAGCCACAGAGTGGCAAAGCCTGGAAATGGTCTTATGTCTGTGTGTGAATCATGATATTTACATTTCTGGTCAGCCCAAAAAAATATAGTTGATGTCAGGTGGTTTGCAAGGAAAGCTAAAAGAGATAGTTTTAGCAGTTTTTATAATAATTCTTTTTTTGCTAAAGACAGATTTCTTTAGGTTTCTTTCCACAAGCTAATGTTTTAAAAATATTTTCCCTTTCTAACATGTAAATACTAAATACCACATATATTATAACATACTCTTTGTAAAAGTTACTCAGAAATGGTGAGAAATTAGTTCATTATATTCCTAATGCCATATAGGAGTGTACTCTATTGTTATGTGATAAACATCATTTTCAAAGTATTGTTTTTTTTTGTAGATATTTCGTCGAAAATAAATTTTTTAGGAATTTTGTGCGGGAAATTAGTTAATGTCAGTTTTGACAATTGGATACGTGTCATATTGCAAAATGTGAAACATCTGTAACTATGATTGTGCAGCTTTGCTCCAAATAGCACATGATGTGTGTACAAATAACCAAGAGTGAAAGTTCTTATTAATAACTTATCCACACTATTTTTAAGTTTCATAAATATTAACGGAATTATTTTTGTCATTGGATTGTGAATGTCATTTACATGGTTTAGACTAAATTTCATTATTACCTAGTGATGTGGTACATAAATGTTGGAACATTGGAAATTTTGTATGATATTTTTAATGTTTGATACAGAAGAACACTGCGACACTAGCAGACTTGTGGCCTAGATATGCGATTCAACAATTTACCATGCATGTTGATTGTTATTTAATGAAATCGCTTTTACATTACACTGATTTATGATTGTTATAAGCTCTTATCCTTGCCAGGTGAGACTAGCAACCGGAGCACATGAATTGGGTATATTTGACTTTTATTATAGTTATGAACCATAGAATGAAGATAATGATTTTGCACAATTTTAACATTATAGCACTGGACAAGCCATATTGTTTTATCTTGTATTTTGAATTTAAGGGAAAATAAATAACAAACAAGACCAGCTTGTTTCTGTGTACATTGTATAAGCGTAACTAAGTAACATTGACCTTACTTTCATTGAACTGCTTTAAAATATTAAATATCCATGGATTGCCAGGAAGTGGACTAATTTATGTTTTTATGTCATCCAAAATATTATATGTAGGACATGGAATAAATTACATTATCTGGTGTAGTCACTGTCTCAGTTTTAGAATGGTTATTCAAGTTATTCGCTGATATATACAACCTGATCATTAAGTGTCCCTTGCGGGATGCTTGTTTGTATCCAGGGGAGAGAGGAGAGAGAGAGGTTCCGCCGGCTCCGCCAGCTGCCACATTTTCTATTGCTTATAGCTCAGCAACCACTAGGCAGATTATCTTCAAATTTAGCACATGTATGCAGTAGCCCTTGGAAAAATTACCGAGAATGGTGTAATTACATTTCAACCAGTCACAGAAATCACATAACCAAAAATATGCTTTTCAAAGGGGTGGCCTTGTCTGGATAATAACTTAAACAGCGCTTCACCTATTGCCACAACATTTGGCAAGTAAGTTTGTTATATAAATGTCTGGAAATCATTAACCTTTTAAAATGATCTGTTGCAAAATGGCCGACTTATTAAGATGAACCAAACCACACAATTTTTCTAAATGATGAAAGTAAAAGTCTTAAATATCTCAAAAACGGTGCAAAATAGAGTATTTTTGACAGAATTTTTTGCCCATTGAGTCTGGCGACTTTTCCCAAAAATTGTTTTCCCATTTTTGGCGGCCATCTTGAATTTCTACGTAAAATGCATTTATCTCACAAACGGTGCTAGATAGAGCGTCTTTGATGAAATTTTGGGTCTTAAGGGTATCCGCAGAGTCGTCTGGCAACTTTACCCCAAAATTTTCGAGTCAATTTTGGTGGCCATCTTGATTTCTGCATAAAAAAAACACATTTATTTCTGAAACGGTTTGAGATAGAGCAATATTGGCGAAATTTTTTACCCCCCAGGATATCCACAGTCATCTGGTGACTTTTTCCAATAATCTTTTCCCTCCAATCTTTAGTGGCCATCTTGAATTTCTGCATAAAAAAAACGCATTTATCTTGAAAACGGTTTGAGATAGTGCAGTTTCGGCAGAATATTTTACCCCAAGGTATCCACGGAGTCGTCTGGTGACTTTTCCGAATTATTGTTTTCCCACCAATTTTGGGGGCCATATTGAATTTCTGCATTTATCTCAGAAACGGTGCGAGATATAGCGATAGAGTTTTTAGTGATTACCATATTTGTTCGTGTAAAAACCGCGGGGATGATGCATTTTTCAAGGGGGGGGGGGGGGGGGGGGGGGGGGGGAGTATAACAGATAAAAAGAAACAACTCTCGAGTCCAGTGGCAATGGGCGATAATGGACACTTACAGCCTTGATATCACTTACCAGCATGTATAATGGTGAGGGAACTTAAAATGTTGGAAACGAACCTTAGATTTGAAGAAATTATAAAATTTATCCTGTATTTGTGCAGATGTCATTGCATCTGTGATCAAAATTGCCAAGTCTTGTTTGGGTTTTCTTTATTGAACAGAAATGCCATGTTTGGTTACAAAAATGTGTAAGCTCAATCTCGTGTATCAACATATATAAACGAAGGAAAACTTAAAATATAGGAAACAAACCAGAAGTCTGAAAAAAAATTGTACACATTTATCTCATATTTTGCGCATTGGGGGACTTTTAACATGATGTCGTTAAGAGGAAACATCTATGTTTGGTTGGGGTGTACTAAAACATGAAGTCCCGAAATCGGTATAGTTTTGCATTGGTGAACTCCTGATGGAACTACCACTGGGGGAATTAGAAATGGCACTAGTGGTAGTTCCAATTGGAACTACCACTAGGGGAATTAGAAATGGCCCTGATTCTTGATTTGATTTCTCAAGAAGAAGTTCATCATTGATCAAAAACTGTTTATTTACATACAGTAAATGACAATACATACAATACACAATATGAGGTCTGTTCACAAGTTTTAATGTTTTATATCACAGTTTTTGTCAGTTTATTTACACAAAATAAGTCGCAGAATACAGGTAATTCTACCAAACATGGTTGGCACAAAAATATACAGTATGAATGTCTGTTCAGAAGTTTTAATGTGTATATTCTGTTTTGACAAATGTTTATATTTGAGGTATGGCACTTTGTAGAGCACTTTAAGCCAGATTTCTTGCACCTACACTTGTTTCTGATGCAGGTGCCCTTGCAAGAACATAGGGTTTTTTACCCCACAGCCTTTAAGGGTTGTCGGGGTATTGTTTTTACCCATGGTGTCCGGATGGGCGGGCTGGCGGGCGGCGGGAAGAAGTTTGTCCGGCCTGTATCTCAGAAACCATAAGGTGTAGGAAGTTGATACTTGGTAGGGACATTGGTTAGGGGGTGTAGGTGTGCAACATCATGGTTTGACCTTTTACCTTGCCATAGTGACCTTGAGTTTGAAAATCTTGTCCTGGCTATATCTCAGAAACCATAAGGTGTAGGAAGTTGATACTTGGTAGGGACATTGGTTAGGGGGTGTAGGTGTGCAATGTCATGGT
Source organism: Sabellastarte sp. h YS-2021 (assembly GCA_964017235.1). NCBI lineage: Eukaryota > Metazoa > Annelida > Polychaeta > Sabellida > Sabellidae > Sabellastarte > Sabellastarte sp. h YS-2021. Next base: position 72,508,300 of record OZ024928.1, on the reverse strand, counting down.
CTGACCTTAATTTGACCTTTGTCCTTGCGGTAGTGACCTTGAGTTTGAAAATCTTGTCCGGGCTATATCTCAGAAACCGTAAGGTGCAGGAAGTTGATACTTGGTAGGGACATTGGTTAGGGGTAGGGCTGTGACGGGTACAAAAAAACGGCATCGAGTACTCGCCCTCTGAAAACCGGCCCGAATTCGAGTAACCGCGAGATTTAGTTCCCAACCATTAGAAGTCTTCTGTAAACAAAATGTCGCTTCCGGAAACGAAACTTTTGAAGAAAAACGTCCCCTATTTAACCATATATCATAGATTATGGGGTAAATTATAGGTTTTCAAGCAAAAACAACAACTTTAATTGATGTTATGTGACGGAAATGCTGAAATGCAGCATATTATACACAAACGTTTCATTATGTGGGCGATAATATAATATCTCGCGAGTAACCGAGTACTTAAAATGGACTCGAGTACAAGCCAAGATCGCCTCGTACACCGAGGCTCGAGTACTCGTTCGCAGCCCTAGTTAGGGGGTGTAGGTGTGCAACGTCATGGTCTGACCTTGATTTGACCTTTGACCTTTCCATAGTGACCTTGACCTATAAAATCTTGTCCGGGCTATATCTCAGAAACTGTAAGGTGTAGGAAGTTGATACTTGGTAGAGAGATTGGTTAGGGGGTGTAGGTGAGCAACGCCATGGTGTGACCTTGATTTGACCTTGCTGTAGTGACCTTGACCTATAAAATCTTGTCCGGGCTATATCTCGGAAACCGTAAGGTGTAGGAAGTTTGTACTTGGTAGGGACATTGGTTAGGGGTTGTAGGTGTACAAAGTCATGACGTGACCTTGATTTGACCTTTGACCTTGTTGTAGTGACCTTGACCTACAAAATCTTGTCTGGGCTACATCTCAGCAACCATAAGGTGTAGGAAGTTGATACTTGGTAGGGACATTGGTTAGGCGGTGTAGGTGTGCAACGTCATGACCTGACCTTAATTTGATCTTTGACCTTGCTGTAGTGACCTTGACCTATAAAATCTTGTTTGGGGTATATCTTGGAAAACTAAGGTGTAGGAAGTTGATACTTGGTAGGGACATTGGCTAGGGTGTTATATGTGTGCAACGTCATGGTGTGACCTGGATTTGACCTTTGATCTTGCATATCTGATGCTATTTTATCTCTCTACAGGGATATCTAATACTATTTTATCTCTCTTATATCTCTCATATCTTTTACTTAAATCTTGGTTGTTGCACCTTTGGGTGTCTTTTGATGTAGATTAAGCACTGTTAAAGTCTTAACTGTTTTACTTTTGCAACTTCCCATTGTAACAGGTGGTATTGCATTAAGTGAGCCACAGGTTTTGCCGGAACTCCACACAAAAGCATGTGTTGCCACATCTGTATGTATGGGTAATATTCAAAACTTGCAAACCATAATTCGACCATACAAATGAATATCAAAAGTCTTAAAGCTTCATAATTTTTAGTTAACTGAATTGTCCTGTTTAATACTTAATCTTTACATGCAGTTTCTTTCTCTTAGATGTTGTTTTCGCTACTTAAACATTATTTGGACACTGACACTGCTCTGAAAGTATCCCAATCTGTGTACTGTTTCACTACTTCTATATCTCATGGTGTTGAAAACTATTTCCCCAGGCTGTGGGGTACGGGCATCTCTGATGCTATTTTCCTTTCACTGCAGAGGCATTCCAACTGTTGTTTTTGCGAGCAGCCTGTATGATTGAAATTTCTTCAAGATCCTCAGTATCTATGTTCTCTAGGGATGGGAAGAACACATTTCTTATATCTGCCAAGTCATCCACTGATTCTTCAGGATCCAATGTGCAGTGTAGACTGTAAAAGGTAGTGCTGTAAGTGGTCCAGAAATACTGGAGTTGACGCGTCGGAACTAATAGATGACCGTGAACTGACAAAAGTCGCACTAGTGTTGGCCAAGGAATTCACAAGAAATAAATTTGATTAATTAGCCGGTTTTTAATAAAAAATGAATTTTTGCAGTTTGATCTTTGACCCTATTTGATAAAATACTGAATCTCGTGAGAATTTATATTTGCAGTTAAAAAATTGAGAGAAGCAGCCATTGTTGTTTCCACTTGAAAGCTGTGACAACTTAAAAATGTGATTGTTTTCTTTAAAAACGCGAATTATCATAAGATTTTTTAGGTAGGTAATATAATTTGGCGTGTTTTAAAAGTTTTGATGAAAAATCGATCTTAAGAATGTATGAACCGAACTGTCGTATTTTCAACACTCGTGACCGACTATGACCAAGTCGAGCTGCATTGTTACTGCACTAGTAAAAGGTAGTTTAATCTTTTTCCTTCATGGAGAGTATCTTGCAGGGAAGGAGGCGAGCATCAGTGTTTGTCCTGTCAACCTTATGAATGTTAATCCCAACTGTATCACCCACGCTGAAGACCTTTGTAATTGTATCCACCAGGATACTATGGATTATGCACGAGTACGCCGCCGCCGCGCAGTGTGTAGAGATTTTCTCGTTTCCCCTCTAGAGGCCAGGGTATTATAGGTAGACTTCTCAAATTTTCAGGTTATATTCATAAAATCTTGCCTGGTGATAATTTTGGCCTCATTTTGAAAAACAAGATGGCCGCCATGGGCGTTTTTCGATTTTCAGCAAGGAGTTTTGTGGCCCTCGGATTTGACCTTGGGGCCCAGTCCTTCAAGGTCAAATGAGGATAGCAAACGTTAAAAGAGGTTTGCAATGTGAAACCAACTTATGGGAAGTCATGGGCTGGAAATTGTCTGATGTGGTCAGATTTGACCTTGGGCCTCTCCTTCAAGGTCAAACAAGGATAGCCAAACTTAAAAGTGCTTATAACTCGCTTATTATTGATCCTAGAGGTTTGCAATATGAAAACAACTTATAGGAAATCATATGCTGGGAATCTTTTGATGTGGTCAGATTTGACCTTGGGTCCCTCCTTCAAGGTCAAATGAGGATAGCCAAACTTAAAAGTGCTTAGAACTCGCTTACTATTGGTCCTAGAGGTTTGGGATGGTAAACCAACATATAGGAAATCATGAGCTGGGAATCTTGTGGTGTGGTCGGATTTGACCTTGGGGGCCCCTCCTTCAAGGTCAAACGAGGATAGCCAAACTTAAAAGTGCTGATAACTGGCTTATTATTGGTCCTAAAGGTTTGGAATGGTAAACCAAGCTATAGGAAATCATGGGCTGGGAATCTTGTGGTGTGGTGGGATTCGACCTTGGGCCCCTCCTTCAAGATCAAACGAGGATAGCCCAACTTAAAATTGCTTATAACTCGCTTATTATTGGTCCTAGAGATTTGCAATGTGAAACCAACCAACCTGAGGGTAGCCAAACTTAAAAGTGCTTTCAACTTGCTTATTATTGATAAATGCTGTTTATCTTCTAAACTATATTAGTTGGCCTTTTCCAGTGGATATATCTGGCATCTATACACAGATACGTCCTTGGTCTAGTTCTGTTTGAATCAAACTGAACCTGTTGCTTCTTTGTTGCCTTCAGGTAGTTTGCTGTGGCCACCTTCCTTATTTTTTCATGGGGTGTGTCATCTTCACTGTCGGATTAGCTGTTTCTGCATTTCCTCTTCTGTGAAATTTCTTGCACTTCTGCTTCCTCCATCAATATGCTTTTCAAGCTGGTAAACCAACCTATAGGAAATCATAGGCTGGGAATCTTCTGGTGTGGTCAGATTTGACCTTGGACCCCCCCCCCCCCCCCCCTTCAAGGTCAATTGAGGACAGCCAAACTTAAAAGTGCCTATAACTCGCGTATTATCGGTCCTAGAGGTTTGGGATGGTAAACCAACCTATAGGAAATCATGGGCTGGGAATCTTTTGGTGTGGTCTGATTTGACCTTGAGCCCTTCCTTCAAGGTCAAAGGAGGATAGCCAAACTAAAAAAGTACTTATAACTCGCTTATTATTGATCCTGGAGGTTTGCAATGTGAAACCAACCTGTAGGAAATTATGGGCTGGAAATCTTTTGATGTGGTCTGATTTGACCTTGGACCTCTCCTTCAAGGTCAAACGAGGATAGCCAATTGGAACTACCACTAGTGCTATTTCTAACTCCCCTAGTGCTGCTTCCAATTAGAAGTACAACTAGTGGTAGTTCCAATTGGAAGCAGCACTAGGGGAATTAGAAATGGTACTAGTGGTAGTTCCAATTGGAAGTAGCACTAGTGATAGTTAAGCGTCCCTTGCGGGACGCTTGTTTGGATATGGGAGAAAATCAGGCTCTGCGTATCATTTTCCGTATAACTCTGTGACCGTTGGGCTAATTCTTTTCAAATTTGGCAGGTGTATGCAGTAGCCTTGAGGATTTTTTGTGAATATGCTGCAGTGACATTTCGACCAATCAGAGAGGTCACATGACCAAAAATGTCTTTTTCGATGGGTAAGCTTATCCGGATGATAACTTGAAAGGGATTTTATCAATTCACCTGAAACTTGGCAAATACATTCATTCTATTAAAATATGGAAATCGTTAGATTTTGGCCTTGATTGGTTAAGAAATGGCCGAATAATTAGTGATTAATTATGCATTACAAATTTTCCAAATAAGGAAAACACAAAAATGCTTATATCTCGAAAACAGTGCGAGATAGAGCGATTTCGACAAAATTTTTGACCCACAGGGTATTTCTGGAGAGTAACCATCCCAGTTTTCAAAAACTTTTTGTCTCGCCAAAAATGGCAGCCATTTTGAATTTTCCGCACAAATTGCAAAACACAAAACTGCTTATATCTCGAAAACAGTGCTAGATAGAACAATTTCAACAAAATTTTTGACCCACAGGCTATCTCTGCAGGGTAGCCATCTCAATTTTCAAAACAATTTTGTCTCACCAAAAATAGCGGCCATTTTGAATTTTCGAATTTTTCTCAAAAAATGCAAAACACAAAAATGCTTATATCTCGAAAACCATACTAGATAGAGCAGACTACGCAGACTTTGGTTGCCACAACAGTATAAGGCTTAAAGTAGCAGAGCATTTTCTTAATACTTTAGCACTCACTGTTATGTCCTTTTCGGGGTGCTTTGTTTTTGCAAGCGATCCTCTAGTTTTAATTGGAACTACCATTAAGGGAATTGGAAATGGCACTGACCCATCCCTAATTTTTATGGCCATAAACTTTCCCTGCAAATTCGGAGAAGATATCTTTATAAATGAATGTGATATAAAGGTTTTTGTAAAAACGTGACGAATGAACAGATGCACACACATACAGAATGCATTTTATAATCTCCCAACCACAGCCTTTGGCTGCTGGCATGAGATAAAAAGCTAAAAAAAAAACAAACAAACAAACTTGTAATAACCAATGATAAATGAAAAGACAATGATTGTAGGCATAGATATAGCATATAACTTGAAAAGTAAAGATTCTTTGAGGTTAATATTCCTTTCACTTCTTTAATGTTGGGCTTTTTTTAAGAAGCTAGAAAATTTTCCTGTGATAAGTAATGTATTTTACCTAATATTAGGGACGTCGCTACTCCAAATATTAAGTTTCAGATGTTAAAAGGCAATGAAGACGGTAAATATGTGAAATAAAATGAAAATATATGTATATAATCGGTAAAATTTAATAAATTGGCTGTTTTCCTGCGACTTCTGCATTTTTGTCATACAGGAAGTTGGAGATATAAGAGGTGTATGGTACTTCCGGTTTTTCGTGAATGTACAAACAGTACAGAACATGTAACGAACTGTATGTACTGGTTTCCTCTGCCCTTCCAACTACCCGTCGTGATATGACCTGTACAGTGTTGAAAGCGACGTAAAACCCCAAATAAATAAATGACACTATTCTAACCTTTTTCGATTAGTCGGCTAGTTGTGCCGCCTCTACCTAAGATCCAAATTTTAGCTGTGTTAGTAGAATGCAGTAATACCAGGTGTTTGTACCGAGAGTGTTGTTAATTTTATACTGAAGATGTCTGGCATTGGCCACATATTTGAATCAAGTATAATTTGAATCTGAGCGATATTTTAAAATTTCATTGTTTTATTCAGGACATAAAGAGGTATATTTCATAGAGCATTTGCTGTGATGCGATATAGTGTATTTAGGTATGTCCCTTTTTGATTTTATGCACTTAGCAGCTTTAACGTTTTCCTTATACTTTTGACAATTTAATTAGTAGCCAAAGGGGATTTCTCTACATAAAAATTTTGTAACTATACCTGTGGAGCTTAACCTTAATTTTCCATGTGGTAAAAAGGTAGCTTTTTATTGTATGCCTGTATTGATCTTTACCATTGCAGTAGCAATTGCGTCATTCAGCATTGAGCCTGTAATTTAAGGCACTCTTGTCATTGCCAATCAGTGAGCCTTGCATTTCTTCAATCCAAGTATCTTTGTTAATACACAAGATGCCCTGCTCAAGTTACAAGAAGCTGGTTTAGCATTGGGATGAATTTGCAACTATTTTAATATATGTCATTACTAGACAAACTCTGTTTACTAAATTTGTGAATCTATGATGATTATATTAACCATACACATAGTACAGTTACTAGTTTCAGTTGTTTCTAGTTAGATTCTTGTATTCCTAAATGATCAATATAACTAAGAATTTTTGTTACCTTTAAAGGAAAAACCAAAACTGGGTAAATAAAACAAATCATGGAAAGTTTGAATTCAGGTGTGATACTATATTTGTTATCAATATTCGTGAGTACACAGTGGTCCTGGTGTTTACACTGTAGCACAAGGTTTGACTTTTGACCCAAACCCTGGCCTTCAACATTCTTCAACAGTCAATGAACCATTGTTAAGGTGCAACATATCCAATGCCAATGCACTTTGTCAGAGTAAATGATTTTGGCAGAGTAAATTAATTTGTAAAAAAATGGAATTTCATGCACAATGAATTGTAGGTAGATCATAGATATTGTAACAATCTGATACATTATTAAGTTGATGCATTAAGCTGAAGGGCTCTGGCAAGCCTTTTATAGATTCCTTGGAATTATTCATAAAACATATGAACTACTTTAGTTGTTATAAATGATTATACAAGCATTTACAGAAGTAACTGAACTGTTGCAAGTATTTGTTGATATTGCCTCTACTGAAATCTGTTATATTGATACAATATATCCAGAATTTCAACAGTGAAAGGATTGCTATGATGTTATAACAGACACTGGGAAGAATCAGTTAGATTCAAGGAAGGTTACAGAAAGGCATGAATATAAAATAGTACATGGTATTCTGGTATTTCCCAGTTTCTATTTTGGGGATAATTATGTCATTGCAGTGGTTCTGTGTTGGGACAGACACTGCCACACAATCAGGAAACAATTTTATGGTATAAAATCAAAAATAAGGATTAAACTGATTGAAATATGTTCTTACTTTGGTAAGAAGAATACTTAAATATAATACATGTTACATGTTCATAAGATTCAGATGCAAGTGTGTAATTGATATCATTGATAATTGTAACAGAAAATTATCAGTGAATAAAATTGTTGGAAGTTTGCTGTAAGTTCAAAAGTAGAGAACTGATGCTATATACTATTACCAGATGTTTAGATGTTCATGTAAGCTTTTTCAGTCAAACCTTTTGTTGTATGGTGGTGTGTGTTATAGGATCTGCTAATTGTAAATGTATGTTACTATGTCAGATATTATAAGTGTACATATTAGTAACATTAGATTTCTAAAGGTCTGATGTTCAAAAGGTGAATGCCCATATCTTTATAAGAGTTACAACATCCATAGAAATATAGACTGAAAACACAAAAAGGGCAGGAGGCTGAAAGGTTGGTGAGAGTTGAGATGAAAGAAAATGAGCTGAAATAAGATCACCGACAGCATTAGATGGACTATAGAGTTAATTGCTCACCCACTCAGAGTTTCACATGACTAATTAATGCATGGTTTGTCGTAAGGAAAACTGGAAGTGATGTCATACCATCTCTAACTTTCCATTTTACTTTAAATTTTTTATGGTTCAATCTTTAAAGTCAAATCTCTTTGAAGGTCTTTTGGAAGAAGCTGGATATTATGATAGATTTGTAGTGGTGTTATGATCCTGGCAAAAGTCTGTCAAGCATTGTAATCAAGACAATGATTGGATAAACTTGAAATGGAAATATTGGATTTGCACTGCACAATCAGTAAGTATCTCTTAAATAGTAAAATTCAGATATTTCAAAAGCATTTTATTTTCTTATGTATCAGATTTTCAAATGTGCACACTTTATTGGAGAAAATGTTAATAAGCTTTTTCAGCTTTACCAAGTGAAAAGATTTATCTAATATTGCAAGACTATATTCTTCACCACAAAGTCCACAAGTTATTATTTCATTATTCCTCATAAGTGTAACCAAACATTTATGCTGGTACAGTGATTGTGATCATCTTGTTTCTCTACAAACAAAAGCTTTAAAAGGATTTTGACCTGATTTTGTTGTATGCTACAGAATAAACAACAGAACAATAACTTAACAGCCATGTCTCATTAACTTTTGCAAGTTAAAAGGTAGTTGGTTTTTTTCTGGTTTGCTTTAGCATTTAATAAAATGGTCTTTTGCTCCAGTGTGTGGATGAAAAATCTCTCTTTTGTGATGATTTAATACATAAATTCAGTGTCCATTGGGCCTTATATATGTACTGTTTGTGATCAACATAGTGTTTAAAATATTCAAGAATATATTTTGAATGGCTTGTGCCCATACCTAGTGTTTGGCATATATTTGGGTGACATGATTTTGTGGGAATTCATTTCTATTGACAATAAGGTGTTTTTAAGTGCCAGTGTATGAAGTTCCTTGAAAACTTGAACTTCCCATGTCCACTGGACCTGCAGTTCAAAAATATTACAGGTCTGAAGTAAAAGTGGTTAGTTTGTATGTCAATGTAGATTAAATCAATATTGCATTTCATAATTGACCAAGTGGCAAGTACTCAATAATAAATGTTTTCGTGCTATTTTCTTCAATGGCAATAATCCACGAAGTAAACATCTAGTCAATCTTGGTGATTCAAACATATATGGGCACTTTTCATAAGTTACTGGACATTGGGCCCTTAAACTCTAGAAAGATATAGGTCCGTGAGAACAGTTACAGTCTCAGACGGGGGTGGGGGTGGGGTTAGGTGTTAATTTTGTACACTATGAACTGCTATTTTAACTTAGAGTTGTTAATCTTAATAAGTTATTATTATTTGAAAATTTAATGCAAGTTTTAATACACTTACTTTTCTTAATATAACCCTTAGAAATATATATCTCTTTCTAATTTGTCTTAACAACTTCAGGAAATCTCACAGAGTAAGAGCATTTTATGAGAATTACACAGTTGAGTGGCGCCAAAGATATTCTACTTTGTTCCTGCTCATTCTGGAAAGTAAGCCATGTTTGTGCTTACAGATTAGGGTATCAATGGAGATATCAATCAGCTAGGTATTTCACACTTGGTTATTTTATGCAGAGATATTACACAAATGTCCTGCAGAAGTTTCATTTTTCTCATGTAACCTCATTGTGTAGCTCCCTTTATCACTGTGGTTTGATTTTGTCCCCTTTTTGGCTTATAATGGTTGTTGCATTTTTGCCAATGGTTTTGTATAAATTTTTAGCAAGCAATACAACTTTCAGGTAATCTTTCAAGTATAGTAACACTTTTTTATGTCAGCTGACATTATGTCGTCACTCTGCGGCATTGGCGTCCGCATATGCATCCCCGTGAATAACTTCTCCTGAACTACAATACCCAGACGTGCTGTTCAAGCCGTGCAAATTTTTAGCAAGCAGTACAACTTTCAGGTAATCTTTCAAGTATAGTTATACTTTTTTATGTCAGCTGACATTATGTCATCACTCTGCGGCGTTGGTGTCCGCGTATGCATCCCTGTGAATAACTTCTCCTCCTAAACTACAATACCCAGAGACATGCTGTTCAAGCCGTGCAAATTTTTTTTTAGCAAGCAATACAACTTTCAGGTAATCTTTCAAGTATAGTTATACTTTTTTATGTCAGCTGACATTATGTCATCACTCTGCGGCATTGGCGTCCGCGTATGCGTCCCCATGAATAACTTCTCCTCCTAAACTACAATACCCAGAGACATGTTGTTCAAGCTGTGCAGATCTGTGTGTTGGTCTGTTCCCCAGAGCCATTACAAGTCAGGTTCCCCCACCCAAAGTATGAAAATTTCAATACTTTATCACAATTTTCTGATTCCCTATTGCAGGGATTTTTCTCATATCTTGCATATATGTAGTAGGCCACTAGTAGATTACCTTGTGTGAATTTTTTTTATTAATTTTTTAACTAATTTTTAATGCAATAAAATTCATGAACTCATGCACTAAATCATTTATAACTTGAAAAGTATTGCATTTAGAGCATTTTGTTACATGTTATTCAACTACTTTTTCCATAGCTACAACATGGTGAGTAACTTGAGTATCTATCCCAATAGCAAAGTGTGTAATAGCTACTTTCTGATTTTTTAGTACCTCCCGTAATGAGTAAAATGACCAATAACTTGGAAACTATTGCATATACAGAATTTTGTATGAATATATTATTCAGCTACTTTTGGGTCAGCTACAATATAGTAAAGTTTCAGACCTGTGGATCAGTGCATGGCTGAGTAATAGCTACTTTGAGGTTATCACTGTTGAGTAAATCAGTTGTAACTTGAAAACTATTGCATTGAGAGTGTTTTGTGTAAATATGACGTGCATGCAGACTTAAACCTCGAAGCTCTTCATTCAAGGTCATCCACAGGGTGCCAAGTACCCCACATAACAGACTTGAAAGTGTCTATATCTCCCTTATTATTAGTCCTAGAGGCATGTGAAGCCAACGTACAGGAAATCATGGGCTTGGAATCTTCTGATGTGATCAAATTTGACCTTGGGGCCCCTCCTTTCAGGTCAAACTAGGGTAGCCAAACTTGAAAGTTCTTATAACTCACTTTTTATTGCGTTAATACATCCTATCCAATGGACAATTGCTTTACCGGTCGGCGCGACCGGTCCCGCCAAACGCCAGAAAAAGACGTCCTGTATATAATACCAGCAGGACCGGCCAGTAGTGTGCATTCGCTAGGTGGCGCATCAATACTTGCTTCCTGTCCAGACAGAGTGACGTCAGTTCATCTTTTTCGTTTGGCGGGTGTAGTGTGCAGACGCATTTTGAATTTATCTCCAAGTTTGAAGGAAACACGGTTTATTCTACGAATTTAAAGCTTATTTTCATCTGAAAAATAAATATTGTGTTACATACATATCATGGCCTCTCCAGGATTTAAACGAGGCATTATCCAGCACTTTATAACCAGTTTTGAAGAATTTCTGTGTACTTGTCGTCGAGACGAAGTCGTGGGTGAGAGCTCGTGTGTCGTCCCTGCAGCATTCTTCTTCTGATCAGAAGTCTTTATGTCCACGATTCACCCTCCATTTACTTCTTACTTAGTCGAGTAACACTGCGTGTATGTCGACGAAAAGATATTAGAAGAAAAGAAGAATGCATCGTCTGACGTCATCACTTCCAGCTTATGCTTATCACGTGACAGGGACCTGGTCACGTGATACGCATTCAACAATGGAGGAATCGTGTTTTCAACAGAAGTTTTAGAAGAAAAGAAGAGTTTTTACTACTCAACACCCACTTTTTTTAACTGTCAAGAAGAAATCCAGCAACTCGTCTGTTGGCCTGAAGAAGTTAGATGACATATGGTCATTGAACTCTGCGATTTTTTGCCGGTACCGGTCGTGTGACTTCACAGATCTCAACACAACTACCGGCAAGCAAATCCCCAGGCGTGACTGGTTCAGCTGACAAGAAGTGATGAGTTTTTACCGGTACCAGTTCTGGTCAGACTACCAGTGGGGAGCACTAGTGATGAGTTTTACCGGTTCCAGTCTGTACAGACTACCGGTGGGTGCTGTTCCTGTGAAGAAACCCCTTCAGTGGTTGCCAGTGATCCGCCCTGTTTGATCCTGGAACCTCCACCAGAGGCCTTTCCACTGATGGGACTGTTGGGGTACCGGTTCCAGTCATGTTCCTGTGAAGCTGTCAAGAAACCCCCCTTCAGTGGTTCCAGTGATCAGCCCTGTGTTGATACTGGAACCTTCACCAGAGGCCTTTCCACTGGTGGGACTGTTGGGGGTACCGGTTCCGGTCTGTACAGACTACCGGTGGATGCTGTTCCTGTGAAGAAACCCCTTCAGTGGTTGCCGGTGATCACCCCTTTTTGATCCTGGAACCTCCACCAGAGGCCTCTCTACTGGTGGGACTGTTGAGGTACCGGTTCCAGTCATGTTCCTGTGAAGCTGTCAAGGAACCCCTCTTCAGTGGTTACCAGTGATCAGCCCTGTTTTGATACTGGAACCTCCACCAGAGGCCTTTACACTGGTGTGACTGTTGGGGGTACCGGTTCCAGTCTTGTTCAGACCACCGGTGCGGCTGCTCAGAGGGTTCACCTACCAGAAGTCGCGGTGACCATTGAGACCCTTATCTTCCCTGTGCAGAATTTTGGACCGGTACCGGTCCTGTTCAGGCTACCGGTAGGGTCACTAGCCAGCCAGTGATGAGGGATACTGGCACCAGTTCTGTTCAGACTGCCGGTTGTGGTCACAGAAATCCAGCAAGGGCTACCGGTTAAACAGGATTACCGGTTACACAGATTTGCTGGTGACATACAGCAGGGCTACTGGTTCAGAGAATTACCGGCTCCTGAGTGTTGCCGGTTCCGGAGTGTTGCCGGTTACAGAGGAATCTGTACCCATTCTTAAAGGCAAGAAACCAGCTTCAAATCCAGTGCTGACAACAGGTTTGCTGGTTACAGAGAATTGCCGGTTCCGGAACCGTAGTGCTGCTGGTTACAAGAAATCTGCTGTTCCCATCCTTAATGGCAAGGAACCAGTTTCAAATTCAGTGCTGACAACAGGTTCAACAATTAGCCTTCTCTCAGAGCCTACCGGTTTGACCGGTTACAGAGCTTGTTGGTTGCAGAGAAAAGCTGCTGAACCACCACTGTGGACAGGAAGAAGGCAACTTCATATGAGCCTATCCTTGCTAAGAAGTAGTTCACCCAGTTCTGCCAACTCTGGTGAGTTTATGCAGAACTGTGGAGCCACCAGGAACCGGTTACAGAGCATTGCCTCACGTATAACCGTTTAAGGCCTGGTACTGGGCAGGTCTCCAGGACTGACTGACAGACCGGCAGAAGTTCCTTAAAGGCCCAAACAGCTGTTTAGGCCAACCAGTGGCAGCCTAAGGAACTGGTTACAGAGGAAATCTTTGACCAGTCACTGGTCCCGGTGAAATGCCTGTCAAGCTACCTGACCAGTCAGCCAGCCTACCCTTTCGGGACCCGGCTGGTCAGACAGTGGCTGGAGATAAGAGGGAGACTGTCAAGCAGGAATTGTCCACTACCAGTCAACCTCCCCTTATCAGACCTCACACCTTGTAGACTGGCCATCCAGTTTGTCTTTTACCCAACCTGTGACCAGTGTCAGCTGCCTCAAGGGGTCCTGAGTTTGTAAGCTCAGCCTTCCCCTCAAAATTATAACCCGTTTTGCCAGTTTTCAAAACTCAAGCAGTGGGTAAAATATCTGTTAATCTGACCAGGGGTCACCGATGTTATAAATAGCTATGGGGATGAGTGAGGTCTAGTCTGTCACCAGTGTTGACACTATTTTTGGCTAACTATGCCTCCTCAAAACTTGGGCCGTCCTAGGGGCTAGCCCAAGTTCGAAAGAAATCTCCCAGGAAGGCTACACCCTCACCTTCCGGAGATGACCAGCTTGACCAGATCTCCAGGCTGGAGAAGTGGCCCAGTACCCTGTGTAATTCAGTTTGGGAAACTTTGAGAACTATATTAACCTCTCTTCAGCAGGGGAGTGGATAACTTCCAAGGTTTCCTACTCCCTCACCGCTTTCCACCAACAAGGAAGTACCGGAATTTTTCATGCCCAGGGTCTTCCCCACCAGTTCAGTCACTCCCCTTGGTCTGTTCACAGTACAATGGGAGTCTTCTCTCGGTGGTGGCGAAGGAGGTCTAACTATGGCCTTACAGAGTACCACAATCCACCAGTACGACTGGTTGGTCAAGCCAGTTTTCCCACCAAGCCTGTCTCCAGGATACACATTCTCTAGGATATCAGTGTCAGGAGTAAGCTTGAATGGTAAACATGAAAAATTAGAACTGGACCTCGAGCAAGTCTTCGACTTAGTAGGCTTCCAGTTAGCTCAGAAGAGCGTAAGGTCAGACCCACCCTAGAGCGTTGATAGACCTTGAATGCTTATCCAGAAGCTTCTCCCCGGACCTTCATGCCCGGTCTGGCACCTAATGTCCCTGATAGGATTACTGGCAGTCATAGAAAAGCAAGTGCACCTAGCTCACCTCCACATGAGGCTGAAAAAGTGGCACTAGAAGTACAGCTGGGGGGTGGGGGGGGGGTTCCAGAATCACTAGAAAAGGTGACCCCAGTTTCCTCCACCTTCATCTTAAATGGTGGCTGCAGGAAGACCAGGTGCTTCAGGGTCAACCATTACACCCGCTATATATGCTCTTCAATCCTTACAGATGCATCAAGAAAGGTGGGGTTCTCACTTAGGAGAACACACTGCAAGGGGAACCATGGTCCCTTCCAGAACCAAGTTACACATTAACTTTCTGGAACTAAGGTGGTCATTTGGCCCCTTAAGTATTCCAAGACCTCTGGTTGAACAATATTGCTGTTATAGCTACAGACAACACAGCAGTGGCTACCTGTATGAAGGGAGAAGGGGGATGAAGTCAGGCCCTCTTTGTGCCCTTCTGTGGAGAATCCTGACCTGGTTTTCCAGGAAACAGGTGACTAGCCCGACACATTCCAGGCGGCTGAATGTCATAGCACACAAGCTATCCAGTGTCACGCAACTGAACAGAGCAGACAAAATGGTCCCTCCTGTCAGTTTTTCCAAACAATATCCTTCTGGTGGCACCAAGGCTAAGTGGGCCTTTTTGTTGCCACCTGGCTCAACAACTGTATCAACTTTCATCACTGGTGATAGATCCCCCAATATGGACAATGATACAATCGGTCTGCCATGGGAGGATCTGGACCCATATGCCTTCCCATTGGTAGCTATCTTGGCCCAAGATTCTTGGGCAAGGGGTGGAGAAGTTGCAGGACTGCCCATGCAGGGAAATCATTCTGATTTCTCCAAGTGGCCCAACATGCCTGGTTCCGGGATCCCTTGTTCATGTCAAGTCCGATTCCTTGGTACCTGTCCAACCTGTTCCCTCAACCATTTAGTCAGACTCCTCACAGGAATCTGTCAAAATTAGATCTGCATGCATTGCTCCTAGAGCCTCTGCAATCAAGGAGCAGGGTTTCCTCTAAGGCAGTGGCAGTAGGAATTGAGGCACCTCAAAGAGGATCAACCAGATCAGTCATTGCTGACAACTGGGTAATTCACCAATCAACTCATCACAATGAGAATCTTGCTCGTCTTTTGGACAGTTTACAGAGACAGACCTATGGGTTGGAGGGGCATCCCCTCCTGGAACCTCCCCCTGGTGTTGCACCAATTGGCAAGGCTCCATTAAAGAGGCCTCTTTGGAGCTCAATTTGAAGCATTGAGCTTCAAGACTATTATTCCTCTTGACCCTGGATTCTGCCAAAACAGGAGTGAGATTCATGCTTAGTAAAGAAACACATCAGACACCAGTCAGACTGTTCAAGGGGTCTTTGTACCCAGCACCCAGCCTTTTTTTCCAAGAACCAGCTGGCCAAGGAGAGTCTGGACAGTTTGGCCCCAGTGGTTATACCAACCCTGGCCCTAACTCTGGATCACCCCACAAGCCTGAGAGGTCCTGTGTCTGTTCAGAGTACTGTGCTACTTTTGAGGACAGGATCTCAAGCAGAACAATGAGTTCGTCTTCTCCCTTTAGAAAGGTTTTGACAAGACATCTCACCTGCCTCCATCTCCTCATGGATCAAGCAACTGTGATCCTACGTTATGAGCTCTCTGATTGGGCCTCTTGCTGCTTCTAGGGCATTCCAGTTGGGAGTCTCCTTAGAACAATTTTTCAGCCGGCCACTGAAGTAACAACACCTTCACACAGTTCTATTTGAAGGATGTGGCTTGGCCTGTTTCAGAGACCCTTCATTTGGGCCTAGTTGTGGCTGCTCAGCAGATCCACAATTAGCCCTTATTTTGAGATTTGTATATACCGTAAATGACCTATTTAGCGCACAGTGCGCTAAGCAAAGTCCATTTTTATTCAATATTTGTTGGGAAAAAATGTCCCTTTTAGCGCACCCATCATGAAACACTTTCCGGGATGAAATTTCGGTCAATCCGGTAGAGAAACGGTGTTTCGACATTTAGAAATACCCACTTCCTGTAAATATGGCGGTAGATGAAAACAGACTCGAAAGTCGTGACAAAAAATTCAATTTATTAAGTTAAAATACGTACAATATATGAAAAATATGTGGATATTGTGCACTGTCACCGACGAGATTCCTGGGAAAAAGAGGTAGGGTGCGGTTACAAGGGCGGATGCGCTAAATAGGTCATTTACGGTATGTAGTGTTGATAGTTCTTGGAGCTAACTACACTCCTTCCTTTGGGAGGTTATTGCCTTCTGGGACTGGACTCATCCCTCTCTTCCCCTACCTCAGAGCAGGTCTGTTAAAAGGGGGGGGGCAACGTCGGTATACCCCCCGGCAACCGGGCACTGGTATCCGACCAAAGGCCTACAGGTTCCTGACTGAAAGTTAACCTAGGCCAGAGGGAATTTTCTTATCATTTATGAGTTCACCTAAGTCCCTAGTAACTTACCCTCCGACCAAGCGGTAGATATTCAGCAATTGTCCATTGGATAGGATGTATTAACGGAATAAAATTGCAAATTTAATAAGTAAATTAAATTTTTATAAGTTAATACCCTATCCAATGGACAAGCAAGGCCCTCCCAACCAACCTCGCTACCAGCTTACTAGGGGTCTTAATCTGTTTAGACAACGAAAAAGATGAACTGACGTCACTCTGTCTGGACAGGACGCAAGTATTGATGCGCCACCTAGCGAATGCACACTACTGGCCGGTCCTGCTGGTATTATATACAGGACGTCTTTTTCTGGCGTTTAGCGGGACCGGTCGCGCCGACCGGTAAAGCAATTGTCCATTGGATAGGGTATTAACTTATAAAAATTTAATTTACTTATTAAATTTGCAATATTATTGGTCCTAGAGGTTTGCAATGTGAAACCAATCTATAGGAAATCATGGGCTGGGAATCTTCTGATGTTTTCAGATTTTACCTTGGGGCCCCTCCCTTCCAAGGTCAAATGAGGAGAGCCAAACTTAAAAGTGCTTTTAACTTGCTTATTCCTGGGCCTAGATATTTGCAATATGAAACCAACCTATAGGAAATCATGGGTTAGGAGTCTTCTCATATGGTCAGACTTGATGTTTGGTACCTCTCTCAAGGTTAAACGATGGTAGCCAAACTTAAAAGTGCTTATAACTCACTTATTCTTTGTCCTAAAGGTTTGGGTTGTCAAACCAACCTATACTTGTCTAAAATTTTGGCTTCCATCTTGAATTTTGGCACAAATGGAAAATGCTGTTTATCTGGAAAACCGTTAGAGATAAAGTAATTTCAGCCAAATAGTGGACCCCCTGGGTGCTACTCCTCTAGGACCTCTGAAAACTTTATACTTTTTGGGGGGTTGCATGTAACCAACCCGCCTATTAGTCCGACGTCCGTCCACATTTTCATTTCCAGACTCTAACTCAAAAACGCTTTGTCCAACTGAATTAAAACTTGACAGGGAGATAGATCACCATCATAGCTAGGTTCCTTTGGAAATTGGTGTAATTCCGTCTGTTGGTTTGTCCGTTTTTGTCCATTTGTCTGTCCGTCAACATTTCCATTTCCAGACTCTAACTCGAAAACGCTTTGTCCAATTGAATTCAAACTTGACAGAGAGATAGATCACCATTAAAGCTAGGTTTCTTTCCAAATTAGTGTAATTCTGTCCATTCGTTTGTCTGTTTTTTGTCCAATTGTCTGTCAACATTTCAGTTTCTGGACTGTAACTCGAGAACGCTGTGTCTAGTCGAATTCAAACTTGACAGGGAGATAGATCACCATCATAGCTAGGTTCCTTTCGAAGTTGGTGTAATTCTGTCCATTCGTTTATTCATTTTTTATCCGTTTGTCTGTCCGTCGACATTTTTCTTTCTGGACTCTAATTTGAAAATGCTTTGTCCAATCAAATTCAAACTTGACAGGGAGATAGATCACCATCATAGCAAAGTTTCTTTCAAAGTTGGTGTAATTCTGTCTGTTCGTTTGTACGTTTATAGCATAGATACAAGTATGTAACCTAGTGGTAAAGACGGCAAACCGGATAGTTGGTTTCTATTCGATTCATATATTAAATGTAAACAAAATCTGGTGACAAAAGTCCAAGAACCGGTTCCCGAAATGTCACATATTTCTCCTCAAACGTATAAAATATTGCACAAAAACGCTGAAAAACATTTACTTGTATAATATTTAGCCAATATACAGTGAAATAATATCCAAAATATCAGATTTTATCAAAAAATAAACCGCATTTTAGTTGAAATAATTATTCATGTACGCGTGCAGAAGATTTTACAGTGTGACTACAGCTTGGTGTATACTAATTCGAACGAATCCGGTTTCCGCCGAATTTTTGTTTTCGGGACCCGGTTTCCATATTTACATTCGATCGTAACACTAATGTAACCTAGATTACACATTTTACATTTCTTAGCACGTCTAGCACATTTACCTTAACTGGGTGACCTAACATTTCTTTCCTTGTTTTTAAATTTAATTACGGCAGTGGCTAACCTTATTGCAGCCTGTGCAACCCATCTTTTGGGTATTTCTTACCCTCTTGTCTGAATTTTAGCTGCCATCTTGAATTATAGCAGAAAATGGAAAATGTTGTTTATATCAAAAACTGTAAGAGATAGAGCGATTTCGGGCAATTTTTGGACCCGAGACTAAAGGCTCTGGATACTAAAGACTGTTTCTCTGGGACCTCTAAAAAATTGAGACTTTGCCAAATTTTGGCTCCCATCTTTAATTTTGGCGGAGATGGAAAATGTATTTCATCTTGTTAACTGGAACACGAACAGCGATTTCAAGCAAGCGTTGGCCCCACTAGATAACAAGGACTACTCATATAATTCCTGTGAATAATTAAGCGTCCCTGAAAGGGTGCTTATTTGTTTTCGCCTCAGTTTCCTCGCAGCCGCCGCCACCGCCGCCGCATTATGGTCTCCCTTGAATATCTCCCTTATTATTAGAAGGTTTCAAACCATATTTGGCAGTTATATACCTTAGGCGTGGGAAAATTTTTCTGCATGCTTAAATTTGACCTTTGACTTTTATGAAGGTCACTTGATCAAAAACAATTTTTTTGAAGTACACCTCCCCGTCATCGCAGTTCAGGAAAAACTACTTGCTACACAGCCTTATAATTTGACACACGTGTTCATACTATTGAAAATGCAAGCTGATTAGATTTTGGGAGCAATCCCTTGAAAAATGTCTCATTTATGAGTGATTTTCTGACACCTTCCAATAGTGCTGGGACGATGTTTGCAAACTTCGGTATTATCGCTCGCTGGCTCACTGCCGATCAATGACCGGTAAAATTTAAGTACAACCGATGTTTGCTAAATTCATTTCTTTGTAGTCTTTTGGTCACAATAAAACACCAACTGTATTAATATTTTGTAAAAATATGAAATATTCATCAGTTAAAATGACAAAACTAGCCGTAAATGCAATAAATCTAACGTAAATGGAAACACCTTGGGGTTTTCCTACTGTTGTCAAGGTAATCATAAAATTAGCCAATCAGAAGTGGAGATACATAAAGCATGGTCTGTTAGTGAGGGAGACGTCTGTGAATGGCTTTTATATTATATTTTGGTTATATTTGTGGTAATTTGTGTGAATTTTACTTGTTATTATTTAATATTTGATTTTTCTGTCTGGTTTTCAATTTCTACTCCATGATCGGAAATGTTCGAAGTTTGCTCACAAATTTCCGATACGAACATCGACAGGTAAAGTCATGGCGATCTCCCAGCACTACCTTCCAATCTGAAAGCCTTAAATTTAGGTCAACCCCCCTATTATCTTCTTAAGTATTGCATTTAGAGCCATAAAATGTACTGGGAGGTAATAGGAAACTATATGTGGAGAGTCTAAATAGCCGGTCAGTTTTACCCCACGGCCAGTTTTACCCCCCCCCCACCCCCCCCCCCCCCCCCCTTATGGGTCAAACTGGGGTCATAAAATAGCTGATTTTGAGTTTTTGCCTTATATCTCCTTTATTGTCGCTTTTATAGCTTCAGAATTATTAAATCTCATAGGGGTATCAAACACCACTTTTACGCAGACGACACTCAGTTATACATTACTCTTTCACCATCAAATTTCAGTCAGTCAATGACAGCTCTAACGGACTGCCTAAATGATATACAAAATTTCATGGCTGCAAATAAACTCAAATTAAACCCAGACAAAACAGAATTCATCCTTATTGGTTCAAAATACAGTCGTAAACAACTTCATTCACTTTTTCCCACTGATATTCTTGGGAATAAAGTGGCACCTGCCTCAAATGTCAAAAACCTAGGAGTGGTGTTCGACCCCAACCTGACCCTCACAGATCACATTTCCCAAGTCATTAAGTCTACTCGGTTCCATATAAGAGATTTATATAGGATTCGTCATCTCCTTGACCTTAACACAGCAATACTCCTTGCAAATGCTCTCATCAGTAGCCGAATTGACTACTGTAATTCCCTCTTTGCCTCACTCACTCTTTCGGAGCTTAAGAGGTTGCAGGGTGTTCAAAACTCCCTCTGTCGAGTAGTCACTAGATCCTCGAGGTACACTCATGCAACTCCAAATCTGGAAAAACTACATTGGCTACCAGTCAAATACAGGGTTCTTTTCAAAATTGGGTTGATCACATATAAGGTCCTTAAGTATGGTCAACCTGTGTACCTCAAGGATAAACTTCATCCATATACCTCATCAAGGAACACCAGACGTAGCAGTCCAAAATACAAATTCCTTCAAGATCCTTCTTTTGACTCTAAAATACATAAGTCTCATAAGTATCTTACCAAATCTTTCAGCCATCATGCACCTGTTTTCTGGAACTCACTTCCTGTCCATGTAAGAACCAGTCCATCTGTCACATCCTTCAGGAAGCACCTGAAAACCCACCTTTTCAAATCTGCCTGTCCGACCTAGCTTTCTTCCCCACGTTCACACCCGCAACCATCGGAATACAGACCTGGACACGTCCCCCACTTATGACTCGGATATTATATATGATTAGTTAGCGCACTGAGTTCCCCTTCGGGGAAGATATTGCGCCTGCAAAGCAGTAGATTTAGATTTAGAATGTATTAAGAGGTATTGGGAAAGCATATGTGGAGAGTCTAAATAGCTGGTCAGTTTTATCTCCCCGATCCCCCCTTATGGGTCAAACTGGGGTCATAAAATAGCTGATTTTGAGTTTTTGCCTTATATCTCCTTTATTGTTGCTTTTATAGCTTCAGAATATATTAAGAGGTATTAGGAAAGCATATGTGGAGAATCTAAATAGCCAGTCAGTTTTATCCTCCGACCCCCCCCTTATGGGTCAAACTGGGGTCATAAAATAGTTGCTTTGGAGTTTTGCCTTATATCTCCTTTATCGTTGCTTTTATACCTTCAGAATGTATTAAGAGGTATTGGGAAAGCATATGTGGAGAGTCTAAATAGCCAGTCAGTTTTATCCCCCCTGTATTAAGAGGTATTGGGAAAGCATACGGCGCAGCTTTGTACATTCTTAGCTTTACAGCATGCTTATTAAAACCACAAAGCATTTTAAACTTTCAGGGATGCTTCGCTTTTGTTAGCAAAAGCATTCCTCTAGTTTAGAATTATCTTAATTTTTAGCTACCATCTTCAAAAATGTTTTTCATCTTCAAAACCATGTTAGGTGTTCTTTTCTGATGGACACATTTTTCATCTGGCCACATTAATTTGGTCTAGTTAAGTTTTTTATCTTAATTAGGAATACCCCTTTCATGCTACAGGTAGTATAACCCACAGTTATAGGCATTTAACGAAATGCCCTTGTCCTTCAACTACTGCCTGGCAGCTGTATGCAAACGTGTGATGCAGTGATACAATTCCTCAAGTGGCCCACAGATATTTTAATGTGTTTAAAATTTCTGCCTTTTGATGTCTCACTGTGACCTGAAGCTAAATTTTTCACAAGCCAATTGATGGTAAGTTCCACGGTTTATAGAAGCTAAAGGTGACTCGTTCTTGTTTTGATAGCACTTGCTCATAAGATGGTTGTATAAGGTGAGTGGAGGTAAATGGAGGTTGTCTCGGTGATAAATGTTTCTACTGTCATAACTGACGGTTACACATCATGTCCCATCAGTGGCCATGCACGTCATACTTTATGAATACACTAAATAAATCTCAGATATGAGGTGTCCTCGGAGGTGGTTCTTCTGTAAAACTTTGAACTGCAAGGTATACCGTCTGTAGTATGAATGGGGCATAAATTGTTCATCCATATCTGCAATATAGAAAATAAAATGTCTAGTTTAATGGACTACATCACAAATTCGTAACCTTAAAATATCAACTCATGCTAGAAAAACAGGTTTGTGAAAGAAACTTTAAGAAAATTGTAAGTTTAGTATTCTCTTTGGACTATATGTGAATATTTGAAGTTAGAAAAGAAAAGTAGAAAGTCGTGTACTATTTTATTAGGCGGGTTGCGTGTAACCAACCCGCCTATTAGATTGATGTCTGTCCGTCTGTCCGTCCACATTTTTCGTTTCCGGACTCTAACTTTAAAACTGTTTGACCAATCAAATTCAAACTTCACAGGGAGATAGATCACCATCATAGCTAGGTTCCTTTCGAAATTGGTGAAATTCCGTGTGTTCGTTTGTCCGTTTTTCGTCCGTTTGTCTGTCCATCCATCTGTTTGTCCACATTTTCGTTTCCGGACTCTAACTTTAAAACGGTTTGACCAATCAAATTCAAACTTCACAGGGAGATAGATCACCATCATAGCTAGGTTCCTTTCGAAATTGGTGAAATTCCGTGTGTTCGTTTGTCCGTTTTTCGTCCGTTTGTCTGTCCATCCATCTGTTTGTCCACATTTTCGTTTCCGGACTCTAACTTTAAAACGGTTTGACCAATCAAATTCAAACTTCACAGGGAGATAGATCACCATCATAGCTAGGTTCCTTTCGAAATTGGTGAAATTCCATCTGTTTGTCCGTTTTTCCGTCCGTTTCTTCGTTTTTGTCCGTTTTTCTGTCCATCCATCTGTCCATCCACATTTTTGTTTCCGGACTCTAACTCGAAAACGGTTACTCCAATCTAATTCAAACTTCACAGGGACATACATCACCATCATAGCTAGGTTCCTTTCGAAATTGGTGTAAATCCGTCCGTTCATTTGTCTTGTTTTTCTGTCCATTTGTTCGTTTTTAGGCGGGTTGCGTGTAACCAACCCGCCTATTAGATTGATGTGTCCGACGTCCGTCTGTCCGTCCATATTTTTTGTTCATTTGTCTGCCTGTCAAAAATTTCAGTTTCCGGACTCTAACTCGAAAACGGTTTGTCCAATCGAATTCAAACTTGACAGGGAGATAATAAAGATTAAAAAGTAATATGTGTAGTGACTAGAGTGCAGTTACCTATGACTACTGCCTTATATTGGCCAATATGCTTGGCAATATTTCGAAAATTTAATTGAATTTTCTCATCAGAGGCTGAAGATTTTAACCCATTTTGCCCCTAAGGTGCAAAAATCCTATCCGCCTTGAGCCGTCAAAATGAGCCGTCCTCCGGCGGATAGAGCCTCTATATGCACCTTAGATGTTTCCTCACTCTATACTAATATCCCAAATAATGAAGGCATATTAGCAGTTGCGGAGAAACTTAGAAGTGACCCTACTAAAACGCCAATCACCAATTTCATACTAGACTTACTTAAACTAGTATTACACAGTATGAACTTCACATTTAATGGAGATCATTACTTACAGACAGGCGGCACAGCTATGGGCACCTCCTTAGCCCCTAACTATGCTAACCTGTTCATGGACAGGTTCGAGACCAAGGCTTTAGCTGGTTACCCACTTAAACCACTTACTTGGAAAAGGTTCATTGATGACATTTTCCTAGTATGGACCCATGGAGAGGAGTCTCTTAAAAGGTTCATTGACTACTTAAACTCCTTACATGACACAATCAAATTTACCCATGAAATGAGTTATTCCCAGATCGACTTTCTGGACACAACTGTCAAATTTGGCCTAGACAGAGGACTGATCACAACCCTCTTCAACAAACCTACAGACACCCATCTGTATCTAGAATACAGCTCAGCTCACCCGCAAAGTGTCCTCACTAAATGACCCTTTGGTCAATACTTAAGATTAAGAAGGATCTGTACTCTGGACCTTGATTTTGAGGCTAACGCCAAAAAACTCACTGGATATTACCTCAGAAGGGGATACCCACTTAAAAGCCTGAAAAAACACTATCTCAGAGCTCGTAAATTTTCACAGGATGAATTACTAGAGACTGTCTCGAAAAAGGCTAATGAAGCACCAGTAATGGTCACCCAATACAACCCTAGGAACCCACAAATCGGTTCTCTAGTACAAAGAAATTGGAACATTATCCAAAATACTGAGGAACTAACACAAATATTTAGCTCCAAACCTCTAATGGGATTTAGAAGACTGCCAAACCTCAGAGATATTCTGACCAGTAGCACTATTTCTTACCCTCCTAAACCTACAACTGATGCAAAACCATCAGTACACACCCCGGTCTGCACCAGACTTGGGAAATGTACCTATTGCCCCAGAATTAGGAAAGCTGAACAAATAACCAGCTTCCACACTAAGCAAGTATTCAAATGCAAGTCACTGCCCCCTAAACACAAAGTCACTTGTGAATTATCAAATGTAATTTATATTATAAATTGCAACCAATGTGGCCTCCAATACATTGGAGAAACCAAAAGACCCTTCAGGAACAGGATGTATGAGCACCAAAATAGTGTTCAAAAATTCCAACCAGAAAAATCCACTCCTGTCTCTAGACATTTTACACAGAAAAATCATTCTGTGAAAAACATGGAGTTCAGCATCTTTCAACGGATGGGGGATCCAACAAGCCCAAATGCCACCTCAAGGCGCAGAAGCCAAGAACTATATTATATTTGGGCATTCCCTACACTCCACCCTGCAGGCATCAATATGTTTGTATGAAGTTATGCCCTCTCATGGCATCAATTACCCAGATGCCCCCCTTTTCCCTTGACAGGGAGATAGATCACCATCATAGCTAGGTTCCTTTCGAAATTGGTGTAATTCCGTTTGTTTGTTTGTCCGTCAACATTTCCGTTTCCGGACTCTAACTCAAAAATGCTTTGTCCAATCGAATTCAAACTTGACAGGGAGATACATCACCATCATAGAGAAGTTGCTTTCGAAATTGGTGTAATGCTGTCCTTTCGTTTGTCCGTTTATAGCATAGATACAATTATGTAACCTAGATTACAACTTTTACATTTCTTAGCACGTCTAACACATTCACCTTAACTGGGTGACCTAACATTTCTTTCCTTGTTCCTAAATGTAATTACAGCAGTCGCTAACCTTATTGCTGCCTGCGCAACCCGCCTTTTGGGGCATCTTTGACCCTCTTGTTTCTTAGTGTATTAAATATACAGGCAGGTGAATTTAACAGAAAGTCATCTGTGCTTATTAGTGGTGTGAACGGTAAACCGGTATGCCGCATTTCGTTTCGTTTAGGTAGAAATGACGAAATCCGCAAAGAATATTTAAGTACCGGTAATTGAAAATGTCATCATACTAGGCTTTCTACTGGTTAATATTTCGTCAAAACAATAAAGAGCATATACATTTGAGGAAAAACTTACATTTTTGCTTTATATTCATGGTAAATGAAGTTTACAAACTTCAAAATATCTCGCGAATCCATATTTCCTATTGAGAATATAGCTCATGTATGCTTGCGTAAAACTTTTTATTATATATCTGTACACTTTCAAAATCCCGGATTTCGTTCGGTTTCAAAGCCCCGAAAACCGGTTTTTATTTTCACAACTGGTCCGACCACTAGTGTTTATCCAACTTTTCAGACATTCCGATTGAGAACCTCAAATTCCCTTGTACTAAAGTGACCTTTATATTATTACATTCCTTTTTACCCCACAGCCCTTAAGGGCTGTCAGGGATTGTTTTCACCCATGGTGTCTGGATGGGTGGTCGGGCGGGTGGGTGGCGGGAAAGTGTTTGTCCGGGCTGTATGTCAGAAACCGTAAGGTGTAGGAAGTTGATACTTGGTAGGGACATTGGTTAGGGGGTGTAGGTGTGCAACATCATGGTCTGACCTTGATTTTACCTTGCCGTGGTGACCTTGACCTATAAAATCTTGTCCAGGCTATATCTCGGAAACCGTAAGGTGTAGAAAGTTAATACTTGGTGTGGGCATTGGTTAGGAGATGTAGGTGTGCAACGTCATGGTCTGACCTTGATTTGACCTTGTCATTGTGACCATGAGTTTTAAAATCTTGTGGGTTATTTCTTTGATTCCATAAGGTGTAGAAGGTTGACACTTGTTAGGGACGTCAGGGGGTAGAGGTGTGCATCATTGTTTGACCTTTTTGCTCTGCCAAAGTGTGTGCACCTGCCATATTTGAGACATCTTTCTCTTATGACATAGATATATGGATTGCTGCAACTGATTGTGATATACACTTTTACATAATTGTGCTATTTCCATTGACAGCTATTCTCCAATTAATAAATTTTACAGCTTTATATTTTTTTAGTTTGCTGATTAGTGCTGTCATCTTGCTATTGAATTGCCTTGTTTTAGTACTTTATCTTTACATGCATTTACTTTCTCTTAGTTGTTATTTTCTCTACTTAAACATTATTTGGAGCTTTTTATAACTGACACTGCTCTGACAGTATTCAGATCTTTTACTGTTTCACCACTTCTATATCTCATGGTGTTGAAAACTTTTTCCCCAGGCTGTGGGGTACGGGCATCTCTGATGCTATTTTCTTCTCAAGTACTTTCATGTGATAACTTTTTTCTTGGGACCTAATTAAACCAAACTTTCCAAAATCTGCACATCAATGTGGCTTTGAATATACAAAAAAAAATAAATAAATAAATAAAAAAAAAAAAAAAAAAAAAAAAAATAAATCACATATCCATCATAAATATGTATTGAAAAATAAATATAATAAAAATTGCTGGATTGTACTGTATTATGGTAAGTTTTGTCTGAAGAAGGATCAAATAGTTGTTGTACTGATAGTCTGATAAGTGTATGTTCACTTGCTGATGATTGTTTGGAAATTTGACAAATATACCTGTCACAACACTCCAGTTGAAATTTCTGGGTATCAATTATGTAAAAAATTTGTATATACCTCTCATTTTGGACATTTTCGTAAGTCCTCTGTATTCAGGTGAACAGTTCAAGCTATTGCTGAAAATGTCAGGCTGCTAGTTACTTGCAGGGCACTGTTATTTTTGAAAACAAATGTCATGAATTTTAGATTCAGACAGTACACCAAGAAATGCCCTTCAGATAAAAACAGTTGATGACAACATTTTGGTAGTTTTTGTGGTTATGTGTTTTCTGGAGTTAATTTTCCTTAGTTTCTATATTTTGCTTGTGTAATGGGTAAATACATTAAAACTTTGAAATAATATATTGACAGGAATGATTTCATCTGTTACAAGGGTACTCAGACTCTAATGTTTTTTTTTTGTTCGGTATATAAATTACTTATGAGACATGAGAAGATCAGTTTCAGATGTTTTCTTTTAAGTTTGATTAATTGTCCTGCATTATAGTTGAAGATAACAATGTGTGTTTTCTACAAACCTGGTTTTTTAAGAGCCTTAGACTTGTTTACACAAGTCTTTGACTTAACTTTCATCTAACTTATTTTGTTTGGTATTGTTTGTTCACCATAATATTTTGCAACTGATGTTAATAACAATTTTTTTTTATTCTGAAAAGCTATACATGACAAAATGACTTAACATTTGGAAGTGTTTTAGTTTTATTGACTGTTATAAATTTTAAAAGTATCTATCTCATATTCAGAGTTTTACTGGTTGTATGTTTGGGGGGCGTGTTAAAGATGGGATAGTTTTTGGCATATACCATATGAAGGCAGGACTCCAGAGTGTTCACATTTCTTGTCTCATCTCCTAGCTACTCCCCTTTAGTGACAGCTGTAGCAAATGTAGAAGGGATTAATGGGAACCTGGTTGGCCCACATGGGACAGAGTTGGCTCTAATCTCATCAGAACTGATTCAGGTGAGGGTATTAGGATTGCAGTATTAATATGTGTTGATGAGTCTCTTGCCATTGCAGTTCAGGCTAAATCACCAGCTACTAAATCTTTTTAGTCAGAATATCCATTGAATTTGTGCCACTTTTGGCTTTCAAGTTTTTTTCTTTGGTTACATGGCAATACTACACATGTTGTTTTACATGAGATTTTAAACAGAAATGGGATCATTTCTTCTGCAATCATTGGTTTGCAGAAGTTTGTCTATACTTGGTGTGATATTTTACAGTCATGATGTCTCTGATAAAGGGATAATTTCAAATCTACAAGGATATTTTGAAAGTTTCATATGCTTAAGTGTTAAGAGATTGTCAACGTCCAGGATGTATCCCGACATTCTGCATGGATATCAAGAATCT
Organism: Sabellastarte sp. h YS-2021; assembly: GCA_964017235.1. Classification (NCBI taxonomy): domain Eukaryota; kingdom Metazoa; phylum Annelida; class Polychaeta; order Sabellida; family Sabellidae; genus Sabellastarte; species Sabellastarte sp. h YS-2021. The sequence goes on along the minus strand of OZ024928.1, from coordinate 72,479,426 downwards.
GTTAAAATAGATAATTTGTCTAACATAAATACTATTATACAGACTCAAGTTCAAGTCCTCTCATGCAAAGTTTGTTATTTTGTGTTGTTTTAAACATGTTTGTTTTGGCTCCTAACACTAGTATCTCTGTGTTGATTCAACAAGTTAAAAGTATATTTTTTTGGAGATAATTAATGACAAACTTCCATTGCACAGTACCAGTTATCATTGTTTTAGTGTTATATGCATTGGTATTGTCAATGTGAAATATCATTTGTGACTAAACCATAAGAACTTCGGCAAAAAGAGGTAGCTATAATAGGATTTATCCAACATAGCTCATGTACACTCGTGTAAAATTTTTACCATATCAGTGAATCTTTTGAAATCCCGGATTTCGTTTGGTTTCAAAGCCCCAGAAACAGGTTTTTATTTTCAGAACCGGTCCGACCACTAACATATGGGTAAGGTCAGAGAGCCTCTTGTTTTAGGCCTCAACCTTCCATTATAAGATCAAAAATCTAAAGGTCAAATTTTGAATATTCATGTTTGGGGCAGGCACTCATATACAGAAAGTTAGATCATCCTATGGCTGATCTAATTTTTTTTTTTTACTATTATTTGTACTGTTTATGAAAGTTAAAATTTCAAGCATTTAGTTGGCCATTTCATGAAAGTCAATAGATTTAATTAGATTTTGTCAATTTCACGAAGTAAACAATTTTCTTGTCCATTACATAAAGTGGGCAGTTTCACAGATGAGACATAAATTTAAGTATTACTATTTTCTTTTTCCATTTCATGAAGTGGACAATTTCCTTGTCCATTTTATGAAGTGGACTGTTTCACAAATGGGCTGTAAATATTTAGAACAATTTACTAAAATGTATTCTTCATCTACTTTATACCTAGGTGGTACCCGTTTTAGAGGTCTATGTTAATCGGGTATTAACCAGAAGATTTTCGGTTTTTATTAGCAATTCACTTTCTGTATTTTAGATTTGCTTAGAAGATAGCCGGCCCCTACTTGTGCTGCCCAAAACATACTGCTGACATAAGCTCGAGACCTGTCGTTCTCAAAATGGGTCGGAAAAAGATACAGATATCAAGAATTGGTGATGAAAGAAATCGTCAGGTACTGTTTGCTGAAATTGTGTAATTTCCTTTAAGTTCAGTATCAGATTTATCTTGTAAAGCCTGCTTAAGTTAACATTATCCATTTATTATATAATATGATCGATTCATATAACCTATACATTTTTACATCTACGTTTAAAGTAGTTGAATAATGTTTTAAATATATTTTGAAAATGTTGAAAAATCTGATAACTGCTAAAATTGCGCAATTCTTAAAATTTTGGAATTTTGCTTACCAGTACTGCAGTCAGTAAACAAAGCCTAACAGTATTCTACCAAATGAGCTGCTTTACTGCTGAAAGAAAAGTATTGTAGAGATCCTCTATAGCCTTGGGGGTAGCAGGTTTGGTATCCAGTCACAGTCTGTCAACTTACTGGAATTATAAAGGTTATTCTTGCATTACAACTGACATGAAAATAACTTGAAAATGTTCTACATGCTCATTATTTAGTGATACATAACAGAAATACCGATTTCCTGTAAATAGACAAAACCATGTCATTAGGTTATTGCATAAAAATACTTAAGAACAAGGTGAAACCCCAAGTCACCTAGATATTTTGTTGTTAATGGGAAAGTAAGGTTTCTATACAATAATCAGTGATATATCATTAAGAATGCCTATTATCCATGGGCAAACACTGATGCTTTACTGTCACTGACAGTTAATTGAAAAGACGTTGAATCGCTCCACAACTAGTAAGTATCAGGTTCTTTGAAGGTCTTCTCTTTAACTTTCATTAAAGGACATGTTAGTGCACAATAAAGTCACAAGATATTACAATTTATCTGTATTTAGTACAGCTTGCAAATGGCCCAATTTTGGCTTACTTTGAACGTAGTTGTACACATTAAGTGAAAGTATCCTTGTGTTCACTCAGTGACAAATAGATTGCACATAAAACCTGCACATAAACCCCTTTGACCCTGTGTTTACTCAGGTAACCTTCACCAAGCGGAAGTTTGGACTGATGAAGAAGGCGTATGAACTGAGCGTGTTGTGTGACTGTGAGATTGCCCTCATCATCTTCAACAGCTCCAACAAGCTCTTCCAGTATGCCAGTACTGACATGGACAAAGTGCTGCTGAAATATACTGAGTACAACGAACCCCATGAGAGCAGGACCAATAAGGACATTGTGGAGGTAAGGTGATGGAAATGTAGGATATGAGCATTATTGGTGACAGAAAGCAGAGTAGAAAAAAAATGTGAAATTTGCCGTGAAAGAAATTCTCATCATTTAACTTTGAATTAAAAGATGGACTTGTTCAAGTTGCTGAATTTTGTGACACCTGCAAGCCATATATCTAGTCTGTGTCAGAATTTACTTGAATTCTTGTCTTTACTTGTTATTACGTTAATGGATAAACCCCAAATTTTGGAGAATTTCACAGTTCTTGCTCTCTATGTCAGCCTTTCCATTTTGTTGAAGCTCTTCAGCAGAAGCTTTTTTTCCCTCCTTGGCCCCTCAGTTCAGTTTTCTCTGGAGTGTAAATTTTTACCAAGTATAATATTGGCGACTCGAGCATATGAGCTCATGAATGTAAAAATCTGAAAAATTAATAAGAAAGAAGAAATTTTTAAAGAATTATAGTAAACCAGCTCAGGCGATAACAAAAAACTAATTTTATTGCATTAATACATCTTACCTAATAGACAATTAGCTATATTACCGCCACAAGCCGGTGCCGCCAAACTCCAGAAAAAAATGTTTTAAGTTGAAAGAAATTTTGTAAAATTCACTAAGAAGACATCTTGTTTCTTCAAATCTTTATTATCAAGAGTTTGTACATATATCTTTGCTTTACCAGGACAGAAGTGCAGAAGTTGTTGATATGTAATGGCTATGTTCGACCAACACAGTAAGTGTCAAAGGTGTCACGATAAAGGGCCAGGCAGTGACCCCTGTGTATTAAAGACAGAATGCCAGTTTTGCAATGCCTTTACTAGTGATCAGAAATCTCAACTAGCAACTCCCACTTACAAAGCTAGAAAGGGTAAGAAAATGGCCAGTCCACTTCCCTTCCCAGTAGATCCTGGCTCTGTCTAGATTCTATCACAGTTCGAGAACAGATAAGCTTCTGAAAAGAAGAAGACAACCCCTACTAAAGAAGCTGGTAAGAAGAAGGCATCTTCCAAGTCATCCAGTTCTACAGGTGAAGAAATTAGGCACTGGATTCAAAGTGGTCGGAGAGGTTCTCCAGATTAGAAGCCATGCTTCTGGCAAAGACTTTCCAGCAACCTACTTGTCAGTTTCTTTTTCAACAGGTCTCAATACCAGTTACACTGAAGCATCACTCATTGCTGTCACTTCAGAGAGACCCTCTTTCAACGTACTGGTCTGGCTAGTCAGACCTCTTCAAGCCAGCCTGCTACCGGTACCAGTGAGATGCCAGTGCCGCAGTCTACCTGACTGGTCAGCCAGTTTACTGCTAGTCAGGGCCAGCCCACTACCGGGAACCAATGAGATACCAGTGTACAGGGCCTGTCACCCAGAGTTCTGCTAGAGCCAGTATACTACCGGTACCAGTAAGATGCCAGTGTTGCTGTCTGCAGGACGGGTCAGCCGGATTACTGCTAGTCAGTAGGTCCTTGCCACTACTTCAGTTGCTGGTGTTGCTGCTCAACAGGACCCAGACTCTGATTTTGAACAACAGGCCAACCTCACCTCTCCTGTCCACCCTATGGAGAAGGAAGGCAAGGTTTCTAACCAAGAGACTGTTATATAAACAAGAACAGGAACTGGATCAACAGCTTTCTGAAGAGTAGAACTGGCAAAATATCAGTGAAACTTCCTTCAGATGACTGGCTCTACCTGAAAATGGCACCTTGCATTGACACTAGGCTACCCTACACATAGTACTAATACCAGTGGACTGTCCAAGGACCAGTTTATCATGGTCCCTCACACTCAGAAAAGGTATCATGTATTTTCCCGGTCAAAAGTTTCCTGCTGGCCAAATGAACCAGTGAAGCTCACAATTCTTTTATCAGAATAACTAGACAGTCCCTGTCTTCTGGATCACCAGCTTCCCGACCTATAGAACAGGAAACCCTGAGCAGATGGAAGAGATTGGTTTTCCATAGAGACAGACTTGAGACCTAAGACTATCTGTTCCGGCAAATGCAGGAGGGAGATTCATGCTTGCCTCAGACAGACTAGTCCAAGGTGTCTCTCTACTGCTAGTCTCAGACAGTCCCTGTCTTCTGGATCACCAGCTTCCCAGCCTATAGCACAGGAAACCCTGAGGAGGTGGAAGAGATCGGTTTTCATAGAGACAAACCTAAGACTCTGGGTTCCGGTAAACGCAAGAGTGAGATTCATGCTTGGCTCAGACACCAGACGGACTGGTCCAAGGTGTCTCTCTACCCCTCACCCAGCTTTCTCTCAGAGAACCAGATAGTCAAATAGGGTTCAGGCAGTGACCCGGGTGGTTATTCAAGCCTTGGCCCCAACTCCGGATAAGTCACTCAATTTCAGGCTTTGACAAAGATTATTTCCCGCCACTATCTCATCATGGATAGTGGGTGGATGATTAGACGAACGTTCGGTTAATTGTCGGTGTCATGGTACAATCGCATTCGTTCACTGATAACTTCTGGAAATCGATTAAATCTTACCCTTCTTTATGTGTCTCAATATCCACGTATTTTTTATATTTTAGGCAGTTTCCTAAACTTTCTTTTAATAAATCAAGAGATTTGTCACGAATTTTGTGTTTGTTATAACTACCGCCATATTTACCGGAAGTGAGTGCTTTTGGTGGGTACTAAATGTCGGAAACACCGTTATTCTTACCGGATTGACATATACTTCATCCCGGAATGTGTTTCAGGATATATTGGCCAATAGTGGAGTAAAAAAGTCGATTATGGGTCGATCATCGGTCGGAAAAATGGACGAATAATCGACCATCAAAATTGAGGCGATTCCACTTACTAATCATGGATCAAGCAGACTGTGATCCTATGCTATGAGCTCCGGTCCAGAGGCCCTTATGCTATATCAGGTTAAAGGCCATGGTGTTGAGGCCTTTGCTGCTGGTAAGGCCTTCCAGTCAGGGGACTCCGTAGAACAGTTATCAGATTGTCATTGAAAATCCCATAACACCTTCACACAATTTTATCTAAAGGATGTGGCATGGGCGGATTCAGAGCTTTTCCATCTGGGTCTGGTGGTGGCTGCCCAGCAGATCCACCACTAGTCCGTACATAAAATAGCAGCTTGCCACCTTGCCCAGCAGGGTCTTCAAGGTGGCATGGCCTGCCCAGGGACTACCAGTGAGACTCCTCTTCCTTCCAAATAGGGCCTCTCAGGGACTGAACTCTCATCTCTCATGCCCCACCTCAGAAGTCTGTGAAAAAAGTGGAGGAAGCAAAATTGATTGATTTTGGTAACCTAGTCACCCGCAACTGACCAATGGGACCACCTGATGTCCCTGTAAGATTACTAATGTCTCTTCGAGTTCAATGTTATGTCCCAAGTAAGCTGCCCACCTTCCGGTGAGGTAGTTATTCTAACTATTGGTCAGGTAGGTAAGATGTATTAGCACAATAAAATTTTTATAAGATAATACCTTACCTAATAGACAGGAGAGCCCCTTCCAACCGACCCCACATTCATCTTACTGGTTGCAAAGAATATAAGGGAAGTCAAATTTATACAATATAAAAGCAACATAAAAGATGATATAATATGCAGATTACAAAACATCTAACCTGTTTATGCTAACAGTGTGTTACAGATTACAAAGATTGATCACACTTTAGATTCTGCCATAAGCAGGCTATGTGTGTTTTTTTTATGTCAGCGGACTTGGTTTGTGGTTTTTTGTTTGTTTCTGATAGTAAATAATGAAATCTGCAAAGAATATTTTGGAACCGGTTATTGAAAATGTCGTCGTTTTAGGCTTTCTAATGGCTGATACTTCATCAAAGTGACAAAAAATATACATATCTTGTGAAATAGGTCACATTTTTACTTTATATGGAGTAAAAGTCATGTTTACGTACTTAATAATATCTCGCAAAAGCCATTTCCAGTTGCAGTTTCTGGCTCATGTATGCTTGTGAATAATTTTCACTGCACCATTACAAGTACACAAAATACCTGATTTTGTTTTGTTTGACAGCCAAAGTAACCAGTTTTGATTTCTGTAAACAGTCCCACCACTACTTTACATAGACTGCGAGACCTCTAACTTAAAATTGCTGATTAAGGATTATGGAGTGTTTTCTTTAGGTTACTCTGCACATCTTCACTTATTTCTTGATATGTCATACACAGCTTTAAATACAAAATCGTTTTTTCAAAAGCTTGAAGCTATTTTTCACTGGTCATCATTATTTGGAATAGTCTAGTATATTTATGCTTATTCTAATGTTGACATGTATGCTCTGCTTTGTTATTCCCCTCAACCACCTCTTCTGATGTGACCCATGGAATGTGTTGAAATCAATGTAAAACCCAGATCTAACCATAATTGTAACAAGGCAGAAAGGAGTTTCAGGCTATTAGAGCAAGCCACAAGCCATCAGAGACACAAGTAGTGCACTGAAGTGGTCACCCATCCCAATACTAATGTAGCCCATTGCCTCTTAACTTTAGTGAAGAGATGGGCACTCATCACACTATGCCACAATTCTAGAAAGTCCGGAGACACACACACAAAAAAAAAAACCAATCCCGAAAGGGATTTTGGTATACTAGTGCGAGCGCAAAGCCATCAGAGAAATGAGTAGTGCACTGAAGTGGTCACCCATCCCAGTACTAATGTATCTCATTGCCGCCTAACTTCTGTAAAAGACAGACAATGATTGTGTCCATGCCACAACTTCTGTAGAAGAGGGAGAGTCATTGTGAGAACCCCACAATTCATGGAAGTCCAGAGAAATAAACAACAAAAAAACCAACAACCCAAGACCGAAAGGGGTTTCAGTCTACTAGCTCGCACGTATAGCCATCAGAGACACGAGTAGTGCACTGAAGCGGTCGCCCATCCCAGTACTAATGTAGCCCATCGCCGCTTAATAGTAGCTTAAGTGATTCCTAGAAGCGCGAGTCTCACTAGAGCTCATGCTTAAAAAAAGAAGGGGGGTGGGGGGGGTGGGTGGGGGTGGGGGGGTGGGGGTGGGGGGGGGGGGGGGGGTGGGGGGGGGGGGGGGGAAGTGATCTGTAGAAGAGTGAGCCTCGCTAGAGCTTGTGCTTAATAAACAGTTTTACAGAGCACCTTTCTAGTGGGTAAGTCATTTATCGTTAATGCCGATATTTATTGTTTTGGGAGAGGGTTGCCGATATTGATGTAGAACTGTATATATCAATATTACCATACACAGCCAAGCAATTTGCCCACTACACCTTTGTCATATGTTCACTGGCTTTTACCGTCCTATGATTATGGATTTCATGAAAATTCCAAATCAATTTTAAGGATTGAGTACTGGAATACCATTACAAAATAAAGCATAAGTAGTAGATTAAATCATATAATGCACCATTTTTTGACATAATATTCACAGTTTTATGCTGTGACATTAGCTAATTCCAATTATTCAGGGCGTTTAGCTTATATATTTTTCTTGTTTACGGGAGCTGCCCTATTGGATGTTGTTTCCTGTCAAGGTGCATTCTAAAGTTCAGTGGACTTGATATTGAGCCAATATTTTATCCGCGAGCAATTAACTCCAAGTATCTGTACTCTTCACTTCTTACGATCTAGCAAAGCGACACAAATTACTTGCATGTTTTTTGGTTACCTCTCAAAGTTTTTCGTTCATTGTCCAGTCTTTTTACCTGCAGATATAATAGTTGCCAAAAATTGTTATTGAGATGAGCTGGAAATCAATAGAGCAATTGAAAGGGTTTTCTTTGATTTGAATTTCATCCATATATTTTTCTGTATAGTATTTCACAAAAATAAGTAAGTTTTGTTTTGTATAGAGTTTACAAAATTACTTTTGATTATCTAGTTGTTATGAATGCCACTTTTCTTTTGCCAAGCTGAATGTTTTCTGTTATTGTTTTTGTCAATCTGTTTATAAGGTCATAAATTTAGCATAGTCAAAGACAAATCATTAAGACTTCTGAAATCTGTTATGTGTCGGTCTTGTTCATCAACATAAAAATGAATGACAGAAAATTTGGAAAAGGGATGAAGGTCATTTGTAGACATCAGTAGTATCATATCTTCTTTTATCCCTTGTAATCGTAGAGGGTAATGGTATCCATAAACAAGCTTTATGGTTGCAGGTTTAAGGACAACAGGAAGGAGCGGGGAGGGAGGTGGAAGGGGTAAAAGGAAATCAATCTGTGCTTCTTTGAAAGCTGTGGAGATAGCAACTTGTTTAAAAACTGTGTTAAGGCTATGTGCCTTCTACTAAGGCTTATTGTTTGTAACAGTTGTCAGAACGATGTAAAGCTTTACTCTTGTGTTAGAAATTATGTCAACAGTCCTTTCAAATTCTTACAATTATTTATTTTACATAATGCTACAGTGTAACAAATCGGGATAGTTAATGACATTGCATTCTGTGTTAATGTGTTGCACCTAAGCAATGCATTAATATGCTCTGTGCAAGTTTAAGTCAGGCCATCCTTTATTGTTCATTCATAAATTAAGCAGAGCAACTGTAGGGAGGAAATATTTTTACTCCTGAGTAATTTTGTACGTCAAGGAGAGCTAATGGATTTTGAACAGCTCAGTTTGATGTAGTTTGTAAGTTGTAATAGATTATGCTTGTAAAGATTGTTATATTGATTCATTTTTTTCTTCTTCTGATTTTTGATTTATACAAGGTCTAGAACACGAGACTATATACACTATGTATATTTTGATTTTGTTATGTTTTTTAACATTATGCAGGTAAACTTCTTAATTAAGTATCCCTGAAAAGGGAGGTTATTTGTTTTGGGTCTAATTTCCTTGCCATCACTACTGCCAGAGGTAGCATTGAGAAAACTTAATTTCACCAGAATCCCCCTATTGTCCCTTTCCTGCTGAGTTTAGAGCCTTAAAATGTTTTGTGAGGTTATAGAAAAACCATATACAGAGAGTCTAAAAAACTTGTCAAATTCCCCAGGCACATATAAAATCACAGATCTTTTTATTGGAAACCATGTGCAGAGAGTCTGAAAACTGGTCAAATTCCTGCATATAAAATCACAGATCTTTTCATTGGAAATCATATGCAAAGAGAAGTGGTCAAATTCCCCATAATACAATCATTGATCTTTTTCCAAGAGGTCCTCAATGGCCTCTTGGGTTAGCAGTTTTGGCATCTAATAACAGGTTGTCACCTGTGTGGATAAAACTCCCATAAGTGACTATGCCGAAGACTTCTCCCAATATGACCCTGGCTGTTTAACGGGATGTAAAACCCGAACTTTGACCTTGACCCATCTTTATATCCTCCGAAGAAAGTTGGTTCTATACTAGATTCAGCTCCATTGTGCCACCACCGTAGAAATTTTCTTGTGTACGTGATAACTCAGAAACAGATCAACATTTTTTTTAAAACTTGGTTCGCATGTTAAGGGTGACTGAAAAGAGATCCCTATTTTAAGGTGATCTTAAACTCTCAATACTAAAGACCGTCTGGCCATTTTAAGTCAGAAATGGAATATGGCCACTTGAAGCCCTCTAGGTCACAAACTATGAGGATCATATGACTAAAATTTGAGCTGTTTTAGTCCACAAAAAAGGATTTCAATGGTTTACCAATATACTTTTGTCTGACAGTGACACCATAGCCAACTTTAGCACTTTACGTATTGTATTTTATCAGCTTCTTGTTAGAAGTTGGTGTAGTGTTTTGGAATTTTTTAGTCTCTTTTGAAGTTTTACAATGTATAGTTATCTGCCACTCTGGCCTATTGGATAACACACTCTCCGCGGAACACAGAGGGTGTGGGTTCAAAACCCAGGTACAGGTAGATACATGGTGACTCTGATGACCACTTAAAAGGATGTCATGTGCCATTGGGTCCTATCCTCAGTGGCAGCTAAAAACCCTGAGAACATTGATAAATGGTCATTCTAATGAGCCTCTCTCTTTCAGTTACTGGAATGCCAGTAACTAGAGAGCTTGGACTGTACTTGTGCAGTCAAGATGTGTCAAATGAACGCTTTGAGTCCTGTAGTACATGGATATGGCTATATTGCACTGCTAGTATAAATATACGATTGTTGTCACTTTTGAAGTTTTACAATGTACAGTACAGTGGAAAATATTTTTTGTTGTTGTTTTTGCCATATTTCTGATTGATTTTGCACCAAAAATTTTCTTTATCCTCTTTATCTGTTCCCTTTTGAATGGCTTGGTTTCAAAACAGACTTCAGGTAAATTTTAGATCTGCAATGCTACAATAAATATTTGTTTGGCAGTTGGAATAGTAGACTAAGGTTTAAATCACCATTCAATCCCACCAGTTTTGTAAAGCGGGCCTCACTCATGTTCTTTGCTTTTCCTGATCAATCAAACAGGTGCAGCATTGTCTATTTATAGCCCAGTTTCACCTAAATATAGAAGCAGAACATAAAACAGCCGCCATAAACATGTTCTCGGTTGTTGGAGCTGGAATTGTAGTGTTTTTGTCTCAATTTTTTCCACACTTGAAATGATAAATTTTAACTGCAAATTATACAATAATTGACATATACATTTTGCAGCTTTTCATTAATGTAGATTATTATCATTTTCACAAACTGATATATTTTTGTATTTCCATTGTTACATCATTATGTAAGATAAAATTAAAAAAAATGAAAATAATATACCAGTATATTATGTGATGTTAACATATCTGATTTAGATTTAGAGATATGGCTTTTTTTGGCACACATACCTACCATTCAAAATAAGAATTGATAATAAGGGCTTTCCTTAAATAGGCAAATTTTTGTCAGATTTTTATTTTTTAGGATTTTTTTTTAAATATCAACCCTACAAAAGGATAAAATACAGATATTTTCAAGAACCCGTTCTTCCCGATGCAAACACTTTGTGTGTTTTTCTACCACAACTTAACAGAAAGTAGAAAAGCAGAATCATGTGGAAATATTAAAATGTGCAATATTATCACATATCATATGTGCTTACAAGTGTCAAGGAGCAGTGTGTTAACATAACGGTTTACTCTATATTTACTGTTACTAGGAGGAATTTTTATTTAGGTAAGATATTCCTTATTTGATATATTTTTATGACGTAAGGCTTTTGGCAATATGGCTCAAAACTGTGTCACCATAAATCTGTATGCTTTAAAGAGTGTTTTAAAAAAAATTGCACCTCAGAAATGTTTAAGTGAAGCCACTTTTAGCATCAGTGCTTTGGGATGATGCCATCTTTCTGGACATACATATCTGGGTAAAATTGTGAGCAAAAAATGCAACAGTTTGCCATGTTAGCTTAAGTGTACATTCTCTCTGTGTCTATGAATACCTGTCTCATGGCTTGGTGGGTAAAGCGCCCCCTCTCCTCCCTCTCTGGAAAAGGGCACAGTAATCATTTGTGTGGTGGAGTGACAGCTTTTACGCAGTTTGGTGACGCAAGTTCCCCCCACCTCTGAAGCCAGTGTCGTGATCAAGTGGGGACATAAGTCCTTGTTTCCCTCCAGTAATTGGCTCCTAATGCCCCCTTTGTTCACTGCTGCTTTCATACTGTCTTCTTTTGAGACTTTTCTTCTCAACTTTGTAGTGTCTGTTGGTCCTTGTACTACAGTTTAAACAACTGAGAGTTTTGTTATGACTTTAATAGTACATAGAGTCCAGCTTTATGATCACTGTATGAGGGTAACTTAACTAGATCTTTTTTTGACATTACTCAGTGTTTCTTGTTTTGTATTTTCCCCTCTTTCAAAGGTGTTCCTGTGTTTATTTTGCAGTGGCTAGATTGAGTAACTTTGTTTTGTCATATAATCAGTTTTTTGAACACTTGTCAGTGAGGGCCCGTTGTTTGATATCTAAAAATAGGTAGCCATATTCTGTTATTTCTCACAGCATGAAAGTCTATTTGTGTTGAAGTTCCTGTTATATATGATATTATGGAGATGAGCAGTAGTAACAAAGTTTTTGGTGGCAGATATAAGAAGCTTTGTGTTCTAGTTGGAGGAATTATGTTTAAAATAAGATTCTATAGTGTGCTGTAAGACTTGAAACTTGTTTGTGAAAATTCTAATATTTGACTTGGTACAAGTTAATATATTTTGACATATTGGTTTGTTTACACAAAAAGTGAAACTAAATCATAAATTTAAAAGGAAGTGAAACTGATTTACCTTGCAATGTGTCTTTGAATTTAACTTGTTTGTGTGAAAAAATTACATATGTGAAACTTATGATTACAAATAAATTATTAATATTATAAGTGTCTTTTATCTAAAGGTAACAGCTATTAATCTCTTGAACTAAATTTTATTTAAGTTCCCAATCCTTTTCAACATTTCATAAGAACTCATTGTAGCCTCAAGGCTGTGGTTGGTTGTGGGTAAATAAATTATGTTTAAATAAAGAAAAGAAATCCCTTGCTGTGCGGGTATTGTTTTTCACCCATGGAGTCTGTATGGGCGAGTGGGTGGGTGGTTGGCAGGGAAAAGTTTTTTTTGGGTTGTATCTCAGAAACCATAAGGCGTAGTAAGTTGAACCTTGGTAGGGACATTGGTTGGGGTGGGTCTTCAATGTCATGGTGTGACCTTGATTTGACATTTGACCTTGCTATATCTAACCTTGAGTTTAGGCTGTATCTCGGAAACCATATAGTGTGGGTAGTTGATACTTTGTAGGGACATTGGTTAGGGGTTGTAGGTGTGCAATGTCATGGTGTGACCTTGATTTGACATTTGACCTTGCTGTAGTGACCTTGAGTTTGGAAATCTTGTCTGGGCTATATCTCGGAAACCGTAAGGTGTAGAAAGTTGAAACTTGGTAATGACATTGGTTGGGGGGGGTGGGGGGTGGGGGGGTGGGGGGGGTGTAGGTGTGCAAGGTCATGGTGTGACCTTGATTTGGCCTTTGTTCTTGCAGTAGTGACCTTGACCTTTAACATCTGGTCTGGGTTATATCTTAAAAACCATAAGGTGTAGGAAGTGGATACTTGGTAGGGACATTGGTTAGGGGGTGTGGCTGTGCAACATCATGGTGTAACCTTGATTTGACCCCAGACTTTGCTGTAGGGACATTGACCTTTAACATCTGGTCCAGGCTATATCTCAGAAACTGTAATGTGTAGGAAGTTGATACTAGATAGGGACATTAGTTAGGGGATTGGGTATGCAATGTCATGGTGTGACTTTGATTTGACCTTTGACATAGTGACCTTGAGTTTGAAAGTCATGTCCGGGCTTTATCTCGGAAACTGTAGGGTGTAGGAAGTTGATATTTGTCATTGACATTGGTTAGAGGATGTAGGTGAGCAATGATGTTGACTACGACTACAGAAAAAAAAATCAACTCTCGAGTCCAGTGGCAAGAGTGCTTAAAATATTGGAAACAAACCTTAAATCTGAAGAAATTATAAAGTTTTATCTCATATTTTTGCAGATTTCAGTGTGTCTGTCATCAAAACTGCTATGTTTGGTTCTGATTTTCTTTATTTCTCATAATCGATATTCGATTGGGGAAGTACTAAAATGCATCATTTTTCGGAATCCTGGAATCGCGAAAGTGTTGGCTGTTGAGGGGGATGTAAAACCCCGAAATATGAATTTTGCAAAGTTACCTAGGAGGGGGGGGGGGGGGGGGGGGATTAATAGGGAGGGGCGTTTATACGGATAAATACGGTATTTCTTTTATCTGACATCATTTGCTGTGGAAGTTTCCTGATATTTGTGCTGTTTCTCTTCTTCTATATCTTGTGGTATCAAAAACTATTTCCCAGGGCTATGGGGTACAGGCATCTCTGATGCTATTTCTAAATTTTATAAAGTTAAAAGAAAATATTGGTTTTCATAAAATCAGAAGAGAACTTTATATCTCAGAATAAGTTTTTGCCCCTTTACTGGGAGAAGCATTTCAATAAACCTTATTAGTTTTTCTTCCATCTTCCATTTAAAGTTGTTGACCTTGTGAAATTGTATTTTGTGTGTCCTTTGGTCAGCATTTTCGTTCAGTTTACAGTGATGCTTCACCTTTAAATGATAAGCATCATACTATCACACCGATGCTTAAATTGAAGTTTGATATCAGTATAAATATCAAACTCAAATTTGACTGTACAGATCACTTGGTATTGAAATATTGTTTTCACCATCCCTAAAATGTATGAATTGACGGCCAGTAATGCCTCAATTACCAAAAAAAAACTGTGCTGGGAAATTACTCCGAGTTTTGGATTCTATGTTTGGTATTAGGGCTGCAAGCGAGCCCGAAAATGCGCCTCGATTCCTCGTTTTATAAGAATCGACTCGGATTCGGTTACTCGCTTGATTATCGCCCACGAAATAAACTGCTTCATATTTTGACATACCACGCCTTATTAAATGGTTACAAACCACACAACAGGAAAGAATTTTGATAATTTATTGAATTTTGGGGAAAAGACGCATTTATAATGCAAAATATTAGAAACTGTAACCATCCTTATATTGCGAGATTTGAGGCGTCTTCGAAATACGTTAGAATAAAATGCCGTCTTATAAAACGTTGTTACACAAAGAATTTAAGTTTGCAAATAGTTAAAATATAAAATACTGAAACGGAAATGCCTTATAATAGTAAAATATATAAATATATTAATATATTTAAAGAAAAAAACTTGAATTTTGTAGTAGATTTTACTTCTATGTTTAGTTGTTTTCGAAGATCCGGTTCACTTTTCTTGCCTCGAGTATTGAAGTGAATCGTTTCGTTTCCGAGTAACCGAAGAATCGTTGCAGCCTTATTTGGTATCTCCACAAACTAGTGAACATCGATCTAGTTTGATCATCAAAACAATGTTTTCAAATAGAGCATATACCATAAATTCTTTTGACTTTGTTGAAAATATTACAAAAACAGAATATCCAAGTATATTTTGAGAAAATTTCACCATAAATCTTTGTAAAATGCAAGTTTTATAGGTGGACGAAAATGGCATTGTTTTTGATGTTGGTGATTTCTACACATTTTGCAAGAGTCCGAATTTTAGATGTTGGAACCGAAGTTTGTGTTCAGGGCTGTCATTGAGTGAACTATTATACTTTTACAAACATCGTTCCAGCACTACCAAAAAATACACAAAATATTTAAGAATATAATCAAAAGTTACGTGTAGGACTATTGCAAAAATACTTAAAAGATCTCGAAGTAAATCTTTCAACATAAGAATATTGGTGATCAAAATATGAAGTAGTTATGAGGTATTAGAAACAATATTGAAATTAATACTTTTGGTGTCAATACTGAAGATAAGGAAGCTCTATCAGTGAATATTGTACTGTTGATAGATGATTTCTCCCCAATCTCCTTCAAACCAGTTGTTGTTTGTTAAGAAATTCCTGCTTACTATCTTTTTATTGAATGTTAACAGTAATTTATACTAACAACTCTACCTCTTACCATTTCATCCTCACCACCCTTTCCTTGAACATTTGTAGATGCTGAGAAAAAAAGATATAAAGGGCTGTGACAGCGGCGATGAGTATGTAAGTATGATGTGACTGGAACATGCTAAATCACAAAGATTAAAGTGTTTAACTGCTATAAAAGTGACCTTTGGTTAACAGATGTTTCAGGGAAGAAAAATAAAAGGGGGGGGGGGGGGGGGGTAAGATGACTGGTGAAATAGTTAAGCGTCCCTTAACGCTTGTTTGTATATGGGAGAAGCGACTCTGCAGGATCCGCCGGATCTGCATTTTCTTTTCGCAATAGCTTCACAGCCATAAGGCGGAATTTTTTTTCATATTTGGCAGGTGTATGCAGTAGCCCTGGGAATTTTTTCTGAATATGCTGCGATGACATTTTCACCAATCAGAGAAGTCACATGACCAAAAATGTGTTTTGTGGAAGGGCGTCCTTGTCCGGATGATAACTTAAGAACACCTGAAATTTAGCAAATACCTTCCGCATATAAAGATCTGGGCAACATTAAATTTTGGCAGGGATAGGTTAAGAAATGACCGAGTTATTGATGATTAATTAAGCATGAACAATTTCTTAACGAGTATAACACAAAAATGCGTGTATCTCCTTAACCGTGTGAGATAGAGCGATTTCGTCGAAATTTTCGACCCACAGGGTGTCTAAAGAAAGTATTCTCTACAATTTTCCAAAAAATTTTCTCCTCCCCAAAAATGGGGGTCATATTCAATTTTTGACATAAACCCCCCCCCCCCCCCCCCCCACACACACACACACACACACTCACAAAATTGGAAATATGGGCTCATAAGGTACACATAAAGAACAATACTAAGTGATATGATTACTTTTTGAAACCATTTTCTTCTTAAAATAAAAATTTACTAGTGGGATTTCGGCAAAATTTTTGACCTACAGGGTATCTGTGAAGACTAGCCTTTCCAAGTTTCAACAGTACTTTGAAACCATTTTCTTCATAAAAAAAATAAAAAAAATTACTAGTGGCATTTCAGCAAAATTTTTAATCCACAGGGTATTTGTGAAGACTAGCCTTTCCAAGTTTCAACAAATATTTCACTTGCCAAAAATGGCGGCCATTTTGAATTTTCAATTTTTTTTCCAAAAATGCAGTACACAAAAATGCTTGTATCTCAAAATCCGTGCTAGATAGAGCGATTTCGATGAAATTTTTGACCCACAGGTTAACTGCTGCTGAGTAGCTGATCCAATTTTCCCCAAAAAATTACCCTTCCCAAAAATGGGGGTCATTATCAATTTTCAAATTTCTGACCAAAAGTGCAAAACACCAAATTGCCTGTGTCTCCTGAACCATGCAAGATAGAGCAATTTCATCAAAATTTTAAATTTTCAAAAATTTTGAAACACACCGTATCCAAGATAACTACCTTGCCCAAGACCCACTTTTCCTATAATCTGGCTTTGTTGTAAGCAGAACTTTCTTACATGATTAAGCTGCCATTATTTCTCCTTTTCGGGACGCATTGTTTTTCGCCTTGTTTTGCAAGCCATCCTCAAGGTTTTTTTTCGTTTTCTAACAAAATGATATCTGAACCTAATACATGTACATTAATGTCCTCAACAGATTTGGACTAGAAACTAAAAATCCAATAGTACCACCAGAAACTTATAATATATACTTTATACTTGAAGATAAAGATTTCTATTATTAGGGCTTTGACATGTATGACTTTAGTTTCTGACACTGTTATTGAGATATGTTTGAGTTTTTAAAAGGTGTGAAAAATCACTTTTTTTTTTTTTTTTTGACTGGGTGAAACAGTCTGCTGTTAAACTTTTCTTATTTTTTATCCACTCGCAATAACTGCTTTTTCGTCTATCAGTTAGCTTTAAAGTGGCTTTTGTCTCTCAGATACAAAATATTGGATACTTGATATTTTGGTCTTGTATGCTAGGTTTGGTATCATGTGGACTCACTAGTCAGTGTACAAATTTTACTGGAAAACTTTACTGGTTTACTGGTCTGTTACTCAAAAAATGTACGTAGCCAAAGTTGTCAGTTCTGAACTTCAAAGTAGCTTAAATCAGTATTGAGGTTTAAAATTGACCAAGTGTCAAGTGCGAAAGAATAAATGTTATTTTTTTTTTAATAGCATAAATGTCTGTTGTAGTGGCTCTATCGGATAGGTATAGGTGTTAATTTTGTACTCTGTGTACAGTACATGCCACTGTTATTAAGGAGAAAATTAATAGTTGTGATTAGAGTATGGTATACCAGAATAGTGTTAATACTCTGTGGCATTGTCTCTACATAACAAAAATTTTACCTGCTTCAACAAACGCAAGTTTTCTGCCTGTCTGTAATGGTTGTTATCAAATTGCTATCCCTTTTAACAGTAAAGGTAGAACCTTTTATGACACTGATGCTTCATATTTTTTCTTTATCATGAATACTGATATCAGAATTTTGATGACACAAGTTGACATTCAAAGGGTTCCTGCACAGTAGACTGTGTAATGCTAATGTATGGAACAAATAAATATTCCAGGCAGCTTGTTTTTCTTTCTGTTGGGTTTCACAGTCAATGTGTAATTATATGGCCTAACTCTGATTTTCTTTGATAATCGTCAAAATGACAGAAATTCTACCACTTTATATTTTCATTAAAAAGTTTTGATATTTGGAATGGACTGATTTTAACTGATAGCTTTATAAATTTAATATACAATCCCTTTTTGAAGTTATTGAATACTATTGAAAAAACAAAGATCAAATAAATGAGTATTGAAATTGGAAATTGTTCCAGTTTCAGATGTATAGAATCCATCATATGGATTTATTTCCATACTCACTGTATATATAAAAATAAAAACAGCTAAGTGTCCCTGTCATGTGCAATGTTTGTTTTCAGGTCTGTTTTTCAGGCCTTAGCTCTGTTAGCTCCATAGGCTCTGTTGGCTGCATCTGTGTTTCCTTAAATAACTTCTTCCAGGGTTGGCCAGTTTGCCACACACTAAATATGTTTATATGTGTGAATTTTTTCCATATGGCCTACCTTGACCTTTGACCTTTCTCAAAGTCATATGACCAAAAAGTAAATTTTACCGTTCAATATTATTTTCTCAGAACACGCAAATGTTCTGGCTTTGTAGAGGCTCTTTGAGGCTTTAGGTAACAATACAGGGCCCCAACGCTTACGGGAATGATCTAATTGCCTGTGTAATTGGCATTTTGGTATTTTACTGAAGTAATTTTCTTTTCATTGTCAGTGTCTTAAAAATTGAGCGAGACAGAGTGTGGTGAGTGAAACACACACCTTAAACATTGGACACCCCCATTTAGCCTTTACAAGATAAAAGGAAATAACTCAAATGTCCCACTTCTTCGAAAAATGCCCAGTTCTAAAAACTTTAATCTAAATACAATTCAAAAAACCTATCCTGATATTGCTGGTTTCTGTGGTTATCCTCGTTTTTCAATTCTCTTACAAATGCAGAATCAGAACTAAAGTACTTACATATAATTTATCAAGGGTTGACAACTATCTTTAATGTGCCTTTGAAGTGGTACTATAAATAACATGTTTGTAGCTTAGATAAAACAAGTACATATTAAAAAGATTTTTACTCAATTCTAGCAAAATTAAGGATGTTATTAGGTGCATGTATTTCCAGTAATGTTGCATGTTGTTTGATAATTTCTGTGCGATCCTTGTGTGATATATGTTGCCACCAAAGTTCCGAAACTCAACTTTGGCCTCTTGTTTTTCCAGGCTTTGAGTAAGAAAGATGGTAAAGGCATGGACAGCCCTGATGACAGTGATTTCAACCTAACGCCTAGCACAGAGGCCAAATACATGAGGATCAATCAGCAGTTTGAAGAGATGATGCAGAAAAACACAGGGAGAGTACCAGTGGTTAGTTAACTTTCATATTATTTGGTATTAAAACCAAATAAGACTAAATATCTGCAGTTGTATCTGCTGCAGTCATCAATAAAATTGCTGATGATAAATTAGAAAATATGATTGGTCTATATATTTTGGGGGTATATTTCAGAACTACCAGAATGCTACGATGTCCGTATCGATGCCAGTTAACTCATCAGATTACCCAAGTCCCAACAACATCTCTCAAGGCATTTCAGGTGCATCCCTAGGCCCTCCACAAAATCCTGGACCAAGCCACAGTCCCAGACCGAATTCAGCAGGTAACACTAATAATTTTTAGCCCAGGTCTTTTGTCTAACCCAAAATCAGCTAGTACAAACAAACTGTAGTTCAAGGTGTTCCGGGTGTAATTCAGCAGGGTAACATTAAAGCCTGTAGCACAAATTGTAGATTCAGGTGTAATTTAGCATGTAACACCGATATCTTCATTGCATATTCTTTAGTTCAAGGTGTTATTCAGCAGGTAACATTGATAGCTTTATAGCACCAATGGTAGTTCCAGGTCTAATCCAACAGGTAACATTGATAATTTCGTAACCTGATACCTGCATAGGCCAAACCTTAGTTCTAGGTAAGATTAAGCTGTCAATAGTGATAGTTTCATTGCCCAAACTGTAGTTCCAGGTTTTGTTTCAGTAGGTATTGTTGATAACTTTACAGCTCAAAGCTTATATACCTTCTTTGTATTTGAACCATGATAAAAATGTGTAATGAAATACATGGAAGTAGGGCAGGGTCAGTAATGCTGGTGTCTCTGTATAGAGAGCATTTAACAGGAATACCGTGACGACACTTCACAACCACCACTGACTGTCGGCACATATAATTATGGGAAAACATAAAATATTAGAAACAAACCCCAAATCTGAAAAAAAAGCATTATATAAACTTTTATCTTATATTTTGGGAGACTTTAGCACTTCATAGTGATTTCTTTGTGAAGAACTGCCACCAGTGGTTTTCATGAAATTCACTTCCTATTGGTGGGGTCTTTACGATTGGGGATATGCCAGAACACAATATTTTTCAGTAACCTTGTATTGGGACAGTTTTGCACTGGCTGGGTGCCAGAATTAAAACTTTGCTACCAACCATACCATAGAAATAAATATGTATTTTTTAGTGGTGGCATCGTTTACAGAAGTCAAAACCGGTCACCGGGGCTTTGAAACGAAACGAAATCCGATATTTCGTATGCTTCTTCTGTGCTTGAAAAGTATTCGCTGGCGTACATGAGTGATAACGTGAGCGATAAAATGATTTTTTATTGCGTTAATACATCCTATCCAATGGACAATTGCTAATCCGGTCGGCGCAGACCGGCCCGCCAAACGCCAGAAAAAGACGTCCTGTGTTGCCACCGGCTGGCCGGTCCGTAGTACTGTGCACTCCCCAGATGGCGCCTCGTACTTCCTTCCTGTCTAGACAACCTGACGTCATAGCATCTTTTTCGTTTGGCGCGTGTACTGTGCGAACGTGTTTTCAACAATCTCCAGATATTTTAAGGAAAAGTGTGCATTATGATGGTTTTTATACCTTATTTGCAAATAATTTATTGTTAAAGTGTTACCTACATATCAAGCACGGATATACATCGAGAAATCTGCGGGAAACGCTCCCTAGTTGACTCAATTTAGTGTTGATGATAGGGCAGTAATCTACGAGAAATATGAAGGCAGCCATTTTCTAGTTTCCTCCCATTCAACAATTGTGTTGTTAGGGGCAGATCGACAATATTTAGAAATATAATGGATATACTACTTACAAGGTATTTTTATCCGTGTTATTTGTTGTATGTACCTGCTGTAACCTTCCAGCTACAATCACCATAGAAACGCCCTTTCTAGTACTACAATAGAAATCACGGCAAACTTCAGTCTACGTATTTTTGAACACTGTAAAGAAGGAATTCCCCAAGCAGGATGCATTCGTCATCTTCAGAGTAGATGAATTCTTCAGAGCGCACTGGTCCAGACATCTTTGCTTTTAAGCATTAGTCGACCGGTAAGCTTATATATATATGTACATCAGCAGCAAGAGATGAATTCTTCAGATTTCTTCAGAGCGCACTGGTCCAGACATCTTGCTGTAAAGCATTAGTCGACCGGCAAGCTCATGTTCAGCCGACCTCACCTAGTGTTTACATAGAAGGAACTTCATCTTTGATCACTCTCAGTCCCTCCCTTGTGGACCCGGCACTTGTGTCGGTAGTAAGGGAGGTGGATGGCCAGGAAACTGGTTTGAGTGTACAGCCGGCTGAGAAGAAGAACCGCCTTCAGACCGGCCAGGAATTTCATCTACAGAGTGCACTGGTCCAGGCTTCTCTGCTTTAAAAGCATCAGCCGACCGGCCAGCTCAAAAGAACGCGACCTCTGACGTCATATCCAGTCAGCCAATCGTGTGTCCTTCCGACCAATCACGAAGCAGGTCACGTGTTTTCACCGAACACGGAGGTCGGAAGAGCGTTCTTTCAGAACTCACGTCGACTGTGATTCCAGTCCCTGCTTTGCAGACCCGGCCTGGTTGTCGGTAGTGGGGTTTTGTGGACTGTAAAGTTGCCGGCAAAGCATCACACAAAGAACGCGAATACTGACGTCATCTCCAGTCAGCCAATCGCGTGTCTTTCCGACCAGCAAGCTGGTCACGTGACACACCGAACACCAAGTGTTTCTAAATATAGCTCACAAGGGCTTTCCCAGCAACTGTCAAATCCACAAATAAGACGTGCGATTTAAGAAATACCTTAATTAATGGAGGAAACCTACAGCAAGCTGAATTCAACACAAAAGATAGTTGTAAAATTGCTTTAGCAATTGGTTACAGAGTGTACCGACCAATATACCGGCTACACAGCCTTGTACACTTGCTTTAACAACTGGTTACAGAGTGTACCAGCTGGTACTGGCTACACAGCCTTGTACACTTGCTTCAACAACTGGTTACAGAGTGTACCGGCTGGTACTGGCTACACAGCCTTGTACACTCACTTCAACAACTGGTTACAGAGTGTACCGGCTGGTACTGGCTACACAGCCTTGTACACTCACTTCAACAACTGTTTACAGAGTGTACCGGCTGGTACGGGCTAGACAGCCTTGTACACTTGCTTCAACAACTGGTTACAGAGTGTACCGGCTGGTACTGGCTACACAGCCTAGTACACTTGCTTCAACAACTGGTTACAGAGTGTACCAACTGGTATTGGCTACACAGCCTAGTACACTTGCTTCAACCTACGGGTTACAAATCTACTAACAGGGTGCTGGCTACACAGTCCTTACTAAATAATGCTGCGAGCCAACTGGTTACACACACAAAAAAAAAAAAAAAAAAAAAAAAAAAATAGGCTAAATATAGACCAGTAGCTGTCAAAATTAATTGGTCACCCCAGCCTGCCAGTTTTCTGCCGGTTACAGAGAATTGCTGGTTACAGTTAAGTACCGGGTATGGAGTCCTGGTATCGGACAGAGTTGCCTAAGGTTAATTTGGTTACAGAGAATTCTTAGACCGGTCAGTGGTCTTGGTGATGTGACATGCCAGTGTCCCAAGCTACTGCCAGGCAACCTTCCCTTATCACATCTCTCAACAACCTGTTACCAGTGCTGGACTTGGCTGGAGAGATAATAAATTTGGTCATGTCCGGCCAGGGGTCAGACATCTCACGAATGACAATTGCTCTGTAAATGCTGCACCTTGCAGGCTGCTGGCCCGGGGCGAAGAGTCTATTAATATGAAAAGTTGTGTCAGTCCCACCAGACCACAATAAGAACAGAGAGACTGTTAACCTGGATCATTGTCACTAGACCGGACCAGTGTCCGGAGGGACAGAAAATGTTTATCAAAATACCAAATGTCCCAAATGTGGCACACAATCGGCCTGTAGGGTCCAGACTAAGCCCCTTTTCGGGAACTTAGGAAGCCTTGGGGGCTGGTCTCTAGGTATTACAAATGTTCAAGGAGGGATACCTACTCCCATATACCTATACAAGAACAATCCAGGTAATGCCTGCTGTTCGGTTTTGTCCACAGCACTTTTGGAGTTCACTGTGATACC
Source organism: Sabellastarte sp. h YS-2021 (assembly GCA_964017235.1). Lineage (NCBI taxonomy): Eukaryota > Metazoa > Annelida > Polychaeta > Sabellida > Sabellidae > Sabellastarte > Sabellastarte sp. h YS-2021. The sequence continues at coordinate 72,455,773 of OZ024928.1, read as the reverse complement.
AAAGGAGGTAAAACTTGTGACCATACACAAGGACTTAAGAAGCCACCAGTACCTAGACGACTGGTTGGTGAGAGCCAGATCCCAGGCTGGTCTCCAACATTCACAGGAACTAGTGAATAATGTGTCAGCCACTGGGTTGGCTGATGAACTTACAGAAATCAGAGCGGGAGCCCAAACAAGACCTTGATTTTGTAGGCTACCAGTTCGACTTCAGGTCTGATCGGTTCCGACCGACTCTGGACCGGTGACAGAACCTTCAAGAGACTATGTTAAAACTGCTATCCCTACCGGCTTGCCCGGTCCGGGAATTCATGTCCTTGATAGGTTACTGACGGCTACAGAAAAGCAAGTTAATCTAGGTCGACTTCATATGAGACCCATACAGTGGCATCTCAAAACAACTGGAGGGTACCAGAATCACTGGAAAAGGGTGATCCAAGTCCCCAGGTCCCTGCATCCCCATTTACAATGGTGGCTGAAGGAAGACGATGTACTTACAGGCCAACCATTATACCCAATAAAGCATGCTCTGCAAATATTTACAGACGCATCAATAGAGGGGTGGGGCGCTCACTTAAACGAGCACACAGCAGGAGGAACCGGGTCTCTCCCGGGAAGCAAGCTGCACATAACTATCTAGAACTTAAAGCAGGCTTCCTGGCTTTAAAAGAGTTCCACGAATTTTGCTCAAACAAGATAGTACATGTAGCAACTGACAACACCACAGTAGTGTCATACATAGACAAGGAAGGAGGCATGAGGTCGGGCCCACATGTGCCCTACTATAGAGAATCTTGACCTGGTGTACCAGGAAACAAGTGACTCTAAGCCCGACACATTCCAGGCCGGCTGAATGTGGTAGCGGTCAAGCTATCCAGGCTAGACCAGACCATCCAAACAGAGTGGTCTCTCCTTCCAGAGGTCTTCCACTCAATCTGCAGCAGGTGGCACCGGCTCAAATAGACTTATTTGCTATGAGGTTCAACAACAAGTTGCCTCTGTTTGTGTCACCGGTACCGGATCCCCTGGCCACAGTGGTGGATACACTCAGTCGGCCATGGTAGGATCTGAAAGCATACACCTTCCCGCCATCAGCCATATTGGGCAAGTGGTGGAGAAGTTGCAAGACTCCCCATGCAAGAGAATCATTCTGATTGCTCCGGGGTGGCCCAACATGCCTTGGTTTTGGGATCTAGTGGCCATGTCCAGCCACATCCCGCTGAGCCTGCCCAATCTGTCCAGCCTGTTCACAGCCATTTGATCAGATCCCTCACAGAAATCTGACAAATCTTAATCTCCATGCAGGGCTCCTAGAGCCTCAGCAATCAAGGAGCAGGACTTGTCTGAGGCAGTGGCAGCAAGAATTGAGGCTCCTCAAAGGAGGGGTCAATCAGATCAGTCTATGAGGCAAATGGGTCATTTTACCAAGTGATGTATCATTCATCAGGTGTACTTCGGGCTCCACATGTAAAGTCAGTTGCTGACTTCCTTAGGTACCTGTTTCAGGACAGGAAGTTGCAGCCCAGTACTATTGTTGGTTACAGATCAGCCATTGCTGATAGCCTGGAAATTGGAAAATCTCACTTGTCTCCTGGATAGCTTCCACTGAGACAGACCCAAAGGCCGGAGGGGAACCCCCTCCTGGAACCTCTCCCTGGTTTTTGCACCAGCTGACAAGGTTCATTTTGAACCAATGAAAGGCTTCCTTGAAGCTTTTGACCTTCAAGGCAGTTTTCCTCTTGGCCCTGGGTTCGGACAAGCATAGAAGTGAGATACATGCTTGGCAAACAGCCCAGCACCATTGATGGTTATAGGTCATCCATTGTTGATAAATTGGGAAATTCACCTTTCAACATCAGTAAGGACGAAAATCTCGCTCGTCTCCTGGATAGTTTCCTCAGAGACAGACCCAAAGGCAGGAGTGGCATACCCTCCTGGAACTTCTCACTGGCCGTGCACCAGCTAAGACTCCATTTGATCCAATCAAGGAGGCCCCCTTGAAGCATTTGACCTTCAGGACGGTATTCCTCTTGGCCCTTGGGTCGGGCAAGTGCAGAAGTGAGATTCATGCTTGGCAATACTGATATGTTGGACACCAATCCGATTGGTCAAAGGTGTCTCTGTATCCATCACCCAGCTTTCTATCCTAGAATCAGCTGGCCATAGGGGGTCCAGACAGTGTGGCCCTGGGGTTATAACAGCCCTGGCCCCCAACTCTGGATAGATCCCTCAAGTCTGACAGGTCCCTCTCTCCGATCAGAGCACTGTGCTACTATTTGGACAGGACCTCAGACATCAGGCAGAATAAAGAGGTGGTTCTTGTCTCCTTTAAGAAAGGTTTCAACAAGACATCTCACCTTCCACTATCTCCTCTTGGATCAAGCAGACTGTGATCCTATGTTATGAGCTCTCTGACCAGGAGGCCCACACTTTACATCAGGTTAAAGCCCATGATGTCAGTGCCTTTGCTGCTTCTAAGGTCTTCCAGTCGGGAGTCTCCTTAGATCCAATCTTGTCAGCCTGCCACTGAAGTCACAATACCTTCACACAGTGCTTTCTGAAGGGTGTGGTTTGGGCTGACTCGGAGCTTTACCAATTGGGCCGGGTGGTGGGCTGCTCAGCAGAACCACAAGTGGCCCTTAGAGTGAGGAGATTTGTATATCATAATGTAACAGTTCTACAAGCACATAGTATAAAATGTGATGTGCTTCCTTCGGGAGGTTTATTGGTTTTCTGGGACTGAACTCATCCCTCTCTTCCCCTACCTCAGAGCAGGTCTGTTAAAAAGGGGGGGGGGGGGGGGGGGGGGCGACGTCGGTATAGCCCCGGGTAACCGGCTGTTGGCAACCGACCAAGGTCTTACAGGGTTTCCTGACCTTAGGGTCAACCCAGGCCTGGGCCTATAGGTCTTCTTACTTATTAAATTTGCAATTTACTCAATATAGAGTAAAATTGTGACATATTTTACAAAATATATATATTTTTTGTCATTTCGATGAAGTATCAGCCATTAGATAGCCTAAAATAATAACTTTTATACAATAACCGGTTCCCAAATATTCTTTGCGGATTTCGTTTTTTCTACTAAAACGAAACGATATTCCACATACCGGAAAACCGTTAACAACACTAGTATTTATGTCCACCCCCCTGGGGGATGGATATATTATTTTTGCTTTTTCTGCCGTCCGGCGTCCGATGTCCGGCGTCACGCATGGTTTCCGCTCATTTAAAGGAAAAGTATTAGAGCTATTGTCACCAAATTTGGTATGCAGGCTTATTGGGTCAGTAGCTTGCTTGGGATTGCTTTTGGCTGTTGTACCTCTTTTGCTTACTGAGTAATACTTAAGTACAGCTATTTTCAGTACCCATTGGTTTCCGTGCATTTAAGCCAAAATAATTAAAGATATTTTACTACAATTTTGAAAACAAGATTGTTATGTCCATAGCTCGCTTGGTATTGCATTTGGGACTGATAGCTTTTTCAGTACATGAGTAATAGCCATTTAGGTACTTCATTATGTATTTTCAGTACTACTTTTGAGTAATTTGCTAATATCTCAGAAACCGTAAGAGATAGAGCGATTTCGTCGAAATTTTCGACCCACATGGTATCTAAGGAAGGTAATCTTTGCAATTTTCAAAAAAATTTCCCCTCCCCAAAAATGGCGGCCATTTTGTATTTTCGGATTTTTGCCAAAAATGGCAAAACACAAAATTGCTTCTATCTCCTTAACCGTGCGAGATAGAGCGATTTCGTCGAAATTTTCGACCCACAGGGCATCTAATAAATATACTCTTTTCAATTTTCAAAAAATTTTACCCCCCCCCCCAAAAATAAACAGCAAAAATGAATTGTTTAGAACTACACTACCATGAAAGAAATGGATGAGAAAAATGTACTTCATTACACACTCTTATGTTCTACATTAAATGCTTGAAACTCGAGTAAATGCATCATTGGACATGCACTCTTCACTGACACACAGCAAAAGATAAAGAAGCAAGTGGTGTAAGTTTACACAACAGTCTCTTTAATATTATGCTGGTAGGCATGGTGAATACACTCTACTGACAAAACTAAAGATACCAGGGTACATATATAAGTGACAGGTAAATTTTCTTTGTCAATTGTTATGTTTTCGGATTTTTGCCAAAAAATGGCAAAACACAAATTGGCTTTTATCTCCTTAACCGTGCGAGATAGAGCAATTTCGTCGAAATTTTCGACCCACAGGGTATGTAAGGAAGGTACTCTTTGCAATTCTCAAAAAAATTTCCCCTCCCCAAAAATGGCGGCCATTTTGTATTTTCGGATTTTTGCCAAAAATGGCAAAACACAAAATTGCTTCTATCTCCTTAACCGTGCGAGATAGAGTGATTTCGTCGAAATTTTTGACCCATAGGGTATCTAAGGAAGGTACTCTGCAATTTTCAAAAAATTTTCCCCTCCCCAAAAATGGTGGCCATTTTGAATTTTTGGCAAAAATGTCAAAACACAAAATTGCTTCTATCTCCTTAACTGTGCGAGATAGAGCGATTTCGTCGCAATTTTCGACCCACAGGGTATGTAAGGAAGGTACTCCTTGCAATTTTCAAAAAAATTTCCCCTCCCCAAAAATGGCGGCCATTTTGAATTTTTGGATTTTTGCCAAAAAATGGCAAAACACAAATTGGCTTTTATCTCCTTAACCGTGCGAGATAGAGCAATTTCGTCGAAATTTTCGACCCACAGGGTATCTCAGGAATGTATTCTTTTCAATTTTCAAAAAATTTTCCCCTCCCCAAAATTGGCGGCCATTTGGAATTTTCGAATTTCTACCCAACCAATGCAAAAAGGCATGAAACTGAAATAATTTACATGTATACTAATAAATATTTAAGCATCATTAAGCGTCCCTTGCGGGACGCTTGTTTGTGTATGGGAGACCTTCAGGCTCTGCCGGCTCCGCATTTTGTTTTCCTTATAACTCTCTAACCGTTAAGCGGATTCTTTTCAAATTTGGCAGGTTTAGGCAGTAGCCTTGGGGAATTTTTTTGAATATGCTGCAGTGACATTTCAACCAATCAGAGAGGTCACATGACCAAAAATGTCTTTCTTCGATGGGGAAGCTTGTCCGGATGATAACTTGAAAGGAATTTTATCAATTCACCTGAAACTTGGCCAATACATTCATTCTATTAAAATCTGGAAATCATTAGATTTTGGCATTGATTGGTTAAGAAATGGCCGAGTAATTAATGATTATTAATCATTACGAATTTTCCAAATAAGGAAAACACAAAAATGCTTATATCTCGAAAACCGTGCTAGATAGAGCGATTTCGATGAAATTTTTGATCCGCAGGGTATCTCTGTGGAGTAGTTTTCCCAATTTTCAAAAAATTTTTGTCTCGCCAAAAATGGCGGCCATTTTGAATTTTCGAATTTTTCGCAAAATTGCAAAACATAAAAATGCTTATATCTCGAAAACCGTGCTAGATAGAGCGATTTCGACGAAATTTTTGACCCACAGGGTATCTCTGCAGAGTAGCCATGCCAATTATCAAAAAAAATTTTATCTTGCAAAAAATGGCGGCCATTTTGAATTTTCGAATTTTTGCGCAAAAATTGTAAAACACAAAAATGCTAATATTTCGAAAACCGTGCTACATAGAGCGATTTCGACGAAATTTTTGATCTTCAGGGTATCTCTGCAGAGCAGCTATCCCAAAGAGCTTTCACTTGGTGAAGTTTCAGACCCATAGCTAATTGCTCACCTACTCAAAATGAGTAAATGCGAATTATCTCTAAAAGTATTGCAGATAGCCAATTTTTCTCAAATAACTCATTCACCTACTTTTGGAAGAGCTTTCACTTGGTGAAGTTTCAGACCCGTAGCTAATTACTCACCTACTCAAAATGAGTAAATGCTAATTATCTCAAAAACTATTGCGGATACCCAATTTTTATCAAATAACTCATTCATGTACTTTTGGGAGAGCTTTCACATGGTGAAGTTTCAGACCCGTAGATGATTACTCACCTACTCAAAATGAGTAAATGCGAATTATCTCTTACAAGTATTGCAGATAGCCAATTTTTCTCAAATAACTCATTCACCTACTTTTGGAAGAGCTTTCACATGGTGAAGTTTCAGACCCATAGCTAATTACTCACCTACTCAAAATGAGTAAATGCGAATTATCTCTAAAAGTATTGCAGATAGCCAATTTTTCTCAAATAACTCATTCACCTACTTTTGGGAGAGCTTTCACTCTGTGAAGTTTCAGACCCATAGCTAATTACTCACCTACTCAAAATGAGTAAATGCAAATTATCTCTAAAAGTATTGCAGATAGCCAATTTTTCTCAAATAACTCATTCACCTACTTTTGGGAGAGCTTTCACTCGGTGAAGTTTCAGACCCATAGCTAATTACTCACCTACTCAAAATGAGTAAATGCGAATTATCTCTAAAAGTATTGCAGATAGCCAATTTTTCTCAAATAACTCATTCACCTACTTTTGGGAGAGCTTTCACTCGGTGAAGTTTCAGACCCATAGCTAATTACTCACCTACTCAAAATAAGTAAATGCGAATTATCTCTAAAAGTATTGCAGATAGCCAATTTTTCTTAAATAACTCATTCACCTACTTTTGGGAGAGCTTTCACTCTGTGAAGTTTCAGACCCATAGCTAATTACTCACCTACTCAAAATGAGTAAATGCGAATTATCTCTAAAAGTATTGCAGATAGCCAATTTTTCTCAAATAAATCATTCACCTACTTTTGGGAGAGCTTTCACTCGGTGAAGTTTCAGACCCATAGCTAATTACTCACCTACTCAAAATGAGTAAATGCAAATTATCTCTGCAATACTTTTTCTCAAATAACTCATTCACCTACTTTTGGGAGAGCTTTCACTCTGTGAAGTTTCAGACCCATAGCTAATTACTCACCTACTCAAAATGAGTAAATGTGAATTATCTGTAAAAGTATTGCAGATAGCCAATTTTTGTCAAATAAATCATTCACCTACTTTTGGGAAAGCTTTCACTTGGTGAAGTTTCAGACCCATAGCTAATTACTCACCTACTCAAAATGAGTAAATGTGAATTATCTCTAAAGGTATTGCAGATAGCCAATTTTTCTTTTATCTCTAAAAGTATTGCAGATAGCTAATTTTTCTCAAATAACTCATTCACCTACTTTTGGGAGAGCTTTCACTCTGTGAAGTTTCAGACCCATAGCTAATTACTCACCTACTCAAAATGAGTAAATGCGAATTATCTCTAAAAGTATTGCAGATAGCCAATTTTTCTCAAATAAATCATTCACCTACTTTTGGGAGAGCTTTCACTTGGTGAAGTTTCAGACCCGTAGCTAATTACTCACCTACTCAAAATGAGTAAATGCGAATTATCTCTAAAAGTATTGGAGATAGCCAATTTTTCTCAAATAACTCATTCACCTACTTTTGGGAGAGCTTTCACTCTGTGAAGTTTCAGACCCATAGCTAATTACTCACCTACTCAAAATGAGTAAATGCGAATTATCTCTAAAAGTATTGCAGATAGCCAATTTTTCTCAAATAACTCATTCACCTACTTTTGGCAGAGCTTTCACTTGGTGACGTTTCAGACCCATAGCTAGTTATTCACCTACTCAAAATTAGTAAATGTGAATTATCTCTAAAGTATTGGAGATAGCCAATTTTTCTCAAATAACTCATTCACCTACTTTTGGGAGAGCTTTCACTGTGTGAAGTTTCAGACCCATAGCTATTTATTCACCTACTCAAAATGAGTAAATGCTAATTATCTCTAAAAGTATTGCGGATACCCAATTTTTATCAAATACTCATTCATGTACTTTTGGGAGAGCTTTCACATGGTGAAGTTTCAGACCCATAGCTAATTATTCACCTACTCAAAATGAGTAAATGTGAATTATCTGTAAAAGTATTGCAGATAGCCAATTTTTCTCAAATAACTCATTCACCTACTTTTGGCAGAGCTTTCACTTGGTGAAGTTTCAGACCCATAGCTAATTATTCACCTACTCAAAATGAGTAAATGTGAATTATCTCTAAAAGTATTGGAGATAGCCAATTTTTCTCAAATAACTCATTCACCTACTTTTGGGAGAGCTTTCACTCGGTGAAGTTTCAGACCCATAGCTATTTATTCACCTACTCAAAATGAGTAAATGCTAATTATCTGTAAAAGTATTGCGGATACCCAATTTTTATCAAATACTCATTCATGTACTTTTGGGAGAGCTTTCACATGGTGAAGTTTCAGACCCATAGCTAATTACTCACCTACTCAAAATGAGTAAATGCGAATTATCTCTAAAAGTATTACGGATAGCCAATTTTTTTCAAATAACTCATTCATCTACTTTTGGGAGAGCTTTCACTTGGTGAAGTTTCAGACCTATAGCTAATTATTCACCTACTCAAAATGAGTAAATGTGAATTATCTCTTAATAGTATTGCAGATAGCCAATTTTTCTCAAATAACTCATTCACCTACTGTTGGAAGAGCTTTCGCACACGACAATGAAAAATTGTGAATATCTCAGAAAAGCTATTTCTTCTGCTTTAATGCTCGGTGGGAGATACACACCGCGGCAGTGATCTTGACAAACATTTTTGTCTCCCCAAAAATGGTGGCCATTTTGAATTTTCAAAGTTTTTGCAAAACACAAAAATGCTTATATCTCGAAAACCGTGCTATATGGAGCGAACTTAACAAAATTTTTGACCTGCTGGGTATCTCTGCAGAGTAGCCATGCCAATTTTCAAAATATTTTTGTCTCGCCAAATATAGCGGACATTTTTAATTTTTTAATTTTTTGCAAAACACAAAAATGCTTATATCTTGAAAACCGTGCTAGATAGAGCAGACTGCGCTGACTTTGGTTGCCACAACAGTATAAGGCTAGAAACGAAGCATTTTCTTAATACTTTAGCACTCACCTTTATATCCTTTTCGGGACGCTTTGTTTTTGCTATGCAAAAACATTATTTTTTTTTTTTGCGAGCGATCCTCTAGTTGCTATATTTTACAGATGAAACAGGGCCTTGTAAGATTACTGTACAATTTTTGCAAAAGGTTGATAGGGTGGACATTACACATGATAATGTGTGTTCTTCTATGCTATCCTGTTTCTATTCATATGTCGCAGGTACAAGCAACAGGGCGTCCTATTTCTAGTTTAAACATCAGTCATATGGTATTGTGGGTAAAATCTCATTGTGTAGGTTAAATACTGAAGATTTGTAAGGTATTTATCAGTCAAGTTTTACTGCTGCAGTGTACATCATAATTTGCAGGCTACAACATTTTTTATGTTTAATTTCTTCAATTGATTATTGATTTTTGATAAATCTGTCAACAATACAATTTAATCAAAGATCTTGGAACTTGGAAGAGGGACAAATATTAATTTGTAAACTTGTTAATGAGGTAGACAATTCGAAGAAACTCTGTTCCTATTTAGAGCAGCTGTCACCAGTATTTTCTCTTTTCAAAGTATGCTGTTTGTAAACTTGCTCATAAATTTTCTGTTACAGTAAATTCTCTGATTCAAGACCATGTTCAGTGTTGGTTCTAGGATAAACAACATAGATTCAGTGTTGCAAAAACTCGGGTAGGAGTATGCTGAAAGACTATTTGACATTATACTGGGTGGGGATTGGTCAGTATGAAAAATATGTACATTGGGAGGTCGTCAATGCAAAACCGTACCTATTTCGGGTTTTAGTACACCTCAGCCAAACATGGATGTTTCTTCTTAACAGCATCATAGTAAAAGTCTCCAAATGCACAAAATACGGAATAAAAGTGTGTAATTTCTTCAGATTTGTGATTTGTTTCCAATATTTGATCTTTTACTTCCAATTTATGTGTTGACAAGGAGATTGAGGTTATAAAGTGTCGTAACCAAAATATTTCAGTTCTGCTGAATGTTATTATTGTGTAAAGTCTGCAAATCCATGAAAATTGGGGACGAAAGTCGGGGATACTTAGGATTCAAAATGGTTACGCTACCTTTTATTACTTGTATAGGTTTTGGATGTGAAGACAACTTATAGGAAATCATGTGCCCCAAATCTTTTTGTGATGTCAGATTTGACCTTGGAGCCCTCATTGAAGGTCAAATGTGGTCCTTGATACCTATAATGGCCTATATCTCACTTACTATTACTTGTTTAGGTTTTTGATGTGAAGACAACTTATAGGAAATCATGTGCCCCGAATCTTTTGGTGATGTCAGATTTGACCTTGGAGCCCTCCTTGAAGGTTGAATGTGGTCATTGATACCTATAATGGTGTATATCTCCTTTATTATTGGTCGTAGAGGATTGGATGTGGAGATGACTTATGGGAAATCATGTGCCCCAAATTTTTGGGTTGGTTCAAATTTGACCTTCTACCCCTCCTTTAAGGTCGAATGTGGTCCTTGATACTTATAATGACCTATATCTCCCTTATTATTGGTCACACCTTATAATTTGGCAATGCTCTGTATGTCACGCTCCAGTCATGTCCCGTCCGGGGATACACTGCGTCAAGACGCAATATCTAATTTCTTCTGATTTTAGGTATGTTTCTAATATTCTAACTCTACCTTCCATTATATGTGTTTGCAAGCAACATGGTCATGGTAAAATCTCCTCAGTATTTCAGTAAAATGCTCCTGATACTGAGCCACTGGGCCTACCAACCCATCCCTAGTAGATTGTGTGTGATACTTTGTACCAGTTGGTCACAGTAGAACATCTGTGTACAATACTTTTGTACGAGCTTGTCACAGCAGAACTTGCATGTATAATTACAGGGGAGATGATCAACCTAAGCACTGCACACACTAATGGTTACCAGCAGTCCGTTTCTCCAAATCCCACGGCCAGCGCACCTAAACAGTCCCCTCCGACGGGTGGTGGCAGACCAAACCTACGAGTTGTCATACCCAATTCAAGAGGCGAGGTTCTAGTATGTACCAGTCCAGTTTTTTGTTGTTGTTTGTTTTATCATACAAGGTGCAGTCATTTGAATGCATGTCAATGTCCTATTGGTTTATACAATGAGGAAAATATTGTGAAACAGCTGGTGTGTTTATTTTGTTAATTCCACTTTTCTACACTGTCTTGAGAATCCTCGGTAAATATCTCTACCCAAAGAGCTAACAAAGGTATAACAATTATGACACCCATACGTATGTTGGTGTAATCACTAATTACAGTAATTAATTCATGTTGAGGTAGAAAGGAAGAAGACTAGTCAGAGCAAACAAGAGGTGTGTCATGTTTTTTAGTTGTGGTTATTTTGTGCGTCAAAATTTCTCCACAAGATACCTGCTTAATGTATCTGTTGATGGTATTTATTTCACCTCTACAGCTATTACCCTGCATGCATTCTACCCTGAAGCCCTGTTTAATGCTGGGCATTGTGATCATTTTAAGAAACCAAAGAAACCAAGTTCAAAAATACCACCATCCAAAACTGTAGCTCTGGTATAAATTAAATGCATGTAGAAAAATGGAAGAGGAAAAAGTCTTCAGACCCTCATGGTTTTCATTGAATACTAATATTAAAATATCTTGCAGTGCCATTTCTTAGTTTGAGTTATGGGACAAGTACACGGAGGTCTACATTTTCACCTTAACAATGACCAGCAAATCAGACACCAGATTTCATTGGATTCAGGGCCCTAGGAAAACCAGTTCTGATTTTAGCAAACAATTACACCACTAAGTCTGAACAGAAGATAGTAATGAGCTCCTGCAAGGGCCATGCTGGCCTAGTGGGTAGCACTTGTGTAGGAGGACGTGGGTTCAAACCCAGGTATAGGCAGATATATCGTGGCTCGGACGACCACTGAAAATGGTGGTCCTCTATGTATGCGCTGAGTATAAAATATACAATTCGAAATACAATTTTGTGCACTAAAGTTGAACCTGTACTAAAGAAAATCATTGTCCAAGTATACTGAGTGAAATTATGTTTGGATAATAGAATGAAAATGTGTGTGTAAAATTCAATATACAGAAAAAAAACAAAAAACCTTAATATTGGAGGTTTCAAGTGAGGGAGTTTCACACTAAATGCTTAAATAAATTTTTCACTTTTGGAATCGGAATTTATGCATTCTACTGAAGTAAATAAATTGTTCATCTTCAGTTTCTGTTTAATGTGATCAGTTTTGGTTGTTTACATACTTACATACTTATTATCTAAACCAGTATACCATGTTTTTGTGGGTTACGTTTGAGTAGCAGATGTGCACTTCTAAATGTAAGTCAGTAGATTAAAAGTTGTACATTAAGTAGTACATGTTCACAGAATGGTGGAAAAAGAGTGATTTTAGCCTTTTCTTTAGTGTTTTATAAGGTGTTGTTAATGGAATATTTTTATTCCACTTTTCGTTTGTTGTATAATGAGCAAAAAAACACTTAATTCCACTTTTCTACACTGTCTCTCCCCCCCCCCCCCCCCCCCGTTACATGACATTCAGTCAGCTGAAAGGTAGATTTTATCAACTCATTTACACACTTTCAAATTTGTTTCTCCGTACCCACCCCCAAGTTATTTAGGCTATAATGTGCCCCTATGACATTGAAATACAGTCATTCCTTGTTGGGAAGCCATGTTGATTCTATATGTGTTACATGTGACCATTTAATTTAATATTGTCCATGGATATGAAATGGTAAAGTATATAGAGTTGTTGCTTATGATTTGCTTTTGTGCTATGAAAGAGCCCTGTGATTTATCATTGGACAAAAGAGGAGTAAAGTTATGCTTCCCCTTACACTTGTAAGATAATGGTAAAAGTTCACTGTAAATAATTAATGGGCCAGACTGTTCTCTCCTTATATCAGAACCCAGCGATTGTGGTGACGTCATTAAAACATTGTATTTTTTTATTGCCTTGATTCAGTGACGTAACTTTCCCATCAGTTCCCTTGACTAAATTGAGATTTATTTTACCTTGTAGCTAAACACACACACACAAATGTGGTTTAAAACACAGGAAAAAAATGCCTGGAAGTTGTTTATTTTAGAAAGATATGGACACTTTAAATATTACAGTACACTATGAACTATATTTCCACACAGTGGGTATCAAGGAAAATAAGGATAAAGAATAATATAATAACAGAAATAAATTCTGATATAGTCTGTAATGTCCAGAAAAGTATTCATTACTTTATTAATTGTTAATGCTTTATGATTGAGCAATTACAACTTTGACTTTTTTCCTGGTGCTGGTAAATGGCAATGCCATCAGCTACTTCCTGATTGTAATTTCTTGGTTCAGAATAAATTTCTTAAGAAGATATAACATTCAAATACAACACAGACTATGATGCAAAACTCAAAATAATGAACAGCTCATTGATTTAATTCTAAAATTTCCCAGTTTAATATAATAATTCAGTAAATATAAATATACTTATGATAAATTGGAGTTATCTTGATCTATGTCCCAGGATATCCTCAAGTAGAAATGCCCCTTGTGGAGAAAATTGATAGTTCATAACAAAATTTGTTAATTTCTGTGCCATTTTTAAGAACTAGATGTTATCAAATTCTCAATTGTTTTCTAGACAGTGTGTTAGACATCATGCTACTAGTTGTTTATTTGTAACTATGACATTGTTGAACAATGTGGAGGTCCAGTTGCATGCAAATATGTTTGAAAAGTACACACAAATGTTCTGGCAGATTTGACATGTTAACATCCAACAGCTAACAATGACAGAGACTTTACTCATCTTCAAGAACAAAGCAGTTAAATGGTTTTTGACAAAGCCAAGCATATCGCCTGTGTGGGTAAAATACAAAAGAGTGACCATATTTCAATTGGGCTTTCAAAAAACAATAAATACTCTTGTCCTTTGTTTTAAATAGTGACCTATCTCCCATGTATATTTTGCTTAAATATCCTTAATGCTAGTAGCCTTAAATTCTCAGTAGTGGCTATGATGTTGTAGAATTTCTTTGGGTATATATCCTTTTTTACCCCACAGCCCTTAATGGCTGTCGGGGTATTGTTTTCACCCATGGTGGGCAGATGGGCCGGTGGCGGTTTAAAAAGTTTGTCTGGGCTGCATCTCAGAAACCGTAAAGTGTAGAAAGTTGATACTTGGTAGGGACATTGGTTAGGGGGTGTAAGTGTGCAACGTCATAGTCTGACCTTGTTTTGACCTTTGACCTTGCCGTAGTGACCTTGACCTATAAAATCTTGTCCGGGCTATATCTCTGAAACCGTAAGGTGTAGGAAGTTGATACTTGGTAGGGACATTGGTTAGGGGTGTAAGTGTGCAACATCATAGTCTGACCTTGATTTGACCTTGCCGTAGTGACCTTGACCTATAAAATCTTGTCCGGGCTATATCTTAGAAACCGTAAGGTGTAGGAAGATAATACTTGGTAGGGACATTGGTTAGGGGGTGTAGGTGTGCAACGTTATGGTGTGACCTTGATTTGACCTTTGACCTTGCCGTAGTGACCTTGACCTTTAACATCTTGTTGCACCTTTGGGTCTGTCTTTTGATGCAGATTAAGCACTGTTAAAGTCATATTAGAATTCATTAAGAATTTTACTTTTACAACTTCCGATTGTAACAGATGGAATTTCATCAAGTGAGTCACAGACTTTGCTCCAACACCACACATACGCATTCATTGAATGTATTGCCACTTCTGTATCCATTGTAATATTCAAAACATCCAAACCATTATTCGGCCATTTCAGATGTAGATCAAGTGTCATAATTAGTGGTGGCATCGATTACAGAAATCAAAACTGGTTACCGGGGCTTTGAAACGAAGCAAAATATGGTATTTCGTATGCTTGTTGTACGCTTGTTCTGTGCATTGAAAAATTATTCGCGGGTGTACATGAGCGATAACTTGTAAATGGAAGTGGCTTTCGCGAGATGTTTTTATGTATGATTTTTCCTCAGTATAAGGTAAAAATGTCACATATTTTACAAAATATGTATATGTTTTGATGAAGTATTGGCCATTAGAAAGCCTAACAAAATAACATCTTCAAAAACCGGTTCCCAAGTATTCATTGCGGATTTTGTTTTTTCTACCAAAATGAAACGATATTCCACATACCGGTAAACCGTTAACAACACTAGAAAAAATAGTCGTAATGTTTAGTTTACTGATTAATTCTGTCATCTTGTTATTGAATTGTCTTGTTTAATACTTCATCTTTACATGCATTATCTTTCACTTAGACATTATTTTCTCTATTTAAACATTGTTTGCACCTTTATGTAACTGATAGTGCTCTAAAAGTATCCTGAAATTTGTACTGATACACTACTTCTATATCTAGAGGGTAAATTTTTGGGTGAAAAAATAATTTATACAACTTACTAGTGCTGGGACGATGTTCGCAAACTTCGGTATTATCGCTCGCTGGCTCATTACCAATCAATGATCGGTAAAATTTAAGTAAAACCGATATTTGCTAAATCCATTTCTTTGCAGCCTTTTGGTCACAATAAAATGCTAACCTTAATAATATTTTTGTAAAAATCTGAAATATCCACCAGTTAAAATCACAAAACTAGCTGTGAATGCAATAAAAATAACGTAAATAGAAACACCTTGGGGTTTTCCAACTGTTGTCAAGGTAATAATAAAATCAGCCAATCACAAGTGAGGATACATCAAGCATAGTCTGTTAGTGAGGAAGACGTCTGTGAATGGCTTTTAGATTATATTTTGGTCATATTTGTGGTAATTTGTGTGTATTTTGCTTCATATAATATAATATTAATATTTTATCTGTCTTTTTAACACTTCGACTCCATAATCGGCAATGTTCGAAGTTTGGTTACAAATGTCCGATACGAACATCGACACGGAAAATCCAAGCGATCTCCCAGCACTACAACTTACATGTAATCATTGAAAACCAATGATTCTCCTGTATCCACCTTCTTGTCTTGGTGCCAGGTTGACCATGTCATTATTTGTAAGTCAGTATCACTTTGCATCTGTGGCCTTCTGGTTAGGGTGAGTGGAATGGTCATGGAGACTGTACCCTTGGACAAGGTACATTGCACATTTATCCCATTTCACCCAATAGAACAAACAGGTGCTTACTGCCTACCATAGTTGGTGGTGTAAAAACCAACAAGAAACACTGGCCAGTGGCCATATGAGTCAGAAGGTCCAAAGGATGACTTTACCAAAATATTTTTGTCACAGGCACAGCCAAGACCATCCAACAACCTGCACACACCAGCATTGTCCCAGGCCACTCCAAGCCAGCCTGCAGAGACCTCTAACTTTCCGTCGGGTCTTACTACTGCGTTTGGACATGGTAAGTGATCTATTCTAATCAACATTTTTTAACAAAACTTTATTTATAAAATGTGATCAGTCTTGAGGGGTTCTATACAAACATTTCAAACTGTTTTCATGGAGACACCTTGTAAAAGTATGTGATAATTTAAAGGTAATAGCAAGTTGCTGGTACATGTAGTTCAGAATATACATTGCAGTTTGACTTCTGAAGATGATGGCATCAAGGTATGAACCGTTGATAAAATTCCTGTTGGTAAAAACCATCAATGTTGTGTGAGAACAGTTTGTTCTAGCTTTTCTCAGTATCAGTAAATATGCTGGTATTACACATTTTCCTGGATTAAAGAGCAACAGGAAATAAGCATATAACCACAAAGTATATTTACTTTTCTTGAATATCTGCTTTTGTGTTTACTGTTAAGTAGTTCAAAGCATTGTTTGCCTAAATTTAGATTTTATAGCTGTGCTTTGTAGTTTAAAGCATTGTTTGCCTAAATTTAGACTTTATAGCCATGCTTTGTATTGATGGTGCTTTAAAGTGACATTATTTTTGGCTAAACCTGGGGCAAGGTACATGTGGCGTATACAAATGAACCCTTTTACAGTTTGAGGTGGGCAAATAATGTGTTTTGTTTAGTAATCCAATATACCCCACACTGTCCTCACCAATCTATTTATTGTCATCATTGTGGAGGCAGTTTAGTAAGATCAGTACCCAAGACACACTAACGGTTACTGTAGTGGTAATGCACATTGGAATCTCAATCAAGAGAGCTCTCATTTCACTCATCCAGTCACATAATTAGAAAGTAATTAATTATCAAAATAAAATTCATAAACTAATTTGCATAAACTTTCGATCAAATCAAGTTACAGACAAGCTTTTATCATTTGCACAAAAATAAGGGGAAAACAGAAAAATAAGTATTAATTGAATGACATTACAATAAAATGAAAGTGGCCAAGGTAAGAGTAAATTTTTAAACCATCAGTTAAATTTGCATTTTATTACGCTACAATAGCTTACCATGTGGGACTTAATGCTGTTCTCGGTTTCTTTTTTTCTAAGACGTTGGCCGCGGGTGTGGCAACCCGAGAACAGCATTAAGTCCCACATGGTAAGCTTGTAGCTTATAAAAGCTACATTTAAGTAATTAAAATTTTCAAATGTATAGGTATATAATATTTAAATTTTATTACGCTACAATAGCTTACCATGTGGGACTTAATGCTGTTCTCGGGTTGCCACACCCGCGGCCAATGTCTTAGAAAAAAAGACAGTTCTTGTTAGCCACCGGATATACTGGTAGTTGTCATCACGTGATTGACTGGTAGCAGTTTGTAAATATACAGACATTTTCATTTAATTCTCAGACTTTACTTATTGTTGGAGGCTAATATGTGGTTATTTCTTTTAATATATATCATAGATCATTCTGTAAAATTTTTATTTTCACAGGATAAGTATTTTTCTTGCTTTCGCGTGTTTTGAGTTTTTCTCGGTTCAGGCAATTATATTGTACGTCTTTTATTGCGTCTAAAAATGTCTCTCCATCAAGCAAATAAAGACAAACCGAGAGCTCAGAAATGCCGCCACTTTTGCTTCAGTTTCGACCATCATAACTACTGCCCTACCTGTAGGGAGGCTGGCAAGGGAGATGATCCCTGTGTCACCTTCGAAACTCCCTGTCAAACATGTACATCTTTTACAGATGATCAGTTGCATAAAATACAGAACAGGAAACGTTATCTTAAAAAGCAAAAAGCGGAAACTAGTTCCAAAGATGAATAGATCTTCTGGGTGAAGGCAACGGGGACTCCTTCACTGGATCAAATGCAGACCTAGAGAGTGCTGCTGATAATCTTTTTACCTCACCCCCCCATCCTCAACCTCTTGCCTTCAGCTCTTTGTCTTTAAAGACCCCAGCCAAGTCTGTCTCACCCACCCCAGGTACAGCTTTACAAAATAAAATTCAGAAAAATATTGAAAAATCCCTGGGTGATTCCTTAAATATACACTTGCAGCAGCAAATGGGTTCCTTCCAGGCATCCATGTTGGAAGCGTTTCAGTCACTCCGAGAGGAGTTGACAACTAAAAAGAAATCTGAGGTTGAATCCTCGTTTCCTGCTTCCAAACCTGGTACATCCAGTAACAATGCTGCTCATCTGGACCTAACCCCTCCGAGATCCAGTACTAATATTCAGACCGAGGCTATGGATGTGGACGTCGGTCCAGCACTCCCTCCTCGTCTAGTACTCAACCAAGATACCTCGGATCAGTACGTTGCTCCCTCTGAGGTTATACCGAAGGAGGTCTCGTACTCTCACAAAAAACAAAGCCATAGACAAACAGTGGATCCGAGCTCTGCCTCGGACCAACTGAATGAGGATTCCGACGAACCTCGGATCCATTCCTCTAGACCTAAAAAGCACTCTGATAAGAGCAAGCATAAATCCAGGTTCAGATATGTGTCATCTTCAGAGGAAGATCAGTCCCCTGTAGCCAGACACAGGTCTTCTAAGCCCTCTAGGGCTCAGCCCTCAGGGGCAGCTTCTGATCAAGACCTTCCACCACATGATCCAGACCCCCCTTATTATCTCCCGCCGGGCGGGAGATTATGAAATGATGTGTGTGCGTGCGTGCGTGCGTGCGTGCGTGCGTTAGTTAGTCACGCAGATTTCTCCAAAAGTACTACAGCTACAGATTTTTTGTAAATTAATTGTCCCAATGAATTTTCATGCCCTTGAAAATTTTTTTGGTTTTATTGACTTAGGCCTAAAGATAAGTGAGTAATAGCAATCTTAGCTACTTTGAGTAAAGGGCTCATAACTCAAAAACTATTGCAGTAACAACTTTTTCTTCAAATATGTTGTTCAGCTACTTTGTCCTTAGCTATAAGATGGTACATAGTTTGGGGTCCCATTGCATGCCATAAGTGAGTAATAGCTATTTTCTCATTTGTAGCTAAATAACAGAAGAAGTAAATGTCAAATATCTTCAAAAGTATTGAAGTTAGGGAAATCTTTTCAAATATGTTGTCCATCTTCTTTTTGGTAAGCTATCACATACTAAAGTTTCAGACCTGTTGCACCTTGGATAGCTGAGAAATAGCTACTTTGAAATTCTGACTGGTGAGTAAAGCGATTGTAACTCCAAAACTATTGCAGTTTGAGTATTTTCCTAAAATATGTTGTTCAGCTATTTTGTTCTTAGCTATAAGATGGTACATAGTTTGGGGTTCTGTTGCTTGCCATAAGTCAGTAATAGCTATTTTCTCATTTGTAGCTAAATAACAGAAGAAGTAAATGTTGAATATCTTCAAAAGTATTGAAGTATTCAAATATGTCATTCATCTACTTTTTTGTAAGCTATCACATAGTAAAGTTTCAGACCTGTTGCACATTGCATAGCTAAGTAATAGCTACTTTGAAATTGTGACTGTTGAGTAAATCCATTGTAACTCCAAAACTATTGCAGTTACAGCTTTTTCTTCAAATATGTTGTTCAGCTACTTTGTTCTTAGCTATAAGATGGTACATAGTTTGGAGTTCTATTGCTTGCCATAAGTGAGTAATAGCTATTTCCTCATTTGTAGCTAAATAACAGAAGAAGTAAATGTCAAATATCTTCAAAAGTATTAAAGTTAGGGAAATCTTTTCAAATATGTTGTCCATCTACTTTTTGGTAAGCTATGACATAGTAAAGTTTCAGACCTGTTGCACCTTGGATAGCTGAATAATAGCTACTTTGAAATTTTGACTGTTGAGTAAAGCCATTGTAACTCCAAAACTATTGCAGTTGGAGTATTTTCCTAAAATATGTTGTTCAGCTACTTTGTTCTTAGCTATAAGATGGTACATAGTTTGGGGTTCTATTGCATGCCATAAGTGAGTAATAGCTATTTTCTTATTAGTAGCAAAATAATGACATAAGTAAATGTCAAATATCTTCAGAAGTATTAAAGTTACGGAATTCTTTTCAAATATGTTATCCATCTACTCTTTCATAAGCTATCACATAGTAAAGTTTCAGATCTGTTGCACCTTGGATAGCTGAGTAATAGCTACTTTGAAATTCTACAGTTGAGTAAATCCATTGTAACTCCAAAACTATTACAGTTACAGCTTTTTCTTCAAATATGTTGTTCACCTACTTTGTCCTTAGCTATAAGCTGGCATGTAGTTTGGGGTTCTATTGCATGCCATAAGTGAGTAATAGCTATTTTCTTATTAGTAGCAAAATAATGACATAAGTAAATGTCAAATATCTTCAGAAGTATTAAAGTTACGGAATTCTTTTCAAATATGTCATTCATCTACTTTTTTGTAAGCTATCACATAGTAAAGTTTCAGACCTGTTGCACATTGCATAGCTAAGTAATAGCTACTTTGAAATTGTGACTGTTGAGTAAATCCATTGTAACTCCAAAACTATTGCAGTTACAGCTTTTTCTTCAAATATGTTGTTCAGCTACTTTGTCCTTAACTATAAGATGGTATATATTTGGGGGTTGTATTGCATGCCATAAGTGAGTAATAGCTATTTTCTTATTTGTAGCAAAATAACAACATAAGTAAATGTCAAATATCTTCAAAAGTATTAAAGTTAAGGAAATATTTTCAAATATGTTATTCATCTAGTTTTTGATAACCTATCACATAGTAAAGTTTCAGACCTGTTGCACATTGGATAGCCGAGTAATACCTACTTTGAAATTGTGACTGTAGGGTAAATGCATATATTTTGGGGTTCTATTGCATGCCATAAGTGAGTAATAGCTATTTTCTTATTTGTGGCAAAATAATGACATAATTTTTCTCAAATAACTGCTTCATCTACTTTTGGGAGAGCTTTCACATGGTGAAGTTCCAGACCTGTAGCTAATTACTCACCTACTCAAAATGAGTAAATGTGAATTATCTGTAAAAGTATTGCAGATAGCCAATTTTTCTCAAATAACTCATTCACCTACTTTTGGGAGAGCTTTTACTTGGTGAGGTTTCAGACCCGTAGCTAATTATTCACCTACTCAAAATGAGTAAATGTGAATTATCTCTAAAAGTATTGCGGATATCCAATTTTTATCAAATAACTCATTCATCTACTTTTGGGAGAGCTTTCACTTGGTGAATTTTCAGAGCCGTAGCTAATTATTCACCTCAAAATGAGTAAATGCTAATTATCTCTAAAAGTATTGCGGGTATCCAATTTTTATCAAATTACTCCATCTACTTTTGGGAGAGCTTTCACATGGTGAAGTTCCAGACCCGTAGCTAATTACTCACCTAATCAAAATGAGTAAATGTGAATTATCGTTAAAAGTATTGCCGATAGCCAATTTTTCTCAAATAACTCATTCACCTACTTTGGGGAGAGCTTTCACTTGGTGAAGTTTCACACCCGTAGTTAATTATTCACCTACTCAAAATGAGTAAATGCGAATTATCTCTACAAGTATTGCAGATGGCCAGTATTTCTGAAATAACTCATTCACATACATTTTGGAGAGCTTTCAATTAGTGAATTTTCAGATCCGTAGCTAATTACTCACCTACTCAAAACGAGTAACTGCCTATTATCACTAAAAGTATTGCAGATAGCCAATATTTCTGAAATAACTCATTCACCTACATTTTGGAGAGCTTTCACATGCTAAATTTTTTTAATGAATTTTTTAAATAATTTTTAATGCATTAAAATTCATGAAATCATGCACTAAATCAATTATAACTTGAAAAGTATTACATTTAGAGCACCTTGTTAAAATATGTTATTCAGCTACTTTTTCCATAGCTACAGCATGGTGAGTAACTTCGGTGTCTATCACAACTTTAGTACATCTAATTTATATGGCGGGAGATAAATGCATGCGTCAGAATGCTTGTTATAGGGAAGTAGCTCTGTCTGACATTCCCTCTCAATACTCTGAAGAAGTAGACACCTTCAGGCGTATTCTGTCTCTCCCTGACCCCAGGGATTCTATGCCTAGGTCTTCAACTTCAGTGTTGGGTCTGGACGATGAAAAAGGCCGTCAAGAGCTCAGACCTAGAGGTCCTTCCTCTATTCTACCCCTTAGCTCAGTTATCAAGGACGCCTTTGATAAATTTCAACATGATTTTAAAGCTGCCAATTTAGCTGAAGGCAAATATGTCAAGCCTCCTCCTTCCACTTCTAAGTGGTACAAGGTGGGACAGCCCACTTTTCAGGATTAGATTCAGGAGTTGAATAAAGACTTTACCAAGATCCGTATTACTCCTAGACCTCCTGGGGCCCCAGTAGCCAAAGTTCCCCTGCCAGTTCGCAAGGAGCTGGAACATCAGGCTAGACAAAATATCTCAACCCTCAACTTCACCGCTGCCTTTGCCAAAACTTCTTGTTGTTATGCTTCATTGGAAAAATGCCAACATAGCATTAAGTCAACTGTCAAGAAGATTAAATCTCAAATTCAGAAAGGTGCCAATCCTGAGAAAGCAGTAGTGGGGTATCGATGGACCAAATCATGCAAGCCTGTCACTGGAAAGCTCACAACACATTTACAAATTTTTATCTCAAAGACCTTACTTGGTCGGACACCGACAACAATATGTATCTGGGACCAGTAGTGGCGGCACAACAAGTTTTAGATCCTTCCCCCCCCAGACCAGTTGTCCTCGGAAAGAAAAAGGGGGGGCACATCCACTACAACCAAGTCTTCAGGAGTCTCACCCAGGATCTAGGTATTCCTTTACCTTCAAGATGTTACGGGTAAGGTCATTTTGTTTTTTACTTACCAAGTATTTTGTATTAAGGACTTACTCAGTTGTCATTAATCTCATATTTAGGTGGCAAAAATTTATGAGATGTCCAACCATTGGGTTGGTCAGTCACTCGTGAAGGGCCCTCAGGGACCCTAGACCCCAAGTGAGCACTGCTGCACTTCCGTCCTACAGTCAAACATCTAGACAGTTTCAGCACTGTCCCTCATTTTACTTAGGTTTTTGGCTTTACAGGCCCAGTCTTCGGGATCGGGTCACTGTAAATGGGACTCAGACTGGTATTTCTGGCACTATTCTGTATATATTAACTCAAAATCTTAGAAAAAATGACATATCTTCCAGTCTCAGCTGTAATCCCGCCACCGGGCGGTTGAATTCAGCATTAAGTCCCACATGGTAAGCTATTGTAGCGTACTAAAATTGAAAATTTTAATTACTTAAATGTAGCTTTTATAAGCTACAAGCTTACCATGTGGGACTTAGAAGAGTCCCACCCTGCCTCCCCGCTGTTTACAGCTGAGGGGTAGGTTTTTAGAAAATTTCAACGAGAAAGTAGGACGATTGGTCAGAAGTTATCACGTGACGACAACTATCAGTATATCCGGTGGCTAACAAGAACTGTCTTTTTTTCTAAGACGTTGGCCGCGGGTGTGGCAACCCGAGAACAGCATTAAGTCCCACATGGTAAGCTTGTAGCTTATAAAAGCTACATTTAAGTAATTAAAATTTTCAAATTTGTGATATTTGAAGAGGAAGCTTTTCAGTTGATATTTCTTGAGACAAGGCTTCAGAGTGGATTGGTGTAGTAAAAACATTGTGTGATATTTGTGTCATATTTAAAAATAAAAGTGTCAGTGCCATTATTCTGCATCGAGCAAAAGAGCCATTTATTGATCCGAAGATAATAAACATGATATTCACATTTGATGTAACACAGTGATTAAATACATTACACAGGTGTTACATATTTGATAACAGGGTTAGGTTTAACATTAAACCCATAGGTGTTAAAAGCGGAAAAATGGGATAGGGTGTGGTTGTGTTACTTGAAAGGTGAGACATTTGTCTGTGTCATCATCATCTGATTTCTCAAAAACAGAAGCTGTTTCAGAGCTGTTACCTCAGTGATAATATTTAATGCTCTAATCACAGTACAGCTGGTAAAGATTATGGTAACATTTAGAAGAGATACCTGTCCTTTCTTCCACCAAACCCAGCTTGATCACCACTGTTACATCCCGAATCATCTTAACCCTTCTGTGATCTTCCTTTTCCTCTGGTAACAGAAATTTCAAACAGCTCAGAATTTCCACTGGTATGAAAATCACTGCTTCTAACTGGTATAACTGCAGGTTATATCTTTGTGTAGTGCTTATGTCACCTTTCTTCTCCTGTCTCTGTGATTCCATTGTCTTGTGCGTCTCCAGTCAAGTTGTATATTTGCTGTAACATTATTATGTCTTTACTGAATCTTCTGCTTGTGACACTGTGAGCAATCTTGTCTCTCTACCAGTGCATTGTCCTCCCTGATTCCTATTCTTTTCTGTATTTCTTCTGTAGCGTAACTGTTACTAGAGGCTTGCAAATGGGTTTAAAAATGTGACACAGCATTCTGCCTCTGTTTTGCCTTTATAACTGCCAAAAAAAAAACATATCTATAGTGTGACCAGAGTATTACTAGAAACATTTTGGTTTAGGTATAAGCCACTTAAAAGCTTCCTTTGAAAATGTCAAACTTTTATAAAAAACTATTTATTCGTTCCATGCTTTGCTCTTAGGAGCATAGAGTTTAACAGGATTGGTTTTCCCTCCTTGTCTTCTCATAATCTGTGTAAGTGAAACGAGTAACCTACACACAGTGCTATCTCAGAATAAGAAATGTGAAACTACCTTCTTTTTTCCAAAACATTTGGATAAAGTTGATAGTAGTTGGGTTTCATTCTGATTATCTCACCCTTCTTGTTTGAATAGTTGTAAGTTTCCTGTCAAAGTTCTATTTTTTGGCCCCTCTAGTTTTATACTGTTAATATTGGTTGTTGTTTGTCCCTCACTGAAGGTGAGAAGCCTTGAGAGCAAGGATGCTACTGAGGCTGTTGCTAAGCAAAGGTTTTTCCTGTCTTTCTTTCAGTTGACTTGTCTCTGCTGGGGAAAAAGGTTCACTAAGTGTTACTGGGAAAGCTAGAACTAAGGGGAACTCAAATAAGAATTGGCTTGTTAAGAAACCGCAGTATCTGTATGTCTGTATTGTTTTGTGCAGCCTAATTTTGATCACTGAATGGCTTTAGCAATTTTACAGCTTTTTGAATCTTCACATATTAGTGTTTTATATATTTTAAAAAATACTTGGCTGAACCAAATAAAATGTTTTTTTTTTAACCATTTAAGTGAGAGATTGTGTGCTATTATTCAAGGTACCAGTAGTATTGTAGAAAAGATTGCAATGAGTAGATTGAGCCCAGAAGTTCAAGACACTTATGTGACAGACATCTTAATATCTGTGTCCCTGCATCTTGACCCAATTATTTCTTGATTGCCTTATTTGCTATTCACAGTTTGTTGTTATGAATAAATGTGTACATGTGTTTTTACATGCACGCAAGTTGTTGCAGCCAGTTTTTCTTTTCTTGTAAAACATAAAGTCGCCATACACTGAAGACAGTACAATACGGCTGATAATAAAATTTGAACTGTTGTGTGGTATACCACAACTGTATGTAT
This sequence comes from Sabellastarte sp. h YS-2021, assembly GCA_964017235.1. Classification (NCBI taxonomy): domain Eukaryota; kingdom Metazoa; phylum Annelida; class Polychaeta; order Sabellida; family Sabellidae; genus Sabellastarte; species Sabellastarte sp. h YS-2021. The sequence goes on along the minus strand of OZ024928.1, from coordinate 72,429,965 downwards.
CAAAAACAATGCAATACAAGCCAATAGGGAATGATTTCATTTTTGAAGAATTCTTTGACATTTATCAGATGGGTTGGTATTGCGAGCACAGAACATAGGTCTCTAGTTATAATGACCAGAACTTACTTACTTTTCCATAACTTTCTTCAGTTTGAAAAGAGGACTTTTATCTGAGGATCAGATCACAACATTTTGGTATGTAGATGTATATAGGGCTTAACAAAGAGTTTCCATGTGTGTGAGCACACTATTACAATATTAATAAAGGAAACAGTGAACTACTGTATCCACTCTGAAGGACCCAGGGGGAGTATGAACAAATATTTACAATATTTTGGGATGGGCATTCATGCCAAAATGTGAAATACTGGTAAAGTAAATGAAAAGTTTGTTTAAAATGGATTTAAACTATAAAATTTCACATGGTATGGCACCGGTACTTAAAAACTCTGCCACAATGACTGTGTATGTGGATAGCCAAACTATGTACCTTTGAATTGAAGTACACAGGCAGATGACTGAATGTAGTTAGCCTTGTAACAATTCATTTCATCAAAATTCTAAATGAGTTATCACAGTATAACCTCTTTATATCCAAACAGACTGAAGAATGAGATTCTGTTCAGATAACAGAATCTCAAAAATGAGTTCAGATAAATGGGATTTAATTGTATCTCTTGTGTTTATTTCTACAGATTTCCAACTCAGCTCGTCAGACTTACAACACCTAGCTAGTTTCAATTCACCTGCTGGGGGTTTATCTGGACAGTGGGCATCTCATGCAGGGCCTTTGACCGCGGCAATCCAAGCAGCGGGCCTTGATCCAATGGTCTCAGTGTAAGTAACAAGCAGTCATGACTTTCCAGATTCTTGTAGTTAGCTTTTATTTACCTGTACAGTCAAATCTATTTCACTTAGTGTTACGATTGAAAGATAATTCCAGAACTGTATAATATAAGTACTGATACTTAAGTGTTTTTATTCTGTATAATATAAATACTGATACTTGAGTGTTTTTGTTCTGTATGATATAAGTACTGATAGTTAAGTGTTTCTGTGCAATATTTTATGCATTTTATTAAATATATATACAGTAGAACCACTATTATCCAACCCACTTGGGGGAGTAACATTTGGTTGGATAATAGAAAGGTTAACATAACAGGTTTAAATGGAGTTGGGAGAGTGGGTATGAGGTTGAATAACAGGGGTTACTTCGTATTGTTATCCTGGTAAAGGTTCCACATAGAGAAGAAATTAAGAATTGTAAACACAGATATCTGAAGTATATTTTCACCATTTTCAGCATGATGCGACTTTGAATATCTGTGTATCATAACCTATAGCTTTCCTTGACAATTTTTGTCTCCTTTAACTTTATGGGCTAATTCTGTCCCTTATTCCGTGTTTCATGAAATTATGAGTATCTAATTTGTGTCACATAATTATATTAGCAGTATGAAGTTTAATTATGCCATGGTACCATCAGAAAATGGGCATGAGTAAATGTATTGAGTTATCTTGTGTACTATGCAATGTCAGATTCCTTGCATATAAATTGGAAAACCAAGACAGGGCAGAAAACAGTTTAGAATGTGAAGGAGCTTTATGGCTGGAACATTACAGCAGTCTTAGCCCTTTGAAGTAGACTTTTATAGGGCTATTTGAGTTACATTTTCAGTTTGGCTTCACTTAAAGTTTTATGCTATTTGTTCATTAGTCAGTAGTTTGTTAAGAATATGAATGGAGTTAAACAAGTAATTTAGGGATAAACTTCTTTCCATTTTCCTGCAAGGGCTAGACAAGTAGAAGGCTACAAGGTAAATATAAACAGTTGGATCATAAAAAAACTGGGCCTCTCTTAAACTGATACCCCTTTTCCAGCAACAAAAGGGCTAGCCAAGTTCATTTGACATTTTCAAGATGGTGCCTGGATGCAGTTTATAGGTTTGTTTATTGATATCTCAGTATTTGTCAGGGGAAAGATATACTTTCAGTCTATGAAGCACCACTTTTCCCAGAAAACCACATTTTATCACAGCAGAAAATATCATATCCAGTTAAAAATATAGTGTCACCAAGGTTTCTACTTACATTAAAACTTTCAAGATATCGTGTTTAAGTTTTAAAGGTCAAAAATATTATAACGTTACAATTGCCTTGTCAGTTAATGGACACAAGAACTACGAGTACAATTAAGTAGGGAGTTCCAAAGTGTAGAGTGGGTTGTAAACTTACTGAATGATTGGGAAAAAATAAAATCATTCCCCATCAGTGTGAAACCTTGCGATTGATTCCCGAAAATTTATCAGATGTTTTCTGATCCATCCTGAAAATCAGCTCCCAATTCCTATGGAATGGGTTATATAAATTTAAGAAGGCCTATACAATTTGTAGGACCAAATTGAGATAGAAAATATTGCTTTATAAATATTAAAATTGTTTTTATGTAATTCTGGGTTTCCCGAACGCAAAATCTAATTAGGATTGGCGATAGTTTACGACACTTTTGAACAGTTTGAATTAATAGGGAAAACATGATTCATTCCTGAACAGTCCTGAATGTTCCCAATCCAAAACTGCCTGTTCCGAGTCAGCCCTGATGTCCGAATGAAAAGCTTGACCTATAAATATTTTACTTGTATTTAAAGGCCAGAGGTCTGACCTGATTAAAGGTCAATTTATTATCAATTTATTGCCTAAAAGTTGCACTTTGTGAAGATGTTTATCTACCTTTTATACCTGAAGGTCAGAATTCACACATTTGCTCATTGGATCCTGGTTTGACAAATTACCCAAGGTGATGAGTTAAATCCCTGTATCTTTGTTCAGTGTAACTTTGTAACTGTATTTACCACTTTCCCTGCATTTAGCACGGAATGTGTTTTAAGTTTGCAAGGACACCTGTATTTCAAACCATTGCACCTTTATACCTAATTATATCCCCAGACGAAAGGCGGGGATATACTGGTTTCACCTCCGTTGCACTCCCCCCACCCCCTTACTTAATATTTAACCTTAATTCATGCCTCATACTCTGTCTTTCTCTCCTATTCTAAACAGTCAGCTTATAAGCTAAGAAACACTCTTCCAGCACTTGCACAAGGATGCAGGCATTTTTCATTGAGCTTTCATCAGTCACATTGGTCATTGAATGGTTCTTCCTAACATCTATTGTTCTCCTGTTTTGTAGGCATTCAGCACAGAACCTGAGTAACACTTCTCCCACTGAGGCGGCACACACTTCTCCCTCTCAAGGCCAGACATCCCATCACCCTGCTGTCACCCACTCACAGCGAGGTGGTGGAAGTCATCATCATCCCACCCAAACCATCTCCACCATCAATATCATCAAGAGTGAGCCCGCTTCTCCACAAAGAGATGAACTGGTGCACTCCAGTAGTCATCACCAGTTACGCCCACCTTCCGCATCAGGTGCCCGCAACCGCCCGCCTTCCACCGGCCACCCGGCAACTGCTGCCATGGCCCCACAACAAGGACATTTATCTCCGAACCCTCTCAACACAACGCAGAGTAGCTCCTCTTCACCCAGTGAAAATGAGTACGCATCATCTGTGAAAAGGTTACGGGTATCAAGTGATGGCTGGAGTAGTTAGTGCTTATCAAGAAAGGTTTAGTAAACTGTTTACCATAAAAGGAAGTTTGATTTGTGCATTGAAATGTATTGGAAGATGAAGCAACTACAGGAGATATTATTTCAGGGTGTAAGGTGCTTCTTTTCACTCACCCAAAATGGGTATGCATCATCAGTGAAAGTGAAGGTTTTGTGTGTCTATTAAAGTCTTGAATTGTTAGTGTTTGGTCTAAAGAGTGAACTTCTGAAACATAAGCAGAGGTCCCCTGTGTGGTTGTTTTGTATAATAAAGTGTAATGGAAGTAGAAAGCATACAATTCGACTAATGTCGAAGTAGTTGTTTGCAAGGGCACCGATAATGTCAATCGACAATATTAATTGAATGGCCGAAGAATATTTCGCCCCAACATAAAGCAAAACTTCCCTTGTATACATTTGTCTGATAAGTCTTGAGGTAGGTAGTTTGTTATTACACTTTATTTTTTGCTGATGTGAACTGCCATATTTACATGAAGTGCCTTCCAGGAAGGTGAAACTAAATGCCAAATGTTCAGCCACCGGATTGTCCGAATTTGTACCTGATCAATTAATATTTCACACTGAACTTGTATGATGCTTTAATAATGAAACAAAATAGTCAGATACAACAAATAATAGAATGTGGATTGATCATCGGTTGGAAATGACCCCAAAGATTGGGGGCGAGTTCTAACACTAATTGCAAAGATAAAATGATGTTCAAAATCTTTTTCAAATATATAAGAGATCTATATTGTTGTATTGTCACAGTAAATTTGCAGGGTTTTCATCCAAGGTACTCTAAGTTAAAATGAAAAAATTTTCTTGGATACATACCAAAAGATAACAAGGATTATTGAGCATGACCACTATCAAAAGCTAAGATGCTTGTTTTCACTCCAACATAGCTTATTGGGCAAAGTGTAATCAGAGTTATTCCACCTAAAACAAAAAAACAACAAAAAAAAAACAACCAATTTCTTAGGTCATCCCTGCCAATTAAAGCCTTTGAAATATCTAAATAATGAAGCCTGTAGTGTTAGTGATGAGCATGCTGTTTTTATTGCACTACAGTAGATTACCTACTGCGACTTATCTTGGCAGGCCGCTCTCGACTCTGCAAACTTGGCTGCTGGTGGCTTCTAAGATGCTTAGAAGCCCCAATTTGCATCTCTGAGTATGTCTGGATTGTATTGGGAGATTCATCAGGTTGATCTATTACCCACCATTACCTTAACATTCGTGGAGTATTAACAGACCAGGGTTGTGTTCACTCTGAATTTTATCAAGATACGAAAAACACAAACTGTGACCCATCTGTTGAACTCGGTTTTTTCACTACAACGTAAATGTATATAGTTCTTTGGTGAATTGTAAATACATACACTTATTAACTTCACTGATGGTGGTATTATTAAAATTAATCCAGTGAATCATGACTGTATTTCCTTATAAAGGCGTAGTGCAAATAATACTGTTTTAAATGAAATAAATATTATCCATGTTTAGTGATACACATGTTTTACTTTTTGTTTCACTTGTTAACAATACACAAGATAGATTTGATTTACCACATGATACTGCTTATAAAGTACATATGCCGGAGAATTAGAAAATTAAGCATCCCATGTGTGACGCTTGTTTGTATACAGGAGAAGTTTATGTAGAAGGGGCCACCGGCTCTCACATTTTCTATTGCTTATAGCTGAACAACCACTGGGTGGATTCTCTTCAAATTTGGCATATGTATGGAAAATTTTCCGAATATGGTGTCATGACATTTCGACCAATCAGAAGTCACATGACCAAAACAAGTTTTTAAAAGGGTATACCTGTCCAGATGGTAACTTTAAAAGTGCTTCACCTGTTCACACAAAATTTGGCAAGAAGGTTTGTTACATGTCTGGAAATCATTAACTATTGGAAGTGATTAGATACATAATGGCGAACTTATTTATGATTAACTAAACTCCTCTCATAAATTCAGATAAACTAATCTCGGAAACGATCCAAGATAGGTTTAGACCAATTTTTTTACCCACAGGATATACGCAGTCATCTGGCAGTTTTTTAAGAAAGCATTTTCCTTCCATTTTTTGCAGGCAGGTTGAATTTTTGTATAAATGGAAAAAAATGTTAAGCAGAGCATGATAGTCATTTGAGCAAACTCATTAATGCTCATTGAGACGCTTTATATTTTCTGTGCAAAAACAATTTCTTCTTCTCCTGCAAAGCAATACTGTAGTATATTCTGTCTTCTTATGTCTATTATTTTTGACTGTTTTGATTAATTTTGTGGTTTGAGCAGTGAGGTCTGGGATGTCTATCCAGTGGTTTTCTGGTAAATATCATAGAGTTTTGTATATGGACAGTTCTGTTACAGTAGACTCCGTATAACCCTCTAATATCCACACATTTTGGTTACAAATGTGACAATTTGATGTTGCAACTTATGGTTCTGCTTATATTTAAATTTAATCTACTCTGGGTGTAATTCTGCCGAGTCTACTGTAGATCAATTTGAAAGAGACCAAACCAGTAATATTGATTTCAGTAATCTAAAGTGTCGAATGTTTTGTGACTTTGTACAGTTTCTGCTCAGTGGAATGTCGTTCATTTGTATGATTAGTTGTTTTTCTATGTAAATAAACATCATTTAATTGTACATAAATTGTTTTACCATGTTAATGCATTGTTGAGCCGGTAAGCTGTATTGTTAATGAAATATAAAAATACACTGTATATATGCCCAAACATAATGTAATGTATTTGTAGTGTGAAAATTTAAAAAAAAAAATACCACTCAGAAACCAAACAAATGAGAGAAAAGGAGGACAAAGGAATGAAGAAAAACAAAAGTGGAGTTCAGGCAATGATCCAGGACATGTTAAATTCTTTCAGTAGAATTGGTGATCTTAGAAACAGGTCGGTCCTCAGTGACCTAGTGGTTAGCAAGTTTGGCATCTAATCATAGGCGGTCACCTCTGTGGGTTCGAGTCCCACAAGTGGCAATTCTGAGGACCTGTCCCAATATGACCCTGGCTGTTGAACGGGACGTAAAACCCCAACTTTGACCTTTGACCTTAGAAACAGGTCACTAGGACTTTTGATTCTCTTACAGTGTAGTGTTTATATGTTTTGAGCAATTTTCACGGGTAATCTTGTTGCTCCTTGACCGGTTGTTATATTTGCATTTTGTCAACTTCTTTTTGTTTTATGTAGTTTTCTTTCACATATTTTTTTTTATAGAGTGAGTCTGATAATTCCTGTATCACAAAACTAGAAGTGCTTTGGGCAATAATATGACTTTTTCTTTGGGGTTAAACTTTTTTAGGAGTGAAACTGTAATGTAATATGTTTCAACTAGGGACGTCACGACTCCAAATATTTCATGTCAGCTAATCGCCAAGTACTATTTGTGTCAACACCGAACCGTCAAATTTATAAAACAACCAAGAATCTTAAGTTTCATATTGTAAAAAGCAATGAAAACGTTAAATATCTTAAATAAAATGAAAATATATGTATACAAACTATAAAAATTAATAATTTTATTGCGTTAATACATCTTACCTAGTGGACAGATGCATTTGTCCGGCGCCTTGCCGGTCACGCCAAACGTTAGAAAAAAACGTCCTGAGCTGGGCTCTGGCCGGGACCGGTAGTGTCCTGTTCATTCGCCAGGTGGCTGTGTAGCCAACCTGCTGGTGTACTGCGCATGCTCGCGCATGCGCTCTTCCTCTTTTTGTTTGGCGCGTCCATTTTGTAAACGCTTGAAGTTTAAGAGAAACTTTTTCAATTTTTTAGTAGTGTTATAGTGGATTTTTGTTTAAAGTGTGTTAGTAGTGTTGTGCTATATATATCATGGATTCACCAGGAGAAAAGAAAGGACAGAGGCGGGGGTCATGTGGCCATGTTATGGCCGGATTTGATTTTCACAAGAAATGTGCCCGCTGTAGGGACAAAGGTATTGGTGATGACCCGTGCGTTAAAGACAAACCTTGTAATATGTGTGATTCCTTCTCTGATGAGCAGAGGGATCTTATTTCTACTCCATCTTATCGTATCAGGAAAGAACGCAAAGCAGGTACCTTAGTCTCCCCTAAAGAGGTTGAAGTTATTGCCCCCGTTGATTCATCTGCTTCTACTGAACCTATTTTTGCTGCCCCTTCTCAGGAACCTTCTCAGCCTGCAAACTTTGTTACAGCAGAGCAGTTCTCTTTAATGAACGATAAATGGGCAGAACAATTTGCACGATTCGAGGCATTGTTAAGTAGAGGAAATGTGTTCTCCACGCCCAAAGCGGCGGTGAATCCTTCTAGTGCTAAAGCTGTGCTTTCTGATTCCCCCTTTATTGCTCCGGCTGCCCGGCCCACCGGTCCGGTGGAGACCCCGGCAGTGCAGGAAGTTGTTGTTAAATCTGTGGATCCTAAACCAAAGAAAACTAAAGACAAAAAACACAAGAAATCTGTCAAAATCTCTGAGAAACCGGTTACCTTGGATCAACCGGCCCCTGTCTTAGGCACCTCCGGTCCGGAGGTTGTACAGCAGGCGTCGGCTCTCAAGAAAACTACACCGGCATCTTCATTCACCCTTCCACCGGAAGATGTTCAAGCCGGTTCTACCAGTCTCAGTTCTATGGCCACGTCTTCAGCAGCCTCCTCAGGCACTGCTTTCCCCGGTGCTTTCAATCTGCCACCGGAGCCGGACGATGTAGACTTTGATAATCCTTTGGCCGTTTCTGATGTGTCCTCTGAGCAATCAGAACGTTCTGACAGTGATGAGGGGAGATCTTATCTGACTCTTTGGAACGTCCGGACCAAACTGAGGAGATGAACTACAGGGAGACGGTGCGCTCCGTCCGGTCATTCATGGGCTGGACACACATACCAGACTTTGAGAGTGATCTAAATGAACCGGACAAATCAAACAACCCTTGGAAGGGTAAGAACCCCAAACGACTGGCACGTATCTCAGTCGAAATGCCACCGGATGACTGGCTGTGCCAGAAGTTGGAGCGTCTCAACACAGTGGTCGCGGAAGGTTACCCTTCAAGAGCTCAGGACTCTGCAGGCCTAAAAAAAGATCAGTTTGTGAAAATTCCAAAGTCACAGGCAAGATGGTACCAGATGTATACCATCCAGCAGGATGGCCCTCACAGACCTGGTAGAAAACTCTTCAGTTGGCACAATACGGAGGCTAAACTAAATTCCCAGTTCCCGAGGATTACTAAGGCGTCTGCCTATCCAGCTACCGGCCCTCCTTCTAGGCCAATATCTCAGGAATACCTCAGAAGGTGGGAAAAGTGCGCCAGGGAGAACTCTTAAATTATTAACAATGTTGCTGGTTTTAACCGGTGCACTAGTGAGCTGCAAGAGAAAATGTCTGCTAATGTGGCCATGTTATGTTCCAGGATAAACAAGGGCAAGGCTGCCAAGGAAGTTACTGGTGCTCTCAATGACCTCAAGGACCTTATGGCTTTTCACCAAAGTGTCTCTGTGGCCATGGGCACGGCCTTACAACATCTCGCGGACAGTGTTTTTGTGCATCTTGCTAATCTCATCTTGATCCGACGCAATGCTTATTTGGAACATGTGAAGCCAGGAATCAAGCAGGATACATGGCTACACCTCAGGAATGCTCCTATGTTTGGCTATGGCCTCTTTCCCGACGCAGTATTGCAACTGCCGAACAGGATATTGTCAAACATGAGGCCTCCGGTACTGCTCTGAGGCCCGGTCCGGGCATTTCACAGCAGTCCGGTTGGAGAACAGCCAACAGATATAGACCCTATGACAGGCGGGATCACAGGCCTACTGGTGGGGCGCAGGAACAGCAGCCATGGAGGCAATTTAGTGGACATAGGAATAGGGGCTGTGGACGGGGTAGAGGTTCGAACCCTCGTTTCTCTCGTGCCAAGGGATACAAATTTTCTAAATGACAGTTATTGCATGGTTCCTCCAGGTCAAAAGTTAGTAAATCTGTGGAGGAAATCAAAGCTAGTGAAACAGACAGGACACAAAGTAGATCAAAACCAGTTCAATGTTCAGTAAGTAATCAAGGTTCCTATTTCAGACAGTTTGCCAAGACATTCAGGACATCTTGTATCTTGTCATGTTGCCAGTCATGTTCAGTATGCAATTTCAAAAGGGCTTCCACAAAAGAAAGGTGTAAGACCCGTTGTGAAAAAGAAAGAAATAAAACTTGTCAAAGGTGCTTCTTTTGTAAATCACTGTCTTTCTGTCAAACCTGTTCCAAATGTCCCCAATGTTGTCAAAGAGTTGGGTGTCGGGGGGAGACTCCAGACCTTTTGGCCAAAGTGGCAAGAGCTAGGTGCAAACCCCAGGGTAGTCTCCATTTTGAAGGAGGGTTATGCCCTACCGTTCAAGATGAGGCCCCCCTTAACACGGTTTCCTCTCATCACAAGTGGTTACGCAAATCCGGTAAGAAGCCGGGCGCTGTCAGAGGCCTTAGTTGCACTGAGAGAAAAGTTGGTAGTCGAAAAGGTGGTTGTACGGACCTCCCTGTCCTTTTACAACCGGTTGTTCTTGGTTCCAAAACCCAACAAGAAGTGGAGACCCATTTTGGACCTCAGCCAGTTAAATGTTTATCTCCAAACAAACACTTTCAAGATGGAAACACTGGAGACCATCAGGGTCTCATTACAAAAAGGGGAATGGGTCACGTCTCTGGATTTCAGCGACGCTTACTTTCATATCCCCATCCATCCCAGGTCCCGAAAGTACCTCAGGTTCTTTTTGAACAGCGAGGCATATCAGTTCACAGCCCTTCCATTTGGACTGGCCACGGCTCCCTTGGAATTTACCAAGGTGGTCAAAGAGGTGAAATTGATGGCTCAGACAAGGGGTATAAGAATCCACCAGTACCTAGACGACTGGTTGCTCAGAGCCCCGTGCCCGGAAACCTGCCAACGAAATACCCAGACCCTCTTGGACCTGTGTCGCGAATTAGGTTGGGTAGTCAACATGAACAAGTCCGAACTGGTACCCCAGCAAGTGTTTAGTTTCGTAGGTTACCGGTTCGATCTCCTGGCGGGACGGGTTTTACCCATGGCAGAACGCTGGGAGACATTAAAGGCAAAGCTTCTCTTTGTAAAGAACCGGGACTCCTGCACAGTCAGACAGTTTATGTCCCTCATAAGCCTCTTGACAGCCACAGAGAAGCAAGTATGGTTGGGTCGCCTCCACATGAGGCCAATTCAATGGCATCTCAAGAAGCACTGGCATGTGCCGGAGGTGCTAGACAAGGTGATTCCGGTTCCCCCTTCCCTTCACCCCCATCTGGATTGGTGGTTGGACGAAAAGCATGTGCTGCGAGGCCAGCCTTTACATGCCCTGCGTCATGCTCTACAAGTTTTTACAGACGCCTCAAACGAAGGTTGGGGCGCTCACTTAGGGGAAGCTATAGCAAAAGGCGTTTGGTCAGAGCCGGAAAGTCACCTGCATATAAACTTTCTAGAGCTGAAAGCAGTGTTTCTGGCCCTCAAGAGTTTCGAGCATCTCTGCAGGGACCAGATTGTTTTAATAGCCACGGACAACACCACTGCAGTCTCCTACATCAACAAGCAGGGAGGTATGAGATCAGGCTCTCTTTGTGCCCTCCTGTGGAGACTTCTGTCTTGGTGCCACCCCAGAGGAATAGTCCTGAGGGCAAGGCACATTCCGGGTTGCCTGAATGTGATAGCGGACAAACTGTCCCGGCACAGTCAGGTGATCCAGACAGAATGGTCCCTGTCCCTACAAGTGTTCAATCTCTTGTTCTCCAGTTGGGACCTTCCACAGGTAGACCTCTTTGCCACCCGGTTCAACCACAAACTTCCCAAGTTTGTGTCACCGGTTCCGGATCCGGCAGCCTGGGCTGTGGACGCCCTCAGCATACCATGGGGGAATCTGGATGTTTACACGTTTCCTCCGGTCTCATTGCTCAATCAAGTGGCGTCGAAGGTGATGGATCAGGGGTGTTTAAGGATGGTCCTAATTGTTCCAGGTTGGCCCAACATGCCTTGGTTTTGGGATCTGGTCAATCTGTCCGTGCAAATTCCCTTCCAGCTCCCACTCCGCAAGGATCTAGTGACTCAGCCCCTCAATGGCTTTCTGCACAAGAACCTAGCCAACTTAAATCTACATCCGTGGCTCCTAGAGCCTCGTGCATTCAGGAACAGGGGTTCGCTGATGAAGTGGCAGCAAGAATTGAGGCTCCTCAGAGAAGCTCAACCAGAGCCGTTTATAAGTCAAAGTGGACCGTTTTTCTCAAATGGTGTGACTCACATCAGGTGGACTTCCGGTCGCCCTCTGTGAGCCAGATCGCTGATTTCCTGCTATATCTATTCAAGGAAAGGAAACTCCAGCCTAGCACCATTGACGGTTACAGAACTGCTATTGCGGACATGGTGGGAAACCAGGGGGTCAATATCAGCAAAGATGAAAACTTAACTCGTCTGTTGGACAGTTTTCATAGGGATAAACCCAAGGGCAGACGAGGACTGCCTTCTTGGAATCTATCCCTTGTTCTTCACCAGTTGACTAAGCCCCCTTTCGAGCCGATGAGGAAAGCTTCACTTAAGCATCTGACCTTTAAGACAGTGTTTCTTCTAGCCCTAGGGTCAGGCAAGCGTAGGAGTGAAATTCATGCTTGGCTGTACAAGAACATACGGCACCAAGACAACTGGAGTCAGGTGTCTTTCTATCCTTCTCCTATGTTCCTTTCCAAGAATCAGTTGGCTAAGGAGGGCCCGGCGTCTGTAGCTCCGGTAGTGATTCCGGCCTTGGCTCCCTCTTTGGACAAAGAGCTTAAGGAAGATAGGTCCTTGTGCCCAGTCAGGGCCTTGCGTTACTATTTAGATAGGACCAAGGATCTCTGCAAAGGGAAGGACCTGGTTTTTGTGTCCTTCCGGAAGAGCTTTGAGAAAGATATTGTTCCGGCCACTATCTCCTCTTGGATTAAACAAACAGTGCTTTTGTGCTACCAAGTGTCCGATGAGGATTCCCACAAGTTGCTTCAAGTCAAGGCACATGATGTCAGGGCTTTTGCGGCTTCCAAGGCTTTTCAGGGAGGCGTATCCTTGGAACAAATTCTCTCAGCCTGTCATTGGAAAGCCCACAATACCTTTACTCAGTTTTATCTGAAGGATCTAGCTTGGGCCGATTCGGACCTGTACCATTTGGGGCCCATTGTGGCTGCACAACAGGTCCATGAAGAAAAATAAGGTCAACCTTTGGTTCATATTGTAGATAGTGTACATAATTACATAAATAATTTTTACCCCTGGATTGCCACGATCCTAAGTGGCTCCAGGGGGTTGTTAAGAACAGGACACTACCGGTCCTGGCCAGAGCCCAGCTCAGGACGTTTTTTTCTAACGTTTGGCGTGACCGGCAAGGCGCCGGACAAATGCATCTGTCCACTAGGTAAGGTATTAACTTATAAAAATTTAATTTACTATTAAATTTTCCAATTTGCGACTTCTGCTTCATTTATACCAGACAGGAAGTGGGTGATATAAGAGGTATATGATACTTCTGGTTTTACGTGAATGCATAAGCAACAGAGAAAACGTGACTGTTTTTCGGTGTTAACTTTTTTTATGTGACAATATGGACATATTTTACGGATTCAGACCTTCTGACATCTTTTATTAGATGGAGCGATTATTCATACTTTAAAATATTAATTGGTAAATGACGCTATTATAACCGTTGTCGATAGTCAGCTAGTCGTGACGGCCCTAGTTTCAACTTGGGTGAAATGAGAGAAATGCAAACAGTTTCTTGTTATTGATATTATCTTCAGGGACAGAACTCGATTTGTAATGTGTACTATTAGTGTGGCCATATTTGCTTTTCTGGAACCTGGCTTCAGGCTGGTTCCTATCCAATGGCTACCTGGCCTTGTTTGCACCCCAGGTCAGACCTCTACTTTAAGTACTCATAGGTACTGATTATGGTATATTGAGGAACGTTTTCATATTTTCTCTTTCTAGATTTGGTCCATTTTTCAGTTATATATATTTTTATGACATTTATTATGATGTAACAATCTGTTTTCTCCAGTCATGGTGGTATCAAACTCGGTGATTTTTTGTGGAAATTATCTCAAACATTAAAGTATTAGCAGCCATATTGCTTTATTGTTGATGAAATTTTTTTTTTTTTTTTTTTTGAGAACTTAATATATATGATCCCCTTAGTATGGATTAGTTTATAAATGTATGTGTGTGTGTGGTAAATGCATTTCTGTGTCTTCTTTTCACAAATGTTTTAGAAGTGTGTTAGTGCTATTTAACTTGTGACCGACCCATTTCCTCACTGTTTAACACAACAGCATTGAGCTATATAGTCTACAGCTGTTAGAGTAGTTATTGTCCTCAGAAAAAAAAAGTCCACAATTCTCAATGTGTTTATTCCATGCTTACAAAAACATATCCATTAAATGCACTGAAACGCTATAAAAGTCGTCTGCAAATGTACAAAAATATGGAATAAAAGCTTATAAATTCTTCAGATTGATGGTTTGCTTCCACTATTTTAAGTTTTCCTTTAATGCTATGCATTGACAAGCTAAGTGGCGGTTTCAAAATCTTCTCATGGTATTGCATTAAAATGCTTTTGGTGCCGAGACACCGGTCGTACGAACCCGTCCCTACCCTGTACCATTGAATCCGAATGTATCAAGTTTAAAACCTTTTGTAAGTAGTCTTTCAAAAAACTCAACCCGTCAAATAAATTGTAAAGGAATGTTGCGTTATTCCTCGCACTGTTATCTTTTTGTCCATGAATAAAATTTGTTGTGTGATCACTTGTCTATGGTGTGTGTTTCTTTAGGTGTTTTACTTTTTACATAAAAGTATATACAAGTGTAGAAATGACTTCAATATTTTGGTGATGTAAGGCATATCATCTAGTTTATGTACTAAAGACACTAGGTCTTGAGTTCTTTCATGGCTGTGCTGTATCTGTGCATTATTTTAACATAAAGGACCACAAAAGTTGCTGTGTATGTGCTGTAAATATTGTGTCTGTAATTACAAGGCAACAGCAGTCTATATTTTCGACTGAAATATTAATGCATTTTACTTCAACCTATACATAATCTTAAAGGTGTATAAAATGTATTGAAAACATTTCTTTGTAGTGAAGAGAATTGCTGATTGATTTTGCAATAAGTGCTATCTTTTTAATTTTGTTGAAATAAAAAAAAAAAAAAGAGTATATCAGTTAATGCTGCATATAAAGGGCTTTGCAATATTGTAACTGTGTATTATCACTGCATATAGTTTGGCAGAGTGTTTTTGTGACGGGTAGTTATGGTGTGTATAAATTTTGGTCAGTGTATGGTATCAGTGATTTTTGTCCTGTTATAATGTCAGATGCTATATTTTTTTAAACAAAAGTTTACTGGGGCATTAGTTATTTTCAAAAACAAGTAGAGTAAGAAATCTAAAATTCACCAGGAATCTAAAATTCGCCACCTCTAAAACCTTAGTTAATTTTATGAAGAAAAAAATGATGTGTTTGTCTAAAAATTGGTATTTTTCAGTTCAAAAAGTCTTAATTTACCATACAGTCAACAAATCTCACCACAATTCATTTCTTTTATTAGTATTTTCACATGTGGCGAATTTCAGATATGTGGCGAATTTTAGATTTCTTACTCTAGACACTGGCATGAAGTAATGCCCAGTTCCATTGCCAAGACTTATTGTAAGAACACCCCCATGACCTTTAACTCTGGAGGCTGTTACAACTTATCCTGTTAAAACAGGGCAAGAAAACTGGCAAAATATGTGATTTGTCAACAGTTCAAATATCAGTTGTATAATTGAAGAAATAAATGTTAAAAACCTGTTTCTGTAAGACTAATCTTGTGCCATTACTTGTCTCTATTTTTACAGAAGAGTGTAAAAGATTTGCTGTGGCAAATGAGTCATAGCAACCTAAAAAATTAGTCTTAAGTGATTAACAGAATGTTTGTGACATCTCAGGACAGAAATGCTCACTCTGAAAGGTTTTGAAGGATGTTTAGACTGGGATGATCACCCTAATTTGGCTCTTGACATCCCTGAATGAAAAGATAAGTCATATGACCTTCACCGCAAACTGGGGACAATTGGGAAGCAAACATATGATGGTGGAACTGGTCCATTAAGCACATCTCTTTAAAATGTAAAAAGGTATTGCTTAAAATTACTGTCAAGGTATTCGGCATTGTTATCTCCCGCCCGTGGCCAAAGGCCGTGGTCGGGAGATTATAAAACGCCTTACGTGCATGCGTGAGTATGTGCATGCATCCATCCGTCCGTTCGTCACATTTTTACATGATTCGTAATATCTCATTCATTTATAAAGATATCTTCACCAAATTTGCAGGGAATGTTTATGGCTATAAAAACTTGTCTGTGCAAAAATTTTGGCCTCATTTTGAAAAATAAAATGGCTGCCATAGCTCATTGTTTGAAAATCTTGAAGGTGCTCTAAATCTTGAAATATACCAGCTAGCTGATCAAATTTGCACAAAAACTATGTGGCTGGAAAAGCTAGCCTGATAGTAATTTTGGTGTAGTTCAAAAAACAAAATGGCCGCCATATCACGTTTAATGTCAAATGGAGTTATCCTATTAAAACGGGCCTTATATCTCCCCTAATATTGCTCCTAGACTTTCGGAATATGAAAACAACTTGTAGGAAGTCATGGTCTGGGAATCTTTTCCAGGTTTTGAATTTGACCTCGCACTAAAATGTCCTTACTTCTCCCTTATTATTGGTGCTATGGCTTCAGAATGTAGACAGACCGTGAAAAGCCCTGGCTTGCAAATGTTTTGCTGGAGAAAATTTTTGGCCCTATTTTGAAAAACAAAATGGCTAAAACTTTTGCAGCTTGGTCCATCAAATTTGCACAAGAGATGTATGACTAGGAAAGCTAGCCTGATAGTAATCTGGCCTAGTTTTGAAAACAAAATGACGGTCATATCACATGTTTAATGTTGAATGGGATTATCCTATTAAAACGGCCTTATATATCCCTTATCATTGCTACTACGGGTTCCAAGTAATGGAAGTCATGGCCTGAGACTTTTTCCAATTGCTGACTTTTACCTTAGACCCCCTTCTTCAATGTCAAGTGGGGTTATCTTACTACAAAGGCCTTATATCTCCTTTAGTTCTCTATTGTTACTGATTCTACGGTGGGAGATAACTGCTGTGCCAGTGGCCTTGTTTTGTTTGAATTTGTGTCATATTTTGGCAGTTCTAAAAATTTAAATTGCTTGAACCTATGTATTTTTCTCTTAGCTTGGACCATCAGAAATATGTGCTTCAGGTAATGTAAAATTTTAGTTTTGATGATTTGTCTCATTACAAAGGTTTTATGTGCACACAAAAATACAAGCTCAGGAATAAAGTGTAGTAGCTGGTTCAAACAATAATTAATATATTTAAAACTCTTACTCTTTGGAAAAAAACTGTGTTGCAACTTTTTGACTGCATTTGCAAAAACAAAATTATGTACAAATACTTAGTTAACTAATGATCAGTGTGGGGGAGGTGGTGGAGTGTCATCTCCCTGAATCTGCATAAACAGTCCAGTATGAGTAACTTGTGTTATTGTGGTTAAGTATATATTTTGGTTATTTCATATGGAATTAATCCTGTGGATCTGCATCAAGTAGACTCCCTGCAAAAACGTAAAAGTTCTACATACACCTTCATTTGAAGAGATTTTTAATGGAAAATTTAAAAAATACTACTGACAGTATGTTCTTGATGTAAATGCATTACTGATCTTGCACCATCTTTTCAAATACTAAAAACTACATTGCAATTAATAACATGCGTGTTTTGTCATTGTGTACAGAGCAATCGAAACTAAGCAAAGCTTATAACAAATTATTGGATTGCAAATAGAAAAAGTCTCATATATTTGTGAAACACAGGTTTTAATCACTTTTGTTGATGACTTCATGAGCTGAAGCTTCCATGATATAACCCAGGGGTGTGGTGCCAATGTATGAATTGCAATGAAACCGATCAAATGAACCGGATATGGTAATGTAATTGTAAAGAATCCATGTACTTGAATATTTAACTTGTTCTGTGAATATGTAGAGTAAGAAATCTAAAATTCGCCAGGAATCTAAAATTCGCCACCTCTAAAACCTTAGTTAATTTTATGAAGAAAATGATGTTTTTGTCCAAAAATTGGTATTTTTCAGTCCAAAAAGCTTTAATTTACTATACAGTCAACAAATCTCACCACAATTAATTTATTTTATTAGTATTTTCACATGTGGCGAATTTCAGATATGTGGCGAATTTTAGATTTGTTACTCTAGTATGTAAACCTTACCAAGAACAGTACTTTCTATTTCCAACCTGTTCCAGTAACTACCTTGCCAATGCTTTTGCTCTAACTACTCTGGAGTGTTTGTCATCACAGTTCAAGGAATTGTTTCTTGATCATACAAGATTTAAGATTTCTTGATCAGGCTTCTACTTGTCCAAATCTATTATCTCTCACTGTTTGATAATTCTAAAATACCTATTCTATGAACAAGATCTCACTGCCCAGCTTTATGGGTGTCGCTTAGAAAGCTGTTAAAATGTGACAATGTTCAGAACACTATTCCCTGTGTAATTTAGCCACAAACCCTGCAGGTTTGTGAAGGTATTTGTTTTGTACTGTTTGTTATCATGTTAAAAATAAACGTTTTATTATGTGGCATTGTTACAGTTATTATTGTAGTATACATGAAATTGTATATAAATGCTTTCTTGTTGTTCACTATATGTACTTGTATAAAAATAGATCATATTTTTATTACAATAAAAGACAACAATGTGGTACGGTACTGAAATTATAAGAACAGATTAAATATCTTGAACTCTTTTATAGGTCAGCAGAAATGCCATTTCTAGATAGATGTAAGAAAACTTTGCCAAGTGTGCGTGTGTGTGTGCATGTGTGTGGAATATTATTGAATACCGAATCTTTATTAGTTGACATGTTTTTTTACTCAATCCAGAAAGAACCAATTTTCTAATACATTTCTCCTGCAAGATATTGAAAACTTACAATGTGTTATCCTCTAGCATTGGATGTTAATATATAACCAACCCTCTGGGTATTTCTATTGTGTTATTGTACCTAGTACCGTCAATAAATATTATAAATCTTGAAATGCCTTTTTATGTCAGCTGACTTGTCAGTCAGCTGACATTATGTCGTCACTATGCGGCGTGGGCGTACGCGTCCGCATACGCGTCCGCGTGAACAACTTCTCCTCCAAAACTACAAGGCCTAGAGACGTGCTGTTTTTTTTAAAAGATACCTTATCTATCGAGGATGAAAAATTGTTCAAGGCATGCAAATCTGTCTGTTCGTCTGTTTGCTAGAGACATTACAAGGGGGGTACCCCCACCAAAAGTGTGAAAATTTCAACACTTAATCACAATTTTCTCAGTGACTATTGCAGGGATTTCTCTCATATCTTGCATATATGTACTAGGCCACAGGTAGATTCTCTTGTGTGAGTATGAGACCTGGATCTGTCTTACTTTTTTTTTAATAAATTTTTTTAATAATTTTTAATGCATTAAAATTCATGAAATCATGCACAAAATCATTTATAACTTGAAAAGTGTTGCATTTAGAGCATTTTGTTAAAATATGTTATTCAGCTACTTTTTTCATAGCTACAATATGGTGAGTAAGTTGGGTGCCTGTCTCAATAGCTAAGTGAGTAATAGCTACTTTTGGGCTTTTCAGCAACTTCCATCATGAGTAAAATCACTTGTAACTTAAAAACTATGTTATTCAGCTACTTTTGGGTCAGCTATAACATAGTAAAATTTTAGACCTGTAGCTCATGGCATAGCTGAGTAATAGCTACTTTTAGGTTATCACTGTTGAGTAAATCGCTTATAACTTCAAAACTATTGCATTTAGAGAATTTCGTATAAATATGTTATTCAGCTACTTTTGGGTCAGCTATAACATAGTAAAATTTCAGACCTGTAGCTCATGGCATAGCTGAGTAATAGCTACTTTTAGGTTATCACTGTTGAGTAAATCGCTTATAACTTCAAAACTATTGCATTTAGAGAATTTCGTATAAATATGTTATTCAGCTACTTTTGGGTCAGCTATAACATAGTAAAATTTCAGACCTGTAGCTCATGGCATAGCTGAGTAATAGCTACTTTGAGGTTATCACTGTTGAGTAAATCGCTTATAACTTGGAAACTATTGCATTTACAGTATTTTGTTTCAATATGTTATTCACCTATTTTGGGATCAGCTATAACATAGTGAAGTTTCAGATCTGTGGCTCATTGCATAGCTGAGTAATAGCTACTTTGAAGTTCTCACTATTGAGTAAATCACTTGTAACTTAAAACCTATTGCATTTAGAGAATTTCGTATAAATATGTTATTCAGCTACTTTTGGGTCAGCTATAACATAGTAAAATTTTAGACCTGTAGCTCATGGCATAGCTGAGTAATAGCTACTTTTAGGTTATCACTGTTGAGTAAATCGCTTATAACTTCAAAACTATTGCATTTAGAGAATTTCGTATAAATATGTTATTCAGCTACTTTTGGGTCAGCTATAACATAGTAAAATTTCAGACCTGTAGCTCATGGCATAGCTGAGTAATAGCTACTTTGAGGTTATCACTGTTGAGTAAATCGCTTATAACTTCAAAACTATTGCATTTAGAGAATTTCGTATAAATATGTTATTCAGCTACTTTTGGGTCAGCTATAACATAGTAAAATTTCAGACCTGTAGCTCATGGCATAGCTGAGTAATAGCTACTTTGAGGTTATCACTGTTGAGTAAATCAGTTGTAATTGCAAAACTATTGCATTTAGAGAATTTAGTATAAATATGTTATTCAGCTACTTTTGGGTCAGCTATAACATAGTAAAATTTCAGACCTGTAGCTCATGGCATAGCTGAGTAATAGCTACTTTTAGGTCACCACTATTGCGTAAATCAGTTGTAACTTGAAAACTATTGCATTTACAGTATTTTGCTTAAATATGTTGTTCACCTACTTTTGGGTCAGCTATAACATAGTAAAATTTCAGACCTGTAGCTCATGGCATAGCTGAGTAATAGCTACTTTGAGGTTATCACTGTTGAGTAAATCGCTTATAACTTGGAAATTATTGCATTTAGAGTATTTTGTTTCAATATGTTATTCACCTATTTTGGGGTCAGCTATAACATAGTGAAGTTCCAGACCTGTGACTCATTGCATAGCTGAGTAATAGCTACTTTGAAGTTCTCAATGTTGAGCAAATCACTTATAATTTGAAAACTATTGCATTTAGAGAATTTAGTATAAATATGTTATTCAGCTACTTTTGGGCCAGCTATAACATAGTAAAATTTCAGACTTGTAGCTCATGGCATAGCTGAGTAATAGCTACTTTTAGGTTATCACTGTTGAGTAAATCACTTATAACGTGGAAACTATTGCATTTAGAGTATTTTGTTGCAATATGTTATTCACCTATTTTGGGGTCAGCTATAACATAGTGAAGTTCCAGACCTGTGGCTCATTGCATAGCTGAGTAATAGCTACTTTGAAGTTCTCATTGTTGAGTAAATCAGTTGTAATTGGAAAACTATTGCCTTTACAGAAATTTGTGCAAATATGTTATTCAGCTACTTTTGGGTCAGCTATAACATAGTGAAATTACAGACCTGTAGCTCATGGCACAACTGAGCAATAGCTATTCTCAGGCACTGACTGTTGAGTAAATCGGCTATAACTTGAAAAATATTGCATTTGGAGTATTTTGTTAAAATATATTGTTCACCTACTTTTGGATTAGCTATAACATAGTGAAATTACAGACCTATAGCTCATGGCATAGCGGAGCAATAGCTATTTTCAGGTTCTCACTATTGAGTAAATCCGTTGTAACTTGAAAACTATTGCATTTACAGTATTTTGCTTAAATATGTTGTTCACCTACTTTTAGGTCAGCTATAACAGAGCAAAAATTCAGACATGTAGCTCATTGCATAGCTGAGTAATAGTTACTTTGAGGTTCTCACTCTTGAGTAAATCAGTAGTAACTTGAAAACTATTACATTTAGAGTATTTTGTTAAATATGTTATTCACAGACGTTTTGGTCAGCTATAACATAGTGAAATTGCAGACCTCTATGTCATGGCATAGCTGAGCAATAGCTTCTTTCAGGTTCTCACTGTTGAGTAAATCATTGTATCCAACCTATAGGAAATCATGGGCTGGGAATCTGTTAATATGGTCCGATTTGACCTTGGAACCCTCCTTCAAGGTCAAATGAGGATAGCCAAACATAAAAGTGCTTATAACTCGCTTATTATTGGTCCTAGAGGTTTGGAATGAAAACCAACCTATAGAAAATCATGAGCTGGGAATTTTTTCGTGTGGTCGGATTTCACCTTGGACCCCTCCTTCAAGGTCAAATGAGGATAGCCAAACTTAAAAGTGCTTATAACTCGCTTATTATTGGTCCTAGAGGTTTGGAATGGAAAACCAACCTATAGAAAATCATGGGCTGGGAATCTTTTGGTGTGGTCAGATTTCACCTTAGACCCCTCCTTCCAGGTCAAACGAAGATAGCCAAACTTAGAGTGCTTATAACTCGCGTATTATTGGTCTTGGAGGTTTGGGATGGTAAACCAACATATAGGAAATCATGGGCTGGGATTCTTTTGGTGTGGTCAGATTTGACCTGGGACCCCTCCTTCAAGGTCAATTGAGGATAGCCAAACTTACAATCGCTTAGAACTTGCTTATTATTGGTCCTACTGGTTTGGGATGGTAAACAAGCTACAGGAAATCATGGGCTGGGAATTTTTTTTGTGTGGTCGGATTTAACCTTGGACCCCTCCGTCAAGGTCAAACAAGGATAGCCAAACTTAAAAAGTGCCTATGACTCACTTATTATTGGTCCGAGAGGTTTGGGATGGTAAACCATCCTAAATTCTTTGGCTGGGAATCTTTTGGTATGGTCAGATTTGACCTTTGGACCCCTTCTTCATGGTCGAACGAGGATATTGCATTTATAGTATTTCTTTAAATATTTTTAACCTACTTTTTACACTTAAAGAATTACCTTGTTACTTTATTTCATAATACCATTTGCAGGGCACAACTTTTTTGTCCTTTTTTTCTGTCAGCTTCGGAATATCTTTCGAACATGCTGTTCAGTTACCATTTACTGTATTTCTGTACAGCCCTTTCCCTGATAATTATGCTTTCCTCTCATTATCACCATCACAAATCAAAAACATTCAGTCAGCTGACACAGTGCCCGTTCACGGGCACTCTCCTCTTGTTATTTTACATATTCTATTATGTCCACAAGTTTTCAGCCATTATAAACTTAATTCATCTTAGTGTTTGACACAGGAAAACTCTGGTTACATGCACATTTCACAATAATCTGGTCTTGGGGCCATATTGATAAACAATACTTATACCATTCCTAACTTAGAATTTAAGTGTTACTTAACTACTAGCTTTCCCACATGAGGTCAGGCAGGGATTTGAACCCTGATCGCCCAAGGTGTGTTGCCATTTGGCCGCCGTGGCGCCTGAGGCGCATACTAACGAACATTCTTATGATTGTTAGCAATTCCTTAGAATTCTTAAGATTATAATGACTAATTTAAAACAATAGCTGGGAAAAACGTAAACTAAATTGTTTTGATTAAATATTATATTGAAAAATGCAGATTGGTCATGTGGCAATCCTATCATTGTCCTTAAAAAGCCCTCTGAAAGTTTAATTGTATATTAAAATGGTGTGCCAGTGGCAATCCGTTATGTTATCAAAAGCAATTTAGATAGAACCACATAAAGCATGTGATTAGACAAATTGCTACCACACTATAATTGATATGGAAGGAAAAGTTGTTTTTTTAACAACATTGGCAACAGCTAGGGTTGTATTCATGCAGGGCATTAGTACCTACATGGGACGGTGCTACAGAATAAAACTCGGGAACACAGAGGCCTGTGTTGAAGAAGATACATAAACAGACTTGAAGTCAAACACACGGAAACAAGAAAATTCAAAACATGACAAAAAATTACTGTATTTTCACATTTATTAAAAAAAAATGAAAAAATAATCCAGCTTTGAGATAGCCCCTACCCCCTGTAGGAGACTGGTAACTATTATAAACCTGCACCTTTTCGAGTTACTTGTCAGTATGTCTTGTAACTTAAGAAATCCTATATTTTTTAATTGGCAAAATCATTTCGAGACCAGGGTCACCACTACACACATTCTCGTCAATATATAAAAAAGAACATTAAACAATTTATTTATTAACACTTGTCACTTGGTCAGTTGCTTTGAAACTCACTAGAGTAAGAAATCTAAAATTCGCCACCTCTAAAACCTTAGTTAATTTTATGAAGAAAATGATGTTTTTGTCCAAAAATTGGTATTTTTCAGTTCAAAAAGCCTTAATTTACTATATAGTCAACAAATCTCACCACAATTTATTTTATTAGTATTTTAACATGTGGTGAATTTCAGATATGTGGCGAATTTTAGATTTCTTACTCTACTGATATAACCTACACTGAAATACAGACTGGCAACTTCCACAATGGACCCGTAACATTTTCGAGTTGCAGGTCAGGTAAAGTTTTCTACAAGAGAAGTTGACTACAAATCAAGGGTTAAGAAAAATCTACAATTTTCACCTGTAATTTACCACATATTACAGCATCAGATGCCCGTACCCCACAGCCTGTGGAAATAGTGGGCACCAGGAGATACAGATGGGAAAAGTACAAAGATAAGGAGTCTTCAGTACAAAACCTGCCAGCTACATTTCTTAAAAACTACACATTGCAATTTGCTATTGTTAACTGGAAAAAAGGCTGTTTTGTATGTAATAACTGGAACCAGATACAGTGAATGTTCTACAAAACAATGTAGAGTAAGAAATCTAAAATTCGCCAGGAACCTAAAATTCGCCACCTCTAAAACCTTAGTTAATTTTATGAAGAAAATTATGTTTTTGTCTAAAATTGGTATTTTTCAGTTCAAAAAGCCTTAATTTACTATACAGTCAACAAATCTCACCACAATTCATTTATTTTATTAGTATTTTCACCTGTGGCGAATTTCAAATATGTGGCGAATTTTAGATTTCTTACTCTACCATGCATCTTTTATCCCTCTTGTATTGCACGGAGAGTTAGACATTTTTACAGTGCAGTCTCTCCACCAGATGTCTTCCAGACTTTGTTTGAGTAGGCCAAAGTTCTTTGAGTTAGTCCTAGTCTTGGATCTAGGGCACTTGGACCTTCTACATCATGCAATGACAAACCACAAAGGGAGTAGTAGGTTTGGCCAGCATCTGAAATAGAATGCTAAAAAAATGTAATTCAGGAGAAAGGCAATTTTACACTGGAAAAATGAAGAGCACTTGGAAAGTACAGATCTCCCTCTATGGCTCAACAATAATATTACAGTAGAACCTTGATTATCCGAACCCCATGGGAGACATACAATACGGTCGGATAATTGAGGGGTTCAGGTATATGAAGGAAGCCGAAATTCACCGTCTATGGGTTACCGAGTGGGCGATACTTGAAGAAATATCATTTTTATGCAATAAACATAAACGTTGGTGGTCATTGATAAAATAGTTTAATATATTTGTGTCATATAATATAAGTGGCCCTTCAATTGTCGCTTATTTGCTCCATATCCACAAATATTATTATTTTATTTTATTTAAAATATTACGCGGACTTGAGCTGGCTGTGTTCGGTTGGTACTTGTATTGTTGACGTTTTAATTTTAGATTAACATCGTCCCGCATTTTGTCAACTGAAAAACTCCGGGAGATTATTTATTGTAAAACCCCAAGCGAACACGCCTTTGGTGATACGTGTGTTTGGTTGGTTATGCATTGTTGACGTCAATCGAACACACCCACATTATGAAAGAAGTTGTGTAGCAGGGCCATGTAATTGAATTAATCCCACCCCTATTGTAACAATGGTTATAAAGATCTGTGGATGGTACGTTTTATAAAGCACTGGAGTCAATAGTTTCCAAGACTGTGTAAAATCCTGTAATATCGTTCACGCTAGATGGTGCATTAATATATGTAGGGAGACACAATTTCGGTTCGGTTAATCCAGAGATTCGGATAATAGAAGGCCGGATAATTGAGGTTCTACTGTATTTCATGCAATTTTGGGGTCTAAGAACCATTGAGTTTAATATTTAATTAGTTCTTCCATAGTTTTTGAAAATTTCATCAAAATTGGTTTATTAATCTTTAAACAATCTTGCCATGTAGACATCAAGCCAGATAAATGAAGATGATGATGAAAACTTTTAGAACTGAAAAATTCCAAGTAAAAAACATCATTTTTTTATTCACAGAATTAAGTAAGGTTTTAGAGGTGGCGAATTTTAGATTCCTTACTCGATATGCGTAAACTAATGCAGAGTTGTCAGAACTTAAGCACATGCTGTCAGTATATCTCATATGATATCATGAGATATTCCAACCCACAGACAGCAGTGAGAGTCAAGAGATTAAATATCAAGCTTGTTAACTACTTGACCAAGGAGACTTCTGCAAACCAACACAAGTTGGAAAATGAATTCATATTCTGATTGAAGAATATACAATTGGCTAGTGGCAGCATTTTAATTTGCCAATAAAACTTCAAACGTGTCAAACATGGTTAAAAAGGGTCTCTGGGATGGAGGGAGGCACTTTTATGCTTTGGATGACCTTGAACACAGATACCAAAGGTCAAATACCTGTAGATTTATAAAAGAAATATATATATATTCTATATATTACCTAAATTATGATCAAAGCTATAATGCAACTATACAAATCTGGTACAAATGTGAAAAATTGACTAGAACAATTATTTTAACAAATCAGAAATACAAATGCATGCTTCAATTATTTACTAAATACTGACCAGGTAACTTTCCTGAGGCCTCTGTAAATCCACCAAGGCCATCGTGTTGTAAACCCAGTAGACAGGTTACAACTTTTTTATTCGACGCAGAGTTCAGAATCTGAAAAAAAGTACACATGTACATCATTTGTAATGATCACAGATGTCTTTCCAGCTGCAATTATTGATGTATTGCAAGAATTTTTTTTTTGCAACATAAAACAAAGGTATCTTGTTTTAAGCTTTGTCTGAACTTTCCACCCAAGAGCTGGAATGCCTTGTAACAAGGTAGGCACTTTGTTTCTGTAGTTAGAACCAATCAGAAAGAACAACTGAAGTTCTTACACACTTCCAATATTTTTATTCAAATCAAAAACTGTCCTCTACTGAAATGGTTCAGAACACATAGTCTTTATTGAGTCTGGTTTAGTCTTTTATTGTTGACAGCCACTTTTTTCAAACATATAAAAGACCTTGAACTGGATCTCCAAGCTAACCCTTCTACTGCTGAGGATAAGTTGAGGAATTTATTCAGTTGGGGTTTACATCGCTTTTAACAGTGTATAGGTCATATCACAACGGGTAGTTGTGTGGGCAGAGGAAACCAGTACATACAATTGGTCAAGGTTCTGTACTGTAAATTGCCGATCATCAGTAAACAACAACCAATTTTCCCACATAAGGTCCAGGGTTTGAACCACCGACCTCAGAGGTGGGAGGTGAGTGTGATACCACTGTACCACAGTGGCCCCTTACAGTTGCGGAAATACACTAGTGACCCCTTACAATTGAGAAAATACACTCGCATCAATACAGCACCTTTAGAGTGTTGTTTGTCCAGAATATAGTGTCCAGGTGCAGATCTCTCCCACCTTCACTGTTCAGTTCAGCCTGCAGTCTTAGAGTACACCAGTTAGTAACCTGACTTAGTTCAGTAGTGGTCAAGGTGGACTGTAGATTGTCTAGAAGAGCTAGGGATGCAATGCCATGGTACACACATTTAGGGTGACTTTCTCGGCCAGGTGTTTGAGAAAAGCTGCCATCGCTATTCTGTAAACAAAGTAGACGGAGTAAGATATGGGAGATTCACCACCTTGTGTGCCCTGCGTAGAAGTTAGTACCATACCTGATTTGCAAGAAATTTCACAGTCAACATGTATATCATAAAGGGAACAGTACTTATTGCTCCAACTACATGTGACTACTTAAATAATATCACTGAATTCGCATGTGATGAACTTTAGCAGGTTGGTGAGTGATGTTATTTTATGTGAGATTTTGCATTTCACTGTGCTGATTTTGTGACATATACATCATGTTTAATGTTTAACTGTGAAGTATTACATTAACTGATACAGTTTTTGGCTACAAAATGAAATATAAAATTACTGTAATAGACATTAGTGGGCCTTTGATAAAAATAGCAGATATATAGTGTGTTCCTATATCACATGCACTTACTTTTTTTGACAAATTTCAAAGTAAAAGATAACATTTATGAAGATTTCAGTTATTTTACAAAATGTGTAAAAGTTTTAGGGGTTTCACAACACCTCTAAAACTAGGTTATACATATCCTTTCACCCGACATTAGAGGAGTAAAATATAAACAAGTAACTGTTCTCAAGTTTGTTTCCACATTAGGATAAAAAGTTCGGGAATGGATACAACACTTGGAACGACAAGGGATTTTCCTTAAAATCTCGTTCATCTCTGCAATTCACAATTTCAAGAAAATTTCAAGGTGAGTAGTATATTATTCACAAGAACACTATATATCTCTCACACTTACAAAGCATTGTTTGATATACTGTAGAACTCTATCTGCTTGGAGGGCTGAAAAGTCCTGGAGATAGTATGACAGGCACACAGCAAAGTATACACAGCTCAAGTCTCCCTGTTTACTGGTCTCATCAGGCAGGAAGCTCCCGTCAGGCTGCTGCAATGACCTGAAAATACAAAGGAAATTGGCTTAAATTTAATGTACTGAACAAATGGAAATTTTTACAGAAAAAAAATAACTAGATTCATATTTTAGAAAATCTTCACAAATGATCTGTTGCTATTTTAGAGACAAAAACAAAACGTTTTGGAATATCTCAGGAAGTAATTTTCACCATTTTAGCTAACATACCTAAGTTTAATGCATTACTTTTTCAATAACATGTCTTTATCACCATATTCAAAACATTGTACAAATCACATCACTATGGGTAACAGACCAATTTGAGTCCAACCTTAGCCACAACTAGGTTATGGCTTTAGGCTTTAAGATTCTAAATTTCAGTCAACCTATTATCTATTTGCAATGATAAATTCCAATAAACTCAGTCTTGGTATAACTTAGCAAAAGACAAGTTGGCAGCCTTTTGAAGTTGTGGCACCTTCTTCAAGGTGCAATATGTGGATTAAAAATTTTACTTTAGATTATTCCTTTTTTTCTAAAATACATTTTAATATTTATAAGATTATTTATTTTTATTTACAACATTATCTCAAAATTCGTCTGTAGCACAACCAATTACCTGAGACTATCTATCACAGCATTTACTTTCAGGCTCAACAAGTCATCACGGAGAATCAGTAGAGCAGATATCGCACAATATGTCGGGAACAGGTGGGTCACTGCAGTTCTAGATTTCTGTGAAAAAAGTTGGTTTACATTACAAAGAAACTCTGTTAAACAGCAATCCATGAACAATAAAATAGATACTTTGCCATATGCTGTGTAGAGGCGAGTCACTGTTGCTTAAGTTTTCCAAATATAAAAGCTATACCACTTTACTGCCACTGTGGTCTAGTGGGTAACACACTTGCCCAGGAACACAGAGGACTTGGGTTTGATCCCAGGTACAGATAGAAAAACAGTGGCTCAAACAACCATTTAAAATGTTGGTCCTCTGTTACTGGGTCTTATTCAAATGGCAGGCTTGAGAACCCCAGGGATATTGATAAATAGTCACTGCTAAGACTTTGTCCTTTAGAAACACAATGTGCATATAGGGAACAGATGATCCCATATAAAAACTATAAAGTAAACTGTATTAGAAACCAGTCAATTTAGATATAAGTGTAACCAGTGTTGAGGTCCCTGAGAGTAGAACCCAGTCAAAGTTATCAGTAAGTGAAACCATTCTTGAAGTCCCTGTAAGTAGAATCCAGTCAAAGATAGATATGTGCAACATGTGCTGAGGTCCCTGAGAGTAGAACTCAGTCAAAGTTATCAACAAGTGAAACTATTCTGGAGGTCCCTATGAGTAGGACCCAGTCAACGTTAGCGATAAATGTAGAGGTAACCACATCAGATACTGCTGTATTTTTGTTGGATTAAATGGATGTTAGCCATGAGCATAACCGAATCCTGTGGATACTGGAGTTTCTGATTACACAATGTATACTGTATCTTTACTTTTATACAAGTACAATATCATGATCTAAAGCTCTAAACCAACAATAAACAGAGACAGATGGAGGGCAGAGCTTTTTCCCCCGTCAGAAGAGAGAGGAGGCAGGGCAAAACATGACAATCATGGTGGTATTCCTCTCGGGGATAAATACTAAATCATATAAAATTAGCATCACAGGTGCCCACAGCCTGGTGAAATAGCATGTATCACAATGAGATATAGAAGACATGAAACAGTATGAAGGTCAGGAGGCTTTCAGAATAGACAGTGTAAATTAATATGTAAACGTGCATCAGAAAATAACAAGTAGTAGAGGAAAAATGTATGAAAAGACAAAGTATCAAAACAAGGAAATTCAACCAGATCATTGCATCAATAAGTAAACTAAAAGGTACGAAGCCAAGATTTCGCTTGGACAAGATTATATAGGCCAAGGCAACCATGTCAAGGTCACAGGAGAAATCAAGACTGCACCATAACAATGCATACCTATATTCCCCAACATATGTCCCCACAAAGTTTCAACTTTCTACACCTTAAGGTTTCAACGATAAGATTTTATAGGTCACTACAGCAAGGTTATAGGTCATATCAAGTCACACCATAACATTTTACACCTAGACCCTACAACCAATGTGCCTACCAAGTACCAACTTCCTGCACCATATGGTTTCTGAGATAAACCTGGACGTGATATTTTTTTTGCTTTGCCCGCCTGCCCACCCACCCAGCCAGATGCCATGGGTAAACACAATACCCGCATAGGTAAGTCAATATTCAAACAAAAATGTTATGTCTTTTATATAGAGTCACTTTAGAGTTTTAGAATCAGGATTCCCCACAGTTGGTAAATACCCAATACATAAACTTTAATAACAACATTGTTTTCAATGTATAGTTTATGAACTTTTAAAATAATATAATTGGTTGGTCCCATTACCAGTAATATATAAAATTTGTTGCACATGTAAAATCATCTGTCCAAGAAAACACTTGGACAGATTTTTGTCAATATTTCTGTGACATCTTTAGACCACTTTTCTACACCATTGCGTCAGTAAATGTTATTTATTGTTTAAAATGTGTCAAGTCCAATGGCAAATCTCAGACAAGTATGAGATTTTAAGCTTGGTTTTTAATCTATACTTACCAAAGATGATGAGGAAGAGCCTCTGAAAGCACCATTTGAATCTGTATTAACAAGAAATTTTATGTACATTACATTTATCAAATATTTATACTTGTGATTATCACCTACAACAAAGAAAATGTAACCATTTGTAATGACACATATTACTTGGAGGTGAACCTAACCTCCCACATCACCCTGTTTATAAAAGTAAGACAAACAAAATACAGAGCAAAATTTGTATTCAAAATAAAGGCTCAAAATCGGGAATTTACATAATTTTCAACAGTACAGGTCATATCAGTACAGGCCCTCAAGGCACCCCACACAATGTTATGAGCTGGGTTTGAGCCTACAACTACTGAGATGACAGCCATCTTATTAACCAACTATCCACTGATGCCTTGTACAACTCTCCTTTTCTCTTCCATCTAAGAATTTGTAAACCAGAAAAAAAAACAATACTCCGAAAATGAAAGATAAAACTAAATAAAAAACATTTGTACTACACAACTCACTTTAAAAGAAAATACAGAGCTTTTTATTTGTCAAATATTGACTTGTTCAAATGACTTTATATCCTTTGAATTTTTTAACCTACAATTTGTATAAAATACCACGAGAAAGTAACAGCCTTAGATTTCAACTCACTTTCTGACAACAGTGAGCAGGATCTGTATATCCAGTGTACAAGGGATTTTCGTTCTTCTTCAGAAAATATAGTAGTCACATCATACAGATCCAACCCAGCCAGAGCATAGAACACACTCACCAATCTGACAAATAGGAGAAAATGTTATTTTTGTTATTTTGTGGAAACAACTTGATAAAGTACATTTAAAATTAAGTGCTTGGCATGATAATTATAAATCTCATGCCTGTCCAAAATACAACCTTGCACCACACACCTGTTATGCTGTTACTTTCAAATATGCCAGACAAACAAAAGCAAAAGAACGTATTCATGATATTCATTACAACAAAATAATAAATTGTGATTTCTACACTCAGCCTGGTTTTTAATCTGAACAAATTGTAAGCACAAGGAAATGATAAAATAGCATCATGCCTGTGCTCCACAGAGTGGTAGCTGATATTGTTATTTGACCAGAAAGACACATTTACACAGAAACTTAGCCTGGATATGATTTTTGGGTGTACCACTACTGCCAGTGTGATAGAGCACCTTCATAATCCTTAATAGAAAGAGTGGAATTAATTTTCCATCCTTCTAAACATGTCCAGTGACGGAGGACAAAGATATACCACTGGGACACCAGAAATTCTAACAATAAATGCTTTGCACTGGTTTACCTGCTGCTCTCTGCTTCATTCAAGCCTTTCAGACAACTCTTGAGGAAAAGGACATGCTGCTCTGACTGAAAGAAAATGACATTACAAGAGGGTCACAGATGCCCCAAATGTGTAAGACGTGCTAAGAAACGTAAAAATTGTAATCTAGGTTACATAATTGTATCTATGCTATAAACGGACAAACGAAAGGACAGAATTACACCAATTAAGCAACTAAGCTATGATGGTGATGCATGACCCTGTCAAGTTTGAATTCGATTGGACAAAGCGTTTTCGAGTTAGAGTCCAGAAACGAAAATGTGGACAGACGGATGGATAGAAAAATGGACAAACGGACAGGAAAACGGACAAAGAAACAAACAGAATTACACCAATTTTGAAAGGAACCTAGCTATGATGGTGATCTATGTCCTGTCAAGTATGAATTCGATTGGACAAACTGTTTTTGAGTAGGAGTCCGGAAACAAAAATGTGGACAAACAGATGGATGGACAAACGGACAAAAATGGACAAACAAACAAACGGAATTTCACCAATTTCGAAAGGAACCTAGCTATGATGGTGGTCTATCTCCCTGTCAACTTTGAATTCGATTGGACAAACCGTTTTCGAGTTAGAGTCCGGAATAAAATGTGGACACACAGACGGATGGACAAACGGACAAAAAACGGACAAACGAACAGACGGAATTACACCAATTTCGAAAAGAGCCTAGCTATGATGGTGATGCATGTCCCTGTGAAGTTTGAATTTGATTGGACTAACCGTTTTCCAGTTAGAGTCCGGAAACAAAAATGTGGACACACAGATGGATGGACAAAAAAACGGATAACAAACGGACAAACAAACGGACGGAATTACACCAATTTCAAAAGGAACCTAGCTATGATGGTAGTCTATGACCCTGTCAAGTATGAATTCGATTGGACAAACTGTTTTCGAGTTAGAGTTCGGAAACGAAAATGTGGACAAACAGATGGATGGACAGACAAACGGACAAAAAGCGGACAAATGAACGGACGGAATTTCACCAATTTCGAAAGGAATCTAGCTATGATGGTGATCTATCTCCCTGTCAAGTTTGAATTCGATTGGTCAAACCGTTTTCGAGTTAGAGTCCGGAAACGAAAATGTGGACAAACAGATGGATGGATGGACAGACAAATGGACGAAAAACGAACAAATGAACAGACAGAATTTCACCAATTTCGAAAGGAACCTAGCTATGATGGTGATCTATCTCCCTGTCAAGTTTGAATTCGATTGGTCAAACCGTTTTCGAGTTAGAGTCCGGAAACGAAAATGTGGACAAACAGATGGATGGACAGACAAACGGACAAAAAGCGGACAAATGAACGGACGGAATTTCACCAATTTCAAAAGGAACCTAGCTATGATGGTGATCTATCTCCTTGTCAAGTTTGAATTCGATTGGTCAAACCGTTTTCGAGTTAGAGTCCGGAAACAAAAATGTGGACAAACAGATGGATGGACAAACGGACAAAAATGGACAAACAGACGGAATTTCACCAATTTCGAAAGGAACCTAGCTATGATGGTGGTCTATCTCCCTGTCAACTTTGAATTCGATTGGACAAACCATTTTCGAGTTAGAGTCCGGAAATAAAATGTGGACACACAGACGGATGGACAGACAAACGGACAAAAAACGGACAAACGAACACACGGAATTACACCAATTTCGAAAAGAGCCTAGCTATGATGGTGATGCATGTCCCTGTGAAGTTTGAATTTAATTGGACTAACCGTTTTCCAGTTAGAGTCCGGAAACAAAAATGTGGACACACAGATGGATGGACAGAAAAACGGACAAAAAACGAACAAACGGATGGAATTACACCAATTTCAAAAGGAACCTAGCTATGATGGTGGTCTATGTCCCTGTCAAGTATGAATTCGATTGGACAAACCGCTTTCGAGTTAGAGTCCGGAAACAAAAATGTGGACAAACAGATGGATGGACAGACAAATGGACAAAAAGCGGAC
This sequence comes from Sabellastarte sp. h YS-2021, assembly GCA_964017235.1. Taxonomy (NCBI): domain Eukaryota; kingdom Metazoa; phylum Annelida; class Polychaeta; order Sabellida; family Sabellidae; genus Sabellastarte; species Sabellastarte sp. h YS-2021. The sequence continues at coordinate 72,395,515 of OZ024928.1, read as the reverse complement.
AAACGAAAATGGACGGAATTTCACCAATTTCAAAAGGAACCTAGCTATGATGGTGATCTATCTTCCTGTCAAGTTTGAATTCGATTGGTCAAACCGTTTTCGAGTTAGAGTCCGGAAACGAAAATGTGGACAAACAGATGGATGGATGGACAAACAAACGGATGAAAAACGAACAGATAAACAGTGGACTAACCGTTTTCCAGTTAGAGTCCGGAAACAAAAATGTGGACACACAGATGGATGGACAAAAAAACGGATAACAAACGGACAAACAAACGGACGGAATTACACCAATTTCAAAAGGAACCTAGCTATGATGGTGGTCTATGACCCTGTCAAGTATGAATTCGATTGGACAAACTGTTTTCGAGTTAGAGTTCGGAAACGAAAATGTGGACAAACAGATGGATGGACAGACAAACGGACAAAAAGCGGACAAATGAACGGACGGAATTTCACCAATTTCGAAAGGAATCTAGCTATGATGGTGATCTATCTCCCTGTCAAGTTTGAATTCGATTGGTCAAACCGTTTTCGAGTTAGAGTCCGGAAACGAAAATGTGGACAAACAGATGGATGGATGGACAGACAAATGGACGAAAAACGAACAAATGAACAGACAGAATTTCACCAATTTCGAAAGGAACCTAGCTATGATGGTGATCTATCTCCCTGTCAAGTTTGAATTCGATTGGTCAAACCGTTTTCGAGTTAGAGTCCGGAAACGAAAATGTGGACAAACAGATGGATGGACAGACAAACGGACAAAAAGCGGACAAACGAACGGACGGAATTTCACCAATTTCAAAAGGAACCTAGCTATGATGGTGATCTATCTCCTTGTCAAGTTTGAATTCGATTGGTCAAACCGTTTTCGAGTTAGAGTCCGGAAACAAAAATGTGGACAAACAGATGGATGGCACAAACGGACAAAAATGGACAAACAGACGGAATTTCACCAATTTCGAAAGGAACCTAGCTATGATGGTGGTCTATCTCCCTGTCAACTTTGAATTCGATTGGACAAACCATTTTCGAGTTAGAGTCCGGAAATAAAATGTGGACACACAGACGGATGGACAGACAAACGGACAAAAAACGGACAAACGAACACACGGAATTACACCAATTTCGAAAAGAGCCTAGCTATGATGGTGATGCATGTCCCTGTGAAGTTTGAATTTAATTGGACTAACCGTTTTCCAGTTAGAGTCCGGAAACAAAAATGTGGACACACAGATGGATGGACAGAAAAACGGACAAAAAACGAACAAACGGATGGAATTACACCAATTTCAAAAGGAACCTAGCTATGATGGTGGTCTATGTCCCTGTCAAGTATGAATTCGATTGGACAAACCGCTTTCAAGTTAGAGTCCGGAAACAAAAATGTGGACAAACAGATGGATGGACAGACAAATGGACAAAAAGCGGACAAACGAAAATGGACGGAATTTCACCAATTTCGAAAGGAACCTAGCTATGATGGTGATCTATCTTCCTGTCAAGTTTGAATTCGATTGGTCAAACCGTTTTCGAGTTAGAGTCCGGAAACGAAAATGTGGACAAACAGATGGATGGATGGACAAACAAACGGACGAAAAACGAACAGATAAACAGTGGACTAACCGTTTTCCAGTTAGAGTCCGGAAACAAAAATGTGGACACACAGATGGATGGACAAAAAAACGGATAACAAACGGACAAACAAACGGACGGAATTACACCAATTTCAAAAGGAACCTAGCTATGATGGTAGTCTATGACCCTGTCAAGTATGAATTCGATTGGACAAACTGTTTTCGAGTTAGAGTTCGGAAACGAAAATGTGGACAAACAGATGGATGGACAGACAAACGGACAAAAAGCGGACAAATGAACGGACGGAATTTCACCAATTTCGAAAGGAATCTAGCTATGATGGTGATCTATCTCCCTGTCAAGTTTGAATTCGATTGGTCAAACCGTTTTCGAGTTAGAGTCCGGAAACGAAAATGTGGACAAACAGATGGATGGATGGACAGACAAATGGACGAAAAACGAACAAATGAACAGACAGAATTTCACCAATTTCGAAAGGAACCTAGCTATGATGGTGATCTATCTCCCTGTCAAGTTTGAATTCGATTGGTCAAACCGTTTTCGAGTTAGAGTCCGGAAACGAAAATGTGGACAAACAGATGGATGGACAGACAAACGGACAAAAAGCGGACAAACGAACGGACGGAATTTCACCAATTTCAAAAGGAACCTAGCTATGATGGTGATCTATCTCCTTGTCAAGTTTGAATTCGATTGGTCAAACCGTTTTCGAGTTAGAGTCCGGAAACAAAAATGTGGACAAACAGATGGATGGCACAAACGGACAAAAATGGACAAACAGACGGAATTTCACCAATTTCGAAAGGAACCTAGCTATGATGGTGGTCTATCTCCCTGTCAACTTTGAAATCGATTGGACAAACCATTTTCGAGTTAGAGTCCGGAAATAAAATGTGGACACACAGACGGATGGACAGACAAACGGACAAAAAACGGACAAACGAACACACGGAATTACACCAATTTCGAAAAGAGCCTAGCTATGATGGTGATGCATGTCCCTGTGAAGTTTGAATTTAATTGGACTAACCGTTTTCCAGTTAGAGTCCGGAAACAAAAATGTGGACACACAGATGGATGGACAGAAAAACGGACAAAAAACGAACAAACGGATGGAATTACACCAATTTCAAAAGGAACCTAGCTATGATGGTGGTCTATGTCCCTGTCAAGTATGAATTCGATTGGACAAACCGCTTTCGAGTTAGAGTCCGGAAACAAAAATGTGGACAAACAGATGGATGGACAGACAAATGGACAAAAAGCGGACAAACGAAAATGGACGGAATTTCACCAATTTCGAAAGGAACCTAGCTATGATGGTGATCTATCTTCCTGTCAAGTTTGAATTCGATTGGTCAAACCGTTTTCGAGTTAGAGTCCGGAAACGAAAATGTGGACAAACAGATGGATGGATGGACAAACAAACGGACGAAAAACGAACAGATAAACAGTGGACTAACCGTTTTCCAGTTAGAGTCCGGAAACAAAAATGTGGACACACAGATGGATGGACAAAAAAACGGATAACAAACGGACAAACAAACGGACGGAATTACACCAATTTCAAAAGGAACCTAGCTATGATGGTAGTCTATGACCCTGTCAAGTATGAATTCGATTGGACAAACTGTTTTCGAGTTAGAGTTCGGAAACGAAAATGTGGACAAACAGATGGATGGACAGACAAACGGACAAAAAGCGGACAAATGAACGGACGGAATTTCACCAATTTCGAAAGGAATCTAGCTATGATGGTGATCTATCTCCCTGTCAAGTTTGAATTCGATTGGTCAAACCGTTTTCGAGTTAGAGTCCGGAAACGAAAATGTGGACAAACAGATGGATGGATGGACAGACAAATGGACGAAAAACGAACAAATGAACAGACAGAATTTCACCAATTTCGAAAGGAACCTAGCTATGATGGTGATCTATCTCCCTGTCAAGTTTGAATTCGATTGGTCAAACCGTTTTCGAGTTAGAGTCCGGAAACGAAAATGTGGACAAACAGATGGATGGACAGACAAACGGACAAAAAGCGGACAAACGAACGGACGGAATTTCACCAATTTCAAAAGGAACCTAGCTATGATGGTGATCTATCTCCTTGTCAAGTTTGAATTCGATTGGTCAAACCGTTTTCGAGTTAGAGTCCGGAAACAAAAATGTGGACAAACAGATGGATGGCACAAACGGACAAAAATGGACAAACAGACGGAATTTCACCAATTTCGAAAGGAACCTAGCTATGATGGTGGTCTATCTCCCTGTCAACTTTGAATTCGATTGGACAAACCATTTTCGAGTTAGAGTCCGGAAATAAAATGTGGACACACAGACGGATGGACAGACAAACGGACAAAAAACGGACAAACGAACACACGGAATTACACCAATTTCGAAAAGAGCCTAGCTATGATGGTGATGCATGTCCCTGTGAAGTTTGAATTTAATTGGACTAACCGTTTTCCAGTTAGAGTCCGGAAACAAAAATGTGGACACACAGATGGATGGACAGAAAAACGGACAAAAAACGAACAAACGGATGGAATTACACCAATTTCAAAAGGAACCTAGCTATGATGGTGGTCTATGTCCCTGTCAAGTATGAATTCGATTGGACAAACCGCTTTCGAGTTAGAGTCCGGAAACAAAAATGTGGACAAACAGATGGATGGACAGACAAATGGACAAAAAGCGGACAAACGAAAATGGACGGAATTTCACCAATTTCGAAAGGAACCTAGCTATGATGGTGATCTATCTTCCTGTCAAGTTTGAATTCGATTGGTCAAACCGTTTTCGAGTTAGAGTCCGGAAACGAAAATGTGGACAAACAGATGGATGGATGGACAAACAAACGGACGAAAAACGAACAGATAAACAGTGGACTAACCGTTTTCCAGTTAGAGTCCGGAAACAAAAATGTGGACACACAGATGGATGGACAAAAAAACGGATAACAAACGGACAAACAAACGGACGGAATTACACCAATTTCAAAAGGAACCTAGCTATGATGGTAGTCTATGACCCTGTCAAGTATGAATTCGATTGGACAAACTGTTTTCGAGTTAGAGTTCGGAAACGAAAATGTGGACAAACAGATGGATGGACAGACAAACGGACAAAAAGCGGACAAATGAACGGACGGAATTTCACCAATTTCGAAAGGAATCTAGCTATGATGGTGATCTATCTCCCTGTCAAGTTTGAATTCGATTGGTCAAACCGTTTTCGAGTTAGAGTCCGGAAACGAAAATGTGGACAAACAGATGGATGGATGGACAGACAAATGGACGAAAAACGAACAAATGAACAGACAGAATTTCACCAATTTCGAAAGGAACCTAGCTATGATGGTGATCTATCTCCCTGTCAAGTTTGAATTCGATTGGTCAAACCGTTTTCGAGTTAGAGTCCGGAAACGAAAATGTGGACAAACAGATGGATGGACAGACAAACGGACAAAAAGCGGACAAACGAACGGACGGAATTTCACCAATTTCAAAAGGAACCTAGCTATGATGGTGATCTATCTCCTTGTCAAGTTTGAATTCGATTGGTCAAACCGTTTTCGAGTTAGAGTCCGGAAACAAAAATGTGGACAAACAGATGGATGGCACAAACGGACAAAAATGGACAAACAGACGGAATTTCACCAATTTCGAAAGGAACCTAGCTATGATGGTGGTCTATCTCCCTGTCAACTTTGAAATCGATTGGACAAACCATTTTCGAGTTAGAGTCCGGAAATAAAATGTGGACACACAGACGGATGGACAGACAAACGGACAAAAAACGGACAAACGAACACACGGAATTACACCAATTTCGAAAAGAGCCTAGCTATGATGGTGATGCATGTCCCTGTGAAGTTTGAATTTAATTGGACTAACCGTTTTCCAGTTAGAGTCCGGAAACAAAAATGTGGACACACAGATGGATGGACAGAAAAACGGACAAAAAACGAACAAACGGATGGAATTACACCAATTTCAAAAGGAACCTAGCTATGATGGTGGTCTATGTCCCTGTCAAGTATGAATTCGATTGGACAAACCGCTTTCGAGTTAGAGTCCGGAAACAAAAATGTGGACAAACAGATGGATGGACAGACAAATGGACAAAAAGCGGACAAACGAAAATGGACGGAATTTCACCAATTTCGAAAGGAACCTAGCTATGATGGTGATCTATCTTCCTGTCAAGTTTGAATTCGATTGGTCAAACCGTTTTCGAGTTAGAGTCCGGAAACGAAAATGTGGACAAACAGATGGATGGATGGACAAACAAACGGACGAAAAACGAACAGATAAACAGTGGACTAACCGTTTTCCAGTTAGAGTCCGGAAACAAAAATGTGGACACACAGATGGATGGACAAAAAAACGGATAACAAACGGACAAACAAACGGACGGAATTACACCAATTTCAAAAGGAACCTAGCTATGATGGTAGTCTATGACCCTGTCAAGTATGAATTCGATTGGACAAACTGTTTTCGAGTTAGAGTTCGGAAACGAAAATGTGGACAAACAGATGGATGGACAGACAAACGGACAAAAAGCGGACAAATGAACGGACGGAATTTCACCAATTTCGAAAGGAATCTAGCTATGATGGTGATCTATCTCCCTGTCAAGTTTGAATTCGATTGGTCAAACCGTTTTCGAGTTAGAGTCCGGAAACGAAAATGTGGACAAACAGATGGATGGATGGACAGACAAATGGACGAAAAACGAACAAATGAACAGACAGAATTTCACCAATTTCGAAAGGAACCTAGCTATGATGGTGATCTATCTCCCTGTCAAGTTTGAATTCGATTGGTCAAACCGTTTTCGAGTTAGAGTCCGGAAACGAAAATGTGGACAAACAGATGGACAGACAAACGGACAAAAAGCGGACAAACGAACGGACGGAATTTCACCAATTTCAAAAGGAACCTAGCTATGATGGTGATCTATCTCCTTGTCAAGTTTGAATTCGATTGGTCAAACCGTTTTCGAGTTAGAGTCCGGAAACAAAAATGTGGACAAACAGATGGATGGCACAAACGGACAAAAATGGACAAACAGACGGAATTTCACCAATTTCGAAAGGAACCTAGCTATGATGGTGGTCTATCTCCCTGTCAACTTTGAAATCGATTGGACAAACCATTTTCGAGTTAGAGTCCGGAAATAAAATGTGGACACACAGACGGATGGACAGACAAACGGACAAAAAACGGACAAACGAACACACGGAATTACACCAATTTCGAAAAGAGCCTAGCTATGATGGTGATGCATGTCCCTGTGAAGTTTGAATTTAATTGGACTAACCGTTTTCCAGTTAGAGTCCGGAAACAAAAATGTGGACACACAGATGGATGGACAGAAAAACGGACAAAAAACGAACAAACGGATGGAATTACACCAATTTCAAAAGGAACCTAGCTATGATGGTGGTCTATGTCCCTGTCAAGTATGAATTCGATTGGACAAACCGCTTTCGAGTTAGAGTCCGGAAACAAAAATGTGGACAAACAGATGGATGGACAGACAAATGGACAAAAAGCGGACAAACGAAAATGGACGGAATTTCACCAATTTCGAAAGGAACCTAGCTATGATGGTGATCTATCTTCCTGTCAAGTTTGAATTCGATTGGTCAAACCGTTTTCGAGTTAGAGTCCGGAAACGAAAATGTGGACAAACAGATGGATGGATGGACAAACAAACGGACGAAAAACGAACAGATAAACAGTGGACTAACCGTTTTCCAGTTAGAGTCCGGAAACAAAAATGTGGACACACAGATGGATGGACAAAAAAACGGATAACAAACGGACAAACAAACGGACGGAATTACACCAATTTCAAAAGGAACCTAGCTATGATGGTAGTCTATGACCCTGTCAAGTATGAATTCGATTGGACAAACTGTTTTCGAGTTAGAGTTCGGAAACGAAAATGTGGACAAACAGATGGATGGACAGACAAACGGACAAAAAGCGGACAAATGAACGGACGGAATTTCACCAATTTCGAAAGGAATCTAGCTATGATGGTGATCTATCTCCCTGTCAAGTTTGAATTCGATTGGTCAAACCGTTTTCGAGTTAGAGTCCGGAAACGAAAATGTGGACAAACAGATGGATGGATGGACAGACAAATGGACGAAAAACGAACAAATGAACAGACAGAATTTCACCAATTTCGAAAGGAACCTAGCTATGATGGTGATCTATCTCCCTGTCAAGTTTGAATTCGATTGGTCAAACCGTTTTCGAGTTAGAGTCCGGAAACGAAAATGTGGACAAACAGATGGATGGACAGACAAACGGACAAAAAGCGGACAAACGAACGGACGGAATTTCACCAATTTCAAAAGGAACCTAGCTATGATGGTGATCTATCTCCTTGTCAAGTTTGAATTCGATTGGTCAAACCGTTTTCGAGTTAGAGTCCGGAAACAAAAATGTGGACAAACAGATGGATGGCACAAACGGACAAAAATGGACAAACAGACGGAATTTCACCAATTTCGAAAGGAACCTAGCTATGATGGTGGTCTATCTCCCTGTCAACTTTGAAATCGATTGGACAAACCATTTTCGAGTTAGAGTCCGGAAATAAAATGTGGACACACAGACGGATGGACAGACAAACGGACAAAAAACGGACAAACGAACACACGGAATTACACCAATTTCGAAAAGAGCCTAGCTATGATGGTGATGCATGTCCCTGTAAAGTTTGAATTTAATTGGACTAACCGTTTTCCAGTTAGAGTCCGGAAACAAAAATGTGGACACACAGATGGATGGACAGAAAAACGGACAAAAAACGAACAAACGGATGGAATTACACCAATTTCAAAAGGAACCTAGCTATGATGGTGGTCTATGTCCCTGTCAAGTATGAATTCGATTGGACAAACCGCTTTCGAGTTAGAGTCCGGAAACAAAAATGTGGACAAACAGATGGATGGACAGACAAATGGACAAAAAGCGGACAAACGAAAATGGACGGAATTTCACCAATTTCGAAAGGAACCTAGCTATGATGGTGATCTATCTTCCTGTCAAGTTTGAATTCGATTGGTCAAACCGTTTTCGAGTTAGAGTCCGGAAACGAAAATGTGGACAAACAGATGGATGGATGGACAAACAAACGGACGAAAAACGAACAGATAAACAGTGGACTAACCGTTTTCCAGTTAGAGTCCGGAAACGAAAATGTGGACAAACAGATGGATGGACAGACAAACGGACAAAAAGCGGACAAACGAACGGACGGAATTTCACCAATTTCAAAAGGAACCTAGCTATGATGGTGATCTATCTCCTTGTCAAGTTTGAATTCGATTGGTCAAACCGTTTTCGAGTTAGAGTCCGGAAACAAAAATGTGGACAAACAGATGGATGGACAAACGGACAAAAATGGACAAACAGACGGAATTTCACCAATTTCGAAAGGAACCTAGCTATGATGGTGGTCTATCTCCCTGTCAACTTTGAATTCGATTGGACAAACCATTTTCGAGTTAGAGTCCGGAAATAAAATGTGGACACACAGACGGATGGACAGACAAACGGACAAAAAACGGACAAACGAACACACGGAATTACACCAATTTCGAAAAGAGCCTAGCTATGATGGTGATGCATGTCCCTGTGAAGTTTGAATTTAATTGGACTAACCGTTTTCCAGTTAGAGTCCGGAAACAAAAATGTGGACACACAGATGGATGGACAGAAAAACGGACAAAAAACGAACAAACGGATGGAATTACACCAATTTCAAAAGGAACCTAGCTATGATGGTGGTCTATGTCCCTGTCAAGTATGAATTCGATTGGACAAACCGCTTTCGAGTTAGAGTCCGGAAACAAAAATGTGGACAAACAGATGGATGGACAGACAAATGGACAAAAAGCGGACAAACGAAAATGGACGGAATTTCACCAATTTCGAAAGGAACCTAGCTATGATGGTGATCTATCTTCCTGTCAAGTTTGAATTCGATTGGTCAAACCGTTTTCGAGTTAGAGTCCGGAAACGAAAATGTGGACAAACAGATGGATGGATGGACAAACAAACGGACGAAAAACGAACAGATAAACAGTGGACTAACCGTTTTCCAGTTAGAGTCCGGAAACAAAAATGTGGACACACAGATGGATGGACAAAAAAACGGATAACAAACGGACAAACAAACGGACAGAATTACACCAATTTCAAAAGGAACCTAGCTATGATGGTGGTCTATGACCCTGTCAAGTATGAATTCGATTGGACAAACTGTTTTCGAGTTAGAGTTCGGAAACGAAAATGTGGACAAACAGATGGATGGACAGACAAACGGACAAAAAGCGGACAAATGAACGGACGGAATTTCACCAATTTCGAAAGGAATCTAGCTATGATGGTGATCTATCTCCCTGTCAAGTTTGAATTCGATTGGTCAAACCGTTTTCGAGTTAGAGTCCGGAAACGAAAATGTGGACAAACAGATGGATGGATGGATGGACAGACAAATGGACGAAAAACGAACAAATGAACAGACAGAATTTCACCAATTTCGAAAGGAACCTAGCTATGATGGTGATCTATCTCCCTGTCAAGTTTGAATTCGATTGGTCAAACCGTTTTCGAGTTAGAGTCCGGAAACGAAAATGTGGACAAACAGATGGATGGACAGACAAACGGACAAAAAGCGGACAAACGAACGGACGGAATTTCACCAATTTCAAAAGGAACCTAGCTATGATGGTGATCTATCTCCTTGTCAAGTTTGAATTCGATTGGTCAAACCGTTTTCGAGTTAGAGTCCGGAAACAAAAATGTGGACAAACAGATGGATGGCACAAACGGACAAAAATGGACAAACAGACGGAATTTCACCAATTTCGAAAGGAACCTAGCTATGATGGTGGTCTATCTCCCTGTCAACTTTGAAATCGATTGGACAAACCATTTTCGAGTTAGAGTCCGGAAATAAAATGTGGACACACAGACGGATGGACAGACAAACGGACAAAAAACGGACAAACGAACACACGGAATTACACCAATTTCGAAAAGAGCCTAGCTATGATGGTGATGCATGTCCCTGTGAAGTTTGAATTTAATTGGACTAACCGTTTTCCAGTTAGAGTCCGGAAACAAAAATGTGGACACACAGATGGATGGACAGAAAAACGGACAAAAAACGAACAAACGGATGGAATTACACCAATTTCAAAAGGAACCTAGCTATGATGGTGGTCTATGTCCCTGTCAAGTATGAATTCGATTGGACAAACCGCTTTCGAGTTAGAGTCCGGAAACAAAAATGTGGACAAACAGATGGATGGACAGACAAATGGACAAAAAGCGGACAAACGAAAATGGACGGAATTTCACCAATTTCGAAAGGAACCTAGCTATGATGGTGATCTATCTTCCTGTCAAGTTTGAATTCGATTGGTCAAACCGTTTTCGAGTTAGAGTCCGGAAACGAAAATGTGGACAAACAGATGGATGGATGGACAAACAAACGGACGAAAAACGAACAGATAAACAGTGGACTAACCGTTTTCCAGTTAGAGTCCGGAAACAAAAATGTGGACACACAGATGGATGGACAAAAAAACGGATAACAAACGGACAAACAAACGGACGGAATTACACCAATTTCAAAAGGAACCTAGCTATGATGGTAGTCTATGACCCTGTCAAGTATGAATTCGATTGGACAAACTGTTTTCGAGTTAGAGTTCGGAAACGAAAATGTGGACAAACAGATGGATGGACAGACAAACGGACAAAAAGCGGACAAATGAACGGACGGAATTTCACCAATTTCGAAAGGAATCTAGCTATGATGGTGATCTATCTCCCTGTCAAGTTTGAATTCGATTGGTCAAACCGTTTTCGAGTTAGAGTCCGGAAACGAAAATGTGGACAAACAGATGGATGGATGGACAGACAAATGGACGAAAAACGAACAAATGAACAGACAGAATTTCACCAATTTCGAAAGGAACCTAGCTATGATGGTGATCTATCTCCCTGTCAAGTTTGAATTCGATTGGTCAAACCGTTTTCGAGTTAGAGTCCGGAAACGAAAATGTGGACAAACAGATGGATGGACAGACAAACGGACAAAAAGCGGACAAACGAACGGACGGAATTTCACCAATTTCAAAAGGAACCTAGCTATGATGGTGATCTATCTCCTTGTCAAGTTTGAATTCGATTGGTCAAACCGTTTTCGAGTTAGAGTCCGGAAACAAAAATGTGGACAAACAGATGGATGGCACAAACGGACAAAAATGGACAAACAGACGGAATTTCACCAATTTCGAAAGGAACCTAGCTATGATGGTGGTCTATCTCCCTGTCAACTTTGAAATCGATTGGACAAACCATTTTCGAGTTAGAGTCCGGAAATAAAATGTGGACACACAGACGGATGGACAGACAAACGGACAAAAAACGGACAAACGAACACACGGAATTACACCAATTTCGAAAAGAGCCTAGCTATGATGGTGATGCATGTCCCTGTAAAGTTTGAATTTAATTGGACTAACCGTTTTCCAGTTAGAGTCCGGAAACAAAAATGTGGACACACAGATGGATGGACAGAAAAACGGACAAAAAACGAACAAACGGATGGAATTACACCAATTTCAAAAGGAACCTAGCTATGATGGTGGTCTATGTCCCTGTCAAGTATGAATTCGATTGGACAAACCGCTTTCGAGTTAGAGTCCGGAAACAAAAATGTGGACAAACAGATGGATGGACAGACAAATGGACAAAAAGCGGACAAACGAAAATGGACGGAATTTCACCAATTTCGAAAGGAACCTAGCTATGATGGTGATCTATCTTCCTGTCAAGTTTGAATTCGATTGGTCAAACCGTTTTCGAGTTAGAGTCCGGAAACGAAAATGTGGACAAACAGATGGATGGATGGACAAACAAACGGACGAAAAACGAACAGATAAACAGTGGACTAACCGTTTTCCAGTTAGAGTCCGGAAACGAAAATGTGGACAAACAGATGGATGGACAGACAAACGGACAAAAAGCGGACAAACGAACGGACGGAATTTCACCAATTTCAAAAGGAACCTAGCTATGATGGTGATCTATCTCCTTGTCAAGTTTGAATTCGATTGGTCAAACCGTTTTCGAGTTAGAGTCCGGAAACAAAAATGTGGACAAACAGATGGATGGACAAACGGACAAAAATGGACAAACAGACGGAATTTCACCAATTTCGAAAGGAACCTAGCTATGATGGTGGTCTATCTCCCTGTCAACTTTGAATTCGATTGGACAAACCATTTTCGAGTTAGAGTCCGGAAATAAAATGTGGACACACAGACGGATGGACAGACAAACGGACAAAAAACGGACAAACGAACACACGGAATTACACCAATTTCGAAAAGAGCCTAGCTATGATGGTGATGCATGTCCCTGTGAAGTTTGAATTTAATTGGACTAACCGTTTTCCAGTTAGAGTCCGGAAACAAAAATGTGGACACACAGATGGATGGACAGAAAAACGGACAAAAAACGAACAAACGGATGGAATTACACCAATTTCAAAAGGAACCTAGCTATGATGGTGGTCTATGTCCCTGTCAAGTATGAATTCGATTGGACAAACCGCTTTCGAGTTAGAGTCCGGAAACAAAAATGTGGACAAACAGATGGATGGACAGACAAATGGACAAAAAGCGGACAAACGAAAATGGACGGAATTTCACCAATTTCGAAAGGAACCTAGCTATGATGGTGATCTATCTTCCTGTCAAGTTTGAATTCGATTGGTCAAACCGTTTTCGAGTTAGAGTCCGGAAACGAAAATGTGGACAAACAGATGGATGGATGGACAAACAAACGGACGAAAAACGAACAGATAAACAGTGGACTAACCGTTTTCCAGTTAGAGTCCGGAAACAAAAATGTGGACACACAGATGGATGGACAAAAAAACGGATAACAAACGGACAAACAAACGGACAGAATTACACCAATTTCAAAAGGAACCTAGCTATGATGGTGGTCTATGACCCTGTCAAGTATGAATTCGATTGGACAAACTGTTTTCGAGTTAGAGTTCGGAAACGAAAATGTGGACAAACAGATGGATGGACAGACAAACGGACAAAAAGCGGACAAATGAACGGACGGAATTTCACCAATTTCGAAAGGAATCTAGCTATGATGGTGATCTATCTCCCTGTCAAGTTTGAATTCGATTGGTCAAACCGTTTTCGAGTTAGAGTCCGGAAACGAAAATGTGGACAAACAGATGGATGGATGGATGGACAGACAAATGGACGAAAAACGAACAAATGAACAGACAGAATTTCACCAATTTCGAAAGGAACCTAGCTATGATGGTGATCTATCTCCCTGTCAAGTTTGAATTCGATTGGTCAAACCGTTTTCGAGTTAGAGTCCGGAAACGAAAATGTGGACAAACAGATGGATGGACAGACAAACGGACAAAAAGCGGACAAACGAACGGACGGAATTTCACCAATTTCAAAAGGAACCTAGCTATGATGGTGATCTATCTCCTTGTCAAGTTTGAATTCGATTGGTCAAACCGTTTTCGAGTTAGAGTCCGGAAACAAAAATGTGGACAAACAGATGGATGGACAAACGGACAAAAATGGACAAACAGACGGAATTTCACCAATTTCGAAAGGAACCTAGCTATGATGGTGGTCTATCTCCCTGTCAACTTTGAATTCGATTGGACAAACCATTTTCGAGTTAGAGTCCGGAAATAAAATGTGGACACACAGACGGATGGACAGACAAACGGACAAAAAACGGACAAACGAACACACGGAATTACACCAATTTCGAAAAGAGCCTAGCTATGATGGTGATGCATGTCCCTGTGAAGTTTGAATTTAATTGGACTAACCGTTTTCCAGTTAGAGTCCGGAAACAAAAATGTGGACACACAGATGGATGAACAGAAAAACGGACAAAAAACGAACAAACGGATGGAATTACACCAATTTCAAAAGGAACCTAGCTATGATGGTGGTCTATGTCCCTGTCAAGTATGAATTCGATTGGACAAACCGCTTTCGAGTTAGAGTCCGGAAACAAAAATGTGGACAAACAGATGGATGGACAGACAAATGGAGAAAAAGCGGACAAACGAAAATGGACGGAATTTCACCAATTTCGAAAGGAACCTAGCTATGATGGTGATCTATCTTCCTGTCAAGTTTGAATTCGATTGGTCAAACCGTTTTCGAGTTACAGTCCGGAAACGAAAATGTGGACAAACAGATGGATGGATGGAGAAACAAACGGACGAAAAACGAACAGATAAACAGTGGACTAACCGTTTTCCAGTTAGAGTCCGGAAACAAAAATGTGGACACACAGATGGATGGACAAAAAAACGGATAACAAACGGACAAACAAACGGACGGAATTACACCAATTTCAAAAGGAACCTAGCTATGATGGTGGTCTATGACCCTGTCAAGTATGAATTCGATTGGACAAACTGTTTTCGAGTTAGAGTTCGGAAACGAAAATGTGGACAAACAGATGGATGGACAGACAAACGGACAAAAAGCGGACAAATGAACGGACGGAATTTCACCAATTTCGAAAGGAATCTAGCTATGATGGTGATCTATCTCCCTGTCAAGTTTGAATTCGATTGGTCAAACCGTTTTCGAGTTAGAGTCCGGAAACGAAAATGTGGACAAACAGATGGATGGATGGACAGACAAATGGACGAAAAACGAACAAATGAACAGACAGAATTTCACCAATTTCGAAAGGAACCTAGCTATGATGGTGATCTATCTCCCTGTCAAGTTTGAATTCGACTGGTCAAACCGTTTTCGAGTTAGAGTCCGGAAACGAAAATGTGGACAAACAGATGGATGGACAGACAAACGGACAAAAAGCGGACAAACGAACGGACGGAATTTCACCAATTTCAAAAGGAACCTAGCTATGATGGTGATTTTCGAGTTAGAGTCCGGAAACAAAAATGTGGACAAACAGATGGATGGACAAACAGACAAAAATGGACAAACAGACGGAATTTCACCAATTTCGAAAGGAACCTAGCTATGATGGTGGTCTATCTCCCTGTCAACTTTGAATTCGATTGGACAAACCATTTTCGAGTTAGAGTCCGGAAATAAAATGTGGACACACAGACGGATGGACAGACAAACGGACAAAAAACGGACAAACGAACACACGGAATTACACCAATTTCGAAAAGAGCCTAGCTATGATGGTGATGCATGTCCCTGTGAAGTTTGAATTTAATTGGACTAACCGTTTTCCAGTTAGAGTCCGGAAACAAAAATGTGGACACACAGATGGATGGACAGAAAAACGGACAAAAAACGAACAAACGGATGGAATTACACCAATTTCAAAAGGAACCTAGCTATGATGGTGGTCTATGTCCCTGTCAAGTATGAATTCGATTGGACAAACCGCTTTCGAGTTAGAGTCCGGAAACAAAAATGTGGACAAACAGATGGATGGACAGACAAATGGACAAAAAGCGGACAAACGAAAATGGACGGAATTTCACCAATTTCGAAAGGAACCTAGCTATGATGGTGATCTATCTTCCTGTCAAGTTTGAATTCGATTGGTCAAACCGTTTTCGAGTTAGAGTCCGGAAACGAAAATGTGGACAAACAGATGGATGGATGGACAAACAAACGGACGAAAAACGAACAGATAAACAGACAGAATTTCACCAATTTCGAAAGGAACCTAGCTATGATGGTGATCTATCTCCCTGTCATGTTTGAATTCGATTGGTCAAACCGTTTTCGAGTTAGAGTCCGGAAACAAAAATGTGGACAAACAGATGGATGGACAGACAAACGGACAAAAACCGGACAAACGAACAGACGGAATTTCACCAATTTCGAAAGGAACCTAGCTATGATGGTGATCTATCTCCCTGTCAAGTTTGAATTCGATCGAACAAACCGTTTTCGAGTTAGAGTCCAGAAACGAAAAATGTGGACGGACAGACGGACGTCGGACACATCAATCTAATAGGTGGGTTGGTTACACACAACCCGCCTAAAAATGATTTATTACTGAAGACTATGACAAGGCATCAAAACATCAGAGAGTAAGAAACCATCAAAGGTGATCATAAACTTTGTCACTGAAAAATTCACCAAAGCAACGACATTCAGTGAACAGGACTTTAGAGCAACAACAGAGTTACAGTAACATTTCAAACTGAAAATTGTTGTTTTCACTATATAGGTGACACTTTATTGAATGTTTAGTCAATAATCTGGGACATTAAACACTGCTTTTTTAATGTTAAACACAATAATTTTTTTAATGTTAAATACAATAAATTTATCATCTACATTCTACAAATATACATTTGTTTATGTTTACCAATAATCGAATGGTACAGGTAAAATAACAAGAACTGTTACAAATTTACACAACTTCTACATAAATGGTCATAATGACATATTTATACAGAAATTCCCCATCCTCAATTAAGGCACTTATGCAGTAACTTCATAATATAAGTTATAAAGAGAAATTCATCAAAAAATTTCAAACCTTCAACTGAGGCACTTGTACAGTACAGGAAGTGGTCAACCTTTCAGTCTTTGCAGACAACAGTTCTGCAATTTGATCCTGCTCATTTTGTGTGGTAGATACTGACTTGGTTCTAGAATTAACATTATCACAGTTAACAGTTGTTTGTTTATTGTCAATCTGGCCAGCAGTATTGTATTCACCACCGCTTGCACTGGGCAATATCAAACTCTGCTGATCAGTCTGAATGTTGCTAGTATTGGTGTGCCCTGTGTTATTTTGCAATGTCCCAGTCTGTAGCTCCCACTGTTGGTGAAGTTTTTGCAGATGAGTGTGAGCCCTTTCACTGACATTCAGTGCTGCATGCATCTTGTTGAGACCCGGTTCTTCCATTAGTGACATACCACAAATCCCAAAGTAAGCATGAAGCCCATCTGTAACGCAAAGTTAAATTTGTACATTGGTATCTGGCTCTTTAGCTTATTATATAAGGAATACACTACACTTATTCCTGAATAATTTTAACCTGTATTTCAACCCAGTTTTCATAAGTATAATGACTGTCTCGAAAGAAGATTAAATTGTGACCATTCTGCATATTTGGATAAATGCAACCATATGTACTGAACATAGCTGTTACTGACTTGGAAACAGCTTTTTTGATATTCTGGAATATATAAACAGGCAGTCTTGAGTCCAAATATTGGGAATTTGCAAATTTAACTAGACCAAGGACCAGATGCAAGATGTATCTGCCGTAAAGGGACAACTAACATGGTTTTGAAGATAAACAGCATTTTTCAATAATAAACGTGTTGTAAGCACTTTAACTTTGGCTATCCTCGTTTGACCTTGAAGCAGGGGCCCAAGGTCAAATCTGAATATATCAGAAAATTCCTAGTGCATAATTTCCTATAGTTTGGTTTCACATTGCAAACCTCTAGGACCAATAATAGGATAGGTGAGTGATAAGCACTTTTAAGTTTGACTATCCTCATTTGACCTTGAAGGAGGGGCCGAAGGTCAAATCTGAAGACCTCAGAAGATTCCTCGCCCATGATTTCCTGTAGGTTGGTGTCACATTGCAAACTTCTAGGACAAATAATAAGCGAATTATAAGCACTTTAAGTTTGGCTATCATTGTTTGACCTTGAAGGAGAGGCCAAACACCTGTGTCGGCCATCTTGTTTTTCAAAATGAGGCCAAAAATATTCCCAGTCAAGAATTTGTAATAATGACCATATCCTGCTATCCGTTGGATACAAAAATTGTTTTTGATGATGTGACCTTGATAAAGGTCAAAGGTTAAATTTTAAGTTTTTCCCATGCCTATAGAAGATAACTGCCAAATATCACTTTGATAGGCCTAATATTAAGGGAGATATTCTAGCAAGATAATAATGCAGCAGCTGCGGCGGCTGCTGTCTGAAAACTGAGGATGAAAACAATAAGTGTCCCCTTTTCAAGGGTCGCTTAGATATATTAACTCAATACATTGGCCAGTACAACAGAAGAACCATTTACCTGGGTGGCAGTCTGGCCATTTACTAAAGCCACCAGTAAGACAGTCCTGTGTCTCCATCAGGAAGGCCCTGTTTGCCTCATAATTGGTGTATCCATACATACCCAACAACTGTAAACAAAAGAAAAATCATCAGAAATCATTTGAGTAATCAATTATTTCCAGTAAAGAGGTTCTGGATGCCCTTGTTGTTGGCAAGTATGGAATCTAATCACAGGTTCTCACCTCTATGTGGGTTAAAGTACCATACGTTACAATGCTGAGGCCCTGTCCCAATATGTTCCTGGCTGTTGCAGATGATTTAAAACCCTAAATTTGACCTTACTGTTCAGTAGAAATAATTTTGGAAGTGTAGATAAAGATTTACATTTGCATCCCAAACAAGTCCCACCTCAAGGGATTGGGTGAAGTATTGCATTAGCCTTGATTTTTAAATGACAGAGAGAATGTCATTAAGAACCTAATATCTCCTTGAACCTATAGCCTTTCTTCCAGTACAATTTGGAAAGCAATTCCATTTACCAGAATTAAATAACACCTGGTTTAAGTAAAACATGTAAATTTACTGAACATTTATGTCATTACAAACAAAATATGGCAATAAAAATATGGTCTACCCCATTATTATACCTGAAACTAGCTTTGAAGTGAATAAATCATAGTGTATCCCATTTTTATCTGAATAAATGGAAGTTAACCATAACCAGAAGCCAGTCATATGGAAATTTGAGGTTCTGATTATGCAGAATCTATTGCATATCAAAGAGTAACCTGTAGAGATGCTCCAACCCAGAAAGAATAGCAGGTATCCACAGGCTTGTTTGGCCTGCCTTGAAAGCCACTCTGTTGTCTGAGGATACACCACTGCTTCAGCCTCTCAATCTGTTTACAGGACAGAACTTCATGGAGTTTGTTCATGAGGACCAGAGAAGCCACAGCACAGAAGGTTGAGCCACCTACAGATACAGAGAGAAATCCAAAATTAAACTAGACAAGAGTTAATTGGGTTAATAGAAGGTTTCTAATTCATGAGAGAAGTTAGAATAAGATAAACAAACCTAGAGTAAATGAATGGAGAGTTCATTTAAAGTGATTACTCTACCAATCTAATTGCGTTACTTTGTTTGGTATTTTGGTTTTACTTGAGATGATGCAAGAATCCATGACATGATATTCAGTCCCTTTTTATACAAAATTTATAAAATCCTAAACTAGTGGGTAAATCACTTATAGATAATGCCAATATTTACTGTTCTGGGAGAGGGTTGCCGACATCAATGTAGAAGCATGTATATCAATATCGCGAACTGATGCATGACTTAAAACTTACACTTAAAATATTTTGAAAAAAAAAAACAGAAATAAACCCTAAATCTGAAGAAATTATAAACTTTTACCTCATACTTTTGTAGATTTGCAAACATTTTTTATCAGAACTGCTATGTTTTGTTTTGGTTAATTTTACTTCCTGTTCTGGTTTCCATTTGAATCGGGATATTCCAAAATATAATGTTGTAAGTCACCTGGATTCAAACTGGTTAGTAGACAATATTATCCCCAAGATATCGCCCGATATGGAATTATTTCTACGTTCAAGTTCGATGTCCATACAGCCAAACAATTTACCCACTATCCTAAATTGTTTTTAAACCCACTGAAACAGTTCCCCATATACACCATTCTTTATTGAATTCTAAATTCAAGATTACAAATTCAACTAAAATCTTAAATGAAGTTATTAGGTGCTTCTTTGGTCAGTTTAATACTCCATAGTGGTCAAATCCATTTAGACATATACTGTGAGTCTTATATAAAGTCTGAGTGAAATATTTTGTCACATTAAGGTTGGTTTTATTAACCATCAACAGGTTTTATAAATTTAAAACCAAAACTCGGCATGATTTTACACTGACACAATAAACTTGATCCACTGTTTACACATAGAGACTTGCAAGAGGATAAACTTACCATGGGCTTCCAAGCCTGGTCCCTGACCAAAGGCTCCCTCATATGACTGAAACATCATGAATATATAGAAATAAATAACTTGTTGGCAGAGATGCGACACAATAACTAGAGATTGCATCTCGACGCAGTGTATCCCCGGTCGGGACATGGTTGAAGAGTGACATACAGAGTACTATGGTTGACACAAATATACCCCTGTGGGGAGGGGGCCTAAGTGTTTATGGGAGCAACTTGTACTGACACTAAGTAAACAAAATGTTTGCTTAATGAAAGATACAAATGTAACTAGACGTAGCGCATTGGAGAACTGATGCAACTTGTATCCACCAGAAAGAAAACTCACCAATCAACCATCACTTAACCTTGAAAGAGGAGCTCTTACCACATCAAAAGATTATTAGCCCATGATTTCCAATAGGTTGGTGTGACATTGCAAACCTCTAGGAGCACAAATAAGTAGGGCTGTGACGGGTACAAAAAAATGGCATCGAGTACTCGCCCTCTGACAACCGGCCCAAATTCAAGTAACTGCGAGATTTAGTTCCCACCATTAGAAGTCTTCTGTAAACAAATATTCGATTCCGGAAATGAAACCTTTGAAGAAAAACGTCTCCTATTTAACCAGATATTATAGATTATGGAGTAAATTATAGGTTTTCAAGGGAAAACAACAACTTTAATTGATGTTATGTGACGGAAATGCTGAAATGCAGCATGTTTTACACAAACGTTTCATTACGTGGGCAATAATACAATACCTCGTGAGTAACCGAATACTTAAAATGGACTCGAGTACTAGCCAAGATCGACTCGTCTACCGAGGCTTGAGTACTCGTTTGCAGCCCTACAAATAAGCGAGTTATGAGCACTTTTAATTTTGACTATCCTCATTTGACCTTGAAGGAGGGGCCAAAGCTCAAATCTGATCACATCAAAAGATTCCTAGCACATGATTTCCTATAGGATGCTTTCACATTACAAACCTCTAGGACCAAGAAAAAGCGATTTATAAGCACTTTAGATTTTGCTATCCTCGTTTGACCTCGAAGGAAGGGCCCAAGGTGAAATCTGACCACATCAAAAGATTCCCAGCCCATGATTTCCTATAGGTTGGTTTCACATTGCAAACCTCTAGGACCAACAATAAGTGAGATATAAGCACTTTTAAGTTTGGGTATCCTTGTTTGACCTTGAAGGAGGGGTCCAAGGTTAAATCTGACCACATAAAAAGATTCCCGGCCCATGATTTCCTGTAAGTTGGTTTGCATTCCCAAACCTGTACGACCAATAATAAGTGAGTTATGAGCATTTTAAGTTTGGCTATCCTCGTTTGACCTTGAAGGAGGAGCCCAAGGTCAAATCTGACCACACCAGAAGATTGCCAGCCCATGATTTCCTATAAGTTGGTTTACCATCCCAAAACTGTACGACCAAAAATAAGTGAGTTATAAGCATTTTAAGTTTGCCTATCCTTGTTTGACCTTGAAGGAGGGGTCCAAGGTCAAATCTGACCACATCAAACGATTCTTAGCCCATGATTTCCTACAAGTTGGTTTACCATCCCAAACCTCTAGGACCAATAATAAGTGAGTTCTAAGCACTTTTAAGTTTGGCTATCTTCGTTTAACCTTGAAGGAGGGGTCCAAGGTCAAATCTGACAATATCAAAAGATTCCCGGCCCATGATTTCCTATAAGTTAGTTTCAGATTGCAAACCTCTAGGACCAACTAGAGGATCGCTCGCAAAAAAAAAAGATAATGTTTTTGCATAGCAAAAACAAAGCGTCCCGAAAAGGATATAAAGGTGAGTGCTAAAGTATTAAGAAAATGCTTCGTTTCTAGCCTTATACTGTTGTGGCGACCAAAGTCAGCGCAGTCTGCTCTATCTAGCACGGTTTTCAAGATATAGAGTAAGAAATCTAAAATTCGCCAGGAATCTAAAATTCGCCACCTCTAAAACCTTAGTTAATTTTATGAAGAAAATGATGTTTTTGTCTAAAAATTGGTATTTTTTAGTTCAAAAAGCATTAATTTACTATACAGTCAACAAATCTCACCAAAATTCATTTATTTTATTAGTATTTTCACATGTGGCGAATTTCAGATATGTGGCGAATTTTAGATTTCTTACTCTAAGCATTTTTGTGTTTTGCAAAAAATAAAAAAATTAAAAATGTCCGCTATATTTGGCGAGACAAAAATATTTTGAAAATTGGCATGGCTACTCTGCAGAGATACCCAGCAGGTCCAAAATTTTGTTGAGTTCGCTCCATATAGCACGGTTTTCGAGATATAAGCATTTTTGTGTTTTGCAAAAACTTTGAAAATTCAAAATGGCCACCATTTTTGGGGAGACAAAAATTTTTGTCAAGACCACTGCCGCGGTGTGTCTCTCCCGCCGAGCATTAAAGCAGAAGAAATAGCTTTTCCAGGATATTCACAATTTTTCATTTTCGTCTGTGAAAGCTCTTCCAAAAGTAGGTGAATGAGTTATTTGAGAAAAATTGGCTATCTGCAATACTATTAAGAGATAATTCACATTTACTCATTTTGAGTAGGTGAATAATTATCTATGGGTCTGAAACTTCACCAAGTGAAAGCTCTCCCAAAAGTAGGTGAATGAGTTATTTGAGAAAAATTGGCTATCTGCAATACTTTTCGAGATAATTCGCATTTACTCATTTTGAGTAGGTGAGTAATTAGCTATGGGTCTGAAACTTCACCATGTGAAAGCTCTCCCACAAGTAGATGAATGAGTATTTGATAAAAATTGGGTATCCGCAATACTTTTACAGATAATTAGCATTTACTCATTTTGAGTAGGTGAATAAATAGCTATGGGTCTGAAACTTCACAGAGTGAAAGCTCTCCCAAAAGTAGGTGAATGAGTTATTCGAGAAAAATTGGCTATCTGCAATACTTTTAGAGATAATTTACATTTACTCATTTTGAGTAGGTGAATAATTAGCTATGGGTCTGAAACTTCACCAAGTGAAAGCTCTGCCAAAAGTAGGTGAATGAGTTATTTGAGAAAAATTGGCTATCTGCAATACTTTTAGAGATAATTCGCATTTACTCATTTTGAGTAGGTGAGTAATTAGCTATGGGTCCGAAACTTCACCAAATGAAAGCTCTCCCAAAAGTAGGTGAATGAGTTATTTGAGAAAAATTGGCTATCTGCAATACTTTTAGAGATAATTCGCATTTACTCATTTTGAGTAGGTGAGTAATTAGCTATGGGTCTGAAACTTCACCAAGTGAAAGCTCTCCCAAAAGTAGGTGAATGATTAATTTGAGAAAAATTGGCTATCTGCAATACTTTTAGAGATAATTCGCATTTACTCATTTTGAGTAGGTGAGTAATTAGCTATGGGTCTGAAACTTCACCAAGTAAAAGCTCTCCCAAAAGTAGGTGAATGAGTTATTTGAGAAAAATTGGCTATCTGCAATACTTTTAGAGATAATTCGCATTTACTCATTTTGAGTAGGTGAGTAATTAGCTATGGGTCTGAAACTTCACAGAGTGAAAGCTCTCTTAAAAGTAGGTGAATGAGTTATTTGAGAAAAATTGGCTATCTGCAATACTTTTAGAGATAATTCGCATTTACTCATTTTGAGTAGGTGAGTAATTAGCTATGGGTCTGAAACTTCACCAAGTGAAAGCTCTGCCAAAAGTAGGTGAATGAGTTATTTGAGAAAAATTGGCTATCTGCAATACTTTTAGAGATAATTCGCATTTACTCATTTTGAGTAGGTGAGTAATTAGCTATTGGTCTGAAACTTCACCAAGTGAAAGGTCTCCCAAAAGTAGGTGAATGAGTTATTTGAGAAAAATTGGCTATCTACAATACTGTTAGAGATAATTCGCATTTACTCATTTTGAGTAGGTGAGTAATTAGCTATGGGTCTGAAACTTCACCAAGTGAAAGCTCTCCCAAAAGTAGGTGAATGATTTATTTGAGAAAAATTGGCTATCTGCAATACTTTTAGAGATAATTCGCATTTACTCATTTTGAGTAGGTGAGTAATTAGCTATGGGTCTGAAACTTCACCATGTGAAAGCTCTCCCACAAGTAGATGAATGAGTTATTTGATAAAAATTGGGTATCCGCAATACTTTTAGAGATAATTAGCATTTACTCATTTTGAGTAGGTAAATAATTAGCTATGGGTCTGAAACTTCACCATGTGAAAGCTCTGCCAAAAGTAGGTGAATGAGTTATTTGAGAAAAATTGGCCATCTGCAATACTTTTAGAGGTAATTCGCATTTACTCTTTTTGAGTAGGTGAGCAATTAGCTATGGGTCTGAAACTTCACCAAGTGAAAGCTCTTTGGGATAGCTGCTCTGCAGAGATACCCTGAAGATAAAAAATTTCGTCGAAATCGCTCTATGTAGCACGGTTTTCGAAATATTAGCATTTTTGTGTTTTGCAATTTTTGCGCAAAAATTCGAAAATTCAAAATGGCCGCTATTTTTGGCAAGACAAAATTTTTTTGAAAATTGGCATGGCTCCTCTGCAGAGATACCCTGTGGGTCAAAAATTTCGTCGAAATCGCTCTATCTAGCACGGTTTTCGAGATGTAAGCATTTTTGTGTTTTGCAATTTTGCGAAAAATTCGAAAATTCAAAATGGCCGCCATTTTTTGCGAGAAATTTTTTGTTTGAAAATTGGCATGGCTACTCTGCAGAGATACCCCGTGGGTCAAAAATTTCGTCGAAATCGCTCTATCTAGCAGGGTTTTCGAGATATAAGCATTTTTATGTTTTGCAATTTTTGCGAAAAATTCGAAAATTCAAAATGGCCGCCATTTTTGGCGAGACAAAATTTTTTTGAAACTTGGCATGGCTACTCTGCAGATATACCCTGTGGGTCAAAAATTTCGTTGAAATCGCTCTATCTTGCAGGGTTTTCGAGATATAATCATTTTTATGTTTTGCAATTTTTGCGAAAAATTCGAAAATTCAAAATGGCCGCCATTTTTGGCGAGACAAAAATTTTTTCAAAATTGGGATAACTACTCTGCAGAGATACTCTGTGGGTCAAAAATTTCGTCGAAATCGCTCTATCTTGCGGGTTTTCGAGATATAATCATTTTTATGTTTTGCAATTTTTGCGAAAAATTCGAAAATTCAAAATGGCCACCATTTTTGGTGAGAGAAAAATTTTTTCAAAATTGGGATAACTACTCTGCAGAGATACCCTGCGGGCCAAAAGTTTCGTCGAAATCGCTCTATCTAGCACGGTTTTCGAGATATAAGCATTTTTGTGTTTTGCAATTTTTGCGAAAATTTCGAAAATTTAAAATGGCCGCCATTTTTGGCGAGACAAAAATTTTTTGAAAATTGGGAAAAGTACTCCGCAGGGATGTCCTGCGGGTCAAAAATTTTGTCGAAATTGCTGTATCTAGCACGGTTTTTGAGATATAAGCATTTTTGTGTTTTGCAATTTTTGCGAAAATTTCGAAAATTCAAAATGGCCGCCATTTTGGGCGAGACAAAAATTTTTTGAAAATTGGGAAAACTACTCCGCAGAGATACCCTGCGGGTCAAAAATTTCGTCGAAATCGCTCTATCTAGCACGGTTTTCGAGATATAAGCATTTTTGTGTTTTCCTTATTTGGAAAATTCGTAATGATTAATTAATCATTAATTACTCGGCCATTTCTTGACCAATCAATGCCAAAATCTAATGATTTCCAGATTTTAATAGAATGAATGTATTTGCCAAGTTTCAGGTGAATTGATAAAATTCTTTTCAAGTTATCATCCGGACAAGCTTCCCCATCGAAAAAAGACATTTTTGGTCATGTGACCTCTCTGATTGGTTGAAATGTCACTGCAGCATATTCAAAAAAATTCCCCAAGGCTACTGCCTAAACCTGCCAAATTTGAAAAGAATCCGCCTAACGGTTACAGAGTTATAAGGAAAACAAAATGCGGAGCCGGCGGAGCCGGCGGAGCCTGAAGCTCTCCCATACACAAACAAGCGTCCCTTGCGGGACGCTTAATAATAAGTGAGTTATGAGCACTTTTAGGCCATCAGTGACCTTGAAATTGAAGGTCAAGGTCACAAAACAACCAGTAACTCGCTGGTGTGGGAT
The DNA here is from genome assembly GCA_964017235.1 of Sabellastarte sp. h YS-2021. Taxonomy (NCBI): domain Eukaryota; kingdom Metazoa; phylum Annelida; class Polychaeta; order Sabellida; family Sabellidae; genus Sabellastarte; species Sabellastarte sp. h YS-2021. Next base: position 72,368,731 of record OZ024928.1, on the reverse strand, counting down.
CTGATAAGACTGACAGGTAGTTGGACAAATCTTGTTGGGAAAGTCTTCTTATCTATAGTCACTTTCGACCAGCTAGCAGGTCCTGACAGTAGGCTTGCTGACTGGTCTAGTAGATTGAGACAGTCATCTCACCGGGACCAGTGACTGGTATAAGAATTTCTCTGTAATCAATTTCCTCGGGCAGTAACTGGTTGGTCTAAGACAGCCACTTGGACCCTTAAAAGGCTTCTGCTGGTATATTAGCCAGTCCTGTGGACCTGCCCAGTACCAGGGCCTAGCCGGTTATAGGTGAAGCTGGCAGAACTTTGCAAATTAGACTATGTCTCAGCAGGGGTAGGCTTTTATGAAACAACTGCCTTCTTCCTGTCCATAACTGTGGAATCAGCAGATTTTCTCTGTAACCAGTAAGCCTGGATACTGGTACTCCATCATGTACTCAACCTCCAAAGCCATTTTCAATAGTTTCCATGTAATATATTCAGCATTAAGTGTGAAAATATCTCCAAAAAGACTAAAAATGGCCTCGGTCAGGTACTTTGGCAGTCTGTGGATGACCTTCAATGAAGAGCTTCAAGGTCAAATTAATGCATGCTTACAGAGGATATATATATATAGTATATATACCAGCCATAAGATGATCTAACTTTCTGTATATAAGAACTGGGCCAAAATGTGAAAAAATGGCCAAAATCTGACCTTTAAGAGGCCACCAGTGACCTTGAAATTGAAGGTCAAGGTCACAAAACAATAGCGTTCGTGGCATTGCCCATATATACCCACATACCAAATATGAAAGGTCTAACTAAATTGCAAATTTAATAAGTAAATTAAATTTTTAAAAATTAATACCCTATCCAATGGACAATTGCTTTACCAGTCTGCTCGACCGGTCCCGCCAAACGCCAGAAAAAGACGTCCTGTATATAATACCGGCAGGACCGGTCAGTAGTGTGCATTCGCTAGGTGGTGCATCATACTTGCTTCCTGTCTAGACAGAGTGACGTCAGTTCATCTTTTTCGTTGTCTAAACAGATTTAGACCCCTAGTAAGCTGGTAGCGGGGTCGGTTGGGAGGGCCTTGCCTGTCCATTGGATAGGGTATAAAAATTTAATTTACTTATTAAATTTGCAATTTTATTGCATTAATACATCCTATCCAATGGACAATTGCTGAATAACTACCGCTTGGTTGGGGGGGTAAGTTACTAAGGACTCAGGTGAACTCATAAATGATAAGAAAATTCCCTCTGGCCTAGGTTGACTTTTAGTCAGGAGACCTGTAGGCCCATGGTCGGATACCAGTGCCCGGTTGCCGGGACGTATACCGACGTTGCCCCCCCTCTTTTAACAGACCTGCTCTGAGGTAGGGGAAGAGAGGGATGAGTTCAGTCCCAGAAGGCAATAACCTCCCGAAGGAAGGCATGTAGTTAGTTCCATGAACTATTAACACTACAAATATACAAATCTCAATATAAGGGCTAATTGTGGATCTGCTGAGCAGCCACTACTGGGCCCAATTGAAGGGGCTCTGAACCAGCCTTCAAATAGAACTGTGTGAAGGTGTTATGTTACTTCCAGTGGCCGGCTGAAAAATTGTTCTAAGGAGACTCCCAACTGGAATGCCTTAGAAGCAGCAAGGGGCCCTGACAACATGGGCTTTAACCTGATGTAGGGCAAGGGCCTCTTGACCAGAGAGCTCATAACATAGGATCACAGTTGCTTGATCCATGAGGAGATAGTGGCAGGTGAGATGTCTTGTCAAGACCTTTCTAAAGGGAGACAGACTAACTCATTGTTCTGTTTGAGATTCTGTCCCAATAAGTAGCACAGTACTCCAGAGTTGGGGGTCAGGGTTGGCATAACCACTGGGGCCACACTGTCCGGACTCCCCTTGGCCAGCTGGTTCTTGGAAAAAAGGCTGGGTGCAGGGTACAAAGACACCTTTGACCAGTCTGACTGGTGTCTGATGTTTTTTGTGTGCCAAGCATGGATCTCCCTTGATTGCTGAGGCTCTAGGAGCCATGTATGCAGATCTAATTTGACAGATTCCTGTGAGGAGTCTGATTGAATGGTTTGAACGAGCAGGTTGGACAGATACCAAGGAATCTGACTTGACATGATCAAGAGATCTCAGAACCAGGCACGTTGGGCCACTTGGAGCAATCAGAGTGATTCCCCTGCATGGGTAGTCCTGCAACTTCTCCACCACTTGCCCAAGATGACTACCAGTGGGAAGGCATATGGGTCCAGATCCTCCCATGGCAGACTGATTGTATCATTGTCCATATTGGGGGGTCTGGTCCCGGTGATACACGTAGAGACAGTTTGTTGTTGAACCAGGTGGCAAAAACAGGCCCACTTAGGGCATATTGTTTGGAAAAACAGGAGGGACCATTCTGTCTGCTCTGTCTGATTTACGTGAGACTGGATAGCTTGTCTGCTATGACATTCAGTCGCCTGGAATGTGTTGGGCTAGAGTCCCCTGTTTCCTGGAATACCAGGTCAGGATTCTCCATAGTAGGGCACAAAGAGGGCTCGACTTCATCCCCCCCTTTCTTAATATAGGCAACCACTGTTGTGTTGCCTGTAGTTATGACAGCAGTATTGTTCAACCAGAGGTCTTGGAATTCTTTAAGGGCCAAATGACCGCCTTAGTTCCAGATAGTTTAATGTGTAACTTGCTTCCAGAAGGGACCAGGTTCCCCTTGCAGTGTGTTCTCCTAAGTTAGATTTGTTTGTTTATTTGGGGTTTTACGTCGCTTTCAACACTGTACAGGTCATATCACGACGGGTAGTTGGAAGGGCAGAGGAAACCAGTACATACAGTTCCCCAGGGTTCTGTACTGTAAACTGCCGACCAACGGCAAGCAACTACCAGCTTTCCCACTTAAGGCCATGACGGGGATCGAACCCCGGCTGCAGAGGTGGGAGGCGAGAGTGTTACCACTCTGCCACCGTGGCCCCTCTCCTAAGTTAGAACCCCACCCTTCTTGATGCATCTGTAAGGATTGAAGAGCATATTTAGCGGGTGTAATGGTTGACCCTGAAGCACATTGTCTTCCCGCAGCCACCATTTAAGATGGGGGTGGAGGGAACTGGGGTCACCTTTTCTAGTGATCCTCCGGCTGTTCTTTTAGTGCCACTTTAACGGCCTCATGTGGAGGTGAACTAGGTGCACTTGCTTTTCTATGGCTGTCAGTAACCCTATTAGGGGCATCAGCTGCCAGACCGGGCATGTAGGTCCGGGGAGAAGCTTTTGGTTAAGCATTCAAGGTCTACCAATGCTCTAGAGTGGGTCTGACCTTGCGCTGTTCCGAGCTAACTGGAAGCCTACTAAGTCGAAGACTTGGTCGAGGTCTAGTTCTAATTGTTCATGTTTACCATTCAAACTTACTCCTGACACTGAGTTCCTAGAGACTGTGTATGCTGGAGAAAGGCTCGGAGGGAACTGGCTTTGGCCAACCAGTCGCACTGGTGGATTGTGGTACTTTGTAATGCCATAGTTAGACCTCCTTCGCCACCACCAAGAGAAGACTCCCATTGTACTGTGAACAGACCAAAGGGGAGTGATTGAACTGGTGGGGAAGACCCTGGACATGAAAAACTCCGGTACTTCCTTGTTGGTGGAAAGGGATGAGTGAGTAGGGAACCTTGAAGTTATCCACTCCCCTTGCTGAAGAGAGGTTAATAAGGTTCTCAATGTTTCCCAATCTGACTTAATCAGGGTACTGGGCCCCTTCTCCTGCCTGGAGATCTTATCAAGCCGGTCATTTCCGGAAGGTGAGGGTGTAGCCTTCCTGGGAGATTTCTTATGAACTTGGGCTAGCCCCTAGGACAGCCCAAGTTTTGAGCAGACAGATTTAGCAAAAAAAAAACCTCACTGATCCACATAGCCATTTATAACATCGGTGACCCCTGGTCTGATTAACAGATATTTTTCCCATTGCTTGAGTTTTGAAAACTGGCAAAACGGGTTATAATCTTGAGGGGAAAACTGAGCTTGCAAACTCAGGCCCCCTTGTGGCAGATGACACTGGTCACAGGCTGGGTAAAAAGGCAAACTGGATGGCCAGTCTAATAGGTGTGAGGTCTGATAAGGGGAGGTTGACTGGTAGTTGTTGGACAAGTCTTGCTTGACATTCTTCCTCTTATATATAACCACTGTCTGACCAGCTAGGTCATGAAAAGGTAGGCTGGCTGACTGGTCCGGTAGATTGACAGACATTTCACCGGAACCAGTGACTGGTCCAAGAATTCTTCTTTAACCAGTTTCCTTAGGCAGCCACTGGTTGGCCTCAACAGCTACTTGGACCCTTAAAGAACTTCTGCTGGTCTGTTAGTCAGTCCTGGAGACCTGCCCAGTACCAGGCCCTAAACGGTTATATGTGAAGCAATGCTCTGTAACCGGTTCCTGGTGGCTTCACAGTTCTGCATAAACTCACTGGAGTTGGCAGAATTGGGTGAACAGAACTACTCCTTAGCAGGGATAGGCTCTTATGAAGCTGCCTTCTTCCTGTCCACAGTGGTGATTCAGCAGCTTTTCACTGCAACCAACAATCTCTGTAACCGGTCAAACCGGTAGGCTGGTGTCTCTCTGTAACCAAAGTTTTCTGGGAGAAAGAATTGGGGCAGCACAGGTCTGTACCTGGTTACTTCACCAGTATCTCTAGTTCTAGTGAAACAACTGTCACTGAAGGTTGTGTAAGCCAGCACCCGGTCGGTAGGCTCTGTAACTGGTTGGTTAAAGGAATTTTTCTGAAGAAAATTCCTGTCCAACTAACTTGTCACCATCAATTCTCTGTAACCGGGAAACATCTGTAACTGGTGAACCTGTTGTTAGCACTGGATTTGAAGCTGGTTTCTTGCAAGTAGGGATGGGAACAGCAGATTTCTCTGTAACCGGCAATACTCTGTAACTGGTAGACCTGCTGTCCTCACTTGACTTGTTCACTGTAGCTGCCTTCTTGCCAGTAATGGTGGGAATAGCAGGTTTCTCTGTAACCCGTAATTCTATGTAACCGGTAGCCCTGCTGTGTGTCACCAGCAACTCTCTGTAACCGGTAATCCTGTTTAACCAGTAGCTCTTGCTGGATTTCTGAGTGACCACAACCGGCAGTCTGAGCAGAACTGGTGCCGGTATCCCTCATCACTGGCTGGCTAGGGACCCTACCGGTAGCCTGAACAGGACTGGTACCAGTCCAAAAATCTGCACTGGGGAGATAAGGGTCTCAATGGTCACAGCAACTTCTGGTAGGTGAACCCTCTGAGCAGCCTCACCGGTGGTCTGAACAAGACTGGAACGGGAATCCCAACAGTCACACCAGAGGACAAGCCACTGGTGGAGGTTCCAGGATCAAAAAAGGGCTGATCGCTGGTAACCACTGAAGGAGGAACATGACTGGAACCAGTATCCCCAACAGTCACACCAGAGGGCAGGCCACTGGTGGAGGTTCCAGGATCAAAAAAGGTTGATCACTGGTAACCACTGAAGGGGGTTTCTTCACAGGACCACAGGAACAGCACCGGTACCCCCAACAGTCACACCAGAGGACAGGCCACTGGTGGAGGTTCCAGGATCAAAATAGGCTGATCACTGGTAACCACTGAAGGGGGTTTCTTCACAGGACCACAGGGACAGCACCCACCGGTAGTCTGAACAGAACTGGTACCGGTAAAACAACCATCAATTCTTGCTAGCTAGCAGGTGACCCCACCAGTAGTCTGAACCGACTGGTACCAGCAAAACTCATCACTAGGGGTCCCCACCGGTAGTCTGAACAGAACTGGTACCAGTAAAACTCATCACTTCTTGTCAGTTGAACCAGTCACACTTGGGGATCTGATTGCCGGTAGTTGTGTTGAGATCTGTGAAGTCACATGACCGGCACTTCAAAAACTCACGGATTTCTGTGACAACTTGTCATCTAATTCTTCAGGCCGACAGACGAGTTGCTGGATTTCTTCTTGCCAGTTAAAAGTGGGTGTTGAGTAACAAATGGTAGTCTTCTTCTGATAAAAAGTTCTGTTGAAAACACGATTCCTCCATTGTTGAATGCATATCACATGACCAGGTCTGTGTCACGTGACAAGCATAAGCTGGATGTGATGACGTCAGACGATCCATTCTTCTTTTCTTCTAATTTCTTCTCGTCGACATACACGCAGTGTTACTCGACTATGTAGGATTAAATGGAGGGTGAATCGTGGTAAACAAACACTTCTGATCAGAAGAAGGATTGCTGCAGGGACGACACACGAGCTCTCACCCACGGCTTAGTCACGACGACAACTACAAAGAAAATCTTCAAAAACTGGATATAAAATGCTGGATACATCCTCATTTAAGTCCTGGAGAGGCCATGGTATGTAAGTAACACAATATTTATATTTTCAGATGAAAATAAGCTTTAAATTCGTAGAAATATCCATTTTTCTTCAAACTTCGAGATCACTTCAAAAACACGTCTGCACACTACACGTGCCAAACAAAAAAGATGAACCAACGTCACTCTGTCTAGACAGGAAGCAAGTATGATGTGCCACCTAGCGAATGCACACTACTGACTGGTCCTGCCGGTATCATATACAGGACGTCTTTTTCTGGCGTTTGGCGGGACCGGTCGCACCGACCAGTAAAGCAATTGTCCATTGGATAGGATGTATTAACGTAATAAAAATATTTTTTAAGTTATCGCGTCCAAAAAGAAATCTCTGCGGCGGCGGCAGCATGACCGTATTGAATCCTAAGTATCCCCAACTTTCGTCCGGGGATACAATTATAGAGTGCAACTGAAAATATCTGCCCCAAAAAAACTTTACTCAATCTTATACATGTAACCATTTTATTTTTTTCAAAAGCCTATAAGTATCTCTTTGTTACTTCTTAAGGATTTTTGCATGAGAGTACATCTTCTTTAAATAATCACTTGCACGTCATTACCAAAGTCCAAAATCAAACACTTTCAGGCACATTAGACTTGCATAAATTTATTTACATCATTAATGGTTTTCTATTCCAAGATAAATATTATGGCGTGCCACTATTCAACAGAAATAATCATGGGGATCAAGGCAGACAAAAGAACCAACAAATTTCCCAACAGAAGGTCTAAATTTTTCCTTTTTAATACAGTATTTATTTCAAATGTAATTTCAGTGGTTACCCACTTGTTTGCATCACCTTATGACTCATATAGAAGTATAACAATTTATAAATATTAATTTAAAATTTAATCTTTGAAAGGAAATAACCTACAGATTCACACATTTTTCACACAATAAAAGACATTTCTAGAAGAAAGATCATGAGTGTTTTCTTTTTTTTTTTTCGTAAAAACAATTATATCTGGTAAATCATAAGTATATATTAACATGTACTTCATTAGATCCCATAATTTATTATATTTGTTTAGTTGGGTATCACTATGTGTTCTTACCAGACTATTCTTGATAAAGGTTAGTGCGAGTTGTTCATCCATGCCACTCCAGTCATTGAGGATATAGCTTATACAGCATGCACAGTAGAGAAACCTCATATCATTCTCACTGCCATCAGGTGTTGGGTAAAAACTTTGGAGAGGACAAAAGGAAAAGTGTAAAAACAAATAGTACGTTATAGTTTAATGAGTCCGAAAAGTAAGTTTTCATTTTCACTGACATCAGAAGGGGAACACTTAATATGAACTACACCTATAGTTTTCACCCATGTACACATCCGTGTCCATGCAAAGAAGCAATTGTGATAAATAGCCAAGGCCGCCTACACCTGTCCTTGTCCATGTCTGTTGTAATCTGTGTCCGTGTAAAGAGGAGAAGGTCCTAGACCCTTTTTTTCACGGCCACGGACACAATATAACGTAATATTGACGTGACAGCCATCAATATATTGGAAAATACATAAACATCCTTAATGCTGCCTTGTTGCAATTAGTATACTCCAATGTAGTATAATAACCACAAAACAAGATCACAGATATCAGTAAGACAATGAAAGGTGCACTAAGGTAAACTGAAGGTTGTCCAATATTAGAGATTATTTTCACTAGTGTATTTGCAAAAATGGACATGGAAGCAGATATATCGGACACAGAGACAGACACGGAAAATGATAGGTGTAGTTCTACACTTGCAGCAGATCACTTATTTGTTGAAAACATTTGTTTTCTAGGGAATACAAATTCATTGCATATTATAATATTTATCATCCACCATGAGCCGAATTTGACCTAAACAGTGGCACTTTTTTATATATAACCTGGTGCCACTTACTATGTATAATTAGTGTTACAAATTCATAAACAAGTCTCATTATTTGTTAATATTTCAATAACTATGCAAACTACAAATATGTTATATACATCATTAGAAAGACATATTTACTTCAATTCATTCTTGTTGTAACAAAATCTATGCAGAAATGGCAGAGCAATTTAAAATATTAAAAACTAAAGTTTTTTTTATTGATTTGTGTCACTTATTTCACAGCTCTCTTAACATTCTTTCTACAACTATTGGATTATTTTATTTATTATTAATACAAAATGGTGGAAAATGAAAGTGAAACGCCTCTCATGGGGCACATACAAAAAAAGTATACATTACTCATGAAGACTAACAAATATAATACTCATGCTACACACTCATATAATATTGTCATCTTCATTCATATTATATTTTTGTTGTATGTGGCATTCAGGAAGTCTTCCTTTCATATATTTGTCAGGTATGAAATCATGCATGTCAGTGTGCAACAAAAGGAAACAGAAATTATGTTTATGCATATTAAAATATAACTTCAGTTTATATGGCAAAAGTTTTGCCTGCATTATGCAACTAAATAAACATAATAAGTAAAGTATGCCAAGAATAACTAGTTTCCAGGAATCACCATTTCCTAGAGAAGTCTTTTCTGAAAGATTATGCAATTCATAAGGCTTGGTAGTTGTGGCATCATATTTATTTTCAATGATACCAAGACTAAGGCAAAGATTGATGGAGAAGAACCACTTAGTTAATGGTCTTACTTCTTATCAATACTATTATCTTAGTTAAATGGGAAAAACTTGGGAATTTAAAGAAAACTAGACCTACACATCGGAGAACCGATACAAATTTGTATCCACCAAAAAGACAACTCACCAAAGCAAGTGAACCATCGTTTCACCTTGAAGGAGGGGCCCAAGGTCAAATCTGTCAGCATTAGAAGATTCCCAGCCCATGACCTCCTATAAGTTGGTTTCATATTGCAAACCTCTAGGACCAATAATAAGCAAGTTATCAGCACTTTTAAGTTTGGCTATTGTTGTTTGACCTTGAAGGAGGTTGGTTTACCATCCCAAACCTGTACGACCAATAATAAGCAAGTTATAAGCACTTTTAGGTTTGGCTATCCTCGTTTGACCTTGAAGGAGAGGTCCAAGGTCAAATCTGACCACACCAAAAGATTCCCAGCCCATGATTTCCTATAGGTTGGTTTACCATCCCAAACCTCTAGGACCAATAATAAGGGAGATATAAGCACTTTTCATGACTGACAAAAAAAATGCCCGTGGCGGCCATCTTGTTTTTCAAAATGAGGCCAAAAAATATCCCAGTCAAGATTTTGTAATGAGGAACAAACCCTGCAAATTTGAGATCTCTACCTATAATACCCTTTGCTCCAGAGGGCCAGAAAAAGTCCTTGCTGAAAGTCGAAAAAACGCCTGTGGCGGCCATCTTGTTTTTCAAAATGAGGCCAAAAATATTCCCACGCAAGATTTTATGGTTATGAATATATCCGGCAAATTTGAGAAGGCTAGGTATAATATTTTATTCGTTAGAGCGGTAACAGTGAAATCTCTCTACACACTGCGGCGGCGGCGGCGGAGGCGGCATAACGAAGCGAAATCCATAGTATCCACCGGATGCTATCCGGTGGATACAACTAAGAACCTGAGTCATGACCACTAATAATACAACATCAGTATATTTTTAATTTTATATATGATGGTTCAACTGTTACACACAATAGTAACTGTGGTTAAAAAATAACGCGCTATTTTAGAACTTATCAATGTAAAGAATAAACCCATAGCAATTCAATAACAGGTGAAATTGCATCACGTCAAATTGCATCAATTTATTAGTTGGAAAGAAGGGGCATATCTCAAAATTGGGGCGCTGAGTGGTTTGGGATGGCAAAAATCTCAGATACTTTGTAAAATGCAGAGTATAGGTAAAAGGATTTTTGAGTTACTCACCTTCCATCTGGTAGCTGTAACTTTCTCAATCCAGAGAGAATTCCCTTTTTATTGACCCTTGACAAGTCATCTCCAAGTATTAGTAGACTCAGCAGTGCAGTGTAGGTCATTGCAATGTGACCAGAGTCATACTTCACAGAACTGCTCTGCAAGCAAAAAACGAAAAAAAAAAAATAAACGAATCTTTGAGTGTAACCTATGAGTCTGTAGGAGATAGTTCAATAACTAATTAGCATAGAAAAGTACAAACAACTATACTGGTGATTTCTTGTGATAAAACTGAACCATATATAACATCTCAACAAATTGTTTTGATAAATTACATTGTATTTTAGTCATCAATATATTTGTTGCACAAATAATTTAACATCTGCCCCTGAGCTATATTTCATTCAAAATCAAAAGCCTTTCAGAAATGGGTATTTTCAGTCAAATATTATGTGAAACCATAACTTCTTTCAAAGGTAACATTATTCTTTGTAAAAGTGTGCAGAAACTGACACTGAGTGATGACAAGTATTTTCGATAAAGCCTAATTTCTTGAATAATAGCATAGGAGATGCCGGTACCCCAAAGCCCTGGGAATAGTTTTCAACACCTTGAGATATAGAAAAAGTGAAACAGTACAAAGATCAAGAAACTTTCAGAGTAAGCAGTGTCATCTAAACCTTACAGTTTCCGAGATATAGCCAAAACAAAATTTTAAAAGTCAAAGTCATCATTGCAGGTTCAGAGTCAAATCAAGGTTATATGATGATGCTGGACACCTACACCCCAACCAATGTCCTTACAAGTCTCAACTTTTTACACCTTATTGTTTCTGCAATATAGCCCGGACAAAATTTTGGAGGTCAAGGTCTCTACAGCAAGGTCAATGGTCAAATCAAGGCCATACTATACATTGCACACCTGGGCCCCCAAACCAATGTCCTTATAAAGCATACTACAAATTACAGTTTCCGAGATAGAGCCAAGACAAGGTTTTAAAGGTGAAGGTCACAACAGCGAGGTCAAGGGTCAAATGAAGGTCACACCTTGACACGACACACCTACACTCTCTAACCATGTTCCCACTATGTATCAACTATACGGTTTCTGAGATACAGCCTAACTAAAATTCAAAATGCAAGGTCACTATGGCAAAGTCAAGGGTAATATCAAGGCCACACCATGAGGTTGCACACCTACAACCCTCAACCAAGTCAGGGTTCCCACAGACTTTTGATAACTGGATTCAAGGTCTTTTCAAGGATTTTCAAGGACAACAACAACAATTCTGAAAGATATATTTTAAGGCACAGCCTCCTTTACCTCTGCTTCTAGCCATCAGTTTCTACCACAAAACTCTTATTTTGTTACATGATTTTAACATAAAACTCAATGATGCAGATGCAGAAGTTGGGCAAAAAAAATTCAAGGACTTTTCAAGGATTTTATTCAATTTTGGCCAACTTCAAGGACTTCCAAGGCCTTGATAATGAAGCAATTTTTTCAAGGATTTTCAAGAATTTTTCAAGGATGTTGGAACCCTGCAAGTATCAACTTCGTACACCTTACAGTTTCTCAGATATAGCCTGGACAAAAATTTTAAAGGTGAAGGTCACTATAGCAAGGTCAAAGATCAAATCAAGGTCAAACCATGATGCTGCACACCTGTACATCTGAACCAATGTCCCTACAAAGTATCATCTTTCTACACTTTACGGCCGGTTTCTGAGATATAGTGCAGACAATATTTTAAAGATGTAGTCACCATGGCAAGGTCAAATCAAGGTCACACCATGACACCGGACACCTACACATCCAACACCAAATTCCTACACCTTACATTTTCGAAGATATAGCCTGGATAAGGTTTAAAGGTCAAGGTCACTATGACAAGGTCAAACGTCAAATCAAGGCCACATCTTGACGTTGCACACCTACACCCCCAACTAATGTCCCTCTCACACATCAACTTCCTACACCTTACAGTTTCTAAGATACGGCCCAGACAAACTTTTTCCTGCCGTCCATGCGGATGCTATAATAACAAAACCTGCACAGCCCTTAAAGGCTGAGGGGTAAGAAGTACTTCTTGTTGGAAGTATATGTATATAATATATGTGTGTATAATATAGGTCATATTTTCTTCATGAAAACATTAGAAATAACAATGATTTTGGAGTACATACTTGTCTACTGTTTCCAATTGTGGTTGATCCACGGAATCCGCAAACATCCAGATTGCTTTCTACATAAAACAGAAATTGTTTGATACTATGTACAAATATCTGTTATAATTGTTCATCAAAGAAAAGAATAAGAGTTATTATGTTTTCTTCTTCATACAGGTCTAGAAAACACAAAACAAGCCTCGGTTGCTGGTAAAACTTAAACAGGATTAAGTGGATATATGGAAATTTGCAGGCAATATTAAGTGTAGCAGTAGATAAGTTCTGACAAAATGGTCACAAGGCAAATAGGTAAGTCTGAAGGAATAATGAACATTGTTCAAATTTTGAGAAAGTATTCAAAATAATATTAAAGTTGTGATCATTTTATAAATTTTTATAAACCTTTTATTTTCATGTGTATGATAAATACTAAATACCTGTATTACTTTTAAAATAATTGCACCACAATGGCTCCTTTTGGCACCCTCATTTTATGTGGTTGTTTTATTTGAGAAACAAATACATTTATATCAATTATTTGTAGCTTTTAACAATTGTGAATGAAAATTCATTAGGTACTTTCAGAGAAAAAAAATTCTGAAGTCATGAGGTCACACCAACTTATTTTTTAATGTTTATATCAATGAAACTAGACCAAGGATGCATCTGTGGCCAGATGCAAGATGTATCCACTGGAAAAGGCCAACTAATATAGTTTCAAAGATAAAGAGCATTTTTCAATAATAAGCAAGTTGTAAGCACTTTTAAGTTTGGCTACCTTCATTTGACCTTGAAACAGGGACCCAATGTCAAATCTGACTGCATCAGAAGATTCACAGCCCATGATTTCCTAAAGGTTGGTTTCACATTACAAACCACTAGGACCAAGTAATAGGCAAGTTAAATCCGAGGTTCAAGATGGCCACCAAAAGTTGTAAAAATTGAAATTCTTCGTGTTGCAACAAAATACTCTTCCACTACCCTGCCTATCCAAAACTCACTCGAAATCACTCTATCTCTTACAGTTTAAGAGATATTTGCAATTTTTTTTCATTTTCTGCAAAAATCCAAGATGGCCACCAAAAGTTGTAAAAATTGAAACTGTTCGTGTTGCACCATAACACTCTTCTACTACCCTGTGGGTGCAAAATTCGCTCAAAATCACTCTATCTCTTACTGTTTCAGAGATATTTGCGTTTTTTAGTTTTCGGCAAAAATTCAAGATGGCCGCCAAAAGTTGTAAAAATTGAAAATTTTTGTGTTTCAACAAAAGACTCTTCTCCTACCCTGTGGGTCCCAAATTCGCTCGAAATCGCTCTGTCTCTTACGGTTTCAGAGATATTTGCGATTTTTCCTTTTCCGCAAAAATTGAAGATGGCCGCCAAAAGTTGTAAAAATTGAAATTTTTTTCATGTTGAAACTAAATGCTAATCTACTACCCTGTGGGTCCAAAATTCGCTCGAAATCGCTCTATCTCTTATGGTTTCAGAGATATTTGAGATTTTTCATTTTCAGCAAAAATTCAAGACGGCCGCCAAAAGTTGTACAAATTGAAAACTTTCATGTTTCAACAGAATACTCTTCTACTACCCTGCGGGTCCAAAATTCGCTCGAAATCACTCTATCTCTGACAGTTTCAGAGATATCAGCCATTTTTCATTTTCCGCAAAAATTCAAGATGGCCGCCAAAAGTTGTAAAATTTGAAATTTTTCATATTGCAACCAAATACTCCTGTACTACTCTGCAGGTCAAAAATTCACTCAAAATCGCTCTATCTCTTACGGTTTTTCGAGATATTTGCACTTTTTGTATTTTGTAAAAAAAAACAGTCAAAGAAACACCCACGGCGGCCATCTTATTTTTGTCCAGATATCCAGAATAATTCCCAAGGAAGCTTTGACCATGATGAACATATCCTGCAAATTTGGAAAGTGTATATTGCATGCCCTTTGATATACTGGGGCAGCAAAAGTCCCTAAAAATTTGAATGAAACGGCCGTGGCGGCCATCTTGTTTTTGGAAATGAGGCCAAAATAACTCGGAGGCAAGCTTTTGTACCATTGAACCTATCCTGCAAATTTGAGGTCTCTACTGCTAATACTTTTGGCTGCAGAGGGGTAACAAGAAATCATCTACACACTGCGGCGGCGGAGGCGTACCCCCGCAAAAACCATAGTATCCACCAGATGCATCCGGTGGATACAAATAGGCATTTATAATCCTACATAACTACACTGCAATAATATTTGTTATCATTTTATAGCTTCAACATGCCATAAACATGTGATTTAATTTTATCATGGATACTTGTTGGTGGATACAAGGATGTATGCAAACAACTTTATAAAATAAGAAAATTATTATTAGAGTGAAACATATTTTATATTTTATCATGAGAGAAGACAGGAAATATACAATTCAAATCAACAGGATGTGACAACACTTAAAATAATACAGTTGATACAAGTAATGCTACTTAAAAGATATACACTAATGTTTTACCAGAAAAAGTATAATTAAAGTTTGTCTCAACAAGTCTTCCAAGATTTTTTGTCAACATTGGATCAACTGATTCATATGGTCTACCTTCTTCATTTGGTGATATCTGAAGGTCATAAATCCACTCTATGATGTTTTTTCTGTCATCTTTAAGTTGGTCAACAGCATCTAGAATTTCTAACCCAGAAATTCCAAAAAATGCAACTGTCATCCTTAAAAATTTAAAAATATATACACTGTACAATACATATGAACATTATGAAGCATACAAATATGTGCACTAACAGGTAATGTTAGTAGAAAGATATTGTCACAAAATGTTTGAACTAACATCTCAATCGTCAATGGTTAAAAAAGTACCAAAGACAAAGATAGTTAAAAATAGCATATTCAAACTCAAAGTCACTCAGCAAGGTCAAGGGTCAAATCAAGGTCACATCATGATGTTGCACACCTACATCCCCCAACCAATGTCCCACTTACTTCACCTTACAGATTCTGAGATATCAAGATTTTTCACACTCAAAGTCACTGTGGCAAGTAAAAAGTCAAATCAAGGTCACACCATGAGGTTGCACACCTACAGCCAACTACTAATGTCCCTACCAAGTTTAACCTTCCTATGTCTTATGGATTCTGAGATACAGCCCGGAGAAGATATTCAAACTCAAGGTCACTATGGCAAAGATCAAATCAACAAACTTTTTCCCACAGCCCACTCACCCATCTGGATGCCAAAGCTAAAAATAATGACCACACGGCCCTTAAAGACTCTGGGGAATAACACAAGAATAAAAAGAGACTTTATACCACAACCTAGACTCTGTGGCCCTGAAGAGCACTATTCCGCCCAAATTAGACAATACGTCTCAGGGGCATGGTAATCTTGCAGTAACATGCCTCACCTCATTCTGTCCCCATACACACCCCTGCCTGGCAAAATTTGACTCAGTATCAGTGTTCGTGTGATCGTCCCACATGAAATCTCAGCTAACAATGGCGGACTTAAACAACTTGCTAGGAAATCCATCCAAACCATTTAATTTTAAAATATAAAACTAATCTTCAATGTTATATATACTGTGTTATATATATCTATGCATTCAATAAAAAATCTCCCATCTGTTGGTGGATTTTTGTTGAAATAATACAGAAATACAGGGTTAACGCAAACTCTGACAGTATTATGCACTAACAACATTTGTGCCAAATAAACTCTGTGGCCCTGAACTGCCTTGACATCCTGAGGATTTTATTTGTATTATAAAGACTGTATTCATTTAACATTATTAGAACTATTTTATATGCAGGTTTATGTTGTACTAAATTTTCATTCTTCTGTCTATCATTGTACCCTCTATTATCAGGGATCATTCGTTTATTGCTTTAGAGAAATGTATGCAAAAATATGCACACTTCCTCTCTTTACGTATAACAGTAGAGGTTTTTATTGTTGAATTTTAACAAAATTTAAAGAACCTGTCAGAAATGAGCTGAGAAAAAGGTGGTGGAAATCTGGGTATGCTAGCACTCATATTGATCTTGTGTACATAGCCATTGGGTACACTAGCAGTGATATAGATCTTGCATACAGAGCCATTGGTATTATTAAATTACAGTGCTTATTTACCAGACAGCAGTGTATGCTAGTAAGTGAAATACTCAATTATCCCAGTTGCTAAAAACTGCCTTGCTACCAATTTTCACCAGGTGCCAATTATCGCCACCCACAAATAAAGTGTTCTAAATTCAGTAATGGTTAGATATTTTGAAATCTTTTGTTGAGTATTTGTTCCATTCACTTAAGAGATAGTTCTACCTAATTTATTAGATTTGGAGGTGAGCGTTTGCCAAGTTATGTATGTTGTAGCCGTTGATAATTTATTGCAAGGTGGTAACTTTTTTTGGCAATGAGGTGTGACAGATACTATTCTTATAGAAGTAAAACTGCAAAATATTAACCAATAAAACTGTCCAATATCCGTCAACAGAAAAGGTCTTGTGCATGCAATACAGTAAGGACGTCACAACTCCAAATATTTCATGTTGGCTAATCACTAAGTACTATTCGTGTCAACACCGAATAACCACCAAATTTATAAAAAAAAATTAAGTTTCATACTCTAAAAGGCAATGGCAACAATAAATATGTGAAATAAAATGAAATTACATGTCCATAATCTGTAAAATTTAATAAATTTGCTGTTTACCTGCATTTATAGGAGACAGGAGGTGGGTAATTTAAGAGGTATATAGTATGGGTGGTCACTAAGATAAACAGTCATATAGATAAACGGTCTTCAAAGTTTTCAAATCTAAGTACTGCAAATAACAAAATCACAAAAAAATCTAAGTACTGCAAATAATAAAATCACAAAAACTAAACAGCAAAATAGACTTAAACCATGCTTACCATAACATTTTGCATATTTAATAAGTTAATACCCTATCTGATGGACAATTGCTTTACCGGTTGGCGTGACCTGTCCCGCCAAACGCCAGAAAAAGACGTCCTGTATATACTACCGCCAGGAATGGTCACGGAGTGTGCATTCACTAGGTGGCGCATTGTACTTCCTTCCAGTCTAGAAAGCGTGACGTCATTGCATCTTTTTATCTTGTCCTATGAAGACCCCTAGTAAGCTGATAGCGGGGCCAGATGGGAGGGCCTTGCCTGTCCATTGGATAGGGTATTAACTTACAAAAATTTAATTTACCGGTACTTATTAAATTTGAAATTTTATTGTGTTAATACATCCATTCCAATGGACAATTGCTGAATAACTCCCGCTTGGTCAGTGGGTAAGTTACTAGGGACTTATATGAACTTATAAACAAACAAATTCTTTAGCAGGCCCAGGTTGACCTAAGGTCGGAAGACCCTATTAGGCCATGGTCAGTTACCAATAACCGTCTGGTGTCTGATGTTCTTATGTTGCCAAGCATGGATCACACTTCTGTGTTTACCTGAACCCAGGGCCCACAGGAAAACAGTTTTGAAGGTTAAGTGTTTCATGGAGGCCTCTTTCAGGGGTTCAAAGGGAGCCTTTGTCAGCTGGTGCAGTACCAGGGAAAGGTTCCAGGAGGGGATGCCCCTCCGACCTTTGGGTCTGTCTCTGTGGAAGCTATCCAGGAGACAGGTGAGATTCTCATCTTTGCTAACATTAATGGGGAAGTTTCCCAACTTGTCAGCAATGGCTGTTCTATAGCCATCAATGGTGCCTGGTTGCAGCTTCCTGTCCTGGAACAAGTGCAGAAGGAAGTCATCGATGGCTTTCAGAGGTGGTGCCCTGAAGTCCACCTGACTACTGAGGCACCATTTTGTAAAAATGGTCCACTTTGTCTCATAGACGGATCTGGTTGATCCTCTGTGAGGAGCCTCAATTTGTCCTGCCACTGCCTCAGAGAAGCCCTGCTCCTTGATTGCTGTGGCTCTAGGAGCCAGGCATGTAGGTTCAGGTTTAAATTATTCTTGTGCTGGGTCTGGCTGAATGGCTGAGGCACCAGACTGGGCAGCCACAGTGGGATCTTACTGGACATGGCCACTAGGTCCCAAAACCAAGGCATGTTGGGTCACCCTGGTGCAATCAGTATGATCCTGTTGCATAGGTAGTCCTGCAACTTCTCCACCACTTTCTTCAAAATGGCTGGTGGTGGGAAGGTATATGGGTCCAGATCATCCCAGAACAGGCTGAGTGCATCCACTGCCCAGGCCTGGGGGTCTGGAACCGGTGACACAAACTGTGGTAGTATGTTGTTGAACCTGGTGGCAAACAGGTCCACTTGGGGCTGGTGCATATTGCTTGAAAGACCTCTGGGTGAAGGGACCATTCTGTTTGAATGATCTGGCCTAGTCTGGATAGTTTGTCTACTATCACATTTAGCTGGCCTGGGATGTTTCAAGCTTTGAGAGTTACCCGTATCCTGGCACAACAAGTCAGGATTATCCACAGAAGGGCACACAGAGGGCCTGACTTCACCCCCCTTTGTTTATATATGCAACCACTGTAGTGTTGTCTGTGGCTACCAGAACTATGTTGTTTAAACAGAGGTCTTGGGACTCTATTAGGGCCAGAAAGACTGCCTTTAGTTCCAGATAGTTTATGTGTAGCTTGCTTTCTGGAAGGAACCAGGTTCCCCTCGCAGTCCATTTGTTTAAGTGAGTGCCCCAGCCTTCTTTTGATGCATCTGTAAAGATCTGCAGAGCATGTTTTAGTGGGTGTAATGGTTGGCCTTGAAGAACATTGTTTTCCTCCAATAACCAATTTAAGTGAGGGTGGAGTGACCTGGGGACTGGTATCACCTTTTCCAGTGACTCTGGTAACCTCCAGTTGTTCTTCAAGTGCCACTATATGGAGTCAACCCAGGTGGACTTGTTTTTCTGTTGCTATGAGCAGACCTATGAGGGACATGAACTGTCAGACCAGGCACATCAGATCGGACAATATGGTTTGTATCTTGGTGGTTAAGGCCTGCCAGCACTCTGGTGTGGGTCTGACCTTGCCTTCTTTCAGGTTTAATTGGTAACCTACGAAGTTGAAAACCTGTTTTGGATCCAGTGCATCTAGGTATTGATGGATCCTTATACCCCTCTGTAAAGCCATCAATTTGACCTCTTTGGCAACCACTGTGAACTCCATGGGTGCTGTGGACAGACCAAAGGGTAGTGCTTTGAACTGGTAGGACCGACCCTGGACGTGAAAACGCATGTACTTCCTGGACTGACTGTGAATTGGTATGTGGAAGTATGCATCTTTGAAATCTATAGAGGTAACCCCTGCCTGTAGGGGGTTGCTATTGTCTCTGATGTCTCCATTTTGAATGACTCTGTGTTTAAGAAGGTGTTCAAGGTGCTCAGGTCCAAGATAGGACTCCACCGGTTGTTGCATTTGGGTACAAAACTGTCTGTTGTAAAACCCCAGCGATTTCTGAGTTGCTACCGGTTCCACAGCATTTTTGTCCCAAAGCTGATGCAATGCCTCCAACAAGTACAGGTTCTTGTGAGGATTTACATAGCAGCTTATGACAGTTGGTGACTTGGTCAAATTTGGCCGTAACCGGAAGAGGAGGGTGTAGCCCTCTCTGAGTAGTGTTACCACTTTGAGGCTGGCCCTAGGGCTGCCCACTTCTCGAAAAATTGGTGCAATCTGGAGCAACAGTTGGGGCATTGTGACAAGATTTACAGAACTCAAGTGATCTACACAGGAAACATCTTTCAAACACTTTATTCTTAGACAGTGATAACAATAACTGGGATTTACACCTTTCTTTCGTGGATACCCTTTTACAAAAAAAAAAACAAAAAAACAACAGGATTTACACACATGAGTTTACATGTAAATTTACAGTCTCGTTCTTGCTGGTCATAGACAAGTCCTTCTTTCCCGCTATCACTGGTGAAGGGTTCCAACTTTCTATCTTGCTGGACACATATGCAAAGTCCTTCAGTCTGGTCACACACTTTACACAGTATTTGTCATTTATGCTGTTTGGAACCCTTAGCCAGTTTCTGTTGGAAGGTTGAGGCCTTGGCACAACCTTTCTTGCCCTGTTGCCGGTCCCTTATCTACTTCCAAGCTGGTATACCGGACTTCTAGTCCGGTTGGTGAGATGGCTTGATAGTTGAAGAGGCATAGGGGTGATAATGACTGGGCTTACCATGAGAGTTGCCAGAAGAATGCCTCTCCTCACTTTATGAGACTTCCTCTTCTGCTTTCACCAACAACTGGTATGGGAATAGGGACTTGCAAGTGAAGGGGAGCAGTATGCAAGGCAGTGAAAGTGTCCTGTTTTACATCAGCTCGTAGATACTCCAGGTAACTGTCCCTTCTGGCCAGTATAAGATTAGCCATGTTGATGAAGATACCCTCTGAGAGTCCTGCATCATATAAGCCATAGCCTTGGTGATGGACCTGTTAAACGTCACTAGGTAATAAAGTTCATCTAGAGCACGCTGTAACTTCCCTGAACATTCCCTGCAGCCATGGTGTCTTGAACCTTGATGAGGCACCGACTTAGTCCAGCAGCTTGATTACACTTCACCGTCTGTTCTCTGGTTGATCTCTCCCATTCCTCAAGGTATCTTGACTGATAAACCAGGGGGCAGGGGCAGAAGGCAAGCTGTGTCTGCCAGAGTCCTTCTTGTCGGTGTGCATGCTATACCATCTAGAAGTTCTGGGCGTGTTCACGAACTGATCTCTCAACAGTCCAGCAGTTTCAGCATTCCTGGCCAGGTACCATCATGCAGCAACAGTAACATTTAGCTTCTCTAGTTTCCTGCACAGCCAGTTTTGATGGTGAGTAAGCTAATCTTTGAAATCTCTACTTTAAAATAGGGGAGGATCCATGGCGTTAGATCCCGTTAGGGTCAATCGCTGAAGTAACCACATCTGAAGCAATTATTCATACTTTAAAAAATGAAGTGGTTATGTGTATGCTAGTTGTGATATTGGTCTAGCGTACCCAACGGCTGTGTATGCAAGATCTATATCATCGCTAGTGTACCCAACAGCTATGTACACAAGATCACTGCTAGTGTACCCAAATTTTAGTCACTTCTTCTCAAATTAACTTTGTCAAAATGTAACAATAACCAAGTTATTCTGCTGTTTCACACTGCACACCCATGCTAAGCTGAATAATTTTAATTCAGAGTGTGGTCCTTATCCCATTTCTGACTACTCAAAAAAAATTCCTTAAAAACTGATTGCTTCACAATGCCTTGAATACAGACTTGTTGAGTACACTATAAAGGATACTGATATCGAGTTCACAACCATGGAGTGCATACTACCTTGGGTAATAAGAAATTGGGCAGGCTGTAAAATTTGAAGTTGTTGGCTATAATAGCAGCCATATAGATCTTCTGTGCACAACCACTGGGTACACTAGACCAATAGCACAACTGCTGGGTATGCCAGCAATGATACTGATCTTGGGTGCAAAACCATTGGGAACACAGGGCTTACTGCCTTGGGTACAGGGTATTTGGGTATGCCAGAACCTTACACAGCTTTTGGTTACACTAACAAAAAAAACAATGACATTAATCTAGGGTACATAACCACTGAGAAAATAGAACTTAGTGCTTTAACTGGATGCAGGAGAGTTCAGTATGCCATTAGTATACATACACAGCTGTTGGGTATGCTAGCACTGATATAGATCTTGTGCACAGAACCGTTGAGTACGCTAGACTGATATCACTGTTAGCGTACACAACTGTTGGGTACGCTAGCAGTAAAATACATCTTGCATACACAACTGTTGGGTACACTAACAATGCTATTGATCTTGGGTGCACAACCATTGGGTACATAAGTTCACTGCTTTGAGTGCAGGATAGTTGGGTATGCTGTTAGTGTACGTACACAGCCATTGGGTACGCTAGCAGTGACATGGGTCTTCTGTACACAGACGTTGGGTACGCTAGACCCATATCACTGCTAACGTACACAACCGTTGGGTAGGCTAGCAGTGAAATAGATCTTGCATGCACAACCGTTGGGTATGCTAAGAAAGCTGTTGACCTAGGGTGCACAACCATTGGGAACATACGGTTCACTGCCTTGAGTGCAGGGTAGTTGGGTATGCCAGTAGTTTACATGCACAGCCATTGGGTACACTAGCACTGATATAGATCTTGCGTACACAACCATTGGGTATGCTAGCAGTGAAACTGATCTAGCGTACCAAGTCATTGGGTAAATTTCCTTTACTGCTTCTAGGCATAACTTGGCTGCAGGCGTAACTTGGCTGTCATTCATTTAAATGTGTCACACAGTGAAATGTGTGGTTGCACAGGTTTAAAAGTGGTACTTATCATAATAAATCTTATTATAATAGACCATTCAAGAATGATACAGGCCTTTAGATTTAGACACGGGTTGTCACAATTCTGTGCATGTCATAATACCGTGTGTTTTTGTTTAGAAATCTATCCAGCAATACAGGCGCTTTCAGCATGTGATATTTTGTTGAATTTTAATTTAATTGATTGTTATTTCGGTGTGGCTATTGTCACGGATCCGTTAACGGAAAGTATAGGCTTGTGTCACGGACATGTCAATATTCGCGGATGTCAGGATAAATCTGTGACCCCATACCTTCTCATGAATATTAATGACTTGGGTGCTATGGCCGTGAGTTCTGCAGTTTAAAGCATTTGATCGTTGAGGTGTCCATTTTATAAAATATTGTTAGGAAACTACAGGGGAAATCTGTGACCTCATACTTCTCATGAATATTCATGACTTGGGTGCTACGGCCGTGAGTTCTGTTGTTTAAAGTAATTTTGATGGGAAAAAAGATGGATGTTGTTATATTTGTTTCAAAACTTTATATTTTAATAATTCAACTCTATTATAGTATAGGCCGTCTTCACCACAAACCGGAAATACCAGTGAACGTCCATTTTGCAGATAAATAGAAGCATTTGTCATTGACCTCTAACAAAGAGATATAAGGCGGGCGTTCATTGGTGGGCGGGCGTCTGCTGATAGAAATTAAGCCACTACGTACAGTATCCACGATGGACGGGTTTTCGATATGACAACGTAAATGGACAATGCTGAATATCACAACCAACGCAACCAATATTATCAGACATAAAACAACAATAATAAATCCTCAAATTCGCTGGTTCAATGTGACTGCATAGTCATTTTAAAATATTGTAAAAATGCCATCCAAAAACAAGGCTGAGAGCTTGTATTTTAAATGATCGAAAACATGAATATATCGAAAACCCGTACATCGGCTACTGCCTGGCCACCAATTATGGTCACGTCTGTGTAGGAAAATTAATTCCTGTGCTTCAATAAATGAAAATAACACTACAGATATTAATTAGTGTGTGTTTATTTTACTAATCAAAAGTTTTGCCTTCGTTTCAGCACAATCAATTTCCTCTGTACATGTACATTGCACCAAAAATGCCCTATTATCACCCAAACAACTGGAATTTCTTCATACCAATTATGGTCACCCCATTATTTTAGCCACTGATATAACAGAAAATAATGCTTGATCTGTGGTGCTCTGCAAATATAACTTACATGGGTGGACACAAAGATAAACGGACACGAAGATAAACGATTTTTGGAAATTTGCGTATTTTAGTTGAATAAACAACAAGAATTCACCAAATAACCAAGAAATCTCATAAAAAGATTTGTTTCAGTCTGTTTTAATATATAATGTATATGACTTTGTTGTTTACACAGCTTTATTTTTCATTCCAAAAAACGTTTATCTCCGTGTCCACCGTTTATCTTTGTGTCCACCCGTGTACTGTTTAGCCTTTAAAAATATATTTTAATAATCTTTTGTTATTTAGAATAGGATTACTCTAGCTGTTTACAATTACTTCATGTTTTCCTCACCATGGCATTTACTTTTATTTGACCGGCTGGGGGTGACCATAATTGGTACACTGACCATAATTGGTGGCAAGGCAGTATACAGTACCTTAAAAATGAAACCGAAAATAACACTATTATGATCGTCGTCCATAAGTCAGCTGGAATTATAAAGGTAACTTCGTAACTTGCTTGAAAAAATTATTACCGTGTAGTGTCTAAGGATGAAAATCTTGTTGGTAGAACATGCAGACACCTCTTAAAGTACGATATATGCTTCTTTTTCTCTAACACCGGTTCCATGTTTATTGATATCTGTCTCAAATCCAAATTGACGAACTAAAACCGAATATTTTATGACACTCTAAAGTATTTCGAGACACCTCACCCCCGCCCTAACCCGTAAGACAACTCATTTAACCCTAATTTTCAAAGACAATTCAACCCCCATAGAGTAATTCAACCCGTAAAACAACTCATGTCATATCTATACTGTGAAATACTTAGACCTATCTTATTATGCTAATGTAATAAACATAATGATGGATACTCTACATGACCCTCTAATTCTAATGCCAAAATATTCGTCTTTGAACCCGTTCGGAATTGATAATTACAATTCAGAGAATGTACAAGAGTCATAGGATAATTGAAATAAAGGCACAAGTCAAACACAAAAAGTGCAACAAATTGGCCTAATTATGTGACACCACCGCTCAGAGGAATTATGTTTAATATAAGTACAATATAACAGTAATGCTCAAGACAACTGTTTTGGCCAAGTGAAATCAACCTTAAAGTAAACTTTTGTCAGCCCAACCTGCTTGATGTGATATTATGTGGCATTTCTAACTACTGTGTTTGTATATTGTGTTTTTCGTGTACATTAAATGAAAACAGTCTATTTGTAGTGATTACAATGGTACCAAACACAAGTATAATAACATGGGGTGAGATGTCTTCAGAAATTATGGGGCTAGTTGTAATTGGGAAGAGTTATCTTGATACCCTCTGAAGTACTACATCATTTACATTGAAGTGGTTAGTTTCACATGAGGTTTTTGTTTCACAAATGTCTGCGTTTATTCACTCTTTTTTTCCATTGCACTTGTGACATCCGGGGAGGGGGGGGGGGGGGGGTGAGAGTGGACAACCCCCCATCGGTGTCTTACAAAAATGTCATATACGCAGTATAACTTGTGATACTGACAACTGTTTTTAACATTGCGTTAACAAAATATGTCCTAATTTACATGTAGAGCTACAAACTTTCTATGTGTATTACTTTTGTTATAACTTTAACCGGAGGATTCAATACCATCAAATATATATTTCCAAATGTTCCACCTTCTTTCGAATTGGGTCGATTGTTAGTTTATCAGGCTTAATGTTTCTTATTCCAAATAAGCTTTTTAAATTTCTTTTTGAAGGAAAAAGATATTTAGTTTATAGTTATTTTTTGCACACCAGAATATATTTCCGAGTAATCATAAGTATCAGGTTTAATGGCCAAAATTTTTGGTCATTCAGTAAATAGCCATGTAGTTTCATTAAATTTGCTAGCACTAGATTTACCCCAAGTTTATTATTAATCCATTGTTGAATATTGTCCCACAGCTGTGTCACTTCTCTACATTTGCAAAATAAGTGCTCCAAGTTTTCATCATACCTTCCGCAGAATGAGCATGCATTATTCATATCTATTTTTAACTCTTTAAAATAGTCTTTGGTTCCTAAAATGCCGTTCAGCATATGATACTGAAACCAAATTACATTATTGTCGCATACAGAATAGAAGCAAATCTTGTATATTTGTTTCCATTTTTCTTTAATCTGTATGTCCAAATTTTCATTTTGAACAATATTTGTCCATTTTATTTCACAAGTTGGATTATCATTCAGAGCCTCTGCATTATTGAATACATGGTAGTAGTTCCTACATCCACTTTTTACTTTGAAGAGCATGTCACATGAGGTTTTATTTGGCGTCCAAAAAAGTAGAGCTAATAAATATTTCATGCTTGTAACAATTCTAATTGCTGAAATGTTTTTGCAGAAAATATTCATGATGTAGGTCAATTTGTTTGTAAAAATACTTCTCTCTTATTTAGAACAATACAATATGAATATAGATTATATGATTATTAATTTTATTCATTCATGACAGATAATTTCAAAAATTGGGGACCCTTGTTCAAGCAGGAGAAAATTTGCAAATTTAATTAATATAATATTGAAATGATTAATATTTGTCAAACAATCCAGACAGATGAGGTGCTGCTTATAAAAAAATCCTGGTGATTTGATTGCAAAACATTTATATTTGTTCATGTAAATAGTTAATGAGGTTCCTTTTTTCGTGCTATACTTTGGGAAAAATAAATATTTAATTCCAATTTAACTTCTAACTGAATAGGGGCCACGGTGGCAGAGTGGTAACACACTCGCCTCCCACCTCTGTGGCCGGGGTTCGATCCCCGTCATGGCCGTAAGTGGGAAAGCTGGTAGTTGCTTTTCGTTGGTCGGCAGTTTACAGTACAGAACCCTAGCGAACTATATGTACTGGTTTCCTCTGCCCTTCCAACTACCCAAGTGATATGACCTGTACAGTGTTGAAAACGACGTAAAACCCCAAATAAACAAATAAATCTAACTGAATCTCTACAGCATTTACTCTCACAATTACAATGGGGCTCTTAGGTGAAACATAACCAAAATGGTCAACCAATATCAATATTCATTGAAAGGAAGGGTTAAAGCACCACAGAAAACTACCATGTGGGTATGCCTTTCTGAAAGAGGTTATAGAAAGGACTACAAGAATCTAATCAAAAAGAGCATTTCACACAGAAGCATCAAAACCAAAACTATAACCAAACTGTCTGACAGAATTTGTATTACATTGATGAAACTTTAGTACAAGGGAAATACCAACACTCTAACTGTGCCTGATAATATGTTTTACTTCACTGAACATACCTACATATTTTTTCTGCCAATAACTTGATTTAAAATAAAGAATAATCGGTTTATAATTAACATTTTGAGATATATCAGATTTGTTGTAAAATATTATGATATATATAGTCACATAAATAGACTTATTTTTCATTAATTGATTGTTTTGTTCCGTTGTCATGGGAACTATGTGTACATAGCTTTTACAATTGAGCAAACCAATTTTAGTAAAACGGTGATTTTGTTAAACTCGAGGATATCCCGAAATCTTTATGGATTTTCCGATGTTTAGAAAATAGACGATTGCTAAAACATGATCCCAGAATTACGACAAATTTCAAGTTTTCTGTGGCTTTTGGAACTTTTTATTGTCATTAAAACAAGCAAAATATTGAATATAAGCAAAGTTGCTAATTTTTTGTTGTGTTTCCAGTCAGTTAGTTTGGTACGTTTAGAATACTGTCTTATCTTATATTATCGTCCACTCACGACCTCGCTCGCTTTTGCATCTCCGCTTTTGTATGGTTTCGAGTTTATCTTATATAAATAAATAATAGTTTATTTCCCATAGCAACATATATCATATTTATATATGTTACAGTGAATTTGTGTAATCAGGGAATTCGCGAAATCCCTAAACTGTTTTAGCGATTTCGCGAATTCCCTGGTCCATTCAGGGAATTCGCGAAATCCCTAAAATTTTAGTCAGGGATTTCGCGAAATCCCTAAACTTATTTTATTTTGACAAAACATTTCATCTGATAAAATTTATTGAACATACAAAGTTAATGTATACAATATTTTCAAAATACTATAAAATTTATTAAATATACAAAAGTTAATGCATACAATATATTCATTATTCTTATTAAATGCCACAAAATTATTACCAGCACTCATTATTATTGCCACTCAAATTATTATAATTATTATTTATAAACTGCATGTTATTTAATGTTTATTCTTAAGAGTCACTTATTTGAATAAGTCAAGCTGGAGTGGCACCTGCTGTTACACTTGACTCTGGCTTTGTAACAAGCACACCGATTACTTCTACACTGCTTACTACCACAGTTGCACTTTTTGAATCCCTGACCACCACACTTTGATTGTTCAGTGACAGCCTCTCTGAGGGACACTGTTCTGTCCTGGTTGATGTCAGCTTCGGAGATGAGGTTCTTTGGACACACATTGAACTGGTTTCTGAAATATTTGTCTCTCAGGGTTCCTGCCTTAACTGCTATTTTGTAGCTATCCATTTCTGGGTTGCTGTCAATCACAATGCCCACCATATTTCTAGGATCCCCTCTACCCCTGTCTACTTGTGGTATTGGAATAGCCACATTGTCACCTATCTGAGCTGCAGGTAGCTCTAGCCTCCTGCGTTTGACCATTCTGTCTGCCTGAGAAGACTGTGCTGTTCTTGCTGCCAAGCGCTGGTCCTCTATCAAATATTGACGTTGCTGCAGCAGAGCAGGGGCTGGACTCAGGATTGGAGCCTCACTTGGTTCTTCAAATAGAGTAGGCACAGTCATGTTGTGATTCATAGGAGTTAGTGCTGGAGGGATATCTGGAACAGAGACACGGTCTGGTGAAGAACCACTGTGTGGTACAGGCATCACCTCAGCTGGTTCATCACCAGCATCTTCTGTAGGAGTGGGATCGGTTTCATCATCTGACTCTGGAGTGGTATCTTCCTCAGTCTCTTCTGATGTAGTGGGGGTCAAAGCAGCTATAAGCTCCTCTTCATGTTGGAGGCTGTCTATCATTTCTTGAGGCAAGGATGAAGATGTGAGTCCTACCTTAGCCCTTGTACCAAACAGTGCCTCATATGGTGATCTTTTAATTCCACAGTGATAGGAAGAATTCTTGCTGAACTGTACAAATTTGATCCCCATACTCCAGTCTGCTGTTTGGTTGTCTTCAAGCCAGGCAGTCAACATATCTTTAATATCACCATTGGCCCTTTCAACTGAACCCTGATTTTGTGGGTGCCTTGGTTTCCCATGGACAATTTTCAGGTCTGACCAAAGTCCCTTTAACTCCTTAATGACACTTGCAGTAAATTCGGATCCATTGTCTGATTGCAGTATGGCTGGGGCACCAATTGTCAGGAATATATCTGCAAGCAGAAATGCCACAGCAGCTGCTCGTTTTGAGGTCAGGGCACGCAAGATACAGAACTTTGTGAGATGATCTTGGTAAACCATGATCCATCTGAATGTGTTGGATGGCATGGACTGCATATCTATCAAATCCACCTGACCGCTGGAGTTAAATTCCTCACTTAGTATTGGTCTCACTACAACACCAGTGGTGGCTTTTCTCTTTCTCTTACGCTGGCTCTCCATGCAGTATGACTTGAAGACTTCAATGGTCCAAGCTGTGATGTTTGCGTACTTGGGGCAGAGTTCCTTTAACATGCGGTCACGTCCTCCATGGCCAGTAGCAATGTGGGCTCTTTTTATAATGTCAAAAGTGTCCTCAATAGTAGCAAAGTAGCAAGGGGTCTCATCAGGCGAACTCCTCTTTCTGATCAATTTCTCTACATCAGCACATTGAAATACCTCATACCTAACAAATATAGAGGAAAATGTTTTAACAGTGAAGTCAGACAGTTAAACTTTTTCAATTTTAATGTGTTCACTGTATTACACATTTTGAAAAGCTATTATTCCAACAATTTAGAAACATTTGATTATTATGATGAAATATGGATTTTATTAATTTTATAAGGTAAACAGAAAGACTGATTCACCATCCAGGTGAACACTGATCCAAGAAAGTTTAAGATATATCATAAATAATTGTATTGTGATATTACTCCTTTGGAAAATTATTTAAAAACTCCAAGCAAGGCAGTAGAAACTTACTTTGCCAGCTTGTAGTAGTGCTGTCTATTCTTGTTCACAGCTTGATTTCCTGCTTTAATCTCCTCAATTAATTTATAGTACTCATCCTTGGGAATAAGATACTTCTTATTCTTGGTATATTTATCCAACAATTCTTTCTTAAATTTATCCTCAATTGATTCTGCCATCATAATTTACTCTATGAAAAACCTGATAATAAGTGCTCCAATTAAATTGATAGTGCTATTCTAGAATGCTGTATCTTGTATACCAAACATTATGAAATGCACTGTCTTATATAGCCAATTTTCTCATAGATCAAAGGCCTAAACAAAACCTTTAAAGTATCATTATGTTAGACTACTCCGGATTGCATGGTCCTCCATTGATGTTCTAACTGCATGGCACTATTAAAGATATTTTGTAAGGGTGTTTTCCCTGTGCAGTTTCTAATAATTGTAATTGGCACAATGGTGAATGTAATAATCTCTATTGTTGTTAAATTTATCAGCCCCAGTTGAACTGCTTTGGATTGGACCATTAAAGAGATTTTGAAAGAATGGATTCCCTGTACAGTGCATACTAATTGTAATTGGCACAAAGGTGAATGCATGAATAAAGTGGATTCCTTCATCTGTTAATCAAAAAATGTATGTCATATTGACCCTCTCTCTGTAAATGAAGATTGCAATTGTTAAGTTTCAAAAAGATGAAAGAACATTTTATGAAAGAACACAAATATAATAGAGTTCTAAAAATGGATAGATTTACACTGTTTCATTAAAATAAATTATTTAAATACATTTCTTTAAACTAAGGAAATATGCTTCATCAAGTCAGAAGTTTCATAAAACATTTAAACTAAACTTACATATCTGTCACTATTATGCACTATTATTACATCTGTTACATAGCATCTATAAAATCCTATCAGCCACTTTTAAGCCTAGAGTAACTGAAACTTATGATAAGGTAATAAAATGTCATCCCACAATTGAACAAAAAAACTAATCAAAATTATTACATATAAACCACACAAAATGATATTCATAGACTGAAAACATAAATTACAAAGTCAAATTGATTTTATACAAAACCTTAAGTAACTGAAAGAAATGGTACTATCCAGTAAATATCATTTCACAAATTCCCTAAAATAAATTCAGTGAATTTGTGAAAAAATCCTCTAAAATTTTAGGGATTTCGCGAATTCCCTGGAAATTTTAGGGAATTCGCGAATTCCCTGGTCCATTCAGGGAATTCGCGAATTCCCTAAAACAGTTCAGGGATTTCGCGAATTCCCTGATTTTATTATTTATTTATTTATTTTATTTATTTAATCATTTATTATAGAGACATAGTATAATACATTTTGACAACTTAATAATGAACTACAAAAGAATACCCAGCCCTAATGGGCTTATTAGTCTCTACAAACTATTTTAACAACAGATAGGTGGAAAATAGTTACATAAGATATTATTTCTGTGATTTTGTAGATACTTAACAACAAACAAGTGTAAACTAGTTACATAAAATATTGTTCCTGAGATTCCATAGGTCAGCTAGAAAGCTCATTAATAGTTTTACCCTTTTACAAGTTATTATTTCATAAAACTGATTTAATATACTATCATTCTGACGAGAACAAATTTTGTTATAATACTTACAGCGGATAGCTTGAAGTTTGGGACAAACACACACAAAATGTATTTCATCTTCAATGTCTAACTTACAAAGCTTACAAATTCTGTCTTCTACTTTTTTCCTAGTGTATCTTCCTGTCTCAATTTCTAGGGGCAATATACCAATCCGAAGTTGGCAAAGAAGTGAACGCTTATATTTGGGGATGTTTGAAAGAATATACTCTTCAGTCTTTATTTCATTTTTAAAAAGTGAATACGTTCTTAGTTTTGGTTTTGATGGCAATTTGTTGGACCATTCATCGTGCATTATATCCGCAAGTTTGATTTCAAGGTCATTAATGTCTAACTCTTCAGCCATTTCAAAGTTCTCTAGCTTGTTGACTGACTCAAATATGTCATATATGTTTGATTCCCAAGAACAGGCATAAAGGTCCCAGTAACTCCATTCAAAGACCTTTCTCGTTAAATGCCCTGCATCCATATTACAAATTTTGTTCCAAAGACGGATGGCTGAAATATAGTATTTATATTTTGGAATCATCCAACCCATGTCACCCTGGAATGCCAGTGCAGGGGCATTTCTATGGAGGCCAAGGAAGTACCGTATAGCTCTGTTTTGAACCTTTTCTGCATAGTTAAAATTTTGAAATCCCCAGATGCTAGAACAGTAATCCATAATAGGCCAAACACATGCATTATACAGCTTTGTGTATGTTCTGTAGTTGAAGTCTTTGAAATTCTTAAATTTGCCAATAATTTTGCTCAAAGCTCTACCCCCTGCATCAGCTAAAGTCCTAGCACATTCCTTGAAGGTCAAATGTTCATCCAAGATCACCCCTAGATATTTATACTGGGATACAGTTTCAATTATGCTCCCTCCAAGAGTGAAAACAATTTCTGATTTCTTGCTACTTATATTCCTAAAATGTACAATACCACTTTTTAAATCATTTACAGTGATCCTCCATTTATTACACCATTGGGCTACATGATTAAGCATGCTTTGTAGTTTTGATTACACAAATTCACTGTAACATATATACATATATAAATATGTATATAAACAATGTACCAGCATTCATATATCTAAATTGTTCTATTTTATACACATTACTATTAGCAGGGTGGAGACAGCAGAAGCAATAGCTTATCTAGGCTGTTCCCTATTTCCGGCTACTTTCTAATCTGTGGTATCATTTGACAATATTTACAATAACTCAGAAAACTCTATCTTACAAACTTGAAAGATCACTTTATTAATAACTATGACAAGATCATTTAGTTTTGACACTGATAATTTAGTAATAAAAACTTTTTTACTTCTTTTTTAAACTTATACATGCAACTTAGTCCTGCTATCTTCTTCCCTAATTCATTCCAGAGTTTGACCCCAAAAATTGAAACACATCTTGTTTTTAACTCCGTTCTGGCATATTTGTGGTTAAAATTACCCATCTGTCTTGTTTTACATTGAGCATTTTTATCTTTTGAGAATAATTGTTTGTATGTTACAAGGTAACTCCTGATTATTTGCATTATACATAAGAACAAGTACTTTCAATTTGACAATATCATTAAATTTAAGTAATTTACATTCATAAAATAATGGTGTAGTATGTTCTCTATATTTGGTATTACATATGACCCTTAATGCCCATTTTTGAATTTTTACAATTTTATGTATTAAACACTTGCTGGCTGTTCCCCAGACTTTGCAACAATAAGAAAGGTATGGTAGGAATAATGTGTTGTACAGTGTTTTCAGTATATCTCTATCAAATACAGGTTTCACTCTTTTTATACCGGTAATTGACAGACTTTTATGTAACTTACTTGTTACATGAGTAAAATGAACTTAATTTTTTATCTATTATTACTCCTAGGAATTTAGTATCTGACACTTCACTGATTTTTTGACCATTAAAATAGATATTTGCTTTAGTACTAGCTAATTTCTTGTTACTAAAAATCATATAATTTGTTTTACTTACGTTTAAAGACAATTTATTCAATGAAAACCACCCATTAATTTTATCTAATTCAGTCGATATTACTTTGCTTATATCTTCTAGATTGGCACCAGTATAAAAACTATTAGTATCATCTGCAAAAAGAATTAACTCTAACAACTTTGAAACATTACATATATCATTAATATATAATATGAATAATTTAGGGCCAAGTATAGAACCCTGTGGAACTCCACACCTAACATTTAATAAATCAGAGTTAATATCTCCTAATTGTACGTACTGTTGACGATTTGTTAAATAAGACTCTATCCAATCAAGTACTAAACCCCTAACACCATAAAAATATAGTTTCTTTAATAACAATTTGTGGTTAATTGTATCAAACACCTTTTTAAATCTATAAAAACACCTACAGTAATTTTTTTATCATCTAAAGATTTTGTTATTTTTTCTATTAACTCTATAAGTGCCATTGAAGTTGATCTATTTCTACGAAAACCATACTGACTGTCTGTAATTACATTGTTTTTTTCTAGGAAATTGTCTAATCTATTGTTAAATACCTTTTCTAATATTTTTGAAAACTGAGGAAGTATAGAAACTGGTCTATAGTTTGTGAATACATTCTTGTCACCTGCTTTATACCGAGGGATGACCCTTGCAATTTTCATGTCTTCTGGAAAAATTCCTTTTTTCAATGATAAATTACATATATACTTAAATGGCTTTACAACAGCTATAAAAACCTGTTTGAGAATATTCATGCTAATACCATTCACATCACATGATGATTTATTCTTAAAGTTATTTACAATTTTAATTATTTCGTTTGTAGTTACATCTTCAACAAACATACTTTTTTCACTTATCTTTCATAAAATCATACACGTGTAAATTTGATGAAATTCTAATATTATTAGCTAAATTAGGACCAACATTTACAAAAAAACTGTTAAATTCATTTGCAATTTCAATTTTACTTGACAATATTTTACCTCCTTGCACAAACTCTTCTGGATATGCATTACTTGATTTTGATTTAATAACACTGTTTAAAGTGGACCACATTTTTTTAATATCATTTTTACTCTCCATTAACTTTCTATTGTAATACTCTTCTCAGCCATTCTCAAAATGCAAGTTAGTTTATTCTTGTATGACTTATATTTTGCCCCTACCATAGGTGATTTTGTCTTAAGATACTTTTTATGCACGCTGCTTTTAAGCCCACTGTCAACCATGGTTTGGCCATATTGTGTTTCATTTTTAGCATCTTTACTGGACAGTACTTCTTGAAAGAATCCATAAAGATTTTTAAGAACATTTTATAGGCTTCATTTACATCATTTTCTCTACACAATATATCCCAATTATAATTCACAAGAGAATCATACAGTTTTTACCCCACAGCCCTTAATGGCTGTTGGGGTATTGTTTTCACCCATGGTGTCCGGATGGTCGGGCGGGAGGGCGGGCCGGTGGGCGGGCGGCGGGAAATAGTTTGTCCGGGCTGTATCTCAGAAACCGTAAGGTGTAGGAAGTTGATACTTAGTAGGGACATTGGTTAGGGGGTGTAGCTGTGCAACGTCATGGTCTGACCTTGATTTGACCTTTGACCTTGCCGTAGTGACCTTGAGTTTGAAAATCTTGTCCGGGCTGTATCTCAGAAACCGTAAGGTGTAGGAAGTTGATACTTGGTAGGGATATTGGTTAGGGGGTGTAGGTGTGCAACGTCATGGTCTGACCTTGATTTGACCTTTGACCTTGCCGTAGTGACCTTGACCTATAAAATGTTGTCCGGGCTATATCTCTGAAACTGTAAGGCTTGGGAAGTTGATATTTGGTAGGGACATTGGTTAGGGGGTGCAGGTGTGCAACGTCATGGTGTGACCTTGATTTGACCTTGCCGTAGTGACCTAGACCTATAAAATGTTGTCCGGGCTATATCTCAGAAACCGTAAGGTGTAGGAAGTTGATATGTGGTACGGATATTGGTTAGGGGGTGTAGGTGTGCAACGTCATGGTGTGACCTTGATTTGACCTGTGACCTTGCCATAGTGGCCTTGACCTATAAAATCTTGTCCAGGCTATATCTCAGAAACCACAAGGTGTAGGAAGTTGATACTTGGTAGGGATATTGCTTAGGGGGTGTAGGTGTGCAGCGTCATGGTCTGACCTTGATTTGACCTTTGACCTTGCCGTAATGACCTTGACCTATAAAATGTTGCCTGGGCTATATCTCAGAAACCGTAAGGTGTAGGAAGTTGATACTTGGTAGGGATATTGATTAGGGGGTGTAGGTGTGCAACATCATGGTCTGACCTTGATTTGACCTTTAACCTTGCTGTAGTGACCTTGACCTATAAAATGTTGTCCGGGCTTTATCTCGGAAACTGTTAGGTGCAGGAAGTTTATATTTGGTAGAGACATTGGCTAGGGGGTGTAGGTGTGCAGCATCATGGTGTGACCTTGATTTGACCTTTGACCTTGCCATAGTGACCTTGACCTATAAAATCGTCAGGGCTGTATCTCGGAAACTGTAAGGTGTAGGAAGTTGATACTTGGTAGGGACATTGGTTATTGGCTATAGGTGTGTATTATCATGGTGTGACCTTAATTTGACCTTTTACCTTGCTGTAGTGACCTTGACCTTTAAAATCTTGTTGCACCTTTGGGTCTGTCTTTTGATGCAGATTAAAGTTTGGCATCTAATCATAGGCTGTCACCTCTGTGGGTTCGAGTCCCACAAGTGGCAATTCTGAGGACCTGTCCCAATATGACCCTGGCTGTTGAACGGGACGTAAAACCCCAACTTTGACTTTGACCTTTGATGCAGATTAAGCAAAAGTCATATTAGAATTTATTAAGAATTTTACTTTCATAACTTCCCATTGTAAGAGATAGGATTTCATCAAGTGAGCCGCAGATTTTACTCCAACACCACACATAAGCATTCATTAAATGTATTACCACTTCTGTATGCATGGTAATATTCAAACCATCTAAACCATAATTCGGAAATGCAGATGTATATAAAGAGTGTTGAATTTTAGTTTACTGATTAATGCTGTCATCTTGTCATTGAATTATCTTGTTTTAATACTTCATCTTTATACTCATTATCTTTCTTTTAAACATTATTTCTCCATTTAAACATTGTTTGGACCTTTATATAACTGACAGTGCTCTGAAAGTATCCTGAAGTTTGTACTGGTACAGTATTTCTATATCTCATGCTGTTGACATATTTCCCAAGGCTGTGGGGTACGGGCATCTCTGATGCTATTTTAATATATTGGCTTCACTGGCATCTCTGACTTTTGTAAACTTATCAGCTGACATTATGTCGTCACTCTGCGGCGTGGGCGTACGCGTACGCGTCCGCGTGAACAACTTCTCCTCCAAAACTACAAGGCCTAGAGACATGCTGTTTTTTTTAAAAGATACCTTATCTATCGAGGATGAAAAATTGTTCAAGGCATGCAAATCTGTCTGTTCGTCTGTTTGCTAGAGACATTACAAGGGGGGTATCCCCACCAAAAGTGTGAAAATTTCAACACTTAATCACAATTTTCTCAGTGACTATTGCAGGGATTTCTCTCATATGTTGCATATATGTACTAGGCCAGAGGTAGATTATCTTGTGTGAGTATGAGACCTGGATCTGTCTTACTTTTTTTTTAATAAATTATTTTAATAATTTTTAATGCATTAAAATTCATGAAATCATGCATAAAATCATTTATAACTTGAAAAGTGTTGCATTTAGAGCATTTTGTTAAAATATGTTATTCAGCTACTTTTTTCATAGCTACAATATGGTGAGTAAGTTGGGTGCCTGTCTCAATAGCTAAGTGAGTAATAGCTACTTTTGCGCTTTTCAGTAACTTCCATCATGAGTAGAATCACTTGTAACTTAAAAACTATTGCATTTAGAGAATTTCGTATAAATATGTTATTCAGCTACTTTTGGGTCAGCTATAACATAGTAAAATTTTAGACCTGTAGCTCATGGCATAGCTGAGTAATAGCTACTTTTAGGTTATCACTGTTGAGTAAATCGCTTATAACTTCAAAACTATTGCATTTCGAGAATTTCGTATAAATATGTTATTCAGCTACTTTTGGGTCAGCTATAACATAGTAAGATTTCAGACCTGTAGCTCATGGCATAGCTGAGTAATAGCTACTTTTAGGTTATCACTGTTGAGTAAATTGCTTAGAACTTGGAAATTATTGCATTTAGAGTATTTTGTTGCAATATGTTATTCACCTATTTTGGGATCAGCTATAACATAGTGAAGTTTCAGATCTGTGACTCATTGCATAGCTGAGTAATAGTCACTTTGAAGTTCTCAATGTTGAGTAAATCACTTGTAATTTGAAAACTATTGCATTTAGAGAATTTAGTATAAATATGTTATTCAGCTACTTTTGGGTCAGCTATAACATAGTAAAATTTCAGACCTGTAGCTCATGGCATAGCTGAGTAATAGTTACTTTGAGGTTCTCACTCTTGAGTAAATCAGTTGTAACTTGAAAACTATTACATTTAGAGTATTTTGTTAAATATGTTATTCACAGACGTTTTTGTCAGCTATAACATATTGAAATTGCAGACCTCTATGTCATGGCATAGCTGAGCAATAGCTTCTTTCAGGTTCTCACTGTTGAGTAAATCATTGTATCCAACCTGTAGGAAATCATGGGCTGGGAATCTGTTAATATGGTCCGATTTGACCTTGGAACCCTCCTTCAAGGTCAAATGAGGATAGCCAAACATGAAAGTGCTTATAACTCGCTTATTATTGGTCCTAGAGGTTGGAATGAAAACCAACCTATAGAAAATCATGAGCTGGGAATTTTTTGGTGTGGTCGGATTTCACCTTGGACCCCTCCTTCAAGGTCAAATGAGGATAGCCAAACTTAAAATGCTTATAACTCGCTTATTATTGGTCCTAGAGGTTTCGAATGGAAAACCAACCTATAGAAAATCATGGGCTGGGAATCTTTTGGTGTGGTCGGATTTGACCTGGGACCCCTCCTTCAAGGTCAATTGAGGATAGCCAAACTTACAATTGCTTAGAACTCGCTTATTATTGGTCCTACAAGTTTGGGATGGTAAACAAGCTACAGGAAATCATGGGCTGGGAATTTTTTTGTGTGGTCGGATTTGACCTTGGACCCCTCCTTCAAGGTCAAACAAGGATAGCCAAACTTAAAAAGTGCCTATGACTCACTTATTATTGGTCTGAGAGGTTTGGGATGGTAAACCATCCTAAATTCTTTGGCTGGGAATCTTTTGGTATGGTCAGATTTGACCTTTGGACCCCTTCTTCATGGTCGAACGAGGATATTGCATTTATAGTATTTCTTTAAATATTTTTAACCTACTTTTTACACTTAAACAATTACCTTGTTACTTTATTTCACAATACCATTTGCAGGGCACAACTTTTTTGTCCTTTTCTTCTGTCAGCTTCGGAATATCTTTCGAACATGCTGTTCAGTTACCATTTACTGTATTTCTGTACAGCCCTTTCCCTGATAATTATGCTTTCCTCTCATTATCACCATCACAAATCAAAAACATTCAGTCAGCTGACACAATGCCCGTTCACGGGCACTCTCCTCTTATTTTATTACACAGCATAAATACTGGAAAATGGTCAGTGATGTCCAAAAATTTTCCCCTCCCCAAAAATGGCGGCCATTTTGAATTTTCGAATTTTTGCCAAAAAGTGGCAAAACACAAATTTGCTTCTATCTCCTTAACCGTGCCAGATAGAGCGATTTCGTCAAAATTTTCTACCCACAGGGTATCTGAGCATTGTACTCTTGGTAATTTTTACAAAATTTTCCCCTCCCCAAAAATTGGCGGCCATTTTGAATTTTCGAATTTTTGCCAAAAATGGCAAAATACTAATTTACTTCTATCTCCTTAACCGTGCGAGATAGAGCGATTTCGTCGAAATTTTCGACGCACAGGGTATCCAAGGAATGTAATATTTGCAATTTTCAAAAAATTTTCCCCTCCCCAAAAATGGCGGCCATTTTGAATTTTCGAATTTTTGCCAAAAATGGCAAAACACAAATTTGCTTCTATCTCCTTAACCGTGCGAGATAGAGCGATTTCGTCGAAATTTTCAACCCACAGGGTATCTAAGGAATGCAATCTTTGCAATTTTCAAAAAATTTTCCCCTCCCCAAAAATGGCGGCCATTTTGAATTTTCGAATTTTTGCCAAAAATGGCAAAACACAAATTTGCTTCTATCTCCTTAACCGTGCGAGATAGAGCGATTTGCGTCAAAATTTTCGACCCACAGGGTATCTGAGCATTGTACTCTTGGTAATTTTTAAAAAATTTTCCCCTCCCCAAAAATGGCGGCCATTTTGAATTTTCGAATTTTTGCCAAAAATGGCAAAACACTAATTTGCTTCTATCTCCTTAACCGTGTGAGATAGAGCGATTTCGTCGAAATTTTCGACCCACAGGGTATCTACGGAATATAATATTTGCAATTTTCAAAAAATTTTCCCCTCCCCAAAAATGGCGGCCATTTTGAATTTTCGAATTTTTGCCAAAAATGGCAAAACACAAATTTGCTTCTATCTCCTTAACCGTGCGAGATAGAGCGATTTCGTCGAAATTTTCGACCCACAGGGTACCTAAGGAATGCAATCTTTGCAATTTTCAAAAAATTTTCCCCTCCCCAAAAATGGCGGCCATTTTGAATTTTCGAATTTTTGCCAAAAATGGCAAAACACCAATCTGCTTCTATCTCTTTAACCGTGCGAGATAGAGAGATTTTGTCAAAATTTTCGACCCACAGGGTATCTGAGCATTGTACTCTTAGTAATTAAAAAAAAATTTTCCCCTCCCCAAAAATGGCCGCCATTTTGAATTTTCGAATTTTTGCCAAAAATGGCAAAACACTAATTTGCTTCTATCTCCTTAACCGTGCGAGATAGAGCGATTTCGGCAAAATTTTCGACGCACAGGGTATCTAAGCAATGCAATCTTTGCAATTTTCCAAAAATTTTCCCCTCCCCAAAAATGGCGGCCATTTTGAATTTTCGAATTTTTGCCAAAAATGGCAAAACACAAATTTGCTTCTATCTCCTTAACCGTGCGAGATAGAGCGATTTCGTCGAAATTTTCGACCCACAGGGTATCTAAGGAATGCAATCTTTGCAATTTTCAGAAAATTTTCCCCTCCCCAAAAATGGCGGCCATTTTGAATTTTCGAATTTTTGCCAAAAATGGCAAAACACCAATCTGCTTCTATCTCCTTAACCGTGCGAGATAGAGCGATTTCGTCAAAATTTTCAACCCACAGGGTATCTGAGCATTGTACTCTTTGCAATTTTCCAAAAATTTTCCCCTCCCCAAAAATGGCGGCCATTTTGAATTTTCGAATTTTTGCCAAAAAGTGGCAAAACACAAATTTGCTTCTATCGCCTTAACCGTGCCAGATAGAGCGATTTCGTCGAAATTTTCGACCCACAGGGTATCTGAGCATTGTACTCTTGGTAATTTAAAAAAAATTTTCCCCTCCCCAAAAATGGCGGCCATTTTGAATTTTCGAATTTTTGCCAAAAATGGCAAAACACTAATTTGCTTCTATCTCCTTAACCGTGCGAGATAGAGTGATTTTGTCGAAATTTTCGACCCACAGGGTATCTAAGGAATGCAATCTTTGCAATTTTCCAAAAATTTTCCCCTCCCCAAAAATGGCGGCCATTTTGAATTTTCGAATTTTTGCCAAAAATGGCAAAACACAAATTTGCTTCTATCTCCTTAACTGTGCGAGATAGAGCGATTTCGTCAAAATTTTCGACCCACAGGTATTTCAGCATTGTATTCTTGGCAATTTAAAAAAAATTTCCCCTCCCCTAAAATGGCAGCCATTTTGAATTTTCAAATTTTTGTCAAAAATGGCAAAACACAAATTTGCTTCTATCTCCTTAACCATGCGAGATAGAGCGATTTCGTCGAAATTTTCAACCCACAGGGTATCTAAGGAATGTAATCTTTGCAATTTTCAAAAAATTTTCCCCTCCCCAAAAATGGCGGCCATTTTGAATTTTCGAATTTTTGCCCAAAATGGAAAAACACAAACTGCCCTTAACCGTGCAAAATAGAGTTATTTCGTTGAAATTTTCGACCCATAGGGTATCTAAGAAATGTACTCTTGGCAATTTTCAAAAAAATTTCCTTTTCCCAAAAATGGCGGCCTTTTGAATCTTCAAATTTTTGCCAAAAATGGCAAAACACAAATTTCCTTCTATCTCCTTAACCGTGCGAGATAGAGCGATTTGCGTCAAAATTTTCGACCCACAGGGTATCTGAGCATTGTACTCTTGGTAATTTTTAAAAATTTTTCCCCTCCCCCAAAATGGCGGCCATTTTTAATTTTCGAATTTTTGCCAAAAATGGCAAAACACTAATTTGCTTCTATCTCCTTAACCGTGCGAGATAGAGCGATTTCGGCAAAATTTTCGACGCACAGGGTATCTAAGCAATGCAATCTTTGCAATTTTCCAAAAATTTTCCCCTCCCCAAAAATGGCGGCCATTTTGAATTTTCGAATTTTTGCCAAAAATGGCAAAACACAAATTTGCTTCTATCTCCTTAACCGTGCGAGATAGAGCGATTTCGTCGAAATTTCCGACCCACAGGGTATCTAAGGAATGCAATCTTTGCAATTTTCAAAAAATTTTCCCCTCCCCAAAAATGGCGGCCATTTTCAATTTTCGAATTTTTGCCAAAAATGGCAAAACACAAATTTGCTTCTATCTCCTTAACCGTGCGAGATAGAGCGATTTCGTCAAAATTTTCGACCCACAGGGTATCTGAGCATTGTACTCTTGGTAATTTTAAAAAAATTTTCCCCTCCCCAAAAATGGCGGCCATTTTGAATTTTCGAATTTTTGCCAAAAATGGCAAAACACTAATTTGCTTCTATCTCCTAACCGTGCGAGATAGAGTGATTTCGTCGAAATTTTCGACCCACAGGGTATCTAAGGAATGCAATCTTTGCAATTTTCAAAAAATTTTCCCCTCCCCAAAAATGGCGGCCATTTTGAATTTTCGAATTTTTGCCAAAAATGGCAAAACACAAATTTGCTTCTATCTCCTTAACCGTGCCAGATAGAGCGATTTCGTCAAAATTTTCGACCCACAGGGTATCTGAGCATTGTACTCTTGGTAATTTAAAAAAAAATTTCCCCTCCCCAAAAATGGCGGCCATTTTGAATTTTCGAATTTTTGCCAAAAATGGCAAAACACAAATTTGCTTCTATCTCCTTAACCGTGCGAGATAGAGCGATTTCGTCGAAATTTTCGACCCACAGGGTATCTACGGAATGCAATCTTTGCAATTTTCCAAAAAAATTTCCCCTCCCCAAAAATGGCGGCCATTTTGAATTTTCGAATTTTTGCCAAAAATGGCAAAACACTAATTTGCTTCTATCTCCTTAACTGTGCGAGATAGAGCGATTTCGTCAAAATTTTCGACCCACAGGTATTTCAGCATTGTATTCTTGGCAATTTAAAAAAAAATTTCCCCTCCCCTAAAATGGCGGCCATTTTGAATTTTCAAATTTTTGTCAAAAATGGCAAAACACAAATTTGCTTCTATCTCCTTAACCATGCGAGATAGAGCGATTTCGTCGAAATTTTCAACCCACAGGGTATCTAAGGAATGTAATCTTTGCAATTTTCAAAAAATTTTCCCCTCCCCAAAAATGGCAGCCATTTTGAATTTTCGAATTTTTGCCCAAAATGGAAAAACACAAACTGGCCTTAACCGTGCAAAATAGAGTTATTTCGTTGAAATTTTCGACCCATAGGGTATCTAAGAAATGTACTCTTGGCAATTTTCAAAAAAATTTCCTTTTCCCAAAAATGGCGGCCTTTTGAATTTTCAAATTTTTGCCAAAAATAGAAAAACAGGAATTTGCTTCTATCTTCTTAACCGTGCAAGATAGAGTGATTTCGTCAAAATTTTCAACCCAACCAATGCAAAAAGGCATGAAGCTGAAATAATTTACATCTACACTAACAAATATTTAAAAGCATCATTGATATATTTTACAAATGAAACAGGGTCTTGTAAGACTACTGTACAATTTGGGCAAAAGGTTCATGGGTGGACATTACACATGATAATGTGTGTTCTTCTATGCTATCCTGTTTCTATTCGCATCTACTATCAACAGGGCGGCCTATTTCTAGTTTGTCCAGACTTCCGGAGCTGTCTTGCTATTTTGGCGAGTGTTGCATTACTTTTTGTTAAGTGTTCATTTATGAAGATACGGCTGCCTCTCAGTTTCTTTGCATTTCTCATCAGCGATGTTTTGGATTTTCTATTTATTGCTCTAACTATAATGTCCGGCACTTCTTTTTTACCCTTTAGCGTATGACAGGCCTCAGTCTCATTTGGCTCAATTTCTACTTCTAATTCACTTCGGATGAAAGCCACAACTTGGTTCTCCAGTGTGGTGATCTCCATCTCTGGTGCATCCTGATAGTCTTGACCGTCATTGTTTACAGCCCTAGCATATGTCTTGTGGGTGGTCTTCAACCCTGAGATAATGACATCATTCATTCGGCTGTATTGCTCGAGGTCTTCTACCTTTTCTTCTAGAGCCTTAATTCTCTCGTCTTTTTCTGCACTTTCACTTTCTATTTTTTTACTGATTTCAATAACTTGTCAAAGTCTTTTCTAAGCTTAGTAATTTCGTCTAGTTTACTTTCTATTTTTGATAGTGAAGCTCCGATTCCTGATATATCATCATATTCTGATGTGCTGGCTTCTTTAGATTTATTTGATTTGTTAGGCATTTTGTTGTTGCTAGCTTAACTGTGTTGCTTAACTATAGTATGTACCTGCTATGGTCTCAGCTCCTCTCTGTGGGTGATATTAGAAGACATTGTCTATATCTATGTACATCTGCCACTTCTGCAAAGCTGTTATAACTTGGATGCATCTATAATTGTTACAACAAACACCTGTAGGTTTTTTCAGTGATAACTGCATGTAGGTATGTATGATATAATGTCAAAATGATGATAATATTCACGGTACTTGTTGTTTACATCGGAACCGGAAATTCTATCTTATCAATCTCAAATAGTAATGTTGAGGCCTGTCCCTAAATATAAATTCTACTTGTCCTTAATATGTTTCA
Organism: Sabellastarte sp. h YS-2021; assembly: GCA_964017235.1. Taxonomy (NCBI): domain Eukaryota; kingdom Metazoa; phylum Annelida; class Polychaeta; order Sabellida; family Sabellidae; genus Sabellastarte; species Sabellastarte sp. h YS-2021. Next base: position 72,323,853 of record OZ024928.1, on the reverse strand, counting down.
TTGGCGCAACACTACACTGTGTAAAAAGGATGCAGTGGGATTCTACCAGTATTTCACATTTATAGTGACTTTCTACCAATGAACGCCCGCTTTATATTTCTTTGCTAGAGGTTAAGGACAAATGTTTCTATATGTCTACAAAATGGGCGTTCACTGGTATTTCCAGTTTGTGGTAAAAACGGCCGATAATAGAGATAAAATGTTAAAATATAAAGCTTTGAAACAAATGGAACAAAATGTATCTCAGGTATTAATTGTATTGTACATTATTTGACAATCTGGTAGAAGATGAATGAAATATAAAGCTGTCAACTTAATTTAACTTCAAAATATTAACTTCAGCATGGTCATTTACTGGTAGAAAGCCACTATTATATTAGCAGGTTTGCTTTTAGATCGAGTTTCTGTCCCATCGCCAATTGCTATTGATGTACTGATTGTATGCAATGGTGAGGGACAGAGCTCACATGTACTTGTTTTCAATGTAAATCTAACTGTTGGAAATTATTTCATTTACTTTAAAAAGTCCTTTTTTCTTGATGAGTGATAACTTTGTGTGTTTGCCACGCTGTCCGCCTGTGTGCATTTGTCATAACCTGTACATTGGATCTAGGTTATATTTTTCATGTTGCTCCACCATGGTTCAATGCTTCTGAAAGATGGTCTGGATCTGCAAAAATACTGCCAGTTAGCCAAATATTTTGTCAATCCAGCATAATTTTTGTCCTTTCGAATTTCATCCGCTTCAGTCTTTAACCAAAGCTTGTGACACAGTACAATTCTACTGGATTCTTGTTATTTATAGGTGTCAGGAATATTTTTGACAGGTACAAATTTGGCCACTAACCTTTTATCAAGGTCACATGATAAAACTATTTTTGTATCCACCGGAAGCATCCGGTGGATACTTTGGTTTAGCGTCCGCTACGCCGCCGCCACCGCGCGTAGAGAGATTTTCGGCGTTAACATTCTAAGAGGAAAACAGCAGCAGCTAGGTTCACCAAATTTGCAGGATATCTTCATTGGGAGGTAAGCTTCTCTGGGAAGGAAAATAGCCTCATTCTGAAAAACAAGATGGCCGCCACGGGCATTTCTTTGAAAATAATCTACATTTTCCTACTGGTTGTTCCTCATAGGTAGAAGGTTGAATCTCTTCATAGGTGATATGTATGACACATATACATGTCCTCTATAACCTTGCACACATTTGACCTTGAAGCTCCTAATTCAAGGTCATCCACGGAGTGCCGAAGTAACCCACATCGCGGACTTTAAAAGTGCCTATATCTCCCTTATTATTGGTCCTAGAGGTTTGCAATGTGAAGCCAACCTATAGGAAATCATGTGCTGCGAATCTTCTGATGTGGTCACATTTGACCTTGGACCCCTCCTTCAAGGTCAAATGACGATAGCCAAACTTATAAGTGCTTATAACTCGCTTATTATCGATCCTAGAGGTTTGGGATGGTAAACCAACATATAGGAAATCATGGGCTGGGAATCTTTTGGCGTGGTCGGATTTGACCTTGGGCCCCTCCTTCAAGGTCAAACAAGGACAGCCAAACTTAAAAGTGCTTATAACTCCCTTATTATTGGTCCTAGAGGTTTGGGACAGTAAACCAACATATAGAAAATCATGGGCTGGGAATCTTGTGGTGAGGTCGGATTTGACCTTGGGCCCCTCCTTCAAGGACAAACGATGATAGCCAAAGGTAAAAGTGCCTATAACTCGCTTATTATTGGTCCTAGAGGTTTGGGACGGTAAACCAACATATGGAAAATCCTGGGCTGGGAATCTTTTGGTGAGGTCGGATTTGACCTTGGGCCCCTCATTCAAGGTCAAACGAGGACAGCCAAACTTAAAAGTGCTTATAACTCGCTTATTATTGGTCCTAGAGGTTTGGCATGGTAAACCAGCATATAGAAAGTCATGGGCTGGGAATCTTCTGGTGTGGTCGGATTTGACCTTGGGCCCCTCCTTCAAGGTCAAATGAGGATAGGCAAAGGTAAAAGTGCTTATAACTTGCTTATTATTGGTCCTAGAGGTTTGGGATGGTAAACCAACCTATAGGAAATCATGGACTGGGAATCTTCTGGCGTGGTCGGATTTGACCTTGGGCCCCTCCTTCAAGGTCAAACGAGGACAGCCAAACTTAAAAGTGCTTATAACTCGCTTATTATTGGTCCTAGAGGTTTGGGATGGTAAACCAGCATATAGAAAATCATGGCCTGGGAATCTTCTGGTGTGGTCGGATTTGACCTTGGGCCCCTCCTTCAAGGTCAAACGAGGATAGCCAAAGGTAAAAGTGCCTATAACTCGCTTATTATTGGTCGTAGAGGTTTGGGATGGTAAACCAACATATAGAAAATCATGGGCTGGGAATCTTCTGGTGAGGTCGGATTTGACCTTGGGCCTCTCATTCAAGGTCAAACGAGGATAGCCAAACTTAAAGAGTGCTTATAACTCGCTTATTATTGGTCCTAGAGGTTTGGGATGGTAAACCAGCATATAGAAAATCATGGGCTGGGAATCTTCTGGTGTGGTCGGATTTGACCTTAAGCCCCTCCTTCAAGGTCAAATGAGGACAGCCAAACCTGAAAGTGCTTACAACTAGCTTATTATTGGTCCTAGAGGTTTGGGATGATAAACCAACCTATAGGAAATCATGGGCGGGGAAACTTCTGGCGTGGTCGGATTTGACCTTGGACCCCTCCTTCATGGTCAAATGAGGATAGCCAAGCTTAAAAGTGCTTATAACTCGCTTATTATCGATCCTAGAGGTTTGGGATGGTAAACCAACATACAGGAAATCATGGGTGGGTAATCTTTTGCCATGGTCAGATTTGACCTTGGGCCCCTCCTTCAAGGTCAAGTGTGAGGACAGCCAAACTTAAAAGTGCTTGTCACTTGCTTATTATTGGTCCTAGAGATTTGGGATGGTAACCCAACATATAGGAAATCATGGGCTGGGAATCTTCTGGTGTGGTCAGATTTGACCTTGGGCCCCTTCTTCGAGGTCAAATGAGGACAGCCAAACTTAAAAGTGCTTATAACTCGCTTATTATTGGTCCTAGAGGTTTGGGATGGTAAACCAGCATATAGAAAATCATGGGCTGAGAATCTTCTGGTGTGGTCAGATTTGACCTTGGGCCCCTCCTTCAAGGTGAAATGAGGATAGCCAAAGGTAAAAGTGCTTATAACTCGCTTATTATTGGTCCTAGAGGTTTGGGATGGTAAACCAACACATTGGAAATCATGGGCTGGGAATCTTCTGGTGTGGTTGGATTTGACCTTGGGCCCCTCCTTCAAGGTCAAATGAGGACAGTCAAACTTAAAAGTGCTTATAACTCGCTTATTATTGGTCCTAGAGGTTTGGGATGGTAAAGCAACATATAGGAAATCATCTGCTGGGAATCTTCTGGTGTGGTCGGATTTGACCTTGGGCCCCACGGTCAAGGTCAAATGGGGACAGCCAAACTAAAAAGTGCTTATAACTCTCTTATTATTGGTCCTAGATGTTTGGGATGGTAAACCAACATATAGGAAATCATGCACTGGGAATCTTCTGGTGTGGTCGGATTTGACCTTGGGCCCCCCCTTCAAGGTCAAATGAGGATAGGCAAACTTAAAAGTGCTTATAACTCGCTTGTTATTGGTACTAGAGGTTTTGGTGCATTGTCTTTACGGTGGATACAATTTGCATCGGTTCTCCGATGCGCTAGGTCTAGTTTTTCTTGGTGTTCTTCCTTTTTCATCAGATTTTTTCAGAAAGTAAAATCTATAGAGCCATAAAATTTGGCAAGTGCTTTTCCCACATCAAAATCTAGACGCCAGTCAAATTTTCAGACCATTCAGGCCATATTTGACTGATTGAGAGCCAATTGATTATCACTTAATTTTTTAAAAAAAACGGTTGAAATTGGCTCTTTTGGGACGTATTGTGTACATCTACTCGCGTGGAGGACCTTATTGAAGCATGAAAATTGGGGTTATAGCTTCAAATGTTACATTGTCATGTTAAGATTACCTTAAATTAAGCCAAATCAGATGTTTTTTTTATGCTGGATACAAGCAGAAGAGATATCTAAAATGTCAAATATCTCTTTATTTTGGGATTTAGAGCCTTGGAATGTATTGGGAGTTAATAAGAAATCATGGCCTCAGATGCCAAAAATCCCATCAAATTTTTCCCCCAAGCTACCCACCCTTAAGGTCACTGATGTGGCTTTTTGCCCCCTTCTTACCTTTCATGGTCAATTGTCTGACCCATTTATCATTTAATTTTCACTTATTGCTTAATTTTATATACCTTTCAATCTGACTTGTAGTTATATGTTACAACTGGCAACTGCATTCATGTGTTTTACAAGCCTTTATCTTTACTTTTTTACGTTATTCACTTTCAGGTGTGTGACACTCAGTTTTGCCTTAGCAGAAATCTTTTTCTGGTTAATATGCCTTTTAAATATTATTTACGTAGTCACTTTGGAGTTTTACATCTGTAATGGATGTACACCCAGTTATTTTCTGAACTATACCACACCAGTAACACTTTTGTATATGTTTATGAAACAGGTGAAATATCTGTACATCTGGAGAATTAACAATATGGTAGATTGGTAGTTAAGCAAATCAATTTCAAACCATTTTTTTTAACCAAATAGTTTGTTCAATAAAATATAAATTTAAGATTCTATGTATAATTTACAGGAAAAAGAACATGCTCAGTATGTTTATGAGATAGTTCTGAAACTCTGAAGTAATGATGAGCCATGTATCCAAGGGTTTTTGGCTGTTTTGCCATAAACACACAAATGAACACTGTCTCAATTTTAAGTGTAATTATAATGTATATTCATCTCATACACAATATGGAATTTTGTACAAGTGTTGTCTGTTATTAATATATTAGCACCAACATAATCGCAGTTATACTTTTGTAGGCATATTCAAGAATGGCTTCGTACAACAGTGATAATTCAAGGTTTTCTCAAAACACATGTTATCCTCACAGTGATGTAAGGGTACAACACCCTGCAAACCAGATGGTCCCTCCAGAAAGATTCCATTCTCCATCTTTTCATCAAAAACAGGAGGGTATGTTTGGATATTCTCAGCTGTCCAATCCCAGTAATGCACCACACATGCATAATCAAATGCCACACAGGCCAAATATGAGACCAAGAGGGCCTCAGGGGGTACCAAACTGGAATGGCCCTCCTCGTCATAATCCAAGCATCATGGCTGGAGATAGGCTGCCTAATAGATTTACACAAAATACCAATTTTGGACATGAAATGGAGAGATTTCCAATCAGAATAAAAGGTCCACCAGGAGGTTTTCAGGAAAATTTGCAGTTTACTGGACAACAACCTCTGACTTCTGTACCAGCTGAGTCTCATGGAATGATGCAACCAAGTGTGAAAAATCCCGAACTACAGCCACCGGCACCAAACTTACAGTGCAACAACTTCACAGCACCACATATGTCCAGTATTCCTCCCAAAATAGAGGCAAATGCAGTGACAGCTAACATTCCAAATCAGGATTTTGGTGTATACAATTATTCAGGAAATATTGTAAGTAGAAATAGCTCTGATGTGAGGCTTCAATGCCAGGACAATACATTCACATCGATGCCAGCATCTCTGAATAATAGAAATAATTTTCAGGGTAATGCACCTCCAGACCAAAGGTTTCATCATCAATCAGATAAGATAAGACAGCCAATGCCTTACAGTCTGAAAAACACTCAAATCTCACCATTTCCTAGTCAATCCACTCATGATCATTCATCAACGAAAGGTAACAGACATGGGACTGAAGTGGAAATCCAAAAGAAAACAGAAGACCAAGTATGGTTGGCAACTTGGTTGAAAAAGAAGAAGTTAATGAAAGATTGTAAAGATAGTACACAAGGAGATACAGAAAAGAAGATCAATGTAAGCTTTTGGCTTAAGACTCTGATGATGTTATAGTACATGTATATAGCTGTTAATGCAGATCAGTAGTAGTTGTTTAATTTCTTGATATATTCTAAAAATCAACAGTATATTAACTTGTCAGAATTGGTATAATTGAATATCTGATGTAGTACAATATTCATTACAGTAAAAATTTTGTTTAGTCATTTTAGTGTTAAGTATGAAGGTTTAAGTTGGGGAAACATATGCAGTAATTTTATATCTTGAGGTATGCATGGCATATGCAGTTTTTTATACAAGTCATAAAGTTAAAATAAGTTCAAACATTAGAGTCTTTGTTTTGATTTCAGTTCCCCCGTGCCAAATCACTTGTCAAAGAAACTGTTACAATGATAGCCCAGTTGAAGGTGTTGATAAATGAGCTAAAGGAAGATGGGTTACATGAAGATACCAGAAAAGAAAAACTTGAACAAGCAGAGGCAATAAAGGTGATAATTATTATACCTTGTGCATACCCGTGAGGCACACAAGCATGAAATAGGGATGGGTCAGTCTCGCCAATATCTCAGTATCAAGACCATTTCAGCAGAACCCTGTGATGACACTTTACAGTGGGCACCTCAGTTATCAGCACATGTAGTTATGGGAGAATTTGAAATATCAAAAACAAACCCCAAATCTGATGAAATTGTTAACTTACATCCCATAATTTTGTATATTTTAAGACTATTATAGCAATTTCTTGGAACAGAATTGCCATGTTTTGTTTTCATAAGTTTCACTTCCTGTGAGTAGGCCTATTTGATTTGAGATGTACTATTGGGGGCATTGGCATCCTCCTGATCTACATATTTTTGATACCGACCCATTCCTACATGACAAAAATATTGAGAAATGTCTTAATGTATGAATATTACTTATATTAGTACAGCAGTTAATACCAATAACAGTCCAATAACGCCTAAATAATTTGCTTCTTTAAATTTTAAAAATTCATTTATTTAACAGAATTATTGTTCAAAATTGAGATTCTATTCCAGTCAGTAACAAGAAGCAATGTTGGAAGAATAGTTGCCTTTTACATAATTTATACAAGGGAAGATTACTGTGTAAAGAAATTAGATTAGTATGTGAAATACAGCTGTAAGTTTTTGTAACTGTTTTTTACATTGGTGTGAAGTATTCACGACTGACATATTTCTTGTATTTTGGGGTGTTTTTTTTGTCATTTTTGTTCTAACTTACAGGTGAGATTAGAGGAAATCAAGGTCATTCTGAATGATGCTGATGTACAGAACCATCTTTCCACTAAGTTAGTACAGAGACGCAATATGAGGGTAAGTTTGCAATGAGCCTTACTTTAGCCTGTTTTTTTTTTGACTACTTGAAACTCAGTTTCTGCAAAAGTCCTTCCATCAGAGATATGGTAGGTGATTGTCAGGGTGTGTATAATTTTGTCCTTTCCTACAACCTTTTACTGTATCTTTTGTGTGAAAAATAATTTTATTTTTAAATATTTTTTTCCACTGTTTAACTCATCACCATAGAGTGGAGAACTTACCTCTTATCAATATTCAATTAAACAGACAAATCTGGAAATTATCATTGTTAGTTTTTTATGTCAGCTGACTTGTCAGTCAGCTGACATTATGTCGTCACTCTGCGGCGTGGGCGTCCGCGTACGCGTCCGCGTGAACAACTTCTCCTCCAAAACTACAAGGCCTAGAGACGTGCTGTTTTTTTTAAAAGATACCTTATCTATCGAGGATGAAAAATTGTTCAAGGCATGCAAATCTGTCTGTTCGTCTGTTTGCTAGAGACATTACAAGGGGGGTACCCCCACCAAAAGTGTGAAAATTTCAACACTTAATCACAATTTTCTCAGTGACTATTGCAGGGATTTCTCTCATATCTTGCATATATGTACTAGGCCACAGGTAGATTCTCTTGTGTGAGTATGAGACCTGGATCTGTCTTACTTTTTTTTAATAAATTTTTTTAATAATTTTTAATGCATTAAAATTCATGAAATCATGCACAAAATCATTTATAACTTGAAAAGTGTTGCATTTAGAGCATTTTGTTAAAATATGTTATTCAGCTACTTTTTTCATAGCTACAATATGGTGAGTAAGTTGGGTGCCTGTCTCAATAGCTAAGTGAGTAATAGCTACTTTTGGGCTTTTCAGTAACTTCCATCATGAGTAAAATCACTTGTAACTTAAAAACTATTGCATTTAGAGAATTTCGTATAAATATGTTATTCAGCTACTTTTGGGTCAGCTATAACATAGTAAAATTTCAGACCTGTAGCTCATGGCATAGCTGAGTAATAGCTACTTTTAGGTTATCACTGTTGAGTAAATCGCTTATAACTTGGAAACTATTGCATTTACAGTATTTTGTTTCAATATGTTATTCACCTATTTTGGGATCAGCTATAACATAGTGAAGTTTCAGATCTGTGGCTCATTGCATAGCTGAGTAATAGCTACTTTGAAGTTCTCACTATTGAGTAAATCACTTGTAACTTAAAACCTATTGCATTTAGAGAATTTCGTATAAATATGTTATTCAGCTACTTTTGGGCCAGCTATAACATAGTGAAATTTCAGATCTGTAGGTCATGGCATAGCTGAGTAATAGCTACTTTTAGGTCATCACTATTGAGTAAATCAGTTGTAACTTGAAAACTATTGCATTTACAGTATTTTGCTTAAATATGTTGTTCACCTACTTTTGGGTCAGCTATAACATAGTAAAATTTCAGACCTGTAGCTCATTGCATAGCTGAGTAATAACTACTTTGAGGTTCTCACTATTGAGTAAATCAGTTGTAATTGCAAAACTATTGCATTTAGAGAATTTCGTATAAATATGTTATTCAGCTACTTTTGGGCCAGCTATAACATAGTAAAATTTCAGACCTGTAGCTCATTGCATAGCTGAGTAATAACTACTTTGAGGTTCTCACTATTGAGTAAATCAGTTGTAATTGCAAAACTATTGCATTTAGAGAATTTCGTATAAATATGTTATTCAGCTACTTTTGGGCCAGCTATAACATAGTGAAATTTCAGATCTGTAGGTCATGGCACAGCTGAGTAATAGCTACTTTGAAGTTCTCACTATTGAGTAAATCAGTTGTAATTGCAAAACTATTGCATTTAGAGAATTTAGTATAAATATGTTATTCAGCTACTTTTGGGTCAGCTATAACATAGTAAAATTTCAGACCTGTAGCTCATGGCATAGCTGAGTAATAGCTACTTTTAGGTCATCACTATTGAGTAAATCAGTTGTAACTTGAAAACTATTGCATGTACAGTATTTTGCTTAAATATGTTGTTCACCTACTTTTGGGTCAGCTATAACACAGTAAAATTTCAGACCTGTAGCTCATGGCATAGCTGAGTAATAGTTACTTTGAGGTTATCACTGTTGAGTAAATCGCTTATAACTTGGAAATTATTGCATTTAGAGTATTTTGTTTCAATATGTTATTCACCTATTTTGGGGTCAGCTATAACATAGTGAAGTTCCAGACCTGTGACTCATTGCATAGCCGAGTAATAGCTACTTACCTAGTAGAAGTTCTCAATGTTGAGCAAATCACTTATAATTTGAAAGCTATTGCATTTAGAGAATTTAGTATAAATATGTTATTCAGCTACTTTTGGGTCAGCTATAACATAGTAAAATTTCAGACCTGTAGCTCATGGCATAGCTGAGTAATAGCTACTTTTAGGTTATCACTGTTGAGTAAATCACTTATAACTTGGAAACTATTGCATTTAGAGTATTTTGTTGCAATATGTTATTCACCTATTTTGGGGTCAGCTATAACATAGTGAAGTTCCAGACCTGTGGCTCATTGCATAGCTGAGTAATAGCTACTTTGAAGTTCTCACTGTTGAGTAAATCAGTTGTAATTGGAAAACTATTGCCTTTACAGAAATTTGTGCAAATATGTTATTCAGCTACTTTTGGGTCAGCTATAACATAGTGAAATTACAGACCTGTAGCTCATGGCACAACTGAGCAATAGCTATTCTCAGGCACTGACTGTTGAGTAAATCGGCTATAACTTGAAAAATATTGCATTTGGAGTATTTTGTTAAAATATATTGTTCACCTACTTTTGGGTTAGCTATAACATAGTGAAATTACAGACCTATAGCTCATGGCATAGCGGAGCAATAGCTATTTTCAGGTTCTCACTATTGAGTAAATCAGTTGTAACTTGAAAACTATTGCATTTACAGTATTTTGCTTAAATATGTTGTTCACCTACTTTTAGGTCAGCTATAACAGAGCAAAAATTCAGACATGTAGCTCATTGCATAGCTGTGTAATAGTTACTTTGAGGTTCTCACTCTTGAGTAAATCAGTAGTAACTTGAAAACTATTACATTTAGAGTATTTTGTTAAATATGTTTTTCACAGACGTTTTGGTCAGCTATAACATAGTGAAATTGCAGACCTCTATGTCATGGCATAGCTGAGCAATAGCTTCTTTCAGGTTCTCACTGTTGAGTAAATCATTGTATCCAACCTGTAGGAAATATTGGGCTGGGAATCTGTTAATATGGTCCGATTTGACCTTGGAACCCTCCTTCAAGGTCAAATGAGGATAGCCAAACATAAAAGTGCTTATAACTCGCTTATTATTGGTCCTACAGGTTTGGAATGAAAACCAACCTATAGAAAATCATGAGCTGGGAATTTTTTGGTGTGGTCGGATTTCACCTTGGACCCCTCCTTCAAGGTCAAATGAGGATAGCCAAACTTAAAAGTGCTTATAACTCGCTTATTATTGGTCCTAGAGGTTTGGAATGGAAAACCAACCTATAGAAAATCATGGGCTGGGAATCTTTTGGTGTGGTCAGATTTCACCTTAGACCCCTCCTTCCAGGTCAAACGAAGATAGCCAAACTTAAAGTGCTTATAACTCGCGTATTATTGGTCTTGGAGGTTTGGGATGGTAAACCAACATATAGGAAATCATGGGCTGGGATTCTTTTGGTGTGGTCAGATTTGACCTGGGACCCCTCCTTCAAGGTCAATTGAGGATAGCCAAACTTACAATTGCTTAGAACTCGCTTATTATTGGTCCTACAGGTTTGGGATGGTAAACAAGCTACAGGAAATCATGGGCTGGGAATTTTTTTGTGTGGTCGGATTTGACCTTGGACCCCTCCGTCAAGGTCAAACAAGGATAGGCAAACTTAAAAAGTGCCTATGACTGATTTATTATTGGTCCGAGAGGTTTGGGATGGTAAACCATCCTAAATTCTTTGGCTGGGAATCTTTTGGTATGGTCAGATTTGACCTTTGGACCCCTTCTTCATGGTCGAACGAGGATATTGCATTTATAGTATTTCTTTAAATATTTTTAACCTACTTTTTACACTTAAACAATTACCTTGTTACTTTATTTCATAATACCATTTGCAGGGCACAACTTTTTTGTCCTTTTTTTCTGTCAGCTTCGGAATATCTTTCGAACATGCTGTTCAGTTACCATTTACTGTATTTCTGTACAGCCCTTTCCCTGATAATTATGCTTTCCTCTCATTATCACCATCACAAATCAAAAACATTCAGTCAGCTGACACAGTGCCCGTTCACGGGCACTCTCCTCTTGTTTCATATTGTATATGACTTAAATAGGAAAGAAAGAAAAGAAAGAGAAAACTGCAGTACGAGGCAAGAGTAGAAGAGGAAACCAGGAGAAAAGAAAAGCATGAGAAGATAGATAAGTGGCAACAGGCCATATATGATAAAATACAGGATGAAAAGAGGGTAATGTGATAAGTTACATGTAAAATATTTTGAGTAAAAGTAGTGTGTTTTTGTGTACCTTTTCCACCATGTTTTGCCAAATATATGAAAAGTATTTATTAGGGATGAGTCGGTAGGCCCATTGTCTTGGTATTGAGAGGATTTTATTGAAATACGGTGACTGCCACTTTGCTTGTCAGCATATATAATGGAAGGAAGACTTAAAATATTGGGAACATACACAAAATCTGGAGAAATAAGCTTTTATTTAATATTTTTTGTGCATTTTGCAGACTTTTATAGCGAATACGTTGAGCAGAACTGCCATGTTTTGCTTACAACAATTTAGAAACCTCTATCTTGCTTGTCAAGACATATAATCTAAAGAAAACTTAAAATATTGGAAACAGACCACAAATTTGAAGAATTTGCTCACTTTTATCCTATATATTTTTGCATTTAGAGACTTTTATTGTGATGACGATAACAGGAAACATCCATGTTTGGTTGGGGTTTACTAAAACACGGAGTCTTGAAATCAGTTCGGTTTTGCATTGGCGACCTCCCGATATCCATATTTTTCATACCGACCCATCCCTAGTAGATGTATTGAATTACTTATCAGGTGTGAAGGTACAGGGGTGAATGAAAATATTCTGAATCATGATTGTCCTGTTATATATAACAAGTCTATACACAGAGATGTGTTCTTACTATGAAAATGAATATCAGCATAAAGATTTCAAAACAGAAAGGAATCACATTTTGTTAATTACAGTGAAAGTTCTTCTTGGTTTCTAATTAACAACAGATGTCACTGTAATAGATTAGTTGTGTGGAAATGAACCATGCCAAAAAAGGTTATTGATGAATTTATGATTGTAAAGGTTCTGTAGCCTATTTGAGTTTAGTGTGATGCATCCATTAATTCTAATTCTAATTCTAATAGTACTTTTATAGAGCTTAATCTCTATCTAATGATAGACTCTAAGACACAGACAACAACATTAATCACATAAAAGTCCGGTTACTAAAAGAATTGCATGAAACTTTTTGGTTTTGGACAGAGAGAGATTTCTTTATTTCCTCATAATTGTAGGATTTTAATGTTTCATCCTCAGTAGAAATTTAGTTGTTTTTTTTTTCAGGAAAAAGAACTGAAAGCAATAGCTGATAAGACACTGCAAGAAGTGAACAGAAAAATGAGTGATGTCAACAAATGTCTGCAGGTATTAGACAGCTTGCACAAACTCAGGGAAGTCAGGAAGGACAGTATGCAAAGAAAAGGTATGACAGGTCTTTAAGCTTAACAGTTGACAAGAAGTGTGGACTTTACAACACAGAAAATGTCAGTTGTATGAAAAGAGCATCAGTAAACCTGATCAGTTTGGTAGTTATTACTCCCAAATTTTATCCCCAAGTGAATCCATCAGGGGCCGTATTCCACAACAGTACTTAGATTAGGTGACTGTAGATCTAATTAAAGGAAGTATTTTCATTTAAGTTTTTCCTGCACTTTGTATTCATGAAACAAAAGTTATGAATGTTCAGTTTCATCATTTCTTATTTGAAATCTAAGAAATACTTGAAATCTAAGGTAGAAATGATCTAAGTATTGTAGAATACAGTCCCAGATCTGTTCTATTGGCTCTTTGTATTGTATGTTTATACTCGGCGCGATATCTCATTAATAACAGGACTCAAAGCACTATTTAATCCATCCTGACAGCACAAGTATAGCCCAAATATCCTAGTGAGTGAGACCCCCTAAATGAAAGTCAGAGTCTCCAGGATAACCATTTATTAATGTCCCTGGGTTTCTTTATCCTGCAACTGGGGATAATACCCAGTAACAGAAGACCCCCAAGTTAAGTGGTCATCTGAGCCATTATTTATCTGCCTGTACCTGGTTTTGAACCCATGTCCTCTGTGTTTCTAGGCCAGTGTTTTACCCACTTGGCCACTTGAGAACATTTGAAAGCTATGGTGCTTAAAATTAACCTTTCACAATCCCTCCATGTTCGAACCGTTTAATTTTTCTTGACTTCAATGGCTTGATCTTGCTGACAAAGAAGAATAATTATGCAGGCAAACATATAAATTTTGTGAAGGCTGAACTCTAATTTTTATTGCGTTAATACATCCTATCCAATGGACAATTGCTAATCCGGTCGGCGCAGACCGGCCCGCCAAACGCCAGAAAAAGACGTCCTGTGTTGCCACCGGCTGGCCGGTCCGTAGTACTGTGCACTCCCCAGATGGCGCCTCGTACTTCCTTCCTGTCTAGACAACCTGACGTCATAGCATCTTTTTCGTTTGGCGCGTGTACTGTGCAGACGTGTTTTCAACATCTCCAGATTATTAAAAGAAAAGTGTGCTTTATGACGGATTTTGAACCTTTTATGTGGAGAGTTTCTTTGTAAAGTGTTACCAACTGGTCAAACACGGATATACATTTAGAAATCTGCTGGAAACGCTCCCTAGCTGACTCAATTTACTTTGATGATAGGGCAGTAATCGACGAGATATATGAAGGCAGCCATTTTGCTAGTTTCCTCCCATTCAACCTTTGTGTTGTTAGGGGCAGATCAACAGTTTTGAGGAATTATGGATATACTTCTAACAGGTATTTTTATCCGTGTCTTTTGTTTGAATGTTTCATCTATAACCTTCCAGCTACAGTCACCATAGAACCTCTCCTAGTACTACACGAGAGCTTCAGTCTACGTAGTTGAAAACTGTGAATGGAAGGAAATCCCCATCACAGGTGCATTCTTCAGAGCGCACTGGTACCGACTTCTCTGCTGTAAAGCATCAGTCACACCAGCCTAGCTCAAGTATTTTTCATCAGAAGCAAGAGATGAATTCTGCAGATTTCTTCAGAACACTCTCAGTCCCACCCTTATGGACCCGGCACTTGTGTCGGTAGTAAGGGCAGTGGATGGCCAGGAAACTGGTTTGAGTGTACAGCCGGCTGAGAAGATGAACCGACTTCAGACCGGCCAGGAATATCATCTTCAGAGTGCACTGGCCCAGGCTTCTCTGCTTTTAAAGCAACAGCCGGCCGGCCAGCTAAAAGAACGCGACCTCTGACGTCATATCCAGTCAGCCAATCGCGTGTCTTCACGAAACTGGTCACGTGTTTTCACCGACCAGTCACGAAGTTTATCACGGAATTCACCGAACAAGAAGGTCGGTAGTACGTTCTTTGCACTCACGTCTACTGTGATTCCAGTTTTAGTTCCGGTAATCCACCTCCAGCGTACTGATACAGATTTCTCTGCTACAGACATCAGTCGACCAGTAAGCTTACGTTTACTGGGATATAAGGAAAGAACTCGTCTAGTGAGGGCATCTCCCCGAAGTTGGTCACGTGATTCACCGACCAGGTCACAAAGCTGATCGTCATCTCTCATCAGCCAATCACGTTGTCCCTCCGACCAGCAAGCTGGTCACGTGATACACCGACCAACATTTGTTTCTAAATATAGCTCACAAGGGCTTTCCCAGCAACTGTCAAACCTACAATTAAGACGTGCGTTCAAGAAATACTTTTATTAATGGAGGAAACCTACAGCCAGCTGAATTCAACACAAAATATAGTTGTAAAATTGCTTTAGCAATGGGTTACAGAGTGCACCGACTACACAGCCTTCTACCCTTGCCTCAACAACTAGTTACAGAGTGTACCGACCTGTACCGGCTACACAGCCTTGTACAATTGCCTCAACAACTGGTTACAGAGGGTACCGGCTGGTACCGGCTATACAGCCTTGTACAATTGCCTCAACAACTGGTTACAGAGGGTACCGGCTGGTACCGGCTATACAGCCTTGTACACTTGCTTTAGCAATTGGCTACATATGGTTTCAACCTACCGATTACAAGTCTACCGGCAGGGTACTGGCTACACAGTCCTTACTGTACAGTTTTTCACCCAACTGGTTACATAAACTGACTAAATATAGACCAGTGGCTGTCTAAATTCGTTGCTGACCCCAGCCTGCCAGTTTTTTTTTGCCAGTTACAGTTTTTATTACTGGCTACAACTGGTTACAGAGTGTACCGGCTGGTATTGGCTACACAGCCTAGTACACTTGCTTCAACAACTGATTACAAGGTGTACCGGCTGGTACTGGCTACACACCCTAGTACACTTGCTTCAACAACTGGTTACAGAGTGTACCGACTGGTATTGGCTACAAAAAAAAAAAAAAAAAAAAAAAAAGGCTAAATATAGACCAGTAGCTGTCAAAATTGATTGGTGACCCCAGACTGCCAGTTTTTTTTTTGCCGGTTACAGAGAATTGCTGGTTACAGCTAAGTACCGGGTATGGAGTCCTGGTACCGGACAGAGTTGCCTAAGGTTAATTTGGTTACAGAGAATTTTTAGACCTGTCAATGGTCTTGGTGATGTGACATGACAGTGTCCCAACCTACTACCAGGCAACCTTCCCTTATCACATCTCTCAACAATCCGTTATCAGTGCTGGACTTGGCTGGAGAGATAATAAATTTTGTCATCAGGTACGGCCAGGGGTCAGACATCTCACGAATAACAATTGCTCTGTAAATGCTGCACCTTGCAGGCTGCTGGCCCGGGGCGAAGAGTCTATTAATATGAAAAGTTGTGTCAGTCCCACCAGTACCACAATAAGAACAGAGAGACTGTTAACCTGGATCATTGTCACCAGACCGGACCAGTGTCCGGAGGGACAGAAAATATTTTTTCAAAATACCAAATGTCCCAAATGTGGCACACAATCTGCCTGTAGGTTCCAGACTAAGCCCTTTTTCGGGAACTTAGGAAGCCTCGGGGGCTGGACCCTAGGTATTATAAATGTTCAAGGAGGGATACCTACTCCCATATACTTATACAAGGGCAATCCAGGTAATGCCTGCTATTCGGTTTGTCCACAGCACCTTTGGAGTTCACTGTGATACCAAGGGAGGTGAAATTTGTGACCATACACAAGGACTTAAGAAGCCACCAGTACCTAGACGACTGGTTGGTGAGAGCCAGATCCCAGGCTTGTCTCCAAGATACAAAGGGAACTAGTAAATAGTGTTTCAGCAACTGGGTTGGCTGATGAACTTACAGAAATCAGAGCGGGAGCCCAAACAAGACTTTGATTTTGTAGGCTACCAGTTCGACTTCAGGTCTGATCGGTTCCGACCGACTCTGGACCGGTGACAGAACCTTCAAGAGACTATGTTAAAACTGCCATCCCTACCGGTTGCCCGGTCCGGGAATTCAGGTCCTTGATAGGTTACTGACGGCTACAGAAAAGCAAGTTAATCTAGGTCGACTTCATATGAGACCCATACAGTGGCATCTCAAAACAACTGGAGGGTACCAGAATCACTGGAAAAGGTGATCCAAGTCCCCAGGTCCCTGCACCCCCATTTACAATGGTGGCTGAAGGAAAACGATGTACTTACAGGCCAACCATTATATCCAATAAAGCATGCTCTGCAAATATTTACAGATGCATCAATAGAAGGGTGGGGCGCTCACTTAAACGAGCACACTGCAGGAGGAACCGGGTCCCTCCCGGGAAGCAAGTTGCACATAATTATCTAGAACTTAAAGCAGCCTTTCTGGCTTTAAAAGAGTTCCAAGAACTTTGCTCAAACAAGATAGTACTTGTAGCAACTGACAACACCACAGTAGTGTCATACATAGACAAGGAAGGAAGCATGAGGTCGGGCCCACGTGTGCCCTACTATGGAGAATCTTGACCTGGTGTACCAGGAAACAAGTGACTCTAAGCCCGACACATTCCAGGCCGGCTGAATGTGGTAGCGGACAAGCTATCCAGGCTAGGCCAGACCATCCAAACAGAGTGGTCTCTCCTTCCAGGGGTCTTCCACTCAATCTGCAGCAGGTGGCACCGGCTCAAATAGACTTATTTGCTGAGGTTCAACAACAAGTTGCCTCTGTTTGTACCACCGGTACCGGATCCCCTGGCCACAGCAGTGGATACACTCAGTATGCCATGGTAGGATCTGAAAGCATACACCTTCCCACTATCAGCCATATTGGGCAAGTGGTGGAGAAGTTGCAAGACTCCCCATGCAAGAGAAACATTCTGATTGCTCCGGGGTGGCCCAACATGCCTTGGTTTTGGGATCTAGTGGCCATGTCCAGCCACATCCCGCTGAGCCTGCCCAATCTGTCCAGCCTGTTCACAGCCATTCGATCAGATCCCTCACAGAAATCTGACAAATCTTAATCTCCATGCAGGGCTCCTAGAGCCTCAGCAATCGAGGAGCAGTACTTGTCTGAGGCAGTGGCAGCAAGAATTGAGGCTCCTCAAAGGGGGGGTCAATCAGATCAGTCTATGAGGCAAATGGGTCATTTTTACCAAGTGATGTATCATTCATCAGGTGGACTTCGGGCACCACATGTAAAGTCAGTTGCTGACTTCCTTAGGTACCTGTTTCAGGACAGGAAGTTGCAGCCCAGTACTATTTTTGGTTACAGGTCAGCCATTGCTGATAGTCTGGAAATTTGCCCATCAATGTTAGTAAGGATGAAAATCTCATTCGTCTCCTGGATAGCTTCCACTGAGACAGACCCAAAGGCCGGAGGGGAACCCCCTCCTGGAACCTCTCCCTGGTTTTTGCACCAGCTGACAAGGTTCATTTTGAACCAATTAAAGGCCTCCTTGAAGCATTTGACCTTCAAGGCAGTTTTCCTCTTGGCCCTGGGTTCGGGCAAGCGTAGAAGTGAGATACATGCTTGGCAAACAGCCCAGCACCATTGATGGTTATAGGTCACCCATTGTTTATAAATTGGGAAATTCACTTTTCGACATCAGTAAGGACGAAAATCTCGTTCGTCTCCTGGATAGTTTTCTCAGAGACAGACCCAAAGGCAGGAGTGGCATACCCTCCTGGAACTTCTCACTGGCCGTGCACCAGCTAAGACTCCATTTGATCCAATCAAGGATTCCCCTTTGAAGCATTTGACCTTCAAGACGGTATTCCTCTTGGCCCTTGGGTCGGGCAAGTGCAAAATGAGATTCATGCCTGGCAAAACTGATATATTGGACACCAATCCGATTGGTCAAGGTGTCCTTGTATCCATCACCCAGCTTTCTATCCTAGAATCAGCTGGCCATAGAGTGTCCAGTGTGGCCCCTGGGGTTATAACAGCCCTGGCCCCGATTCTGGATGGATCACTGAAGTCTGACAGGTCCCTCTGTCCAGTCAGAGCATTGCGCTACTATTTGGACAGGACCTCAGACAGAATAAGGAGGTGGTTTTTGTCTCCTTTAAGAAAGGTTTTGACAAAGACATCTCGCCTGCTACTCTCTCCTCTTGGATCAAGCAGACTGTGATCCTATGTTATGAGCTCTCTGACCAGGAGGCCCACACTTTACATCAGGTTAAAGCCCATGATGTCAGGGCCTTTGATGCTTCTCAGGTCTTCCAGTCGGGAGTTTCCTTAGATCCATTTTTGTCAGCCTGCCACTGAAGTCACATAATACCTTCACACAGTGCTTTCTGAAGGGTGTGGTTGGGCTGACTCAGAGCTTTACCAATTGGGCTTGGTGTTCGGCTGCTCAGCAGAACCACAAGTGGCCCTTAGGTTGAGGAGATTTGTATATATGTACATAATGTAACAGTTCTACAAGCACTTACTATAAAATGTGATGTGCTTCCTTCGGGAGGTTTATTGGCCTTCTGGGACTGAACTCATCCCTCTCTTCCCCTACCTCAGAGCAGGTCTGTTAAAAAAAGGGGGGGGGGGCGATGTCGGTATAGCCCCCGGATAACCGGCTGTTGGCAACCGACCAAGGTCTTATAGGGTTTCCTGACCTTAGGATCAACCCAGGCCTGGGCCTATAGGTCTCCTGACGAAGTCAGCCTAGACCGTAGGTTAAAATTTGCTATTACTTGTGAGTTCACATAAGTCCCTAGTAACTTACCCGCCGACCAAGCGGTAGTTATTCAGCAATTGTCCATTGGATAGGATGTATTAACGCAATAAAATTGCAAATTTAATAAGTAAATTAAATTTTTATAAGTTAATACCCTATCCAATGGACACACAAGACCCTCCCACCGACCCCGCTATCAGCTTACTAGGGGTCTAAGAGGTTTAGACAACGAAAAAGATGCTATGACGTCAGGTTGTCTAGACAGGAAGGAAGTACGAGGCGCCATCTGGGGAGTGCACAGTACTACGGACCGGCCAGCCGGTGGCAACACAGGACGTCTTTTTCTGGTGTTTGGCGGGCCGGTCTGCGCCGACCGGATTAGCAATTGTCCATTGGATAGGGTATTAACTTATAAAAATTTAATTTACTTATTAAATTTGCAATATGTTTAGCAAATTACTGTAGAAATTTTAAGTACATATGATGATGAACACTTCAACTAGTATTGTTGTTATTTTCAGGACTATTTCCACCTAAAGACAGCGGTCCAATGTTTAAAGCCAGATTTAATATACAAAGAGAAGCACTAGAAAAGCAGAAAAAGCTTTATGAAGCTGAAAAAGGTCTCTTAGAGGTAATGGGCCTCCCAGTTATTTTCTTAAATAGATAACTGTGATGATCTTATTCAAGTTTAATAGAAAATGTATGACATAAGTGAAGTTTTAAAGTGGTATGGATCGTTGTTTTGGTTTAAAGTTTAGGAAATATGCCAATATCTCGGTTGCTTTATGGTATTGTCAATAACTAATAATAAAATAATAATAAACTAGTAACTCAGTGTTTAAAACAGCCACACTTGTTTACATATTTCTTCTCACTGGTTTTCCCCAAGTATTTTGTTCCATATATTTCTTCTTACAGTAGTTTGTATAGTATCAGGCACAGTCAGAGTGTTAGTTATTTCCTTGTTGTACCAAAGTTCCATCCATCTACACAGACAGTTTGGCTAAAGCTTTGCTTTTGATGTTCCCATTGTTTGGAACTGTTGCCTCTTTTAGAAAGACGTTTAACTCCTACCTCGACACCAAGGCACACCCACCTTTGTCCTAGTATCCTGCTTGTATTCTCCATTGTTCTTTGACCCCTTTAGTTTTGAAAAAACCTCTGAGGCTTCAGTGGACATCATCCTTTAACTGGTAAAAACTAAATTTAATTAGTCATTTTATGGATACAGGAGATCCTCTATTACCCAACCCTATATTATCCGAATTTTCAATTACCCGACCTCAAACCCACTCTCCCAACTCCATGTAAACCTGATATTTTAGGCTTTCTATTATCCGATCCTTCTATTATCCAACCTAATTGTTACTCCTCCTAGAGGGTCAGATAATAGAGGTTCTACTGTGTCTATAGAATGACTAATATATGCTACAATTTTTGTATTAGGTGATGCTGAAAACGGAACAAGAAGAGTGCAAAGAATATGAAGAGCAAGAGGTTAAAAGGAATAGAGAGGAAAAAGAACAAGAAATAGAACAAATTATCCGAGAGCATTTATTTGGTCAAGAATGTAAGGAAATTGTTTTATTAGTGTTGATATATGCAGGTAATTTTATCTCATGTTACAAGGTAATAAAATCTAATCTACTGCATTAAAGGAACAATGTTTTTTTTATCACGGTTGTTTGTGTGAGAGGACGATACCGGGTTGGGAAATTTAAATTAAAGAGGGGAGTCTAAAGATGCTTCCTGAAAGACTTTTCCGAGGGACTGGTTCTTAACTGAGGAGGGAAATTCAGAAAGCGGGGTGGTATTCACTAACATTCCTAATCTTAGTCCTATCTTAGTCATAAATTTATGACCTATGTCTTAGTTAAGATAGGTCCCAACTTGGTATTCACAAAGCATATCCTAGCTAGGACAATTTTCCTAATCCTATCTTAGTCAAAAGTTGCAAATCTCACAAGAGTTTGTATAACCACATCATAACCATTGAGATTCCATCATGTGATGTAAACATTCTCATCTGATTTTTGTGTCACTATGGATGAATTAGAATCTAAGTACAGTTGAGAGGAGTTCTAAACAAGATTTGGATAACAAATGCACATTGAATACAATTTTTTTACACAATGGGAAACAAGGTAAAGAAAGTACTTCAAATAAGCTTAGAGTGGAAAAGGAAGTTTTGATGGAACAATATATTAAACATCATATTATCTACGGAGCTTTGTCAGCTGCTCTGACAGCTGCAAAAAAGTGAATTAAGGAGAAAAATTACAATTAAAAAAAAATAATAAATAAACCAAAGTGGTCACAATGAAAGAAGCATTGAGCAAGTGAAGAAAAAGTGGGACACCATGCCAAGCGAAAGCTCTGAGACTGAGAGGAAGTATGCAAGGCATTGCAAAGGAACAGGTAATTCTTCATCAAATAATATATTCAAGGGGTTTGTTCTATCTCGAATTATCCAATCATGCCTTAAAAAAAAACCACGATTTCGTCTGTCATGCGCTAAAATCTGCCTTGCAACCTAACTTTATGACAATAGATAGGGACTTAGATAAGACTATGATGCTTTGTGAATACCAATTTCACTAGGACAAATTTCTTAACATATTTTTATGACAAAAATCCTAAAGTTAGGACTAAGACTAAGATGGGAATATTAGTGAATATGTGCATAGTGGCCAAAATACTAAGAAAAATGTGTGTGAAATTTGTGAACTCTATAGCTAAAAGAGTTAACTTTAAGGAACTTAATTTTAGGGAACTGTGTTTGATGTTTCTAGATTATACACTGAAATGTGAAATGAAGCAGGACAAAATCATGTTTAGACAGAAAAAGTTTTAATACATTGTATCTGAAAGTACATGTTTAAGCATGTAGCATCCCCAGAATTCCTTTGAATTGCATTCCACCTTTAAATATACATAAGAATTTAAACTAGATTTTGGTTCCCAATTCTAAAACTTCATATTTTCAATAAAGTTTAATATTCTTATTCATCAAAAATTGGGCTGTATTTATCACAGAATATACATACATTGCATAGATATTTGCCTGCATTTCATAACACTGTCCAATAGGGTTGTAAATAAAATTTAATATTTCTGTATTGAATTACTAAGTCACTCACTGGTTTAGCTACAATGTAAACTGGCAAATGTGTGATTGATTCCAGCAAAACCGGAGCCTGGTAGTGCCATGTATGGTTTCTGGCTGTTTTACAATGCAGCTAGTCAGAGTACAGAAGGACTTATAGCAATCAGGTATGGTTTTCTTTAAGCTGATCCTTATAGATTTATGGTAAGACTGTAAGTGTTTGAAATGTCAAAAACTCAAAGTGCAAACTCTTTGTGAAGCCCAAACCCTATTTTTATGTATCAAATTAATATGTTTGGTACAGTGTTCCATAGATATTAAAACTGTTGTAAAATTAACTGTATTGTAAACCGTACAACCAAATAGAGATGTCAGGATGGGACAAATAGTGCTTTGAAGCAGTAGTACAGGGAAATATTTTGCTGTATATATTTTAAATCCTAAGATTATATTTCAAACAGCATATATTTTTAGAGGCAAATCCGAATTAATATGGTTGTATTGTATTGTATTGTATTCTGGACTCTAACTCAAAAACGGTTTGTCCAATCGAATTCAAACTTGACAGGGACATAGAGCAACATCATAGCTAGGTGCCTTTCGATATTGGTGAAATTCCGTCAGTTCGTTTGTCCGTTTTTTGTCCGTTTGTCCATCCGTCTGTTTGTCCACATTTTCGTTTCCGGACTCTAACTCCAAAACGGTTTGACCAATCGAATTCAAACTTGACAGGGAGATAGATCACCATCATAGCTAGGTTCCTTTCGAAATTGGTGAAATTCCGTCTGTTCGTTTGTCCGTTTTTCGTCTGTTTGTCTGTTCATCCATCTGTTTGTCCACATTTTTGTTTCCGGACTCTAACTCGAAAACTGTTTGACCAATCGAATTCAGACTTGACAGGGAGATAAATCACCATCATAGCTAGGTTCCTTTCGAAAATTGGTGAAATTCCGTCCGTTCGTTTGTCCATTTCTTGTCCATTTGTCGGTCCATCCATCTGTTTATCCACATTTTCGTTTCCGGACTCTAACTCGAAAACGGTTTGTCCAATCGAATTCATACTTAACAGGGACATAGATCACCATCATAGCTAGGTTCCTTTCGAAATTGGTGTAGCTCTGTCTGTTCGTTTGTCCGTTTTTCTGTCCGTTTGTTCGTTTTTGCTCCGTTTTTCTGTCCATCCATCTGTCCGTCCACATTTTTTTTTCCGGACTCTAACTCAAAAACAGTTAGTCCAATCAAATTCAAACTTCACAGGGACATACATCACCATCATAGCTAGGTTCCTGTTGAAATTGGTGAAATTCCGTTCGTTCATTTGTCCATTTTTGTCCGTTTGTCTGTCCATCCATCTGTTTGTCCACATCTTTGTTTCCGGACTCCAACTCGAAAACACTTTGTCCAATCGAATTCGTACTTGACAGGGATACAGATCACCATCATAGCTAGGTTCCTTTCGAAATTGGTGTAATTCCGTCTGTTTGTTTGTCCGTTTTCCTGTCCGTTTGTCTGTTTTTTGTCCATTTTTCTGTCCATATCTCTGTCTGTCAACATTTTTGTTTCTGGATTCTAACTCGAAAACGCTTTGTCCAGTCGAATTCAAACTTGACAGGGAGATGCATCACCATCATAGCTAAGTTGCTAAGTTGGTGTAATTCCGCCCTTTCGTTTGTCCGTTTATAGCATAGATACAATTATGTAACCTAGATTACAAGTTTTACGTTTCTTAGCACGTCTTACACATTCACCTTAACTGGGTAACCTAACATTTCTTTCCTTCTTTTCTAAATGTAATTACAGCAGTTGCTAATCTTATTTCTGCCTGCGCAACCCGCCTTTTGGGGCATCTGTGACCCTCTTGTTAAATATTGATGTAACTTTTTGCAAGAAAATCAGGCAAAAACTGACTGTCTTGTTGAACTCGTTAAATAGTAATGCGATGGTTAACAAAATACTTCAGTTTAATTTCACTCTACTATTTTTACTTTCCATAATGTTAGAGTGATTATTAGTTGATGTTATTTTGGGGCTAGGATTCCGCTTAAAGGGATGGGATTGTCCCTACAATTACTTATTACTCACAGAATACAGTGCCTAGTATCCAAAATCATATAAATATTTATCCTATCATAAAATATCCCTCCAGTATTTATATGCTTGTTTTTATTTCAGTAACAACAAAACTGTCCCCTTTTAGACAACATAAGAGGAGGTTCTTATCAATTTGGTACTTTACAAATGTTTCTTGTATCAATTCACTACAGGTCGCAGTGGGATTGTTACCTGACCAGTGAAAGTACACCAGGAGCTGGTGTACTGCCATCTACGTGGGTAATACCTGGTCCACCATCCAGTGAAGTGTGGGCCTCAGTGCTGAAAAGCTGATGAATGTTGACATAGGTCCTTGATATAAAAGAAATTATGTGACAGATTTCAATGAAAATATACATGTTTGAAACCTTTTGATATAGTTTGCTTATGATTATGGTATGTTTCCAGTATATCCAGTTTCAGAACAGTCTTATAAAAATATATCATGGGTTACAATATTGATTATGGTACACCTTAAAGACCTTGTAAATTTTGTTAAGTGTGATTTCGTCTTATCCTGTTTAATAAAACCTGGGAACCAGAGTTCAGTATTGAGCCTCTGGAAACAGTGAAGCACCAGCACAGACAGAGTGTGAGGAACAGGAGCAGGATCCACATTGAAGAAGTATTTAGGACACTGTCACACTAGTAAGTATTTGCTAGTGGGTGAAAGGTACAATTCTTCTTCAAACAAAAATAATAATGCTGTTGGCAGAAATACTGGGCATTTACAATTGTTGATGCCTTTAAAGACAGATGTTGTTGGTAGATAAATTGAGATAACTAGAGGAATAATATTTAAATTAAATACGAGAAAATTGGCATGTCCACACAGAACCATAGATGATATGAAGGTTGACCATAATTGGTAACATGACCAAAAATATTATGCAAGTAGAAGCCAGATACTTTTTAAAATGATTGTAGAAATCAACTGTGATCTTTGTTTTATTTTCATTGAAATAAATAATGTTATTATTTGCATTTTTATACCTGCATTGTATTTGTTTCCCTTATCTTATATACCCAGAAAGACTTTACCACATTTGAGATTAATATGCCTTAGTAAAAAGAAGAGTTGTAAAATTTATACAAGTTTTGCCAAGGTTAGGCTATGTTTATTGGCAAAGTGCACATCTTGTGCAAGAACCTTGAAAATCTAACATTCTGTTGATGCAGGGGGATTTGTCACAATATGTGAAAGTTGGCAATCAAAAACCACCTAAGCGTGCCTTGTGGAATGCTTGGTTGTATATATTTAATGCAGAAGGGGTCACTGGCTCCCGTGTTTTCTACAGGCCATAGCAAAGCAACACTTTTGGGGATTCTCTTTAAATTTGGCATGTGAGAAAATTTTCTGGATGTGGTGTCATGATATTTCAACCAATCAGAGAAATCATATGACCAAAAATATGTTTTTAAGGGGGGTACTTGTCTGGATGATACTTAAAAAGTGCTTCACTTATTTGCAAGCAATTGAAATTTGTCAAATAGGTTTGTTATACAGATGTCTGAAACTCATGGACTTGGAAGTGACCTAATACAAAATGGCTGACTTATTAACAATTAATTAAACAAACATCACATTTTTTTTCTCAATTGATGAAAATGAAAGATGCTTAACATCTCAAGTTTTTGGCCCACAGGACTGTAGCAGAGTCATATGTACACTGTTCCGAAAAATCATTCTCCTGCCATTTTTGGAGGCCATCTTGAATTTCTGCGTAATATGTAAAAACACATTCATCTCAGAAATGGTGCAAGATAAAGATATTTGGTCTAATTTTCTGGCCCACAGGGGTATATACAAAGGCATCTGCCAGTTGATGCAAAAAATTGTTCTGCCACTTTTCGTGGCCATTGGATTTCTTCATAAAATTGAAAACAAATTTATCTCTAAAATAGTGCAAGATAAAGCAATTTCAGCTAAATTTTTGGGCCAGAGGGTATGAACAAAAATCCTGCCATTTTTGCCAGCCAACTTGAATTTCTGTGTAAAATACAAAAATGCATTTATCTCAGAGTGCAAGACTTAGTAATTTGGGCTGAACTTTTGGCCCAGATGGTATGTGCAAAGTCTGCCAGTTTTTCTAAATAATCATCACACCATTTTTGGTGGTCATTTTGAACTTCTGTGTAAAACACAAAAATTAATTTTAAACTGGAAACAGGGGAAGATAGAATGATTTCATCGAAAGTTTTTTGTCCAGATGACAAAATTGTTGTGTTGCCATTTGTGGCAGCCATCTTGATTTTCTGGGTAAAATGTAAAAATGCATTTATCTTGGAACCAATGCAAGATAGAATTATTTCATTTTATTTTTGGTCCATGGGTAAATGCAAAGCCACATGCCCATTTTTCAACAAAAAAAAAATTGTCTCTCAATTTTCAGCAGCCATCTTGAATTTCTGCGTAAATGTACCTTGGAACATGCAAGGTAGAGTAATTTTGGCCAAATTTTTGGTAAGGAGGTACGTGCAAATGCATCTGCCTATTTTTCAAAATAATGATCCCCCATATTTGGCGGCCATCTTGCATTTCTGCGTAAAATGCCGAAATGCATTTATCTCAGAAACAGTGCAAGATAGATCACTGTCTGCTGAATTTTTGGCCCACAGTATATGCATGTGCATTTGCCTGTTTTGCCAAAGAATCATTAACCAGCCATTTTGGTGGCTATATTGCATATCAACATAAAATACAAAAACACATTTTATCTCAGAAACTGTGACAGAGCAATTTGGGTCAAATTTTTAGTCCTGAGGTTACATGCAAAGGCACCTGCCCGTTTAACTTTCAGTTATGGCACATTCAGATGAATTTGTGAGTTTGGGTGATTTTAAGCCATTTATTTATTTTATCCAAAATTTTGAATTTCACTTCTGATGAAATGTGGGGTCACTGTTGTAATTAATTTCACAATGTGTGATGAATTTTACAGTTGGTGATCAAAATGTGAGATTTATGATTGTATTGACATTTTTAAAAATCAGGTTTCCTGATTTTTGATGCAGAATTACCAATGAACTGAAAGTCTTAGAATAAAGAAAAGAGACTCCACTACAAGTCAGTCCACTTGATCTCTGCAGTCCACAAGCAGCAGCGGCATACCTATACCTATTTTGTTTTCCGATACGAAGTTTCCCCTTTAAAAACTATTCCTCCCCATTTTTTAACACAGAGTTTGACTAAAATTTTGATCCACTCTATAGCTTAGTTATACTTAATAGGTTTAGAATATTTTCACAAAATTTTGGAAAATATTTTTGAAATCTAGCTAATCAACATTGCTCTTGCCAGTGGTAAAAAAATGTTTTTAGTCAAATGACTTAATAGTATGTCAATACCAGTCTTTCTGTCAGTATCCCCTAAAGGAACTTGCATAAAAAGACCATAGTTTAAGTAAATACATATTTATTCGTACAAGTTTTATATCCAGCAAATATAAATTTCTTATCACATTCTTTTGCATGCAATCTCAATATGTTGACACATGTCAACATACAGACACAAGAAACATCAAGTAAAACTTTTGCAATCCCAGTTAGGAATAGCTATTTCAACCAGATCATACAACAACTTACAGTGAAATTGAATAAGCAACAAAAATTCTACAATAGTTTGTTGATTGCATAAAAATTCAATTCTGTATACAATGTATTTAACAGTTTTGTGAGAACATAATCACATTTTTGGTACAATTTCTTGTTCATAAGGCATTGGTTCGTTCCAATATTCATCTATAGGCTTGCTGAAAGAACTGTTTTTCCTGAATACAGTGTCTCTTGTTTTAATCTGTGTTCGTCCCTGCAAGTAAACAAAACATGCATTAACAAATCAATAAAATGTTATATTTACTTCTGTAATATCGCAAAATATGTTTATTTCTTGAGTGTTGGACATTAAAAAAATCAATAAAATTTTTAGATTTATTTCTGTAATATTGCAAAATCTGTTAATTTTTAAAGTGTTGGACATGAAAAAAAGGCCTAAAAAATAAATACATGGAAAAAAGGCTAAAAAAAATAAATAAATAAAAAGACAGTTTCCAGTAAATTTTTATTTGTGAATCCATTTTTTCTCCCTCAGCATTGAAGAGTCTGAGAAGGCCAATTGAACTGAAGAATACAACTAATGAAGCAAATTAAGTTTTCATATATCACCTCCAGTCAGAAAAAAAACTTTGTGGAAATCGTACTGTGTAAATTTTAATGGTTTCTGTATGATGTAATATAAATTACAGACTGTTGTAACTTATAACCTTGAAAGGATTTCTGGAGTAACTTACATGAATGGCTTCTTGGTGTTCTGTCCAGAATGACACTGGCTGATCACTGACATAATCATGATTCTGAAATATATCAAAAAGATCATGGATTAAAATCAGCGGTGACATAGTAACTGTCAAAAAACAAGCCTATATGAAATTGAGTGTCAGTAAATTTTCACTTTGTTACTGTTTGCTTTTCCAGAAACTGGATTTCGCAAAAGTTGTGTAAATTTGCTGCCAAGTGTTAAACCAGCTTAATCTTATTACCAAAGAAGTTGGAAGGTCTATTCAACATTTGTGATATATACAACTGTCACACTCGCTGTGTACAGAAATCCTGAAACCCAAAATGACTTTTGCTTTATGACTTAAAAATAACTCAAAAATGCTAAATTAAACTTAGAGGTCAATGATCAATCCTAAGCTTTATGTGATAGTTTATAAATGCAGTTAAACTTTGTCTAGTAATGCATGGATCAGCAGAATATTTTTTTTTAATTTGAAGTAAATAACAAGACACAAAGAGCCATTGTCATTGATATACACACTGTTCTCTGAAATTCTCTTTTAGTACAAGTATTTTTTTGGAGCCACTTTCACAAAAAGACTTTGTCTGGTCTCGGACTTAAAGTTAAGATGTTTGTGTTAGACTTCAGCTAAATCTATGGTCTAAGACTGTTTTTACTAATCAGTATTATACAAACAAAATGCATACAACATAATTCTGTTTTCTATTTAACCCAACCTAACTTTACATACTTAATACTTTGTATTTTAATAGGTTTAATGCCAATAACACATTTAATAAAAATAATACTTAACAAAATAAAAATATTTTCAAAAGTGTGTTTTTATCTGAATTCCCAATCTTTTATTAGACTAAACAAAGTATATTATGTTTTACTTGGAATTATCTAAATACTGGAAGCCATTTTTGCCTGATTTGTCAAAAAGTTTCTTCGTTTCCAGCAAATTTTGAAATTAAATATTCATCCGCATAAATTTCTGATGGCTTCCGCTGAAGAGCCAAAAGACTTAATCGGTTATTTGTTGTCTGGGATATATATTTTTTGGTGGCTAATATTAATATCTTTAGTGGAACACTATTTTGGTCTTGAAAATTGTACCCAAAAATTATAATACAGTCTGTAAATTTAATTTAAAAATTAATTTTTTGATAAATATATTCCTCTATTGTTTTCCAAAGGGATTTGACTTCTGAACATCTTGCAAACAAGTATAAAATGTTTTCATTCTCACTTGGACACCTGAGACAATGAGGACTTTCTTTTAATCCTATTTTATTAAGTATTCATTGGTGCCTAAAATTCTGTATAATTATGTCCACCCCACTGGGGGGTGGACATATTATTTTTGCTTTTTCCGCCGTCCACCGTCCAGACGCTGGGTTTCAGCTCATTTGAAGGAAAAGTATTTATCCTATCTTTACCAAATTTGGTATGGGTGTTTATTGGGTTAATAGCTTGCATGGGATTGCTTTTGGTGAAGATATGTCTATAGCTAACTGAGAAATAGCTACTTAGCTACTTTTGTGTACTTCTTTTGTTTCCGGGCATTTTAAGGAAAAATATTTGACAATATTTAATAGCTATATAACTGACTGAGTAATAGCTACTTAGCTACTTTGCCAAAAATGGAAAAATACAAATTTGCTTTAATCTCCTTAACCGTGCGAGATAGAGCGATTTCGTCGAAATTGTCGACTCACAGGGTATATAAGAAATGTACTCTTGGCAATTTTCAAAAAAAATTTCCCCTCCACATAAATGGTGACCATTTTGAATTTTCGAATTTTTGCCAAAAAATGGCAAAACACAAATTTGCTTCTATCTCCTTAACCGTGTGAGATAGAGCGATTTCGTCGAAATTTTCGACCCACAGGTTATCTGAGGAATGTACTCTTGGCACTTTTCAAAAAATTTTCCCCTCCCCAAAAATGGCGGCCATTTTGAATTTTCGAATTTTTGCCAAAAGTGGCAAAACACAAATTTGCTTCTATCTCCTTAACCGTGCCAGATACAGCGATTTCATTGAAATTTTCGACCCCAAGGGTATCCGAGCAATGTACTCTTGGTTATTTTCAAAAAAAATTTCCCCTCCCCAAAAAT
Organism: Sabellastarte sp. h YS-2021; assembly: GCA_964017235.1. NCBI lineage: Eukaryota > Metazoa > Annelida > Polychaeta > Sabellida > Sabellidae > Sabellastarte > Sabellastarte sp. h YS-2021. Next base: position 72,292,655 of record OZ024928.1, on the reverse strand, counting down.
GGTGGCCATTTTGAATTTTCAAATTTTTCCCAAAAATGGCAAAACACAAATTTGCTTCTATCTCCTTAACCGTGCGAGATAGAGCGATTTCGTCGAAATTTTTCGACCCACAGGGTATCTGAGAAATGTACTCTTGGCAATTTTCAAAAAATTTTCCTCTCCCCAAAAATGGCGGCCATTTTGTATTTTCGAATTTTTATCAAAAATGGCAAAACACAAATTTGCTTCTTTCTCCTTAACCGTGCGAGATAGAGTGATTTTGTCGAAAGTTTCGACTCACTGGGTATCTGAGCAGTGTACTCTTGGCAATTTAAAAAAAAATTTTCCTCTTCCCACATATGGCGGCCATTTTGAATTTTCGAATTTTTGTCAAAAATGGAAAAACACAAATTTCCTTATCTCCTTAACCGTGCGAGATAGAGCGATTTCATCGAAATTTTCGACCCAACCAATGCAAAAAGGCATGAAGCTGAAATAATTTACATGTATACTAATAAATATTTAAGCATCATTGATATATTTTACAAATGAAACAGGGTCTTTTAAGACTACTGTACAATTTTTGCAAAAGGTTCATGGGGTGGACATTACACATGATAATTCTTCTATGCTATCCTGTTTCTATTCATATGTCGCAGCTACTATCAACAGGGCATCCTATTTCTAGTATTTTTAATTGAAACCATTTCAGGTTATTATTATGAACAATCTTAAAGCAAATTTTGAATATTAAATCCCACTCTTTTTCATTGATATGCTTATTTAAATCTCTACTCCATTTTTGCTTCATGGTATGATCATTTTTCTTGGTGGACATCAACAATCTAAATACATGTATCTTTAGTACCCCTATTATACCTAAGTATGGGCTTTATATGGTTTGGTATAAAAGGTCTAAGTAAGCAACAGTTTGTTAATCGCTGTGGGTCCACTACAAACTTTTGTACATTTCTTTTTTTTACTCTGAGATAAAAAAGAAAATTCAAGCTATGCAGCCTGTACATATCCTGTAGTTGATCAGTGGATAAGAATGTACAACCCTCTGTGAGGACATCTGAAACTGTCATTATGCCCTTTGAATGCCAGTTTCAATCAAACAGGAGCTCCTTAGATAAGATGTTATTGTACCAGAGTGGAGTTGTCAAAAGCTGGGTGTTTGTCTCGGTTATTTGATTATTCAGTACACTGTACCATGCATCAAAGGATCAAAGGTGTCCAGCCAAACTTGTTGGTAGTCTTTTTTTTAATAGATTTTATATACTCTGGTCCCATAGTTAAACTTTTTTCCAGATCACAGCAGATTGTAGTTTTGAAACAGATACTTGATTTTCCATGGTGGTTTGTTTTGAGTTAAATATCTTCGAAGACAAGTGGCTTTAAGGGATTTTATGAACAATCCTACGTTTATCATGTTGAGACCACCAGACCTAGTTCCCAACGTTACTGTGTTCCTATTAATTTTATCTGGCTTATTGGACCAGATGAACTTGAACAATGTGTCATTCAAGTCGGGCTAGGTAAGCTCAGAAACAGATGATTTAATTTGGGCAAGAAAAAGGTTTTCGGGGTATTGTTTTCACCCATGGTGTCCGGATGGGCTGGCGGGTGGGCGACGGGAAAACGTTTGTCCGGGCTGTATCTCAGAAACCGTAAGGTGTAGGAAGTTGATACTTGGTACGGACATTGGTTAGGATGTGTAGGTGTGCAACGTCATGGTCTGACCTTGATTTGACCTTGCCGTAGTGACCTTGACCTATAAAATCTCGTCCGGGATATATCTCGGAAACCATAAGGTGTAGGAAGTTGATACTTGGTAGGGACATTGGTTAGGGGCTGTAGGTGTGCAACGTAATGGTGTGACCTTGATTTGACCTTGCCGTAGTGACCTTGACCTATAAAATCTTGTCCAGGCTATATCTCGGAAACTATAAGGTGTAGGAAGTTGATACTTGGTAGGGACATTGGTTGGGGGGTGTAGGTGTGCAACATCGTGGTGTGACCTTGATTTGACCTTTGACCTTGCTGTAGTTACCTTGACCTATAAAATCTTGTCCAGGCTATATCTCGGAAACCGTAAGATGTAGGAAGTTGATACTTGGTAGGGACATTGGTTAGGAGGTGTAGGTGTGCAACATCATGGTCTGACCAGGATTTGACCTTTGACCTTGCTATAGTGACCTTGACCTATAACATCTTGTCCGGGCTATATCTCGGAAACCGTGAGGTGTAGGAAGTTGATACTTACTAGGGATATTGGTTAGGGGTTGTAGGTGTGCAGCATCATGGTGTGACCTTGATTTGACCTTTGACCTTGTCGTAGTCACCTTGACCTAGAAAATCTTGTTGCACCTTTGGGTCTTGTCTTTTGATGCAGATTAAGCACTGTTAAAGTCATATTAGAATTCATTAAGAATTTTACTTTTACAACTTCCCATTGTAACAGATGGAATTTCATCAAGTGGGCCACAGATTTTGCTCCAACACCACACATAAGCATTGATTGAATGTATTACCACTTCTGTATGCATAGTAATATTCAAAACATCTAAACCATAATTCGGCCATACCAGATGTAGATAAAATACATGCATTATCTTTCTCTTAGAAGTTATTTTCTCTATTTAAACATTGTTTGGACCTTTATGTAACTGACAGTACTCTGAAAGTATCCTGAACTTTGTACTGATACAGTACTTTCATATCTCATGGTGTTAAAACTATTTCCCTAGGCTGTGGGGTACGGGCATCTCTGATGCTCTTTTTATGACAGTGATTTTGCCCAGTGGGGAAAGATACCTCCTCCAAATTTTCACAAGTTCCCTAATTTTTATAAAATTCAAATTTAAGTTTAACTTAGGCATTTTATCAAGCTCAACTAAAAATCTTAATCCTAACAGGTCAAATTCTGTACATCCCCATTGAAGTCCTTTGGCGGTCAAATTATCTTTGCAATACCTTTTTTCCCAATCCATATTAATTTATTTTTATCGCTGTTGACTTTTAGACCAGAGAAGGAATCGAATATTTCTAGTATATTTAATGCTGCTTTAAAAGTACTTAAGTACATTTCTAAATTTGATGTATGTGTACATGAATTTGTACAATTTAAATTTAATGCACTTACAACTACATTGAAAACCTTTTTATTATGTTTTTTTTTACTATATTTTTTTCAACAAATTTTCAAAACTTCATTTCACGGTACACAGTTTCACCATACAATTTATTGATTTTCCTTTAGTATCTTTCATAATTTTACAATGAAAAATTCACATTTGATAATCATAATGACTTTATGAATACCTTGTAACTTCATAAAAGACTTAAATTGTGTGGTCACTGTGCATATTTAATAATCCACATCTGTATATAACTACGGCTAGTATAGTGAAAAGTGGTCCATCATTGAAATGCTCCAGTGAAAATATTATTTACAACAAACAGGATTAATTAAGGAATACTGTTAAAGGGGGGGTGTTATGAATAGCTATAAAAATAGATATATCGATTAGTTTCTTGTATATATATATATATTGCAATTAAAATTCTTTATTTCAGTTTGTACAAATAATACATTTAGACTGAAAGTTACCTTGAACACAATATATATACAAATATATATATATATTTGTTATGTCAGATCAACTTAAAAGGTCTGTTATTCTCACCCAATTGATAAAAACCAATAAATTTTAAGATCCATTATTAAGTTCATGTTTATCCCAATTCTATTAAAAATCCAATATTCTAAGTTTTCCAGTGCAGAATTTTATACATTCACAGAAAGATACTCAATTGTTGTAGGAAATTGCTTCCAGAAAATATACAAGTTGGAATCTTATTTTCATTTTGTTCAATAAGTTTTAATTTTTTTTGACACTGCAGGGAACTCTGATCTCATACCAAGCAGATTTTACAAAGTAGCTATGTAAGCTTTGCCTAAGGTTTGGACTCATGTTCAATCTACCTGGGGGTGACATAAATATGGCTGCCAAAAAATTTTTCTCCACTTCAAAATTTGAAATAGCTGAAAATAAAGTGTAAGCGCAATATATAGAACACATCCCAAAAAAATTTTGGAAGTATGTGGTTTAAGGCTTTTCCATTGAAAAGCAGCATTTTTGTAAAGATAAAATGTGCGAAAGACAGGATATATGTCAGTATGTCACCATTTGTATATTTTGAGTAGAAATAAAGAGACATGACACAGAAAACCACTGTGGTTATTTGATAATGCAGTCTAAGCTTGGTTTTATTCATGTTTTCCCATCAGCCTTTAAATACTATTGGGGAATTGTTTGGCTGGGTGGGTGGGTGAACCTGTGAGGTATAGGAAGTTCCTACTTGGTGGGAACACTGGTTAGGGGGTGTAGGTGTGCATTGTCATGTTATGACCTTGATTTGACATTTGACCATGTCATAATGACTCCGATCTTTACAATGGTGTCCTGGTTATATATATCGGAATCTGTACAGCAAAGGAAGTCCATACTTAGTAGGGACATTGGTTCGGGGACATTGGTGTGCAGCATCTTGGTGTTACTTAGTAGATTTGACCTTTGACCTTGCTGTAGTGAGCTTGAGCTTAAAAATCTTGTCCAGACAATATTACAACAGCGACTTTAGCCCAAAACTTAACCAAGACAAAAGGCCCAGATTTAAGTGTTAGATTAAGCCAAGTTTTTGTGAAACCGGCCCCTGGTTCCTTGAAATTCAATTTATGTTCAACTGTCCTGGGTTAAATAACCTTTTGGATACTTACTGCTGTAGGTGCAGGCTTTTGTGGCACAAAGTCGTCTTTGTTAAAATCTTTGTGCGTGATTGATTTGTATTCTAGAACCTCTGGAGGCTTGTTAAATTCATCATGAACCTCTTTGCTTTAAAACAAACAAAAAAAACATCAGGGAAATATGATACACATAGTGAAGGTGTTTACAATCACGTGGTCAATGTAAAAGAAAACTTTCTGTTTCATTAATTAACTAAACCGTTTTAGAAAAGAAACATTCTCTCAAAGGTACAAAAATTTGATTTGAAAAAAAAAGGCTATTTTGAACCTTATTGCAAGAATTTTGAACAAAATGCTCATTGGCAACTATTTACTAACAAAGACACAAAAATTTATAATTCCCATTCGTCTAGCATGTATAAAGTACAATAATAGCATTAATATATGTTGTTGGAACTTACCTCACAGTTTTGTACAACATTTCTTCAAGCAGTTCTTGCTTCCTACCTAAAACATTTCACATAAATAACAATGATTATCACACGTTTTCACATTCTTATATAGGTTTTTATGACAACTTATACAATAAGTAGGGTTTAGTCAGTGTAATAGAAATAATAGCAAAGCAATAGATTGCAAAAATGTGAACAAGCTAGAGCTCAATGTGTCTTCTACAAAATTTATGCCATCTCTAAGACAGATTCTACAAATCTTTTTCTATTCAAAGTGGTTACAGATCTGATTTTTCTCGGAACTGCAACTTATTGGCTAGAAATCTGTGTGGTGTTTTCATAACAAATTCTAACATGGCATGGATGTGTCCGTCATTCTGATTGGTCGAGAGCTATTTCTAAACCGTCTAAAATTCTGCATCAACATTACGGCTGTTATCAACTTCCCCATGCATAATTATCGGCTGAGAAACAATAGTTTATAATAATAAAGTTGTACGGCCTGATCGTGGCCTAATATTTCCTTAAGTCTGTATGTGCAAGTACCAGCATCTGATATTCTATTTGTAAAATAGTACGTACGAGTAAAGTATTTGTCGTGAATGAGGTTTCAGCAACAATTGTTTTCATTGGTTAATTAAATAACTCGTGTTTGCAGATGAAAAATAGGCTGGTTGGCTGGACTTTTGTTTGTAAAATATTGTTAGAAAATCCATCGTGGCTTCATATTTTCTTAAGTCTTCCTATAATCGTTTAATAAAATTGTGTTTTAAAAGTGTTTTATATTGTACTGTGGTTGTTTTGACCCGTTTCTACATATAACCTCAAAATCAGAACTGTAAAATATATTTTAGAAATCCGACATCAGATTTCTACCAAAAACGTTGCAGTTCCGACATCAGATCTGTAAGCGCGTCCTTTTCTATTATATTCTTTTGCAATGTTGTTTGTGTACTCGGAAAGACTTCGCAATATTATAAAATTCAACTCGGTCATTTCATCTCTGAATGTTTAAAAATAATGTTTAGCTTCTGAAGAGTACACATAAAATAATTTTATATTATGGAGGCCATTATATTAATTATATTTCAAATATTTATAAGTATTTAAATTCAGTAATAGTATGTATACAAAATGATAAACAGCAGAATTAATTTTTCTCTCTTTTTTGTTATATGAATGTGCAAACTTACCTTTCAGAGGGACACCGGGGCCTTGGGGTGGTTTGTATGAAACTCTAAATGTTGTTTTATCCTCAGCTGGTGTGCTGAACTCTGTTGATAAAAGACCTCTGTGTCCATCTTTATAAACCTGAGCACTACTTGTTAATCCTTCACTTAAATTTGATGAAGGGTCTATATGATTTACTGCTCGCTGCAAAGCAAAAAAAAAAATTTTTTTTGAGCCCAAACATGAACCATAGTTCCACTGTATTAATTCCTAGTTTTAACGGTATCTGATGAAAGGGTGTATTTGTACTACAATTAAGATATTCTGTATATAAAATATCTACACTACATTCAGTTAGACAAACTTGTCAAACATGAAATGCTGTGCAACTCATGCTGGCCAGTCACCTGGGACTGAAACAAAAAATAATACAGTATCAGAGGAATCTGGTCAACTTGTAACGTGCCAAGGGTCTTGAGTTGAACTAATGTCAAGAAAAAGCCTTATGTCACATAAGAGAACATTTATTTACAAAATATAACAAGTATTTTACCAGCAATTGCTGGGGCTGAATTGGTACAAGCACTAATGTCACAAAAGTATCAAAAATAATCAGAAATCACATTTATATTATATACATTCAAATAATTCCCCAGAATCAACTAAAAGAATTGAAAACAAGTCATAACACTGGAAACCTACTGTCTACTAACACTTAGACCTTGGATCATACTCTATGTCAAAAACACTGGTTCCATCCTTTATCAAGTACCATAGTAGATTCAGTACCTAATGAAATGAATTGAAATGAATTCAATTAGTCATGAGTTTTACCCCATGAAACATTAATCAAATCACCGGCATTCAGCCTGAAACTATAATCATATGACTGAAGTCAACACATCATGCACAATCAACCACATGCATCTATAACATCTCAGTCCATTCAATTCTTGCCAGGTTTTACCCTGCCACTAGAAATAAATACAAACTACTTCATCATTAATTCATTCAAACATAGTTAAATACAACAAGCAGCAAAGTATTAAATGAAAACCCAAGTTCCCCTGAAATAAACAGTTAAAATATCATGATACTTTAAAGTAAATTCCCAAACAGGTTTTACCCTGAAATCAAACAGAAATTATGTACAGAACATTCTCCTTTCCCTGCCTGCTTTAAAATGTCATCTTGCAACTTTCCCTGCAACCTATGAAAATAATACCATGCAGGTTTTACCCTGACATTTCTAAAATCTAACAGAAGAAAATACCAGGTTTTACCCTGACATGTCTGTCCTCTGTTACCTATACCAATTCAGCAAAGAATGACACAATTCACCCTGCTTTTATAGAGAATCCCAGACATGGGAGAATAACTCAAAGTCTGCACCTGTAAAATTGAAACAAGGAATCCTATTGGTCTAAAATTTAGTATTCTCCCAAACTTTGAAGTGACAACATCCTCTCTGCACATTGACATGAGGATACAATACAAACCACTTACAGCAATCATACACAACAAGGCTAACAGTATATGACACCAAAAAGGTAAATAAATACAAGTTACAATCATAATACATCAATTTAAAACTGTTTCATAACGAAATGGTAAAAACGTAATATCGCCGATATCACCGCATGCTTCATTACCCCCCTACTGATAAAAACTAACTCGTCCCGAGTTAGGCATCCCAACTTTTACAACTGCAGCATCAGCAGGTTACGGACAATATATTTACCATAACCTAACTCATCATATGCCACACACACAAATAATAATAATAATCACATGAAGTACAATATCACACTTGAACCAAGCAAAATATAAAATTTAATTTACTATATACTCCATGTTAAAAAAAAACATGCACACAAAAAAAAACAGTTCATAAAGTCCATAATGTTCATTAAAAAACACAAAAACAGTTCATCATTTATAAATGTCCATATTGTCCACAAAAACACCGTTCATAACTGTCCATAAAGTTCATTGTCCTTGGGTCCCAGCAAATGCTGTTCATGATGGAATCCTGTGAAGTTCAATGTTGTTCATCAGAGTCCTGTGAAGTCCAACGCTGCAAAAATACGGGAACATCCACACCGTGCAACTGCCAAGCCATGTCAGCCACTTGTCCATCAATGACTTCCTCAGACTCTTCCTCACGTAAAACTGGGAAAAAAGGTTTTACCCTTTTCATCAATTACAATTGGCAAATAAATTTCAATTTGTAATCTTTTAAGTAGCCAGGCAACTTGGTTTTTCTACCCGTTCTGGTAGTACGTTCACATCTGGACAGAGAAGCCTCATCCAATGTTTTACCATCAGACTGTGAAACTGACCTTGTTGGAGAAGAATTTGTCAATACTTCCCCATTGGACAAATCAGTTGAATTCTGCGACTCTGACAAAGAAAAAGAATTGTCCAGTGTTTTACCACTGGATGAATTGGAAACATGCTGGTCACTTGGTACTTCTTCAGAACCTGGAAAAGAAATCAAAATGTCTTCCCTATCATCTGCTGGATTGTTGAAACCATGCAACTCCGAATTCACATTCTTATTTCCTTGATCTAAAGTAGATCCTAAAACTTTGTCATTTGATCCTTGTAACCAACTGTCCAATCTGACATGAGCAGGCTTCAATCTGTCATGATGAACATACTTCAAATCAGACTTGGATGACCTTTGAATCTGATACACAAGATCCGACACCTTCCCAACTACTAGAAATGGCCCTGTCCATGGAAGATGAAACTTAGAACTAGTGCCCTGTTTCCTAGCTGAGTTGTGCAAATGTACTGTATCTCCCACCGCATAAGATTTGAAGTTTTTCCTGAAATCATAAGCCTTTCTTTGCCTATCACTAGACTTGAGTAACTTTTCCCTAGCTATATCATGAATTCTATGCAGATTTTCTCTCAACTCTTTTACATAAGCAACACCAGATACCACACTTTGTGTCTCAGGAATGCCCTTTCCTAACATCAAGTCAACTGGCAACTGAATATCCCTACCTAGCATCATCCTAACTGGACTTTCACCAGTAGTCTCATGGATAGATGACCTATAGGCCATCATTGCTAATGGTAAACAATCATCCCAGTTCTTATGATTTGTTTCAACCACCTTACTTAGCATATCCTCTAAAGTCCTATTAAATCTCTCTACGAGACCATCACTTTGGGGATGATAAGGTGTGGTACGAGTTTTCTCAATTCCTAAAATCCTACACAAGGCCTGAAACAAGTTGGACTCAAACTGTGCTCCCTGATCTGAGTGAATCTGGCTGGGAACTCCAAACCTTGAAACAAAACCTTGAACTAAGCAATCAGCAACAGTACTAGCTTCTTGATCTGGCATACCAAAAGCTTCTACCCAACGAGAAAAGTAATCACTAATGACTAGAATGTACCTATTGCCATTATAAGTCTCAGGCAAAGGACCTAGTATATCCAAAGCAACACGCTCTAAAGGGGCACCTACATTGTATTGCTGCATTGGACCTCTAAATTTCCTCACTGGGGACTTCCTCTTTTGACAAACCTCACAACTTTGACACCACACTATAACATCACTCTTACACCCTACCCAATAAAAGCGACTACGCATTTGTGCAAGAGTACGTCTTATGCCTAGATGACCAGAACTGGCTTGGTCATGCAACTGATTCAAAGCTAAACCTCTGAGAGATTCAGGCAGGACCAACTGAAGCACAAAGTTATGTTTCCCTGTGAGCCACCACTTCCTATACAAAATGCCATCCTTCAAAACCAGTCTATCCCACTGAGACCAGTATGCTTTTACATCACTATTCTGATGTGCTATCTGAACCCACTTTGGTCTTTGGCCAGTTTCTATCATAGCCTTAACAATTCCAATGTAAGGATCCTTTTCCTGAGCTTCACAGATGTCTGTTGAGGTTTTACCCTCAATCCAAGCCTCAGTAAGACCCTGCATTGAAACAGTTCTCACATTTGGACACGAGCATTCATCCTCTACACACTGACTGACTTTCATCTCAACTTTATCACAATACCTGCAATCACTACAAGGTCTACGAGAAAGACTATCTGCATTACCATGCAACCTGCCAGATGGAAGCTGAGACCTATACTTATCACAGTCTATCATGTAGTGACCTTTCATACCACAAAACACACAAGTAGGCTCAACATTCTGCTGATCAGCCTTATACTTCCAACATTTCAACATAGTATGACCCATACGACCACAATAATCACACTGGGCATTCACTCTATTGCTTTGACTCACTTTCCCTGAAACTTTTGTTGGGCAATTAGCTTTGAAGTGACCCACTTCCCCACAGGAAAAACACTTCTTGGATGATTTTCTGTCCTTAGAATTCCCAGTTTCAGAACCTAACTCACAAAGATCTATATTATCAGATTTCATGATTCTAAGACCTTCCAAACGTCTCTCTAAATCTAACACTTTATCCTGTAAAGTAGCATAACTATCACTTTCATCCTTGCTAAGAACTTCCCTGACACTTCCCAAAGTCCGCTTTTGCCTAGTAGTTCTAAAAGCATCATACTCAAGTGCAACTTGTACAGCTTCTTGAAGAGATTTGGGATGACGCTGAAACACAACTAACTCAAGCTCTCTGTCACTCAATGCTTCAATAAATGCATCCTTAGCAATGCCTTCCCTTAATGAACTTGGAAGATCACTGTATGCAAATCTAACCAATCTACTTATTTCTTGAGCCAACTCAGGTATGCTCTCCTCTGATTTCCTTACCCTGCTTTTCAGCTGTGCCTTGTATATCTGACTAAGATTCCCTGATTCAAATCTATTTGCCAGAGCTTGCTTCAAACTAGGATAATGAGTTCTCTCATGGAATTCCAACTCACTCAAGACAGAGACTGCTGTACCCCTTAAACAAGATGCTAGTTCCAAAGCCATTATGCTTAAATTCCATCCAGACAACTGGGAAATGAGCTCAAACTGAACTACAAAATCACTGAAACTAGACTTTCCATCATAAGCAGGGGGTCTTAAATTTCTCGGTGATTGAACATTCTGAACGTTTCTTGACCTTGACAAATAAGGTGAATGTGGTCTATCTGACCTACCTATTTCCTCCTGCAGCGACCTTATATTTGGGTCAGACCTGTCTTGCGTACAACCAACAGTGTTACTGGGGGGTTCCACCCTGTCATACCTTGCAACACCTGGAAATCTGTCATAAAATGAAACTCCACCCTTTGGCATTCCATAATACTCTCTCTCAACAAAATCAGTAGAAGGTTTCACCCTTCTACCTTCCTCTACCTTACTAGGGTTATGAATATCCTCAAAACAAGGACTCCTGGGGACTGAGTAAGGTTTTACCCTTTCACCAGTCTTCTCAGGGACTCTGTTATCATACACCCTATTTCCAGATCTAACATCTGAAATTCGCTCCCTATCAGGCATATAACCTTGTCTTTGACATCCTTCCCTAGAACTTTGGGAATACTGATCAAAAGTGACAAATGATTCTTGCCCCTCAAAGCTTACACATCTTTCTCTTTGCTCATGACTAACATCAGGTAAAATCTTATATTTGGACCTGGGCAATTCTGATTGCCTGTACTGTCCCTCCATCTCATTGATATGCTGCATATAAATATCCATCTTAATATTCACAGCACTCAAATAAAACTCAGAAAATACTGTCAAATCCTATGTGACAGAAAACAAACCAAATAAACAGAGCTGTCAAGTTTTACCTCAACAGAAACTAAACACAAAATCTAATATGATCAAAGTTTCTGCCAAGTTTTACCTTGACAAAAAGAAACACAGAATCTGCTAAGTTTTACCTAAGCAGAAAAAAAAAAAAAAAATCTAGATCTAGTGTCTAATATACCTCAAGACATTACATTCAACAATGGCACCAAGTAATTACACATTTATTCAAATGTATCCCACCGCTGCCACCAAATTTTGTAACGTGCCAAGGGTCTTGAGTTGAACTAATGTCAAGAAAAAGCCTTATGTCACATAAGAGAACATTTATTTACAAAATATAACAAGTATTTTACCAGCAATTGCTGGGGCTGAATTGGTACAAGCACTAATGTCACAAAAGTATCAAAAATAATCAGAAATCACATTTATATTATATACATTCAAATAATTCCCCAGAATCAACTAAAAGAATTGAAAACAAGTCATAACACTGGAAACCTACTGTCTACTAACACTTAGACCTTGGATCATACTCTATGTCAAAAACACTGGTTCCATCCTTTATCAAGTACCATAGTAGATTCAGTACCTAATGAAATGAATTGAAATGAATTCAATTAGTCATGAGTTTTACCCCATGAAACATTAATCAAATCACCGGCATTCAGCCTGAAACTATAATCATATGACTGAAGTCAACACATCATGCACAATCAACCACATGCATCTATAACATCTCAGTCCATTCAATTCTTGCCAGGTTTTACCCTGCCACTAGAAATAAATACAAACTACTTCATCATTAATTCATTCAAACATAGTTAAATACAACAAGCAGCAAAGTATTAAATGAAAACCCAAGTTCCCCTGAAATAAACAGTTAAAATATCATGATACTTTAAAGTAAATTCCCAAACAGGTTTTACCCTGAAATCAAACAGAAATTATGTACAGAACATTCTCCTTTCCCTGCCTGCTTTAAAATGTCATCTTGCAACTTTCCCTGCAACCTATGAAAATAATACCATGCAGGTTTTACCCTGACATTTCTAAAATCTAACAGAAGAAAATACCAGGTTTTACCCTGACATGTCTGTCCTCTGTTACCTATACCAATTCAGCAAAGAATGACACAATTCACCCTGCTTTTATAGAGAATCCCAGACATGGGAGAATAACTCAAAGTCTGCACCTGTAAAATTGAAACAAGGAATCCTATTGGTCTAAAATTTAGTATTCTCCCAAACTTTGAAGTGACAACATCCTCTCTGCACATTGACATGAGGATACAATACAAACCACTTACAGCAATCATACACAACAAGGCTAACAGTATATGACACCAAAAAGGTAAATAAATACAAGTTACAATCATAATACATCAATTTAAAACTGTTTCATAACGAAATGGTAAAAACGTAATATCGCCGATATCACCGCATGCTTCAAACTCGGCCCATTTCAAAGTCGGCCCCCTGCAAACTCGGCCCATACAAACTATAAGCCTTATTAAGGTAGTTGGGTTAAACAAAGTTTCACGCAAATTATTTAACTTTTATGCAACATTTCTATTGATAAAATGTTGCAAGGAAACCCCACGGAATTCTGTGACCCTATATTTTTATGTATAAATGAATATAATAGAATTGTGTAAGTCCACGAAATTGAAATATTAATTCGTCAGCTAAGTACAAGTTTCCAGGTAACATACTTGATCTCCCAGCAGCATTTCTATAACATATTGTTAGAAAATCGTAAAGAATACTGTGATTTCATATTTTATATATAAATATGAATATTACTGAGTTATTCTCATGTTCATTTTGCAGGGGGCCGACTTTGAAACGGGCCGACTTTAAAATGGGCCGAGTTTGAAGTGGGCCGAGTTGTCCATAAAACTTATCAGATACAGATACACTATAATAATTAATAAATATGACAAAAATGGAAACGGACATATTAATAAAGATCACAAGAAATGCATGATAGGAAACAAAAGAACAACAAGTCCCTTGTTATTATTTATTTAAACATTTTGATAAGGCACTGCACTGTTAAAAATGGGACAATTTTTTTACTTAAACTTTTACGCCAGTATGAAAACAGTTTTAAACACAATTGATCACCATACCTCTTCAACCCAATTTTCCAATAAACATTTTCCACCAGAATTGTTGAAGCGTATTTCGTTTCTTCCTTGATTTAGAGTTGCCATTTTGACTGTGAGTTAAAACTATCTGTTTTGACACTAAACAGATGGTTTGTTTATGTCGGAAGTACAAATCACTTGGTAGTCAAGGTAATCACAACAATAAATATATGGAAATATGATTGATGCTATATATGTTGAAACCGGGAGAAATATCCCCGAAATTGAAGACAAAATCTGCCAACGAAGAAGCAAGGAAATTGCAAGTCTACAAGAGCTCTTAATAAGAGAAATATTGAAGGTCAGTATGGACATAAATCCATTTACAGTGTGAAACTTACGCTACATCAACCTTGCATCTGCACAAATTTTTTAAATAATATTTAATTAGGTTAGGTAATTACACCATCTGTACTGTTGAAGTATATATATGTTAAAATTATTAATATTAATAAACCCTTGCATATGTTACAGCTGAGTGGTGAGTGTCAGTATATCATACTCTTGCCCTTAAACATACAGACAAGATACATTACTGGTAATAAAATCACTATAATTTATACAGCATCTCTAAAATTGGCTTTTTGGATCTGATATCTTATTTATTTGGGTTTTATGTCACTTTCAACACTGTACAGGTCATATCATGATGGGTAGTTTTATGGGCAGAGGAAACCAGTACATACAGTTGGTCAAAGTTCTGTACTGTAAACTGCCGACCAACAGCAAGCAACTACCAGCTTTCCCACTTGAAGTAGGGCCGGGAACCGAACCCCGATCTCAGAGATGGGAGGTGAGAGTGTTACCACTCTGCCACCATTGCCCCCTGATCTGATATCTGAAATCTGGCTTATAAAATATTACCAATCTATGCCTTTTAAGTATACCTCATATCCCCAATAGAAGCCTCCTACAGCATAGTGGTTAGTGCATTTGGCAGTCCAATTACAGGTTGTTACCTCTGTCTGCATGGGTTTAATTAACACAAGTAACAAAGGCTTTCCCGAGGGTCCTCAGTGGCCTAGTGATTAGCAAATTTGGCATCTAATCACAGGCTGTTGCCTCTGTGTGGGCTCGACTCCCAGAACTGGCAATACTGAGGATTACCAGACGTTTCGACCTTCGAAATATTTCGACCCTCTTTTTTTCAGGCGTTTCAACCCCTATTTTTATCCCACAGAGTTCTGTCTCCTTGTGTTTTCTAATTTGCATATTTTATTTTGTAATATTTCTAGGAACCCCCCCCCCCCCCCCCCCCCCCACGGTTTTCCACATGACCTCACGCTTTCTGATATTTCTAGGAAACCCCCACGGACTTCTGTCTCCTGTAATATTTTCTGATTTGCATAATTTCTTTTATAATAGTTCTAGGAAACCATGGGTTTCCTAGCAATATTTTAAAATTAAAAAAGTAGGTCAAAACATCTGAAAAAACACGGTCGAAATGTCCTGTGGGTCGAAACATATTGATAACATACCGAGGACCTGTCCCAATATGACCCTACTGTTGAACGGGGCATAAAAGACCAACTTTTACTTTAAAAAGTTGTCTCAATATAATGGTATCTAATTAAAGCCTAACTTTGACTTTTGTGATATTCCCAGCACAAAAAAAATATCGTATATATTTATAATTTAATTCCCATGCAGTTTGATTAATCTCTTGTGCTATGTTTCACATTTGTAGCTATAAATAAAAGCTCAGTTTAAAATATTTAGTATCAAGGAAAATAATTGTCTAGGTTCACTATTTCTGTGTTAATTCTTGTTTAATATTTTGTACCTTAGAAAGGCTTCTTTGTTCATGATATTGCTTTTAATTATTTCTTTAAAGACCTTTAGAAAGCCTTAATCCACCAGACTGCTCATTAGCTTCAAGCACTACTGGTATTCAGTTTCTCATTACCCTTATAAATGCTTTATAGATATCTGACACAATATTATTGTCTTAAGCATGTTACTGTAGTCCTCTACAGTTCTGAAATCGCAGGGAGTGGCTTCCCCTCTACAGCATAAATAGTGAAATATGTCAATTAATGGAGTGCCTATCATGATGTGCTGTCTTAAGTTACATGATGGGTGGATAAATCTGGTTTGCTTGAGTAAATATTATGGTCTTTGTGTGTTTGTATTGAAATGGGTCACATGTTGCAAATGGAAAACATACATACATATTATTGTCATGTTTTATTTTTAGTTGAACCAGATACTGATTTTCTGATAACATACACAGTACCAGCATATTTTGTACCTTTAAATTATCTTGTTATTACATGGTATATTTTTACTACTAATGTCTAATAATGTATTTTTACAATCCTTTATCTTCACAACTTTTTCATCATTTTCATCACTTTTTGTTGTGGTGTGCTTACGTTTTAGCAAAAGCCCTATTCTTATTTAATTTGGTGTAAAAGCAAAGTAAATTTCTGCATTATACTTACTGTCAGCGCATAGGGGCCCAGTTTGCGTCGTGTAGGACTCAGATTTGTAAAAGCAGAGGCAAAGTTTAGGGGGCTGACTTTTTTTCCAGACAGTGTCCTTCCTATGATATTTAGACTTAATAAGAACCACATTTATTGTTGATGTATTTCGCAAGAATTTACAGAGGGTTTGAGAAAATTAGAGCTTTTGTCACTGTAAAGTTTGATTGAAAACATTATCCACTTATGACTATATACATATGTTTCAAGTATTTACATTGAATTCTTCGTTTTAATGTTTTGAGTGTTGAACTTGTTGAGCGATAATAAAGGATTGGAGTCATGCATGCCTTGTGTTGCAAGGTCTCGACAGTGAAAGTGGTGGTTTTCACATTTGAGTTCTCAGTATTACTTATGTGTATGCAAACAAATAGAAAACGGTGATAAAATCACTACTACTGGCGTGGCTATTGGGGATTTCCCTTATAGCTCACTTGGTAGAGTGTGGGCCTCATGAGCGAGAGGTTGTGGGTTTGAATCTACTGAAAACCAGGTTCTGTGATATTTTAATCAGTAACCTGGGGCCGTATTCACAAAAGGTCTTAGCCAAGTCTTAGGCTTAAGTTGGCTGTATTTTTAAACAAAACTTAAGCCTAAGACTTGGCTAAGACCTTTCGTGAATACAGCCCCTGATATAAAAGAAGCTCAACAATCCAATCAATCCTGATTCCCACACCAGTTGTCATCAAGGATGTAAAAACTAAAAATAACCTGTTACACGGCTGGTCACTGAAAAAAATCTATCATAGAGATATGTTATCCACGGCTGAATGACCATTTGACTCTGGACAAGGCCATCCACATCATCCAGAGTGGATGTGCTCTAAGACAACCATCAACCTTGGCAGAATTCGGAACCCTCTTGCATTAGATCACTCATCCTCTGGCGCTCTTCCCCAATGATGTTACCAGTCACCCTGCTTGACCCTGCTGCGCACGGCAAATAAGTTTCAGCTAGTACTCCTGGGAACTCCAAAAACCCTAGGAGCTGGCACGGGCACATCTAGGTGTGGCAGCTGCTTGATCTGTACTTTGACCAGTGATTCATTGTTAGAATCATTATCCAAATATGTACCCCCTCTCTGGGCTACTCTCTCAACATCCTGATCTGACATACCGGCCTGAGCCTTCTGTAGAGGTAGCAATAGATTATGATGAAGCACCTTTAACTTACCGTTGCCTGACTCTGACTCAGTCTTATAAACAGGAATATCAGAGTTTGGCTGCTTCACGACTAGGTATACTTCCTCACTCCAGCAATCCGCATTTTTATGAGTGCCTTAAAAACAAACATTCCTCACCAGAACCCTATCTCCCACTGTTAGAAAAGCACCCGAATCTTCTGGTCATAACACTCCTTTTGGTCAGCCCAACTTTGACTTGCATTAGCTTCAGCAATCTCAAAAGCCTTGGAAAGCCTCTCCCTGACCTGCTTCACATAATCATTGGTATTGACAGTAGCCTTTTCATTTGCCCATCCAAGAGCAAAGTCCACAGGAATATGTGGATGGCTGCCAAACATCAGGTAATAAGGCAACCCCAAATGACTTTTCCGGTCAACCTTTTTTGGATCCAAAGTGCCCAGCATGTTAAGTAGTGTGGAACCGAACCTCTCAGCAATACCATTACCCATAGGCTGGTAAGGGTAAGTCCTGCGCTTTTTATGTTTGCCATGTCACAAAGTATTCTTAATCATCTTGCTCTCAAAATTCCTACCTTCATCGCTATGCAAGCTTCAAGGAAATCCTTAATGAATGAAAAAGTTCTCATATAATACATGAGCTGTTGTCTTCGCTGTATGATTATGTGTAGCATATGCCTGGGCATATTTGGTGAAATGGTCAGTGACCATGAGAAAATTCTCAATGCCCCACTCACTAGAGGCTCCAAATGACACAGGACCTGGTTTCCAGGGGACTCAAACCCACAACCTCTCACTCATGAGGCCCACACTCCACCAGGTGATCTATAAGGGAAATCCCTACTGGCCAAGCAAGTAGTAGTGATTTTACTTTTGGGTTCTGTCACATTTTCCCCTCCACACATTAAACCTGTCCCAGGGTTCCTACTGGTTCACATTAACCAGCACCACTGGCCAGTCCCTCATTGGGAGCCAAATGTCAGAGGACATGGTTTCCAGGGGACTCGAACCCACGACCTCTCACTCATGAGGCCCACACTCTACCAGTTGAGCTATAAGGGAAATCACTACTGCCCAAGCCAGTAGTAGTGTTTTTATCACTTTTTTGGTTCTGTCACATTGATATTGGTCTATTGTACCCAGCGACTGTGTATGCAAGATCTCTATCACTACTAGCATAGCGTACCCAACAGCTATGTACACAAGATCTATATCACTACTAGTTTACCGAAATTTCAATCACTTCTTTCTTAGCTCATATCTGACATGTCCTTTAAATTTGGCTAAAATGTAACAATAAGCAAGTTATTCTGCTCACAAACAGAGCTGTTTCATAGTGAAAAGCTATGCTGAGCCCAATAAGTTTACTCCAGAGAGTGATCCTTGGCCCATTTCTGACTACTCAAAAAAATTCCTGAAAACTAATTATTTCACAATTCCTTGGTACGGACCAATTGAGTATGCTCCACATGTAAAAGGTACCGATATTGAATGCACAACCATTGAGTACATACAGCTTACTGCCTTGGGTACCAAGAAATTGGGTACTCTGTAAAAATTTGGAGTTGTTGGGTGTGCTAGCAGTGTTTATAGATCTTGTACACAACCACTGGGAACACCAGCAGTGATAAAGATCTTTTGTACATGGCCGCTGGGTACGCTAGCAATGGTATTGATCTTGGGTGCACAACCATTAGGAACAGAGTTCACTGCCTTGGGTATGGTGTAGTTGGGTATGCCAGGACACAGCCGTTGGGTATGCTGTATAGATCCTGTGTACACAACCACTGGGTACACCAGCAGTGATAAAGATATTTTGTACATGGCCGCTGGGTACGCTAGCAATGGTATTGATCTTCGGTGCACAACCATTAGGAACATAGAGTTCACTGCCTTGGGTATGGGGTAGTTGGGTATGCCAGGAGACAGCCGTTGGGTATGCTGGCAGTGACAAAAATCATGCAGTGATATCATTTGTGTACACAGCCATTTTGTATGCTTGCAGTGATTTTATTCTGATGTGTACTGCTGTTGGGTACACTAACAATATAAATCTAGGACGCACAACCATTGGGAAAAGAGAGCTTTGTGCCATAATTGGATACAGGATTGTTGGGTCTGCTAGCAGTGAAATAAATCTTGGGTGCACAGCGATTGGGTTCTCAAGCAGTGATATAAATCTTGCATACACAGCCATTGGGTACACTAGCAGTTATATAGATCTTGTGTATACAGCAGTTGGGTGCACTGGACTGATACTACTGCTAACATATGCTGTTGGGTGCTCTAGCAGTGATGCCGATCTAGTGTACACAACCGTTGGGTAAATATCCTCTACCAATAGAAAACGCATTAGGTCATGAAATCAATTAGCATAATTTTGGCGTCACAGTTTTAAACACAGACATGTATTTCATCTGTAAGTTAACCAGATACTTTGCACAAAACACATTTGCCAAAATATTCTCCAATTGATTCGTACAAATAAAATGTTGCTCAAAGCTAAAAAATTTCCAACTAGTCTCCTATTGTCTAACCTTACTTTTACTTTATCAATGATTCTTGAAAAGGTGATTGCTTCTAGACTCTGTCAACACTGCAGAACCAATAACCTCAATGACAGTGTTCACTGTTGAGTCAGCCTACTGACAGTGCCACTGAACAGAGATTGCATCACTAAAAGTTCATTGTTCAGTCAGCCTACTGACAGTGCCACTCAACAGAGACTGCATCACTAAAAGCTCAGTGTTCAATCAGCCTACTGACAGTGCCACTGGCACTCAACAGAGACTGCATCACTAAAATTTCAGTGTTCAGTCAGCCTACTGACAGTGCCACTCAACAGACACTGCATCACTAAAATTTCAGTGTTCAGTCAGCCTACTGACAGTGCCACTCAACAGACACTGCATCAGTAAAAGTTCAGTAGCAGCTTTAGGTTAAGGGAAGATGCCTATTTTTCTGATGTGGGGCCTATCGGCTGCTTTTGATATTATCAGTCACAGTATATTATTCTCATGATTCAAGCATATTTTTGGAATCAATAGTGAACCCCTGGGATGGTTTAGGGAATACCTGGAAAACATTACCCAGTGTGTAAGCATCAGAAGTGTTATAGTAATAGAGAAAGACCTTAATTTTTGTATACCATGAGATCTCAGTCATGATTGGTGATACTGAAATAAGTCCTAAGCATAAAGTAGAAAGCTGGGTGGCACCTTGCATCAGAGCCTGGAATGGCACCCTGCTGCTTCACTGATAAGCTTGTGCCATATTCTCCCAGTAAAACACTGTGATTACAGAACAAGTTAATTCTACAAGTGCCATAATGTAAATCAGTGACATATGGACAACAGTATAATAACACTGCTGTAGTTTTATGGATTAGCCTCCCAGAGTTTGTGGAAAAAGGTAACTCAGTATCTTAGCTCTTTTCCTCTTCACTGCTTGCAGAACATAAGGCAGTACACAATTTACTTCCTCAAACTTTGTGCAGCTGTGGCAGCAGCCTGCATTTCTCACCAGTTTGACTCTTCTGTCGCTGCTCTCTCTCTTTTTCAGCTGTTCTTCTACAAATTTAATTTAGTCTGGCTCTTTTCTTTTTCACTGTGGTGCCCAGGTCATTGCCACCTTCACGTCTTTATCTCTTGTTAGAGATGTGTCCAATGTACAACTATTCTCTCTTTTTAAATGCAAGCTATAATACTTTTTTTCTTTTTTTTTTGTTACCGGATTTTGATGATTTGTGGTGTAGTGTTGTGAATACCCATTTCATCACTGAAGTTAAACAGCAATTGGCTACGTTAGTACTTGCATCAGTAATGCTGAGTTCTAGGCCAGGTATGGGATGTATCTGACTCGTAATTTGTTTTTATTACAAGACTTTCATAAATTCTAGCGTACTTCTTGTGCTGATGGCTTTGGAGGTCGTGCATGTAGACCAAAACACTTTTCAGCCTTGTTTATGCTCTTTTCTATTGATTCTGTTGCAGTTCCTTTTAGCAGGTCTTTATTATGTCCACCCCACTGGGGGGTGGACATATTATTTTTGCTTTTTCCGCCGTCCGGCGTCCCACTTGGTTTCCAGACATTTTAGGCAACAGTTCTTATCCTATCTTTACCAAATTTGGCATGCAGGTTTATTGGGTTAATAGCTTGTATGGGATTGCTTTTGGTGATGATAGCTCTATAGCTAACTGAGTAATAGCTACTTTGCTACTTTTGAGTAGCTCTTTGGTTTCAAGACATTTTAAGGAATGCTATTAAGCCTAGCTTTCTGAAATTTGGTATGGAGGTTCATTGGGTTAATAGCTTGTATGGGATTGCTTTTGGGGGGAATTGCTTCATAGATGAGTGAGTAATTAATTAAATAAATGAGTAATTAGCTATTTTGAATACTGAAAAAGGCAAATGTGCTCATATCTCCTAAACCATGCGAGATAGAGTGATTTCGTCGAAATTTTCGACCCACAGGTTAACTAAGGAATGTACTCTTTGCAATTTTCAAAAAAAATTTTCCCTCCCCAAAAATGGCGGCCATTTTGAATTTTCGAATTTTTGCCAAAAATGGCAAAACACAAATGTGCTTCTATCTCCCTAACCGTGCGAGATAGAGCGATTTCGTCGAAATTTTCGACCCACAGGGTATCTAAGAAATGTACTCTTGCCAATTTTCAAAATATTTTCCTTTTCCCAAAAATGGCGGCCATTTTGAATTTTCGAATTTTTGCCAAAAATGGCAAAACACAAAATTGCTTCTATCTCCTTAACCGCGCGAGATAGAGCGATTTCGGCGAAATTTTCGCCCACAGGGTATCTAAGGAATGTAATCTTTTGCAATTTTCAAAAAATTTTCCCCTCCCCAAAAATGGCGGCCATTTTGAATTTTCGAATTTTTGCCAAAAATGGCAAAACACAAATTTGCTTCTATCTCCTTAACCGTGCGAGATAGAGTGATTTCGTCCAAATTTTCGCCCACAGGGTATCTGAGCATTGTAGTCTTGGCAATTTTCAAAAAATTTTCCCCTCCCCAAAAATGGCGGCCATTTTGATTTTTTGAATTTTTGCCAAAAATAGAAAAACAGGAATTTGCTTCTATCTTCTTAACCGTGCAAGATAGAGTGATTTCGTCAAAATTTTCGACCCAACCAATGCAAAAAGGCATGAAGCTGAAATAATTTACATCTACACTAATAAATATTTAAGCATCATTGATATATTTTACAAATGAAACAGGGTCTTGTAAGACTACTGTACAATTTTGGCAAAAGGTTCACGGGGTGGACATTACACATGATAATGTGTGTTCTTCTATGCTATCCTCTTTCTATTCGCATCTACTATCAACAGGGTGTCCTATTTCTAGTTTATTATTTTGTTAAGATATCAGTATCATTCTTTTAGAAATAGCTGTAACAAAATTAAATATATTTGTTCTCTAGATTTTTGTAATTGTTAACACCAAATTTGTAACACACTTTGAAACTTCAGTTTAGTAAATGTGTAAATTTATCTACTGTTGTCAAACATTACCTGCATCTATATAACATCTGTATGATAATTATCATATTCTCAGCTCTTTCTTCTTATTTTGTAACTTTCTTGGTAATAAAACAAAACTGTAAACACTATGACTCAGTAACAGTCATTCCGGGACCACTGAATTATGTGACCGCCAGGGTGTGCTTTTTGCCAACTTTTTGATGCCCAACTCCAGATCTTCCAATATTCAGATGGACATTGGCCCAACTTAGGATCCTATGTTTGGCACTCAGTCTTAAGATAAATGGCCATTCTTAAGATAGGCAAGTTTCCCCCAACCCATCTTAAGATTGTGTGTTCTTAGGATCCTAAATTATACTACAACATAGTTATTTTTGAACCTGTCTAATTTATAATGTGATAGTCTATCCCATGGGAGAGGCTGCTAAATTTAGAAAATGTATAAAAGTAAAATAATGTTTTAACTGGATTGCACTAATCCAGTTCTATTTTTTTTCTGTAGACAACTAGAGTAAGTGAAAGAAACTGCATCAGTAGAAACTTTATACAAAGGATGAGCACAATGGAAACTGATGACGACTCTGTCATAAAAGAAGGTACCAGAAAACGATTACTATGACCAAGATAACTTAACATGTCATATCATGTTTCCTTGGAATATGCTATTGAACATCTAGTTCTTTAGTGATAGAGTAAAATCTTTTTTATATTCACCATATAGATATATAGCGGGAGCTAGCAATTGGCTGGATGATTTTGCCTAGACATAAAATTTTCCCGTTATTTTTTTCAATATCACCAAAAAATAGCTTTTTTGTCAATGAATATCTGAATGCCTTGTAGGAGATGAGCCAGAGTAAGGTCAGTTAGTCTTGGGTATGGAGATGTTCATAGTTGATGAAAAGAACACTGTAGTTACAGATATAAGGTGTGAACTTTGGACAATTACCTGTCACAGAAATGCTGTAAATGCAGAAACCTATTCTTGTCGATTTGGACAAATTTTCTTTATTTCAAGCATTTATTTTCAGTAATATATGTATGTATTTGAAATCGTAAAAATAGGGATAGGTTTAAAGAGTGTTTGAGACACTTATTTTGTAAATTCCCTTTCACAACACTGAAAATAGTAACATTAGTTGAAGTGAAAGATGCACAAATTACTGCATATTTTTTTCCTTTTTAGAAGATTGTTATAAAATACTTTAAAATGTGTGCCATTCCATTTTAACATATGAATCAACAGAATGTAAGCTTTTTACAATGTTGTTACTTTAATATGTTTCGATCACATGCAGTCAAACTTGTGTATTGGGAAAAAAAAACTTTCAAAAAAGAGAGCTTATAGGGCTGTCAGTCCATGGAACAAACATCATAGAACAAACATCTTAGTACAAAAAAAGGCAGTAAAAAAGTCCCTGTACATTTTAAGTATAGCATTTTGATATATGTAAATAAATATGAAGTCCACAGGGGATTATTTCTCTTGAAATTTACTGTTATCTTGAAATGCTACTTGGGTTGATCTTTAAGGATATGTTGTTATCATATCAATGAGTGGTCGTTCTATTTGGTATAATTTAGCACAGAAATTGTTTTGAGCTTGTGGAGATACAAAATAACTTCTAGTCATCGTTTTTGAGTACTAGTCCCCTGTATAGGGTTGTAAATTGTAAAACTATTGTAAAACATTCTTACTGAAAAAGATCATAAAATTAGAAATACAAATAATAAGTCATAACTAGATAACACTTGTAGAGCACAGACCTCCACCAAGGCACATTTCCAAAAATCATGACTTTTTTCCAGAATACAATTTGGATCATTCCCAAAAATCATATTTTTTCCTTTGGTCGTCCTGCATGAATAATTTTAGAAAGATCCTTTACTTGTAGATTATTGTAAACTCAGGCAAACAAACAGACACAAAAATGTACTTAAAAACATAACCTCCAGGAGAGAGTAATAATTCAACAGAAATTAATCTGTTTTTCCAGGTAAGGCAGAGGTTTATCAGCCAAGTCATGTTTTCTATAACCCCGTCCAAGAATTTAATAGGGATTTGACTATTGCTGTGATCTCAGAGTTTTGTGATGATCACTTTACAAATAATAAGCTGAAGAAGGAAAGAGAATTGCTGAAGAAGGAACGAGAAATCCAGAAAGTAAGTCTGGTATATAGTTTGTAAAATTAAAGTTATTACATTCAAATAATTATTTGAGTCAAACAAAATAAACTATATATTTTGAAAAAAAAAAAAAAAAGTAACAGTATTATATTTGTTTTTCACATAGTTGTTTTTATTTTCCTAGATATTTGATATATTATTTTTGATAGATTTATTGTCGTCAGCCATTATATTTACTTTATTGGTCCTTCCTGTTTGTAAATACTAAAACACAGGTACCCAGATTTGGGGCAGTTGTTGCCATGTAGATTCCTGAGCCATTTTTTTTGCTGGGATTACATCCCAATGAAAAATTATTTTTAGCTGGACAGTAATATTTGGTCAATTTTCTCACTTAAATTTACACACAAAATTGCAGAAGTTTAATAATTCATAGGAACCACAGTTTCTTTCTGTCTGCAAGAATTTAACTAGTTTTTATGTGCAAGTCATTTTTTTATCCAGTTTGTGTTACAGTGTAAGTTCGTCAGAATTTTGTGATGAATTAAAGCAATTATTGCCTGTCTAGAGCAATTAAAAGAGAAAAGGGTTTGCAACTGAATCTTATTACTATCGCACAAGCAAAAATATGCATATATCTATAAATGTATTCTTTTGTTTTTCTCATTGTTAGCTGACGAAAAGGGGTGGAGTTGACAAACCAGAGAATCTTGTTAAAAGTAAAGAAGAACCAAGTCCCTCAGAAGCAACAGAAGGTGACTGTTTGACCAGTGCAAAGGATACAACAGAGAGAATACCTGGTGTACAATGTGCAGATGGTGTGAGAATCCTTGAAGGACTAGCAGCATCTGGCCTGAGGTATTTCAGTGCAACTAAGGGATTCTTGCGTTTGAATAATCTTTAAAACATAAACAGGGTAAAAATGACTTTCATTCAATAGTTTACATTTTTATTAACAAGAATTTTGGTTCCAAACATTGGCATCATGTTCAGACATTTTATTTCAAAATGATACCTTAAATTTACTTTACTACTTTCCTTTTTATTTGGAATATTGATGTACCTGCTTTTAGAACCCTCTTTTATTGTCGCCTACTGCACCTAATAATGAAAACAACAGCAACATTGAGATTGTGACATGGTAAAACGTGTAATACATGAGAGTTCCACTGAAATCTTGTAGGTCAATAAGGTTTGCCAAGGAAGTGCCTGGGGTGAAAGAAATCCTAACCAATGACTTTGATAAGAATGCAGTGGCTTACATCCAGCGCAATGTGGAGCACAACCAGGTGGAATCCCTGGTGACGCCAAGCCTAGGTGATGCTGCCATGGTGATGTACCAACATAAGAAATATACAGACAGGTGAGGACAGATTATGTTTAAGAAAAATGCCAAGACAGTTTGTAGTTAACCTTTACCCATATTGTCAAAATCCCAACTTAGATCTTTGAATGCTACTATGCAGAATGTACAAAAAGGGATGGATTTGTGGGCCTGGTGTCTTTGTATCAAGAGCATTTTGTTTGAAATACCTTGATGAGATTTTACAACTGCCACTTCGCTTGTCAATACATATAATGGAAGCAGGAGTTAAATATTAGAAACATACCCAAAATCTGAAGAATTGATAAGCTTTTGTCCCATACTTTCATGCATTTCCAGACTTTTACAGCGTTTACATTGAGCAGACATGATTTGCTTCTGACACTTTATAACCTCAATCTCGCTTGTCAACACATATAATTGAAGGAAAACTTGAAATTTTGTGAGCTAGAAATCTGAAGAAGTTGTACATGTTTATGTGCATTTGTCGACTTTTATTGCAATGTCGTTAAGACATACTAAAACGTGGAGTCCCGGAATCAGTATGGTTTTACACTGGCAACCTCTGGATGAATACATTTTTGGTACTGACCCATCCCTTGTACAAAAGAATGACTTTTTTTTGTGTCACTGTGTCCACTACAGACCTGATCCACATTTCTCCATATGTTGTAGATTTGATGTTGTTGACCTTGACCCCTATGGATCACCCACACCTTTCTTAGATGCCACCGTGCAATCAGTACAAGATGGAGGCTTGCTTTGTGTGACCTGTACAGACCTGGCAGTGATGTGTGGGAATGGTGCTGAAGCCTGCTTTGCTAAATACGGCTCCATGTCTCTACGCTGCAAATTCTGCCACGAGATGGCACTGCGAATTGTGCTGCAAGCAATAGAATCACACGCCAACCGATACTCAAGGTAGTAGAGAAGTCAGCAGGGGAAACTCGAGCTGATGAGAAATAATTTGTACCAACGTAAAATTGTGGGCTTTGTAAAAAATCATTTCTAAATGTTCTTGTTCTCACATTTACATTATTTATAATACTTTATTTTTGGTCATAGGGGTTCAGAATGTTGAAACGACTTAGGCTGAGAATCTTGTGGAAGAGTATTTGACCTTGGACTACTTGTTCAAGGGTAAAGGGGGACTGCCATTCACAAAACTTTCAAAAATTTCAAATATCTATTGCTTGTGCATTTTGTACCTATATATGGATGGGTTTGAATCATTAATATGCTGTAAAATATGTGTCAGAATATATTAAAATGATTATATACTGTTGTGTTACATTTATAAACAGACAAACTTTGATTATCTTGTTAGGTACATTCAACCCCTGCTCTGTGTAAGTGTGGATTTCTACGTCCGTGTCTTTGTCAAGGTTCACACTGGTCAGAATATTGTCAAGCAGTCTATCACCAAGAACTCTATGGTCTACCATTGTGGTGGTTGTGGGGCTTTTACGTTGCAGCCTTTAGCCAAGAAGACTCCTACCAAAGGAGGTAACTTTAAATATACCCCATCACCAGCGCCCACTGTGAGTGAAAGGTGTGAACATTGCAACTCCAGGCATCATATCGGTGGCCCGATCTGGTCAGATCCCCTGTATGATACAGACTTTGTGAAGAGAGTTTTGAGGCGAGTGGAGGGGGAATCTTTGTCATATTTAGGAACACTGGAGAGGATTAAAGGTCTGCTCAGTATGATTACAGAAGAATTAAGGGATGTCCCGTTTTACTACATCATGGACCATCTCTTTAGTCTAGTACACTCCACTGTGCCCAGTATGAATCAGATGAGGTAAGGATATCTATTAGTATCTACATGTAGTAATAATGAAGAAGAAAACACAATGAAACAACATAAAATCTATGGCTGGTTCATGATGGTTCTGTCTGTAATTGTTTAAAGATTGTAAATTCAAAAGCGAGTTTTAACTCTGAAAATAGAAGCTAGATGTAACGTTTGCTAAGCACATGTAGAATGTCTGTTTTACAATCAGTACTTAAAATTTGAAGTTATAAAATTTGAAGTAGTGGGAAAGATGATGTCATCTATTTAATTTACTGCACAAATTGTTATTTGTACATGTGTCATAAACTCTCTACTAGCTCGGATGACCACATTAGGTAGTGGTCTGTATCATTTGGTAACTGGCAGGCTAAAGAACATCGGGTACATTGAGAAGTTGATATATGGTCATCCCTCAAAATCTGTCTTTCAGTTAGGAGAATGTTAACCACAAGAGCTTGGTCTCTGCTTGAAAAATCAAGATGGGACCAATAGTCCTGCAGTGAAAGAGGTATTGTGCCAAGTATAAAAATAAGGCCATGAGTTGGGGAGAAATGGGACTCTGGATCTTGCAAGAACCAGTCTGAATCTGGGTAGAATCAGAAATATAAAATTCGTCACATATTGAAAATACTAATAAAATTAATTAATTGAGGTGAGATTTGTTAAATATACAGTAAATTAAGGCTTTTTGAACTGAAAAATACCAATTTTAAGTCAAAACATCATTTTCTTCATAAAATTAACTAAGGTTTTAGAGGTGGCGAATTTTAGATTCCTGGCGAATTTTAGATTTCTTACTCTAGCTGTGTTTCAACTGTAACCAACTGGAAGTACCATTGAAGCTAACAATGTGGGGGGATGTAAAAATTTCATTATGTCTTTACTTTTGGCAAACCTTTTCTGATCTTTCTGATCTAAATACTAAAAAATCGGCAAACATTTTGAATATTTTATAGTAGTATTGTCTCTTCAGTGATAGGAAAGATACACCCTTTATCCTTTGTAGATCGGCCATCTTGAATGCTGGATACAGTGTTTCATATTCACATGCTGCAAAGAATTCACTGAAGACCACAGCTCCTATGCATGTTTTATTGGTGAGTTTTAAGTCTGAAACAATATAAGCTAATCTTACATTCCACTGTATGGGTTAAGCACATGCACAGGTCCTGCAATTTTTGGCAAGAATTTTCAGTCCATGGCCAGTTTGTTGGGGGAATTGGATCTTTGCAAGTGTGTATTACTTACAAAATAAATAAGTCTTGTGGCCTTGCTGTGTGTGAGTTGTTCCTGTGACCTTGCAAAAATAATTTGCTTACCAATTTCCACTCACAGGCCATGGTACACTGTCTGCTTGCTCGAAAATACCTACTTTATTTATTAAGCGTCCCGTGAGGTACGCTTGTTTTGTATGCAGGAGAAGCGACTCCGCCAGATCTGCATTTTCTTTTCGCAATAGCTTCGCAGCCATAAGGCGGATTCTTTTCATTTTTTACCTCACAGCCCTTAAGGGCTGTCGGGGTATTGTTTTTACCCTTGGTGTCCGGATGGGCGGGCGGCGGAAAAAGTTTGTCCGGGCTGTATCTCAGAAACCGTAAGGTGTAGGAAGTTGATACTTGGTAGGGACATTGGTTAGGAGGTGTAGGTGTGCAACGTCATGGTCTGACCTTAATTTGACCTTTGACCTTGCCATAGTGACCTTGACCTCTAAAATCTTGTCCGGGCTATATCTCGGAAACTGTAAGGCGTAGGAAGTTGATACTTGGTAGGGACATTGGTTAGGGTGTGTAGGTGTGCAACTTCATGGGCTGACCTTGATTTGACCTTTGACCTTGCCATAGTGACCTTGACCTATAAAAATTTGTCCGGGCTATATCTCGGATACTGTAAGGTGTAGGAAGTTGATACTTGGTGGGGACATTGTTTAGGGGGTGTAGGTGTGGAACGTCATGGTCTGACCTTGATTTGACCTTTGACCTTGCCGTAGTGACCTTGACCTATAAAATTTTGTCCGGGTTATATCTCGGAAACTGTAAGGCATAGGAAGTTGATACTTGGTAGGGACATTGGTTAGGGGGTGTAGGTGTGCAACGTCATGGTGTGACCTTGATTTGACCTTTGACCTTGCCATAGTAACTTTGACCTATAATGCCTTGTCTGGGCTATATTTTGGAAACCATAAGATTTAGGAAGTTGATATTTGGTAGGGACATTGGTCAAGGGTTGTATGTGTGCAACGTCATGGTGTGACCTTGATTTGACCTTTGACCTTGCCGTAGTGACCTTGACGTGTAATGTCTTGTCTGGGCTATATTTTGGAAACCATAAGGTTTAGGAAGTTGATATTTGGTAGGGACATTGGTCAAGGGTTATATGTGTGCAACGTCATGGTGTGACCTGGATTTGACCTTTGATCTTGCATGTCTGATGCTATTTTATGTCTCTATGAGGATGTCTGATACTATTTATCTCTCGTATATCTCTCTTATATCTTTTTACTTGAATCTTGGTTGTTGCACCTTTCGGTGTCTTTTGGTGTAGATTAAGCACTGTTAAAGTCATATTAGAAGTCATTAACTGTTTTACTTTTGCAACTTCCCATTGTAACAGATGGTATTGCATCAAGTGAGCCACAGGTTTTGCCCCAATTCCACATAAAAGCATGTGTTGCTACACCTGTATGTATGGGTAATATTCAAAACATCCAAACCATAATTCGACCATACAAATGAAAATTAAAATGGGAGAAGTGTTAAAGCTTCACAATTTTTAGTTTACTGAATTGTCTTGTTTTAATACTTATTCTTTACATGCAGTTTCTTTCTCTTAGATGTTATTTTCTCTACTTAAACATTATTTGGACACTGACACTGCTCTGAAAGTATCCCAATCTGTGTACTGTTTCACTACTTCTATATCTCATGGTGTTGAAAACTATTTTCCCAGGCTGTGGGGTACGGGCATCTCTGATGCTATTTTAACAGGTGTATGCAGTAGCGCTGGGAAATTTTTCTGAATATGCTGCGATGACACTTTCACCAATCAGAGATTGCCATTCAAAAACAATCGCTTTGTTTTGCAAGTGATCCTCTAGTTTATTTGGGGTTTTACGTCACTTTCAACACTGTACAGATCATATCACAACAGGTATATGGAAGGGCAGAGGAAACCAGTACATACAGTTGGTAAAGGTTCTGTACTGTAAACTGCCGACCAACGGCAAGCAACTACCAGCTTTCCCACTTTGAGGTTTGGCCAGGAAGTGAACCCCGATCTAAGAGGTGGGAGGTAAGAGTGTTACCACAGAAGACCTATATTTCACTTACAAGTTGACCCATTTTAATAATGCCAAAATATTTATTTACTTGGTAATGTTAGTTAAACTTATTTCAAAGGATGTATATGTGTTCCTGGTATTCAGCCTATTGAGTCTTCAGAGACTGCAAAACTATTTCCAACTAATTCCAATGAATTCTAGAAAGTAAGTAAATGTCAATGGAAAAATGCCTTCAAAGTGACAGGAAAGTTACTGCTATTTGAATAAAGTTCTACTAATTTCCGACTTGCATGAATGTTTTCTCCCGTGAATCATATAGATTCTCTTATTGTGTCATTCTCTTTACCAGGATATAGTGCGGTGTTGGGTGAAGAGTCATCCCGTCAGCAAGAAGCATTTAAAGGAAGGGACGATCCTTCACAGACTTTTGTCAAAGGAGCCAGAGCTAATCGCTAACTTTGATATCCACCCTGATTCAGTGCCAGAATCTAAAGCAAAAGGACTACTCAGGTAGTAGATAAAAGTATTAAGAATTTAAAGCATTATTATTGACAATATTTGTAATACTTTCGAACATTTATCATCCAATCGTTTGTTAAATTTGTATTTCCCTGTTGTGTTCCAACTAAAATCTGTCTTCTGTCAGGCAAAATTTGTATTCTTTCAATAAAAACTCACTGTCCTTGCACATTTGGATAATGGAGGTTGTGTTGTGGTTCCCTCTTGATAATATCTTTGTTCTACCCAAACAAAGATAAACTCAAAAAAAAATATATATATATATATACCGTAGCCGCGCTCTGTATCGCTCATGCTTTTGAAAGCACCCATCCACAATCTTACGTTATCGCTCATAAATTGCTAATATGTTGTTTCGAGGTAAACTTTCTCCATAAACACCCATTAATCGGCGAAATTTGTTTAATTTATAGCCAATTTCAACAAAATTGTCCTTATTTTAGTAGTTATGTCACCTTTTATTGCATCGAGATTTGTTTACCAACCGCATATTTTACTTCCAGTCGGTGTGTGCTAAAACGCAGTTTCTCCAAATTTGGGTTATTTCTTCGAAACGCCCGGCTTATTTTCGTTGTCATAAACGCCCATCCCCAACTTTTGCAAATATTTGGTCACATTGCCCATGGGCGCTACAGAGCGCGGCTACGGTATATATATTGGCTGTATGGTGTACACGTCATTATAATATCACACTCTTAATACTACTCTTCTACACTCTTTTCAGTCACTGAAAGCCTGTGTTCTATAGTAATCTATTTATCAATAAATAAATTTTGTGAGAAATATTTAATTTTATTATTTTTGTTTTGATTGATTGTAATAATATATGATTAACTGTAATAATATCATGCTCTTGATAATACTTTTATATTAACTTTTCTTCAGCTACAAAAATTTTCATCATATAGTCCCCCCTAAGTACAAAATTGAGTATCTACAAGATTTGGTTCCAGTATTGGTTCCTATCCCAGATTTTAACATCCATCTCAGCTGTTCAAAGTAGGATTAGCAATAACTTGGGCTTTTAAAAGGGAAACAGTATTTTAAGGTAGAGAAACATTTTATTTAAAACATTATAGTAAATTAATGTATATAATCGAATCTTGCTTGATTTTTAGACAATGGATGATTTATTGACTGGGAAAATATGGGGTAAATGCCCAACACTTCTTTCTGCACATAGTTCTTAAGTTAAATTAAAAACCCAAGTAGAACTTTATTAAAAATATTTCATGTCTTAGTTATTGTTTTTGGTAGGTGGCAGATCAACCCAGAGCGAGACTGGGGGCCCAAAGCCCGAGCTAAGAAAGGAGGTGAGACACTGGAGGACCGGAGACAGAAAGGCATTGAGAGGGCAAAGGGAAAGAGGCAGGCCAAGAGGAAGAAAAATGTCAGTACAGTAAAGAACAAGCAATCGGTGCCCGTGAACGGGCTCTGTGTCAGCTGACTATGTGTTTTGAGTTTCAGAGTAGAAGTGAAAGAAGAAAATGACACAAAAGTTGTACCCAGCAAATGGTATTCAGAAATAAAGTACCAAGTTAACTAAGGTTTAAAAAGCAGGTGGAAAACAAATTTCGAGAAAATACTCTAAATGCAATAGTTTTCAAGCTACAATTCATTTACTCAACAGTGAGAATCTCAAAAGTAGCTTTTGCTCGGCTATGCAATGAGCTACAGGTCTGCAATTTCACTATGTTATAGCTGACCTAAAAGTAGTTGAATAATATATTTAAAGAAAATACTCTAAATGCAATAGTTTTCATGTTACAACTCATTTACTCAACAGTGAGAACCTCAAAGTATCTATTGCTCAGCTATGCTATGACCTACAGGTCTACAATTTCACTATGTTATAGCTATCCCAAAAGTAGGTGAATAACATATTTAAACAAAATTGTCAAAATCCAATAGTTTTCGAGTTACAACTGATTTATTCAACAGTGAAAAACTCAAGTAGCTATTGCTCAGCTTTGCAATGTGCTTCAGGTCTACAATTTCACTATGTTATAACTGCCTGAAAAGTAGGTGAATAATATATTTAGACAAAATACTGTAAATGCAACTTTTTAAGATACAACTGATTTACTCAGCAGCGAGAACCTCAAAGTGCTATTGCTCAGCCATGCTATGAGCTACAGGTCTACAATTTTACTATGTTATAGCTGGCCCCAAAGTAGGTGAATAACATATTTAAACAAAATTCTCTATATGCAATAGTTTTTAAGTTACAATTCATTTACTCAACAGTGAAAACCTCAAAGTATCTATTGCTTAGGTATGTTATGACCTGTAGGTCTACAATTTCACTATGTTATAGCTAACCCAAAAAATAAGTGAATAACATATTTAAATACAATACTCTAAATGCAATAGTTTTCAAGTTACAACTGATTTACTCCACAATGAAAACCTATTGCTCAGCTATGCTATGACCTATAGGTCTACAATTTCTCTATGTTATAGCTGACTCAAAAGTAGGTACATAACATATTTAAACAAAATTCTCTAAATCTAATAGTTTTCAAGCTACAACTGATTTACTCAACAGCAAGAACCTCAAAGTAGCTATTGCTCAGCTATGGAACAAGCTACAGGTCTGAAATTTTACTATGTTATTGTTGATCCAAAAGTAGCTGAATAATAGATTTATACAAAATTCTCTAAATGCAATAGTTTTCAAGTTACAAGTGATTTTACTCAATATGGAAGGTACTGAAAAGTCAGAAAGTAGCTATTACTCACTTATCTATTGGGATAGACACCCAACTTACAATGTTGTAGCTATGGAAAAAGTAGCTAAATAACATATTTTAACAAAATGGTCTAAATGCAATACTTTTACAGTTATAAGTAATTTAGTGCATGATTTCATGAATTTTCACGCATTAAAATTATTTTAATAATTCATAAAAAAAATAATTAAGAAAGATCCAGGACTGATACTCACACAAGGTAATTTACTTGTGGCCTAGAAAATATATGTAGGATAAGAGAGAAATCTCTGGAATAGTCAATGAAAAAATAAGTGATTTAGTACCTGATTTCATAAATTTTAATGCATTCAAAATTATTTAAAAAATTCATAAAAAATAATTAAGAAAGCCTAGTACATATATGCAAGATAGGAGAGAAATCCCTGCAATAATCAATGAGAAAATTGTGATAAAGTGTTGAAATTTTCACACTTTGGATGGGGGTACCTCACTTGTAATGGCTCTGGAGAACAGACGAATAAACAGATCGGCATACCTTGAACAATTTTTCATCCTCAATAGTTAAGGTATTTTTTTTAAAAAAACAGCATGTCTCTGGGCCTTGTAGTTTTGGAGAAGTTGTTGACACGGACGCAGATGCGTATGCGTACACGTTCTCGGACGCTGCGGAGTGATGCCATAATGTCAGCTGACTGACAAGTCAGCTGAC
This sequence comes from Sabellastarte sp. h YS-2021, assembly GCA_964017235.1. NCBI lineage: Eukaryota > Metazoa > Annelida > Polychaeta > Sabellida > Sabellidae > Sabellastarte > Sabellastarte sp. h YS-2021. The sequence goes on along the minus strand of OZ024928.1, from coordinate 72,256,862 downwards.
AAAAAAAGGACATACCTGAGGTTTATAGTTGATCTCAATACAAATCTCTATTGATGGAAATTATTAACTATGCTTTCATTTTTACAATCCTACAGGGTTCGCGGCCTCTGTCTTGACCTTAATAATTTATCATACCCTTATACTTTGAACAAGCATTGGCATTTCCAAAGGAAAGGGAAACAGTATCAGACACATTTGAGTTTTATGATTAAGTTCAACACATATATTTGTCATGTGGTTGAGAACTCTGTGGTTGAAAGGCAGTCGAAGTCTGAGCTTTAAAGCAGACATAGCAGCAGCAGCAGCAGTAGTAGTATTTATAAAGTGCCAAATTGATGAAGACATCCTGTAAGACGCTGATGTCCAAGGGATAGTCCAATTTCCGAAAGAATAGTCCTCATGTTAGCATTCGATAGGGGAGATGAACTATGGTGGTTTGTAGACTAACCTAAATAGGTAGAACCTATTAAGGCTAACCTAAAAAGAATTTGACACTTGCCACAGTTTGTGAAATTCACCGCAGGTGACCGACCCCTGAAAAAAATATTCAAAAGGAGACCAAATTGTGACATCAAGATTTCATTGTAATCCTTTCATATTTCCTATGGTTTTAAGCATCAGTGCTGTATGCACTGGTTTGTGACTAGTTGGCCCAGGCCGAATAGCTTAATGGTTAGCAGATTTTACAAATAACCCATGGCTTTGGTGTCTGGTTATGGGTTCAAATCTGGCCTAGGGCAATATCTGAAAAATGTCAGATGCCTGCTTTTTTGACATAATATGTTGATAGACTCAGCGATTGCAAAGTTAGATGCACACTGCACGTGCCTAGAATTTGCACAAGTATTAAATAAATAAAAGCATTAGAACAGACTACTAGAACCTCCAGTGTCCACAGCAGTTTGTTGTTGTACACTGGGAATGAGACGGTAGCAGATTTTTCTTTTTCTGTATCCTGCCAATGCAAAACCATTCAAATTCTGGGATACTAAAATAAATTGCATTTTAGTATTTCTGGATTGAACCTGCTGTCACCAGGAAATGGCATTGGTCAAAATAAAAGATGTTCTTTAAAAAATGGTTAGAAAACCTTAAATTTGCCAAAAAAAAAAAAAAAAAGTACTGGATATAAAATGTGAGAATTTTGTCCGATTTATTGTATGTAATATTTCATGTCTTTCAATGAGTTTATGCATTGACAATTGACATGTCAGAATAAATGTTTTGTTTCAGTATTTCAGTAAAATGGTTGCAACACCATAGTACCGGTACTACCATCTTCTCCATATCATACATAACTTGTGATTACACTCTCAGAAATATAGTATTTTCTGATAAATAGACCGCAAAATTTAATGGACTTGTAGTTAGTTTCAACTTACTCTGCTCTCACCAATACAGAGTATTACAGACTCTATTGTATTTTTATACCACAGGCAGAAGAGTTAGATCTGAAGAAAGTGGAGTGTAAGAGACTCAAGCTTGGACTGTGTGACTTGGGAGAGTCCTGTAAATATTCTCATGCAATAGAAGACACTGGTACCTGTAGCAATGAGGCCTGTAGCAGTGAGAATGATAATCATGTGACTCGTAGTCAAGATAATTGTCATGATATGGGGAAAATAGTGGCTGCTGAAAATACTACTTTTGTTATTGACAGAGATGGAGGTTTGGAACAATCTGATGACAAACATTAGCTTTGAGTTATAGTTAATATACATGTAGTTGTTATAGTCAGATTTATGGTTATGATAAATTTTCCATTTTGAGATTGAACCTGGTCTTTTATTTTCCCGGTGATCTGAAGTAAAGCAATTCAAAAGATTTATGTTTCCTCTGAAGCTGTCTTCAAAACAACTAAAACTGCGTGTACAGAATCAAATGTAATATTTTCTATATACCTCTGTTGATAAAATTCTAACCTATTTTATTATTCTATTTAGCATATTAAATGTCAGAATAAAACTTTGTAACAGGTTCCTAGTAGTAATTATGTTGATGTTTGCAATATTAAAGAATTCTTAAATCATCGAGTCATTGTATTCATTTATCTTTAGCTGTAACAGTGTTCATTCTAGAGTTGGAGCTACTTGAGTCAAATGACTCCTTTACTAAATTTTGGTGAGACATTTACTAAATACGATGAGTCAAATGACAAAAATTAACCTTACAGTTGAGCAAATTTAATTGACTTAAATAGGAGAGGAGAAAAAAAGTACTATTAGTCTATCTTCAAAGTGAATTTGCAATACTAAATCAAATTCAAATCTACTCACTGTGAAAAAAACTTTATTTCAATTCAAGACATATTTGTAGTCAGCATGATATACAAGATTTCCTATGATGTACATGATTTGTAATAATTAAAGTATTTTTTACTGATTTTTTTTTTGTTTTGTTTTTTTTGTTTCAATAAATATAGTCCAACCCTGCTCTATCTAAAACTAGAAAAAAAAAATTAACTCACCTTGACATAGGTTCACTCAGGGAATTGTTTTTATTTCATACAAAAAAACTCTGGACATTTATTTATGTAAATGGATATAAATTCGCCACTTTTTGAAAAAAAAAACAAAAAAAAAAATGGTTTTAAAGCAATAACATACCATGTAAAGTTTAAGTTAAATTATTATTTAACTTTTTTCCAGCCGAAAATTTGTTATTAACATACATGCAACTTTTCAAGTTTGTCCCACAGTAGTTTAAAATGTTTGTTGTTACCTGTTAACAATTGTCTTTGAAGTCACTTGTAAGAGTGCATTATGCAAAAATAAACTTTAAATAAGTGAAAATATTAAAAAGCTGGATAATAAAATCTTGTGCAATAGATATTTATTTCTATATATATTTAACAACCTATGAAAAAAGTGGAAATTTACAGCTACTGGTGAGTTTAAATCACTTACTATAAACGTGTTTTCTATTGATAAATACAGAATTTTTGTTAAAAGAAGTATGACTGGACAGTGCCGTTTCCGCTCAACCAATCAAATTAAGGCATTTAGAAGCAAGGAAACATGGAGGAATTGGGTTAAAAAGACAATATATGTGTCCTTTTATTTGATTTTTAAACAAAATTCGTCTAATTTTCCCAATATTTACAGCCAAAACGCGGGCGATAATGCAAGATTTATGCGTCACCGCGACTCGGGATCATAACTTGTACGCGTCTTTTCGCCCCAGTATAGCGACAAAAGACGCGGAAACGCGTAGTAAAATGAACACTGCTGTAAAAGTCTTTCTATCTGTCGCAGGGCTTTAGCCCGGGAGGGAGATTATGAAATACATCCTGTGTATGCGTGTGTCCATAAGATTTTTTTTTACTTTGGCCTAAAGCTAAGTGAGTAATAGTTCTATTAGCTGTTTTGAGTAAATGGCTTCCAACTCTTAAACTATTGCATTTAGAGTATTTTGTTTTAATATGTTGTTTAGTTACTTTCTCCTTACCTATGAGATGGTATGTACTTCGGAGCTCAATTGCACTATATTTTGAATATTTTGCAAGTGTCTAATTTGAGCTTTGACCCTTGCTGCGAGGTCAAGTGAGGTCAGCATTCTAAAAATGCCTTACTGTTACATTTCCCCCATTATTGGTTCTACAGCTCCAAAATGTGAAAATCATAGCCAAAGAATCCTTTGCAAGTGTCAAAGTTGACCTTTGTCCCCTGCTTCAAGGAGATAAACAGTTACATTGTCTTCTTTTAATACTTTATCTTCACATACATTTTCTCTCTCTTAAACATTATTTTCTCTACTTAAATATTATTTGGAGCTTCATATAACTAACACTTTTTGCTCTGAAAGTCCCCTGATCTTTTTGTGTTTCACTTATATCTCATGGTGTCAAAAAATGTTTCCACAGGCTGTGGGTAGGGGCATCTCCGATGCCATGATTTTTTCTTGCTGTGTTGTTGCCAAAAAGGCTGAAATCTATTATGTCAGGATTTTCCTTAAGCATGGCAGTAAACATCCAGATCTGGATTATATCAAGACTGAAAGATTAACAGTAGTATCCAGGGCAAGTTTGAAATAAGTGGTTTATTTGTATATAAACTTTACATAAATATGTTTATTTTCACCATCTATAGTTTCAAAAAAAGGACTTAAATTAATGAAGCATACATTCAAAATTACATGAATCACAGATTATAATACACCCCTTGGAAATAACAACAGTTTTATTATCACAGAAAATGCAATGTGCATAAATCAGTAGCAACAGAGTACTGGATCAGTACATACTGCCTTTTGCAATTTCCAAATCATTACTGACTCTTCACAATGAATAGCAATGAAGGCTCCTGTTTATTTATACTTGAGCAAAAATAACATGCTCCTAGTTATTTCAAATACATTTTGTATTCCCAAGTATTCTTTTGTGCCCGGCAATTTGACACTGACGGTGTTCAGGGGAACACACCATATTTAGGGTCTGGTATTGATCACTGTTCTGTGTTATTACTTTCAATTAGTGATACATTGCAATATTGTTGCTAAAGTTTCATATTTTTTTTCTTAAATTGCCATTTAGCTATTCCTTAACCTGCATATTTTATCAAAATTGCATCAGTAATGTTAAAGCATTCCTGTAAACATCGTGACATCATTAACATCCTGACAGATGTTAATCAAAACATAACCGGCACCAATGGCAGGTCAAAGATTTAACAGCTGAGCTCAAATATTTCAGTTTTGGATGTTCTATTTATCATTAAATAATTCTTATACCAAAACAAGTTTTTGATTTTAAATAACTTTACTAAAAAAATAGCTTAAAATGTACAATACTTTTGAAAAAAGCCATAGTATTTCTTTGATGTATATTTAACAAATACAAACAATTTGCCACACAGCTCAAAAGCTCACCATTATCTTACCTAGAACTTAAAGGTTCTAAATCAATAAAATCACAACTATCTTTTCTTTTCTTTACTTTGTGACCTTTGCGAGGTTGCTTTTTCTTTTTCTTAGTCCATGTTTTGCTATAAAACCCCATTGGTGGTTGGCCATTTGTGTTACCTGCCATACTATCACCAGTGTCTACTTCATAAACCTGAGTACCTCTTCTACGATTCAACCTCTCAGAATGGCCTATGTCTTCTTTCATTTTCTGTAAATCCCAGTCTACTTGTCCATCATAGTCTGTTACTAGCAGAGGAGTTATGTCTCTTGGACTGGTCTTACCAGTAACCTCCTGACTCCTCTGTCTTTCTCTCATTGTCATTTTCCCAATTTTCATTTGCTTGGTCTTTGCTTTTATTTTACGTCGCATACCTTTAAACCTGTGGGTTATTATGGAACCTCTCTTGCCATAAGACATGATATCGAGCAGGGCAATTATACCGAACACCACACCAATACAGGTGGCAGCTGTTGCTCCTATGCTGACAGATCTTGGAGCTTCAGTTGGTTCTATTACTGTTGGAGAAGTATCTTCTTCTGTAATTAAAAAAAAAACAAGTACATTATATTAAATATATGCCAAATTAAGGAACTTCTTCATCATGATTATGATTCACAAATAATATTTTAACTAGGGTGCTTGTGTAGCAAACAGTTTGACGCTTCAAAAAGTAATCTATTATCACTAGAGTTGCAGAATGAGATCCATGGAAACCCCAGTACCTATGGCTATCAATTGCAATGAGTTATTTCATTGGTACTTATTATCACACAGCTACAAGTATATACTATTTGGGTCATTTACACTCAGTCGACTATAAACTTAAAAATTATATTCCAGTTCTGATATTTGACCAACTAACATAATATTTAGAAAAATACTATTGTTAAGTTATTGTTGTTCACCTGTGTGATTGGTCAAACTGTCATTTGGATTCTCGGTTAGGAGTTAAAAATCTGCTTGCTATGCCAAAATGGGTAAAACTGACAACCAACATGTCACCAGGAGGTATCCCACAGCCACATGTCTTTGCTGAGGTTAGCAATTGTTTTTGTTTAATTAAAACAAATACTAGTCTTCTCACCTACTGGATGCTAACATAGAGATGGACTCTTTCTGTAAATCAGATTATCCCTCCTTGGACTTCAGTGCCTTAGAGGATGTCTATATTAATCCAGTGCTTTACAAATACTAAACCCACATTCCAGATGACTCAGTTCAACAGGTCAGATAAATGGGAAATAAGATTTTTGTTCAAACACTAAACCAAATTTATTTTCAAATACAAGTGCAATTTATTGATTACATTTATGCGATATATTTGGCCTAGGAAAGGGAAATTTTCATTTTGTTGGAGTTGTAAAATAAAATATATATTTGTAAATTATTTATGTGTTACACCAAGAATATAATTTCAGTTATTACAAACACAACAGCAACACACTTTAAAAGTTTATGAGACATTTTAAAGACATCACCGAGGCATTCTGGAATATCCGGCTGCCACTCTCCAGTTGGCAGACACTCGGATGACTTGTGAGTTTCCTGCATGAAGTAGCCCTCCTCACACGTGTAGTTCACCCATGTCCCCACAGATTTCACTGTAGTACTAAACTCTGTGTTGGCCCATGTTGGAACAGGAGGACATGTGACCTCTAAAAATTTGTGACAAATACAATAACATAAGATGAGCTTTTGATACAAGTATCATATTTATAACTATATGAATGTATATGTTACAGTGAATATGTGTAATCAGGGAATACGCGTATTCCCTGAAAATTTCAGTGAATACGCGTATTCCCTGAAGTGGTCAGGGAATACGCGTATTCCCTAAAAATTTTAGGGAATACGTGTATTCCCTGGTTTTGATGACCAGGGAATACGCGTATTCCCTAACTAGAAATTGTTGAGAATGCAGCTTTTTATTCTTATAATATATAAAAAATAACTTTTGCTATGGACTCTTGTGTGTTTATGTACTATAACCATTAAAATATCCCACCATGATTTTACATAACTTTTACTGTACCATAACAACAACAACAACAAAAACAAAAAAACAACAACAAAAAACACAAAAATATCACTTTGCCAAAAGGCAGTATTCATGTCTGTTAACATTGAGCTCTGCAACTAACTTTTATGTAGTTGTGAAGACAAGACAAACTGCAACTGGTTTAAAAAAAAGCTAAAGAAAGATTTTCAAGAACAGTGTATTATTTTGTAAATATTAAATGATGTTTTAATAGGTTAGAAAATGACACATCTCAATCTGTTTGGTTTCCTAGTCCTTTGATTTAACTGTATAAATGTACAGTATACAGGTCAAAAATAGCCAATAATGATGATTGTGTTGAGAGTCGGGGGAAGCAACGTAGCTTGGTACTGAATTTAAAATTTAAATATATTTTGACAAAATATAATACAAGAAGTTGACTATTTACAATACTACATATTTATTTATTAAACAATATCAATGCTTATAATTTATTAGACACCAACTTGTCATAGCGTTTTCTCTCAAAATTAAAGTATTAATTAAACAATCTCAGTTAATCCAATTGGCTTCCCAGTCCTGTGATTTGTCTTTATTTTGCTCTTTGATCTTTAATACTTTCAATTACAGAGAAGTCATCCATTCTACAGTGGTCAAACAGGTGGTTAAGGTTAAAGAAATAATCCCTTTGTTATTATAAATTCAAGGGAAGCCATTCAGTCTGCAACTAAATATGTGTTTTGTGTCAAAAATATTTGTCAGGGATCCATAACTAAAAATTCTATTAATTCAAAGCAACCGTCTATTTCAAATATTCTAAAATAGACAACTGTGTCAAACTAAAAGTTAAAGTTAAGACTTTTTGAGCAGGATATATAAACATGAAATTTAAATCACAACATTCATATAATCTCTACCCAAAGGTTAATTATTTTAAAAAGCAATTTGCATATAATCTCTACACAAAAGTTCAATATTTAAAAGCACTAAAAACAGATGACCCATTACACATATTCACTCATTTCAGTTCAGTGAATATGTGAAGCTATTACTTGACAAAACCAGTGAATACGCGTATTCCCTAAAATTTTCAGGGAATACGCGTATTCCCTGACCACTTTAGAGAATACGCGTATTCACTGAAAATTTCAGGGAATACGCGTATTCCCTGATTACACATATTCAGTGTAACATATATAAATTTGAATTCTCAGATATTGGCTGGAAGTCTTTTAGCAGTTAAGTATCTGGAAAATAGTGATAAGTAATTTGTCTATTGTATTGTAACTTCATCCTAGTATGCTCATTTATTTCTGTAGAATTTCTTGTTACATTTTCTTGATTTCTTTACAGGAACAATCAAATAATTAAGCGGCCCGTCAGGGATGCTTATTTGTTTTCACCGAAGTTCGACTGATCGCCGCCACCGGATTATGGTCTCCACTGAATAACTTCTTAGCCTTTCAAATTTTTCTTTCCTTCTTATCTTTCTTTAAAACTATAGGGGCGGGAAAATTTTTTGGGATAGTTTGCGTAGACCTTAAGCTTTACTTAAGGTAACCTTAAGCTTAACTCCAAAACACCCCGTCATCGCGTTTCGGAAAAAACCATACACACCTGTGCTATAAAATTTATCTGGTACATTCTAGACCAAATTTCCAAGGTCGGAAAGGATTTTCTCATCAATCACACCGTAGATACCTGAATGGGAGGCGTTTTATTTTTGTAAATTTTTAAAAATGGGTACTTGGTCTGTATCTCAAAAACGGTTAGGATTTCGGCGTTTTGTTGGAATAACTTATTCAGCTACTTTTTGATAATCTTTCACATGCCGAAGTTTTAGCCCTGTATCTGCAATCTTAAGGTCACCTTAATGTCCAAAAAGGGGTTTTAACCCTCCAGTTCACTTAGTTTTTCACTTTTTTCAACCAAACTTGGCACATATATTAAGATTTGCCAAAGGAATATCCTGACTTTATGGTGACCTTAAACTCAAAATGTTAATGGACCTATGGCCTGCTTAATGTCATCAAATTGGAATAAAATCCTCTGGCTCCTTTCTTTTTCCATTTTTTATATTGAAATTATCACTGGTATTAAAGTAGATAAAAATAATACTTATGGTCACCTTAAACTCTCAGTATGAATGGAGTTGTAGCCACCTTAAAGTGAAATAAGGGGGTTTTCAGCCTCCAAGTATCTTATTGTTCGACTGACCTCAGATAAACTTTACACACCTATAAAGGATGGCAAACCAAAGGGTTATCCTGGCTTTAAGGTGACCTTAAACTGTTAATATAATTTTGGGCCCCCTAAAGTCATAACATTTGAATAAAGCCGTCTGGCTCTTTTCTTTTTCCATATCTAACATATATTGATATTGAAGGGACATTCTCATATTTGGTCACCTTAAAGTCGTAATATGAATGAAGTTATGGTCACCTTACAGTGAAAAAGGAAGTTTCAGCCTTCAGCTATCTTATTGTTCAACTGACATGACCTAAACTTTATGCACTTATAAAGGATGAGAAAAGGGACATTCATATTTTATGGTCACCTTAAAGTCCCAATATGAATGAAGTTATGGCCACCTTGCAGTGAAATTATGGAGTTTTTAATCTCCAGCTATTGTATTGTTCAGCTGACCTCACTTTAATTGTGCACACTTATTAAAGATGAAAATAGGGAGAAGTAACATACACAATGCAATAAAGTTCACAGTTTCTATTGCTTATGATGCATATGTTAACATCTTTTATGGGTGACTTCTTTTTCATCAGGGCCGCTTCGTTTTTGTCAGCAAAAACATTCTTCTAGTTTATTTATCATTTCCAGTTTATTGTCTTCTAGTTTCACACTGTTGAATGTTGAAGCTAAATGTCTAGTAAATTCTACTCTCTGACATATGGTGTTTAACACTTGCATGATAACCTTAAACAACTTTGAAACAATATACAATTAAATGTTATTGCATAAATTTTGTATTTGTTATCTACCATAGATCATTGTTACAGAATTTGTTCCCTTATCCCATGGATTCAATAGAGGATGACACCAATAGAAAACATATGAATATCCAAATACTGATCTCTATCGATCATACTTATGGCCTCAAGTCTATTTCTTCTTGGATTAGAAATACCAGAGTATTCACATATTCTTGTTCCAGTTTACAATTTATTAACAAGAAACAGTTATATGACTGAGCCACACTGACTTGGAGAATTCTAAACTCTACGAAGGCCCAAGAAAACCTTATATTCCAGTTGCAAAGGACAGTTGGAGAATTCTAAACTCTACGAAGGCCCAAGAAAACCTTATATTCCAGTTGCAAAGGACAGTTTTCAAATTTTTTAAGAACTTCTTTCCTTCATGTAGTTATTAGGTTTTAACATGTCTGATATCACTGGCTTATTTGACTCAATTTCAGGGTACACTGAGAACCTGACAACAAGGGTTTGTTGAAGTGCAAATTCTCACTCAAGTAAAAAGTTCACAATAGATATCGTGGATGTGTGTGGATGTTTCACACTCATGGAAGACCACCTCCCCTTTGCTTTATTACACCGAGAACCTGCCTTAATATAACAATAGCTCCCCAAAGGAATGTAAACCCAGGTTTGAACTCTAATCCATACACAAGGACTGTTCACACACCAGACTAGTAGGTATGCGTTTACTTTATGTAATTTATGTAAGCTGGGTCACACCCAACACAAAATTAATGGAAATCTGTTTACTTTATCTAACCTTACACAAGGACTGTTCACACACCAGATTAATAGGGGTGCATTTACTTTATGTCATTTACATAAACAGAGTCACACTGAACACAAAATCAATGGAAACCTGTTCACTTTATCTTACCTACACAAGGCTGCTCACAACACCAGACTCCATTACTAGTACAAGTGACAGTCTGAATGGTCTCTCCTCTCCTGATCCAGTGAGCATCAATGCACTGGTAAGTCAATTCAGACAGGTAGGTGGTGCTTGTGAAGGATTTAGTGGCATTCCCTAAATCTAAAGGCTCTCCACAGTCAACAGCTGGAATTGAAGTAAATTTATTCAGTCTTATATTTTACAGTACTTAAGCATAAATATGTACTACTTACTGTGTACTTTTGGCATAAAATAGGGGGGGCCACGGTGGCACAGTGGTAACACTCTTGCCTCCCACCTCTGAGGCCAGGGTTCGGTTCCCGGCATGGCCTCAAGTGGGAAAGCTGGTAGTTGCTTGCTGTTGGTCGGCAGTTCACAGTACAAAACCTTGACCAACTGTATGTACTAGTTTCCTCTGCCCTTCCAACTACCCATCGTGATATGACCTGTACAGTGTTGAAAGCGGTGTATAACCTCAAATAAATATTTGTCAAAAAATAATGACAATTTCAAAAGGCTGTACAACTTAGTTTTATGCTAACTAATAAGTTGTCAAACACTTGACTTAAAAACACATCTGTGTGTAAAGAATATATAGTAATTTGAAAATGCTCACGTAGGCAAGTAGTCGAGAATTGAGTCCAATTTCCATTGGTTGAGCACTCCGACACCATGGTGTCATTATCCAGTACTATACCAGTAGATTCAGTCCAAACGTGACCCACCACGCAAGTATAGTTACTGATGGCATGTAGTTGCGTGGAGGTAAAGGTTACTTCAGACTGCTCAAGGTCAGGTGGAGGCCCACAGTCAACAGCTGAAGATAAAAAAAAATAAATTAAGAGAAATAGAGTGTACTTGCATGTCTGACTCTTCATCTGTTTTGGGAAGTATGCAGGATACAGACTGCCATGTTGTTTTGTTTGGAAAGAAAATAGAACACTCTTGAGCTCCAGTATATGGCTCACATGATCCATTACATTTGAAAAAATGACTGGATAATAACAAAAATCACACTTATCCAGATTTAGATAAAATTTCCGAGACACTGTTTATGTTAAGCAGTTTTCTGTAAATGTCATACAGTTTTCCAAAGACTTATAATATTTTCTTTTCTGCTATTAATGGCTTGGCACACTACTTGTAAGTTGTCCAGTATATTTTTTGTTAGTCGCGACACGGTGGTTTTTAATTATTCTCAGCAGAATACTCATTAATTTCAAATAAAAAATGAGTTATATTCTGTATATTTCACTAATTGCACTAAATATATTACCTGGCAATGAAAATCTACCCATTAAACTGAAGAGGTTGTGATTATAAGGTAGCTTACCAGAGCATTGTTCAGGTACAATAACAGACCACTGTAACAAGTCTGTACACTGAGTAGTGACCCGAGAGGCTCCACTGGGCAGGTAGTATCCACTGTGACAGCTGTATACAGCTACAATACCCTTTGATGCCAGTCTACTGGAGAGGTCAGAATTTAGAACTTCTGGTAAAGGGGGGCATCTATCATCTACAAAATCAATATGCAAAAATAATTATGCAAAAACCAAAACAAGAATGGAATATCTCAACTGATTGTACTGTTATTCACAATGTGGAACTGTATAGTAAAGTTTGATATGATCATATGTATATGTGTTTGATAATCACTAACCATAGGGTACTGATTAGTGTTAAATATTAGTAGTAAACAGCCTTAAAGGAGCCATAAATATGTTCTTATATTCTAACTATATTCTACACTTATTCACATGTATCCAGAAATATCAAAATAACACTTGAAACATTTGAACTTTTATTCAGATTACTTAGAATCATACTTACCTAGATATCATTCTATGATTAATGTACCGTTTATTCAACCTTTACCTGTACAATTTAGATAAGTGTCACTCCAGTTTCCAGTCACTTCACAGGTGACATTCTTCACCTCTGTTCCATCCCAGAACCGAGTGCCTGGATTACATGTGAAGGTGAGGATTGTGAATGCTTCAGTTCCTGAATCTGCAGTAGTCCCACCCTCCACTACTGGAGGTATAGTGCAGTGGATTTCTGGAATCAAGCCAAAGAAATTTGGAAATAATAACTGGACAATGTCTGACAAATAATATTATAGCATATTCAAAAGGCAAAACGCAGACTTCCACCACGGCATACCCATGTTGTAATTTCACTCCAGATATTGCTTTTTGGTTTTGTTATTCTTGGAGTTATCTAAACTACAAGCCCTGAATGAATGCAAGTAGTTTTACAGCCTTAAAATACGTGGAAAATCGTCTCATTTCAATGCATTGGCTGACATGTTCAGCCGTGGACAATAATTATTGTGAAAGTTCATTAATTATTGATGACAATTTCTACAGCTTATGATCATAGGACACAAATGACGTAAACGAAATACCGGTAGTCAACAAAAAATAACATTATTCCGCTCAAACAAAATACAATGTACTCATGCAATGCATATAAGTTCAGTGCATTGTTACACCATGTGCAGGGGCCGGTTTCATGAACAGACTTAAGCCTTGAGTCAGACTCAAAAGTTGAGACTTTGTATCAAATTTTGGAAATATTTTGCTGAGTCTGTAGACTCAGACTCGATGCATTTCGCAAACAGGCTCAACTTGAGACCTGGCTCAGTTACAGCTAGGCTCAAATTTGAGCCCATCAAGGAGGTGTCTCAAATTTGAGTCCAAACTTTGATGCCAAAAAACACATACATAAAGTGATACAATTTGTTCAAAAATGAAATTGATAAATCTTGAAATCTTCTATTTTCATTTTATTTTGTAATTACAGCCACATATTCAATATTTACTAATAATAAAAGTCAATAGAATTGACATGCTTTATAGACTATTATCAAGTGACAGGCCTCAAGGGTGGACTCAAAGCCAGACTCAACCTCAGTTGAGTCTCAATCTTATGGATCACTTAGAATAATATATTCTCATATAATTTCTTTGTATTATGAGTATTAAAGATCTTTAAAATGATAATAATCATGAAATATAACTTTTTCAACTAAAAATAAGCTCACTAAATATTCGAAATGAGATTAAAAAGTTGAGACCATAACTTGAGACTGGTCTCAGCTGATCCACCCTTTGTGAAATCCATTTGAGCCAAAAACTCAGCCGAGACAAAAGTCTCAGATTTGAGACCCTGACTCAGCCTTGAGTCTGGCTCAGTTTGAGACTTTTCATGAAACCGGCTCCAGGTCTTACGTTCGCAGTCAGGTATGACGTCACTCCAGCTTCCGCTGTCCAGGCATTGTGTGTTTTTTTGTGTGGTTTTATCTGGATACTCATAACCAGGTGTGCACTCCAGGGTGACCAAAGTACCGAAAATAGCCAGGTTTGTGTTAGCTGTGGCTTGATGTACAGACTGCACTGCGGGGCATGTGATCACTGGAATTACAGTTTCAATTTTTTTAGGGGTTATTGTGTGACCTTATAGACAAACTGAAGCCTGCAGGTGAATCTTTTGAGATTTAAATTAGTTTTTAACAAGGTGTAGTAACTTATTGTTCAATTATGGAGAACACCAGTGTAAAATGATTCTATTAAAAATCAACAAACAAACAAATTTGTTACTGAAACGAAAGTAGCTCTCTGTAATATCACACTAGATCGACATATTTCACAAGCAGAACCCATTACATCTGATTCCAGTGGATTCACATTACATGAATAATTCGATCAGTAAATTACATGTAGCATCCTTTCAAGATTTTCTCTACAAAATTTCATATCAAAAAATTACTTTCAGTAACTTTAAGTAAACACACTTCTGCCTATTCAAAAATCAGATTTCTGCACAGCAGTACATGATTTCTATGACTAAAGCAACTGTTCCACTGTTGCGACTAATCGTAAGATGTAGCTGATTTTAAACCCTGGGTGCTGAGCTGATCTTGTCCAAAAAGGGCGGAAAAACTGATATGTGATTTTTTTGCCCCAAAGTGAAAATATCAATTGTATGCCTAAACAAATTGACCTTAGAGTCTTTGTCTTTATCCTAAAATAACTTGTAGCAGCATAAAGATTAGTTCTAACTGCCTTATAATAAAAAAGATCAGTTATCTTTAGGTTAGTAGAGCTTATCTTTGAAATATTATAACAAATCTTTGGGGTGCCACAGACGTTTTTTCATACCTACTTCTGTCAAAATGGAAGCAAATAGTATTGTGTTTCTTATGAGCCTCACATTTCTTCGTGAAAGTAGTTCAGTGCTATAAAATAATAAATCCAAATTGTAGTCTAAATGTATAAAACAAGAAAAACAAAATGTCAGTCTCTATGTTAAGGTGAGACAATTTTCAGATTAATCTATCACTTACCCAGACATTCCCATGAATCTAGGTTATTTGTCCAAGTCCAGACTTTGTCCTGTTCACACTGTAACTGAGCTGTTACCTTGCCATTTGGAAAACGATGACCCACGTGACAGGAAATGACGAGACTGGCAATCAGCTGATCATCACCCGATACCACATCAGCGTTTTCAACATAAGGAACAGGGCCACAGGATTCAGAGGTAGCTGTAATGGTAAGCGATAAAGATGTATTTGAAATGTATGAAATATAACAAGTGTGTATAGCAGGCTTCACGCTTTTCCATTCTGACTTCATAATGGACACCATTTGGAATATAGTACAGGAATATATCACGAAAAAAACGTCCAAACCCAGAATTTTAGCATGGGTGGCGTTGTCAACGCACGAAGGTGAAGTCTGAGTGCTTTGACAACGCCACCCGTGATAAAATTCTGCGTTTGGACGGTTTTTGAGTGATATATTCCTATTCTAACATGACTGTTTAAAATATAATACTCTAAAACACTTGTAAAATGAATAAAATTATCCAAGTGAACACAATAGGGCACCGCCATGTTGGCTGTTCCATCAAGTGAACAGGGGTAATTTTTTTCCCAAAAATATACTGTAAACTTTTTCTGAATCAAGGTACAAGCAAACAATTAAAAATGCACAACTTTATACACCATCTCATAGTATTTTAAATATAATTATGAAAACAAAATCATAGACTATTGTTTTTCAGCCAATAATTATGCATGGGGAAGTTGACAACAGCCGTAATGTTGATATAGAAATAGACAACGACGAGCGAGGTGTTATAGGAGATTTTACAACGATTAGCGATATTAGGATCACGAAGGCGAAGCCTGAGTGATTCTAATGCGCTAATCGTTGTAAAATCTCCTATAACACCGAGCTCGGAGTTGTCTATTTCTATTCTAACATGACATTTTAAAATTATCTCATAAAAATTAGTTTTGAAGCTATTTTGTACAAAAATATACGAATATTCTATAAAGATTATTTATCAAATGGTGCAGTTGAAATATTGGAAGAGCCACAAATAAAATAACCCTTCCTTTGTTAAACCTCCTTAAAATTTTGTACATTCATATCAGTATATTCTATTTTCAAATGTAAGAATCCATAAATGTCGTATTTACCATTATTTGTTTATTTAATAACAAAAATCCAAGCTGTTACTTGAAGTTTACTTTTAGCGGAGCGGCATTGTGAGCGATAAAATAGAACTAGGGATGTTATGCGGGGTTTTACAGAGCAACTTTTTGCGTCTTAGCCAATCAGAATCGCGGACACAGCCATGTCATGTTAGAATGCAAAATTTTAGATGGCTTAGAAATCGCTCTCGACCAAACAGAATGACGGGCACATCCGTTTCATGTTAGAATTTGGAATTAAGTATGGCTCTCTCAACATTAAAGTCTCTCAACGTGTTACCATTGGATACTTTTTTCCAACTCACTTGAAAAGTTGGGTCTGAAACTATGGTTACTTAAATAGGGTTCAGCATATTCTACAAATATATTTTATGTTTCTTAAGGTATGGCCCTTTCGAGGGTGTAGTATTATCACAAGAAAAGCAAAGAAAGTGTTGCCTGTATAACATAGCCACTTATGAAGTACATCTGATGATGGGTTTAGTACCTCCCCACCCAATTAATAAAATTAATAATAATGATAATGAATACAATGCAGTATCCTATTGAGTAATTTCTGAGAAAGGGCAAAACTGTTCATAACATTCCATAAAAAGAACGTGACGTTAAAAATAGCCAAGTCAATTAAGTTCTGTATTTGAAAAAAAGCTATTAACACTTTCTTTGCTTGTCATGTTATTGCAATGTTAGTTTAACCTTTACACTATTGACTTGGAATTCCTATGCATTCAGTAGACATGACAGGAGACATAAATAGGCAGCAATCCATTTTAAAGACACATCCTTCCTTTAAACGTCCAAGACACTTTCACTAAAGTCTTGTGGTGCAACAAAAATTGAATTAAATAGTTAAATATATACAAAGCAATAATACTGTATTAGCCGTTACAGGCTTGTCTCACCAAAGGCTAATGTATACCGTGGTCTCAATTTTCCATTGTGGCACCTCAATAGCTCCTCGTCTGGGTATGAAGGATATATATGAATCTGTTCCTAAATGTACCATTATGTCTGTAAACCGTGGTAGATTTTTATTCCTCTTTCACAGCAGTTATCAAAGTCATCAGCTGACCCAGAATCTAATGTACACACCCAGTTACTCTCATGAATGTGTATATTCTGGACCTGGCAACGGCTATGGACAGATGATTTTTTAAAATTTGATTTTGGTGTTGCGCCTTAGAGTCTACCTAGCAGAGATTAAGCGCTATAAAAGTACAGAATAAAATAGAATATTTATTTGTTTTTCTTTATTTATTTGGGATTCTGTACTGTAAACTGCTGACCATCAGTAATAAACTACTAAATTATCCACATTAGGTCCGCGGTTTGAGCTGCCGACCTCAGAGGTGGGAGGAGAGTGTGTTGCCACCGTGGCCCCACAAACGGGCATAGAGGAACTCTAATATTTAGCTCTTGGTGATAGAAAATACTAGTATATGCTGTGATCTTTGAAGGTATTTCTTATGATTGTATTAATATGAGCTTCTTATATTGTACATTGAGCCAAATATTCAACCACCAAGTATGTTGCCTAATAAGTGAAAAATGTAGAAGACACCTTTTGTTGAAAATTATTACCTGAATACCTTAAGTTATCAAAATATGTTCTTGTCTTGTATTTATGTATTATGTACAGCCAAAGTCATTGTTCAACAGATTTGTTCTTGTAAACTGATGTGAAAGCCCCTTAAACAGCAGCAAATATTAATTACAACCAACAACCTTGTTACCCCCAACCAGGGAAAATATGTTATATTGTTTTACTGGGCAACAATAACTGGGGCACTTGGAGAGTTAGCTTTTATGGCAATGAATATATAGATATGAAATAAACAGTTGAAATTGTGATGATTTAACAGAACTATTGATCCTACAACAATACTTAGATAAGGTGACCTTAGATCTAAGTAAGGGAAGGTTTTCACTACGGTTTTTCTTGCACTTTGTATTCACAAAACAAAGGTTGAAATTAGGTTAGAAGTTAATAAACGTTCAGTGTGAAATTTTAAAATTAAAAGTTCGCTGAGATTTTTCTTTTTAAGTAAGTGTGATCTTAATGTTGACCCTTCTTATTAACTATTTCTCTTCCGGAATGATGAATATTGGACATGAGTGCAAAAAATTAACAATTTTCTTTACAGGTGATAAACATGATATACAAAGTGTCCTTTTTCTTAACCATATATAAAAAAAGATTGTCCTACTTCTCCCTATTTCATATACCAAAGATCAATTCTGTCTGTACTTACATAACCCAAAACACATGGAGCATTTAACTCTTTGAATTGCTATCTTGGGAATTTTTTTCCTAATTACCATTATTAATATCTTCTTTTGTGGTTAAACTCCTATAGCATATCATAATTCTGGAAAACACCCATTTATGCAACAAGTTGTTGGTATGTTTGGAGTCCCACAAGGCTCTGTTCTTCTTGGCCCTCTGTTCTTCCCTCTATACATCACTCCTTGGAGTAAGGTTATGCGAAGGGATTCCGATATCAATTTCCACTTTTATGGTCACGCCACTCAGTTATTTGTTCATTTGTCCCACAAAAATGCCACCTCAGCCTTTGATAAATTGAACTCTTGTCTTTAGTATGCTCAGGAATGGATGTCGTCGTGTATGCTTAAATTAAACCCTGAAAAAACAGACTTCATCATATTTGGATCTCATGCTCAGCTAAGGAAAATAGATCCTTACCTTCCTGTTAGGATATTTGGTAAATTTTCACATCCATCAGCTGTTAAGAACCTGGGTGTCTGGTTTGATCCTAATTTTTCCTTTGGTGATCATATCCGCAATATTTGTAAGACCTGCTTCATTCAAATGTGTGCCTCAGACGGGTCAGACAGACAGAAGTCTGTCCAGTTTCAACATGCGCAAATTGCAGTATATTCAAAACACACTTGGTAGGATCGTTACAAATTACAATAGATACTCCTATTCTCAAAAAACTCCATTGATTGCCAGTTGAATTTCGGTGTATTTTCAAAACTGCCACTTTGGTTTACAAGTTTCTTCACAGTGGTCACCCAAGCTATTTCAGCCCTCATCTGTCTATTCGTTGTGGCAGATTTGGCACAAGATACAACCGCCCAGATAAAATGTTCCTGGAGGTTACCCAATCCTACCCATCAGTACACAAATCCAAAAAAACACTTCGGTCATAGTTTTGCTTTTGATGGTCCCACACTTTTGAATGATCTGCTTGATGATGTCCGTTCTGCTCCAAATCTTGCTTGTTTCAGGAAAAAGCTAAAACCATATCTCTTTGATAAGGCTTTCCCACCTTGACATGTAAACTTCCTGGCATTCTCCGTGGTGTCAACCTGGCTATGTCTATGAAATGATGATTAATGTACCTGGTGTTGTGTGTTGGAGTCTGCATTGGCTATAAAAGTTCAGAATAGAATGGAATGTTTGTAATTTTCACTGAATTTGCTTAACTCCCAGACCACACAGTGAATGGGGTACTGTGATCATCTTGATGAATGAAGAATTCAGGCGATTTCAATTTCACCAGCATTCGCACAAAACAGGTGGAAGAGTGTGAAAAAAAATTCAAGATTTCTACAATGTTCTTTGACTTTCTTCAACTGCCCTGATGTTAAACCTCAGCAAAGACTCATTATACTGAGACTAAGCCACAGTTACGCCATGAATCAGCTACAGGTAGGCGAGACTAAATGCGATCCAGGAACACTTTCTACCACAGAGGAAGAATGCGTCGAAAACAAGGGAGAATATCCAGAGAATTAAAAAAACTAGTAGGACTTGTTGGCAACTGTCCCTTGACAAAGTTGTTAAAGTTGGGGTTTTACATCCCATTCAACAGTCAGGGTCATATTGGGACAGGTCATCAGCATTGCCACTTGTGGGAGTCGAACCCAGACCGCCTGTGATTAGTTGCCAAACCTGCTGACCGCTAGGCCACTGAGGACGTAACTGTAGAATGTCAAAGTTACGGCAATGATCAGGTCACACACACTGGAAAGGGTGATCATCTCAGCGAATATATAAAAAAATAAAAGTGATTTCGAATTCACCAGAATTCGCAAAAAAAGGCTGAAAAGACTGGTCACGTGATAGAAAGATTTTCATACTTCTATGATGTTCAATGACATTTTTGTTCTATGACTGTCTTGAGATTAAACTGAGAAAGAAAGATTATACTGAGAATTCCTTATGAACTGGTGAAGATATCTGGCGATTTTGCTACAATTACCAACTAATTATCTACGGGTAGGTGATAATCTATAAGATATATGAAGAATCTTGTACCACAAAGAGTGATTTGGGAACAAGAGAGAATAAACTGCAAATTTACTGAGAAGAAGGAGATAGTAGAGTACAACTTGTTGGTGACTGCCCTACGGCAAGGCCACAACATGGAAGAATATACTACCTATTGTGGTGAATTGTCATGGCGAACTTAAAATGTTAACGTTAAATACATTGCACTCAGTTTCACTCAACAGAAGTGACGTCTTTTTTAATGAGAGTATAACACTAAGGCCCATGTCCCATGTCTGCAATGTTAAGGGATGATTGTTGGCAACTTTGAAATCTATTTATTTATTTTGGGTTTTGCGTCCCTTTCAACACTGTACAGGTCATATGATGACGGGTAGTTTTGTGAGCAGAGGAAACCAGTACATACAGTTGGTCAAGGTTCTGTACTGTAAACCGCCAACCATCGGCAAACAGTAACCAACCTTCCCACATGAGGTCCGGGGTTTGAACCACTGACCTCAGAGGTGGGAGGCGATTGGGTTACCACTGCACTACCTAGGCTCCTCATAACTTTGAAGTCCTCATCTTCCGTGTACTATAAGTCTTCATAAGACTTGCTTTTCATCTCCATTGTCAACCATCTGTCTTCTTAGCATGGAAACTTTTTTGAACTTTTTGAAAAATTTGTGGTCACTCATCAGTCTGATTTTTGTCTTCATTAATAACTCTATTGTCTCTCCCTTCCATAGTAAAACCATTAAGCCTTTAGCCCAGCCACACTAATATTGGCATCTGTCTTCATATTAGTCTTCATAATCTGCAGGGACAATCTCTGAAGATGTGAAATGTGTTATTATGGGTGACGAGTATACAAACTTCAGTATTGTTTTCATGAGATGCAAAATAACAATGGGTTCATCTTCATGGGTCAGCATGACTTATCACAGTGTCTCGTCACAGTCTTTATTAGTCATTGACAGTCTTACAATTGTGACAGATCTTTGTACAGTTACCTTCATGAATCTTCCTGTTTCTGTCATGCAATTGTAAGAGTTCTGCTTAAATCACAGCATTAACACCGCTTAGAGTTGTTACAGATCTACAGGGCAGGTCATGTAACCCCACTTTAGGCAATTGATAAATACTCTCTATTTGTGGCTAGTCGGTCTTTATTGCCAGTTATGTCACAGTCCAGTAATTTGTTATTTTTGTACTTTGGTTATAAGGAGTTATTTGAAATATCACGTTCATCTGCATTAGTACCAAAATAATAAATAAAGTATAGGGGTTCCAGAATACACCCCCAAACAATTTACACAGGTGCAAATCTGTACAGTAAATTTTACCATGCATAATTTTGCAATCAAACTACGCTTACCACCATGAAGTCTGGTTGAATATCAATCTAGAATCCTTACTGATTCAGTTGCTAATAAAGGTCAAAGGTGGGTTTTTATGTCCTAACAGCCAGGGTCATATTTGGATGGGTCCACAATATTTGCTACATCTGGGAGTCGAACCCACACAGAGGTGACTGCCTGTAATTAGATGCCATACTTACTAACTACCAGGCCACCAAGGAGCTCAGATGTTAACAAGTTTGGTGTTAAATCACTTTGGTTTTTATCTTTGTGGCATCGGTTCCGATTGCAATTTTAATGTAATGTAAGGAGTATTTTTATAGTGTTTAATGTCATATGACAGCCTCTAAGGCACTAGAGCCACAATGAGAGAAGGAATAGTTCAGAATCCAGCGACATAGCAGGCACGCAACGATGTAACCCGAAATTATGCATCCCATGTAACATACAGCATAACTAGGGGATAGTTTAGTGAGTTTGTTTTCAGAGGGTGCATTATTTTGCAAGCGGATATACTTTTTGCAAGGAGATACAAAATATTGTAAAGCCACATACACTTTTAAGGGGGAACATTACTTTGTGCTATACCGGAAACTCCAGGGCAACGTGTGTAGTCTATTGAGGTCCTATTTTGACATGACCTTTGACCTTAGCTGGTTGAATTAACGCATAAAACCCAACTTTGCTTTTGAATATCCATCTAAAGCGGGGAAGTTGTCTATTTTTTTCAGTAAACCTTTATCCACAAGTTTTCAGGAAATGAAAAATAAGAATGGGCTGCATATGCAGGTTTCTTCAATTTTTTTTTTTTTTGGTGGGGGGTGGGCGGGGGCAGGGGCTTCTGGATTATTGGGAATTATCTTGAGGAGTGATGCATGATATTCCTTAAATTCCTTGCACTTATTTTAATAAAATTATATCGTAGTTCCCATGAAAACTGCATTTCACCAAGTCCTCATACTGACTTGAAATGTATTCAGATCTTTGAACTTCTTTGATGAGTGTGAATACTCCAGTAAAACATGATTATGTCCTTTCCATAAGCAAGATGTCAACAAATATCTGCACAAATATTTGCATTGCAGCAACTCCCCCCCCCCCTTCCACTTCCCCTGTAATTGATCATACTTACAGTGTGGTAATTCTGTTTTATTAACGCAAGCTGTTTGGTTAATTATCCAGGATCTGTTATTTACACCTGACTTTATATGAATATAAATCTATAATGTAAAATTCCTGTAACTGTCCACTTTCTTACATTAATAAAGCCTAGATTTGAGATGGATATAAAAGTTATGCCATGTCGTGGTATTTAATTATTTATAAATTTCAATTGGTTTTAACAGCTTTTTTCATACTTAATTGACAACAAAGTAGGTATATATGCATTCATAGAAAGTGACATTTTTTATTTGTATCAATATTTGATAACACTTTTAGTGTGTAATAGATTCTTACTATATTCATGTATTTGTTTGTTTTTTTTACCTTTTCAACGTAATTATCATTACCATCATCATTATTTTGGAGAATTTAGGCCATAAGTATGCATTGCTGGCCTTCACCCCATTCATATGTGATATTTAATGTGTTGAAAGCGATGTTATAATACACATCATTCAATCTGACTGGATGCATTATTAAAAGAAGTAATCTAATGAAAATTCAGCATTACCTTTGCAGTTTACAATGGACTGGACTGTCCTAATTAACCTTCATGAAACTATTCACCATGATGTGACCTATTCAAATTGGGTGAAGTGTGTGAATATTTGTTAGTTTTAAGTGGTAATGTTACAATGGAAGTACAGATCATTGTTAATTGATTAATTTACTTAGTGTTTTACGTTACACCTAGTACCTTTGTATTGGTTATACTGTGGCATAGTTACAACAAAACCCATGTGTGTTAAACTTTGAAATCTTGCAAATATAATAGTGATTCCTCGTACTTATAAGATAATGGTACCTCTTTAATACAAGATCAGGCTTTTAAAACTATATATATCTCTTAATTGTATCTTATTTACAAAAAAAGTAACTTCTCTTTATTAGAAATGTCTTATAATTACAAGATAAGATTGTATCTTATTTAAGGGATGGTAGTATCTCGATAGCATTGTCTTTGATTTGTCTTGAATATTTATTTACTTATTTGGGGTATTACGTCACGTTCAACACTGTACAGGTCATATCACGATGGGTAGTTGGAAGGGCAGAGGAAACCAGTATATACAGTTTGTCAGGGTTCTGTACTGTAAACTGGCAACCACAGCAAGCAACTACCAGCTTTCCCACTTGAGGCCATGCCGGGAACCAAACCCCGGCCTCAGAGGTGGGAGCCGAGAGTGCTACCACTCTGCCACCGTGGCCCCTATTTGTCTTGAATAATTTTAGTGACAATGTTAATGTAAACA
Source organism: Sabellastarte sp. h YS-2021 (assembly GCA_964017235.1). Lineage (NCBI taxonomy): Eukaryota > Metazoa > Annelida > Polychaeta > Sabellida > Sabellidae > Sabellastarte > Sabellastarte sp. h YS-2021. The sequence continues at coordinate 72,232,554 of OZ024928.1, read as the reverse complement.
TTCTTTAAAGTGCTGATTTTTGCCAATAAGTAAAAAAGTCATGTGTAAAGTACATCACCGATATATTTTGTCATTACAAGTTGAGTCTTTTTTATAATAATGCAGGGTGGTAACATTGCAGTTGCAACACAGCTAACAGCTTATATAATTATAAAATAGCAGTATCTTGTGATTATGAAGGCTATTTAAATTTTTTGTTCATCTTTCAGTATAATTAGTACTCACATATGCATACAACTCCTGTTTCTTGGTGACTCCAGACTCCCTGGGCACTACACTCTGTCACATGTTGGGTCTCTCCTGTGTTGAATATTTGATCTGCTGGGCAAGATATAGTCACTTCTGTGGAGTGTGGTAAGGGTTTGTGGAGACCAATGACGTCATTATCCCTAGGGCAAGTGACTTGAACTGAAATGTACCATACTAGCCAATTGGCACCAAGGCATTTTGTTGTAGCTTAGTTGTAATTAACACATGATCAATGAAATTACATTGTTACATGAATGATAAAACATTATCGTTCAATAATTTTTATCTGTGCTGTTTAACTGCACAGAAGAACAATTGGAAAAACCACTGACTTCGTATTCCATTGTTATATAAATGATAAAACATTATCTTTCAATGATATATTATCTGTGTTGTTTAACTGTGTAGATGTAAAATCGAAAGGGCAGTGATTTTGTAGTTAAGTTATTTTCAAAATGTCAATTTTACAAGATCAATTAAACTCTTTTTTTATGTTTCACCGTAAGGTGTCTCACTTTAATGAATGTGTACTAAAATACTGGGAAGAGTTTGCAAGTAATGTCTCAACAACATGGTTAAACAATTTATAATTTTCAACATAACTATCCACTTGGTTCACTTATAATTCCATTACCACTGTGAAATACTTCTGTATGTTGTACTTTGGAGTATGCTAATGCAGAGATTATATACTATAAAGGCCTGCTGATTAGATTACAGTACCTTCACACTTGGGTGTTTCTGAAGTCCACTTCCCATCCTCGTCACAGTAGTTACCCCTGGTCTGTGTGAAGTCAGAGTTGGTGTAGCCAGTTAAACAGTTGATAGTGACTAAACTACCGGCCACAGCCGATACTGAGCTGGCAAGGGTATTAGGAGCAAAAGGAAGATCCTCGCATAGAACTGGAAAGGTAGATAATGTACCAGCTGAAACTTTATGCTTAATTGTTCAATTTCTTTAAATAATCACAATATAATGATTATTGTAAACAATGGCTCTTGAGGAGTTGGGTGATTGTGGGTTTCATTTGTTTTAAACATGTGATTGATACTGTTATTGCACTGCACAATGAAACGTTAGTATGAATGTAAAATAAAAATAATAGACAAATGTTTTTGCTAATGCAAAAACGAAGCATCCCATGGCAAATAAAGCATATAATATCGTGCAAAAAAGAAAAATAAAGGCTGTATGTAAACATTGCTGACTATCTTTTATACAAGTGCTTCAAACTTTTAACCTCATTTTGAATGGGGGGAGGGGGGGGGGGTAATTCTATGGGTTTTTTTTTAAATCTCGGGTCATGATTTGCTTTTACCTCCAAAAACACACCAAAGTTCTTATCACAATAATAAAAAAGAGATATTAGGCAATAACTTAAAATCTTAACCATCTGGGTTTATGGAATTGACTTGGAAACACAAGTAGCATATAAAAGTCAAAGTTGGTTTTTCATGTTCTGTTGAGTGGCTAGGATCAGTTGGGACAGGCCCGTTGGCAGCCGGGGATTATATACCAAACTTGTTAACCATTACGCCACTGAGGAACTCCAGAAGGATGTAAAAAGTCTAATCACTTGGTCTGAATTGTCTTAGGCAGCAATTCAATAAAATTTTAAAGGATTTCAGGAAAATCTTTTTGTAGATACACTGCAAAATGCAAGAAATTTTAAATGATTTCAGGAAATTTTTTTGTAGATACACTGCAAATTGCAAGAAATTCAAAGACAATATTTTTCTTTTATTAATTTATAAGCAATCTTCCTATGACTCAGTATGCAGCATTAAACTTGATTTTAACTTGACCAGGGGCCGTATTCACAAAAGGGATCAAGCTCAAGTTGAGCCAAAAATCAGATCAAGTTTAGTATAAACAGCTGCAAACTTGATTTGATTTTTAACTCAACTTGAGCTTGATCCTTTTTGTGAATACCGACCTAGGCACTAGTCCACTTTGACCTTCACCTAGTCTGTGTAAACTGCAATGCATTGTGGGACTGTTTGTCACGGATCTGGAAAATTTGGGTCACACAAACATAGTGTATTTCCCTGAATTACAAACGAATTTTATTGGCTGTTTTTTTTCTTCCCTGAATATTTAAGACATGATCAATACACCACATTCAGTGAAGTACAAACTAGTAGAACCTCCACGATCGTTTTCAGTCAGTCAAGATTGGTTCTAGTCTTTCGAATTTGTTCAAATTGAAGTTTGGAGTCCCCCAAGGTTCTGTCTTAGGCCCTCTTCTATTTTCCCTCTATACAACACCTCTTGGTCAAGTCATCAGAAAATATACTGGAGTCAAATACCACTTTTATGCTGATGATACCCAGCTATTCATTCACTTATCCCCTGATGATAGTCTCAAGTCTTTTGATAGTCTTAAATCCTGTTTGAATGATATTCAGGTTTGGATGTCTCAAAACAAACTCAAGCTAAACCCTGATAAAACAGAATTCATAGTCTTTGGTGCCAAAGACAGATACAAATGGCTCAGTGACTCATTTCCTGTCAATATCCTGGGTAATTGTCTCTCTCCCACAGATGTTGTACGCAATTTGGGTCTTTTGTTTGATGCAAAGTTCTGTTTCACCAATCATGTAAATTCTGTCATCAAATCTTGTTTTATTAGCCTCAGGGACCTTCATCGTATCAGGAGGTTTCGCTCCGTTGATACATCAGTGGTGATTACAAATGCTCTGGTCAGCAGTCGTTTGGATTATTACAATTCTCTATTTTGCAGTTTGTCATCCCGTAATGCTACCAGGCTCCAATATGTTCAAAATGCTCTTGCACGGTTTGTCACCGGTGCTTCTAAGTACACTCACATCACATCCAGCCTTAGGACACTTCATTGGCTACCCATCAGACAACGAATTATCTTCAAAACCCTAGTTCTGGTGTATAAGTACCTCACCACTGGCCAGCCTAAGTATTTTGCACCATATCTCTCCTTGTACAAATCTGCCATGAATACAAGACGTTCCAACCCCAAAAATTTGTTCCTCCAGGTTCCTCATTATTGTGCTTCCATCCATAAATCAAAGGTCCATTTCAACAACAGTTTCTCATATGATGCCCCGAAGTTATGGAATGATCTTCCACATGATATCCGCAGTGCTCCAAATCTCTCCTGTTTCAAAAGTCGACTAAAAACCTACCTATTTCAGAAATCATTTCCACCTTAGCTTTTAACTACCGAACACCGGATCGCCTCCCTGGGTACGACTTGGAACATGTCTAATGTCTTGATGATTTATTCCTTACGAACTGGATGGTGTGCCTTAGAATCCGTAGATACGGAGATTAAGCACTTGGACAACTGATTGATTGATTGATTGATAGAAGAAAGTTTGGGGAGATATGATGTGCAAATTTCACTGGATATTACTTTTATTTTGTTTGTACTTTAATCATTATAGATGCTCCTTTAAGCTGCAATACTTGTGAAATAATAATCACACAAAACAAAAAACTTTATGCAGATAGCATGCACAGGAAATACCTAATTCACCAGTAGTGGCTTCTATTCCTGTGATTGTGACATCACTTGTGTGTGACGTAGTAGTTTCTTGTGTTGTTGGGATTGTGGTAATGACTTCCTCTGTGGTTGTAAGTTGCTGGGTTGACGTCATTTCTTGTGTAGTTGTTACTTCTTGGGTTGTGGTAGGTTCTTCAGTTGTTGTGGCAACTGATGAGATATTTACATAACACAAGGCCTGGGCATCGATTAAACACTCTTTGCTGTACCAAAACCAAAGGAGAGAGTACGGGTTCTGCCTAAGTGTTGCTGTAAAACAAAATTTGTAATTGTTGGAATAGTGTAAAGGCATTGCTCGTTTTTTCTTAAAGATATATAGTTTTTAAAACAACTGACTGCATGTGAATGAAAGGAAATATTAGGGGTCCAGTAGCAGACCCGGGGGGGGGGGGGGGGGGGGGGCGAAAAGCCTGGTGTAAGAAAAGCCTGGTGGAAAGAAAGCCTGGTGTGTTTTGAAAAACATGGAAAAACGCCTGGTGTTTCTTTTTTTTCTGTACATATCAAGATTGATGATGAAGTAGAACTAAAACATTAATTTTTTCCGATCATTTCATTCAAACGAGAAATACAAAATAACACTTTATGCATGCTCTACAAACAAACTTTTATACATATACCTGCTTAGGATTAGGACTTGAACATTTATTAAAACCTTTCATTACTGTCAAGGGGAATGAGAAGTCTTTCAAGTTACCTACTGTGGACTTCATCACAAAGAAAACGGACTAAAACCAGTTGTTTGATATAGTTGCAAATAGTAATTTATGCATCCCACAATTAGGTGTTCCACTGTTAGCCTGGGAAATAAACTTTAATTGCAAATACAGAACCCTTTATTGTAAGGTGATAGAAGAATATCAGGGCACACTCAAAATGAACTATTGTATCTTCTCAACAATATAACTACAAATACAAACACTTATTGTTTGTGTTTTTGTCACTTATTGTCATGTGTTTTTATTCATGTCAGTAAACTGCTGTATGTGTCTGACAATTGATTGTAGAAAAAGGGTGCATGGAAAAGTGCCCTCCTAGAAAAGTGCCCTCCTAGAAGACTGCCCTCCTAGAAATGTGCCCTCCTTTTGAGGGGCTGGAAAAATGCCCTTCTTTTTTCAAATGATATGGCATAAAATATTTTATAAGAATTTTAATAAGCATTTTATAGACATTTAATTCAGAGAATTATAAGATATGATTGTGCCAACATATTTATGATGATAAACGAGTAGTCACATACAGGAAATAAGCACTAATTTCACTATCAACATGGTTATGGTGATAACTTATATAGGCATACATAAGAAGTATTTTTTACAATAAACATTGACAGAAGCACATCTATTTAACCATTCATGCATTAGAAAAGTCTAATGCAGTGTCCAACACCATTCACAAACTCTGACACATTTAACTGTACCTTTAATCATGAAAGCCTGAGCAGCTATTGGAATTCACATAGAGCACACTTCAAACATTAGCAGATCTAACTGTACCTTTTATCATGAAAGCCTGAGCAGCTATTGGAATTCACATAAAGCACACTTCAAACACTAGAAGATTTAACTGTACCTTTAATCATGAAAGCCTGCGCAGCTATTTTGTGAATAAAACATTTTAAAGTTATTTCACAGTACATCTGAGAAAAGGAGGGCAGTTTTCTACCCCTTCACAATTGAAGGAGGGCAGTCTTCTAGGAGGGCAGTCTTCTAGGAGGGGACCTTTCTAGGAGGGCACTTTTCTAGGAGGGCACTTTTCATGGATTCTAGAAAAAGCCGCAATAGAAAAAAAACTGCAGAAAAAGTCACAGTAGAAAACTAGCGTATGAACAAATAATCCTAATAGAAAATACCCAAACCTTTGTTACATGGTGTACACTACTTGGCAGTGCTTGTGTAAATGTATTATTGGTATGTACCATTTAGTTAGAGGACTTTTATACTGAGGTATTTTCTACTGCAGGTTTTTACAGAGGCTTTTTTTTCTGCTAGAGGCTGCTTCAGTTTACTTGACCATCAGTATCATATACAAAGTGTTTTGATAAGATTCGCATTTTACCCTCCCTGTCCCATAAAATGGCCAGCATTTTGTCCCCCCTTTCGATTTTGACCAGTGTTTTACCCCCCCCCCCCCCCCCCCCAGTATTTTGTCCATTGACATTTTGTCCATGCACCACTTGATATGTCCTGCTACAAAATGTCCAATTATGAAATATCCATACCCGCGACAACCCACGCCCCCCCTTTCAGGAAATCCTGTATCTGCCTCTGGGGTCAACCCAGAACTACATACAGAACAAATTGCTGTATGTGAAAATTAAAAATGCGATAAACTTGATTGTGGTAGTGGAGGGGGTCATTATTACTGTTTAAAACAGCTATTTTTGTTAGCAAGTTTCTTCACACTGGTTTTCCCATATATTTTGCTCCATTCAGCCAGAGCGGTGGAAGTTTCCTTGTTGTTCCAAAGTTCTACCCTTCTACTCATAAGTCTGTCAGACAATTTGGTTTTTGCTTTGCTTTTGATGCATTTCATTGCTTGGAATGTCCTTCCTGATGAGATTCATGGGTCCCCCTCCCTAACCTCTTCAGAAAGCACTTTAATGCCGACCTGTGCACCAGGGCATACCCACCTTAGTCTTTATCATTCCCTGGCATTCTTTGTGCTGTTCGACCTGTTTTCTGGCCCTAGATATTTGAAACTGATTGACTGTCTTGGTGCTGTTGCGCCTTAGATTCCCCTTTCGTTAAGGGGAGATTAAGAGTTATGAAAGTCCAATTAGAATTATTATACCCAGGTAATCCTGGGTGTGATTTTTTTCGAGGTGGTAGTAAGCGAAAAGAGTGATGTTTTTATTTCCATCTAATGTTATTTTACAACAATGTTAAAAAAACACTATATGCATGTATTTCAGGCAATTCTACTTTTGGAGAAAATTTGTTAAATCAAAAAATTTACCACAATTCCCAGAAGCACCGTTATAAAAATTCCTGGAGTAGTCCGAGTTTGGTTCTTGCACGCCATCTAGCCATTTCCAAGTCTCTCCGTATTTATTGAGTCCAATCCACACTCCCGGATCTTCAGTAGGTACACCTGTTTAAAAAATAGAAAACCACTGGTCATCCTGGAACCTCTCTCTTTCAGTCAGGGGAATGTCAGTAATTTGAGAGTTGGACTGTACTTGTACAGTCGGATGGGTCATATAGCACTGTGAGTTGTGTGGTCGGAAGATTATAAAACGCCTTCCGTACATGCGTGCGTGCATCTGTGGGTCCGTGTGTCCATTCGTCATGTTTTGACATAAACCTTAACATCTCATTCATTTACAAAGATATCTTCACCAAATTTGCAGGGAATGTTTATGGCTACAAAAGCCTGTCTGTGCAAAATTTTGGCCTCATTTTGAAAAACAAAATGGCTGCCATAGCCAATTGTTTAAAAATCATAAAGGTGCTCTAAATCTTGAAATATTCCAGCTAGCTTCATCAAATTTGCACAAAAGACATATAATTAGAAAAGCCAGCCTGATAGTAATTTTGGCCTAGTCCCAAAACCAAAATGGCCGCCATATCACATGTTTAATGTCAAATGGGGTTATCCTATTAAAAAGGCCTTATATCTCCCCTAATATTGCTCCTAGAGGTTCGGAATGTGAAAACAACTTGTAGGAAGTCATGGCCTGGGAATCTTTTCCAGGTGTTGAATTTGACCTTTGACCCCTGTTTCCAGGTTAAATGGGGTCATCACACTAAAACGTCCTTATTTCTCACTTATTGTTGGTGCTATGGCTTCAGAATGTAAAGACAGACCATGAAAAGTCCTGGTCTTTATATGTTTTGCCTGAGAAAAATTTTGCCTTATTTTGAAAAACAAAATGGCCGCCATAGCCAATTATTTCAAAATCATTAAGACACTGTATGTCTACTGTATGTCTAATCTGGACATGACAGGTTTATATCTAGAGTCTATCAAGAATTATAGATGGCATGAAAAACAGAGGCGGAATGCTGTATCTTCTGTGAATACCCAGCTACACACCTCTAGCTACAATTTGGCAACAGAAGAAAATGGGAATCTGGGGTGGACAATAGACACAGTTTGACGCAGAAAAGATACTATAAACATACATTAAGTTTACAGCGAATTATTAGGATCAAGCACAGAAAAAAGACAGAATAACACAGAATTGGGAAGAGAGACAGTGACACACTTTGCAGTTACCCTACACAATTGAATACCATCTATGGTTGGCCGAATTTTGGAGCTTTTTCAAACTTCTGTGTGGATTGCCACAGGTTCACTCTAGTCACACTGTGGATGGTGTTTGCCTGTGTATATAGGAGTCCAAAAACCCTGAAAATCGTGGAGATTGAAATTTTGAACATTTCAAAACCTCAATATCTATTAACAGGTGAAACAGGGTAAGCTAGAGGTTTGCAAGTTCACAGAAAAAAGTGTAAGTAATCACAAGAATGAGTAGTTTAACAAAAGGCCTATAAACCTAGGCAATACCGCTTGTAGTGTAAGTGGGGTATTGGCAGGGAATGCCACGCTCTGCACGCTTTACCGACAAAAGTGTGACAGTATATTGAGGAACGGAGAGTCATATAAAATGCTTTTAAACATAGGGGATATAACACCCATTGTGTGATTCAAGCGTTAGCTCTCGTCTCCCTAGTGATGGATTTGGAAATTCAGCACAGAAAAATCATGTTTGAAATGCAAGTCATATGTCCAAATATGGTATTATCTGTTATGCCCATGGAAACCAAACATGGACCCTTCACCCAACTCACCTATTGCGGCAATGTTACTTATGACACAGACTTCATTGGTCTGCTCACTATTCAGTATGGCAAAATCTGCCTCTTCATGCAAATCAGCACAGGCTTGTTTCTGCTGTGAGCTGGGATGAGCATCCGGTGTGACGTAATAGCAATAAACATGATCATCTGGAGTGATGCATTCAAACCAGTCATCGGAAGGACAAGTAGACTCTAAAATAGGTAATTAATAAGTATTACATTCACAGGTTTTTATATTATGCATGTCCATTTGATATATTTATGGATTTGACTGTTACTTCCATAAATATCACGTATTTTTACTTACATAGTTGAAAAGTCGTAAGCTGAAGCACTTAAATAACAATTCATTGACTTTGAAGAAGACTTTGATTAAAAGTGAATATATGTGAATAGGGATTTTGCTTTTACATTAATTTTAATCCATATTTTTGTGGCTATGGTCTGTGTTACAAATTTATGGAATAAAGGTCCGTAAATGGACCCTATCAAAAGAATTTTATCCAAACATAGCTGGGGCTATTGGGCTATCCATTTTTTTTAGAATTTCCTCGCAGATCAAATATTTTCTATAAAATATTCTGAAGGAAAATATAAGATGGAACTTACTACAAACTGTAAGCAGTAAACTGCACACACTGAGGAAGACAGAAGCGTCTGTGTGTAACCTACGCCATTTGTAAGTATGCATAACTTAAGTCCAGTGAGCCAGTAATCATAAGTTGTGCATACTATTTAAGTAATGATAACTCCAATATCATTGGCTGCTCAAATTGTTTCAGGCAATATGACTGGCAAGAAGTGTAAGAACCTAGTTGTGACAAAATGAAAGATAAAGTGGTCAATAACCAAGCTATACTTTATAAATGCTGTTTTATATATGTCATATGTTATAAGTATTATTTTTTATTATTATTAAATATCATAACATTGTTTCTCTCCTGCCTTATACTAACGTTTCGTTAAGTTGTTTTCACATTGCAACTACAAGTGCTATTGCCACTAAAACAACAAAATTTAACCACTACGCTTGTTTTTTAAAATTTGAAGACATTTATATTCCACAAAGCTTTAACTAAACATTGATACTCTTTAAGACTTCTTTACTTTCACATGTATATTTGTGCAAATATCCAGACAGCTATCAACATTATCCAGTCAGGTTAATATTGCACTTAATAACCTCTAGCTTTCTCCACTGTTCACTGGAGTAAGAGCATTCAGCTGTCTACCCAACCTTCAATATGATATTGTTTTAATCCATATGAGAGATCGTAAACACTATCCTATGAATCTACATAATATATATAAAACCATTCATTTCAAAAGGCATCAGAATTTTTGCTTTCATAAAAAATACATTGTATCTGTACAATAAGACTATTTTATGCCATTTTATGAAATAATTGAAGCCTGTGTATATTACATATTAGACACTCACAGATCAAATTATGGCTATGTACATATATATGCAAAACATATCCAAAGTATTTTTAATTAGCAATACATTTTCCATTAACTTTTTTTAGTTTGCAAGATGTCAATTTATGCTCCAATAGTATCATTTACACTTCAGTTGTTCCAACCTATAATCATAGCTGTGCAGTTATACATGTATACACTCTTAGCACCATTAAAATCCCACTTGTATTGTATATATGCATAGTGGTATTCTTCATATCTTATTTTGTACTTTTTAAAATATTACATACTTCATAATAACCATTAAAATTTTTAAAACATCTGAATCCATCCCAAAAAATGAAAGCCCTGTCTAATGTTATTGGTCTCTCTGACGTAGGCTGATGGCAGTTTAAATCCTATACTCACATTCTGAGTGGGCCATTTACTCCTCAAATTAAAAGGACTGTGTTGTCTCCTTTTGTGTGCATTAGTAATAATTGCTGGTGACATCAACAATGATCGACTGTCTAAACAAACTGGATGGTTAAGTCTGATTGATCTCTCACAACACGGAGTCTTTATAAACCTAGAGGTGTTAAGTTCAACTGAAAATATGAGGCTTCACATTGCAGGGCAATCAGTAAAATAATTAGATGAGTGGTTATCTGAGCCATATCCAATGTAGATTAAAATGTATTGCCAGAGAATAGTTAAACTGTATAAATAGAAATTTCAGCTAGAAGAAAATTTTACCAATTCTTCATTTTTAAGAAAAACTCACTAGAATTAATTTTTTTACTTATGGTTATTTTCTACATAGAAATATTAATACAGATTGAAAATTTCACTAGGAATTAATATTCATTATAAAAGTTCATTAGCTAAAATAGCTAAATTAATGTCAAGTGAAAAATTCAACTTATACAGTATTATAACAGGCAAACCTTGAACTTAAAATTATAAATGTTCATTTAGAGAGAAAAAAAACTGGTAGCCCTATCCCACTTTCATAAGTTTTCCTCCTGACTGTCCAGATCATATAACCCCCAGGCATAATCTTATTGAGCGTAAATCTTAGGAAAAATCAGAAGAGTAATAGCCCCAAGCATAGATGCTCATCCCAGTTTTTGTATATATTTGATTTGATTTGCTTGGGTTTAACATTGCTTTCAATACAGTGTACAGGTTATATCAAGATGCATAGTCTTAAGGGCAGAGGAAACCAAGACATGCTAGCGAGTCAACATTCTGCACTGTAAAGTGCTGTGCATTGGTAAGCGTGTACCAACTTTCCCACACAGGGTCCGATGTGAACCATAGACCACCACTGAGCCCATTCATGTATGTTTGAAAACCTTGGTGAATGACTATTTCTGTCCAGACTACTCATGACTGATCTTTTTGGTCGTAGTGAAGCTACGACTAATTTTTAGGATACTGCAACAAACCTTTTAGGGTGTTACAAAAATGAGCAAATCTGGGCATCATTTAGCAACTTAGGGCAAATTTGGCAACTTATCACAGGCCAGTATCTAATTGTGGGTTCGACTCCCACAAGTGACAATGCTGAGTGTGATATGTCAGTTACTCTTACTGTTGAATAGAACGTAAAACCCTGAACTTATTAGGTTCTGTAAACACTAACGACTCGGTGCTACTTTCAAAACTCTGTATTTCCTTTGGAATAGAAATGTCTTCAAATTCTAAAGAACCATCCTGAAAAGGAACATAGGTTGGTTACATTGTGTTTCATCAATTTATTGGTTGATAATGAAGGAGTATGTGTATTGCTAAATGAAATACTGTGATTATTTCAACTACCAGTTTCAATCATGCTTTAAGTACTTTTGTTGGGGCTTGGTGCTGTAGCGGTTAGAGTGCTTGCCTTCAATCTCTGAGGTCACTGGTTCGAATCTCAGCCCGGGCACTTCATGTTGGAAAGTTGGTAGTTACTTGCCGTTGCCCGGTGGTTTACAGTGCAGAATCTTGACCAACTAGTATGCACTGCTTCCTCCACCCGTAAACTACCTGTTGTAATATGACCCTGGCTGTTGAACCCGACGTAAAACAAAAAGTATATCTAAGTCTAAGTACTCTTGTTTTACAAAAATTAAAAAAAAAAACAGTTTCAATTGAACAAATTAAGGAGATCAGTAGATAACAAAAATGCAATCCAAAAAGAGTCTGGAAAGGTGATGCTCCAAAAGCTTTTGATTGGTTGATTACACACTTCCTGTGTTTATAGATTTTGTAAAAGATTGCTGTGCAAACTAATTCAACGACATGAGAACATGAGACAACAATTTGTCTTCTTTTTTAACCCAGTTCTCATTGTGATTCTTCCTTTTACAGAAAAAAAGAGAGCAGACATTGGCTCCACAATCCTTTATGTGTGAAAGATTGTGACTTCTTCATGTGGAGTGGTGCTTGAGGATATCCTTTCATTGTTTGCATATCTATGTCAATAACTACTTTGCAGCAAAAAAAGTTACAAATATTCTGTTTTTTCTAGGAACTCTTTGTGGTTTTTTATGCTCTATAAATGTCAGAAAGAATCAATAAGGAAGTTATCCCATGGTGTAAAAAGCATGGGAAAACAGCAACAAGTGATGTATTTAATACAAATTTAAAGGAAATAAACAATTAACTTACTTAAAATTGAGTTTATCGATATAGTAAAACCTATGTTACTCAACGCTTAAATGTGGAGTTATGAATGTTTCAATATACTTTTGGAATAATATTTTTTTTTTGTCAAAATCATTTCATTTTTTTAAAATGCTGTTTGAGTGTATCTTTACTATTTGTCCTTAACTTCTAGGACATTAGGTGACATGTCTTCCAGACTGGGAAGTATTAATAATTTCAAATGAAAGGGTTAATGGTAAGTTAGAGAATGAGATATATATCAAGGCCTTGATAAAAATAAATAAAACTGTCCCCACTTCAGCCTTGGTCTAACCATAATTGATCCCTTTCAAGGTAACAACACTTGTTAGCCCTTAAGTCTTAGAATTCTCTTGTGAATGTGCATTAAGCATTATTGGAAAATTTATTAGATTGGACAAGTTGTGTATTTCACTCATACTCTGTGGACTATAACTGCTGTCAACTGCTCGAATGCCAGTCTTTTCTCTGTGTGTGGAGTTTAAACAAGAACCAAGGTACATTTTCGAGGATTGAAAAAGAATCTTGTGTTAAAGAGACTTGATTAATATGGGAAAGTCTGGCATGAAATGTCTTGTCAATTTCTAATCAATTTGTTGGCGAGGGGTAATGACACTTTCAGTAGAAGGTTGCATACAAATCTATGAACTGAAGCAAAAAGTCTATTTTTTTCGCCTGTTAAGTCTTTCAATAGATGGAGCTCTCTCATCTCTTGGGACAAAGGTTTAAATCCAGCCCTGAGCTGATGTGGGAAAGGTGTTACTTATTTGCAAATACCGGATAGTATTCAGCAAGGAATTTTGGGAATCATAGACAAATCGGCCCTTTGCCAAATCGGCCCCCGTCAAATCGCCCCCCAAAATAAAATTACCTGGTCAAATCGGCCCCCTATAAAATAACATATGGTCAAATCGGCCCTCCTAGATATAGATAGATAAGTGTACATAAGATTTATGCAATTTTTTCACAATAATCCCCAGACATTTAGGTTTACCTGTGAGTTTTATGTATCCATTCAGTTTACTGTTTACCTGTGAGTTTTATGTATCTATTCAGTTTACTCTGACCTTTGTATTCTGACCTTTGTATTCAAAATCTTCACAGTGACTGGTATTATTTTATTTTATTTTTTTCCCACAGTAGTTATTGTATTATTATAATTTTTAAAGTCACAGCAATAGATAAAATATTATCTATTTAAAATATAAAATTAATAATAACAGTAATAATAATGATTATTTATAATAAATTGTGGAGATATGAATTTTGGTGATTTATTATGTAATTCAAAGGGATAAGGGCAAGTAATCCCTATATTAAACAAATACCAAAGATCACTAAAGTTATAATCCCACCAGCAGAGGCTCCACAGGCAATGTAATTGCACTTTTAATTACAATTAATTTTACAATTAAATGGCGCATTTCCTCTATAAAAGGGCTTCTTATTTTCTCCAATCATCATTCAGCTTTGGAAGTCCAAAGTAGCCTGATATCACTATAAGAAAAAATTACCAATAGATCTATGTATGGATAAGCTGTTCTTTAAGAAGATCACAAAAGTTATGATCCCATCTGCAGAGGCTATGCATTTAGTATAATTGCACTTTTAATAAGTTACAAGTATGTAATGGATATAGGTTGAAAGAGGTTGATTACAGCATCCAATTATCTTTAATCTACTGTACATTACTTTCTTTCATCCCCCAACCACCCACTGTGATATGATTATACAATTAATCAGATGGTACATTGAACCCAAATTCAGTCAATGAAATCAAGAATCATTGATGTGGCAATGGATGAACAGTCTTTCTATGACTAACAGCAGTGGTTTTTGATTCAACAAAATTGACTGAGTGCTTGATATATTTATTGACTGATTGATTGATTGATTTTTACATTGCGACTTATAACGTGCTTTGATTATATTGTGCTTGAACCGCCATTTAAGTGATTATCTTAGCCCATATCTCTTATGAATTAATATAGGGGGCTCGACGGTGTAGTCACCAGTTCAAATCTCGGCCCAGGCACTTCATGTTGGAAAATAGGGAGTTACTTAGTGATGCCCAGTGGTTTACAGAATCTTGACCAACTATATGCACTGATTTCTCCACCTGTAAACCCATCGCAATATAACCCTGGCTGTTGAACGCGACATAAAAAGTAAATATCAATATACAAATTTTTACGAACTAATATGACATCCCCTCATTGTAACTTTCCCTTTAAATTTAACAACAAGGAACAGATTGAGTGAAATTCTTGAACAGATTAGAAAATGGCCTTAACTTCCCTAATTACCTTCGCCAAAGAAGATGTGTTTTTGCTTGCGTTAGTCTGTTTGTTTGCAAAATAACAGATTTAGATGCAATTTTCAGTAAATGTCGACGCTGATACAAGGAACAGGATCCAGGATCCATATATATTTTTATTGTTGCAATCATAAGCAATGTTAATATTGTTGGACCTTTGCAGATATTTGCTCTCTTGTTTTAAATCAGTTAAGTGATACTCTCAGTACAGTACAGGATCTCACAAATTGCTTCTAAGGTCACAATTCTTACTCCCTATGATTTGCTTTTTTCCTCGGTTATAAAAAAATCAATAACATAGAGCAAATTATATACATTGAAAAAAATCTTATTGCTGTTTGCTGGTTATAAGTATTTTTTTTTTGTTTTTGTATATGTGAACATCATAGAATAGATTTCTCTGTTTACTCGGTGGATTGCTAAATTCCATTTCCCATGTGAGTGTTGTGCAAGTCTACAGAACTGTAAAATATTTTATTGAACTCACTAATGAGCAAATTGGCCAGACAAGTTTGCACTGTGTTGCACAAACAAGCAGATATGTGGAATATGGTGGGTATGGAATATGATAGAAATTAAATAAAATATATCGATAACAATGGAACTCAACATACGAAAGATCTATATTTTTGTATAGGCTTATAATGTTAACCTTTTATTTTTCTCGGTTCTCTGTTTAGTAATATATCAAATAACACATCAACCATCTAAATGTACAAAATAATATAACATACCAATATGAAAATTGTATTCGTCAGAGATTTATAGTAAGGTCCACATAATAATATTCAGCCACCACTGACTATCTACATATTGTAGTGTGACTCGCATCTCGATACTTAACCCCCGCCCTTTTGTGCATTTAAAGCCCAAAGTCGAGGTGTCAAAGAGCATTTAAGAAACTTCATTCCTCTATCAAGTGTGATGCTAAAGTAAACAAACTAATGTTGCATGGCAAGTGCATTGTAATGTACACCTATCTCAGATAATTAACAAATACTGTGTACAGAGGGGCTTATGTGGTAAACTGCTGTTGAAAATTTAAATAAAGTTTGTGCACTTTAAAACGGTAAAAAAAACTTTATCAAGTAATAAAATTTCTTTATGACTTATGCCCTTTTAGTCTGGAAGGTAGAGTTTATCAGTGCTGTCAAAAGGTGATATGTTATATCCCAGTAAGCTGTGGTGTTTGTTGATATTAGTATATAAAGATCCCAAATGTATAATCTGTTAAATTTTCCTCCCTGGATGAAAACTTTCCCCTTTTAAGGATTACTCAGATTTAGATATATGACCCTTGGCTGTTGTATAAGTTGTAGTTTGGCTCTTGTCTTAATATATCACCCTCTGTTGTTTTC
Organism: Sabellastarte sp. h YS-2021; assembly: GCA_964017235.1. NCBI lineage: Eukaryota > Metazoa > Annelida > Polychaeta > Sabellida > Sabellidae > Sabellastarte > Sabellastarte sp. h YS-2021. Next base: position 72,216,215 of record OZ024928.1, on the reverse strand, counting down.
ATGTTGTAATGTGATACCTTATTATACCTTATTGTGTTGTAATGTAATACCTTATTATGTGTGATCCCCTGACCTTTTGTGCATGTTGTAGTGTGACCCATAGCTTTATATATGATCCCCTGCCTATTGTACGTAGTGTAGTGTGTCTCACACCTTAATATATAATTCCCTACTCCTTGTATCTGTTGTAGTGTAGTTTACTTCTTAATATTTGATCCCCTCTTGCACCTGTTATAGTATAACATTTGAACCCCTGCCTGTTGTATATGTTGTAGTATATGTTGACTCATATGATCCCCAGCCTCTTGTGTATGTTGCACTGTGACTCACAGCTTGATATATGATCTCCTGCCTTCTATATATGTTGCAGTGAGACACACATCTTAACAATTGATCAACTACCTGCTGTATGCCTTTGTATAGTGACTCACTCAATGATTTTGGTTATTTACCTTTGAACCCGTTGCTATTTCAAATCAGCCCATATGTCACCGTTACTTTGTATCATAATCTGCTGTATGAATGTGTACTGACAAATGTGACACTTACATAGTGTGTGTGCACGTTTTCACTTCTGAATCAGAATGGCTGTATGGTCTCCAGGTTTGAAAGAAAATATGACAGGGCCAAACAACGTGTGGGATGCTGTATAATGAAAACCTCTTTAAAGGGAGGGCGAATGCTGTGTCAAAGATTAGAAACTTTGTGGAAGTCCTGTTGTTCTTTACAGATGAACTTGGCCATTAGAATCATTGTAGAGAGAAAATGGATTTCGTGCTATTTTGGCAAAACACTCGAGTAAATATAACCCAATCCAATGTCGCCGGTGCCAAATGCGTACAAATAGTAGGCATTTTAGACAATAAGAAGTCAAGTAATTGGGAAGGAATAAATCCCTTCCAACAAATAGTTAGCAATAATTAAAAATGTTCAGCATTACATACATAATTGCCATTTAATCATATAAAATAGACAAAAGGCTAAGTGTATTAGATGAAGACCAGGAATATTTATTGAAAATATTTGTATCAAAAATATTTATGTGATTACTTTTGTTGCAACTATATATTTTTTCAAAATCACTGGATTTTGCAAAATGTTGAAATATCACTGGCATTCCAATAACAGATTTTTTTTTCGTTTTTAATTCTTAGTTGCCTGTGTTGGGGGGATTCCTTTGGAAATACATCAAGAAGGCATTTGTCTTTTTTCTGTAGATGTCAATAGCGATTACAAAGTAAATCTTCTTTACAGTAGTCAGAAATCTTTCACACAAGGCCAGGTCTTGGTGCAGTTCCTATTCAAACAACTGGGGGAAATTGACAAAAATGACAAAAATACAACCAAACACATTTTGTCAGTTGCGTAGATGGTATTGGCCAACTGAAACTATGTATAAAATAGCTATCATTCTGCATAGATTTTACTGGTAACAAGATTATACTAACAAATCATTTCAAATTTAAACTGGGGTCCTTTATTAGAATATTGTGAGGTGAGAAAGGTAGGTGATTTTAAAAAGCATTTTCGACCCTTAGTATAAGCTAAGGCTAAGAAATCCTAAGTTCCTATTTGTGTCCAATATTGTCTTTTAAAACATCAGTTTCTGTTTGGTTTAAGGCACTGTTCCACTGTCGTGAATGATCATAAGACCTAGACAGTCTGAAACTCTTGACTCAGCTATGAACCGATGACAAAAGACATCAAAATGTGACCTTCCAATAAAACACACGATCAATGACACAAATGGTTATGCCAGAGAGATGTACTGGCAAAAGGTTTATTTAAAAGCTATAATCGCTGCATTTGTGCTCCTGCACTCCTTGACTTTCACAGCAATTACCCCCCGTAGTGATTGCATGTCAGTCGTCTTGAACTAGTCCATGGAAATAACCTCTTCCACTCACCTCTGCCAATTAGAACCCCTCTTTCTTTCCAGCCAATCACATCTCTCCTTCCTTTGTCCATTAACTATATAAGCCAGCATACGCGGTTACCCACCGCAGTCAATCTTGTCAAATGACCTGAAAAGTTAAGAATTTCTTTTATGTTTTAATTAATTTTGGTGGTGGCATGGCAGTGAACACTGAAAAGCCGGTAGCCACATGCAAGAAGTGTGGGGAATTACATGATAAACCCTTACATGCAAAGTGTGAACGATTAAAGAATAAAGAGGAAAAACAGGATAATAGTCATGAACACAGTACCAAGAAGACCCCACGTGGAAAGGCGACGGGTGAGAATTCGCAGGATAAAATGCTTGAACTTGTATTACAAACAATGTTGGAGGAGCGGATCAGTGGTCTAACGTCTGGCGTGGATATCGCGGGAAACGAGAGTAACACAGGGTCTCGTATGGATACAACAAAGAACGAGAACACGATGGGGAAACGGCAGTCACGTTCTTGCGAGAAGAACAAGCGTGGTAAGTTGTTTGCTACCAGTGAAGGGGAAACCACATTGTTCACTTCACCATTGCCAGTGAACAGTACGCTAGAGAATTCTACTTATGTGCGGACATTCCCTGATACCGCAGTCCTTGTGAAACAAACGCCAGCCAGGGCTAAGAAACACAAAGGAGACACGGATTTGGGGGTAACCCCGTTAGGAAACATCACGTCATCTGGTGCAGAGACCCCTTACGCTCCTAAGAACATTTTGCCAAAGGTCACATCGACGGTGACACGACCACTAGGCACTACGTCAGTTTCATGGCCAGCTAATTTGGACACACACCGTGGTGGACTGGGTGAGATGGGAGGAAAGCAGGTAGATCAGAACTTTAATATGTTAACCGACCAGTATGGAAACCCAGTTGAAATTCAGGGAATAGCCCCAAAGGTAGACACACAACAAGGTGAGCCACTGTTTATGACGGACACGCAGGAACCCACTAGTGCCCAGAGTTTAGAGTTTTTGCGCACCAATCCCTACTTGCAGAAACTGGTAGAAGACAGAGTAGCTGTATTGGAAGCACGAATGCGAAACGAACTGCAACAAGGTAATTTGACAACAAGAAAAAAGAGCGGAAGATATAACGTGTCAGAAACTACTTGTGCCCCCATGCATCTGCGCTGGCCAAACGAGTCGTGCCTGACCGGAGCAACCAGGAAAAGAACCCCCTACGATGATCTGACATTAGGTCAATTTGTGGTGGGTTTTCTCAAAAACGCAATGGACACGACTAACCCACAACTGTCGAGAGCAATGCTAAATGAATTGGTGGAAACCGTGAAACTGAGCGAAAACCTATCCTGGCCTATTGCCCGCGGAGCATTCACGGTTGCTATGCATCGCATAGAAGAAGAATCTGTGAATTGGAGTGACACACGTTTTCTGGCTGAAAACCGGCTAACTTTTTCCCAAACAGCCGTGTTTAGCGGCTCAGTGACTATGTCACCCAAGGTTCAACCTACCCAGCCATTATCGTCTGTGAAGAAAATAGTCTGTTGCTGGTATAACGAGGGCACGTGCCCGCATACACAGGACCACTCTGATGCAACTGGCACGACTAGTTTCCGATATATCTGCATGTACTGCTTCAAGCATCTCAAACGTAATAACAGTCATACAGAGTTGGAATGCAACAATAAGAAGAAAAGTGTTGAATAAGGATGCGGTCGCTGCCCCTGGACAGAACAGTGTTGTGACAGTAATTTATTTTGTGACTTACATAAAGCATGTGTGCGTATAAGTGGTGATGGGTTATTTCATGGGGGCCCTCCCCCGTTGCATTTACAATGTGTGAGTTGTCTACATCGTTTATCTCAAAGTATGCAAAGTACATTGAAAATACATTTATTTGGCCCTTATGGCAATGTGAAAGATAAATTGATTTGTCGGTATATAGGTGTTCCACTAGTTAAGTTACGTACCTGTGCATATCCCACACTTTGGGGTGATGGCAACATGTCAAAGGGTCACACTGTGAGTGAGTCTCCTCTGCCACACCAGGAGAGCTGGTCTCCCGTTGTGGACGAATCTGCAAATAAAAATAGTGTAATTTTTGACAGAAATATGGGTTTTGTATCTTGTAACACAGAGTATATTAAGGCTTCCGCCAAAAGCCCTGTGGAGGTCACCGACACTGAGGCCTATCTGGAAGTTGCTTCAGCTGTTAGGGCCTCAGGAGTCCCTAATTACCAAAGTGTCCGAATTCCCATTTCTTCATCTTTTAATTTAGAATATGTACAAGATCACATAGAGTACTATCATGACAAGGCTTTATTGGATTATCTCACGTTTGGCTTTCCCTTAAACCTGGACAGGAACTGTGACATTAAAGCTAACGCAACTGATAATCACTCCTCAGCTAAAGCCTTCCCACGAGACGTGTACAAATTTATACAGTCTGAGGTCATGTTGGGTTCATTAGCAGGCCCCTTTCACCAAATTCCCCATGAACAGTTCACCTGGTCCCCTCTTATGACCAGACCCAAGGACACGGGGCGTCGCGTAATCCTGGACCTCTCGTATGGGGATTTCTCGGTTAATAAAGCCACATACACGGAGCACTATGATCAAATCCTGTTTAAACTGAAACTCCCGTACTTAGATGCTTTGATCTCGCAGTTGGAAGCATTGGGTGATAACGCGAGATTATTCAAAGTGGACATATCGAGAGCGTTTAGAAACGTGCGCATAGACCCTGGCGATGCTTTACATCTGGGTATTAAGTGGGACAATAAATTTTACATGGACAGGAACCTGGCTTTTGGGGCGGTGCATGGCACTGCCATATTCCAGCGTATCACAGATTTTATTCGCTTTCTCATGGCCAGGAAGGGGTTCCGCATTTACAACTATATAGATGACATGTATGCTTGTTGCCACGTTGACCAGGCCGAAGAGGCGTTTCAGGCACTTTTAGAGATTATTAACGAGTTTGGCCTCCCCGTTAACGCGAGTAAAGTATTTCCTCCCACTAAGAGACTATCCATCATGGGTATAGTGGTCGATGTACATCAGAGAACATTTAGCATTCCGGACGAGAAGTTGCGCGAGATTTATGATCTCTGTAAGGTCACGGTACTAAAACTGGAAATGTCCAAACGAGATCTCCAATCCCTATTGGGTAAGTTGCTGTATATAGCCAGATGTGTCCGTGGGGCCCGGGTGTTCCTAAATCGAATGTTGCAAACACTACGTCAGGCCGAGACTAAACACATAATCCCGGATGCGGGATTTTACCAAGACCTCATGTGGTTTGAACGTTTTCTCCATTCATTTAATGGGGTTGTCCGGTTTAATCATGATCCCGTTTCAGTACATGCATACGTAGACGCGACTCTCACAGATTTGGGAGGTGTCTGGGGTAACCGGGTTTACTCCGTCCCTATACCCATGGCTTTGCGTGGCCACTATTCAATCACACAATATGAAATGTTCAACATCACAGTTGCTTTGAAACTATGGGGTAACAACTGGAAAGATAAGACGGTGTGTATACACTGTGATAATCTGGGAGCGGTGACAGTATGTGGGTCTAGTAAAACTAAAGACCCCTTCTTGAATTGGTGCTTACATTCCTTGTGGTTGAATGCGGCACGTCACAACATCCAACTCCGTGTTATACACATCCCGGGCCGGGACAATGTGATTGCAGATTCATTGTCTCGTAATGTCTTTCAGGGTACTGAGAACACATGCTGGGAGAACATCCCTGACAGAGCTCTTGATTTATCATTGTAGAGGTGCCAGACCACAGTCGCCCTGAACTCTCAAGAGCACTGGACCGAATGAACGGAGCAATTCGACCTCACACGAGAGCCCAATATCAGAGACAGTTCCACCTATACATTGCCTTCTTACTGGCCAGGGGTATACACGTGTTGGATGGAGTTACATCAGTGCTGCTATTCTTGGAATTTTTGGCTGCACAATCAATGTCCTCAAGGGTCATCTGCAATTATATCTTAGCGTTGAAACATTATTTCTTGAGATATTCATGGAGAGCATATGTCTTGGAGGCCAATGTCATCACTAACATGTTAAGAGGTATCAAGTTATCCGTCTATAAACCCCCTACTCCCAAGCCCCTCTTTACCCTCCAGCAATTGAGAGAGATTTCACGTCTTTGCTACTATTTCCCTTCCCCTGCTGCATTTAGAGCTGCATACCTTGTCGCCTTCTTTGGGTTTTTCCGTATATCTAATATTGCCCCCCCCTTTCAGATCATCTTTTGACCCAACCAAGCATCTCCTCCGTAGTGAGGTTTTATTTGCACACCCAGGCTGCCATCTTCCAGTGAAATGGGCTAAGAATATACAAGCACCGGAACGCGCCTTGTAATGCAAGCTACCAAGCCTCTCTGATCCATTGCTTTGTCCTGTGACGGCCATTGAGGAGTTGCTTAGGTCAGTACCAGCCCCGCCATCGGGCCCCCTCTTCGCATTACTGGATGGGACCCCATTATCTCAATCTGCCCTTCATAAGCGACTAACTTCCATTTTACAAGTTATGCGCCTTCCCTCCATTTCTTTTGGTTTCCATACTTTTAGGCGCTCTGCCGCGTCTATTGCATTTGATGCTCAAGTCTCGTTACAAGCCATTCAGATTCATGGCCACTGGCGGAGTGATGCCGTCTGGTCATACATTTCAGCAAATACATCCCAATCCCTTCAGGTTCCCTTGGCTTTCCAAAACATTGTTGCTTCTACCCTACCATAAATGCTGATTGGGCCTTTGGGGGCTTGTATTAATCAGTCCCTTTGTTTTAATATTCATGTACACATATTTTAACCAAATAGATTTTAATAAACGTAGTTGCCCAACCATGTTTTTAAATCTCGTTATGTAGTATCAGAGACTATAACTCTCACGAGACCTGAAATCTGAGACAATCCCGTCTGAAAAACTACTCTATAAAATCTCGCGCGATGAGATCTCTATATCCATTCACTTTATCTCGCGTGGCTTCAATGACAACTGTCACAGCAATCACCCCCCGTAGTGATTGCATGTCAGTCGTCTTGAACTAGTCCACGGAAATAACCTCTTCCACTCACCTCTGCCAATTAGAACCCCTCTTTCTTTCCAGCCAATCACATCTCTCCTTCCTTTGTCCATTAACTATATACGCCAGCATACGCGGTTACCCACCGCAGTCAATCTTGTCAAATGACCTGAAAAGTTAAGAATTTCCCCGCCCTCCCTTATCCCTCTAGATTTATTGTGAATAGGGGCTCATAGTAGTCCCAGGTTTATGTTTTATCTCTGTTGTCATTGTTGTACTATGTGGTACTATGTAAGGGGGCTTGTATTAATCAGTCCCTTTGTTTTAATATTCATGTACACATATTTTAACCAAAAAGATTTTAATAAACGTAGTTGCCCAACCATGTTTTTAAATCTCGTTATGTAGTATCAGAGACTATAACTCTCACGAGACCTGAAATCTGAGACAATCCCGTCTGAAAAACTACTCTATAAAATCTCGCGCGACGAGATCTCTATATCCATTCACTTTATCTCGCGTGGCTTCAATGACGACTGATATGCAAGTCGCAGTTTCAATATGACACCCCAGACAGTTTTATCAAGATGATCAAGCTATTCACTCATCACAATGGAACGGGGGTACTTGTTTAATTACTTACTTAAACACTTTCACCAGAAACTGGCACCAACACAAATATGTCATGGTATGAGAGACAAAGCACTTAATCACCTTGCAATATTTCAGCCATGCAGTAAAAACAATATAACAACCCCCACACAGTCGTAAACACCCCTTGCTGATAAATAATCTGCTTCAACTCTGTAGTAGATAAATGACAGTAGCTGTCAAAATATTCTATGTGTCAGACTTGACACTATTAGGAGTGTAAAACTCCTTGTTTATTGTAAAACATTACTGTGCTCAGATGGCCAGTATTTTTTTTTATTTGGGGGATTTACGTCACTTTCAACACTGTATAGGTCATATCACGACGGGTAGTTGGAAGGGCAGAGGAAACCAGTACATACAGTTTGTCAGGGTTCTGTACTGTAAACTTCTGACAAACGGCAAGCAACTACCAGCTTTCCCACTTGAAGCCGTGCTGGGAACCGAATCCCGGCGTCAGAGGTGGGAGGCGAGAGTGTTACCACTCTGCCACCGTGGCCACTGCAGATGGCCAGTATTTCACAGATTAGCATTAACTGGCACACAACTATTCAACTGTCTAACATAGAGCAAAGTTGTAACACAATGTGTCAAGAATTACACCCTTGATTTGCAATGTTCTGTGGTCTTCCTTTCCGTAATCAAAAGCAGAAACTGTTTTTACTGTGCTAATGGAATTGAAGATTAGCTTCATTTTGTTTGTCACTGTAAACTGTATTCACAGTATCGCGAAAAACTGGTTGAATCAATGTCAAAATCCTGTTTGAATTTTAAAGATTTGTCTGATAAAGAAAAAATTCTGAAAATTATGGCATCAGACTTAAGATGTTTACACATATGCACAGAAAAAGCATGGGGCACTAGAAACTCATATGTATACGTGACAAGCATTTAATGTTTAGAGTATTTAGTTTGAATCCACACATGTAACATGTTATGTACTCATCGTGATTAATAGATCCCCTGTGGGCTGGGGGTTCTTGATAAACCTGTTCATTGTTTATGTATATTGTACACACACGTCACTACTATTAAAAGAATAAAATGAAATAATAAATAAACTGTGCAATATCACTGTCTTTGTATGCTGAATTTATGAAGATTGGTAAACAATTTTAAAATAGGTCCAGAAATAATGAAGTTTTGTTCATTTCAAATGGGGTTCTGTGTTACATGATGATTATACTTATAGTTCAGATAAAAGTTTGCAGAATTCTTCAAAATCAAAATCTTTTGATACTGGCTTGTATCACATTGAATAAAATAATAGCATCGGAGATTTATTAATTAAAGTATAGCTGTTATGGAAAGAGCACAAATAGGTAAAATATATATACAATACTAAGTTACAGCAACTCATACAGCAGAGCCAAGGTTGAAGGTCACACCATGATTTAGCATGCCTACACTTCCCAACCAATGACTCATCCAAAAATCAACATCCTACACCTTGTATTTTCTGAGATATGGCTAAGGGAAATTTTAAAGGCCAAGGTCACTACAGCGAGATTAAAGGTCAAATCAAACCACCTTCTAACCAATGTCCCTACTAAGTATCTGCTTCCTACACATTACAGTTTCTGTGATATAACCCGGACAAAATATTAAAGGTCAAAAGGTCACTACAACAAGGTGAAAGGTCAAAATTAAGGTCACCCCATGACGTTGAACAGCTATATCCTCTCATCAATGACCCTACCAAGTATCGATGTCCTAGATATCACAGTTTTTGAGATATAGGCCAGAGAAGATTTTCAAACTCAATGTCACTATGGCAAGGTCAAATGTCAAATCAAGGTCTCATCATGACATTGCACACCTACACCCTCTAATCAATGCCCCTACGAAATATTCACTTCCTACACCTTACCATTTCTGAGATATAGGCTGGACAAATTTAAAAACTCAAGGTCACTACGGCAAGGTCAAAGGTCAAATCAAGGTCACAAAATGACGTTGCACCTCTGCATTCACTTACCAATGTCCCAACCAAGTATGAACTTCCTGTACCTTGCGGTTTCTGAGATACAGCCTGGACAAACTTTTCCTGCAGCCCATCCACCCGTTGGCCTGCCCATATGGCCACCATGGATGAAAACAATACCCACACAGCCCTTAAAGGCTGTGGGGTAAAAAGGTTGCTAAACAGTGATTTTCAAATTCAAGTTATGGCTTCAACATCATGGCTGAGGAGATAACTCATATGGCTGAAAAGATAGACCTCGCGACCTCCCAGTTGTTACTACTGGTCAAGGAGATGAATCTAACACCAAGTCACAATCATTCTTGGCCAGCTGCAGGGATAAATCAAGGGACTTGTAAGACCTATCTTATTGTAGCAGATCACTCGGTTCCATTTTTAGGAAATTTGTAGTATCATGAAAAGAATATAGAAGGTAGGCCTTTCGACCATAAATATAAGCCAAAAGGTAGTTTAAAGGGTCATTACATGATCTTTATTAACCTATACTATAGGGTGGCGAAACCTTCAGTGCTAAGAAATCTCTACTCAACAGCATTAAATTTCAGTACATTATGCCACTGTGCCACAGGTAAGAAATTGACAATTTTAAATCTGGGGGTGTTGCTACAACTTATTATATCAAAAAAGGACAGGGAAACTGATAAACTGCATTAACTGAAGTTATGCCCTGGACCTACATTGCTGAAAAGATAAACTGCATGAGCAATACAATAATGCTCAAAACAACATTATTAGAGTGGTTGTGAAGTTAAAATCATAACAGTGAAACAAGGTTATCACCATTCTCATTTCAATTTCATAAAAAGGTAGGCAAGTTCACTCCCACAAGAAAACAACATATCCAGCCGGACTAGCTCTAATTATTTATCTGAGGAGAGCTTATTAATAATTTATGTTTGACCCTTGAAACAGATGTAGTGTCATCATCCATTAGCAATTTCTACTGGATAAATTTTATTTTTGAAGCAATTAAACAATCCTTTACGACTGACATCAGTTTCAATTAGCTGTTATTGGCAGAACTTTATTAATTGCAAAAATCATTAGAAAGTGTAATTTCATTAAATGGTGAGGATAAGCTTGATACAATGACTGACTTTGTCAAATATTTGTGGCACTTAGCAAAGACAAACATGACAGCTTTGTGCACACAACTGTCAATAAACCACTTAAGTCTATTAACTCCTAACTTAATGTGAGAGGGCAAACTGTTAATCTGTACAAATGTAGCTTTTAACTAAAATTTCAAAAATAAAAAATCTGATCAGTTGTAGTATTTGTGGAAACTTGTTTATGAAATGGGTTGAATGATTAATGTTAGTATAATGTGGGAAAAGATGAAGTATTGATGCAATTGTAATGCAATCATAAGTCTATCAGCAACTTTTAAGGTCTATGATTAAGATTTCTACACGCGAAGATTAAAATGATGAGATTTGTCAAAGCCTAGGGTTATTGACAGAGCTTACCAACTTGACACATTGTTTTGACAACAACCTCCATTGTATTATTTCACATTATAAGCAAGTATGAACTTGGGTTTTTGAAACTCTTTTTTTCGGTTAAGTTTTTTCTTATATTTGCTTTGATGTTAACTCAATGTGCAAGTACCAGCAAATAATATTTTGTCAGAAAGAAGATAGAGATGTAATATAAGTTGGTGAAATACTAAAATCTAGTGAAACATCAGACTTTATGCAAATTATGTTACGTTTATTATAATGTGCCCCAAATAGTTTGTGTCATAGCCGCCTGTGTGAAATGACATTTCTTTAACATTTTTGTTTTCATTAATTAAATTGCATTTAAATGTTTCAGAGACTTTGCTGAGCTGTTTTTATTTGGAGGAGAAGTAAAATCCTAACTCCTTTGTCATTTTTGAATTTGAGCTTAAACTGTCCTTTCTTGGCTTTAGTTTAATCCAAATTGCTACAGTTACATTCGTTATAACCAGTAATTCCACAGTGGTTAGCTTAAATCTTGCAGTTTCGCAAAACACAATCTACCCTTAGATATACAATGTATGTCAGTTGGACCTACTCTTGATCTTAATTCAGTGACCTATATCTGGTTCATGTTATTGAGATAATACTCCATGGAAGGTATCGACAGACAAGACACCTGACTGGTCAAACTGTTTGCAAGATAACACACAAGCAATTCTTTGTGAAATAAAATACACAGAGTGTTTACTCTGTTAAGGGAGTTTTTCACACTTCTGAATGGGCTTTTTGTTTGCCTAGAATCTGTGCCAAAGTACATGGTTCCATGCATAAAATTTAGATAAATGTGTGGGCACCACATGAATGGTGGGGTTTCCCACATTTTTCCACATTTCCTGTGCCGGTTTCACAAAAGGACTTAGCCAAAACTTAGACTTAAAGTTAAGATTTTTCTTCTAAGCTCAGGCTAAATATGTGGTCTTGGACTTGGAACATTTCTCATAATAGATTATCCCTAAGCTATGACTAACTCATGGACCCAAAGTTAAGTCCATTAGGGACTCGGGATTGGACTAAACTTTTGTAAACAAAGACTTAAAATGGCCGCCATGAATTTTAATAAATATATAGAACATCTTCCTATTAGTCTTTGGGCATTTTGATTTGGTTAAAAGGTTTCCGTTTAATAAAACGTCTTTTCCCAAACTTCAAGTGTATTAACCAAAGGAAATATGTCAACCGTAAAACATTATGATAAGTAATAAAGGATTACACGACCTAGAATGATACTGTGATAAAGTTGGACTTACTTAAGTCACCCTTTGTGAAATCAATTTAAGTACAACACTTAGCTAAGACAAAAGGCTCAGATTTAAGTCCCTGACTTAGCTTGAGTCCGGGCTAAGTATACTATCTTTGTGAAATTGACCCCTGATTAATAGATCCATTATATTATACATTTAGCCATTCTCTGCATTGCCAGTTTTCACATGAGTGACAGTAATATATAAATTTGCTAAATGCTAAATATACAAATTTACCTAAAATCTGGCCACACGATACTTTATAAATAGCGCGGATATAACTTGAGACAGGGCCTAATGATTTTTTATGACCGTCCACTCCAATGATGATGATCCATTACTGTTCCAACTTAAAAGCATTAAAAATATGTATAACTTATTAAATACATACATGATATGTACCAGATGGGTACCTTCAAAAGCTCTTAATGGGAAAAATGGCAAAAAGCCAAAATATGTTGTGTAACTCTCACGTGGAGTGTATGAAGTTTGAATAAGAAAGGTTTTTTTCCTGCATGTTCATGTATAGTTACTTTGTAATATCAAAATACTATTCTGGCATGCAAAAATCATTATATGTTTGTAATGTTTGTATGATAAACATAATATAATGTGCTTGAGAGGGCAATGTCAGGATTTATGGCCCAAGGGCAGTGCTATATATATAAAATTCTAACGTGGCCCTCCCAAACATCTTAAGATAATTCGCGTTATGACAGGAGTAACCTTAAAAGTTTTATTTCTGTAATAATCATTACAATGGGCTATTTTGTTAACTTAATTCAACAAAAATTGTTACTAGTTGTAAGCATAATGGCTTACGATTTTAATTGCAACGTGTATTTATTTGGAAATTTCCAGCAGCGAAAAAAGTACATGGACAACTGATAAAAGGATAAAATGTACCCAGCTTGCTTGCTTGGTTGCTGTGATATTTCAAGGATTGTTCATAATGTAACCATATACACCAGCTTTAAAACGGGACGTCTGCTTGTATATGTCGTGTACAAGTTAGGATTTTGTACAAGTTATAACTTGTACAAAATCTTGTACAAGTAATAACTTGAACGGCTGAGTTGTACAAGTTATAACTTGTACAAAGTCTTTTTCAAATTTTGTACAAGTTATAACTTGTACAGATTTTGTGCTTAACTTGTACAACTGGGTTGTACAAGTTAGGCCAATGCACTTTTTAATAGTTTTGGGGCTGTACAAGTAAGTTGTATATAGTTTTGGGCTTCTACAAAGCCCGGCTTACTTAGTTGATTGCAGTTAATGGTATTATTTAGGTGAACCAGGTGTTAACATATTTTAAACAGTGGGATTAATAAAGGGTTAAAAGACTAAAGAAACACTATTGTGACTAACATAATTATATTAAACAGTGGGGATTTATACAGGTTGCACCAGAAAGACTTAAAACCCTTTTTTGGTTAAGATAGGTTAAATAGTGAGGGTTAATTTTTAACCTTCTAGAGGTTGCCACACTTTTTATCTCCCGGAGGGAGATTATGAAATGATGCCTGTGTGTGCGTGTGTGTGTGCGTGCGTGCATTAGTTAGTCATGCAGATTTCTCCAAAACTACTACAGCTACAGATTTTTTGTAAATTAATTGTCCCAATGAATTTTCACGCGCTTGAAAATTTTTTTGGTTTTATGGACTTAGGCCTAAAGATAAGTGAGTAGCAATCTTAGCTACTTGGAGTAAAGGGCTCATAACTCAAAAACTATTGCAGTTACAGCTTTTTCTTCAAATATGTTGTTCAGCTACTTTGTCCTTAGCTATAACATGGTACATAGTTTGGGGTCCCATTGCATGCCATAAGTGAGTAATAGCTATTTTCTTATTTGTAGCAAAATAATGACCTAAGTAAATGTCAGATATCTTCAAAAGTATTAAAGTTAGGGAATTCTTTTCAAATATGTTATTCATCTACTTTTTGATAAGTTATCACATAGTAAAGTTTCAGGTCTGTTGCACATTGGATAGCTGAGTAATACCTACTTTGAAATTCTACAGTTGAGTAAGTCCATTGTAACTCCAAAACTATTGCAGTTAGAGTATTTTCGTAAAAATATGTTGTTCAGCTACTTTGTCCTTAACTATAAGATGGCATATAGTTTGGGATTCTATTGCATGCCATAAGTTAGTAATAGCAATTTTCTTATTTGTAGCAAAATAATGACATAAGTAAATGTCAAATATCTTCAAAAGTATTAAAGTTAGGGAATTCTTTTCAAATATGTTATTCATCTAGTTTTTGGTAAGCTATCACATAGTAACGTTTCAGACCTGTTGCACATTGGATAGCTGAGTAATAGCTACTTTGAAATTGAGACTGTTGAGTAAACACATTGTAACTCCAAAACTATTGCAGTTACAGTATTTTCGTAAAATATGTTATTCAGCTACTTTGCCTTAACTATAAGATGGCATATAGTTTGGGGTTCTATTGCATCCCATAAGTGAGTAATAGCTATTTGAAGCAAAATAATGACATAAGTAAATGTCAAATATCTTCAAAAGTATTAAAATTAGGGAATTCTTTTCAAATATGTTATTCATCTACTTTTTGATAAGCTATCACATAGTAAAGTTTCAGACCTGTTGCACATTGGATAGCGGAGTAATAGCTACTTTGAAATTGGGACTGTTGAGTAAACACATTGTAACTCCAAAACTATTGCAGTTACAGTATTTTCGTAAAATATGTTATTCAGCTACTTTGCCTTAACTATAAGATGGCATATAGTTTGGGGTTCTATGTCATGCCATAAGTGAGTAATAGCTATTTGAAGCAAAATAATGACATAAGTAAATGTCAAATATCTTCAAAAGTATTAAAATTAGGGAATTCTTTTCAATTAGATAGCGGAGTAACAGCTATTTGAAATTGTGACTGTTGAGTAAAATGTACCTAATGTACCAAGTTTAAAATAGTTAAAATAGTTAAAATACTAAAATACAATTTACTCTCTTAATATTTAAAATAAATTGTGTGAAGGTTATAGAAGTAATGCAGGGGAAATTCCAGGCAGTGTGGTTATACAGGGAATCACCCTTCCTTTGTTTTAAGGAAAATCTTTGGTAAGGTGGAATAAAGGAGGCTTTGTGAAACAGGATTTAAGGGAAGCCTTGCCAGAGGTTAGAAATCCCCCTTCCTTTACTTTAAGGAAGGAAAAAACAAAGGAGGCTTCGTGAAACCGGCCCCTGATATAGAACTTGTCACATTACTACAATATCTACAAAAACACATTTCTTGAAATGGAATACCAATGTTAAAGCCTACTGTAATTTGAAAAATTCAAAGCAAAAATATATACCAAACTTCACTGAAGAATAGTGCTGTACCAGTTATAACTTGTACAGGCATAATTTTTGTACAGGTTATAACTTGTACAAAATTTGAAAAAGATTTTGTACAAGTTATAACTTGTACAACTCAGCCGTACTAGTTATAACTTGTACAAGATTTTGTACAAGTTATAACTTGTACAAGATCCCAACTTGTACACAACATATATATGTTGTATTGAATGTGGATAACCATTGAATGTATACATTCAATGGGTGAAGCTATTGAATGTGTACATTCAATGGGCAAATCATTGAATGTGTACATTCAACGGCTGAGCTGTGGAATGTGTACATTCAATGGCTAAAATCATTGAATGTGTACATTCAATGACCCAAGGCATGGAATGTATAAATAAATAAATAAATAAATAAATATGAAATGCTGATATGTATACATTCAATGGTTATCTACATTCAATACAACATATATAAACATCAAGATTTAAAAAAAAACTTTCTTCGAAATTAGAACAAATTGCTTTTGATTTCAATTTTTTATTCAGTTCTATTATTTTGTCATTCATCTTTAATACCGCTGTTCCCCTGTAGAGAATAATAGTGAGATCCAGGAGATTTTAAGCTGAGGGTGTTACTAAAACTGGTACTCTCGAAAATGGACAGGGGGATTTATAAACAATGGGATAACTCGGAAGTGGAAAGGTTAGTCAGTTACAACCTGCTAACGACTGCTACAAAGATCACTCGTATGACTAAATCTTGATCTAATTTGTGTAGTAATTGGGGCCCACCCGGAACCAAGTTTTGTCTTGGGGAAAATTCACTCAACTACTTTTTTTTCCAGAAAACTATACAAAATAAGTCAGAGCACTTAATGCATTGTTCATAACACCTTATGAAAGGGTTGAGGCACCCTAAAGATAGTAAATATATGTTGTAACTGTCTAACACCTGAAGATACAATTAGTAAGTATAGGATGGGGGGAGGAGGATACTCACTTGCAAAGATTTTAAAAACATATGTTGGATATTTTCAATGATCCTCTACGATTACCAAAATATTGTGTGTCCAACATTCACAGCTGAAAAGAATACATGTGGAAGCAATAAGATAATGCTAGGTAATCAGGGTATTAAAAGAGGATACATTTTATTCCAAAATAATAATGGCCCCTATGGAGCCTCTATTGGGACATTGTTAGTTTATTTAAGCATGTACCAAGCCATGATCACAAAAACATCTCATGACTTAGTGTGTGGTGATTACCAAAGATTTTCACGAACACCACTTAGTATTTGGAGGTCCGGATGATCTTTGGGAGCACAACTGAATTGTTATGAAATGATCACCAAATGATGTGGTGTCCACAACTTCTTGCTTATGGACAGTCAAAAATGCTGACACCATGCAAATCGTAATGCATAAATCAGAAAGTCGTAAAACATCACCTGGTCATCACCAAGGGGACCATCAGTGTTTGGTAGTAAGAAAAAACTAGGGAGGAAAAGCATTCTGAAATAGTCCCCTTTTGAAACATGAAAGGGTATAGGAGCAGTCGGAATTTCCAGTGTGTTGGAACATCCTAATAGGGACTCACCAGATCATGTAGTGAGCAACATATCATCTGGTGATCACAGTAAAACAAGTCATGACGACCAGATGATGTGGTGATCATAACTTATTTTCTCTTGATTAACATATCATCTCATTATCACAACATTATCTGGATTCTCTTCACATTATGTAGTGATTACCACATCATCACGCTACAATAACATCACTCATCTCTGAGATCAGAGTTTGAATCTCAGCCTGACCTCATGTGGGAAAACTGATAGATGCTTGCTGTTGGATGGCAGTTTACAGTGCGGAACCTTGACCAACTGTATGTACTGGTTTCCTCTGCCCTTCCTACTACCCATCACAGTATAACCAATAAGGTACTAGGTGTGACGTAAAACACTAAATAAACAATAATGACATATCAAGTCATGCTCACAAGATCTCCTAATGTTTATTACTTAGGTCGTTATCACAAGATAATAAGCCATGCTCAAGATGTGTTGTTGTGCTCATGAGATCTCCCTGCGATCATGACTTGGAGAGTGCTAAAATAAACACTGTAACCTCCTAATAGGGACTCCATGGGTCTCAGATTTTTGACTGCCAAGGATCAGCGATCAAGAAGAATCCTTTTAAATGCATTCATACTTCAGTGGACATGTTGGACACAGAAAGAGTGAAGTAACTTTTAAAGTCTGCTGAGCAAGAAAGGCCTTACCCCCAAACTTAAACAATATGGCGATTATATACACGATAAATAGAATATGCACATATTGACTTATTGATTTGCTTCGATTTATTAAAGATAAATACATTGTAGAAGTTGCATAATGACGGGAAAATGAGGGAATATATGTAAACAGTAAATTCTAGTTGGTCAAAATCCTGCACTGTTGAAACTTATGATATGGAGCAACCACACAATTACTCACTTTATTGGATTCAGTTCGAACTCTAGACCTCAGAGGTGAGAATAATGAAATAAAATAATAAAATCTTCTACTGACAAATGATGAAAGGAAACAAGTGCATGTCAAAAAATATGACATTTTAGATTTTACAAGATTTCTGTAAATTTATCATATTGCACATACTTTATCTTTAAGAAATGGGAAAGAGTATTTCTCTTCTTTATTACCTTGTGTTAAACAATTGAAATAACGGCATAAGACCATACAGTAAAGGATGATAATTATATTTAATCAGTTACAGAAGTAGAAAACACAACATGTAGAGGTACTATCAAATATTGCTGAATGTAAGGAATATTAGTAACAAAAACCTGAGATCATACTGTGTGATTTTATACTGCAACACCACTTATAACATTTTATACTGCAACATCACTTATAACATTTTGCTGTAGCTAATGTGTACTTATCAAGCAACACCCCTAGCTGCGTCAGACTTGTGGAGACATGGGCTTATGGACAATTGATCTGTTTGAATGTCTGGATTGTATGTAATCACGCACATATAGTTATGGTCGATGTTTTTTTTCAAAAGGGAATACAAAAAAAAATCATGTACATGTAAATATGTGCATGTATAAGACTATCTACTGTGTTATAATATGATCTCGATTTTGTTTCCTAGAATATATAAAAACTTTTGCTTAATTCTTTATTTAATAATGTAGTAAAATTTAGATATAGTAGATAACATGATAGGCTTGTAACATCGTATTTCAACCATAAACAAAGATATAAAGAACTTATACCCCTGTTCCAGTGTTTCACTTTTTAAGTGCGAGCTCTAGCAAGGCTCGCACTTCCAGGAATCACTTTTTTTCAATTTTATGGGCTCCAGACTTTCATGGATTGTGACGTTGTGTTATGAGTATCTGTCTCTCCACTGAAGTTAAGCAGCAGTATGTAAGTACTTGGATGGGTGACCGCTTCAGTGCACTACAGCTGTCTCTGATGGCTTTGTGGCTCGCGCTAGCAGGCCGAAATACCTTTCGGTCTTTTTGACTGCTACGACTAGACTGGCCTTCCAGGCTGTCTGCACCATAACGCAAACATGCAATTTATTATTATGCACACTGTATCGGAGACCTTTCTAGTCTCAGACTTCTTCTCAGCTAGCCAATCTGAAGAAATATGTGAAAACAAAATAAAACAAGGCCAAAAGGGGTTCACGAGCCACAAAGCCATCAGAGACACAAGTAGTGCACTGAGGCGGTCACCAATCCAAGTACTAATGTAACCCATTGCTGCTTAACTTCAGTGAAGAGACAGGCACTCATCACTCTATGCCACAATTTATGAAAGTCCAGAGACATAAGAAAAAAAAAGAAAAAAAGTGATCTCTAGAAGTAGGAGCCTCGCTAGAGCTTGCGTTTAAAAATAAGTGTAACGTAATTTGCAAAAAGTTGTGTCTGTGTTATACATATTTACGCCTGTGGCAAGGCTATGCTACCTCTTATCTTGGTTACTTTACGGTAAAAATGGAACTATGTGATCTTTTCCAAACAGAAGATTAGTCCCAGGAGTGACCCCATAATTGTACAAGTCTGACCAGGTCTTAATGTGTAAGTGATCTTCATGAATCATTACAGTCGTTAAGCAGGTCGTAAGGCTGACCTTTTTTATTTTGGTTGTTGTATAGTTTATCTTTTTATTCAAGACAAATCACATGGTTGGGGTTGGTCAGTTTTCTTGCAGGAATTAGTCACATCAGTCACAACATAGCGAATTTAATATTGATAAGTTTTATGACAAGTCGTGAAAAGGAAATAGCGGTATAATCCACAGACCGACTGTGTCAACTTTACCCACTTGAACACACAATCCATTTTTTCCATGCATGAACAGACTTGGGGACAGTAAATACATTCCACATGTCTGGATCAATAAGATTAAATAGGCATGTTACTACACATTATTACAGTCTAATTATTGTTGCAAATAGTGTCTCAGTTTGACGAATTCTACTGCTGATTAATTGTTTAATAGTGAGAATGTAGCCATATCTCTACAGCTGTTTGATATATAGCTGCTCTGTTTTTTTGTCTCAGCAATCAATAGATAGCATGTATTGAACAAGTCATAGAGCACAATATACATATCCAGAACCTTATTTTCAATCCTGGATTTGCATGTCTTCTGGAAAAAAGAAAGTAAATATTCTTTGATCATAAAAAGGAATAAAATATAAATTATAGCAACAATAAGAATAACTGTATGTGTTATGAGATTATCAGGATTATTTTGAATTATGGCTGCTGAATACCCTGTTTGTAAGGTAAGATTTTTTTTATTAATGTTGTTAAATTATGAGCTGAAAAAAGGTGATTCACATGTACATTGATTTATATCATAACCAAGTACTTTATTGATAATGAACAAAGATAATAGAAAGTGAAAGTTCGGGTTTCATGTCCCATATAACAGCCAGGGTCATATTGGTACAGGTCCACGGCATTCACACTTGTTGGAGCTGAATCCACACAGAGGTGATAGCCTGTGATTGCTACCTTTAGGCCATTAAGGACCTCAAACAACAAGATAGAATATATGAAATGTAACCAGTGTAACTGCAATCGTCATGTGATTCTAATCTGTACTGTGTTTTTATCAAGTAAAATACATTGTGGGCAAACCACATAAGTCTGGCTTTTCTTGTGATCATACCTTGGAAAATGCAAAAAATCAAAAAAATCGCAATGTCTTAATATGGGCTATGTATTACACAGCAAACTAACACATATTAATAATATATGTTATACATGTAGTGCACTAGGTTATACATCAAACTAATAATTAAGTTATACAATAAAATATATAAACATGTAATGTAACATGTAATGTAGGTTAAAAACCTAAATAAAATTACAGATTTTATGATAAACAAATAATATAGACTATACATCAAAGCAAAAATGTAGACAGAAAAACTAATAATGTAGTTTACTAAATAATGAACTTTTTCAGACCAATCTGAAAATCTTTGGCCCAAAGGACCTCTGGGAATACATAGCCTGTCTTGTTAATATATTTCAGGTCAATCTGGAAATGTTTTTCTTTTTAGGGTCATTTGGGTAACAAATTTAACATCTGTTTAACTGTAATACATTTTAGGCCAATCTGAACATGTTTGGCCCAAAGGAAGTTTGGGAACAAATAGACCGCCTGATTCCTGATAAAATCCCAGACAGTGAAAGTGATTCAGAACACAGGAGAGGCTGGAAGACAGTCCGTGTCTTTGTATCTTCTACATTCAGAGACTTCCATTATGAGAGGGAGGTCCTGGTCAAACAAGTAAGTCAACTTGCCATAAATCACCTTCCATCTCACCAAATCACAAAATGTCATTTTACATGTTACTTGTTATTGTTTTATGGCTAAGTGGCTAACAAATTTGATACTTAATTCACTAGCGGACCCAGGGGGATCCTTGAAAAATAATGTAAAGGGGTTCAACCCAAAGTACAAAATTATTTCTTGAGATTGGTGTTAAATTTACAGGAAATGCACTATATTTTTACCAAAAATTAATTTTTTTCCCGGGGTGGGCATGCCCCCCAACCCCCTTAGTTATGGTATGTCTGATGTGAACCCCCACCTTACTTAGAGGCTGATCCGCCCCTGTAATTGTTTGACTCACATCAGCAGCATTTAGGAGCATGCTATCCCCACTTAGATCTGACTATCCCCTTGCTTCTTAAACTTACCATTGCTTACCACTACCTTACCTTTTTTGTGGTTTATTTTACCAGTAACTACTTGTGAAATCTGGAATGATTTAAAGAAACATTGACAGAAATTTATCCTCAGATGACCTTTATGGTGTAAAACAATGACAGTTATTTCCCTGATTGATTTATAATCAATGTATCAAACATTTTTCAGGTATTCCCAGATCTTAGAAAATGGTGTCAGAACAGAAAATTACATCTGATCGAATGTGACTTGCGATGGGTAAGATATAACTACAGGAGAGTATGCCTAAACCTGTTTAGTAGAACTATGTACGTTAAAATTCCCCGTTTTATGGAGGTAAATATTAGATCGTCACAAGGTATTAGTCACTAAAATTTACCATGGAATCTTGAAATATTGATTAAGAGTAATTAATAATCTGGTCAATTGAAGTTTGAATCAAAAGGATGTAATTGTATTTCTATATACTTTTCTCAATTATCTGATATGTCTGATAAGGTTTTTTACAGCTTAAAATGTAGCATCTGAATGGGTGCTATTTGGAGACTGTTTTGATTACTGCACACCCAATAAATACCAGTCCACTACTGTTAACATTTTGAGGTAATTTCCCAAAGTCCAGACATTGAAATACAAAAAGCTAAAATAAAAAATGCAGGGTTGACAGGAATTTTCATTGTTTAACAAGAAGTAAAACACGACATTTCTGTTCATAGTAAGTGTATTTACATTTCCAGGGTGCTCCAGAACACTTCAACTCTGAGCAAAAAATGAAGATTTGTCTTGATGAAATAAAACGTTGCTATGATGACAATCATCAAAGACCTTTCTTCATCAACATGATCAGGTATCTTTAAAAGAGTAGTGGGGTCATATTTAAAAAAAATGTATTTTATCTTATTATATTTTTCTTTGTGATAATAACAAATAGAAAACAAATTAATTAAAATTTTATAAAATTTAAATACTTTTTCATGTATATGTAAAGAGTAATATATTGTATAAACACATAATATTCATCCCAAATTTTATTAATTAAACTACAGTTAAACCCCCATTAAAACAATTTTTATAAGTAAAACTGCTTTTTAGGTACTCATATTTCTATACAGGTGTAATAGTATAACTTAACATACTCTATATTTTCATGCAATCCACTTGTAGCATACAGATACTTTATTTTAGCAATATAGGGGGGTTAAATACTCACACCTGATGAAGGTAGTGCCACTTTTAAACTTTCAAAATTTATCATAAGAGCATGTCGGTATTAAACTTGGGTCACTGCAAAGTTCAAATATAAAAATTTTAAATTCATCACATTTCCCCATTATCTGAAAACTCCTAATCATCTAATCATCTTTTGGGACACGATCACCTAGGTTCCATTTCTTTAAAACTTGAAGAGATACACAGATGGGAACATTTTCAAATATGTTTAATATTTTACATGAGGATCTATGATCACTAGGATTCATGAGTGAAAACAAAATTGAGTCAAATGATCAATAAGATTATGCTTGGGATTACATTATTAGAGGGCTTAGGGAGCAAATTTGAGACAGTGAGAACAGATGTATAAGGAACCAGACTTCATAAATTAAAGTAATTTAAGAGCAATATGTTATTGAAGCAAAAGAGTGGGCTGGATACCAAAACCTAATGAAGCTGAAGTGGAAAACCAAATCAGCTTTGACTTGATGAGACAATTCAGACTGGTGTTTGGTCTGTCTATTACTGAGATGGAGATAGTGTATGGAGCTTACAGTATAACTAATCCAAATGGTAAGTGATTTGAAAGTGTTTTTAATTATAAATATTCTCTCAGTGAGCTTGTAGTCTAAACAGAACCAGAGTGTACTCTAAATAATAATTAATGTGAAATATTAAAACACAAATAATCTTGTACCCTCTTATAACTAAAAAAAAACTTGTAAATATATTTAACACTACAAAGGATAATAAAACAAAAAAGTGTTGTAGCAATGAACTTTGTTGCCAGAACTAGAACATATAACCAATCTAAATTGAATAAAAGCAAAAATGTGAGTGCAGCCAAACACATTTAAAAACTTGAATAAAAATTCCTACTTAAGATAAAGTAACTATATGGTCCTTACAAGACCTTTTCCATTGACATTAATGCTGTTAAATGGACTTCTGGGTTAAAGAGAATTTACCTAGTTCCTTGAGATACTTTATAGTGTTCACAAGTGTAATCACTAAAAAAATAGAGAAAGATAAGTGTAATCACCAAAGAAACGTGTAAAAAGTGCTAAATTGAAGCCAATCATCCTCTAAAATGATGTCCAAGAATGGAAAGTTCAAATAGTCCAACAATTTGTGTTAGATTGGGTTAAAGAAACGAAGGTTTTTGCCCTGGTAAGGCTGGCTAGCTCAATCTGGTGGCTTTGAACACTAAAACATTGTAATTAAAAGGATACTGTGTTCAATAGCTAAGCAGTGAAGTTTTCTTTCAAATTATGAAATATGGCTTTTGATGTTTTGGGGGCTTTTTGATATTCTGTACACTGATAAATTTGAATCAGATGTTTCTTCTCTGGAGTAATGGCATCATTTATCAGTTTTGAAATGGAGACAGCAGCGGCTTTGAAGCAGATAGAAAACTTCCTTTTGGGGAAGAGAGATTTACTAGCTTTGTGATGCATGTTACGAGAATATCAACACAATTTCTATAATGAGGGATTGGCACTGATCCAAATCACAGGATTTGTATGGAAGGAGTTAAGAACATTAAGCATTTCATTTTCCATATGATCTGAAGGAAAGCAAATTTTTACATTTTTAACTGGGGGTGGAGGAAAAGACAAGTTTTATCTGAGTTTGATAACATTATCAAAGCAAAGTTTGTCAAAAATATGTGCCACATCTGGTAGTGTAACTGAAGTAGATTCTTCTAGTCATTTCCCTTAATACTTATGTCAGTGTTTTCAGTAAGCATATTGATCTGGTAATGATAATTTTAACAAGTGATTGTAGCAATTTACAGCAACACAGTATCTGCTGTAGTTGATGCTCAATATGTCACAGTATCTGCTGTAGTTGATGTTCAATATGTCATAGTTTATTAATTTAAGATAAATTGTTAGTTTCCTTTTTTATGGCAGGCTCATGGCTATTAAGAAGTAAGCTTCAAAGCACTTTGAGGTATTCATGGATCACAAGGCTGTCTATATTTGTATACAGTTAGTAAGATCTGAATGACACCTCAGAAATCACAGAAGCTTCACACGATGTTGATGCGTTGATCTTTGTTCTGTGAAAAGAATATAAAAATAGTCTCCTCTCTCCTTTGCAGCCTTGTTTCTCCTGAGAGATGATTCTTTCTTTGAAACTCTACCAAATGATAAAAAAGTGAAAACAGATTTTGATTATGACGATGAAGCTACAAAGAAAATTCCACTTCTTAAAACTAAACTCATGGGAAAATTCCATCAAAGCAAAGTGAGTTAATTTAATCATTTTCTAGAGACCATCTTAATTCTCAGGTATTTGGATATTTCTAAACAAAACAGACATTATGATTGATCAAGATGATTATGGTTGTGGAAGGATCTAATGATTTGTATAAACAGCTGTAACTTTCACACGAAGTTCCAGTAATGTCAAATAAAAGAAATACAGACTGCCTGACTTGATATGGTCTAAGCTGTATGTAAATCTCTAGCTTTTACCTTTGATCATTGATGCCTATACATCTGCTTAACTGTCTGACCTGATTTTAGTCCAGTAAATATTGATATTTATCTTGAATGAGTTTAATGATTTATTTTTAGTGAGTCAAAAGGTCTATATGCACCAAAAATCTGTTCAGAAATAGAAAACTTAATAATTTTAAATCAATGTGGGTGCAATATTGTATGCTGATAATACCTTCTTATATCAAAAGTTAAAAAATTCTTTATATAGAAATCTATGTTAGTACATATAGACAAAGTATGTCTTGGCATTTAAAAATTTATTATTAGATCTTGTTATCTTATTGGATATTATTGGTGCATTGGGACCTTAATAATTCCTTTTTTATGTTATTACAGTATTCAATTTTACAATACAAGCCAAATCAAATCAGTTTAATTTTTACGTTTTTTCACACATAAATACATATTGTAAACATATTGGCATATATTTTGACTAGTTTTAATTGTATGTTCAATAGGAGAGCCAGTTTTGGCACTATTCTGCTGAATTTGATAGATTTAGTGCTGGTGACGTGAAAACTAGAAAGGTCATACTTCAAATAGACAATGAAAAGAACTTCTGTGACAAGGTAACAGTTATATTTAATTTCATTTTGATAAAGGCTTAAACATTAAATCTAAAAATAGTGGAAACCTCTATCCTGCTCTTCTGAGTTTGTCACAAATGTTCTTTTAAATTCACATTTGCTTCATTTAGTATCAAAATAATATATTTCAACTGAGCACAAAATTTGCAAAGTATTTCTCTATTTTCTCTGTTTTCTATGTTTCTCACTATTAACATATTCAGCACCAGTACCATATACGAAAGACCTAAAAACAAACTGCAGCAATTTTATCACATTTTTCATCTCTTTCCTGGCTGATTGATAAAAATGTTGCAGTAAAGAATCTGTCAAATGTTAATAGATCATTTGCTAAATTTTTGACAGAGCATTTCTTCACGTACCTCTTTGCCCCCCTCACACGACCACATTTGCAGCAACTACCTATGCTTTTTC
The DNA here is from genome assembly GCA_964017235.1 of Sabellastarte sp. h YS-2021. Classification (NCBI taxonomy): domain Eukaryota; kingdom Metazoa; phylum Annelida; class Polychaeta; order Sabellida; family Sabellidae; genus Sabellastarte; species Sabellastarte sp. h YS-2021. The sequence continues at coordinate 72,189,611 of OZ024928.1, read as the reverse complement.
AATGGCTATAAAAATTTGATACTGATCTGTTAATCTATGTACTTTTCTGTTAGATTTTCAACCGTGATGAAACAGTTTCAAGAGTCTGGCTGAATTAGCTTAGGTTTTGAATACCTACCATCAGCTTCATGAATTCATTGCCATTAAGTTCTGTATAAATTTATTTCTTTTTTGGTTTTGTTTTGGTAGATTCTACATTTCTTTCAAGAGAAGGTAGCTTTGATGTATCCTCCTTTCAAAGAGGTCGAAGACCCATTTGTGGCTCGCAAACTGGACCACGAGGCTTTCATGGGGGCTAAGGCTCAAGATGTATTAGGAAGAGAGGATATACTTTCTAAGGTGAAAACTATTAAGTATTTTTAGTGAAGTTGTTATTATATGTGAAACTACCACCTCTGTACAAATATTATCATATATTATATATTCTGCAAGATATCCAAAAGGCTTGATTCATTAAGCAAACTCTTTTTGTGAAAAATATATTGCATAGCACAACCTTTACAACTGAATTATAAAACTTAAACCTCCAGTATCCATGATATAAGTGCAATTAAGTTTGACCCTTGCTGTTGAACAGGACATAAAACCCCCAACTTTGACCTTTGACTAAGTTTGGCTTATGGGTGATTTAATCTAACCTAATCTAATCTACTGCTTTGCAAGCGCAATATCTTCCCCACAAAGGGGAACTCAGTGCGCTAATCAAACAAAATTTAAAACTTAATGCTTTGATACCTTAATTCCATGTCCACTAGTTCTACTACTTATCTAAAATAAGTTGTACTCCTCTCTGTGAATATTACATGTGTAAAATACAGATAATTAGTTCAGTGTTGAAATTTTTTACAGTAAATGATGATTTACAAATGTAGATTATGTAATAATCTGTCAAGGTACCCATAACAATTAAAGATTAAACTTGCAACTGTTTCCTTGTGAAATCTGTTTTGTTAATAAAATCATTTAGATTTTATAATTTCCATTGTCCTTTTTATCAGATATCACAGTACCTGAAAGGTGAGAATGGAGATGTTCCTCTCCTGTTGCTGGGCAAACCAGGAATCGGCAAATCCTCCATTATGGCTAAAGCAGCCATGGATGCAGAGGAAAACAAGTCAAAAATAGCTGGGTATGTTTTAAATATGTCTTCCAGGAAGTGTCCATAAACTAATAATAGTTTGAATGACTGCTGGACAAGTGAGACTTTTAGAGTATTTTTATTATAAATTAGTGGGGAAATACAGTTACTGGAGTGAAGAAATGAGTCAATAGAATTGAATGTGAATGATAAAAGGGTCAGATTATAGACAACACACAGAAAGTGCAGTTCTTGTTCTTCACTTTTGATATGACTAGTGTCCTAGAGCTAGCTTAAATACACCCACCCCTAAATGTATCCAAAAAATCGCAGGTACACAATAAATTACCAATGTATGTGATCACTTTGATAATTATCTATGACGTGGTGAAAATCTTTTCTATCAAAAAGTATATCTAAAGTTCTATCAAAATTGAGGGCGGGCATGAATAGGTATACAGGTGTGAATTGGTCCATCACCATTGTGTAGGCAGTTTAAATGTCCTTGTCCTTTAGTAGAGTGCTGTGCCTCTAGCTGTATGTTGCTTTGCACAAAATTACAATTTTTTTTTTCTTTGTAGAAGAGATTAAGATGGCTGTCAAATGTTTTACAACTTTGGGGTTGCTATGTGCCTAGTAGTGTGATATAATTGTAAAAACCTGTTTATCAGTTATATTACACATTTATGCAACATACATATATTTAAAATATTTTAAATAGAGGTCTACATATTAAGTGAGAAACAAGTACTTTAAACAGAAAAAAATGAAAGCAAAAGAATAAGCCTAGTGCAACTTAAAAGGGATTAAAGGGATAAGTATTAGGTGGTACAAAAGAGTTCTATTATTTCTGAGATATTTAGCTTGTCATTTATTGCCAAATAATGTCTCCTTGCATAAGCATTGAGTCTGCAGGATAACATACTGTATTCATAGTTTCTTGCTTCACTTCGAAATACCTGAAAGACTTATGTAGGTTATATTTACAAATAAGGTTGATGCTACTGGGAAACATCTGATTTTTTATTAATGGCAAACCAACAACAGGGTCAAATGCTACTAATTGGGTTTTTAAGGCAACTCTTGAAGACTTTCAGTTGCGCATGGTGTAACAGCTACATTGTTGTAATCAGACCACAAATAACTCAAAATTACACAGCTACCTTCTGTAGAAAGTCGTAAAATTTGATTTGAACAGAAAGTTCTTCAAAATAGATATGGCTGAGTAACCTTTATGCATCACTGAGTTAAATCTAAAATAGGTACTAGCAAAAATGACCACATCATTTAACTTAACAGAATGTCCTTGATTCCCATAATGGTTATCAAAATAGCAGATATTTACTTGGAGTTTCAGATACCTGGCAGGTTTTTTAGCACTTGGGAGATGTTGTTACTCTAATAGTGGCATTTATGGTTTAATTACAATCACTTGTCATTGTGGCATAGGGTTATTGTTGTGTCTCCAGAATCGATGTGTCTTAATGTTATATTTGCTGTACCTTGTCATTGTAGAGGAGGTTCAGGTGGCTGGCGAGTGTTTTATCACTTTGTGGGTGCTGTGCCTGGATCCACTGAACTGCGCATTCTGCTGCAGAGGATTCTAAGAGAGATAACTGACTCAAATGTGAGTAAGCTTGGGGAAAACAGTAAAAATTTCAACAAATGACACAATGTTAATGCATTTTAGATATGTAAATATATATATTGCACCAAAAATCTGTTTCATTCAAGACCAAGGTTGAGCTCTACTATCTGTTTCAACATCTTACATCTGTTTTTACATTTGAAAAATATTAAATTAAAGTGTTTTAAACATATCTTATTTTGTATTTATCAGCCATGTAACAGGTTCAGCTATATATATTTGTGTGTTGTAGCCAGCTGAACTACCAAATGACATGGAGGAGTGTGTTGCCACCACAAACAGTGCTCTGAACAAAGACAGCTGTCCCTGTATCATACTCTTTATTGATGCCCTCAATCAGGTTGTTCAGTTAACTTTATAATCTGCATAAAATAAATTCAAAATGCACAGAAACAGCAGTTCAGCAAATAAGTTGATGGTAATGCTATCTCATTTGTTTATGGCTAGTAAAATTTGTGAAGGACTTGGATCTTTTAAATTCACTGATCCATTTTGCCAGTGGTTTTTTTAATTGCAGGGTTTAGGGTAGATGGTCAGTCTGTAAATATTACCATCATATCTGGCCCAATAAGAATACTAAGAAAAGGACTTTTTTGTTCATATATCTCTGTGAAATCCTGTGGTTTAGTGTACAATTTCATTCAGTGTCAATCACTGCCAATAAATAACTTTTATGCAGAATGAATGCTAACACATGCGGCCTTACACCATATTCTTTAATCTTTGTTTGAAGCTCTCAACTGGAAGCTTGGAAATATCACATTCGCCTGCGCACAAACTATACTTATTATCTATCATCTGACTAATTCATTAATTTTGGGATCTATGTAAATATATATACAAGAAGAGCTTTCAGTAAATTACCTGTCAACACTGAAAATTAATGTGCAATGATTTGACAAACATGGCTATCTTAGGAGCCTGCTGTGGCAGTTTGCCCACAACCTTTAATATGTGGGTACAATACTTCTTGTTACTAGGCTCTTGCAATGATTGATTCATATAAACAATTATTAATTGGTCGAACATGATTAAATGGTGTATGGTTTACAAATCATTTAGAAAAAGTTTTTAAAAGAGTAACATGTGGAAACGAGTTTGAACCCACCACTCACTAATACCAGTGCACCAAACTGAAACTTTACCTGGATTGACTAAGAAATTTGCCACTGGATTACCCCCCTCAAAAGGTGTATTTTGGGGGTGATTTCGAAATTGGAGCTGGATCTTTTGAGCTTAACCCTCTCATATAAAGTCTCCTATTTAGATTGATGTGGCTCCTGCCGATTTTGGATTGACTTTTAATCATAACATCATCCAATCAAAGAAATTTGTTATTGCGCAGCTTTTTGTGACTTGGATTAGACCGACTTGTTACCCCTACCTAACTAGACCACTAATTTGTCATTGACATTGGTTTCCCCTTTTGGATTTCACCTTCCCAAAGGGTGTATTTAGGGTCAAGTTTAAACCTTGGAGCTTGACCACTTGAGACCTGATCTTTCTCTCGGGAGTTCTCCATAAGGATTGATATAGCTCCTTGGAATTTTGGATTTGTTTTGAACAATGAGCTTCAACCCCTGAAATTGATCAGACTCAAGTGAATTCGCATTAATGTTAGATATGTCTCTCTGTGAAGCTAGGATTAGGTGGCCCAGAAAGACTCTGGTCCCCCATCTTGACTTTACATGATAAACCACTGAATTGTGACTCCAATACTGACCTTCGAGTATTTTGACCCTTTTTATGGGCTTGTGAATGGTGCTGTTAAAAATTTGCATTAACAAATATTTTTAACAAGGTCTGTTTAACCAAATTACACATTTTACTAATATGTAAATAAAATCTTTCAATGTATGTTTTATTGTCTTTAAAAATCTGTGTTTGTACCCATCTGGGTTTGAATGCACAATTCATTGGTCACAATTCATTTTCTTTCATATAATGTTTCTTTTCAGTAATACACATTAAATAGTAAACCTAAATGAATCCTATTCACCATACATTCTTCACATTGTGACAAGACTCGAATCTAACTTCTCAGTAAATTTCCACCTTTGGCCTCACTAAAAACAAATATCTCTCAGCAATTACAATGTAAATCTTGAACTGGATATAAAGTAATTCACTGGTGAGGAAACCCCCGTTCTATTTCCTTGACTTTTAGGAACATTCTTTTCACATTTATTCTGTGACTATATTAGGATGCTTGATGCAAATTGGCACAAATTTCCATACTACTACATGGTACCCAAGTGGCAAATTTCACATTTCTTCCTTTGCAAAATATTTATATTCTGTTTCCTTGAGGTTTGACAAGTAGTTAAAATCCAAAAAAAAGGGTTGAAGTACATGTGACAGTGCAAAGGCCAACCTTTAAACTATGTTTTATCAGCTGGATGAAGACCACACATCTGTTGGTCTGGTGAACTGGCTGCCTAAGAAGCTGAGTGACAGAGTCCGCTGTGTGTTTGCAATGGTCCCAGACTGTGCACAGCACAAGAACCTCATGGCAAGGGAGAGTAAGGCTAGAGAGCTGAATGTTTCTGATCTCAGTCAAACTGCAAGAATGGTAAGTAAGGGTTTAGTGTAATCAGCAAGCATTTGAAATGCCAGGTTGTTATGCCAGCAAACTTAAGGATATGGAGATATCTGACCTCAGCAACACTGGTAGATATTGGATGTAGCAGCTGTTATTTATGTAAGCCTGTTCGAAGGCTGGAATATCTGACCTCAGCATCACTACCAGAAAGGTAAGCATTGTGTTATAATATTAGAGTAAGGAATCTAAAATTCACCACATATCTGAAATTTGTCACATGTGGAATCACTAATAAATTAAACGAATTGAGGTGAGATTTGTTGAATGTATAGTAAATTAAGGCTTTTTGGACCAAAAAATACCAAGTTTAAGACAAAACATCATTTTCTTCATAGAATTAATAAAGGTTTTTAGAGGTGGCGAATTTTACATTCCTGGTGAATTTTAGATTCCTTACTCTAGCACATGTGGATTGTACAGAGTCTGACTATAGTAACCCCTTCAGAAATATATCTAGAAAACCTGTAATTATATCTGCAAACCCCACTCAACAATACTGCCACTGGTAACATATAAGTTGAGAAGCTTTTCTCAAACACGTTAATAAAGACTTTTCACAATGCTTAAAATAATTTATGCAAACAAATAACACCATGTCCCTGGCAGTGATGCGAGTGTTGTTTCTTTTTTCATTTCAGAATATTGTAAAGAATTATTTAGGCAAGTACAATAAAAAGTTGGATGATCAACAGATGAACTGGGTCTTAACCAAGAAAAGTGCAGTCAACCCACTGTGGCTGACAGTAGCCTGTGAAGAGCTCAGAGTTCATGGTAACTTCAGGACCATTGGTAACAAAATAAACCAACTGGCAGATGACCTTAATGGGTAAAAATTTTACACTCTTATTAGCTGCTGGCTGTATATATGTCAAAGCATTAGTTGAAAAAAAAATGAAATCTACTTGAAATTAGCAGAGGTTTTACACAAAAAGTTGTAACTAGATATTAAGTAGGTTTTTTGCTGATCGTTGATTCCTTTTATGAATACGGCTCCTGAGGTGTCAAGTTAATTTAAAACCAGTTCTATTAATTACAGTCAGGGTATTAAAAACATAATAATATAAGTTTCACCTACAATACCATTCATGATTTTATTTGCTGCAGAAGATTTTACACAGTATTTAAATACACTCTGTTGTTACAGTCTGCTAGAGCAAGTGCTTAGTAGGTTTGAAGAGGAAGGGAATGCTGAGTTATTGAAAGCCACTCTGTGTCTGATTGAAGTGTCCAGGAGAGGATTGTTAGAGACTGAGCTCATCTACATACTGGGTGGCTTTTACTTCAGTAAACTCAAGGGTAAGACATTGTTAAGCATCTGGAAGATGATCAGATTCAGAGTTCACAAGAATCTGACATATTTACAGAATCAATGAAATATGAAAGGGAAAGACATAGCCTATCTACATACGGAGGGAGACTTACTCAAGCTGAAGGCTAAGATAATGCAGTTTTTCTCAAGAACCAGACATTTTATTATACACAAAGGTAAACCTAGTTGAGAAACACATTTTGACTAGAGACAGTGATCATCACAAACATACTTTGTGTGATTCAGTGAATTCAAGAGTATCGTAATGCTATTCTGACAAGATGAGGTGAGAATCCATAATAAGGTTTCTTATTCATTTCTAAAACATTTTTTTTTCTATATTCCCTGTCAGTTGCATATTGTTACAGTTCTATCAAAGATGTGATAATCTGTAAATACCACTGCTAGACTTTTTACAGGGTCTAGGAAGAGTTCCAGCAAGGTACACTACAGTGAGGAACAAAGGCTTCCTGCTTTGCAGTGGACACAAGTAACAAGGTCAATGGGTACATTTCTCAGACCATACGGAGGTCTAAATGAAGGAAGGCTGGACTTCTATCACAGGACTGTCAGCAAGGCTGTTAGGAACAAGTAGGGGTTTAGACATTAAATCACAAGGCAAATTGCTTGCCTGTCATGTTATGTACCGTATATATTTCATCTTAAATATAAAGTTAAAAAAAGAACCTTATCATATGTAGTCTGTATTATCCAGAATTATGAATGTTAGTATTCAAACACCTTGGGTCTTGAGTAGGGATTTCCCTTAAGCTCAAACCATTTTAGGTACCAGACCTGTGCATATTTTTATGTTTGTGTAAATCAGAAAGGCATGAAAGCACATCCCAACAAATGCATAATGGTTTATATGCAAGTCCGAAAGAAATATAATTCATTTGAACAAAGACTGAAATGAACACCATTTCACCTCTCCAATAATTTAAACCATGCATTACTTTCTCATCATTTTCAATATTAGCAAAGATGACAAATAACGTTAGTGATAACACAAGTGGTAGGCTTCATGTTCTGATAAATCTACATGTTTGTTTTCAGGTATTTACAGCCACTGAAAAACAACAAAGGAAAGCTTGAGTGGCACAGGATGTTGTCAGACTTCTTTCAACAGTGTAATTTACCTTTAGAAAGGAAGGCTGAGGTAGTGAACCCTTTTACAACTAATTATAAATTAAGTTTTCAATTCTGTGGTGAAGACTGGAGTAATAATAAAGGTAATACATGATTAAAGAACATACAACATCATTGTTATTGGTGAGAGGATTATACATTTAACTGTGTAAATGATACCAGGTAGGATCTTTCTTTTTATCCTATTTTTGACACTTGAAATGTCTTCCCTAGAATATATTATCTAGACATTCATGCTATTTATAGTACCTAACTTGGCTGCCATTCATAATTCCTATCAATACTTGTTGTTTAGTAGAATATTGCTATGATCATAGAACCTATTGTTGGCATGTTAATTTTGCATCTTGTTACATGTTCCAGTCAACCAAAAACAATAATAAATACAAACATTTAATTTCTCTTGTGTTAAGGAATACCCCTATCATCTGATGTGCCTCAAAGACGGTGACCGTTTGAAGTCTTTTCTGTGTTCTTGGGATGTGTTTGATGTACTCTATGACAGAGAACACAGTATACACCTGCTGCAGTACTGGGAACCTGTAAGTTCACTACCATGCAGCACAACCCCCAGCATACATTCAAACTGGGAGAGTTGTATTTTATATGTTATAAAAACTAATCAGTGACAGGATGTTTAGTTTGAATAACATACAAAAATATTTTGGAGAGGCCAAACCAAACAAATAGACATTAAATTTTTTACTGTCTAATACCTATTTACAGTCCATTTTCTCCACACTAGGTATTTTTTTCTAGCATAGAAATCAAACATTGCAGACTATGATTAGATCAGTGTAAAAGAGTTTATTATTAAACAATATTATAAATTGTCCATTAAACTGACACTGTCAAAAGTATGTAGAGCAACAATGTATCAGAGATACTGAGGAATACATTCAACAAATTCACTGCAATTTCTGAGAAAATTTGTTTCAAATGAAATGCCTAAAACAGCTGCAGTTAATGAATTTATCTCAAATAAACAATTTCTTTCAAAATTAGCTTATGCATCATAATTGTGCCACCAGCCTCAACAGTTGGAGAATTTTTAAGCGCCAGCTCTAGCAAGGCTTGTGCTTCTAGAAATCACCTTTTTTACATTTGAAATAGCAAAAATTGCTGTTATATTTAGTGTTTATTAATCAATTCTTCCTTACAATATTATCAGATGACAAACATATTTTTTTACTGTACAGTTCATGTAAAATCATGGATAATTGATTTATCTATAGTGTGGTGGGACAAAATCAATGGCAAAGACCTACAAAAAGCTACTACCAGGTTGTCCAAAAGATCAGAAAATCACCAAGTATGAGCAGGTGGGCAGAGTTTGGTGAGTGTTGTTATTATAACATGGTTTGACAAAACTAATAGTTTTATGGAAAAGAGTTTTTGGCCAAATATATGTATGTCATAATGCATAATGTACAATGAACTTCCACAAATCCTGTTATAATGATCATAGAGTAATTCTGATTGTATGCACTTTACAAAAGTTAAGAAAACAGAAAAATAATTTGTGGTCAAAACTGATTGATAATGAACTTACAGGCAGTTTATTAATGTATATTATTGATAGACAAGAATTTTTTAAAAGAAAATTTGTAAATTGACAAAAACATGTTCTATTCATACCTCCATGATGCTTGGATTTGTACCTGGATCATTTCATACTGAAGCTACCAGGGTGGCCAATATGATTCTTCACTTGAGCTGGCTCAATCAGGGCTGAAGTTGGTACAAAGAAGTGAAGATCTGATGTCACTGGTAGCTTTTTACACTCTCCTAAGTGACACTTATGGACAGGTGAGAAATCTCTGAAAAAAATCTACTAGAACTAATTTTTTAATTATCATCAGAGTTTTATGGTGCTTAACCTCCATGCATTCTAAGTATTATGTGTAAGCAAATTTAAACAAACTAAAGTAGAAATACAGCTGGAGAGAAAAACATTTGTCCAGCAAGTAAGCATTTGAATTGTTTGTGAAAGATTTAGAATTGGGGCTCTGTATACAGACTCAGTATATTATTCCAAATCTTTAATAAACAGTTTTTTTAAATATTTAAAGAAAATCAGAACCTTTTCATTTTTACCATAAATTGATTTATACGGTTGATTAACATTTAGCCTAACCCTATTGGTTGAAAAATACTTGGCTATGCACCAACAAACTGATTAAAATATGTAATCTTTTGAAAGTGTGGTGATGTACTAAAACTAGAAAAAGGTTTTTGAAAATAAAAACATGGTGTCCCAGTTGGTAGAAAAATTGAAATGTGTTCAAGGTTAAATTTAAGTGAAGGAAAAAAAGAAAAGGTTGCTGTTGACAATGCCATCATATAGCTAGACTCTCTGCATATGGTACACTCTCCAAGTACATTTAAAACCTCTAACAGTAATAATAAAAAAGATAAAAGTGAAAAATCTCTTCTTCTAAACTGTGCCATTATCAGAATAGAGAGAATAGGCGGAAAAATTTTAAATTTTGAGCCATGGTTGAATCATGATTTCATTCATTTTTCTGCTTTATTTCCAGATGTATAGTACATCTACTGTGGTTGATAAAAAGAATTTACCAATTGTGAAGGAAGCTTTGAAGTACAGTGAGAAGAGTGTTGATGTTCTTCAGAAACTAAGGATGCAGGACTCACAGCATACAGTATGAAGAAAAAGTATTAATATGTGAAATGTGTTGAATGATCATGAGGGCAGTATCAGGGTTTAAACTGATTTGTATTTGAGTGTGATGGCCATGTTTAATTTTTAAAATCATAAAATTTATTTACTGAATCAGTTAGTATGTACTTTGATTAGTCACAGTTTCACCTGAATTTTTAAAGTTCAGATTTTAATCAGATGCTTTCTTACCTGGAATAAAATTTATAAAAGTATTTTAGAACATGTTAACATTCATTTTTTTTAGCATTAGTTAAAAGGTTTTTTTTTGTAAAACAATACTGAAGGCAGAGTGTAAACAAAGCCATTTTGACTGCAGTTTCGTGGCACCATCTACAGGTGGTAGTTATTTGGATTCCCCATTGCTTTGAATAGATAATGATAAAAAAATGTAAATAACTCAAAATTGATAACAATATTTTAAAGTTGAATATAAGGTTCAAAACCTAATTTATAGGTTATTTTATTTTGAGTCTAACACTGCGTTTCAGATATTGCACAAATACAAACCAGTGTTGTATTAGATATTCTACTTAACATAATGCAAACACTGGGGTCATGTTTCAGAAAATGTATGGCCAGTATTTAATGAGGCATGCCTTCAATTACTGCCGCCTGGCTGAACTAGGTGGAGACAACACTATGACAACTGCCAAGGCATCAGACACTGGTTTGACCTATATAGCAGAGGCCATAAAACTGTTTGAGGAGGTAAAAATGAAATACAGAATAAAGTGGACTAACTTAAAAAATATCTTTGATACCATTGATAATAAAACAATTTTTAAGTGTTCTATCACAGGACCATAGTTCAACTTAATGCAAGTATCTAGCTTTATTGAAAATGTTGTATCCTGAATGAGTAAAACTGGTTGCTCCACATTAGAATATCTGTCCTGCCGTATGATTACCAAAAACATCACTTGTGCATAGCATATAATTAAATTTGTTGATACTAGGTCACCGTACTTTCAGCCTTGTTGAAAAAAATCAGACAATATACTGGAATTTTATTCAATACTTTAATCCATTTAAAAAATCCTTCTTTGAAGCCGAAAAGGGTTTAGATAATGTGAAAAAAAATCCAAAACAGTGCTTTTTAAAAATCAATCAACATTAGCAGGATAAACATTACATTGGCGTAATGTGTTATATCATAGATCAATCTTGTACTTGGCTATTCGTGAAATCTGGGTGCATGAGATGAGTTTTGTGTAAAACCTTTTTAAGCCTTGTCATGAAAGCAGACAGAGGACTTTGTAATCCACAGATAACAAGGAAATAGGTCACCAGTTTTTTTTTAATCTTTTCAACCTTTATTTCTTTGTTAAACATTAAAAGATCAAATATAATGTCTACATGCATGAGATGCAGAGCAATTAGAAACATGAGTAATCATTAGAGTAGTACAGAATTAATAAATATCCGGAGTGAAAAAAAAAATAGCTAGTTATCTCTAGAAGCAAGAGCCTTGTAAAGAGATTGCACTTAAAATGCAAGAATAAATGCACCCTTTGATATTTACACTTACTAGGTTAGTAGGTTCTTCATTGGTTTTTGACAAAAGTTTTAATATGTTGAGCATTTGCAATGAAGTATTTTTCTTGCAAGTTATGCCCGAAAGATTTTCTAATACCATAAGGTTATTGTTTTTAAAACATTTTTACTTAGGTTGCTAGCCAACTGCTATCGGCATCAATGCAGTAATAACAGAAATGTTTGACAGTGTCAATGTCACCACAATATAGACACAAAGGGGCAAGCTACCATGTTCCAAAAATTTAAGTTACCGTAAATTTCCAAAATAACGCCCAGGTTCAAATAAACGCCTGGTTCAAATTAACGCCTGGGTACAAAGCACACTGTTTACAATTTATGACACTGTTTTTATACTTCAAAAGAACGCCTGGTTCAATTTAACGCCTGGTCTGATAGCCATTTGAAAATAATTAACGCCCGGGCCATATTTTGGAAAAATACGGTATACCTGTAATTTGTAAATTGGTGTTATGCACTGTATGGTAAGCACTACATATTTAAGACACTTGTAGCTAAATATAGAAGACTGTATATGCCAGACCACTTTAATAGTTCCAGGAATGGATAACATTGGATTTTAACAAAACTTTTCCAAAATTATAGAATCACTGACATATTATACACAAACAGCATACCTAGATTTTAAACAAGATTAATCATGAGGTAAGTTTCATGATGTAACTGTTAATGGAAATACAACATTTGGATCGGAATACAGACAAAACATACATGGTGAGATCTGCTGTTAATGTGTGAACTATTTGTCATAACTTGATAAACAAACACATCAAAAATGATAAAAACAAAGATAATTACTTGAGTGAGGCATGGTTGTTACAGAAAAAGACACATATATTGGTCTAAAATTTAAATATTAAAAAAAAACAACCATGAGAAAAGCATATGAACCGTAAAATAATATTATAGTAGCTACTCATATTTGTTTTTGAAAATATTGTCAGTATTTACATTTAAATGTGCTCTTAACTTTCAATATATATTCCACTGTGTGCCTATTTATTCTGTTTTATTCATAAATTTATCTTTTGCCTGTAATTTTATCTGTCTATCCTGATTATTTTCCAAATAAGAGACTAAAACATGATAGAATACTAATATAATTCCAGCTTGGAGAAAGAGGGATGTTGGTGGAAGCTTTTATGACCAGGGGTACTCTATACAGACAAATTGACTTTGGTCGGGAAGAAAAGGTGAATTTTTTTATTAGCACTTTTAATTAAAGGTAAATTGTTATATTTATTTTTATTATTTATTTATTTGTTATAGTGACATGTAATTCACAAAAAAATGTTTTAAATAAATTATACCAATTGCCCAGCCCCCAATGGGCTTATAAGTCACTTCAAATACACAGTATTTCATTTGTTGGTTGAACATAATATAATTCCATAATTAATTATGTGACACAAATATTTTTGATTTAAGTCTGAAAACATGGTAGTAGCAATAATAATAAAAAACACACAATAAATATTAAATTCAGCATAAAAGAGTATAGAAAATTGTATAAATTTATCTATTGACTATAGTTTGTCTAATATTCCAGGATGTCTTTAAATAATCAATTAACAAGTTCTCAAAATCTCTTAACACTATTTGAAATTTTTCTTCATCAGTCAAACTTGCAAAATTTGTTACTTTAAGACATATCTCATATTGAACATTTCTTCCCCTGGCTCCTTAAATATACAACATTTACAAAGAAAGTAAATTTCATCCTCCACTGATTCTGTATTACATATGAGGCATGTTCTTTCTTCAATGTTAAAACTATGAAATGATACATCAGTTATAACACCCAAAATGGTAGTGATAAATGAACAAGGTGTATCCAGTCATGGAAAACCTGAAAAAGTCATGGAATTCCATTTCTCTTTTCCAGGCCTGGAAAAGTCATGGAAGTTGACTCCAGGTTTTGGAAAATTCATAAAAAGTCATGGAAATTAAAAGACATCCTCTCGCAAAACGGCGTTGTTCCTTTGTTTCATCCAACATGTCAATACAAGGATACGTTCATGTAATCAGGTCAAATTTTGGTGTCTTCCACATTTTCCATTACCGTGACTAGAACCTTGTGCGTGGTTCTCAAAGGCAAAAGCGGCGGAAGCTCGTGACCTCAGCAGGAGCTCGTGACATCGGTACATGTAGCTTTCATGCCATGAAGCATGTAAAAGGTCCTTGATTGTAAAGCTTTGGTCATGGAGAAGTCATGGAAAAGTCATGGAGAAGTCATGGAAAAGTCATTGAAAAAATATTGAAATTAAGTGCATACACCCTGAAAGAAACTCTTATGAAAAAACTCCTCACAAAGACTTCATTTTATATTTGTAACATTACCAAGTTAAATGTATTTAAAACAAAGGCTAATGTGAGGTAAGACGTTTTATAAAAATTGTAGGTTGTGTAGAATGATTTGTGAGGTGTAAATGTAAAATGTAATATATATTAATTGATTAAATCTACAAGAAACAATCAGAGGAACAAAATCCAATATATCTGTTCTGTTTATTTTTTTTCAAGTCTTTGAAAAAAGCTTTGGAACTTTGCAAGGAGGTGTATGGAGAGACACATTTGTTGATGCCAAAAATCATGAAATGTCTGGGTAAATTAATGTTGCTTTTCATCATAGTTTAATCTATTTTCTATGTACATGTAAAAAATTATGTCTTCATAAGAACTTGGATAAAAAAGTGTGCAATAAGTTTTTCCAAAGATGTGACAGTTGGCTGCATTAAGTATGAATTCTCTATCTTTAAGTACAGTAGTACAAATAGTTGTAAAGAGAGAATAATTTACTCATGGGGAATTATAATTAAAATCCTAAAAAGTGCCTCTTGCTGATAGAGGTCAAAAATGGATTATCATACACAGACAGAAGGGAAAGCTATCTTCTGACATCTTTCAGAATTTGAGAGTTGACAAAGGAAGGTTCATCTGTCTAACATGCATAAAATTATGTTAAAAGTACAACACAAGTTGTAATATTTAAGTATCCTTCTGTACATTTTCAAAAAACATACAATATTAATGTCATTATCTCCATACAAAATTGGTAGAATACTTACACCAGGTTCATGGCTTACAGTGCAGAAACCTAAACAAACCAATCTACACCAGTGTCTATAGCCACTGTAAGTGGTCCATGTTTGAGTAGTAAGCGACACAATGTCTTGAAAGTAATCAAACAGTTAAAATATATTTAATCCACTTGCAGGCAATGCATATGCTGATAATGATCAAGATGAAAAAGCTTTCGAAGCATTTGTGAAGTGTATTCAGCTGTACCACCAGCTCTTTGGACCAGATCATCCAAAAACCAAGTCAGTCCACCAGTTGGTCAGCTATCCCTACTACAGAGTTCTGTTTGGTGCTGTTCAAATGGAAAGTTCAAATGTGTATGTGGTATCTCTGGATGGGTCAACAAGAAAGTTGGTGGAATAAATCTCTGATTCTCAGAATGATGACTCATCAAAAGAATTATGGTAATAGATGTACAGTGTAGCTTCTATTATCAAGCAAGTTGAAGGAATGAGAATTTTGTTTGAATAATAAAAGGTTAATAAAGGAGGTGAAAAAAATAAAAAATTTATACTCTATCAATTTTTTGTGGATTAATCTGGACTGGAATATACTAGTCATAGCGGTAAGCCTTAATATTACTAAATATTTCTTTATGTTAGTACTTATAGAGTACTAACGCAAAATTAACAAGACCAGATTAAGGATGTCATGTTGCAATAAATATCCAGTCCAAATGTACAGGGTCTTCCAATAATGTACTAATATTTACTGACAATATTTCCCTCTAGAACACTTTTAGTGAGAGTGTAAAATCAAGACAGGCTTTGTTATATTTAATACAGGAAATCACTTTCCTTTATTATTTAGTTCACTGAGTTGCAATGCATATTCAGACAGACAAAAGTCTCTAAACAGTTTCTTGTCGTTGTGTATTTACAGAGTGGAATATGATTGTCCTTTGGTAATTATAGACTTTTGGTTAATGCTGTGACAAGCTTTAAGCTGATTGTTTATTGTTGTATCTGATCAGTTTCTTATCTGTGGGTCCTTATAGACTGTAACATGATGGCACTTTGGTAATTATACACTGTTTGTTAATCTTGTGCCAAGCTTTAAGCCTCCCTTGTCTATGGGCCTTTATAAGAATACTGTGTGGTTAATGTTATGCCAAGCTTTAAGCCTTTTTGTACAGGATTGGATCAGATCAGTTTCTTGTCCATGGGCCTTTATAGACTGGAACATGACTGCCCTGTGGTAATTATACTCTTGGGCCTTTTTAGGGTGGAATAAGGTTGCCCTTTGGTAATTATACACTTTTTTGTTAATGATGTACCAAGCTTTCAGCTTATTGTATAGTATTGTATCAGATCAGTTTCTTGTCTGTCTAGAGTGAAATATGATTGCACTTTCATAATCATACTTCGTTGTTATTGTTTTGCCAAGCCTGAAGCTTACTGGATTGAATGTGTGGGATCATTTTCTCATTTATAGAGTGGAATATTATTACCCCCTTGGTAATTATATTCATTTGTTGATGGTACATCAAGATTAAGGTTTTTCTATCAATGTACTTGTTGATGGTTTTGTGAAATATTTTGTGGGGTAAAATATATTTTTTAAAAGTTGAACTTATAATAAATGTGCTTGTAATATTTTTGTAAAACTAGTGTCTTTGATTGAATGGTGCTTGATGAAATTCACATATTTCTTTTGGTAATTATTCTACAAGAAAATTTGACACACCATCAGAATGGTGAAAGCTGGGTCATTATATGTTTTAAACTATTCAACTTCGGCTGTAGCTAAAAGATGGTGTGTTCTGTTTGCCCTTTGACCTTATGTACCTTATGTGTACTCTTAAACTTGTTGATTGACTGCACTGGTGCCAATATCTAAAGCTATGATCATAGTGGTATGAATAATACAATGAGAATGAATAGGGAAAATAAATGCCAACTGAAAATCCATTCTTCAGCCCAAGTTTACATTACTTGTATCTATTTCTCCTTTCCATAGCATGAGGTTACTCAGAGTATTTCCATTCCACTGAACAGGATGGCAATCTGTTACTGGTGTACATCCTCAACAATTACCAGTGCCTGAGACACTGCACAAACCCTCGCTTGTGTGTAGTGCTGAGAAACAAAACCCCACAAAATGAATCTTACCACAGATGTTTGAAATTTAACATGGTCAAAAAGTGTTTTTAGCCTACATGTGCAAGCTGCAAAGCTATCACAGACATGAGTAGTGCACTGAGATATTCACCCATCCAAGTACTGAAGCAGCCCATTGCTGCTTAACTTCAGTGGAGAGACGGGTATTGATAATGACAATCCCATAATTCTCATGAAAGTCGCCTAAGCAAAAACCAATCAAAAGTGATCTCTAGAAGCATGAGCCTCACTAGAGATCATGCTCAAAAATTGGGTTTTACTGTGACCACCATGTTGTCTTCTCAGTTATTCCCATTCAGTTGGTTTGGATTGAATGACCCCTCTACACACCTTCCTTGTATTTTGTGCATAGTCGTCTGTGCTGTCACCTTCTGTGATTCGATTTCACTGGACTTATTTGGTACAACATCACATTCAACACATTGTATAGGGTTATATCACGAGAGGCGGCTTTAAGGGCAGACGAGACTAGCACATACTAGTTGGTCAAGATTCTGCACTGTAAACTGCCGGGCATTGGCAAGCAACTCCCAACTTCCCCACTTAGGTTCGGTTCCAGGATTCGAACAACCAACCTCAGAGGTGGAAGCCGAGTGTGTCAACCACTACACCATTGCACCCCCATCACCTTTTGTGTTGCAGTAGGTTCAAAATAATTGTGAAAAAAATAAGGGAAAAAATTGAGACTTGATATGACCCAAATCTGATTTCTAGTTTTTGAGTTATGTGTACAGACAGACAAGTATAACTAGTGTTGGTTTCCACCTATAATCTTGATACAACAGGGATTCATGTAGGTAAAGTACTTCGTCCAAGGGTGCAGTTTCCACAAACAGGGAGGGGGCAGAACTTTGGAAGTCTGGTCTGCAGTCCAAAACACAAAATGAGGCAACAGGTAAAATTGACCCTTAAACTGATCTCTGTAGAGGCATAACAAGTAATATTTTAATATCTGCATAAATACTAGGGGGATAATATTTGGCACAGGGATAAAGTGAGCTATTATTTGAGCTATTAAAGTTTTAAAAAATATATGTAAAATACTGTTTGTGGTACTGAGGTTCAAAGTCACAAATCTCGCCTACCACCTCTGAGGCTGGGGTTTGGTTCCCGGCCTCATGTGGGAAAGCTGGTAGTTTCTTGCCGTTGGTCGTCAGTTTACAGTACAGAACCCTAACGAACTGTATGCATTGGTTTCCTCTGCCCATCCAACTACCCGTCGTAATATGACCTGTACAGTGTTGAAGGCAACGCAAAACCCCAAATAAATAAATAAATAAAAGTCATAAATTCACCAAAAATTAGACCCATAAACTGCATGGTCATTGCTTCTACAATGCCATATCAAATTGATCGCCAACTTTCAGTGCCTTGGCTTTTTCTTAACACAGGACAAACGTGACCCATATTGATTTGACTTATTGGGTTTAACGTTGGTTTCACCACCTTGTATAGTTTATATCATGACAGGTAGTTTTAAGGGCAGATGAAAACATTATATATCAGTTGGTCAAGAATCTGCACAGCAAACTTCCTCAGGCATCTGTAAGCAACTACCAACTTCCCCACATGGGTTGGTTCTGGAAGTTTGAAGCATCAACCTCAGGGATGGGAGGCAAGTGTGTTAACCACTACAACACCGAGCTCACACCCCTCCAACCCATATTGAGCATATTGACAAAGTATGCTTGCTATTTTGCATACTAGGTTGGAAGTACAAGACAAGCTCTTGCACTTTATTTTAAAGGATTTAAAGCATCAATAAATTGTATTTGTCAGCCTGTCATTGCTGAAATGTAATCTTTTTCCAAATTTCTTCACATTTCATTGTTACTTGATTTCGACTTAATGTATCATTTTTAAATAATATTTTAAGATGGAACACTGCATCCAAATTCTACACGGATTTATTTGGGTTTAACATCACTTTCAACACATTGTATAGGCTTTATATCATGACGAGTAGTTTAAAGTGCAGAGGAAACCAGTACTAGTTCGTCAAGATTCTGTACTGTAAAGTGCTGGGCAATGGTAAGCAACTATACCAACTTTCCCACAGAGAGAGTGTGGGGTTTGAACTACATACCTCAGAGGTGGGAGGCAAGTGTGTTACCAAACACATCGAGCCCCAACTCTTCATATGTAACCACTGCCTAAATATAAAGTACTTGGGGCAAAGAATTGGTAAGGATAATGTATAACTTACTAGAATGTATATGCTAAGCTTATGAGAATAGGCTGTTTTTCCTATAGGCTGGCTGAATCAGACGGCAAATCTATGGCAAACATTACTGATTAACAAGTCATGTACAATTAAACCATTAAAGGCAATGGAAAACAAAAGTTTACTTACATATGGCCTGTAGGTGGAATATTATCGTATACACTGACCACTCCTTTGAATAAAGAGCGTCAGCGTCTGATAAAGTTCAATTTATTTTAATTGACTCTTTTGTCCTCTGCTGGCACGTTTGTGTTTTTACCATTTATGGTGTGAATCTGTGTGTAATTGTATTTCTACAACCGTGTCCAGTGAAGGTGCAGGCAAAGTTCTAGTGGTGGTGGACCAATTCACGCCCGGGTACCAATTCACGCCCACCTCTAAATTTATCCAAAACAATCACAGTTAAACAATAAATTACAAATGTAAATGATCCATTTGATGATTATCTATGATGTGGTAAACATCTTCTCTATGAAAAATTATAAATCTTCAAGAAAATTGACGGTGGGCCTGAATTGGTACCCGGGCGTGAAATGGTCCACCACCACTAGACTATTTATTCTGTTGATTTAAAATATATTTACAAATAACAGTGGCAATTCAAGTGTTTTGGAAAATGTATGCACATGCTGCCAACTGTTAACAATGAATCTTTGGATATTTATGGGATGACAAATGACTTACTTTGCAATGAATGCAACAAATCAAATTAACCACACTTCGTATTATCTTCTGCACCTTGCATTTACTCAAGTTACTGTAGTGGATTGAAATATGATGATGGATATGTGAAACCCCATGAAGCTGTTTTGTTAAAGAATACTCTGTGGATTGAGACCCTGCAGTACTACTAGTAGAGGCAGAGGTAAAAGAGATGGGGTTGACCTGGGGTGAAGCCAAAAGACTTGTGAAGGACAGAACAGCTTGGAGGTTGCATGTGGTTATCTTCTCTAAACGGACAAACACGATCAAGTAAGTACAATTCTACAAAAAGTAAGTCTGTATTGAATTAATACAGTAGAGTTCCTACCAAAGAGATTAACCAAAATTTTGTTCCAAAATGTTTTTTTTTCTGCATCAAAACATAATTAACTTCATTTCTTTCTAAAATTGTTTTGCTATCTTGCCAAATTAATCACCAGGATCGAATGAGCAACAGAGCTGTTTGTAGATTGTACTGTACTGTACTGTGATAAAAACCTAGACCGAGTTTCTGTCCCGTCGCCAATTGCTATTGATATACTGATGGACACAATGGCGAGGGACAGAGCTCACATGTACCTGTTTTCTGTGTAAATCTCAAACTATGGCGAATTATTGTATTCACTTTCAAAACTCCTTGTAATGTCTATTATAGCTGTATCCAGTTTACAATACATATGCCATTAAATTAAACTGCTTTTGGAAGCCAGGAATTTATTTTGTTGATAACTATGTTATGTTGAAGGTTTGTTTACATTTTGAAAATTGGTTGAAATATATACATGCCAGTTTGATTGGCATAAAATATAGGTGAACGGCACATATACAGACCTTAAAGAAACCAAATAACACTTTATACTTCTTGTAATATGTGTACAAATATGCCGTTCAAAATTTACACAGAAAACAAGTACATGTGAGCTCTGTCCCTCGCCATTGTGTCCATCAGTATATCAAAAGCAATTGGCGACGGGACAGAAACTCGGTCTAATAAAAACCTAGACTGAGTTTCTGTCCCGTCGTGCATTGCTGTTGATATTTTTGAGGGTACCCAATGGTGAGGGAGAGAGCTCACATATACCTGTTTTCTGTGTAAATCTTGAACGGCATGTTTCTACACATATTACCACAAGTATAAAGTGTTATTTGGTTTCTTTAAGGTATGTATATGTGCCGTTCACTTATATTTTATGCCAATCACACTGGCATGTATATATTTATTTATTTATTTGGGGTTTTACGTCGCTTTCAACACTGTACAGGTCATATCACGACAGGTAGTTGAAAGGGCAGAGGAAACCAGTACATATAGTTCGCTAGGGTTCTGTACTGTAAACTGCCGACCAACGGCAAGCAACTACCAGCTTTCCCACTTACGGCCTTGACGGGGATCGAACCCGGCCGCAGAGGTGAGAGTTACCACTCTGCCACCGTGGCCCCGGCATGTATATATTTCAACCAATTTTCAAAATGTAAACAAACCTTCAACATTACATAGTTATCAACAAAAGAAATTCCTGACTTTCAAAAGCAGTTTAATTTAATAACATAAGTATTGTAAACTGGATACAGCTATAATAGACATAACAAGGAGTTTTGAAAGTGAATACAATAATTCCCCACAGTTCGAGATTTACACATAAAACAGGTACATGTGAGCTCTGTCCCTCGTCATTGCGTACCCTTAGAAATATCAACAGCAATGCGCGACGGGACAGAAACTCGGTCTAATAAAAACCGGAAATCAGTGAGATATTAGAACCTTAATTTAATTGTGTTTGCTGAGCTGGAGGATACTGCCAAAAACAAGTTTATTTCATTTACTGGTCCATTGTACATGGAGGATTTTGCTGATGAGACTATAAGATATATTATCCTTTCAATTCAGTTGCACCTCCAGCAACAATGAACATAAATAGTGACAAGAAAAGTGGTCCCTGTGGTGCAGTTATAACATACTCTTCTCCCATCTCTGAGATCAGAGTTCGAACCCCGGCCTGACCTCATGTGGGACAGCTGCATGTAGTTGCTTGCCACTGGTCCGCAGTTTACAATACAAAACCTTGACCCAACTGTATGTATTGGTTTCCTCCACCCTTCCAACTACCTAACCGATAAGGTACTAGGCGTGACATAAAACACTAAATAAAGTTAAACCAGGACAGTCATTTCACATTCTTTGCCCATACCTTGCTGCTATGGGCAAAGTACAAAAAACATTTGTGGGTCAAGCTTTTTCACCAGTGAAGCTTTACAATGGTCTGCCTAACGTTTGGGAAGGTCCTCAGTGGCCTAGTGGTTAGCAAGTTTGGCATCTAATCATAGGCTGTCACCTCTGTGGGTTCGAGTCCCACAAGTGGCAATTCTGAGGACATGTCCCAATATGACCCTGGCTGTTGAACGGGACGTAAAACCCCAACTTTGACCTTTGGCCTAACGTTTGGATATTTAAGCACAAGATACTGACAGATACTGTTAAAACTACTACTGGTAAATGGAACAGATCCACTGAATACACTGAGTACTGTAAAATTATTGGGACTGGCCCTGAGGATTATCAGTTTGTTGGGGGTCGAGCCCACACAAAGGTGACATGCTGCATTCAGAAGTGGGTCGTGAGGCGCTGCAAACCACTCGTCAGTTGGTACGTAGCAATGGAAAGTTTTTAACTGTTCTTAATTAATTCACAGCCTGTGTGTTTACATGTGGATTGTACACAAACCCAAATGACAAAGAGAAAGAATTAAAATTCACCACAATGTTTCACTGTAATCCATGCAAAAGTTGTACTGCTCAGCCAGTGAAGTTCGTCACCTGCATTTTATGACAATATTAAAGAGTTTTTACTGTCCAGTTATGGCGTATATGTATACCTTGGCATTAAAAGAAGCTATATATTCCATTTATTTAAATGTGAATATTGTCTGTCCTTGAGCGTTTTTAAAGCAGGTGACGAACTTCATTTGGGTGACGAAATTCACTGGCCAACCAGTATATATCATTTGTTACACGTTTTCTAAGATATTTACAAAATGTATTCTGCATCTTTGTTGTCATTAGAAGGCCACGGTGGCAGAGTGGTAACACTCTCGCCTCCCACCTCTGAGGCCGGGGTTCGGTTCCTGGCATGGCCTCAAGTCGGAAAGCTGGTAGTTGCTTGCCGTTGGTCGGCAGTTTACAGTACAGAACCTTGACCAACTGTATCTACTGGTTTCCTCTGCCCATAAAACTACCCGTCGTGATATGACCTATACAATAGAGAGGTTTAGTGTTATGTTTTGGCGGGGCCACGGTGGCAGAGTGGTAACACTCTCGCCTCCCACCTCTGCGGCCGGGGATCGATCCCCGTCATGGTTGTAAGTGGGAAAGCTGGTAGTTGCTTGCCGTTGGTCGGCAGTTTACAGTACACAACCCTAGCGAACTCTATGTACTGGTTTCCTCTGCCCTTCCAACTACCCATCGTGATATGACCTGTACAGTGTTGAAAGCGACGTTAAACCCCAAATAAATAAATAAATAAATGTTATGTTTTGGCAATCAAAACCTTAAACGCAAACGTATTTACGTCAGCATTAGATGTGTATCAGATGACTTTTAAGGTTTGGGGGGACAATTATGTTACGTTTTATACGTAAAGGCTGGCTTATTTACGTTCACTCACCCCTATCTATTTTATTTAAAAACTACACACTACAAATAAATATGTCACAACCCCATAGGCAGATAAATATGTACACCACATTTTGGTCAGGTTTCAGTTCATTATATTTTCCCATATGAATACCAGAGGTCTGTTTACAAACGATGCTTCTTTTTAATCACATCAAAGAAACGACATTGACCTGCACTCTTTCATATGGACGTATCGCTAAACCCTTATTTAACAAACGTATCCTCTTCAAACTTAACGTATCTCTTACGGAAATTATTTTACGTTAGGTAGCTGTCAAACGCATCACTAAACCTTTCTAATGTGTTGAAAGCGACGTTAAAACCCAAATTAACTAAATTAGCTAACTTTGTTGTCATGACAGGTGAAGGTCACAAATTGAAAAGTTTCTGGAGATACCCTACTCACGAGTGGTAAATACGGACTGTGAGACCCTTCTTGGCATATTCTCAGGTCGTGAACTCGTGTTTACCAGCGGTAAGACTGCTGCAATAGCCTGTGGTTAGATAACAAACTTGCAATCCACTAGCTAGCCATTGAAAACCTTTGTAAACGGACAATGGAACACACACACAAAAAGTCTTTTGGTCCAAATATGACAGATTGTTTCAATACAAAGTTAAGTGCTTCATTTTTGTGTATTTTTGTGCTTCTTCAACTATGGTTAATGATAAACACATCCACTTGAAACGTAACTTATCTCTTACGGAAATATTTTAACGTTACGTGCCTTTTCAAACGTAGTACTAAACCTCTCTATACTGTTATCAAACCTTTGTGTTGTAAAATGGAGATACATATTTTACTTTAATATATATAATAATTTCAATTTATTTTCATAATCATTTCTGTACTTATATACTGATTAACACAAGTACCTACACAGTGATTCACGCCAGTAAATGGGACAGTGAAACTGAATGGCAATTTAAAAACAAATATTCTAACTATGGACAGCTTGGGCAGGGTTCCCCAGTGGTTGGATGATCATTCATTTCTTCATGAAATAAAAAAGTGACCAATTGAGGTATTTGTGATATATATGAGGTTATAGTAAGCCCATACTATTGCTTGTCCATTGTAATGTAATATGGAGATACGTTTTATTTATAATCAAAATATTTATAATGTTTCCTGTTTAATTTGCTCAATCATGTACTAGAATACAGATTGACACAAGTACTTGCAGTAAATTATGTGCTTGCTCGGTTACTATATGCATTTCTAATTTTTAATATTACTTTTATAGCCATGGGCTCTGTTAGCAGGCAATATAGGCTAAACAGATTCTATAGACCATATAGTGAGAGTACTGTTCTCTGTTTTCAATGTAAAATACAATTTATAAAAAACTGTATGTTCACTAAAACAGTCAACTGCAGGCTCTGCCCCCCTTTCAGTGCTAAACCCCCTTAATTCTCATTGAAACTGCACATGCCTGGGGAAACCTCAAAGCAGAATACAAAGAAAGGACCTTTATTGTCCGTTAGTGGTGAAATTGATTAAAATACATAAAATATTGATGCAAACCTCAATAAGTAGGTATAAACGTAATTATCTGTGGCTTTCTATGTCGCTTGTTTACTATTTATATTTGCGTTCGCTTTTACTGTCCCATTCGGATGACTGTTACCGGGTGTACATAAGTGGCCATCACATATTTATATCTTATAAGTTGTAATGAAAATAGATAGGGGTGAGCGAACGTAAGGAAGCTACCCTGCACATAAAAGACGTAACGTAATTGGCCCCCCCAAAACATTAGAAATCACTAATCTCATTTCCCAAACCTCTATACGGAAGCCTATAAGGGTCATGTTGAAAAAAAAATTAAGTTGTAATTACGACTTACACAAGTCATAATTACGAGATACTAAGTCGTAATTACGACTTATGGAATTTTTTTAAAACCAAAAACAAGACCTCCTAAGTCGTAATTACGACTTACTATCTCGTAATTACGACTTACATAAGTCGTAATTACGACTTACACAAGTCGTAATTACGAGATACTAAGTTGTAATTATGACTTATGAATTTTTTTAAAAATGAAAAACAACAAAATTGTCTCGCAATTATAACTTTTGACTGGGTCACATTGGGATGAATTTAAAACTGCGATGGAGGTAGCTAATGCAGAATAAAGTTGACCAAACATTTTTCCTGTATAACACCAATCTATGCTAATAGAGGGTGTGGTGTTTGCTCAGAGCTAAAGCTCTAAGTTGGGCATGATCTCCCTTAGTGGTCAAGTGGGTAACACATTTGCCTGGCACACTGTTAATTAGGGGTCAAGCCTGGGTCAGGGAGATACATAGTGACTCAGATGATCACTATAATGGAGGTCCGTGTTATTGGGCCCTTTCCCCAGTGACACCTAAAAGAACTTTGGAGACATTGGTAATTAGTCATCTCCAAGCCTCTGTCTCTCTCTATTGTAAATGTGATAGTCCCAGTATGACCCTCTGTGGTTGATGTGGATGTTAAACAACTAAATAACTTTAACTAAGTTGGGTATGACTGACAGGACAAGGCAACAGTCTAGCTGACCATAAAATCTTTTGCTACATATACTCAAGGTAGGAAAGTGACTCTAACCGACTTCAACCTAAGTAGCCAGTACTACCAGCCTACAGAACACTCACTAATAACATTCAGTTAGAGCCAATTACATTAAACAACTACCTTACACTCTCAAAATTGTGCACTGACTGTAGCCAGTTGTTAACTAGTCATAGAGCCCCATAGACATCCATATTGCCTGACCTAATTTTGCTTGCTTAGGCTAAAGTGGGTGTTCCATTGTACTATCTTTTACAATGGTATGCCCACAATCCTAGAATGTGGTTTATTTTTGGGTGAGGGTCGTGGGTAACTTATGGAGTGTAGGCAGTTGTCTATGTATCTCCCTGACCCAGGCTTGAACCCAAATTAACAGCGTGCCAGGCAAGTGTGTTACCCACTTGACCACTGAGAGAGATCATGCCCAACTTACAGCTGTAGCACTAACAAACATCACACCCTTTACTAGCATAGATTGGTGCTACAAAGGAATAATGTTTGGTTAACTTAATTCTGCATTAGCTACCTCCATTGTTGTTTTAAAATCGTCCCAATGTGACCCAATCTTAAGTTATAATTGCAAGACAATTTTGTTTTTTGTTTTCAAAAAAATTCATAAGTCGTAATTACGACTTGTGTAAGTCGTAATTATGAGTTAGTAAGTCGTAATTACGAGATAGTATGTCATAATTACGACTTAGTATCTTGTAATTATGACTTGTGTAAGTTGTAATTATGAGATAATATTGTTGTTTTTTGTTTTAAAAAAATTCATAAGTCGTAATTACGACATAGTAAGTCGTAATTATGACTTATGTAAGTTGTAAGAGGTAGCCAATGCAAAATTAAGTTAACCAAACATTATTCCTTTGTAGCACCAATCTATGCTAGTAAAGGGTGTGGTGTTTGCTTAGTGCTACAGCTGTAAGTTGGGCATGATCTCTCTCAGTGGTCCTGTCAGTCATACCCAACTTAGTTAAAGTTATTTAGTTGTTTAACATCCACATCAACCACAGAGGGTCATACTGGGACTATCACATTTACAAAAGAGAGAGACAGAGGCTTGGAGATGACTAATTACCAATGTCTCCAAAGTTCTTTTAGGTGTCACTGGGGAAAGGGCCCAATAACACGGACCTCCATTATAGTGATCATCTGAGTCACTATGTATCTCCCTGACCCAGGCTTGACCCCTAATTAACAGTGTGCCAGGCAAATGTGTTACCCACTTGACCACTAAGGGAGATCATGCCCAACTTAGAGCTTTAGCTCTGAGCAAACACCACACCTTCTATTAGGATAGATTGGTGTTATAAGGGAAAAATGTTTGGTCAACTTTATTCTGCATTAGCTACCTCCATCGCAGTTTTAAATTCATCCCAATGTGACCCAGTCTTAAGTTATAATTGCGAGACAATTTTGGCTTCCGAGACAATTTTAGGCTTCCGTACCTCTATAAGACTAATAATATAAGTAAAATACAGACATCTGTAACTTTGGCCAACCCTTGGTTGACCTTGAAGGAAGATCCCAAGGTAATATCTGATAACATCAAATGATTCCCGTAGCCCATGATTTCTTACAGGTTAAGTTCACATTCCAATCCTCTAGGACAAATAATAATAACATAAAAAATAGTATCAGAGATGCCTCTTCCATATAACTCAAGGAAATGGTATCAGATACCATCAGATACAGAACATATCAAAACAAGACAATTCTAAAATAAGATGAACCCATTAATTACTGAACCTAAAGTTATGAGGCTGTAAAATTTCTTAATTAAAGTATGGTTTTCAATAGAGACAGCACAATTGTGTAAAAGTGCATTTAACAATCGGTTGCATGATTCCATATATCTTTACGATTGGAGAAATATGTCTCAAATATGGCAGCAGAAAATATTCAAGCAGGATCATGAGGTTGCACACCTGCACACCCCCCCCCCCCCCCCTACCAAATATCAACTTTCTACACCTTAGGTTTATGAGAGAGAGCCCAGACAAGATGTTTTTAAATGGTGAACCAGTAAATCTCACCTTTATAAGCTGTAGGGTAGAAATACAAAGATTTTCAAAATTGTTACGATAGCAACCGTCCCAAATGAACAAAGTGACCAAAATTATGCATCTTAGTATTTAGTAATTACGACTAATGAAAGTTCTTTTTGTTTTAAAGAAATTTTTATCTTGTAATTCTGAGTTATGAAAGTCAGTTTTGGTTTTAAAACTTTTAATTATGTGTTAAGTCCTTTTTTTAATTATTATCCTGTAATTAAGAGACCTGCATTTTGTTTTGTGATCTAAAATGTTTTATCTTGTAATTACGGGTTATATTCCTTGCAACATGACCCTTTGTAGGCTTCCGTAATACAATAACATTAAAGTCCAGAGAGTGACAATATCTTAACATATACTAAGGTAATTTTTATTTATTATTCACCATGTTGTTTGATTTTATTAATATGGGTTTTTTTGTCACTTTCAACACTGTTCAGGTCATATCACGATGGGTAGTTTTATGGGCAGAGGAAACCGGTTCATACAGTTGGTCAAGGTTCTGTACTGTAAACTCCCGACCATCGGTAAGGAACTACCAACTTTCCCAGGTAAGGTCAGTGGTTTGAACCGCCAACCTCAGAGGTGGGAGGCGAGTGTATGTTTAAATTAACTTTGAAACAAAATCCTCATTCTAAAAGAGTCATTTGTAATTTGCGTCACCACATGTTAGCCGTAATGCAGATTACCAGTAGACTATCTAAATTCATAGTAAGGGGACAACTTGGACTATCTACACTTCAACTTTTAAGTTGACATTTCTTTACCATTTCCGCATAAATCTTTATACGACAAAAATAAGCATGAGCTTTATAAAATATAGTATATTTTTTCTAATGATGTAACGCATGGGATTCGATTCCCGGCACGGCCTCATGTGGGAAAGCTGGTAGTTGCTTGCCGTTGGTCGGCAGTTTACAGTACAGAACCCTAACAAACTGTATGTACTGGTTTACTCTGCCCTTCCAACTACCCGTCGTGATATGACCTGTACAGTGTTGAAAGCGACGTAAAACCCCAAATAAATAAATGAATAATGCATGGGAAAATTCGGCGCTTATTGGCTCAAAATTGCCAAAAATCTCTCCATACTAAGGGGCGCCAGGAATTAAAACAAGTACAAAGTTTTTGTTGTCCGGTATTTAGGCAAACGCGTCTCCTCGATAATAAAATTTATTATTATGAACATATGTTTGACTTTTTCTTCCCAATACATTCACTATTTTGGCGGCCAACATGTTCACAGAAGTATGTATGCATTTCTTTAAACTTCCTACTGGATCATCGATCTTTGGTGGGTCTTAATCTGGGATCATTATTTATTTAGAATTCTTTGCCTTTTTTCAAAGGCACAGGCTTGCACTGTCAACATTAACCACTTGATTACATAGTCCAATTACTTTTTTCATGCATGGAAAAACTGGGGACGTTAAAT
Source organism: Sabellastarte sp. h YS-2021 (assembly GCA_964017235.1). Lineage (NCBI taxonomy): Eukaryota > Metazoa > Annelida > Polychaeta > Sabellida > Sabellidae > Sabellastarte > Sabellastarte sp. h YS-2021. The sequence goes on along the minus strand of OZ024928.1, from coordinate 72,159,737 downwards.
GCATGTAAACTTGTCTGGATCAATGTAAGAATAAATGCAAATAACACCATATCATTACACTCCAAACATTGCAATAAATATTGTCTGTGTACTATATTAATAAATTATACAGCTATCAAATTGTTTTGTATATATAATAATGAGACTTTCGTCATATCTGCATTTTGCTGTTTGATTTATAGCTACTCTTTTTTGTATCTGAGCAATCAATACATAGCATATGCAGTGTGACTCATAGAGCACAATTTATACCCAGGGCATTCTTTTCAAACCCAAGATATGGATTCTGTCTGCTGGAAACCGAAAGTAAATATTCCATAAGCACAAAAGGGAATAAAATATAAAGCAAGGTCCAGCTAATCTATGAATAAGTGTATATGTTATGAGATTATCAGGATTACTTTGAAATATGGCTGCTGAATACCCTGTTTGTAAGGTAAGATATTTCATCTTCTCATTGTTATTAATTTATGACCTGAAAGTGGTCTCCTACTTGACCATTAATTTATAATAATAATCAAGTACTTTGTCTACAAAGAACAGAGATGAGATAATTATACAGATAATCAGTTAGACTACTCGTTTCTGCATATGTTAGTACAAAACAAAGAAGAACCAGCAGTGTGATTGATATTGTTAAAGGGCTGGTCACACTGCTCCGTGCAGTGGTAACACCTCATATTTGATTTTTGTTCCATCAGCTGCCCGGTAAATGGACCTCCTATGTTAATAGTGCACATTTAAAATGAGCTGTGCCACAGACATTCCGTCAGACGTGTAGGTGTGCAAAGTCATGGTGCGAGCTTGAATTGACCTTTGACCTTGCTGTAGTGACTTTGCTGTTTGAAATCTTGTCCGGGCTATATCTCAGAAACCATAAGGTGGAGGAATTTGATACTTGGTAGGGACATTGGCTGGACGTTGTAGGTGTGCAACAGCATGGTCTGACTTTTATTTGACCTTGCTGTAGTGACATTGCCCTTTAAATTCTTCTCTGGGATCTATCTTCGGAACCATAAGGTGTAAGAAGTTGATACTTGGCAGGAACATTAGTTAGGGGGTGTAGATGTGTGATTTGACCTTTGACCTTGTTGTAGTGAGTTTGACCTTTAAAATCTTGTCCTGTATATATCACGGAAACGGTAAGATGTAGGGAGTTGATACTGAGTAGGGACATTGATTAGAGGGTGTAGGTATGCAACATCATGTCACACTGTTTGATCCTGGATTTGTACTGTGTCACTTCTATATCTCACGGTGTTGAAAACAATTTTTCCAGGCTGTGGGGTAAGGGTATCTCTGATGCTTTTTTTTTAATGCACCATCAACTAGAAGCACTGTCCATGTTGTGGTGATGACATCCTACCAAACACGAATCCTGACTTTTAAAGCCTAATATGGAGACTACCAAAACACGAAACACTTTGAGCCACAATTAACAGGCCAAGAAAAGTTAAATGTTTTATACTCGTATGTAGCTCATAAGGCCAGCATGGAGCTGTGTCATTTTTTATGTAGTTTGGGCAAGTGATTACCTTTTGGGAAAGATCTGGAAAATATTCTGAATACAAAAACATCCCGAATTTTCAATGTATTTTGAATGACTTCAGCTTTCTGATTGACATTGCACATTGGCCAAAGGAAAAAAAAGTAATTAAGCGTCCCTGAAAGGGCACTTATTTGTTTTCGCCTCAGTTTCCTCACCGCCGCTGCCACCGCCGCCGCCGCCGCCGCATTATGGTCTCCCTTGAATATCTCCCTTATTATTAGAAAGTTTCAAACCATATTTGGCAGTTATATACCTTAGGTGTGGGAAATTTTTTCTGCATGCTTAAATTTGACCTTTATGAAGGTCACATGATCAAAAACAATTTTTTGAAGTACACCCCCCCGTCATCACAGTTCAGGAAAAACTACTTGCTACAGAGTCTTATAATTTGACACACCTGTTCATACTATCGAAAACGTGAGCTGATTAGATTTTGGGAGCAATCCCTTGAAAAATGTCTCATTTATGAGTGATTTCCTGACACCTTCCAATCTGAAAGCCTTAAATTTAGGCCAACCCCCCTATTATCTTCTTAAGTATTGCATTTAGAGCTATAAAATGTACTGGGAGGTAATAGGAAACCATATGTGGAGAGTCTAAATAGCCGGTCAGTTTTACCCCACGGCCCCCCCTTATGGGTCAAACTGGGGTCATAAAATAGCTGATTTTGAGTTTTTGCCTTATATCTCCTTTATTGTTGCATTTATAGCTTCAGAATGTATTAAGAGGTATTGGGAAAGCGTATATGGAGAGTCTAAATAGCTGGTCAGTTTTACCCCCCGACCCCCCCCCCCCCCCCCCCCCCCCTTATGGGTCAAACTGGGGCCATAAAATAGCCGATTTTGAGTTTTTGCCTTTATCTCCTTTATTGTTGCTTTTATAGCTTCCGAATATATTAAGAGGTATTGAGAAAGCATATGTGGAGAGTCTAAATAGCCGGTCAGTTTTACCCCCTGGCCCCCCCTTATGGGTCAAACTGGGGTAATAAAATAGCTGATTTTGAGTTTTTGCCTTATATCTCCTTTATTGTTGCTTTTATAGCTTCAGAATGTATTAAGAGGTATTGGGAAAGCATATATGGAGAGTCTAAATAGCTGGCCAGTTTTACCCCCCGACCCCCCCTTATGGGTCAAACTGGGGTCATAAAATAGCCGATTTTGAGTTTTTGCCTTTATCTCCTTTATTGTTGCTTTTATAGCTTCAGAATATATTAAGAGGTATTGGGAAAGCATATGTGGAGAGTCTAAATAGCCGGTCAGTTTTACCCCCTGGCCCCCCCTTATGGGTCAAACTGGGGTCATAAAATAGCTGACTTTGAGTTTTTGCCTTATATCTCCTTTATTGTTGCTTTTATAGCTTCAGAATGTATTAAGAGGTATTGGGAAAGCATATATGGAGAGTCTAAATAGCTGGCCAGTTTTACCCCCCGACCCCCCCTTATGGGCCAAACTGGGGTCATAAATAGCTGCTTGGAGTTTTTGCCTTATATCTCCTTTATTGTTGCTTTTATAGCTTCAGAATGTATTAAGAGGTATTGGGAAAGCATATGTGGAGAATCTAAATAGCTGGTCAGTTTTACCCCCCGTCCCCCCTTATGGGCCAAACTGGGGTCATAAATAGCTGCTTTGGAGTTTTTGCCTTATATCTCCTTTATTGTTGCTTTTATAGCTTCAGAATGTATTAAGAGGTATTGGGAAAGCATATGTGGAGAATCTAAATAGCCGCTCAGTTTTATCCCCCAACCTTCCCTTATGGGTCAAACTGGGGTCATAAAATAGTTGCTTTGGAGTTTTGCCTTATATCTCCTTTATTGTTGCTTTTATACCTTCAAAATATATTAAGAGGTATTGGGAAAGCATATGTGGAGAGTCTAAATAGCTGGTCAGTTTTACCCCCCCCCCCCCCTTATGGGTCAAACTGGGGTCACAAAATAGCTGATTTTCAGTTTTTGCCTTATATCTCCTTTATTGTTGCTTTTATAGCTTTTTTATTTAAACATATTTATTTGCAATTGGACAACAATCGTAAAAGTACAATTATATCAAGTCCTTTTGCTGAATGATATATTTACAAATGGAACGTGATAATGGTTGGAATGAATGAGCACAGAAATGATTGGGTGGTGGTACTAGTCTATGAGAAACGTTTTGTATCTTTAAGAAATAACTGGACTGCATCTATTATGATAAAGTTTTGATTTTTGGTTAACTCTTCACTGCCAAATAGTAATAAATAGTAATAAAACCAGTTTTACCCCCTGGCCCCCCCCTTATGGGTCAAACTGGGGTCATAAAATAGCTGACTTTGAGTTTTTGCCTTATATCTCCTTTATTGTTGCTTTTATAGCTTCAGAATGTATTAAGAGGTATTGGGAAAGCATATATGGAGAGTCTAAATAGCTGGCCAGTTTTACCCCCCGACCCCCCCTTATGGGCCAAACTGGGGTCATAAATAGCTGCTTGGAGTTTTTGCCTTATATCTCCTTTATTGTTGCTTTTATAGCTTCAGAATGTATTAAGAGGTATTGGGAAAGCATATGTGGAGAATCTAAATAGCTGGTCAGTTTTACCCCCCGTCCCCCCTTATGGGCCAAACTGGGGTCATAAATAGCTGCTTTGGAGTTTTTGCCTTATATCTCCTTTATTGTTGCTTTTATAGCTTCAGAATGTATTAAGAGGTATTGGGAAAGCATATGTGGAGAATCTAAATAGCCGCTCAGTTTTATCCCCCAACCTTCCCTTATGGGTCAAACTGGGGTCATAAAATAGTTGCTTTGGAGTTTTGCCTTATATCTCCTTTATTGTTGCTTTTATACCTTCAAAATATATTAAGAGGTATTGGGAAAGCATATGTGGAGAGTCTAAATAGCTGGTCAGTTTTACCCCCCCCCCCCCCTTATGGGTCAAACTGGGGTCACAAAATAGCTGATTTTCAGTTTTTGCCTTATATCTCCTTTATTGTTGCTTTTATAGCTTTTTTATTTAAACATATTTATTTGCAATTGGACAACAATCGTAAAAGTACAATTATATCAAGTCCTTTTGCTGAATGATATATTTACAAATGGAACGTGATAATGGTTGGAATGAATGAGCACAGAAATGATTGGGTGGTGGTACTAGTCTATGAGAAACGTTTTGTATCTTTAAGAAATAACTGGACTGCATCTATTATGATAAAGTTTTGATTTTTGGTTAACTCTTCACTGCCAAATAGTAATAAATAGTAATAAAACCAGTTTTACCCCCTGGCCCCCCCCTTATGGGTCAAACTGGGGTCATAAAATAGCTGACTTTGAGTTTTTGCCTTATATCTCCTTTATTGTTGCTTTTATAGCTTCAGAATGTATTAAGAGGTATTGGGAAAGCATATATGGAGAGTCTAAATAGCTGGCCAGTTTTACCCCCCGACCCCCCCTTATGGGCCAAACTGGGGTCATAAATAGCTGCTTGGAGTTTTTGCCTTATATCTCCTTTATTGTTGCTTTTATAGCTTCAGAATGTATTAAGAGGTATTGAGAAAGAATATGTGGAGAGTCTAAATAGCCGGTCAGTTTTACCCCCCGACCGCCCCCTATGGGCCAAACTGGGGTCAATAGCTGCTTTGGAGTTTTTGCCTTATATCTCCTTTATCGTTGCTTTTATAGCTTCAGAATGTATTAAGAGGTATTGGGAAAGCATATGTGGAGAATCTAAATAGCTGGTCAGTTTTATCCCCCGACCCCCCTTTATGGGTCAAACTGGGGTCATAAAATAGTTGCTTTGCAGTTTTTCCTTATATCTCCTTTATTGTTGCTTTTAGACATTCAGAATGTATTAAGAGGTATTGGGAAAGCATATGTGGAGAGTCTAAATAGCCGGTCAGTTTTACCCGCCGACCCTCCCTTATGGGCCAAACTGGGGTCATAAATAGCTGCTTTGGAGTTTTTGCCTTATATCTCCTTTATTGTTGCTTTCATAGCTTCAGAATGTTTTAAGAGGTAGTGGGAAAGCATACGGTGCAGCTTTGTGCATTCTTAGCTTTACAGCATGCTTATTAAAACCACAAAGCATTTTAAACTTTAAGGGACGCTTCGCTTTTGTTAGCAAAAGCATTCCTCTAGTTAAATATTTGGAAAGACCTGGATCATATTCTGGATGCCAAAAAATGTCACCTTTTGGCAAGACATAAGTGGTGATAGCAACATTATATATAAAAAGATCAACATAATAAATTGTATTCATGAGATCTTATGAGCACAAGTTGGTAGGTGCTAAAATAAAAATCACAATGTCCTAATATCAAAGGAATGAGTTATATTACATATTAAAATAGTACAGGGGTGGGCAGTAGAGTGGACATGGCAGTAATAATGGACAAACGGTAAAATTCATTACAGGGGTGGACAATGTTACTGACAGGACAGTACAACGGTCAGACGATTGGTTTTACTGTCTGGCCGTTGTACTCTCCTGACCATAAGACTGCCCGCCCCTGTAAGAATGTTATAACTGTCCAGTCCATGAGACTGTTCACCTAGCCTTGCTGAAGGCTCAAGTTTCTTTGCAGTTAAGGAAAGTTTTCAGTTCAGATAATGAAGTGTCAGTTTACATAATGTACTCGTACATGTACTGACGTTTACAGTAGCATATAGGTAAGAGAGAGAAGCTTATATCTCCTTGCATGTTATACTGCTTTATTAATACTGAATATCTGTCTGTTTGAAAAATATATGCAAATCTGAGCCTTATGCAAGGTTACTGTTCACCCTACATAAAAGCTACGTACAAGCTACATACAAGCACAAAATACTGAACTCGTCAGGACTCATTTCTGACTTGATGCATTTCACGTTTTGTAGTATCCATAAGGTTTAATAAGTCAAGATTCATATTTGGGCAGTGTGTCTTTGATGCATGAAGATGGACAGCAATTGCAGGACATGAAAGTTTTTTTTAAAAATGTTTTAAAAACCTGTCACGACCTGTTTGATAAACATTACACAAAAAATTGTTTAAACAACATTGCTTAATTGTCAAATGTTTTTAAAACATTCTATCAAAAACGTTTTTTAAACTTATATCTTTAAACCTTCACCTTCAAACATGTCCAAACAAAAATGGTGGTGAGCAATAATAGGGGATTTTAGAGGACTTTGTCAAAAATTGCCCCACATGCAAACCCTAAAAGTAAGAATTGAATGGGGGCACAATTTCTAAGCACTATCTTACAATTTTAGACATAAAAATAATATTTTCAATAGTGAGCAACCATACAAAGATATTGAATTTGACCTTTGACCCCATTATTATGTTCATTTATAACGTTTTTCTAACATTTATCTTCAAACGTTTAATAAACGCTACACATAAAACATTTTAAAAACATTCTATTACAAATGGTTTTCGTACCCATCATTTTTTAACCTTTACCAAACGTTTCCTTTCAAATGTTTGCAAAACCCAAAAATGTTTACTGGGATGGAGTGAAATTTAATAAAGTGCTGATGCAACCACAAAGCACCGTGTGAATGTAACATTACCTAGATTATACAGAAAACTTCTTTTAAATGAGGATATACATCAAAGTCTTAATGTCAGGTGCTCCTATATATAACTTAAGAGTAAGCCACCAATGGTATTTATATAATAAACTGCATTAGTATACAATAAAACTTAAGCAATATAATGTCAACCTTATGTTTTCCCACATGTATCCTTGAAATATGTACAAGAAGAGCACTCACATACTATTAGGTAGTTTTTTGCATCCAGATCACTCTCAAACTTTAAGGGGATCTACCTTGGACCAAGACCCGTCTTCTGATTTTTTTTTCAAGAAGGCCCAACCAGTAGTACTTACATAATGCTGCTGACAGAAATGGTCATGAATAATACCTCCTTGGTGGAGATAATAATCATGTTTTGTTTTAAAAAGCTGGAAGGATAAAGTCAGTACTGTCACAAACAAAAATCAGTTAAAACACTACATAACTTTAGCTCGGGTCACAGTCCCCATTCTAAATATAAAAATAATAACAAATGAACACTATTTGATGAAAGATTGGAATAGTATTTTTCCACAAATACCAACTCAAAACCATGGGATTTCTGTCGAAACAATCAAAAATATATAAAATATATAGAGATATATTTTAGACCAATCTGAAAATGCTTTTTTCAGGGTAAATTGGGCAACAAATTTAACATCTGTTTAACTGTACTATATTTTAGGCCAATCTGGAAATGTTTGGCCCAAAGGAAGTCTGGGAAGAAATAGACCGTCTGATTCCTGATAAGATCCCAGACACTGAGAGAGATTCAGAACACAGAAGAGGCTGGAAAACAGTCCGTGTTTTTGTATCTTCTACATTCAAAGACTTCCACTATGAGAGAGAAGTCCTGGTCAAACAAGTAAGTCAGCTTTCTATCACTCACGGTTTGTTACATATGCTGAATTATACCATTTTCATATCATCTTACATGTTACATTTTACTTGTCATCGTAACAATTACTGAGTGGTTAACAAGGTCCTCAGCAGCCTACTGGTTAGCCAGCATGACATCAAATCACAGGCCGTTACCTCTTTGTGTGTTTGATTCCCATAAGTGACAAAACTGGGGACCTGTCGAAATATGACCCAGGATGTTGAATGCTGCATAAAACCCCAGCTTTGATTTATTTGGACTCTGAGTGGTTAACAAGTTTGGCATTAAAATACATGAATCACCTCTGTAGTTGTTTGAGTCTAGCTCATTTGTTTACTTGGTGCTTTATGTCAACCCTACTATTTGATTAGAATGTCATGGGTAGTTGTACAGTAGAAAAGGCAAGCAACTACCAACTTTTCTACTTGATGTTGGGCCAGCATTCCAAGTGTGTTACCACTGTACCATATGTATTCAAGTTACTATATGTAATTATCACTTTCCTGATACCTGATCTGAGGCAGAGGTAATTACTCCTGAAATTTTGGCGTCAAAATACAAGTTTTTATGTCATCACTCTGCGGCATGCCGCGTACACGTCCACATGAACAACTTCTCCAAAACTACAAGGCCTAGAGACATGCTGTTTTTTTTAAAAGATACCTTATCTATCGAGGATGAAAAATTGTTCAAGGCATGCAAATCTGTCTGTTCGTCTGTTTGCTAGAGACATTACAAGGGAGGTACCCCCACCAAAAGTGTGAAAATTTCAACAGTTTATCACAATTTTCTCAGTGACTCTTGCAGGGATTTCTCTCATATCTTGCATATATGTACTAGGCCGGAAGTAGATTCTCTTGTGTGAGTATGAGATCTGGATCTGTCTTAATTTTTTTTTTATAAATTTTTTTAATAATTTTAATGCATTAAAATTCTACTCTAATCTTTTCTACTCTAAATGAATAAATCAGTTGTAACTTGAAAACTATTGCATTTGCAATATTTTCTTTAAATAAGTTTTAACTTACTTTTTACACCTTAACAGTTAACTTCTTACTTTCCTTCTGAATACCATCTCCAGGGCACAACTTTTGTGTCCTTTTCTTCTGTCACTTCTACTCTGAAACTCAAAACACACAGTCAGCTGACACAGAGCCTGTTCACGGGCACTGATTGCTTGTTTTCATATTTTAAAGATCTGGTGATCTTAATATCTCCAACCAATATGTCTAACTAAAGCTATAAAATTTATATTTGTTTCCTGTAAATTTAAATATGTATAATGTATATAGCATTCCTTGAAAGTTTTGGTGTTTGAGACATCAGTTCATTTTGCATGTTTTGAAGTCCTGTTATGAAACATAGCTGGTTCGCAATAAATCAAACATACTAACTTACCATTAACATACAAGACAGTGACTCAGATGACACCACCAGTGGGGATAACTGTAATTAGTTTTAATATAAAATTAACCCTCCCTTCTTTTATATTAATTGATCCAGTTGTGTGTTTTATTCAACAAGAAATAGGGGGCCACGGCGGCAGAGTCGTAACACTCTCTCCTCCCACCTCTAAGGCCGGGGTTCAATTCCCGGCACGGCCTCAAGTGGGAAAGCTGGTAGTTGCTTGCCGTTGGTCGGCAGTTTACAGTACAGAACCCTAACGAACTGTATGTACTGGTTTCCTCTGCCCTTCCAACTACCCGTCGTGATATGACCTGTACAGTGTTGAAAGCGACGTAAAAGCCCAAATAAACAAATAAATAAATCAACAAGAAAATACTTGTCAAGGGTGACATGGTTCAGGGAAACATAAACAGAAGGTACAGTTTACATCACCTTAAAAATGAAAAATAATGACAGTTATTTCCCTGAATGATTTATAAACAATAAATAAAAACTAGAAAATTTTTTTCAGGTATTCCCAGATCTTAGAAAATGGTGTCAGAATAGAAAATTACATCTGGTTGAATGTGACCTGCGATGGGTAAGATAAGTATATAACTACAAGAGTATATTTAAGCCTGTAAAAGCATAACTATATTAAGTAAAAACTCCCTGTTTTGTGGACATAAATGTTAGGTCCTTGGATGGTATTTTATCATTGAAATTTACCCTGTATCTTGAAATCTTTGTTAAGCAGATGTAAATTTCTGGCCAATTGAAATTTGACTTAACATGGTATACAATACCACACATGCAAAGTGTTGCCATAATTTTCATTAATTTGGCATACTTTTATCAAATATCTGTTGTGTGTTAAACTTTTTAACAGCCTAAAAAGGTAGGAAATGAATGGATGCTATTTGGGGACCCTTTTGATTACTGCACACTCAATAATATAGGTCCACCAAATTTAACAGCTTGAGCAGAAGGAAATTTGCTGAAGTAAAGCTTTTATTGGCAATGATATACAGAAGACTATTATAAAAGGCACAAATTAAAGGCTGACAGAAATTTTTGTTGTTGAAAAAGACATATGCCATTTCTGTTCACAGTAAGTGTATTTATATATTCAGGGTGCACCAGGACACTTTAATTCTGAGGAAAAAATGAAGATTTGTCTTGATGAAATCAAGCGTTGCTATGATGATAATCATCAAAGACCTTTCTTCATCAACATGATCAGGTATCTGGAATAGAGTAGTAAGGTCATATTTAAAAAGTGCCTTGAAGCTAACTATTTACTTACTATATTTTACTTTATTATAATAACAAATAGACAAAATTAAATGAACTATTAGAATAAGTACTTTTTTGTGCATGTGTAAGCAGAAGTCTATTGTATTAGATATTCAACATTTGTCACAAATTTTATTAATTAAACTACAGTTTTAACTCCTTTAAGAACATTTCTGATAAGTAAGCTCACCATTGAAGTAGAAATAAGTATCATGTCATTAAAGGCACTTGTCCATTGAAATTTAACCTGTTATCTTGAAATTCTGGTTTTGCAGAAGAACTTTTCAGGTTGGAGTAGTTATAAAAGGTTGAAACACTCAAAAATTAGGCATAGCAACCTAAAGAACAATCAGTACAGTTTTACAACCAAAAGGTTTGGTCATGAGGACAAGAATCCTATTTCACCAAGTTTTATAAACTTGTTTAATATTTTGCATGTGTGCCCACTATCACTGCTATTTCACTCCTGATCTTCAAATTCAAATCACAAGACATGTCACACAACCTCGAAGATTACAATGAGAATTACATTTGATTTATCAGGTGAGACCGAAGATAAATTTGTGATAGTGGAACAGAGGTATAAAGAGCCTGGTTTTATATATTTAACTAATTTAACAGCGACATATTATTGCAGCAAAAGAGTGGGCTGGATACCAAAACCTAATGAAGCTAAGGAGAAAGACCGAATCAGTTTTGACTTGATGAGACAATTCAGACTGGTGTTTGGTCTGTCTATTACTGAGATGGAGATAGTGTATGGAGCTTACAGTATAACTAATCCAAATGGTAAGTGATTTGAAAGTGTTTTTAATTATAAATATTCTCACAGGTAATTGTATTTTTGACAGAGCAAGGGCATGATCATAAAGTGTATTTAATATTGAATATTAACATCCAAATAATCATATAGAGTAAGAAATCTAAAATTCGCCACTTTTTCAACCTGAGCAAATTTACAGAAGAAAGTAATGTGTTGTCTTGAAATTGATATTTCTTAGTTCAGAAAGCCTTAATCTACTAGATTTTCAGCAAATTTAACCTCCCATTGTTAATTTTATGAATATTTCTACGTGTGGCAAATTTCAGATATGCAGCAAATTTCAGATTCCTTACTCAACCCACTTGTAATTGGGAGAACTTATAATTGTAAAACAATCCATTGTGTAACGGGATATTGCATACCTGTGCCGAGGTGTGATACCACAAAAATTACTTATAAGTGCCATGATGTAAAAATCCTTTAAAAAATTCCCGGATCTAGACAGTGATCCAATTATCATCACCAAAGTCAAATCATCTGTTCTTTGTGCCATTGTCAACATTTCCAGAAAATTTCATTAAAATCCCTTTACAACTTTTCAACTTATATCACTAAAAATAACCTCCTTGGGCTAGCAAATAAAACAAAAGTTATTTGTGGCTGTTTATTTTTTTGCAGAACTAGTGCATACACCCAATCTAAATATAAATTAATTTTAATTCCAACATGACACGATTGTGTCTGCATTTCTGATTGGTCAATTGAAGAAATTATGTCATGGGTAAAAGCAGCATGACTTGTTAGGTTTTGAATTATTGCTCATTATGGCTGTCTAACAATAACCTCTGTAAAGTTCATTGGGCATTCTTTTATGGTTAGGGTATAGGAGATGTCATTTAGATAAAATGATCCCTTCAGATACAACTTAACAGGTTTAACTTTTTAACATCCAGTTAATCTTCTAACAATACCCATTTATAATTGAGGGAAACTGTGGAAATAATAAATATAACTACATGTAATTAAAAGATTAAACTGATTCATTAGGGGCTGAAACATTTACATTACTTTAAAAGACTTTAAATTTACATTATTTTGAGACTTTAAATTATACAAGCATGTATAATTGAAGTTGATGCAAAACATCCTCTAAACAACTGATGTCCAAAAAGATAAGGTCCATATGACATCTGTAAAGTTTCTGTGATTGAATTGAGGGAACAGAAGAGTGATTTCCCCTGATAAAGGCTGCTGGAGATAATCGAGTGAGATAGATATAGAGGTTGGCAAATTTTGTTGGCTTTGAACTCAAAGAGACTGTATTTAAAGGAGATACACTTCAATAACTAAACCAGTGAAACTTTCTTAAATGTGACAAAACATGGCTATTGATCATTTTTGAGCATTTTCAGGTTTGACCTGCTCACACCTTAAAGTAATAATCTGCAGCAGGCTAATTCACTGCTCACAAAATCTTGGCTGTATTCTAATAGATGAGGTATTTGAAAAGACCTGGCAAAATAAATGGTAATAGCTAGGTCTGACTGACACTTTATAGATAGTTATTGAGTGAAGTTTCATTGTTAAAGATGGCGCCAAAGTGCCTTCCCTTGCTGAGGAGAATTACTGGAATAGATTGCTTCAGACTATCCAAAGTAGATATATGGCAAGAGATAAAGAAGTCCATTTCATCTGACCTGAATTTGACTGACATTACCCATCCATTGCTATACCACCTTGGTGCATCTTATTAATTCAGGCATGACTTGAGACAAGTTTAATATGACTTTCGTAATAATAGTATAGAAAAATTTGTCAAAGGTGTGTGCTAAATCTGAAACTTTCTGTAGTCTGGTAGCGTAACTAAGGTATATTGTATGATCATTTCCCATACTGCTTTTGGGTTGTCACTGTTTTTGGTAATCATGCTGGTGATCTCACTTCACGAGTGTTTCAGCAAGTCATTGTATATATCTATGGCAGCACAGTATCATCTCTGATATTTGATGTGTCATTGTTTATCAAACTTTTTCTCGGATTGGTATTTTCTTTGTTCACAGCAAGAGCATGCTAATATCAAGTGTGCTACAATGGATATTGAGATACTTGTGGATGAGAAGACAGTCTGTATCTGTGTCTGTTTATCGGATCTGAATTGTGCAATGTCAGCTCAGAAATTATAGAAGCTTCACAAGATGTTCAAATGTTGTTGATGCATATTATCTGTGCATCAACAGAATGATTAAAAATAGTCTCCTCTTTTCTTTGCAGCTTTGTTTCTCCTGAGAGATGATTCTTTCTTTAAAACTCTGCCTAATGATGAAAATTTGAGAGAAAACTTTGATTATGACAACAAAGCTAAAGAAAAAATACCACTTCTTAAAACTAAACTTGCAGGGAAATTCCAGCAAAGCAAAGTGAGTTAACTTAAGCCTTTTGCTAGTATACCATCTTAATTCTCATGTATTTGAATATTACTGAGCAACACAGCCATTTTGATTGTCCAAAAAGAGTATTGTGTAACTAGAAATTAATATTGTCAATACATATTAATGAAATTGTATACACACACAAAGGCCACAAAAAGGCATGCTGCTCAACAATTACTTTTTACTTTTTTGCAATTATTTTGATCAGTTTTCAGAGTAATAGGTTCTATCAACAAAATGTGTTTTCTGTTAATAGGAAACACAGTTTTGGCCTTACTCTGCAGAATTCAGTAGATTTAGTGCAGGTGATGAAGAAAACAAAAAGGTGATACTCCGATTACACAATGAGAAGGACTTCTGTGACAAGGTAAATATTTCATAAGCTACAAACAGATGGTCTCATTTACTTCGGTTGTGGTACAGTCTGCTTTATGTCTTCATAAAGGGTGTATTCAGTCATGGATAACCGGGAAAAGTCATGGAATTCCATTATTTTTTCTCCAGGCCTGGAAAAGTCATAAAAATTGACTCCAGGTTTTGGAAAATTCATTAAAAGTGATGGAAATTAAAAGGCATCCTCTCACAAAACGTGTTTTTCCTTTCTTTTATCCAGCATTTCAATACAAGGATACATTTATGTAATCAGATCAAAGTATGGTGTCTTCCACATCTTCCTGTAGTGTGACTGGAACCTTGTGCATGGTTCTCAAAGGCAAAACTGGTGAGAGCTCGTGGCCAAGCTTGTGGCCTCAGTACACGTCTCTTTCATGCCAGAAAGCATGTAAAAGGTCCTTGATTTTAAAGCTTTGCTCATGGAGAAGTCATGGAGAAAATATTTGAAATTTAGTGAATACACCCAGTTCATAGGACAAATGCAACACAGTTCAGTGGGGTTCCCATTTGAGTATGACTCTAGGTCTTACACTTATGGTGAAATGTCTTTTGCCTGACTTGGTATTTATGATGTCACCCATGCTGCATGTCAGGTTTGATTTGGCTGCTGTTTGTTTTCTGATTTTCTTGTTTCTGATCTTCTTGTTTCTGGACATCTTCACCTTCTTTCTTGCACCACAGGAGTTCAAGAGAACTGCAGCTGTGGTAGGCCTGATAAGGGCTGTTACCCTAAGGTCGCTATAATAAATTGTTTTCTGGTGTTACAACCGTTGGTAGTGATTACTCTTTTCAATAAAAAAAAATTTACCACTTACCCTAGATACCAACTTACCATAAGTACCAACTTACTAGGTTTAGGGTATTGTTTTAACCCATGGTGTCCAGATGGGCGGGCAGGCGGGTGGCGGGAAAAAGTTTGTCCGGGCTGTATCTCAGATCTCGGAAACCGTAAGGTGTAGGAAGTTGATACTTGGTAGGGACATTGGTTAGGGGGTGTAGGTGTGCAACATCATGGTCTGACCTTGATTTGACCTTTGACCTTGCTGTAGTGACCTTGACCTATAAAATCTTGTCCGGGCTATATCTCGGAAACCGTAAGGTGTAGGAAGTTGATACTTGGTAGGGACATTGGTTAGGGGGTGTAGGTGTGCAACGTCATGGTGTGACCTTGATTTGACCTTGCCATAGTGACCTTAACCTATAAAATCTTGTCTGGGCTATATCTCGGAAACCGTAAGGTGTAGGAAGTTGATACTTGGTAGGGACATTGGTTAGGGGGTGTAGGCCTGCATCGTCATGGTCTGACCTTATTTGACCTTTGACCTTGCCGTAGTGACCTTGACCTATAAAATCTTGTCTGGGCTATATCTCGGAAAATGTGAGGTGTAGGAAGTGGATACTTGGTAGTGACATTGGTTAGAAGGTGTAGGTGTGCAACGTCATGGTCTGACCAGGATTTGACCCTTGACCTTGCTGTAGTGACCTTGATGTATAAAATTTTGTCTGGGCTCTATCTCGGAAACTGTGAGGTGTAGGAAGTTGATACTTACTAAAGACATTGGTTAGGGGGTGTAGGTGTGCATTGTCATGGTCTGATCTTGATTTGACCTTTGATCTTCCTGTAGTGACCTTGACCTTTAAAATCTTGTTGCACCTTTGGGTCTGTCTTTTGATGCAGATTAAGCACTGTTAAAGTCATATTAGAATTCATAAAGAATTTTACTTTTACAACTTCCTAATCTAATCTAATCTAATGTGGAATTTTATAGCGCTTAATCTCCATCACTGATGGACTCTAAGGCGCATCTAAACATAAAGCAAGGCAGTTAGTGTTAATCAAGGGACATAGCCAGGTCGTACCAATTAGACACAGATGTGACGGGGGAGGCTATGGTGGGTAGGCTTTTGCAAACAGGTATGTTTTAAGCTTCTTTCTGAAGGAGGCAACTGATGTTGCACCGCGAACATCTTGAGCGAAGTCATTCCAGATCTTAGGAGCATCAAAGGCAAAACTATGGCCAAAATGTTTGGCTGACTTGAAGACTGATGAATGGAAAGGAGGAACTGTAAGGTATTGACGATCTGGGTGACTATGCCTAGTACTATAGGGACAACTACTAACAGACAAGAACGGTTTGAAATAAGAAGTAGAACCACTATGCAAAAATTTATACACAAGTGTTGCAGTTTTGAAAATGCAACGGTACCTAACAGGCAACCAGTGGAGTTTCTGTAAAATGGGTGTAACATGAGCATACTTTCTATGATTTGTAACAATACGAGCAAGGGTGTTCTGGATACTTTGCAATTTGTACTGATTGAAACCGGACAAACCTCTGAACAGAGAGTTACAATAGTCCAGACGACTACTAACCAAGGCATTTGCAGCAAGGACTGCCACTTCAGGAGTGAGATACTTTCTAATTCTACGGAGGTCACGCATCTGAAGGAAGCACGCTTTGCAAGTCCTCTTGATATGTTCAGAGAATGAAAAATCTGCATCAAACCACACACCTAGATTTCTAATAGAATCAACCGGATGAAGAAGGCTACCAAGAATGCTAACAGGAACTAACAGTGAGAGGGAATCTTCTGACGTTGAGCCTTGGAAACAAAGACAATAATTAAACTCAGTTTTTTCAGGGTTGAGCTTCAATTTACTGAGAGACATCCACTCTTGGACATCATGAAGGCAGGCATTTAGCTTGGTGAGAGCCGAAGAAGCATTCTTGTGGGAGAGATGGATGTATAACTGAGTATCATCCGCATAAAAATGGAATTTAATATGCGGGTAGAGGCGAATAATTTTACTAAGTGGTGTTGTATAGAGTGAAAACAGTAACGGACCCAGAACAGAACCTTGCGGAACTCCATAGATGAGATTGCTTAATTCAGATAGTGTGGAGCCTATCTTAATGGCCTGGCAACGATTTCTTAAGTAGGAAGCAAACCACCTTAGAACTGTTCCACCAAGACCAAACCAGGATTTAAGGTAACCAAGGAGAATATTATGGTCTATAGTGTCAAATGCGGCTGATAAGTCAAGAAGTACTAGAGCTGTGGGTTCACCGTGTGCCAGAGAGAGATGAACCTCATTTTTTATAGACAATAAAGCAGTTTCCGTGGAATGTTCTGGCTTATATGATGAGGATTGTCCAGTTTGTCCAGTTTGTTGTTATTAATGTGTGACATTAGCTGCCTAGCAACGACTCGCTCAACATACTTTGACAGGAAACAAAGACCAGACACTGGGCGATAATTCTTAAGGTCATCTCTCGGAAGGGAAGCTTTTTTTATGAGGGGGGTGACAACCGCCTTTTTGAAAGAATTTGGGAAAGATCCTTCAATGAGAGAATGATTTACCAACTTGGTAATAGAAGAGAGGAGGATATCAAGACAATCCTTAAGTAGGAATTTTGGTATAGGGTCTAGTGAGTAAGATTTAGTGGGGGATTCACTAATACACTAGGTCACCGAATTTTATCAGAACATGCAGGAGAGGGACTTTATTGCGAATGGATCTACAATTGACGAATCCAAAATTGGTGGGGCCAGGGTTTGAAGCAACATCGCCACACAACAAAAGGAGTAGTAGTAGAGTGGCTTGCATGTGTACTTCCTTATTCTGTTTTTCACATAATGTGGCATAAGCTCACTGCCATCCATTTATGTATCAAGTTCTTGTTTTTTTTTTGTTTAATTTTGGTAGATTCTTCAGTTCTTTCAAGAGAAGGTAGGTCTGATGTATCCTCCTTTCAAAGAGGTAGAAGACCCATTTGTAGCTCGCAAACTGGACCACGAGGCTTTCATGTGGGCCAAGGCTCAAGATGTGCTGGGAAGAGAGGATGTGCTTTCTAAGGTAAGGAAAAACCAAGAGCAGATGTATTTAAAGTAAATTCTGTATACATAGTACCTTCAATGTCAACTAGATGTGGTTCATGTTATGACTTAAAAGTACATAAATATTTTGCATGTCGCGACTGGTTCCACATGTGCCTCAATTTGACATACATTGGTTCTAGTTAAAGCATTTACAATGCCCTATGATAACTTAAGGTAGAAAATTGACATGTAAAGGTGATGGAAGTTACATATCTGTGTCTTTTTATCTGCCTGTTTTTCACGAAATACTTTGATGGGCAGTTATATGTGTTTGTGAAGGTTTTATTTGTCTCCCAAAAATTGCATTCTTGCAAAAGCCTGGTATTGAAGATCATAATGGCCAAAGATTGCATTCTTGAAAAAAAGCTGGTATTGAAGAGCATGGTGGAGAAAACACTTGGTCTACCTCTTTCAGCAGGGATCACACAGAGAAGTCCATAAAACATGCAAAAAGACTTTCTTCCCCAATATATCATTACTTTAATCTTGACTGTTCATTTTAATGATGGATTTCATACAAAATTGAATTGACGAAATTATGTTAATATAGCCTTTTGAAATTGATAAAATATGTGAACTTATTACATAATTTGTTTTCCTTGTGAAGTCTATTATATGAATAAAATAATTTAGTTTTTATAATCTCTATTGCATTTTTGATCAGATATCACAGTACCTGAAAGGTGAGAATGGAGATGTTCCTCTCTTGTTGCTGGGCAAACCAGGAATTGGCAAATCCTCCATTATGGCTAAAGCAGCCATGGATGCAGAGGAAAACAAGTCAAAAATAGCTGGGTACTTACAGAAAATGTTTTTTTTTCACCAAATAGGGTAGGTCACTGATGGCCTACTGGTTAGGAAGTGTGGCATCAAATCACAGACTGAGGGGCCACGGTGGCAGAGTGGTAACACTCTCGCCTCCCACCTCTGAGGCCGGGGTTCGATCCCCATGACGGCCTTAAGTGGGAAAGCTTTTAGTTGCTTGCCGTTGGTCGGCAGTTTACAGTACACAACCCTAGCGAACTGTATGTACTGGTTTCCTCTGCCCTTCCAACTACCCGTCGTGATATGACCTGTATAGTGTTGAAAGCGACGTAAAACCCCAAATAAATAAATAAACTAATCACAGACTGTGTGGGTTTTGATTGCCGTACATGGCAGTACAGAGGGCCTATCCCGGTATAACCCTGGCTGTTGAACTGGACATAAAACCTTTTGACCCTTGATCTGGAAAGTGTACATAGCTATTCTTAAAGCCTAATTTAATAGTAATAAGATACGATACAAAAAGTTCAGGTGCAAGCCTGCTTTTAACTGTACAAAATGATGTGAAGTGTCTTCAAAGTCGGCCTAAAACAAGGAAGAAATGCTCATTATAATTGAAAGGATTCAGTGTTGTATGCTGAATATACCAACTGATCCACTGAAGTTGCAAAATCCTTCAACATGAAAGCCATGTTTGATTGGATTGTATTGTTCTGTTGCATATATACGCAAGATAATAATACTAGGAACATTTATACAGTGCAAAATGGACGGGGATCATCTAACACTGAGCAAAAGTTCTTACCCAGTCAGTTTATTGCGTAACACATCCTGTTTATAGAGTTTGAATCTCCCTGATATTCAACAGGAATGTTAATAATTACTTTTTGATATCTACCTTGGTGTACAGAACAGAGTCTTGACTGAATAGTAATGACAGCTTTCTTTTGCCAAGTAAACAGTTACTATATCTTGTGATATGCCCTGTGCAAACTGTTAAAGTCTGCATGAAATCTAAATAAATTCATAATCTTAAAGAAGACATTCAGATTGCTGGCTGATGTTTTACTATTTTGTTGACACTGTGCCTCAGGTTGTATTTTTTTTTTGTTTGTCATTGCAAAAAGGGTTAAGATAGCTGGTAGCTGTTAAACCACTCTGTGCATGCTGTGTCTCTAGTAATGATGTTTTGTTATGTTATATTTGCTATTGCTTGTTATTGTAGTGGAGGTTCAGGTGGCTGGCGAGTGTTTTATCACTTTGTGGGTGCTGTGCCTGGGTCCACTGAACTGCGCATTCTGCTGCACAGGATTCTAACAGAGATAACTGACTCAAATGTGAGTAAGCTTGGTGGATACATAGAAGATCAAATAAATCAAACAACAGTACAACTGTGAGAGCCAAAGGAATATAGTGTATTACATGTTTTCCAAGCTGTAATAATATAAAGGTCAAAAATCACAGCTAAGGTTTTACATCCTGTTAAACAGTGAGGGTGACATTGGAACACACCCTTCAGCCCTGCTGCTTGTGGGAGTTGCACAGAGGTGGTATCATGGTGGCCTGTTATAGATACCAAACTTATGTTAACCAGTAGGGTACTAAGGACTAATGATGTTGTTCTCTTTAGACAGTCAGGTTTTTTGTGTATATTTGAAAAATGTGCACAAGAAATGGTCTGAAATTAATAAATGATTTTTACTGAGTGGATCAATTTGTTGCTGAACTGGGGAATTCAGTACATTTCATAAATATTGTGCCAGAATCTTATTTAATTGAGGTCATTGTTGTGATTTAATGTCCCTTGCAACAGCTTACCTCTTTTTACATTTGAATATTATCAAAATAAATGTATTTATCAGCTATGTAACATACATGTATTCAGTTATATATATATATTTGTGTGTTGTAGCCAACTGAACTACCAAATGACATGGAGGAGTGTGTTGCCACCACAAACAGTGCTCTGAACAAAGACAGCTGTCCCCGTATCATACTCTTTATTGATGCCCTCAATCAGGTTGTTCAGTTAACTTTATAATCTGCATAAAATATATTCAATATGTACAACAAAAACAGTAGTCCAGCTGTATTGACAGTAACACTGCCACTGAAACTTAGTGAGGAAATAGACCTTTTTAAGTTTACTGATGCATTTTGCCAGTAGAGTTATTTTTTTTAAACAGAAATATAAGAAAAGAACTCACTGATGATATTATTTAGGTGCAGTTCCTCATGCATTCTTCAGAATTTGCCTGCAAGGGGGTAATAGGACTATTTTTTTATGAATTATGGTTTCATGACATAAGCCATTATTATACTGACATTCTTTAATTATAAATTATGACACAGTTTATAACTGAGTCCACAGGGCCTTTTTAGTTTAGTGAGGAAGGACACCAATTTGTCTAACTGATCAGCAGTTTCTGGTGTTACTTGTCCACTTGCTAACTACACAATTTCAATGAGTTTCAATGTGTACACCACTGCAAATTTTGGGATAACATTAGGCCTCTTATCTCACCTTAAGCAATTTCCCACAATTATTCCTCATTATTATTTTTCCTAAAGTTTAAAAGGAGCCCCCAGTGTTGAATATCACATACTGTGGAAATTTTTCTTATTACTCTATAACCAAGACAAAACATTGTAATATTGAAAAACAAAAATCACCTTCAATCTTAAATTTTACATTGTCAGAGATAAAATATGACAGCTAGTCTCTTTTTCGGAGCACTTAGGAGACAAGTAAGATTCTCTTTTAGTAGAGATCAGTATAATAAATATTTAAAAGTCTTTTTTTCATTGAAATTTAGCCTATCTGCCTAGAGATCCAGTGCAAATAAATATATTATATTCAGCTCCCTTGAGGCTTGACAAATATTTATACTGCCGAAGCAAAGAGCTTGAACTATGTAAAATACACAAAAATGTTGGACTGTATGTAAAAATGCAAAGGACAACTTTTAAACTATGTTTTATCAGCTGGATGAAGACCACACATCTGTTGGTCTGGTGAACTGGCTTCCTAAGAAGCTGAGTGACAGAGTCCGCTGTGTGTTTGCAATGGTCCCAGATTGTGCACAGCACAAGAACCTCATGGCAAAGGAGAGCAAGCCTAGAGAGCTGAATGTTTCTGATCTCAGTCAAACTGCAAGAATGG
This sequence comes from Sabellastarte sp. h YS-2021, assembly GCA_964017235.1. Taxonomy (NCBI): domain Eukaryota; kingdom Metazoa; phylum Annelida; class Polychaeta; order Sabellida; family Sabellidae; genus Sabellastarte; species Sabellastarte sp. h YS-2021. The sequence goes on along the minus strand of OZ024928.1, from coordinate 72,137,704 downwards.
TAAGTAAGGGTTTAGTGTAATCAGCAAGCATTTGAAATGTCAGGTTGTTATGTCAACAAACTTCCATTAGCACATCTAGGGCTCTGAAGATATATGGCCTCATCAACATAGCCAGATAAGGCATGTAGCAGCTGTTAATTACATAAGCATTCTTCAAAGCTGGGGGTATGTGACCTTAACAACACTACCGGACAAGACAGGTAGAAGATGATAATTGTGGAAGCATGCTTAAGAGCTAGGAATATGTGACCTTGACAACAGTGCCAGATAAGGCATGTAGCAGCTGGTAATTATGGAAGCATGCTTGAGAGATGTGAATATGTGACCTCAGCAATACTGCTAGATAAGGTATGTAGCAGCTTGTTTATGACATAAGTTAGACGGAGGGCTGGGAGTATATGACCTCAGCAACAGTGCCTGAAAGGTAAGTAGCAGGTTCATCACATCAACATGCCCAAAGCTTAAAGTGTGTGATCACAGTAACATTGTCAGAAACATCTCAAGCAGCATATCAGCAAGCCTATAATTTATGTTGAACATGCAAAATTTGTTTCCATGTTTCTGTTAGTAAGACAAGTCATCAAAAACTTTTCAAAATGCTGTTACTATTTCAAAAAAACAGATTAATAACATCTTATTGTGGAGAAAGATGAAACTGTTGTTTCTTCTTGTTTTTGGTCAGGATCTGGTGAAGAATTACTTAATCAAGTACAACAAGATGTTGGATAAGAAACAGATGAACTTAATGTTAACTAAGAAGAGTGCAGTCAATCCATTGTGGCTTACAGTAGCCTGTGAAGAGCTCAGAGTTCATGGTAACTTCCGGACCGTTGGTGACAAAATAAAGCAACTGGCAGATGACCTTAATGGGTAAAACTTTTGTACTTTCCTAAACACCTGGCTGTATATTTGTCAAAGCATCAGTTGTAAACAAGGCCAAAAGGGGTTTTGGTCTACTAGCGTGTGCTGCAAAGCCATCAGAGATACAAGTAGTGCACTGAAGTGGTCACCCATCCCAGTACTAACAGAGCCCATTGTTGCTTAACTTCAGTAAAGAGACAGGCATTCATCACACTATGCCACAATTCATGAAAATCCGGAGACAGAAAAAAAGTGAAAAAAGTGATCTCCTTTCTTACATGATAAGTCAAAAATATTTCATGTATACCTTACATTTGATATGTGGGTACATATGGGTAATGCCTCAGAGCCTTTTATCCTGTAACTTCAACCAATGGGAGCCTTTTAAAGATAAACTTTTGGGTATTTCTTCACATTTTGACCTGGTACTCATTTACAGTAGGACAGACCATGCTATAGCTGATATTTATAATACATATATATGTCCCTTATATACATTCAAAATTTTGACCTTTCTTCAAGGTCATGGCTGGCCTACAACCGTTGACATGTCAGCCTTTTTCTGATTGGGATTGCCTCTCATAATTAACAACCAGAATATATCTTACTTAGACTTTTCAAATGTGTTACCTGGGGATGTACATTAAGGCCTCAGAGCGTATTGTTTTGTGGCCTAAGCCTACCAATTTAAGATCAGTGGTGTACTTCTTAAAGTGAAGGTGATAACTTAAAATGCAATGACCTAACAATATTTCTGCGTAGACCCTTGACAATTTTTATGTTGATATATTTGGTTAAGGCCTCAAAGCCTATTGTTTTCTGACTTAACCCTTCCACTATAAGACCAGTGGTGGCCTTCTAATGGTCCAAACAATAACTTAAAATGTAATAACTTAAAAATTTTTCATGTAGACTTCTTAAATTTGGTATGTGGTTATGCATGGAAAAGGCCTCAGGACCTATTGTTTTGTGTTCTAGGCCTTCCACTATAAGACCAATGGTGACCTTCTAAAGTTCAAGGTGGTATTTAAAAAGGCAATAACTTTTAAAAATATTATATGCAGACCTTTGAAATTTAGTTTGTAAGTACATACAAGTAAGACCTCTGAACCTATTGTTTTATGGCCTTCACCTCCCACTACAAGAACAATGGGAGGCTTCTAAATGTTTGGGGTATATTTTCACATTTTAGCCTGGTAGTCATATACAGAAGGACATATTGCTGATCTGTATAATGCATGTATATGTCCCCTATGACCAAGCAGAAATTTTAACCTCAACCTCTTTAAGGTCATGGCTGATCTCAAAATATCAGCATGTTGGCCTTCTGCCTATATGTTTATGATATTTTCATTGTACCCACCGGAGCATCTGGTGGATACTTTGGTTTAGCATTTGCTATGCCGCCGCCGCCACCACCTTGCTTAGAGAGATTTTCAGGGTTAATGCTCTCCAAGGAAAACTACACTAGCTAGGTTCACCAAATTTGCAGGATATCTTCATTGGGGGAAAGCTTCTCTGGGACTGAAATTAGCCTCATGCTGAAAAACAAGATGGCCACCACGTGCATTTCTTTGAAAATTATCTACACTTTTCTACTGGCTGTTTTTCAAAGGTAGAAGGTTGAATCTCTTCATAGGTGATATGTATAACAGATATACATGTCCTCTACAGCCTTGCAGACATTTGACCTTGAAGCTGTTAATTAAAGGTCATCCACAGAGTGCCAAAGTACCCCACATAGCGGACTTCAAAAGTGCCCATAACTCCCTTATTATTGGTCCTAGAGGTTTGCAATTTGAAACCAACCTATAGGAAATCATGGGCTGCGAATCTTCTGATTTGGTCAGATTTGACTTTAGACCCCCCCCCCCCCCCCCCGCCTTCAAGGTCAAATGAGGATTGTCAAAGTTAAAAATGCTTATAACTCGCTTATTATTGGTCCTAGAGGTTTGCAATGTGTATACCAACTTATAGGAAATCATGGGCTGGGAATCTTTTGATGTGGTCAGATTTGACCTTGGGCCCTTCTTTCAAGGTCAAACAAGGATACCAAAGTTAAAAGTGCTTATAACTCAATTAGTATTGTTCCTAGAGGTTTGCAATGTGAAACCAAGTTATAGGAAATCATGGACTGAAAATCTTATGATGCATTCAGATTTGACCTTGGGCCCCTCCTTCAAGGTCAAACGAGGAGAGAAAAACTTAAAAGTACTTATAACTCCCTGATTATTTGTCCTAGAGGTTTGGGATGGTAAACCAACCTATAGGAAATCATGGGCTGGGAATGTTCTGATGTGCTTAGAGTTGACCTTAGACCCCTCCTTCAAGGTCAAACTAGGACAACCAAACTTAAAAGTGCTTATAACTTACTTATTATTGGTCCTAGAGGTTTGCAGTGTGAAACCAACTTATAGGAAATTATGGTCTGAGAAACTTCTGATGTGGTCAGATTTGACCTTGAGCTTAGAAGGTTCAGTTTTATAGCGAAATACCCTTACCATTTCCTAACAGTAGCTATTTGTTGGAGCCATCCAACCCAATGGCCAACGCAGAGATGCGATTTTAAGGTTATGTAACAACCTTAACCAAGCCATTGGGTTACAGTAGTCCGTCCTTCCGCCAATTAGGTCACATGACCACATTGTTTACTTCATTATTTTTGTTGGCCATCATCAGTATGGACGTCTTTGGGAATTAGTAGAAGTTTCTCAAGGTTTTCATTTTTTTTTTGAGATTTTGCTGTGAATCTCACTTTATATTTTATATGTATATGATACAGAACTGATTCATTTATTGAATCTTCGAAGGTATGCACTATTTTATGCAAATAAAGGACTTTTTGGATGGCGACATCGAAAGTTCTATCATCTTCAACCTCGAGGAAATAAGTCTTCATAAAGAAGGTCCTACTGCAACAATAATATTATTATACAGCTTGCCAGTCGTTTGGTTCAGTTTGCTGGACGTTGGAAGCTATAATTTTGCAGCATACGTATATAGAAAGAATGTACTCTTCAATAACAGAAGCGATCTGGACGGCGCCATCTTGGATGAGAATGACAATTCGAGTGGCCGTTATTGCTGTTCACGTCGGGTTCTAATAGCCAGGCGTTGAAAGCAATTTTATCACAGTATGCATCCCAGTCGAATAGATTGTCGATGCTACAGACGAAGGAATCTCCCTTGGGGGCAGCCATTAAGTTACCATGGACACGACACCGTGGAGGAGTTTTGAATGCAGGAAAAGACTACTTCTTCGGAAAACACTTCCGTCGAAGTCCAGTCAAAACATTCACCAGAGGAAATACCTGTGTGAGGGCATCCATGTACAATCGAGTATTCTATACCTCTCAGAAGGTCAGAATTCGGGTTGTCAGATGTCTGGGAGTGTCATTCATATCTACAAGGAGAGGTTTTTTGATCAATGCACAAGAAATTTTAGTACAATCGGGTTTCTATACCTCTCAAAAGGTTTAGAATTCAGGTTGTCAGGAGATGGTGATTATGATTCATCTCATTACAAGGAATCTATTCCTTATTTTACTTTTGCTTGACTGTTATTGAGTGGCTAGGGATTGATTTAACAGGCACAGTTTCTGTGAATGCTCCCTTGTTTGGTCACATTTACATTTCTTGGGTGAACAGCCAGCATTTAAATGTGGCTTTTAGGTTGGGTTTTAAGGAGTTTGAAGCCTCTGATGTTTTAAAGAGCAGCTATACAGGAAGAAGTTTGCTTGGACTTCCTTACATTCATTACTTTCCTGGACAGCTCCTTAGTTACAGCAGGTCTGCAGGAGGAACATGACCTTTCAGACACTTTGCAAACAAGGTCCCTGGTAGGGGACTGTAAGAGAGAAGAAGCGTGTATATTCTCACTCCTTCAGTTTAGGTCATATTTAGAGGATCCTAGGGATCACTATGATATGTTATAGACTTCAATATGCTTTGGACTGGGTGCAATGATGTTTGCATTTCTAGTCCAGTCAACCAGTTGGTGTCCAAATCTTCTTGTTGCAGTTTCACCATGTCTAAGAACATGTGACTCAACAGGAGGGATGTAATTTAGAATGTCTTTAGCAAATCTACAATGCATTTTTCACTCCTAATGATGTTCTCTTGCTGGACATATTAGATGTTCAGAGGATTTTCATCTAGTGTTTTCATGGAAATAACAAGGATTAGTAACTCTAGAGGTGAGCATGCTTCTAGTTTCTGATCTAATAAGCCATGGAATAGAGTTACAAGTGCCTCCTACTCCTCAGCTAGTTAAAAGGGGAGTGGATCTTACTTATACAGGCCTAAGGAAGCAGGGATGATAGCTGGCTTCCTGTGGTTTCAAGGAACCTTTCTCCAGTTTGGTACTATACAAGTCCTGGGAAAGGAAAATATTCAGCCAGACTTTTTAGAGGTGAGGTTGGCAGAAGTTTAAAAAAAAAAAAAAAAAAAAACGGGAGAAACAGCAATTTTGATAAAAGCTGTTTATGAAATGATCGACAAAAGGGCGATATCACCAGTCACATCGCTGGAAGCTTACAGTTACAGTCTATTTCTTGGGGTTAGTGAAGAAGAAATGACTGTCAGTATACTTAAGGTCAGGTAAACAAGCTTTGCATGTACCTTACTCCATATGAATTGTTTAACATTTGGAATTCGTCTATATAACGACAGTGGATGACGCCACTCGACCTTTATGGGTACACACTCTTCACTAGTCGGTAGACTCGGCTAACTAAAGTATCTTCGCCTCATTGGAGGCTACAGATTCTACCAGTTCATTGCCTTAACCGGCAATATGGCTACAGTTCCTCTCCAGTTCACCAAGGTAGCAAAAGAGGTGAAGCTGATGGCTCGTGCAGAAGGCATCAGTATTCGCCAGTATATAGAGGGTTGGCTAATGACAATGAACTCAAGCAGCAATGCCAAGATATCACCCTATGGTTGGTGCATCTTGTCGAAGCCTGGGTTGGATCATAATTTTAAAAGATCAGATTATTTCCAACTCCAGTAATCAATTTATTGTTATAATTCGACCTCAGGGTAGGTCTAATCTTCTCAATTCAAAGAAAATTGATTGAAAGACGGTTACCATGTTGGAAGTTCTCACTTATCTCCAGGGAAGCTCATGTCACTTTGAAAGCATGGTTTCATTCCAATGGTATCTGGAAACACTGCTGATATCTTCAGTCTCTGGATATCTTTGGTTCAGGGATCATCTTCAGTGGTGGACCAGTAGTTCAATTTTGAAGTAGGACTCACCACTCCTTCAGGAGTACAGTTTCTTTCCTTTCGCTGAAGCTTCCCTAATGGGTTGGGATGCTTCCTTGAGTCATCCACAGCCATTGGTCTGTGGAATCAGGAAGATTCAAGACTTCTCATAACATAACATTATACAGCTGGAAGCTATGTTGTTACCTTAAAATGATTCAGAAGTCAGCTTCTGAGTTGAAATCAGTTGATTTTCACAGACAATTCTTTAGTGGTTGCCTGTGTGAACAGCCAGGGAGGCTTCCACTCACGGAATAGGTACCTTCATCTGTAGAATCATGATTCAGTCCAATGTCAGAATGATTCAGATTCAGGGAAGTACATCCCAGGGAATCCACATGTTCTGGCAGATTCCTTGTCTAGGAAGATAAGTTATTTCAAACCAAAGGGGCTATGAATCGTCAGGTTTTCAATCAAATTAGACATTGCTGCCATCAATCAGTGGTTGATGTGTTTGCAACAAGATGAATCACAAGTTTCCTATGTAGCTCTGCTGTCAGGCTCTGGAAACAGGTGCTTCAACATCTCTTGTGAAGGTCTGGACAGACATGTGTTTTTGCCCAGGGTCTTGGTCCTGCAGGTGTTGTAACATGTATATGTCTCATGTCCCAGACAGTCAGTCTTGGGAAACAGATGCATTGAACATCTCTGGGGAGGGTCTGGTCAGTTATGTCCAGTGGCCCTCATCCCTCAGGTGATTCAACAGATAGCCACCTACAGGTACAGAATCATCATGATTGGGTGGCCAGGGATTGTTTAGTTTTGGGATCTGTCCACAAAACTTCTTCTAAGACTTTCCTTGGGGGTAAATCTGTTGACTCAACCATTCAGCAACAGACTTCACAACAATCTAGTTTACTTGAATATTCATGTTTGGCATCTGGAAGTCAGGCATGAAGATTATGGTAGATCCCCAGAGGAAGTGGTGAAACAATGAAGGAGCACTCCTTAAGGAGAATCTGAGAATCAATTGTTCTTTTTGGGAAGTGGTGTGAAGAGAGCCAGGTACCATTCCACATGGAGCAAATTTCCTGAAATTCTAGTTTAGGGAAACATTCTAATACCATCCATTATTGTGGGTTATAGAACAGCAATTGTGGATGGTTTGGGGCCAAACGGGTCAAGAAGTATCTAAAAGTTGAGATAAATAAGACACTAACAACTTTTAGTAAGAGACAAACCAATGTTGGATTTTGTCATTGGTCCTACATGCTCTTATCAGACAACCTTTGATCTTGTGAGGAAGGTTTTCTTGAAGTTATTTTCTTTTCAAGACAGTCTTTGGTCTTGGCTTCAGGTAAAGTAGTGACATTCATGTTTGGACCCTTCCCTTAGTTATAGGGAGAATGGGTCACAAGTAACTTTGGCCCATTGACTGCCTTTTTGGCCATGAACCAGTTGGCTTCAGATGGGCCTACTGCATTTACTGCAACAGAGTCAGTGGTCTTTGTCTGTGGACTACAGAGTCATGGTAAAGGAGTGACATTAATGCTTGGACATATTCTTCCTTTAGTTATAAGAAGAATCGATCACGAGTAACTCTGGCCCATCAATTGCCAGATCCAGTTTGCTTTGGATGGGCCTACTGCAATTAAGCCTGTGGTCATGCCAGCTCTTAGCCTCTTTGGACAACAGTTTGACTCAATGTGGGTCTGTCTGTCCTGTTAGGGCTTTGGTAATCAAAAGGTTTGGGATAGAACAAAATCTTTTGTTTTTACTGCCATCAAGAAAGTTTCTTAATAAGACTTATCTTTTGGCACCTATTTCATCTTGAATGAGTCAAGATTGAGTCATGGAAACTATTGATGTAGGTTTTGATTACATCTTTAGTTTCCATTCCATTGTATGTATACCAATTTCTGTCTGAAAAACCTCTGTTGTCATAGGGTCAGATTTGAAATTGGGTCCTACAGTTGCAGTTACAGTTTTGTTACTTTATAAGTATGTGTTTCATACTTATATTGGTACATTTGCAGTTTGTGGCTGGTATGTCTGCAATGCTGGATGTTTGTAGTTAGATATCAGTGTTGCCTAAATCCGACTTGGGAAGGATTTGGCATTATGCTGATGACACTTACAGGTTGGTTTGACCTTGTTTTGGGGTCGGATGTTACAATGTAGATGGGCTATCTATTTATGACATCTTTTTGCAACACCAACATTGTCAGCAGTTGTGAGAACTACAACTACATACTGCTGTTTTTTGGAAGTTGTATGTTGTGAATGTTTGGAAGTTATATGTTCATTAATGCATGTAATTCCATTATGAAGTTCTCATGATGTTTAGTTGTAGGTTAGGTAGTGGTTTTCTTAAAAAGAATTCCCTCCATCCTACAAGGCTGAATTCAGCTACTGTTAGGAAATGGTAAGGGTATTTCGCTATAAAATTGAAAAATTTAATAGTAATTTAAATTTTTATTAGAAATACTTACCATTTCCTAACACTCAAATTTCCCTCCCGCCTCCCCGCAAGTCATTCTTTTACTTGCAACAAAAATAATGAAGTAAACAATGTGGTCATGTGACCTAATTGGCGGGAGGACGGACTACTGTAACCCAATGGCTTGGTTAAGGTTGTTACATAACCTTAAAATCGCATCTCTGCGTTGGCCATTGGGTTGGATGGCTCCAACAAATAGCTACTGTTAGGAAATGGTAAGTATTTCTAATAAAAATTTAAATTACTATTAAATTTTTCAAGTTTGTTCAGCTACATTTCTGCACCTACAAGGTGGTGCCTGGTTAGAGGTCTATCTCAATAGCTAAGTGAGTAATAGCTATTTTCTATTTATAACAATAAGCTAAATGAGTAAATTGCTTTTTTATCTTTGACCTCTACATCAGAGTCAAACATTTAAACAGCCTTATGTCTTTTTAGCCTTGAGCTGTGGCGAGGCTTGTACTTCTAGAGATAACTTTTTTTTTTTTTTTTTTTTGTCTCCACACTTTCATGAATTGTACCGTAGCATGATGAGTATCTGTCTCATCACTGAAGTTAAGCAGCAATGAATTACATTAGCACTTGGATGGGTGGCCGCCTCCGTGCACTTCTTGTTTCTCTGATGACTTTGCAGCTCAGGCTAGTAGATCAAAAGCCCTTTCAGCCTTGTTTATTATTGGACCTAGTAGTTTTGCATTCACACAGATATTTGGGCTGCATCACCAGTCATTTTAGAACAGCTGAATTCTCTTGTTAGATTACACCAGGTCCCAGTTACACTGTATAGAGATGCAATCTATAGTTTGTATGGGTAATCCAAAGGCACTCTTATTGAATCCCAGCAAAGACGATTTAGCTTGATGATAGACATGAACTAGGATGGCATTATAACGTAGGCCAGTCTGTGGAGAGACTTTCTGTGGCGGAAGTCTTGCCTGCAATGGTATTGTATTGATTCAAATGATTTCACATGACGTTCAAATACAATTTATCATTATAGCTTGCTAGAACAAGTGCTGAGTAGATTTGAACTGGAAAGTGCTGAAACGAGTGCTGAGCTATTGAAAGCCACTCTGTGCCTAATTGAAGTGTCCAGGAGAGGACTGTTGGAGACTGAGCTCATCTACATATTAGGTGGCTTATACTTCAGCAAAACCAAGGGTAAGATAATAGTCAGTGTTACATACATGATGATAATCGAATTGTTTGTAAACTTGAAGGTAGAGACATAGTCACATACTCTGAGGTTTTTTACTCACGCTCACGGGTTATATGATCGACAGTGTTAATTATTTGATGAATTATGTGAGTCAAAGAGTTTATAAGAGGCTGACAATAATATAATCATAATGAATGGCATACATGAACGGTAGAGTGATAGACCTATAAGCTTGGAGGCTTTTACTCAAATTCAAGAGTTTAAGATAGCCACATTTTTCCTTAAGAATTAGAACCTTTGCCATGTTGTGAAATATATTAGGATAAGATACACGGAGTATCACCTACAAACACAATTCAGTAAATTCAAAGGTGAAGTTATGCTGTAATTAATAATCTCACATAAATGTTAGATTCAAAAATGATAATTGCAAATTTCACTAAACTTTGTCTTCTTAAATCTCAGTCACTATATTTTGTTATACTTCTATTAAACATTTGATCATTTGTTAATACCATTGCTGTAATATTCTAGGCTCTAGTGAGAGTTGCAGCAAGGTACACTACAGTGAGGAACAAAGGCTTCCTGCTTTGCAATGGGCACAAGTGACAAGGTCAATGGGTACATTTCTCAGACCTTACGGAGGTCTAAATGAAGGAAGGCTGGACTTCTATCACAGGACTGTCAGCAAGGCTGTTAGGAACAAGTAGGGATTTGAACATTAAATAAAAAAATAATACACTTGCCTGTCATATCTATATACACTGTAATATTCCATCATCAATACAGATTTGCTTAATGTGATCTGTTATATCCTCAATCATGAACATAAATGTCCAAACAGCTTAGACCCTTGGGGATTCCCCTTTAGCTTAAGCTTCTGTAGGTGCTAGACTTGTATTATTTCTACGTGTGTAAGTTTGGAGGGTCTTGGATCACATCCCAACTGTTGTGTAATAGTTAATCTACAAGTCTTAAAAGAACAAACATTCATTTGAATAAAGACAGAAATGAACACCATTTTGCACAATATATATTTTAGAGTATCAACTGATGTTCAAATAGAGGGTTCATTTTCTGATATTCTTTCCACATGATGATGCAAGGATAAATATGAAAAGTCAATTTTTTTCAGCATGTGACCCTATATTGGTACACAGGAAATAGAAATGTGATTTTAGATAATTGTGTAAAAACAAATGTTTGTCTTTAGGTATTTACAGGAATCAAAAAACAACATAGGAAAACTTGAATGGCACAAAAAGCTAGCAGACTTCTTTCAGCACTGCACTTTACCTTTAGAAAGGAGGGTTGAGGTAATGAACTCTTTTACAATCAATTATTGATTAATTTGTGAAGAGTTAAAATAAAGTTGAAGTGGTGATTCTATATTCACAAATTTGTTACTGACTCTCCCCAATTTTAACATCTGTCTCATAATTTTTTTTCAGAAAATGTATATGTCAGAAAGCAAAATCACAAAGGTAGGGAAAAGTCAGAAGAATCTCAAGCCTGTTTGATATTTTTGAAAAAAAAAAAAAAAAACGGGAGTAAAGAATGCCTGGAGTCACATCAATCAAATCCTATGGCCAATAAATCTAATCAAACTCTTATTGCGATAGGTCAAACCATATCACTATGACATATTAGTAGAGTAAGAAATCTAAAACTCGCCAGGAATCTAAAATTCGCCACCTCTAAAACCTTAGTTAATTTATGAAGAAAATGATGTTTTTGTCTTAAGAATTGATATTTTTCAGTTCAAAAAGCCTGAATTTACTATATATTCAACAAATCGCACAACAATTCATTTATTTTATAAGTATTTTCACATGTGGCAAATTTCAGATATGTGGCGAATTTTAGATTTCTTACTCTAAAGCTTTGTTGGTCAGGAACATACTGCATCTGATTTTAACCAAAATGATGAAATTGCTTCCTGAGTGGGGTGGCCACATGGTAGTCTTCTCTCAACTATCATTTTTATTCCCAACAAATCTCAGAACGGAGAAATTGGGGTTTGATCCTGTCATATCCTATCACCAAAATGTCTAACCGTGATAAAATTACTTGAAATCACATTGGTTGGGGGAAAAATCTTGGGGACTCCAAACTCTGTCAGATTTGGTTACCAGACAGGTCACATGCTAATTTCTAATATAATCCCAATTGGTCATGATGTATTCACATTTCTTACCTTTTTTGGTAAATTTTGGTACTTTTGGACCAAGTCTTTTAAATTGTGTTGTCTGTCCAGACAATCCTTGGATATGAAACTGGGCCTTTACCTTCAGCCTTGGGTGTTAGGGTACTTCATTTGCTTTTATTGAATTCTTTTTAGTAATAATTATTGCAATATAATATGTATAACATTCAGTTTGTAGAAAGGAGTTTGGAGTTTCCCCATTTCCTATCTGTGCATGGATTTCACTTTTAATAAATTTTTCATCAACAGATTACAGTATTGATTAATTTATATGTATTTTAATTAGAGTATTGATCCAAATATATCAGTTCCTAGCTTGGCTGCCAATGAGTTAGTTTTTGTGTCGTGAAGAGTTTGAGTATGATTTTCTTTCTGGCTTAACCACAATGACCTTCAAAACCTCCTGTAAGATAGAATCTCTAACAACCATAAAATTTTTTGTTGTCATGTACCATGTCATCTTAAATGTTAGTCAAACAAAATCAATAAATGCAGACAATATGTGATTTTCTTCCTTTTAAGGAATACCCCTATCATCTGATGTGCCTCGAAGATGGTGAACGTTTGAAGACTTTTCTGTGTGCTTGGGATGTGTTTGATGTACTCTATGACAGAGAACACAGTATACAACTCCTGAAGTACTGGGAACCTGTAAGTTCACTGCAACACAGCTGAACCTCTGTCACATGAACAAGATGCGAGAGTAATGTTTATTTGTATCATAGAAATTTGTAAAATATGACCGCATTTTCCGTTTAAATAACATATTAAAAATTATATTTTGGAGAGAACTGTATTCATAAAACCAAACCATTCAGATGGATGATAAAATTGTCTACTGTATAATGAATATTTTAAACAGTTTTCTTTCAATAGATGTTTGCTAGCACAGAAATCAAACGTTATAAAAGTATGATTAGGTTAATCCAACTCTCTTTATTTCAGAATATTAAACAGCATTATAGACCGCCCATTAAATATACACTATGATATATCAAAAGTATGACAGGCAACAATTTTGATAAGTACAATAATGCAGCACATCCAATGTGAAGGTATTTTGAGAAGATTTGTATTAAATAGAATGCCTAAAATGGTTGCAGCTAATTGAATATTTTTAATAGTTCTTTACTGTACCAGTTAATGTGAAGTACACAACTGATATTTGATTTTTCTGTAGTGTGGTGGGTCAGAAACAATGGCAAAGACCTACAAAGAGCTACTTCCAAATTGTCCAGAAGATCAGAAAATCACCAAGTATGAGCAAGTGGGCAGAGTTTGGTGAGTGCCGGTGTTGCAATGCAGACATTTAATGAGTTCAATAAAACCAATATTTTTATGGATAACAGGTTAATGTGTATTCTATTTCAAACAGAATCTTGTAAATTATACCAGATCATAATTATGTACTATCATAGTTGCGTTATAGTTTACACATTTCAGTGATCAAGTTACACTTGAATCATTTTTCCCTCAGACAACTTATACATTAGGCTATCAATCTTTGATGTACAAGTATAATTTATTTTTTAGTATAAGTTACTATAATGTCCATATTTGGCCTTTTAAACAGGACATTTAAAGTATTGGTTTGCCTTGAATTCCTGGGCCCATATTCACGAAAGATCTTAGCCAGGGCTTAGACTTAAAGTTTCTGGCCAAAAACTGCTAAGACTTTTGTCTAAGGCTTAGTGATATTCACAAAGAATTTAAGAATGGTCTTAGGCTTAGCCAAGGGCCCAACTTTAAGACTGGTTGGTAGTGTGCTTAAATTTTGTAAAGAGGACTTAAATATGGCCGCCAGAAACTTTTCTCCACTTCAAAATTTGAAATGGCTGTAAATAAAGTATATTTATACAGAACACCTCTCTAAAGCAGTCTTTGGGAAGTTTATATGTGATAACAAGGTTTTCCATTTCAAAATAGCACTTTTCCTGAGATAAAGTGCATTAAATGAAAGATATATGTCACCAATAGTATAGTTTGACTGGAAAAGAAAGGTCACATGACACAGAAAACCACTGTGGTTATTTGATAATTGTGGACTCCGCTAAGTCACCCTTTGTGAATACGGTTTTAAGACAAAACTTAGCTGAGACAAAAGTCTTAACTTTGAGACTGGATTTAAGCCTAAGACATGGCTAAGTCTAAGACCGTTTGTGAATACAGGCCCTGGATAAGTAGAAGAATTTCATGGTCAGTGCAGATTATATTTATTCATGGCCTAATAAGTACAGTCAAGTCAGCTTAACCCAGGGGTCTTATAAATTCAAGTATAGCCCTTTTTCTTGGATATTGATAGATCAATATGATAAGAACTGTATAACAAATTTCTAATCATGCTATATTTATGATTGGATAATTCTGATTTTATACACTTTGTGTCTAATTGTCATTGACTGTTATAAAATATGGTGCAGAAAAAAAATCTGACATGTGGTCATAATTGACTAACATTGTAATTAACTACTAATAAGGATTTTTTCTCAGTGGATATTATTGGTATCTATGCAAATTAAACTATTAGAGTTGTCTTTTTTTGCAACAAAATTAATAAAACTATGACAAAGACATGAGTTTGTTTACGAATACGTATGTAAGTGATACCGACTTTATGCTTGGGTTTGGAAATGGATTGTTTTGCACTGAAGCCTCCAGGGTGGCCAGCATGACTACTCACTTGAGCTGGCTCAATCAGGACTGAAGTTGATACAGGGAAGTGAAGATCTGATGTCATTGGTGGGCTTTTACACTCTCCTATGTGACATCTATGGTCAGGTAAGGAAAACTGAAACAATCTATAGAACTAATTTTCTAATTCTAGTCAGTTTTATGGTGCAACCATGCTTAATCTCCAAGCTTGCAGATTTCAGTTGATTATTCATAATTCTAATATAACACAACTGTGTCAGTTGTACTGGTGTACTTAAATAAATATAATTAATTCCTATAATTAAAATAAAAACATGTGAACTTTGCTTAGCTTTAATTAAGCTAGTTAATTTAAGCTCTCCACTAATAGCCACTAGTACTTGTTTACACAGTAGCAAGGCTTCCAGCCAATCACTTTCTTACAAGCAAGATGCTCAGCTGTATTTCTAACAGTGATGCTATTGCTAATTGGGGAGAGATGAGTTAAGATCTTGAACAGAACAGATCTAAGCATGAGTTTGGAAAATTTACATTTGGCAAAAGCTTCAACAAAATATACAGTATGATAACCTAAAAAGGAAACATTTAAACATGGAAAGTTAACAGGATAAAATATGTATCAATTATTATACTTTAGTGTAACTGGTACTGAAAGATTGTTATCAACATGAATGTGAATTTGGGAATATAACTAAAAAGGATTATTTCAATAAATTATATCCAGGGAATTTATCTGTGTATTATTTCAACATCAACAAAACAAGATCCTGTTGTCCAATGTCTGCAGTGTGTCAGATAAGGCAACTAAACTATGCCACCCTCTCGTAGATAACATAGCCAAGCGAATGGATTTTAGGAAATAAGTAAAGGCATAGAACACAGTGAATCTGATTGCTCACTACAGTTGATGGGTCACTACAATTGAAGGTGGTTTTAGATTTTGCGGACAGAAAATGAAAAGACAGGAGCACTGAGGTGGAATTTGTCTAGATTCTATGGCTTGTCTTAGCTAGTCTGGGATAGGACAGCATGTTATCATATAAATTTTATTTTCTGCTGTGTACTTATCAATTCTTAAAGACATTCCTGATCTATGCTGGTCATGTTAGTACTGAATTTTGATCCTTCAGCTTTTGTAAAACTATAGGTTGTGCTTCCTTCAACATGAACATACCCTATCAAACTTTTCTAATATGGGTCCATATATTCAATTATAATACTCTCAGTTCTAAAATTTTCTGAGAAACAATCATTTTCTAAGAAAAATCTTAGAATAAAAAAAAAATTGTAAAAATATTATTTTTAAATTCACCGGAATTGTTAAATTCTAAAGTTAATAATGGCAAATTGGATGAAATAGCTGTGTAGAAAGCAAGTTGCATTCTGATTTTCATTGCTGATCAACTTTTGCAGTGTGAATGTTTGACCAATGTTAGTAATGCATTCTTACAACTATGATCATAGTCCAATATGTCAACATAAGACAAAATACATACATATTCATGACTTTCTGCGGATTCTTGCCCCTCTCACCCCCTTTTCTTATCTGCCCCATTAAATGGAATGCAAATGAAAGTCTGAGCAATGCTTAATTTATATTTTATTCAGCTCTTTTCCTATTTTTAGCAATATATGACAACGACTGTGGTTGATAAAAAGAATCTACCAATTGTGCAGGAGGCTTTGAAGTATAGCGAAAAGAGTCGTGATGTTCTTCAAAAGCTGAGGATGCAGGACTCAAAGCATACAGTAACAGCAAGAGTTTTCATATATAAAATGTGACAAATATTAGTGAAGGCCAAATGGTGTGAGAACCATGGTATATGTTAAGCTTATACAGATTAGTTATATAGTAATAATAATAGTAGGATTTATATAGCGCAAAATTGATACAAATCCTCTAATGCACTTGAGTCCAAGAAGGGAGAGTCCAGGGACAGGCATGGGTCGACATCTAAAAAGCACCCGCCAGGCTCTAACTAAGGTGGGGGGTATGCCAGCCTAAACAAGTAGGTCTTAAGCTGGCTTCTGAAACCATCTATTGTTTGCTGAGATCTGACAGTCTGTGGCAGCTTGTTCCATTCAGCTGGTGCAGCTACTTCAAAGCCACGCCTACCTATGTGCTTCTTAGGGCGGGTTGAGGAGATAGATAGCCTGTTGCCGTGAGTGAGACTGCTCGATCTTATTAAAGCTGAAAGATACGGGGACTGTGAAAGATTAATAGCCTTGAATACCAAAAGATTATACTTAAAGAGAATGCGATGTTGAATTGGGAGCCAGAGGAGTTTTTTCAAAAAGGGAGTAACATGACTCATTTTGTCAAGTCTGAAGATGATGCGGCAAAGAGCATTCTGGACTCTGTAGTTTGGCTATGTTGGACTTGCTACCCCATAGAGTAAAGAGTTACAGTAGTCTAGAGGACTACTGACCATAGCATTTGCCAGAAGTATTGCTGTCTCAAGTCCAAGGAATTTGCGAATTCGTCGCAAATCACAAAGATGATAGTAACATGCTCTGCAAACCTTGGCAACATGATTGTCAAAGGAGTTGTCTGAGTCGAAAATAACACCCAGATTTTTTACTTCCACCGACAGAGAGATATTGTTTTGGAGGAGTGGAACAGGGAAATTTGGTGCAAGCGACTCTCTGATGGCTTTTTGACCTATAATGATAAATTCGTTTTTTTCTGGGTTTAGTTTTAGTTTGACACCGTCCATCCACTCCTGTACAGACTTGAGACACTCGGTCCGCTCTTCCATGCTAGAGTCAAAATTCCTGGAGTCAAATGCTAGGTAGATCTGGGTGTCATCGGCATACAGGTGATGAGTAACATTGAATTTTGAAATAACTTGACTGAGGGGACTAGTGTAGAGGGTGAAAAGGAGAGGACCCAGTACAGAGCGTTGGGGGACTCCGAAAGGGAGAATTACTGCCTCAGAGAAACTATCACCTATTTTAATTTTTTGTTTACGGTTTGAAAGATACGATTTGATCCATGACAAAACAGTACCATCTAGACCAAACCAGTCATGCAAGCAGTTGACACATTGTGTGGAACAGAGTTGTACAGCTTCATTCAATTCTGTTAGCTCAATTCTTTGATTTATTTATTTGGGGTTTTACATCGCTTTCAACACTGTACAGGTCATATCACGACAGGTAGTTGGAAGGGCAGAGGAACCAGTACATACAATTGGTCAAGTTTCTGTAATGTAAACTGCCAACTTACTGCAAGCAACTACTAGCTTTTCCACTTGAAGTCAGGTCGTGATTAAAACTTGGATCTCAGAGGTGGGAGGCGAGTGTGTTACTACTGCGCCACCATGGCCCCCTTCAATTGTTTGAAATGACACCAACATCACATATATAATACCTCTCTCTGATAAATACCCCTGCTTATAAATACTCATGTGATGAGAATTCAGCCAATTAAATCCACAGATTTGGCACTTTGTTGTAATATAAAAACAGCTATTCCCATAATGGAGTCCATTATACATATTCCAAGTGTGTTGTATACTTTTACTGAACACAATATCTCCCTGTACTACAACACTCCAAGCACCGTTTGAAACATCCTGACTGCACAGGTACAGCCCAAGCTCTCAAGTGACTTACAGTCCCCTAACTGAAAGACAGAGGCACAAGGACAAACATGTATCAACATCCCAGAGGATCTTTAGGCTGCCATGGACCCAGTGATAGAGGACTGAACCATTATGTATCTGCCTGTATCTGCTATCAAACCCACATCCTCAGCATACCTAGGCAGGTGTGTTACCCACTAGACCACAGTGGCAGGTGTGATTTGTACCTCTGTGATAATCATACAACTCATAGCTACTGAAAATTTATTCTGTAACTCAAGTATAAGATTCCAAACTTAAATTATAGGAATTCATATTTTAAGTAAGTGAGTTTTTCATGAATATGAAGATCTGGTATACCCAACTTGTCTTAACCCAGACACTGATATTATATTGCAGAAAATGTATGGCCAGTACCTGATGAGGCATGCCTTCAATTACAGTCGTCTGGCTGAAGTCAAGGGAGACAACACCATGACAGCTACCGAGGCATCGGATACTGGTTTGACCTATATAGCAGATGCCATAAAGCTCTTTGAGGAGGTAAAAATAGATTGGAAATACAGTAATAATATGTTAAACGCAAAATTAGTTTTACTTTCTTTTCAACAACTAAAATATTGATAATAACTAGAAAGCACTAGAGGTGTGGGTGTGTGGGGGGCTTTTTTTTTGAAAATTCAGGATATTTTGTACTAAGAATGTGATCACTTCTTCCTTTAGCCAGGTCCTAGACACATAAAACATTTTAAATGTTCCATTCATCACTTTTTGTCCCACAGACCTTAAGCGCTGTCGGAGTATTGCTTTCAGCCATGGTGTCCAGATGGACGGGCGGGTGGGAAAAGTTTATCCGGGCTGTATCTCAGAAACCGTAAGGTGTAGGAAATTGATACTTGGTAGGGACATTGATTGGGGGATGTAGGTTTGCAACGTCATGGTGTGACCTTGATTTGACCTTTGACCTTGCCGTAGTGACCTTGACCTATAAAATCTTGTCCGGGCTATATCGCATAAACCATAAGGCGTAAGAAGTTGATACTTGGTAGTGACATTGGTTAGGGGGTGTAGGTGTGCAACGTCATGGTGTGACCTTGATTTGACCTTTGACCTTGCTGTACTCACCTTGACCTTTAAATCTTGTCCGGGCTGTGTATCTCGGAAACCGTAAGGGATATTGGCGGAGCGTTGTAGGTGTGCAATGTCATGGTGTGACCTTGATTTGACTTTTGATCTTGTCGTAGTGACCTTAACCTATAAAATTTTGTCCAGGCAATAACTCTGAAACTACAGTTTAGAAAGTTGATACTTGGTAGGGACATTTTAAGTGGTTTTTGAGTGTGCAACATTATGGTGTGATCTTGATTTGACCTTTGACCATGTTGTAGTGACCATGAGTTTTAAAATATTGTCCAGGCTATTTCTTGGATTGCATAAGGTGTAGAAGGTTGACACTTGGTAGGGACATTGGTTAAGGGGTGTAGGTGTGCATCATGGTATGACCTTTAACTTTGGCTCTGCCAAAGTGTGTTCACCTGCCATATTTGAGAATGTTTCTCTTATGACAAAGATATATGGATTGCTTCAGCTGATTATTATGTGTACTTTTACATAATTATGCTATTTCCATTGACAGCTATTCTGCAGATAATAAATTTTACAGCTTCATGATTATTAGTATACTGATTAATGCCGTCATCTTGCTGTTGAATTGTCTTAATACTTTAGCTTAACATACATTTTCTTTCTCTTACAAGTCATTTTATTTACTTAAACATTTCTTGGACTTTTATATAACTGACACTGCTCTAAAAGCATCCTGATCTTTGTACTATTTGACTACTTCTATACCTCATGGTGTTGAAAACTATTTCCCCTGTGGGGTACAGGCATCTCCAATGCTATTTTTAAGTTTGTTTATGGCATAACTCCAAAATTACCGCTCGGATGGTAATGACACTTGTAGGAAGCGTCAGAATGGTTACAAGGAAGAACTGATTCAAATTTGGGTATGATCAGGTCAACATCCTTGATTCTGGAGCAATGTTTGAGTTACATTATAATAGAAATGAATGGAAACATAATGATTAATATATTTTGCATAGTCTGCACTCAGCGTGCCTATGACTGCTCGTTATTTATTTGATTTATTAATTTTTTCTTTTGTATATTTGTTCTGTTGTTCTTGTTATGACAAGTTTTCAAATAAAAGTCTAAACAAGGTGTGAAGAAGGTATGGTACCATAATTTCAGTTGGGAGAGACAGAAATGTTGGTGGAAGCTCTTTTGACGAAAGGTACACTATACAGAGAGAGCAATTTTGGTCTGGAGGAAAAGGTATATGTTTTTTCACTGCTTAAGTCTATGTGTAAGTTTAAAATCAATTGTTAATTTGTATGACAATCAGATGAAGCATTGGAGACAGCAGCTAAGATTACCTAGAGAGGTAGTGATAGTAATTAATATTTCTCATGGAAAAACTGATTCAGAAAGACTTACTTTTATATATGCCATATAACCAAATTGAATATATTTTTAAAAGAAAGAAGGTAATAAGAAGAGGTCTTAAAATAAATTTGTTTAAACTTTTGAATTGTTGTTTGTGTCTTTTTGCTGGACTGTCTTATAAAAATGTAAAGAGAATTGTAATGTATTAATTTACTCCCCTCCTTTTTAGTTAATTAACAATCCTTGCTTTCAAACTAGGAACCACAAGAGCACCTGTAACATGGAGTCCAAGAAATGATGGTCAAACCCTGTGATCAGTAAACTGGCCTTAACTGATCAAGGTTCACGGTCTTAGTGTAAGATAGATGAGTTAGGGTATACCTCTTAATTTTCACATAGCAGTTTATATTTGTACCTGAATTAAGCCATAAAAATTCATAAAAGGGGGCAGCATTACAAACCCAACAACTCTTTTGCTTTGTTTTTCAAGTGTTTGAAGGAAGCCATGGAACTTTGTAAGGACGTGTATGGTGACACACATTTGTTAATGCCAAGAATCTTGACAAATTTGGGTAAGTATGTTAATTATCTCCCGCCGGGCTTTAGCCCGGGAGGGAGATTATGAAATGATGCCTGTGTGTCCGTGCGTGCGTGCGTGTGTGCGTGCGTTAGTTAGTCACGCAGATTCCTCCAAAACTACTACAGCTACAGATTTTTTGTAAATTAATTGTCCCAATGAATTTTCACGCCCTCGAAAATTTTTTTGGTTTTATGGACTTAGGCCTAAAGATAACTGAGTAATAGCTATCTTAGCTACTTGGAGTAAAGGGCTCATAACTCAAAAACTATTGCAGTTACAACTTTTTCTTCAAATATGTTGTTCAGCTACTTTGACCTTAGCTATAAGATGGTACATAGTTTGGGGTCCCATTGCATGCCATAAGTGAGTAATAGCTATTTTCTCATTTGTAGCTAAATAACAAAAGGAGTAAATGTCAAATATCTTCAAAAGTATTAGAGTTACAGAAATCTTTTCAAATATGTTGTTCATCTACTTTTTGGTAAGCTATCACATAGTAAAGTTTCAGACCTGTTGCACCTTGGATAGCTGAGTAATAGCTACTTTGAAATTCTGACTGTTGAGTAAAGCCATTGTAACTCCAAAACTATTGCAGTTAGAGTGTTTTCCTAAAATATGTTGTTCAGCTACTTTGTCCTTAGCTATAAGATGGTACATAGTTTGGGGTTCTATTGCATGCCATAAGTGAGTAATAGCTATTTTCTCATTTGTAGCTAAATAACAAAAGAAGTAAATCCCAAATATCTTCAAAAGTATTAGAGTTACAGAAATCTTTTCAAATATGTTATTCATCTACTTTTGGGTAAGCTATCACATAGTTAAGTTTCAGACCTGTTGCACCATGGATAGCTGAGTAATAGCTACTTTCAAATTCCGACTGTTGAGTAAAGCCATTGTATCTCCAAAACTATTGCAGTTACAGTGTTTTCCTAAAATATGTTGTTCAGCTACTTTGTCCTTAGCTATAAGATGGTACATAGTTTGGGGTTCTATTGCATGCCATAAGTGAGTAATAGCTATTTTCTCATTTGTAGCTAAATAACAAAAGAAGTAAATGTCAAATATCTTCAAAAGTATTAAAGTTAGTGAAATCTTTTCAAATATGTTGTCCATCTACTTTTTGGTAAGCTATCACATAGTAAAGTTTCAGACCTGTTGAACCTTTGATAGCTGAGTAATAGCTACTTTCAAATTCCGACGGTTGAGTAAAGCCATTGTAACTCCAAAACTATTGCAGTTAGAGTGTTTTCCTAAAATATGTTGTTCAGCTACTTTGTCCTTAGCTATAAGATGGTACATAGTTTGGGGTTCTATTGCATGCCATAAGTGAGTAATAGCTATTTTCTCATTTGTAGCTAATTGAGAGCTTTCACTTGGTGAAGTTTCAGACCCTTAGCTAATTACTCACCTACTCAAAATGAGTAAATGCGAATTATCTCTAAAAGTATTGCAGATAGCCAATTTTTCTCAACTCATTCACCTACTTTTGGAAGAGCTTTCACTTGGTCAAGTTTCAGACCCGTAGCTAATTACTCACCTACTCAAAATGAGTAAATGCGAATTATCTCTAAAAGTATTGCAGATAGCCAATTTTTCTCAAATAACTCATTCACCTACTTTTGAGAGAGCTTTCACTTGGTGAAGTTTCAGACCTGTAGCTAATTATTCACCTACTCAAAATGAGTAAATGCAAATTATCTGTAAAAGTATTGCAGATAGCCAATTTTTCTCAAATAACTCATTCACCTACTTTTGGAAGAGCTTTCACTTGGTGAAGTTTCAGACCCGTAGCTAATTACTCACCTGCTCAAAATGAGTAAATGCGAATCATCTCTAAAAGTATTGCAGATAGCCAATTTTTCTCAAATAACTCATTCACCTACTTTTGAGAGAGCTTTCACTTGGTGAAGTTTCAGACCTATAGCTAATTATTCACCTACTCAAAATGAGTAAATGCTAATTATCTCTAAAAGTATTGCAGATAGCCAATTTTTCTCAAATAACTCATTCACCTACTTTTGAGAGAGCTTTCACTTCGTGAAGTTTCAGACCCGTAGCTAATTATTCACCTGCTGAAAATGAGTAAATGCTAATTATCTCTAAAAGTATTGCAGGTAGCCAATTTTTCTCAAATAACTCCTTCAGGTACTTTTGGAAGAGCTTTCACATGGTGAAGTTTCAGATCCGTAGCTAATTACTCACCTACTCAAAATGAGTAAATGCTAATTATCTCTAAAATTATTGCAGATAGACAACTTTTCTCAAATAACTCATTCATCTACTTTTGGGAGAGCTTTCACTTGGTAAAGTTTCAGACCTGTAGCTAATTATTCACCTGCTGAAAATGAGTAAATGCTAATTATCTCTAAAAGTATTGCAGGTAGCCAATTTTTCTCAAATAACTCCTTCACATACTTTTGGAAGAGCTTTCACATGGTCAAGTTTCAGATCCGTAGCTAATTACTCACCTACTCAAAATGAGTAAATACGAATTATCTCTAAAAGTATTGCAGATAGCCAATTTTCTCAGATAACTCATTCACCTACTTTTGGGAGAGCTTTCACATGGTGAAATTTCAGACCCATAGCTAATTACTCACCTACTCAAAATGAGTAAATGCTAATTATCTCTAAAAGTATTGCAGATAGCCAATTTTTCTCAAATAACGCATTCACCTACTATTGGGAGAGCTTTCACTTGAAGTTTCAGACCCGTAGCTAATTGTTCACCTACTCAAAATGAGTAAATGCTAATTATCTCTAAAAGTATTGCGGATAGCCAATTTTTCTCATATAACTCATTCACCTACTTTTGGGAGAGCTTTCACTTGGTGAAGTTTCAGACCTGTAGCTAATTACTCACCTACTCAAAATGAGTAAATGCTAATTATCTCTAAAAGGATTGCAGATAGCCAATTTTTTGTCAAATAACTCATTCACCTACTTTTGGGACAGCTTTCACTTGGTGAAGTTTCAGACCTGTAGCTAATTACTCATCTACTCAAAATAAGTAAATGCCTATTATCACTAAAAGTATTGCGGATAGCCAGTATTTCTCAAATAACTCATTCACCTACATTTTGGAGAAGTTTCACATGCTTAAGTTTTTTTATGAATTTTTTAAATAAATTTTAATACATTAAAATTAATTAAATCATGCACTAAATCAATTATAACTTGAAAAGTACTGCATTTAGAGCACTTTGTGCAAATATGTTATGCAGCTACTTTTGGGTCAGCTATAACATTTCAGACCTGTAGCTCATAGCATAGCTGAATAATAACTACTTTTAGGTTATCACTGTTGGGTAAATCACTTATAACTTGAAAACTTTTGCATTTACATTATTTAGTTTTAGTATGTTATTCACCTATTTTGAGGCAGCTATAACATAGTAAAATTCCAGACCTGTGGCTCATTGCATAGCAGAGTAATAGCTACTTTGAAGTTCTTACTCAACACTAAATCATTTATAACTTGAAAAGTATTACATTTAGAGCATTTTGTTAAAATATGTCATTCACCTACTTTTTCCATAGCAACAACATGGTGAGTAACTTGGGTGTCTATCTGAATAGCTAAGTGAGTAATAGCTACTTTTGGGCTTTTCACTAACTTCCATCATGAGTAAAATCACTTGTAACTTGAAAACTATTGCATTTAGAGAATTTTGTGCAAATATGTTATTCACCTACTTTTGGGTCAGCTATAACATACTAAAATTTCAGACCTCTAGCTCGTGCCATAGCTGAGTAATAGCTACTTTTGCCTTTGCCGGTGGATACATTTTGCATCTGGCCACAGATGCATCCTTGGTCTAGTCTCTAAAAGTATTACAGGTGGGCAATTTCTTCTAAATAAGTCATTCACCTACTTTTGGGTGATCTACCACATAGTGAAGTTGCAGAACTGTAGCTCTTTAGATGGCAGAGTAATAGCCACTAAAATAAGTAAATGTCTTGTATCTCTAAAAGTAGTACAGATAGGCTATTTCTTCTAAAGACGTGCTTCCCTACTTTGAGTTGATCTGCATAATGAAGTGGCAGAACTGTAGCTCTTTGGATGGCAAAGTAATAGCTACTAAAATGAGTAAATGCCTTTTGTCTTTAAAAGTATTGCAATCAAACATTAAACTTGTCACTTCTACATGTGCCTCCATCTCGCAGGAAAATTTATATTCCACTATCTTTAGGACATCTAATTTATACGGCGGGAGATAAATGCATGCGTCAGAATGCTTGTTTTATTATAGTTTAATCAATTTTCTGTAAATAAGTTTTAAGTAGAACATGTATTAATAATGTTTTCATAAGAATTAGGTTATAAAAAGAGGGCATTTAATTGCGTAAAATAGCCTTACCTTATCCTCACAAGTGCTTGGTATGGTTTTGTGGAGCAAAACGTATCGACCAACAAGTATTTTTTAAAGAAATTTTCTTGTTGGCAGGTGACCCCTTGTCTGCGCATGTCCGCACTTGTGTAGTAGTTGTTGTTGACAGACAATTTTCGAGAGCTCTTCATTGTAGTTTTGGTCTATGTGGGAGCAACACAGATTTTTTCTAATTATCATCCATACACAGATAAAACTCTATGAAGATTTGAAGCGTGCAAGCATGCACCCAGCTGTAGTTATCCATTATTCTACTGGTACTACCACTAATTCTGCCTCCCTAATGTCCTGAAAAGGGTCAGAATGAGATGTTTTGTGTTAGAAGTTAAGTCTTCAGTGGAAGACGGTGATAGATCTGTTTCTGGCTGTAGTCACCTATTATTCGATAGGAACTACCTCCTTGTCGAGGAAAGATACACAGAGATGTTGGTGTAAAGTCTTTAGTGGAAAACTGTTTGCTTTTGCCCAATTTCAGGACACAGCTGAAGTGTTGGCCTGTGCCCCAAAAACAAAGAAGAAAGAAAAGAATGCACTTGTCATACCAAAAAAGGTCGTAGATTCTGTACTGGGGAGGAGTGCCACCCTGGTACTATAACAGGTCTCCCTCCACAAGATCGACCACATAAGCTCATCCACTGATTCTTGCAGCTATTATTTTGCTTCACAGCAGGTACAGCAAATTTCCTGCTTCTCAGACACAGTTTTCAGTGTCTTCCTGTAAATTTGGATGAAGATCCAACAGACATCTTTGATGGCAGTACGTGCACTGCTTGTCTTTCAGCTCTGTAGAAGAGTTGCATAAAATCTACTGGACAATAAAAACTTCCTATGGCCATGTCTCCAATGGAAGGAATACTGTGGTATTTGAGTTAATTCTTCTGCCAACTCAATGAACCTCAAACAATGCTTAAGAACTGGAATCTTTGTAGAGTGTCACAACTACCATGTCACCTCACCTTATTCTGGAGCTGGTTAGATGAAATATGATGTTGAAGTCCTTGCTTCCAACCTTTTCGAGTGTCTTTTGCACAGTATATACAGGACAGGGGCTATGTCCAGTAATTATTATCTCCCGCCGGCCGGGCAGGAGATTATAAAACGCATTCCGTGCGTGTGTTCGTGTGTTATTGTGTGTCACGCTTTTATAAAGGGCTGTACATCACACTGGTTGTTTCTCCTTGGCCTTTTCAATGTTTTTTATGACCTTATTGCTTATGTCCTTTCATTTGATGCTGTTATTTCACACCTAGGACCATAGCTAAGTGAATAATAGCAATGGTGGCTACTTTGAGTAAAGTGCTCATAACTCCAAAATGACTGCATTTAGAGTGTTTCTGTAAAATACGTTGTTCAGCTACTTTCTCCATGCCTACAAGATGGTACCATTTTTAGGGTTCTATCTTCGTAGCTAAGTGAGTAATAGCTATTTTCTGTTATTAACAATGAGCAAAATGAGTAAATTGATTTTGTCTTTGTAACTGTTACTTACAATATTGGCCTGAAATATGTTGTTCAACAACTCCTTCATGTACTATATCATGGTGAGGTGTCCAAAGTGTAGCACTATAGCTAACTGAGTAATAGCTATACTAAGTTTAACATTTGACCATTGAGCAAGTCACTTATAACTCAAAAGCTATTGAATATAGAGGATTTTTGTCGAATATGTTGTTCACCTATCTTTTGGATATACTGTATTGTGAATTTTCACAGCTGTAACTCCATAGCTAACTGAGTAATAGCTACTTTGATGATAACCATAATAAGTAAATGGCTTATATCTTCAAAAGTATTGCAGCTACACAATTTTGTTCCAATATGTTGTTCAGCTACTATCTCCACAGCTACAACATGGTCACTTTTTAAGTCATTCATCGACTTTTGGGAGAGCTTTCACATGGTGAAGTTTCATACTCGTAGCTAATTACTCACCTACTGAAAATGAGTAAATGCGAATTATCTCTAAAAGTATTGCAGATAGCCAATTTTTATCAAATAACTCATTCACCTACTTTTGGAAGAGCTTTCACTTGGTGAAGTTTCAGACCCATAGCTAATTACTCACCTACTCAAAATGAGTAAATGCGAATTATTTCTAAAAGTATTGCAGATAGCCAATTTTTCTCAATAACTCATTCACCTACTTTTGGGAGAGCTTTCACTTGGTGAAGTTTCAGACCCATAGCTAATTACTTACCTACTCAAAATGAGTAAATGTGAAGTATCGCTAAAACTATTGCAGATAGCCAATTTTTCTCAAATAATTCATTCACCTACTTTTGGGAGAGCTTTCACTTGATGAAGTTTCAGACCCATAGCTAATTACTCACCTACTCAAAATGAGTAAAGGCGAATTATCTGTAAAAGTATTGCAGATAGCCAATTTTTCTCAAATAACTCCTTCATCTACTTTTGGGAGAGCTTTCACATGGTGAAGTTTCAGACCCATAGATAATTACTCACCTACTGAAAATGAGTAAATGCGAATTATCGCTAAAAGTATTGCAGATAGACAAATTTTCTCAAATAACTCGTTCACCTACTTTTGGAAGAGCTTTCACATGGTGAAGTTTCAGACCCATAGCTAATTACTCACCTACTGAAAATGAGTAAATGCGAATTATCTCTAAAAGTATTGCAGATGGCCAATTTTTCTCAAATAACTCATTCACCTACTTTTGGGAGAACTTTCACTTGGTGAAGTTTCACACCCATAGCTAATTACTCACCTACTCAAAATGAGTAAATGCGAATTATCGCTAAAAGTATTGCAGATAGCCAATTTTTCTCAAATAACTCATTCACCTACTTTTGGGAGAACTTTCACTTGGTGAAGTTTCACACCCATAGCTAATTACTCACCTACTCAAAATGAGTAAATGCGAATTATCTCTAAAAGTATTGCAGATAGCCAATTTTTCTCAAATAACTCATTCATCTTCTTTTGGGAGAGCTTTCACATGGTGAAGTTTCAGACCCGTAGATAATTACTCACCTACTCAAAATGAGTAAATGCGAATTATCTCTTAAAATTATTGCAGATAGCCAATTTTTTCTCAAATAACTCACCTACTTTTGCAAGGGCCTTCACATAGTGAAGTTTCAGACCCATAGCTAATTACTCGCCTACTGAAAATGAGTATATGCGAATTATCTCTTAAAATTATTGCAGATAGCCAATTTTTTCTCAAATAACTCACCTACTTTTGCAAGGGCCTTCACATAGTGAAGTTTCAGACCCATAGCTAATTACTCGCCTACTGAAAATGAGTATATGCGAATTATCTCTAGAAGTATTGCAGATGGCCAATTTTTCTCAAATAACTCATTCACCTACTTTTGGGAGAGCTTCAAACCAACCTGTGGAAAAGCACAGGGTAAGGGTAAGACCTTGGGCCCCTTCTTTGAGGTGGAATGAAGATATCCAAACCTTTTTAGTGCATATCTTACATGTACATAACTGCGGAATAATTATGTACATTCAAGCAAAACTATTCAATTTAAAGGAGTTTTGTCAAATATGTTGTTCACCTACTTTTTGATGTAGTGCGGCGGGAGATCATACCACAGCAGTGGTCTTGTTTGTCCTGCTACCCTCTGATATATAGAAGGAAAACATTTAGACCCAAGACCAGCAGTAATTTTACAGATCTTCATGCAATCTACAAGTATCATCGGATTACACTTCCTAGAATGTCAGAAGAGTTGAATACAAAAGAACATGGTTACATATATATATGCAAATCACCATGGAAGCTGTTTTTTGCAGTTTTACTGGCAGGTATGGGAGATTTTATTGCCATCCCAGAGTTGTGCGAATCTTGAGTTGGGATTGTCGAATTATTCCCCAATTCAACAATGCCTGTACTACCCACAATGCAAAGCGATGACGTAAAGACAGGAAAACATGGCTAACTAATAGAATACTTCTGGCAAATGCTTCAAAAGAGAGTGACTTTATCCACTCAAGAATTGGAGAACTCAAGGTTTCTATGGCAGTTTATTTCTTGTAAAGAAACCCAGCTAATGATGACCTGTGATAGATCTCAGTGTCCTGATTTGATTTCTAACTACAACTGCAACGGTCAGTGTCCACGAGTGAAGTTCGTTTACCATGTCAATAAATACCTGCTTGTCCCAGTATTTAAACTGGGGACAGCAGAAATTATTAGAAATTCGGTTACCAAAGATACGTTCTTCTATGTACCGATTCACAAGATTCTCAACGTTTACTTCAGTTTAATGTACACAGTCAAACCTAGCAGTTCAAAGCAATGAAATTCGGGTTAGCGACCACCCCTCTTCAGTTTTACGTGAGTAATAAAGAGGCAAAACTCATTCTTCAGTCTCGCAGAATAGGAGTGCACCATATACCTGGACCACTGGTTGTTAAGAGTGTGTAAAAGACACCAGTATTTGGTTCAAATCAAAGAACTCATCCAAATTATTCAACAACTGGACTTCGTGATAAATTTCTGATGAAAATCCAAGTTCGAGTCCACACAAAGATCAATTCCCTGGGTTACCACTGCGTTTTGGTACGTGGAAACTTCCTTCCAACACAAATAAAGTACCATAGAAATTTATTCAGGGCATGGAGATCTCATCACAAACAACCCCAAGATTGCTTGTGTCCCTGATAAGTGTACTAGCATCTTTAGAAAGGACTATACCAAGGGGTGGTTACATATAAGTCCTCCTTCACTGGTATCTGAAACAACTGGCAATATCCCCAGTCACGAGTTCTGAGGGCTCCTGTTTCAATCCTGAAAAAGCATCTTCAGTGGCGGAAAATTACAACAAAATGGGAAATAGGTTGCCCTTTCTTGGCAGATTAACACTATACCCTTACTTTCACAGATGCTCATCCCATCTAAAAGCTTGACAGTCAGTGGCATTTGGACAGTTTAAGAGAATATTTACTTTTTATTGTACAACAACTAAAGGCAGTGTGTCTAGCCCAAAGAGGCTTTCAGGACAAAATTCCAAACAAAAGAATTCTGATAGCATCAGACAACGCTGCTGTATACGATTATCTGAACAAACAAGCGGAAGGAGTGTGTACCTCCTAGTTTGGTGCGTCTTGGCCTACTGCAATCCTTGAAATATACTCAAAAGAGACAGACATATTCTTGGATGCCTAAATGTCATAGCCAACATCATCTCCAGAAGGGATAAAGGTTTGTCACATCCTGGCCTACTGCAATCCTTGAAATATACTCATAAGAGGCAGATATATTCTGGGTTGCTTAAATGTCATAGCCAACTACCTCTCCAGAAGGGATAAAAAGTAATCCATACAGAATGGTTCTTACTCCCTTAAAGGTTCAAGACAATGTGCAAGTTAGGCACAAATCAACAATAGTCATTATATGCAGGTTTGTCGCATCTTGGCCTACTGCAATCCTTGAAATATTCTCATATGAGCCAGATATATTCAGGGTTGTCTAAATGTTACAGTTGTCAGCCTCTCCAGAAATGACAAAATAATACAAACAGGGCGGTCCTTTTATCTTAAAATGTTCCATGTGAGTTGCATAATAGTTTGGCAAAGACCAATGGTAGAGATGTTTGCCACCAATATGAATCACAAACTTACACTCTATGTTTTTGTCAGTCCCTGATGCAGATGCTTTGAACATAGATGAATTGAACATCTTGTTGGTGGGTCTGGACTGCTATGCCTTTTGTCCTGTAGCACTCATTCCAAAAAAGTCATTCAGCAAGTGAACACCTGCAGGTGCAAAATGATTGCAGTGGCCCCAGGGTGGCCCATGTTGCACTGGTTTTGGGATCTGGTGAATCAATCAACCAAACCTCCATTACAGCTACTTCACTGGTCTCAGAAACAGCCATTCAGTCAGAAATACCATCAGAATCTGTTGCATTGGTACCTTCATGCTCAGCACTTTAACACCACTCACAATCACTTGAACCATTCTCTGAACAGGTGGCAGAGAGACTTAGGGTATCTCAAAGACCCTCCTCTAGAAAACTATTTGAGTCAGGATGGGCCATTTGAGCTCTGGTATCAACAGAATTAGGTGGACATCTCAGAGCCTATTGTCTTATATGGCAGATTTTTTGATCCACTTACTATCAAAAATCTGAAGCCTGCCAATATTGCTGCCTTGGCATCACCCATAGCTGATCATTTATGACTATTTGGTCATGAGTTGAGCAAAAGCCTGGGTCTGAATAGGCATATTGCAAGTTTTTATAGAGATAAGCGCACTGCTAACAGAGGTGTAGCATCAAGGGATTTGCGTTTGCTTCTGTTGGTTTTCACAAAGGCTCCTTATTAACCTTTATAGGAGGTCAGTCTAAAAAAGTTTGACTTGCAAGACTGCTCCAATGGCATTGGAATCTGGCAAAAACAAGGTGAAGTGTATTCTGGGATTTTGGCTCCTTCAGACACAAACCTCATTGGAAGGAGGTTACAGTTTCTCCGTCCTCCTACCTATTCAGCAAAGACCTATTAGCCTCAGTTGGTCCATATTTGCTCGGACCAGTGGTCATTTCCAGCTCTAAAATCATCCCTGAACTCAAATAGCCTGGACGCATGATTCGTTGTCCTCTTAAGAGCACTTAGACACTTGTTGGACAGGATTAATGATTGGGGAAAAAGGAAAGTCTCTTTCTCCTGCCTTTTAGCAGGAATCAGTTTGGCTTCTGGTGACGTGACCCAGATTGCTCAAACCAGTGGTCATTCCAGCTCTCAAACCATTATTGAGCTCAGATTTGACTGATGATATGACACTCTGCCCTATTAAAACACCTAGTTACCATCAAGACAGAACTAGTGCTTGAATGAGGGAAGAATCTCTTTCTCTTATCTTTTAAGGAAGGCTTGTTGGGAGATATTTTGAGTTCTGCTATCTCCTGGATCAAACAGGCTGCATTTTTACACTGCCAGTCCTTTAACTCTGATTCCCAGAATCTATACATTGAGGCACATATTAGACCCATGGCTGCCTCTTTAGTTTCAAGAGTGGGGTTTTACCTGAGCAGATATCAGACTTTTGTTACTGGAAGACCCATAATTCTTTACTACATTCTACTCAATAGATGTAGCTTGCCAATTCCATGACCAAGCCATGTACAAATTGGGTCTTGTGGATTCAGCTCGGCATGTAGTCAATGTATAACTCTGCATATACATGTTATTAAGCGTCCCACAAGGGACGCTTGTTTGTGTATGGGAGACCTTCAGGCTCCGCTGGCTCCGCACTTTGTTTTCCTTATAACTCTGTAACCGTTAGGCGGATTCTTTTCAAATTTGGCAGGTTTAGGCAGTAGCCTTGGGGAATTTTTTTTTAATATGCTGCAGTGACATTTCAACCAATCAGAGAGGTCACATGACCAAAAATGTCTTTTTTTGATGGGGAAGCTTGTCCGGATGATAACTTGAAAGGAATTTTATCAATTCACCTGAAACTTGGCAAATACATTCATTCTATTAAAATCTGGAAATCATTAGATTTTGGCATTGATTGGTTAAGAAATGGCCGAGTAATTAATGATTAATTAATCATTATGAATTTTCCAAATAAGGAAAACACAAAAATGCTTATATCTCGAAAACCGTGCTAGATAGAGCGATTTCGACAAAATTTTGGACCCGCAGGGTATTTCTGCGGAGTAGTTATCGCAATTTTCAAAAAAATTTTCTCTCGCCCAAAATGGCGGCCATTTTGAATTTTCGAATTTTGCGCAAAAATTGCAAAACACAAAAATGCTTATATCTCGAAAACCGTGCTAGATAGAGCGATTTCGACGAAATTTTTGACCCACAGGGTACATCTGAAGAGTAGTTATCCCAATTTTGAGAAAATTCTTGTCTCGCCAAAAATGGCAGCCATTTTGAATTTTCGAATTTTTCGCAAAAATTGCAAAACAAAAAAATGCTTATATCTCGAAAACCGTACTAGATAGTGCGATTTCGATGAAATTTTTCACCCACAGGGTAGCTCTGCAGAGTAGCCATGCCTATTTTCAAAAAAATTTTGTCTCGCCAAAAATGGCGGCCATTTTGAATTTTCGAATTTTTCGCAAAACTTGCAAAACATAAAAATGCTTATATCTCGAAAACCCTGCTAGATAGAGCGATTTCAACGAAATTTTTGACCCGCAGGGTATCTGCAGAGTAGCCATGCCAATTTTCAAAAAAAATATTTCTCGCAAAAAATGGCGGCCATTTTGAATTTTCGAATTTTTCTCAAAATTGCAAAACATAAAACCGCTTATATCTCGAAAACCGTGCTATATAGAGCGATTTCGACAAAATTTCAAAATGAGTAAATGCGAATTATCTCTAAAAGTATTGCAGATAGCCAATTTTTCTCAAATAACTCATTCACCTACTTTTGGGAGAGCTTTCACTCCGTGAAGTTTCAGACCCATAGCTAATTATTTACCTACTCAAAATGAGTAAATCCTAATTATCTGTAAAAGTATTGCAGATAGCCAGTTTTTATCAAATAACTCATTCATCTACTTGTGGGAGAGCTTTCACATGGTGAAGTTTGAGACCCATAGCTAATTACTCACCTACTCAAAATGAGTAAATGCGAATTATCTCTAAAAGTATTGCAGATAGCCAATTTTTCTCAAATAAATCATTCACCTACATCTAGGAGAGCTTTCACTTGGTGAAGTTTCAGACCCATAGCTAATTACTCACCTACTCCAAATGAGTAAATGCGAATTATCTCTAAAAGTATTGCAGATAGCCAATTTTTCTCAAATAACTCATTCACCTACTTTTGGGAGAGCTTTCACTCTGTGAAGTTTCAGACCCATAGCTATTTATTCACCTACTCAAAATGAGTAAATGCTAATTATCTGTAAAAGTATTGCGGATACCCAACTTTTTATCAAATACTCATTCATCTACTTGTGGGAGAGCTTTCACATGGTGAAGTTTCAGACCCATAGCTAATTACTCACCTACTCAAAATGAGTAAATGTGAATTATCTCTAAAAGTATTGCAGATAACCAATTTTTCTCAAATAACTCATTTACCTACTTTTGGAAGAGCTTTCACTCTGTGAAGTTTCAGACCCATAGCTATTTATTCACCTACTCAAAATGAGTAAATGCGAGTTATCTGTAAAAACCCAATTTTTCTCAAATAACTCATTCATCTACTTGTGGGAGAGCTTTCACATGGTGAAGTTTCAGACCCATAGCTAATTACTCACCTACTCCAAATGAGTAAATGCGAATTATCTCTAAAAGTATTGCAGATAGCCAATTTTTCTCAAATAACTCATTCACCTACTTTTGGGAGAGCTTTCACTTGATGAAGTTTCAGACCCATAGCTATTTATTCACCTACTCAAAATGAGTAAATGCTAATTATCTGTAAAAGTATTGCGGATACCCAACTTTTTATCAAATACTCATTCATCTACTTGTGGGAGAGCTTTCACATGGTGAAGTTTCAGACCCATAGCTAATTACTCACCTACTCAAAATGAGTAAATGCGAATTATCTCTAAAAGTATTGCAGATAGCCAATTTTTCTCAAATAACTCATTCACCTACTTTTGGCAGAGCTTTCACTTGGTGAAGTTTCAGACCCATAGCTAATTATTCACCTACTCAAAATGAGTAAATGTGAATTATCTCTTAATAGTATTGCAGATAGCCAATTTTTCTCAAATAACTCATTCACCTACTTTTGGAAGAGCTTTCACACACGAAAATGAAAAATTGTGAATATCTCGGAAAAGCTATTTCTTCTCCTTTAATGCTCGGCAGGAGATACACACCGCGGCAGTGGTCTTGACAAAAATTTTTGTCTCCCCAAAAATGGTGGCCATTTTGAATTTTCAAAGTTTTTGCAAAACACAAAAATGCTTATATCTCGAAAACCGTGCTATATGGAGCGAACTCAACAAAATTTTTGACCTGCTGGGTATCTCTGCAGAGTAGCCATGCCAATTTTCAAAATATTTTTGTCTCGCCAAATATAGCGGACATTTTGAAATTTTTAATTTTTTGCAAAACACAAAAATGCTTATATCTTGAAAACCGTGCTGGATAGAGCAGACTGCGCTGACTTTGGTTGCCACAACAGTATTAGGCTAGAAACGAAGCATTTTCTTAATACTTTAGCACTCACCTTTATATCCTTTTCGGGAAGCTTTGTTTTTGCTATGCAAAAACATTATCTTTTTTTTTTGCGAGCGATCCTCTAGTTTATATGGCTCACATATTTCTATTCTCTCCATTCATACAAGTGTTGGGTCACTGATGCATGTCTTTCTTATCTCACAGATGGCCCATATCTGCACTTATGTACTTCGTTGTGCCTGCTTGCAGACAGTTTCATTGTCAGATGATGACATCTTGCCTGGGGAGACATGTACGCAATAAAATGTAACAAATTTTATTATAATTTAACCCTACCTCCCTGCTTTATTTGTTTTCTGGGGGCCAAAAATACAATGAGGAGCTCTTGACAATTGTCTGTTGGCAATGAGTACTGCACAAGTGCGGACATGCGCAGACAAGGGGTCACCTGCCGACAAGAAAATTTCTTTTAAAAAATATTTGTCGGTTGATAGGTTTTGCTCCACAAAACCAAACCAAGGCCTTGTGAGGATAAGGTTAGTATTTAACTTATAAAAAGTTAAATTACAATAAAATTTGTTACAATTTATGCCATTATGCACATATGCTAGAATTACACTAGTTCCTTGCACAACTATACATAATCCACTAGTGAGGCACATAATGCCTTGAAAGAAACATTTAACCTCAAACAGTTAAAATATATTTAATCTGCTTGCAGGCAATGCATATGCTGATAATAATGAAGATGAAAAAGCTTTCGAAGCATATGTGAAGTGTATTCAGCTGTACCACCAGCTCTTTGGACCAGATCATCCAAGAACCAAGTCAGTCCACAAGTTGGTCAGCTATCCCCACTACAGATTTAAGTTTGGAGCCGTTGAAATGGAAGGCTCAAATGTGTATGTGGTACCTCTGGATAGGTCCGAGAGAAAGTTGGTGGAATAAATGTCTTGTCGTCAGAGTGACTTACATCATCAAAGGTAACCCAGCTGACTAGAAATTCTGGTAGATAGATCTACAGTGCCCATTATCAAACATGTGGGGTGAGAATTTTATTGGATAAAAGAAGGTTAATACAATAAACACTGGCCTTAATAAATTATAGAGTAGAGGCTTCAATAAAAATTATTCCACTATTGTTTGTAGATTCCTTGATAGTTTTAAACCTTAATAATAATAAATATTTGTGTCTGTAAAAACTCTTGTAGACTGTACTGAAGTATAAAATATAGGGACATAGCATGCATCTATAAAGAATTTTAGACAGAGTGCCTAAAGCACAAAGACGTGGGTCTGCTTTCTAATTTCTTTTGTTACAGAGCTAAAGTGTAACATACAACTAAGATGGCCTAATTAAACATCCCATGTTACAATAAATAAACAGTCAAAAATATAAAGATATAATTTGTTCAAGTGGGATGAGAATGATAAATTAAATGTAACTTCTTTCCAATTGTACAGAAAAAGCTTAATCACATCATGTTACATTTGATACCAGAAACCCTTGGCTTCTCTAGTTGATTTAGTTTCAGTGTGTAGTCAGTCAGACAACAGTCTCTAAACAATAAATTAGGTCAGGCCAAATGTAGTTGTATGTTAATGATAACACAAAAACTGGCTGTCACTGTTATCTCCTTACAGTCTGTGATAATATATTATATTCTTTCATAACATGTATCTTGGATCAAATTAATAAATTTATAGTCGACTTTAAGGACAATTTGTCACTTAGTGAAATTGTTTTCATTTGTCTAACAGCATGAATGCACGAACAATATGAGACAACTATAAAGATGATACAACTAAAACCGATGTGACATACCTTGTCTAAACAAACCAATAGATAGAGTTGAAGTTAGATTTTATTTTCCAAAACCAGTTGTTTGTTTCCAATAACAGATGATAACCAGTTTTGAAATTATCTAAAAATGTCTTCTAAAGCTACAAGTGAAGTTGGAGTCTTTGTTATAATATTTACAAATTAAAGTAAGAAGGGTAAAATAAAATGTTAGTTCATCACATATCTATCCTTTTATAGTACTTTAGCAAAAGTTTGAAAAAAAAAACAAAAAAAAATTTGTATAAATTATAATGTTAAAAGCATCAACTGGTTTTAAAAAATTGATTGCCAATTGTTGATTTTATGACAAAACTAATCAGCAACCAGATCAACCGGTTTGCTATTTACAACCATGCCAGTAAACAATACAATATGATCAGATATGAAGCATTTTTAATTAGAAGAATTCTCCAGCTTTTATCGGGTTGATAGATATCCTTAACATATACAATAAAGTTCAACTTAAAAGACAGAACTTTCTTATTTGGACATTTTTTCCACATTTTCTTCACTTTAAAGACAGTTCATTTATGGGCTCATCTAATCAGTTTGTATTGAATTAGTTTATTGTGTTCAGGCAGTTATAGAACTGAATATGATTACAGTTTTGTAATCACTTTTTTGTTTATGTTATGCCAAGCTTTAAATTTCTTTTATCAATGTGCGTATCAATGCTTTTACATTAAACCTTGTTGGAGATATTATGTAAAGTACATTTCTTTAAAAAACTTTTGATTATTTAATAAATGTGCTTATAGTGTTTTGTGTTGTTTGAACTATTGTCTTTTACTTAAAAAAATGGTTGTTGAATCGGATTTGAAACACTAAGTTTGACCATTCAGTTTTGTTGGAACAAAAACTGCCTTCTGACTTTCATTAGTTATTTCAAGAAGAAATCAACGTAAATTCATTTCTGTGAATCATGCTGCTTGTTGTGAAGAACTAGGTGAAAATATGTAGCACATACAGAACTGCTATAAAATGTGAAATTGATCATTGGCACAATCCTTGAAATTACCAAATAAGATAAAAAAATCTATAGAAATGTAAAAAAAACGGATAATCTGCCTTAAATTGTCATATACATCACATAATTGACAAGAAGATGTGTTCCTATTGAAAGTAATGCCACAGGTTTCCTCAAAGGCAAATAGTTTATATGTCATATCAAAGTAAAATCTGGACTTTGCATTATGTTAGAAAGGATGGTTGTTTAAGCAATTTTGTGTGTTTTGATGGGTCGAGGATAGTGTGAACATAGACATAATTGTGGATGACTTTGGTACCTCTAGATCCTCTTGGGGTAAACATATTCTGAAAATGCGTGCAGGGGTTTAGGCTGCTGGAATACCCACAAACTTTAAGAACCAAAAAATCTTAAAAGTGTTGCCATGGCAATAGTTGTTACCAGATACCCCTCAAGTCCTAGTCAGCTCTAGATCCTCTTGGGATAAACATATTCTAAAAATTTGGTGAAAATCCGTGCAGGGGTTAAGTCTGTAGAACACCCACAAACTTTAAGACCCGAAAATCTTTAAATGTTGCCATGGCAACAGTTATTACTGGATATCCCCCAAAACCTAATCAGCTGTAGATCCTCCTAGGGAAAACATATTCTGAAAATTTGGTGAAAATTGATGCAGGGGTTTAGGCTGTGGAACACACACAAACTTTATGCCCGCTACAACCCCCACCTCCCAGACGGCGCAGGGGATAACTATAACCCCAGCCTTTATGGGCTGTGGTTAAAAATGATCTAAAAGTGTTCTAGCTTTACGGACATGCTAAATTTATGCTCAGAGAAATTACAAGAAGTATGAGCACTGTGACTTGCAATTAACGCAAGTACTTAGAATGTCACAATTTATATCATCAAAGCCATTGGAAATTTGATGTTTACTTAGTCAATTTCTCATATCAAATATTATCTTTTTGTTCAGGCATATCTGTAATGCAAGCAGGTGATAGTCTCTTGTTAGTTGCTTTTATTTGGAAACATACAAATGCTTAACAAAGACTATATATATATATATTGCATGTACTTGTATATAAGGATGCCATTTAAAACTATGATTATTTTTTATCCAAAAAAAAACACACAAATAATTTGTTCTTTTTGCTTCTTCATATTCTGTCTTTGGTATGTCTTTGAAATCTTTCAAGTGACTCCATACTTGATTTCTCACAATTTGACGGTAACCTGTAAAACAAAAAGTACACGTACAACACTATGCATATGTTATTGTCATCTTGATATTTTAAAATTAAATTGTGATTGTAATTTCACAATAAAACTATTTTAATTTATTCATGTTTAAGTGAACAATGAGATTTTGTAATGCACAAAACATGAAAAGTCTGGTTGTTTATTCATATTACAGTTGGCGCTTTTTTACATAATTTGGTAAAACACAAAATTTAGTTATTCAATGTAAAACTGACTTTATGACATTTTATACTACACAAAATGCACACTGCCTGTTTATTTTTTTCATATTAAAGCTAGCCTTATGACATGATAATACACTAAACATTTAAACTATTCATTTATTCATGACATTTTAAACTTGGCTGTGAAAGATTACTGTAACATTTCGTACATTAAACCCAGTCACACTACACAGGGTATAACCCGCGGTTATAGGTGTTTGGCAAAACGCCTCTGTCCTTGAACTACAGTCTGAGATTTGTATGCAAACTTGTAACACAGTGGCCAAACATCCAATACTTTGCATGTGCTACGGAAGTTTTAAAATATTTAAAATTTATGCCTCTGACCATCTCACCATTAGAATGCACAGATGAATTTTTTGATACGGTAACTGAAGGTGTGGTCCACGGTGTACATAAGTGTGACTTGGTCATGTTTAGGTATGACACCGCGACATAAGGTGATTGGAGGAATTGCACGTCTTGCCACTGTGTCACAAGTTCATACACAGACCACAGGTGGTAATTTAATGACAGTGGTGTTTTATCAGTGCCTATAACAGTGAGTTGTACCACCTGTAATGTGAACGAAACACCAAGTCTCGGAAGGTATAAAGCATCCTTGGAGGTAGTTCCCCCAATGATAAAACCTGATAAATGCAGGACGTAACACCATTAGTGTGACTAGGGCATTACTTGTCAACATAATGGCCCCTACTATTTGTGCAGAAAGGGACATGATTAGAAGAGTAACAGAATTAAAAAATAGCATCAGAGATGCCTGTACCCCACAGCCTGGGAAAATAGTTTTCAACACCATGAGATAAAGAAGTAGTGAAACAGTACACAGATTGGGATACTTTCAGAGCAGTGTCAGTGTCCAAATAATGTTTAAGTAGAGAAAATAACATCTAAGAGAAAGAAATTGCATGTAAAGATTAAGTATTAAAACAAGACAATTCAGTAAAGTAAAAATTATGAAGCTTTAAGACTTCTCCCATTTTGATTTCCATTTGTATGGTCGTATTATGGTTTGAATGTTTTGAATATTACCCATACATACAGATGTAGCAATACATGCTTTTATGTGGAATTGGGGTAAAACCTGTGGCTCACTTGATGCAATACCATCAGTTACAATGGGAAGTTCCAAAAGTTAATGACTTCTAATATAACTTTAAGAGTGCTTAATCTACACCAAAACAAAACCAAAGGTGCAACAACAAAGATTCAAGTAAAAAAGATATGAGAGATATGAGAGAGATAAATAGTATCAGATATCCTCGTAGAGACATAAAATAGCATCAGATATGCAAGATCAAAGGTCAAATCCAGGTCACACCATAATGTGCACACATATAACCCTTGACCAATGTCCCTACCAATATCAACTTCCTAGTACATATTATGGTTTCCAAAATATAGCCCGGACAAGGCATTATAGGTTGAGGTCACTACGGCAAGGTCAAAGGTCAAATCATGGTCATGCAATGATGTTGCACACCTACATTCCCTAACCAATGTCCCTACCAAGTATCAACTTCCTACACCTTACAGTTTGCGAGATATAGCCCAGACAAGATTTTATAGGTCAAGGTCACTACGGCAAGGTCAAAGGTCAAATCAAGGTCAGACCATGACGTTGTACACCTACACCCCCTAACCAATGTCCCTACCAAGTATCAACTGCCTACAATTTACGGTTTCCGAGATATAGCCCAGACAAGATTTTAGAGGTCAAGGTCACTACGGCAAGGTCAAAGGTCAAATCAAGGTCAGACCATGACGTTACACACCTACACCCCCTAACCAATGTTCCTACCAAGTATCAACTTCCTACACCTTATGGTTTCCGAGATATAGCCTGGACAAGATTTTCAAACTCAAGGTCACTACAGCAAGGTCAAATCAAGGTCGGACCATGACGTTGCACACTTACATCTCCTAACCAATGTCCCTACCACGTATCAACTTCCTACACCTTATGGTTTCTGAGATACAGCCCAGACAAACTTTTTCCCGCCGCCGGCCCGCCCGCCCATCCGGACACCATGGCTGAAACCAAGGGTTGTCGGGTAAAAAGTGTTATTTACCACATGTAAAAATTTCACATTGGTCCTTATCATATGGTTAAGTTATAAGAAGTAAAACTTCCCAAAATTCTACAACTTATTAATAAGAAGTAATTCTAATATTTAGAAAATTACAAATTTGATCAGTGTTCCTATTGTTCAAATTAAAATAAGACTTGTACAAATTTCACAGAATATTTTTGTTCTATAAATATTCGAGTTGGTCGTGGGATGTAAGCTCTCACCTACACATAGCACTAGTGAGGATAAGGTAAGGGTATTTTACGCTATAAAATTCACATTTTGTGAATTTCTTCTGTACTGAAAATATATAGCAAATCGGTACTTACTGTCTTGACTTCCATGTAATTCTTCAGTCCATCAAGTCCACTAAAAGCAAAAGAAAAAAAAATGGAATATGCAACAAGCGGAAACTATATATGAAACAATATGCGGTCAAAGTAACTTTGAACCACATAATCAGTAAAGTGATGGTTTATACTTCTGCTGATGAATACTGTTTATCCTCGCTAAAATTTTTTCTTAATTGTCTTTTAGAAAAACTGCAAAGAATTATTTTTTGTGGTCAAAGGATAAAAGTTTATACTATCTGATTATCTCCAAAAGTCAGATTTTATAAATAAATATTTCAATTGAAAGATAAAGTTGAGAATTTACATGCTTTTCAACATGAAGGCTGATATTATGCCACATGTTGCCAGGAGCTGGGTTCAAACCCATAAACACAGAGATGAGGGACACACAGTGTAAACAAGTGTTATAACTACTCAGTCTCAGAGGCCAATATGAATGAAAAAGCCTGAAGATGGTACTGACTTTTCTCTGCCTATGCCAGACATCTTGTAGCCTCCAAATGGAGCCTGGGCAGCCACACTGTGGTAAGTATTCACCCTGAAAGGTACAGTTATACACAATGGTGAAAACTTGTATCTTCACTTTACTGTTGTGTACAGAAACGTGGCAGATCAAGGAAATTGGGTAAATAACAATGTAAATTCTTTGTAGATTTTTTATAAGATCACATTATATCACTCATCAGAACTAGGGTGAAGTGGTTGGCATCTGCCAACCACAGAGTCGAATCTTAGGCCAGCAGTGGGTGTTGAAATCTATAAACTTGGTATTATCGCCCGCAAGACAGAGTGAGGTGCGGCGACAATAAAATATTGCTGGATTATATATTTGTAAAATATTGTTACAAACACCATTGTAGCCTCACGTTTTCATCACTCTGTGGGTGTACAACTACCAGCATTTGATATTTTATTTGTTTTAAATATTGCGAGAAGACAGAGTGAGGTGCGGCGACAGTAAAATATTGCTGGATTATATATTTGTAAAATATTGTTAGAAACACCATTGTAGCCTCACGTTTTTATCACTCTGTGGGTGTACAACTACCAGCATTTGATATTTTATTTGTTTTAAATATTGCAAGAAGACAGAGTTAAGTGGGAACTACACCTGTCCTTTTTTCTTCACCCGTATCCGTGTCCGTTATTGCCCGTATCCGTGATACCCTAGATCTTTTGGTATAAAACAGTGTGCTAGCTGTCCGTGTCCGTGAAGAACGAATATTTTCCTTCCTAATCACGGACACGGGTGAGTTCACTGTTTCATACCAAATGATCTAGGGTATCACGGGTATGGACAATAACGGACACGGATACGGGTGAAGAAAAAAGGACAGGTGAAGTTCCTACTTGAGGTGCGGTGACAGTAAAATATTGCTGGATTATATATTTGTAAAATGTCAGAAACACCATCGTAGCCTCACGTTTTCATCACTCTGTGGGTGTACAACTACCAGCATTTGATATTTTATTTGTTTTAAATATTGCGAGAAGACAGAGTGAGGTGCGGCGACAGTAAAATATTGCTGGATTATATAT
Source organism: Sabellastarte sp. h YS-2021 (assembly GCA_964017235.1). Lineage (NCBI taxonomy): Eukaryota > Metazoa > Annelida > Polychaeta > Sabellida > Sabellidae > Sabellastarte > Sabellastarte sp. h YS-2021. Next base: position 72,093,773 of record OZ024928.1, on the reverse strand, counting down.
TTGTAAAATGTTGTTAGAAACCCCATCGTAGCCTCACGTTTTCATCACTCTGTGGGTGTACAACTACCAGCATTTGATATTTTGTTTTAAATATTGCGAGAAGACAGAGTGAGGTGCGGTGACAGTAAAATATTGCTGGATTATATATTTCTAAAATGTTGTTAGAAACCCCATCGTAGCCTCACGTTTAGAAACCCCATCATGAATTAACTTCTAGGACATACAAAAGCGCCTTCTAGTGGTTGAATGTAGAACTACGGAGTTTGAATATTTTGATTGGCTAAACAAAAAATGTATAGTACTACCGTGACATCAGTTCATTCATAAATTTCTTTGCGGTTTATTTGTTTGACAAATAATTGAGTACAGGTAGATGGGCAGACAGCAATTTTACATTAACAGTGACTGCGTGATAAACCCTGCAGACGAATAAATTAATTGGGGTTTAAGGTCTAGAAACCAGCAGACGAAACCGTTAAAAAAGACTCGTTCAAGTAGGCCATAACAATGGGTAAAACAATAGTTTCTAGGACATCCGGGACCTTACAGAAAGCCAGACGTAGTGCTAGACAAGCTTTTAACTTTATAAAATATAACTGAATAAAAGTACTAAAAATCTTCAAAATGGCAGAGTGTATACTATACACCTTAATCTACCGATATGTGAACAAATATTATGCAGAATTTGATATTTAAGGGCTTAATCGGCCAATTTAAAATCGCGGCCACAACCCAGTACATAACTCGAATCAAAGATTCGACTAATAAAAGGACAAGCTCTGAATAGAATGGACATTGTAAATGTTCGGTCAAGCTGTATTTTTCCACTATCGAGGTTTCCATAAGTGAGAGGCTATGTCTGTGACTTGCATTTATTGATCAGATATACAACAGTTTGTGCCAACATGAAAGTGCAGGAAGTCTTATGATATATATCAAGGTGACCAGAACAAGAAGATTGCGATTTAATCATTTCAGCAGTGAAACTATCATTTGAGAAAAATCAATTTTTCATATTTTGATCTATATTTCTTGGCAATTTGGCAGATTTGTAGTTTATTACTGTCCAAAAAAATATTGTCAAAATCATAACATGTGTCTACTTTGCAAAGCAATGGGACAGACAGTCCATGTGACCTTTCTGTAAACCAGTTATCATGCTTTTATTTTACCTATAATATGTTTCTAAATTTATTTGCTAACTGGGACAAAAATTTAGCCATATGTTACACATCTTGAAGCTTTGCAAGAAGATAAAATAACTTCATTTTTTAAAAGCTGGTCTTCTGGGCAACACATAGACCTTCACATTCTAGAATTTGAGTTATAATTGATGTTTTCCACCCTTTCGACTGGTAACACAACAGATCCTCTGAGTCCGTGCATCTAATATGTTATCATGAGCTTAATTCAAACCAAAAACAGTGGTAAAAGCTAAGTGACGAAATACTTTACATCTTATTACAAAATAATGTAACCAACTTTATATTAACATAATCTATAGAGCAATAAAGAAGAAATGTACAAGACACTTTACCAAACTGTTCCAGCCTGCAAGCTGTTGGCTATGGTCAAGGCTTTGGTGATGTCTTTTGTAAACACAGCTGCTGCCAAACCATAGTGGGTCTTGTTTGCTCTCTCAACTACCTCATCGATGTCCTTAAACTTGAAGATTGACTGCACTGGTCCAAAAATCTGAAGGTATGATCACAGTAAAATGAAATAGGATTAGACTGAGGATGCATAAGAGAAATAATTAATGTCAAAACATAAAAGTAAAGTCATTCTTAGTCCCAGGGGGTCTATATAGCTTTTGTTTAATTCTACTTTCCATTGCCACAGGTGACTCAGGTTTTCCTATTGCCCTGAACATGTTGTTAATCTGATGCAGGCTTACCTGCCTCACTAGTATTGGTGGTCATTTATATTCCTGGTTTAACAGGGATAAGCGTGTGCAAAGAGTTCCTTTGTCCAAGGGAGCAATCTTAAACTGGGGGAGGACTGCATGAAATTAATGAAACAAATGCCATTGGGTTTTAAATCAAAGTAAGTTCTAAATCTGCAGCTTCCTTACTCAATGAACCACTAAAACAATTTATATGCTGTAGAGGAATAGGCGGAAATAGTCTCCCCAGAAAAAAGCCATTCAAAAAGCATTAATGCCCCAGTTCCATCTTGAGTTTGACCTCAGGAGTCAATTTGTATAAGTAGTACGACGTATATTTTCACTCGTGAAGATCTGAAGGGCACTCAGGGTGATCAGGGAAATTCTACTCACTTTTAGGCATGTTTAAAGAACCTTGCTTCTTAGCAAAACTGTCCAGAGTGATGACAATTTATCTTTTTGGCAGTAAGTCATCTATGACTTATCTTTAGGGGATTTCATCTTCTTATTATAACTAATCTTTTCCACCCTTCTGTAAAATGGAGCAGAGTGATCTTGTCTGAAGAGAAGATGTGTTGTGCGATGTCTCCCCAAGTCTCCGGAATACTGCACAAGAGTTGTTGGGGCTTGTTATTACAAGTTATTTTCCTGAGTCATAGCACTCGGGAACAAAGTTGTAAGACTTACTGTTTGGGTAGTTGGGTGATCCTTTTTAGTCAAAAGACTTGTTTTTTTTTCAAACAGGACAAATCATGTGCTTTGCCAGTTTTCCAACTTTTTTTCAATATGGGACTAGTTTGAGCTGCCTATAAGGTTATATATCAAGAGTGTCTTATGATAAGTCTAGCAAACACATCTCTAGTATTACCTAGTTTTGAGGTCTTCACATTATAAATTTATGTATACTTGTGGCCATAAACAGAATTCAAACCCTGTGGAATTTAGAGGTTCTATTTATAGGGAGAGTTTAGGGGCCACAGTGGCGCAGTGGTAACACATTCGCCTCCCACCTCTGAGGTCAGCAGTTCAAACCCCAAACCCTGTGTGTGAAAGTTGGTAGTTTCTTACTGATAGTGGGCAGTTTACAGTACAAAACCTTGACCAACTATATGTACTGGTTTAACCTACCCATAAAACTACCAGTTGTGATATTATTATTATTATTATGTATTTATACTCAGCGCAATATCTCCATATACTACAGGACTCAAGCGGTATTTAACCCATCCGACTGTACAGGTACAGCCCCAACTCACAAGTAACTGACATTCCCCTAACTGGAGGACAGAGGCTCAAGGATGACCATTTATCAACGTCCTTGAGGTTCTTTAACCTGCAACTGGGGATAGGACCCAATGACTGAGGACCGCCATTTTAAGTGGTCATATGACTTATATAGTGTTGAAAGCAAACATGAAAACCCAAATAAACAAGTATAGGGAGAGTTTACTGTAGTAATTTACCTCCTCCTTGGCTATCCTCATGTCATCTTTGACATCTGTAAACACAGTTGGTTCAATAAAACAGCCATCGCTTCCTATCCTGCTTCCTCCTGTCTTTAGTTGGGCACCCTCCTTCTTGCCTGATTCAATGAGCTCCAGGATCTTCTGAGTCTGCTCCCCATCAATCTGTGGAGTGTAACATCCTCTAGTATGTCAGTGCAAATAATGATAACAGTGCCAATTACTGGGAAGTTCCGTCTATCTCAATTTACATCCTTGGAAAATTCATGAGCCCCAACATATTATAAGCCTCATTTTGAATAATTTGCATCTGCAGAAAACACACAATGATCTGATGCCAAGAAAATATATCTTATGGTTTCTCTTTATAATTCCATGTTCATAATTTCAAAGTTCTACTCAATGGCACAAAACATAAGACTGGCATCACTGGCCTTCAGGAGTCAAGAAAAGGTACCTTTTTCTGAAAATGTATTTTTAGGTATCAGCACCAAAATTTGCTAGTTTTCAGCTGAACCGAGTATTAAAAACCAAGTATTAAAAAGGTAATATTTCACAAACCTACAGGAATTTAATAGATTTTATCTTGAACTGTTAGCATGAGTGAAAATGTGTTATAAAACTATTCCATATTAACTAAAAACATTTTAAGCTTTATCAATCTATTAATCAATCAGAGATGTACTCTGTCATGTATTCATAATTATACTTTTGTGGGGAATCTATGTAATTGTGCTGTATTATCATTTTACTGTTACAACAAATAATCTACAAGATAATACACTTTCAGACTGAAATACACTAAGTTCCAAAAGAAATCTGCCAACCTGTGGGCCATTGTCTGAGGCCATGTCAAACTGGTCACCAACTTTTAAGGCCTTGGCTTTTTCAACTGTCTTCTTGACAAATTCATCATAGATATCCTCCTGAACAAAAGTCCTTGACCCTGCAGTGCACACCTGACCCATGTTGAACATAATGGCGAAGTGTGCTTGTTGTACAGCATAGTCCACTGGAAGTACAACACAAGCTTTTGCACTTAATTCAAAGTATTCAAAACATTAAATTAAATCAATATTTTATGGTGGTTTTTGTTTGGAATGTAATTTTTTCTTAGTTTCCTCGCCATTTATTTAAAACTGTTTGATTTATTTCGACTTGACATGGCTTTCTAAACATGGAATTTATTCAAAATAACAATCTATTTATTCAAAGCTAACAATTTAAACTTACAACATTGTACATAAATATCTGCTATGAAAATGCAATACATTTGTTGTAAAGCATTTTATAAAAATAAAATAATTATGACTACTGGGAGAAATATGATAAAATGTGCACTGAAAGAAAGAATATATCAAAATGAAGCATCATGAAAGTAATGTCTACAGTCAACTTCCTTTAAGGAACATTATTAAGTAGACTTCCTTTTTAAGTAGAAGTAATATTACATCCCTAGAATTACCTTATATGGACTTCGTGGTCTAGCAGATGTGCCCTCCTGGTTCCATCAGATTCAATTAAGCTGGGTTTAATGGTATTGATTTATTGAAAGAATTAAATATTAATTTACTGAAACAAAATTGTATCTTACTGTCGGCATCAGCGAGGACAATATTGGGGCTTTTTCCACCCAGTTCCAGGGTTACTTTCTTCAAGTTACTCTTCCCAGAGGCTTGCTGAATCAGACGGCCAACCTGTGACAGATATAAATGTCATATGCAAATATATGTAAATGATGGGCACTACTGTTGCACTATCTAAGTATCAATGTTTGAGGTTTAGAAAATAATAGGATGGTGCAAGTGTAATGGTTTCAAAGAATATTTGAAGTAAATGACTTAAACATCCATTATAATGTATGCTTTAACTCAGGCATTGCAGTGACTATAAATGTTATCATTTTACACTTAGTATTATTTAGTTTAACCTAGAATGTGTCCAGTTGCTTTTGCAATTTTGCTTTGAAGAAACTTACTCTTATGGTAAGTATTAGCTAAAAAGCAGCTCATGACCACATCTGAGATTTACTGATAACCTGTCTTTTGTCACCTTACCTGTTGAAAGGCATGTAACCACCCCACCCCCCCCATGACCTTTATAATGATGTGTAGATGTACATTGTATTCAGGGTTATTCTAACAATTGATGATGAATTTATATGTATTTTTAATTGTCAAGTCTATTCTTTAGTATAGATAACATCCTATAATACCTTATGGCATTCACTTCTAGCCTTGGTACAGCACTATTTAAGTTCTTTTTGTCATGAAAGAATAGGGTAAACTAAAAAGTGAACATACTTCTGTTGAGCCTGTAAAAGCTATTTTGTCAACATCCATATGTTCTGCAATGGCTGCTCCAGCAGTGGGTCCATATCCAGGCACCACATTGACAACCCCAGGAGGAATACCAGCCTGAAAACAAATGTATAAATGCTATTAAATCAACTCCTTATCCCAGCAACACATATACCATCCCTGAAAAGAAATGTATTACTGCTACGGAACATAGTCTATGTCTAAACACTGTATTCACCACGTCTGAAAACAAATACATCATTGCTGTTAAACACATTCCAAATCCAGGCACCACATTTACTACCCCTGAAGAAATACCTGCCTGGAAACAAAAGCATAAATTCAGCTAAACTTGGTGAATATCTACAAAATCCTGGAACAACACCAAATACCCCTTGAGCAACATTGGTCTGGAAACAAATGCTACTGAGCAAGACTAATATTAAAGCACAATATTAACTGCCCTAAAGAAGGAATACCAAACTGGAAATAAATGTATGACTGCTACTAACCACTGTCTATACTCAGGCAACACATTTTCACCAGGGGCCACAAAAGGGATCAGTAAAAGATCAGTCAAAAACAAGGCCACTGCCGCAGCTGTTATCTCCCACCTTAGAATCAGTAATAATGGAGAACTAAAGGAGATATATGGCCTTTGTAGTAAGATAACCCCACTTGACATTGAAGAAGGGGTCAAACTTTCCTAGTCATATATATTTTGCGCATATTTCATGAACCTAGCTGCAATATTTCAAGTTTTAGAGCATCTTAATGATTTTTAAATAATTGGCTATGGCGGCCATTTTTTTCTCAGGCAAAACATTTGAAGGCCAGGACTTTTGATGGTCTGTCTTTATATTCTGAAACCATAGCACCAATCATACGGGAGAAATAAGGACGTTTTAGTGTGACAACCTCATTTAACCTTGAAGCAGGGGTCAAAGGTCAAATTCAACACCTGGAAAAGATTCCCAGGCCATGATTTCCTACAAGTTGTTTTCAAATTCCGAACCTCTAGGAGCAATATTTGGGGAGATATAAGGCCTGATATAATCCCGGTAGACATTAAATATATGATATGGCGGCCATTTTGTTTTTTTAACTAGGCCAAAATTACTATCAGGCTAGATTTTCTAGCCATATAGCTTTTGTGCAAATTCGATGAAGCTAGCTGGAATATTTCAAGATTTAGAGCACTTTTACGATTTTCAAACAATTAGTATGGCGGCCGTACGGAAGGCGTTTTATAATCTCCCGACCATGGCTTTTGGCCGCAGGCGGGAGATAATTAGCCCATTGAGAAGTTAATCCAAAAATTGGATTTGGGTAAAAGTAGTATTCACAGAGGATTGAAGCTAACTTCTGGATTAACGTTTGGATTAACTATAATCCATCCAACAAAATGGATTATATTTTAAATATAGTTTAATCTGCTGCAAATAATCACAAAATTAGCATAATTCTGTGAATATCATTTCCATCCAAAAGATTAGCAAAGCCATTTTTTTGTAAAGGTTAGGCTTATTGCACAAGATTTTCAGATGGAAACACTAGTATCACTGGTTCTACTCTTTGTACAAACAGCTACAAATCAATTAATTAATAGCAAATTTATAAAATCCACACAGTGCAGGCATTTTAGGTTAGCTCCTGCAGAGGGCAGGAGTCAATGGCAATCATATGATTGACTAGAGATCTCAGACAAAGGGAAAGTTTTTTACATTTATTAATATAGATTGTTATCTTCCTTATAAGCACCTACAGACACAAAAAGTTGTTTACACAATGCTGTCAGATCTAGAGATGACAGTAGGATCTGTTGTCTGGGTCTCAGGACTGCTGATATGAGGTCAATATCTTGAATGTTTTGAGCATTATAGCGTGTATAATACTTAGCTTCTTCTGCATTTTTTAACCTTTGAAAACACTAGTTTCACTGTATGTTTAACTCTTTGGGATCAATAATTCTGTATGTTATACCCATTGATGTCAATAGTTATATGATCAACCCTTTAAAATACCTAAATTCTACGAGATGTACAACCCTTTGAGACCACTGTCCTCTAGTTACACCATACGTTCAACTCTTTTACATCACTTGTTTTATTGTATGTTTAATAATTTGAGATCAGTTGTTCTATTCTATGTTCCATTGTTCAAGATCTATAGTTGTACACAATGTTCAACTTGAGATCACTGATTCTACTCATCCCAAACAGTAGCTGTAGGAATAACCCCCGACCAAACCAGGGTATACACAGAATTTTACCATGGTTTGAGGTTATAAACCCCAAAGGCGAAGCCTGAGCAAATTTTGTGGTAAAATGTTCATTGTTGCGACAGCCATAATGAGCGATATTAGGGAGCTACAGGGTTATGGTGTATTTTACCCTTGAAGTATTTCATTGTTTAGCCAATCAGAATTGTGGCACATCTGTGTCATGTTAGAATATGGATTACATGAGATAAGGAGTTTTGATAACCCAGTCAGTTTCTTGTTTGTTGTTACCCAGTGTGAAATCTACTGTACATTTGGTCAATTCAGAGCACTTCTTGTGTGCACTATACAGACCTCTTTACACAGGGCTGCAAGATGTAGAGCAGTCAGTGGGGTTTGTTCTGCAGGCTTCAGGACAATTGTACAACCAGCAGCCAGAGCTGGCGCAACCTTCCAGGCAGCCATACTCAAAGGGAAGTTCCACTGGTATAATACAGAATAGCATTTGATATGATAATATAAACAAAATACTATTAATATAAACATAAAAATAAGAACTGTTAAAAGCACTCTACATGGGTTTCAGGTTGTGAAATTTCATTTTTTGCTTAATTATCATCACATAAAAAATTAATGGATAAATGTCAGAAATATAAATACAATTCCTTGCTTAATCACACAAAACGTTGCCACAGTTTAAAAATCAGGGTGTTTATATGAAATGGATTTTTACAGAATACATTCATGAAAGCTCCTGATCTTAAACTGGGAAGATGCCTCACCATGGCAAGGTTAAATATCAAGCCATTACTGATACCTTGAAAGATTGAATTGATTTACTAAGATTTAAAGTCAGATTCAACATAGTGCATAGATTACACAGTGACAGGTACCTTGGGAAAGCTGATGGGATGGAAGCCAGAATGAGTATTAGAAACCTTAAAGAATGTTATCAATCACAAAACCTTCTTTAAATTAGTGTTTGTTGTTTAAGTACATTCTTGCATATGTCAGGATCATTATGACAGAGATACAGATGCAACCAGTCATAACACTGCACTTCAACTTTTAATATTTGTAAAGGTCTTTGGTGGCCTGGTGATTAGCAAGTTTGGTATCTAATAACAGCTGTAACCTCTTCAGTGGGTTCAACTCAAATAAGTGGCAATGCTGAGAGCCTGCCATTTTAAAGTTCATATAATAAAGCTTGTTTTAATATAGAACTCAATTATTTCTACAATACTCAAACAAATCAGAAAATGTATCTGAAAACATAAAATGTGACATATACTTTAATGTCTGAACAAATAAGAGCTCAACTTGAATCATTAATTAATCCTAGTCTAAAAACTAAAATTTAGGAAAGCTGGTACCCAAAATATTTCCATAAATACAAAGTTTGCATGCTAATATGAAACTCGAAGAAAACTAGACCTAGCGCATCGGAAAACCGATGCAAATTGTATCCATCGTAAAGACAATGCACCAAAACCTCTAGGACCAATAATAAGCAAGTTATAAGCACTTTTAAGTTTGACTGTCCTCATTTGACCTTCAAGGAGGGGCCCAAGGTCAAATCCGACCACGCCAGAAGATTCCCAGCCCATGATTTCCTCTATGTTGGTTTACCATCCCAAACATCTAGGACCAATAATAAGCGAGTTATAATCACTTTTAAGTTTGGCTGTCCTCATATGACCTTCAAGAAGGGGCCCAAGGTCAAATCCGACCACACCAGAAGATTCCCCGCCCATGATTTTCTATATGTTGGTTTACCATCCCAAACCTCTAGGACCAATAATAAGCGAGTTATAGGTACTTTTACCTTTGGCTATCCTCGTTTGACCTTGAAGGAGTGGCCCAAGGTCAAATCCGACCACACCAGAAGATTCCCAGCCCATGATTTCCTATATGTTGGTTTACCATCCCAAACCTCTAGGACCAATAATAAGCGAGTTATAAGCACTTTTAAGTTTGGCTATCCTCGTTTGACCTTGAATGAGGGGCCCAAGGTCAAATCCGACCACACCAGAAGATTCCCCGCCCATGACTTTCTATATGTTGGTTTACCATCCCAAACCTCTAGGACCAATAATAAGTGAGTTATGGGCACTTTTACCTTTGGCTATCCTCGTTTGACCTTGAAGGAGGGGCCCAAGGTCAAATCCGACCACACCAGAAAATTCGCAGCACATGATTTCCTATAGGTTGGTTTACCATTGCAAACCTCTAGGACCAATAATAAGGGAGATATAGGCACTTTTAAAGTCCTCTATGTGGGTTACTTCGGCACTCCGTGGATGACCTTGAGTTAGGAGCTTCAAGGTCAAATGTGTGCAAGGTTGTAAAGGACATGTATATGTGTCATACATATCACCTATGAAGAGATTCAACCTTCTACCTAAGAGGAACAGCCAGTAGAAAAATGTAGATTATTTTCAAAGAAATGCCCGTGGCGGCCATCTTGTTTTTCAGAATGAGGCTATTTTCCTTCCCAGAGAAGCTTACCCCCCAATGAAGATATCCTGCAAATTTGGTGAACCTAGCTGCTGTTGTTTTCCTCTTAGAGCGTTAACGCCGAAAATCTCTCTACGCGCGGCGGCGGCGGCATAGCGAACGCTAAACCAAAGTATCCACCGGATGCTTCCGGTGGATACAATTACCTTTGATGGGTTAATTTTACAGGTAATTAAAATTTACACAATTTTTGTTATTGTGGCACAGCCCAGACTTCAAAATGGGCTCAGTCTTTATGATGATCAATCATGAAAGTGGAACAGATCTATAAAACACTTGACAAATGGATTGTAAACAGAACTATATCTTGTGTAGAGCATACATTTTTATCTGACACATAAACATCACTGCGATTATTATCTCATTCTGTACAACATCTTGAAGTTGATTTCTCTCTTCAACCACTAATCTCAAGAGCATCACCAACAAAGTACCACAGATGAAGTTGTAACTACATTTCAGTTCTGACAGACAGTGATCTCTTCAGAACTCACATTCAGTGGTTAAATATATATCGAATGATAACCAAAGAATTATCTTTGATATTAACAGTGGTTTATTAATTGATTCAAGGTTCAATATCAGTTTAAATATATAGTATAGATCAAATTCCAAGTGATGTGTTTATCCAGTTACATTCAGATCCCATTCATAATTTACTGTAAATATAAAATTTCTTTAACCATTTAGCCAGACTGTTCACCACTTAACAAATTATGTATAACTCTTGTCAACTTCTAGGACAGATTTCCAGTATTCTGGCCATGCTCTCTAGTGTTAAATTTACACTCACTGCCCATAGACTGATAGACCAAATTTACTATCTATTGGACCCCTAACAGGCTAACACCATCAATGAAATTGTGATAGAGTAAGAAATCTAAAATTCGCCACATATCTGAAATTCGCCACATGTAAAAATACTAATAAAATAAATGAATTGTGGTGAGATTTGTTGACTGTATAGTAAATTAAGGCTTTTTGAACTGAAATTACCAATTTTTGGACAAAAACATCATTTTCTTCATAAAATTAACTAAGCTTTTAGAGGTGGCGAATTTTAGATTCCTGGTGAATTTTAGATTTCTTACTCTAATAATTTACATACTGGGATGATCTGTCCACACACACCAATGGGCTCCATCCTTGTGTAAGTAAAGAAATCACCATCTGAAATTATGACCAAAGTTACTATAAATATACCATTATAGGCCAATAAGCAACAACGATGATAAAATACAAAACCAAACAATAATAAAGATGAATTCCATATGATATAGCTTGTTTATTTGCACTGTTATTTAAAGAATGCTCCATAATTATGTCACAATGGAGACTCCATTTCAGTGGAATCAGGGATTCCCCTAGTGAAAATCCCAATCAGAGTTTCCATTAGTTGAATCAACTGATAATCTGTTACTGATTTAAATGGCTGCTTCCTTAGAAGCTTTACCTCTCGCTAATGAATATCTGTGTCCTGAGCAGATAATCCCTTCAAAGTATATTGTAGTTGCTAAGTTTTTATCAGATTCTGATCAGAGTTTCCCCTAGTAAAAACTGCAATTGCAGTCCCTAAATAATAGATCGGCATCTCCACTAGACTAAGTGGAAACTCTGAATCGGAGTCTCCACAATTACATGCGCAATGTAGATTTTTGTTTGCGATGGCCTTTTTCCACCAAAAGTTTAAAAGTACAAAACATAATAATATTATTACTTGATGGCTCCTATTTGTTAATTACAGGTTATGCACTGGAGTTAAAACAATGTGAAATTTCCAAAAGAAATGAAAACTTTGTCCCTGGAGAGGCCTTTTATATACAACCAAAAGAAATAAGTCACTAAATGTTTTGCAATTAAGTTGGTTAGATATCCTTAGTTTGACACAGAAATCACAAGAATGATACGAATATCCCAATATTCATGGTAAAACAGGAGAATGGATGTGTTGCGGCAAATATCCTAATACCCCAGTCACACTACAGGTGGTATTGCCTACAGTTATAGGTGTTTTATATACCTCCTCATTCCTCCATATACTGCCACAATTCTGTTAGTAAACTTTGCATACTGTCATATTCTGTACATTCTGTGGCCACACATGTGAAAGTTTTAAATTGTTCAAAATTTCTACCTACTAAAGACGGCACTGTCTTCTGTAGGGTAATGGCAGTCAGTGTCCCACCACTTTTATAGCTATTTTGCTGCTTTGTTCCCAATTCTTTCTTATTGTACCTTATTTACTGTAACATTAGTGTATATTACAGTATCCTTAAAGTTTCTTTCTAATTTCTTCTGTGTGAAACATGACTGTTGTACTGACTAATTCTGATTCTTTTCTTTAGTAAAACTGTAGCTAGAGGTGTATGTCTGAGTTTCACAGGAGGTATAGCATTCTGCCTCTGTTGTTTTTTCCCTGAAATACTGCCTGTAGAGTGTGACCAGGGCATAACCTGACATGAACTGACTAGACTTTGATTTAATATATTCAACATACCAACAGGAATGGTGTCTCCTGTAATTTTATCCGCAGCTCCGGCATTGTACCTTATGCAGTTGGCTGAACCAGGGATATCTGAAAACAGGGCCACTTTGTATGGCTTGCCATTATCCAGTGACTCCAAAGTCTAAAATATATATGCATATCCAGTGATAATAAATAATTGATAATCACATGACATTGTACAACTTATCAGTATAATCTGAACAATCAATCAAAACAGGTTAATCACATGACATTGTATATTTTATTAGTTTATAAGTAAACTACAGATAAGCTAGCCTTCTCTATTTTCTGCTTGATAATTTGAACAATTTATAACAAACATTGCATCATATAACACTGTACAACTTATCAGTCTATCAGTTAACTTTGGATAATGCAAGACATCCCAAGAGAAACCTCACAGTATTTAGCCTATCTTATCTATGGACAATATTAGTCTTATCTGATTATCAAACTCATCTTACCATAAGATGAGATATATTTAAAATTTTCTTTTTGAACAAATTTCTGCAGTAAAACATCAGTTTGTACTTAATTCGTTTGGTTTTACAAGTAACATCAAATTAGAGACTATTGAGGTATCTAATATTTTATCAAATAATAAAACGGCATCAGAGATGCCCATATCCCATAGCCTGGACACCAAGTGATACAGAAAAGAGAAAAAGATAATGAGTCTTTCAGAACTAATAGTGTAAGCTATGTAAAGGTGCAGGAGAAATAACATTTGAAAAGGAGAAAATGTACATAAAGGCAAAGTATCAATTCAAGACAATAGCAAGATTACAGCATTAATATATAAATTTAAAGTAATCAAGCTGTAAATAATGATCTATTTAAGTATTATAATACCTGTTAATGGAGAAAACATAATCAGTTAAAATAAATATAATAATCAGTTGCAGTAATCCATATAGCTTTGGGGTAGGATAAATATGTCTCAGATATGATAATAGAGGGGTCTTTCAATGATAGGTCAAGTAGTGTGCCTTATACAATTAAGTTTGAATGTGCTAATGCTATTTTGACCTGGTTATACAGTGTTAGGTCTCAACAGAGGCTAAGATAATTTTGGGCAATATTCCAGTAAACATTAGAAACATTTTAAAATGGTTTAAACATTTACAAAATGTTTTTAAAACCTATTTAAACCCTATCTTATGGTTTTCTGAACGTTTCCAATTAAATGTTCATGCTGTAATGTTTAAAAAAGTTTTATAAACATTCTATTTACAAACGTTTTTACTAAAAATGTTCATTAAACGTTTATAAAATAAGTCAAGAAACTAGGTTTGACTGGAAATGTTTTTAAACTTTTATAAAATAGCTATAGAAATAAAGGTTATGCTGGAAATGTTTTTCAAACATTCATCATGAAATGGTTTGTAAACAGTACATATAAAATGTTTAAAAAACATTGTTGATCAAATATTTTAAAACATTCTATCAAAAACATTTTTAAAACCCATATTCTTAGAATGCTTATTAAACCTTCACCTCCAAACATGTTCAAACAAAGATGGCAGTGAGCAATAATAGGGGATTTTAGAGGACTTTGTCAAAAATTGCCCCACATGCAATCCCTAAAAGTAAGAATTGAATGGGGGCACAATTTTTAAGCCACTATCTTACAATTTTAGACATAAAATCATATTTTCATTAGTGAACAACCTTAAAAAGATATTGAATTTGACCTCTGACCCTATTATTATTCAACATTAATATATATTGTAATATGATTGTGCCCTTGAAGTACTTTTTTGGGGTCACTATGGTACTCGGTTTGGGTGCCGGTACCAAGCTGGTATGGATAGGTAATTTGGTGGGTTGGTATCTACCAGGGCTTTTGGGCACTTATTACTGGTTTACTGTTGGGTCAATGAAATATATGCCAATGTGTTTGTACATTATTGGTCATCAGTTGACCCTCTCTTTGGGTTACTATTAGGGGTGACCAGTAACGTGCTTGTTGGTTTGAGATATATATTGCTTTTGTGCACTTTCAGGTCAGATATCCATCAGTCAAGAACGTTGGTTTTGAGTGTAGATCAATGACCAGACATCCTGTTGAGTCATAATTGTAATATGTCAAAGCTCTTTATTTCACAAAATAATATCACTCAATAATTATATGATTAAATTATTCAGTACAGAAAATAAAATGTTTGGGTTACTGACATTAATCTTTTTGTTAGTGATTTTTTTCACAAAGTCCCATCTCTCCACTGATGGTGGTGTAATGATAATACCCTTGGTAGTGGTGCTGCCATCAGGGAGATGAACTGTTCTGCTTAGCTGGCCTAGTTGGTCACCTTGAGCAGATCACTTCATATGCATCGTTATCCACAACCGCTGAGCTGGGTTTCCCCTTTTTATGGGGAAGGGGGGATGGTATTGGGTGGGCTCAATGGGATAATTTGGGTGTTCTTTCGAAGGTCTGGTGTGAAGTTGGGTTAAATCTTTCTGGATGAGTTGGGAGTGTCGAAGGTGACACTGGGATCTGGGGCCGGTTTCACAAAGCTTCCTTTGGAAAGGACCTCCTTTAGTAAGGGAAGGTAATTTTTTTTCCTTTGGGTAGGCCACTTAAAATCTCCATTTCACAAAGCCCCCTTTAACTCTCCCTGCCAAAGGCCTTCCCTAAAACTAAAAGAGGGAGGTTGTTCCCTCCTTTTGTTGAGAAATGGGTAAAAACTAGTGATTTCAGTTGAAGAATGTCACATAAACACCAGAAATAATGGTCTGAATTGAACCACCACATATATATTTCTCAACTCCAAAGTTAAAAATGGCTAAAAATAAAACAAAATGCTTTCTACAACCGTGTAAATAGATTTTAGAATTTTTCTTAGCAGATAAAGATTTTCCACTGCAAATGTTCTCCCATTCTGATGAAATTGTCAACAGTAAGTGGACAAGTTTTACAGTAAACATGAACACATATCCAATGAAAAATCCAATGAAATATTGTACATGTTTATATAAGCAGCAAAGTAGTAAATTATGTGTTTCTAAAATACAGTTGTTAGAATAATATTGATATTGTTCTGTATTGATAGTATTTTTGTGTGCAGAAAAAGGATGAAATTATATGGCTCTAAAATACAGTTGTCAAAACAATGGATACTTTAATATGTTCTGTGTTGTAAAAGAATGTACTAAGATTAGATAATGCATCACTCGTGTGTAATAAGGTGACAGAATATTTTATGTGAATATTGATACTGTCAATGGTTTAGTGTAGTTAGAGCCTCTATTATCTGAACAGGTTGGGGAAATATTTTCTTCAGATAATGGAAGGATCATAAGAGAGGAACTTTAATATACAATATCAGGGAACTACAAACATAGGAGAGTAGAAATGGTTCGTATAATTGAATATTCAGATAACAGAAGGTCAGAAAACACATGTTTTACTGTACAAAAATTACTTCAAGGACAGTTTCCTTAAATTTAAGGTAGGTCCTTGGCTTCCTTGAATTTCAAGGAAGTTTCCATGAAATTTCAAGGTCTCCTTTAAGGAAGGTGGCTTGGTGAAACTGATATTTTTTTAAAGGAGGGAGAAATTCACGGAAATCCTTAAATTTAAGGTGACCTTTATCTTAAGGAGGCCTCGTGAAACTGGCCCCTGATCTTTGAATCTGTTTAATTTGGGGGCCTGAATTTAATCTGTGGGCATTCAGGTTGTTTATTGGTGCTAGGTTTGTATGAAGGGCCAGTCTTGTCTGTGTTACTTGGTTTGGTATTGGATTTGATAGAGGATAGCTGAAGTGGTAACTTTCTGTAGGTGTCCCTACTTTGGTAGGAAGTGTAGGGTTCTTGGTCCTGACAATTTAACTCTGTATATTTTATCCAATATTTGTGGCACTGTGTTTGTAAATGGTCTTCCAATTGGCAAGCTGAACACACTTTATTACAGTTAGTTTGAGTTCTCTTTTGATGGATTTGTATTCCTTGGAGTGCTACTATTTGTCCGGTATATTCTCTCTTCAGGGCTCAGTTTCACAAAGGCCTACTATCTATTTAGTAGGCTACTAAGTGATAGAAGTCTACTAAGCCTATACTATCCATTTCTCTGAGACTGTATTCATCATAGTAATTAGTAGGCTGTCCTCACTAGAAGCCCCAATATCTCAGGAACTTGGAAATTCCATAGTATCAGCTCAGTGGAAGACTTTGGTGATGGCCACTAAGAGCCTACTAAAATCTAGCTTTAATAGCATACATTTAGCAGGCTTTTGTGAAACTGGGCCCAGGATTCTAAATTCACCCAATTGGTTGGTGGCCAAAGGGCTCAAGTATATCTGACATTGTCCTTCAAAATTGAGTCTGACCTCTGGTGAAGGCATAGTTTCCCCATGGGATACCTGGTTGAGGGTTGGTAATGTCAGTACTGGTACTGACCAGTACTGCAGTGGGAGTAGATTTTGAGTTCTCCTGTGGAGTATGGGTTTGTTCCTCATCACTGGAGAGGCTAGGTCTTTCTCAAAGTCCACTGGACTTTGTCCCATGAACGGCATAGTATTTTTAATGGAGGTGCTGGGCTGATTAGTATCAATATTACTTGGTGAAGCTGTTAAGATGATCTTTTTATGAAATTTAATTGAGTATCTTTAAAGGCCATGCTTCCTGCTGTAGTATCTATTGCTCTGCCTACATAGGAAATGCCTGTGGTGGTGTGCAGTATTTCTATGTCTGTTTAGGCCACTGAGGGTTTTTATATGCATTCTTGCAACTACCACATTTGTACTTTAGTTGATCCTGTTCTCAGGTGGTTTCTGCACTGAAAATCTGTGTTCATAAATTCTTTTTCTGAATTCCCTACCTTAATATAGGTGAGTTTACTCAAACTCACAGTTTTTTCAAACTTATTGTAATGATTGGAATTTTGGGAATAAATAAATTCTTAAGAAACAGAAGTGGACCATTGTATTTCATACAAGAGGTCCTTGGTGGCCTAGTGGTTAGCAAGTTTGGCATCTAATCACAGGGACTCACCTC
Organism: Sabellastarte sp. h YS-2021; assembly: GCA_964017235.1. NCBI lineage: Eukaryota > Metazoa > Annelida > Polychaeta > Sabellida > Sabellidae > Sabellastarte > Sabellastarte sp. h YS-2021. The sequence continues at coordinate 72,075,883 of OZ024928.1, read as the reverse complement.
TGTGTGGGTTTGACCCCCGCAAGTGGCAATGCTGAAGACCTGTCCCAATATGACCCTGGCTGTTGAGCAGGACGTAAAACCCAAACTTTGTATTTCATACTAATCTTAAAGGAGGTTTAGCATTTGAAAGACACCTCTCAAGATCAAATATTGGTGTCCGCAACACAAATAATGTTTTATTATGAAAACTTTCAGGTCTTAGACCTCTCTTCTTTTGAATTTATCTAGGTATGACATTCTGAAGAGAGAAATATACTTATGGCTCATAAGAGGCTAATCAAGGGACTTCTTTAACCCCTAAAATGCAAAAAAAATGGCTCCTGCAGATTCAGGGTTTGTTCTGCCAAGGTATGCCTTTTTGGGGCACTTTGGCGGTGTAGACATGCGAAGGAGTAATTTGTGAATATCTTGTGGTGAAATGTGTGAATTACAGCAGCTATAACACTGATGATACCATTTACAACCAGAGTATATATAAACTATAATACTCAGTTTAGAGAATATTGAGTCTCTCAAAGACCCAAGAGTATTTTACTTTTGAGAAATAATAAAGCTAACTTACTGCCAGAATAACCTTATCCCTGTCAATGAGGTCAGCTAATTTTCTGAGGATTTCTCCTCTCTGAGAAGCACTGGTTTTTCTCCATGGTGAACCCAGCTTGAAAGCCTCCCGAGCTGCTTTAACTGCTTTGTCAACATCTGCCTAATTTCACAGAACATATTTAATGTGAACCAGTATGTAATATTTTAGTGTACATTAACTGACAGTTGGACTTTTGGCAATTCCCAGTCAGCTCAACTTGTTACAAAAATAAACTTGTATATAGTTTTGTGCATGTCCACAAAAGGTATGAGGATTGAATGCAGAGGTTCAGAAGTTTATCTGCATGGTTTAGGGCATCAAGATCCAAGATTTGGACTAGAATACAGCCTTCAGACAGATTAGGTGTATAATGTTTATTACCTCCAACAAGGTGGTGTCATTTTCATGGCCATTTTTCTGTTTGTTTGTTAGCACAATTACACAAATACTACTCATTGAAACTTTAGTACAAAATCCTAAGATGGATCTTGGTGCCACTTAATTTTCCATTAAAATTTTAGAGTGATCTGGATCACCGTCTTAATAAAAAAATCTGGATTTTCACATTTACTCATTATTACATGCCTTGGGGTTGGATTGCGCTCTCTGATGGCTCTTGATAACTCTGTGTACACTGGTTCTAGTGAGTCCCATTAAGCTCAGACTATTAAAGTGCCATACTTGTGTTTATTTATGTATTTGTAAATCAGTAGATCCACAATTACTTAAAGTGTGTATAGTTCTATTAAAGCTTATGAAAAGAGTACCAAATTTCCAAGTTTTCCACTACATCTTTTAATATATTAAAAACAGAAACATATTGAATAACCAGTCTGCATTTAAAGCTAAATTTAAGGTTTATGTATTTTTCTGATATGAATAAAACTCCAACTATTTGTTGTTTGTACAGAATATATTAGATAAACAATATTCAAACCTACTTACAAAAAAAACATGTTAAAGTTTTGTGCATTATGCTTTGGCAAACTGACTCGAGATGAGAAAAAAGTATGTTCTGTGCTGATAGATGTTACCGTAAATTAATTGATAATAATTAAAACAAAGATTAATGCTCTTGAGATTTTCTGTACCTTGTCTCCTTCTTGTATGTCTGCAAGTTTCTTTCCATTAGCTGGATTTAATGTGGGGAAAGTTTTCCCACTCACAGAATCCACCCATTCATTGTTGATGAATATCTAGTAAAATATACACAGAATTATAAAATAAACTTGCATTTTTAACACATTTTTAAAAAGATGTTATCACACTGTGAAAATGTCAACAAATTCTCCATTTTAGTACGGATTGTGAATACAGTTTCACTTGATGAAAGACAAAGCATGATACAGGGCCAGGTAAATCTGAATATGAATACATTCTGGCCAGCATCCAATGAAATAAGTCCTTTATAGACCATTTCTATGTCTGCATGCATGCAGAGAAATGGTTTATACTATATGCCAAGAACATGATATTTCAAATAATATTTATAATTCAAGACAATTATTTGAAAACAATAAATGATAGCATCAAAGTTTCGCATACCCCACAACCCGTGGAAAACTTGTTGGGACACCAAGAGATGCTGAACTAGTGAAAAAGTACATCTAATAGGGATTTTATTAGAACAGCCAGTTCAGCCAGTTTAAGTTATGTAAAAGTTCAGGAGAAATAACACTTAAGAAAGAGAAAATTTATGCAAAGGAAGACCAGCTGTGATAGGAGAAATATGTTTCAAATGTTGTAGTGGAAAACATTGTGGCAGAGCTAAGGTCAAAGATCATACTAAGGTCACATGATAATGCACACCTACACCGTCAAACCAAAGTACCTACTAATTAATAACTTCCAACACCTTACAGTTCCTGAGACATGGCTTAGAAAAGATTTTAAAGGTCAAGGTCACTATAACAAATATAAGATGTTGAACTCCTACACTCCCCAATTAATGTCCCTGCCAAGTATCAACTTCATACACCTTACGTTTTAAAGATACAGCCCAGACAAGAGCTTCATGTCAAGGTTACTTACAGCAAAGTCAATTTTCAAATCAAAGATGCACTGACATTGTACATCTACACCCGAAGTCAACATCCACAAGTGACTTACTACAGCTCACGGTTTCTAATATATAGCCCGGACAGGATTTTAATTGTAAAGGTCATGAAAGTAAAGTCAAGGGTCAACTCACGGTCACACAATCACCAACACCTACACCCTCCAACCAGTAACTGCCAAGTATCAACTTCCTATATGTTATAGTACTGGATATAACCCGACAGGATTTTAAAGGTTAAGGTCAATGAGGCAAGGTCAAAAAGTCAAATCAAGGTCATACTTTGACACTGTACACATACAACCTCCCAACATTTCACATAACCGTCACATACAAGTTTCAACTTCCTACACCTTACGGTTTCCAAGATATAGGCCAGACAATATTTTTAATGTCAAAATCACTATGGCCAGGTCATAGGTGGATTCAAAGTCACACAATGATATAGCACATGTACCCCTTCCAAAAAATTTCACTGCCAAGTATCAACTTCCTTCATTTCACAGTTTCTAAAATATAGCCTAAACAAGATTTTTAAGGTTGGGCTCACTAAGGCAAGGTCAAAGGTCAATTAAGGTCACACAATGACACTGCACACCTTTGGTCTCTGACCAATATCCCCGCCAAGTATCAATTCCAACACCTTATGGTTTACAAGGGTCTATCAATAAACAAGACATAAGTACACTTGGTAAATTCACATTGAAAAAGGATCAAGTGTAAAAATGCTGCTTGAAACTTGTTGAAAATTGGCTTTTTTTCTGAGACAAATATATATCCTTTGAACTTTGTCTTTTCAAACAATAACTTTACTTCAATATACTAAAGTTTGTTATTTGCCTGATTGTATCTAATACCCAATCACCTATTCCGATATGACAATAGGTTTGGAAGAATGTCTTGAAAGTCCAAAACAATGTTACATTGTCTGCTACAGTTTGTGCTCCAGTCACTTTAAAAGTTGAAAAACTAATGGGATGCAAATCCAAAAAATGGCTGCTTTTGTGCCATCAAAAGCAAGCAGCACACATTCCTTCTTAGCAGTGTGGGAAGGGCCAATCAGTGGCAAGGTTATGTGTACATTCTCAAAAATATATTGGGCTGAATAGCTGTCTTACTAAGCATTTTTAAGTCACATAGCAATGCTTATATTTGTACGAACCTGTGGCTATTTTTTCCCTGGATATTATTCTAACAAATATTGCACAATATATAATTGTTGTCCTACTAAATTCCATATTACCACTTCATCATACCATTCTTGCATGGATATGAGGGCAGACTTGTTTCCATTCTACATCATATTGAGATTTGACGATGGGTGAGATTGTGACATTGTCATAACACAGGTCAAAAATGTCACATGCATGACAGTGACTTTTTTGCCCAACTAACCTGGTCTGCCCTGATAAACCTTTTCAAAATCAAATCAGAGATGATACAGCAGAGAAGTGTGAACCACCCATTAACACATGTATGCTTGAGCATGAACACTGATCCTACTTCAGCTTACCATTACAGTAAAATAAGTATAAGCGTCTGGGCAAAGTCTGATCAAGTTCAAGTCATGTGACAATAAATGTGAACATCTGGGACTTAATTAATTGGATGATGACACAGCATAATTTGTGGTGTATCTATTTGTAGTATTTGGTACACTGGAGGATCATTGTTATCCCAAAGAAATGATAAATTTACAATGAAATCTGAAAGTGCTTTTAACTAAATATCATAAATCAGAACTTTTAGGCTGTCTGTTGAATGTCACTGTGTTCTATGTAACTTTTTAACTTATCTAATTAAACTTTATAGATTTTTCTTCTAGTTTTATGGTATAATAATAATATATTTCGTAAACTTACAGCATCTTGTAAAACATTCTTTCCATTAAATAACAATAATAACTTTGACTTCTTCTATTTTACAAACCTTCTATTACAAGAGTAAAATCTTACTCTTAATGTATGATTTCGAATAATGGAAGTTCTCCTAGCTATACAAAGATTTAGGAGCCATACTGAAATAAGCAATGGCAAACTCAATGCATTATAAAACATTCTCATGAACATTTGAAATGTCTTATGTTGCTGTTTAAAGCTCAGGCTATATTTTGATATCCAGATCTGGAGAGAAAGTCAATATATGGCAGCATTATACATAACTGGTCTGATGGAATTTTTCATCAGGAAACACAAAAATGTCTCCATGTATATATAGTTCACAGTTGCAGGTCCAGATTTTTTTTAAAAAAAATGTGAATATTTTTCTGTGGTCTTGCTACTATAATAGTATAGATATTATTCAAAATTTTTGCAATTCGTAATCAAGCAAAGGCTTTTTGCACATACAAATAGAACAATTTCACATGCACCAAAACAGAAAGAAAAGCATTTATTACAAGTTACTGGTGCAGCTAGTGGTTGAAATATATAGAGTAAGAAATCTAAAATTCGCCAGAAATCTAAAATTCGCCACCTCTAAAAACCTTGAATAATTCTTTGAAAAAGAGATGTTTTGTCTTAAACTTGCTATGTTTCAGTTCCAAAAGCCTTAATTTACTATGCATTCAACAGATCTCACCTCAATTCATGCATTTTATTAGTATTTCCACATGTGGCGAATTTCATATATGTGGCGAATTTTACATTTCTTACTCTACATGTATTTCAAACACAGGGTAATATGTAACCATTCATTTTCCTTGAATATAAGTCTGAGGCATTAGAAATAACTAACTTTTAAATACTATTCAATCTGCCACATTCCATTTGATATTTTAAATTAGCAAAAAAAAAAAAATTGTAAACTGGAAGCAGTTTAAAACTACATACCTTTGTGTACTTAATGGGGTTTTCTGCTGGTGGAGGTATTCCAGCCATGTTAACAGTCAGAGCAATCCTACAGCTGCAGAGTTGTGAGAACAAGGACAGAACGAACAGGACTATATATTTAGCTACTGTATCAACATGTAAAAGTACATAAAGATAAGAACCAAGACTTTTTTGAAGTACAACAGACTTTGTACTGTAAGCCAGTCTGGTGTAACTACAATATACGCATTATCTGTTTGTGTACACAACTGGGCACTCTGTCAGATGACATATGCAACAATAAGCTGAAACCATTTACTTGCATGGAGTACTTACACATGTTTGTGACAAAACTTAAGAGTCCCTTTGATTGTGTTACCCTTCACACATTAAAAATTCAATATGATTCTTATGTTTTAATAGGTATTTTTAAAAATTTTTTTTATTAAATTAAATGCTTATTACAAATACATTTTTTTTCATATCACACAAAGAAATCGCATCACATTTTAATTGTATATTACTATAAAGCATGTTACTAATACATGATTTCTTTTTACTATTTGACATATATAAAACAAGTAAGTGAACAACAAAAAAGCAAACAAGCTATATCCCAGTAAACATTTTTGGGTTTTGCAAACATTTGAAACATTTTGCAAAGGTTAAAAACTGATGGGTACAAAAACCATTTATGATAGAATATAATTTTTAAAAACATTTTATTTATACCGTTTATTAAAGGTTTAATGATAAATGTTAGACAAACATCACAAACGAAAATAATAATGTCTGAATAATAATGGGGTCAGAGGTCAAATTCAATATTAATTCAATATTAAGTTTGCTCACTATTGAAAATATTATTTTTATGTCAAAAATGTTAAAATAGTGGCTTAAAAATTGAGCCTTCATTCAATTCTTACTTTTAGGCATTGCATGTGGGGCAATTTTTGATGAAGTCCTCTAAAATCCCCTATTATTGCTCACTACCATCTTTGGACATATTTGAAGGTGAAGGTTTAATAAGCACTCTGAAAATATGGATTTTCAATAGAACATTTTTAAAACATTTGATTAACAATATTGTTTAAACAATTTATGTGCACTGTTTATCAAACATTTCATGATGAATGTTTGAAAAACGTTTCCAGCATAACCTTCATTTCTTCAGCTATTTTATAAATATTTAAAAAAAAACGTTTCCAGTCAATTTGAGTTATTTTTATAAATGTTTAATAAATGTTTTCAGTAAAAGTTTTTGTGTAGAGAATGTTTATAAAATGTTTTTTGAACATTACAGTATAAACGTTTACTTGGAAACATTTAGAGAACCATAAGATAGGGTTTAAATAGGTTTTAAAAAAAATGTTTTGTAAATGTGTTAACCATTTAAATTTAAGTTTACTGGGATACTGTATATTGTATAATAACTCATAATTTAATTTCATAAACAGTTTTGGTTTTAAGATTCAAATATTACATTCTTTTTTTCTAACTTCTACTTCTGGATAGAAAAAAACATATTGCCATTTATCTCATACTTGATGAAAAACTGTTTGTCTGATAATGTAGCTACATATTTTCTGTCTAAATACATCTGACCAAGCCTATGTTTCAAAGTTTCAATGTTAAAATTTGCAAATTTAATAAGTAAATTAAATTTTATAAGTTAATACCCTATCCAATGGACAATAGCTAATCCGGTCAGCGCAGACTGGCCCGCCAAACGACAGAAAAAGTCGTCCTGTGTCCACCGGCTAGGCCAGTCATGTTCAGTGCATTCGCCAGGTGGCACATTCTACTTCCTTCCTGTCTAGACAGCGTGACGTCATAGCATCTTTTTCATTGTCTAAACCTATTTAGACCCCTAGTAAGCTGATAGCGGGGCCGGTTGGGAGGGCCTTGCTTGCTCATTGGGTAGGGTATTAACTTATAAAAATTTAATTTACTTATTAAATTTGCAATTTTATTGCGTTAATATATCCTACCCAATGGACAACTACCGCTTGGTAGGTGGGTCAGTTACCAGGGACTTAACTGAACTCATAAGTTATAACAAATTTTCCTCTGGCCTAGGTTGACTTAGAGTCGGAAAACCTGTAGGCCTATGGTCAGTTACTAGTACCCGGCTGCCGGAGATATACTGATGTTGCCCCCCCACCCCTTTTTACAGACCTGGAAGAGAGGTATGAGTTCATTCCCAGAAAGTAAATAAACCTCTCAAAGGAAGCACATCACAGTTCTTTTTTGGATTTTTTTTGTTCTATCAACTATTCGCACTATGTACAATATTTACAATTCTCCTCAACATAAAGGCTACTGATGGACCTGCAGAGTAGCCATTACTGGGCCTGAGTGAAAAAGCTCTGAATCAGTCATATCCTTCAGGTAGAACTGTGTTATGTGACTTCCAGTGGCAGGCTGATGGGATCTGTTCCATGGAGACTCCCGACTAGAAGGCCTTAGAAGCAGCAAAGGTCTTGACATCATGGGCTTTAACCTGATGTAAGGTGAGGGCCTCCTGATCAGAGAGCTCAGAACATAGGATCATAGTCTGCTTGATCCATGAGGAGATGGTGGCAGGTGAGATGTCCTTGTCAAAACCTTTCTTAAATGAGACAAAGACCAACTCCTTGTTCTGGCTGAGGTCTGAGGTCCTATCCAAATAGTAAGGCAATGCTCTGACCGGACATAGGGACCTATCAGACTTGAGGGACTTATCCAGAGTTGGGGCCAGGCTGGTATAACACTGGGGCCACACTATCTGGACCCTCCTTAGCCAGCTGGTTCTTAGAAAGAAAGCTGGGTGATGGGTACAGAGACACCTTTGACCAGTCTGACTGGTGTCTAATATTCTTGTTTGCCAAGCATGAATCTCACTCCTGCGTTTGCCCGAACCCACGGCCAAGAGGAAAACAGTCTTGAAGGTCAAATGCTTCGAGGAGGCCTCTTTTATCGGTTTGAATGGAGTCTTTGTCAAGTAGCACAACATCAAGGAAAGGTTCCAGGAGGGGATGCCCCTCCTACCTTTGGGTCTGTCTCTATGGAAACTATCCAGGAGATGAGTGAGATTCTCATCTTTTCTGACATCTATGGGGAAATTACCCAGTTTGTCAGCAATGGCAGACGTGTACCTATCAATTGTACTTGGCTGTAACTTCCTGTCCTGGAACAGGTATAGTAGGAAGTCAGCGATTGACTTTACAGGGGGTGCCCTGAAGTCCACCTGATTACTGAGGCACCACTTTGTAAAAATGGTCCGTTTTGCCTCATAGACTGATCTGGTTGATCCTCCTTGTGGAGCCTCAATTGGTGCTGCCACTGCCTCAGAGAAGCCCCGCTTGTTGTTTGCTGAGGCTCTAGGAGCCAAGCATGTAAGTTTAAGTTTGACAGATTCCTGTGTGGTGTCTGATTGAATGAGCAGGTTGGGCAGGTGGGGCACGCACAGTTGGACCTGGCTGGACATGGTCACTAGATCCAAAAACCAGGACATGTTGGGCCACCCTGGAGCAATCAGACTGATTCTCCTGCATAGGTAGTCCTGCAGCTTCACCACCACCTTGCCCAAGATGGCTACTGGTGGGAAGGGATATGGTTCCAGATCCTCCCAAGACAGAGTAATTCAAATGCCCAAGCCAGGAGTCTGGTACTGGTAACACAAACTAGGCCAGCTTGTTGTTGAACCTTATAGCAAATAGGTCTATCTGAGGTTGATGCCACCTGTTGCATATTGCCTGGAAGACCTCTGGGAGGAGAGACCACTCTGTTTGAATGGTCCGGCCTAGCCTGGATAGCTTGTCTGCTTTGAGAGTAACCTGTTTTCTGAAACACCAGGTCAGGATTCTCCACAGGAAGGCACACAGGCAGAGGGCCCACTTTCACCCCCCCCCCCCCCCCTTTGTGGTGTTGTCTGTAGCTATGAGAACTATGTTGTTCAAGCAGAGGTCTTGGAACTCTTTAACTATTTTAGGGCCAGAAAAACCACCTTTAGTTCCAAGTAGTTTATGCGCAACTTGCATTCTCGAAGGGACCAAGTTCCCCTTGCAGTGTGTTTGTTCCCACCTTCTTTTGATGTGTTTGTAAAGATCTGCAGAGCATGTTTTAGTGGGTGTAGTGGTTGACCTGGTGACCATGGCAAGTTTGGTCAGGTCCAGAAGGGAAGAGTGTGGCCTTTTGGGAGTATTTTTAGTACTTTCGGACTGTCCCCAAGGCCTCCCAACTTTTCCAAAACTGTTGTAGTCTTGAACCTACAGGTAGATCTTGGGCAACAGTTTGGATATTTGAATACAAAATAAGTGTTGTGTCAGTGAAAGGGTTAAGACTCAAATATATCTCTGCCTTATATTTACACCTTATTTCGTGTCAATATTTGATCTGAGTTGTCAGTTCTCATCAGAGGCTGTGAGATGGACAGATTTGGTTACAAGGCACAAATACACATGTGAATTGAGCAATGTCATATATATAACCTATCGGACAAAGAATGTATGAACATCACAGAAGTGTTCAGAAATTCAATGCAATTAACTCAACACCAGTCTCTAGACACTTTACACAACCCAATGATAGTGTCAGAAATATGGAGTTCAGCATAGTGCAATGGATGGGGGAAGAAAACAATAGAGATTCCTCCACTAAACGTAAAAGACAGGAGCTGTTTTACATTTGGGCCTTCCCCACCCTCCACCCAAAGGGTATCAACATATTTGTGTGAGTCTACGCCCTCTTACTGCACCGCTAACCCAGGTGCCCCCTTACTTATAAGTTTGAATATTTGGTGCATTTTTTACAGAACACAATTGATCAACAAAGGAAACATTGTTCACATATTTTAATAACTGACGTCTTACAACAGCAGGCCTTATGCCTTTCTTTTGTGGCTGCCCTTTTACAGTGTGTGCATGAGTTACAATGACTAAGTCTGCAAAATTTATTACTGGTTGACAAGTCTCTGGTCTGGTCTCGTTATACCGAACACAATTAACAGTCTCTGATCCAGTCTAGTGACACTAATTTACATTTAAAATTTGTTTGCTCCCGGCCAGTATTCTTCAGAACAGATAATTTACACAGCAATTGTCATTTATAGGAAGACTGGCCCTTGGCCTGATGTGATGAGTGTTGTAAGGATTTGCCCTTCCTTTTCTGGCTGTAAGAACCGATGGTTTTCCAAGCCAGTTTGCCAGACTTTTGTTTCCTTGATTTGTCAGACCTTTGGTAAGGGTGATAACGTTCTTTCTTGTAGCTGGAGGAAGAGTGTGTTGAGTGACCTTTGTTCTTGTGCTGAGTGATGTCCTCCTCAGCCTTTTTCAAAATATGGTCTGGGAACAAAGTCTGCAAATTTAGTGGGGCCTGTCTGAGTCCAGCTAAGGTATCCTGCTTAATCCCTGCCTTAACATGTGCTAAGTAAGCTTCCCTTCTAGCCAAAGTCATGTTAGCCACATTATAAATACAAACTCTGAGAGGCGTTCCATCATCTTCCCCATTCACTGGGTTACACTAGAGTTAAAGTTCAGCAGATACTGAAATTCATCTGTGGCAGTGCTGGTCTTTTCTGAAGACTTTCCTTTCACTGTTCAGCCTGGATCACTCTGAGCTGAGTTTGCATGCTTGACTGAACTTTACTGAGGCATCCACTGAAACTGACTGCCTGGTTGCAAATGTATGTTGATTCGCAAGCCGACTTCTCCCATTTCCTCAGTGTGTCCTGGCTGATTGGACACGATGCTGGTGCAGGGGAAGACAGACCGGACAACCGGGCAATCCTGCTGTAGCTGGAGATAAGCTTCACCGACTCACTGCTCCAATAAGACACTGATCCAGTCAACTTCTCTTTATTGGGATGTAGACCATACCACTTGGACTGTGATTTACCAGCCTAACCAACTGGTCTTTCTAGGGGCCACGGTGGCAGAGTGGTAACACTCTCGCCTCCCACCTCTGAGGCCGGGGTTCGGTCGTGATATGACCTGTACAGTGTTGAAAGCGATGTAAAACCCCAAATAAATAAAAATAAAAAACTGGTCTTTCTGTAGACCACGGGCCTCTGACACCCTAGATGGAAATCCCTCGACTAAGGTCACCTTAAGTTTGTCCATCTTTTTGCAGAGCCACTCGTCGGTCGGTAGCTTTACACTTATCTTGCAAAGTGTTGCAAAAGTGTTGTCATCTGCACTAGAAGAGGAGTTGTCCATGTCCAGTATATGAGTCCAACCCATAAAGGATCTGATCCCACGCGCAGTTTCACGATATGACCGGTCTTCTGAAAGAGCCTGATCGGTTTCTGTAGCAGTAAGGTCGTGGTCCGGATCAGATAGCTCCCCTTCTTCTTCAAACCACTGGCTGGTCAGTGGACTGGATCTCCATCAGAGTCCATTTCAACATCACTATCCTGTGTGGTCTGTAACCCAGACGTGCCTGGCACCTGATTCAGCAAGGGTCTGGTCAGTAGAAGGCTGGACGGTCGGTTGGTGAAGTTCTATAGTCCTAGGTCGGTCACACTGAAGTTCAGCAGGGGTCTGGTAGATACAGCAGGTCGGTCAGTCAGCTGTAAAGCAAGAAAAGGTTCAGTAACCTTAATAGCACTGGCTCGTGGAGTTCTGACCGGCATCTTTACTGTCTGGAAAGTCGGTTCCGGGTTAGGCTTTTCCAGAGACTTTGACAATTGGAACACTTTAAGGCGACTAAAACAAGGGTCAGTACCCTTCAACTTGTCTCTGCATCTTGCGCAATGTGCGTGCTTATCAAAATCTGCCAGTATATGGCCACACACCCCTTTTCTGTCCAGGTAAAGCCATTATGATCTATAAACTCTTAGAAGCAGTTTATAGTAAATTAAAGTTTATTTTATGAAATAGTACACTTAATTTTGAAAACTTTCCAAAATTTCCATCTGCACAGAACAAGTGCCAAACAAAAAAGATGCTATGACGTCATGCTGTCTAGACATGAAGGAAGTACGATGCACCACCTGGCAAATGCAGACAATGTGACCGGTCTAGCTGGTTGAAACACAGGACAACTTTTTCTGTCATTTAGTGGGCCAGTCTGCATTGACCGGATTAGCAACTGTCCATTGGGTAGGATGTATTGATGCAATAAAAGTGATTTTTGTGGCTTATATCAAGTATATATTTCTATGTCACAGGCAATAGTGCATTTATAGGCACTCTATTCTGGTTTTGCAACTGATATCCTAGGAGTATTTCAGTTCTTTCTAGCGCTTTCTTAAGATTAATGCTGTTGTGGACATAATTTTCAAGCACTCAAGCATCTTCCATTTTTCTTTAACAAAACAACAATCTACAAACAAATGTGTCAGTGTCTAAGATAATGAAGTGGATCAAGATGACGTATACAGTATTTCTGTTTCAATTGATCCATTTTCAGCACTCCCCTATCAGAATTAACAACATCCGATACAGTAGTGATTCCTTTTTGCCAAAATTTTGGCAAACACATTGGGGTTAATGATATTTTTTTATTGTACCATAGGAGACTGGTCAATACATCTATTTCTGTGTGAAATGTTTGCCTGTATTGGAATTCTATCCATGGGTCAAATGTATTTAGTCAGAACTTATTTTTTTGTTTTTTCTTTTAAGATAAGCCTGATATTTACAGCCATACAGAATAAATTTGTTTGGGTCTGTGTGGAAGATTTTCTCAAACAAGGTTATCCACAGCAGTTATATTCCAACAAAATTAACCGTTTGATCCATGGAACCTTTAAGGCAGTTATAAAATATTTTAAATGTATCAAATAAGTCTGCCTGATATTTTATCTGAGGTAACTACTTCTCTCTTGATTTTTTTCTGGCTTACTGGACCATATAAATTTGAAGAAAATATCATTTGTTTCTTTAATCAAGTTGTCTTCAGGGTCTGATAGTGTTAAAAAATAGCATCAGAGATACCCATACCCCACAGCCTAGGGAAATATTTTTAACACCATGAAGTATAGAAGTACTGTATCAGTACAAAGTTCAGGATACTTTCAGAGCACTGTCAGTAATATAAAGGCCCAAACAATGTTTAAATAGAGAAAATAATGTCTAAGAGAAATATAATGCATGTACTTTATCTACATCTGGCATGGCCGAATTATGGCTTAGATGTTTTGAATATTACCATGCATACAGAAGTGGTAATACATTCAATGAATGCTTATGTGTGGTGTTGGAGCAAAATCTGTGGCTCACTTGATGAAATTCCATCTGTTACAATGGGAAGTTGTAAAAGTAAAATTCTTAATGAATTCTAATATGACTTTGACAGTGCTTAATCTGCATCAAAAGACAGACCCAAAGGTGCAACCAGATTTTAAAGGTCAAGGTCACTACAACAAGGTCAAAGGTCAAATCAGGGTCACACCATGACATTGCACACCTACACCCCCTAACCAATGTCCCTACCAAGTATCAACTTCCTACACCTTACGGTTTCCGAGATAAAGCCCGGACAATATTTTATAGGTCAAGGTCACTACAGCAAGGTCACATCAAGGTCACACCATGATGTTGCACACCTACACCCCCTAACCAATATCCCTGCCAAGTATCAACTTCCTACACCTTACAGTTTCCGAGATATAGCCCGGACAAGATTTTATAGGTCAAGGTCACTTCAGCAAGGTCAAAGGTCAAATCAAGGTCAGACCATGATGTTGCACACCTACACCCCCTAACCAATATCCCTGCCAAGTATCAACTTCCTACACCTTACGGTTTCCGAGATATAGCCCGGACAAGATTTTATAGGTCAAGGTCATGACAGCAAGGTCAAAGGTCAAATCAAGTCAGACCATGACGTTGCATACCTACACTCCCTAACCAATGTCCCTACCAAGTATCAACTTCCTACACCTTATGGTTTCCGAGATATAGCCCGGACAAGATTTTCAAACTCAAGGTCACTACAGCAAGGTCAAAGGTCAAATCAAGGTCAGACCATGACGTTGCACACCTACACCCCCCTAACCAATGTCCCTACCAAGTATTAACTTCCTATACCTTACGGTTTCTGAGATACAGCCAGGACAAACTTTATCCCGCCGCCCGCCCATCTGGACACCATGGGTGAAAACAATACCCCGACAGCCCTTAAGGGCTGTGGTGTAAAAAGCATGATTAAATTTGGACATTAATAAGTTTTTATAACTATGATTTTGCCTAGTGAAGTGAAATACCTCTGTTCCATTTATTAATTGTTTCTTTAGTGTCACTAACTTTTTCAAGAAAATTTAACCTCTCATACTTTTCTAAATTCACACAAAAATTTATGTGAAGTAACTAAAAAGTTGTTACAGCATTCAATGTACAATTATGAACCCTCATTCCTTTTCCTTGCTTTGCTTTTTTTGTCGATTATATCATTTAGACATGGTTTTATTCTATTTGCAATTGCAGCAGATGCTAATTTATATATGACTGAAAGCATGGATACAGGATGCCAATTTTTCATATGTACATTTTCCTTTTTTGGGGAGGCAGGTTGTAACACACTGTCTAAGAGACAAAGGTAATAATCCCTTCTCATAGTTACTGTCAAGTGCTTTTGTAATAATAAGTTTCAGATCTCTTCCAAAAAAACTTTGAAAAATTCTTATGGGAAACCATCAAGGCCAGGTGTTTTATTATATTTTGTATTTTTAAAAGCAATATTTAGTTCTGCTGTAGTAAATATAACTTTCCATTAAATTGGCTTTGTTTCCACTTAGTACCTTTACATGTACATCTTTTAACAAGTTTTTCAAGTTGCAATCTTTCAGTGCAGAATAATCTAATTTAAAAAGACATTGGTAATATTTTTTAAGTTCATTTAAAATTTCTGTCCAACTTTTTGGTCTTGTCTTACCAGAGATTTTACAGTTTTATCAGTATAGTTATTGTTTCCAAAGCATAGAAATGTCCAGAAGTTCTTTCTCCTTCAGACATGCATTGCATCCTCGACCTAACCATGTGGCCTTGCATTTTTGCTTGCCTAAATTCTAATAATTCTTTTTTTTCTTCTAACAAATCGAGATCTGCAAGTATTTCAACTTTTTCTAACTACTCTATTTCTAGCATTAAATTACTTTCAAGCTTCAAGTTGGCTTTTTTCTTATAAGTTCCATATGGTATTGAATCTCCTCTAATCCTCACTAGTAGCATTTCCAAGAATAAATTATCATCAATTGTTAGCTGTATGTTATTAAAAGAAGATGTTTTTAAGAAGTCATATTCATAAATAGGAATAGCATACTTAATGTATTCATCTTGGATACAATCATTATAATTAATTGTAAGTACTCATTATCATTTAATGGACTAGTATTAAGCTTCCATGTTCCTCTACCTCTTCTGGAGTTATTAACCTCAAAATTATATAAGTTCCAACATGGAATGGTCAGTCCTATAACCTGGTTTAATACTAGTACTTATCGTTAAATCTGTAAATCTAGATGATACTCTACAGTAATCCAACATGGCTTACTTTAATTTGTTTCTTTAATGCCAAGGGTAGCTAGTTTATCTTGATGGAAATATCTAAAGAAATCCACTAAATTACTTTGTCACTAAATTACTTCTTGTTATCAACAATTTTATATTCAAAATGTTTACCAAATAAAATAGCAACTCCCCAGAATTACTTTTGGTGCCATGAAGAAAAAAGTCACCGTCCCAATTCTTTTAAATTTCCTGAGAATATAATTTGGTCCTCCACAGTTTGGTGACAACACATTTATTTTTTTCTGATTGTTTGAAACTCATAGAGATATATATATAAACAGGAGAGTGTCTGTAACACAAAAAATATTCTACAAATCTAGCATTGTCACTGCAGTTAGCACAAAAAATGTAGTGGTGGTGGACCAATTCACGCCCGGGTACCAATTCACGGCCACCCCTAAATTTATCCAAAATAATCACAGTTAAACAATGAATTACAAATGTAAATGATCCATTTGATGATTATCTATGATGTGGTAAACATCTTCTCTATGAAAAATTATAAATCTTAAAGAAAATTGAGGGTGGGCGTGAATTGGTACCCGGGCGTGAATTGGTCCACCACCACTATACATACAAGTAATCAGCATTATTTATGCTTGCTTTACTGCCTTGCCACCATTTATTCCCAGGTACCAATTGCCAGGCAAAATAAAATAGACATAATTTGGAAAGTAGTTACATCTGAAACTTATTCATTTAATTTAGGTAGAAGAATTTCTAAACTGAATGTGACATATGCACACAAAAAGGCGCTGAAGATATGCTGTCATTACAGAAATATGAACATTTTATTTACAAGTGGCTGTAATTGGTACCCGGCAATAACTGGTCAACAGGCAGTATCATTATGAAAATTGGACTTCCTTTCACACATTTAGAAATCATATTTAATGCTTTACTGTATAGTCATTGTCATTATATATACTTTAAAACATGTATAAAAATTAACAACTTTGCTATTACAACTCACATGTAAAGTAATATGCATTGGAATAAAAACAATGAACAAAAACAATGAAAAAATGTACTAACTATTAAATTGTTAAGAGTGAAGATTGATTTCCAAATGGTGGAAACTTCTTGATTGTTTTCAATGAAATGACCCACAGTTCTGTATTTTTGGTTATGAAAGGCCATATATGGCCCTAGTTGTGACCTCTTGTACTTAACAGAGAGATTTAAAACAGTTTTATATGATCACCAAATATAGTGTTGAACAATATTTAGAGAGTTTTATTTTTATCTCTGACATTCAAGTATATCACCCAAAGAATACTTTCCAAACATTTTGATACCTTTGTCCACACTTATGTATTATAAAGTAGTATTAATGTTTATTTGGATAGCCAGTAATTACTAAAGTAAATACTAACATAAAATGATCCAAGGAACCATTCCAAGAAACATAGAAACAAAACATGTTATCATTATCTTTATGTTCTATAATTTTTATGACAATAAATATTCAGTAGTTTTTTTAAACGTTTATGGTCATATACTAGTATTTGTAAACATATTAGGCTAAACATAAAGAGAGTGGGCATTTTTAGTTTTTTTCTTTGTTCACGTATCTAATAATCCCACAGTTAGGAATACATCAATTTGAAATATTAAAACTTTCAAAGCTTGTGAACAAACTCAAAAGGGTCATGAGGTAAATTTGAAACATACAAATTTTTATATGAATAATAATAGTAGATTCTGTGACCATTAGTTTCTCACTACCTAGTAAGATTGGGGAATCATTACTATATTTGCAACTTGGATAACAAGTTTGATAAAAACAAAACCCACAGTTAGAAACTTCAAACTTGTACACTGGGGCCGATTTCACTAAAGGACTTAATCTAAGTCCCTTTTGTGGCTAAGTCTTGGACTTAAATCTAAGACTTTGGTCTTAGCTAGAAAAATGGATTTCACAAAGGTGACTTAGCTAAGTCCAGGCTTATCATATAACCACAGTGGTTTTCTGTGTTATGTGACCTTTTGTATCTATTCAAAATATAATATTGATGCCACATATTCTTCTTTTAATGTATTTTATCTAAGGATAAGTGCTGTTTTGAAATTGAAAACCTTGTTAGCACATATAAACTTCCCAAACACTACTTTAGTGAGGTGTTCTGCATAATTATAATTTATTTACAGCCATTTCAAATTTTGAAGTGGAGAAAAGTTTATGGCGGCCATATTTAAGTCCTCTTTACAAAATTAAAGTTAAGTCCACTGACTTAGCAATTTCATGGACTTAGCTGCTTTGTGAAATCCGCTAAGTCTAAGACCACAGACTTAGCAGTTTTTTGACAAAATTTAAGACCAAAGTCTTAGATTTAAGCCTAAATCTGGACTTAAGTCCCTTTGTGAAATCGGCCCCTGGTATTTATAATTATTATTAAGACCATAATATTATTTATAGTAAAGACCGTTGGATTTTTTTCACAACTTTATAAGTTTTGGAAATCATTACAATATTTAAAACTATTATAACAAGTTTGGCAAAAGCAATTACCATAGTTAGTATTGATATTTACAATAAAAGACCATTGCATATAGATAACCTCATTAAATTTAGGAATCATTATAAAGTTTACACCATTTTTCAACATGTGTATTTATATTGAGAGACTGCAAGATGGATATTTTCAGAAATTTAATCTTTTTCATAAAATTACAAATTTTACAGATCTTGTAGTCTTGTTACTTGTTGTTCCAATATTAACTATGAAAAAAGAGATAAAGTTATTATTGTAAAGTTCATCTCACCCTTCCAAGCTTTTTTCCAGCCATATTTTGCCAAGCCCATATTCAGTCAAACAGGTTTTCACTCTACAAGGATAGCTCTATGCCACAGAATTTGTCAGTCACACTGGCTTCAACCAGAGAGTTGCCTCTTGTTGACAGTAAAAAGTCTTTTAGCTTTAGTTCCAGGTACATGTAGTCGATGCAACTTGTTTTCTAGCAGGGACCAGATCCCTCTTGCCAATGAGATCTGCTAAACGAGCGCCTCAGGCTTCTCATTAGGCAACTGCAAAGATGTGAAGAGAATGGCTCCTGGAGCCACCATTATAAGTGTGGGTGGAGAGATTTTGGGATTGTGATCGCCTTTTTAGTGATTCTGGAACCCTCCACTGGAACTTCACCCCTTGGCCAGTCGCTGGGAGTAGTTGGAGGCCTTGCCTCGACCTCGCTGTACTGACCACGAGAGCTTGTCATCATGGTGGGCAATTTCCTCCTCTGCCTTGGATATAACATTCATTTTTTGCCTGGAAACAGGGGCCATATGAAGGGATGAGTTTCTAACAACTGCTCCTGTGTCATTTACCTTGACGCCTGGTTTTAAGAAATCCAAGTAACTGTTATGACTGAGCAGAGGGACATTCGCCATGTTAATGCATACAGTCTTACAGGTCCTGGATGGTCCTAGCCATAGCATGAGTGAGGCTTTGGTTGAATGTCTTTAAGTAGGCTAGCTCATCCGCTGCTTCCTGACTTTTAGTGGCTGACTTCCCCATGGCTTTCTTGGCTTTATTGACTTTCAGATGGATGGCCATGCTGTCCTGCACCTTTGTTAAACAGCAACTAAAACTGGCTGCCTGGTTTAAGATAAAAGTTGAGTCAACAAGAGGATGAACAGGGGGAGTGAGGTCGGCTTCTAAATCAGAGTATGGATACTGAGAGGCATCACTTGCAGGGGCTTGTCACTAGTACCAGTCACAGACTGGGTGGCAGCAACTGGCTATTCAGTCTAGCAGGCTGGAGTACTGGCATTGCACTGGAGCCTCTTACAGAGTGTGGATGAACATCAACAGCTCCTGATGTAGCAGGTTTCTGACAGACTGGTCTCGTAGGTTGAGCCACTGGCATCTCACTGGCACTGGTAACTGGCTGGCTAGAGGTCTTACTAATTGGTCTGGCAGGAGGATTGAATGGTCTAAGTGCAGCAAGTACACCAACCAGTGACTGTCTTTTAGGTTACACTGACATAAGGATCTGTTGAAAGGTTGATTGACCGGTAGGTGGTGAAAAGTCTCAGCCATTGACATGGGTTCAAGTCTGGAGAACCTCTCTGGCCACTCAGTATCCAATGCCTTGATTTCATCAGAAGAGGAAGAGCTGGACTTAGAAGACTTCTTCCTGGATTCTTTTGGATGAGTCACTTTCCTTTTATCAATGGCCACTTTTTAACTGTCAGAAAGACTGGCATCGACCTCCCCAAGGATCTGAACAGATCCCGGATCTACAGGTGTGGACTGGCTGTGTTCTTCTCTTTTTATGTTTTATAAGTGGGGGCAGCAAGCTGGGGCTTCTGATCAGATGTCAAAGAGTTACAGAATTCACAGTCTTTCTTCAAAACACAATGGTCACTCTATGATATATATACAATCACTTGATGTAAAGTATTTGTAGAAATAAAATGTCTTTGCACTGAATTTAATAAAAATTCCTTCAACTTTCAAAAAGCGCCTGAATGCACGAACGAAAAAATTGTCTTGATTCATAATGTCTGGACAGGAAGGAACTAGGATGCGCCACCTGGAAAATGCAAAGTATGTGACCAGTCCCGATGGTGGAAACACAGGATGTCCCATGTTTGGCGGGACGTGGTATAGCATATTGTCCATTAGGCAAGATGTATTAATGCAATAAAATAACAAATTTTTAATATTTGAGCTACTTGGTCCCAGCAGTCTTGTGTACGCTTTATGGTTGAAAAGGGACCCACAATTGCTCTGCATCACATTATATTAACAAGAAATTTGCAATTTTTTTCTTAAATATCACAAATTTGCAAAAGTTATACCCAAATGAAAAGTTTGCAGCAGTGCTCTGGAGTATCCTAGAGTTATAAATAGAGTCGGAAATTTCTCTATCCAATTTTGTTCTTCGGAGTTATTGGCATTGGCAGGTTTAATGCTATTTTCCATAATGATAACCAACTACTGGAAAAAATCATTAAAAATGAAAACTACAAACCTCTGTGAAATGGTGCACAAAATGTACACAGAGGTATCAGAACTATTCCTTGAAGTCTCGGTAACTAATAAGATTTTAAGCACACTGTCACAACCAATTTCACAAATACAGAGCGCCTACTGGTGCTCGATGTCCCACATGCTTACATTAGAAATTTCAAAGTATAACAGGAAATATTACCAAAGGACAACACAAAATAAAGTGATTACAAATGAAGATGACAATATAAGTGTGTAGTGCAAAATCATGGGACATTGTCACATACAAAAAAATATGTCAATATTTCCCCATATATTGCAAGGGAGCAATAGATGTAGTTTATTAGATTACCTTAAGCGTTATCTTTTATCAGAGACTCCAGCAAAATTTGTGTGTAGTTTTCACAAATAGCACTTGTGGGAGTCACTTGAGTTATCAAGGTAGGTCTGGCTTTTCAGTCAGGGACTGAAGGACCTGTATTATTGTCCACCTCTTTCTCCTCATCCTGTGTGTATACTTCTTCCTTTTCTGTTGTAATTACCAATCAACTGCCTCATCCTGTGTGTCTAATTCCTCCTTCTTGTGTGCAAATTTCAAAGTTGGGATTTTATGTCCCGTTCAACAGCCAAGGTCATGCTAGGACAGGTCCTCAGCATTGTCACTTGTGGGAGTCGAACCCACACAGAGGTGACAGCCTGTGATTAGATGCCAAACTTGGCCACTGATGACCCTCCTTTTTGTGTAGTAATCACCAATAAACTCCCTTCCTGTCAGTTTTCCTCCTCCTATTTACTGGTATTCTGATTCAAGGTCTTTGAAGATTTTTTACAATTTATTTTCAATGTATGCTCATTGTAATGGTCAATCATCAGGCTGCAGCTGCAGAAGGTCTCTGGGGTGACTTGAAAGCAGAAGACTTGGAAACTCCCTTCTGATGTGACCTCGTAGAAAACTGAAACTGTCCTTCAGCCAGGTCTGTCATTCTGTGCTCTTCTCAGCTGCTTGTCCTGACTTCGTCTGAGTGAGCTTGCCATATCTGGTACGTTGAGTCTCGAACCACTTCTTCACAGTCTTGACAGGCAAGTTTCTGGTAGCTGCTCCCAAAGTCTTTCTTTCTTCTGCTTGTCTTTGAAACTGTCGTTGGTCTTGTCATAAAGTTCCACGTGCTGTTTAACAAACTCCACGATGGCTTCTTCGTCTGAATCACTCAGGAAAATGGACTTCATCTGCCCCTTCTTCTGTCTGGATTGAGTTGATTCTACATCAGTATCCGTGTCTGTTTGCGCTCTCTTCTCTCCCCTTTCCTGGCTCTCTTCCCTCCTCTCTCTCTCTCCATCCTCTCTCTATCCCTCTCCTCTAGTTCTATCCTCTCTCTCTCATCCCTCTCCTCTCTCTCCCTCCTTCTTCTCTCTATATCCTCAGCTGTATCTCCTAACTCAAACTGTGGTTGAGTATCTGTAGGTACTTCAATCTTTCTCCTTCTGCCCCTTTGCATGCTGATCAAACAATCAATTGTACAGCTTGTTTAAAAAAACAAAACTTAAAAATAAAAGTGAAACCTCATAGAACAGATTTCACTCCCAGCCAGTCCAGCCTAGCTCAAACTTAAGTTAATTTGCAAAAAAAAATGGAAAACTTAAAATACAAGCTGCACACCAGTTGTCTCTCGACAAGTCAAAGCCCAAATATACGCAGGTTGTCTACCGACTCGCCTTATTATACACACAGATTTGGAAACCAACAGGCCGTAAAAAGCAAAAATATTGCCGGACTGTCGGTTACAGTTCCTGGCTTGTCTGTTAGTGTTACAGGCCTGTCGGATGTTGTTTACAGCTTGTCTGCTTCAGTTTCAGGCCCGTCGGTTATAAATTTTCCTGACTCTAGGACCCAGTTGGTAAAAGTTACCAACTGGCCTTGAAACTTTATAGGCCTGTCAGGGTCAGTTACAGACAGGCCGGATAAAGTTACCGACTGTATTGTAACACTTCCCGCAGCCTGTTTGTCTTCACGTAGTCGGTAAGTCCATATTTGGGACAAGCCGGATACTTGTTACAGACAGGCCTGTTTCATTTACCGACAAGCCGGAAAGTGTAACCGACAGGCCATTAAGTTAACCGACAGGCCTGTTCCTAGGTGGATGAAATTAGGGTCGAATACAAGGGTCGGCAACGGTCGTAGAAATATCAAACATGTTTGAAATTTCACTGACTCTCCCCGACAGGCCGGGAAACTACAACTGACCCTAACCAACCTTGTAAACATTGGTCCTGACTCTCCAAAAATGCATAGTTACAGACAGGCCGGCCCCAGTGGCCCCTTTTCACAATTCTCATTGGTTGAATGATGAAAATACCCGAAATAAAATTCCCATTTGTACACATTTGTTGCAAGGAACCATTGCATAAACATTTGTCCAGTACCAGTAAATATATGCATATATTATATATTTGATGAAAAAGCCCAGTTTTTGATTCCCATGGGATAAATAAATAAGAGTTTTTTTTTAGGAAGTTAACTCTATACTGACATACTAATTATTTATTTCACTGCTAATAAATATAGCATGTAGCAGTAAAAATATATATTTCATCAAAACTGATGAATATAAGATGCATGATCCCTTCATCTACCAGCTCTTGTGACTAATATAGTTTTACTAGTTCAGTCACAAAGATAAACAACAGAATCTCATTAATATGATCTTGTGAGAAAACTTAAATGTAGCTTTTATAAGCTACAAGCTTACCATGTGGGACTGAATGCTGTTCTCGAATGGCCGCAAGGCATCAGGCCAACGTCTAAGCAAAAATAGACATTTATAGTTGGCCGTAGCCTCCAGTTGTCGTCTTGTGGTAACCTTTGACCTCTCATCCTACTTTCTCGTTGAAATTTTTAAACCTTACCCCTCAGCTGTAATACAGCGGGGAGGCAGGGTGCGACTCTCCTCAGTCCTACATGGTAAGCTTGTAGCTTATAAAAGCTACATTTAAATAATCAAAATTTTCAATTTTATTGCGCTACAATAGCTTACCCCATGTGGGACTGAATGCTGAATCCAACCGCCCGGTGGCGGGATTACAGCTGAGACTGGAAGATAGGTCAATTTTTCTTAGATTTTGAAGTAATAGATTAGAATGAATGTTAGAAATACCAGTCTGAGTACCGTTTACAGTGCCCCAATCCCGAAGACCGGGCCTGTAAAGAGCCAAAAACCTGAATAGAATGAATGACAGTGCTAAAACTGTCGAGATGTTTTGACTGTAGGAGAGAAGTGCAGCCGTGCTCACTTTAGAGGTGTAAGAGCCCTTAGGGCCCATCCACGAGTGAAAAACCAGCCCAATGGTTGGAATTCTCATAAATTTTTGCCACCAAATATGAGATTAATGACAACTTGATAAGTCCTTAATACATATATACTTGATAACTAAAAATAAACAAGAGGGTCAAAGATGCCCCAAAATGCGGGTTGAGCGGGCAGCAATAAGGTTAGCAACTGCTGTAATTACATTTAGAAACAAGGAAAGAAATGTTAGGTTACCCAGTTAAGGTGAATGTGTTAGACGTGCTAAGAAACGTAAAAGTTGTAATCTAGGTTACATAATTGTATCTATGCTATAAACGGACAAACAAATGGACGGAATTACACCAATTTCGAAAGGAACCTAGCTGTGATGGTGATCTATGTCCCTGCCAAGATTGAATTCGGTTGGACAAACCGTTTTCGAGTTACAGTCCGGAAACAGAAATATGGACGGACAGACGGACGGACAGACAAACAGACAAATAAACGGACGGAATTACACCAATTTCGACAGGAATCTAGCTATGATGGTGATCTATATCCCTCTCAAGTTTGAATTCGATTAGACAAACCGTTTTCGAGTTAGAGTCCGGAAACAAAAATGTAGACGGACGGACAAACGGACAAAAAACGGACAAACAAACGGACGGAATTACACCAATTTCGAAAGGAACCTAGCTATGATGGTGATCTATGTCCCTGTCAAGATTGAATTCGATTGGACAAACCGTTTTCGAGTTAGAGTCCGGAAACGAAATTGTGGATGGACAGACGGATGGACAAACGGACAAAAAAACAGACAAACGAACAAAAAATGGACAAACGAACAGACAGAATTACACCAATTTCGAAAGGAACCTAGCTATGATGGTGATCTATGTCCCTGTCAAGTTTGAATTCGATTGGACAAACTGTGTGCGAGTTAGAGTCCGGAAATGAAAATGTGGACGGACAGACGGATGGACAAACGGATAAAAAACGGACAAACAAACAGACCGAATTTCACCAATTTCGAAAGGAACCTAGCTATGATAGTAATCTATCTCCCTGTCAAGTTTGAATTCAATTGGACAAATTGTTTTCGAGTTAGAGTCTGGAAACGAAAAATGTGGACGGACAGACAGATGGACGTCGGACACATCAATCTAATAGGTTTAATTGGTTACACGCAACCCGCCTAAAAATGACCTTACCCGTAACATCTTGAGAGGTAAACCTATACCTAGATCCTGGGATTAGACTCCTGAAGACTTGGTTGTAGCGGATGTGCCTCCCCTTCTTTTCTTTCCGAGGATAACTTGTCTGAGGGGAAGGATCTAGGACTTGTTGTGCCGCCACCACTGGTCCCAGATACATATTGTTGTCGTTGTCTGACCAAGTAAGGTCTTTTAGGTAAAAATTTGTAAAAGTGTTGTGAGCTTTCCAGTGACAGGCTTGCATGATTTGGTCCACCGATACCCCACCGTAAAAGGCCTTAGAGGCCGCTAAGGCCCGAATGTCATGCGCTTTTACTTGGACCAAGTCCAAGGCTTGTTGGTCTGCTTGTTTATAGCAAAGTAGAACTAGAGGATCGCTAGCGAAGCAAAGCGATGGCAAAAAGCGCCCCAAAAGAAAGATGGTGTTGGCTGCTTGAAATAGAAAGAAGATCTTGCCTAGATACCCTGTCAATCTAAAATTATATCGAAAAAAAAAATTGGAAAATTTAAAATGGTTTAGGAGATACAAGCAATTTAAAGTTTTTTGGCAAACATTTGAAAATTTCAAATGGCTGACATTTTTGAAAAGAGGAAAAAGTTTTGAAAATTGAGCAGAGTATCTTGCTCAGATACCCTGTGGATTGAAACTTTTGCCGAAATCATTTTATACCGCATGATTTAGGAGATACAAGCAATTTGAAGTTTTTCCATTTTTGTCAAAAATTCGAAAATTGAAAATGGCCGCTATTTTTGGAAAGAGGAAAATTTTTTGACAATTGAGCAGACTATCTTGCATATATACCGTGTGGGCCAAAAATTTCGCCAAAATCACTATCTCTCACGGTTTAGAAGTTATTAAGGGATTTGTATTTTCCTTGTTAATAAAAATTTTAATGCTTAATTAATTAGCCATTTTTTAATGGAAGTCTACCAAAATCTAATCATTTGCAGATCTTTATACCATGCATCCATATATCAAATTTCAGGCGAATATTTTAAACGCTTCTTAAGTTATCATCCGGACAAGCAAAATTGCAAATTTAATAAGTAAATTAAATTTTTATAAGTTAATACCCTATCCAATGGACAATTGCTTTACCGGTCGGCGCGACCGGTCCGCCAAACGTCAGAAAAAGACGTCCTGTGTATAACACTAGCAGAGCCGGTCAGGACAGCGCATTCGCCAGGTGGCGCATCGTACTTCCTTGCTGTCTAGACAACGTGACGTCATAGCATCTTTTTCGTGTCTAGTCCTAGTAAGACCCCTAGTAAGCAGATAGCGGGGCCGGTTGGGTGGGCCTTGCCTGTCCATTGGATAGGGTATTAACTTATAAAAATTTAATTTACTTATTAAATTTGCAATTTTGTTGCGTTAATACATCCTATCCAATGGACAATTGCTGAATAACTACCGCTTGGTAGGCGGATAAGCAGCTAGGGACTTGTATGAACTCATAATAACAAAAAATTGAAATGGCCCATTTGACCTAAGGCCAGAGAACCCTGAGAGGTCAAGGTCGGCTGTCAACTAACCGGTTAACTGGAAGTCTACCGACACTGCCCCCCTCCCTTTTCTTTCCCCCCAGTATGAACTGAGGAGGGAGAGGGAGAAGGAGAGAGGGGCTGAGTTCAGTCCCAGAAGAAATAACAACTTCCCAAGGAAGCAAGTCACAGTTTTTTTTGTTTTGTTTTTTTTATATAATATGTACAATGAAATTTACATTATGTACATATTAACATATTTACAGTATGTACATATTTACATATCTACAACATCTCCTCATTTCTGGTCCTGGTGGTGCACCTGTTGGGCAGCCACTACAGGTCCCAGGTGGAATAGCTCTGAGTCAGCCCAGGTAACATCCTTCAAATAAAACTGAGTGAAGGTGTTGTGGGATTTCCAGTGGCAGGCTGACAAGCTTTAACCTGATGTAGAGAGAGGGTCCGAGAGCTCATAACACAGAATCACAGTCTGTTTGATCCATGAGGAGATGGTGGCAGGTGAGATGTCCTTGTCAAACCCTTTCTTGAAGGAGACAAAGACTAACTCCTTATTCTGCCTGAGGGCTGTAGTCCTGTCCAAGTAGTAGCGCAGGGCTCTAACTGGACATAGGGACCTGTCACCCTTGAGTGACCTATCCAGAGATGGTGCCACACTATCTGGACCCTCTTTAGCCAGCTGGTTCTTGGATAGAAAGCTGGGTGAGGGGTACAAAGACACCTTGGACCAGTCTGACTGGTGTGATGGTGTTCTTATGTAACCAAGCATGGATCTCACTCCTGCGTTTACCTGAACCCAAGGCCAGCAAGAAAACAGTTAGATGTTTCAGGGAGGCCTCTTTAAGGGGTTCAAATGGAGCCTTTGTGAGCTGGTGTAGTACCAGGGAAAGGTTCCAGGAGGGGATGCCCCTCCTGCCCTTGGGTCTGTCTCTATGGAAACTATCCAGGAGATGAGTGAGATTTTCGTCTTTGCTGACATTAATGGTTGAATTGCCCAGTTTGTCAGCAATGGCTGATCTGTAGCCATCAATGGTGCCTGGTTGCAACTGCTTGTCCTGAAACAAGTGCAGGAGGAAGTCAGCTATGGCTTTCAGAGGTGGTGCCCTGAAGTCCACCTGATTACTGAGGCACCACTTTTTAAAAATGGTCCACTTTGCCTCATAGACAGATCTGGTTGATCTTCTCTGAGGAGCCTCAATTCGTGCTGCCACTGCCTCAGAGAAGCCTTGCTCCTTGATTGCTGAGGCTCTAGGAGCCAGGTATGTAGGTTCAGATTCGCCAGGTTCCTGTGAAGGACCTGGTTGAATGGCTGAGACACTAGGTTGGGCATGCTGGGCAGACACAGAGGGATCTGGCTTGACATTGCTACCAGGTCCCAAAACCAGGGCATGTTGGGCCACCCTGGTGCAATCAGAATTATTCTGTTGCAGGGGTAGTCCTGTAGCTTCTCCACCACTTTGCCCAAGATGGCTGCCGGTGGGAAGGCGTATGGGTCCAGGTCCTCCCAGGACAGGCTGAGTGCATCCACTGCCCAAGCCTGGGGGTCTGGGACCGGTGAGACAAACTGTGGTAGTTTGTTGTTGAATCTGGTGGCAAACAGGTCCACTTGAGGCTGGTGCCACCGGTCGCATATGGCTTTGAATACCTCTGGATGAAGTGACCACTCTGTTTGAATGGTCTGGCCAAGCCTGGATAGCTTGTCTGCTATCACGTTCAGCCGGCTGGGGATGTCACGTGCCCTGAGGGTTACTTGCTGCCTGGTACACCAAGACAGTATTCTCCACAGTAGTGCACACAGAGAGCCCGATTTCATCCCCCCTTCTTTGTTGATATAAGCAACCACTGTTGTGTTGTCTGTAGCTATCAACACTGTCTTGTTGCAGACTAGGGTTCGAAACTCTTTTAGAGCTAGAAATACTGCTTTTAGCTCTAAGTGGTTTATGTGCAGCTTGCTCTCTGGAAGGGACCAGGTTCCCCTTGCAGTGTGCTCGTCTATGTGAGCGCCCCACCCTTCTTTTGATGCGTCTGTAAAGATTTGCAGAGCATGTTTTAGAGGGTGTAATGGTTGACCTAGAAGCACATTGCTTTCCTCCAGCCACCACTTCAGGTGGGGGTGGAGGGACTTGGGGACCGGTATCACCTTTTCCAGTGACTCTGGGACCCTCCAATTGTTTTCCAAGTGCCACTGTATGGGTCTCATGTGAAGTCGCCCTAAGTGGACTTGTTTTTCTGTTGCTATGAGCAGGCCTATGAGGGACATGAATTGTCGGACCGGATCCGACATTATGGATCTGATCTTGTTTGTCAAGGTCTGCCAACGATCTTCTGTTGGTCTGACCCTGCCCTCTTTCAGGTCGAACTGGTAACCTACGAAGTTGAAGACCTGTTTGGGAACCAGTTCTGATTTTTCCTTGTTCACCAGCCACCCTAGTTCCTGGCACAGTGTGACTAGGGTTTGAGTATGCCGGAGACAGGTGTGTTGGGTAGAGGCTCTCACCAGCCAGTCGTCTAGGTACTGGTGGATCCTTATACCCTTCTGAAGAGCCATGAGTTTGACCTCTTTGGCCACCACTGTGAATTCCATGGGGGCTGTGGATAGGCCAAAGGGTAGGGCCTTGAACTGGTAGGACCGACCCTGGAGGTGAAAACGCATGTACTTCCTTGACTGACTGTGAATTGGTATGTGGAAGTAAGCGTCTTTGAAATCTATGGATGTGACCCACTCCCCTGCCTGTAGGGAGGTTCTTATTGTCTCTGGGGTCTCCATCTTGAACGACTCTGTGTTTAAAAAGGTGTTCAAGGTGCTCAGGTCCAGGACCGGTCTCCACCGGTTGTTGGGTTTGGGTACCAAAAATAGCCGGTTGTAAAAACCCAGTGAGTTCTGATTTTCTACTGGTTCGACTGCATTCTTGTTTATCAGCTGATACAGTGCCTCTAAAAGGAAGGACTGTTTGGCTGCATTGTGATAGTTGCTTATGACAGTCGGTGACCTTGTCAAGTGGGGTCTGAACCGGAACGGGAGAGTGTATCCCTCCCTCAATGTGTTGACTACTTTTGGACTTGAACCCAAGGCTTCCCATTTCTCCCAACACTGACTTAATCTCGCCCCTACAGGAGGATCTATAACAGCATGTTGGGCATTGGTTACAAGATTTACAGAAGACAAGTGACCTACACAAGAAACACTTTTCACATATTTTATTTCTGTGTACATTTGACAAGTATTGGGATTTACGCCTTTCCTTTGTGGCAACCCTGAAACAATATGAGCATTTGCAACATCTGAGTTTACAGTCAAATTTAGTGTCACTTTGCTGGTCTCTGCAATCACTGGTGCTGGGTCCAAGTCTTCCTGACCGGTTACAACTACAGAGTTCGCCTGACCGGTCTTCACAAATTTTACACAGTAATTGTCATTTTGATGACTTGGACCCCTTGGCAGGCTTTTGGGAGTAGTTGGAGGCTTTGCCTCGACCTCTCCTGCTTTGCTGGTTGTCTCTGATCTGCTTCCAAGCAGGGACGTTCTTCTTGTCGGTGTGACGACTAGCAGATTTGTCACTTGCTGAGTATGGATGGAAGCGACCTTGTTGTCGGTGAGAAGTACCGGACGAACGCCTCTCTACACTCTTATTGATTTCCTCTTCAGCCTTGGCCAGCAGCTGATCCGGAAATAAAGCGTCTAGATGGACTGGAGACGTTCTCAAGGCGTTTATAGTGTCGTGTTTCACCCCAGCATTCAAATAGTCCAGGTAACTATCCCTGCGAGCCAGGGTGAAGTTGGCCATGTTGATGAAGACTGCCTCTGATAGATCTTGCATTGTCCTGGCCATTGCTTGAGAAATTGACCGGTTGAAAGTGGTCAAATACTCCAGTTCATTAATGGCTTGTCCCATCTTTTCTGAAGACTTTCCTTTAGTATCCAGACTCAGGGTTTTTAACTGAATGTTCATTGAGTCCTGAACCCTGGTCAGGCACCTTGACAAACCAGCAGCCTGGTTGCACATCACTGTCTGTTCACGTGCGGCCCTTTCCCAGCGTCTGAGCAGTTCTTGGCTGAAGACCCGGGAGGGTGGAGCAGAGGGCATATTTCTTCTGGCAATCCTGCTGAAAGAGTGGCTGAGTTTGGCCGGGTCCGGTGACCAGGTACGAACTGTTGAACCTTCACTTTCCTTGTCAGCATGCATCCCGTACCATCTTGATGGTCTAGGGGTTTTGATAAACTGATCCCTGAGGAGGCCAGTGTTGTCGGTGTTCCTGGTGGGGTAGCCCTCCTTGATGGTGAGGTTGAGGCTGGACATCTTTCTACAAAGCCAGTCATCAACTGGAAGTTTCACACTGACTTTGCCGGTTGGCTGAGTACGGGCACTGGCAAAAGGGTTATCATCAGCAGTGGAGGACACAGTCTCGAACTCAGGAACCCTGTGCCAGTTCATGAAGCTCCTCACACCCCTCATTGTTTCCCTGTAGTTGGCCTCCTCAGTTGGCTCAGGGGCAGGGTCATCTTTGGATGCCTCTCTGTCTGCTGACCGGTCCCTGTGGGTGTCGCCACCCAGGGAACCGGTAGTACTGAGCTGGTCAGCTTCACTGTCAGATGCTGTACTCAGTTGATCATCACCGGTGGGCTGAACCTCTGGGAATGAACCGGGGGCCTGTACAGGCTGGGTTGCCATCCCTGCACCGGGGGCCCCAAGGGGCTGGGTGGCAGTCTGCATCTCTTCTGCAGCATTACAGAATATTAAATGTCATATGTGTGAGGGACACCTTTTCAAAGGCACTCTGCGCTAAAGTTATAGCTGGGCTATCTGACCATTTTGCCATCACTTTTTCGGTCAATATACCTATTGAGGTTCCCTGCAAATTTAGACAAGTTAATACCCGGAAAATTCACAAGATAAACATCACGGATTTTAAAGAGGACATCCTGAATTCTGATCTAATCAAGCATCCTCACAGAACAGCCAGTTTGCTCAGTCACCAATATTTCAACACCTTGCGCAGCATTCTAGACAAGCATGCCCCAATAAAGAGGAAAATGGCTCCAGTGCACCCCGACAAAGGCTTTGTGAATTCAGACATCCTCTCAGCAAAGCGTCTGAAGCGCAAGTGTGAGCGAGTATGGCGCAGTAACAACTCTGCAATCAACCGGAGAAGATATCGAGCTGCTGTCAATCGCTACAATTTCCTACTGGAACAATCAAGACGCAGGCACTATTCCACTGTCATTGCTGAAAATAATGGTAACCCCAAGGCTCTGTGGAACACTTTCAAGAAAATCTTGCACAAAACCTCAACTATCATCCTACCCGATCATATTAGTCCTACTGATTTAGCTAACACTTTCGGTCATTTTTTCAGTGACAAAATTGTGAAAATCAGAGTTGCTTTAGAGTCATCAGTGCCTGTTTCCCTCACAATACCGAAGAGTAATAGCAGTGCCCTGACCTCTTTTGAGCCTGTATCTGAGGATGACATCCTCAAAATCCTAAGGTCATCCAACACCAAATCATCCGACCTGGACCCAATCCCTACCGCACTAGTCAAAGAGTGTGCGGACATTTTGGTCACTCCAATCACCAATATTATAAACTATTCACTCAAAGAAGGGAGTTTCCCAAACTGTTTCAAAACAGCATATGTCACCCCTCTTCTCAAGAAACCAAACTTAGACAGAAATCTCCTAAAAAACTATAGACCGGTATCCAACCTTAGTTTCTTATCCAAACTGATCGAAAAAGTAGTTGCCAAACAGTTAAATAATTATATCGATAGCGAGGGGCTCTCCAATGTCAACCAATCCGCTTACAGGAGACTCCATTCCACAGAAACAGCGCTGTTGAAAATCCAGAATGACATTGCTGCTTCGTTGGACTCTGGTAAGGCTGTTGCACTCACACTGCTAGACCTCTCAGCGGCATTCGACACTATCGACCATGACATTCTTTTTAATTCCCTAAGAGATTGGTTTGGGGTTGATGGCACTGTGTTGAGGTGGATCAGATCCTATCTTTCAAACCGGAAACAGAAGGTTAAATTAGGAAATAGCTTTTCAGATGTGTTCTCACTTCCGTATGGTGTGCCTCAGGGTTCTGTCCTGGGCCCCCTCCTTTTTACCCTTTACACAACCCCTCTCAGTAATATTATTTCCAATTTCAATGTCACCCACCATCTATATGCTGATGACACCCAAATATATCTAGCATTGGACAATAGGAATTTTGATTCCAGTTTCGCTGAGCTTACAGAGTGTCTCACATGTATTCAAAACTGGATGGCTGGCGTGAAATTGAAACTCAATCCCGAGAAAACTGAATTTATTATAATAGGTGATAGACAAGCCAGAGAGTCCCTCATAAATAAATTCCCTACTCAACTTCTCGGAAATTCTATTTCCCCTACTGATACAGTCAAGAACCTGGGTGTAATTTTTGACTCTGGAAACACCTTTTCCAACCACATAACTAATATGTGTCGAGCCTGCTACTACCACCTTAAGGACCTAAGACGTATCCGTAAATTCCTCAGTGTGGAAACTGTAGCCTTGCTTGCAAACTAAATGATCAGTAGTCGACTTGACTACTGCAATTCCCTACTTTATGGCATCAGTAAGTACAATGTTGCTAAACTCCAAAAGATACAAAATGCCCTTTGTAGAATTGTTTTTAGACTTGATAGAACTAGCCATGTCACTCCTTTTCTTCAAAAACTACACTGGCTTCCTATCACTTACCGTATATTGTTTAAGTACAATCTAATTACTTTCAAGGCTATAAATTTCTCTCAACCCATATACCTATCATCCTTGATCAAAACCAGTTGTCTAACACGTGGAAATCGTCTTTCTCTTTCCTCAGCCTCTCACAAAAAGGCCATCGGTAGGAGAGGTTTTGTAGTGGCTTCCCCCATAGAATGGAACAGACTCCCACAATCAGTACGATCACAACAAACAATAACAGGTTTCCGTAGCCAGCTAAAGACCTACTTGTTTAGATTAGCATATCCTCCACCATAGTACATCTCCCTGGCGGGCGCTAACCTTGGATCATGACCTCGAACGTCCCTCGACTTTCCCTTTTTGATTTCAAGCGCATTAGAGGATGTTGCATCAATTTTGCGCTATATAAATGTTTCTATTCTATTCTATTACCGGTGGCCTGATCAAGGCAGGGACCGGGTTTCTCAGTGGGCAGGCTCTTTTCAACAGGCAGCTTGCTGGTGGAAGGCTCAAAGAAAGGCTTCCCAGTGGGAGTCACATCAGCAGCTGGCTTCACAACCGGTTCAACCGGCACTGTGAAGGTCTTGGCCAGGATCATCGCCTCTAGTCTTGAAAATCTTTCTGCCCACTTATCATCCAAACTCTTGAGATCTTCAGCTGAAGGGTGGCTGCTGGATCTCTTCTTAGATGAAGACGGTTTGGGTGATTCACTACGTTTCGTCTTCTTACTACTGGGTGTAGATTGGACGGCCTTGCCCTTTTCCACCTTTGCCAGTACACTGACGTGTGCTGGATCCACGAGAGTGGAGGTGGAGTTGGCTGGAGTCGTAGTCGTCGTCTTCTTCTCTTTTCTGTCCCTATAAGCTGGGGTGGCCAGCTGAAGGACTTGTTCAGGGGTAAACCCCTTGCAGATAACACATTCCTTCTTCTGGACGCAGGGGTCGTCGCCTAGCCCTTTGTCCCTACAACGTGCACACTTGGAGTGGGTATCAAACCCAGCCATAGCGTGTCCGCATGAACCTCGTCTCTGTCCTGGAGATGACATAGTTGTAGATAATTTTTCCAAACTTCTTCAAGATGAAATAAAGCAGTTGAGTTCGTAATAAAACGAGAAATTCATTGTCGTTGAAAACATGTCTTCACTCTCCACGCGCCAAATGAAAAAGATGCTATGACGTCACGTTGTCTAGACAGCAAGGAAGTACGATGCGCCACCTGGCGAATGCGCTCTCCTGACCGGCTCTGCTAGTGTTATACACAGGACGTCTTTTTCTGACGTTTGGCGGACCGGTCGCGCCGACCGGTAAAGCAATTGTCCATTGGATAGGATGTATTAACGCAATAAAATCCTGTTTTTGGTCATGTGACTTCTCTGATTGGTTGAAATGTCATGGCACCAAATTCAGAAAATTTTCCTAGGGCTACTAAATATATGTGCCAAGTTTGAAGAAATTCCATCCACTAGTAAAGATGCTATAGGTAGGCAAACTTGTGGAGCCGTCCGCGAGAATTCATCCCATATGCAAACAAGTCCCTCGCGGGACGCTTAATGATTTGTTTCAACCAAGAAGAGAGAGTAGCGGGTCTGAGGTATGTCCTTTCTTGAAGGAGATGAAAAGGAGGGATCGAGACCCTCTCAGGTCTTTGGTTCGATCCAGATAGTATGTCAGGGCCCGCACAAGACACAGGGTCCTGTCTTCTTTGAATTGTCTATCTATAATGGTAGTCAAAGCAGGAATAGTCACTGGAGACACACTTTGAGAACCTTCTCTTGCTAGTTGGTTTTTAGCTATGAAGTCAGAAGAAGGGAACAAGGCAACCTTTTCCCATTGGCCTAGATTAGTTACTTTGTTTGCAACCCAGGCATGGATTTCGCTGCGGTGCTTGCCAGAGGCCAAAGCTAGCAAGAAAGCAGTTTTGAGAGTAAGATGTTTGAGGTCTGTGTCTTTCATAGGCTCAAAAGGGCGCTTTTGTGAGCTCATTGAGAACAATAGAAAGGTTCCATTTTGGAAGATTCCTGGAACTTTTTGGACGATCCCTGTGAAAACTGGAGAGTAACCTATGAAGGTCTGAACTTTGTACAATATGGTGGTCCCTTGGGCCCAAGGTGTCAACAATGGCCGTCCTGTAACCATCAATGGTCGAGGGGAGCCTATTTAGATCTTGGTACAGGTAAATGAAAAAATCTGAGATATGTTTCACAGATGGAGTGGAGAAATGCACCATTTCTCAAATAAGGCCCACTTTGACTTGTAGATGGTCCTTGTTAATGACCACAGAGAAGCCTTGTTCTTGGAGCTGTCCACTCCTAGACACCAGGCGTGCAGGTTGAGATGCTGTGGAATACATAATTGTGGGACTGTTTGAGAAGAGTTGTTGACACTGGAAGTTGTAGTGGGATCTCTGTTGAGAGTTGCACTAGGTCCCAAACCCAGGGCA
Source organism: Sabellastarte sp. h YS-2021 (assembly GCA_964017235.1). Taxonomy (NCBI): domain Eukaryota; kingdom Metazoa; phylum Annelida; class Polychaeta; order Sabellida; family Sabellidae; genus Sabellastarte; species Sabellastarte sp. h YS-2021. Next base: position 72,039,837 of record OZ024928.1, on the reverse strand, counting down.
TCCCTGGCCAGCCTGGGGCTATTACGATGATCAGCCAATAGCATTGTCTGATTTTTTGGATTACCCTGTGAAGGAGAGCTGTTAGAAGGTAAGTGAGGCACAGGCAGTGAGACCCGTCCAGTTTATGTTCAGAGCATCTATGTCCCAAGCCTTTGGATCTAGGACAGGAGACACGTACAGTGGAAGTTTGTCGTTCAGATGAGTGACAAATAGGTCTACATGAGTTGTGAACCACTTTTGGCAGATCTGTTTGAACACCTGCAGATGCAGTGGCCATTCTGTTGACTGCACTTGGTTCGACCTGGACAGAAGGTCGGCCATCACATTCAGACACCCTGGAATGTGTCTGGCTTTCAATGTTATGTAATAGACCAGACTTGTAAACAAAGTAATAGAAGTAATAGAAAAGTAATAGATTGGAGTCAACTTCGATGTTTTCAAATGTAATAGTAATAGATTAAAATTCTATCTATTACATCTATTACTTTCTATTATTTTTCTATTACAATTTACCCTTTGTTATTTTTCATCAGGAGGTTGCAGAAAAATGATCACTTAACATGGACTTTAATTCTGTAATGAATTAGTTTTCATATAATGAATACTTTCAATGGACTTTGATACAATAATGAATTAATTGTCATAAAATCATCACTTTAAATAAACTTCAAAACAATAATGAATTAATTTTGTAGCACTCATTCATCACTCATTCATTCATTTTAAACTTTCATACATAAACTTTTCAAATAATCAATATGTAATTATTGATATTCATCAAAGAATACTAAATAAAACACACAAATGTTGAAATAAATAACTTTGATATATCAATTGTCCCTCTTTGATTGAGTGTTCTAAAACAACTGTCTTTGAGGTGGTATTATTAAAGGCTTAAAGAGGCCAATTTAACCTTTGGAAGGATTAACTAAATGTTCCTGAGTAAGGAGAAACTGTGACACATGAAAGGCAATCACACAGGTCACTATTGTGTATAATAAGGGCAGCATTGTGGCATGTGTTAGCTGTTTCACTGATTTACATTCAATGTTACCGGAGTTATTATTTTCAAACATAAATGTCACTTTTGAATCACTTTGAGGTGGGCTCTGCAAGCAAAGAATTTGAAAGAAAGGGGTTCTTTGAATGCAGTGTTTTCTTTTGCAAACACTGCTCATCAAGTATTTCTCATAATAATAAGAGTTTTTCAAATCTAACAACTCATCATAAAGTGAATAAATATGAGAATTGTTTGATAACAGTGTATAATCCCCAGATAATATTTACTGATAATAACATTTTTCAGCATTTAAAAAGCTTTTCACAGAATTTGACAGAAATATACCTCTCATTACAAAATTTAAAGCACTTAAGTGGCTTCATATAGAATTCTCACAAATTCTTCAAGTAGTCAGGTCATTCTGAAATAGAATAAATACGGGATCTATTTATTTAATTGTAAATATACCAAGTGATATATTTCTGATATTTTATCCTTGTATGGCATAATCTGAAGCATTTTCAATAAAATTAGATGTATAAAGTATCCTGTCAGTTTTAGTTCTGTGTTAAAATTACCTCTCAAGTTTGCACCAAATTGTAATAGAATGTAATAGAAAGTGATAGATGCCAAAGTAATAGTAATAGATTTAAAATTTTAAAATGTAATAGTAATAGTAAGATTGAATATTTTCAAATGTAATAGTAATAGATTGGCTGTAATAGATTACAAGTCTGGTGATAGTGATGGCACCAGGTCATGATCTTCCACAGGAGAGCACACATCTCTGCTGAGTGAGTTCCTCCTTGTTTGTTTATGTAGGCTACCACTGTTGAGTTGTCTGTTGCAACTAGCACTGTTTGGTTCTGGCACTGGTCAATTCTATGTGTAGCCTTTTTTCCCGGTCTGACCACAGACCCTTTGTAGAACTTTTATCTAAGTGAGCACCCCAACCTTCGTTTGAGGCGTCTGTTGGATACTGTGGTCTTTGGGATGAAGGTCTGCACCTCTCATCACATTTGAGGGATTTTGCCACCACTCTAGGTGTGCTGAAATGGCTTCTGTCCAAGGAAGGAGGCTGTCCAGCGACTGAGGATATCTCCAGTGCTTCTTGAGATGAAACTGAAAGGGCCTCATGTGAAGGCGTCCCTCCAGAACCATTTTCTCCGTTGAGGCAAGCAACCCAATTAGCGACATCAAACATCTTGCAGTCAAAACATGTTTTGACTTGAGTCATAGGATCAAATCCTGGAGTTTGAGCCATCTCTCTTGAGTGGGTTTTACAAGGGCTGAATCTAGATGGTATTTGTAGCCCACGAACGAAAACACCCGAGTTTTCAGTTCTGATTTTTCCTGATTTTTTATCCAACCCAAGGACTGGGTTAGGTCTACCACTGCCTGAGTGTTCACTTGGGATTCCTCCTGAGACTGGGACCTGATCGGCCATGTATTGGTGAAGTCCGAGTCTTCTGGAGAGGGCCATTAGCTTCACTTCCTTTACAATCATTGTAAAGACCTGGGGGGCTGTGGCTAGTCCGAAAGGGAGGGAGGTGAACTGGAACACCTGGGACCTGTAGCAAAACCTTAGGCATTTCCTTGAGTTTGGATGGATGGGGATGTGAAGGTAAGTGTCCGATAGGTCTATCGACGATACCCATTCCCCTGGAATCAGGGAGGTCCTGATGGACTCTGGAGTTGCCATTTTGAACTTTTCTACGTGTAGAAAAGTGTTGAGCCTGCTTAGGTCTATGACCGGCCTCCACCTTTGGTGAGGCTTGGGTACTAGAAACAGGCGACTGTAAAACCCGAGAGATTTTACATTTTCCACCCTTTCGATTGCGTTCTTTGACAGAAGAGACTGGATAGAAGTGGCCAGAGCTTGGTCTTTTTGACGGGCCTTGTATTCTGACTGAATCAGAGGGAATCTGACCAGACTTGGTTTTGAGAGGAATGGCAGTACGTAGCCATTGGTGATAATGTTTAACATGTTTGATGAACATTTGTTTGTTTGCCAGTCTCTTCTGAAAGAACAGAGGCGACCTCCTACTGGTGGACTGAGGGAGGCTGTTAAGAAGTTTTTTGGGGGAGGGGTTTGCACGCCCTCGCCCTTTGTCCCGGAGCCTCTGAAGTTCGGTTTCCCCCTACCTGAAGAAAACGATTGGTTACTGCTTTGTGAGGAGTTGCCCCCATATGGGTGTTTCCTGTAGGAGCCTCTTTTCTTGTTGTGGGAACCACGAAAGGGCTCATAGGGTCTGAAACACTGACAGTCTTTAGAGGTGCCTTTTTTAAGGAGGAAGTCTTCTCCCTCTACAAGTTGAGACTTGAACAAGGAGGAATGCCAAAAGGGCGAATTCTTGAGTTCTTGGCGTCTCGTTTCCCCTAGTTGTGGTTGTAAAAGGGTCATTTCGGCTTCGCGCCTTAGCATGCAGGTGTTACCCATGGTATATAACTCCCTCTGGAGTATATGGGCCAAGGATTTGCTGAGGCAAGTGAGAGCCCTGTGTTGAATAAGAACAGTCTTATTCCATAGGTCTAAGTATTCACAGGCTCGTTCATATCCACGTTCTCAGGATTGGCACCTTTCTGAATTTGAGATTGGACTCTCTTGAAGGTTGACTTCAGGCTATGTTGGCACTTCTCAAGAGTGGCATTGCAAGATGAAGTCTTGGCAAAAGCAGCAGTGAAGTTAAGAGTGGATATGTTTTGCCTAGCTTGATGTTCCAATTCCTTAAGAATTGGTAGGGGAACCTTGCCCATGGGAGCCCCAGGGGGTTTAGGAGTAATGCAAAAAGCTGTATTCAACTCCTGTATTTTCTCCTCATACCAGGGCTGTCCCACCTTGTACCACTTTGTAGTGGAAGGAGGAGGTTTGATGTATTTACCCTCAGGTAAATTAGCGGCCTGGAAATCATGTGCGAACTTATCAAAGGCATCTTTGATAACTGAGCTAAGCGGTAGCATAGAAGAAGGACCTCTAGGTCTGAGCTCTTGACGGCCTTTCTCATCATCCAGACCCATAACTGAAGTTGAGGACCTAGGCATAGAGTCCCTGGGGTCAGGGAGGGAAAGGATGCACCTGAAAGTGTCCACCTCTTCAGCGTATTGTGAGGGAACGTCAGACAGAGCTACTTCCTATAATAAGGGGGGTCTGGATCATGTTGAGGTTGGTCTTGGTCAGAGAGAGCCCCAGAGGGCTGAGCCCCAGAAGGCTTTGAAGACCTGTGTCTGACTACAGAGGACTGATCCTTCTCTGAGGAAGATGACACGTATCTGGACCTCACCTTATGTTTACTCTTGTCAGCATGTTTTTTGGATATAGAAGATGAAATCTGAGGTTCATCGGATTCATCAGTTAGTTGATCCGAGGCAGACCTCGGGTCAACAACATGCCTTTTGTGAGAGTGAGTGTGTTTTAGGTCTAACCGAAGCCTTCTTAGAAGGCTCTTCGGCTGGACTAGAAGGCTGATCCGATGTCATATAATGATCAGCACCAAGATGAGGTGGAAGTGCAGGACCATAGTCCACTTCCATTTGCTCAAGATTTGAGGCAGCCCGAGGTTGACTCTGAGGGGGTAGGTCCAGATTTACAGCAGCTTGAGAAGGTCCAGGCTTAGAAGCTAAAGCTGAGGTCTGATCCACCTCGTCTTGCTTTTTTGCAGTTAGTTCGTCTCGGAGAGACCGGAAAGCTTCTAGCATTGAAGCCTGAAAGGAACCCATTTGCTGCTGTAAATGGATGTTAAGTGAATCACCCAGGGATTTTTCTAATTTAGTTTCAATTTTCTGCTGTAAGGCAGTACCTGGGGTGGTGGGACAGTTTTGGCTGGTGTCTTGAGAGACAATGAACTGAAGGGTAGGGGCTGTGGATGTGGGGGTGAGGTAAATAAGTTATCAGCAACACTCCACGTCATCCCCTAGATCTAATTCATCGTCTTTTGAAGTGGAAGTGAGGGCTTTTTGCTTTTTAATATAACGTTTCCTTTGAGAGAATTTCAACATTTGTTCTTCAGTAAAAGAACCACATATTTGACACGGACTTTCAAAAGTGACACAGGGTCATCACCCTTGCCAGATTCCCTACAGGTAGGGCAGTAATTATGTGTGTCAAATGGAAAGCAAAAATGCCTACACTTGCCAGATCTCAGCTTGTCTTTATTCGTTTGCTGGGTAGACATTTTGAAACGCAATAAAAGACGTAGATGTAAAAACCTGAACCGAGGAAAACTCAAAACACGCGAAAATAAGGAAAATACTTATCCTGTCAAAACAAAAATTCTACAGAATAATCTGATATATAATGAATGAAATGACCAAAAATTAACATCCAACAATACGTATGTGCTGAGAAATAGATGAAAATATCTGTGTAAGTGACAGACGCTACCAATTCACGCAGCCAACGAGAAAGTAAGACGAAAGGTTAATGGTTACCACAAGACGACAACTGGAGGCTACGGCCAACTATAAATGTCTAGTTTTCTTAGACGTTGGCCTGATGCCTTGTGGCCATCCAAGAACAGCATTCAGTCCCACATGGTGAGCTATTGTAGCACAATAAAATATATATGTTGAAGCACTGTCATGGCTTTATTAGCAAAAATCTTTGGATAATTAAAAAAAACTATCTAGTATGGTAATTTCCCATCACTGGTTGTACTTTATGTAGCATTTTAGTCTGATTATCAGTTTAAAATCACTTGGACATTGTTTTCTCAGTATTCAACTGCCAGTGAGACTATAGTTCTGCATAAAGTCTAACATGTGAATCATTATTAATGTTCTAATGCAACATGCATTGTATAGTAATGAATGATGAAATTGTGACAAAATTCTCTTGCTATACCAGTGCTTGTATAGGCTTACAATCAATATCTTGCTCACTTACCATGTTAGAAATATCTTTCATAATCACAGATGCTTAAACTCTAAAGAAAAACAGACATATATTTTCACAATATTACTATTACTAAATGAACAAAAACACTAGTCCTTTCTCTTGCTTCAAAATAACTAGATTGGGCCAACTCAGCGCCAACATATCCCCAGACAGGTCATCACTCATGCCACAGGTTTTGATCGGGAATTTTTTATGTAAGCCATTTGTTGTATGCCATAAATCTTGGGAAAAGTTATATGAACTTCAGCACATCAATCTACTAAGTTTATATCTTCCCAAGGAAGATGGTGTATCCCCAGACGCCGAATACATAACTCAACAGAGCATATTTTCAATCTTCCTGCAATGATAACTCTGAACCTATTTTCAAAGTATTTAAATGATTGATGATTGAATGTCCATTCGAAATTAATAATCCCAAAAGAGCATATCTGTTTCTATATTTGTTGACAAATAAAATATTATTTCTAACTCAACTCATCATACTTTTCAATCTTCCTGCAAAGGGCGACTCTGAACCTATTTTCAAAGTATTTAAATGATTCATAATCCCAAAAGCACATATCTGTTTCTATATTTGTTCACAAATAAAATATTAGTTAAAAATTATATATTATTTATATTATTATTTTATTATATTATTTTTAGAATTTGCATTGTTTTTCAGTTATTCATTTCCTCAATTCCTATATATGTGGTCCATATATATGCAACCTAAATATGTGACACAATCTCAGTTCTGACTCCCCTTTGTCTTATTAGATAATGAAGCAAACCCCATCTCCCAATCCCACCCACCCCTCTCCCCTTCTCCACACCTCTCTCACTGTTACAGAAGATCTGCAACCCCACTGAAAAGTCTGGTTCTTTGTTTCTCATTTGATATCATTCAATACCTTTGTTTATTTAGTGTCACTCAATAGCTGGAGGTCCCAGAGGTGGATGGGGGGTGGGACAACAAAGAGATAGAGTGCTACAGCACAAATGGTAAACAAACAAAAGGGGTAATCAAATACAAAAAGCTCAGTTAATCTTATCACTAAAATAAAATCAAATATATAAATAAGGAATGTCCAACAGGAAAATTATATATCTCCAGAATTAAATATAAATTATCAAACCACAAGAACAGATTTATAATAATAATTCAGAATTGAGAATTTTAAGAATGTGATTATCAACTGAAATGAGTTAGTAACTGTAGGAACTGTGTCAAAATTAACTGAGGCAAACTGAATAAAACTGGGCTAGTTGAGGGTTAAAAATCCCCTATTTTTACTACATAAGGCTATAATTTCATTAATATTGGACTTACAGCTCACCAGAAAATAACTGTGTCCATTTTGCCTACTTGAATATGTTTAACCAGTTTCATTTTAAAAAGTTAAAAACTCAGCAAGCAGAGAGATAACACACAAAATAAGTACTTAAAAGCCTAAGATAGCCATAACATTATTAATAAAAATTTAAATAGACAGGCACTTCCTTTGAAAAATTCAAAGATTTCAGCTCTATGACCCACATAGTTCGACAGTTACAGGGCTTTAAAGTGGTATAATATCCATAAACTGGGTCTCTGTGGGCCTTTTACAATTGTTAAAGAGACCTTAGCAATTAAACTACAGAGCTGAAACTTTTTGGGGGACAAACATAACAAGCAAAAATTATATATAATACAGTTTAAGACTTGTCACACTAAGCATTTCCAAATAACAGGGCAAAATACGTAAAAAAATGTCAAAAAAGGTCACTTGGGTGAGTGTTTATGGCCCTCATACACAGGTTAAATGTCTACTAAAAGCCTTGATTTTCGGCACATGTAGAAAGGACATAATAATGCATTCCCAGATGGGATTTCAGCTCCATCAATCACATAGTTTAACAGTCACAGGGCTTAAAGGTGGCAAAAAGTCCAAATATTGGGTCTCTGTGGGCCTTTTAGAGATCTCGATGTGGCCTTCAAATTAAAGCTTCAGATTTATAATCTGTCACATACTAAGATTATACATAGAATATATATCTAATAAAGTTTGAAACTTCTCAGACTTACAATTTCCAAGTTACAGAGCAAAATATGTGAAAAATGTCTTAAAAGGGTCACTCGGGTGGGTGTTTATGGTCCTCATACGCAGTTTAAATGTCTACTTGAAGCCATGATTTTTGGCACATGTAAAAAGAACATAATAATGTATTCCCAGATGAGATTTCAGCCCTATCAGTCACATAGTTTAACAGTCACAGGGCCTAAAGGTGGCAAAAAGTCCAAATACTGGGTCTTTGGGAGCCCGTCAGAGACCTTAATGTGGCCTTCAAATTAAAGCTTCAGACTTACAATTTGTCACATACTAAGATTACACATAGAATATGTATGTAATACAGTTTGAAACTTCTCAGACTTACCATTTCCAAGTTACAGGGCAAAATATGTGAAAAATGTCTAAAAAGGGTCACTCGGGTGGGGATTTATGGTCCTCATACATGGGTTAAATGTCTATTAAAGGCCTAAATTTTGGAGTACATACAAGAAAAACATATTGATATATTCTCAGATGATATTTCACTTAGATGAGAGACATTGTTTGAAAGCTACAGTGCTTGAAGGTGGCAAAAAGTCCATAAATTGGGTCTCTGTGGGCAATTTTGAGACCTCAAGTCGGCCTAACAGGTAAACCTACAGCCTTTAAATTTTTCACAGACAAGGATTACATATAAGACTTACACCTAGAGCAGTTTGAGACTCATCAGAATTACCACTTCCAAATTATAGGGCCAAATATGTTAAAAATCTAGGAAAAAAGTCCTAAGTGGGGTCTTTATGGGCCCCAAACACAATTTTCTCCTCAACTTAAAGTCTTGATTTTCGGCACATGTACTAAGAATATATTAATGTGTTCTCAGGTAAAATTTAAGCCAGATACGCCTCCTCGTTTGTGACCTAGAGGACTCTAAGTGGTCAAAAGTGCAATTTCTGACCTTAAGGTGGCCATAAGTTCTTTATTATTGGGAGTTTAAGGTCACCTTAAAATAGGGATCTTCCTTTGGGCAGCCTTAACATGTGTACCAAGTTTGAAAAAAAAATATTAATCCGTTTTTGAGTTATCGCGTCCACAAGGAAATTTCTACGGCTGCGGCGGTGGCGGCGCGATGGACCTGAATCCAATATATCCCCGACTTTCGTCTGGGGATATAATGATTGGCAGCCTATATTGCTATTAGTTGTGATCAGAAATGATTTATATGCGACATATCTTTTGTGTTTCTACAATGGCTATTGTAGGCTGTACATCTGCCATAAATAACAGAACCTAAAAATAGACAGCCTCAGCAGACAAGAACCCCAGCCCACAGGTACGGCTAAATGGCCAACAACGTTGACATTTGGGAAAATCTTAGGAACAACTTCTGTTGTAAGAAGTATAGAGAACCCACAAGATGTTCTACAAAAGATTCACAGGCCATGATTTCTTACAAATAGTTTTCATATTTTGAAGCCAAAGAAACAATTATAAGGGAGATATAAGGCCTTTTTGATGTGATGACCCTCCTATTTGCCATTAAGATATGATATGGTGGCCATATTGTTTCCAAAACAAGGACACAATTACTCTCAGGCAAGCTTTCCTATTCATTTGCATTTTGTGCAAATCTGATGAAGCTAGCTGCAATATTTTAGGTTACAGAAAACATTAAAGCTTTTAGAACAAACTTTAAGACCCCAAAATTTAGAAGTGTTGCCATGGCAACAGTTGCTGCTGGATACCCCCCAAAATTTAATCAGCTGTAGGTCCTCTTGGGGTAAACATATCCTGAAAATTTGGTGAAAATCCATGAATGGGTTTAGGCAGTGGAACACCCAAAAACTTTAAGATCTGAAAATCTTCAGTGTTGCCATGGTAACGTATATTACTGGATACCCCCCAAAACCTAATCAGCTCTAGATCCACTTGGGGTAAACATATCCTGAAAATTTGGTGAAAATCTGTGCAGGGGTTTAGGCTGTGGAACACCCATAAACTTTAAGACCCGAAAATCTTAAAAGTGTTGTTATGGCAACAGTGGTAGATGGATACAGACCAAAACCTAATCAGCTCTAGATCCTCTTGGGGTAAACATATCCTGAAAATTTGGTGAAAATCCGTGCAGGGGTTTAGGCTGTGGAACACCCACAAACTTCAAGACCCGAAACTCTCAAAAGTGTTGCCATGGCAACAGTTGTTACCAGATACCCCCCAAAACATAATCAGCTCTAGATCCTCTTGGGGTAAACATACCCTGAAAATTTGGTGAAAATCCATGCAGGGGTTTAGGCTGTGGAACACCCACAAACTTTATACCCGCCGCCACCAGCACCAACACCACCCGGACGTCGCAGGGGACGACTATAACCCCAGCCTTTATCGGATGGGGTTAAAAACAAAGAAAGACAAAGACACCAGTCTTAATAAGTATATTTATTTCAAAGGATGTTATTTGTTCAAAATATGTCACAATTTTGTCTTTTAGTTGCTCCAGGCTTTTCCTCTAGTGCTTCTGTGTTTTACCTTAAAAATAATCACTGATCAATAACTATATCATATAAGCAAAAGTTGGTGGGTTAAACGGACAAAAATACAAGCACATACAGAATAATGCAACTGCATTTTAATATCTTAAGAAGCTTCGTGCACACTCATTGATATGTCAGGTTTCAGAAAGCATTTTGTCTGTGATTACACAATTTTCTTTGTGTATTGATAATTAACTGTTGCGGAACCTGTTTGATTCAAACATCGTGTGATGTAACATTTGGAATAAATAGTAAATAAAATATATAATTTGAAAACTCACAATAATTCAAATAATTAATATGATTACGTCACACAAAATAAGGGAGCACATGCTTGTGAGGAGACTAATATGCAACATTTAATATAAAACTGAATTTTAATTACATAAACTGACACTAGAACATATTCTACACATGTCAAGGCCATGTAATGTTGTATAGTATAGAACTGACAGCAGCTCACTATAATATTCAATAAGTATCTCTTCTGAAAATTCTTATTGTGTACATATTTTCTTTAAAAACACATAAATTATAACTACTTATATTACTTGTCATGACCTAATATAATGGGTTCACAATTATGTCGTGATTTCAATATACTCTTTCATACAAACCTGCTGAATATGTCAATTACATAATTTTACAACTGGGTGGAACAAGTTCAACACCAGAAAAAATGAGATTTCTTTCAACTTTTTCAGAGGTTTTAATACCATTGTCAAAATGATTTACTCCCTTTCTTTAACCATAATAGATGAACAAATAAAGCATTAAACAATATATTATTTATATATTGAATATATATATATAGGAGTGAAAAAGGACTGAAAAAAAGAAGAAAATTGCCTTGAATTATGACATGCAAAAAAAAAAAAAAATTCCTAGTGATTAGAATGAATGGTGTAGCTTTATTGTTAGTCATTATCCACTGCAAATGGATTCTCCACTTTCTCTGCACTGCATTCTGCTATCACAACATCTTTCTCTGGCTTGTCTTTTGCACTTGTCTTCAGTGCCTCAATCTTACTGACCACGTCCTTAAATGAGAGTATGATGCAGTGGTGAATTTAATATCACACAAAAATATATCAATATAGGTAGATTAATAAAATTCAGACTTTGAAGGGACTTTATTTTGATGAGTGAAATTCAACACAGTATGTCAAATTGACTGTTAACACCACTCTAAATTTAGACACAATGAAGAACTCGTTCCTTGATACCACACTTTGAATACCTTCACAGGTTAGCTAGGCATGAATTGATTTTTTAACATTTTTTTCTCAGTGCTGTGTGAAAACTGAATCATGTAGATACACGATACTTTCCATTATGTGGCAGCTTATCATCATAATTAATGGCCTTACCATGCTATATTTACTGAAAGTACTGTACTTTAAATTTTCATTAGGCATTAAGTTTAGCTATTTAAACTTAAGAACTTGGATAGTGAAAATTATTTTTCTAGTGACATTTTAAATCTGCATTAATGTCTCGACAAGAAACTAGCTATTAGCAAAAAAATAATTCCGATGAATTTCTTAAAAATGAAAAATAGCATCAGAGATGCCCGCACCCCACAGCCCGGGGGAATAATTTTCAACACCATGAGATACAGAAGAAGGTAAACAGTTCAAAGATCAGGAGACTTTCAGAGTAAACAGCGTTAGCTTTGTAAAGGTCAATATAATATTTAAGCAGAGCTGTGTCAGCTGACTATGTGTTTTGAGTTTCAGAGTAGAAGTGAAAGAAGAAAAGGACACAAAAGTTGTGCCCTGCAAATGGTATTCAGAGGTAAAGTACCAAGTTAACTGTTAAGCAGTAAAATGTGGGTGGAAAATACATTTAAACAAAGTACTGTAAATGCAATAGTTTTTCAGTTACAATTTATTTACTCAACAGTGAGAATCTCAAAGTAGAATTTGCTCAGCTATGCAATGAGTTAAATGGCTGTAATTTTACTATGTATAGCTGACCTAAAATTAGGCGAATAACACATTAAAAGAAAATACTGTAAATGCAATAGATATCAATTTACAACTGATTTACTCAACATTGAGAAACGGAAAGTAGCTATTGCTCAGCTATGCAATGAGCTACGGGTCTGTCATTTTACTATGTTATAGCTGATTCAGAAGTGGATGAATAACATATTAAAACAAATTCTCTTAATGCAATAGTTTTCAAGATACAACTGATTTACTCAACAGTGAAAACATCAAAGTGGCTGACGTAAAAAGACAAAATGTATGTAAAGGTAAAGTATTAAAATGACAATTCAATAGTAGTAAGTTGATGGCATTAATCAGTCAACTGAAAGTTATAATCTGTAAAATTTTTAGTTGAAGTACTGCTGTCAATGAAAATAGCACAATTAAGTAACAGTACATACATGTATAACTAGAACTACACATCAGAGAACCGATGCAAATTTTTATCCACTGGAAAGACAACTCACCAAAGCCAGTGAACCATCATTTGACCTTAAAGGAGGGGCCAAAGGTAAAATCTGACATCAGAAGATTCCCAGCCCATGATATCCTGCAAGTTGGTTTCACATTGCAAACCTCTAGGATCAATAATAAATGAGTTATAAGCACTTACATTTGGCTGTCCTCTTTGACCTCGAAGGAGGGGCTCAAGGTCAAATCTGACCACATCAGAAGATTCCCAGCCCATGATTTGCTATAAGTTGGTTTCACATTGCAAACCTCTAGGACCAATAATAAAGGAGATATAAGCACTTTTAAGTTCGGCTATCCTCGTTTGACCTTGAAGGAGGGGCCCAAGATTAAATCCGACCACACCAGAGGATTCCCAGTCCATGATTTACTATAGGTTGGTTTACCATCCCAAAGCTCTTGGACCAATAATAAGCGAGTAATAAGCACTATTCAGTTTGCCTATACTCGTTTGACCTTGAAGGAGGGGCCCAAGGTCAAATCTGACCACACCATAGATTCCCAGCCCATGATTTCCTATGGGTGGGTTTACCATCCCAAACCTCTAGGACCAATAACAAGCGAGTTATAAGCACTATTTAAGTTTGACTATCCTCGTTTGACCTTGAAGGAGGGGCCCAAGGTCAAATCCGTCCACACCAGAAGATTCCCAGCGCATGATTTCCTATATGTTTCACATTGCAAACCTCTAGGACCAATAATAAGCAAGTTATGAGAACTTTTAAGTTTGGCTATCCTCCTCATTTGACCTTGAAGGAGGGGCCCAAGGTCAAATCCGACCACAGCAAAAGATTCCCAGCCCATGACTTCCTATGGGATGGTTTACCATCCCAAACCTCTAGGACCAATAATAAGCGAGTTATAAGCACTTTTAAGTTTGACTATCCTCGCTTGACCTTGAAGGAGGGGTCCAAGGGCAAATCTGACCACATCAGATGATTCGCAGCACATGATTTCCTATAGGTTGGTTTCACATTGCAAACCTGTAGGACCAATAATAAGGGAGATATAGGCACTTTTAAAGTCCGCTGTGTGGGTTACTCTGGCACTCCATGGATGACCTTGAATTAAGAGCTTCAAGGTCAAATGTCTGCAAGGTTGTAGAGAACATGTATATATGTTATACATATCACCTATGAAGAGATTCAGCCTTCTGTCTATGAGAAACAGCCAGTAGAAAAGTGTAGATAATTTTCAAAGAAATGCTTGTGGCGGCCATCTTGTTTTCAAAATGAGGCTAATTTCAGTCTCAGAGAAGCTTACCCCCCAATGAAGATATCCTGCAAATTTGGTGAACCTAGGTGTTTTCCTCTGAGAGCGTTAACGCCGAAAATCTCTCTACGCACCACGGCGGCACCGTAGCGAACACTAAACCAAAGTATCCACTGGATGCCTCTGGTGGATACAATAATCAGTTGCAGTCATCCACATATCTTTGTGATAAGATAAATATGTCTCAAATATGGCAGGTCAACACACTATGGCAGAGCCAAGGTTAAAGGTCACACCATGACGATGTACACCTACACCTGCTAACTAACCGTCCCTTCTTACATCTTACGGTTTCTGAGATATGGCCTGGACAAGATTTTAAGGGTCAAGGTCACACCATGACACTGCACACCTATACCCCCTAACCATTGACCCTAAAAAGTATCAACTTCCTATGCATCACAGTTTCTGAGATATAGCCCACACAAGATTTTAATGGTCAAGGTCACTACATGAAGGTCAAAGGTCAACTCAGGTCAAACCACGATATTGTATACCAGCTCCCTCAAACCAATGTCTATACCAAGTATCAACTTGCTACATTTTACAGTTTCCGAGATATTGCCCAGACAGGATTTCAATGGTCAAGGTCACTACAGCAAGGTTAAAGGTCAAATCATGGTCAGACCATGATTTTACACACCTACACCCCATAACCAATGTCCCTACCAAATATCAACTTCCTACGCCTTACGGTTTACAAGATATAGCTTGTACAAGATTTTTCAAACTCAAGGTCATCGACCTTACAAAGTATCAACTGCTTATGCTTTATAGTTTCTGAGATATAGCCCACACAAGATTTTAAGGGTCAAGGACACTACACCATGATGCTGCACACCTATACCCCGTAACCATTGACCCTACCAAGTATCAACTTTCTACGCCTTACAGTTTCTAAGATATAGCCCAGACAAGATTTTAGTTCAAGGTCACTACAACAAGGTCAAAGGTCAACTCAAGGTCACACCATGATGTTGTACACCTACACCCCATAACCAATGTCCCTACCAAATATGAACTTCCCACCTGCCGGCTCGACCAACTTGATGCCATGGGTGAAAATAATACCTAAATAAATACCTGTGGGGTAAAAATTAGTGATATTTTCTTCTGTCTGAAACTTCTACTGATACAGTATACAACATATGACCATACCATTCCATTCAATACTTTGCCAAATACCACGTGTCTACCATCTAACCATGAGGTTTTCACAGTGGTGATAAAGAACTGTGAGCCGTTGGTATCCTTGCCAGCATTAGCCATCGACAGCCAGCCTGGTCCAAGATGCTTTAGCTTGAAGTTCTCATCATTAAAACGGTCACCATAGATACTCTTTCCTGGAAATATTTTAAAAGAACTTGAATAAACAAACATGAACTACAACACACATCACTTCTTGTGGTTACCAGATATATGCAAAAAAAAAATAGCATCAGAGATGCCCGTACCCCACAACCTGGGGAAATAGTTTTCAACATCATGAGATATAGAAGTAGTGAAACACTACACAGATTGGGATACTTTCAGAGCAGTGTCAGTGTCCAAATAATGTTTAAGTAGAGAAAATAACAGCTAAGAGAAAGAAACTGCATGTAAAGATTAAGTATTAAAACAAGACAATTCAGTAAACTAAAAATTATGAAGCTTTAAGACTTCTCCCATTTTGATATTCATTTGTATGGTCGAATTATGGTTTGCAAGTTTTGAATATTACCCATACATACAGATATGGCAACACATGCTTTTATGTGGAGTTGGGGCAAAACCTGTGGCTCATTTGATGCAATACCATTGTACCTAGTTACAATGGGAAGTTGCAAAAGTAAAACAGTTAATGAATTCTAATATGACTTTAACAGTGCTTAATCTACATCAAAAGACACCCAAAGGTGCAACAACCACGATTCAAGTAAAAGATATAAGAGGGATATAAGACAGATCAAATAGCATCAGATATGCAAGATCAAAGGTCAAATCCAGGTCACACCATGACGTTGCACAGATATAAACCCAGACCAATGTCCCTACCAAATATCAACTTCCAACCGCCTTATGGTTTCCGAAATATAGCCCAGACAGGGCATTATAGGTCTAGGTCACTACAGCAAGGTCAAAGGTCAAATCAAGGTCACACCATGATGTTTTACATCTACACACCCTAGCCAATGTCCCTACCAAGTATCAACTTCCTACACCTTATGGTTTCCGAGATATACCCCAGACAAGATTTTATAGGTCAAGGTCACTACAGCAAGGTCAAAGGTCAAATCAAGGTCACGCCATGACGTTGCACACCTACACTGCCTAACCAATGTCCCTACCAAGTATTAACTACCTACACCTTATGGTTGCCGAGATATAGCCCGGACAAGCGTTTATAGGTCAAGGTCACTACAGCAAGGTCAAAGGTCAAATCATGGTCACGTCATGACGTTGCACACCTACAACCCCTAACCAATGTCCCTACCAAGTACCAACTTCCTACACCGTACAGTTTCCGAGAAATAGCCTGGACAAGTTTTTATAGGTCAAGGTCACTACAGCAAGGTCAAAGGTCAAATCAAGGTCAGACCATGACGCTGCACACCTACACCCCCTAACCAATGTCCCTACCAAGTATCAACTTCCTACACTGCAGTGTTGATTCTAGGAATTTCAAAAAGTGGGGGCGATCCCCCACCACTGCACAAAATGTGGGGGAGGGCTAAAAATTCTGGGGGACGACTTTATGATAAAGTTTAAACTAATGAAAAATACTTTTTCAGTTTATTTAGACATTTTTAACATTGGACTTCTATTAATTAGTGATCAAGGCCACTTGGCTACCCAATAAGTAGTGGTTATCTACCATTGAACACCCACCTTTTAGTTAATACTTTCAAATTAATTAAATAAATAATATTTTAAATTCTATTAACAGGCTTTGATTATAATGTAACTGTACCAGAATACTAATTGATAGATATGGTATAATTAGCAGTTGTACGTCTGATAATATTTGCTTTAAAGCTATGTATTTTGATAAATTACATTGATTATCAGTCATTTTATGCCAGTGAACAGTCATTTAGTTTACATACAGAAGCATTTGTCCTTGACCTCTATTGTATTGAAGAAATATAAGGTCGGCGTTCACTGGTAGAATGCCACTATATATAGTTATGTACAAAAGTAAATGTCAGGTGATTGTCTTGCCAAATAAAAATAAACTTCAAGCCTAGTGATAGAATTTTAAAAAAAAATTATTGAAAATGGTTATTTTCATCAAAGTGACTCCTGTCACGGCATTGTGGTTTTAAGTTTTCGTCTAAAGTCATGGCATCACAAATTCAGTCATTATATCATCAATTCATACGAATATGTTGGAAAACCCCACAGAATAATGTGACCTCATGAATATTAATGAGTAGTCCACAAATTCTTCAAGGAAAATATTGTTAAAAAATCCCATGAAATTGTCAATATTTTCTACGCATATATGAATATTAATGACCTCTGTGGTCCATCTAGTAATTGATCTTAAAGCAGAAAATATTGTAAAGAAACCATTAGGAAAATCTGTGACCTCATTAATATTAATATTAATGAGTTGTCCGTGAATTTTGATCTTTCAAGTAAAATATTTTCTACACATACATTGTTGGGAAACCCCACAGATACGTAGGGTCAGCACCGGCTTGACTCTCCTGTTGTGGTAACAATATCCAGTTTACTGTCAGTTTCGTTTTTCTTGCTGCCATTTTTCATATAACCATCCACTTTAAGCTTAATTTCATGTTTTTGAGTATAATATGTCTAAATACTGTCTGTAGCACATAATATATTTGAGTTCTTTTAGCCTTGCGTTGCCGGTTTTCGACGGTCTTGCGCATTTTAATCCATTTTTGTTTCTTTCATCATTCCCTGATGTATTTTAATCTTAAAATTAGAAAAAAAATGCTGTTTAATTGACAAAAGCAAATAAAATGGATAAATATTTTGTTATTTTATTTTTTTTTATTTGATTCAATTTCTGTATGTACAGTATTCTTATTTTACAAATGGTTGTCTGTTATCGACGGTAAAATCAAATCAATATAAATGGTATTCAAAATATATTCCAAACTTTTTATTTTTCACATTGCCCTCTGTAAATTGATAATTTAACAAATAAATGGTATAGTAATTGCCATTATATTGTAACAATGTACAAATAACATTGTTTTTGAAGGTGTACACAAAAAATTATTTCCCTAGACAATTGTGCCATTAATTTTTAAAGTTCACTTTGAAGGCTGTTTCTTCCATTTTGTGTCCACACAAAGCACGTGTTTTTATGTTAATGATCATGTGTATGGTTAATTTATTTTATAACCTCCAAAAATAAAAATATTTTATGGTATATTTTTCTTATATTTGCTGCTGAACAAACGCATGCTGTCATTGACAATGGATTACATTAAAGTCAATTTAATAAAAATAGCATCAGAGATGCCCGTACCCCACAGCCTTGGGAAATATTTTCAACACCATGAGATATAGAAGTACTGTACCAGTACAAACTTCAGGATACTTTCAGAGCACTGTCAGTTATATAAAGGTCCAAACAATGTTTAAATGGAGAAATAATGTTTAAAAGAAAGATAATGCGTGTAAAGATGAAATATTAAAACAAGATAATTCAATGACAAGATGACAGCATTAATCAGTAAACTAAAATTCAACACTCTTTATATACATCTGCATTTCCGAATTATGGTTTAGATGGTTTGAATATTACCATGCATACAGAAGTGGTAATACATTTAATGAATGCTTATGTGTGGTGTTGGAGTAAAATCTGCAGCTCACTTGATGAAATTCTATCTCTTACAATGGGAAGTTATGAAAGTAAAATTCTTAATAAATTCTAATATGACTTTTGCTTAATCTGCATCAAAAGACAGACCCAAAGGTGCAACAAGATTTTAAAGGTCAAGGTCACTACGGCAAGGTAAAAGGTCAAATTAAGGTCACACCATGATAATACACACCTATAGCCAATAACCAATGTCCCTACCAAGTATCAACTTCCTACACCTTACGGTTTCCGAGATACAGCCCTGACGATTTTATAGGTCAAGGTCACTATGGCAAGGTCAAAGGTCAAATAAAGGTCACACCATGATGCTGCACACCTACACCCCCTAGCCAATGTCTCTACCAAATATCAACTTCCTGCACCTAACAGTTTCCGAGATAAAGCCCGGACAATATTTTATAGGTCAAGGTCACTACGGCAAGGTTAAAGGTCAAATCAAGGTCAGACCATGACGCTGCACACCTACACCCCCTAATCAATATCCCTACCAAGTATCAACTTCCTACACCTTACGGGTTCTGAGATATAGCCCAGACAACATTTTATAGGTCAAGGTCACTACAGCAAGGTCAAAGGTCAAATCAAGGTCAGACCATGACGCTGCACACCTACACCCCCTAAGCAATATCCCTACCAAGTATCAACTTCCTACACCTTACGGTTTCTGAGATATAGCCTGGACAAGATTTACAGGTCAAGGCCACTACGGCAAGGTCAAAGGTCAAATCAAGGTCACACCATGACGTTGCACACCTACACCCCCTAACCAATATCTGTACCACGTATCAACTTCCTACACCCTACAGTTTCTGAGATATAGCCCGGACAATATTTTATAGGTCAAGGTCACTACAGCAAGGTCAAAGGTCAAATCAAGGTCACACCATGACGTTGCACACCTACACCCCCTAACCAATGTCCCTACCAAATATCAACTTCCCAAGCCTTACAGTTTCTGAGATATAGCCCGGACAACATTTTATAGGTCAAGGTCACTACGGCAAGGTCAAAGGTCAAATCAAGGTCAGACCATGAAGTTGCACACCTACACCCCCTAACCAATGTCCCTACCAAGTATCAACTTCCTACACCTTACAGTATCCGAGATATAGCCCGGACAAGATTTTCAAACTCAAGGTCACTACGGCAAGGTCAAAGGTCAAATCAAGGTCAGACCATGACGTTGCACAGCTACACCCCCTAACCAATGTCCCTACCAAGTATCAACTTCCTACACCTTACGGTTTCTGAGACACAGCCCGGACAAACTATTTCCCGCCGCCCGCCCACCCGACCATCCGGACACCATGGGTGAAAACAATACCCCGACAGCCCTTAAGGGCTGTGGGGTAAAAATGTATGTGTAGTGTTTTGTAAAACAAATATTATGAATCTTTTTGTCTTTTACAAAATACCTTATAATTTCATTTTATGAGGATAAAATTTGCATTATTCACAGGAATTCATGAGCATTGCCAATGACAACCATATTTTATTTTACTTTAAAAATTGATATAATATTTCACTTAACAAAATCGGGATATTACTGCATCATGCATTAAGAAACTTTATTTTATCAAACTCAAAAAAATATTTTCATTAAAAGCCATGTGATATATTGTAAATAAAGAGTAATACTGTTATTTATTTAATTTTTACCGAGATGAAGAGCACCTGCACAGAACTACAATATATTAATGCGCGGCCGTCGATAATGGATGACCGTCGATAATAGACGACACAACGATACATATGTAAAACGATCACGAAACCACATCGTCAAAATGCATTATTCAAAGAACGTTTCAACGGAAAAATCAAAACCTTGACAAACTCTCGATCCGTGCGGTGTTTCGATTTTCTAGATCTCTCGTCTTTCCGCTTCATATACTTCCCGCATCGCCTTGTGTACTACGCGTTCTCATATAATTTGGTCATCGCAGACTCAAAAAAAAATCCGCGTTTGTAGGCGAATTTATGCGCGATCCAGCAGAAAACCCGCCCTAGAAGCAACACTGTTACACCTTACGGTTTCTGAGATACAGGCCAGACAAACTTCTTCCCGCCGCCCGCCCGCCCATCCGGACACCATGGGTGAAAACTAGTGCTGCGACTCGGTCTGCAAAAATCACTCGATTATCGCCCACATGTGATCGATGCATCATTCGATGCATCGGCAGACCTTAAAATCATACAAATCTTACAGAGTAAATAATGAATCCAAACTTTTAGATAATATTTTTGTACATTTCAACAATTCTAAGGCAATATCTTTGGGACAAAAACTGCTCCATGTTTATTTTACGGAAAATCACTTCCTCTTTTGTTTGATTTGACTGGAAACATACAAGAACTCGACCCTTTTTCGGCATCCCGAATTTTGGTTTTTTGATCGATGCATTGGAAGTAATGCCGTCATCGATCAATGCATTGAATGGACCACTAATCGGCGCAGCACTAGTGAAAACAATACCCCAACAGCCCTTAAGGGCTGTGGGGTAAAAAACTGTTAAAGTTACGCGGAGGCTTTGGACCGTCACAATGAGACAGTTTTTGGTCCATTTTACTGAAATACTAAAACAAAATTATAACTGGCATATCAATTTTCAGCTGTTGAAACAGTGAGAAACTTAAAATATTACAAATATACAACTAAATTGACAAAGTTCTAACCTTTTCTGCAATATTTTTGGTTATATCAAGTCTTTTTGTGACTTTGATGATACTGCTTTATTTTCACTGACTCTCCTGAATTGAAATAATAAACAATGGAGCCAAGAATCTTTATACCCAAGACATCATAGTCAAAAACTAGAAATAGGATGCCCTGTTGATAGTAGTTGCGACATATGAATAGAAACAGGATAGCATAGAACACACATTATCATGTGTAATGTCCACCCCATGAACCTTTTGCCAAAATTGTACAGTAGTCTTACAAGACCCTGTTTCATTTGTAAAATATATCAATGATGCTTAAATATTTATTAGTATACATGTAAATTATTTCAGCTTCATGCCCTTTTGCATTGGTTGGGTCGAAAATTTCGATGAAATTGCTCTATCTTGCACGGTTAAGGAGATAGAAGCAAATTTCTGTTTTTCCATTTTTGGCAAAAATTCGAAAATTCAAAATGGCCGCCATTTTTGGGAAGAGAAATTTTTTTTGAAAATTGCCAAGAGTACATTTCTTAGATACCCTGTGGGTCGAAAATTACGACGAAATCGCTCTATCTTGCACGGTTAAGGAGATAAGCAAATTTGCGTTTTTCCATTTTTGACAAAAATTCGAAAATTCAAAATGGCCGCCATATGTGGGAAGAGGAAAATTTTTTTGAAAATTGCCAAGAGTACACTGCTCAAATGGCAAAAATTCGAAAATACAAAATGGCCACCATTTTTGGGGAGAGGAAATTTTTTTGAAAATTGCCAAGAGTACATTTCTCAAGATACCCTGTGGGTTGAAAATTTTCGACGAAATCGCTCTATCTCGCACGGTTAAGGAGACAGAAGCAAATTTGTGTTTTGCCATTTTTTGGCAAAAATTCGAAAATACAAAATGGCCGCCTTTTTTGGGGAGGGGAAAATTTTTTGAAAATTGCCAAGACTACATTGCTCAGATACCCTGTGGGTCGAAAGTTTCGACGAAATCGCTCTATCTCGCATGGTTAAGGAGATAGAAGCAAGTTTTGCCATTTTTGGCCAAAATTCAAAAATTCAAAATGGGCTGCCATTTTTGGTGAGGGGAAATTTTTTTTGAAAATTGCCAAGAGTACATTTCTTAGATACCCTGTCAGTCGAAAATTTCAACGAAATCGCTCTATCTCGCATGGTTAAGGAGATAGAAGCAAATTCGTGTTTTGCCATTTTTGGCAATAATTCGAAAATTAAAAATGGCTGCCATTTTTGGAGAGAGGAAAATTTTTTGAAAATTGCCAAGAGTACATTTCTCAGATACCCTGTGGGTCGAAAATTTCGACGAAATCACTCTATCTCACACGGTTAAGGAGATAGAAGCAAATTTGTGTTTTGCCATTTCTGGCAAAAATTCGAAAATTCAAAACGGCCGCCATTTTTGAGGAGGGGAAATTTTTTTGAAACTTGCCAAGAGTACATTTCTCAGATGCCCTGTGGGTCGAAAATTTCGACGAAATCGCTCTATCTCACACGGTCAAGGAGATAGAAGCAAATTTGTGTTTTGCCATTTTTGGCAAAGTAGCTAAGTAGCTATTACTCAGTCAGTTATATAGCTATTATCACTAAAAGCAATCCTAAGCAAGCTATCGACCTAATTAATGCTCATACTAAATTTGGTAAAGATATGTCAAATGTTTTCCCTTAAAATGCCCGGAAACAAAAGAAGTACACAAAAGTAGCTAAGTACCTATTAGTCAGTTAGCTATAGACCTATCTTCACCAAAAGCAATTCCATGCAAGCTATTAACCCAATAAACACCCATACCAAATTTGGTAAAGATAGGATAAATACTTTTCCTTCAAATGAGCGGAAACCAAGCGTCCGGACGCCGGAAAAAGCAAAAATAATATGTCCACCCCCCAGTGGGGTGGACATAATAACACAAGAACACTGGCCAGGTGCCACATATAAAAATTTCATATTACCTCCAGTGCCATCGCCTTTGGTGAAATCACCACCCTGGATCATAAAGCCTTTGATAACACGGTGAAATTTGCTGCCTTTGTAGCCAAAACCCTGTAAAGAGTAAGAACAACAGCTCAAATCTAGTGTTAGAACTCACTAATATAGTCACTTCCAGTTATCATGTTCTTCTAATGGTCATGCAACAGTCTAATCTTTGTTTACCAATGAACTAAACGGTGAAACAATTAACGAAGGTTAACTTTTCAAACATACATTCTGTTATTTTTTTCAAGATTGTGTCAAGAAACCTAATACAAACCGGTATCTACATATTAATGATCACAATGTCTCACTATTAAAGCCACACAGATCTTAAAACTAAAAAAAATAATAGATTTCTCCCCAATTTGTCATGGTTTGAATAAATTCAGAACTATAACTAGTAGTTTACAATTTTGCTTTGAAATCACACTTTGGGGCTACCATAAAGGAACTTTATGAATAACTTCCACAGCTTCATGATACTAGAAATTCCCCTTCCAGTGAAAACAGGTATAAGAGATTCAAAATATGCGCCAACTTATTTGTAAGAGCTCTTTTTTGCATGAACTTGACCTCATTAAAAAGATACATCTGAAGTTTGTTACTGACTATACTAAGCTACAGCCTTGTTTGACAGAAGACATTAGTAATAAATTACCTTTGAAAAAGAAAATGGCAGATATTTATCCTTTAAAAACTAACCTTTTCCCCTGTTGCTAAGGCTCTGAAGTTTTCTACAGTTTTCGGTACTGTCTTTCCAAACAAGCCAATTTCTATTCTTCCAGCAGCTTCACCTCCAATTGTTATGTCAAAGAAAACCTGAAACCAACAACACTCTACATATAGGTCAATGTCAAACTTAACGTGTTACGGCTCCTTTAACAGAGAAGTGAAATGGATTGTGGCAGGTGATATTTCGTTTTAGCAAAAACAAAAACTGCGAGGCACTTCCATTAACTTAGGTTTCAAAATTATACAGTATCATTTATTTATTCTTTAAAGTTTTATTATGGACTTGAGCTTTTGTTAAACTTCACATGCTTAGAAGTTTTAAAATATTATAAAGCAATCAGCAGCCTATATGTATTTTAACCTCACAACTGATTCGGAAAATTACTGGAAGACGAATATGGTTATGTTGACTTTAGTCCCTTTTCATAATCTCTAAAAGTCAAATTATAAATAAACAGTGTGTAATAAGAAAATTAGGTACTCCCTCCATAATTGTGATCGTGTTGCTGTAGTCATTAAGGGTCACTAAATAAAAGTTAGATGTGTTATTAAGGGGGAAACAAGGCCGAAAGACCGGAAAGAAAAAAAAATTGACCTCTAAAAATCACTTTAATGTTTTTCCTTTAATGAAAATAGTGATCATAAAATAGCTTTCCAAGGGATTACAGACACCATGAATGACAATCCATTTGAGGGCTAAGAGGCCTATTCAGTGCTTCTTACTACCCTTCTTTGATAAAATAGCCAGTATCTACATTTAAGTCATTAAGTGCAAAAAAATGATAATATTAATCCTTCATTGGAATAACATAAAGATGGCAATGAGTTAATATTAGTGATTAACATTACATTTTTCATAAAATACGTGCAAATTAGTTTGGGTGTAACTAATTTTGTCTTAAATGATAATACAATAATGCAATAAAATGGGTCTTTAAAGTGCCAAAATCTATCAAATATGTTAAGTGACACTGGGAAATTTACAAAAGATAACTGTATTCTTCTATGTTCAATAATCCTGTAATTGCTCTTTTAATACTGGAGAGTGCTGTAATTCTAATTTCGATTGGCAGATTGCTCCAAAGTTTAGGTGCACTGTATGAAAAGGATCTGTCGCCTGTGGTTCTAAAAATTGACTTGAGAACAGTGAGAATCAAGCCATCAGAGGATCTTAGTGTTCTTGTAAAGTTACACTATTTCAGTAGGTCCTTTATGTAACTGGCACTGTCATTCAAAGTTCTGAAAGTTGATAGCAAAATTTTGAAATGGAGTCTTAGTTTGATTGGTTACAGGTAATGTCAGAAATATAACAGTCTCTAGAATTAAGTGTGACTAGCCTAGCAGCATTGCTCAAAATCTTTTGGAGTCTGTTCAACTGGCAACTGGGGAGTCCAAATAGTGTAGTATTTGCATAATCCAGTTAACATTCCTACTTACTCAAGTACACTTGTTAATTAAAGAGTTAAAATTATGTTAAATTTTAAACTTAAATTTAAATGTTAAAACTTATTTATTTCCAACAAAATGTATGTTTTATCTGTCAGTCATACTGAAACAGTGAAAATTTTATTGATCTTTAAGCATTCATACAGATTCAATTGGTCTTTAGGGGCTGTGTGATTATAAATAATATAAGCCTAAATGTAATATCAGCAGAAAGAACACACCTAAATTTGGGTAGACATAAACATTTAAAAGTCTAGTGCTATTTTTTCAATATAATATTGTGAATCTTATGTGCCGTAAAGTGAGGTATGTTTAGTATGCTATAACGGTCATCGGAACAGTGTGAAATAGGTATTACTGATTTTGATATTTACTATAATTACATATATTTCTGGTATTTTTGAGAATAAGCTTGTATAAATATTTAAGTGAATCGTATTTGTACTTGCATTTAACATAAACATATTCGTATTTGGGGCTTGTAAAAACTGATGCAACAAATTTACAAGTGTATTTATATTTGTAATTTGCCACTGACAGTATCTGTCCCAACGCTGTTTAAGTTGTTCACAAAACATCCAACAATTTGGAAATTTAAAAGATTATAATTAGGTAGTTCATAAAACTAAAGTTCAAACTTCATAAAGTTCATAGTTCTATTGCCACTTCTACTTCCAGCTTTATTCATCAATGGTTTTATTTCTGGAAGTATGATTAAAATGAGTAATGGCAAATTTAGTGAAGAAAAAAATAGCATCAGAGAGAAAACCATACCCGACAGCCCGGGAAAACAGTTTTTAACACCATAAGATACAGAAGAAGTGAAACAGTACAAAGATCAGGAGACTTTCAGAGCGAAAAGTGTCAGCTTTGTAAAGGTCCAAATAATGTTTAAGAGACAAAATGTACCACGACAATGTATACCTACACTTTCCAACTACTGTCCCTCTAGTACCTACACTGTATGGTTTCTGAGATATGTCCAGCACAAGATTTTAAAGGTAAAGGTCAGTAGGGCAAGGTCAAAGGTCAAATCAAGGCCACACCATGACATTGCACACCTACACCCCCTAAACAATGTCCGTTCAAAATATCAAATTCCTACACCTTACGGTTTCCAAGACCAACCCTAGACAAGATTTTAAAGGTCAAAGTAACTACAGCAAGGTCAAAGGTCAAATTAAGGTCACACCATGAAGTTGCACACCTACACCCCCCAACCAATGCCCCTATCAAGTATAAACTTTCCACAGCCTATGGTTTCAAAGATACAACCCTGAAAACTGTTCAAACTCGAGGTTACTACCACAAGGTCAAAAGTCAAATTAAGGTCACACTATGACGTGGCACACCTACACCCCAACCAATGTCCCTACCAAGTATAAACTTCCTACACCTTATGGTCTCTGAGATACAGCAAGAACAAACTTTTCCCTACCACCAGCCTGCCCAACCAACCAACCACCCATCTAGACACCATGGATGAAAACAACACCTCAACCACCCCAAGGGGTTGTGGGGTAAAACTGGAGACCTAAGAACCAAAATATATTACAGACCTATATAAGCAGAACATGTTCTAATATTTTAGAAACAATAAATTATAATGCTCCAAACAGAATGAAATATTACCTCCCTGTAAGTTCAAATCAGTTTGGAATTAGGCATGATCACACTGCTGCCACTTGCAAATTCCTCTTTAAAGAAATCCTTGACTACACACAGGAAAATGGTGCATCATCTATCATGAGTTTAATGAATGCCTCTCAAGCCTTTAACACCATCATCCATAGAATATTGACTAAAATGTACTTGTGCATCTCACTGGTAAACTGCAATGCTGGTTTCTTCTTTAAAATAATGTATGTTTTCTGGGGATCATTATTATAAAGTTATTTCTGTGTATATAATGGTGCTAATCTGTTAGACAAGGTTTGATATTTCCCCTTCTTTTTCAATGTCAACTTGAATAATGTGATCAAAAATTGGAAGAACTATACTGGATGTTTTTAATATAACTTCAATTGTGTTATGGAAGGCAATGAGCGGATGACACTGTGTTACTTGATCTAAAATAAGTTTGACAAAAATACAGTATTCCACCACCTAATGTGTACATTAATGATAAATATATATGTCATGGTAGAAAGTCCCGGTAGAAAGTCCAATTGGAGTCTCCACCGGTAGAAAGTCAAATCTACGAGATTTGGGTATTGCCCTGGGGTTCGAAATCTAATAAACTTGTTTGATATTCCAGTCTCAGAGATTTAGGTATTGCCCTGTGTACTAGAATGTAATCTTTGTAGAAAGTAAATTTAAGCTTGAAAGAAAGTCCAAGTGAAACACAAAAATCGGGCCTTCTATACATATAAATCTGTCACTTAAGCAAGGTGCAGCTTTCATAATTGAAGAAAACACATATAAACTAGACCTAGCGCATCGGAGAACCAATGCAAATTGTATCCACCGTAAAGACAATGCACCAAAACCTCTAGGACCAATAATAAGCGAGTTATAAGCACTTTTAAGTTTGGCTGTCCTCATTTGACCTTGAACGAGGGGCCCAAGGTCAAATCCGACCACACCAGAAGATTCCCAGCCCATGACTTCCTATTGGTTGGTTTACCATCCAAAACCTCTAGGACCAATAATAAGCGAGTTATAAGCACTTTTAAGTTTGGCTGTCCTCATTTGACCTTGAAGGAGGGGCCCAAGGTCAAATACGACCACACCAGAAGATTCCCAGCCCATGATTTCCTATATGTTGGTTTACCATCCCAAACCTCTAGGACCAATAATAAGTGAGTTATAAGCACTTTTACCTTTGGCTATCCTCATTGGACCTTGAACGAGGGGCCTAAGGTCAATCAAATCCGACCACACCAGAAGATTCCCAGCCCATGATTTCCTATATGCTGGTTTATCATCCCAAACCTCTAAGACCAATAGACCTATTCAACAAACAAATGCACTTTCAGTCACGTGGCCTACAGTTGGTCAACAAAAGATATGCTGTGTGTTGCCTTTCAATACAGTTTTCCAGTTTACTGCTTTTAACTGTTTTAATACTGGTACTATTAAAGGCACATCCTTTCATTATTATGATAAAACAGTAAAAGTATGTAAATTTTTTTATTTACATACACTTTAACACAAAATATGTAAAACTTAAATAAATATAAAGAGTCAAACTATTACACATGGTGGGATATTTTGTGGGAGAAAAAAAAAGCCTCACAAAGGGGTGGTATCCAAAATATTTTTATGTAATTACTACTGTAGGTTACAACTTTAATGTCACTTTTAGTTAGTTTAGTCATTTATAGCCTATATATTTAATTTTATATATTTTATTTTATTAACGAGACCACAATGCTCTTGCTGATATTCTAATAACCCATAAGAATACTTTTCCTTGCTACTGATATGAGCATGAACAACATATACATCCCTTAATGTTTATCTAATTACATTCTCTTTTTCTGATATTTAGATTAATATTTACTATTACATTATCATAGGGGGCTTGGCTTCAACCTCTGAGGTTTCCGGTTCAATCTCAGCCTGGGCACTTTGTGTTTGAAAGTATCTACTTACATTTCTCTTTTTCTGATATTTAGATTAATATTTACTATTACATTATCATGGGGGGGCTTGCCTTCAACACCAGAGGTCTCTGGTTTGAATCTCAGCCTGGGCACTTTGTGTTGGAAAGTTAGTAGTTACTTGCTGATGTTGTGTACAGTGCAGAATCTTGACCAACTAGTATGCACTGGCTACTCCCCCCGTAAACTACCTGTCACAATATGTCCCTGGCTGTTGGAATACAATGTAAAATAAAAAAAAATAGATAAAAAATAACAAAGTGGCTAACATGGGAAAATTATCAAACTCTTCTGCAATTACTTTAACTTTACCCCACTTCTTTTAATTTGTGTCTTTATAAATGAACTTCATCACTATGTACTCACTTGTAAAATATGACGGGACCCAATGGATAGCTAGCATTTCTAATGAACGGGGACCCAATCTATAGACTCTTGCAAAAAGCAAATATTTCACTATTTTGAAGAATAAAATTATCCGTAAAATTACTTTATTTTTGTTTATGTTACACTGCTTTGGGGGCCTATGCTGTGTCTGTCTATTACACTGGCTTCTGTCAGCTAAGAATTTTAAACCATAATATAAATAAAGTTTTGTTAGTTTGAGAAGAGTACCTTACCAGTGAGCCTAATTAAAACTAATCCTTCAATGTTTATACCTACATTGGAGCAAAACAAACAAAATCATACCAATCTAATCCACTCATTGCTTATTGTCCTTGTACTTGAGCAAAATATTTGTTATATTTGTTGCAACAAGATATTCCTTGATTTCTATGAGGGAATCACAGTTGCGCTTTTTACTGGCACCTGTTTTTGTGTACAATCGACTAGGGGTGTGATGAGTACAAATAATTCGGGTCGATTGCTCGCAGATAAAAACTCGACTCGACATCGAGCCCTCGCAACATTTAGTATCCACCATAACAGGAAATGACATCCAATATGGCGGCTCCCGTAAATGAAAAAAATATAAAGATAAAAGCTTTGAATCACTTGAATTAGCTATTGTCAGCACATGATATCAATAATATTATGTTATAAATGGTAGATTATGCGATTTAATGAAAGTAAGGTATGTCATTTATGTTTTATTAACTAAAAAATGTAACAGGTTGTTATATATACACGAGCACTTGACCCTAAGAATTAGGGTCCAATTTTTGTTAAATTCGCCTCGCTGGGTGAGTGTCGACTGCTCGGTCGCACCCCTACAATCGACAGCCTTCCTTTTTCTTTCTTTTGCAAAAATTTAGCTCCATCACTGGTTCAGACTGAATGGAAGGGCCCTTAGGTTCATGCCACCTTTGACGTAAACCTGTACAAGTTTTGTCCCATGGTATTTTTTTCATGTGACTCACTTTAAAGTGACAGATCACATGAAGAAGAGCTATCACATGACTGCAATGTCCACCTTCCTGTAGAAGGCAACAAAAACTAGAAAAAGGACGCATCTGTGGCCAGATGCTGGATGTATCCACCGACAAAGGCCAAGTAACATAGTTT
The DNA here is from genome assembly GCA_964017235.1 of Sabellastarte sp. h YS-2021. NCBI lineage: Eukaryota > Metazoa > Annelida > Polychaeta > Sabellida > Sabellidae > Sabellastarte > Sabellastarte sp. h YS-2021. Next base: position 72,008,880 of record OZ024928.1, on the reverse strand, counting down.
AGAAGATAAAAAGCATTTTTCGTTAATAAGCAAGCTGAAAGCACTTTTAAGTTTGGCTACCCTTATTTGACCCTGTACCAGGGTCCCAAGGTGAAGTCTGACCACATCAAAAGATTCGCAGCCCATGATTTCCTATAAGTCGTTTTCACATTGCAATCCTCTAGGACCAATAATAAGCAGGAGGGGCCCAAGGTCAAATCTGACCACATGAAAAGATTTGCAGCCCATGACTTCCTATAAGTTGTTTTCATATTAATGAGTTATTTGAGAAATACTGGCTATCTGCAATACTTGTAGAGATAATTCACATTTACTCATTTTGAGTAGGTGAATAATTAGCTACGGGTCTGAAACTTCACCAAGTGAAAGCTCTCTCAAAAGTAGGCGAATGAGTTATTTGAGAAAAATTGGCTACCTACAATACTTTTAGAGATAATTCGAATTTACTCATTTTCAGTAGGTGAGTAATTACCTACGGGTGTGGAACTTCACCATGTGAAAGCTGTCCCAAAAGTAGATGAATGAGTTATTTGATAAAAATTGGATATCTGCAATACTTTTAGAGATAATTAGTATTTACTCATTTTGAGTAGGTGAATAATTAGCTACTGGTCTGAAACTTCACCAAGTGAAAGGTCTCCCAAAAGTAGGTGAAGGAGTTATTTGACAAAAATTGGCTATCTGGAATACTTTTAGAGATAATTTGCATTTACTCATTTTCAGTAGGTGAGTAATTACCTACGGGTCTGAAACTTCACCAAGTGAAAGCTCTCCCAAAAGTAGGTGAATCAGTTATTTGAGAAAAATTGGCTATCTGCAATACTTTTAGAGATAATTCGCATTTACTCATTTTGAGTAGGTGAATAATTAGCTACAGGTCTGAAACTTCACCAAGTGAAAGGTCTCCCCAAAGTAGGTGAAGGAGTTATTTGACAAAAATTGGCTATCTGGAATACTTTTAGAGATAATTTGCATTTACTCATTTTGAGTAGGTGAATAATTAGCTATGGGTCTGAAACTTCACCATGTGAAAGCTCTCCCAAAAGTAGATGAATGAGTTATTTGATAAAAATTGGATATCTGCAATACTTTTAGAGATAATTAACATTTACTCATTTTGAGTAGGTGAATAATTAGCTACAGGTCTGAAACTTTAGCAAGTGAAAGCTCTCCCAAAAGTAGGTGAAGGAGTTATTTGACAAAAATTGGCTATCTGGAATACTTTTAGAGATAATTTGCATTTACTCATTTTCAGTAGGTGAGTAATTACCTACGGGTCTGAAACTTCACCAAGTGAAAGCTCTCCCAAAAGTAGGTGAATGAGTTATTTGAGAAAAATTGGCTATCTGCAATACTTTTAGAGATAATTCGCATTTACTCATTTTGAGTAGGTGAGTAATTAGCTACAGGTCTGGAACTTCAGCATGTGAAAGCTCTCCCAAAAGTAGGTGAATGAGTTATTTAAGAAAAATTTGCTATCTGCAATACTTTTAGAGAAAATGCAGAATTACTCATTTTTAGTAGGCAAGTAATTTAGCCACAGGCCTAATTTAGACATAAAGCCTACCAATAGAATACTGTGGTGCACCCTCTAATATACCTTGCAAACTTGAGAAGGCTAGCTATAATATTTTTTTCGTTAGAGCGGTAATGGTGAAATCTCTCTACACACTGCGGCTATCCAGTGGATACAATGATTTACTCAACAGTGAGAACCTGAAAGTAGATATTGGTAAGCTATGCCATGACATAGAGGTCTGCAATTTCACTCTGTTATAGCTGACGAAAAAATTATGTGAATAACATATTTAAACAAAATACTGTAAATGTAATAGTTTTCACGTTATAACTGATTTACTCAACAGTGATAACCTCAAAGTAGCTATTACTCAGCTATGCAATGAGCTACATGTCTGAATTTTTTCTATGTTATAGCTGACCCAAAATTAGGTGAACAACATATTTAAGCAAAATACTGTAAATGCAATAGTTTTCAAGTTACAACTGGTTTACTCAATAGTGAGAACCTGAAAATAGCTATTGCTCAGCTATGCCATGAGCTATAAGTCTGTAATTTCACGATGTTATAGCTGACCCAAAAGTAGGTGAACAACATATTTTAACAAAATACTCCAAATGCAATATTTTTCAAGTTACAAGTCATTTTTCATGAATTTTAATGCATTTTAGACATTTTTATCTACCAGAGGCCTAATTTAGACATAAAGCCTACCAAAAAGATAGGGTGGCGAGTCATCTAGCATACCAAGCCACCTGCCAAATATGAAAGAAATCTGGAAAGAAATGTGGACTGTAGGTCGCTAACAAGCAATATTCCACATTTTAGACATTTTTGTCTACCACAGGCCTAATTTAGACATAAAGCCTACCAAAAAGATAGGGTGGCGAGTCCTCTACCATATCAAGCCACCTGCCAAATATGAAAGAAATCCGGAAAGAAATGTGGACTGTAGGTCGCTAACAAGAAATCTCTGCGGACGCGGACGACGATGAATCCATAGTATCCCCGCTTCGCGTCGGGGATACAATAAAGATCTTAAAAACTGTGGCTTCCTTATTTAGCTTAGGCAATGGTTACCTATACAATGTTACATTTTTATCATTGCTTAATATTCTTTAATCTATTTTTGAGATAATCCCTACAACTGACAAAGAGATCTGTGTACTTGTACATGCATACAACAAAAACAGTTCAGGGTATCACTATTTATATTACTATGTTCAGGGCGTCACTACTTATATCACCATGTCTTATATTAAAGTAGAAAAACTACATAATGTTTTTATATATATAATAATAATAACATGGAAAATGTTATTTAAAATTAACCCTGCTTTATAATTGCACTTCCCACTCATAAGAGTACCATCTTTCCATTTTATTGCACAATGAATTTTAAGACAGAATGACTACATCTTTTTGTGAAGCAAAGTATCTGTCTTTTATGAAGAGTTTCTCCCCTCTCTTGTCATATATCCAAATATCAACAACATACTGCTTAAGAAAGTACTGATAGACCTTTTTATTTATCTTTACCCACTCCTGTTCTGGTATTTTCTGATGATAACTAGAGAAAAATCTAATTGGAGTGTTCTTCCCCAGGTTATATCACTTGGAAAAAAAGACATTTTTAATAACATAATTAATTTTACAGTTAAAACAAAAAATATTTTTTTCAAAAAAGTAAATTCATCTAATTAAGTTATTTTAAAATGATGAAGCACCCACACTAGTAACTCGCATATCAATCTGAATATTAAGTGCTTGGATAAGGAAGGACTTGCTGCTTGCCTAGACTGGCTTTGTTTGCCAACTGTAGGTCACATGACCTGTTTGTTGAATAGGTCTATAATAAGCGAGTTATAAGCACTTTTAAGTTTGGCTGTCCTCGTTTGACCTTGAAGGAGGGGCCCAAGGTCAAATCTGACCACGCCAAAAGATTCCCAGCCCATGATTTCCTATAGGTTGGTTTCACATCCCAAACCTCTAGGACCAATAATAAGCGAGTTATAAGCACTTTTAAGTTTGGCTATCCTTGTTTGACCTTGAAGGAGGGCCCAAGGTCAAATCCGACCACACCAGAAGATTCCCAGCCCATGATTTCCTATATGCTGGTTTACCATCCCAAACCTCTAAGACCAATAATAAGCGAGTTATAAGCACTTTTAAGTTTGGCTGTCCTCGTTTGACCTTGGAGGGGCCCAAGGTCAAATCCGACCACGCCAGAAGATTCCCAGCCCATGATTTCCTATATGTTGGTTTACCATCCCAAACCTCTAGGACCAATAATAAGCGAGTTATAAGCACTTTTAAGTTTGGCTGTCCTTGTTTGACCTTCAAGGAGGGGCCCAAGGTCAAATCCGACCACGCCAGAACATTCCCAGCCCATGATTTCCTATATGTTGGTTTACCATCCCAAACCTCTAGGACCAATAATAAGCGAGTTATAAGCACTTTTAAGCTTGGCTGTCCTCATTTGACCTTGAAGGAGGGGCCCAAGGTTAAATCCAACCACGCCAGAAGATTCCCAGCCCATGATTTCCTATATGTTGGTTTACCATCCCAAACCTCTAGGATCGATACTAAGCGAGTTATAAGCACTTTTAAGTTTGGCTATCCTTGTTTGACCTTGAAGGAGGGGTCCAGCTCAAATACCTTATTATGCATTGTCATGTTCCATGATAGCCTACTTCTGGTTATTATAAAACAATAAACAAAGGGATTAATAAAGAGTGCTGACACAGAAATTTGTCTATTTTATGCAAAGTTTATGAACATTTGGTGTACAAAAAATGTTAGGTGTTAATAAAGCATTTACGTATGATCAGTGTCCAGTCAAATCGGTTTAATGAGACAAACCTCCCCATATTTTATGCTCTTGCTATTTTTGTCACAATGTTGTGATGGCAAAATTCCATCTGAAGTCACACTCGTGTTTTTTACGTAAACCGTCCAGTAAATATCTTTTTTGAGAAGAGGGTATATGTAATCATCACAATCATTATTTCATAAAATTAATAACCAATCAGTCCTTGTGAACTAAATGAAAAATCCAATCCCACCAAAATATGCAGGCCACATGATTTCTCATAAGTGGTATTCAAATCCCAAACCTCCAGGATCAACAAGGAAACTGGGGTTGTAGACCCCAAAACGGGGGTTGCGCAATCAGTATCAAGGATGGAGTCTGGCAGTGAATTTCAAGTTTATTATTTATTGGTAAAAAGGAATCATATCCTGTGTTCCTGTGGTGTACATAGACAACGTGTATATCTGTGTGTAGATAAGGGGTAGTGTTGCATCAACCAAATTTGCCCTTAGTGTAATTAGGCAGTAGGTTAAACCCCTTTTTAGGTAGAGGTAAAGTGTGACAACAAACAATATGTGTGCCAACGTAATATTTGATTGGATTTAAGTAGAATTTATTACTATTTTCACTTATTATCTCCCGCCTGTGGCCGAAGGCAGTGGTCGGGAGATTATAAAATGCCTTCTGTATGTGCGTGCATCCATTCGTCCTGTTTTTACATAAACCTTAATATATCATTCATAAATAAAAATATCTTCACCAAATTTGCAGGGAATGTTTGTGGCTATGAAAAACTGTCTGTGCAAAATTTTAGCCTCATTATGAAAAACAAAATGACCCTCTTGACAGACATGGTCCCTGGCAATACACTTTGGTGTCGACTGCTAGTTGACAGACATGGTAGCAAAAGGGTTAAACTATAAGCTCCCAGACTCATTTTTGCATGACATTTTTACAAAATTTTAGAATGAATATGCAGTTGCATCAAAACAGACTTTGCAGATTTAAATCTGTTGTGTGTGTGATAATTGGCCCTGATAATTTTGGTTATGTTAGTTTTGATATTCATCATTATCCAATATCCATTTACGTTGTCAAATCGCAAACCCATCCATCATGGATACAGTACATGTACTAGCAGAGTAGGGTGTATATACAGTAACATTGTGGTGTGAGATTGTCGAGCTCCGACGGCTAGTACTCTACTGCTCAGCTATCCAAGTTCGTCACTTGCATTTTTTGACAACACTAAAACCTCTTCGCAATAATCTTTCCTGGTCGAGTCGTACTTCATCATTATTAGTATTTTTTCCATTTGTTTCAGTACCAATATTGCCTGTCATTAACAGTTTTTGTAGCAGGTGACGAACTTGGGTAGGCGACGAACATGGGTAGCTGAGCAGTATAGACTGTGAGGAAAGTGACTGTTGAATTACTGTAGTCGCGACCATAACAACTTGCACCCAACAACTCGATCACACCCAAAAATAAAAATATATTGTGATCCTTTTTGGTCACAACTTGAACACACATCAGGACTGTTATATTGTTAGTGTGTAGCGGCAGAGCGCCAATGACTTGTATTTAGTGCACAGAAGGTCCTGTCAGTACTGTTAGGGCGAGTAGTAGATGTGGACCATGTGGTTACCTCCCCAGCAGGCACACGCCTTGAAATGTCGTTGATTTAGAGTTAAAAACAGGTCCTGACGTTGAAATAAACACTACCAACTACTAAATCTAAGTTAGTTTTCTGACATGAAAAAGCAGTGATATTTTGACCAGAAATCATGGTGATTTTTGGTTGAAAAACTGACACTTGACACAATTTCAACACTATTTCAAAGCTGGATTTCTGACTGGAAAAAGTAGTGATACTTCATAAAAAATCACCACTAAATCAAGTTAGGTTTTTCAACATGAAATCTTATTCATGTTATTGAACAGAAAACAGGTTGAATGTTGGGAAATGAATGACTGGTAATCATTGATTGAAAATTCTTTTTCTAGAGGGTGATTTAGTGATTAAGTCTAACTTTTTGAAAGAACTATTATTGCAATTGTTTTTGAATTTGTAGGTATTTGTAAAGCAAAGACTAATTTTTAAATATTATAAAGATGATAAAGATTATGTGTGCATGTACTTTTCTCCATTCTCCTTATTAATTAACTGATGCATCCAAATATAATTTTTATAATTTATAATTATATTTTGATTAATGCAATTCCTGATAATTTAAAAAAAAACATTCTGAATTCAAACTTATCTTAAATAAAAAGAGATAAATTCAAACTTATTCATCAAAACTTAGTAATTAGAATTTGTTTCTCAAATTCTCCCATACACAAAGAACATAGTTTTCAGTTTACAAGTTTACACTAAAAACTTCCCTACACAGAGAACCTAAGCTATAACATTTTATCACACAACAGTGAGGTTGGTGGGGGGGGGGGGGGGGGGGGGGAGTCCTGGTTTTTCTTATCTGTACCCTACTACCCAGGACATTGGACCTGTGACTAAAGTAATTAGATAACACAGCAGGGGTGGAGGTGGGGGTTTACCCTTGCTCAGTTGCAGGCATGGTGTTTACTTCTTTAAGTCTGTTTTTTTGTGGTCAGCACTGACAACTAATTAAGTTGGGGAGTAATGGGTGGAGTTCTTTCAATGTGGCTTTTCTTGTGTTTTTTTTTCAGTTTATATGACAAAGTTGTATGACACACAAGCATCTGAACTGAGCATTGTGGCTTTGCTACATGATTATAGCTTCTTTATAATTACCATATAATTATAGCCAACTTAATAAAACATTTAAAAGAAACTGATTGGATAAAATACTGAAGATATAAATAATGTCACAATTGTTTGTTATTTACAAAGAAAAGAAAATATTTTAAAATTTCACAAAGAGAATTTCAATTGAAGGCAATGAATAATACCGGTCCTATTAATAACATAAAAATGGATATCTAGTTGGAAAATATGGATTTACATATCTTGAGCATATTTGAAAGCTAATTAAAAAATTATGTGTTATTACAACGTCATCAGAAATAGAATATTGAATATACAATGATTCATGAAAACTTGTCATCTTGGAAAGAATTAATTACTTTGAAGTTGTTTCCAAATTGTAAAATATGTATACTGCTCAGCCAGTGATGTTCGTCACCCCAGTGAAGTTCGTCACCTGCCGTAAAAATGCTCAAGGATAGGCAATATTCATATTTGAATAAATGGAATAGCTGCTTTCAGCAACAAGGTATATATGTATGCTGAAAGTTCACAGTAAAAACTCTTTAATATTGCCATAAAATGCAGGTGACGAACTTCACTTGGGTGACGAAATTCACTGGCTGAGCAGTATGGATAGTTATTATATAATATTATTAAGAAGCTATAATTATGCAACACAAGCTACAATGATTCAACTAAAGAAGACAGTGTAAACCACCTGATTTCACCCATTGAATTCAACCCTATTTCATACATTGGATTCAACCAAAAACAGTTTGCAAAATCTACACGTATTTCAACCAGATTTCACCCATTGAATTCAACCTGATATCACCGGTTGGATCCAACCAAAAACGGTTTGCAAAATCTACACGTATTTCAACCAGATTTCACCCACTGAATTCAACCTGATTTCACCGATTGAATTCAACCTGATTTCACCGGTTGGATCCAACTAAAAACAGTTTGCAAAATCTACACGTATTTCAACCAGATTTCACCCATTGAATTCAACCACATTTCAACAGTTGAATTCAACATGATTTCACCGGTTGGATCCAACTAAAAACGGTTTGCAAAATCTTCACGTATTTCAACCAGATTTCACCGTTGGAATCAACCAGATTTCAAAGTCGCGTGCCTGCTGGGTCGGCTCTACTTTACTTGCATGTAGAGCCGTGGCATGACCCCACATAGAACTGGAGATTTGCATAAAATACAAATATCATACAAATGTGAACACATAACTGTTCCGACAACTATTTTGTTTCATTTTCTTCAACAATCAGTCAACATGCAACATGTTTGACAAAAAATAAATGACATTTCCTGATATTCCAGGGTTTTTGGACCATTTCTCCAAAAATTTGAAAATGGTCTTTTGTTATAAAAGCTGTGTAAAATAACATATATTTTGTACACATAGTCACTATTGTATTTGTTGTGTCTTTGGCATAATATTACTGCTTCTAATCATATTAAACCATTTTCAGTCATTTTATCAAGTTTTATTCAACAGAAAAAAGATTTTATGCAAATCTCCAGTTCTATGTGGGGTCGTGCCACGGCTCTGCACGCAAGTAAAGTACTAGTAGAGCCGAGGTAACCACGTCTAGGCGAGTAGTAGTAGCCAGTACTACTGTACTGTACAAAATTACAATATTTTACCTTGTCAGTAACTTTGGGTCCCTTTTTATTGTCAGCATATAAAACACCGACTAAACCACAGATCAGCAAGGCGACGACCGAAATTAAAGTTAACTGCTTCATCCTCCTATGTGTGACTCTGGTAACTCCAGTAAACATGTGAAAACGTGGAACAATCAAGTCGTGTTTACTTCCGGGAATGAAAGGTGGTAAAATTTGATTGGTCAAAAAAGGTAGCAACTAAATGATTGAGTATTACAGTACCCGGAAAACTTGGGCTGTTCGTACCATAGAAATCGTACAAGTCCGGAAGTAAGACCAAGTTGGAAATAAATTTATTTATTTATTGGTATAACACACAGTTACTATATAGAGTTACACATCCATATACTAAACTAATATAAATTTAACACTAGACAGTGTTTTTGTCCCTGGACTTTGAATTTGCCTATTGCTATTGTTTGTTGCGGCTTAGAGTCCACTACTCAGTGGAGATTAAGCGCTATAAAAGTCAAATTAGAATTAGAATTATTACCATGAAAGTTCAGTTTGTTTAGTTAAAGTTATAAATTAAAAGTTTACCTAAAAACTATACTCAGTACTGCAATTCCGTAACAGTTAACTAACCATGAAAACACATTGCATTGTAATTGCATTACACACTAAAAGAGTTACACAGTTATAAATTACCGAGAATTGCTGTACATATTAGGGCTTACAGTATCACAAGAAAATAGTTATTAAATTGCAATTGCATTATATACTAAAACAGTTACTAAATGTAAGATACTAAAAAATTACTATGTAGCCAAGTTGCACAACTTGTAGTTATTGCATTTAAATTTCAAGCTGGCCCAAGGTTTGGGCTAAGCATGCAATGTATGAGTATGTACCCTTAACCCCGTTTACACTCCACTACTGTTTTATCATTTTGACCCAGTAATTGTAGGAAAGGAGGCAGATAGTAGTACTGGAGTTGGAGCCAAAGGTCAAATAGTGGTATTATTGTTGTAAATGGAGTTGGAAGGTGGAGGCAACCGATAGTTGTTCATGAATCATGAATCTGATATGGGGTCAAATGCATTTAAATGCATTTTAAATACTTTTTGAAAGTATTTGCATTTGAAATTTTCATATAATTTTCATATAATCAAGGGGAAACTTATCACACAGTGAGATTAATGCTTGAACTGAATGCAAGTTAAAAAAATTCCTTTTACTCTTCTAGTGACAGGAACATTAAGGGTTAGACTCCTAAATGCAAGGCCTACCATGAGATGGAGTAAAGAATGTGTTGGAATGCTGAGGGTTTAAACTGGGACCTAAGGGGGGAGATGTGGGTCTGGATGTTGGAGGGGGAGAGTCCATTGAAGCTAAAACGGCAAGATGGGACATATTCATAATGTCTATGTGCAGAAATTGGAGGAATTGCATTAAAAGGGTAAGGTGTGGGTCCTGGTTGTTAAGGACAATAAGCAGTGTTGATCCTATGTTTTGCCCATACTGACAATGCCTAGGAAGCTGAGGTGATTCTGAAAAGACATGAACAAATACAATAGCATTTAGCTATCTAAACTCAACCAAAAGTGCTCTGCACAAAGGGCTACTAATGTACTTGTTCAATTTTTCTACATTATTGGTTACTGTGTCCCACCTATAGATAATAATTCTGCACACCCATTGTCTTTACTGGGTATATGAACCAATTTCAATTTTATTCACTTACACATTGACTTATTTGGATTTTTATTGGGCTACATTCAGTGCAAGTGAATCAGGCCTCAGCACTGCAATGAATGGTCTTGAAGTACAATCAGGATCAGTATTCAACACCCCAGCCTCAGGTACTCCTGTAAACATGGAGTTCCCAGTGCTACATAGGATGGGGGATAGTAACAACCCAAATGACACTGCAGGCCGTAGAGGCCAATAATTATTTTACATTTGGGAATTCCTCACCCTACATCCTGCAGGCATTAATATGTTTGTGTAAGCTGTAGTGTCATCTTAATGCACCCCTAACCCAGGTGCCACCTATTTATATTATTTAAATTGATACTGGTAAACAAAAGTGTTATAACAAGCCCCTAGGCCTGTAAAATACATGTCTCTAATCTCCAACTCTTCTTCATCTTGACTTGAAGAACTGACTTTATGTCACACTAACAAGGAACAACTAATGAGTCATCACTGCATGATTGTAAGAATAAGAGGACATAATAAAATGCTTAAATGTTTGAAATATTTTGTAACAGTGTGTCATTTTATGGAATAGACCCACAAACCAATCACTACGTTTTCTCACACCAGAGAAAAATAAATTACTTTGATAAATACCTGTGGTAATATGTGAGATAATGCTAATTCTAACAAGACCTTGTTGTGTCCTGTGTATGCACATATGACACACCCTTCTATGGTATACCAAAGGAATAATTTTACACTGTTCTGACTGATCTGTTTACAAACAGATTTCCTAAAATAAATTGTTCAAAATTATGTTAGTTAATGAATAAACATAATTATTGTAAATACCATGTTAGAATATAGGCATATAACATTCAAAATTGTGCATCTACAGAAATTTAGATGGTTAAAAGAAAGTAAACACTCAGGCTTTGCCTTCATCTGGCTACTGTTGGAGCTATTTACATAAACGTATATGAAACATTGAATGTCTTTTTAATGTTCAAAGTCAAAAATGAGTTCAACATTGGTCCTTATAAAGTGACTGTATTTTTATACCTACTTGTTTAATATCCCTGAAGATAGCTTGATATTTCTTTTGGGGACACAGTGATGCAGTGGTAGCACACTCGCCTCCCACCTCTGAGGTCTGTGATTCAAACCCCGGACCCTATGTGATAAAGTTGGTAGTTCCTTACCAATGGTCGGCAGTTTACAGTACAGAATTGTGGACAAATAATGAAAATGTTATGTTTGTGAAAGAAGAGTCAACATACAGAATAAAGAGGTTATTAGTCATCTGGTCCATGCAAAGAAAAATAGCCAAGGATTAATGTTCACAAATTATTCAAAGGTAATCATTCTTTTTATTCTATTTTCCTATTCTATTCTTTACTTTTATAGTGCTTAATCTCTGCTAGGCAGACTCTAAGGTGCAACACCAAAATCCAGTTCAAAAAGTCATCTATCCATAGCTGTTGCCAAGTCCACTACCACAGAGATGTCGGATAGAGTGTTTGCTAAGTTGCATGGGAATACCTTTTTGAAGGGATTAGAATCTAGGCACAAGGGAATTTCAACCACCCTAACTGTGCTTGGTACTGTAAGAATTACTGTGAGAAGAAATACCTGGAGCAAAAAACACTTGGGAAAATCAGTGTGAAGAAACTTAAACTAGATTATGCTGACTTGACACCTACATTTCCCCAAAGGTCTTCTCTCATGCCACAGGAATTCATTGGGTATATTTTGCCGCACCCATTTTGTATGTTTTACAATTTTTGGGGGTTAATCTTCCAATAGTGACAAGATTGACCTTTTTTCATAGTATTTAAATGGTTTGCTGTGAATTCTAAAGTAAGAGCACAAAATTTTTGTATGAATTTTATGCATTTAATATATTAGTGGAGAGACGAAATATAATAAAATACTATGATTAGATTCTAGATAAGAGCAGAAGTTATATCTGGTACAGTTAGTTAGCCTTTTGAGAATTCCGAATTTACAATGCAAAATATGTGAAAAATGTGAAAAAAGTCCCTGGTTTGGATTTTTATGTACCTCATACACAATTTAAATGTCCACTTAAGACCTTGATTTTTGGTACATAATTAATACATTAATGTATTATAAGGTAAGATATTATAAAAGGCTTAAAGTGACAAAATGTGAACACAATTGTCCTTGTGGACATTAAAATTTAGGGTGTCCTTTTAAACTAAAAAAAAATACAGACCAGATCTGATCAGCTGACAATATCACTTCTCAGTACTTTGCAAACAAAATGAAGTTTTAGTTTAAATAGTGCTACATATGCCAGGTTTTACATCAATATACTGCTTAAGCAAAGAGGATGAGTGCTTTTTCAATATATCTGTACAGCAAAAAAAAAGAAAAAGATATGGTATAAATCTGATGTATGCTTTGTGCATATATACATGTAATTAGATATGCCACAATGTACCCCACTCAGCAGCATAAAAGGGGTAATGAAAATACTCAGAAGTCATCAGTGGTCCAGTCTATCCATTTTACAAACCTGCCCCCCAAAAGTTCAGTTAATATATTAGCAAAAAAAATCAAATATATGAATAAGGAATGTCCAACAGAAAAATTATACCTCCAGATTTATATATAAATTATTAAAGCCACAAGAATGGAACTCCAAAGACAGTGTTGTATAATGTAAATAAAATTGGGATTTATAAATGTGTGATTATCAGCTGAAATAAGTTCAAAACTGCAGGACCTGTGTCAAAATTAACTGAGCCAATGTCCTTTTGCCTACTTTAATATGTGTATCCAGCTTGACAACATATTGAAATTATTGGTAATACAGTTTGAAACTTGTCACACTTACCATTTCGAAATTACAGGGAAAAATATATGAAAAATGTTTTAAAAGGTCACTTGGGTGGGCATCTATGGTCCTCATACACAAGTTAAATTTCTACTTAAAGCCTTGATTTTTGGCACATGTAAATAGAACATAATAATATTTTCCTAGATGAAACTTCAGCTCTATCAGTCACATAGTTTGACAGCCACAGGGTTTTAAAGTGACAAAAAGTCCAAATATTGGGTCTCTGTGGGCCTTTCAGAGACCTCAATGTGACTTTAAAATTAAAGTTTCAGACTTCAAATTTGTCAAAAATAAAGATTACGTATAGAATCTATATCTAATACAGTTTGAGACTTCTCGGTCTTACATTTGCAAGTTATAGTGCAAAATTTGTGAAAAATGTTGAAAAAGGTCACTCGGGTTAGATGTCTATTTAAATTTGTTTCTGGCACATGTAAAAAACATATTAATATATTCCCAGATGAGATTTCAGCTCTACCCATCGCATAGTTTGACAGCTATAGGCTACAGTCTTATAGCAATAGTAATCCCATCATAAAGATTTCCAAAAATGTGTTAAAATGCAAGATGTTTAGGGCACTAAGATGTCCTTTTCAAACAAAAAAAAAACACTTTTGAGTAGCTCATGCTTATCAGATTGAATATTCAGATCTTGAGCAAAAGTGAATTGTTGTCAAATATGAGGTAAATCTGAACCATCATTTACTGAATTGTGCTTTCATGTTTGTGTATTTTATTTTCAGAAAGGTAAAATTATTAAGATTTATTAATTTATTAAATATGATTGTATGAATTGTGGTTTAGTTAAAATGTATTCATAAATGTATTCAAATACTTTTCAAGTATTCGTATTTGAATACTTTTGAAACTGATGTATTCGTATTCATATTTGTATTCATGGAAATGAAAAGTATTCGTATTCAAATACTTTTGAAAGTATTCGTCCCAGGCCCGCTCATCAGAATTACCACTTCCAAATTATAGGGCAAAATATGTGAAAAATCCCTAATGGGGTTCTTATGGGCCTCAAACACAATTTTATCCTCAACTTAAAGTCTTGATTTTCGGCACATGTACCAAGAATATATTAATGTGTTCTCAGGTAAAATTTTAGCCAGATGAGCCTCATAGTTTGTAACCTAGAGAGCTCTAAGTGGCCAAAGTCAAATTTCTGACCTTAAGGTGGCCATAAGTTCTTTATTATTGGGAGTGTAAGGTCACCTTAAAATTGAGATCTTCCTTTGGGCACCCTTAACACGTGTACGAAGTTTGAAATAAAAATACTGATTCGTTTTTGAGTTATCGTGTACACAAGAAAATTTCTACGGCAGCGGCGGCGCAATGGACCTGAATGCAATATATCCCCAACTTTTGTCTGGGGATATAATTATATTTAGTACAGTTTGAGGCTGGTTAAACTTTCTATTTCCTCATTACAAAGAATTTGTGAAAAAGGAGAAAAAGTCCTCTGGCTGGGGTATTTATGAGTATCATACACAGGTTAAATGTTGACTTAAAGCCTTGATTTTTGACAAAAAGAAAAAAAAAACATATGCATACATGCATTAATATTTTATCAGATAAGATATTAGTTGAATAAGGGACATAGTGTGAGAGCTACAGAGCTTAGAGTGGGAAAAGTTCACAAAATTGGTCCTATGTGGCTATTGTAGTGACCTTATAATTAAAACTACCGGTCTTATATTTTACATAAACAAAGATCACATATAAAGGTTATATCTACTGCAATTTGAGTCTGGTCAGGCTTGCTATTTTTATGTTACAAGTTAAAATATGTGAAAAATACAAAAGAGTCCCCAGGTAGTGGTGGTCATACACAGGTTAAATGTCTAAGATAAGATTTTAGGTTAATGAACCATATAATTTTTGAGCTGTACGGCCTAAAAGTGGCAAAAAAATCCATAAATTGGGTCTTCATGGGTATTTTAGTAAAGTGACCTTAAAGGTTACAGGCCAAGTTTACAAAAGAGTCATCATCAGCTGCACACATCACAGGTTCAATGACAGTGTTAACAAACGGCACTTTTGAAGCGGTTTAGTTCATGTTTTAAAAGCAAAGCATTTTTCCGGTATTGTTTTTCTATCTATAACCCTCAGTATGGAAGGTTAAACTTGAGGTCTTGTATCAGTTTGCAAGGCATAAACTAATGTTAAAGAGGTGGGAAGTGTGCTGGAAAGGAACGACTTCACAGTCACTGATTGCCATAATTTATGTAAAGGTCAATTTGATAACAACTGCTTTGAAAAATAAATCTGTAGGAGGCATGGAAAGCTAAATGTATTAAGTTTAGACTTATTCTGGGAACGCAACCTGCAGTTTTCAGAACAGAACTGACAATCCTCCAAATAAAAGTAAATGTCTGGGTGGATCTTACAAATTGGAATAATATTGAGTGTCTATAACATAAACTTGGAAAAACTTTTAGTATTATTTCAGCAGAAATCACAGAACCCTGCATATATATTTGGAATAAGTCTCCTGCGAGGCTATATTAATGTTTATAAATTCGCTTTCAGTGCAAAAACCTTGCCAGTAACACTTGAGCCATATATGCAACACCATACTTTCCTTATAAAATTGTAATCCCTCTTTCTCAATTTTTATATAA
This sequence comes from Sabellastarte sp. h YS-2021, assembly GCA_964017235.1. Taxonomy (NCBI): domain Eukaryota; kingdom Metazoa; phylum Annelida; class Polychaeta; order Sabellida; family Sabellidae; genus Sabellastarte; species Sabellastarte sp. h YS-2021. Next base: position 71,992,992 of record OZ024928.1, on the reverse strand, counting down.
TTAATGTTAGTGTAGATACCTTTGTTTTGTTGTTGGGACCTTTATTGCAAACTCACCACAACTTTCATACCACATGCTTATCATTTTGAATATAGTTAGTGTTAACTGTTATTTTAGTAATTTTTTTTCAAACTGTTTGTTAATTAGTTAATTATCTCTGAATTGTTAATTCACAGCTAAAATTAAAACTTACATTGCGCTAAAAATTCCTTCAAATAATATCTATAAAAGCTTAAGGTTGGGCTAAAAGTGAGATATTCAAGAGTGAATTTTTTAACTGTGGAAAATAATGTACATTTTGCTGCTACCTTCACACACTTCTGTGCTTGTTAAAAGTGGTGATGACAGATTAAAAGCATTGGTTTCCACTATTGAGGGGGAAATAACATCCATATCTAAGACCTATAGCTTTAAAGTTATTCCATAGACTAAGCTAAAAATCTGCACAAGGTTTAAAAACAGTTTAAAGTTAAAAAATAAGACTGATTGGCTACTTATTTCATTATTTATTTTTGACAGACTTGAAACCTTCTCACTCAGTTTCTGTCCTCATAAAATGTTTACATTGCCACACCAACAACAACCATGCTTCGGTATGAACCTGGGGCCGATTTTAAAAAAGGACTTAGACTTAGCCAAGTATTTGGCCAAGTCAGGGACTAAAATCTAAGACTTTGGTCTTAGCATTGGTCTGGGACTTAAATTGATTTCACAAAGAGTGACTTAGCTAAGTCCAAGCTTATCAAATAACCACAGTGGTTTTCTGTGTCATATGACCTTTTATATCCTTCATTTGATGCATTTTATCTAAGGATAAGTGCTGTTTTGAAAAAGAAAACCTTGCTACATCATATAAACTTTCCAAAGACTACTTCAGTAAGGTGTTCTGTATAATTATACTTTATTTACACCCATTTCAAATTTTGAAGTGGAGAAAAGTGGCAGCCATATTTAAGTCCTCATTACAAAATTTAAGCCCACTACCTCCCAGACTTAAAGTTAAGTCCACTGACTTGGCAATTTCAGGGACTTAGCTGCTTTGTGAAATCCGCTAAGTCTAAGACAACAGACTTAACATTCTGTTGACAAAATTTAAGACCAAAGTCTTAAATTTAAGTCTAAATTTAGACTTAAGTCCCTTTGTGAAATCAGCCCCTGTTACATCATCAATGTTGTGAGAAAAACAACAATGTCCACTTTCTTAACTCTACTTTGTGATATTTCTATTCAAATGTGATTTGTGGCTCTCATAGTACATACTTCATGAAACAAACTATAAAAAATTGCACCTGTGCACAGCATGTGCAATTTACCTGTGCAATTGCACTTTAAAAACTTTAAGGTACTTTAGGGGGGTAGTTACCACATATCTCCAGCCTTTGATGAGAAAGTTCATTGTCTAAAATTTTAAAACACAATACACATATAAAATATATTGTGTAAGGCATATCATCATGTTACCAAATGCGAATAATACTGGTGACTTACCAAGTTAGTGCACTTAATTTTATCTTTTTTGATTATTTCTGTATATTTATTATAAAATTGTTTGATAATATACATGTATTATTATTGATCAGGAATATTTATGTAACCTTTAATTGCAAAAGCCTTGACTTTTAATGTTATCTGCTCTATTTATTCTAATAATAATTTGGTGACATATTGTCCAGAGATAATTAACTGTCACTCACCAGTTAGTATTCTGTAACATATGAATATCTAGTCCACTTACCTGGCTAGGCTATTCTGTCTCTTCAAATATTTGTCGTTTTAAACATGAGCTATAGTGAGGCTCGCACTTCTAGGGATCACTTTTTTACAGCACTGCACTTACAAAATACTAGGTTACAGAAATTAAAATGTCCTTTTTGTGTGACATTTGACTTTAGCTTTGCCAGTCTTTGCTACTGCCACATTTGAGACATATTTCTACTATCAAAAAGATATATGAATTGGTGCAACTGATTAGTATTTGTACCTTTTATCTTACTGTGCTATCTCTATAATTATTTATTATTTATTAACTTTTAGTTTACCAATTAATGTGGTTGCTATTGAATTATTTTGTTTTTATACTTTGTCTATACATACATTTTCTCTCTCTTGACTGCTAGTAAGTTCTATATCTAATGGTGTCCAACATTCTTTCCCCAGGCTGTGGGGTATGGGCATCTGTACTTTAGATTCATACTGTGCAAAATTCGATTCAAAATCTCTTCAGTTGAAATAGATTTGTTTGCACACTACATTTATAAATTAAGGTGTTTTTATTGAAGAGCTGTGTCATTCCTCAAATGATCAATGAGCCTCCAGATTGAAGGGTGGTCATGGCCAAATACCTGACAAAATGAGTGAGTCTATCCCTCATAACAATTATTTGTGTGAATAATAATAATTTCTGACAAACTGCCTTAATTTATTTCCTTCAAGAAATACTTGCATTTAATAGCATTAAATATAACTAATTTTCCACCCTCAACAAATTTTTATAGAATAAAATTTTTTATAATTTTTCATTTCACTGTGAAATAGGATTCAGTTATTTTTAATTCTTGAATAAGACTGGATTTTGTGGATCCTGTGCCAAAACTGACGGGTATTTTGTCTGCAATTACAATTTTGTCCACTGGCATTGTGTCCTGGATTTCTATCCGAAAAATATTGCTCAAATTTGCAGGGTTTTATTCCTAACAAAATGTTGTCAGTTTACACTGACTCTGTGTTAATTCATTCTTTATTATGTTCAGTGTCACTTTCTTGAAGTTTCTTCATAAGATTAATTGATAAAATATTCTGCAGAAGACATCCTTAGAGTATTTAAAAAAAGAACCCCTTTAGTTTATAAACAAGCAATCAGTACCCGTGAACAGGCTCTGTGTCAGCTGACTGTGTCTTGAGTTCCAGAGAAGGGAAAGAAGAAAATGGTACAAAAAATGTACCCTGCAAATGACATTCCGAAGTAAAGTACCATGTAAACTATTAAGGAGTAAAATATAAGTGGAACACATATTTAAACAAAATACTGTAAATGCAATAGTTTTTGATTTACATCTGATTTACTCAATAGTGAGAATCTCAAAGTAGATTTTGCTCAGCTATGCAATGGGTTAAAGGGCTACAATTTTACTATGGTATAGCTGACCCAAAAGTAGGTAAATAACATATGTAAAGAAACTCCTGTAAATGCAATAGTTTTCAAGTTACAACTGATTTACTCAACAGCGATACTCTAAAAGTAGCTATAGCTCATCTATGCAATGAGCTACAGGGCTGTAATTTTACTATGTTATAGCTGATCCAAACAGTAGGTGTACAACATATTTAAACAATATACTCTAAATGCAATAGTTTAAAACCTCGGTGAGAACCTCAAAGTAGCTATTGTTCAGCTATACAATGAGCTGCAGTTCTGCAATTTTACTGTTATAGCTGACCCAAAAAGTAGATGAAGAACATATTTACACAAAAGCTATATTCTGAAAGTAGCTATAGCTCAGCTATGCAATGAGCTACAGGTATGCAATTTCACTATGTTATAGCTAATCCAAAAGTAGGTGAATATCATATTAAACAAAATACTGTAAATACAAGTGTTTTTAAGCTTCAGCTGATTTACTCAATAGTGAGAACCTGAAAATAGCTGTTGCTCAGCTATGCCATGAGCTACAGGTCTGCAATATTACTATGTTATAACTGATTCAAAAGTACATGAAAACACATTCAAACAATTTCTATAAATGTAATAGCTTTAGAGTAAAAAACAATTTACTCAACAGTGATAACCTCAAAGTAGCTATTACTAAGCTATACAATGAACTACAGGTCTTCAATTTTACTATGTTATAGATGACCCAAAAGTAGCTGAATAACATATCAATAAAAAATTCTCTAAATGCAAGAGTTTTCAAGCTACAAGTGATTTTACTCATTATGGAAGGTACTGGAAAGTCGGAAAGTAGCTATTAAACACTTAGCTATTGGGATAGACACCCAAGTTACTCACCATGTTGTCGCTATAAAAAAGTAGCTGAAGAACATATTTTAACAAAATTATCTAAATGCAATGCTTTTCAAGTTATAACTGATTTAGTGCATTTTATGAATTTTAATGCATTAAAATAATTTAAAAATTCATAAAAAATAATTAAGAAAGATCCAGGTCTGATACTCACACAAGGGAATCTACTAGTGTCATAGTACATATATGCAAGATAAGAGAGAAATCCCTCCAATAGTGAATAAGAAAATTGCGATAAAGTGTTAAAATGTTCACACTTTGGGTGGGGGTACCTCACTTGTAGAGGCTTTAGGGAACAGACAAACAGATTTGCATGCTTTGAACAATTTTTCATCATTGACAGTGAAGGTATCTTTTAAAACTAGAAGAAATGGTCTTTACTACCCAGGGTATCCAAAATTTGTTTTGCATGCTCCCAACTCTTCAGCAATATTTAGAGGATTTCCCACTTGAACTAAAATTTATTAAATTTACATGTCTAACTGAAACGGGAAAAAGTAAAAAAAAAAAACATACATTTGAACTAACAGCATATACAGCTAGGCATAATAAAGCTCAGAGAAAGTGAACCTTACCATTTATTTTGATTTTCTCATTACCCAACTCATTTGCAAGACTGCAGAGAAAGATTCACATACAAAGAATCTCTCCCCAATCTCCACTTCAATGCTGAAGAGAGCAACAAACAAGACGCACATAACACACACACCCACACACAGAGGCAATTCTTTTCTCATATGCAACTTGTGTGGATGAATGGGGGTGAGGGGGAATTCTTTGCACAATAAGCAATATGCATCGTTTTATATATAGCTATTACATAATTATGTAATGAGCTACAAGTCTGAAGTTTTACTGTGTTAAAGCTGAAAGAAAAATAGGTGAAAAACATACTAAACAAAATGCTCTAAATGCAATACTTTTTACTTCATAAAAAAACCAAAGAAAGATCCAGGTGTCATACTCACACAAGGGAATCTACCGTTTAGTTTAATTTTCTTATTACCCAACTCATTTGCAAGACTGCATGCAGAGATAGATTCAATGCAAAAAATCTCTCTTCACTTCAATAATGAAGGGAGCAACACACCTAATACACACACCCACACAAGAGGCAATTCTTTTCTCATATGCAACTTGTGTGGATTAATGGGAGTGAGGGGGAATTCTTTCTGCACAATCAGCAATATGCATTTATTGTTTTATATATAGCTATTACATAATTATGCAATGAGCTACAAGTCTGAAATTTTACTTTGTTATCACTGAAAGAAAAATAGGTGAAAAGCATATTAACAAAATGATTTAAATGCAATATCTTTCCAGTTATAGGCGATTTTATCATGAATTTAAATGCATTAAAAATTATTTTAAAAATTCATAAAAAAACTAAGAAACATCCAGGTCTGATACTCACACAAGGGAATCTATTTGTGGCCTAGTACATATATGCAAGATAAGATTGAAATCCCTGCAATAGTCAACGAGAAAATTCTGACTAGTGTTGAAATTTTCACACTTTAGGTGGGTGTACCTCTCTTGTAATGGCTCTGGGGAACAGATGAACAGACAGATCTGCACGCCTTGAAGAATTCATCATCCTCAATAGTTATGGTATCTTTCAAAGTAACAGCATGTCTCTGGCCCTTTTACTTTTGGAGAAGTTGTTCACGCGGACGCAGACAAGTGCGTCGCAGAGTGATGCCATAATGTCAGCTGACATAAAAAATACTTGCACTAATATTAAAAAACAAAATGTTGTAAATAAATAAAAAGAGCATTAGTGTAAGTATTTTAGCCTGTGTATGTACCACAACTACACAAATACCTCGGTGATGTAGCTCCCTTGCCTCTTCTTTATCTGTGTGTGGGAAGATAAACAAACAGAATCTGTGTGGAAAAAGGCTGATTGTGCTGTGCTAAGAGAGGATTGAGCTCTGTGTGTACTTGATTCTTATTTCCCCATACTGTCTGCATAAAATATAATGATTTTCAAAGAAAAGTCAATTGGTGCAACTGGGCCTTTAAGTTAAGGTTATCAAAATCTGAACATTTTTCCATAACAACTAGGCTAAATTAGCGGTAGCAGAGAAAAGTCCTAAAAGTTGAAGAAGTAACTTGGGTGTTGTTTTGGAAAAGAAAGAATTGCTGCATAGCAAAAACCAAGCGTCCCAATGAGAAATTGTGATTTGGCCTAAATACACTGTATCTTGTTCTGTTTAACTTTCCACTTTATAAAAAAATTCAAGCTGGCTGCAAAAAATGGCGGGAGAACATGTACTTTCTTGAAAAATAGGCAGATGACTTTGAACACAGCCTCCAAAAATTTGGCCACAATGCCTCTATTTTACACTATTTCCGAGATCAATAGGCATATTTCACAGCCATAATCTGCTGAATCTAGATTCCTCAGATTCACAGATCGCTTGTGATGTGACTAGAATTTTAATCCAGATTATGAGGTAGATCAACAGATTCAGATCCATTGGATTACCCATAATGCGTTGCAAAATAATGACCACTAACTGTGGCAGCAGAGTTTAAGAATTTAGTTATTTTATTATATTTATAGTGGTTTATCTAATTTATTTTACTTTGGATTCAGAATTTGATAAAATTGCATTTCACAAATTTCACTAATCCAGAGAATCCAAATCTGAATCCGGATTGCACAGATATGCAGATTTTTGTTTGAGAGATACGCCTAATGTGTTTCTGTGTTTTATGCTGAAATTCAAGATGACCGACAAAATGGCAGGATACTTTTTTGGAAAATTGGCAGGTGACTTTATGTATACCAAAAAAAAAAATTGGGGAAAAAAGGTCTATCTTGCACTGTTTCAGATATAAATAGGATTTCCAAGATTTAAACAAAAATCCAATAATCCTTCTTGGCAAAATAGGCAGACAACTTTGTTGCATACCCTCTGGGTAAAAGTTGAAAAAAAATACCACAGTTTCCAAGATAAATGTGTATTTGAGTTTTAGGCATAATTCAATTATTTACTTCGACCCAGACTATGCAGAGAACACAGTTGCTTTCAGATCACCAATGACCTATAACTTTTTTGCATGTGACATTGAGTACCAAGGTGAAACGTTTGGGTCAGTTGAGCAGGCCTATCAGTTCACAAAGGCATCTATGCTAGGCTGCACTGAAATAGCCAAGAGAGTTTGGAAGAGATACCAAGATAGTGTCAAAGGAACTGCCATTCTCAAATGTTTGGGACTTAGTCAAGTTAGATATCATGAAAGAGCTTGTAAGGAGGAAGTTTGATGCTCTGAGGTTTATCACCAGAGCTAACGAGATGCACTGGACCAGCAAATTATCTAGGATTAAATGAACTGGGAAAAATTATGATGGAGCTCAGGAGTGAACACCAACTAGCTCAAGAATTTGTGTCTGAAGGAGAAGAGACAACAATAAGTAGTGACATTCTACACTCACCAAATGATAGTGTCTTTGTCACAGATAATCAAGCAGCATAAGAAAAACACAAACAAGAAATTGATGTCATAGAGGAAGAAATAAGAACTGCAACAATATGATTAGAACAACATCTGCCTGTAGGTCATCCAGTGTACCAATCAGAAAATCTCCCCAAGTATGTATCATCCAATATCAGCAAAGAGGGAATAAAAAAGTACCTCATTCAAAAAAGACGAGCTTCATATGAAGATGACACCAGTGAAAAGATGACACCAGTGAAAGATGCCGGTTCCAAGAACAAGACCACTGCCACGGTGTGTATCTCCCGCCGAGCATTAAAGGGGAAGAAATACCTTTTCCAAGATATTCACTATTCATTTTCAGCTAAAATCCAAGATGGCCGCCAAAAGTGGTGAAAACTGAAATATTTCCCCTAGGCACAGAATACTGTTGTACTACCCTGTGGGTCAAAAATTTGCACGAAATCGCTTTATCTCTTACCATTTCAAAGATATTTGCAATGTTTTATTTTCTGCTAAAATCCAAGATGGCGGCCAAAAGTGGCAAAAATTAAAATTTTTCCCCTTTGCATAGGATACTCTTGTACTACCCTGTGGGTCAAAAATTCGCTTGAAATCGCTCTGTCTCATACGGTTTTCGAGATATTCACACTTTTTCATTTTCCGCTAAAATCCAAGATGGCCGCCAAAAGTGGCAAAAATTGAAATTTTCCCCTTTGCATAGAATACTCTTGTACTACCCTGTGGGTCAAAAATTTGCTCGAAATTGCTCTATGTCTTATGGTTTTCGAGATATTCACACTTTTTCATTTTCGGCTAAAATCCAAGATGGCCGCCAAAAGTAGCCAAAATTTAAATTTTTCCCCTTAGCATAGGATACTTTTGTACTACCCTGTGGGTCAAACATTCGCTCGAAATTGCTCTATCTCTTACGGTTTGCGAGATATTTGTGATTTTTCACATTTTCACTAAAAGTAGCAATAAAGTAGCCATTACTTACTTGTACATCTAGCAACAGTTGTGAAACTTCAATATGTTACAGTTCACAAAAAAGTAGATGAACAACATATTTGAGAGAAATTGTGTAGCTGCAATACTTTTGAAGATATAAGCCATTTACTCATTATGCTTATCATTAAAAATTGACAAAGTAACTATTACTCGCTCAGCTATGGAGATACACTTCCAAACTACTGACCATGTTGTAGCTGTGGAGAAAGTAGCTGAATAACATATTGGAACAAAATACTCTAAATGCAATAGTTTGAGAGTTATAAGTCATATAATTATATTAGGTAAAAGTGCTATTACTCACTCAAAAGTAGGCCAAAGTTCACCAAACCCCAAAAATATTGAAGAGCGTAAAAATTCATGGACAACTAATTACCAAAAATGTGTAACTGTAGTAGTTTCAGAGAAAACTGTGTGATACACGCATGCATGCACGCATGTACACACACACATGGTGCAAATTATAATCTCTTGCTGGCAAGCCAGGCGGGAGATAAAAACAAGCAAAACTGCAATACAGTAAATAGCTCATAAGTATAGTGTATAACTGTGTACAATTGTAACATGTAAAGCTTAAAATGGGTACAGATAGCCTAAACACAATCAACAGTGTTACTCTAAATGTCTGGGGATTGAGACAACCGAAAAAACGAAAAGCTCTTTTTCAGTGGTTAATTCAAAAACAATTTAAAATTGTATGCTTACAGGAAACTTTTTGCACAGCAGAATTTAAAACCGATTTTAATCAAAATTGGGATAGCACAATTGTACATTCTTTCACTGACTTTGTGCATTCTAGAGGTGTTTTGTATTATGATGTGCAAAGGTTTAAATTGTGAGGTGTTGGGTTCAAGATCTGACCAAGAAGGGCATATATTAATGGTTAAGATCAAATTACAAGATGATATCTCTAACATTATTAATATATATGCTCCAAACAACATCTCAGAACGGAATCCCTTTTTGAAACAATTACGTGAAAAGGTTCAAAATTTTATGGCAGACAGCCACTCTCTAATATTAATGGATGATTTTAACACTGCAATGACAAAGACAGACAGAAAGTCTGGTAAAATCGATACCAGCACAAAATGTCTGATTGTGTAAAACAACTGTGTTCAACTGATATTTGGAAAAAACAACATCCAAATTCTATAGAATACACATGGGGAAGTAATGGAAATTATCAAAGTAGAATTGATTATATCTTCATATCTAAACATTTAGACGGCATTGCCAAATGCTGTAAAATAATCCATGCACCAGTATCTGATCATAAAACCATAATACTACAGCTAAGTAACAAAAATGGTAAACATGTTCCAAACTATTGGAAACTCAATGTGTCCATTTTAAAGGAGGAATTATACTGTCAGCAAATAAAAGAATTGTTTGACCACATTATACAAGACTGTTCCAAGCAAAATTTGAATAAATGTATAACATGGGACATGTTCAAAATAAAAGTGAAAAAAATTTCGATTAATTATACAAAACAAAACGCTAAAAACAAACATGATATAATTAATAAACTAGAAAAATATATTGACATCCTAAATAGTGCTTTAAAGGGATAACTTTGTACTCTCATCAAAAAGGAGTAGTATAAAGGGGGGCATTATAGCAATTAAAAGTTAATCTGAGGAGCGGTTTGGAGCTCCTAAAACTGGGGTTTCCAATTAAAATCAACGGGAGTGGATAATCTCAGGAGTGATCAGATATGAGGCTCCTGAGATTATCTTGAGCTCCTAAAACTGGGGTTTTCAATTAAAATCAACGGGAGTGGATAATCTCAGGAGTGAACAGATATGAGGCTCCCGAGATTAACCAGAATGCGCATGCGCGCGCAAAAGATTAGGGGAGTGCGCGTGCAAAAGATTAGGGTAGTTTTTAAATTTTAGAGAGTGCGCATGCGCGCGCAAAAGATTAGGGGATTGCGCATGCGTGTGCAAAAGATTAGGGGATTGCGCATGCGCGTGCAAAAGTTTAGGGGAGTGCGCATGCGCGTACTGTTTATTAGGATGCACATGTGTGTCTTGCGCATGACCTTGTGCATGCACAACTTGTTTAGTAGAGTTTGTAAACTTGTAGTTTTACATCTGATAATATGGGCATGTGTTGAAACTTAAATAATTTTATTTTCTGTACATATAGTGCCTCCTGTGACTAACCATGAATGCACAAAAAGTCTTACTCAAGAAAGTGCATTGAAATGTAAATTTGTGTGGAAAAAGAAGTGCAAAGTGAACCCAGCTATTTTCGTTTTATCCAACTCATTGAAAAGAAAGAAAACATTAAAAAGTTTAAAGTTTATTATTATTTTCTTTGACAGTAATATCGTTCTTCATCTTCTAATATATTTGCTCTCAGTCTCATGTTATCCGGTGTTTCCTGCCTGAAATCAATGAACAGATAGCTATATGGTCCCAGGGTCATCACTCGTTCATACACCTGTACAAGGTATTCTAGATCTTTGGGGTACATCTGTCTTGCTAAATATTGAATCTGACTGGCATCTCTGGGATTCTTAAACAGCATCATGTAGTGTGTGTTCAAACTGATAGTCCTCTGGAATCTACTTTGGTGAAACACATTCTGGGTCACTGCAATGACGGATATATTTTTGTGATGACTCCCTTTGGTAAAGAGGTCAGCCACTCTACTGTCCAAGGAGTCCATCATGTCATCTAACACCAGGAGACACGATTCCAGTTCTTCCACATCTGGTAAGCCTTGTTGGAATTCCACATTTTCCATGGTGGTGTAAAGAGGTTGCCATTGGGAATAGCACCACACTATTCTTTGTGGGCATTGATATATCTTTTCATGTTTCAGTTCCAGTAGCTTTTTCAGAAATGATGTTTTTCCACTTCCTGTCGGGCCAGCCACTAGACAAGTAAATGGATGAATCAGCTTAGGTAGGGCAACAGTGATGCAGGAACCATCTTGGTGGTGCATAGATTTTGGATGATGCACTGGCATTTCAGGTGGCATCTTCTCATGGACATTTTTTATGTGTCTTTTCAAATTATCTCTTCGAGAAAAGGACTTGCCACAGTCAGGACACTGAGACATCTTTTCAGATCAGTGTTTTAGTGGAAAATGACCTTGTTTGTAAAACTTACTGCTATTTATATTTTTCTCCTCCTCCTCCTGATATTACCCCTGATCATTCTTTTTACTCATATTCCCTCCTCCTCCTCCTCCTCCTAATATTACCCTTGACCCTCATTCTCATTTTTCCTCCTCCTCCTCCTCCTCCTAATATTACCCTTGTCCCTCATTCTCACTCCATCCCCTCCTCCTCTCACTGCATAAATAAAACACTTTTACTGTATAAACATATTTATTGTCTAACAATAATGCCTTGACTAAAAATATAGGTACAATATGTACAATTAATTAGCTTAAATATTAATTTTATAAATGTGCAAGACAATATAATGGTTTCGAACAACTAATTTTAAAGCACAACAAAAGTTAAACCAATTGAAATAATTTATTTATGATTCATCAGTAGAAGACCATTTATCATTTCATCAAGACCATTCACCATTTATCATTTCATCAGGACCATTTATCATTTATTATTTACTTATTATTTTTATTTTTTTATCATTTATTATTTAACCTTTTATTATTTATTATAATTTTTTGGTTATTCATTTTGATCATTTATTATTTCATCAAGATCATTTATCATTTCATCAAGACCATTTATTGTTTCATCAAGACCATTCATCATTTCATCAAGACCATTTTAACCAAGACCATTCATCATTTCATCAGTATTTGTTCTACAAAGTTTTCAATCTGGTCATCACTGTATTTCTCCATCCTGTTGACAGTCGTCTCCATGCTGCAGCCAGCAAAGGTGTGGAGAGCAAATAATGCACAGTAATGTCCACAGGCCAGTGAGAAAGGTCTTTGCAGTTGAACATCATTGTAAGTGCAAATATGACCTTCAAAAAATGTGCTGAATTCTTTGAAGACAGGTGGTAATCCATAAGAGTCAAAGTACAGACCCTCGCCTTGGTCATTGATGCTGAGTGCCACCCAGTGGGTTCCTTCATTGTGAGAGCAGTCTGTGTTGCAAATAAAGACACATTTTTCTGTTGGACTTCTCAGCTCATTTCTGGCAAAAACTCCGGTGTCCCATTCCGATGGCTTGAAGGTATTTAACACTTTTTCCAATTCAAATGTATTCATCAGTTCAGAACTCTACAGGGTAAAGTCGGTAACAACGGATCTGTACTGGTCAATTTCAATAGTATTTTCAAATTCTCCATACACGACAATGTTCACAGTTTCTGTCAATTCTTTTTTGAAGTGCACCTCGAGTGACACTGTGCCAGTCTTTCTCAAATTCACATATCCTCCACCCTCTTCCAGATCAGGTGACAAGTCAAAGCAGATCAAGGTATATCCCTTTTTATACTCCTCCCTATCTATGTGGTTCCCTTCATCTTGATACACGGATCCCATGCCAGAGAAGAGAGTCATATAGCAATTCATGTAGTCTCCAGTCTCAAAATCAGGTTGAAGTGCCTTACCAGGAACGGATGTGCCACCCACATTCAGTGCGATATGGTCCATATCAAAATGTTCAAACTGGAACGGGTTAGTTTGGTACGTTCCATTGATGCCACTGTTTCTGACAAAACCTAATACGTTTTGGAATTTGACCCGAATACAAATTTTCTTCTGCATGACTTCTTGTGCCTGAACTGACTGTGTACGTCTTACATTCACCTCGGGTGATGGGGTACTTGGCTGTTCCCATTTCTAAGGCCTTTGCGTGAGCCGCCTGGATGACTGAATTCACTTGAACTTTTCTGATCATCATCTTAACACTGTCCAGTTTCACTCTAAATACGGTATTATCCGTTGGACTCACTATGGCAAACTTATCCTTGCTTCTGGTTAGACGCAACTTGATGGGTGTGTGATTGAGTATGTAGCGATCTTGGAACATGAGGTCCAGGTGCAGTTTTCCCATCATATCTATCAAGTGACTTTCACGGGCAAGCTCCTTTCTTTTAACATATCCCTCATTGTGCTGGTCAAGAGAAAAGTTATTTGTGTCTTTGTACCACATCGATGCCGTGAGTTGACTTTGTTTGCTCTCAGTCCCAAAACTGAGGACTGTTTCTATGTATGCTTTGTAAGGATAGGTGTTATTGGAGGTGGTGACTAAAGTGTCTTTCAGGGTCATGTCAATCTGACTAAACAAAGCATGCAGCCAAAAATTTACCGGGGCGACATCTGCAGTGGCACCCAATATCTCTCCGTCAGCATCCACAATTTTAGCCTTGACTCGAATGAAGCTGTTTTTCAAATCTATATACTCTGAGTCAGTCTCAGCAATTTTAAATTCAATGGTGTCATCACTGTCCTTGACTGCTGTAATTGGTCCATATTCTACCCATCTCCCTTCTTCAACACTGGTTTGAGTGAGTGGCACACCAAACAAATCCAATTCACTTTTGACGCACTCGCATGACAGCGGGTGAATCAGAGGCATGTTTAAGAGTAAATATCTTTTCTTTTTTTCCTGGAAGGTCCTCCTCTTTTGACTGCTCTTGATGAAATGATGCGCTTTCTTTGGTTGCTGTTCCTTTTATTATCTCCCAAGTAATCTTGTGCCAGTTCAACTCCTGCTTTGAGAGCTTTCTGTCCCAAGGATTTTGCCAGTGCAATGGCACCTTTTTTCAACAGGGGAGCACCCACTCCTACAAGACCCCGAAACAGGCTTCCCAAAACCGTGACCTCTTTGATATCGCAAACCTTGAAATCCTGGTAATCCACTTCCTGCTTGACTCGTGTAATACTGCTCGTATGCTTTACGGGTAGAATCGTCACAGCAGTAATCCTTATGCTTCATTTTTTACGAAAGTGAAGCGTTACGAATGACTTCCCACCAACAAATGGAATAATTTCACCCGTATCCCCCTTTATATTGATTTCAACAGCTCCAAAAATCTTTCTCATCACTGGATAGTAGAATACTTTACTGTAGGAGGTGGTGACAATGGGTCCCTTTTGGATGGGTACAATTCTCAGGAGGGGCACCTTGGCATTTCCCACGGCTACAGGTTCAATTAAATCACAATAGACGTACAAGTTGTGTATGCCATCTTCAATGTCAGCCGGATACTTTGATTTTCTATCTCCAACTGAAAATGGGCCTGTCATGACAAATCCTAACAGGTTACTCAATCTCTTGGAAAGATACAAGTCAGGTGCTAACTCCTCTGATGCGTCATTTGTTTCGATTTTAAGTCTCGTTTTTTGCGTGGTCTCAATGGTATTGAATTCGACAGTGACAGGTGGGTTTCCACCAAGGCCCCATTTAATTTTTTTATTTAAGATTTTGATCAATTCCCCTATATCAGCATAAATACCCTCGGGAATGAGTATGGTTGTATTCCCAACTTGAATAAATTGATCTGAAGGGACATTATACCACGTTCTTGCATATTGAATTTCCATCAGTCCCACTTCCCATTCACCAACCAGTTCATAAGGTTGAGCCAGTGGTACAATAAACTCTCCGGGAGTATTACCCGTGTGCTTTGTATTGCTTGGTAAATAGAGATAAAAGTCTTTCATGGTCTGTCTCTCTCGTCATACTGAAGGAAATCTAAGGATGCTTTCCCTTTTATGTACTCTCCCACTTGTACTTTTTTCTTGGAATCTTTGGTTTCCATTCCAATTCTGGTTCAGATTCTGGTTCAGAATCTGGTTTGGATTTTGGTTCGGGTTTCCACACCTCCTCTTGTGGTTGAAACTGGGGACCACGCCCCAATAACCTCTCTGGAATGTTAGCTTCTTGTAACTTTTGATTAAAATATCCCCAACCAGTTGGGAGTGTTCTTATTTTTCTTTGGGTCCGAATAGCCGTGTTAATCAAATCTGTAATGTGTGATCCACTAATGGGTCGATTGTCTTCTGTTAAAATTTCGCCTTTGTCATTCCACTGTAAAGTTCCTTTTAACTTTTGATACAGGTGCTGACCTTTACTCCTCAGAGAAGGTGGCAGAGTGATGACCAAGTCATTTTCTAAATCTTCTTTAGGGTCTTCCACAGGGACCACAGGATCTGGAAAAGGATCCCCAGGTTCGGGGTCTTGCTTTCGATCATAAGTCAGCAGACGATTCAACGACTGATTGTACAGCTTCATTTTTTCAGTTGGTTCCAATACGGGGTCTTCTAACAGTCCACTCATATCCTTTTCTAATCTGGCCATAGCAGTAGCTGTGGCATCTCTTCCCACTGGTGCACAGTCTCTGGTGATCAAGAATGACTTGGGCACAACAATCTTTTCTATAAATTTATTCATCGCCGAGTGAAAAGCCCTACCAGTTTCTTAGCAAGTGGAGGAATAACAGTTCCTAAAATAGGAGCCAATAAAGCAGGCAGGAATCCACCCTTTTGCAAAATCTGTTTCTTTTTTCTGTCAGAGGTATTCTTTTTCCTTAATGTTCACAATTGTTCTTTATACTTTGCCAGTCTTTTCTTTTCTTTCAGCCCAAGAGGAATATTCCCCTCTAGAATATTGTGAGCACAATCTACAAAACAGTGAATAAGTGGTCTGTCCGCACCACGAATGATGTACTTTATTGCTTTGGGGTCACCTTCAGCTAAAATCCTTAACACGTATTTGTTCTTTTTAACGACAGCCATGTTTTCACCATGACTGCTCACATTCAAGTGATAACACAGGTTTAGAAAACCTTCTATTTATAATAACTGGTGATGTCTGTGGCTGGTATCCAAGAATCATACTTTGGAGCCCAATGTAACCACCTCACCAAGACCTCTTTGGGGCGACCTTTAACTTTGCGACTTTTCAAAATTTTTTCAACCTTATAATACTCATTGGGAGTGACCTTCTGTAGCTCTTCTTCATAAAATGTTCCATCAATGGGGTCCCCGGCATAGTCTTTGATTTTGTATGTGGGATACCTCTTTGTCCCATCTTGCTTGACTATTTGGAACAGTTCACCACTCCACCTCTGATCATATTCCCTTGTGAACGTCTTTCTGGCACGAGAGATTCTGACAAAGTCCCCAACTTTAAACTTAAAAGTGGTCTTTTTCATTTTTTCTTCATTCTTCATTCCTTCTGAATTCAAGTTACTCATTGTGACCTGTGCAGGTGGCATTTTAATGGATCGATGTACACTTGAGTTGTAAGCCCGAGTAAAGTCTTGCAGTGCATCGATATAACGGTAAGACTGTTTAAATGTAAAGTACTTGTATATTTTTCCCTTGATGGTTTTAATAGCTCGTTCAGCATAATTGGCCTTCACTTCATTTTGGGTCACAAAGTGACGGATCAAGTGCGATTTGAATAAATTCTGAACTTTGTGTCCTAAAAATTCTGTTCCTTTGTCCGAACGCACAACTTCGGGTACTCTTTCTTTAAAAATTTTTGTGAACCCACGAACAACTTCATTTCCAGATTTATCCCTGAGTGGCACCATCCACACATAACGAGAAAATATGTCTATAGCTAAAAGAATGAAATGATAACCATCGTTGTATTTTGCAATTTTCGTCATGTCCATCAAGTCGACATCCCACTGCTGATCAATCGTCCCGACAATGACTTTATTTCTTTTAAATTTCTTTCTTGATGGTTTGTGAAATGTGTATGTCTCCTCTCCACTCAACCAACTTTTTACGCCATTGAGGGTCACAGTGCTGTCTTGTTTGACTGCAGCTTCATAGAGTTTCTGAGGTCCCGAAAAGCTTGCGGAGTGTGAGGGATCAAAGAAAATCGAACTTAAAAGCTTATTCATTCTTTCTTTTTTATATTGGGATTTGGCAATATATAGCCCAAAGATGAACACAGCAATGGTAACCAAATACCCTTTTCGTCCTGGTTTAATGACAAATTCACAACAGATGCTATGATTACAATAGCAAGTATGATCATCTGACAGGAGTATTTGACCAAGGACTTTTCACACCAATTATCCATGTGTCTCCTTTGTGACCTTGCAACTGAATGATCCCTTCTGCTGAGAAAGGCATCTATTTATGCGCATTGACTGCAAAAATACCGGCGTATTTTCAATTGTTACAATTGCCATGATGATTCAATTTTAAAAGGTGGAGATTCAAACATATTGTTTCATGTTGAATTGGTTTTGTCTGGACCTCTGGCTCTAAACAAAATAAATTTGGAAGGGATGTGGAATAAAATCTTGCTCACTTTAAAGAAATTAAATCAAGATTTTTTTTTTCAAAATTCTTTGTATAAGCCGTTTCACAAAGCAATTCACTCAAAAGTTCTCCCCACTGATTGGCTCCTGGCATATGTTTCAACTCAGTGACCTTAAATAAAACTCTGCTTAATCCACATCCCCAAAATATATCTTCGTGCACCCATACAAAGGTTTTGTTTTTTTGCTGTTTTAAACAGTTTTTAAAGGTCTCATCTGTCTGCCATCTTTTCTTTAAAATCAACTTAACTAAATAATTTTGATCAAAAACAGACAGACGTTTTAAAGTCTGACAGTATGCGTAAATATTTTGAAAATCTTTAGACCCCACACTAAAACTAAAAGGGTAAACAGGAGATAAAATATTGTCTGTAATTTCTGTACATTGGTGTTCTTCCCAGGGACACAAGACTATATCTAAAGGTTTGGTGTGCACATCATCCACCAATTCTCTTTTACAACAAAAATTTCCAATACCGGCTCGACGTTGTTCATAAGTAAATAAAGTGTTATCTCTGACACGAAAACCTTTGTTTATTCCCACATCAGTTTTACCCGTATACAAAACTTCTTTGCACTTTTCCAAAGGATTTTCAATATCAGCTTTATTTAAACCCTTTAAAGCAGTTTTGCAAAATCCATCCCTGTCTTCTAACACGTAAGTTTTAGAGCAAAGAGCCACCATTTCTTGTCCGTGATCCTTTTCAATCTTAAATAAACCAGCCTGACGTTTGTCGTAAGCCCTGTGTTTTTCACAGCATTCTCTGGGGAACCAGTAAGGATTGGGGATCACTTCCTTTACATGACAAGATTTGAATATTTTATGTAAAAACTCTTCTTTCAAATGCGGTTTTACAATGTCGGCCAGTGTATTTCCAGACATGGCAAAGTAGGCGCTGTCCGTATCCATTTCAATATATTCAAAATCACTTCTTTCCACGTAATAGTCTAAACAGTCGTAATACCACTCCAACATTTTCAATTTTGCGTACTGTAAAATACTGTAACCTATTTGAATGGGTAAGTTCAAAATCTGTTTCGACTTGGACATTTCCACTTCACAAAAGTCTTCCGAAAATTCTGTCAGTTTCTTAAAATGGGGATCATTGACTTTCATCTGAATATCTTTATCCCCTCTCACATAAATGACTTTTTGATGTTTTTCCTGATCCATAATCATAGAACCAAATCCACTGTTTCCAATTAATTTCATTGTATCTGCTATAATACTTTGATCTTCATGAACATCACCAGCTCTTCTGGCATCACTCACTTTATCGTGAAATTGTTTAAAACAAGACATTGGAGAAAATTCAATGACTTGATACACCTGTGTGACAATCAAACCGTGGTCTAAGTACCACTTTAATAAAGGGGATAACAGTAAAAGCCTTTTGGCTTTCATGCCACCCACCAACAATTTGCGAGGATGCTTTCCTAAATTCAGTTCCTCAATTTGCTTCTGAGTGTATTCCCCCATCGCGTCAAAAGGAATAAAACAGGTGCAAAATAAAGGCGACATTTCACTGAAATAATCATATAAATGATTTGGTACTTCCACGTCCACTTCCACCATTCCAAACAAAGATTCTTGCTGAATATCTTTCAATATCGTGTCAACACTGAGTGAACCCTTATGCTTTTGATAATAAGGGGGTAAATATCTGTCATAATTTAAACGGGGTCTTAAATGTTTGACGTAGTCACATTCCCTTATTTTTTCCACTCTGTAACCATTTATTTTTAAATACTGTTCTTTTTCCCTTGTTTTTTTTCTCTTTTTTCCATCAATTTAGGCCTCGATTTCCAAGCGTTTTCGGTTAAGTGACACCTGTGCCCGTGAAAAAAACATCTGTCCATTTCATACACCACATTGTTCTCACTGTCAAAACCGTCACAAAAATATTTGCCTATTCTTTTTTCTTTACCCGTATTTAACTTGTGCTCAATGTTGACTTTTCCCACATCAGCCAAATGATCCATCCAAACGTACATGTCCAAATATTTATGCGACACCTCCGGCTTAAAATCGGGAAAATGTCTTCTCACAAAACAACCGGTGGGCATGGGCTGAGATAAAGCCCACAAATAAAGCGCGTTACAGTCATAGCCGATGATGTTTTTGCACACTTTTTTTCCGCGAATCAAAGTTTTGTTCACTTTATGATGTCGACAAAATATAATGGAAGCTCCACCAATGATATTTTTTTTCACCGTTTTGTACAGATCTTGATCCTTTTTTCCACACAGCAGAAATAACGCTTCTTTAGACTGCTGAAACATCATTTTCCTGGCAATCCCGGGTACAGAAATAGTTTCTTTCAAATAATCAATGCCATTGTCCCTGTAAAACACATGCATTTTTTCAACGGCTTTGACAAAGGGACCCACATCCAAATTGTTGTAATGCATTTAAAAATCTTGAAAAGTACGCATATTTTCTTCTTTCCATACTTTTTGAACAAAAGCGTAATTTTTGGCAATGTCCGTTTCCGTTTCACCCAAAGTGTTTTGAACTTTTAAACTGGAATAAAAAGCGTCGGGAGGAGGTAAATGTGTCCAGTCCAGTTTAGTCTTATCATCAAACCATTCGTAAGGAAAATAAAATTTACTTTCAGGTACTTGAAATGCTTTCAGAAATTTGGAGTAACTGCAGCCGGGAGCTAAAAAATTAGAAATGTCTAAAAAGCGAAAATTTTTGTCGCTCAAACACATGTAACTGTTGTTTTTCTTTCTGACGAAATAATTGTTTTTCTTTTCGAGTTCTAAAAGTTGCACAATTTCTGTTTTCATTAAATTCATGTCATATTTCCCCGAATTAAAACCCAAAACGGGGATTTCTTGCAAATAAGTTTCAAATTTTTCCCTGATGGAAACTTCCTTGATTTGTTCTAAAATATGTCCCCATTTAAGGTGAGCTAATTCATAGATTTCTTGTCCTATCTCAGTCATGTAGCTTAACATGTCTTTTAAAAGTTTTTTCAAGTCATCTTGCACAAAACACCGAGGTTCCCTAAAACCTTCCACATTACTACAGACACTGACACTGATAGGGACGTGTCGGGCTTCCCATTTTAATTTATCCGATACTCTGCAAGGTTCTTTTTGTAAAATAACTTCAAAGTCATACACGATAAACCAAGGAAAAAATGCATCTTGAACTGAAATTCCACAGCTTTTTATTTGATCAAACATGGTCTCTGAGGGCGCATAAAATGTCCCCGGATATTCCCATTTGGTTAAACCTTTGCACTGCTTCATGTGTCTGCGCCACTTATAAGCTTTATGAAACATCTTTTGACAGGCCACACAAGTAAATTTTCTGGCATAACTGTGAAAGTCTTTTATGTAACTTAAATGAGTTTTGTATCGATTTAAATACATGTCATTTTCAAATGGAGACCTGGATATAAATAAAGGAATCACGGTATCATCCGGTTGCAATTCGTACACATGCAAGTTTAGGCGAAAACACTTTTCCAAATCAGGCATATCTGCTAATTCCACGGTTTTTTTACCCGAAAATTCTTCCCACATCTGCAACAGGTTCGCTTTCTCCTGAACTCGATTTCGATGATAAGCCAAACACCGAAAAAAACAATGATCATCTTTACACGGTTTGTTATTAGAATCCACTTCCATACTCACAATGCTGTGCTTTTGCTTGATATAATCGGGTAACGCCCCTTTTCCCAGAGGAAAATTCGTCGGAGTGACGTCAAATCTCACATTCGTGATCATGAAAGGTCTCCATTTGCTGTTGGGTCTCAAATTATTCACGTATTCCAAAGGATCCAGACGACGAATTTTATTCTGAAATATTCTCAAATATTTTCTACTTCCGATCAGAAAAGGTGAGGGAAACAGAGAGTCGTTTACGTGAGGTGCAAAATATCTGTATTCTCCAGTTTCCATATTCCTTAAAATAAGCCCTAAAGAAAGATTGATTTTAAAAGCACCGTTTTGATCCGTAAAAATCTCGTCCAATTTCCACCAAATTTCATCTACACCATCCCTCAAATTATTCGTGGGTAAATTGTAAATCACTTTTCGTCCTTTGTCGATTTTAGCATCGGCTAATATAACATTTTGATTTCCTTCATAAATCTGCCTCAAAGGGTCGTCTCTCACCGGTTCACCCCAGGGAGGTTCGTCTAAATGAGCCTCTTGACGCCAAGGCCTGTTCTGAAGAGCACCACCATGCTGCGTGTTTTGATGCAAGTGCAATTCGTGACGTCCCTCAAATATAACGTCACAACGACGACATTGACATTTTCTCCTTTTAGGTAAAATTTCTTCATCGTTTCTTTCACATTTTTTGGTGTTCACTGCAACAACACCATCAGATGGTTCACCATTTGTTGCAGATGATACTTTTTCTTTTATTTCCTTTGCTTGTTCAGCCTTAGTTTTAGCTGTAGAACATACTTTTTCGTGTCTTTTTTTATTAAAAACAGATGAAAATGTCTTTGAACAAGTTTCACATTTGTTTTTCTCAATGACCTCAATGTTACCATTCGTTTTGACTGTACAAGAATGCTGCTTCCACTTTTGCTTTGAAGCAAACGTGTGATGACACTTTTCGCATTGAAATTTTTTTAAATCTTGCAAAAGATTTGCCCCTATATTCACACACTGATTTTCATGTTTCACCCTTTTTTGTACACTCACATACCCTTTACCACAAATGTAACAATGCAATCTATTTTTAGCCTGCAATTCAAGACATATGTTTTCGTGTCTTTTTTTGTTGTAAGCGCAAGAAAACGCTTTAAAACAGTATTGACATTGCCTGTTCATTTTTGAAGAAGTAACACCAGGATGTGAACTACAAATAAAATCAAAGATTTAACCGTGAAATGATCTGTTGGATTCTTTTTAACAAATGTACCTATGTTTTAAAGCATCGTCTTTTTATACTGTAAGCAACGTCTTAATAAACAGTACACGCATGCACTCTCCGCTAAACTTTTGCACGCGCATGCGCACTCCCCTAATCTTTTGCACGCGCATGCGCACTCTCTAAAATTTAAAAACTACCCTAATCTTTTGCACGCGCACTCCCCTAATCTTTTGCGTGCGCATGCGCACTCTGGTTAATCTCGGGAGCCTCATATCTGTTCACTCCTGAGATTATCCACTCCCGTTGATTTTAATTGAAAACCCCAGTTTTAGGAGCTCAAGATAATCTCAGGAGCCTCATATCTGATCACTCCTGAGATTATCCACTCCCGTTGATTTTAATTGGAAACCCCAGTTTTAGGAGCTCCAAACCGCTCCTCAGATTAACTTTTAATTGCTATAATGCCCCCCTTTATACTACTAAAAGGGATAAACTACAAAAATATCTTTTTAATATTATGTCAGAAAAAGCAACTGGTGCCCAAATACGTGCACAAGCTACATATGTTGAAGAGGGAGAAAAGTCAACCTCTTACTTTCTTCGATTAGAAAAACATAGGCAATTGAATAATAAAATTTGATAACTTTTGATAAATGATAGAATATTGATGATGATTGGGAATACTTGACCAATGCAAGATGTTCTATGAAACACTTTAAATTTACACTAGCACAAAGCCGAATTTAAACCACATAGATAATTATTTAAAACATTGTAATGTTAATAATGTTTTAACAGCAGATCAAAAAAACACTTTGTGATGAATCTGTCACACTTGAAGAATGTACAACAGCCATCAATAAATATATGAAGTCAAATAAGTCACCAGGTCTAGATGGGTTTTCAGTAGAGTTTTATGTAGCATTTTTGCCAAAGTTGGGTCCTTTTTTATTAAAGTCTACTGTGAGTCATTTGAACATGGTCTCCTCTCCCCTTCCCAGAGAAAAGCCATTATTACTTTAATCCATAAGGGAAGTGACAAAAATTTAATAAAAAACTAGAAATCGGCCGCCCTGTTGATAGTAGATGCGAATAGAAACAGGATAGCATAGAAGAACACACATTATCATGTGTAATGTCCACCCATGAACCTTTTGCCCAAATTGTACAGTAGTCTTACAAGACCCTGTTTCATTTGTAAAATATATCAATGATGCTTAAATATTTGTTAGTGTAGATGTAAATTATTTCAGCTTCATGCCTTTTTGCATTGGTTGGGTTGAAAATTTTGACGAAATCACTCTATCTGGCACGGTTAAGAAGATAGAAGCAAATTCCTGTTTTTTTATTTTTGGCAAAAATTTGAAAATTCAAAATGGCCGCCATTTTTGGGAAAAGGAAATTTTTTTGAAAATTGCCAAGAGTACATTTTTTAGATACCCTATGGGTCGAAAATTTCAACGAAATAACTCTATTTTGCACGGTTAAGGCCAGTTTGTGTTTTTCCATTTTGGGCAAAAATTCGAAAATTCAAAATGGCTGTCATTTTTGGGGAGGGGAAAATTTTTTGAAAATTGCAAAGATTACATTCCTTAGATACCCTGTGGGTTGAAAATTTCGACGAAATCGCTCTATCTCGCATGGTTAAGGAGATAGAAGCAAATTTGTGTTTTGCCATTTTTGACAAAAATTTGAAAATTCAAAATGGCCGCCATTTTAGGGGACGGGAAATTTTTTTTTAAATTGCCAAGAATACAATGCTGAAATACCTGTGGGTCGAAAATTTTGATGAAATCGATCTATCTCGCACGGTTAAGGAGATAGAAGCAAATTTGTGTTTTGCCATTTTTGGCAAAAATTCGAAAATTCAAAATGGCCGCCATTTTTGGGGAGGGGAAAATTTTTCGTAAAATTGCAAAGATTGCATTCCTTTGATACCCTGTGGGTCGAAAATTTCCACGAAATCGCTCTATCTCGCACGGTTAAGGAGATAGAAGCAAATTTGTGTTTTGCCATTTTTGGCAAAAATTCGAAAATTCAAAATGGCTGCCATTTTTGGGGAGGGGAAAATTTGTTGGAAAATTGCAAAGATTGCATTCCTTAGATACCCTGTGGGTCGAAAATTTCGACGAAATCGCTCTATCTCGCACGGTTAAGGAGATAGAAGCAAATTTGTGTTTTACCATTTTTGGCAAAAATTCGAAAATTCAAAATGGCCGCCATTTTTGGGGAGGGGAAAATTTTTTGAAAATTGCAAAGATTGCATTCCTTAGATACCCTGTGGGTCGAAAATTTCGACGAAATCGCTCTATCTCGCACGGTTAAGGAGATAGAAGCAAATTAGTGTTTTGCCATTTTTGGCAAAAATTCGAAAATTCAAAATGGCCGCCATTTTTGGGGAGGGGAAAATTTTTGGAAAATTACCAAGAG
Source organism: Sabellastarte sp. h YS-2021 (assembly GCA_964017235.1). Taxonomy (NCBI): domain Eukaryota; kingdom Metazoa; phylum Annelida; class Polychaeta; order Sabellida; family Sabellidae; genus Sabellastarte; species Sabellastarte sp. h YS-2021. Next base: position 71,968,004 of record OZ024928.1, on the reverse strand, counting down.
CACAATGCTCAGATACCCTGTGGGTCGAAAATTTCGACGAAATCGCTCTATCTCGCACGGTTAAGGAGATAGAAGCAAATTAGTGTTTTGTCATTTTTGGCAAAAATTCGAAAATTCAAAATGGCCGCCATTTTTGGGGAGGGGAAAATTTTGTAAAAATTACCAAGAGCACAATGCTCAGATACCCTGTGGGTCGAAAATTTTGACGAAATCGCTCTATCTGGCACGGTTAAGGAGATAGGAGGAAATTTGTGTTTTGCCATTTTTGGCAAAAATTCGAAAATTCAAAATGGCCGCCATTTTTGGGGAGGGGAAAATTTTGTAAAAATTACCAAGAGCACAATGCTCAGATGCCCTGTGGGTCGAAAATTTTGACGAAATCGCTCTATCTCGCACGGTTAAGGAGATAGAAGCAGATTGGTGTTTTGCCATTTTTGGCAAAAATTCGAAAATTCAAAATGGCCGCCATTTTTGGGGAGGGGAAAATTTTTTGAAAATTGCAAAGATTGCATTCCTTAGATACCCTGTGGGTCGAAAATTTCGACGAAATCGCTCTATCTCGCACGGTTAAGGAGATAGAAGGAAATTTGTGTTTTGCCATTTTTGGCAAAAATTCGAAAATTCAAAATGGCCGCCATTTTTGGGGAGGGGAAAATTTTTGGAAAATTGCAAAGATTGCATTCCTTAGATACCCTGTGGGTCGAAAATTTCGACGAAATCACTCTATCTCGCACGGTTAAGGAGATAGAAGCAAATTAGTGTTTTGCCATTTTTGGCAAAAATTCGAAAATTCAAAATGGCCGCCATATTTGGGGAGGGGAAATTTTTTTAAAAATTGCCAAGAGTACAATGCTCAGATACCCTGTGGGTCGAAAATTTTGACGAAATCGCTCTATCTGGCACGGTTAAGGAGATAGAAGGAAATTTGTATTTTGCCATTTTTGGCAAAAATTCGAAAATTCAAAATGGCCGCCATTTTTTGGGGAGGGGAAAATTTTTGGAAAATTGCAAAGATTGCATTCCTTAGATACCCTGTGGGTCGAAAATTTCGACGAAATAGCTCTATCTCGCACGGTTAAGGAGATAGAAGCAAATTTGTGTTTTGCCATTTTTGGCAAAAATTCGAAAATTCAAAATGGCCGCCATTTTTGGGGAGGGGAAAATTTTTGGAAAATTGCAAAGATTACATTCCTTAGATACCCTGTGGGTCGAAAATTTCGACGAAATCGCTCTATCTGGCACGGTTAAGGAGATAGAAGCAAATTAGTGTTTTACCATTTTTGGCAAAAATTCGAAAATTCAAAATGGCCGCCATTTTTGGGGAGGGGAAAATTTTGTAAAAATTACCAAGAGCACAATGGTCAGATACCCTGTGGGTCAAAAATTTTGACGAAATCGCTCTATCTGGCACGGTTAAGGAGATAGAAGCAAATTTGTGTTTTGCCATTTTTGGCAAAAATTCGAAAATTCAAAATGGCCGCCATTTTTGGGGAGGGGAAAATTTTTGGAAAATTGCAAAGATTGCATTCCTTAGATACCCTGTGGGTCGAAAATTTCGACGAAATCACTCTATCTCGCATGGTTAAGGAGATAGAAGCAAATTAGTGTTTTGCCATTTTTGGCAAAAATTCGAAAGTTCAAATGGCCGCCATTTTTGGGGAGGGGAAAATTTTTTAAAAATTACCAAGAGTACAATGCTCAGATACCCTGTGGGTCGAAAATTTTGACGAAATCGCTCTATCTGGCACGGTTAAGGAGATAGGAGGAAATTTGTGTTTTGCCATTTTTGGCAAAAATTCGAAAATTCAAAATGGCCGCCATTTTTGGGGAGGGGAAAATTTTTGGAAAATTGCAAAGATTGCATTCCTTAGATACCCTGTGGGTCGAAAATTTTGACGAAATCGCTCTATCTGGCACGGTTAAGGAGATAGAAGCAAATTTGTGTTTTGCCATTTTTGGCAAAAATTCGAAAATTCAAAATGGCCGCCATTTTTGGGGAGGGGAAAATTTTTGGAAAATTACCAAGAGTACAATGCTCAGATACCCTGTGGGTCGAAAATTTTGACGAAATCGCTCTATCTGGCACGGTTAAGGAGATAGAAGGAAATTTGTGTTTTGCCATTTTTGGCAAAAATTCGAAAATTCAAAATGGCCGCCATTTTTGGGGAGGGGAAAATTTTTGGAAAATTGCAAAGATTGCATTCCTTAGATACCCTGTGGGTCGAAAATTTCGACGAAATCGCTCTATCTCGCACGGTTAAGGAGATAGAAGCAAATTAGTGTTTTGCCATTTTTGGCAAAAATTCGAAAATTCAAAATGGCCGCCATTTTTGGGGAGGGGAAAATTTTTGGAAAATTACCAAGAGCACAATGCTCAGATACCCTGTGGGTCGAAAATTTCGACGAAATCGCGCTATCTCGCACGGTTAAGGAGATAGAAGCAAATTAGTGTTTTGTCATTTTTGGCAAAAATTCGAAAATTCAAAATGGCCGCCATTTTTGGGGAGGGGAAAATTTTGTAAAAATTACCAAGAGCACAATGCTCAGATACCCTGTGGGTCGAAAATTTTGACAAAATCGCTCTATCTGGCACGGTTAAGGAGATAGAAGCAAATTTGTGTTTTGCCATTTTTGGCAAAAATTCGAAAATTCAAAATGGCCGCCATTTTTGGGGAGGGGAAAATTTTTGGAAAATTGCAAAGATTGCATTCCTTAGATACCCTGTGGGTCGAAAATTTCGACGAAATCACTCTATCTCGCACGGTTAAGGAGATAGAAGCAAATTAGTGTTTTGCCATTTTTGGCAAAAATTCGAAAGTTCAAATGGCCGCCATTTTTGGGGAGGGGAAAATTTTTGGAAAATTACCAAGAGTACAATGCTCAGATACCCTGTGGGTCGAAAATTTTGACGAAATCGCTCTATCTGGCACGGTTAAGGAGATAGGAGGAAATTTGTGTTTTGCCATTTTTGGCAAAAATTCGAAAATTCAAAATGGCCGCCATTTTTGGGGAGGGGAAAATTTTTGGAAAATTGCAAAGATTGCATTCCTTAGATACCCTGTGGGTCGAAAATTTTGACGAAATCGCTCTATCTGGCACGGTTAAGGAGATAGAAGCAAATTTGTGTTTTGCCATTTTTGGCAAAAATTCGAAAATTCAAAATGGCCGCCATTTTTGGGGAGGGGAAAATTTTTGGAAAATTACCAAGAGTACAATGCTCAGATACCCTGTGGGTCGAAAATTTTGACGAAATCGCTCTATCTGGCACGGTTAAGGAGATAGAAGGAAATTTGTGTTTTGCCATTTTTGGCAAAAATTCGAAAATTCAAAATGGCTGCCATTTTTGGGGAGGGGAAAATTTTTGGAAAATTGCAAAGATTGCATTCCTTAGATACCCTGTGGGTCGAAAATTTCGACGAAATCGCTCTATCTCGCACGGTTAAGGAGATAGAAGCAAATTAGTGTTTTGCCATTTTTGGCAAAAATTCGAAAATTCAAAATGGCCGCCATTTTTGGGGAGGGGAAAATTTTTGGAAAATTACCAAGAGCACAATGCTCAGATACCCTGTGGGTCGAAAATTTCGACGAAATCGCGCTATCTCGCACGGTTAAGGAGATAGAAGCAAATTAGTGTTTTGTCATTTTTGGCAAAAATTCGAAAATTCAAAATGGCCGCCATTTTTGGGGAGGGGAAAATTTTGTAAAAATTACCAAGAGCACAATGCTCAGATACCCTGTGGGTCGAAAATTTTGACAAAATCGCTCTATCTGGCACGGTTAAGGAGATAGAAGCAAATTTGTGTTTTGCCATTTTTGGCAAAAATTCGAAAATTCAAAATGGCCGCCATTTTTGGGGAGGGGAAAATTTTTTAAAAATTACCAAGAGTACAATGCTCAGATGCCCTGTGGGTCAAAAATTTTGACGAAATCGCTCTATCTCGCACGGTTAAGGAGATAGAAGCAGATTGGTGTTTTGCCATTTTTGGCAAAAATTCGAAAATTCAAAATGGCCGCCATTTTTGGGGAGGGGAAAATTTTTGGAAAATTGCAAAGATTGCATTCCTTAGATACCCTGTGGGTCGAAAATTTCGACGAAATCGCTCTATCTCGCACGGTTAAGGAGATAGAAGGAAATTTGTTTTGCCATTTTTGGCAAAACTTCGAAAATTCAAAATGGCCGCCATTTTTGGGGAGGGGAAAATTTTTGGAAAATTGCAAAGATTGCATTCCTTAGATACCCTGTGGGTCGAAAATTTCGACGAAATCACTCTATCTCGCACGGTTAAGGAGATAGAAGCAAATTAGTGTTTTGCCATTTTTGGCAAAAATTCGAAAATTCAAAATGGCCGCCATTTTTGGGGAGGGGAAATTTTTTTAAAAATTGCCAAGAGTACAATGCTCAGATACCCTGTGGGTCGAAAATTTTGACGAAATCGCTCTATCTGGCACGGTTAAGGAGATAGAAGGAAATTTGTGTTTTGCCATTTTTGGCAAAAATTCGAAAATTCAAAATGGCCGCCATTTTTTGGGGAGGGGAAAATTTTTGGAAAATTGCAAAGATTGCATTCCTTAGTTACCCTGTGGGTCGAAAATTTCGACGAAATCGCTCTATCTCGCACGGTTAAGGAGATAGAAGCAAATTTGTGTTTTGCCATTTTTGGCAAAAATTCGAAAATTCAAAATGGCCGCCATTTTTGGGGAGGGGAAAATTTTTGGAAAATTGCAAAGATTACATTCCTTAGATACCCTGTGGGTCGAAAATTTCGACGAAATCGCTCTATCTCGCACGGTTAAGGAGATAGAAGCAAATTAGTGTTTTGCCATTTTTGGCAAAAATTCGAAAATTCAAAATGGCCGCCATTTTTGGGGAGGGGAAAATTTTGTAAAAATTACCAAGAGCACAATGCTCAGATACCCTGTAGGTCGAAAATTTTGACGAAATCGCTCTATCTGGCACGGTTAAGGAGATAGAAGCAAATTTGTGTTTTGCCATTTTTGGCAAAAATTCGAAAATTCAAAATGGCCGCCATTTTTGGGGAGGGGAAAATTTTTTGAAAATTGCAAAAATTGCATTCCTTAGATACTCTGTGGGTCGAAAATTTCGACGAAATCACTCTATCTCGCACGGTTAAGGAGATAGAAGCAAATTAGTGTTTTGCCATTTTTGGCAAAAATTCGAAAATTCAAAATGGCCGCCATTTTTGGGGAGGGGAAAATTTTTGGAAAAATTACCAAGAGCACAATGCTCAGATGCCCTGTGGGTCAAAAATTTTGACGAAATCGCTCTATCTGGCACGGTTAAGGAGATAGAAGCAAATTTGTGTTTTGCCATTTTTGGCAAAAATTCGAAAATTCAAAATGGCCGCCATTTTTGGGGAGGGGAAAATTTTTTTAAAATTACCAAGAGTACAATGCTCAGATACCCTGTGGGTCGAAAATTTTGACGAAATCGCTCTATCTCGCACGGTTAAGGAGATAGAAGCAAATTAGTGTTTTGCCATTTTTGGCAAAAATTCGAAAATTCAAAATGGCCGCCATTTTTGGGGAGGGGAAAATTTTTTGAAAATTGCAAATATTACATTCCTTAAATACCCTGTGGGTCGAAAATTTCGACGAAATCGCTCTATCTCACACGGTTTCTGAGATATTAGCAAATTACTCAAAAGTAGTACTGAAAATACACAATGAAGTACCTAAATGGCTATTACTCATGTACTGACAAAGCTATCAGTCCCAAATGCAATACCAAGCGAGCTATGGACATAACAATCTTGTATTCAAAATTGTAGTAAAATATCTTTAATTATTTTGGCTTAAATGCACGGAAACCAATGGGTACTGAAAATAGCTGTACTTAAGTATTACTCAGTAAGCAAAAGAGGTACAACAGCCAAAAGCAATCCCAAGCAAGCTACTGACCCAATAAGCCTGCATACCAAATTTGGTAACAATAGCTCTAATACTTTTCCTTTAAATGAGCGGAAACCATGCGTGACGCCGGACATCGGACGCCGGACGCCGGACGCCGGACATCGGACATCGGACGGCGAAAAAAGCAAAAATAATATATCCACCCCCCAGGGGGGTGGACATAATTACAGGCCCATTAGTTTAACCAACTGTAATTATAAAATTTTAGCTTTGTCTTGGCAGCGAGACTGCTATCTGTCATGCAAGATCTTATCAACAGTGATCAGTCAGATCAAAAAGACATCAAAAAGAGATTCATTGGACATAATATAAGAACAATACAAGATTTGATTAGTTATGTAGAAAACTTTAACAAAGCTGTACTTTTATTGTTGGATTTTAAAAAGGCATTTGACAGCCTAGAATGGGATTTCCTACACAAAGTCATAAGGAAATTTAATTTTGGTAAAAATTTTCAGCATTGGGTTCAAATGTTTTATACAGAACTTGAAGCTATTATAAAAAAACAATGGGTGGCTCTCAGAAAATTTTCAACTTTCTAAGAGTATCAGACAGGGATGTCCTTTCTCAGCATTATTGTTTATATTTGCCGTCGAAATCTTAACCATAAAAGTAAGAACTGATCCAAGTATTAAAGGTCAGAGGAAGCATTTTCAGATCATTCATTAATAATTACATATACATATGAAAGTTCAATTTCTGTAAAAATAAGATGCATCTGGACAAGGTTACATAGAATATTCAGTCACTTTCTATCTGCTTTTTCAAGATTTTTACAACTGTCGCCATTATTTTTCACTCGACAACTCTCGTAAAAAGTACTAGCCTTTGTTGTAAGCCCATGTGTAACTTTGTTGTAGCCCATGTGGAAATTGACAAGCTAACAGAGACGCAATCTCTATCAAACTAATATTTATTGTTCATTTTAACCATGCCATAGATGTCAAGGACATAGGTAGTACAGTGTACCCACAACCGAATGGCTGATAATATTCATAATTGCCGTTAATATTATAACACTCCACCTTCATAAAAAAATGAAACTCTTGTATTTACTTTAAACACAACAAGGGCTTTTTGTTTAACAGGTGGATTACAGACTTTTACCATGACAGCAAAATAAAGGTTATGAAATTACTTTTGTGCCATAACCCAAAATTCTAGATTTGTCACTTCCTGCAAAATTGTTTTTTTTTATACTGAAGAAAATGACTCACAAGTCTTCTCTGATAAACAAAGAGAAGCAGTTCTGACATAAAATCATCTTCTCATTTTCAACCCCAAATGTGTGTGCTCATAATTTATGTACAAAACTAAAGACAGTCCACTTCTTCCTAATCACTTGTCATTCAAGACCCCCCCCCCCCCCCCCCCCCCCATCAACTTGAGTAGACCCTAATGATATGAACACTTATAGGACACAAATCATAAACAGAGGATTGACATCCTAAATGTGCTCTGCCATAACGTTAACTCTTCATCCCCCCTTCTCTACATACATTACTCAATACAATCTTTGGCAAATAAACACAGAAAGTTATGAAAATTTTATGGAAATCAAATGACAGAAATTAATGAAGAATTGAACTGTCTTGCTGTTTGTATAAATAGGGGTATCTCTGTAATCAGAGAGGCAGAGAGTAAGAGAGTGGGAGTGTGCATGTCACTTGAACTGTCAATTACAATCAGATAACTATTCAGCTGGAAATAAACTGTTTACATCTTTGGCTAATCTTGTGTTTGATTATTAAGAACGGACATCACCTGAAAAGACAACTTGGACACAAACTTCTAGTGCCACCCCCGGTACACAACTACACCCCCTGCTAATGAGCTTTGGATGCACATGGTGGACAAAGGCCGGGTAGCAACCAGAGACAGAGGAAGGACAGAGAGAGAGAAAAAAACTAGATTGGGTCAACTCGGCGCCAACATATCCCCAGACAGGTCATCACTCACGCCACAGGTTTTGATCGGGAATTTTTTAAAACATAATTACCCATTATTATATGAACTTCAGCACATCAATCTACTCTGTTTATATCTCCCCAAGGAAGATGGTGTATCCCCAGACGCCGAATACATAACTCAAATTATATTTTCAATCTTCCTGCAATGATAACTCTAAACCTATTTTCAAAGTATTTAAATGATTGATGATTGAATGTCCATTCTAAAATAATAATCCCAAAAGAGCATATCTGTTTCTATATTTGTTGACAAATAAAATATTATTTTTAACTCAACTCATCATATTTTTCAATCTTCCTTCAAAGTATTTAAATGATTGATGATTCAATGTCCATTCTAAAATTCATAATCCCAAAAGCGCATATCTGTTTCTATATTTGTTCACAAATAAAATATTATTTAAAGAAAAATTATTTATATTATTATTTTATTATATTATTTTTAGAATTTGCAAATTGTTTTCAGTTATTCATTTCCTCTATACCTATACATGTGGTCCATATATATGCAACCTAAATATGTGACACAATCTCAGTTCTGACTCCCCTTTGTGTTGTATGTAATGAAGCCCACCACCTCCCACCCCCACCCCTCTCCCCTTCTCCACACCTCTCTCACTATTACACAAGATCTGCAACCCCATTGAGTTCTTTGTTTCTCATCTGATATCATTAAATACCTTTGTTTATTTAGTGTCACTCAATATAGCTGGAGGTCCCAGAGGTGGGTGGGGGGAATCCGGGTGGGGGATGTGGGTTGAGCATAAATGGTAAACAAACAATCTATATAAAAGGGGTACTCAAATACAAAAAGAATTGAGAATTTTAAGTATGTGATTATCAACTGAAATGAGTTCATAACTGTAGGAGCTGTGCCAAAATTAACTGAGGCAAGTTGAATAAAACTGGGCTAGTTGAGGGTTAAAAATCCCCTAGTTTTACTACATAAGGATATAATTTCATTAATATTGGGACTTAAAGCTCACTTAAAGTGTCCATTTTGTCTACTTCAATATGTTTCACCAGTTTCATTTTAAAAAGTGAAAAACTCAGCAAGCAGAGGTATAACACACAAAAATAAGTTCTTAAAAGACTAAGATAGCCATAACATTATTAATATTCAAAATTTAAATAGACAGGCATTTCCTTTTAAAAATTCAAAGATTTCAGCTCTATAACCCACATAGTTTGACAGTTACTGGGCTTTAAAGTGGCATAATATCCATAAATTGGGTTTCTGTGGGCATTTTACAATTGTTAAAGAGACCTTAGCAATTAAACTACAGATCTGAAACTTTTTGGGGGGACATACATAACAAACAAAAATCATATATAATACAGTTTAAGACTTGTCACACTAAGCATTTCCAAATAACAGGGCAAAATACGGAAAAAATGTCAAAAAAGGCACTTGGGCGAGTGTCTATGGCCCTCATACACAGGTTAAATGTCTACTAAAAACCTTGATTTTCGGCATATGTAAAAAAGACATAATAATGCATTCCCAGATGGGATTTCAGCTCCATCAATCACATAGTTTAACAGTTACAGGGCTTAAAGGTGGTAAAAAGTCCAAATATTGGGTCATTGTGGGCCTTTTAGAGATCTCGATGTGGCTTTCAAATTAAAGCTTCAGACTTAAAATTTGTTACATACTAAGATTACACATAGAATATGTATCTAATAAAGTTTGAAACTTCTCAGACTTACCATTTGCAAGTTACAGAGCAAAATATGTGAAAAATGTCTTAAAAGGGTCACTCAGGTGGGTGTTAAAGGTCCTCATACACAGGTTAAATGTCTACTTGAAGCCTTGATTTTTGGCACATGTAAAAAGAACATAATAATGTATTCCCAGATGAGATTTCAGCTCTATCAGTCACATAGTTTAACAGTCACAGGCCTTAAAATTGGCAAAAAGTCCAAATACTGGGTCTTTATGGGGCCTTCTAGAGACCTAAATGTGGCCTTCAAATTAAAGCTTCAGACTTAAAATTTGTCACATACTAAGATTACACATAGAATATGCATCTAATACAGTTTGAAACTTCTTAGACTTACCATTTCCAAGTTACAGGGAAAAATATGTGAAAAATGTCTAAAAATAGTCACTCGGGTGGGGATTTATGGTCCTCATACACAGGTTAAATGTCTTCTTAAAGCCTTAATTTTTGGCACATATAAAAATAACATACTAATATCTTCTCAGATAGGATTTGAGCTCTATCAGTCACATAGTTTGACAGTCACAGGGCTTAAAAGTAGCAAAAAGTCCAAATATTGGGTCTTTGGGAGCCTTTTAGAGACCTCAATTTGACCTTCAAAATTAAAGCTTCAGACTTAAAATCTGTTACATACTAAGATTACACACAGAATATATATCTAATACAGTTTGAAACTTCTCAGACTTGCCATTTCCAAGTTACAGGGAAAAAGATGTGAAAAATGTCTTATAAGGGTCACTCGGGTGGGTGTTTATGGTCCTGATACACAGGTTAACTGTCTATTAAAGGCCTAAATGTTGGGGCACATATAAGAAAACACATAGATATATTCCCAGATGATATTTAACTTAGATGAGAGACATAGTTTGAAAGCTACAGTGCTTGAAAGTGGCAAAAAGTGCATAAATTGGGTCTCTGTGGGCACTTTTGAGACCTTAAGTCGACCCCTTTGGGTAAACCTACAGCCCTAACATTTTCTACAGACAAGGATTACATATCAAAGTTATACCTAGCGCAGTTTGAGACTCATCAGAATTATCACTTCCAAATTATAGGGCAAAATATGTGTAAAGTATAGCAAAAAATCCCTAAGTGGGGGTATTTATGGGCCTCAAACACAATTTTCTCCGCAACTTAAAGTCATGATTTTCGGCACATGTACTAAGAACATATTAATGTGTTGTCAGGTAAAATTTCAGCCAGCTGAGCATCATAGTTTGTGACCTACAGGGCTCTAAGTGGCCAAAAGTGCAATTTCTGACCTTAAGGTGGCCATAAGTTCTTTTTTACTGGGAGTTTAAGGTCACCTTAAAATAGGGATCTTCCTTTGGGCACCCTTAACATGTGTACCAAGTTTGAAAAAAAAATATTAATTTGTTTTTGAGTTATCGCGTCCACAAGGAAATTTCTACGGCGGCGGCGGCGGCGCGACGGACCTGAATCCAATATATCCCCGACTTTCGTCTGGGGATATAAATATACCAGGAAATATACTGATATTAACAAACAGCATATAAAAAAAAGTGAAGTAATTTTGTCAACTACACAAAAACTGAAGTGAACTTTTATTTTTATTTGTGAAAGAAAACAAGTTGTGTAAAAGGATTATAAATTGAAAAATGGTGAGTGACTACATACTTTCTATGTTTTTATATCTCTTTGTTAAACAAGAAAATGGAAAATAACAACAAAGGCTACAAATTCTATGGAGACTATAATACTGTAACTGTTGAACAAGAGTTTTTGATGAAACTAGTGAACAAGAATCTTAATGACATTATTGATGAACTATCATTTGTAGCCTCCTATCTGCACAGCATAATAATTAATGACAATGACAGTAAAACACTGGTAATTTATGGAACAAGTCATTATAGTGTTTTAAAAATATAACTGGTTTATTTTGAATGTCAGTTAACCTCACAATTTCCAATAGCTATGCTTGATATACATGAACTCTAATTAAATTATTGCTAGGAGATGAAATAAATACAACATAAATGTCTTTACAACTGCCCTCAAGCAAGAATAATAATGTATGTTCCCCAAATTAGTTCAGAACTTTCCCACCAACACTGTAAACAATGCTTTCATGGTATTTATAATGTGTTTAGCCATCTACAGTGTATAGTTTAGATTACAGTTCCCCCAAACACATTTCCTTTTTCTTGGTCTCAACAAAGGCTTAAGTTGAGGGGAAAATGTTACCAACTAATTTCCAAAACTTAAAATTATCCAAACTTAAGGTCAAACTTAAGAACTACTATCTTAAGGAAACCCCATTATATACTGAATTATTTCATGAACTGATAATATAAAAGTTAGAACTATAAGGATTCTTTCAGAATAAATTCAATAAATTTGACTATAACAGCATAATTTTTATAGATGATTTATGCAAATGAATACAAATTTCATATTTTGATTTCACTTATCTAGATAGAAGTACCAGTGATTAAAGGAAAAAAAACAGTATCCAGTACATTCTAATGACGTTTGAATTTGTCAAAAGATTTTTAGTTTTAAGTAAACATCTATCTTGTGAAAGGCTACTATCCCATCACAGTTAAAAACCTTGAAAAAATGGGAGGAGGCAATATCTCATACAGATGTCTACGCTTTCTGCATTCCAAGACCAGTGTACATATAGTATTTCTCCTGTGTTTGTGAGAACTGTTAGTGGTTTAAAATGAGGTAAAACTTGAGAAAAAAAACAGCATATGGAAAAAAATAAAGGCTGGTGAGCTTTTTTTCTACCAACGCTTAAATGTTCAAAGAAACATGTTATATCTTCCTCCAGTTTGTAAATACATACATTATATCTCCAACTAAACAGAACTTCATTATGAACCTATGATGTCATCAATCATCTACTACGAGAAAAACAATATGTCGGCTTTTCACTCCACTTCGGTACAAATACTTTTTCTAATGCTATTTATGGCTCTTGTACCATATATTTCTTAAATCACATTTTCATTCTCATAGGTTGTTTGTCTATTGAATTAAGTTGACTTCACATTTTTTGTGAAAAATACTTCCTATGACCTTTAAAGGATTAAATGTCACTACTAACAAGAGAACACAATATTATAGAGTATCACAATATGCTGATGATTCAATTCTTATCCTCAAAAATATCACTGAGATATTACCAGCAATGGAGATTTTAAAGCAATTGGGAAGTTTAGCAGGGCTAAAACTGAATCTTGGAAAAAACAAAAATAATGCTAATAGGAAATTTGAGGGATAAAGCAAAAAGTGTGTAGTGTAAACAACATTAAGAGCTCAGGAATATAAAATTATGTAGGACATCATAAGGATGTTTGTATACATCACAACTGGTTTAAAAAAATGATAAAATGAGAACACTTTTACAAAGTTGGCGAGAGAGATCTCTCACATTATTTGGTAAAGAAACAATTATTGAGTCATTAATCTTACCAATTATTTCTTTCTCTGCATTATACACAGAAACACCACAATGTGCTCTCAAATCAATGAATACACTGATTTACAGATGTTTATGGGGTAGCAGGGATAAAATTAAAAGAACAACCACGAGCAGGTACCATAGAGCAGGGTGGATTGGGTATGGTTGATGTTGAAAGCTATTTTCATGCAATAAAAGCATCATAGATAAAAAGATTACATTATACAAGTGATAATTTGGCATGGGCTTATATACCTTTGTGGTACATGAATAAGCTACGTACACATCTGGAAAGTAATTAATATGATAAATGCTAGACATCAATCAAATTGAACCTACAAACAGCCTACCAAGATTTTACAGGCAAGTTATTGAAGGATATATCACCTGCAACATTGACTATAATAGCAAAGAGCAATGTTTTAGGCATACCTGTCTCTGGGGAAATGAAAAAGTGTTGAATAAGCAAAAGAAAGTTATCTTCTTTCCACATTCGATTGAAAGTGGCATTATAAAAATTGATGATATTAGATTCATTGACAACAAAGTTAATTAAGTATAATCTATGGTCTAAAATAGGTAAAAAGTCAAACTATTTGGGTGAAATATATCAGATAAAATCTGCACTGCAGCCCTTTATAAACAACAAAGAAAGGTGGTCTTTGACAAGTTGCTCATGCGAGAGTAGTACAAAAAATAATGAGTACAAAACTACAAAAACGCTTTATGAGCAAAGTGTAAATCAAAAATTCACTAAGCCAAGAGCAGTACTATATTTTCAGAATTTCTCTCAGGAAAGTATTTCTCACACATACAGATTTAAAATAAAATACTTAAAAGAGAAACAAATATCTGAGTTTAACTACAAACTATTAAATGACCTACTGATTTGCGGACAGATTGCAAAAATGGGGTTAAAATGAACATAGCAAAATGTGTCTTTTGAAGTAAAGAAGAAACAGTTGAACATTTATTGTTTACGTGTCAGGAGAAATTTCAAATATGGAAATCTGTATGTATGATATTAAAGTTAAAGTGTCGATTAAAATATGTTTGTCAGTAAAGATGATACAGCTACTGATTGGGCTTTATCTGTTGTTCAATTTTGTATTTACAAAGTTACAATTAAGTATAGTAATGGAAGACTTACACATTTGCAGTACTTGCTATGAAACATTGTAACAAAGTTAAATTATATCATTAAGATTTATAGCATAAATAAGTATTAAGATGTAGTACAGTTATTGAAGAAAGTGTCACATAAATTAGCATAAAAAACAATTCAAAGATGGCTACCAAAATGGCCAGAGAATGATTTTTGTCAATACCCTCTGGGTCAAAAATTCACGCGAAATCACTCTATCTTGCACCATTTCCAATATAATGTTTTCTGCTTTTACGCAGAAATTCAAGATGACTGACAAAATGGCAGAACAGTTTTCTGGGAAACAGGCAAGACTTCGTGCATACCCTTTGGGCCTAAAACACAGCTGGAATTGCTTTATTTTGAACCATTTTGTAGATAAACATGTTTTTGGGTTTTTTGAAAAATTCAGGATGGTTGTCAAAAACAGGGGGGGGGGGGGGGGGGGGGGGGGGGGAGCCGGATATTTTGGAAAAAAAAAAAATAAACTGGCAGATGGCTGTGTATACCCTCAGTCTGCCTCAGGGCCAAAAAATAGGTCCAAATCGCTCTATCTCCCACCTTTTCCGGAGATAAATGCATTTCTGCATTTTACACGGAAATTCAAGATGGCTCTGTGTATACCCCCTGGGCCAAACAGCTTTGGCATATATGTATTTTCTCCTGATGATTCTGCTATACAATCAAGGTTATTTTTAAAGATAATTGTATGTGGAGTTTATTGACACTATCCATCAAACAAGTGGCCTAAAATTTAGTATCCTGGTCAGTCCCCAGCTTGATATATTGATGTGCTCAAATAGTATGACTGACTGGGGAATCCCGGGATGAGACAAACTTGGAGAAAGTTACCAAACAATATGAACTTTATTCAAAGAATATAGTAATACATTATATATATGACTACAATTATATAATACAGCATCACCAAATTATTCAAGTCAAAATCTAAGTTAAGAGTGTGATTCTTCCAATGACACAACATTCTAATATATGTTCTTTACTTACAAATAAAAATTAAAGTACAGTAGAACCTCTATTATCCGACCCTCTTGGAGAGTAAAAATTAGGTTGGATAATAGAAAGGTCGGATAATAGGAAGCCTAAAATAACAGGTTTAAATGGAGTTGGGAGAGTGGGTTTGAGGTTGGATAACTGAAAATTCGGATAACAGAGGGTCGGATAATAGAGGTTCTACTGTACCAGTAATGACATGTAGCTACTTTACAGGGGAACAGGTAAGTTAGGATTTCAAGTTAGGTATGGCATAATATTATCTGCAATTTCCCACCCAGCACAGAATCAATACAATTTGCTGATGTAAATCAATTTGGAATGTGTGTCCTTTCCATGTACTGATGCATTGTAGCATAATCAAAATAGCACATGCTTTTGAGGTAACCTTTTCAATCTCAGATAAACTGAAATATAAAGTATATCCGGCTAAAAGTGTGACCTCATTACACCGTCAATATTGTAAAAGTAAGTGGTGTATGTGTGGGTCATGGCAATCAGAAATACAGAGAGGAGTACAAATTCAATTTCATGTATCTGAGATAAAACTTCACTATGACTTTACAGCTCATTACACAGTCAATATTCTATTTTAACATCCCACACTAAAAATCTTAATGAGGTTTTATCTCGGATCTACAAAATTTTATTTCTATTTATCTTTATATTACAATTACAAAAATCATGACCAGTACACACACCAACAGTATTTTTAACAAAGGTAAGTCAAGAGTTATCAAAATAAACCCTAAACTACATAATTCCTTGTACCTGTATATTGTCAGTATACTACTGTTTGGCATCATCGAATGTAAAATCACTTATACAATAGGGACATAGCTTAGATACTGCTAGATATTTAATAGTTCACTTGAAGAAAATCTTTATGCTTGATGCATGATAGGTACAGTATATTATGAAAATTTTTTACTAATTTCTACCGAGGCTTTTTTTAGAGATAGCTTTTTTTTCTATCTTTGGACTTTCATGATTTGTGGCACGGCCACAATGACTGTCTTGTACAGAAGTTGTGACGTGGCCACAATGGCTGTGTTTTACAGAAGTTGTGACGTGGCCACAATGGCTGTGTTTTACAGAAGTTGTGACGTGGCCACAATGACTGTGTTTTACAGAAGTTGTGACGTGGCCACAATGGCTGTGTTTTACAGAAGTTGTGACGTGGCCACAATGGCTGTGTTTTACAGAAGTTGTGACGTGGCCACAATGACTGTGTTTTACAGAAATTGTGACGTGGCCACAATGACTGTGTTTTACAGAAATTGTGACGTGGCCACAATGGCTGTGTTTTACAGAAATTGTGACGTGGCCACAATGACTGTGTTTTACAGAAGTTAAATGGGGATGGGCTACATTAGTACTGCGATGGATTACCACTTCATTGCACTACTCGTGTTTCTGATGGCTTTGTGCTCGCGCTAGGGACTGAAACACCTTTCAGCCTTGTTTAAACAATACCCTCCTGGCAGCCACTAAGTGTTTTGACAGTAGAAGCTTATGAATCAGTGAGTTATTTGGGTATTCGAACACAATAAATACTACATGACTAAAAGTAGAAAAAGATTACTTTAAACAGATTGTGCATTTAAACATCAACATTAAAAATCTATTAAACTGACTAGAACCCAATCAGATCTCAGGCCAGAGCTAACTCAGACAATAAAATAGCATCAGGGATGCCCGTACCCCACAGCCTGGGGAAACAATTTTCAACACCATGACATATAGAAGTAGTGAAACAGTACAACGATTTGGATACTTTCAGAGCAGTGTCAGTTATATTAAGGTCCAAATAATGTTTAAGTAGAGAAAATACCATCTAAGAGAAAATAATGTATGTAAAGTATTAAAACAAGACAATTCAATAGCAAAATGACAGCATTAATAAGTAAACTAAAAACTAGAGATTGCGTCTTGATGCAGTGTATCCCCGGACGGGACATAGTTAAGGCGTGAATATGTCAGTCTTGAGCCTCTTTCCTGGAGCACCAGGTCAGGATTCCCCATAGTACCAGATTACTCCCAAAAGCTAATCACTAGTTCTTTCACTTATATCTGTCTTTAAAAATTACATTTCATGGATCCAGAAAATCCATATAGTGATCCGGATCACTTCCAAAATTCAATCATTTCATCCTTTTACCTTTTCAGACATATTCTAAAAATTTCATCAAAATCCGTCCATAAGTTTTTTAGTTATCTTGTACACAAACACATCTGGCAGCCTGGATCCACATGATCCAGACAGTGATCCAGATTACTCCCAAAAACTAATCACTTGTTCTTTGTCCCATTTAAGACATTTGCTGAAAATTTCATAAAAATCCATCCATGACTTTTTGAGCTATTTGTCTTTAAAAATTACATTTCTTGGATCCAGAAGATCCAGATAGTGGTCCAGATCACTCGCAAAATTAAATCATTTCTTCCTTTTACCACTTCTTCCTTTTACCATTTGTAACATATCCTAAAAATATCAAAGTCCATCCCAAGATTATGTGGCAGCCTGGATCCAGATGATCCAGACAGTGATCCAGATCACTCCAAAAATTTAATCACTTGTTCCTTGTACCATTTAGGCCATTTGCTGAAACAATCCATCCATAACTTTTTGCGGTATCTGTCTTTAAAAATTACATTTCATGGATCCAGAAGATCCATATAGTGATCCGGAACAATTCCAAAATTCAATTATTTCACCCTTTTACCTTTTCAGACATATCCTGAAAATTTCATCAAAATCCGTAATTAAGTTTTTGCTTTATCTTGTACATAAACACATCTGGCAGCCTGGATCCAGATGATCCAGATCACTCCCAAAATCTAATCACTTGTTCCTTGTCCCATTTAGGACATTTCCTGAAAATTTCATCAAAATCCACCCATGACTTTTTGAGCTATTTGTCTTTAAAATTATATTTCATGGACCCAGAAGATCCAGATAGTGGTCCAGATCACTTCCAAAATTCAATCATTTCATCCTTTTACCTTTTCAGACATATTCTAAAAATTTCATCAAAATCCGTCCATAAGTTTTTTAGTTATCTTGTACACAAACACATCTGGCAGCCTGGATCCGGATGATCCAGACAGTGATCCAGATCACTCCCAAAATCTAATCACTTGTTCCTCGTCCCATAAAGGACATTTCCTGAAAATTTCATCAAAATGCACCCATAAGTGTTTGAGTTATCTGTCTTTAAAAATTAAATTTCATGAATCAAGAAGATCCAGACAGTGATCCGGATCACTCCCAAAATTTAATCATATCTTCCTTTTACCATTTTGGACATATCCTGAAAATTTTATCAAAATCCATCTGTCAGTTTTTGAGTTATCTTGTTCACAAACAAACAAACAAATAGAGGGCCAAAAATGACCCTCGGTCAGGTACTTTGGCGGTCAGTGGATGACCTTAAATGAAGATATCTAACCGGTAAGCCTGGATGCCGGTACTCCATCATGTACTCAACCTCCAAAGCCATTTTCAATAGTTTCCATGCAATGTAGTCAGCATTAAGTGTGAAAATATCTCCATATTTGCCAAAAATGACCCTTGGTCAGGTACTTTGGCGGTCAGTGGATGACCTTAAATGAAGATCTGTAACCAGTAAGCCTGGATGGTAGAAGTCCATCATGTACTCAACCTCCAAAGCCATTTTCAATAGTTTCCATGCAATATAGTCAGCATTAAGTGTGAAAATATCTCCAAAAAGGCCAAAAATGACCCTCGGTCAGGTACTTTGGCAGTCAGTGGATGACCTTCAATGAAGAGCTTCAAGGTGAAATTTCTGCATGCCTACAGAGGACATATATATGTATTATACATACCAGCCATAGGATGATCCGACTTTCTGTATATGGGAACTGGGCCAAAAAGTAAAAAAATGGCCAAAATTTGACCTTTAAGAGGCCACCAGTGACCTTGAGATTGAAGGTCAAGGTCACAAAACAATAGCGTTCGTGGCATTGCCCATATATACCCACATACCAAATTTGAAAGTTCTAACTAAAATATTTTTTTAAGTTATCGCGTCCAAAAGAAAATCTCTGCGGCGGCGTGACCGTACTGAATCCTAAGTATCCCCGACTTTCGTCCAGGGATACAATTATGAATTTGTAAAATTTATTAACTAGAGAATAGCTGTCAATGGAAACTGCACAATTATGGCAGAGCCGAAGTTAAAGGTCACACCATGCTGCACACCTACAACCCCCAACCAATGTCCCTACAAAGTATCAAATTCCTACACCTTATGGTTGCTGAGATATAGCACAGACAAGATTTTGTAGGTCAAGGTCACTACAGCAAGCTCAAAGGTCAAATCACGGTCACACCATGATGTTTGCACACCTACAACCTGAACCCAATGTTCCTACCAAGTATCAATTTCCTATACCTTACGGTGTCCGAGATATAGCCTGGACAAGATTTTATAGGTCAAAGACACTACAAGGTCAAAGGTCAAATCAAGGTCACATCATGCTGCACACCTACAATCTATGTCCCTAACACGTATCAACTTCCTACACCTTATGGTTTCCAAGATATAGCCCAGACAAAATTTTATAGGTCAAAGTCACTATGGCAAGGTCGAAGGTCAAATTAAGGTTACACCATGACAGACCTACAACCCCTAACCAATGTCCCTGCCCAGTATCAACTTTCTACACCTTACAGTTTCCGAGATATAGCCCGGACAAGATTTTCAAACTCAAGGTTACTACAGCAAGGTCAAAGGTAAATGAAGGTCACAAAATGACGCTGCACACCTACAACCCTAACTAATGTACCTACCATGTATCAACCTCCTACACCTTCTGGTTTCTGAGATACAGCCCAGACAAACTTTTTCCTGCCACCCAACTGCCCACTCATCCGGGCACCATGGGTGAAATCAATACCATGATGGCCCTTAAGGGCTGTGGGGTAAAAATGTAACAGGTTGTATATTATAATAAAAACTTTCAAAACCAGCAAGAACTGAATTTTTTGGCATCAAATACACAAAGAAAACTTAATAAAATGCATACTTCTGACTAGAACCCAAGACAGACTAAACATATAATTATTTTTCATTCATGATAAATTTAAGAAATATACAAAGGACAAAGGTAGTGTTTGCCAAAAAAATGACAAAGTTACCAGAATAATTTCTCTCATGATAGTAAAAGACTGGGTACATACCTTACAATCAAACTGTAAAATCACTGTTTATGCCTTGTGATTAAAAATGTTTAGTCAGTTCATACAAGGAAAAAAGTAATTCCGTAATATCATGCAATTCTTAAAATTTTCCGGTCATAATAACATGTCTTCTTTCTAAAGAATAATTGCTTTATCAAAATACAAGATATTTTTTGATGTTATACATAATAACTGAACCAACACTTCATAAACTAGACTAAGGACGCATCTGTGGCCAGATGCTGGATGTATCCACCGACAAAGGCCAACTAACATAGTTTAGAAGATAAACAGCATTTTTCGTTAATAAGCAAGCTGAAAGCACTTTTAAGTTTGGCTACCCTTATTTGACCCTGTAGCAGGGGCCCAAGGTGAAGTCTGACCACATCAAAAGATTCGCAGCCCATGATTTCCTATAAGTCGTTTTCACATCGCAAACCTCTAGGACCAATAATAAGCAGGAGGGGCCCATGGTCAAATCTGACCACATGAAAAGATTTGCAGCCCATCACTTCCTATAAGTTGTTTTCATATTAATGAGTTATTTGATAAGAATTGGATATCTCCAATACTTTTAGAGATAATTAGCATTTACTCATTTTGAGTAGGTGAATAATTAGCTACAGGTCTGAAACTTCACCAAGTGAAAGGTCTCCCAAAAGTGGGTGAAGGAGTTATTTGACAAAAATTGGCTATCGGGAATACTTTTAGAGATAATTTGCATTTACTCATTTTCAGTAGGTGAGTAATTACCTACGGGTCTGAAACTTCACCAAGTGAAAGCTCTCCCAAAAGTAGGTGAATGAGTTATTTGAGAAAAATTGGCTATCTGCAATACTTTTAGAGATAATTCGCATTTACTCATTTTGAGTAGGTGAGTAATTACCTACAGGTCTGGAACTTCAGCACATGAAAGCTCTCCCAAAAGTAGGTGAATGAGTTATTTAAGAAAAATTTGCTACCTGCAATACTTTTAGAGAAAATGCAGAATTACTCATTTTTAGTAGGCAAGTAATTTAGCCACAGGCCTAATTTAGACATAAAGCCTACCAATAGAATACTGTGGTGCACCCTCTAATATACCTTGCAAACTTAAGAAGGCTAGCTATAATTTTTTTTTCGTTAGAGCGGTAATGGTGAAATCTCTCTACACACTGCGGCTATCCAGTGGATACAATGATTTACTCAACAGTGAGAACCTGAAAGTAGATATTGGTAAGCTATGCTATGACATAGAGGTCTGCAATTTCACTCTGTTATAGCTGACCAAAAATTATGTGAATAACATATTTAAACAAAATACTGTAAATGTAATTGTTTTCACATTATAACTGATTTACTCAACAGTGATAACCTCAAAGTAGCTATTACTCAGCCATGCAATGAGCTACATGTCTGAATTTTTTCTATGTTATAGCTGACCCAAAATTAGGTGAAGAACATATTTAAGCAAAATACTGTAAATGCAATAGTTTTCAAGTTACAACTGATTTACTCAATAGTGGGAACCTGAAAATAGCTATTGCTCAGCTATGCCATGAGCTATAAGTCTGTAATTTCACGATGTTATAGCTGACCCAAAAGTAGGTGAACATATTTTAACAAAATACTCCAAATGCAATATTTTTCAAGTTACAAGTCATTTACTCAACAGTCAGTACCTGAAAATAGCTATTGCTCAGTTGTGCCATGAGGTACAGGTCTGTAATTTCACTATGTTATAGCTGACCCAAAAGTAGGTGAATAACATATTTACACAAATTTCTGTAAATGCAATAGTTTTTCAATTACAACTGATTTACTCAACAGTGTGAACTTCAAAGTAGCTATTACTCAGCTATGCAATGAGCCACAGGTCTGGAACTTCACTATGTTATAGCTGACTCCGAAATAGGTGAATAACATATTGAAACAAAATACTCTAAATGTAATACTTTTGAAGTTATAAGTAATTTACTCAACAGTGATAACCTCAAAGTAGCTATTACTCACTTAGCTATTGAGACAGACACCCAAGTTACTCACCATGTTGTAGCTATGAAAAAAGTAGCTGAATAACATATTTTAACAAAATGCTCTAAATGCAACACTTTTCAAGTTATAAGTGATTTAGTGCATGATTTTATGACTTTTAATGCATTTTAGACATTTTTGTCTACCACAGGCCTAATTTAGACATAAAGCCTACCAAAAAGATAGGGTGGCGAGTCCTCTACCATATCAAGCCACCTGCCAAATATGAAAGAAATCCGGAAAGAAATGTGGACTGTAGGTCGCTAAAAAGAAATCTCTGCGGACACGGACGCAGACGAGGGCGCGGACGACAACGATGATGAATCCATAGTATCCCCGCTTTGCGTCGGGGATACAATTAGATGTTTCCAAAGCTGGTCCAGCCTGGTTGATTGTTTCAAACATGAAATGACTTTACTTGTTCCAGCTGTTTAAACTAATATCAGAAACTGAAATCGAAGTTGAAAAATATGACCCACTTGTTTACATACAATAACAAATCTTCAAACATGCACAAACAAACTTAGAAAAAAAATTTACAATCTTATGCTCCAAAAAAAGGTCAAAATTCTCAATAGAAAAACTATACCATTGCTATATTATTATAAAGTCATACTTAAGCACACAAACTACACCATGGGAAAACTGAAAATAATCACATCTAATGATTCACCATTGTACAGAAACCCCACCAGCACTGATTCTGAATGGAAAGGAGAGATTTCAGAAAATTACTTTTTAAGTGTGTGACAACAGTTCAGTTAATGATGAAACATTCCAAATACAGTGGATTTGGCATAAGTTGAAGTTGCAAAATGCCAGCCATTTACCTATACATGAAGTTATAGGAACTTTTAGTTATATTCAATTACAATTAAAGATATGCTAAGTTATGAATATATCATACCAATATAACTCTTGTAATATTTAACAGTGGTGTAATCACTCTACTATTTGTTCGGTAACTTAACAACACAATAGTTTTTAACAAGTTTTTGTTAACTGAGGAATCGAGGTCAAGGTAACAAAAAATGGGGCTACTTATTTTTTTTCATCCTTTTCTAGGATGAAACTTCTGAATATTGGGAACTATTTATTAAAATCTATTATTTCCATTGAATTGTCCCACTTGGTGCATCAAATGAGGTTCTAAATGTGGGTAATATTTTGAGTCTATCTTCTTGTCATCCTTACATTTTGCAATAAAATTGTTGAGAAAATTAAGACTAAAGTTCACCTGTAGCAATATTCTAGAAATGACAGTTCTAGCTATAGCAAATCAACTGTATATGAAATATTTCCCAATGGAGATAATTTATATTCCTTGCTCTGATTTTTATTTACTTGGTGAAATATATTTATGTAACTGACAGAAAAAAGTAATGTATGATTTAAATATTTCCAAATGACATTCTCATTTTATAGATCAAGGTAAATTTTTCATTACAAAATAAATTGCTTTGTGTGTCGTTCTACCTTCATAAGCTAATCAAATATTTCACCATGGTAATTATTCATGACTTGCATGTAGTCATTCTGTAGGCTACAGTTAATGTCAAAATTGTACAATTACAATACCGTCACAAGCCATAACCGGTCATTCTTTGGCAGCATGTACAACTCTCACTAAATAGTTTTGTGTACAGAAAATATATAATATATAAACCACAAAAACACAGCATAAAAATATAGCAAAATAATATATAATAGCAAAACTAAGAAAACTAAATAAGTCTTTAATAAATTAATAGCATAACAAGACTACGATATCTCACATAATTACAACTGTTATTCAATGTTAAATAATAAATGCACAAAACTGATACATATCCCAAGAAACTCCCTTAGTACAAAAATAACAGTTTTTTTATCAAAAAATACAACAAAACACAAACAGCCAAATTGCTGTCTTTTCGTGAGTCAAATGTAGTTAAACCAGCAACTAAACTAGATTGGGCCAACTCGGCGCCAACATATCCCCAGACAGGTCATCACTCACGCCACAGGTTTTGATCGGAAATTTTTTAAAACATAATTACCCATTATTATATGAACTTCAGCACATCAATCTACTCTGTTTATATCTCCCCAAGGAAGATGGTGTATCCCCAGACGCCGAATACATAACTCAAATTATATTTTCAATCTTCCTGCAATGATAACTCTAAACCTATTTTCAAAGTATTTAAATGATTGATGATTGAATGTCCATTCTAAAATAATAATCCCAAAAGAGCATATCTGTTTCTATATTTGTTGACAAATAAAATATTATTTTTAACTCAACTCATCATATTTTTCAATCTTCCTTCAAAGTATTTAAATGATTGATGATTCAATGTCCATTCTAAAATTCATAATCCCAAAAGCGCATATCTGTGTCTATATTTGTTCACAACTAAAATATTATTTAAAAAAAAATTATTTATATTATTATTTTATTATATTATTTTTAGAATTTGCAAATTGTTTTCAGTTATTCATTTCCTCTATACCTATATATGTGGTCCATATATATGCAACCTAAATATGTGACACAATCTCAGTTCTGACTCCCCTTTGTGTTATATGTAATGAAGCCCACCACCTCCCACCCCCACCCCTCTCCCCTTCTCCACACCTCTCTCACTATTACACAAGATCTGCAACCCCATTGAGTTCTTTGTTTCTCATCTGATATCATTAAATACCTTTGTTTATTTAGTGTCACCCAATATAGCTGGAGGTCCCAGAGGTGGGTGGGGGGAATCCGGGTGGGGGATGTGGGTTGAGCATAAATGGTAAACAAACAATCTATATAAAAGGGGTACTCAAATACAAAAAGAATTGAGAATTTTAAGTATGTGATTATCAACTGAAATGAGTTCATAACTGTAGGAGCTGTGCCAAAATTAACTGAGGCAAGTTGAATAAAACTGGGCTAGTTGAGGGTTAAAAATCCCCTAGTTTTACTACATAAGGATATAATTTCATTAATATTGGGACTTAAAGCTCACTTAAAGTGTCCATTTTGTCTACTTGAATATGTTTAACCAGTTTCATTTTAAAAAGTGAAAAACTCAGCAAGCAGAGGTATAACACACAAAAATAAGTTCTTAAAAGACTAAGATAGCCATAACATTATTAATATTTAAAATTTAAATAGACAGGCATTTCCTTTTAAAAATTCAAAGATTTCAGCTCTATAACCCACATCGTTTGACAGTTACTGGGCTTTAAAGTGGCATAATATCCATAAATTGGGTTTCTGTGGGCATTTTACAATTGTTAAAGAGACCTTAGCAATTAAACTACAGATCTGAAACTTTTTGGGGGACATACATAACAAACAAAAATTATATATAATACAGTTTAAGACTTGTCACACTAAGCATTTCCAAATAACAGGGCAAAATACGGAAAAAATGTCAAAAAAGGCACTTGGGCGAGTGTCTATGGCCCTCATACACAGGTTAAATGTCTACTAAAAACCTTGATTTTCGGCATATGTAAAAAAGGACATAATAATGCATTCCCAGATGGGATTTCAGCTCCATCAATCACATAGTTTAACAGTTACAGGGCTTAAAGGTGGTAAAAAGTCCAAATATTGGGTCATTGTGGGCCTTTTAGAGATCTCGATGTGGCTTTCAAATTAAAGCTTCAGACTTAAAATTTGTTACATACTAAGATTACACATAGAATATGTATCTAATAAAGTTTGAAACTTCTCAGACTTACCATTTCCAAGTTACAGAGCAAAATATGTGAAAAATGTCTTAAAAGGGTCACTCAGGTGGGTGTTTAAGGTCCTCATACACAGGTTAAATGTCTACTTGAAGCCTTGATTTTTGGCACATGTAAAAAGAACATAATAATGTATTCCCAGATGAGATTTCAGCTCTATCAGTCACATAGTTTAACAGTCACAGGCCTTAAAATTGGCAAAAAGTCCAAATACTGGGTCTTTATGGGGCCTTCTAGAGACCTAAATGTAGCCTTCAAATTAAAGCTTCAGACTTAAAATTTGTCACATACTAAGATTACACATAGAATATGCATCTAATACAGTTTGAAACTTCTTAGACTTACCATTTACAAGTTACAGGGAAAAATATGTGAAAAATGTCTAAAAATGGTCACTCGGGTGGGGATTTATGGTCCTCATACACAGGTTAAATGTCTTCTTAAAGCCTTAATTTTTGGCACATATAAAAATAACATACTAATATCTTCTCAGATAGGATTTGAGCTCTATCAGTCACATAGTTTGACAGTCACAGGGCTTAAAAGTAGCAAAAAGTCCAAATATTGGGTCTTTGGGAGCCTTTTAGAGACCTTAATTTGACCTTCAAAATTAAAGCTTCAGACTTAAAATCTGTTACATACTAAGATTACACATAGAATATATATCTAATACAGTTTGAAACTTCTCAGACTTACCATTTCCAAGTTACAGGGAAAAAGATGTGAAAAATATCTTATAAGGGTCACTCGGGTGGGTGTTTATGGTCCTGATACACAGGTTAACTGTCTATTAAAGGCCTAAATGTTGGGGCACATATAAGAAAACACATAGATATATTCCCAGATGATATTTAACTTAGATGAGAGACATAGTTTGAAAGCTACAGTGCTTGAAAGTGGCAAAAAGTGCATAAATTGGGTCTCTGTGGGCACTTTTGAGACCTTAAGTCGACCCCTTTGGGTAAACCTACAGCCCTAAAATTTTCTACAGACAAGGATTACATATCAAAGTTATACCTAGCGCAGTTTGAGACTCATCAGAATTATCACTTCCAAATTATAGTGCAAAATATGTGTAAAGTATAGCAAAAAATCCCTAAGTGGGGGTATTTATGGGCCTCAAACACAATTTTCTCCTCAACTTAAAGTCATGATTTTCGGCACATGTACTAAGAACATATTAATGTGTTGTCAGGTAAAATTTCAGCCAGCTGAGCATCATAGTTTGTGACCTACAGGGCTCTAAGTGGCCAAAAGTGCAATTTCTGACCTTAAGGTGGCCATAAGTTCTTTTTTACTGGGAGTTTAAGGTCACCTTAAAATAGGGATCTTCCTTTGGGCACCCTTAACATGTGTACCAAGTTTGAAAAAAAAATATTAATTTGTTTTTGAGTTATCGCGTCCACAAGGAAATTTCTACGGCGGCGGCGGCGGCGCGACGGACCTGAATCCAATATATCCCCGACTTTCGTCTGGGGATATAATTAACTAGAGGATCGCTCGCAAAAAAAAAAAAGATAATGTTTTTGCATAGCAAAAACAAAGCGTCCCGAAAAGGATATAAAGGTGAGTGCTAAAGTATTAAGAAAATGCTTCGTTTCTAGCCTTATACTGTTGTGGCAACCAAAGTCAGCGCAGTCTGCTCTATCTAGCACGGTTTTCACGATATAAGCATTTTTGTGTTTTGCAAAAAATAAAAAAATTAAAAATGTCCGCTATATTTGGCGAGACAAAAATATTTTGAAAATTGGCATGGCTACTCTGCAGAGATACCCAGCAGGTCCAAAATTTTGTTGAGTTCGCTCCATATAGCACAGTTTTCGAGATATAAGCATTTTTGTGTTTTGCAAAAACTTTGAAAATTCAAAATGGCCGCCATTTTTGGGGAGACAAAAATTTTTGTCAAGACCACTGCTGTGGTGTGTATCTCCCGCCGAGCATTAAAGCAGAAGAAATAGCTTTTCCGAGATATTCACAATTTTTCATTTTCGTGTGTGAAAGGTCTTCCAAAAGTAGGTAAATGAGTTATTTGAGAAAAATTGGCTATCTGCAATACTATTAAGAGATAATTCACATTTACTCATTTTGAGTAGGTGAATAATTATCTATGGGTCTGAAACTTCACCAAGTGAAAGCTCTGCCAAAAGTAGGTGAATGAGTTATTTGAGAAAAATTGGCTATCTGCAATACTTTTAGAGATAATTCGCATTTACTCATTTTGAGTAGGTGAGTAATTAGCTATGGGTCTGAAACTTCACCAAGTGAAAGCTCTCCCACAAGTAGATGAATGAGTATTTGATAAAAATTGGGTATCCGCAATACTTTTACAGATAATTAGCATTTACTCATTTTGAGTAGGTGAATAAATAGCTATGGGTCTGAAACTTTACAGAGTGAAAGCTCTCCCAAAAGTAGGTGAATGAGTTATTTGAGAAAAATTGGCTATCTGCAATACTTTTAGAGATAATTCGCATTTACTCATTTTGAGTAGGTGAGTAATTAGCTATGGGTCTGAAACTTCACCAAGTGAAAGCTCTCCCAAAAGTAGGTGAATGAGTTATTTGAGAAAAATTGGCTATCTGCAATACTTTTAGAGATAATTCGCATTTACTCATTTTGAGTAGCCGAGTAATTAGCTATGGGTCTGAAACTTCACCAAGTG
This sequence comes from Sabellastarte sp. h YS-2021, assembly GCA_964017235.1. Taxonomy (NCBI): domain Eukaryota; kingdom Metazoa; phylum Annelida; class Polychaeta; order Sabellida; family Sabellidae; genus Sabellastarte; species Sabellastarte sp. h YS-2021. The sequence continues at coordinate 71,939,181 of OZ024928.1, read as the reverse complement.
AAAGCTCTCCCAAAAGTAGGTGAATGATTAATTTGAGAAAAATTGGCTATCTGCAATACTTTTAGAGATAATTCGCATTTACTCATTTTGAGTAGGTGAGTAATTAGCTATGGGTCTGAAACTTCACGAAGTGAAAGCTCTCCCAAAAGTAGGTGAATGAGTTATTTGAGAAAAATTGGCTATCTGCAATACTTTTACAGATAATTCGCATTTACTCATTTTGAGTAGGTGAGTAATTAGCTATGGGTCTGAAACTTCACAGAGTGAAAGCTCTCCCAAAAGTAGGTGAATGAGTTATTTGAGAAAAATTGGCTATCTGCAATACTTTTTAGAGATAATTCACATTTACTCATTTTGAGTACGTGAATAATTAGCTATGGGTCTGAAACTTCACCAAGTGAAAGCTCTGCCAAAAGTAGGTGAATGAGTTATTTGAGAAAAATTGGCTATCTGCAATACTTTTAGAGATAATTCGCATTTACTCATTTTGAGTAGGTGAGTAATTAGCTATGGGTCTGAAACTTCACCAAGTGAAAGCTCTCCCAAAAGTAGGTGAATGAGTTATTTGAGAAAAATTGGCTATCTGCAATACTTTTAGAGATAATTCGCATTTACTCATTTTGAGTAGGTGAGTAATTAGCTATGGGTCTGAAACTTCACCAAGTGAAAGCTCTCCCAAAAGTAGGTGAATGATTAATTTGACAAAAATTGGCTATCTGCAATACTTTATGAGATAATTCGCATTTACTCATTTTGAGTAGGTGAGTAATTAGCTATGGGTTTGAAACTTCACCAAGTGAAAGCTCTCCCAAAAGTAGGTGAATGAGTTATTTGAGAAAAATTGGCTATCTGCAATACTTTTAGAGATAATTCGCATTTACTCATTTTGAGTAGGTGAGTAATTAGCTATGGGTCTGAAACTTCACCAAGTGAAAGCTCTCCCAAAAGTAGGTGAATGATTAATTTGAGAAAAATTGGCTATCTGCAATACTTTTACAGATAATTCGCATTTACTCATTTTGAGTAGGTGAGTAATTAGCTATGGGTCTGAAACTTCACCAAGTGAAAGCTCTCCCAAAAGTAGGTGAATGAGTTATTTGAGAAAAATTGGCTATCTGCAATACTTTTAGAGATAATTCGCATTTACTCATTTTGAGTAGGTGAGTAATTAGCTATGGGTCTGAAACTTCACCATGTGAAAGCTCTCCCAAAAGTAGATGAATGAGTTATTTGATAAAAATTGGGTATCCACAATACTTTTACAGATAATTAGCATTTACTCATTTTGAGTAGGTAAATAATTAGCTATGGGTCTGAAACTTCACCATGTGAAAGCTCTCCCAAAAGTAGGTGAATGAGTTATTTGAGAAAAATTGGCTATCTGCAATACTTTTAGAAATAATTCGCATTTACTCATTTTGAGTAGGTGAATAATTGGCTATGGGTCTGAAACTTCACCATGTGAAAGCTCTTCCAAAAGTAGGTGAATGAGTTATTTGAGAAAAATTGGCTATCTGCAATACTTTTAGAGATAATTCGCATTTACTCATTTTGAGTAGGTGAGTAATTAGCTATGGGTCTGAAACTTCACCAAGTGAAAGCTCTCCCACAAGTAGATGAATGAGTATTTGATAAAAATTGGGTATCCGCAATACTTTTACAGATAATTAGCATTTACTCATTTTGAGTAGGTGAATAAATAGCTATGGGTCTGAAACTTTACAGAGTGAAAGCTCTCCCAAAAGTAGGTGAATGAGTTATTTGAGAAAAATTGGCTATCTGCAATACTTTTAGAGATAATTCGCATTTACTCATTTTGAGTAGGTGAGTAATTAGCTATGGGTCTGAAACTTCACCAAGTGAAAGCTCTGCCAAAAGTAGGTGAATGAGTTATTTGAGAAAAATTGGCTATCTGCAATACTTTTAGAGATAATTCGCATTTACTCATTTTGAGTAGCCGAGTAATTAGCTATGGGTCTGAAACTTCACCAAGTGAAAGCTCTCCCAAAAGTAGGTGAATGATTAATTTGAGAAAAATTGGCTATCTGCAATACTTTTAGAGATAATTCGCATTTACTCATTTTGAGTAGGTGAGTAATTAGCTATGGGTCTGAAACTTCACGAAGTGAAAGCTCTCCCAAAAGTAGGTGAATGAGTTATTTGAGAAAAATTGGCTATCTGCAATACTTTTACAGATAATTCGCATTTACTCATTTTGAGTAGGTGAGTAATTAGCTATGGGTCTGAAACTTCACCAAGTGAAAGCTCTCCCAAAAGTAGGTGAATGATTAATTTGACAAAAATTGGCTATCTGCAATACTTTATGAGATAATTCGCATTTACTCATTTTGAGTAGGTGAGTAATTAGCTATGGGTTTGAAACTTCACCAAGTGAAAGCTCTCCCAAAAGTAGGTGAATGAGTTATTTGAGAAAAATTGGCTATCTGCAATACTTTTAGAGATAATTCGCATTTACTCATTTTGAGTAGGTGAGTAATTAGCTATGGGTCTGAAACTTCACCAAGTGAAAGCTCTCCCAAAAGTAGGTGAATGATTAATTTGAGAAAAATTGGCTATCTGCAATACTTTTACAGATAATTCGCATTTACTCATTTTGAGTAGGTGAGTAATTAGCTATGGGTCTGAAACTTCACCAAGTGAAAGCTCTCCCAAAAGTAGGTGAATGAGTTATTTGAGAAAAATTGGCTATCTGCAATACTTTTAGAGATAATTCGCATTTACTCATTTTGAGTAGGTGAGTAATTAGCTATGGGTCTGAAACTTCACCATGTGAAAGCTCTCCCAAAAGTAGATGAATGAGTTATTTGATAAAAATTGGGTATCCACAATACTTTTACAGATAATTAGCATTTACTCATTTTGAGTAGGTAAATAATTAGCTATGGGTCTGAAACTTCACCATGTGAAAGCTCTCCCAAAAGTAGGTGAATGAGTTATTTGAGAAAAATTGGCTATCTGCAATACTTTTAGAAATAATTCGCATTTACTCATTTTGAGTAGGTGAATAATTGGCTATGGGTCTGAAACTTCACCATGTGAAAGCTCTTCCAAAAGTAGGTGAATGAGTTATTTGAGAAAAATTGGCTATCTGCAATACTTTTAGAGATAATTCGCATTTACTCATTTTGAGTAGGTGAGTAATTAGCTATGGGTCTGAAACTTCACCAAGTGAAAGCTCTCCCACAAGTAGATGAATGAGTATTTGATAAAAATTGGGTATCCGCAATACTTTTACAGATAATTAGCATTTACTCATTTTGAGTAGGTGAATAAATAGCTATGGGTCTGAAACTTTACAGAGTGAAAGCTCTCCCAAAAGTAGGTGAATGAGTTATTTGAGAAAAATTGGCTATCTGCAATACTTTTAGAGATAATTCGCATTTACTCATTTTGAGTAGGTGAGTAATTAGCTATGGGTCTGAAACTTCACCAAGTGAAAGCTCTGCCAAAAGTAGGTGAATGAGTTATTTGAGAAAAATTGGCTATCTGCAATACTTTTAGAGATAATTCGCATTTACTCATTTTGAGTAGCCGAGTAATTAGCTATGGGTCTGAAACTTCACCAAGTGAAAGCTCTCCCAAAAGTAGGTGAATGATTAATTTGAGAAAAATTGGCTATCTGCAATACTTTTAGAGATAATTCGCATTTACTCATTTTGAGTAGGTGAGTAATTAGCTATGGGTCTGAAACTTCACGAAGTGAAAGCTCTCCCAAAAGTAGGTGAATGAGTTATTTGAGAAAAATTGGCTATCTGCAATACTTTTACAGATAATTCGCATTTACTCATTTTGAGTAGGTGAGTAATTAGCTATGGGTCTGAAACTTCACAGAGTGAAAGCTCTCCCAAAAGTAGGTGAATGAGTTATTTGAGAAAAATTGGCTATCTGCAATACTTTTTAGAGATAATTCACATTTACTCATTTTGAGTAGGTGAATAATTAGCTATGGGTCTGAAACTTCACCAAGTGAAAGCTCTGCCAAAAGTAGGTGAATGAGTTATTTGAGAAAAATTGGCTATCTGCAATACTTTTAGAGATAATTCGCATTTACTCATTTTGAGTAGGTGAGTAATTAGCTATGGGTCTGAAACTTCACCAAGTGAAAGCTCTCCCAAAAGTAGGTGAATGAGTTATTTGAGAAAAATTGGCTATCTGCAATACTTTTAGAGATAATTCGCATTTACTCATTTTGAGTAGGTGAGTAATTAGCTATGGGTCTGAAACTTCACCAAGTGAAAGCTCTCCCAAAAGTAGGTGAATGATTAATTTGACAAAAATTGGCTATCTGCAATACTTTATGAGATAATTCGCATTTACTCATTTTGAGTAGGTGAGTAATTAGCTATGGGTTTGAAACTTCACCAAGTGAAAGCTCTCCCAAAAGTAGGTGAATGAGTTATTTGAGAAAAATTGGCTATCTGCAATACTTTTAGAGATAATTCGCATTTACTCATTTTGAGTAGGTGAGTAATTAGCTATGGGTCTGAAACTTCACCAAGTGAAAGCTCTCCCAAAAGTAGGTGAATGATTAATTTGAGAAAAATTGGCTATCTGCAATACTTTTACAGATAATTCGCATTTACTCATTTTGAGTAGGTGAGTAATTAGCTATGGGTCTGAAACTTCACCAAGTGAAAGCTCTCCCAAAAGTAGGTGAATGAGTTATTTGAGAAAAATTGGCTATCTGCAATACTTTTAGAGATAATTCGCATTTACTCATTTTGAGTAGGTGAGTAATTAGCTATGGGTCTGAAACTTCACCATGTGAAAGCTCTCCCAAAAGTAGATGAATGAGTTATTTGATAAAAATTGGGTATCCACAATACTTTTACAGATAATTAGCATTTACTCATTTTGAGTAGGTAAATAATTAGCTATGGGTCTGAAACTTCACCATGTGAAAGCTCTCCCAAAAGTAGGTGAATGAGTTATTTGAGAAAAATTGGCTATCTGCAATACTTTTAGAAATAATTCGCATTTACTCATTTTGAGTAGGTGAATAATTGGCTATGGGTCTGAAACTTCACCATGTGAAAGCTCTTCCAAAAGTAGGTGAATGAGTTATTTGAGAAAAATTGGCCATCTGCAATACTTTTAGAGGTAATTCGCATTTACTCTTTTTGAGTAGGTGAGCAATTAGCTATGGGTCTGAAACTTCACCAAGTGAAAGCTCTTTGGGATAGCTGCTCTGCAGAGATACCCTGAAGATAAAAAATTTCGTCGAAATCGCTCTATGTAGCACGGTTTTCGAAATATAAGCATTTTTGTGTTTTGCAATTTTTGCGCAAAAATTCGAAAATTCAAAATGGCCGCCATTTTTGGCAAGATAAAATTTTTTTGAAAATTGGTATGGCTACTCTGCAGAGATACCCCGTGGGTCAAAAATTTCGTCGAAATCGCTCTATCTAGCACAGTTTTCGAGATATAAGCATTTTTGTGTTTTGCAATTTTGCGAAAAATTCGAAAATTCAAAATGGCCGCCATTTTTTGCGAGAAATTTTTTGTTTGAAAATTGGCATGGCTACTCTGCAGAGATACCCTGCGGGTCAAAAATTTCGTCGAAATCGTTCTATCTAGCAGGGTTTTTGAGATATAAGCATTTTTATGTTTTGCAATTTTTGCTCGAAAATTCAAAATGGCCGCCATTTTTGGCGAGATAAAATTTTTTTGAAAATTGGCATGGCTACTCTGCAGATATACCCTGTGGGTCAAAAATTTCGTCGAAATCGCTCTATCTAGCAGGGTTTTCGAGATATAACCATTTTTATGTTTTGCAATTTTTGCGAAAAATTCGAAAATTCAAAATGGCCGCCATTTTTGGTGAGACAAAATTTTTTTCAAAATTGGGATAACTACTCTGCAGAGATACCCTGAGGGTCAAAAATTTCGTCGAAATCGCTCTATCTAGCACGGTTTTCGAGATATAAGCATTTTTGTGTTTTGCAATTTTTGCGAAAATTTCGAAAATTCAAAATGGCCGCCATTTTTGGCGAGACAAAATTTTTTTGAAAATTGGGAAAAGTACTCCGCAGAGATATCCTGCGGGTCAAAAATTTTGTTGAAATTGCTCTATCTAGCACGGTTTTTGAGATATAAGCATACTTGTGTTTTGCAATTTTTGCGAAAATTCAAAATGGCCGCCATTTTGGGCGAGACAAAAATTTTTTGAAAATTGGGAAAACTACTCCGCAGAGATACCCTGCGGGTCAAAAATTTCGTCGAAATCGCTCTATCTAGCACGGTTTTCGAGATATAAGCATTTTTGTGTTTTCCTTATTTGGAAAATTCGTAATGATTAATTAATCATTAATTACTCGGCCATTTCTTGACCAATCAATGCCAAAATCTAATGATTTCCAGATTTTAATAGAATGAATGTATTTGCCAAGTTTCAGGTGAATTGATAAAATTCCTTTCAAGTTATCATCCGGACAAGCTTCCCCATCGAAAAAAGACATTTTTGGTCATGTGACCTCTCTGATTGGTTGAAATGTCACTGCAGCATATTCAAAAAAATTCCCCAGGGCTACTGCCTAAACCTGCCAAATTTGAAAAGAATCCGCCTAACGGTTACAGAGTTATAAGGAAAACAAAATGCGGAGCCGGCGGAGCCGCAGGAGCCGGCAGAGCCGGAAGCTCTCCCATACACAAACAAGCGTCCCTTGCGGGACGCTTAATAATCAGTTCTTTATGCAAACTCTATACTCTTTCTTTCTCAAAAACAAACCATAACATTCTTGGAAACACTATTTTATAAAGGAAAATATTCAAACTTCAACATTCCTTGCAGAAAAAAATACAGTATACTAGTAGTGTAACACGAATGTAAAAATCCACATGTTTTAAGAGACATTACCCACACAATAGTGAGAAAATGTAGAGTTGTTTCACAAACAATACATGAATGTGTCTTAACTTCTTAAGATCTCTGCAGTGAAAGATTCAATTTCCCCAGGTGCAAGTTTTATGTGCAACACCTGAGAAGAAAACAACAATTGCATTGATCAAAAGCAATCTTCAATCACCACAACATTGACTTCCACTGTTCATCCATAAAAGAATTACAAGGCTATCAGGAATTTCTTTTCATCAAAGAAATTACTATGACACTATTATGACTTTAAACATAAATCAGGAAATTGCTTTTGCAGAGTAAAGGAGAGGGGGGTAATATGCTAGTGAAGCTAAATATAGGAAAGGATAAATGTAACGTGATAGGAAACTACCTGCCAAGATGAAAAGGTGTCAGCTTCTGATTTTAGGGGAAAAAAAAGTATACCCCACATATGAAAAAAATTTTTGGCTGACCTACAAAGCCTTTAGATTTTTTCCCAGAAATTTTTAAAAGTCTCCCCCTCCCCCATCCCACAGGTCTGACAGGTGTTGGGGCTCTTTAAAATTAGGGAGGAATTTTTCCTGTACCTGATCAATGAAGGATACATAGAAGATATATGTAATGGTTATGTACTGGCTTATGGCTTCATAATTATCTACTCTGTAATATTCATTATGTGTTGTCAGATAAAATAACAATTTTTGCCTAAGAAACAGAACAAATGTAGCTTTTTCAATCGAAAAAAAAAAAGGGAAAGGTTCCCACAAAATAATCAGTGCACATCCATTTTGTAAACATGTGTAGGATTGATTCTTCTATGTAACACACACTTAATATTCCAAACTGTATGCGAGTACTGACACTCTTGAGATATTGTGTATCAAGGACTCTATAATCAACACCAATTTTGTACATTTGCAATTGTCAGTACTGGACACATAACATTTGAGTAATTGAGTAAACTTATGCTATCAATATTAAATAGCTTTTGATCTGCAAGTACACCCCAGTAACTGTATTCAACAGAGAAAACTCAAATTATATAATCGTATTATGAGTCACTAATAGTGACACACTATTAGTCCCATTAACATGAAGTCATAACAATGGCACTCAGAGTGCTTACCTCCACCAAGGCATGTTGTAACTAGATTGGGCCAACTCGGCGCCAACATATCCCCAGACAGGTCATCACTCACGCCACAGGTTTTGATCGGGAATTTTTTAAAACATAATTACCCATTATTATATGAACTTCAGCACACCAATCTGCTCTGTTTATATCTCCCCAAGGAAGATGGTGTATCCCCAGACGCCGAATACATAACTGAAATTATATTTTCAATCTTCCTGCAATGATAACTCTAAACCTATTTTCAAAGTATTTAAATGATTGATGATTGAATGTCCATTCTAAAATAATAATCCCAAAAGAGCATATCTGTTTCTATATTTGTTGACAAATAAAATATTATTTTTAACTCAACTCATCATATTTTTCAATCTTCCTTCAAAGTATTTAAATGATTGATGATTCAATGTCCATTCTAAAATTCATAATCCCAAAAGCGCATATCTGTTTCTATATTTGTTCACAAATAAAATATTATTTAAAAAAAAATTATTTATATTATTATTTTATTATATTATTTTTAGAATTTGCAAATTGTTTTCAGTTATTCATTTCCTCTATACCTATATATGTGGTCCATATATATGCAACCTAAATATGTGACACAATCTCAGTTCTGACTCCCCTTTGTGTTATATGTAATGAAGCCCACCACCTCCCACCCCCACCCCTCTCCCCTTCTCCACACCTCTCTCACTATTACACAAGATCTGCAACCCCATTGAGTTCTTTGTTTCTCATCTGATATCATTAAATACCTTTGTTTATTTAGTGTCACTCAATATAGCTGGAGGTCCCAGAGGTGGGTGGGGGGAATCCGGGTGGGGGGATGTGGGTTGAGCATAAATGGTAAACAAACAATCTATATAAAAGGGGTACTCAAATACAAAAAGAATTGAGAATTTTAAGTATGTGATTATCAACTGAAATGAGTTCATAACTGTAGGAGCTGTGCCAAAATTAACTGAGGCAAGTTGAATAAAACTGGGCTAGTTGAGGGTTAAAAATCCCCTAGTTTTACTACATAAGGATATAATTTCATTAATATTGGGACTTAAAGCTCACTTAAAGTGTCCATTTTGTCTACTTCAATATGTTTCACCAGTTTCATTTTAAAAAGTGAAAAACTCAGCAAGCAGAGGTATAACACACAAAAATAAGTTCTTAAAAGACTAAGATAGCCATAACATTATTAATATTCAAAATTTAAATAGACAGGCATTTCCTTTTAAAAATTCAAAGATTTCAGCTCTATAACCCACATAGTTTGACAGTTACTGGGCTTTAAAGTGGCATAATATCCATAAATTGGGTTTCTGTGAGCATTTTACAATTGTTAAAGAGACCTTAGCAATTAAACTACAGATCTGAAACTTTTTGGGGGGACATACATAACAAACAAAAATCATATATAATATAGTTTAAGACTTGTCACACTAAGCATTTCCAAATAACAGGGCAAAATACGGAAAAAATGTCAAAAAAGGCACTTGGGCGAGTGTCTATGGCCCTCATACACAGGTTAAATGTCTACTAAAAACCTTGATTTTCGGCATATGTAAAAAGGACATAATAATGCATTCCCAGATGGGATTTCAGCTCCATCAATCACATAGTTTAACAGTTACAGGGCTTAAAGGTGGTAAAAAGTCCAAATATTGGGTCATTGTGGGCCTTTTAGAGATCTCGATGTGGCTTTCAAATTAAAGCTTCAGACTTAAAATTTGTTACATACTAAGATTACACATAGAATATGTATCTAATAAAGTTTGAAACTTCTCAGACTTACCATTTCCAAGTTACAGAGCAAAATATGTGAAAAATGTCTTAAAAGGGTCACTCAGGTGGGTGTTAAAGGTCCTCATACACAGGTTAAATGTCTACTTGAAGCCTTGATTTTTGGCACATGTAAAAAGAACATAATAATGTATTCCCAGATGAGATTTCAGCTCTATCAGTCACATAGTTTAACAGTCACAGGCCTTAAAATTGGCAAAAAGTCCAAATACTGGGTCTTTATGGGCCTTCTAGAGACCTAAATGTGGCCTTCAAATTAAAGCTTCAGACTTAAAATTTGTCACATACTAAGATTACACATAGAATATGCATCTAATACAGTTTGAAACTTCTTAGACTTACCATTTCCAAGTTACAGGGAAAAATATGTGAAAAATGTCTAAAAATGGTCACTCGGGTGGGGATTTATGGTCCTCATGCACAGGTTAAATGTCTTCTTAAAGCCTTAATTTTTGGCACATATAAAAATAACATACTAATATCTTCTCAGATAGGATTTGAGCTCTATCAGTCACATAGTTTGACAGTCACAGGGCTTAAAAGTAGCAAAAAGTCCAAATATTGGGTCTTTGGGAGCCTTTTAGAGACCTCAATTTGACCTTCAAAATTAAAGCTTCAGACTTAAAATCTGTTACATACTAAGATTACACACAGAATATATATCTAATACAGTTTGAAACTTCTCAGACTTACCATTTCCAAGTTACAGGGAAAAAGATGTGAAAAATGTCTTATAAGGGTCACTCGGGTGGGTGTTTATGGTCCTGATACACAGGTTAACTGTCTATTAAAGGCCTAAATGTTGGGGCACATATAAGAAAACACATAGATATATTCCCAGATGATATTTAACTTAGATGAGAGACATAGTTTGAAAGCTACAGTGCTTGAAAGTGGCAAAAAGTGCATAAATTGGGTCTCTGTGGGCACTTTTGAGACCTTAAGTCGACCCCTTTGGGTAAACCTACAGCCCTAAAATTTTCTACAGACAAGGATTACATATCAAAGTTATACCTAGCGCAGTTTGAGACTCATCAGAATTATCACTTCCAAATTATAGGGCAAAATATGTGTAAAGTATAGCAAAAAATCCCTAAGTGGGGGTATTTATGGGCCTCAAACACAATTTTCTCCTCAACTTAAAGTCATGATTTTCGGCACATGTACTAAGAACATATTAATGTGTTGTCAGGTAAAATTTCAGCCAGCTGAGCATCATAGTTTGTGACCTACAGGGCTCTAAGTGGCCAAAAGTGCAATTTCTGACCTTAAGGTGGCCATAAGTTCTTTTTTACTGGGAGTTTAAGGTCACCTTAAAATAGGGATCTTCCTTTGGGCACCCTTAACATGTGTACCAAGTTTGAAAAAAAAATATTAATTTGTTTTTGAGTTATCGCGTCCACAAGGAAATTTCTACGGCGGCGGCGGCGGCGGCGGCGGCGGCGCGACGGACCTGAATCCAATATATCCCCGACTTTCGTCTGGGGATATAATAAGTAAATGGGAAAATCTGGGCCCAGTTTCACAAAGGCCTACTATCTCCTTAGTAGGCTGCTAAGTGCTAGTAGTCTACTAAGCCTATACTATCTGTTTCACTGAGATGGTTTTTTACTGCGGTAATTGGTAGGCTTTCCTCACTGGAAGCCCTGCTGTCTCAGGAACTTGATAGGTCCCAAGTATCAGCTCAGTGGAACACTTTTCTAGTGGCTACTGAGGGCCTATTAAGCTCTAGCTTCAATACCATATTATCTTCTATATTTAGTAGGTCTTTGTGAAACTGGGCCCTGGATTTTTTTCATTGTATTAAATGATCCAGATCACTCTCAAAAGTTAATGGAGGTATCACTTATTTAAGCATGTGATCTATTTTAGTGAGACGCCTTTCAGGTAATAATTCTATCATTGCATATTCTGCTTGTTTAATAACATTACAATTATGTTTTTGGTACGCTTCATTTCTGTAAGCAAAAACATTTTACTAGTTTATGACTTAACATTAAGGAGACTTATGGTCATTCTTCCTGATTTCTCAATGACTTGTATTCTTCTATGAATTCTATACAGAACACCTGAATTACTTACTCTATAATTAGTTCATAGTTTCAATCCCACAATATGTATCCCTGTGATTTTACACTGTATCACAACATCGATTCAACAGAAAAAACCTGAATTACCATAGCTTTCAATCAAGAAGTACAACACAATGATTCTTCAGTGTCAAACATATATAAGCCTAGAATTACTAATTAACAGTTTTGATCTAGAAGTACAACTCACATATTCTTTACTGTATCTGCAAATACATATTCAATGGAGAACAATTGAATTAAAAATTACATCAACAGTCAAAAATAGCATCAGAGATGCCCGTACCCCACAGCCTCCAAGTCGGGAAATAGTTTTCAACACCATGACATATCGAAGTAGTGAAACAGTACAAAGACAAGAATACTTTCAGTGCAGTGTCATTTATATAAAGGTCCAAATAATGTTTAAGTAGAAAAAATAACATCTAAGAGAAAGAAAATGTATGTAAAGATAAAGTACTAAAACAAGATAATTCAATAGCAGGATGACAGCATTAATCAGTAAACTAAACAATATGAAGCTGTAAAATTTATTAATTGGAAAATAGCTGTCAATGGAAATAGCATAATTAAGTGCATATAATAATCAGTTGCTGCAATCCATATATCCTTGGCATTAGAGAAAGATGTCTCAAATATAGCAGCTGAACACACTTTGGCAGAGCAAAAAGGTCACACCTACACCCCCTAACCAATGTCCCTACCAACTGTCAACCTTCTACACCCTATGGAATCCAAGAAATAGCCTGGACAAGATTTTATAGGTCAAGGTCACTACAGCAAGGTCAAATCAAGGTCACATCATGACGATGCACACCTACACCTCCTAACCAATGTTCCTACTTGCTATACCTTACCGTTTCCAAGATCTAGCCTGGAGAAGATTTTACAGGTCAAGGTCACTACGGCAAGGTCAAAGGTCAAATCAAGGTCACAGCATGATGATGCACACCCACACCCCCTAACCAATGTCCCTACCAAGTATCAACTTCCTACACCTTACAGTTTCCGAGATATAGCCTGGACAAGATTTTATACGTTAAGGTCACTACGGCAAGGTTAAAAGTCAAATCAAGGTCACACCATGACGTTGCACACCTACACCCCTAACCAATGTCCCTACCAAGTATCAACTTCCTACACCTTACAGTTTCTGAGATACAGCCCGGACAAACTTTTTCCCACCACCCACCCAGACGCCTGAAAACAATGCCCCGACAGCCCTTAAGGGCTGTGGGGTAAAACGTTTCAATCTAGCAGTAAAATTCAGATGGCTGAAAACAATGCCCCGACAGCCCTTGAGGGCTGTGGGGTAAAAAAGTTTCAATCTAGCAGTAAAATTCAGTTATTCTTCACTGTATATGTATTTAATGCAGTTACTTTCAATTACAAATTCTTTTCAACAGTTATTTATTTTGATCTGGCAGTACAATGCAGTGATTTTTCACTATAACCTACTACTGCAGCTAGCTGCATTACGCGATGTTGAACACTGAGGTGGGAATGGATCAACCTGCAAACAAAAGAATAAATCAAGGAAAGTAAAGATGTGTCTCTGAGACTCAGTTCAAACTCATTTTCAAAAGGTTACAAAACTTCATGTATATGACTGTTGACTATTAAGATCTAACCCAGACCAATAATCATGTATTTGTTACAATACAGTGAAGGGACAGTTATAAATATATAAGGACTAATTATTGTTCTTTACTTCTGCTGTCACAGGTTTACTCGAGAAATAATTTCATCAACAAGAAAATCTCGAGGTCAAAGAACTGATAAACTGACATGTGTGTACTGAATATTACTGTTTCCATACAACACAAAATTGAGGATGTGTTTCACTACTTATTTAACCCTCATGTATAAATGTTTAAATTAATCTGAGAACATACAGGTGCGAAACTCCTACATTTATCTTGCAGTACACATAATGCATCAGGCTTACCTCAGAATAAGCATGGAGATATCTCAACTACGTGCACAGCTTTAAAACATTGTGTAAGGCATGCCTTAGGATAAGCAGGAGACATCCAAACCATGTACACAGGTTTAAACATATTGTGTCAACCTTATCTTAGAATAAGCACAAGGATATCTAAACCATATACACTAGAGTAATAATAATAGAAACGTGTGTAGTATAGTGCAAAATTGATGAAAATCTTCTAATGCGCTGGAATCTAAAAAAGGGGGGGGGGGGGGGGGGGGAGTCCTAAACCTACCGAAGTCGTAACCCAGGTAGAGCCCCCCCCCCCCCCCCCCCCCCCCCCCCCAGGAGGGGATGACTCTGGTTCTGGGTAAGTTAGTTTAAGTGGTCTACTGTAATCTGACACTTAGTCGGATCCTGTTCCATTCCACAGGTGCAGCTGTGGCAAAACCACGCCTGCCTATGGCCTTTCTGGACGGACTTAAGAAACTTATTATCTTTTTCCATGTGTCAGATTACTACACTTGAGTAAACATAATGTGTCGGGGTTACCTCAGAATAAGCAGGGGGACATCTGAACCTGTAGTCGTACACATACGTGTACATGGGTGTGAACATCATGTCTCCAATAGTACCAATCTGATCATCATCTTCATCGCGGATATCCACTGCACCAGAGATACTCTCTGCATATGTTGGTGGCTCTGTAAAATCATGTGACAAGACTAGCATTCAATTTTTCATATATTGACATAAAACCAAGAATTGAGTCAAATTGTATTGTTCACTATTCACACTTGACTCTATACAACAGACCCTGGGTAAGGTTGAAATGGTTACCATAATTTGGTTGCAAGGAAGCTACTTGCATTAAGTGTCGATTAACCGCTTAACTGTTTCCAATGTTTACCATCTTTGGGGAAATACCAAATGTTTTGAATGTGTATATGTCCTGGATGAAAACAAACAATATGGTGGATTACAAAGTGCTAGAAAAGTAAGAAAATTCATACAAATCGTCGGTTAATTTGCAAATAAAAGTCATATTTTATATTTTTCACATAAAATAAGATAAAATGAGATAAAATGCTCAGTTTGATACCTTTTTACATCAATTCTAAACAAAAAGTACACTGACATAAGAAAACAACTTACCAGTCAAACAATATTGGCATGAGGTAGTGCTTTGATAACCTTATATTTGGTTACTACAGTTAATTGTTTCAGCCTTAGCCTCAAAATAAGTTCTCTATAACAACTAGTTTCCAAATTAAATGGATAAAAATGAGAAAAAGATAAATCCTGTTCCATAACATCTCAAAGGGTCAGAATACATTTAACTTATTAATGTTTCCTGCATGACAGAGCAAAATTTAACAGAAAAAAAGCCTTGAAAAGTCAGATTTATGATTGACAAGGTAAAACTTGACAAGAGGGTCAAAGATGCCCCAAAAGGCGGGTTGTGCAGGAAGCAATAAGCTTAGTGAGTGCCGTAATTACATTTAGAAACAAGGACAGAAATGTTAGGTCACCCAGTTAAGGTGAATGTGTTAGACATGCCAAGAAATGTAAAACTTGTAATCTAGGTTACATAATTGTATATATGCAATAAACGGACAAATGAAAGGACAGAATTACACCAATTCGGAAAGCAACTTAGCTATGATGGTGATGTATCTCCCTGTCAAGTTTGAATTCGATTGGACAAAGCGTTTTCGAGTTGGAGTCCGGAAACAAAAATGTTGATAGACAAACGGACAAACGAATGGACGGAATTACACAAATTTTGAAAGGAACCTAGCTATGATGGTGATCTATCTCCCTGTCAAGTTTGAATTTGATTGGACACAGCGTTTTCGAGTTAAAGTCGGGAAACAGAAATGTTGACGGACAGATAGATGGACAAAAAAACAGACAAACGAACATACAGAATAACACCCATTTTGAAAGGAACTTAGCTATGATGGTGATCTATCTCCCTGTCAAGTTTGAATTCGATTGGACACAGTGTTTTCGAGTTAGAGTCCGGAAACAGAAATGTTGAGGGACAAACGGACAAAAAACAGACAAACGAACGCATGGAATTATACCAATTTCGAAAGGAACCTAGCTATGATGGTGATCTATCTCCCTGTCAAGTTTGAATTCGATTGGACACACCGTTTTTGAGTTAGAGTCCGGAAACGGAAATTTTGACGGACAAACAGACATGAAAGGGACAAACGAACAGACGGAATTACACCAACTTCGAAAGGAACCTAGCTATGATGGTGATCTATCTCCCTGTCAAGTTTGAATTCGATTGGACAAACCATTTTCGAGTTAGAGTCCGGAAACGGAAATTTTGACGGACAGACAAACGGACAAGAAACGGACAAACAAACGGACGGAATTACACCAATTTCGAAAGGAGCCTAGCTGTGATGGTGATCTATCTCCCTGTCAAGTTTGATTTCGATTAGACAAACCGTTTTCGAGTTAGAGTCTGGAAACGGAAATTTTGACGGACAAACGAATGGATGGAATTACAGCAATTTTAAAAGGAACTTAGCTGTGATGGTGATCTATCTCCCTGTCCAGTTTGAATTCGATTGGACAAACCATTTACGAGTTAGAGTCCGGAAGCGAAAATGTGGACGGACAGATGGACGTCGGACACATCAATCTAATAGGCGGGTTGGTTACACGCAACCTGCCTAAAACCGTACTCCAGTATATGTTAGACATTAAACTTGCCACTCTATTGTACACAAAAAGAAATTTCCTTACATTTGTGATATAAATTTAAAACAGTTTAATTACCTGATATACCATATAATATGTGTAACTTCAGTGACAAATAGTTAAAAAAAACAGCCAGCATCAGCAAGGCAAGAACTTCAGCCCAAAGGTACAACTAAATGTACAACAACATTGAGATTTGGAAAAATCTAAGAAACAACTTTGGTTGAAGAAGTATACAGAACCCACAAGATTTTGCAGATATAAAAATTTCCACACACTTGAAGAAGGGGGGAAACTTACATATTTTATTTGTTCATGATGTGTGTTCCAAGCCCAAGGACCAATATTTAAGAGATATATTGCCGTTTTAGTATGATGACCCACTTGACCTTCAAGCAGGGGCCAAAGGTCAAATTTGACACTTACAAATGATTCACAGGCCATGATTTCTAACATGTTGTTTTCATATTTTGAAGCCCTGGAACTAACTAGAAAAATGTTTTTGCTAACAAAAACTAAGCGTCCCAAAAAGGTTCACTGCAATATAATATACAGTAGAAAAAGTTTTTTGAAAATAAAAACATGCAGTGCTGAGAGAAGAAGTGAAAGTTAAGCAGACAGTGTGGAAGTTCATGCATTAACATGAAAGAAAAATTTGAGCTTTATTTTGTTTTCTATGGAGCAGGGGGTAAATCTGACTAGCTATGGTTTCCCAATACCTCTTAATACATTCTAAAGCTCTAAAAGCAAGAATAAAGGAGATAAAAGGCAAAAACACAAAATCGGCTATTTTATGACCCCAGTTTGACCCATAAGGGAGGGTCTGGGGGTAAATATGACCAGCTATCTAGACTCTTCACATTTGGTTTCCCAATACCTCTTAATACATTCTCAAGCTCTAGAAGCAAGAATAAAGGAGATATAAGGGGAAAAGATGAAATTGGCTATTTTATGACCCCAGTTTGACCCCTACAGGGGGGTCGGGGGGGGGGAATTTGACTTGCTCTCTAGACTCTCCACATATGGTTTCCTACTACCTCCCAATACATTTTATGGCTCTAAATGCAATACTTAAGAAGATAATAGGGGGGTTCACATGAATTTTAAGCTTTCTGATTGGTACCTGTGAGAAAATCACTCATAAATCGGTCAATTTTCACGGGATTGCTCCCAAAATCTAATCAGCTCACGTTTTAGATAGTATAAACATGTGTATGAAATTACAAGCGTCTGCAGTCAGTAGAGTTTCCTGAACTGCGATGACGGGCGGGTGTACCCGAAAAAACTATTTTTTGATCATGTGACCTTGATAAAGATCAAAGGTCAAATTTAAGCACGTGGAAAAAATTTCCCACGCCTAAGATATATAACTGCCAAATATGGTTAAAAAGCTTGCAATAATAAGGGAGATATTCAACGGAGACCATAATGCAGCGGAGGCGGCGGCGAGGAAACTGACGCGAAACCAAATAAGCGCCCTTTCAGGGACGCTTAATTACCACAGACTGGGAAAAACAATTACAATTAGAATTACTTTAAGTCAATTTCAGTTACAATTACATTGAGGAAAAAATTCAACTAGATTGGGCCAACTCGGCGCCAACATATCCCCAGACAGGTCATCACTCACGCCACAGGTTTTGATCGGGAATTTTTTAAAACATAATTACCCATTATTATATGAACTTCAGCACATCAATCTACTCTGTTTATATCTCCCCAAGGAAGATGGTGTATCCCCAGACGCCGAATACATAACTCAAATTATATTTTCAATCTTCCTGCAATGATAACTCTAAACCTATTTTCAAAGTATTTAAATGATTGATGATTGAATGTCCATTCTAAAATAATAATCCCAAAAGAGCATATCTGTTTCTATATTTGTTGACAAATAAAATATTATTTTTAACTCAACTCATCATATTTTTCAATCTTCCTTCAAAGTATTTAAATGATTGATGATTCAATGTCCATTCTAAAATTCATAATCCCAAAAGCGCATATCTGTGTCTATATTTGTTCACAACTAAAATATTATTTAAAAAAAAATTATTTATATTATTATTTTATTATATTATTTTTAGAATTTGCAAATTGTTTTCAGTTATTCATTTCCTCTATACCTATATATGTGGTCCATATATATGCAACCTAAATATGTGACACAATCTCAGTTCTGACTCCCCTTTGTGTTATATGTAATGAAGCCCACCACCTCCCACCCCCACCCCTCTCCCCTTCTCCACACCTCTCTCACTATTACACAAGATCTGCAACCCCATTGAGTTCTTTGTTTCTCATCTGATATCATTAAATACCTTTGTTTATTTAGTGTCACTCAATATAGCTGGAGGTCCCAGAGGTGGGTGGGGAGAATCCGGGTGGGGGATGTGGGTTGAGCATAAATGGTAAACAAACAATCTATATAAAAGGGGTACTCAAATACAAAAAGAATTGAGAATTTTAAGTATGTGATTATCAACTGAAATGAGTTCATAACTGTAGGAGCTGTGCCAAAATTAACTGAGGCAAGCTGAATAAAACTGGGCTAGTTGAGGGTTAAAAATCCCCTAGTTTTACTACATAAGGATATAATTTCATTAATATTGGGACTTAAAGCTCACTTAAAGTGTCCATTTTGTCTACTTGAATATGTTTAACCGGCGTTTAACCAGTTTCATTTTAAAAAGTTAAAAACTCAGCAAGCAGAGGTATAACACACAAAAATAAGTTCTTAAAAGACTAAGATAGCCATAACATTATTAATATTCAAAATTTAAATAGACAGGCATTTCCTTTTAAAAATTCAAAGATTTCAGCTCTATAACCCACATAGTTTGACAGTTACTGGGCTTTAAAGTGGCATAATGTCCATACATTGGGTTTCTGTGGGCATTTTACAATTGTTAAAGAGACCTTAGCAATTAAACTACAGATCTGAAACTTTTTGGGGGACATACATAACAAACAAAAATTATATATAATACAGTTTAAGACTTGTCACACTAAGCATTTCCAAATAACAGGGCAAAATACGGAAAAAATGTCCAAAAAGGCACTTGGGCGAGTGTCTATGGCCCTCATACACAGGTTAAATGTCTACTAAAAACCTTGATTTTCGCCATATGTAAAAAGGACATAATAATGCATTCCCAGATGGGATTTCAGCTCCATCAATCACATAGTTTAACAGTCACAGGGCTTAAAGGTGGCAAAAAGTCCAAATATTGGGTCTCTGTGGGCCTTTTAGAGATCTCGATGTGGCTTTCAAATTAAAGCTTCAGACTTAAAATTTGTTACATACTAAGATTACACATAGAATATGTATCTAATAAAGTTTGAAACTTCTCAGACTTACCATTTCCAAGTTACAGAGCAAAATATGTGAAAAATGTCTTAAAAGGGTCACTCAGGTGGGTGTTCAAGGTCCTCATACACAGGTTAAATGTCTACTTGAAGCCTTGATTTTTGGCACATGTAAAAAGAACATAATAATGTATTCCCAGATGAGATTTCAGCTCTATCAGTCACATAGTTTAACAGTCACAGGCCTTAAAATTGGCAAAAAGTCCAAATACTGGGTCTTTATGGGGCCTTCTAGAGACCTAAATGTGGCCTTCAAATTAAAGCTGCAGACTTAAAATTTGTCACATACTAAGATTACACATAGAATATGCATCTAATACAGTTTGAAACTTCTTAGACTTACCATTTCCAAGTTACAGGGCAAAATATGTGAAAAATGTCTAAAAATGGTCACTCGGGTGGGGATTTATGGTCCTCATACACAGGTTAAATGTCTTCTTAAAGCCTTAATTTTTGGCACATATATAAATAACATACTAATATCTTCCCAGATAGGATTTGAGCTCTATCAGTCACATAGTTTGACAGTCACAGGGCTTAAAAGTAGCAAAAAGTCCAAATATTGGGTCTTTGGGAGCCTTTTAGAGACCTCAATTTGACCTTCAAAATTAAAGCTTTAGACTTAAAATCTGTTACATACTAAGATTACACACAGAATATATATCTAATACAGTTTGAAACTTCTCAGACTTACCATTTCCAAGTTACAGGGAAAAAGATGTGAAAAATGTCTTATAAGGGTCACTCGGGTGGGTGTTTATGGTCCTGATACACAGGTTAACTGTCTATTAAAGGCCTAAATGTTGGGGCACATATAAGAAAACACATAGATATATTCCCAGATGATATTTAACTTAGATGAGAGACATAGTTTGAAAGCTACAGTGCTTGAAAGTGGCAAAAAGTGCATAAATTGGGTCTCTGTGGGCACTTTTGAGACCTTAAGTCGACCCCTTTGGGTAAACCTACAGCCCTAAAATTTTCTACAGACAAGGATTACATATCAAAGTTATACCTAGCACAGTTTGAGACTCATCAGAATTACCACTTCCAAATTATAGGGCAAAATATGTGAAAAGTATAGCAAAAAATCCCTAAGTGGGGGTATTTATGGGCCTCAAAGACAATTTTCTCCTCAACTTAAAGTCGTGATTTTCGGCACATGTACTAAGAACATATTAATGTGTTGTCAGGTAAAATTTCAGCCAGCTGAGCATCATAGTTTGTGACCTACAGGGCTCTAAGTGGCCAAAAGTCCAATTTCTGACCTTAAGGTGGCCATAAGTTCTTTTTTACTGGGAGTTTAAGGTCACCTTAAAATAGGGATCTTCCTTTGGGCACCCTTAACATGTGTACCAAGTTTGAAAAAAAAAAATTAATTTGTTTTTGAGTTATCGCGTCCACAAGGATATTTCTACGGCGGCGGCGGCGGCGGCGGCGCGACGGACCTGAATCCAATATATCCCCGACTTTCGTCTGGGGATATAATTACAGTTCAATTACAGCCACAACTGTCAACTAATGTGTTGCCATCTTTGTCAGGTGAGGGAATGTCTGTTTGTCTGCCAGTACTGCAGAGGATCTACATCTTCATTTTCTAATGGTTGTTCCAAGTATCTGCTTAGCTCAGATGCTGAAGATGGTGATTGAGTCCTTGGTGCTTGTGTTGTCCCCATGAATTTAAAAATTTTGCTTTTCCTTTTTGGCTGGAGAACAATGGCATCAGTAGTTTCCTGTGGATGAACTGCTTCAAGCTTCAGTGCTAGCATCTGTTCAACTCTCTCTCTCTTTCTCATTCTTTTCTCCAGGGAGGCTATCAGGGATTTGAAATCTCAGAGGAGGGACGCTAGAGTGTTGCCATTCTGCCACTGTGGCCCCACCCCCCACCCATCGTTCACAACAAGCTGCAGACTGTGCAGGAAGCAAGGGAGGTGCTCAGACAAGTAATCAAAATCAAAAGAGAGGCTCATATCCAAGTCCTCATCCTCACTTTCACTTTCATTGTCAGAATCTGAATGCTGGAAGACCTTGGTCATGTTGCTTGCTTTGTCCGTCACAACTGAAGTTATCTTCCCATCCAGGTTGAAGGAGTCTGTTACTTGCAGGTACATGGAAAGAATGTTTTCTGCTGTGTGAGAGCCTTTGAAACTGCATGCAAGCATTACACTTTGCATTTTGAACTCTTTTACAGGGGTTAAAGGCCAATTTGCTAAAGATTTGCAGACCATGACTTTGTATAGGTTAGTTTCATACTTTTCAAGCCTTGGGAGCAATAATAAGAGCAATGAGGTGTTTTTTTAGTATGATGACCCCACTTGACCTTGAAGCAGGGGTCAAAGGTCAAATTTTACACTGGCAAAAGAGTCATAGGCCATGATAACCTACAAGTTGTTTTCACATTCCAAATCCATAGGACCAATGATAAGAAAGATATCAGGACTTTTTGATATGATGACCCCTCAATTTGACATTAAGGATGTGACATGGTGACCATTTAGTTTTCAAAAAAAGGCCAAACTTACTCTCAGGAATACTTTCCTAGACATAAACATATTTTTTTTGCAAATCTAATGAAGTTACCTGCAATATTTTAAGTTTTAAAACATATTAATGATTTTGCAACAATCGCCTATGGCAGCCGTCTTTATTTTTTGTGTTTTTTTTAATGAGAACAAAATTTCTTACATAGTCATAAACATTCTGTGCAAATTTGGTAAAGATATTTTCATAAATGAACAAGATATAAAGGTTTATGTAAAAACACGACAAACACACACACGGAAACACGCACATACACATGGATGGAAGGCATTTCATAATCTCCCAACTTCGGTATTTGGCCGGCAGGAGACAAAAACAAAACGCAACTGTGGTAACATCCTTTTAACAGTGCCCCTTTTTCCATTAAGAAGTTTACGATTTAAAAGAAGTTAAAGCACTGCCATGGCAACAGTTGTTGCCAGATACCCGCAAAACGTGATCAGCTCTAGATCCTCTTGGGTAAACATATGGTGAAGATTTGGCAAAAATTCATGCATGGGTTTAGGCTGTGAAACACCCACAAGCTTTATGCCCTCCTGCCGCCGATGCTGCCTGGACTGTTCAGGGAACGACTATAACCCCAGCCTTTATGGGCTGGGGTTAAAAACTTACCATCAAACGGTGGGGGAGGTGTGAGTGACTCCATGTATGGTGGAGGGTTCTGTGAGGTCAAATACTGCAGACCTGTAGTGATACACAGTAATGTTATTCAACAGTTAAACTAGATTTTCAGTAGTGATAAACTTCAAAATCAACAAGACAAATTTTCCTGCAAAGCTCATAACTTTGCCACATTGAGGATTGTGTAATAGTTAAAGAAGTGAATATGGTACAAATGCTTAAGTACAGAAGGTAGTTTTTATAACATGATACAACCAACACATTCTTCTACCATATAAAACCCAAGAGGATTTCTCAATGTGAAATATGTCATGCTTTAAAGTTTGTTTAAATATTCCATATCATGGCAGGCAAGTTTACCTGTCAAGTCTAAGGCTTCCTGTATGGCCTGTGCATTCTGTAGAAGGAATGGCAAGTGCCTGTATGGCACAGTACCTATCACAACGGGCATGTGCATTGACAAATTGTAAGCCCCGGGGATGTGAAGTGCCACCTGCAATGAATAGAATGAAATCATGATTATTATAAAGTAGCATCATCCGTGTATTTTTGGTTACACCATGCAGCTCGTTACATTAATTTTCTTTTTTTGGGGGGGGGCTGTACCAATGAAAAATGTTCAAATTTACCAAATAAAAAAAGCAATTACATTTTCATATTTTTTTTTATAGAATGATCTATGAATTGAAAGTTTATCAAAAGAAAACTAGACTCATCACATAAGGTTTTCCAATACCTCTTAATACATTCTAAAACTGTAAAAGCAAGAATAAAGGAGATATAAGGCAAAAACACAAAATTGGCTATTTTATGACCCCAGTTTGACCCATAAGGGGGGTCCGGGGGTAAATCTGACCAGCTATCTAGACTCTTCACATATGGTTTCCCAATACCTCTTAATACATTCTTAAGCTCTAGAAGCAAGAATAAAGGAGATATAAGGGGAAAAGATGAAATTGGCTATTTTATGACCCCAGTTTGACCCCTACAGGGGGGTCGGGGGGGAAATTTGACTTGCTTTCTAGACTCTCCACATATGGTTTCGTACTACCTCCAAATACATTTTATGGCTCTAAATGCAATACTTAAGAAGATAATAGGGAGATTCACATGAAATTCAAGCTTTCTGGTTGGTACCTGTGAGAAAATCGCTCATAAATCGGTCAATTTTCATCGGATCGCTCCTAAAATCTGATCAGCTCTCGTTTTAATAGTATAAACATGTGTATGAAATCACAAGCCTCGGTGGTTAGTAGATTTTGCTGAGCAGCGATGACGGGCAGGCAGTGTAGGACTTTCGTGTCAAAACATCCTGGACCAATGGTCCAGGAACTCAAAAAAGTTGTCTGCCCTTCACAAAAGTTGTCTGCCCAAATATTTTTACCTTTTTTACAAGTTTTAGAATTGTTCTCATGAAAATGTATTATTATGATAGAGCTTGTAACATTTTGCAATTGTTTTAGTTTTGTAAACAAGAACAAGGGTGGCTCACGAGTGTGAAATGAGACCAAAATGCACACACAGTTAGATAAATTGGTTAATGCCTACGGGATGGATTGCTCCAATATTCCACATCCACCACTGTTCACGTCTCCTCCTGTGAACCTGTTTGGGAGTGTTGTACTTGGGAGAACACCATTCAAGGACTGAGAACTGCATATTCCTAACAGAATGACCCTTACCAGTAAAATGTTTGGATACAGGCGTAATTTTGGAATTCTTAGGTTTAGTGACAGAGAGTTTATGTTCATAGATTCTTGATCTAAATGGCCTGCCAGTTTCACCGACATAGTATTTATTACATTTGGTGCATGTAATTAGGTATACTATATCACATAATTCACAAGTGATATGTTTTGGTAAGTCAATGGTGTTGTGGATCTTACCAGTAATTGTACAGGTGACATTATCAATTTTCCTGATAATGGGGCAGCATGTGCACTTGCCTAATCTGGTGCAGTGATTGGGCATAATTTTGCGAGTCTCCATTTCTTTGGGTGGGTAAGAGATGGAGGCTTTAGTAAGCATATCTCTAAGGTTTGGTAACCTTTTAAAACCAATAATTGGTTTATCTGGGAATGTAGTAGCGCAGTCATTACTATGTTGGATAATGTTCCAATTGCCATGAATGAATTCTTTAATATCAGGGTTCCCTGGGTTGTATTTGGTGGTCCTAACAGGGGTGGTGGTTGGTTCTTTAGTTTTGACCTCCAATAGTTCATCTTGGGAAAATTGGCTTGCTCTAAGCATGTGTTTTCTGAGTTGCTTAAATGGGTAGCCACGCTCTAAGTAGTATTTGAGTATTTTTATGCCATTATCAATAAAGTTATCATTTTTGGTGCAAATCCTTCTAATTCCTTGTCCAAAGGGAACTTTAGTGTGGCATGGGTTGTGATGAGCTGAGTCATGGTGTAGATACATATGTGTATCAGTAGGTTTTTCAAAGAGGGTGGTATGTAGTTTTCTATTTGAGTCAATTTTGACTGTAGTGTCCAGGAAGTTAACTTCTTTGTTGCTAACCTCAGAAGTGAATTTAATTTTTTCATGTATGTGGTTGAGGTAATTGATGAATTTGTCTAATTCATCTTTACCATGTGGCCAGATCATGAATTGTAACAAATTTTATTGTAATTTAACTTTTTACAAGTTAAATACTTACCTTATCCTCACAAGTGCTTGTTTGGTTTTGTGGAGCAAAACGTATCGACCGACAAGAATTTTTTAAGGAATATTCTTGTCACAAGAGGTGACCCCTTTGTCTGCGCATGTCCGCGCTTGCGCAGTAGTCGTTGTCGACAGACGATTGTCGAGAGATCTTCATTGTATTTTTGGTCCCCAGCAAAACAAATTATGCGGGGAGGTAGGGTGGGTTTATCCTTGTGAGGATAAGGTAAGTATTTAACTTGTAAAAAGTTAAATTACAATAAAATTTGTTACATTTTATTGCGTAAAATAGCCTTACCTTATCCTCACAAGTGCTTGAATACAACCATAACAGGTGGAGGGTTTGTTTTGGCCACACTGTTAGATGATTGTCAGACAAGGGGTCACCAAATAAAGCACTGATAAGAGGATAAGATAAGCTTCCATACACCACATCTTAGGTTAAAAGTTACTTCTTCATCACAGATGAGTAATTTGCTACCCTCAACAAGAGATCCATGATGTGGTCGTCATTGTTGCTGCTGTTGCTGTTGTAGACAATTTTACAACAAATCATATAACAGAATAAACCATCACCCAGTATTGGCCGGAGATGTCTGCATGAATCCCCAAACAAGATGTCATCATCTGGCAATGAGAATATCTGCAAGCAGGCAAACTGAACTGCAAAACTGCAGATATGGGGCCGTATGTAAATTAAGGCATATGTCAGTGACACAACACTTGTATAACTGGAGAGAACATAAATATGCGAGTCATATGAATAAGATGTATAAATACACAAAAATTGACTACATGCTGAGATGAATCCACAAGACCCAATTTGTTCATGGACTGGTCATGGGATTGCCAAGCTACATCTTCGAGTAGAATGTAGTAAAGACTTGTGGGTCTTTCAGTAACAAGAGTTTGATATCTGCTGAGGTAAGACCCCACTCTTGAAAACTAAAGAGGCAGCCATGGATGTAATATGTGACTCAATGTATAGATTCTGAGAATCAGAATCAAAGGACTGGCAATCTAATCATGCATCCAGATTGATACAGGAAGAGATAGCAGTACTCAAGATATCTCCATCAAGCCTTCCTTAAAAGATATGAGCAAGAGATTGTTCCCCTCCTTGAAGTACTTGTACTGTCTTGATAGTAACTAAGTACTGTAAGAGAGCAGAGTGTCACAACATCAGTCCAACGTCAGCTCAAGAAAGGTTTGTGAGCTGGAATGACCACTGGTTTGAGCCATCTGGGGCATTGTGAGCCAACTGATTATTGCTAAAAGGTAGGCGAAGGAGACTTTCCCTTTTCTCCAAGCAGTAGTCCTGTCCAAGAAGGATGTAAGTGCTGTAGGAGGACAACGAAGCATGTGTCCAGGCAAGTTGAGTTCAGGAATGATCTAGAGCTGAAGTGACCACTGGAGGCAATCTAGACCAACCGAGGCTAATAGGTCCTGCTGAAAAGGTAGGTAGGAGGGAGAACTGTAAACTCCTTCCTATGAGGCTTGTGTCTGAAGGAGCCAAAGTCCCAGAATACACTTCCAATGGCATTGCAACAGTCTTGCAAGTCAAACTTTTTTAGACTGACCTCCTTTTAAAGGTTAATAAGGAGCCTTTTGAGAAAACCAACAGAAGCAAAGGCAAATCCCTTGATGCTGTACCTCTGTTAGCAGTGGGCTTCTCTCTATAACACTTGCAATAGGCCTATAAAGATGCAGGCTTTGGCTCAACTCCTGCACAAAAAATGTAAATGATCAGCTATGGCTGCTGCAAAGCCAACAATAGTGACAGGTTTCAGATTTTTGCAAGTAAATGGATCAAAAAAATCTGGTATATTTGAGACCGTAGGCTCTGAGATGGCCACCTTATTCTGTGGGTACCAGAGCTCAAAATGGCCCATCATGACTCATACATTCCAAGATGAGGGTCCTTGAGATGCCCTAAATCTCTCTATCCCTTGCCCAGAGAATGATATAAGAAATTCTGAGTGGTGTTAAGGTGCCAAGCCTGAAGGTGCCAATGCAACTGATTCAGATGGTATTTCTGACTGAATGGCTGTTTGTGAGACCAGTGAAGTAGCTGTAATGGAGGTTTGGTTGAATGACTCACCAGACCCCAAAGCCAATGCATCATGGGCCACCAAGGGGCCACTACAATCATTTTATACCTGGTGTTCACTTGTTCAATGACTTTTTGGAATAAGTGGTATAGGACAAAAGGCCTAGCAGTCCAGGACCTCCAACAAGATGTTTAATGCATCTATGTTCAGAGCATTTGCATCCGGGACTAGCAACATAGAATGGAAGTTTGTGACTCATTGGTGGCAAACATCTCTACTATTGGTATTTGACAAACTATGTAAATCAAATAGAATATTAAAGATGAAGCCTCTCCTGTCTGTATTATTTCGTTCTTTGTGGAGAGGCTGTCATGACATCTAGGCAACCCTGAATATATCTGGCTCATATGAGAATATTTCAAGGATTGCAGTAGGCCAAGATGCAGCATACCTGCATAAAACACCTATTGTTGATTTGTGCCAAACTTGCACGTTGTCTAGAACCATAAAGGGAGTAAGAACCATTCTGTACATATTACTTTTGTCCCTTCTGTAGAGATCATTGAGTATGACATTTAAGTAACCCCAGAATGTTTCTGTCTCTTAAGAGTATATTTCAAGGATTGTAGTAGGCCAGGATGCGCCAAACCTTTATCCCTTCTGGAGATATGTTGAGTATGACTTTTAAGCAACCAAGAATATGTCTGTTATGAGTATATTTTCAAGGATTGCAGTAGGCCAAGCTGCGCCAAACTAGGAGGTATACGCTCCCCCCCTGTTTGTTCAGATAACCGAACACAGTGGTGTTGTCTGATGCTATCAGAATTCTTTTGTGTGGAATTTGTCTTGAAGGCTTTTAAGGGCTGAACACACTGCCTTCAGCTGTATGACATTGAAATGTAATATATACATTTTTAACTGTCCAAAGCCACTAACTGTGATGCTTATAGATGGGATCATCAACCCTGGTTTAATGCATCTACGAAAATAAGGGAATTGTGCACCCGTGTATAGAAAAGGCATCCTATTTCCCATTTTTTTGGCATTTTCCACCAGTGAATATGCTTTTTCAGAAGGATTTGAAACAGGAATTCTCACAACTAGTGACTGGAGATATTGCCAGTTTTTTCTAGATACCACTGAAAGGCACACATACATAACTGACCCATTGGTATAGTCTTTTCCAAAGATGCTAGTATCCCTACCTGGGATATAAGCAACCTTGGGGTTAACTGTGATGAGATCGCCATGACTTGAATAGATTCTCAGGTATTTAATTTTTTCGAGGTAGAAAGAAATTTCCTGGTACCAAAATGTAGTGGTAACCCAGGAAATCGATATCACGAAGCCCAGTTGATGCATAATTGGATGAGTTCTTTGGTTTGAACCCAATACTGGTGTCTTTTACGTACGCTAAACAACCAGTGATCTAGGTATATGGTGAAAGAAATTTCCTGGTACCAAAAGCAATGGTAACCTAGGAAATCGATATCACGAAACCCAGTTGATGAATAATTGGATGAGTTCTTTGGTTTGAACCCAATACTGGTGTCTTCTACGTACACTTGACGACCAGTGGTCTAGGTATATGGTGAACTCCTATTCTGTGAGACTGAAGAATGAGATTTGCCTCTTTACTACTCGCATGATACTGTAGAGGGGTCGCTAACCCGAATTTCCTAATGCTTTGAAGTGATAGGTTTGCCAGTGTACATTAAACTGAAGTAGATGTTGAGAAACTTGTGAATCGGTACATAGAAGAACGCATCTTTTGTAACCGAATTTCTAATAATTTCTGATGTCTCCAGTTTAAATGATGGGACAAGCAGGTATTTATTGACGTAGTAAACGAACTTCACTCGTGGGCAGTGATCGTTGAATTCGTAGTTAGAAATCAATTCAGGACACTGAGATCTATCAGAGGTCGTCATTAGCCGAGTTTGTATACAAGAATAAACTGCCATAGAAACCTGGAGTTCTGCAATTGTAGAGTGGATGAATTGCTTTCTTTTGAAGGATTTCCAGCAATATTTCAGCGGTATATTTACTGTAGCCATGTTTTCCTGTCTGACGTCATCGCTTTGCATTGTGGGTAGTACAGGCATTGGTGAATTCGATTGGGGAGTAATTCGACAACTCCGACTCAAGATTCGCACAACTCTGGGATGGCAATGAAAATCTCCCATCACTGCCAGTAACTCTGCAAGAAGAGCCTCCATGGTGACTTGCATTAATGTAGCCACGTTCTTCTGTATCCCTCTGACCTGGTAAACTAGGCAGAGTGGTACGACGATCTTTTGTGGTTAGTAGGGGAAAATTACTGGACATAGCTCCTGTCCTGAATATACTGTGCAAAATACACTGTAAAAGTTGGAAGCAAGGACTTCAACATATAATATAATATAACATAAAATCTCATCTAGCCAGTTTGATCTTCGTTGAGTTTGCAGAAGAATTAACTCAAAAGTCACAGTATTCTTTCCAATGGAGACATGGCCATAGGAAGGTTTTATTATCTAGTAAATAGTTATTGCAATTCTTCAACAGGGCTGAACAGACAAGCAGTGCACATATTGCCCCAAAGATGTCTGTTGGATCTTCATCCAAATTTACAGCAAAGGAAGGTAATCTGTCCATATTTTTAAGTGGATACGCTTCTGTAATCGTTCTTTTGGAGGGAGACCTGTTACTGTACCAGGGTGGCGCTCCACCCACAGTAAAGAATCTACGACCTCCATTGCAAAGCCAACTGCATTCTTTCTTCTTTGTTTTCCACTGAAAACTTTACAGCAAAATCTTCTTTGCATCCCCTTCATCGACAAGGAGGTAATTCCAGTCGAATAATGGGCGAGTACAGCGGAAGATATACACGTCTTCCACTGAAGACTTTACAGCAACATCTTCTTGCACATCTTATTCTGACCCTTTTCAGGACAAGGGAGGCAGAATTAGTGGTAGTACCAGTCGAATAATGGATAAATACAGGTAGGTGCACGCTTGCACGCTTCAAAACTTCATAGATCTTCATCCGTGAATGGACGATAATAAGGAAAAATACGTGTTGCTCCCATATCGACCAAAAATATAATGAAGATCTCTCGACAATCGTCTGTCGACAACGACTACTGCGCAAGCGCGGACATGCGCAGACAAAGGGGTCACCTCTTGTGACAAGAATATTCCTTAAAAAATTCTTGTCGGTCGATACGTTTTGCTCCACAAAACCAAACAAGCACTTGTGAGGATAAGGTAAGGCTATTTTACGCAATAAAAATGTAATTTATAAATCGAAGCCACAGAATGGGTTTTAAGTGCCAGTTGGCCAGGGCCCTGGTTTCGAACCTGTCCATAAAAAGGTTTGCATAGTTAGGTGCCAATGCAGTACCCATTGCTGTACCACCTATTTGTAGATATTAATTGCACCTCCATATATATATTACCACAGGTGTAAATTAATAACCCAATCATATTTACCTTATAGGTTCCCATAGTAACCAGATTACTTAAAATCAGTATTACTACCTGAAGTATTAAAAACAATATTATTTTGATTATTTAATCCAAAAATAATCTTTGTGCAAACCACCGGTGCATTTGCACCAAATTTTAGTACTTCAGGGGGAACTTTGCCTCATAAACTCCAGCTTCTGATGAGAAAGTTCACCTAATAACTTTTGAAACATAATATAGCAGCAACTATACTTGTGTAAGGCATACATCATATATTCTTAGTGAACATTATACTCTGAGTGCCTTTCACACTTCAGTGTTATTTCTTTGTGTTAGTTTTGTAATTATAAAAAGAAGTTTTTTACATTATTTATTAACTGCTTAAAATATAATACTCTTGAAACTGTGTCTTTTCATGAAACATAAAGCATACAAATCACAGTCATGACCAATAAACATACTTACTACACTATCTTTCAAAAAGTTTGAAATAAACCTACGTACTAAATTATAGGAATATAGCATGAAAAAGCCGTCTAAACGCTGAATTTTAGACGGGTTGGCGTGGTATGAGCACGAAGGCGAAGCCTGAGTGCTTAGATCATGTCAACCCGTCTAAAATTCTGCGTTTAGACGGCTTTTGAATGCTATATTCCTATTCTAACATGACTGTTGAAAATAAAATACTTGAAACACTTGTAACCTTACAAAATCATCCAATTATCGCCGCCATGTTAACAGCCGTACTGTTGATGCTGAATTTTAGACGGCTTAGAAATCGCTCTCGACCAATCAGAACGACGGACACATCCGTGTCATGTTAGAATATCTTTCAAAAAGTTATATTGTGATTTTGAAAAAAAAAAAATCCTGTTACTGTTTACTTCCTAACAGGAACAACAAGGGTAAGTGGCTGGCTTTCTGCCAACCACAAAGTCGAATCTTAGGGGTCAGGACAGCACTCGGTGTTGAAATCTGTACACTCGGCCATATTATCGCCCACATTTGGAAATAGCATTCGAGATGGGTATTTGCAGTGACGTGATGTGAAAAGTTTAAAAATATAAAGTGTCTGCACAGTACCGTAGATGCGCAGTTTGAAATTTGATTTTGAAGTGAGAAGGCATATTTCTTTTTTTACCGTGGATAAATGAGCGATAATCGGGGATCAGAGGTTATGCTGTATTTTACCGATGAAGTATTTTTTTGTTTAGCCACTCAGAATCGAGGACACAGGATATTTTACAAGGCTGGTTTAAGATGAAAACTATTCCTGCATATTAATGACTTGGGTGCTATGGCCGTGAGTTCTGTGGCTTAAAGTATTTGATCTTTGTAGAAACGTCCATTTTATAAAATATTGTCAGGAAATACCAGGGGAAATCCGTGACCTCATATCTTCTCATGAATATTAATGACTTGGGTGCTATCGCCGAGAGTTCTGTAGCTTAAGTATTTGATCTTTGTTGAAACGTCCATTTTATAAAATATTGTCAGGAAATAAGATTAGCGAACTTGTTTACTTTGTAAATATACTGTAAAACAATTTGGAAGACAACTTCTTCCAAAATAAGAAACGGATTGACAGAAAAATAAAACCACGTGATAACTTCTAGGAAATGGGAACCCAAAGCGCCTTCGAGTGGTTGAATGAAGAACTACGGAGTTTGAATATTTTCATTGTCTCTGCCAGAGGTGTTCTTGATTCTGATTGGCTGAACCACAAAATGTGTAGTACTACCGTGACGTCACTTCATTCATTAATTTCTTTGCGGTTTATTTGTTTGACAAATGAGTAATAGGCTGTAGATGCGCAGACAACAATTTTACATTGACAGTAACTGCGTGGTAAACCAGCAGACAAATAAATTAATATGGGGATTCACGTCTAGAAACCAGCAGACGAAACGGTTAAAAAAAGACTCCTTCGAGTAGGCCATTACAATAACAAACACAATAGTTTCTAGGACATCCGGGACCTTACCGAAAGCCAGACGTAGTGCCAGACATGCTTTTTACTTTATAAAATATAACTGAATAAAAGCATTAAAAATCTTTAAAATGGCAGAGTGTATACTATACACCTTAATGTACAGATATGTGAAGAAAATATTATACAGAATTGATATTTAAGAGCTTAAACGGCCAATTTAAAATCGCGACCGCAACTCAGTACATAACTCGAATCACAGATTCGACTAAAAATGTAGAATTTATTTACTCTGGCCTGTATTATATGTAAGCCGAAAGCTGATTGGTCGAAAAATCGAGTCGTGCATGCGCAGTCGGGTCGCACATGCGCAAAGCGTTTGTTTACGTATGTAAATGGCTGACAACTTCCTCCAAGAAATATGGTAGAAATTCGAAGTAAAATGTGATTATATTGCTAATATATTGGATATATTTTTAAAATATGATGTGTTTTCGCCTTTTAAGAGATGGAGGACATGGCGGTCCGCGTGTATAGTAAGATTTCGGCCCCACCACAGAGTTGACGGTCGTTGTCCGCTGGTCCGCCGCGAAGGTCACACACTGTGGGTGGGTGTATGCAAAAAAACCTATTTTTTAATCATGTGACCTTGATAAAGGTCACATTTAAGCATGTGGAAAATTTGTCCCATGCCTAAGGTATATAACTGCCAAATATGGTCAGAAAGCTTCCAATAATAAGGGAGATATTCAAGGGAGACCATAATATGATAAGCGCCCTTTCAGGGACGCTTAATTACTGGAGCCTTAAAATTCAAAAAAGAAAAAAATCATTTCTTATAAAACTTCTTGCATTCATTAATTAGTTTTGCCAATTGG
Source organism: Sabellastarte sp. h YS-2021 (assembly GCA_964017235.1). Lineage (NCBI taxonomy): Eukaryota > Metazoa > Annelida > Polychaeta > Sabellida > Sabellidae > Sabellastarte > Sabellastarte sp. h YS-2021. The sequence continues at coordinate 71,905,148 of OZ024928.1, read as the reverse complement.
TAAAGAAGCTGTCAAAGTCAAATGTAGTGCAATGTCTCATTCAACAGCTACAGTCATATTGGGACAAGTCCTTAGCATTGCTACTTATGAGATTTGAACCCTCACAGAGGTGACAGGTTGTTATTAGATGCCAAACCTGCTAACCATTAGGACACAGAGGATCTCTCAAACAGAAGCAATCATACCTTGACATAGTAATCTACTTTGATGACACAGCAATTAATAATACTGGGTGATACAGCAGGAATTTTCAGCAACTGTGCATCCCAAGTTGCACGGTTCCCAGGGGCTACTGGAAGGCCTATAAATGTATAAGATCACAATAAAGAACAAATCAATCACTTCAATAATTTCATTTATTTATCAATTAATTCTACTAATACATATCTACTATGATATCAATTTTCTTGTTCTGTTTTTGTAATATGTCTAAAAAATACAGCATATCTTGTGTATATATGTAAAATCTGATTCATACAAAAAAATATTTGTGTACTAACAAATCCTGACCTAAATGTTATTTATTTTTGCTGGTTGTTTTCAGTATTTATCATGTGATCAGCCATTTTCCATACTGTAACCAATATATACTTAATGTCAAACTTATAAATTCTGGAAGAATATTTTTTAACTGCAAAAGAAAAATACACACAAACACATACTTCTACTGTGTAGCAAAAACAAATTAAAACATCCCACAATTGTCAATTTCAAGCTAAATTGCTTTAACAGGAAAAAAAATAATTATAGATAAAACCTATTTTGATGTAGGCTGATATATATTAATATATATTTAATCAAAAATTGTAAACAAAACTGTTCAGTGGCCATGTAAATTAGACACCACCAATTCATCTTTAGGACAATGGCTATCATCACAGTCTTTCTTTTCCGGCATATTTGTTTATGTAATTCTTAACGCTTCCCAATTGTAAGTATGGCACATTTTGGTAATATGACTTTGCTATTCCACTGGCAAGAAATTTTCCCAATTATGATCTTACCATACAATTCTATTATGCTTTAGTATCATTGAAAATAATAAAACAGAATAAAATGACACAAAACAATCTCTGGATAAAAAAAATCATTAAAAACAATCTATTGAAAGTGAATACTACAAATTACATAGAAAATAAAATTTTAGTTGAAAGGATACCTAAATTAAGCATACCACTGAAACTGAAGATCACAGAGAATACCTTTATAGTGGAGACATGTAACAAAGCAATCTCACCTACCTGTAAGGACTGTGAACTTGGTACCTCTGACTCGACACTTTCCGTTTGCATAAAATGTCTGTGTCTGATGTAAGGTGGCATAGGGGATGACAGTTCTGGATGAGTGATTCTCAAAATCAGCTGAAATAGCTATGGATTCACCTGGCCAATTACAAATAACTAAATACATTCTTACTGACAAAGACGGAATCATTTCCAATGCAGCAGAAAGTGAACATGTCGAAGTCTAATTATAGGGCACAAAATCAATGCTTTCAATACAAACTAGAAGAATGTTTTTGCTGACAAAAACGAAGCGGCCCTGATGAAAAAAAAGTTACCCATAAAGGATGTCAAGATATGCATCATAAGCAATGGAAACTGAAATTTATTGCATTGTGTATGTTAGCTGTCCCTATTTTCATCTTTAATGAGTGCGCACAATTAAAGTGAGGTCAGCTGAACAATACAATAGCTGGAGATTAAAAACTCCATAATTTCGCTGCAAGATGGCCATAACTTCATTCATATGGGGACTTTAAGGTGACCATAAAATAAGAATGTCCCTTTTCTCATCCTTTATAAGTGCATAAAGTTTAGCTCAGGTCAGTTGAACAATAAGATAGCTGGAGGCTGAAACTTCCGTTTTCACTGTAAGGTGACCATAACTTCATTCATATTGCGACTTTAAGGTGACCATAATATGAGAATGTCCCTTCAATATCAATATATGTTAGATATGGAAAAAGAAAGGAGCCAGATGGCTTTATTCAAATGTTATGACTTTGGGGGGGGGGGGGGGGGCAAAATTATATTAACAGTTTAAGGTCACCTTAAAGTCAGGATAACCCTTTGGTTTGCCATCCTTTATAAGTGTGCAAAGTTTAACTGAGGTCAGTCGAACAATAAGATACTTGGAGGCTGAAAACCCCCTTATTTCACTTTAAGGTGGCTACAACTCCATTCATACTGAGAGTTTAAGGTGACCATAAGTATTATTTTTATCTAGTTTAATACCAGTGATAATTTCGATATAAAACAAGACGACTGCCGTGGTATGATCTCCCGCCGCACTACATCAAAAAGTAGGTGAACAACATATTTGACAAAACTCCTTTAAATTGAATAGTTTTGCTGTTAAAGTGAAAGCTCTCCCAAAAGTAGGTGAATGAGTTATTTGAAAAAAATTGGCTATCTGCAATACTTTTAGCGATAATTCGCATTTACTCATTTTGAGTAGGTGAGTAATTAGCTATGAGTGTGAAACTTCACCAAGTGAAAGCTCTCCCAAAATGAGGTGAATGAGTTATTTGAGAAAAATTGGCTATCTGCAATACTTTTAGAGATAATTCGCATTTACTCATTTTGAGTAGGTGAGTAATTAGCTATGGGTCTGAAACTTCACCATGTGAAAGTTCTTCCAAAAGTAGGTGAATGAGTTATTTGAGAAAAATTGGCTATCTGCAATACTTTTAGAGATAATTCGCATTTACTCATTTTGAGTAGGTGAGTAATTAGCTATGGGTCTGAAACTTCACCATGTGAAAGCTCTCCCAAAAGTAGGTGAATGAGTTATTTGAGAAAAATTGGCTAAGTACAATACTTTTAAGAGATAATTCGCATTTACTCATTTTGAGTAGGTGAGTAATTATCTACGGGTCTGAAACTTTACAGAGTGAAAGCTCTCCCATAAGTAGATGAATGAGTTATTTGAGAAAAATTGGCTATCTGCAATACTTTTAGAGATAATTCGCATTTACTCATTTTGAGTAACTGAGTAATTAGCTATGGGTCTGAAACTTCACCAAGTGAAAGTTCTCCCAAAAGTAGGTGAATGAGTTATTTGAGAAAAATTGGCTATCTGCAATACTTTTAGAGATAATTCGCATTTACTCATTTTGAGTAGGTGAGTAATTAGCTATGGGTGTGAAACTTCACCAAGTGAAAGTTCTCCCAAAAGTAGGTGAATGAGTTATTTGGGGAAAATTGGCCATCTGCAATACTTTTAGAGATAATTCGCATTTACTCATTTTCAGTAGGTGAGTAATTAGCTATGGGTCTGAAACTTCACCATGTGAAAGCTCTTCCAAAAGTAGGTGAACGAGTTATTTGAGAAAAACTGGCTATCTGCAATACTTTTAGAGATAATTCGCATTTACTCATTTTGAGTGGGTGAGTAATTAGCTATGGGTCTGAAACTTCACCAAGTGAAAGCTCTCCCAAAAGTAGGTGAATGAGTTATTTGAGAAAAATTGGCTATCTGCAATACTTTTAGAGATAATTCGCATTTACTCATTTTGAGTAGGTGAGTAATTAGCTATGGGTCTGAAACTTCACCAAGTGAAAGTTCTCCCAAAAGTAGGTGAATGAGTTATTTGAGAAAAATTGGCTATCTGCAATACTTTTAGAGATAATTCGCATTTACTCATTTTGAGTAGGTGAGTAATTGGCTATGGGTCTGAAACTTCACCAAGTGAAAGCTCTCCCAAAAGTAGGTGAATGAGTTATTTGAGAAAAATTGGCTATCTGCAATACTTTTAGAGATAATTCGCATTTACTCATTTTGAGTAGGTGAGTAATTAGCTATGGGTCTGAAACTTCACCAAGTGAAAGTTCTCCCAAAAGTAGGTGAATGAGTTATTTGAGAAAAATTGGCTATCTGCAATACTTTTAGAGATAATTCGCATTTACTCATTTTCAGTAGGTGAGTAATTACCGACGAGTCTGAAACTTCAGCATGTGAAAGCTCTCCCAAAAGTAGATGAATGACTTAAAAAGTAGATGAACAACTTATTTGAGAGAAATTGTGTAGCTGCAATACTTCTTAAGATATAAGGCATTTACTCATTATGGTTATCATTAAAAATTGACAAAGTAGCTATTACAGTTTGCGAGATATTTGTCATTTTTCACATTTTCACCAAAAGTAGCAATAAAGTAGCCATTACTCACTTGTACATTGAGCAACAGTTGTGAAACTTAAATATATTACAGTTCACAAAAAAGTAGATGAACAACTTATTGGAGAGAAATTGTGTAGCTGCAATACTTTTGAAGATATAAGGCATTTACTCATTATGGTTATCATTAAAAATTGACAAAGTAGCTATTACTCACTTAGCTATAGAGATACACTTCCAAACTAGTGACCATGTTGTAGCTGTGGAGATAGTAGCTGAACAACATATTGGAACAAAATTGTGTAGCTGCAATACTTTTGAAGATATAAGCCATTTACTCATTATGGTTATCATCAAAGTAGCTATTACTCAGTTAGCTATGGAGTTACAGCTGTGAAAATTCACAATACAGTATATCCAAAAGATAGGTGAACAACATATTTGACAAAAATCCTCTATATTCAATAGTTTTTGAGTTATAAGTGATTTGCTCAATGGTCAAATATTAAACTTAGTATAGCTATTACTCAGTTAGCTATGGTGCTACACCTTGGACACCTCACCATGATATAGTACATGAAGGAGTTGTTGAACAACATATTTCAGGCCAATATTGTAAGTAACAGTTACAAAGACAAAATCAATTTACTCATTTTGCTCATTGTTAATAACAGAAAATAGCTATTACTCACTTAGCTATGAAGATAGAACCCTAAAAATGGTACCATCTTGTAGGCATGGAGAAAGTAGCTGAACAACGTATTTTACAGAAACACTCTAAACGCAGTCGTTTTGGAGTTATGAGCACTTTACTCAAAGTAGCCACCATTGCTATTACTCACTTAGCTATGGTCCTAGGTGTGAAATAACAGCATCAAATGAAAGGACATAAGCAATAAGGTCATAAAAAACATTGAAAAGGCCAAGGAGAAACAACCAGTGTGATGTACAGCTCTTTATAAAAGCGTAACACTCAATAACACACGCACACACGCACGGAATGCATTTTATAATCTCCCGCCCGGCCGGCGGGAGATAAAATGGAAAAGGAAAGGAGCCAGAGCATTTTATTCCAATTTGATGACTTTAAGCAGGCCATATGTCCATTAACATTTTGAGTTTAAGGTCACCATAAAGTGAGGATATTCCTTTGGCAAATCTTAATATATGTGCCAAGTTTGGTTGAAAAAAGTGAAAAACTAAGTGAACTGGAGGGCTAAACCCCCGTTTTTTGACATTCAGGCATCTATGGTCCGATTGATGAGAAAATCCTTTCCGACCTTGGAAATTTGGTCTAGAATGTACCTGATAAATTTTATAGCACAGGTGTGTGTGGTTTTTTCCGAAACGCGATGACGAGGTGTTTTGGACTTATGCTTAAGGTTACCTTAAGTAAAGCTTAAGGTCTGCGCAAAGTATCTCAAAAATTTTTCCCGCCCCTATAGTTTTAAAGAAAGATAAGAAGGAAAGAAAAATTTGAAAGGCTAAGAAGTTATTCAAGGGAGACCATAATCCGGCGGCGGCGGTGATCAGTCAAACTTCGGTGAAAACAAATAAGCGTCCCTAACGGGCCGCTTAATTACTTTGTAAATGAACAATTACCATTACCTTGTAGCTTAACTGTAGCTTATGATGCTCCAGTCCACAAAGTTAGTACATAGCTTTTTACAGATAGCATGTCAGTCAGCAATTGAGAACCTGGACAGATTTATTTTTAAATTCTTGATGCAAACTTTCAGGGGAAGCTCCAAAAATGCTTTTTACCACAACTTCTCGGTCAACCACTTTTTGTTGCAATATTGTTTAATGAGAAAACAATTTACCCCAAAAAGCAAAAAGAGAAAAATCACTGAAATTTTTTTTTTTCATTTCTTTTAGAATCATGCAAATATATGAGAAGGTATTTTTGCACTTTAAATGTTTTCAACAAAGGTCAGATTACTGATATATAGAATATGATTTTATTGTAATATAGGTCACAGGGTTTACATTTTTAGGACAAACAATAGTCAAGTACATTATCTTCAGTGACTATAAAACCTTCAACCATGAATTCATACCAGGGCAATAGCCTCTCCTATCAGTCCTAGCTGTGATAGAAATAGGACCAGAGGTGCAAAGCCAACAACATAGAGATTTCTCCACACTATTCTGAACAGCAACCTGCAAGATATATGTTTTTAATGCCAATTAGTAAGTTATGCAATGTAATCTTTTGTGAATGAAACAAAAATAAAAACATTAATTTCATGCAACTTATGTTTCAAAATTTTCTATTGTGATTGATATTTTTTTTTTTACTTCTATGTTTTGTATTATTTTGGTGTTCAAACATTCAGGTCATACAATGATAGCAACATCAGCATGTGACAAAAGTAAAAAAGCTTTTTTTTTCAATATATATCAGTGAAGCTAAATAATCCTTTGTTCGAAAAGGTTATAAGGTTAGTGAATCCAGATCTTATTACCATTTTGTGAATTGATTTGTATGTACAATATCTCCAAAATATGACCACAGTATTATATGAGAATGGATTCAAACAAAAATATAAAATTAATGAATGAAATCTTTTTGCTCTGTTTCAGTAAACAAGAGGAGAGTGCCTGTGAACGGGCACTGTGTCAGCTGACTGAATGTTTTTGATTTGTGATGGTGATAATGAGAAGAAAGCACAATTATCAGGGAACGGGCTGTACAGAAATACAGTAAATGGTAACTGAACAGCATGTTCGAAAGATATTCCGAAGCTGACAGAAAAAAAGGACAAAAAAGTTGTGCCCTGCAAATGGTATTATGAAATAAAGTAACAAGGTAATTGTTTAAGTGTAAAAAGTAGGTTAAAAATATTTAAAGAAATACTATAAATGCAATATATCCTCGTTCGACCATGAAGAAGGGGTCCAAAGGTCAAATCTGACCATGCCAAAAGATTCCCAGCCAAAGAATTTAGGATGGTTTACCATCCCAAACCTCTCGGACCAATAATAAGTGAGTCATAGGCACTTTTTAAGTTTGGCTATCCTTGTTTGACCTTGACGGAGGGGTCCAAGGTCAAATCCGACCACACAAAAAAATTCCCAGCCCATGATTTCCTGTAGCTTGTTTACCATCCCAAACCTGTAGGACCAATAATAAGCGAGTTCTAAGCAATTGTAAGTTTGGCTATCCTCAATTGACCTTGAAGGAGGGGTCCCAGGTCAAATCTGACCACACCAAAAGAATCCCAGCCCATGATTTCCTATATGTTGGTTTACCATCCCAAACCTCCAAGACCAATCATACGCGAGTTATAAGCACTTTAAGTTTGGCTATCTTCGTTTGACCTGGAAGGAGGGGTCTAAGGTGAAATCTGACCACACCAAAAGATTCCCAGCCCATGATTTTCTATAGGTTGGTTTTCCATTCCAAACCTCTAGGACCAATAATAAGCGAGTTATAAGCACTTTTAAGTTTGGCTATCCTCATTTGACCTTGAAGGAGGGGTCCAAGGTGAAATCCGACCACACCAAAAAATTCCCAGCTCATGATTTTCTATAGGTTGGTTTTCATTCCAAACCTCTAGGACCAATAATAAGCGAGTTATAAGCACTTTTATGTTTGGCTATCCTCATTTGACCTTGAAGGAGGGTTCCAAGGTCAAATCGGACCATATTAACAGATTCCCAGCCCATGATTTCCTACAGGTTGGATACAATGATTTACTCAACAGTGAGAACCTGAAAGAAGCTATTGCTCAGCTATGCCATGACATAGAGGTCTGCAATTTCACTATGTTATAGCTGACCAAAACGTCTGTGAAAAACATATTTAACAAAATACTCTAAATGTAATAGTTTTCAAGTTACTACTGATTTACTCAAGAGTGAGAACCTCAAAGTAACTATTACTCAGTTATGCAATGAGCTACATGTCTGAATTTTTGCTCTGTTATAGCTGACCTAAAAGTAGGTGAACAACATATTTAAGCAAAATACTGTAAATGCAATAGTTTTCAAGTTACAACTGATTTACTCAATAGTGAGAACCTGAAAATAGCTATTGCTCCGCTATGCCATGAGCTATAGGTCTGTAATTTCACTATGTTATAGCTAACCCAAAAGTAGGTGAACAATATATTTTAACAAAATACTCCAAATGCAATATTTTTCAAGTTATAGCCGATTTACTCAACAGTCAGTGCCTGAGAATAGCTATTGCTCAGTTGTGCCATGAGCTACAGGTCTGTAATTTCACTATGTTATAGCTGACCCAAAAGTAGCTGAATAACATATTTGCATAAATTTCTGTAAAGGCAATAGTTTTCCAATTACAACTGATTTACTCAACAGTGAGAACTTCAAAGTAGCTATTACTCAGCTATGCAATGAGCCACAGGTCTGGAACTTCACTATGTTATAGCTGACCCCAAAATAGGTGAATAACATATTGCAACAAAATACTCTAAATGCAATAGTTTCCAAGTTATAAGTGATTTACTCAACAGTGATAACCTAAAAGTAGCTATTACTCAGCTATGCCATGAGCTACAGGTCTGAAATTTTACTATGTTATAGCTGACCCAAAAGTAGCTGAATAACATATTTATACTAAATTCTCTAAATGCAATAGTTTTCAAATTATAAGTGATTTGCTCAACATTGAGAACTTCAAAGTAGCTATTACTCAGCTATGCAATGAGTCACAGGTCTGGAACTTCACTATGTTATAGCAGACTCCAATATAGGTGAATAACATATTGAAACAAAATACTCTAAATGCAATAATTTCCAAGTTATAAGTGATTTACTCAACAGTGATAACCTCAAAGTAGCTCTTACTCAGCTATGCCATGAGCTACAGGTCTGAAATTTTACTATGTTATAGCTGACCCAAAAGTAGGTGAACAACATATTTAAGCAAAATACTGTACATGCAATAGTTTTCAAGTTACAACTGATTTACTCAATAGTGATGACCTAAAAGTAGCTATTACTCAGCTATGCCATGAGCTACAGGTCTGAAATTTTACTATGTTATAGCTGACTTAAAAGTAGCTGAATAACATATTTATACGAAATACTCTAAATGCAATAGTTTTCCAATTCCAACTGATTTACTCAATAGTGAGAACTTTAAAGTAGCTATTACTCAGCTATGCCATGACCTACAGATCTGAAATTTCACTATGTTATAGCTGGCCCAAAAGTAGCTGAATAACATATTTATACGAAATTCTCTAAATGCAATAGGTTTTAAGTTACGAGTGATTTACTCAATAGTGAGAACTTCAAAGTAGCTATTACTCAGCTATGCAATGAGCCACAGATCTGAAACTTCACTATGTTATAGCTGATCCCAAAATAGGTGAATAACATATTGAAACAAAATACTGTAAATGCAATAGTTTCCAAGTTATAAGCGATTTACTCAACAGTGATAACCTAAAAGTAGCTATTACTCAGCTATGCCATGAGCTACAGGTCTGAAATTTTACTATGTTATAGCTGACCCAAAAGTAGCTGAATAACATATTTATACGAAATTCTCTAAATGCAATAGTTTTGAAGTTATAAGCGATTTACTCAACAGTGATAACCTAAAAGTAGCTATTACTCAGCTATGCCATGAGCTACAGGTCTAAAATTTTACTATGTTATAGCTGACCCAAAAGTAGCTGAATAACATATTTATACGAAATTCTCTAAATGCAATAGTTTTTAAGTTACAAGTGATTTTACTCATGATGGAAGTTACTGAAAAGCCCAAAAGTAGCTATTACTCACTTAGCTATTGAGACAGGCACCCAACTTACTCACCATATTGTAGCTATGAAAAAAGTAGCTGAATAACATATTTTAACAAAATGCTCTAAATGCAACACTTTTCAAGTTATAAATGATTTTGTGCATGATTTCATGAATTTTAATGCATTAAAAATTATTAAAAAAATTTATTAAAAAAAAAGTAAGACAGATCCAGGTCTCATACTCACACAAGAGAATCTACCTGTGGCCTAGTACATACATGCAAGATATGAGAGAAATCCCTGCAATAGTCACTGAGAAAATTGTGATTAAGTGTTGAAATTTTCACACTTTTGGTGGGGGTACCCCCCTTGTAATGTCTCTAGCAAACAGACGAACAAACAGATTTGCATGCCTTGAACACTTTTTCATCCTCGATAGATAAGGTATCTTTTAAAAAAAACAGCACGTCTCTAGGCCTTGTAGTTTTGGAGGAGAAGTTGTTCACGCGGACGCGGACGCCCACGCCGCAGAGTGACGACATAATGTCACCTGACTGACAAGTCAGCTGACATAAAAACTATGCCACACTACTTAATTTAAGAATAAATCAGTACCTGATACTCTGGTTTATTAATATCAATAGGACTGATAACAGTAAAAGCTTTTTTCGTCTTGTGATTGAAAGACCATGGTTTGTCCATTTCTGCTTTTAGCCAATATCTGATGCTCCCATGCTTCCCTTCAAATGATGTGGATATGCCTCTGTGTGACAAATATATCATCAAAAAGTACAAATAAATTCTACTGTCACTACACTGTGAGAAATACGCTATATACTACATGTATTTCAACATTTCCTACAAAACAAGTAAATGATTGTAAATGCAGGATCAATTGACTATCCTCACTGTTTAAAAACTTTAAATACGTGTATATAAAATCAACAGATCAATTTTAAACCAAGCTTAACGTAATGCATATAAAAGGTTATTGTACTGCACACAGAAAATATAAGGTATTCAAATTATTACTTTACAATAAAGCATTACTCACTCAATTGGTAATTCAAAGCTGAAACTAAATTCATGACGCCCTTCACTTAAGGTATATCTGTACACAAGATGATCTGAAAAGAGAGTATGTGTGTTTAAAATTCAATGTATGTATTCTTATGCTGTGGCTAGAGAACCTCTTTGACTTTTTTAGATATTTTTTTCAGAATTGCTACAGTTCTAAAAGTGGATGCCTTCAAAATTGATATTCTTGTCAGTTTTCTATTATAAAATTTTTAGGACAGTTATTAAATTCATTTAATCATTTGGGACCCTGGTAATTGTCCAGAAATAATCCTGACAGACATATTATTGTAAATTTATTGTTAAATACTACAGTGTAGAACAGATATTGCAAAAGGATACATTTGACTATTCTGCTGTTCTTATTATGAGGGGAAAATAGCTTTGCTAAAGGTAAATATTACATCTACAGCTCTGAAAATGTTACAACATATGACAGGCTTTCTATGGTTTTCAATTACATACAAAACATTCAAAAGCTTTAAAGCAATAATAAGAAGATAAAAGCCAAAAAGCACAACATCTGTGATTTTACGACACCAGTTTGACCCATAAAGGTGGTCAGGGAGTAAATCAGACAGACTTTACTGACTATGTATGTTTTTTTCCTGTTACTTCCATTCAAAAGCTCTGAAAGCAGTAATATTTAAAAGCAGATCAAAGGCAAAAATAGCATTAGAGATGCCCGTACCCCACAGCCTAGGGAAATATTTTCAACACCACGAGATATAGAAGTACTGTACCAGTACAAACTTCAGGATACTTTCAGAGCACTGTCAGTTATATAAAGATCCAAACAATGTTTAAATGGAGAAATAATGTTTAAAAGAAAGATAATGCGTATAAAAATGAAGTATTAAAACAAGATAATTCAATGACAAGATGACAGCATTAATCAGTAAACTAAAATTCAACACTCTTTATCTACATCTGCATGGCCGAATTATGGTTTAGATGGTTTGAATATTACCATGCATACAGAAGTGGTAATACATTTAATGAATGCTTATTGTGGTGTTGGAGCAAAATCTGTGGCTCACTTGATGAAATTCTATCTCTTACAATGGGAAGTTATGAAAGTAAAATTCTTAATAAATTCTAATATGACTTTTGCTTAATCTGCATCAAAAGACAGACCCAAAGGTCCATGAAGATTTTAAAGGTCAAAGTCACTACGACAAGGTAAAAGGTCAAATTAAGGTCACACAATAATACACACCTATAGCCCCTAACCAATGTCCCTACCAAGTATCAGCTTCCTACACCTTACGGTTTCTGAGATATAGCCCTGACAAGATTTTATAGGCCAAGGTCACTATGGCAAGGTCAAAGGTCAAATCAAGGTCACACCCTGATGCTGCACACCTACACCCCCTAACCAATGTCTCTACCAAATATTAACTTACTACAGCTTAGAGTTTCTGAGATATAGCCCGGACAAGATTTTATAGGTCAAGGTCACTACGGCAAGGTCAAAGGTCAAATCCTGGTCAGATCATGACGTTGCACAACTACACCCCCTAACCAATGTCCCTACCAAGTATCAACTTCCTACACCTTACGGTTTCCGAGATATAGCCCGGACAAGATTTTATAGGTCAAGGTCACTACGGCAAGGTCAAAGGTCAAATCCTGGTCAGACCACGACGTTGCATACCTACACAGCCTAACCAATGTCCCTACCAAATATCAACTTCCTACACCTTACGGTTTCCGAGATATAGCCCGGACAAGATTTTATAGGTCAAGGTCACTATGGCAAGGTCAAAGGTCAAATCAAGGTCAAACTATGACGTTGCACAACTACACCCCCTAACCAATGTCCCTACCAAGTATCAACTTCCAACACCTCACAGTTTCCGAGATATAGCCCGGACAAGATTTTCAAACTCAAGGTCACTACGGCAAGGTCAAAGGTCAAATCAAGGTCAGACCATGACGTTGCACACCTACACCCCCTAACCAATATCCTCACCAAGTATCAACTTCCTACACCTTTCCGTTTCCAAGATATAGCCCGGACAAGATTTTATAGGTCAAGGTCACTACGGCAAGGTCAAAGGTCAAATCAAGGTCAGACTATGACGTTGCACAACTACACCCCCTAACCAATGTCCCTACCAAGTATCAACTTCCAACACCTCACAGTTTCCGAGATATAGCCCGGACAAGATTTTCAAACTCAAGGTCACTACGGCAAGGTCAAAGGTCAAATCAAGGTCAGACCATGACGTTGCACACCTACACCCTCTAACCAATGTCCCTACTAAGTATCAACTTCCTACACCTTACGGTTTCTGAGATACAGCCCGGAAAAACTATTTCCCATCGCCCGCCTGCCCATCCGGACACCATGGGTGAAAACAATACCCCGACAGCCCTTAAGGGCTGTGGGGTAAAAACCCAAAATCTGCAACCTGTGACCCTACTTTGACCCATGGGTGAGGATGGGTAATCTGACTGGCTTTCTAGACTCCCTGCATATGATTTCCTATTACCTCCCAATATATCAGGTACTCAAAACTCTAAAAGCAACAATAAAGAGATTAAAGCCAAAAACACATCTCTGACCCAAGTTTGATCCATAAAAGGAGACCAGGGAGGAAATCTTACTGGCCCTTTAGACTCCTGTATATGGTTTCCTATTACCCCCCAATAAAATCAAAAGCTCCAAAAGCAAAAATAAAGGAGATAAAAGCAAAAAAAAAAAAAAAAAAAAAAATCTGTCAGGTTATGACCCCAGTTTGACCCATAAGAGGGAGCCAGGGGTAAATGTGACCAGCCCTCTAGACTTCCTGTATATGGCTCCCTATTACCTCCCAAAACATTCAAAACCTCTTAAGGAAATAATAACAGAGATAATACTGAAAAATATAAAATTTGTGATACTATGACCCCAGTTTTACCCATTGGGGGAGGGGGGGTCAGGGGTAAATGTGACTAGTTTTGTAAACTCCCTGATTCGAAAGCTCTAAAAGCAGTAATAAAGGAGTTAAAAAGCCGAAAACCTAAACTTTGCGATTTTATGACCCCAGTTTGACCCATTGGAGGGCTAGGGGTTTGGTCTGACCAGCTTTCAAGACTCCCTAGATTCCTATTACCTCCCAAGACAATCAAAAGCTCTATAGGCAATAATAAATGAGAAAAAAGTGAAAAAAGCATCCAAGATGCCCGCACCCTACAGCCCAGGGAAATACCATATACGACTTAATTAGCGCACATGCCCCATTCAGCGCACACTACCTAATTGACGGCTATAACGCAAAACAGTCTGGTTTTCTACTTTAGATATTATGTCAACCTGATGTTAAGTATACTGACATGTAACTTTGTGATTATAGACTTTTTTTCAAGTTTAAAAGGGAAATGTATTTTAATGCTCTGTTTTAAATTATGTTTTGATAAAAGTCACAATTAAACATGTTATTCTAAATAAGAAAGTTTAAGGTAGGACTTGAACTATTTCTGCACTTAATCTGGGTACATGTAACTTACATGTACCCATGATGTAAGATATGTAACTTATGCTGTGTTGGCTGAGAAAGACAAAATCATAAAAGGAACATTAAATCCAACAGAAATTTCCAAACTATAGCCTTGTTCAGACAGTGTGGAAACTCAGATTGTCAAATATAACAACCCCATTCTAAGAGTTTATTTCTGAATCATACTGAGTTTTAAGGAGGTTTACAACAACTTACCTATTGATATTGAATATTCATAATATTTTTTTCAACATATATATATAGGCTAAAGCTAAATAAAGTGTAAACTCACAATGTCGATATTTAAGCCTCTGCAGGGTTATTTAATGTAGCACAGGATGGGAAAAATCACTCTTATGCCCTCATTTTGGCCATCATGTCATTACAGCAAAGTTCTCTGTTGGTCTTGTAGCTATATAAATGTGTGTACTGAATGTAGTATTTTCCTAATGGCCATAAATTAAAACCTTATTTTCCTGCAGTTTCGCCCACAACCGATACAAGTTTTATAAACTGTATAAACTGTAATAAAATGTGCATTTAGTCAAAACACTATTGCCTGCAACTGAACGTTTGAAGTTTCATATACTGTGCTTTAAATAAGATCCTATCAAATGGTGAATCCCTTGGTCGGAATTTACATGCTGTCTGTTTGTGTATAAAAAATTCAATTAATCACCTTGTATTACACAGTATATCAGCGTTCTTCAGTTGGGAGATTGACCCAAGCCACAGGCTATGAGGTTATCACTATATTATACAAGTATATATATATCCACTGACATTTTCTAAGGATTGATTATTAAGCTTATATCTTACCTTTCCTGATTTATCTCAATATCCACGTGTTTTAAAATATTTTAGGTATTTTTCTTAATAAACCGACAGTTTTGTCTTGAATTTCAAGTTTGTTTATGTCTACCGCCATATTTACAGGAAGTGGGTGCTTTCAGTAGATTCTAAATGTCGGAACACCGTTATTCTTACCAGATTGACCTATACTTTATCCCGGGAAGTGTTTCTTAAATAATAAACAATAATGGAGTAAAATAATTGATTATGGGTCGATCATCACTTGGAAAAGTGGACGAATAATCGACCATGAAAATTGGAGGCAATTCCCAGCACTAATATCCAGTCTCTACTGACAGAGTTGCCTTTTCACAGAGCTGTGCAGTTATAAGGAAGATAATGTAAATCACATTTACAGAGTTATTTGGTTTTTCTGAGTGCACTGTGCGCTAATTACGTCGAATACGGTATTTACATTTAGAACATGGAACAGCGTCTTTTGATGGCAAGGTACAATTATAAATTTCATACCCTTGCATTGCCGGTTTGAAATGGCAACCCAAAAATGAAACATTTTTCTTATATTGGCTGCTGAAGAAATGCATGCTCTCAGTGACAACAGATTATAATATAAAGATCAATAATTAAAATGTATATGGAGTTTCATTTTTTTTAAAAATAAAACTTATAAATCTGTTTGCCTTTTACAAAAATTGCTAATTAGAGTATATGTGGATAAAATTTGCATATTTGATGGTAATTCATGAGCATTCCCAATGACAACCATATTTTATTTTGCTTTAAACATTGATGTATTATTTTACACAAGAAAACCGGGATTTTACTACATCATGCATAAAGAAAATTTGCTTTATCAAACTGCAAACAACATTTGCATTAAAAGATTAGTAACATATATTTAGAGAAAAGGCTAATATTGTTATTTATTAATTTTTCCTAAAATGAAAAGCATGTGCAGAGAACTACAATATATAAATACGTGGCCTTAGATAATGGACGTCCATCGATAACAGAAGACACAAAGATATAAAAAGAAGTTATAATACTGTCAGAAAAAACAAGTGACAAACTTCACTGGGGTGATGAACTCCACTCACTGAGCAGTATCTATATAGTGGTGGTGGACCAATTCACGGCCGGGTACCAATTCAAGCCCACCCCAAATTTTCTTGAAGATTTATAATTTTTCTCAGAGAAGATGTTTACCACATTATAGATAATCATCAAATTGATCATATACATTTGTAATATATTGTTTAACTGTGATTGTTTTGGATAAATTTATGAAGAGCTTCAATTCACGGCATCGTGGATTTAAGATTTACTATATTTACATGGCATCGTGAGCTTAATGTCACACTTAAATACACGGCCCCAATATTCTAACATGACACGACTCTGTCCACGATTTTGATTGGTCAATCACCATTGTAAAACTGAGAATAACCTCACAGCCAGTAAAGGAAGGTGGGCGATAATCCCACTTCACTTTTTAAAACCCAAATTACAAAGAATATACAGTACAAATCTGCATCAAAACAGTAAGAAGACAAGGAAAATGTGAAAATTATAAAATGTCACCTTCGTGTACCTTGGTAAACCCTGCATAACCCCACGCTAGTCATGTGTTTTATATAACGCGATACGGCTGTGTCCACGAATCTGATTGGCTAAGAGACAAAAAAATCACATGGTATATATAACTCTGCATAACCTCATGGGTTCTATTTTATCGCTCACAATGCTGCTCCGCAAAAAGAAAACTTGAAGTAACAACTTGGATTTTTATACGGCGAGGTTATGTTCACGGATCCGCGTATTTAACACACTACTGAGTATAGCTTCAAAACTAATTTTTATTTTTTGACTTACGGTAAATGTCAGACATAAATGTTAAACTTAATTCTCTCTATGTTGGGGCCGTGTATTTAAGTATGACATTAAGCTCACGATGCCGTGTAAATATAATAAATCTTAAATCCACGATGCCGTGGACCAAAGCTCTTTGATAAATTTAGGGATGGGCATGAACAGGTACACGTACAGGCGTGAATTGATCTACCACCACTAGAGATATATGCTCTTGTTTTGGAATACCATTTCTATTATATTTAACACCATTAAATTGTGAGATTCATGTTTGTATGTTTATGTTTTGTCCGACTGAAAATATGTAAAATGAATGAAAATACTCACCACCGCCAAATAAAACTTGTCTTTTGAAAAAATATTCCACTTCAGCATTATAGTGTTCTGTGTAGGATCCCAGCCTAGTCCCTGTGCTTCTAGATTCTGTCCAATGAACTTTGGCTACACCTCGCATGAACACTCTCAACGCCCGCATGCGCATGTCGCCCTTCAGTTCGACGATACATTTCCCAGAGACCCTCTCCCCAGGGTTGTAAACTGTCTTATTATCGTCAAAGATAATTTCAAAACACTTTATTTTCCCCATTTGGCTTTCACAGTGTTTCCTAGTGTTACTACACTACCTTCTTACTTTTGACATGCAAAACAGAAGCATTTTTGATTAAATCATATTTTGACAGATGCCAAACAAGAATTTAACTTAGCTGATCTATTTAAATGCTAATAATTAATTGCCGGTAAAATAACTTGTTTTTCGATTTCCATCGGATAAGCTTGACTTCATGAAAATCTGGCTTTGCTAATCTTTGGATTAAATTGGTTTTCATAAAATTTAGCTAATTGTTGGATTAAATGTCTCAGATTAAACTATATTCAACCTAAAATTAATCTATTTTGTTGAGTGGGACACAGTTAACCCAAAAGTTAATCTAAACATTTTTTTAAGTTCACAATAAAGATATTTGTGATGTTTCAGACTCTTAAAAGGTCATTATGCAGTCTCATCTTTGTGTCAGAGGTAAAATTACCAGGGAGTGTATGATAAATCTAATTTGGAAAATGGAAAGGACACTCACTCTTGCTAGCAATTCCAAAATGACATGTTGGTTGCTGAGAGAATAATGCATTATGGTCTGCAGTCTTTGATACCAACTAGAATGCAAAAACAACGTAAAACCATAACATCTTGGTACTGATGCCAACAAAAGGAAATGTAACTTGACACATTTTGAAGCAGTGAAATATGTCCATAATATCATGTGACAATAGATTGTACACCTCATCCCAAAATAACATGTGTGGCTTTATATCTGTGAAGATACTGACAGCTGATCATTATTCTGACTTCAGGCCCATTGTGCCACAGTGGGAACACACTCAGCTCCCATGCCTGATATTGGAGTTCAAATCCCATACTGACCTCAAGTGAGAAATCTGGTAGTTGCTTGTCATTGTTTGGCGGTTTACAGTACAGAACCTTGATCAGCTATATATGCCGCCTTCCAACATTTGTCCAACTACCCATCACAATATAACTGACACAAATTTAAGGTACTTGGCGTGAGCAAAACACTAAAACAAACATAAAAGTGAATTTTCAACAAAAAAAAGTTATGAAAGACTGTTATAAAAAATGCAAAGCTCAGTTCTGAACATGGAATATATAGCTTTTTATAGATAATGGGTCTCAGTTTATTCATTCTGTTTTCTGTGACAGATTTGGTATGTCTCGTATTCATTACCCAATTGCCCAAAATGGAAAGGCTGGCTAAAATGTCCATAGAAGTAATCACACGAATGATGAAAGTCACAAGAACCCAAGGTTTACATTTCAACTTTATCAAAATAAACAAAAAGAATTAATGTCACACTTTAGTCCATTTTAACAATGTTTTAACAAACATACCAGAACAACAATACAATTATGAAATATTTACTGAAAGCGTTGTGTCACAAGAGGTACAAAACAATAATTTTGCCAGACAACAAACTACCAGTCTTATGATAAAAATGACAACATGGATAATCCAAATATCTCTGTTGGAATTTAAGTTTATGCCAAAGCATGTCCAAGTGACAGCAGTTGGAAGTGGTATTATGATAAAGTTACATGAAAGTCATCTCCAATTTCATGTATCAAGACAGCTGCAAGAGATGTCAGGTTAATTTTTTTACAAATAGGTGTTACAATTTGAATTATGTAAGTGTATTTTACATTTAAAATATGAAATATATGGCATGATAGTGTTCTTGTGGTAAAATCTTATGTGGCTGTTCCACATTCAAGGACTATCCAGGAGTGGCCTAGTATCCATGGAGTCCACTGTGTCCTTAAGCACCTGGTAGGGTTTCTGGCTGGTAGGGTGGCTGGCAATCCTTTCCTTTTATTTTTGTGTGAGACAATGACAGTATAAAATGTTCGTATTTTGTGATAAATCCAGAGAGATGAGAAATCTAAAACAATTTAGAATTTTAGCAAGTAATTGCCACAGATTATTCAGGAGTCAACAAAGGTCACCTGGGGTCATCCAACTGAGTCACCCAACAGCCCATCTGGCCAGGTGGCACTTTTCAAAACCAGGAGCAAAATCTCAAAAACATGCTCAAAATCTTCTTCCACACAAAATATTTTGAATGTGGATCATTTGGAAAACATCTCAGAATTTGTCAGATGTATGGGAAAGTACCACATAGCCTTTGGGCACCTACAGAGATGTTCCCCAATCGGGGGTTGATGTGGAACAGCTGTGTTTGTTTCACAAACTAAGTTTAAAATGCAATATAGAGATAGCCAGGTACACAGGCCCTAAATAAAAAATTAATAAGTCACTTAAAAGAGTATAGGTCAAAGGTTTAAGTTAGAGTCTTTTTTCCTGTTTAATAGCCAGGGTCATATTGGGACAGGACCAAAACATTGTCAATTGTTGGAGTTGAAGTAGTGACAACCTGTGATTAGATACAAGTTACCAAGCATTTTCAAAGTGATCCTTTGAACATTATGATTAAATATATCCCCATTTTGTTGGATAATAAGTATGTTGTGGATCAACCCTGTGTGAAATTAGCACTAATGGGAAGATTAATTTTGTTAACCAGGGAAGACTATTAATATCATATGGCACAGAACGGATATGTTTATTTTTTTTCTGTTCCAACTTGCATTCAAATTCTCGGTATCCCTTATTATCTCGGGAAACCTGTACTACGCCTTTTCAAGTCTATTTGTGCAGTTGACTCCATCAGACTGACCTTGGTAAACAAATAGACTAAGTAAAATACAGCACAATACTTTTTAACATGTATATGTTTGAAAAGGTCATTCCAAAAAGACTGTTTGTTTACATTGTCAATGAACCTGTGACATCATTGCTTATATATTTTATGAAAGATATCGAGTGAAAAATAATGGCAACAGCAGTTAAGAGTATGAAAAAATGCAACAAAAATTAGGTAAATACTATGAGTAACCTATAGGCGCATCTGTTTTACAAAAATGGACATTTCCTATATATCTATAATTTTTTTTAATTTTAAAAGTCCTTGACCTTTAAATGTCATTATTAGAAAGTATTTTAAGAGTATTTAAAGTTGGTGTATGTCTATGTAAGTTTTCTAAGAAAAACAAAGTTATGATCAGTGTGTAAAGGAGTTTAAGTAATTAAAGGTCATAGGAAGCATTTTTCACAAAAATTGTAAATGTAACTTAATTCAATAGACAAACACCCTATAAGAATGAAAATGAGGTTTATTCTAAGAAATATATGGTACAAGAGCCATAAATAGCATTAGAAAAAATATATATAATGAAGTGGAGTAAAAAGCCGACACGTTATTTTTCTCGTAGTAGATAATTGATGACATCACAGGTTCATAGCAAAGCTCTGTTTAGTTAGAGATACAATGTACATATTTACAAACTGAAAGAAGAGAACATGTATCTTTGAAGTTTTGCCAGAAAAAAGCTCCCTAGCCTTTATTTTTTTCCATATGCTGTCATTTTTCTTAAGTTTTACCTAATTTTTAACCACTAACACTTCTAATAAACACAGGAGAAATATTAAAAGTACACTTGTCTTGGAATGCAGAAAGCGTAAACATCTGTACGAGATATTGCCTCCCATTTTTTTCAAGGTTTTAAAACTGTGTTGGGATAGTAACCTTTCACAGGTTAGATATTTACATAAAACTAAAAAGATCTGTTGACAAATTCAAAAGTTGTCATTAAAATGGAAAATTTAATAAGTAAATTAAATTTTTATAAGTTAATATCTTACCTAGTGGACAGATGCATTTGTCCGGCGCGCAGCCGGTCCCGCCAAACGTTAGAGAAAAACGCCTCGAGCTGGGCTCTGGCCCGGACCGGTAGTGTCCTGTTTACTCGCCAGGTGGCTGTATAGCCTCCCTGCCGGTGCACTGCGCGTGCGCGCGCATGCGTACTTCCTCCTTTTGTTTGCACCCTGTTTGAGTCCCCTGGGAATGTTTGTTGCGGGGAAGGCAGGGTGGGAATCCCTCTGTCCACTAGGTAAGATATTAACTTATAAAAATTTAATTTACTTATTAAATTTTCCATTTTATTGCGTTAATATATCTTACCTAGTGGACAGATGCAGAATAACTACCCATTGGATGGAGGGCAGCTAAACTCAACAGGGACTCTTGTCAGAACTCTGGGCCTCTGGCCCAAGGGTTAGGGATCCTTCCCATACCCTACACCATAGTTGGTTCCCCCCCTCTTTTTTGCTGTCTACCGAGCCACCTGGGCTAGGACTATAGGAGAGAGGAGGTAAGAGTTCAGTCCCAAGGATTCCGGAGGAAGCAGAACAGGATAAACTAGAAATAACTCATACCCCACACCAGCCCTTCCGGTTGAGAACTGCGCGCTGGGGTTTCAAAACAAGATAACTAAAAAAGAAGGAGCCAACTAAAACAACCCACTACTCCTTCTAAACGCTTTACACTATATACAAGTTATCCTTTCAAGGATACCAGTTACTCGCGTATGTGCTGGGCTGCGACCACTGGTCCTAAATGGTACAGGTCAGCATCAGCCCATGCTACATCCTTCAAATAAAATTGGGTGAAGGTATTGTGCGACTTCCAGTGGCAGGCTGAGAGGATCTGGTCCAAGGACACAACTCCTTGAAAAGCCTTAGAAGCTGCAAAGGCCCGCACATCATGGGCTCTGACCTGATGCAATTGTTGTGCATCCTCATTGGACAATTGATAGCACAACAAGATGGTTTGTTTAATCCAAGAAGAAATCGTAGCAGGAGCGATGTCCTTATTGAAGTTCTTCTTGAAAGACACAAAGACCAACTGTTTGCCGGAACGGAGGTCTTTGGTCTTGTCCAGGTAATAACGCAAAGCCCGAACTGGACATAAGGTTCTATCCTCCTTGAGAGACTTATCGAACGTAGGGGCCAAGGCCGGAATAATTACCGGAGCTACTGAAGAAGGCCCTTCTTTAGCCAACTGATTCTTGGACAAGAAACAAGGAGAAGGGAATAAAGAAACATTAGCCCAATCTTCCTGATGTCTAATGTTCCTGTGTACCCAGGCATGAATCTCACTCCTTCTTTTGCCCGAGCCCAAAGCCAGGAGAAACACCGTTTTGAAGGTAAGATGTTTCAGAGACGCCTTTCGAAGGGGTTCAAAGGGGGACTGGGTTAATTGATGCAAGACCAGAGACAGATTCCAGCTAGGGACTCCTCGAAGACCCTTGGGTTTATCTCTATGGAAACTGTCTAGCGAGCGGGTAAGGTTTTCGTCTTTACCAAAATTAACCTTGTCACAACCAATTTTGTCGGCTATAGCAGTTCTATATCCATCTATGGTGCTAGGGTGAAGATTTTTCTCCTTGAAAAGGAACAGGAGAAATTCCGCTACCTGATTTAAAGAAGGTGACCCGAAGACCACCTTGTGTGACTCGCACCATTTGACAAATATGGACCACTTCAATTCATAGATGGCTCTGGTTGATTGTCTTTGAGGAGCCTCAATTCTCGTTGCCACTTCATCAGAGAATCCTTGTGCCTGTATGCTAGAGGCTCTAGGAGCCAGGCGTGGAGGTTGAGCCCTAGGAGATCTCTGTGGGGACACTGATTGAACGGTTGGGTCAGCAGGTTCTCCACGTTTGGAAGGGAGAGAGGAATCTGAACAGACATGCTGACTAGATCCCAGAACCAAGGCGTGTTGGGCCACCCTGGAGCAATCAGAACCAACCTGTGAACTCCCTGATCTAGGATCTTGGACACCACCTTGCCCAAAAGAGACACAGGAGGGAACACGTAGGCATCCATATTCTCCCAATTCAGGCTGAGAGCATCTACTCTCCATGCCTGTGGATTGGGTACTGGGGACACAAACTTGGGTAGTTTGTGATTGTACCTTGTTGCAAAGAGATCCACTCGAGGAGTGTGCCACCTGGCACATAAGTGGTCGAAGACTTCCTGCAGGAGGGACCATTCTGTCTGAATAACCTGAGTGCTCCTGGACAATTTGTCTGCTATCACATTCAGCCTTCCCGGAATGTGCCTGGCCCTTAGAACTATCTGTCTGCGATTGCACCAGGAAAGCAGTCTCCAGAGGAGGGCACAAAGTGAGCCTGATCTCATACCCCCCTCCTTGTTGATGTATGAGACAACCGTTGTGTTGTCTGTGGCTATCAAAATGATCTGGCCCCAACACTGTTGCTCGAACTTCTTGAGGGCCAGAAGGACCGCCTTTAGCTCGAGAAAGTTTATGTGCAACTGGCTTTCTGAGTCCGACCAAACTCCTTTTGCCGTGTGGTCTCCTAAGTGCGCGCCCCATCCTTCGTAAACAACTGCAGAGCATGTTGCAGAGGATGAAGAGGTTGGCCGCTGAGCACATTGTTTTCGTCCAGCCACCACTGCAGATGAGGGTATAGAGATCTGGGAAGAGGAATCTCCTTCTCTAGTACCTCTGGCACGTGCCACTGAATCGGTCTCATGTGAAGGCGCCCCGAAACCACCTGTTTCTCTGTGGCTGTCAACAAACCTATGAGAGACATGAACTCTCGGACCGAACAATGGCCTCTGTTCATTAGCATCTTTATTTTTTGAGTTAGGGTTTGCCACCTCTCCTGAGTCGGCTTCACTAGACCCTTGGAGAGGTCGAAATGATAACCGACAAAGTTGAACTCCTGTTGGGGAACAAGTTCCGACTTTTGCAAATTGACTAACCATCCCAACTGCTGACACAGAGCCATCAGGGTCCGTGTTTGGTTCACACAAGCCTCCCGACAGGGCGCTCGAAGCAACCAGTCGTCTAGGTACTGGTGGATCCTTATACCCCTGGACTGGGCCATCAATTTCACCTCCTTCACCACCTTTGTGAATTCCAAAGGAGCCGTCGCTAGGCCGAACGGCAGAGCCCTGAACTGGAAGGTTTGACCGTGCAGGTGAAACCGGAGATACTTCCTCGACCTTGGGTTGATGGGAATGTGGAAATAGGCATCGCTGAAATCCAGCGATGTGACCCATTCGCCTTTTTGAAGGGATAGCCGGATGGTCTCCGGAGTTTCCATTTTGAAGGTTTCCGAGTGGAGGAAAAGATTGAGTTTGCTCAAATCCAAGATTGGACGCCATTTGTTGTTTGGTTTGGGAACTATGAACAGCCGGTTGTAAAAGGCCAGAGAAGCCCGAACCACTACTTTTTCTACGGCCTGTTTTGTAATCAGGGACTGCAACGCCTCCTTCAAAAACTTGTTTCTGCGAGGGTTTGCGTATCCGCTGATTATCAGAGGACACCTGGTCAATGGGGGCCTCATCTTAAAAGGGAGGTTGTAACCGTCCTTCAAGATGGAGACTACCCGAGGATTTGAACCCAGGCTGAGCCACGTTTCCCAAAACCTGTGCAACCTGCATCCTACAGGAGGATTTTCTGCAACACTGTGGACATTTGGTACATGAGGGACAGAACGACAAGGAGAGACAAAAGAAGCACTTTTGACATGTTTTATTTCTGTCTGACAAAGATCGGGACTTAGGCCTTTCTTTTGCGGCTCCCCGGGACCGACAACAATAGGAACAGGAATTACAGCAGTTCTTGAGTATACAGTCTTTGAAATGTTTTGAGAGCTGATGTTTTGACCCACTATTTTTGGAATTATTTGGTTGCGTGGGTTTGTACAATGATTGTCATTTATAATTTTTGCCACCCCGGGCATACTTGGAAAAACGGTGGTTAGTAGAACCACGCCCACGGCCACGACCTCGTGACCCAAACTGTCACCAAGGTTGTTGAGGAGCAGATGACGGCTGAACCAGGGTCTTAGCCTCCTTCTTCTCATACGGTTTATAACGATACTTGGTCTTCTGTTGGTGCTGGGGACCAACTCGCGACTGGACCGACACATGTTGTGTCTCAAACTTGTTGATATCTTGTTCTGCGACATTCAAGGCCGCGTCGGGAAATAACCCATATCCAAAAAGAGCAGCATTCCTCAGTTCATTCCAAGTGTCCATCTTCATACCGGGACGAACATGATCTAAATAAGAGTCCCGACGCATCAGAATGAAGTTCCCCAGCTGCACAAAAAGGCTATCAGCCAGGTGCTGTAGAGCTGTCCCAAGAGAGACGGATACATTCTGGTGGAAAGCACATAAATCCCTTAACTCCTTAAGTGCTTCAGACACCTCCTTGGCTGACTTGCCCTTACTGAGATGAGTCTGTAGGAAAGTTATGTGATGTGCCATCTGATCTTGAATCTCGCTAGTGCATCTGCTGAAACCAGCTGCATGGTTCACTGTGTAAGTACCCTCTCGGGTGCACCTTTCCCATCTGCGTAGTACTTCTTGCGATATGGGACGAGACACGGGACCTGTTGTGAGATATGCAGCTGGTTTGACAATTCTTGAGAATTGAGCATTTAGTTTCGCCTCAGAACCATGCCAGTTGGACAGCTTTCTACCTGGTCGCTGGGGACCATCTGTCTTTAACTTATGCATGGGATACCATTTATCCTGTGGTTTAGGGGTGCGTATGAATTGGTCAGTACGCAAACCACCTGCTTCTTGACTTCGGGAAGGGTAACCCTCAGCTACAGTCAGATTAATCCTCTCCAGCTTCTGACAGAGCCAATCGTCTGCTGGCATGGCTACTGACACCTTTGAACTTGTTTTCGGATTTTTTCCACGCCACGGATTGTTGGACTTATCCGGGTCACTGTACTCAAACTCAAAGTCTGGGATAAAGTTCCAGCCCATAAAGGCCCTGATGGAACGAACCGTTTCCCTGTAACTCATTTCTTCATTCTTTTCTGGTTTATCAGTGTCTGATTCAGAAAGTTCACCATCCTCGCTATCCAAAACATCTGGTGATGTATGATCCCTATCCACAACATCTGTTGATGTATGATCCCCAAAGAGTGGTTCATCTGAAGCCACAGGCAAGACATCTGTTAAGGGGTGTTCAACATTGGACATATCATCTGAGCCACCAGCAGAAGCAAGGTTTCTCATAAACGGCTCCCCAGGCGGTGCAGCCGGTTCCGGACCGGTAAAAGATCCATCCACAACCGGAACCGGTTCCTTGGGTACAAAAGTGTCAGTTTGGTATGCCCTGACCGGACCGGTCATCTCCCCAACCGGTACCGGTTTAGGTTGTTGAAGTGCAGTGTCAGAGGGCTTTTTCTGTACTGGACCGGTATTTTCCTCAACCGGAAGCGGTTTTGCTTTGGAAGATTTATGATGAGAGGACTTGTGCTTCTTCTTTGAATCTTTCTTGCCATCTGATCCTGTACTAGCCTGTACTGCCGGAAACCGCACCGGACCGGTGGTTCGGGCAGAGGCAGGATCTATGAATGGCTGATCAGAAACCGGTGGGTTTGAAACCTGAACCGGTACTTTGGGGGTAGCAAATATATTGCCTCTTGATAAGAGTGCTTCAAAACGAGAGAATTTCTCGTCTAGCTGGTCACTTAATTTGTCAAAATCTTTTTTGGAAACAAAATCTGAAGAACTCACATTATCGCTACCCCCAGGGAGGTCCTGCGCATGCACACTGTCATCTTCAGAAATCGTCTGCTGAGCATGCGCAGTACTAGCTGGCTGTTGAGAAAAATTAACTGGAGACAGCACAGTTACATCTCGTGGTGACACTAGCAAACCTGCTTTCTTGTCCTTGCGAATTTGATACTGTGGAGTGGCCAGCATCTCACGCTGAATTGCTGTAAAATTGTCACAAATCTTGCATATCGCACCTCCCACAATGCAGGGATCTTTACCCAGACCTTTGTCTCGACAACGAGCACACTTCTCATGCATATCAAATCCAGCCATCTTATGGCCGCACGATCCCCGCCTTTGTCCTGGTGAATCCATAGTTATTAAACAACACTTCTACAAAAAGAATTTATCAAAATATATCCTGTAACAGATATAAAATAAAATAAAAGTTTCTCCAAAAAACAGACGACCTCTCGTCTTCGCGCCAAACAAAAGGAGGAAGTACGCATGCGCGCGCACGCGCAGTGCACCGGCAGGGAGGCTATACAGCCACCTGGCGAGTAAACAGGACACTACCGGTCCGGGCCAGAGCCCAGCTCGAGGCGTTTTTCTCTAGCGTTTGGCGGGACCGGCTGCGCGCCGGACAAATGCATCTGTCCACTAGGTAAGATATACTGGATACTGTTTTTTTGCCTTTAATCACTGGTACTTCTATCTAGATAAGGTATGATGTAAAGTGAAATCAAAATATGAAATTTGTTTTCATTTGCATAAATCATTTGTAAAAATCATGTTGTTTTAGTCAAATTTATTGAATTTATCCTTAAAGTTCTAACTTTTATATTATCAGTTCATGAAATAATTCAGTATATAATGGGTTTTCCTTAAGATAGTAGTTTAGCAATTTTTGACCTTAAGTTTAGATAATTTTAAGTTTTGGAAACCAGTTAGTAACATTTTCTTCACAATTTAAACCTTTGATGAGACCAAGAAAAAGGAATGTTTTGGGGGAAACTGTAATTAACAGTATACACTGTAGATGGCTAGACGCATTATGTATACTATGAAAACATTGTTTACAGTTTTGGTGGGAAAGTTCTGAACTAATTTGGGAAATATATATGATTATCTTTACTTGAGGCCCAGTTCTAAGGACATTTATGTTGTATTTATTTAATCTTCCAGCAATAATTAGTTTTCAAAATTGAAAAAAATAACAATCAAAATTCATCTCAGAGTTGAACCTGGTTGACTGCATGATTTGTGATTTTTATCCAATTTGCTTAATTAATACCTATCTAAATAATTTTTTATCTGAAAGAAATATAAAAGATGTTCTCAAGGCTATTCAGAAATTTACTGTGGTAGACTGTGGTCTTATAAACAAATAAACTTCATAAAAACAGAAAATGCAATCTTTTAAATATATATGTATGTATTAAAAGGCTTACGAAAATGGTACTTTGTTTACACTGTCATGAACCTGTGACGTCAAGACTAGTACTTTTTACGGGCGTTGTCGAGTGAAAAATAATGGTGACAGTTGTAAAAATCTTGAAAAAAACAGCCAGAAAGTGACCGAATATTCCATGTAACCTTGTCCAGACATATCTTATTTCTACAGAAATTGAACTTTCATATGTATATATAATTGTTAATGAATGATCTGAAAATGCTTCCTATGACCTTTAAAATGATTTTAAGTAATATTGCTTACATTAGCAGCACACTTAGTAAGAAAACTGAATGATTTTTTTACAAGCACTGAGGATTGCAGTACCATCCTTTTTCTTCTATACTCTTGTGTGACATTTGACGATCCATGTGATGATACAAGCCGGTTGCTTTTTCTCTTCAAATGTTTTCTATACTCTGAAGTTCGTTACATTTCATTATAACCACAGATGAGAATCATTGGAGCTTCTTACATTGATTTGCAGTACAATGTCATTTATTTTACTCAAGTTGGATTCACAGTGGACTCTGTGTTTCAGTTTCTTAAAAATCTCCATTCTCAATTATGGATAAAAGTCCAAGTGGATTAAAGTAAAGGTTTTAAACAAAACTATAAAACACTGCTGATATTTGTATCACTAAACTGACTATAACTAAACTTGTATGTTTTATTGCCCCACAACCTCTAAAAGCTGTACAGGTACTCTTTTGAGCCATGACATCCAGGTGGGTGGGTGACAGGAAAAATCTTGTATGGGCTGTATCTAAGGAAACAAGCATTCTGATGCATGCAATTATCTCCCGCCTAATAAATTAGATGACTAAAGATAGTGAAATATAAATTTTCTTGTGAGATGGAGGCACATGTAGAAGTGACAACAAGCAAGAGCCACTTTAATATTTGATGCAATACTTTTAAAGATAAACAACATTTACTCATTTTAGTAGCTATTACTCTGCCATCGAAAGAGCAACTTCACTATGTGGTAGATCACCCAAAATTAAAGTAGGTGAATGACTTATTTAGAAGAAATTGCCTATATGCAATACTTTTAAAGATAACAGATATTTTCTCATTTTAGTAGTTATGACTGAGTTATGCAAAGAGCTATGCATCTGAAACTTCACTATGTGGTAGATCAACCCAAAGTAGGTGAAGGACATATTTAGAAGAAATTGTCTGTGCAACACTTTTCGAGACAAAAGACATTTGCTATTTTTAGTAGCTATGACTCAGCTATCCAAACAGCTACAGTTGTGCAACTTCACTATGTGGTAGATCACCCATAAGTAGGCGAATGACTTATTTAGAAGAAATTGTGTGTATGCAATACTTTTAGAGATAAAATATATTTACTCATTTTAGTAGCTATTACTGAGCTATGCAAAGAACTATAGATCTGCAACTCCACTATGTAGATCACACAAAAGTAGGTGAATGACTTATTTAGAAGAAATTGCCTATCTGTAATACTTTTAGAGATAAAAGACATTTGCTCATTTTGGTAACTATTAATCAGCTATCCAAACAGTTACAGTTCTGCAACTCCACTATGTGGTAGATCACCCAAAAGTAGGTGAATGACTTATTCAGAAGAAATTGCGTGTATGCAATACTTTTACAGATAAAAGACATTTACTCATTTTAGTAGCTATGACTCAGCTATGCAAAGAGCTATAGATCTGCAACTTCACTATGTGGTAAATTACCCAAAAGTAGGTGAATGACTTAGCTATTACTCACTTATGGCATGCAAAGGGACCCCAAACTATGTACCATCTTATAGTTAAGGACAAAGTAGCTGAACAATGTAGTTGAAGAAAAACCTGTAACTGCAATAGTTTTGGAGTTATAATGGATTTACTCAACAGTCAGAATTTCAAAGTAGCTATTACTCAGCAAACCAATGTGCAACAGGTCTGAAACTTTACTATGTGATAGCTTATCAAAAAGTAGACAAATAATATATCTGGAAAGAATTCCCTAACTTTAATACTTTTGAAGATATTAAATCTAAATCTACTGCTTTGCAGGTGCAATATCTTCCCCGAAGGGGAACTCAGTGCGCTAACTAATCATATATAATATCCGAGTTGTAGTGGGGGACGTGTCCAGGTCTGTATTCCGATGGTTGTGGGTGTGAACGTGGGGAAGAAAGCTAGGTCGGAAAAGCAGATTTGAAAAGGTGGGTTTTCAGGTGCTTCCTGAAGGATGTGACAGATGGACTGGTTGTTACATGGACAGGAAGTGAGTTCCAGAAAACAGGTGCATGATGGCTGAAAGATTTGGTAAGATACTTATGAGACTTATGTATTTTAGAGTCAAAAGAAGGAACTTGAAGGAATTTGTATTTTGGATTGCTACGTCTGGTGTTCCTTGATGAGGTATATGGATGAAGTTTATCCTTGAGGTACACAGGTTGACCGTACTTAAGGACCTTACATGTGATCAACCCAATTTTGAAAAGAACCCTGTATTTGCCTGGTAGCCAATGTAGTTTTTCCAGATTTGGAGTTGCATGAGTGTACCTCGAGGATCTAGTGACTACTCGACAGAGGGAGTTCTGAACACCCTGCAACCTCTTGAGCTCAGAAAGAGTGAGTGAGGCAAAGAGGGAATTACAGTAGTCAATTCGGCTACTGATGAGAGCATTTGCAAGGATTATTGCTGTGTTAAGGTCAAGGAGATGGCAAATCCTATATAAATCTCTTATATGGAACTGAGTAGACTTAATGACTTGGGAAATGTGATCTGTGAAGGTCAGGTTGGGGTCGAACACCACTCCTAGGTTTTTGGCATTTGAGGCAGGTGCCACTTTATTCCCAAGAATATCAGTGGGAAAAAGTGAATGAAGTTGT
Source organism: Sabellastarte sp. h YS-2021 (assembly GCA_964017235.1). Lineage (NCBI taxonomy): Eukaryota > Metazoa > Annelida > Polychaeta > Sabellida > Sabellidae > Sabellastarte > Sabellastarte sp. h YS-2021. The sequence continues at coordinate 71,873,776 of OZ024928.1, read as the reverse complement.
TTACGACTGTATTTTGAACCAATAAGGATAAATTCTGTTTTGTCTGGGTTTAACTTGAGTTTATTTGCAGCCATGAAATTTTGTATATCAGTTAGGCAGTCCGTTAGAGCTGTCATCGACTGAAATTTGATGGTGAAAGAGTAATGTATAACTGAGTGTTGTCTGCATAAAAGTGGTGTTTGATACCCCTATGAGATTGAATAATTGAACTGAGTGGATTTGTGTACATGAAAAAGAGGAGTGGCCCCAGGACAGAGCCTTGTGGCACACCAAATTTCAAATCCATGGGATGTGACAGTACAGAGCCTACCTTGACTGATTGAGTCCTGTCCGACAAGTAAGACTTGAACCAACTCAGAGCCAGTCCATTGATGCCATAGCATTCATGTAATCTATGGAACAGGATCGAGTGGTCAATCGTGTCGAAAGCTGCAGAGAGATCAAGGAGGGTTGGGGCTGTTGTACTGCCTTCAGACATATTGAGGAAAAGATCATCCTGTATATTTAGGAGGGCACTTTCCATAGAATGGAACCTTCTATAGGCAGATTGGAAACCAGTCAAAAGACAGGACTCGTCCAGGTGAGACAGGAGTTGGGACGACACCACTCTCTCTAAGATCTTTGAAACAAAGTTTAAATTAGAGACAGGCCTATAGTTTTTAAGGACTTCTCTATCAAGGGTTGATTTTTTTTAGGAGTGGAGTTACATGGGCCTGTTTGAAAAATTTAGGGCAGCTTCCTTCACGGAGTGATGCATTAATTACTGATGTGATAGGGGTGATGAGGATATCTAAAAACTCAATTACAAGAAATGTTGGCCAAGGATCAAGCGAGCAAGATTTGCTAGGGGAGTTTTTGATGATTTTAGCTACCTGATCTTCTGAAACAGAGGAGAGGTGTGAGATCAGAGTATTGAGGGGGATTAGAGTTGGCGAAGGATTGACGAATGTTTGTGATTTTTTCTGTGAAAAATTCAACAAATTTGTTAGCTAAAAGTTGAGGAGAATTTACTGAGGGAAGTACCTTTGCAGCAGATCTGTGGAGTACATCAACGTTTCTGAGGATTGTCTTGGTTGTCATGAATTCTGGATTTGAGGAAGTCAGATTTCGCTTTCATGCAGATTTTATTATACATATGAACCTTTTTGATATATTGTGATCTGTTGAAACTGGATTTGTTTTTGCGCCAAAGGCGTTCAAAGAGACGTTTTGTTTCTTTTGCCGCAATAACACTGTCATTTACCCACCCAGGGATATATTTGGACCTGACGTGTTTAGTGATGGAAGGAGCATGTTTGTCAATGAGAGTTGTTAGAGTGGAGTGGTACTGTGAGTACAAGGCATCAGAATTATTTTTGGGATCAACAATAAGTTCAGATGAGAGAAGATCCTTTCTCATGGCTTCCATATTGATTTTATGGTATTTTCTGAAAGTGACGGTGTCTCCAGAGATTCGTCTTTGGGGGGTGATATTGACCTTGAATGTTTTGCAGAAGTGATCGGAGAAGGCCTCGGTGGCATGGACGTGTGAAATGTTGTCGTTTCTAGATTTGGTGAGAACTAAGTCAATGGTGTGTCCGAGGATGTAGGTAGGAAAATTTACCTTTTGAAGGAGGTCAAAGGACCCTAAAAGAGCACGAAATTTTTTTGAGTCGTTGGAATTTGTGTCCATGTGAATGTTAAAGTCACCGATGATTACCAAATTGTCTGTAGTAGGGTAAATATTTTCAAGAAGTGCATTAAACTGTTCATAAAAGGTTGCAGGGCTGGTTGATGGGGGTTTGTATATATTGAGAAAAAGGCAGGATTCGTTTTGTAAGGAGATTTTAATAAGGAGGTTTTCAAAAAGAGGAATAATTATCTGTAGGTATGCGGCTGGTTTGCAGTTCATTTTTCACCAGGAAAGCTACTCCGCCACCCCGTCGTGACTCCCTTGGTCGGTGAAAAAGGGTATGACCCTGTGGGGAGATATCGCTGAGATACGCCTGTGACGCGTCTGGGCGAATCCAGGTTTCTGACATGGCAAACACATCTGTATTGTTGTCCAAGATAAACTTTTGTATGGATGAGTATTTGTTTGAGAGGGATCTAACATTGGCAAAAGAGAAATTTATGCAATCAGGAGAACCAGGGTTTGGATTAATGTCACCAGCTAGTAGTAGAAGTGTAAGGAGGCTGAGAGGTGGAAGTTTCGATGGAATACGGACGTTCTTTTTGAACAAAAAATGTAGGCAGGAGGCGGTTGGTGTACGTTGAGGTTGAAAGAAACTGACAACTGGGGGACAGACAATCTGAGTGCTGCCATAGTGGCGAAAAACAGATATGGCAGGCAAGAAAAACAACAGAAATTGTAAAAATAACATCATATGTGGGAAGGAGTACTTTATAAGTTGTTTTAAGTAGGAAAATAGAATGGGGAAGTGTTTAAAATTAAAAGGAAATGTGTAAGCAGGTAGTATATTATTGGGCCGATAACGGGGAATGTGGGCGAAATTAGGGGATTGTAGTGATATTTAAGTAAAATGTCTGGATAGAAAAGATTTGGTTGAAAAATTAAAAGTATATGACGAAAAATTAACTGTTATTAGGGAATGATAATAGTTTGGAGAGGCAGATTGTTGTTTTTGTGATGAGGTTTACAACGAGAAACGGTTAATTTCAAAAACGCTACTTCCCTCGACGGACACACGCCACAACCTTTACCTGACATTTACGGATGTCATTATTTTGCCACAAATAAGAAAATAGCTATTACTCACTTATGACATGCAATAGAACCCCAAACTATATGCCATGTTATATCTAAGGACAAAGTAACTGAACAACATATTTTAGGAAAATACTCTAACTGCAATAGTTTTGGAGTTACAATGGATTTACTCAACAGTCAGAATTTCAAAGTAGCTATTACTCAGCAAACCAATGTGCAACAGGTCTTATACTTTACTATGTGATAGCTTATCAAAAAGTAGATAAATAACATATTTAAAAAGAATTCTCTAACTTCAATACTTTTGAAGATATTTGACATTTACTCATGTCATAATTTTGCTACAAAAAAGAAAACAGCTATTACTCACTTATGGTATGCAATGGGACCCAAACTATGTACCATCTTATAGCTAAGGATAAAGTAGCTGAACAACATACTTGAAGAAAAACCTGTAACCTTGACTCAAAGTAACTAAAATTGCCATTACTTACTTATCTTCAGGTCCAAGTCCATCAAACCAAAACCATTTTCAAGGGCGTGAAAATTCATTGGGACAATTAATTTACAAACAAGAGGGTCAGCGATGCCCCAAAAGGCGGGTTGCACAGGCAGCAATAAGGTTAGCAACTGCTGTAATTACATTTAGAAACAAGGAAAGAAATGTTAGGTTTCACAGTTAAGGTGAGTGTGTTAGACGTGCTAAGAAACCTAAAACTTGTAATCTAGGTTACATAATTGTAGACAAGCGAAAGGACGGAATTACACCAATTTCGAAAGCAACTTAGCTATGATTGTGATGCATCACCCTGTCCAGTTTGAATTTGATTGGACAAACTGTTTTTGAGTTAAGAGTCTGGAAACGGAAATGTTGACGAACAAACAAATGACCAAACAGAATTACACCTAATTCGAAAGGAATCTAGATATGATGGTGATCTATGTCCCTGTCAAGTCTGAGTTCGATTGGACAAACCATTTTTGAGTTAGAGTCCAGAAACGAAAATGTGGACGGACAGATGGATGGACAAATGAACGGATGGAATTACACCAATTTTGAAAGGAACCTAGCTATGATGTTAATCTATCTCCCTGTCAAGTTTGAATTTGATCGGACAAACCGTTTTCGAGTTTGAGTCCAGAAACAAAAAATGTGGATGGACAGATGGATGCATCAATCTAATAGGCGGGTTGGTTAGACGCAACCCACTTAAAAATCTGTAGCTGTAGTAGTTTTGGAGAAATCCACATGACACACTAACGCACACACGCACAGGCATCATTTCATTATCTCCCTCCCGGGCTAGAGCCCAGCGGGAGATAAAAATGAGGTATAGAAAGTTCATATGTGGCAGATATATTGTTTGGGGGTCCAGCAATGTAACATCATGGTGTGACCTTGATTTGATCCTACCTTTGAAATCTTATGTGGGTTGGAAGTAATATTTGTTGCAGCAATACTAATGTAGTATCTTGGAAACTATAAGATATTGAAAGTTGATATTTGGTAGGAATACTGATTGGGGTGTAGGTATGCAATGTAATATTCCGACTTTAATTGGATCTTTGACCTTGCTATAGTGACCTTGACTTTTGAAATCTTGTTTGGGCTATCTCAAAAACCATACTTTGTGGTAAGTTGTTACTTGGTAGATATATTAGTGTGAAGGTTTAGGTGCACAATGTCATGATGCCACCTTTGTGTGACTTTTAACACTGACTCTTCCAGAATGTTTTCCACTTCTACAATTGAGACATAGTTCTATCACAAAGCTATATTGATTGCTAATATTGCCACCTTGATCAAATTTTAGTATACAAATTAATGATGTGCTGTTATCTTGCCATTAAATGGTCTTGTTTTGTCTTACTTTGTCTTTACAAACATTTTCTCTTTCTTAAGTGTCATTTCTCCTGTACCTTTATATAAATTACATGGTCTGTTGTGAAAGACCCCTGATCAGTTGTACTTTCACCTCCTCTGTACATCATAATGTCCAGCACTATGTCCCCAGATGTGAGGTACTGGTCATCACTGATGCTACTTTTTCATTCTTTGAGAGAGTTGTGTTCAGTATCAATGCCAGAATTTAAAGTGCTTTTGGTAGTGCCACAATACCTGTTTTCTTCCAGTAATCTAATGGTTTTCTTGAGTCATGTAAACTTAATATAGTTTTGCCCATAGGCCTAACCACCAAGGTTAATTAATTTATTACAACTTTTGACGTTTCCTCTTCAGATTTCCTTGACCCTGTTTGCCTTTAACAGATTTCCCTAGTGCAATGCCTTTCTTATATCCTAACATTACAACACTGATTCATACTGTGGTTTGGTTTGTGAAACTAACCAAAATGAGGCACTCGTGCTGTGTGGAGACAAAAGGTGACAATAACCCAGCCTCATTTTATTGTATATTTTTAAGAGAAATAGCTTTGAAGTTGCAGTCTTTCAGTCTTGCATTAGGCAAAGATACATTGTACCCCCCAAATTTTGTAAAAGTATTTCAACTGAGTTAAATAATTTTAGTAATTTGTGTAGTTTTAATGCACAGAAAAGGAAATGTCCAGCAATTAAATAAAAATCATTAAGTTTTTTGGTAAGGTGCATAAAACAGCAATATATACTTGAAATATTATTTTAATGAAATAAATAAAAACATACCTTTGATTTTAAGTATTTTTAACCTAGAATTACAACATTTTTGAACTTAATATGTCCAGAAATTAAAAACTTAACCGATTGGAAGTTTTAGGGAATACAAATTAAGTGGTTTTTAGAATTGGGAAAAGCATGCATCTCAATATTCTAAGATCTGTAGCACACAAAAAATCATTATATTATAACATGTTATCAACAGATAAAGAAATTTATGTTCAACAATATTAGCCAATATTATAGGTAATATCTTGTTATGTCAGAAATTTATTTTTTTGAATTAATGGAACATTCCAATTTACCAAAGACTGTAAGATTAAATGTGCAAATAAAAATACTTCAAGTAACTCCAACATGGCTCTGTAAATCAATTGAAGTGATTAAACATACACATAAATCTGAAGTCTGATGAAAGAACAGTACATAAATTACTCAAAATTTGGCTTTTAGCTTTTGGCAACTTGTATATTACTATTTTTGGAATTCAATACTGAACTAAATGAAACAATACAAAACCAAATATACATAAACATATACCACAGCAACATAGTACATCACGACAAAGTGGACCATCAAGATTTACTTCTCAATAACAGCAGAAAACAATATGTAGAAAACACACATGGTAGATTGTGTTTGTTTAATGACAGAAAATACTTCCACCAAGCACAATTCCGCCACATGTTCTTGAATACACTGCAAATGTAGACAATATAAAATCTGATTATTTTATAGCGGGAATAAAGCAAATTATAACCAACAACCATGCAAGCTAGAATAATTAATGCAAAAGTCTTCAACAACATTGGTACAAGAAAATGCCCCAATGGAAACCAAAAAAATATTTCACACTACCTCGTATACCTCCGTAAACAGTGGTCACAATTGTATACAGCAATTACTCAATAACAAGCTCCAAAAATGTCAAAAAATCTGGAATACATAAAAACTTCATATCTTAATAAATGATTTAATTGTCTTTATATTTCTGATGTCCATCATTGCGTTTTTCTGCTCTTGCTACATACCAGGGCTTGTTCCTGTGGAAATCTCTCTCTTTAGCCCGGCGAAATATCCAGCGAGGATCATGGTGATAAAACTCATGTGCCTCAGCTCGGGAAAAATACCAGTCTGAATCACTGTCCACATCTTCATAAGCCCCAGACATCCATGATTCTTCAGAGAACATTGGTATGTCAACATATTGGTGAGATTTATGTCTCCAGTACCAGTCACCAGATACATGGTGATTCTCACGATGCTGCTCTATTTGGAACCACCATTCAGCACTTTTGTCATCAAGGGTGTTATTCGGAACAATTTCACCAGCACTCAAACTGTTGCCCTCTTTGTCTTTACTCATGCCAAATGGCAGGACAGGGTCATCCAAGAAATGTTCAGTGAAAATCTTGTGTGTTTCTTCTTCATACTCCTTCTCATTCTTGCATGATTTTGTACATCCTTTCCTCCTTTTACCCTTATGTTTTTTGCTACAGTCTTCAGCTGTCTTTCTTGAATGGTGCCTTTTCTTTTTGCCATTGAAAGAAGCATCATTGGCTACTGTTCTTATCACAGATCTGTGAGGAAAATACTGCAGGCATACTGGCATAGAAACCAGACGTTTTCCATGACCTTTGACCTCACAGCTTGCCTTCACTTGCCAGTGCATTAACTGCCTGCCACATCCTTTAATCAGATCTTCACTCCTGTGCTTTCGTTGGAAACGACCTTTCCACCACCTCACTTGACAGGTAAGCCAGGTTTGGAGTCCCATGGGTTGCGCCTCATCCTCTAGGTCTTCCTGCAAAATATAAAATGTGACGCATCATTACCTGTATTTTATTTATTTATTATATACCACATTTTATACTTGATATCATGACAAACCAGAGATGGACAGTCCAGGGAGAGGAGAGGGAAGTCTATTCACTATGGCATGCAACATACAAATATGAAAACAATGGGGTATATATTACTAAAGGACAAAAATATTTAAGATACAATACTAAGTATATTTAGTTTATGTCTCATAGAATACAAGAATACATGGCATAAAAATATGCTGTCCTATATTATAGAAATAGACAACGACGAGCGAGGGGTTATAGGCGATTTTACAACGATTAGCGATATTAGGGTCACGAAGGCGAAGCCTGAGTGATTCTAATGCGGTACTCAGTGTAAAATCGCCTATAACCCCGAGCTCGGAGTTGTCTATTTCTATTCTAACATGACATTTTAGAAGATCTTATAAAAGTTAGTTTTGAAGCTATTTTATAGAAAAATATACGAATTATTGTATAAAGATCTTTTTATCGAGGGTGCCGTTGAAATATTGGAAGAGCCACAAATTAAAACAACCCTTTTCTTTGATAAATGTCCTTAAACTTTAGCACATGTATATTCTATGTTCAAATGTAAGAATCCCTGAATATCGTGTTTACCATTATTTGTCTATTTAATGAAAAAAAATCTTAAGCTGTTACTTCAAGTTTTCTTTTTGCAGAGCAGCATTGTGAGTGATAAAATAGAACTCATGAGGTTATGCGGGGTTTTACAGAGCAATTTTTCATGTCTTAGCCAATCAGAATCGCGGACACAGCCGTGTCATGTTAGAATAAAAGATAAACATTATATCTCAAAATTTACAAGAATATAGAGTAGTCTCAGTTTTCCCTTATGCACCCCACTTTGTTGATAACAGCCATACTATTTTCAATTCTGCATAATTACACTGTCAAAAATTAATTCTTTAAGAAAATCAAACATCAGTCAATACAGTTATGCACAGATATCTTACCTGGAAATCCTCCAGATCTTCATATAAATCTTCTATGTCATCGTCATCCATATCATGTAAGACATCTTCATTCAATCTATTAATCCGGCCATGTAACTTCTTCAGCACCTTCTGATGTTTCCTCCACTTTCGCTCATTGCCTTCAAAGAAGTCATCATGCAGGAGTACATCAGGATTGAACCCCACCTTGTCCCAGAACTTGTTCTGTGGTGCTTTTTCTACATGTATATCTGATGTCTTCTGCTTGTGCTCAGGTTTATGCTCAAACTGGTGGCTGGTCTGAGTGAAAACTGTCTCATCAAACCCGGTCTGTAGATCATTCTTGTAAGGGTCCCCATGATACTGCTTCAGGTCTTCTTCAGACATGCCACGCTTGGTTTCAGAAGGTCTCTCCCCTTTGACATGGTCCTCCTTTCTTTTATGTTTGTTTTTCTTGCCTTTCTTGTTCAACAGCCCAGTCTGTACCTTTTTCTTCACAGTGTCCCAGCCATGCTGCACTTTACCTGTCAACTTTTCAACATTCTCCTTCACCACTGGCACAACATCACTAACTACCTTGTTGGCCACATGGCCTGATACATCCTTCACTTTTTCCCATGTCTGGTTTATCTTTTTTGTCAACTTGGTCACAGTTTCTTTTGTCTGATTGACCATGCGATGCAGGCGGGTATGATAGGAATTGATTTCTTCTTCTTTACTATCTAAGTTTACATTACTGTTATCTGAGAATGAGTTTCCAAACATAGCTCCACCTAATGATTCAAACTTGTCCACCACAGTCTTCCTGATGTCTTCATATGCTGCCATTGTTTGGTCTTTCACTTCTTCTGTAAAAGGTGAATGTAACATGCTTCTTAACATTCCCCATTTGGCATTGATTCTTGCTAGAAATTCAGAATCATCAGCCAATTTTTGGATGACTTCAATTTGGTTTGTGACAAAGTAACTTATATTTTTCAGAGCATCACTGGAGACATTGGACAGGTCTTTAAAAGTGACTGCTGGAATAATGAGGCTCAGGCATTTTGCAAAATCAGGTGATGTCTTCAGAACCTAAAATATAAAAGGCAGAATCTGTTGGGAGGATAATCGACAGAATACACACAAACATTTTTCAAACAATAGGCACACAAAATCAACAAATTAAATCATGAGTAACAACTTCATCATGCAAAAACAACATATTGAGTCATATTCAACGATTACAATTGACAAACACAAATTTGACACCATAAAGGAAAAAAAAAGAATCTTATTAAATATTCATCCATATTTAAAAATTACACTTGATGAAACTATAGAGGCATTGTGATGAAGTGGACAACACAATTGCTTTTCACCTGAGGCCACAGATTCTAACCTAAGTGATTGTTCTTCCTTCATCCTCTCGACTACGTGTCATGATATGACTTATACGTGTTGAAAGTTAAACATTAAACCCAAATTAACCAATCATTACAATTTTCATTTGTGACAAACCTCATCTAGCTGATAACATTTCTGAACAAAACGTTCCTGCCACATGAATGCTAATTTAGTTTCTCTTTGAAGATTTTCTGACATTGAGACAAGCTTCCTTTGCAACTTAGTCACTTCCTGCTTCAGCTTGGAGATCTCGCTCTTCAGATCATCAGTATTTTTGTCACCATCTTATAAGTAGATTTAAAAATAAACATAGAAATACAAATGCTTAAGGTTTATCTAACTTGAATTTAAATCTTATATTTATTACCAATAATAATTATGACATAATTGTTAAGCCACCAAAGCTGTATATACCTCTGGATAAAATACTACTTATTTTAATTCAATCTGCAGACTTAGAAATAGAAATTTATTTCACACACAGAAAAACTTTACATGCATTGATTTAACATTGGGCAAATGATAGGGAGTTATGAATCCTTCCAAAAACAAGATTATCACTATTACTTCAATATACAGGTGTACATGATTTTTATGTGGACAGTAGAATTGTCTGCCCAATATATGCATAGAGATGAGAAAATTATCCACAAATGGACCCCACAACATTTACAAAATATTCTAAGTATATTTTTATAGAACTTCAAGGAAACTCAGGACATGGAAATGAGGGTACTGCAGTAAGACTGTTACATGACATACCTGTTGCCAAACTGTTGAGACTATTACCAGGATGTTCAGAATATCTCAACCTTGCGACTTCTTTCCTGAGGTCGGCATTCTCAAAAGACAACTGGTGAAACCTCTCTAGTTTCTCTTTAGCTGCATCCTGCAATTCAAGAAAAATTGTGTAGGTCTTTCTTTTAGTGTTAGCAACTTACCTTCCCTCAGTATTATGAGCAATGTCTTCCAAAATTCTGCATTACTAATAAAACTTTAGCTGCTTATAAGATGTTAATCTGGAATGTAACACTTAACTTCATTTATCTGAACTATACACTCTCTCACTTTGCTGAAATGACTAAAATGGTTGTTAGTGTCTGGCTTCAAAATTATCCACTTTGTTATATTTATAATGTTTTCACATAAAATGACATTTAAAGAAAGACCTAAAAATCCAGATTTTTTATAAAAAATTGAAAGATTTTTAATGAAACGATCACTGCACATTCAGTTTGTAACCATGCCAGAACAAGAACTAAACACAAAGAACCTACCGAATTGCAGGTTAGTACAATAACTTGGCTTCAGAAGCCACACTGCTGAAGACTTATCTACCTTAAGTCAAAGTCACACCACTGGCGGTATAACCCACGGTTATAGATGTTGGGAAACACACCCCTGCCCTTCAACTACCTTCAACTACCATCCTAGGTTTTGTATGCCACCATGTGACACAGTGGCAAAGCATCAATTACCTTGCATGTTCTACGGAAGTTTTAAAATGTTTAAAGTTTCCACCTCTGAATTAGGTACCATGGCCATGAACAGACGAATGAGAGCATGCGCCGACCAATTTCTTCCTAAGGTAACTGAAAGTGTAGTCCACAGTGTATACAAGGTTGTGACTCGGTTGTCTTTCGGTGTAACACAGCGACACAAGGTGAGTGCATGTAAATGGACATTTCGCCACTGTGTCACGAACCTCACATGGTAGCTGAAGGACAGGGGTGTTTTGCCAAACACCTATATTAGTGGCTTATACCATACCTGTAGTGTGATGGAAACACCAAATCTTGGGAGAGATGAGGTGTCCTTGGATGTGGTTCCGCAATGAGTTAAATATTTAATCGTGGGACATACTGGATGTAGTGTGACTGGGGTATAAGTTTCTGTTCTTTCTCAATGTCTCCATGGTTACTCACTCTATGTCCCTGGATATCTGTTATTTTGGACTCGCGTTTGTGGATTTATTGTGCCTTAGAATCTGTATTTCACAGAGATAAAGTGGTACAAAAGTCATATTATTAGAATTGGATAAAGCCCCATCATTTACAAACTTCTTGTTTCTCATTATACAGATGAGAAAAGTGAATCATCAAAAGTAAATCTGAGAGTAAATATTTGAAATAATGACAACTAACTTGCAATTCTTGTAGCATTTGCTTTTCACCCAAAACATCATATCTCATCAAATCTATTTTGAATAGAAGTTCGTCTTTTTCATTTTTAAGTACGTCGACCTCATGTTGAAGCTGGGCTGTTATATTGACTGATAGCTTTTCCTGGAATTTCAGAATATAATAATTCAAAGATTACTCAGAATAATGCTGAAATCATGCAATTTTATTTTAATTTATTTTCCCAAAAATAAGTAAATAAATAAACAGTCATAAATATACTCATAAAAACTGCCAACTGAAAAAAAAAATTGGAAAAACTGAAATTGATTCATTGTTTGTATTGTAAGATAATCTTAAAAAGTTATTTGCTTCTCATGGTCTGGCTGCACCCAAACAGCATTCATGATAAACAAATGAATTAATTTTTGAACTTTTAAGTTATTGTAAGTAGTTTAATGTCATCATAAAGCAGGTGTCCTCATCAGACCAACTACATGCATTAAATATGAATGTATACAATCAAGCAGTTTCAATTGTTTGTCCTTCAAAGAAAATGTGACAGACCAAACTGGCTGTTCTGAGATAATAAGGATTTGTTTATACTTGCAATACATGGGACAAAACTTTCAGAAACCTAAGTCAGAACAACAATCTTTCCTCAATCTGTTAGGTAAGGCAACGTCGTCGATCAAGCTTTTGACTACATGTTTTTTGGACAAATCATAAGCTTGTTAAACTGACCTGTAATTCTTTCTTTAACAGTAAAACCTCATCCTTTTCAGTCATGATGTCGTGCTCCATCAGACTCATTCTGAATACCAGCTCTCCTTTTTCTTCACTAAGTGTATCCACTTCTTTTTGCAAACGTGTTACAACATTAGTTCTGGATTCCTAGAATTCCAAAACAATGAAACAGATTATCGTTTACATACTAAAACAATTAACATACATTCTCACCACATTTCCAATGTATTCACTTACAAATCTCACAACATAGAGAAGAAATGTGAAATTTGCCACTCAAGGTACCTGTTGTAGGGACTGTCCAATGGTGAAACACGTTCTGTGGGTATTTTTTTTCTCTTTCAAAAGTTTCTGAAAGTATTTTCTGAGACTTATTGTTTTAATATCCTTCTGCTGCTAAAATATAAAGGAGTTTTTAATCAATTCATAAAAACAGACACTTGTCCTTTAACCTACATTTGGAAAGATGCACAACATAACACACAACATGCTTATCAAATACTAGAAATAGGCCGCCCTGTTGATAGTAGATGCGAATAGAAACAGGATAGCATAGAAGAACACACATTATCATGTGTAATGTCCACCCATGAACCTTTTGCCCAAATTGTACAGTAGTCTTACAAGACCCTGTTTCATTTGTAAAATATATCAATGATGCTTAAATATTTGATAGTGTAGATGTAATTTATTTCAGCTTCATGCCTTTTTGCATTGGTTGGGTTGAAAATTTTGACGAAATCACTCTATCTTGCACGGTTAAGAAGATAGAAGCCAATTCCTGTTTTTCTATTTTTGGCAAAAATTTGAAAATTCAAAATGGCCGCCATTATTGGGAAAAGGAAATTTTTTTGAAAATTGCCAAGAGTACATTTCTTAGATACCCTATGGGTCGAAAATTTCAACAAAATAACTCTATTTTGCACGGTTAAGGCCAGTTTGTGTTTTTCCATTTTGGGCAAAAATTCGAAAATTCAAAATGGCTGCCATTTTTGGGGAGGGGAAAATTTTTTGAAAATTGCAAAGATTACATTCCTTAGATACCCTGTGGGTTGAAAATTTTGACGAAATCGCTCTATCTCGCATGGTTAAGGAGATAGAAGCAAATTTGTGTTTTGCCATTTTTGGCAAAAATTTGAAAATTCAAAATGGCCGCCATTTTAGGGGAGGGGAAAATTTTTGGAAAATTGCAAAGATTGCATTCCTTAGATACCCTGTGGGTCGAAAATTTCGACGAAATCGCTCTATCTCGCACGGTTAAGGAGATAGAAGCAAATTTGTGTTTTGCCATTTTTGGCAAAAATTCGAAAATTCAAAATGGCCGCCATTTTTGGGGAGGGGAAAATTTTTTGAAAATTGCAAATATTACATTCCTTAGATACCCTGTGGGTCGAAAATTTCGATGAAATCGCTCTATCTCGCACGGTTAAGGAGATAGAAGCAAATTTGTGTTTTGCCATTTTTGGCAAAAATTCGAAAATTCAAAATGGCCGCCATTTTTGGGGAGGGGAAAATTTTTGGAAAATTGCAAAGATTGCATTCCTTAGATACCCTGTGGGTCGAAAATTTCGACGAAATCGCTCTATCTCGCACGGTTAAGGAGATAGAAGCAAATTTGTGTTTTGCAATTTTTGGCAAAAATTCGAAAATTCAAAATGGCCGCCATTTTTGGGGAGGGGAAAATTTTTTGAAAATTGCAAAGATTACATTCCTTAGATACCCTGTGGGTCGAAAATTTCGACGAAATCGCTCTATCTCGCACGGTTAAGGAGATAGAAGCAAATTTGTGTTTTGCCATTTTTGGCAAAAATTCGAAAATTCAAAATGGCCGCCATTTTTGGGGAGGGGAAAATATTTTGAAAATTGCAAAGATTGCATTGCTTAGATACCCTGTGCGTCGAAAATTTTGCCGAAATCGCTCTATCTCGCACGGTTAAGGAGATAGAAGCAAATTAGTGTTTTGCCATTTTTGGCAAAAATTCGAAAATTCAAAATGGCCGCCATTTTTGGGGAGGGGAAAATTTTTGGAAAATTGCAAAGATTGCATTCCTTAGATCCCCTGTGGGTCGAAAATTTCGCCGAAATCGCTCTATCTCGCACGGTTAAGGAGATAGAAGCAAATTAGTGTTTTGCCATTTTTGGCAAAAATTCGAAAATTCAAAATGGCCGCCATTTTTGGGGAGGGGAAAATTTTTGGAAAATTGCAAAGATTGCATTCCTTAGATCCCCTGTGGGTCGAAAATTTTGCCGAAATCGCTCTATCTCGCACGGTTAAGGAGATAGAAGCAAATTTGTGTTTTGCCATTTTTGGCAAAAATTCGAAAATTCAAAATGGCCGCCATTTTTGGGGAGGGGAAAATTTTTTGAAAATTGCAAATATTACATTCCTTAGATACCCTGTGGGTCGAAAATTTCGATGAAATCGCTCTATCTCGCACGGTTAAGGAGATAGAAGCAAATTTGTGTTTTGCCATTTTTGGCAAAAATTCGAAAATTCAAAATGGCCGCCATTTTTGGGGAGGGGAAAATTTTTGGAAAATTGCAAAGATTGCATTCCTTAGATACCCTGTGGGTCGAAAATTTCGACGAAATCGCTCTATCTCGCACGGTTAAGGAGATAGAAGCAAATTTGTGTTTTGCAATTTTTGGCAAAAATTCGAAAATTCAAAATGGCCGCCATTTTTGGGGAGGGGAAAATATTTTGAAAATTGCAAAGATTGCATTGCTTAGATACCCTGTGCGTCGAAAATTTTGCCGAAATCGCTCTATCTCGCACGGTTAAGGAGATAGAAGCAAATTAGTGTTTTGCCATTTTTGGCAAAAATTCGAAAATTCAAAATGGCCGCCATTTTTGGGGAGGGGAAAATTTTTGGAAAATTGCAAAGATTGCATTCCTTAGATCCCCTGTGGGTCGAAAATTTCGCCGAAATCGCTCTATCTCGCACGGTTAAGGAGATAGAAGCAAATTTGTGTTTTGCCATTTTTGGCAAAAATTCGAAAATTCAAAATGGCCGCCATTTTTGGGGAGGGGAAATTTTTTTGAAAATTGCAAATATTACATTCCTTAGATACCCTGTGGGTCGAAAATTTCGACGAAATCGCTCTATCTCGCACGGTTAAGGAGATAGAAGCAAATTTGTGTTTTGCCATTTTTGGCAAAAATTCGAAAATTCAAAATGGCCGCCATTTTTGGGGAGGGGAAATTTTTTTGAAAATTGCAAATATTACATTCCTTAGATACCCTGTGGGTCGAAAATTTCGACGAAATCGCTCTATCTCGCACGGTTAAGGAGATAGAAGCAAATTTGTGTTTTGCCATTTTTGGCAAAAATTCGAAAATTCAAAATGGCCGCCATTTTTGGGGAGGGGAAATTTTTTTGAAAATTGCAAATATTACATTCCTTAGATACCCTGTGGGTCGAAAATTTCGACGAAATCGCTCTATCTCGCACGGTTAAGGAGATAGAAGCAAATTTGTGTTTTGCCATTTTTGGCAAAAATTCGAAAATTCAAAATGGCCGCCATTTTTGGGGAGGGGAAAATTTTTGGAAAATTGCAAAGATTGCATTCCTTAGATACCCTGTGGGTCGAAAATTTCGACGAAATCGCTCTATCTCGCACGGTTAAGGAGATAGAAGCAAATTTGTGTTTTGCCATTTTTGGCAAAAATTCGAAAATTCAAAATGGCCGCCATTTTTGGGGAGGGGAAAATTTTTTGAAAATTGCAAATATTACATTCCTTAGATACCCTGTGGGTCGAAAATTTCGACGAAATCGCTCTATCTCGCACGGTTAAGGAGATAGAAGCAAATTTGTGTTTTGCCATTTTTGGCAAAAATTCAAAATGGCCGCCATTTTTGGGGAGGGGAAAATATTTTGAAAATTGCAAAGATTGCATTGGTTAGATACCCTGTGTGTCGAAAATTTTGCCGAAATCGCTCTATCTCGCACGGTTAAGGAGATAGAAGCAAATTTGTGTTTTGCCATTTTTGGCAAAAATTCGAAAATTCAAAATGGCCGCCATTTTTGGGGAGGGGAAATTTTTTTGAAAATTGCAAATATTACATTCCTTAGATACCCTGTGGGTCGAAAATTTCGATGAAATCGCTCTATCTCGCACGGTTAAGGAGATAGAAGCAAATTTGTGTTTTGCCATTTTTGGCAAAAATTCGAAAATTCAAAATGGCCGCCATTTTTGGGGAGGGGAAAATTTTTGGAAAATTGCAAAGATTGCATTCCTTAGATACCCTGTGGGTCGAAAATTTCGACGAAATCGCTCTATCTCGCACGGTTAAGGAGATAGAAGCAAATTTGTGTTTTGCCATTTTTGGCAAAAATTCGAAAATTCAAAATGGCCGCCATTTTTGGGGAGGGGAAAATTTTTTGAAAATTGCAAAGATTGCATTCCTTAGATACCCTGTGGGTCGAAAATTTCGACGAAATCGCTCTATCTCGCACGGTTAAGGAGATAGAAGCAAATTTGTGTTTTGCCATTTTTGGCAAAAATTCGAAAATTCAAAATGGCCGCCATTTTTGGGGAGGGGAAAATATTTTGAAAATTGCAAAGATTGCATTGCTTAGATACCCTGTGCGTCTAAAATTTTGCCGAAATCGCTCTATCTCGCACGGTTAAGGAGATAGAAGCAAATTAGTGTTTTGCCATTTTTGGCAAAAATTCGAAAATTCAAAATGGCCGCCATTTTTGGGGAGGGGAAAATTTTTGGAAAATTGCAAAGATTGCATTCCTTAGATCCCCTGTGGGTCGAAAATTTTGCCGAAATCGCTCTATCTCGCACGGTTAAGGAGATAGAAGCAAATTAGTGTTTTGCCATTTTTGGCAAAAATTCGAAAATTCAAAATGGCCGCCATTTTTGGGGAGGGGAAAATTTTTGGAAAATTGCAAAGATTGCATTCCTTAGATCCCCTGTGGGTCGAAAATTTTGCCGAAATCGCTCTATCTCGCACGGTTAAGGAGATAGAAGCAAATTTGTGTTTTGCCATTTTTGGCAAAAATTCGAAAATTCAAAATGGCCGCCATTTTTGGGGAGGGGAAATTTTTTTGAAAATTGCAAATATTACATTCCTTAGATACCCTGTGGGTCGAAAATTTCGACGAAATCGCTCTATCTCGCACGGTTAAGGAGATAGAAGCAAATTTGTGTTTTGCCATTTTTGGCAAAAATTCGAAAATTCAAAATGGCCGCCATTTTTGGGGAGGGGAAAATTTTTGGAAAATTGCAAAGATTGCATTCCTTAGATACCCTGTGGGTCGAAAATTTCGACGAAATCGCTCTATCTCGCACGGTTAAGGAGATAGAAGCAAATTTGTGTTTTGCCATTTTTGGCAAAAATTCGAAAATTCAAAATGGCCGCCATTTTTGGGGAGGGGAAAATTTTTTGAAAATTGCAAATATTACATTCCTTAGATACCCTGTGGGTCGAAAATTTCGACGAAATCGCTCTATCTCGCACGGTTAAGGAGATAGAAGCAAATTTGTGTTTTGCCATTTTTGGCAAAAATTCAAAATGGCCGCCATTTTTGGGGAGGGGAAAATATTTTGAAAATTGCAAAGATTGCATTGGTTAGATACCCTGTGTGTCGAAAATTTTGCCGAAATCGCTCTATCTCGCACGGTTAAGGAGATAGAAGCAAATTTGTGTTTTGCCATTTTTGGCAAAAATTCGAAAATTCAAAATGGCCGCCATTTTTGGGGAGGGGAAATTTTTTTGAAAATTGCAAATATTACATTCCTTAGATACCCTGTGGGTCGAAAATTTCGATGAAATCGCTCTATCTCGCACGGTTAAGGAGATAGAAGCAAATTTGTGTTTTGCCATTTTTGGCAAAAATTCGAAAATTCAAAATGGCCGCCATTTTTGGGGAGGGGAAAATTTTTGGAAAATTGCAAAGATTGCATTCCTTAGATACCCTGTGGGTCGAAAATTTCGACGAAATCGCTCTATCTCGCACGGTTAAGGAGATAGAAGCAAATTTGTGTTTTGCCATTTTTGGCAAAAATTCGAAAATTCAAAATGGCCGCCATTTTTGGGGAGGGGAAAATTTTTTGAAAATTGCAAAGATTGCATTCCTTAGATACCCTGTGGGTCGAAAATTTCGACGAAATCGCTCTATCTCGCACGGTTAAGGAGATAGAAGCAAATTTGTGTTTTGCCATTTTTGGCAAAAATTCGAAAATTCAAAATGGCCGCCATTTTTGGGGAGGGGAAAATATTTTGAAAATTGCAAAGATTGCATTGCTTAGATACCCTGTGCGTCTAAAATTTTGCCGAAATCGCTCTATCTCGCACGGTTAAGGAGATAGAAGCAAATTAGTGTTTTGCCATTTTTGGCAAAAATTCGAAAATTCAAAATGGCCGCCATTTTTGGGGAGGGGAAAATTTTTGGAAAATTGCAAAGATTGCATTCCTTAGATCCCCTGTGGGTCGAAAATTTTGCCGAAATCGCTCTATCTCGCACGGTTAAGGAGATAGAAGCAAATTAGTGTTTTGCCATTTTTGGCAAAAATTCGAAAATTCAAAATGGCCGCCATTTTTGGGGAGGGGAAAATTTTTGGAAAATTGCAAAGATTGCATTCCTTAGATCCCCTGTGGGTCGAAAATTTTGCCGAAATCGCTCTATCTCGCACGGTTAAGGAGATAGAAGCAAATTTGTGTTTTGCCATTTTTGGCAAAAATTCGAAAATTCAAAATGGCCGCCATTTTTGGGGAGGGGAAATTTTTTTGAAAATTGCAAATATTACATTCCTTAGATACCCTGTGGGTCGAAAATTTCGACGAAATCGCTCTATCTCGCACGGTTAAGGAGATAGAAGCAAATTTGTGTTTTGCCATTTTTGGCAAAAATTCGAAAATTCAAAATGGCCGCCATTTTTGGGGAGGGGAAAATATTTTGAAAATTGCAAAGATTGCATTGCTTAGATACCCTGTGCGTCGAAAATTTTGCCGAAATCGCTCTATCTCGCACGGTTAAGGAGATAGAAGCAAATTAGTGTTTTGCCATTTTTGGCAAAAATTCGAAAATTCAAAATGGCCGCCATTTTTGGGGAGGGGAAAATTTTTGGAAAATTGCAAAGATTGCATTCCTTAGATCCCCTGTGGGTCGAAAATTTCGCCGAAATCGCTCTATCTCGCACGGTTAAGGAGATAGAAGCAAATTTGTGTTTTGCCATTTTTGGCAAAAATTCGAAAATTCAAAATGGCCGCCATTTTTGGGGAGGGGAAATTTTTTTGAAAATTGCAAATATTACATTCCTTAGATACCCTGTGGGTCGAAAATTTCGACGAAATCGCTCTATCTCGCACGGTTAAGGAGATAGAAGCAAATTTGTGTTTTGCCATTTTTGGCAAAAATTCGAAAATTCAAAATGGCCGCCATTTTTGGGGAGGGGAAAATTTTTGGAAAATTGCAAAGATTGCATTCCTTAGATCCCCTGTGGGTCGAAAATTTCGCCGAAATCGCTCTATCTCGCACGGTTAAGGAGATAGAAGCAAATTTGTGTTTTGCCATTTTTTGCAAAAATTCGAAAATTCAAAATGGCCGCCATTTTTGGGGAGGGGAAATTTTTTTGAAAATTGCAAATATTACATTCCTTAGATACCCTGTGGGTCGAAAATTTCGACGAAATCGCTCTATCTCGCACGGTTAAGGAGATAGAAGCAAATTTGTGTTTTGCCATTTTTGGCAAAAATTCGAAAATTCAAAATGGCCGCCATTTTTGGGGAGGGGAAAATTTTTGGAAAATTGCAAAGATTGCATTCCTTAGATACCCTGTGGGTCGAAAATTTCGACGAAATCGCTCTATCTCGCACGGTTAAGGAGATAGAAGCAAATTTGTGTTTTGCCATTTTTGGCAAAAATTCGAAAATTCAAAATGGCCGCCATTTTTGGGGAGGGGAAAATATTTTGAAAATTGCAAAGATTGCATTGCTTAGATACCCTGTGCGTCTAAAATTTTGCCGAAATCGCTCTATCTCGCACGGTTAAGGAGATAGAAGCAAATTAGTGTTTTGCCATTTTTGGCAAAAATTCGAAAATTCAAAATGGCCGCCATTTTTGGGGAGGGGAAAATTTTTGGAAAATTGCAAAGATTGCATTCCTTAGATACCCTGTGGGTCGAAAATTTTGCCGAAATCGCTCTATCTCGCACGGTTAAGGAGATAGAAGCAAATTTGTGTTTTGCCATTTTTGGCAAAAATTCGAAAATTCAAAATGGCCGCCATTTTTGGGGAGGGGAAATTTTTTTGAAAATTGCAAATATTACATTCCTTAGATACCCTGTGGGTCGAAAATTTCGACGAAATCGCTCTATCTCGCACGGTTAAGGAGATAGAAGCAAATTTGTGTTTTGCCATTTTTGGCAAAAATTCGAAAATTCAAAATGGCCGCCATTTTTGGGGAGGGGAAAATTTTTGGAAAATTGCAAAGATTGCATTCCTTAGATACCCTGTGGGTCGAAAATTTCGACGAAATCGCTCTATCTCGCACGGTTAAGGAGATAGAAGCAAATTTGTGTTTTGCCATTTTTGGCAAAAATTCGAAAATTCAAAATGGCCGCCATTTTTGGGGAGGGGAAAATTTTTTGAAAATTGCAAATATTACATTCCTTAGATACCCTGTGGGTCGAAAATTTCGACGAAATCGCTCTATCTCGCACGGTTAAGGAGATAGAAGCAAATTTGTGTTTTGCCATTTTTGGCAAAAATTCAAAATGGCCGCCATTTTTGGGGAGGGGAAAATATTTTGAAAATTGCAAAGATTGCATTGCTTAGATACCCTGTGTGTCGAAAATTTTGCCGAAATCGCTCTATCTCGCACGGTTAAGGAGATAGAAGCAAATTAGTGTTTTGCCATTTTTGGCAAAAATTCGAAAATTCAAAATGGCCGCCATTTTTGGGGAGGGGAAAATTTTTGGAAAATTGCAAAGATTGCATTCCTTAGATCCCCTGTGGGTCGAAAATTTTGCCGAAATCGCTCTATCTCGCACGGTTAAGGAGATAGAAGCAAATTTGTGTTTTGCCATTTTTGGCAAAAATTCGAAAATTCAAAATGGCCGCCATTTTTGGGGAGGGGAAATTTTTTTGAAAATTGCAAATATTACATTCCTTAGATACCCTGTGGGTCGAAAATTTCGACGAAATCGCTCTATCTCGCACGGTTAAGGAGATAGAAGCAAATTTGTGTTTTGCCATTTTTGGCAAAAATTCGAAAATTCAAAATGGCCGCCATTTTTGGGGAGGGGAAAATTTTTGGAAAATTGCAAATATTACATTACTTAGATACCCTGTGGGTCGAAAATTTCGACGAAATCGCTCTATCTCGCACGGTTAAGGAGATAGAAGCAAATTTGTGTTTTGCCATTTTTGGCAAAAATTCGAAAATTCAAAATGGCCGCCATTTTTGGGGAGGGGAAAATTTTTTGAAAATTGCAAAGAGTACACTCCTCAGATACCCTGCGGGTCGAAAATTTTGCCGAAATCGCTCTATCTCGCACGGTTAAGGAGATAGAAGCAAATTACTCAAAAGTAGTACTGAAAATACACAATGAAGTACCTAAATGGCTATTACTCATGTACTGACAAAGCTATCAGTCCCAAATGCAATACCAAGCGAGCTATGGACATAACAATCTTGTATTCAAAATTGTAGTAAAATATCTTTAATTATTTTGGCTTAAATGCACGGAAACCAATGGGTACTGAAAATAGCTGTACTTAAGTATTACTCAGTAAGCAAAAGAGGTACAACAGCCAAAAGCAATCCCAAGCAAGCTACTGACCCAATAAGCCTGCATACCAAATTTGGTGACAATAGCTCTAATACTTTTCCTTTAAATGAGCGGAAACCATGCGTGACGCCGGACATCGGACGCCGGACGCCGGACGCCGGACATCGGACATCGGACATCGGACATCGGACGGCGAAAAAAGCAAAAATAATATATCCACCCCCCAGGGGGGTGGACATAATTAACTAGATAAGTTTGAATTGTCCAATAAGTTTGAAATGTTCAAACACATTGGTTTATTTATCTTATAAGCATTTCACCACAGAGTGTAACTAGTCTTAACGCGAAATGTATCTTTCAATGTCTTGAAAGTACCTACCTCAAGATCTCCCTCATCCTGTGATATCAACTCAGAATAACCTTCTGAAGTGTCACTGGGTTCTTCCACATCAGTGCTAACAAGTGCAGTATTCATCTGAGATGGTATCATGTTCTGGTGTTCGAGGCCATCAATCAATTGTGACAGAGTACTACCTTCCATTTCTTCCAAAATCTTCAAGAAATTGCAATAGCAAGAGTTCGATAAAACCTATGACCAATGACATAAAGCTCTATGCACTTTAGCTTTAATGCTAAAATAAGTTTACAGCAGCAGAAAGTCTCTCATTTACTGGTACTGAAAGAACTGTTTTAACTGATTAATGGTTTTCGCTATATATTCATGATCAATGTACAATAACAATCTTTGGATTAGGATCTAGGTACATGTTGAACAACTGCTGAAGCCACAATTTTAAGTTATTCCAAAATTGCATGACAACTGGACAGGAAGTAAAAACATAATATTGATACTACATTAAGGCCACTACCACCTGAATTTATAACAAAGCTTTAATATCCCGACAAAATCTTGCAAACCAATAGGCTTCTCCACTTATGGGATAGTGAAAGTTGGTAGTTGCTGATCAATTCTTGATGGTAAAATCAAGAATCTTGACAAACTACTTAGCCCTGCTTTCTGCCACACTTACAACTACTAAGGAAGGAATTTATATGTACATTGATATTTAAATATCGACCAATATACCTCCCTGGATTACAATATTAATACTGATATATCAATTTCATTACTGTTTTTGCAAATGCATGGAGCAGTATTTTCAAAATACAGTTTTATCTGTCAATCAACACTATATAGACTTTGGATGATTTACTCAGACATTTATAAACTTTTAAAGCAATTTTGTTTTTAAATATTTCTACTAATTCTATTCACAACAGAACTTTTATGGTAAATTTTTGGTAAATGTTGACTTAGAAGATAATAATGATGTATTTTACTGCATGAGATATTTTTCAATAATGATCGATATTTAAAGCTTCATATTGAAACTGCATTTCAATCATTAGACTGACAACTACTCAATCTATGACATATATTTTCAAGCAAGTAAAATTAGTACAGATAACAGGACTTCTACTGCAAATCAAAATGTGTTTTGTTAGTATGATACCTGTCTGCCAGCCTCACTATCGGCTTTCATTCTCATTTGTAACTCGTCAATCTGTGATTCTAGAGACACACGCTCAAGTATGAGTTCATCGTACTGTTGCTTCCATTCTTCAGTCACTGCCTGGATCATCTCATTGTCCTGCAAGTATATGGAGTAAACTTATTCAAATAGCTTCAACTGGAATTCTGTTTAGTTGAATCTTCATGTAAGTGGAAGCAAGCTCTATGTCCTAAATGGGACGGTTTTTTTTTAAGTTTAACCAGTCACCTTGGTTGAAAACAAGGGAACAGTGGCTGTCTTTCAGACAACCACAAAGTCGAATCTTTAGATTGAAGTTGAGTTAAACCCAGAATAATAGATATCAATTTATTTTATTTAGATAACAAGACCACTGCCGTAGTATGATCTCCCGCCGCACTACATCAAAAAGTAGGTGAACAACATATTTGACAAAACTCCTTGAGAAAAATTGGCTATCTGCAATACTTTTAGAGACAATTCGCATTTACTCATTTTGAGTAGGTGAGTAATTAGCTATGGGTCTGAAACTTCACCAAGTGAAAGCTCTTCCAAAAGTAGGTGAATGAGTTATTTGAGAAAAATTGGCTATCTGCAATACTTTTAGCGATAATTCGCATTTACTCATTTTGAGTAGGTGAGTAATTAGCTATGGGTCTGAAACTTCACCAAGTGAAAGCTCTCCCAAAAGTAGGTGAATGAGTTATTTGAGAAAAATTGGCTATCTGCAATACTTGTACAGATAATTCGCATTTACTCATTTTGAGTAGGTGAGTAATTAGCTATGGGTCTGAAACTTCATCAAGTGAAAGCTCTCCCAAAAGTAGGTGAATGAGTTATTTGAGAAAAATTGGCTATCTGCAATAGTTTTAGCGATACTTTGCATTTACTCATTTTGAGTAGGTGAGTAATTAGCTATGGGTCTGAAACTTCACCAAGTGAAAGCTCTCCCAAAAGTAGGTGAATGAGTTATTTGAGAAAAATTGGCTATCTGCAATACTTTTACAGATAATTCGCATTTACTCATTTTGAGTAGGTGAGTAATTAGCTATGAGTCTGAAACTTCACCATGTGAAAGCTCTCCCAAAAGTAGATGAATAACTTAAAAAGTAGATGAACAACTTATTTGAGAGAAATTGTGTAGCTGCAATACTTTTGAAGATATAAGGCATTTACTCATTATGGTTATCATTAAAAATTGACAAAGTAGCTATTACGGTTTGCGAGATATTTGTCATTTTTCACATTTTCACCAAAAGTAGCAATAAAGTAGCCATTACTCACTTGTACATTGAGCAACAGTTGTGAAACTTAAATATGTTACAGTTCACAAAAAAGTAGATGAACAACTTATTTGAGAGAAATTGTGTAGCTGCAATACTTTTGAAGATATAAGGCATTTACTCATTATGGTTATCATTAAAAATTGACAAAGTAGCTATTACTCACTTAGCTATGGAGATACACTTCCAAACTAGTGACCATGTAGCTGTGGAGATAGTAGCTGAACAACATATTGGAACAAAATTGTGTAGCTGCAATACTTTTGAAGATATAAGCCATTTACTCATTATGGTTATCATCAAAGTAGCTATTACTCAGTTAGCTATGGAGTTACAGCTGTGAAAATTCACAATACAGTATATCCAAAAGATAGGTGAACAACATATTCGACAAAAATCCTCTATATTCAATAGCTTTTGAGTTATAAGTGACTTGCTCAATGGTCAAATGTTAAACTTAGTATAGCTATTACTCAGTTAGCTATGGTGCTACACCTTGGACACCTCACCATGATATAGTACATGAAGGAGTTGTCGAACAACATATTTCAGGCCAATATTGTAAGTAACAGTTACAAAAACAAAATCAATTTACTCATTTTGCTCATTGTTAATAACAGAAAATAGCTATTACTCACTTAGCTATGAAGATAGAACCCTAAAAATGGTACCATCTTGTAGGCATGGAGAAAGTAGCTGAACAACGTATTTTACAGAAACACTCTAAATGCAGTCGTTTTGGAGTTATAAGCACTTTACTCAAAGTAGCCACCATTGCTATTACTCACTTAGCTATGGTCCTAGGTGTGAAATAACAGCATCAAATGAAAGGACATAAGCAATAAGGTCATAAAAAACATTGAAAAGGCCAAGGAGAAACAACCAGTGTGATGTACAGCCCTTTATAAAAGCGTGACACACACTCAATAACACACGAACACATGCACACACGCACGGAATGCGTTTTATAATCTCCCGCCCGGCCGGCGGGAGATAACAATATACATATACCACAACGGTAACAAGGAGAGAGCTCATTAGTACCCAATAACTTTCAAGATGTTTAATAGTGTTTTTGAATAGAATAATGTCATTTACCAAGACTGTTAAAATGTGTTTTGATGATAGATTTTCAAATGAAAATCCTGAGAAGGCAATAACCTTTTCTGAGGGAGAAATTCTAAATAGATTTGCAGAACCCAAACAAATTTATTAAATTAGTCATGTGGTGTCTGCCATCAATGAAACTGTTACTGTCCATATGCTTTCATGTGTAGAGCCACCAGATGAATACTTTTTTTGTGATCCAAAATAAACTTTATCTCATCATAAAGACATATAATCCCCATGCATGGCTTTTTCATTATATATTTTATACAGTGACCTATAAATGAAGATAAATATTGATCATTACATACACCATATATTTTCTAATTCATGCCCTTTTACTTTAATACCAAATTTATAATGAGAGTGTCTGTGATTAATACACCAGACAACACTGTTCCATGCTACCTTCTGATTCACTATGCGCCAAAGTTATTTGAATCATGTGTTTTAATTTCTGCCTCATTTATGGTAGAAATTGATGCTGAATGCATGGCATTTCATTGACATATGTTACATACAGTTAGTTAAGATTTGTATGTATACATGACACTTTCGAGACATATAGTTAGCTCAGTTTCTGTTGCGGCTATTTGCAGAGTAATCAACACTAGGTAATTCTAACTCTAATAGTATTTCTCTGGTATTTAATCTCTATCTAAAGACAGTTACTGGGTTGAAGTATGGATGGACTGGACCCCAGATTCCAAGACACATTAAACAGATTCTGAGAAACATCAAACAAGAAAAATCAGAGATCAACAATTATTAAGCATGAGACAATTTGAAGGTGAAAAGCTGAATGTTGTGAAGTAAGCTTCAAATTTGTAAAATAAGATTATAGGAGACATGGTAGGTGAGCTATAAATTAGGGATGCGAACGGGTACTCGAGTCTCGAATGACGGGTCCATTTTTGTCAACCGTCTAGTGTGATTTATTGCACTCGAGGCTCTAACGTAATTACATCAGTAAAAACCATAACATATTTTGTCCTAAACACAACAATATATCCATATATTATTCTTTTCAGGTACTATGAATTTGTTAAATAAACTTTACAAACCATTTTTCTTTCTTTTTCTATCTCCAAGTACTGAATTTGTGACGTAGTACTGACAATAGTATTACGTAGTACTGTAAATCTACGTAATTTTGCCCCTGGCGTCTACTAAGAGTTGTTAATAATATCTGGTGATTAAAATGGCTGAGAATAAAAAAAAGAGTGTTGTTTGGCAATATTTTGAATTAAATAGTGAAAGGAATAAAACAACCTGTCAGTTATGTCATGCTACACTGGCGTATTCAGGTATTTATTTTATTTATCAATAAATATGAAGAGATTACATTTTAAAATTTAATTTCGATTTTTGATCAGAATTTAGTCAATTGTGACGAATTTAAGTATTAGAAGCCCCCTTTTTATTATCTTTAAGGTTCCACAACTTCTACAATGAGGACTCACCTCAGCCACAGGCATCCCAGTATCAGTTTGCAGTCACCCACATCTTCATCCCAGCCAAAGCAAACTACACTTACCTTTGTGAAAAAAAATGATATGCCACAGCAAAAAGTAGAGGAACTTACCCGAAAGTTAGCACTCATGTGCGCATTGGATCTAAAACCTATCAGTATGGTAGAGGGGCTGGGTTTTAGATATTTTCTACATTCCCTGAATCCTCAATATAAGGTACCATGCAGGAAAACTGTAAGCAAGTACTTACAGAAGCTCTATGAGGAAGAAAAAGCCGATTTAATTTCAACAATCACAGGCCTAGATGTTTCCATAACCAGCGACCTGTGGACAAGCACCGCCCAGCAGGGTTACATAGGCATCACAGCCCACTACATATCATCTGACTGGATTCTGAGCTCCAAAGTGTTGGGAACAAGGCTGGTGGTGGAACGACACACTGGAACTAATATTGCCTCTGAAATTCTCAAGATTAAAACAGAGTTCCAGCTTAGCAGCTGTGTAGCCCTAGTGACTGACAATGCAGCCAATATGCTGACTGCATCCAGAGAGCTCAATTTGGCCCATGTCAACTGTTTTGCTCACACCCTTCAGCTGGCTATTGAAGACGGCCTAAAACTCCCCCAAATTTTAAGGGTTCTAGGTGCAGCCAGAAAGTTGGTTACCCATTTTAGTCACTCCCTTTTGGCCACAAATGCCCTCCTTTGTAAGCAAGGTGATAGTAAGCTCAAGTTGGTACAAGATGTTCCAACTCGTTGGAACAGCTCCTATGACATGATGGCCAGACTCCTTAAGTTGAGAGTAGCAGTTTATGGAGTTATTTTTGATGAATCGGTAACCAGCCCCAATGATCGAGTAAAACTTGACATTAGAGATGACTTTTGGTCTTGGTTTTTGGAAGGTTATGGAGGATATAGTGCCCGTTTTAGAGCCCTTGGCTGATATTACAGAGGTGTTAGGCAAAGAGGATCAGCCCACAGGCAGTGGTGTACATGTCATTTTGTACAGTATTTTCAAAGATGTTTTGAACTTTGTTGACCATGATAGTAATGTTGTTAGAAATATGAAACTTAAGATCAAAGAAGGGTTACAGAAGCGCTTCAAGGTAAGTGACCAAGGGCAGCCAATGGATGCGGTTCTTGGGTCCCCATTGCTCATAGCCTCTCTTTTGGACCCAAGGTACAAGACACTAGTGGGCAGGGACATTGTTCCAGAAGGTAAGATTGAGATTTTATATTTAGTGGTTAATGATTCAATGGGAGAGTTGAATAACCCTACTGCGACTCAAGAAGATTCAAATTCTGGAGCTGCTGTACCCCCCAAAAAATCAAAACTTTGGGAAATTTTGGGTGGGGAGGTAAGTTCCAATTATAATCAGCAGAGCCAACGAGATGAGTTATTGGATTACATTAGGGAACCTGTGACCATCAGTGATCCATTGATGTGGTGGAAGAGGAACGAATTCAAATTTCCTAGGTTGGGTCAGTTAGCCAAAAAATATTTGGCAGTCCCTGCCACCTCTGTACCTTCTGAAAGGACATTTTCTACTGCTGGATTGACTGTTACAAAACTTAGGGCAAATTTGGATGCAGGGTCAGTTGATCAAATTGTGTTTTTAAACAAAAATTCTAAGTCCACTCTTTACAGTCATGTCAAATCAGTTGTGGGTGAGGTGAAAGGTGAAGTTAAGGTTGAACCTCAAGCTGAGTCTGAGATTTCCGGCACAGTATCAGTTACAGAACAAATCCAAGGTCATACAGTCAAGTCTGAGATAGAGTAGGGAAATACAAGTGTGAAATTTCAAATTTGTATTTTAAGTAAGGTTTTTAGCAAGTTGGTATGTTGAATACTGTTACTGGACATTCAATGATGAACATGTTAAATATTGCATTCAGAATGTGTTTTGTCTTAATATAAGAATTTTACAAGCAAGTGTGAGGGTTTCTTTTTAAAGCATGGACTGCTTATAGTTAAGATCAACAGTTTCATTTCTTGGACTTTACTGCTATTGCATGGACTTTTCATGAACATTGCTATGATTTCTATTTTATCATTTTTCTGTACTTTTTTCTGTTTCAAAATGGAATAAAATTAATAAATATAGTTAAGATTGCTAAGTTGATGGACTGTCGGGACTGTCAGTGATAGACATTTAATACAGAATGTTTTTGTCCAAGTATAATAATTTACCTTTACAAGGTAATTATGTATAATATATGGAGGTTATCTTGGCATAATAATCCTGAAAAGTAAAAAAATAAAACAGAAAAGCAACCACAATGTTTCCTCTCTTTATTCAAATAATCTGACAAACGTTTCATACATACCTTAAAAAGGCAAATTTTATGGTGATTACTGTAATCTCACATCAGGTGAGAACAGGTATCTCAACTTCCTGTTTGGAAATACTTCTGTTGTACAAGCAGTACTGCATGATAGTGTGGATATTGAAAGATTAAATGGATAGAAACATATTTTAAACTTATTTTTAGAAGGTAAATATACAATTTGAACTTTTGTAATTGATTTATTAATTTTACCGGCTCTAACGTAAATCCCTATAGAGCACTCGAGTGGGAGTCGGTTGTCGACGCATTTGTACTCGAGGCCATTATTAAGTACCCGTCACACCCCTACTATAAATCATAGTTCTCAATTTCAAAAATATAAGTAGATTTCTGGTACAAGAGTTAAAGGTAAATTTGTCTTTTATTTCTATATGGTTAACTTGCATGAATAATATAATTGACTTTAAATTATTCAATAAAACAGAATTTATAAATATTGTATGATCAGTAAGCCAATATTGTGAAGGCCTTGTTCCAAGATTACATCATAAGTCAAATGTTACTTTTCCCCATTTCATCATGTATTGTCATAATGTTGGTACTTGCTTGCCTTGGCATTCATGGGCATATGTTCTACTTCCCTTTCCACATTTAAAGATTACCTATACAATGGTGCAAGTGAATATTAGACCAACACCATTTAAATTAGTACTTAAATTGTACTTAAGTTGTCTTAACATGGCTGATGAAAGACAGGTTTTGCCTTAACTTTGCACAAAACAGAAAACAATTTATATCCTTCACATTCACTTGCCACTGCAAAAATTTACACATTGCGCCATAACAAAGATTGCTTTATTGCCTTGTCTGTTGTAAAAGTTACATTTGTACTAGAGCTAGGGCCAATACTAGTGTCACTATTTTGGTTCTACTGGTTCTACTCCAATAAATAATATTGTAACAGTTCTGCTTAATATTACCATGGTTGACATATATGATGGAATCTTTACTTGATATTAAACAAAATCTAATCAAAGAAAATATGTTGCATACTGTAGTCACTGTTATGTTAGTATTCTTCCAAAGTAAAAACATGTTAATGTTTTATGACTATTCTTTCTCTAGTGTTTTGCAGATGGTAGAATGTTATCTGGGGCCTCCTCGTAATTAAGTGAATATCCCTAGGTGTCAATTGAATGAATTATGGTATTTCATCAATTACAAGTTTAAAGGACAAGGTGTGATCTATAACAACTAGAAACAATTTAAACTAATTCTGTATATATGTATAACTTTATACATAACACACCCCATGACTTTCAGGTGCAAGCACCAGAGATCCTCAATATTGGAACTCTTATATTATATTTAAAGAGGCTTACATGGTTTATACACATCTCTGATGTGGCTACACAACTGCACACAATAGTAGATCAGTCCAAATATGACCCTGAATGTTGCATACAACATTAAGTACAGACTTTGGTTTTCTCTTTGGAATATTTCTACCAGGAGACAGATACAGGCTGTCAAGGACAAAAGACATTCGCTAAAATGCAAATTTTAAACACACAACAGGTATGAAAAAGTTCATGTTATGTACTATATGTGACTTGTAAAACTGATGAAATACCAATTAAAAGTACATCTGTCACACATACACATTGATACCATTTACATGTAAACCATTTTCAATTAAGTTTCTGACTTTGTATTCATGACAAAGGCCACTTTTCTGAACTTTTATTTGTGCAAAAACTTGCACCCACAAAAATTAAAACTGCCACTTCCAAATATGTAAATGGTGTTTCTACCAGTGTTTTGAATAACCACCAACACAAGTATAAAATACTGTTTGTTAAATATTGTCTATTGAACCTATTAGTATGTCTGGAAGACATGTCTGGAAGTCATGTGTTGAAGAACCAGACATTTATATTGGGGAAAATTACTCCACTGAGCACCAGATGACAAAGAAATAGACAAAAGATTTTCTATATCCTGGTACTTTGCAAGCAGCTAGACAAAGGCTAGACAGTGTATTCATTTCATAAACTGCACATTAAAGAAAATATTAAACAAAAAACAAAATGACAGAGTATATACAGTACCTCTTATACTTAATATATCTGTATAGATTTTGCATATATCTTTAGCTTTTAGAGGATAAAATGGCATTTTTTAAATAACAATCAGAACCAAGTACATAACTCAAATCTAAGATTCGACTAAAAAGGTCAAGTCATTCTTTGGGCCTAGTGGCCAATATGTCCAGTTCTTATTTCCAGACTGTTCGTCACAAAGAGACTTGGAGTATTACTACTACCCTGTACAGGATTGCCAATCTGTAACAGATTTACCTCCCTAACTAATGTCAGTACCTGCTTTTTTCTCCTTGGTGAAGAGGGACACAGGTAAAGAATTCTGTCAAAATGTACAATCTCCAAGACCCAGCCAAGGATCAAACCCCAGACTATCCACTCTGAAATCCAACACTCTAACTACAAGGCGATAGAGACCACACATCGTGTTTAAGCTGAAGTTTTTTTCTGGTGCATTAAGACTCAATTCAACAGGCTTCAACTGTATACTGATTGTTGACTGACAATTCTCCGACTGTAAGCTACCAGTGATAAGACTAAATTTGTCACCCAATATACATGTAGCTGATGGGACAAAATTGTGCTTTAAAATAGCATTGAAACTAGACCTAGCACATTGGAGAACCGATGCAAATTGTATCCACCAGAAATAAAACTCACCAAAGCCAATCAACAATCGCTTAACCTTGAAGGAAGAGTCCAAGGTGAAATCTGACCACATCAAAAGATTCTTAGCCCATGATTTCCTATAAGTTGGTGTGACATTGCAAACCTCTAGGAACATGAATAAGTGAGATATAAGCACTTTTAATTTTTGGCTATCCTTATTTGACCTTGAAAGAGGGGTCCAAGGTCAAATCTGACCACATCAAAAGAATCCCAGCCCATGATTTCCTATAACTTGGGTTTCACATTGCAAACCTCTAGGACCAATAATAAGTGAGTTATAAGCACTTTTAGGTTTGGCTATCTTCGTTTGACTTTGAAGGAGGACCCCAAGGTCAAATCCGACAACATCAGAAGATTCCCAGTCCATGATTTTACATAGGTTGGTTTACCATCCCAAACCTCTTGGACCAATAATAAGCGAGTTATAAGCACCTTTAAGTTTGGATATCCTTGTTTGACCTTGAAGGAGGAGCCCAAGGTCAAATCCGACCACACCAGAAGATTCCCAGCCCATGATTTCCTATAGGTTAGTTTACCATCCCAAACCTCCAGGACCAATATTAAGCAAGTTATAAGCACTTTAAGTTTGTCTATCCTTGTTTGACCTTGAACCCCCCCCGACCATACCAGAAGATTCCCAGTTCATGATTTCCTATAGGTTGGTTTACCATGCCAAATCTCTTGGACCAATAATAAGCGATTTATAAGCACTTTTAACTTTGGCTATCCTCGTTTGACCTTGAAGGAGGGTCCAAGGTCAAATCTGACCACACCAAAAGATTCCCAGGTCATGACTTCCTATAGGTTGGTTTACCATCCCAAACCTCTAAGACCAATAATAAGGGAGATATAAGCACTTTTCATGACTGACAAAGAAACGCTCGTGGCAGCCATCTTGTTTTTCAAAATGACCCCAAAAATATTACCGGTCAAGATGTTGTAATGAGGAACATATCCTGCGAATTTCAGACCTCTACCTATAATACCCTTTGCTCTAGAGGGCCAACAAAAGTCCTTGCTTAAATTCGAACTAGAGGATCGCTCGCAAAAAAAAAAGATAATGTTTTTGCATAGCAAAAACAAAGCGTCCCGAAAAGGATATAAAGGTGAGTGCTAAAGTATTAAGAAAATGCTTCGTTTCTAGCCTTATACTGTTGTGGCAACCAAAGTCAGCGCAGTCTGCTCTATCTAGCACGGTTTTCAAGATATAAGCATTTTTGTGTTTTGCAAAAAATTAAAAAATAAAAAATGTCCGCTATATTTGGCGAGACAAAAATATTTTGAAAATTGGCATGGCTACTCTGCAGAGATACCCAGCAGGTCCAAAATTTTGTTGAGTTCACTCCATATAGCACGGTTTTCGAGATATAAGCATTTTTGTGTTTTGCAAAAACTTTGAAAATTCAAAATGGCCACCATTTTTGGGGAGACAAAAATTTTTGTCAAGACCACTGCCGTGGTGTGTATCTCCCGCCGAGCATTAAAGCAGAAGAAATAGCTTTTCCGAGATATTCACAATTTTTCATTTTCGTGTGTGAAAGGTCTTCCAAAAGTAGGTGAATGAGTTATTTGAGAAAAATTGGCTATCTGCAATACTATTAAGAGATAATTCACATTTATTCATTTTGAGTAGGTGAATAATTATCTATGGGTCTGAAACTTCACCAAGTGAAAGCTCTCCCAAAAGTAGGTGAATGAGTTATTTGAGAAAAATTGGCTATCTGCAATACTTTTAGAGATAATTCGCATTTACTCATTTTGAGTAGGTGAGTAATTAGCTATGGGTCTGAAACTTCACCATGTGAAAGCTCTCCCACAAGTAGATGAATGAGTATTTGATAAAAATTGGGTATCCGCAATACTTTTACAGATAATTAGCATTTACTCATTTTGAGTAGGTGAATAAATAGCTATGGGTCTGAAACTTCACAGAGTGAAAGCTCTCCCAAAAGTAGGTGAATGAGTTATTTGAGAAAAATTGGCTATCTGCAATACTTTTAGACATAATTCACATTTACTCATTTTGAGTAGGTGAATAATTAGCTATGGGTCTGAAACTTCACCAAGTGAAAGCTCTGCCAAAAGTAGGTGAATGAGTTATTTGAGAAAAATTGGCTATCTGCAATACTTTTAGAGATAATTCGCATTTACTCATTTTGAGTAGGTGAGTAATTTGCTATGGGTCTGAAACTTCACCAAGTGAAAGCTCTCCCAAAAGTAGGTGAATGAGTTATTTGAGAAAAATTGGCTATCTGCACTACTTTTAGAGATAATTCGCATTTACTCATTTTCAGTAGACGAGTAATTAGCTATGGGTCTGAAACTTCACCAAGTG
This sequence comes from Sabellastarte sp. h YS-2021, assembly GCA_964017235.1. Classification (NCBI taxonomy): domain Eukaryota; kingdom Metazoa; phylum Annelida; class Polychaeta; order Sabellida; family Sabellidae; genus Sabellastarte; species Sabellastarte sp. h YS-2021. The sequence continues at coordinate 71,838,845 of OZ024928.1, read as the reverse complement.
AAAGCTCTCCCAAAAGTAGGTGAATGAGTTATTTGAGAAAAATTGGCTATCTGCAATACTTTTAGAGATAATTCACATTTACTCATTTTGAGTAGGTGAGTAATTAGCTATGGGTCTGAAACTTCACCAAGTGAAAGCTCTCCCAAAAGTAGGTGAATGAGTTATTTGAGAAAAATTGGCTATCTGCAATACTTTTACAGATAATTCGCATTTACTCATTTTGAGTAGGTGAGTAATTAGCTATGGGTCTGAAACTTCACCAAGTGAAAGCTCTCCCAAAAGTAGGTGAATGATTAATTTGAGAAAAACTGGCTATCTGCAATACTTTTAGAGACAATTCGCATTTACTCATTTTGAGTAGGTGAGTAATTAGCTTTGGGTCTGAAACTTCAAGTGAAAGCTCTCCCAAAAGTAGGTGAATGAGTTATTTGAGAAAAATTGGCTATCTGCAATACTTTTAGAGATAATTCGCATTTACTCATTTTGAGTAGGTGAGTAATTAGCTATGGGTCTGAAACTTCACCAAGTGAAAGCTCTCCCAAAAGTAGGTGAATAAGTTATTTGAGAAAAATTGGCTATCTGCAATACTTTTAGAGATAATTCACATTTACTCATTTTGAGTAGGTGAGTAATTAGCTATGGGTCTGAAACTTCACCAAGTGAAAGCTCTGCCAAAAGTAGGTGAATGAGTTATTTGAGAAAAATTGGCTATCTGCAATACTTTTAGAGATAATTCGCATTTACTCATTTTGAGTAGGTGAGTAATTAGCTATGGGTCTGAAACTTCACAGAGTGAAAGCTCTCCCAAAAGTAGGTGAATGAGTTATTTGAGAAAAATTGGCTATCTGCAATACTTTTAGAGATAATTCGCATTTACTCATTTTGAGTAGGTGAGTAATTAGCTATGGGTCTGAAACTTCACCAAGTGAAAGCTCTCCCAAAAGTAGGTGAATGATTAATTTGACAAAAATTGGCTATCTGCAATACTTTTAGAGATAATTCGCATTTACTCATTTTGAGTAGGTGAGTAATTAGCTATGGGTCTGAAACTTCACCAAGTGAAAGGTCTCCCAAAAGTAGGTGAATGAGTTATTTGAGAAAAATTGGCTATCTGCAATACTTTTAGAGATAATTCGCATTTACTCATTTTGAGTAGGTGAGTAATTAGCTATGGGTCTGAAACTTCACCAAGTGAAAGCTCTCCCAAAAGTAGGTGAATGAGTTATTTGAGAAAAATTGGCTATCTGCAATACTTTTAGAGATAATTCGCATTTACTCATTTTGAGTAGACGAGTAATTAGCTATGGGTCTGAAACTTCACCAAGTGAAAGCTCTCCCAAAAGTAGGTGAATGATTAATTTGAGAAAAATTGGCTATCTGCAATACTTTTAGAGATAATTCGCATTTACTCATTTTGAGTAGGTGAGTAATTAGCTATGGGTCTGAAACTTCACCAAGTGAAAGCTCTCCCAAAAGTAGGTGAATAAGTTATTTGAGAAAAATTGGCTATCTGCAATACTTTTAGAGTTATTCGCATTTACTCATTTTGAGTAGGTGAGTAATTAGCTATGGGTCTGAAACTTCAGAGTGAAAGCTCTCCCAAAAGTAGGTGAATGAGTTATTTGAGAAAAATTGGCTATCTGCAATACTTTTACAGATAATTCACATTTACTCATTTTGAGTAGGTGAGTAATTAGCTATGGGTCTGAAACTTCACCAAGTGAAAGCTCTCCCAAAAGTAGGCGAATGAGTTATTTTAGAAAAATTGGCTATCTGCAATACTTTTAGAGATAATTCACATTTACTCATTTTGAGTAGGTGAGTAATTAGCTATGGGTCTGAAACTTCACCAAGTGAAAGCTCTCCCAAAAGTAGGTGAATAAGTTATTTGAGAAAAATTGGCTATCTGCAATACTTTTAGAGATAATTCGCATTTACTCATTTTGAGTAGGTGAGTAATTAGCTATGGGTCTGAAACTTCACAGAGTGAAAGCTCTCCCAAAAGTAGGTGAATGAGTTATTTGAGAAAAATTGGCTATCTGCAATACTTTTACAGATAATTCGCATTTACTCATTTTGAGTAGGTGAGTAATTAGCTATGGGTCTGAAACTTCACCAAGTGAAAGCTCTCCCAAAAGTAGGCGAATGAGTTATTTGAGAAAAATTGGCTATCTGCAATACTTTTAGAGATAATTCACATTTACTCATTTTGAGTAGGTGAGTAATTAGCTATGGGTCTGAAACTTCACCAAGTGAAAGCTCTCCCAAAAGTAGGTGAATGAGTTATTTGAGAAAAATTGGCTATCTGCAATACTTTTAGAGATAATTCGCATTTACTCATTTTGAGTAGGTGAGTAATTAGCTATGGGTCTGAAACTTCACCAAGTGAAAGCTCTCCCAAAAGTAGGTGAATGAGTTATTTGAGAAAAATTGGCTATCTGCAATACTTTTAGAGATAATTAGCATTTACTCATTTTGAGTAGGTGAGTAATTAGCTATGGGTCTGAAACTTCACCATGTGAAAGCTCTCCCAAAAGTAGGTGAATGAGTTATTTGAGAAAAATTGGCTATCTGCAATACTTTTAGAGGTAATTCGCATTTACTCATTTTGAGTAGGTGAGTAATTGTCTATGGGTCTGAAACTTCACCATGTGAAAGCTCTTCCAAAAGTAGGTGAATGAGTTATTTGAGAAAAATTGGCCATCTGCAATACTTATAGAGGTAATTCGCATTTACTCTTTTTGAGTAGGTGAGCAATTAGCTATGGGTCTGAAACTTCACCAAGTGAAAGCTCTTTGGGATAGCTGCTCTGCAGAGATACCCTGAAGATAAAAAATTTCGTCGAAATCGCTCTATGTAGCACGGTTTTCGAAATATTAGCATTTTTGTGTTTTGCAATTTTTGTGCAAAAATTCGAAAATTCAAAATGGACGCCATTTTTGGCAAGATAAAATTTTTTTGAAAATTGGCATGGCTACTCTGCAGAGATACCCAGTGGGTCAAAAATTTCGTCGAAATCGCTCTATCTAGCAGGGTTTTTGAGATATAAGCATTTTTATGTTTTGCAATTTTTGCGAAAAATTCGAGAATTCAAAATGGCCGCCATTTTTGGCAAGATAAAATTTTTTTGAAAATTGGCATGGCTACTCTGCAGAGATACCCAGTGGGTCAAAAATTTCGTCGAAATCGCTCTATCTAGCAGGGTTTTTGAGATATAAGCATTTTTATGTTTTGCAATTTTTGCGAAAAAATTCGAAAATTCAAAATGGCCGCCATTTTTGGCGAGACAAAAATTTTTTGAAAATTGGGAAAACTACTCCGCAGAGATACCCTGTGGGTCAAAAATTTCGTCGAAATCGCTCTATCTAGCACGGTTTTCGAGATATAAGCATTTTTGTGTTTTCCTTATTTGGAAAATTCGTAATGATTAATTAATCATTAATTACTCGGCCATTTCTTGACCAATCAATGCCAAAATCTAATGATTTCCAGATTTTAATAGAATGAATGTATTTGCCAAGTTTCAGGTGAATTGATAAAATTCCTTTCAAGTTATCATCCGGACAAGCTTCCCCATCGAAAAAAGACATTTTTGGTCATGTGACCTCTCTGATTGGTTGAAATGTCACTGCAGCATATTCAAAAAAATTCCCCAAGGCTACTGCCTAAACCTGCCAAATTTGAAAAGAATCCGCCTAACGGTTACAGAGTTATAAGGAAAACAAAATGCGGAGCCGGCGGAGCCGGAATCTCTCCCATACACAAACAAGCGTCCCACAGGGGACGCTTAATAAACGTCCCTGGTGGCCATCTTGTTTTTCAAAATGAGGCCAAAAATATTCCCAGGCAAGATTTTATGGTTATGAATATATCCTGGAAATTTGAGAAGGCTAGCTATAATATTTTTGTTGTTAGAGCGGTAACGGTGAAATCTCTCTACACACTGCGGGGCGGCGTAACGAAGCGAAATCCATAGTATAAATGGATACAATAATGCCAGTGTAGTATACCTAACAGCTGGCAAGGTATTTTATTTTTGTTGATATTACGGTATGGTGTCCATGTATACCTTTAAGTACAAGATGCAAAAGTCATCATATCTTTACTGGTATACGTTACTCATTCAAAGAGCCTATTGCCGTGGATGTTCAGAAATACACTGACAAGAGTTGTAATAATGATTTCATTGAGCACATACCTTCTGTTGCTGATCCAACATCTGGGCACTTTGTTCTTGCTGCTCCAGGCACACCAGGTAGTCATCCTGCAGACTTCGCAACTTGCTCACTTGTTGGAGACGCAGCCCTGCCTGACGATGGAAACCTGCAATTTTCACACAGTAATGTCACTGTTAATTGGCAATCTTGTACTTTTGGCTTTTGAGGTTTCCCCTTTAGCTAAATCTGGAGCCAGTTTTACAAAGGCCTAACAAAGATGCAAGATAGCAAATCTTTACCTTAGTAGGCCTTAGTAGGAGCCACAAAAGTGTTCCACGAAGCTCAAACTCAGGACCTACTAAACTTCAGAGATTGTAGGGCTTCTACTGTCGAGAGCCTACTAATTACCATAGTGAAACAAGATCACATCATTAATGAACACCATATTTATTAATATACTACATTTAGATATCTATCATACAAGTTTAGTTCATACAATTTTATCATGTACACAGAAAAAAAATGTACAACAGACAGATGGAGGTTACATTTCGTTGTTTCACTCAGAAATGTTGAGTTACTCACCAATGAAATCACCTAGCCCAATTCCTACGGCAAAAAACAATGCTACCAAGGCTGTGGTGGTCAGGATTGCATTCAGACTGTTATTGGGCCTGTGCTTGTAGGATCTGGCCACATTTCCGGCTGCTATCGGGACATCTCCAAGGCTGTATGTTAAGTTGGACAAGTCTGAATCATCACCAGCTACTCCAGAAATGTCACTCTCACATCGGTCATCAACGTCTGATTGAACAGAATCCTCATCTTTAGGTCAAGGTCATTGGTCCACATATGTGTTATAAAGAGTTAGGAAGATTGGTGATATGTGAGTATGTGACAAAGCAGGGGTTTGGATTAGAAAAAAAGCCATTTGTTTTTCAAAGGTTTGATGATCAAATTTTTTAAAGTAGAAAATAAATGCATGTATTAATAATAAATATTGATAAACAGGTGGCCATAAGTTAGAAAATAATATACAGAGATAATTTGGTCAAAATATTGCACCAGTGTGTTCATCAGTTCAGAGAAGACAAAATTTTGAATATTTGAAAAGAATTCATATTTTTATATGATAGCAGGTCATTGATAAAGTCACAAACAGGTGGTTACATGAGTGAATATTTCAAGAAAACAGAGTTTTAGAGAGCATTATCCAGTCAAAGATAAAGGCAAGGAAGCAACACGGTATCAACCAACAGGAGAGGTGTACATGAAAAACAAAGAAGAAAAGCAAATATAGATATAACATGTGTCACTGACTGATGACAGAAATGGTGTTTCACACAACTTGTACAATAAAGAGAATACAACATTATTTACATAAATAAAGTCTAATGATACAGATAAAGAAAGATACTTAGCTGTATCAAGAAGCATACCATACAACTTTATTACACTCCACTAAAGAAATACAATTTCCTTAAATTACAGTGACCAACAGTAGGAGTAAATGTGTGGCATGCAAGGTGTGGTGAAACAACATGGTCTTTTCAAAGAGGTGAAATAAAACCATTGGATAATGCAGGAGGTTTCAAATACAAAATCAATTTTTTATAAAACTCTTAAATATCATTTTAGAAACTAATTCTGAACTGTTATTAGAATAAGATAATAATGTACAATTTGTTTATATTGAAAAGGTAATTACATAGAAAATTTAAGTCAATCATCAGTCAGTTTATTTAAAGGTACTGGTCTGAGCAACATAAAAAACTGTGGCAAATCAACTTATGGTTACATTGGGGGTATAGGATTAGTACAGGAATTCAGTGTTAGGCGATTAGTCATTTTAAGAGTTCCAGAATTATGTCTATGGGTATATTTTTATATGTATTTGGTAGTGGCAAAACCTACATGGCGGCCTCTGATGCAGGGAATTGTACAATCATTCCCACATGTATTAACTAGAAAAATGTTTTTGCTAACAAAAACTAAGCATCCCAAAAAGGTTCACTGCAATATAATATACAGTAGAAAAAGGTTTTTGAAAATAAAAACATGCAGTGCTGAGAGAAGAAGTGAAAGTTAAGCAGACAGTGTGGAAGTTCATGCATTAACATGAAAGAAAAATTTAAGCTTTATTTTGTTTTCTATGGTCATAAATTGCGAAAAGTTAATTGAATAAATGCTCTGGCTAAGAATGCATAAAGCATCAATACTTATTGATTCAGGGGGTAACTGTGACCAGCTATCTAGACTCTTCACATAAGGTTCCCAATACCTCTTAATACATTCTAAACTCTAAAAGCAAGAATAAAGGAGATATAAGGCAAAAACACAAAATGTAAAAATTTTATTGTAATTTAACTTTTTGTAAGTTAAATACTTACCTTATCCTCACTAGTGCTTTCGCCTTGGCGGGAGCAAACACTACGACCAAACGAGAATATTTAAAAAGAAATATTCTTGTCGGTACCAGTATGAACACGCATGACCGCGCATGCGCCCTCATCGGAAACCCCTTTAAGCCTCACTTTAATTTTGGAATCAATGCAATTTATTGAATAACCAAAAAATCTTGAAAATGTGGGGTTGGATGGGTGGGCATCCGAATCTAGTGAGGATAAGGTAAGTATTTAACTTACAAAAAGTTAAATTACAATAAAATTTTTACATTTTATTGCGTAAAATACCCTTACCTTATCCTCACTAGTGCTTGATTACAACCATACTGGTGGTGGGATTTTCAATATTTTTGACCCCAAAGTAGGTATAATCAAACATTAAGCCAAAGTACAAATATCAAGCACTCTTGAGAGGATAAAGTACTAGACTATTTTAAGCACAAAACACTCAACAACATAACACTGTATTTATGTTATAATTGTAAGCACTAACCTGGCCCCCTTTGAATGGTGCCTTGGTCCTATATTCAGTTTGTGTTTTTGCACATGTCAAAGGCTGTTTTCTGTCTTGCTTAAAAAGTGGTAGTTTCAACACAACAACTGGAACAAAACTAGTTATTTACAAACATCTTCCTGGATGACCTGTAAATATATGAAAAAACAGCATATAATCACACGAGCCGTAACCATGCATCAGACAAATCATTATAAAGTAGATACATGAAAAATGTGAAAATGTATTATCATCGTACCTACTATAACTTAACTATGTGTTGAGCAGAAACCACAGAACCCAAGGAATATTCTGAACTTTCCTTTGACCTCCAAGCCACATCCTTCAAATAAAAGTTTGTAAAGGTGGTATGTGATTTCCAAAAACATGCCCCTAGAATTTGGTCAAGAGAGACTCCCCCTTTGAAAGCCAAGGAAGCCGCCATTGATCGTACGTCATGAGCCTTGACCCTGGATAAACTCTGGGTTTCAAGGTCAGATCCCTGATATGCAAGCATAACTGTCTGTTTAATCCATGAAGATATGGTAGATCTTTGTATATCCCCCGAAAAACCACTTTTGAAGGAAATAAACAAAAGGTGCTTCCCTTCCCTCAGATCTTTAGTTTTGTCAATATAATATCTTAAAGATCTCACTGGGCACAAGGTCATATCCTCAGTTAAGGATTGATCTAAAGATGGTTTAAGAGCAGGAATGACCACTGGTTGGACAATACTTGGACCATCTGAAGCCAACTGATTCTTAGCCAGAAAAACTGATGAAGGAGACACTGTTACCTCCTTCCAGCCAGTCTTATGTTTCAAAGACCTGAATGTCCAAGCATGAACTTCACCTCTCCTTCTACCTGAGGCCAAAGTCATTAAAAAGACTGTCTTGAAAGTCAAAATTTTCAAAGGAGCATCCTTGAGTGGCTCAAAAGGAGCTTTAGTTAAAGCCAAAAGCACTAAAGATAAATCCCAAGAAGGTATATTCCTATCCTTCACTGGCCTATCCCTATGAAAACTTGCAATCAATCTGTTGAGCTCAAAACTGTTACTGATCTCAATCCCTGCAGGGCCAAGATGATCCGCAATTGCTGTTCTATAGCCTGCAATAGTAGTTGGTTTCAAACCCTTTTCATTGAACAAATAGGTCAAAAAATCAGCTATTGAGGAAAGAGTAGGTTTTTTGAACTCCACCTGGCTCTGTTTGCACCATGACTCAAAAATGGCCCACCTTGATTCATAGACCCTTCTTGATGAAAATCTCTGAGGTGCCTTAACTCTCTCTGCCACTGACTTAGAGAACTTTTGAGGTGATTCTGCCTTGAATCCAGGTGCCAAACATGTAGATTCAAGTACTGAAGATTTTGATGGAACCTGTGGCTGAACGGTTGCCTGAGAAGAGTTTCCCAATGGGGAAGAAGTAGTGGAGGTTTTGTGGACAGTTCTATCAGATCCCAAAACCAGCTCATCCCTGGCCACCCTGGGGCTACTACAATCATTCGGCATGCATAGGTTCTCATCTTTTGAACTACTTTGGGTATGAGAGCAACTGGACAGTAAACATAACCGTCTAGAGCCTGCCACGAGATGTTCAATGCATCTACCGCCATTGCATTTGGATCTGGGACAGGAGACACATACAGAGGTAATTTGTTGTTCATCTTGGTCGCAAACAAATCTACCATTGGTCTGTGCCAAATTTGACAAATTCCCTGAAAAATCTTGGGATGAAGGGACCATTCTGTCTGAATAATCTTGTCCCTGCGAGACAGACTGTCTGCTATTACATTGAGACACCCTTGGATATGACGAGCCCTTAGCAAAATTGCCCTGGGGTTGCAAAAAGCCATCAGACGCCAAACCATGAGACACATCTCCAGTGAGTGGGTCCCCCCCTGTTTGTTGAGGTAAGCTACTACTGTCGCATTGTCTGAGGCCACCAAGACCCTTTGATTCAAAAGATGGGACTGGAAAGACCTTATTGCCAAGAACACTGCCTTCATCTCTAGAATGTTTATATGCAAATTTGCTTCTGTGTCCGACCACAGTCCACTGATTGTCAGGTCTCCCAAATGAGCACCCCAACCTTTGATCGAAGCATCTGTAAACAACAGGAGATTGTGTTCTTCTACATGAAGGGGGCAACCTGTCAGTACATTTTTTGGATTTTTCCACCATACCAGATGTTTTTTCAAAATTTCTGAACATGGTATCTTTTTGTCCAATGATTGGGGATACTTCCAATGAGTTTTGAGATACCATTGGAATGGCCTCATGTGCAATCTGCCCATTGGGACTGTCTTCTCCAGAGATGCCAGAATGCCTATGAAAGACATCAGGATCCTGGGAGTTGTTGTTTGACTGTTGTTTAGACCTTCTATGGCAGCTGTCAAAATTAGCCATTTTTTTTCTGTGGGTAAGACCTCGCCCTTTGTCAAGTCGAACCTGTACCCCAGGAAGTCGAATTTTTGAGTTGGTGTTAACTCTGATTTTTTGAAGTTGATCACCCAACCTAGCTCTTGTACGAACTGGACCAGTTGTCTTGACTGTTCCATGCAAATCTGCTGTGTTGGAGCTCGCAATAACCAGTCGTCCAGGTACTGGTGGATGCGTATACCCATGTTTTGAAGCATAAGCTTTACCTCTCTGGCAATGCGGGTGAATTCGAGTGGAGCCGTTGCAATACCGAAAGGTAGGGCTCTGAACTGAAACGAACGTCCTCCCACGTGAAATCGAAGAAGGTTTTGAGATTTTTGATGGATAGGAATGTGGAAGTATGCGTCTGTTAGATCTACTGATACAACCCACTCCCCTTTGCAAATGGAGTTTCGAATAATTTCGGCAGTCTCCATCTTGAATGTGGGAACCGATAGATGCATATTTACAACACTGAGATCTATCACTGGCCTCCATTTTTTCCCTGGCTTTGGCACTAGAAATAACCTGCTGTAAAATCCCAGGCTTGCACTCATTTTTACCTGAATAATCGCTTTCTTTTGAAGCATTTCCTGGACACAATCCACCAGAAACTTTTGTTTTTGTGGATGTGCGTAACCGCTCTGAATTGTGGGAAAACGCGACAATTCGATTGGCTTTACTAGTACGATCTTGTACCCGTGTTTTAAAATGAGTGCAACTCTGGGATGGCATTCTTTTTTCTCCCATACCTGATAATAACACTGCAAACGGCCTCCAGGAGCTAAGTCCCCTGGATAGTCATTTCCTTCTGCCACCACGACCCCCTCTGGTGGGCTGTGATGATCTTTGTTGATTTTTGAAGTCTGTTTGGCCACGAAAAGAACTTCTTGCACTATTTTGAGCAGAGTTTTGTTGAAAAGAGGAATTTTTCCTTGATGAAAATCCAGATCTATTATCCAGTTTTTGCCTCTTAGGTGACCTGTCTCTCTCATATTTATTCTCAACACTATTGAGAACAGAAGGTGAAAACAAGTCCACTGACTTGAACCCAGATCTGCGAAGACGATTCCTGTCGTGTTCATGAAGGTGCGGGGCAGAAAATTTGAGGATGGTATCTCTACGAGCTAGTTCCATATTGCAAGCCATAGTCATAGATGCCTCTGTCACTGTCTCTAGAGCACGTTCTGTTGAGGTGATTGTAGCCAACTGGATGCGAATATAAGCTAACAATTCTTCTAAATCTTTCACCATTGCCTCATCTGCTGAACCCAAAGCAGCCTGCATAAGTTCCTCCATATTAGTAGCACACTTTTCAATAGTCCTGATGAAGAGGCTGACAAAACCCAATACTTGCACATGCTCTCTCTTAACAGACTCCATAGTAGTGAACTGTTTCGTAGGCACTGAGATCGTAGATGGAGCAGAAGAGGACTTGGAACAAATACTTCTGAAAGAATCTTGGCATTTAGGTGCAGAGGTTGAAAATTCTGAGGAAGTTGTTCGGTAGAATTTCATCAGAGGTCTAGTGTAAGGTAGAAACGAATCTGAATTATATGGAGCTGACAAAAGTCTTTCCCCATTGTCAGAGGGGTTTCCAGCAACCTTCTTCTCAAGCTCGGACCATCTGTTGTTGATCTCCTCCACTGGAGGCAAAACCATAGGAAGAACAGAATGCTTTTTCTTTCTGTCCTTGGAGCCAAAGATCTTAGATGGGGCTTCAGCAAACTCCTCTGGCGTTGGTAGATCCAAAATATTCCTTACAGAAGCAAGTAATTGTCTGTAGGAAGGATCATCTTCTACCTCTTCCTCTCTCACTGAAGACTGTTTTTCTGAATGTTGAGGAGACAAAGAACGTGCTCTTTTAGCAGATCTATGCTCACTGCAATCCTCTGGAAATTCTTCCTCATCCATCACAGCAAAGGTATTCAATGGCGTTTTCTTCGTTCTGTATGTATCTTCAGACACAGGGGTTGCCTCTGCCATATTCACCTCACTAGAGGAGACAGAGGTACTACCCTTCTCCAGAGCCACAAGACGACCCTGCATACTGTCCAATCTCTGTAGAATTAATTGTAGGGGATCTACAGAAGAAGACTTCTCAGTTGAAGCAGAGGAAGCATTCGTAGCTGGAGTTGAAGAGGGAGGATCATCAGAACCTAACAAGGAATCTTCCAGGTCTTTAGAAACCTCTTTTGCCTTCTTTAATTGATAAGCCTTCTTAGCCTTCAACTTTTTCTTCTGTTCTGACGAAAACTGAAGACAAATGTAGCAATCCTCCTCTTTCGAGGTGACACATACATCATCTCCCTTCTTTTTGTCTCTACAAGCCCAGCAAAAATGATGGGAGTCCCATTCAGCAGTAAAATGGCGACAACCCGAAGCAATCCTCTGTCCTTTCGTTTTAATCTGACTTTCAGCCATCTCTTCGAATTTTCCAAACGAATACAGCAAAGTAAACAAACGATGTTTGCTCCCTGACGACCAAAATTGAAGTGAGGCTTAAAGGGGTTTCCGATGAGGGCGCATGCGCGGTCATGCGTGTTCATACTGGTACCGACAAGAATATTTCTTTTTAAATATTCTCGTTTGGTCGTAGTGTTTGCTCCCGCCAAGGCGAAAGCACTAGTGAGGATAAGGTAAGGGTATTTTACGCAATAAAATCAGCTATTTTATGACCCCCAGTTTGACCCATAAGGGGGGGTCCGGGGGTAAATCTGACCAGCTATCTAGACTCTTCACATATGGTTTCCCAATACCTCTTAATACATTCTAAAGCTGTAAAAGCAAGAATAAAGGAGATAAAAGGCCACAACACAAAATCGACTATTTTATGACCCCAGTTTGACCCATAAGGGGGGATGCGGGGGTAAATCTGACCGGCTATCTAGACTCATCACATAAGGTTTCCCAATACCTCTTAATACATTCTAAAACTATAAAAGCAAGAATAAAGGAGATATAAGGCAAAAACACAAAATTGGCTATTTTATGACCCCAGCTTGACCCATGGGGGGGGGGGGGGGGGGTCCGAGGGTAAATCTGACCAGCTATCTAGACTCTTCACATATGGTTTCCCAATACCTCTTAATACATTCTAAAGCTCTAAAAGCAAGAATAAAGGAGATAAAAGGCAAAAACACAAAATCGGCTATTTTATGACCCCAGTTTGACCCATAAGGGAGGGTCTGGGGGTAAATATGACCGGCTATCTAGACTTTTCACATATGGTTTCCCAATACCTCTTAATACATTCTCAAGCTCTAGAAGCAAGAATAAAGGAGATATAAGGGGAAAAGATGAAATTGGCTATTTTATGACCCCAGTTTGACCCCTACAGGGGGGTCGGGGGGGGGGGGGGGGGGGGGGGAGGGAATTTGACTTGCTTTCTAGACTCTCCACATATGGTTTCCTACTACCTCCCAATACAGTTTATGGCTCTAAATGCAATACTTAAGAAGATAATAGGGGGGGGTTCACATGAATTTTAAGCTTTCTGATTGGTACCTGTGAGAAAATCACTCATAAATCGGTCAATTTTCATCGGATTGCTACCAAAATCTAATCAGCTCACGTTTTTGATAGTATAAACATGTGTATGAAGTTACAAGCATCTGTGGTCAGTAGATTTTCCTGAACTGCGATGACGGGCGGGTGTACCCGAAAAAACTATTTTTTGACCATGTGACCTTGATAAAGATCAAAGGTCGAATTTAAGCATGTGGAAAAATTTTCCCACGCCTAAGGTATAGAACTGCCAAATATGGTTAAAAAGCTTGCAATAATAAGGGAGATATTCAAGGGAGACCATAATGCGGCGGCGAGGAAACGGACATGAAACCAAATAAGCGCCCTTTCAGGGACGCTTAATTAAACAGTATTTGCTAACTTAAACATATAACATATTTCATTTGATATTGCACACTTTTACAATTCTGCTTCAAATGCTTATCACCAAACTTGGCATCACATCACTGCTGTAAGTTTACACAGTGATTCTTTAAATAAAACTTTACAAAATCCAAATAATTTTTCTTTCAGTTAAGTTTAAAATTTCTTCACCAAAAATCTCAGCTGTAGGGTGAAAAAATATGAATATACATCTTACCATTATCTCTGTAGTAAACCCTCCTTGCTGGTTCCTCACCAAGAACCATGCCAGACCTAATACATAAATAATAACAACAAGATATAAAATAGCCAGCCGAGCAGCGGGTAAGCACCCCAGCCCGCAGGTATAACTAAATGGGCAACAACATTGAGATTTAGGAAAATCTTAGGAACAACTTCAGTTGTAAGTATACAGAATCTATGAAATGTTGTCAGATGTAAGATTCACAGGCCATGATTTCTTACAAGTTGTTTTCATATTTTGATGCCCTAGAACCAATTATAAGGGAGATATAAAGCCCTTTTAGCATGATGACACTACATGACCTTGAAGGTCAAATTTGACACTAGCAAAAGATTTGCAGACCACGATTTCTAATAAATTTTTTTGTCATTCCAATAAGGGAGATAAGGCAACCATTTTGTTTTTAAAACAAGGCCAAAATTACTCTCAAGGCAAGCTTTCCTTGCCATTTACATTTTGTGAAAATCTGACACAGCTGCAATATTTTAAATTTTAGAACATATCATTGATTTTTGGGAAAATCGGCTATGGCGGCCATGTTGTTTTTTAAAATGAGTACCATAATTTTTTACAGATATGTTTTCACAGTCATAAACATGCTCTGTAAATTTGGTGAAGATATCCAACTATGGTAACATTGGTTTAATAGTGTCCCTTTCTAAATTAAGAATTTTAAGACCAAAAGTATATAAAGCATTGCCATGGCAACAGGTATTGTCTGATACCCTCCCAAACCTACTCATCTGTAGATCCTGTTTAGGTTAACATATACTAAAAATTAGGTGAAAATCCATGCATCAGTTTAGGCTGTGGAACACCCACAAATGTTAAAACCCTGAAATATTCAAAGTTGTTGCTAATTAAATCCAACAAACTAATCAGCTCCAGATCATGTTGGGGTAAACATATCCTGAAAATTTGGTCTAAATCCATGAATGGGTTTAGCTTGTGGAACACCCACAAAGTTTAAGACCCAAAAGTTTTAAAAGTGTTGCCATGGCAACAGTTGTTACCGGATATCCCCGAAAAACTAATCAGCTTTCGATCCACTTGGAGTAAACATACCCTGAAAATTTGGTGATAATCCATGCATCGGTTTAGGCCACAAGGTTTAAGACCAAAAAAGTCTTAAAGTGTTGCCATGGCAACAGTTGTCACTGGATAACTGCCAAAATCTATTCATTTATAGATCCTATTTGGGTAAACATACCCTGCAAATTTGATGATAATCCGTGCAGGGGCTTGGGCTGTGGAATGCCCACAATGTTTAAGACCAAAAAATCTTAAAAGTGTTGCCATGGCAACAGTTGTTACCGGATACCCCCCAAAACCTGATCAGCTCAGTGATAATCAATGCAGGGGTTTGGGCTGTGAAACACCAACAAGCTTTATGCCCCCCGCCGCCTGGACCGTGCAGGTACATCAATTGATGTAGATTCCTGGATTATAATTTGATACCAAAAGAGTAAATTATTCAGTCAATATTGTTTCTAGCACCATATTGTCTGTATTTTCTATATATTACAAGCATAACTGACATCACCTTTGCATAAATCTGAACATGTCGCTGATGTGTTCATATGAACTAGTATAACTGATATTACCTTTGCACACACCTGAACTTGAGGCTGGAATCTATATCTGTAAGAGTATAACTGACATTTCCTTTGTGTAATCCTGAATATGATGCTGGTATATAAAATATATATCTGTACAACTTGCATTACCTATGTAACATGAACCTGAATATTTGAATATATTTTATATCAGTACAACTGGCCTTACCTGTGCACGAACCTGAATATGGGGCTGGCATGTAAATCTATAGAAGTACCACCTGCACATGAATGTGAGGCTGGAATATATATCTGTACAAATAACATTACCTGTGTATGACCCTGAATGTGGAGCTTTGTCTGGACAAGTACACCTGACATTACCTGTGTATGAACCTGACTGTGGAGCTTTGTCTGCACAAGTATAACTGACATTACCTGTGTATGAACCTGAATTTGGAGGTTCGTCTGCACAAGTATAACTGACATTACCTGTGTATGAACCTGACTGTAGAGCTTTGTCTGCACAAATACAACTGACATTACCTGTGTATGAAGCTGAATGTGGAGCTTTGTCTGGACAAGTATAACTGACATTACCTGTGTATGAACCTGAATGTGGAGCTTTGTCTGTACAAGTATAACTGACATTACCTGTGTATGAACCTGAATGTGGAGCTTTGTCTGCACAAGTACAACTGACATTACCTGTGTATGAAGCTGAATGTGGAGCTTTGTCTGGACAAGTATAACTGACATTACCTGTGTATGAACCTGAATGTGGAGCTTTGTCTGTACAAGTATAACTGACATTACCTGTGTATGAACCTGAATGTGGAGCTTTTTCTGCACAAGTATAACTGACATTAACTGTGTATGAACCTGAATGTGGAGCTTTGTCTGGACAAGTATAACTGACATTACCTGTGTATGAACCTGAATGTGAGGCTGGAATATATATCTGTACAAATGACATTACCTATGTATGAACCTGAATGTGGACCTTTGTCTGGACAAGTACAACTGACATTACCTGTGTATGAACCTGACTGTGGAGCTTTGTCTGCACAAGTATAACTGACATTACCTGTGTATGAACCTGAATGTGGAGCTGACAGATGAGCTGGCTGTGAGGCTGCTGGCACTTGACAGGTTCATTGTGTCTCCTCCTGCTACATCATCTGATTGGCTGGGATCTAATCGCACAAAATCTGAGTGGTCTAAACACAAACAAGTTCACTCTTTCCTCAATGTTCTCTTTGAACTCTTATAAAGTCTGACTGAGCCAATGTTTGTATTTATCAATCACATCTTTACTGAAAATCTACATTCAATTTGGTAGTCACTTTTGCTTGGATTACTAGATAAACACATACCCACTGTCAAAACTAGATAACATTCTAAATATTATGAATTTGGAACTTTACTGTATTTCCGTCATGTGAAACAAAGTCATGGAGAATCTGACAGTCACTCTGAAAACAGGCAAACTTTAGCATGTTTCACCCGAGATACTCTGACTGTGCATGTTGTATTGTTGAAACTCTTCCATCAAAGTAACAGCAGATTGCAGGTACTAAATCTCACACTTGTTAGAGGAATAACTTTGAACCTTGCCTGCTGATTTACATACCTAATTGCTGTAATAAGTAAAACATTTAACACCATTTAAAAGTGCGGATATCACTATCAGGTGATCACTATGTATGTTATACACCATACATGCCTGTGGATGAATGTTTGTTAAGACAAGAGTAACTTACAGAATAAGAATTTCAAAGCATTACAAAGATGAACATGTTTACCTGTGTCACTTCCTGATGGCCTTCTCATTCTCACAGAATTTAGCAGGCTTCTACATTTGAAAAATAGAACTATTTTAATTGATAACTACATGTAACAGAATATATTCCAATCTACAAGACTACAACGGCTCTATCGTGACACTAAATATATATATATTATATTAACTGCGAGCAGCTTTGACAGTGAGGCTATTAAGGTTGGATACCTTGGAATAAAAACTGGGAATATATATTATATATGTAAAGTGCAAAGTTGAGCTCATTACAATTCCCTTTGGAAAAATAAATTGATTGAAACATTAAGTGTATATTCTGAAATATTATCACTGTTAACAGTTCAAGCAATTGATTTTAAGATGCAACACTTAATACTTAAAGATAATTTGTCAATTCACAGATGTTTATGATCAAGTTTATTGACACAGAGCCCTGAATGATTCACCTAAAGTGTGTGAACTACCTTTATACAGTTTTACAAACCCAAGCATAATTTACACTAATTTCCTTCAATATTTACAGTTAGAGAACTGATCTCGTTTAGGTGATAGTCTTCCTGTTGAAACAGAAACCTACAAGATTGCATAACAGTTTTATAGAGCCATTAGTTACATCTATAACTTAAATATTTACGCAACTGATACCTTTATGTTACATTCTTCAAACTCGTAGAATAACAAACACCTTCATTGAAAACAAACTGGTAGATGTAAATTCACAGATTTCTGATTTTACAGATAAACAAGTAATCACTGAATGGCTTGAAATAAATAATTAAAGTCTACTGTAGATTAAAAAAATAGCATCAGAGATGCCCGTACCCCACAGCCTTGGGAAATATTTTCAACACCATGAGATATAGAAGTACTGTACCAGTACAAACTTCAGGATACTTTCAGAGCACTGTCAGTTATATAAAGGTCCAAACAATGTATAAATGGAGAAATAATGTTTAAAAGAAAGATAATGCGTATAAAGATGAAGTATTAAAACAAGATAATTCAATGACAAGATGACAGCATTAATCAGTAAACTAAAATTCAACACTCTTTATATACATCTGCATTTCCGAATTATGGTTTAGATGGTTTGAATATTACCATGCATACAGAAGTGGTAATACATTTAATGAATGCTTATGTCTGGTGTTGGAGTAAAATCTGCGGCTCACTTGATGAAATTCTATCTCTTACAATGGGAAGTTATGAAAGTAAAATTCTTAATAAATTCTAATATGACTTTTGCTTAATCTGCATCAAAAGACAGACCCAAAGGTGCAACAAGATTTTAAAGGTCAAGGTCACTACGGCAAGGTAAAAGGTCAAATTAAGGTCACACCATGATAATACACACCTATAGCCAATAACCAATGTCCCTACCAAGTATCAACTTCCTACACCTTACGGTTTCCGAGATACAGCCCTGACGATTTTATAGGTCAAGGTCACTATGGCAAGGTCAAAGGTCAAATCAAGGTCACACCATGATGCTGCACACCTACACCCCCTAGCCAATGTCTCTACCAAATATCAACTTCCTGCACCTAACAGTTTCCGAGATAAAGCCCGGACAATATTTTATAGGTCAAGGTCACTACGGCAAGGTTAAAGGTCAAATCAAGGTCAGACCATGACGTTGCACACCTACACCCCCTAATCAATATCCCTACCAAGTATCAACTTCCTACACCTTACAGTTTCTGAGATATAGCCCAGACAACATTTTATAGGTCAAGGTCACTATGGCAAGGTCAAAGGTCAAATCAAGGTCACACCATGACGTTGCACACCTACACCCCCTAACCAATGTCCCTACCAAATATCAACTTCCCAAGCCTTACAGTTTTCGAGATATAGCCCGGACAACATTTTATAGGTCAAGGTCACTACGGCAAGGTCAAAGGACAAATCAAGGTCAAACCATGACGTTGCACACCTACACCCCCTAACCAATATCCCTACCAAGTATCAACTTCCTACACCTTACGGTTTCCGAGATATAGCCCGGACAAGATTTTATAGGTCAAGGTCACTACGGCAAGGTCAAAGGTCAAATCAAGGTCAGACTATGACGTTGCACAACTACACCCCCTAACCAATGTCCCTACTAAGTATCAACTTCCTACACCTTACAGTTTCCGAGATATAGCCCGGACAAGATTTTCAAACTCAAGGTCACTACGGCAAGGTCAAAGGTCAAATCAAGGTCAGACCATGACGTTGCACAGCTACACCCCCCTAACCAATGTCCCTACCAAGTATCAACTTCCTACACCTTACGGTTTCTGAGACACAGCCCGGACAAATTATTTCCCGCCGCCCGCCCACCCGACCATCCGGACACCATGGGTGAAAACAATACCCCAACAGCCATTAAGGGCTGTGGGGTACAAATGACAGGACTCAAGCAGTCCAAGTCACTATAACATCCCCAACAGTAAAATTTTGGCAATATTGACATATAATTAACTCACCAGAATAACATTTTTGCTTCATATTATCAATACACTCAGTGATAATAAAATACATCTCAGCTTGGCTCACAAAATCTAAAAGCTGCCAAACAACATCAGTTTTATGATAGCTCTTATGTAATGCTAATACAAGATGCGAGACTGTAAATACCTTTCCATGTAAGCCTAACTAGGATCATTGCAACAATAAACCTTTGACCAGGGAGGTGCCAGTTATGGCTTAAACTTTTGTCCCTTAACCCCTGGCCTCAGATTTCTCAGGTGATATTGAACATAGGCCTTCAACTTGTTGCAGTATCTACACCACATGGTAACAGAATTCCACAGTCCCCAGGTCCTCAACAGTCTAGTGGCTAGCAAGTTTGACATTTAATTCTAAAATGGTACGCTGCGCAGTGACCTTAAACACGTCTTTTGCGCAATGCTTGAACCGCGAATATAGAACGGTAAATAAAACAACGCTGTTGAATTTTGCGTGCATCATCCCTTTGCGTACAAATGTAAACAAACAACTTGTGGTAGAATAAAATGTAAATTATATGCGGCAAATATTAAGTCTAATAATTCGATGGGTATTTTTATTATTTTATTTAAAGATCGACTACTCATTAATATATATGATATCACGGAATTGTGTGGGGGGATTTCCTAACAATATTTTAACAAAAAGGCTGTTTACACGTCCATCACTATGCATGTTTAGTTAACGGAACAGCCAACAAGGAATTGGCTCTGATTTTTGCATAAGATTTACCCTTTATTTTGAAGAAAATATCAAAGTAACCATTTTAGAATAGGAATAAAAGACAAATTCTCGTGCTTTATGATGGTTTAAAACTATCGATCTGCTGTATTAAAGCACTCAGCCCTTCGGGCTTCGTGGCTTTAATTTCAGCCGATCGATAGTTTTAAACCATCATAAAGCACGAGAATATGTCTTTTATTCCTATATCACAGACTGTCACCTGAGTGTGGGTTCGACTCCTACAATTGCCAAATGCTCTGTGCATCTGTGCCCGTCACAATATGACCCTGGCTGTTGAACGGGATGTCAAACCTTAAATTTTGACTTTTGTCTATAGTATATAACTTATATAATGTACAAATATAGTGTACAATAAAATATGACCAAGCTTACCTGACAGGATCCAGGGGTTGCCAGTCACTACATTCCATCTGCTCCTCCCCCCTGCTCCCATTCAGATCCTCCTTACTGGACCTCTCCATTGCACTATACTGCTGGCCAATCTCATCCACAACCAAATCCTCTGCGGGCAGACTCAACACCTCCAGGCTGGAGGATGCTGGAGTGATGACACAGGGAAGGTATGTAGTGAGAACATTATATAGTTCTTATATATACACAAAGTGGGTATGAGAAGAGTTTGGGCACAGGCAGAACTTGTTCGGAGGTCTTACCTCATAAAAAGCTATATAGGAGATTCATATAGACTACTTTAATTAATGGGCTGTCTGATGTTATATGTACATAGTTACTTGTAGAAAATTTGTGTACGGGGTCAGTTATGTTAAACACAATTTTGATTACGAATATTATTATCTCTTTGCAGAACCTCGTGCAGAAGATACTGTCAGGTACTTGCATCAGGTCGGTAGTTTCCAAATGGTGTAATTTGAACTTAAAGTAGTTGGTAAATTCTTATTCATTCCAAAATTCAAATTGCAGGACATTTGTTTTTTGGTGTTTTTTTTCGAAATTTTAGCTCTTCTACCTAATCTATCTCCCAATTTCTGTGACTTTTGCTTCTTGTGTAATCTTACATTGTCCCTAATGGTGACAATTAAATTTATGATTCTATAACTGAATTGTTTTGAATACTTTATTCAACCTCTAATCTTGCTA
Organism: Sabellastarte sp. h YS-2021; assembly: GCA_964017235.1. Lineage (NCBI taxonomy): Eukaryota > Metazoa > Annelida > Polychaeta > Sabellida > Sabellidae > Sabellastarte > Sabellastarte sp. h YS-2021. Next base: position 71,817,541 of record OZ024928.1, on the reverse strand, counting down.
TAAAAGGATCTCAATTGTTGCAATTGACATAAACAAGGAAGAAAATTTACTGCTCAAGTTTTACATACATGTTTTACTGTAACTGAACATCTGAGATGGATACAAATATCTTACTCTATGAGTATACTCATTATTTGCTCATTGTTTATTTATTCTGGGCTTGCTACACTTTTCTGACCTCTATTTTTTCTCAGGTTTGGTAAGCAAACCTTTTCCTAAAAACTAAAGAGTTTCCCACATATTGTTTTTTTTCTTTTTCCATGTACTGTGAATTTCATCTATTCCATCCTCCCATATAAGTACTTACACAGGAACCCCTGTCTTAATTTCTGTCATTTGAATATTACGTTTTAAAGTCATTTACATTTGACCAAAATCATAACTACCCACTTTTAAAAACTAAATTAGCGATTCTATTGTATAATCGTTAGTTGTCCAGAACAAATCAAAATCTCTATACATATTTATATGATATTACTACTGCAATATACCTGTATGTTAACTGTAACTGATGAAAACTGACACACCTGTTTTGTTCACACTGATTACTATTGCACTGTACAATCTACTTACCTACCACAGGGGTCAGCTGAAATGCCTCTCCTTACCATAAGAAGTATTCTGACTCAACTTAATTTACTCTCTTGGTCAATGAATGATGAATGAATGGGCTGTTAACAAATTTTCTTTTTTTTTTTTTTATTATTTTTTTCCATGATGAAAAATGCCATTACATTTTTACTGGGGGTACACACACCCTGGCAGAGGTGACCCAGTATTATCACTGTAAAAGTTATAACTTGAACTGATACATCATGTTTTTTTATGTACAGTATATACTACAAGAAGTAAAAGAAAATACACAGTAATAATTTTTCCTTTGGTTTACATTTTGCCTCATTTAATCAATCAAAAGTTTTATTAATCGCCAAGTTTTGTTAAATGTTTCTTGTTTAAATTCCAGTGTTGCCACAAGCTTTTGTTCATCATATATACTTTTAATTTTTTCCAGTAATTCTGGTATATATAAGGTCTTTGACAGTCTTGAGTTGGAATAAATATAATATTTGGTTGCTACAAGTAAGATATTGATTGGAAGAGAGTTAGTATCAGTATTTAGGTATCCTAGAATATATTCTAAAGGACCAAGATCTAAACTTAGTCCTGTCTTGTTTTTCACCCACACTCGAACATTTTTCCAAAAATCCAGAACATCTGGACATTGGGAAAAAATATGGAATATAGTTTCTGGAGCAGATTTGCACAAGAAACAGTCAGGTGAAGTTGCTTTACCAATTTTTGCAAGTAGTGTGCGTGTACCAAGAATACGATGGAGAATTCGATACTGAAACCATATAAGATTGTGGTCCTGAGGTAGTTTAGAACATATCCTAAATATTTGTTGCCATGTGATTTCATCAATGTTTAGGTTAAGTTCAGTATTCCATGCAATTTTACAATTCATGTTTATGGCAGGTTTATTTAGAATGTTGTAATAATGTTTTGAACCTGAATTGCGGGAAAAAAATAGGAAGTAAATGTGTGGGGAGACATGGCTGCTGAAAATAAAAGAGACCATCTTTCTTATATTTTTTCACATACGATTCAACACAGGATTTTATTCGCAGGTATTCCAGGAAATTCATTTTCAAATGGGTATATTTATCTTCTAACTTTGTTTGGCTAATAATATTACCTCTATTGTCAAGCAGGTCACCAACAACAATTATTCCCTGCTTACTCCAATTAGGTAAATTAAGAATGGCCTTTGAAATTTTGGGGCTACACCATAATAGAGTTGACAGTATCTCAGTGTTAGACCTTATAGGAATGTTCTCGCAGAGGGTTACCCAAGATGTCAAAATTTCCTTCCAAAATTGATTCCGGGTCTTTTTTCTCAAAATATCACACCAAGTTGAACCGTATGATGCAATCTTTGAAACTGGTGAAATTGTGTTTTCAAAAAGATTTAGCCACAGTGGCTAATTATCTTTTGATGTTACCGTTTATTTCCGATTTTAACAATAAGCTAAGCAACAAAGATTATGCAGTTCCATATGAATCTGAAAACCTTAATTTAGTTCATTCTTATATTATATCTCTTCAACTGTCAATAATATGTGTATTCTGTCAACAGAAAACACCTTGTGTTGAAATATATTGCTTAAATTCCTTCTCAACAATGTACTCACAGTGTGAGAGCATATCCTCCTCTGCAGGTATGGCCAACTCCTCCAGACTACAGCTTGATGTGACTGAGTCTGCCTCATCCTGAGCAACAGCTGCTGTCATGGTAATTGAGTCTGTCACACTGGAAGATTCTGAAGATGGGAACACAAGCAGATTACCTTGTGCAGCAGTTAGCATACAGTAAACCTTCTATCAACCCAACTTTTATAACTAGACTAAGGACGCATCTGTGGCCAGATGCTGGATGTATCCACCGACAAAGGCCAACTAACATAGTTTAGAAAATAAACAGCATTTTTTGTTAATAAGCAAGCTGAAAGCACTTTTAAGTTTGGTTACCCTTATTTGACCCTGTAGCAGGGGCCCAAGGTGAAGTCTGACCTGATCAAAAGATTCGCAGCCCACGATTTCCTATAAGTCGTTTTCACATTGCAAACCTCTAGGACCAATAATAAGCAGGAGGGGCCCAAGGTCAAATCTGACCACATGAAAAGATTTGCAGCCCATGACTTCCTATAAGTTGTTTTTATATTAATGAGTTATTTGAGAAATACTGGCTATCTGCAATACTTCTAGAGATAATTCGCATTTACTCATTTTGAGTAGGTGAATAATTAGCTACGGGTCTGAAACTTCACCAAGTGAAAGCTCTCTCAAAAGTAGGCGAATGAGTTATTTGAGAAAAATTGGCTACCTACAATATTTTTAGAGATAATTCGAATTTACTCATTTTCAGTAGGTGAGTAATTACCTACGGGTCTGGAACTTCACCATGTGAAAGCTGTCCCAAAAGTAGATGAATGAGTTATTTGATAAAAATTGGATATCTGCAATACTTTTAGAGATAATTAGTATTTACTCATTTTGAGTAGGTGAATAATTAGCTACAGGTCTGAAACTTCACCAAGTGAAAGGTCTCCCAAAAGTAGGTGAAGGAGTTATTTGACAAAAATTGGCTATCTGGAATACTTTTAGAGATAATTTGCACTTACTCATTTTTAGTAGGTGAGTAATTACCTACGGGTCTGAAACTTCACCAAGTGAAAGCTCTCCCAAAAGTAGGTGAATGAGTTATTTGAGAAAAATTGGCTATCTGCAATACTTTTAGAGATAATTCGCATTTACTCATTTTGAGTAGGTGAATAATTAGCTACAGGTCTAAAACTTCACCAAGTGAAAGGTCTCCCCAAAGTAGGTGAAGGAGTTATTTGACAAAAATTGGCTATCTGGAATACTTTTAGAGATAATTTGCATTTACTCATTTTGAGTAGGTGAATAATTAGCTACAGGTCTGAAACTTCACCAAGTGAAAGCTCTGTCAAAAGTAGGTGAATGAGTTATTTGATAAAAATTGGATATCTGCAATACTTTTAGAGATAATTAGCATTTACTCATTTTGAGTAGGTGAATAATTAGCTACAGGTCTGAAACTTCACCAAGTGAAAGGTCTCCCAAAAGTAGGTGAAGGAGTTATTTGACAAAAATTGGCTATCTGGAATACTTTTAGAGATAATTTGCATTTACTCATTTTCAGTAAGTGAGTAATTACCTACGGGTCTGAAACTTCACCAAGTGAAAGCTCTCCCAAAAGTAGGTGAATGAGTTATTTGAGAAAAATTGGCTATCTGCAATACTTTTAGAGATAATTCGCATTTACTCATTTTGAGTAGGTGAGTAATTACCTACAGGTCTGGAACTTCAGCATGTGAAAGCTCTCCCAAAAGTAGGTGAATGAGTTATTTAAGAAAAATTTGCTATCTGCAATACTTTTAGAGAAAATGCAGAATTACTCATTTTTAGTAGGCAAGTAATTTAGCCACAGGCCTAATTTAGACATAAAGCCTACCAATAGAATACTGTGGTGCACCCTCTAATATACCTTGCAAACTTGAGAAGGCTAGCTATAATATTTTTTTCGTTAGAGCGGTAATGGTGAAATCTCTCTACACACTGCGGCTATCCAGTGGATACAATGATTTACTCAACAGTGAGAACCTGAAAGTAGATATTGGTAAGCTATGCCATGACATAGAGGTCTGCAATTTCACTCTGTTATAGCTGACCAAAAATTATGTGAATAACATATTTAAACAAAATACTCTAAATGTAATAGTTTTCACGTTATAACTGATTTACTCAACCGTGATAACCTCAAAGTAGCTATTACTCAGCTATGCAATGAGCTACATATCTGAATTTTTTCTATGTTATAGCTGACCCAAAATTAGGTGAACAACATATTTAAGCAAAATACTGTAAATGCAATAGTTTTCAAGTTACAACTGATTTACTCAATAGTGAGAACCTGAAAATAGCTATTGCTCAGCTATGCCATGAGCTATAAGTCTGTAATTTCACGACGTTATAGCTGACCCAAAAGTAGGTGAACAACATATTTTAACAAAATACTCCAAATGCAATATTTTTCAAGTTACAAGTCATTTACTCAACAGTCAGTACCTGAAAATAGCTATTGCTCAGTTGTGCCATGAGCTACAGGTCTGTAATTTCACTATGTTATAGCTGACCCAAAAGTAGCTGAATAACATATTTACACAAATTTCTGTAAATGCAATAGTTTTCCAATTACAACTGATTTACTCAACAGTGTGAACTTCAAAGTAGCTATTACTCAGCTATGCAATGAGCCACAGGTCTGGAACTTCACTATGTTATAGCTGACTCCGAAATAGGTGAATAACATATTGAAACAAAATACTCTAAATGTAATACTTTTGAAGTTATAAGCAATTTACTCAACAGTGATAACCTAAAAGTAGCTATTACTCAGCTATGCCATGAGCTACAGGTCTGAAATTTTACTATGTTACAGCTGACCCAAAAATAGCTGAATAACATATTTACACAAATTTCTGTAAATGCAATAGTTTTCCAATTACAACTGATTTACTCAACAGTGTGAACTTCAAAGTAGCTATTACTCAGCTATGCAATGAGCCACAGGTCTGGAACTTCACTATGTTATAGCTGACTCCGAAATAGGTGAATAACATATTGAAACAAAATACTCTAAATGTAATACTTTTGAAGTTATAAGCAATTTACCCAACAGTGATAACCTAAAAGTAGCTATTACTCAGCTATGCCATGAGCTACAGGTCTGAAATTTTACTATGTTATAGCTGACCCAAAAATAGCTGAATAACATATTTACACAAAATGCTCTAAATGCAACACTGTTCAAGTTACAAGTGATTTAGTGCATGATTTCATGAATTTTAATGCATTTTAGACATTTTTGTCTACCAGAGGCCTAATTTAGACATAAAGCCTACCAAAAAGATAGGGTGGCGAGTCCTCTAGCATACCAAGCCACCTGCCAAATATGAAAGAAATCTGGAAAGAAATGTGGACTGTAGGTCGCTAACAAGCAATATTCCACATTTTAGACATTTTTGTCTACCACAGGCCTAATTTAGACATAAAGCCTACCAAAAAGATAGGGTGGTGAGTCCTCTACCATATCAAGCCACCTGCCAAATATGAAAGAAATCCGGAAAGAAATGTGGACTGTAGGTCGCTAACAAGAAATCTCTGCGGACGCAGACGAGGGCGCGGATGCGGACGACGACGATGATGAATCCATAGTATCCCCGCTTCGTGTCGGGGATACAATTAAAATATCTAATTTTGTTAAGTCATTTAAAAATTCTCACCCATTTTTATGCGTTCACACTGTGTAACAATGAAAAGTCTATTATTGAGATCTTTATTGAGATCTTATCTAAGCCTCCAATTCATAGTCTGAACTTTAGTTCATAGATATTTATGGTATATGCTTTTAACACAATGAAAAATTTTGTTGTTTAATGGTAATTTGGTTGAAAAAAAGGTTGTTCCATCATTTGAGCCACAGGTCAGAACAGCCAAACTTTGTGATCACTTATACCATAGTTTTCAGCCGATCAGATTCATGACACTACCATGTTAAATTAGAATCTATTTCATGAATCTTCTATAATCTGCACAAAGCCACAGTATGTTTGGATATTCGAGGCTTTAAAATTTCCATAATTAAACCAGTTAAGTTGGAACTCTGACAAATACCTATTACAGGAAGTAAAACTAATTTATGTGGACATCCTGGTGAAGCAGAACCATTTTTTTTTCAGTTTCCTTTATAATCAACAGACAGGATTCACCTGTGTACAGACTGCTGGCTAAATGCTGGCTGGCTGAAAACAATCCCTCATAAAATTAGACCTTACAACTGACATATTCAATGAGACCAAAATGTGTTATACCAGGTAATATGGCATGTGTAATATGAGTATGTGTAATGCTTACAGTTGCCAATGTGTGGTATTGTAATAAATGTTTTAAAGATATAACCTAAATGGTATATTCTCCTTTTGTTACTTCTAAATTATACTTAAACCAAGCCATGTTCCTTGGAATTTCACAAACATTGATCAAAAGGTCAAAGTTGGGGTTTTACAGATATATTGATATCAGGACAGAAACTCAGTAAATCCCACACGTTGCATTGAGGAGATTAGAGTGAAGTAATTAAATGCCAAACTCGTTACCCATTCAGCCACTGATAATCATGGCTTGGTAAACACATTGACTTACAGTCAAGTGTCTACTGTCCTTTTTTGTACAACACGCGATTGATAGTCTACTAATAATCAACACATTTTGAAACATAAAATCAAAGTGTGGTTGTTTTGACCAGAATCCTCTGACAATTTGGTCACATGATATACAATAAAACCCTCCACATACACTTGGACATTGACTAATCTTTGACCTTTCATTCATTTGTTAATTGATGGAAATTAACACATTTAAAGGCCTGAATATCATTTTCCAAAATATAAAGTAACAAGACCACTGCTGCGGTATGTATCTCCCGCCGAGTATTAAAGGGGAAGAAATACTGTTTCTGAGATAGTCACAATTTTTCATTTTCTGCTAAAATCCAAGATGGCCGCCACAAGTGGCAAAAATTGAGATTTTTCCCCTAGGCACAGGATACTCCTGTACTACCCTGCAGGTCAAAAATTCGCTCAAAATCGCTCTCTCTCTCTTACCGTTTCCAAGATATTTTCAATGTATTATTTCCCGCTAAAATCCAAGATGGGCGCCAAAAGTGGCGAAAATTTTTTTCCTTTGAATAGGATACTCTTGTACTACCCTGTGGGTCAAAAATTCGCTCGAAATCACTTTATCTCTTATGGTTCTCGAGATATTCACACTTTTTCATTTTCCGCTAAAATCTAAGATGGCCACCAAAAGTGGCAAAAATCGAAATTTTTCCCCTAAGCACAGGATACTCTCCTTACTACCCTGTTCATCAAAAATTCGCTCGAAATCACTCTATCTCTTACCGTTTCCAAGATATTTTCAGTGTTCTATTTTCCATTAAAATCCAAGATGGCTGCCAAAAGTGGCGAAAATTAAAATTTTCCCCCTTTGCATAAGATACTCTTGTACTACCCTGCGGGTCAAAAATTCGCTCGAAATTGCTCTATCTCTTACAGTTTTCGAGATATTTGTGATTTTTCACAATTTCACTAAAAGTAGCAATAAAGTAGCCATTACTCTCTTGTACATTCAGCAACAGGTGTGAAACTAAAATATGTTACACTTCTCAAAAAAGTAGATGAACAACATATTTGAGAGAAATTGTGTAGCTGCAACACTTTTGAAAATATAAGCCATTTACTCATTATGGCTACCATTAAAAATTGACAAAGCAACTATTACTCACTTAGCTATGGAGATACACTTCCAAACTACTGACCATGTTGTAGCTGTGGAGAAAGCAGCTGAATAACATATTGGAACAAAATACTCTAAATGCAATACTTTGAGAGTTATAAGTCATATAATTATATTAGGTAAAAGTACTATTACTCACTCAAAAGTAGGCCAAAGTTCACCAAACCCCAAAAATATTGAAGAGCGTGCAAATTCATTAGGACAAGTAATTTACCAAAACCTGTCAGTGTAGTAGTTTCAGAGAAAACTGCATGACACACTCACACATACACACCCACGGATGCACGTACTCATATACATGGTGAAAATTATAATCTCCCGCTGGTGAGCCAGGCGGGAGATAACAATAAATGATTAGAAAAGTACAAAAGCCAAATATATATATATGTTGTATTGAATGTAGATAACTGTTGAATGTATACATTCAACGGGTCAAACCGTTGAATGTATAGATTCAATGGGCAAACTGTTGAATGTATACATTCAATGGCTCAGCTGTGGAATGTATAGATTCAATGGGTGAAACTGTTGAATGTGTACATTCAATGGCTCAGGGCATGGAATGTGGAAATAATTTATAGTTGATAAGTTGATTGGAAGTATGAAGACTTATGTACACTTTAACATACACTGAGTATTTTCTAAAATCAAATCACTATTTATAGTAGTTGTAGGGATGATCAAAAGAAAAAGTCTTCTATTGAAGTGTTAGCAGGGGCTCAAAGAAGAAGAATCTTGTAGGATTAAAGACTTTATAAACATAAAGAGTTCCCTTTAGTCTACACTAGTGGGTAAATTGTTTATCGATATTGCCGATATTTATTGTTTTGGAACTGGACTCCCGATATCGAGATCTAAACATGTATTTCAATATCGCCATTTTAAGTAAAACTGTAAACTTACACTGTTAATACTCGAAGTAAAGCAAAAATCTGAAGACATTGTACACTTTTATCTCACATTTTTGAAGTTTTCAATGAGAGACAGTTCAAGCCTGAGTAATCTTTTGATCACTGATTACAGAAAAAGTTGTCACCTGAGTACCTCTTTAATGCTCTCCAAATTTGTGTGTGATTGTTTACAGTTAATCCATGAAAGAGGATCACAGAGGTGCAATTGCAATTAGTCTTACCACACCAAGAAACACAAGAGCATTGGGGTTCATTGTGATTATATAATTGGAAAATAGATTAATATTTCTTGTTCTTTTTTATCCTTTACAAAATATTTAAACAATAATTAAGCCATGTTTTATAAATATTGAAAAAATATTTAAGGCTATAATACACTATACTAATAAACTCATAACTACATTTAACTTTTATATTAGTAAAAATGCATCATTAATTCATACAATATAATATTAAATTAAATAGGTTTTATAATAGTATTAACATTGCATCATTAATTTATACAATATAAATATTAAACTAAATAAGTTTTACATAAATATTAAACTGTTTAGGGACTACTTATAAAAATCATAATATTTAAAGAACTTATACACATTCAATGATCATAACTGTTGAATGTACACATTCCACAGCCAAACTGTGGAATGTACACATTCAATGGCTATTTGCTGTTGAATGTGTACATTCAACACCTAGGCCATTGAATGTATACATTCAACACTTGAGCCATTGAATCTATACATTCAACAGTTATCTACATTCAATACAACATATACATATGTATATATGGGTAAGAATAAAGGGCATTTAATTACCACATAGTGTAATACAATGAATACAATGCAACAATACAACATTGCAACTAATAAAAAATTTATTTACACTAGTCATACACAGTAAACAAAGCTAGTGAATCTGTGTAAACATTGAGCAAGTATAACTACACATTAACTTTCTGGCGATACATTGATATGTTGGTCATATAACAAAGAAAACATCACGTTCCCAATGGAACACAGTCCATACAGAGATATATGTTCAATATATCCTTTCTGCAGTGATCACTGTCTCTCACAATACATTACAACAATGTAGACTATGCTGCTTTCCCAGTATTTACTGCTCAGTATCCAATAATTAAAGCAGACTGACTATGCAATGAATAAGTATACTGTGTAACATTATCACAATTAACTGTAAAATCAATATTGCTGCAACCGAGCTGGCCTAATAAGTGTGTTTTAAACTATTGCTGCAATGTAACAATAGCTATATGACAATTTGTTTCAACTTATTCTTTCTCTACATTATAACAACACAAACCCATACATCTAGCTAACCAGATCAAACAGCATTTGCTCACAATTCTACTTGTTTAGCAAACGCTTTGTTTCTTGGTACCAAGCACTAAGGGAAGAGACTTTCATAGATGCATAAACTCACTGAACACTGATGTAACTATGACATCGAAGAAATAAAAAGAATAAGGCTAACACAACAGCTTTCTGCCTTTATCTAAAGATTAACTTTCAATGGGAAAAACTATGATTGTAAACTAAAAGCCAACTGCATGACAGCTTACTTTATTTCCCAGAGAAACATCTGTGGGATATGGACTATACACAACTTTATATTTCAATATGAGATTGAAGATATTTCAGAGATGTACATTCAGTGACATTAGCTGTTTATGCTTCATTTAATCAAGTTTATACTGCAGAAAACACAGAGCACTTTTTGTCAAAGTTTTAAATTTAACGAATATCTCTCATACAACAAACATGTGCAGATAAATACTCCTTATCTCATGTAATCCGTAGTGAGTGTTTGGGATGAGAAGAACAAAGTCTTTGAAACCACAGTTTTTTACACAAAACAGCAGTGACTGATATGGATACGTCACAAATCTCCTCAATAAAAAGCATTTTTAGTTGTTTGGCAAATTTATAGTTACTTGACAGTGGAGGCCAAGTTCATGGATATGAACAGTCTTCTATTATTGTCCCTTATTTATTATTTATGATATAAATTACTTGAAATCAAATACAAGAAAGAATGAGAAGAATGTACAAGAAAGTAAGATAACCTTAGATTTTTCTATGATGTACAGAAACTAAAATTGAGTTCCACGATCATGTCTATCTTACTCATTTTGTAAATATACTTTTTAGGTTTAATATATAAACAAACAAATACATACATGAGCAAAGAAGCCACAATCAGAAAGAAGCCTTAAAATCGAAATCATCTGGACAAGAAAAGTGTTTTTTTAATTTAAATTCTTTAAAACTACTGGATTGTGTTGCTCAAAAATGTACTTTGAAAGAACCATAATACCATACTTTAATTTAAAACTGAATTTTGAAATATTTTATATATCAGTCAACTAGTCAACACTCTTTTCTCGGTATAACAGATGAGTAGAGATGACTACCAAAATGTAAACGATTTTCACAGTCCAAGTACATTTTCATCATTTATATTAACCTATGCCAATTACAGCAGCCTCTATGGCCCAATGCTGAACAAGTTTGGCACTTAATCATATAGCTCATACCTCTGTAGTCGTGGATTTGAACACAGCTGTACCTCTGGCCTCTACACTCATTACAAAGGATAGCACTTTTTTAAAAACTTATTAGCTTTCATATATTGCAAACATGCACAATCAGCCACCCAGATAAAAGTTTGGGGAATTGAATAGTTATGGAGATACTACATCAATACATGTTTTCCAAGCACAAAAATAGCCAACTCAAAATAATACACAATAGCAGCAGACAAACCCTGACATCTCCAGGGTTGTACATTCTGCATCCCTGATCTATTTTAAACATACAAAAGGCAACAAAGTACAAAATGACACAGATCCGGTGCAAACATTTTAATATGGAAATATATCACACATAACTTCAAGACAATATCAGTGGATGTTTTTGTAGAAACTAGAAAGAAGAATTGTCTGAAATATTACAGCTGGACATAAAAAATAGGCAGCATTCTTTGACTTATTAAAGCAATGAGGGCACATCTGTACAGACCATAATCAATTGTGTTATAGCTGCCAAAATTACGAAAAAAAAACTGCAAAATTCAACAAAACAAACCTGAACTATCCTCTTCTTGAGAAAATCCTTGTGACAGAAACAAGATTGATGTTTTGGATATTGAAAGAAAGAACTTTTCACAATTATAAGTCACAAATAAACATGGTTGACATTCAGGTGTTTCAAACTCTCACCTTGCAATCAATCACATGAGATTTGTTATAAGTTAATTGTAGCTGGATACAGTAGATAATTTCCATTATATTATCATTTATCAAACACATCTTTTTTTAATTTCTTAAATTTTTGGAACTTTTAAGGTGAGACAACATAGTTGAAATTTCTGAGATCTGAGCAAAAATTAATAATAAAGTCATCACATCTCTTAATTTTATTACAATTTTGTTTATTTCACAAGTCACCAAAGTCAAGAGTCAGATGTTACAATTGAGTGTGGTTTACAATGTTTCAATAACTGCACTATATAGAAAATACTTAACGTTCAAAATAGTAAAGGGAAAGTAAAACATGCCTGACTCATAATTTCTTGAAAGACAAAGAAAACTTAAAATCAATAAAACATTATATTGCGAAGTTGGAAAAATAACAAAATACTATGAGATCAATTTTTCCAATAACTACTCTTCAACCTGAAGCAATACAACAAAGGTTCCCCAGTACATTGCATGCAAAATAAGCACATAATACCTGGAATATGATTATCCCAAAACCAGCTGTCCTTCCAAGGAATTAGCTCATACTCTAAATAAAAAGGAAATCTGTTCAAATATGAATTCATCACCAAAAAAAAAATTATTAATGCCTTGCAATAAACTGCTTTGATTTTAATTTTTGACCAAGAATGTTGCAACTGAAATCTTGATCAGACCCGTGTCATTTCAATACAATTTCTCCTCAACCAAGGGGTTGGGAGATGTCTTTACTGGGAACTGTATATTTCTTTGCCTTTTTCTCTTGAAGAGATAGTGATGGTCCACAGAAAAATTTGTTGAATATTTACACCCATTTGGTGAAGGTTATACTCACTGGCATTTACCAATGTTAATTTCTTTTAAGATTGCATCATTAGGTACTACATTATTATGTGGCTTGAACAGAAGTCTGCAGTCTTTATTCACTGCTTTGGATATTAATAGTTCAGAAAATTGACTGGTGTGAGATAATAATCTACAAGAAGAAGAATTTGAATAGCTTATTCACTCAAAAAGCTGTGTTCTTTACAGCTTTTAAGCTATAAGGCAAATAATGATTTAAGTAGCCAGGTACTTGAAAAGTACTGTAGCTGGAGATCTCTAGTCTGTAATACTTTTGAAAGTATTCTCCCAAGGCCTGGTCTGTACACAATAATCAACATAAAAGGTAGCTGAAAAAGTTGTCACGGCACTTTCACAGAAGATATCAGACTTGTACTCATTAATCTTCACCAAAAGTAATTATCTTATGAAACTGCTGAATTCTCCACAGGTATTTCAGTTATGAGCAAATATCTACTCACGACAGAAATTACTAAGCTCAAAGTTCTTTAAACAAGCATTCTGACGCATGCATTTATCTCCCGCCGTATAAATTAGATGTCAAAGAGCTACAGTTCTGCCACTTCATTATGCAGATCAACTCAAAGTAGGAAAATTGGCTATCTGCAATACTTTAGAGATAATTCGTATTTACTCATTTTGAGTAGGTGAGTAATTAGCTACGGATCTGAAACTTGACCATGTGAAAGCTCTTCCAAAAGTATGTGAAGGAGTTATTTGAGAAAAATTGGCTAAATGCAATACTTTTAGAGATAATTAGCATTTACTCATTTTCAGCAGGTGAATAATTAGCTACGGGTCTGAAACTTTACCAAGTGAAAGCTCTCCCAAAAGTAGATGAACGAGTTATTTGAGAAAAATTGTCTATCTGCAATAATTTTAGAGATAATTAGCATTTACTCATTTTGAGTAGGTGAGTAATTAGCTACGGATCTGAAACTTCACCATGTGAAAGCTCTTCCAAAAGTACCTGAAGGAGTTATTTGAGAAAAATTGGCTACCTGCAATACTTTTAGAGATAATTAGCATTTACTCATTTTCAGCAGGTGAATAATTAGCTACGGGTCTGAAACTTCACGAAGTGAAAGCTCTTTCAAAAGTAGGTGAATGAGTTATTTGAGAAAAATTGGCTATCTGCAATACTTTTAGAGATAATTAGCATTTACTCATTTTGAGTAGGTGAATAATTAGCTACAGGTCTGAAACTTCACCAAGTGAAAGCTCTCTCAAAAGTAGGTGAATGAGTTATTTGAGAAAAATTGGCTATCTGCAATACTTTTAGAGATGATTCGCATTTACTCATTTTGAGCAGGTGAGTAATTAGCTACGGGTCTGAAACTTCACCAAGTGAAAGCTCTTCCAAAAGTAGGTGAATGAGTTATTTGAGAAAAATTGGCTATCTGCAATACTTTTACAGATAATTTGCATTTACTCATTTTGAGTAGGTGAATAATTAGCTACAGGTCTGAAACTTCACCAAGTGAAAGCTCTCTCAAAAGTAGGTGAATGAGTTATTTGAGAAAAATTGGCTATCTGCAATACTTTTGGAGATAATTAGCATTTACTCATTTTGAGTAGGTGAGTAATTAGCTACGGGTCTGAAACTTGACCAAGTGAAAGCTCTCCCAAAAGTAGGTGAATGAGTTATTTGAGAAAAATTGGCTATCTGCAATACTTTTAGAGATAATTAGCATTTACTCATTTTGAGTAATTAGCTACGGGTCTGAAACTTGACCATGTGAAAGCTCTTCCAAAAGTAGGTGAATGAGTTGAGAAAAATTGGCTATCTGCAATACTTTTAGAGATAATTCGCATTTACTCATTTTGAGTAGGTGAGTAATTAGCTAAGGGTCTGAAACTTCATCAAGTGAAAGCTCTCAATTAGCTACAAATGAGAAAATAGCTATTACTCACTTATGGCATGCAATAGAACCCCAAACTATGTACCATCTTATAGCTAAGGACAAAGTAGCTGAACAACATATTTTAGGCAAACACTCTAACTGCAATAGTTTTGGAGTTACAATGGCTTTACTCAACAGTCAGAATTTCAAAGTAGCTATTACTCAGCTATCAAAGATTCAACAGGTCTGAAACTTTGCTATGTGATAGCTTACCAAAAAGTAGATGGACAACATATTTGAAAAGATTTCCCTAACTTTAATACTTTTGAAGATATTTGACATTTACTTCTTTTGTTATTTAGCTACAAATGAGAAAATAGCTATTACTCACTTATGGCATGCAATAGAACCCCAAACTATGTACCATCTTATAGCTAAGGACAAAGTAGCTGAACAACATATTTTAGGAAAACACTCTAACTGCAATAGTTTTGGAGATACAATGGCTTTACTCAACAGTCGGAATTTGAAAGTAGCTATGACTCAGCTATCAAAGGTTCAACAGGTCTGAAACTTTACTATGTAATAGCTTACCAAAAAGTAGATGGACAACATATTTGAAAAGATTTCCCTAACTTTAATACTTTTGAAGATATTTGACATTTACTTCTTTTGTTATTTAGCTACAAATGAGAAAATAGCTATTACTCACTTATGGCATGCAATAGAACCCCAAACTATGTACCATCTTATAGCTAAGGACAAAGTAGCTGAACAAAATATTTTAGGAAAACACTCTAACTGCAATAGTTTTGGAGATACAATGACTTTACTCAACAGTCGGAATTTGAAAGTAGCTATGACTCAGCTATCAAAGGTTCAACAGGTCTGAAACTTTACTATGTAATAGCTTACCAAAAAGTAGATGGACAACATATTTGAAAAGATTTCACTAACTTCAATACTTTTGAAGATATTTGACATTTACTTCTTTTGTTATTTAGCTACAAATGAGAAAATAGCTATTACTCACTTATGGCATGCAATAGAACCCCAAACTATGTACCATCTTATAGCTAAGGACAAAGTAGCTGAACAACATATTTTAGGAAAACACTCTAACTGCAATAGTTTTGGAGTTACAATGGCTTTACTCAACCGTCGGAATTTGAAAGTAGCTATTACTCAGCTATCAAAGGTTCAACAGGTCTGAAACTTTACTATGTGATAGCTTACCAAAAAGTAGATGGACAACATATTTGAAAAGATTTCACTAACTTTAATACTTTTGAAGATATTTGACATTTACTTCTTTTGTTATTTAGGTACAAATGAGAAAATAGCTATTACTCACTTATGGCATGCAATAGAACCCCAAACTATGTACCATCTTATAGCTAAGGACAAAGTAGCTGAACAACATATTTTAGGAAAACACTGTAACTGCAATAGTTTTGGAGATACAATGGCTTTACTCAACAGTCGAAATTTGAAAGTAGCTATTACTCAGCTATCCATGGTGCAACAGGTCTGAAACTTAACTATGTGATAGCTTACCCAAAAGTAGATGAATAACATATTTGAAAAGATTTCTGTAACTGTAATACTTTTGAAGATATTTGGCATTTACTTCTTTTGTTATTTAGCTACAAATGAGAAAATAGCTATTACTCACTTATGGCATGCAATAGAACCCCAAACTATGTACCATCTTATAGCTAAGGACAAAGTAGCTGAACAACATATTTTAGGAAAACACTCTAACTGCAATAGTTTTGGAGATACAATGGCTTTACTCAACAGTCGGAATTTGAAAGTAGCTATTACTCAGCTATCCACGGTGCAACAGGTCTGAAACTTTATTATGTGATAGCTTACCCAAAAGTAGATGAATAACATTTTTGAAAAGATTTCTGTAACTGTAATACTTTTGAAGATACTTGGCATTTACTTCTTTTGTTATTTAGCTACAAATGAGAAAATAGCTATTACTCACTTATGGCATGCAATAGAACCCCAAACTATGTACCACCTTATAGCTAAGGACAAAGTAGCTGAACAACATATTTTAGGAAAACACTCTAACTGCAATAGTTTTGGAGTTACAATGGCTTTACTCAACAGTCAGAATTTCAAAGTAGCTATTACTCAGCTATCCAAGGTGCAACAGGTCTGAAACTTTACTATGTGATAGCTTACCAAAAAGTAGATGAACAACATATTTGAAAAGATTTCTGTAACTCTAATACTTTTGAAGATATTTGACATTTACTCCTTTTGTTATTTAGCTACAAATGAGAAAATAGCTATTACTCACTTATGGCATGCAATGGGACCCCAAACTATGTACCATCTTATAGCTAAGGACAAAGTAGCTAAACAACATATTTGAAGAAAAAGTTGTTACTGCAATAGTTTTTGAGTTATGAGCCCTTTACTCCAAGTAGCTAAGATAGCTATTACTCAGTTATCTTTAGGCCTAAGTCCATAAAACCAAAAAAATTTTCGAGGGCGTGAAAATTCATTGGGACAATTAATTTACAAAAAATCTGTAGCTGTAGTAGTTTTGGAGGAATCTGCGTGACTAACTAACGCACGCACACACGCACGCACGCATGCACGCACGCACACACAGGCATCATTTCATAATCTCCCTCCCGGGCTAAAGCCCGCGGGAGATAATAAGCTACTATTTATGTTATGTGGGAATTTATCCAAGGTCTAGGCACACCCACATACACAGTGCAAATGGAATCTATCGAGTTATTTTATCTGAAATTCACAAAGAATAGCTGCTTAAACAATGTTCCAAAATTAAAAATCAAATATGATAAGACTGAATTCACTGTGTTTGGTTTCACAGCAACAACAAATTCTTCACTTGCAAAAGATTCACAGGCCAGGAATTCTTATGAGTTGTTTTCAAATTCTGAAGTCCTAGGACCAATAATGAAGGAGATATAATTTCTTTTTATTATGATTACCCCACCTGACCTTGAAACAAGGGACAAAAGTCAAATTCAACACTTGCAAAAGATTCGCAAGCTGTGATTTCCTACATCTAGTTTTCATATTAAGAAGTCTGAGAACCAATAATAAGGGGGATATAAAACATTTTTAGTATGGTGGCCCAAATCAACTTTGAAGCAGGGGTCAAGGTCAAATTTGACAATTGCAAAAGATTTGCACACCATAATTTCTTACAGGTTGTTTTCATATTACCAAGCCCTAGGACCAATAATAAGGGAGACAAAAGGCCATCTCAGTATGATTCTCACACTTGACCTTGAAACAGGGGTCAAAGGTAATAATCGATACTCAATACAAAACAGGGGTCAAAGGTAATAATCGATAATCGATACAAAAGATTCGGAGGACAAGAAGTGACATAATGGCTGTTTTGCTTTCAAAACAAGGCCAAATTACTCTTAGGCAAGCTTTCCCAGCAATATATGTTTTGTACTTATCTGACGAGGCTAGCTGCAATATTTTAATTTTAGAACATTCTAATGATTTTCATACAATCGACTATAGTGGCCATTTTGTTTTTCAAAATGAGGCCAAAATTTTACAGGCATGCTTTCATAGCCATAAAGAATCTCTGAAAATTTGGTGACGATATATTAATAAATGAATGAGATATATAGGTTTATGTAAACAGTTTTAAAATGTGACAACACATCCTAGCAGAAAGAGTTTCATAATCTCCCAACCCCAGTCTTCAGCTAGCGGGAGATAAAAAATACCAGTCTTACCAGACATAACTACTCAATAAGAGCTTCTTAACTAGCAACATTTTAGTAACAGTTTTTTCTACAATTTTCCTAAATTATTGTATGAATTGCCCATTCGTTCTGGTTGTGTTAGCTCTCTAAACCTGTTTCAGTAAAAGCACCTTATCATTCAACAGGACTTCTCCACCTAAATTTCTCCTTGATTCCACAGTGTCTCCAGTTACTGACTCACACATGTCAAGTGGCTCAATGATTCTGGACAATGACTCTGTTTGATGCACCTTATAATTGCTGGTATAGAGTTAAGTGATGTAAAAGTACAATCAGATTACACCAGATTTTTAAATGGATTGTGAATTACCACTACTCAATTCATAGTGATCTATGAGTAACTGAGCATTTCTAAATAAGCACCGTTCTGTAAAAACTTTATTATTTACAAAACTTTTGTACCCTGAATAAGTGTAGATTCTCAAATTCATTTAAATTAAAGTATGAGAACTTATATCACAAGTAGGACTATTTTATGCTGAATTATACTGAAATGGCACTGTGATTAAGATGTGTCTTATTATATCATACTTGACAAAAACCCATAAATGTGGAGAATTACATGAGACACACAATTTACAGTGAAAACTCAAAAACTTCTTGTGCACCAGTTAATCACAAAACAAACGAGGACCCTAAATATATGTCTGAGGAACACGAGTTTACTCTGGTGACCTGATGAACTTTAGAACTTTGGTTAGTTTCAAATGCCTTGACACCAAAAATGCAAATCTCATATAGTCTCATATATATAATAGTGTATTCAAGATTGTCCCAGAAGTGAACTCAACTCAAACAAATCCAGGCATACACATTGTAAACACAAGAATACAAATCAATACAGATTGGATTTATGTGTGGTAAAAAGTGACCATAGTAATTTACGACATACAATATAATGGGTAAAATCAATACATAGAGAATAATAAGGGTGACTAAAATGGCTCCTCTGTGTTTTCAATTAGATAATATAGACATGCACTTTATTTACTAGTAAATATACATGTATATCAAATGCTCATAAGATTTTAGCCTAGCTTTCACTACTTAAAGAAGAAATTTAAGTATATGTATTAATGTTACAAATGCTTGATTATACTTTTGTTAAAGAGACCAGTTAAAATATTCCCATTGAATGGATACTTCTTTGTCAAACATTTCACATGTAACTAGGATTGTTACCCATTTTCAGGCATTACACTACAAAATTGAAATTTTAGCTGGAACAAACTTCAATAATTTTTAAGTTTTATGAAATTTACTAGAAATATTTGCATTGAAGGCAAGTTCATACTGAAGAGATTAATAATAATCTAAACTTTTGAAGGCATAAGTTTCCATTATCTAAATACAGATAAAATAAACATTTGTCATGCTGTACAACTCACTACTGTCACCATAAATATGACAAAAACTAATCAATATCTATTCACATGTAGAATATAAAGAAATAATATTAACACTTCAAACTGTACATGGATCTCAGAAACGTAGTTACTGCTCCATTCAAATCAAACAAAAACTTCATCTTCATCTTTAAATACAACAGTTCTTTGCATATATAGCATGTATACAGCCTAATATTACCGCAACGCATTCTACTCTTTCAAATGTTTTTGGATGCAACTTTATATTCAATACTGAACAAGATTTTAATTCAAGCAGACCTAAGTGCACCTAAATCACTTCATTATAGCAAAGCTCATCTGTCAAATCGTCTCACAAACATGCTAATGTACCATGTTTCAATGCCGCAAAGTAAATCATTAATTATCCATTTCTTCTCAAAAAACATTGCTATCACTTGTTGATTACTGTTAAATTTATTGGAAATTCTTCTATGATTGGTGACCAAAAAACAAACAAAAACGCCCAAGTAAATATAATTTAGTTCCTCCACATGAGATGGTGTACTAAACATATGGAAAAATGATAAAATAAATCTCTTGAAACAGATTAATAGATCTATGACATTTCAATAATTATAGTGTATCAATCCACCCACTTGTTCATTAAACCTTATATATCCTATTTATTCCCTTCTGCCTTTCATAATATAATGGACTATGAGAAGTGAAACAAGTATACTAAAATACTCCAATGTTGAAGATCAGTTTATTATCACAACTTTCTGTAGTAGTCTTTATACATAAAATGATGACATTTTAAAAATATGTATTTGGGGCAATTCTGACTCTTTAAGACAAATGTAACGTGTTCAAACAAGAAGGATGAAACAAATCTGAAAACATTACATTTCTATTAAATCTTATATACACTTGGCTTTACACTTTTATACATATAACCTACACTTATGTGACATTTTGGTGGTTATATTACATTCTATTTTCCAATAAGAAAAAAACATTTTCTCTTAAAAATACCTGCAGTAGGTGAACTGTCAGTGGAAACATTTTCTCGTGGAATTGGTGGCATAGGCAGCTCATCATCATTATCTTCTTCTAGAGCAGCTTCATTGAGAAAACAATTTAATGTTTAATATTTGTACAACACTGGGTGTCAGACATTAAACACTTTAATACTTCTGGCAATAAACTAGGGTTGTTTAGGAAAACTTGAGTTCTTGTTAAACAGTAATGTATTATTTATAATACGTAATTAGGTGAAAGAGTACCATCAATTCAACTTTTCAAAATATTCACACATAAGTGACATAAAATGGGAAAATTTAACTTAATTTTCATGGATACATGGCAAATTATCTTGCATTTGTTTCTAAAAAGAGAACAGTAATTGTCAAAAAGTAATAAAGTCTAAACATTATGACTTGTGGCAGTTGTAGAATAAGCAGAGTACAAATCAGAATTTTTTTTATAGCTGTGGGTTCAACAGAACATGAACAGGGATTATGTGTTGTTATTTCCATCTGAAAGATCAAGTAAAGATTGAAAAATATTGTCAAACAATGCAAACATAAACTTCTATTTTAACAGGATTGCAGAGTGGATATTCTCTCACATCACTCGCATGTCAAAGCAAAAGTGTACCAGTATACATTTCACAACATGTACAAAACAATTGTCAGCTCATTTTACTGGTTTTCACATTTTCATATAAAAACCCCACACAGAATTAACATTTCACCTGCTTCACTGGTCGATGGTCTATGATGATAGCTTACACTTTTGTTGTCTGATACACACACAAAATCATTGCTACCTTCACTATCCTGAAAAGAACAGGAACAGCATTTACCTGAACTTTTATGTCGAGTTATTGTATTAGATTAATCTCAGTTCTTATCGATACTTTTAATTGTACGACAAGTAATAAAGCTGGCAATACAAATAATAGTACATGTATGTTGAAAAAATTAGATAAAACTGTAAAGCTGATTAAGTGCATGTTGATTTTTTAATTTTTAAAATCAAGTTTTTGAACATTAAATATGTTCATACATATATATTAAATAACATGCAGAGTAAGAAATGTAAAATTCGCCACACATCTGAAATTCGCCACATGTGGAAAGACTAATAAAATAAATGAATTGAGGTGAGATTTGTTGAATGTATAGTAAATTAAGGCTTTTTGAACTGGAACATACCAAGTTTAAGACAAAACATCTATTTTTCATAGAATTAAGTAAGGATTTTAGAGGTGGCGAAATTTAGATTTCTGGCGAATTTTAGATTCCTTACTCTACATCATAAAAAGTAGAACCAGCAGAGCTTAATTTTATTTAGGTTTAGCATATCACAGTGTAGTCACCTGTGTACTGTCTTGATGTTCTACAAGTGCCCAGTCATGAATGCCACTTACATCACTCTCATTGTCAGACATTTTTGTTACATGATAATAGGTATGACCATATAAACCTCTGAAATGAAATAATATTCATAAAAAGCTAAATACAGAAGACATAATGTATGAAATGTTATTCACTGTCATTTTGATCCAAAATAGCTACATTAACAACTTGATTAAAAATCTTGTATTTACACCGACTTGATCAAATATTAATAACATATTAAATCTTGATACTGACATTCATAACCTAGGTGAAGTTCTTGAATAAACCATAATATTAACTGTGATAAAACAACTGTTGTCAGCATTAAGAATGATTTTGTTTCAACAAGTTGGTGCACATTTAGAACTTAATGGATTGTATTTTTTTTTGTTAACAAAATATCATTACATTACCAACATGAAAAGTGGCAAACTTGCTCTAACTTGTAATTTATAAAACAATTAAAATAATAAAACTAAGTTGAACTAGAAAATGGCAGTTTTTGCATGCAAAAACAAAGCATCTCAGGAGATAGAAAGACAAATATAGCTGAAAATAAATAGTGTGACTGCTGAAGTAATTTGCGCAGCATATGCAAGAGAATTGTAAGCTTAGTGGATAACCACGGAAAATTGTATTATTAGGATAGGTCTTGCATACTGCATTTCGAGTTTTGCTATATTGGGAGGAGGACATTTGAGGTATTTTTTTTTTTAATTTTGTGAGGGTTAAATGGGGGTGACCAATGCTGAAGGTGTGTGCTTTGTTCGATATCACTCTGTGACACTCCATGTTTCGAGATATTGACTATTTCTTTAAAAATTTGATTTTTGGGTCATGTGACCATATGATGCCCAAATACAGAATTTTTTTCTGCATATACATTGGATGGTAAACTTGGCAGATCCCCAGCAAGTCAAAAATTCACTCAAAATAGTTTTTTTGTTTAATTGAGTTTTGGGGCATGTAACTCTAGCACAGTCAAATATGGATAAATTAATGATTCACATACAATGCACTCATAGCACAAGTTACAGTCAAGTGATTTACTCAACAGTGAGAACCCCAAAGTAGCTATTGCTTTGCTATGCAATAAGGCACAGGTCTGCAATTTTAATATATTGCAGCTGACCGAAAGGTATCTGAATAACATATTTAAACAAAATACCCTCAACAGTGAGAACCTAAAAGTAGATATTGCTCGCCATGCAATGAACTACAGGTCTGCAATTTTACTATGTTATAGCTCACCCAAAAGTAGATGAATAGCATATTTTAACAAATACTGTAAATGCAATATTTTTCAATATACAAGTAATTTCACTCATTATGAAAGGTACTGAAAAGTCAGAAAGTAGCTATTACTCATTTAGCTATTGGGATACACTCCCAAGTTACTCACCATGCTGTAGCTATGGAAAAAGTAGCTAAACAATATATTTTAACAAAATACTCTAAATGCAATACTTTTCAAGTTATTAGAGATTTACTGCATGAATTCATGAATTTTAATGCATAAAAAAGGGTTTTAAAAGTTCATAAAAAATAATTAAGAAAGACCCAGGCCTGATACTCATACAAGTGAATCTACTTTTTACCTGGTATGTATATATATGCATGATAAGACAGAAATTCCTTCAATAGTCAATGAGAAAATTGTGTTAAAGTGTTGAAATTTTCAAAAAGTATCAAAGTATCAAAAATGACTTTTTACCTCAAGAAGCCACCCCCCCCCCCCCCCCCCCCCCCCCCACCACCACCACTATTTGTCAGCCATATTTGTGTGCTTGCAACTGACAATGCATGCAGAGAAATTATAAGATCACATAATTCTGTGGGATTTGTATGCTTGCCACTGACATTGCTTGCAGAGAAATTATTCTCCATGTGGTTACTTCGGCTTCTTTACTTGTGTGTAGACGCAAGTGTAGAGTAGAGCCGAGGTAACCACGCACGCTTATGGGTTTTCTAACACTATTTTACCAATAAAAATGTTGTTTTATGATTTTTATTTACTCAATTAATAAGAATTGTTGGCGATTTCAATACTTCACACCAAAAATTACTAGTACTGGCCCATCTTAATTGTAGTACTGTTTACAAAAATAACATTAATGTGAAGGGTTGTGATACACCGCATTAAACTTATTTTCTTAAACTTAGCGAAAAAAACACTAATTAACTAGCCATTTTCTGTCAGCTCTGTTTGAAATAAAGGCAAATATTCAAATTTCAAATGTCAGCTCTAAATAATATTCAATATCAATTTCCTTTACCTTAATATTTAAAAAGAAAATGAAAATAGGCATTCACATTCATTGAAAATTGACAAATGTTTCCATAAATATTATAAGAGGCTAATCATCTTAGAAAATGGGGTGAATTATCTCAATAACAAATCTTTACTACTTACTCTACAGTACACACGAAATTAGGGTAGCCAGTAGTAGAGTACGTAGTGCACAATATCTTCCTGTGCTGTACACGGGTGGTCATGAAGATAAACGGTCATAGAGATAAACGGTCTTCAGAATTGTTCAAATCTAAGTGGTGTAAACAACAAAATCACACAAACTAAATAAGAAAATACAATCAAAGAAAGCTTATCAAGACATCTGGTATTTGGTTTGTGTTGTGCTGCTCTTTAGACTACTTATATTTGAAGAATTCTGAAGACCGTTTATCTCTATGACCGTTTATCTTTGTGTCCACCCATGTACTGTATACAGTAGTGTCATACATAAAGTATGTCTACTAATTTAATATGCAGTGTCAACAAGATTGTTTTATGGTTAGAGTTTCATTATAATAAACAGAATCTTTGTACTGTAAAAAAACAGTAATTGTATGAAATAAAAATATAAAATACTTGAAAATAACTTACCAAATGTTCACTTTGTTTTGATGAATATATTACCAAAACATTAGATAGTGCGCATGTCACTGAGCTGTCCTTAAAATTTAGCCTGGAACCCGACGATAATTAAGGTTGTCAGTATGTCATGCATAATACCTGGTCGGGGGAAAGGAACTGTTTCTCTTTTAGATTGCATAAATACATGTGCAGCACAGGCGTTGTAGCAAAAGATTCGCATTCAGATCTTTGAAATGTGTGTTTAAACAGTAATGCATAGAGACTAGCATACTTAATTATTTTTCGACCAAGTGTGATAAAATATATCAACTAAAAGACTGAATATAAATACAAATATTTGATGTTTAATGGTATTTAAAGGTGTATATTCAAAATTTTTATGAAATATACCATAGCTCACTAAGATTGATAGTATGGAGCATTAGGAAAATTTTCAACCCATTTTTACATATATTCAAGCCATATGTAATATATTCTACTTATGTTTGGAATGCCCACTGGTACAAAACACATAATACTTTTTAATTCTTTTGGTGTCTGAACTGTCAAATTTAGCTCATATGCATAATCACAAATTATTATTTTCAATTTCTATTGTGTTTTTTTTTTCAGCTAAAATATATATAAATGTATATCTGTTTTGTTTGTTGTGTAAAAAGGTCAGTAGTACAGAGTGTATGACTAGTAGAAATGTTTCTACAAGTTTGCAAAAAGAAAAAATTTTGTATTTTATATATGATGATCCATGCATGGCGTTTTCATGCTGTTAAAAATGTCATTCGGCAATAAACATTACAGGAAATAAATCTGAATGTGTTTTAGTGAATGGAAATTTGTATACAACTGTATCCTACAGAACAGAATTTCTTTTGGAGTTTTTATTCATGTTTCAAAGCCAAAAAGATTTTGAAAACAAATTGCAAATAAGGAGTGGAGTTACTGTGGAGTTTTCTTCTCATATATGCTAATGAACCAATTTGCACCTAATTAAAATTTTTCAAATTATTTCTCATCAAAATATAACTTTAAATATATTAATATATCTCACAAAGCCAATAAATAAAGTGGTTGCTTAACATGTTGAAATATATTATAGGAACAAGTATAGTAGTAAGCAATGAAAGCCTGTAGGTTGTGTGTCCCAATGTAAACATTGCTAACATTTGCCTATCGTGCAAAGTTAATGTGCATTTGCATGTGCATGGTATCCAGTTATTTGCACAAAAACGCACTTGCCCCCCACCTCTGAGGTTACTGGTTTGAATCCCAGACCCAAAATTACGTGGGTAAGTTGGTAATTGCCTACTGATGCCATGCATTTTACACCGCATAATCTGGACCAAATAGCATGTATTGGCTTGCTCTACAATTTAAACTACCTGTTGTGATTAACCTATATAATGTGTTGAAATTGATGTAAAACTCAAATATATCTAAGTAGAGCAGTGTATGTAATGTGGTACTGGTGTTATAGCAGGTATTGGTAAAAAACCTATCATTTGAAGGCTGAGTTGTGTCCATTCATGCTCTTCACTCTTCAAGATTAGATAATTAAATTTTATTTTTAAACACTGATGTGTTATACTGCACTATTTCAAATAAATACATTAACTAATCTAAATATGTTAACTAATATTCACAAATATATACAATTAATTAAAAACTGGCCAAATTACCAAACAAAAACAAGATTATAGGAAATGTAGAATAAACAAAGTAAAAAACAACAATAAACATACATAAACAACGAACAAAATAAAATGTAAAAACAAAAAAACAACCAAGTCCTCATCGCCTCAGACAAGACCTAAGTGGTGGCATACATCAACAAACAGTGCAGCTCTTGATCAGCAGAAACACTGTGCCCTAATGTGGAGAATCCTTACGTGGTGCAACCGGAACAGTGTGAAACTCAGAGCAAGGCACATACCAGGATCGCTCAATATAATAGCAGATGGCCTTTCCAGGAGGAACCAGATCCAATCAACAGAGTGGCCCCTTTCTCCACAAATCTTCAAACTAATTTCTAAACTTTGGGAGAGTTCCCAAGTGGACTTGTTCACAACTAGCCTGAGCCACAAGCTATGTGGATTAAACGTTTAAGCAGTATAGACCAGTGTCATTGGAAAACTTTATTTTTGAAATTGTTAGCAATGAAAGAAACTTTGCTAAATAAAAGGTTGGATAACACATTTTCTTCAAAAGTGTGCGACAGCATTTTATAAACAGGTTTTAGAAAGTTGGACAGAAATATATTGTTCCAAATCATTTACTTATAAAGAGATTTTAAACGAATACATTCTTTACAACAAATATATCACCATAGCCAAAGGAACAATAAGTGTAGAGAGGTTTCCAAATAATCTAGGGGATAATGTGAAAATAATTGACATGTTGGATAATATTGGGGACCTTTTAAAACGAACCAAACTAAATAAAAAGCTTGGTTCAAATCTTTCTCAGATGACGTGTAATTCACTTGTTAGTGCAATACCAAATGAGTGGAAAATCAAAATTAAAGAAAAATCAGTGAATATGACAAACAGGCTAACAGACAATATAAGACTTACTTGTAATAATGTATTAGTATCACTTGAAAAAATAACATAAAAAAAAATTGTACAATGAATTAATCGGAAGAATTGCAAAACCACCAATAGCTATTGAGAGTTGAACTGAACTATACCCATTTTTGGAAAATCATGATTGGAAATGTACCTTTATTCTGCCACATAAAATTGCTCAAGAAACTTACCTTCAAAGTTTTCAGTATAAAGTAGTCACTAGGATATTAAATTGTAATTATAATCTACATAAATGGGGAATAAAAGACTTACCAGTCTGTGAATATTGTAATGAGTTGGATACAATAACACATCACTTGTTTGAGTGTCAGGTAGTAAAAACATTCTGGGATGAAGTCGAATTATGGATCTATGATCGATTGGGGGTTTTGTTTAACCTTACTATTTGTGAAATTATTTTTGGAATACGTGAATTGGATGAATTAATCAGGCTTGTTAATTATATTATTCTCTATGGTAAACTTTATATCAATAAACAACGAACATATAGTAAAAAATTGACTCCTGCTGAATTTTTTAGTAAATTAAAGGACAAAATTATGGTTAATCTGACTTTACTTAGAATAAATGAATGTGACAAACGTACAATACCATTGCTTGAATCTTTAATTTCATAAATTATCTTTTTGTAATAAGTTTTAATGCTTGGGATATCCTTTAAATAAAGACAGTGTCATAAATATTTTTGTCAAGGTGTGCAAGTAATGTCATGTTCCTAGTACTTGTTGGTGTATGTTTAACTTTGTCATCAATTGTTAAATACATGTGTGTGGTATTTGTACTCTTTGTATTGTACTTGTTTAGCGTATGTTTTAACTGTGTAATAAGTTGTTAAGTATCTGTGTGTGGTATTTGCAGTCTTTGTATTGTTTTTGTGTTGTACATGTATCTGTTTATGAACAATAAACTATTAAAAAAAACTAGCCTGAGCACAAAACTCCCTTTCTACACCACTCCAATCGCAGACCCTCAGGCTTGGGCTGTAGATGCCCTCAACATCCCTTGGGAAAACCTTGTTGTGTATGCTTTTCCTCCCACCACCCTCCTACCCAAGGTTGTACAAAAACTCTAATCTCAAATCTGCAGGATAATCCTCATCGCCCCAAGCTGGCCAATAAAGCCATGGTTTTGGGACCTAGTGGAGATGTCTCTGGACATACCAAGACAACTACCACCCATTCAAACTCTGCTTAAGCAACTACTGAACAACCAATACCACGCCAACCCAGCTTCCCTCAATCTCCACGTTTGGTATCTATCAGTTCAACTCTCCAAGAATGCGGGTTCACTGCAGAGGTGCCAAAAAGAATTGCTGCTCCTCAAAGACTCTCAACAAGAGCCATCTCCTCAAAATGGATGGTCTTTTAAAGATGGTGCACAGGGGAACAGGTAGACTTCAGGAATCAGCAACAATGTGGACATTGCCAGACTCATTGCCAGTTTCTATAGGGACCAGCCCGACCCAACCTCCTTTTGAACCACAGGAGGAAGCAGATCTGAAATTCCATCAGGAAAGAGACAAAGTGAAATTCATGCCTGGACTCTTGATGGAGTCTTATGCCTGGGCGATTGGGAAACAGGTCCAATTAGTACCCTCTCCTTCATTCATTGCCAGGAATCAACTAGCAAAAGGACCGCAATCGATCTCTCCGGTGGTAATTCCAGCCTTGAAGTGTAGTTAAGACTCCCAGGACACGGATATTCTTCTTTGCCCTGTCAGGGCCCTCAGGTGTTATCTGGACAGAACCAGAGAATCAAAAAGGGGTAGACAGCTATTGTTTATCTCCGTTAAACTGGGCCATACTAAGGATATTCAGTGTTCTACTATCTTGTCTTGGTTTAAAAACATCCTAAAATTCTGTTACTCCAAGGTAGACATGGACTTATTAGGGGTAAAAGCCCATGATGTTAGAACTTTTGCGGCTTCCAAGGCCTTCTACGAAGGGGTTTCAATGGACCAGATTATGCAGGCCTGCCATTGGAAAGCACACAACACCTTTACCAGGTTTTACCTCAAGGACCTGGTTGGACAAGACCAAACAGAAGGCTTCTACCATCTGGGCACCTTCATCGCAGCACAGCAGGTGATGCCTCCTTCTAAACCAGCTCCAGGGACAAAAGAAGGGGGGGCACGAATCGGGGAACCATATAGATAGAGCATGTCAGAATCCTCTGACACCATAGAACAGGCCTTCCACCCCGCTTCAGGTAACTAATTTCCTTTTTTTCTAACTCTCTCTCCATTTTCCTACCTTCTGTATCTTAATTCCTGCTCACGTGTAAGTTACCAGGAGTAAATTTGTTCCAATTTTTTGGGGACTTAAGTTATACTTTTATACTTTGTGTACCTTTTTATACTTTGTGTACTTTGTTTTATAGATTCTGTGGCTTGGAGTGCCTACATTAGCAGTGCCAAACCAAGACGGTGCTATCTCCCCTTGGCGCCTCACCTCAACCTCAGGAGAGCTGGAGAACTCCCCCTCGAACTTCGATGGGCTCCTTTCGCCTGGGCTGCATCAAGTCTTTCTTCCTTCACTCTAGTCTTCGAATGCTCATCTATGATGGTTGCTGCCTTTTGCCAGAATGACCTTGTCTTATGCCAGTGCTAGTCTGCCCAGCCATCCTAGTATGCTGGGATTCAGCATATTGTTACAATAGGTAGAACTATTGTAGCGCAATAAAATTGGAAATTTTACTTTAAATGAAGCTTTTATAAGCTACAGTACCTACCTATTGCATTGTATTATTGGGAAGATTATTTGAATTTTAAATATTTCTAATCTGTCTAGTCACAGGTACAGAACAGTAGAGTCAACAGAAGTCATAAGACATATTGCGACACTTATTTAAGATATCTTCACTTAAGGTATTGTTTAGAGAAACACATGATATCAATGTTTCTCTTAATAGTAAATTCTCATTATAAATTTAAAGTGGAAAATATGTATTTGATTGTATTTGCCCAAATACAGGTGTTAAATACAAATATTTGGTAGTGTAAAATAGCAAATACGAATTCAAATACACATTTGTAGCTGTATTTAAATTCAAATACAAACACAATTGTATATTTGTCCCAACCTTGATACTGCAAATGTTTAAGTTGTTGAGATTGAGAAACATCCTGCGAATACCATCTTTCTTTGGTCTGAGGAAATGTTAGAGGAAATCACCATGGCCTCTATTATTCTGTTCCATGAAACCAACATTCTATTGATTTCAGAATCTAGTAATGATTTTTCAGAATCAGAAAAATAAATAATACTTGGATCATTCAATTATAAAGCCATTTTGTGAAAGTTTAATTTACAGCCTTTGTTTGTTTTGAGAATTTCTTTGTCACGTGTGATAGCCAACCAGATAAAGTTGTTGGTTTGTCTATTGAGTCAGGATTTTTAATTTTGTTTTCGTCCTCAATGGTATGTAGACTTTGTGACTGAATGCTTCTTGTTATTTGACCAATCATTTTGGTGGACAGGCTCACTGCTTACATATGAGATCTACTTGAAGTCGTGCATCATTTTGGACAGGTCATCCCTCAACAAATTACCTGTAACAGAGATGACAGGAGATTCTAGTCAGGACTGCAAACTTTATTTTTGCACAATAGGCAATACCTGGGGATCTGTTGCTTTACCAATGTGTGTAGGCATATTCTGAGAGACTATGTTCTCTCTAAAGCAAGGTTTTGGTCATCTGTAAACAGTGGCGCTGAATGATCTCTTATGGCATTACTCACTTTAACATCTTTCTCTGGAAACAATTTAAACATTTTCCAATCTTTGTATCATGGTACCATAAGTTTACCACATTTCTTAGGCCTGAGATATGTTGCCTGTATTTCTATAATTTTGTCATTGTTTTATGATTTTTGAAAAGAAACGTAGATCTTGTCAGCCAGTTTTGGTTCAACCCAAGGGCCAAAAGCATCAATGATGCCAAAGCAGTCATCTATTCCATGATAAATCGTCAGATTCATGCATGACAGCACTTGAAGTGGCCTCCTAAACATCCAAAAGGTCAGATATATAACAATCAGTAGGCGTATTTCACAACCATAATCCGTTGAATCTAGATTCGTCAGATCAACAGATTCACTTGTGTTGTGACTTGAATCTGAATCTGGATTATGAAAGGTACATCAACAGATTCAGATTCCTTGGTTTACCCATAATTCTTTGAAAAATAATGGCAGCAACATGTGGCAGGAAATTTTAACATTTGGCAAATTTTTATTATACTGTGATATTATAATATTATATTACTGCATCATAATTTATAATAATATATGATATTTATGTTTGTTTATGTTATGTTTTAAATTTGGATTCGACGGATTCCACAGAACCCTCATTTTAGTTCATCCAAGCCTTGTCCATGTTACTGAGGCATAAAACATTTATATATATATTGTCACTAAGGTTTAGTGTGATGAAAATTGGGGTCTTTAACTTTCAATATAATATTTAGTATCATTTCAAAAGTTATTTGCAATATAAATAATATCGTTTCAAAATCAAAATCTGTGTTTTGTTTTATGATATAAAAATTAAACGAATCAGCCTCTAATAAGTATGTTTAAAATGCTAAATTACATTTACGTTTTATTTGGCTCTTTACACACAAAGAAAACCAAAATTTGTATTATGATCTATTAAATAATCTAAATTGAAACAATCTGTAGATTTTTTAATGCAATTAAAATATATATCAAACCAAAATTAAGATTATGCTTATTAACATGAATTAAATATTATTTCAAGGGAATTCGCAGAAAATGTGAATTGTAGCTACAGAGTTTGGCATTTTCTAAAACAAAATTTAAGTAGTCGTATGTATAGATACTAAGAAAACTGCATAGTAAAACAGAAACACTTTCCAGATATTACCCTTTTAACTAATTTAAACTCCCAATGATTATATGTTATATTATGCTTAAATAATTCACAGATTACAGGGGAAATCTTTGTTTACATACTTCATCAACAAGTTCCTTCTGTAAATGGTAAATTAAGTTAATAAAATAAAACTTTTATTGCTTTACTCATTTTCACAGTTAAAATTTATTCAGTTGGTTTGGATACATCAAACAAAATTTGTCTGATAAAATTTCAGATTTCCCCATTGTTTTATTTGAGGCTCCTGGTTTAGAAATGTCAAGACATTTGTCAGTACAATAAATTTCAATGACATGTTGACTTTTCAAAACTGTTTTATTTTGTGACAACTGTTATACATTCCAATCATAAGATTTCAGTTTTATCCCACAAAGTACTTCAATATCATTGCTATAATAATTTTAGGGAAAATCTAGGAGCAACTTTTCTTTTTTGGCACAATATGTGTTTTCTTATTTTCTATTATACAGAGCTCAGTAAAGTATATTTTGTGTAAGTGAATTATGTTTGTAGCTTAGTATCATGGAATGAAGTGTTTATAACTTGTGCTAAACTGATGTACACCACAAACATTTAAAGCAGCAAATGCATGTCAAATATTTATATGAATCAGTTACATACTTGCACTTCTCAATGTTGTGGTGATCAAAGCATAAAATCCCTGTCAAACAACCTATATATTCAACAAATTCCTTTCAAACAACTACTATTGATAAATAAAGTGTCAGTAAGTGGATATTACAGAAGGGCTTAAGTGTGTAGCATAATGACTAAACACGCACTTCCTTAATTACATCCACGGGAGTGATGGATATATAATGAAACTTGGTTTATTTCATGACTGTTATCTTAAATTCTGCCAATTCCCGCAAGTTGAAAAACATGGCCTCTTTTTCAGCAATATTTTGCCTTTTACTGATATAAATTACAGAATACTAGTAATTCAACAAAGTACACAAAATCCACAATAAAGTTGCCCTTTCCATGTGCCAATAATTCAAAAGAAAAACTAGGTTTTTCAAACAGCAACCACTCAAAAGCTTAAAATATAGGGATATGTTGAAATTTTAATGTATTTTATGATCATTATATAGAGTAAAGAAAGTAGTTTCATATTATCATTTTACTAATATGGAACAATGCAAAAAATGTTTAATATTTTGAGAAATTAAATGCCTACCTCTTTACAAGTAAACTCATGCATAGAGTTGCAGTGAGTGGTTACACTAATTAGCATTCTCCTGTCAATCAAAGTCTCTGGATAGGGTGGATAAACTAAAGTGCACAGAATTGCTGTTTTAAAGAGCTGTGAGCTCTGATTCAGATTTTGTAGTCATAATAGAGTGCTGATGAAAAAGGGCAATACCCTGCTGTACAAAATATTTACAATGACAAAACAAATGTTAAAATATCATGCCATAAACATGATATCAATTTGAGCAATGCTTAGTTAACACCATGCCACAAATGAACAGAAGATCGTCAAAACAGAAGAGATCATCAGAACGAACTCACACAGGCTAGGGAGAAAAGCATGTCAACATTGGTACAACATTCCAGCTACACATCCAGATTCTCTCAGGATAGGCTTACATAATCGACTTCCCAGTCTTTTTGATCTGGGACTGGGTACACTTGGTCAGTTTGTTGTTGAACCTGGTGGCAAACAAGTCCACCTGAAGTTTTTATCATCTAATGCATACACCATTCAACACCTGTAGCAGAGACCATTCTGTTTGAATCAACTGCCTGTGTCTGGGTAGCTTGGCTGCTGTAACATTTGGGAGACCCAGAATGACCCTAAGTGCCATCTTTCTGTGGTTACACCAGGAGAGCAGTCTCCAGAGAAGGGCACAGAAAGAGCCTGATCTCATAGCCCCATCCTTATTTTTGTATCACACAAGTGTTGTCCATGCGAGCAGAATGTATGAGTTTCATTTCCTTCACTACCTTTGTGAACTCCAGAGGAGGCGTTACTAGGATTTATAGGGATGTGAAATATGCATCAGAATAATCCGGGGAGGTGACCCACTCATCCTGTAAGGAGAGTCTTATGATTTCTGGTGTTTCCATCTGGAAAGTTTCTGTCTTGAGATAGAAATTCAGTGTGCTTAGAATCAAGATTGGCCTCCACTTGTAGTTTGATTGTGGAACCGGAAACCACCTGCTGTAGTAAGCCAGGGAAGATCAAGCCACAACCTTTTCTACTGCCTGTTTGCCTACCAGGGAATGCAACACCTCATTCAGGTAGCTGTTCCTGAGGGGACTGGCATATGAACTGATTATCAGAGGTGATCTTGTCAAAGAAGGTTTATTCATGAAAGGTAGGTTGTAACCTTCTTTCAAGATGGAAACCTCGAACCCAGGGACAGCCAGGATTGCCAAACTTTTGCAGCTGGCCAACCAAAATTTTTTTCAAACTGTGGACATTGGTGACAGGAGGAACACAACAACAATGATCTACAATGCAAACTTCTTTGATACATTTTATTTTGATCTCACACTAAATGGGACTTATGCCATTATTTTGTGGCTGCATGACTGTACCAACAAAAGGTGCATGAGTTACAACTTTTGATCACAAAGGTATCATTCACTCTTGAATACAATTGACCAAG
Organism: Sabellastarte sp. h YS-2021; assembly: GCA_964017235.1. Taxonomy (NCBI): domain Eukaryota; kingdom Metazoa; phylum Annelida; class Polychaeta; order Sabellida; family Sabellidae; genus Sabellastarte; species Sabellastarte sp. h YS-2021. Next base: position 71,782,228 of record OZ024928.1, on the reverse strand, counting down.
ATGTGAAATTGAGTGTATTGTTGGACTGAAGCTGTAATTGTCATTCATATTGCTGGCTTGACCAGATGTTTTTTGAGAAGTATGTTTACCACCACTACAGTTTCTGCCATGGTTTACAGATACAAGGGGGACAGCATTTCACCCATAAAAACACCAAAATGCAGTTTCTTCAGAACAAATATGCAATGTAGTTTTATAAAAGTTATCAGTCAAAAGAGGTTCCTCAAACTGTAAAAAGAGAATAGCATTCTAAAATATATTTGGTGATAAGTACAAAAACATCCATAGAACTTGTCCTATGGCAATAAAATTAGGGCTGTCAAAAAGTGGACAGCATTTTGCCAATTATTATATTACTGTCCCAAAAAGTTACAAAGACTGTTAAACAATTTGCATACAATAATTAAAGCTAAAGATCAATTCTTCTCATTGTATTCTAGCACATCCTGAAGTTATAAATAGTATGTATATTGACCCCATCAGTCAAATGCAGTCTGTTGGGCATATTTTTCACTGACATATAAATTTGTTTATTAATCTTTATAATCCTGCATACTGTCAGTTCTAAAATCTTAGAAAAGTATCAAGACATATTTCACACTTTTCTATGCTATACAGTTCCTTCAGTATCACAGTAGATTTAAACAGTAGGTTTAAATGAAGTACAATAGAAATTGGCGAAATGCTGTCCACTGCGAAATGCTGTCATCCTGTACAAACTGCCTACGTGGTTGCTGCTGATGGTTTACAGATTTAGAGGCTGATTTATGTTTCTTCTTATCATATGGTCTGTACCTGTAATCAGGCCTCCTAAAGGAGGCACTCGGACTGGGTCCTAGAGCACTGCCTTAGGTCTTATGCTTTTTACTTTCTTCCTCTGTGTAATCACAGCATCAGGAAATAGACCATGCCCAAAAAGGTTGGCAGTATGAAGCCTATTTAAAATGTTGACTTAAATATCGGTTTTCACATGGTCTAGGTAAGCATCCCACCTGACAAGCACAAAATTACCTAGCTGAACAAACAGGCTGTCTGGCAAGGGCTGCAGTGAGGTAACCAGAGCCACAGATAATTCTGGTGGAAAGTAGCTGCATCCTTGGAAGATCTCTCAGTTTTTACTACTTAAAATGAGGATTTGCTTTTGCTCAGTACTGATTGGAGTACAGCAAAGTTGTCAAAAATCTTGCTTGACAATGTAGGGTGACTAGGGTCCCTCGTTGGCACATTCCCATCGTCTGAGTGTTCTGTGATGTGGGTCTAGATGGTGGGCCAGATGAGGATAAACCAGCAAACTTGGCAATGTAGGAGTACTCTGGATTAAGCTTGGCTTCCATATTACCCCAAGCAAATATGATTCTTCCAGCAGTTGGTGGAGAATCAGATCACAGTCGGTGCATACCATACCATTTTGGCTGAGACTTTAGATAAACTGATCATACTTGAGGCCACTGGTTTCTTGTGACACTGAAGGATAGATCTGGGTGACTTGCAAGTTAAAGTTCTCCATTTTCTGGCAGTCAGTCATCGGGTGGGAGTGCCAATAAAACCTTCCCCGTGGGTTTGGGATTCTCTCTCGGCCATATATAATATCAAAGTCATGGAGGTGGGTCCACAAACTACTTTGAACAGAGCACTGTTTTCTAGAGACTTCTCCTTCTTCACCAAAGTCAGGTTTGAGACTGCTGACCGGTGCTCCGGAAAATTGAGGACCTGGTTCAGTGAAGAGAGAGGAGATGGCACCATTATACCTGGGTCTAATGGTGCCAGTGGTGTAGTGAGACCTGTGGCCACATTCACGAACATTACTTAGGCCATTCCTGACTTAGATTTTAAGTATGTATTACTTAGATTTCAAGTAAGAAATTATGAAACCTTATTCACGAATGTTCCTAACTCTAAGGTGACCTTAAAACCCTTACTTAGATTTTAAATTAAGTTGAAAGCTACCTTGGGAGGACAGGATGTTGATATTACATGATTTAGTTTGTAAACATTGGGCAATAATAGTGTTGTTTTTGGATGGGAAGGTTTATTTATCCACGTGGTTAGTGTATAAGTCAAAATTTTAGTAAGAATAAATTTTAACTAATTCTTCAGAAATAATTTTCACTAATGGCTAGATTCTACTTGAAAGGAACAGATTAAGATTTTCACTAGGAATTAATTTTACTCTCCAAACTCATCAGCTAAAACAGTTAAAAATCTCACCTTAATAAGCTATGACTAATATTCTTTGCAGAGGGTCATTATCATAAACAATCAAATGTATAGACTAAAATTTTCCATAGCTCTTGGCCAATCAGATTCACTGACACAACTGTAACTAAAGAGTTAGGAGAGGTTTTTTCCTTACTTAAATCTAAGGTGACATGTAAGTATTGTTTCGCGAATACCAATTCTAAGAAAAACTTCGTCAGGTGAAAAACCTTCCCTTACTTAGATCTAAGAACACCTTATCTAAGTATTGTTTCTGAATCTGGCCCCAGTTTAACAAACGCCAAGTGGTACAGTAAAACCCAGTAAAGAGCAATAATTATTTCATGAAATATATTTAAGTTCTTCCCTAGTGGCACAGTGAGACCTGTATAGTAGCTTTTGGGTCAGTTGAGGGCGTCTGTATACAGGTTCCATCAGTGGACTTGGTTTTACATGCTTGCAATTCAATGTTGGAAACAGGGTTGACAGGAGCCTTAGGGGCACTTGATGTGGTCTCTAGATAGGTTCCACTAGTGAACTTGGTTTCACAAGCTGGTGACTCCATGTTAGAAAAAGGGTTGATAGGAGCCTTAGGGGCATTTGACATGGTCTCTAGAAAACTTACATCAGTAGACTTGGTTTACACGCTGCCAATTACACATTCGCAACATGGTCAATAGGAGTCTTTGGGACGAATTTGCATGTAGGGACGAAGTTTGGCAGGGCTGCTGCACACTGTACCACCAGGGAGGAACTAGAGAGGAGGCAGGTCTCACTGTACCAACAGTTAAGAACTTGAGAGGAGGCAGGTCCCACTGTACCACTTGGGAGGAATTAGATAGGAGACAGGTCCCACTGTACCACTAGGGAAGAACTAGAGAGGAATCAGGTTTCACTGTACCAATAGTTAAAAATAAGCAATCAGTACCCATGAATGGGCTCTGTGTCAGCTGACTGTGTTTTGAGTTTCAGACTAAAAGTTAAAAAAGAGGTCACAAAAGTTGTGCCCTGTAAAGTTTACTGTTAAGGTGTAAAATGTAGGTGTAAAATATATTCAAACAAAATACTGTAAGTGCAATTGCTTTTGAGTTACAACTGATTAACTCAACACCGAGAACCTGATAATAGCTATTGCTCAGCTGTGTAATGAGCTACAGGTCTGCAATTTTATTGTTATAGCTGACCAAAAAGTAGCTGAATAACATATTTAAACAAAATACTCTAAATGCAATAGTTTTGAAGTTACAACTGATTTGCTCAACAGTGAAAACCTTAAAATAGCTATTGCTCAGCTATAACATGAGCTACAGGTTTGCAATTTCACTGTTATAGCTGACTCATAAGTAGATGAATACCATATTTAAACAAAATTCTCTAAATGCAATAGTTTTCTAGTTACAAGTGATTTACTCAACTGTGGTAACCTCAGAGTAGCTATTGCTCCACTTTCCAATGAGCTACGGGTATGTAATTTTACTATATTATAGCTGACCCATAAGTAGGTGAAGAACATATTTAAACAAAATACTGTTAATGCAATAACTTTCAAGTTACAACTGATTTACTCAACAGCTATACTCTGAAAGTAGCTATAGCTCGGCTATGACATGAGCCACAGGTCTGCAACTTCACTATGTTATAGCTGACAGAAAAGTAGATGAATAACATATTTTAGCAAAATACTGTAAATGGAGTAGTTGTTAAGTTACTGATTTACTCAAAACCGAGAAACTGAAATACTTTTCAAATTATAAGTGATTCACTCAACAGTGATAACCTAAAAGTAGCTATTACTCAGCTATGCCATGAGCTACAGGCCTGAAATTTTACTATGTTATAGCTGACCCAAAAGTAGCTGAATAACATATTTACACAAAATTCTCTAAATGCAATAGTCTTCAAGTTACAAGTGATTTTACTCATGATGGAAGTTACTGAAAAGTCCAAAAGTAGCTATTACTCACTTAGCTATTGAGATAGACACCCAAGTTACTCACCATGTTGTAGCTATGGAAAAAGTGGCTGAATAACATATTTTAACAAAATGCTCTAAATGCAATATTTTTCAAGTTATAATTGATTTAGTGCATGATTTCATTAATTTTAATGCATTAAAAATATTTAAAAAATTCATAAAAAAATAATTAAGAAAGATCCAGGTCTGACACTCACACAAGAGAATCTACTTGTGACCTAGTACATATGTGCAAGATATCAGAGAAATACCTGCAATAGTCACTGAGAAAATTGTGATAAAGTGTTAAAATTTTCATACTTAGGGTTGGGGGTACCTCACTTATAATGGCTCTAGCAAACAGACGAACAAACAGATCTGCATGCCTTAAACAATTTTTCATGCTAGGTAGATAAGCTATCGTTTAAAAAAACAGCATGTCTCTGGGCCTTGTAGTTTCGTCGGAGAAGTCGCTCCCGCGTACGTCCACGCTGCAGAGTGATGCCATAATGTCAGCTGACATAAAAATGGGGGCAGAAGCAGATTATTGCACAATAATTTCTGATATAGTTTTCATATTCCAAACCCCCTTAACCAATAATGATATAACAGGCAACAGGATAGTATAAAAGACAACACATTATCACATGTAAGGTCCACACTACCAGTGCCACCAAATATTCTTTATTCTTTACATTTCCAAGATCTAATATGGCCAAAAAATTCATCCAAAAAGTAAGAAATCAAGGTCACTACAGCAAGCTGAAAGTTCAAATCAAGGTCACACTATTATGTTGTACAACTAAAACTCTTCTATACCAAATCTGGTATACGTGTCTCCTGTATTTTTCCTTCAAGTGAGCACAAAACTAAGTGTCAAAATAGCTAATAAAGTACCTAAGTGGCTATTACTTACTTAGTTACAGAGCTATAACCTCAAAAAGCAATACCAAGCCACCTATAAAATCATTCTCAGTGAAGAAGTTATTGGTATTAGGCTAAGAGACCAGACCTTGGAAGCTTGGTATTGGTTGTGGCTTTGAATGAAGCACATGGCATCCACAAGTTAATGAGGGTATTGTAACTGTGTCTGTCAGTCTGTGATGGATGATCGAACATATTTAACACAAGGTGCTAAACCACAATAGATTTTATTTTGCAACAATACCTGTGGGCAAGGGTTTGTGCATTCTCAGGCACTAGTTGTTGTACCTGGGTTTCCAAAACTATGTTTATTTGTCTTTTTATATCTGACAATTGTATTTTGTTGAAACTGATCAAAAACAGGCAAAATATCTCCAAGTGAAGGTCTAAGTAGAAAAGAAAGCTGTGTTCCATTTCCCCCTTGAATTTATTGAAAATACAAAAGTAATTGCACAAAAGATGGAAAAATAGCAGCCTTAAGGGCTGCGGGGTAAACCAGCATGAAATTCAGTCATTCTAATATATTACATTAACAAGTAAATCATTAAACAACTAATACCACACAAGATAAGTTAGAACTTTTAAAATGTTTTAAGATAAAACTTTTTAGCAATACAGGAAATAAACCTGAAGTTTATTCTGGGGTAAAAAGGTTGGAAACAACTGTATCTCACAGTCTATTCAAATTCAAGAATAATACTTAACTTTGCCTGTCAACTTCTAGCCAATGGATATCACAATGCCAAATAAATTTGACACCGATTGCTCATGTGTGTTCTTATATGTACACCAGTTTATGACTCTGTATCTTTGTCAAGCATAATTTTACACAAGTATTCCTGATGTACCCAGTCAATCTGGCTTCCAATAATAAGTCTTTTAAAAACACCCATCACAATCGCAACCATTGCCTTGGTTTCTGACAGCTTCTCCTGAGTTCTTTTAAAAATATAGCAAACAACATTTCAATTACAAATGATGTATTAAGTAATAGAAAATAAAAAAATATCATATCAGTAGATTCCGTCAAGTTTTTAAAAATTGAAACATCCATTTTTGTAATATATCTTCAATCACATAGATACTTTTACTGTTCAGATTTCTTTAGAAAAGTACACAAAATATTTCAAGCTGTATCAGATTTTTAATCGCAAAATCTGAGATGTATTATTTTAGGTGTTTTTCTTTTAACCACAGATAATTTTTGAAAACTAAAGTGTTAGGTCAGAAAGTGTATAGAAATAGATGCACTCAATGTGGTTGATTACATATATCTGACACATATCTAACAGTTCATTCAAGTGCAGATGGTTGTATGCTACTAAGCTACAGGAAGTGTGTGCTAAAATCAATTTTCAAAAAATAGCATCAGAGATGCCCGTACCCCACAGCCTAGGGAAATATTTTTAACACCATGAGATATAGAAGTACTGTATCAATACAAAGTTCAGGATACTTTCAGAGCACTGTCAGTTATATAAAGGTCCATACAATGTTTAAATACAGAAAATAATGTCTAAGAGAAAGATAATGCATGTACTCTTATCTACATCTGGCAAGCCCGAATTATGGTTTAGACGTTTTGAATATTACCATGCATACAGAAGTTGTAATACATTCAATGAATGCTTATGTGTGGTGTTGGAGCAAAATCTGTGGCTCACTGGATGAAATTCCATCTGTTACAATGGGAAGTTATAAAAGTAAAATTCTTAATGAATTCTAATATGACTTTAACAGTGCTTGATCTGCATCAAAAGACATACCCAAAGGTGCAACAAGATCTTAAAGGTCAAGGTCACTACGATAAGGTCAAAGGTCAAATTCTGGTCAGACCATGACGCTGCACACCTACACCCCCTAACCAATGTCCCTAACCAAGAATAAACTTCCTACACCTTACGGTTTCTGAGATATAGCCTTAAGGGCTGTGGGGTAAAAAACTACAAAATTATACCTTGGCCCTTCAGTACCCTGCAGACCTGAAAATTCACTTGGAATCTCTCTGTCTCACTTTACGAGCTCAATGCTATCTTGTATAAATAAATGATTTTAAGTTTTTTCCTCGCAAGTACCCCAGAGGTTTAAAATTCACTCAAAATTATCTTGCGCTGTTGACAAGATGACTTAAAATTTTCTGAGAAAATAAAAGAAGGCCATGAAAATTTCACTCCATTTTCAAAATAAAGACATTTTTATGCTTCTACAAAAGTCCTATAGGTCTCATTTTTTTATTATCCACACATGCTGTACTTGATCTAAATACAGGATATATTGGTTATATTTTTTGTATGACTTAAAAGGACCATGTATAGTGTTACAAATTCAACAAATGCCAATTTTTCTGGAAGAAGTTCAGGAATGCAGTTTTTTACTGAGGTATGCTGGTTGGCCATGTTTTAGAATTTTGTCTTTGATCAACCCTATTTCTAACTGTATTTAATAAGAATAAAGATATTACATTGTATGGTATTTCATGTGTTATTTGGAGAGTTTTTCCTATAATACAAATTCAACAAGCCCATCCATAGACAGCACAAAAGTATGATGAAATTTCAAATGCATAAAATATCAAATATAAAACAAAATGAAGAAGATTTTATAGCCATACTAAAAAACAATGTTACTTTTTGGAAAATTTTACATCTATAATGAACAAAATACTATACCTTGCAATCTGTGCATTTTTTCTTGATAATGCAGTGTGATGTTCTTTTTCATTCTGAAGAGTGTGCAGTTCCTGCATCAAAAGTCTTATTTTTATTTTTAACTCTGAAATACACGAAGATATTTTATATGGGATCAAGATAAGAAAAGTTGCTATACTGATGGCTTGATAAAAAATAGCCAGCCTCGGCAGGAAAAAACTCCGGCCCGCAGGTACAGGTAAATGGCTAATGACATTGAGATTTGGGAAAATCTTAGGAACAACGTCCGTTGTAGAAAGTATAGAGGACCCACAAGATGTTCTACAAAAGATTCACAGGCCATGATTTCTTACAAGTAGTTTTCATATTTTGAAGCCCTAGATTATTATTTGGGGTTTAACATCGCTTTCAACACTGTACAGGTCATATCACGACGGGTAGTTGGAAGGGCAGAGGAAACCAGTACATTGAGGTCGCTAGGGTTCTGTACTGTAAACTGCCGACCAACGGCAAGCAACTACCAGCTTTCCCACTTGAGCCCGGAAGCCCTAGAAACAATTATAAGGGAGATATAAGGCCTTTTTGACTTGATCACCCTCCTATTTGGCATTAACAATGTGATATGGCAGCCATTTTGTGTCCAAAACAAGGACACAATTACTCTGAGACAAGCTTTCCTGTCCATTGATATTTTGTGCAAATCTGATGAAGCTAGCTGCAATATATTAGGTTACAGAAAATAGTAAAGATTTTAGAACAAACTTTAAGACCCCAAAATTTTAAGTGTTGCTATGGCAACAGATGCTGCCAGATACCCCCCAAAACCTAATCAGCTCTAGATTCACTTGGGGTAAACATATCCTGAAAATTTGGTGAAATCCATGCATGGGTTAAGGCTGTGCAACACCCACAAACTTTAACACCAGAAAATGTTGTCATGGCAACAGAAAATGTTGCCATGGCAACAGTGGTAGCCGGATACCCCCCAAAACCTAATCTGCTCTAAATCTTCTTGGAGTAAACATATCCTGAAAATTTGGTGAAAATCCATGTATAGTTATATTCTGTGGAACACCAACAAACTTTACGACCTGAAAATCTTAAAAGTGTTGCCATGGCAACAGTTGTTACTGGATACCCCCAAAACCTAATCAGCTCTAGATCCTCTTGGGGTAAACATACACAAAAATTTCGTGAAAATCTGTGCAGGGGTTTAGGCTGTGGAACACCCACAAGCTTTATGCCCGCCGCCGCCGCCCGGACGGCGCAGGGGACGACTATAACCCCAGCCTTTATGGGCTGGGGTTAAAAATAGCCAGCCTTGGCAGGCAAGTACCCCAGCCCGTAAGTACAGATAAATGGGCAACAACATTGAGATTTGGGAAAATCTAAGAAACAACTTCAGTTGTAAGACGTATTCAGAACCCACAAGATGTTGTCAAATGTAATAACTTTAATTGATAAGATGACCCCCCACCCAGTCCCATTTGATATTAAAGATGTCACACAGCAGCCATTTTGTTTCTAAAAGAAGGTCAAAATTACTTTCAGGCAAGCTTTCTTAGCCATATTCATTTTGTGCAAATCTGAAAATAGTTGTAATATTTTAAATTTTAGAACACATTAACAATTTGGAACAATCTGCTATGGTGGCCATTTTGTTTTTTTAAAATGACCCAAAAATATAAGGAATCCCTAGAACTCCATCACAATCGGTGTAAGTACAATAGGCACATTTCAGAGTCCTTGTCATTTAAAGCCTTTGGAATACTTGAAATGAACTTGCTTCCAGTAAAGGCAAAGATTGTTTAATTTTTGCTTCGCAATAGAAAACAAGGAGTAAATGAGATATCCAAAAGTCTTAACTACCATCTCTGGTTTCTGTGACAGTTTTGATAAATTCTACCACAAAACGGAAGGAATCATATCTCCACATCACCTGGAGAAAAATACTAGAGATTTATTATTTCAGACTGGACCCCCTGACTTCTTTATATCAGTTACCCTGTCGATTTTCAGCAATTTACCTTAGAGAAACTGAAAAATATGACTACTTGCCTTGAACTTTTTTTTTCAAGTCATCAATCTTGGGCTGAATTTCTTCTGTCATCTAAAAAACATATATACTAATCTGAAATACACTTTTCATAAATTATTTCTACAACTTAAGTCATATAAAGGCAAAACCACACTGGAACATAAACTGTCCAGCAAACCAGACTATCACAGAAATTGAAAAAAAAAAAATTCACTAAAATACGACAGTATTTTCAAAAATTAGTTGCATTACATTCATAGTTGTTATTGTGTCACTGTACTGACCAAATACAAGTTTGACCTCATCTGTTGCATTTATAATTAGTTTTCTGGACATGAACAATCTAAATAAGCTGGGTTATTGTACCTCAGTGTCAAATAAGTTAATTTTATGGGTTAAGATCTGATCTGATGACCCATTAGAAAGATAGGTATAGCAGGACCATAACTGGTAAGAGGGCTGTAACTTTGTGGCGGCTCTCCATTCTGACAAAGAACCCATGCTATAACTGTTCCAACTAGAATCATTGATAATCAGTAACAACTTTGTTGTGCTCATTATGCAAAGTAAGTGCCACTGGAGAATACAACAAAATATGTCTGGGTCTGTATGTCTTATTATTTAGGCCGCACACGGCTTGTGATGGATAAATATGTACATATATGTTCGCTTTTGCAACAGTACATATCAAACCTCGTGTTGCGTTAGTACATCTGTACACAGTCCTCTCTGTGTTTCTAGGAGGTCTTGTAACTTCTTGCACTGAGCTGACCTCTCTGATAACTCTCCCTCTCCAACACAAGACCTGTGGTATAATATACACACAATATCCAACAGTCAAGTAACTGATATATAACCATTAGTTTTATCATAACTGTAAAACTTTATAGCTTTACAGGATAAAATTTGTAACACAAAACAAAAATAATAACTAACTTTTCTTTCAAGTGCAGAAAATTGACTTCCTTTGAAAAAACTGTAAACATAAAACAAGATTGTATTTGCACTTTAAACTTTGTACACAAAATAATTTATAATTGTGATTATCAAATAGTGCTCAGGTGCTCTGTAACAGCTTTGATAAACACACAAAAAGAGTGGGGATGTGGTGAGTACAAGTAATTGTGGTCAATTGTTCGCCATGAAATTTTGGCTCAATGCAGAGCCCTTACAAAGTTTAGTATACACCTTGACAGAAAAGGGTATTCAATATGGCAGCTACCATAAAACAAAAAAATATACATCTGTAAATATTGAAGGATTAACTCTTTAGAATTAACTCATGTCACCACATAACACAGTGACTAACATATCAAAAAGGGTGAATTATGTGATTTTATGTAAGTAAGGTGTGTTATTAATGTTTTACTATGAAACAACATTATCAGTTCACTGGTATTTTACATATACACAAGCACTGGACCCTAAATATTGGGATCAAATTTTCATGAAATATGGTTTAGCGACCATGGACTACTCACTCACATCCCTAAAAAGTGTCAGTATTTACAGAATATCATCACAGTAAATATTCTTCCGCAAGATATGGAAAAAGGATAATATAAAATATTAAAACAAAAAATTGCCTGTCAATGGAAATCGCGCAATCAAGTAAAAGTATACACAGTAGAACCTTGATTATCCTAACTCAATGAGAGACAAACAATCAGGTCAGACAATCAAGGGGTTTGGATAGCTGAAATAGAATCATGTTCAGACAGAAACTGGGGTAGTATGTGTTCCTCCCTTGTCATTTTAAGGCATTAGCAATTCTTTAAAGTAACTTTATTCAACATGTATTTCTCGGACTTGAGCTGGGTGTGTTTGGTTGGTATATGCATTAGTGACGCTTAATTTCTTGATAAAAGTCCTCATGCAATATGTCAACTGAAAAACTACAGGAGATTTTCAACTGCAAAAGCAGTATGTTTTATAAAGTACTAGAATTAATGGTTTCAAAGAATGTGTAAAATTCTGTATTATCATTTAAGCTAGACTGTGTATTATACATGTGTGTAAGGAGACGAGGTTTCGCATTAGTTGAGCCAGAGAATCGGATGATAGAGGGTCGGATAATTGAGCTTCTACTGTAGTAATAAGTTACAGCAAACTATATATCTTTGTGGTAAGAGAAACATGTCTCAAACATGGCAAGTAAACACACTTTGGCAGAGTCTAGGTTAAAGGTTACATCATGATTTAGCATATATATACAGTCCCCAACCAAAGACCCATCCAAAAGTCAACTTTCTACACCTTACAGTTTCTGAGATATGACCCAGACAAATACTTTCAGGTCAAGGTCACTACGGCAAGGTCAAATCAAGATCACATAATGACATTGCATAACTACACTTAATAACCAATGTCCATACCAAACATAAACATTCTATACCTTACAGATTCTGAGATATAGTCCTGAAAAGATTTTAAATCTAAAGGTCACAACAAGGTCAAAACACAAATCAAGATCACATCATGACATTAGACACCTACACTCCCTAACCAATGTCCTTACTAAGTATCAACTTCTTACACCTCCTGGTTTTCAATATATAGGTCGGTCAAGATTTTAAAGCTCAAGGTCACTACAAGGTCAAAGAGCAAATCAAGGTCATATCATGATTTTGCACATCTACACCCCCTAACCAATGTCCCTACCGGGTATCAGCTTCCTACACCTCACAGTTTCTAAGATATAGACCAGATAAGATTTTCAAAATCAGGGTCACTACAGCATGGTCAAATCAAGGTCAAACCATGATGTTGCACAGCTACAAGACTTTAAGATACCCCTGACAAGTATCAACTTCCTACACATTATGGTTTTTGACATATAGGCCAGACAATATTTTCAAACTCTAGGTTACTACAGTAAGATCTAAGGTCAAATCAAGGTCATATGACTTTGCACACTTACACCCCCTAACTAATGTCCCTACTGAGTATCAACTTCCTACAGCACGGTCAAAGGTCAAATCAAGGTCAAAGCACGATGTTGCACAGCTACACCCCTTACCAATATCCCTGACAAGTATCAACTTCCTACACATTATGGTTTTGCAATATCGGCCAGAAAAGATTTTCAAACTCAAGCTCACTACAGCAAGGTCAAATCAAGAACACCTACACCCCCAACCAATGTCCCTACTAAGTATCCACTTCCTAAACCTTTAGGTTTCTGAGATATAGTCCAGACTAAATTTTAAATATGAAGGTCAATATGGCAAGGTCAAAGGTCAAATCAAGGTCACACCATGATATTGCACACCTACACCGATAACCGATTTCCCTTCCAAGCATCAACTTCCTGCACTTTACAGTTTCTGAGTCATAGGCTGGACAAGCTTTTCAAACTCAAGGTCACTAGGCAAAGATCAAATCAGGGTCACACTATGAGATTGCACACTCAACCAATGTCTGTACTAACAACTTCCTACACATTAAGGTTTCTGAGATATAGCCCGGACAAACTATTTGCCATCGCCCGTCTGCGTGCCCATCCGGACACTATGGGTGAAAATAATACCCACACAGCTCTGAAAGGCTGTGAGGTAAAAACAATTTGCAAATTTAATAAGTAAATTAAATTTTTATAAGTTAATACCCTATCCAATGGACAATAGCTTATCCGGTCGGCGCGGACCGGCCCGCCAAACGTCAGAAAAAGACGTCCTGTGTTTCCACCGGCCAGGCCGGCCCAGTACTGTGCACTCGCCAGATGGCGTGTCGTACTTCCTTCCTGTCTAGACAGCGTGACGTCATAGCATCTTTTTCGTTGTCTAAACCTATTAGACCCCTAGTAAGCTGATAGCGGGGTCGGTGGGAGGGTCTTGTGTGTCCATTGGATAGGGTATTAACTTATAAAAGTTTAATTTACTTATTAAATTTGCAATTTTATTGCGTTAATACATCCTATCCAATGGACAATAGCTGAATAACTACCGCTTGGTAGGCGGGTAAGTTACTAGGGACTAAAAAACTTGAACTCATGCAGACTAATGACAATACCTTTTTTAAAACTGGGTAGACTTTGAAGTCTAAACCCTTAAGGCTATGGTCGAATATCATCATCCGGTTATCCGGATTGGAACCGTCAGAGTCGACCTTGCCCCCCCTCCCTTTTTTACAGACCTGCTCTGAGGTAGGGGAAGAGAGGGATGAGTTCAGTCCCATAAAAAATTAAGCCTCCCGGAGGAAGTATGTGAGATTTTTTTTTTTTTTTTTTTTTTTAACTATATGTGCAATATATATACAAATATGTACAGGTATTCACCTAAGTACAGATCTCTAGGTACCAGTCTGTTGGTGGATCTGCTGAGCAGCCACGACCGGTCCAAGATGGTAGAGCTCTGAGTCAGCCCAAGCCACATCCTTCAGGTAGAATTGGGTGAAGGAATTATGAGATTTCCAGTGGCAGGCTGCTAAGATCTGCTCTAAGGATACTCCAGACTGGAAGGCCTTAGAAGCCGCAAAGGCCCTGACATCATGAGCTTTAACTTGATGTAGGGTGTGGGCCTGATGATCAGAGAGCTCATAGCATAGGATCACAGTCTGCTTGATCCATGAGGAGATAGTGGCAGGGGAGATGTCTTTGTCGAAACCTTTCTTGAAGGAGACAAAGACTAACTCCTTGTGTTGCCTGAGGTCTGAAGTCCTGTCCAAATAGTAGCGCAAAACTCTGACTGGACAGAGGGATCTGTCAGACTTGAGGGATCTATCTAGAGTAGGAGCCAGGGCTGGTATGACCACTGGGGCTACACTCTCTGGACCCTCCTTGGCCAGCTGGTTCTTAGAGAGAAAGCTGGGGGATGGAAAAAGAGACACCTTAGACCAATCGGATTGATGTCTGATGTTCTTGTGCTGCCATGCATGGATCTCACTCCTTCTTTTGCCAGAGCCCAGGGCCAAAAGGAAGACAGTTTTGAAGGTCAGATGCTTCAGAGATGCCTCCCTAAGCGGTTCGAAAGGAGCCCTTGTCAGCTGGTGTAATACCAGGGAAAGGTTCCAGGAGGGTATTCCCCTCCGCCCTCTGGGTCTATCTCTGTGGAAACTTTCCAAGAGACGAGTGAGATTATCATCTTTGCTGATATTGACTGTTGTATTACCCAGTTTATCAGCAATGGCAGACCTGTATCCATCAATGGTGCTGGGCTGTAACTTCTTGTCCTCAAAGAGGTACATTAGGAAGTCAGCCACCGACTTTACAGGTGGTGACCTGAAGTCCACCTGATTAGAGACGCACCACTTTGTAAAAATGGCCCACTTTGCCTCATAGACTGATCTGGTAGATCTTCTTTGAGGAGCCTCAATTCTTGCTGCCACTGCCTCAGAGAAGCCCTGCTCTTTGATTGTTGTGGCTCTAGGAGCCAGGCATGGAGATTTAGATTTGTCAGATTTCTGTGAGGGATCTGATTGAAGGGCTGTGTCAGCAGGTTGGGCTGGTTGGGCAGGCTTAGAGGGATCTGGCTGGACATGATCACTAAGTCCCAAAACCAAGGCATGTTGGGCCACCCCGGAGCAATCAGAATGAGTCTCTTGCACGGGGAGTCTTGCAACTTCTCCACCACTTTGCCCAATATGGCGGTCGGTGGGAAGGCGTATGCATCCAGATCCTCCCATGGCAGGGTGAGTGCGTCCACTGCTACTGCCAGAGTGTCCGGCACCGGAGACACAAACAGAGGTAACTTGTTGTTGAACCTCGTGGCAAATAGGTCTATCTGAGGTCGGTGCCATTTTCTGCACAAGTCCTGAAAAATGTCCGGAAGGAGGGACCATTCTGTTTGGATGGTCTGATTTAGCCTGGATAGTTTGTCTGCTATTACATTTAGTCGGCCAGGGATATGTCGGGCTTTTAGGGTCACTTGACACTGGGAACACCAGGTCAAGATTCTCCACAGTAGAGCACACAGTGGGCCCGACCTCATTCCCCCTTCCTTGTTTATGTAGGCCACTACTGTTGTATTGTCTGTGGCCACTAGGACAATTTTGTTTGTGCATAGATTTTGGAACTCTTTTAAGGCCAAGAGGACTGCTTTTAGTTCCAAATAATTTATGTGCAGCTTGCTTTCCGGCACTGACCAGGACCCCCTTGCAGTGAACTTGTTTAAATGAGCGCCCCACCCTTCTTTTGATGCGTCTGTAAAAATTTGCAGAGCATGCTTTATAGGGTGTAGTGGTTGACCTTGAAGCACATTGCTTTCGTTTAGCCACCACTGCAAGTGTGGGTGCAAGGACCTGGGTAAAGGAATGACCTTTTCCAGGGATTCTGGTACCCTCCAATTGTTTTTGAGATGCCACTGTATGGGTCTCATATGTAACCGGCCTAGGTGAACCTGTTTCTCTGTGGCTGTTAATAGACCAATCAAGGACATGAACTGCCGGACCGGACAAGCTGGTAGTAGAAGCAGTGTTTGAATCTTCCCTTGAAGGCTTTGCCACCGGTCCGGTGTCGGTCTGACCCGGCCGGACTTGAGGTCGAACTGGTAGCCTACGAAGTTGAAAACTTGTTGAGGCTCCAGCTCTGATTTTTCTAGATTCACCAGCCAGCCTAGATCCTGGCACATCTCGACCAGGATCTGGGTGTGGTGGAGACAGGTTTGGTGGGATCTGGCTCTGACCAACCAGTCGTCTAGGTACTGGTGGATTCTTATACCCTTGTGTATAGCCATCAATTTCACCTCCTTTGCCAATACAGTGAACTCCATGGGCGCTGTGGACAGACCAAAAGGCAGTGCTTTGAATTGGTAGGTCCGACCCTGGACATGAAATCTGAGATATTTCCTTGATTGTTCCTGTATTGGTATATGGAAGTAGGCATCCTTGAAGTCTACTGAGGTTACCCACTCCCCTTGCTGGAGGGATATCCTGATGGTTTCCGGTGTCTCCATTTTGAACTTCTCCACCTTGAGGAAAAGATTTAGTTTGCTTAGATCTAGTATAGGTCTCCACTTGTTGTTGGGTTTGGGTACCAGAAAAAGTCGGTTGAAAAACCCTAGAGATGTTTGATTGTGGACCAACTCTATTGCATTTTTGTCCATAAGCTGATGTAATGCCTCCAACAGGTAGCTGTTCCTGTGGGGATTGACATAACGGCTTATGACGGTGGGAGACCTTGTAAGGTTTGGCCGGATCCGAAAGTGGAGGGTGTAGCCCTCTCTCAAGATTTGAACTATTTTCGGTCCGGCACCTCTTTCCAGCCAAGTTTGCCAAAAGTTTTGAAGTCTGGCCCCTACAGGCAGATTTTTTACAACAAGAGGGACATTTGTCACAGATTGGACACAAGG
This sequence comes from Sabellastarte sp. h YS-2021, assembly GCA_964017235.1. Classification (NCBI taxonomy): domain Eukaryota; kingdom Metazoa; phylum Annelida; class Polychaeta; order Sabellida; family Sabellidae; genus Sabellastarte; species Sabellastarte sp. h YS-2021. The sequence goes on along the minus strand of OZ024928.1, from coordinate 71,765,182 downwards.
CAATTGAATGACAGAAGAAGCACCTTTGACATGTTTTAATGTACAACCTTTTAAATTTACAGCTGACAAGCCAGGACTTATTCCTTTCCTTTGCGGATGCCCGGTTGCAGAATGAACATGGTTGACAACATTTAAATTTACATTTGTTTTCAACGATTGAACAGTCAATGTCTCTTTGGGGGTGCTCCCGGCCAGCAGCCGTGCCTTTAAACTTGTTACATAGTAATTGTCATTTATACGGCTGCTGGCCCTTGGCTGGTCGTGAGGAATACTGATGTTTTCCTTTCCCGCGTCTGTACTGGCTGTGAGAGGATACGTTTTTCCATGCCGGTCGGTCCTGTTTCTTAGGGTCAGACTTCCTATCTTGACGTTCATAGGGGTGATATCTGCCCTTCTTGTACACCGACCCAGAGCGATTTCTGTCGAAATTAGCAATATCCTCCTCTGCTTGCTTGATAACTGAGTCCGGGAACAATGTATCTAACTCCAATGGGGCTGCCCTTAAAGCATTTAAAGTGTCCGCCTTCACTCCAGCCTTGAGATATGACAAATAAGAGTCACGTCTTAAAAGAGTGGTGTTGGCCATATTCACAAACACAAAATCCGTTAGGTGTTCCATAGCCTTGGCCATGGCTTGACAAACACTGGAGTTGAAGTCTAATAAAAACTGGAGTTCATCTGTGGCAGCCGACACCTTGTTTGCTGCTTTGCCCTTGGATTCAGTCTGGATGGTACGGAGCTGAGCTTGCATGTTCTGCTGGACTTTGAGTACACAGCGATTGAAACCAGCAGCTTGGTTGCATATTATGGATGATTCCCGGGCTGATCTCGCCCACTTTCTTAAATTTTCCTGGGAAATAGGTCTGGAAAGTGGTGGATTTGAAGCTATGCCAGCTTGACGCACAATCCTAAGATAGGTGCTGTTAATGCGGGAAGAGGAGGTATTCCAAGATTTTGGTGTGGAGCCAGATTCCTTGTTTTCAGAGTGCACACCGTACCACTTACTCTGGGATTTGGCCGGCCGGACAAACTGGTCCCGCTGAAGAGTTCCTGCCTCAGTGGTACGTGAAGGGTAACCCTGCACAAGAGTAATGTTCAATTTAGAAAGTTTGTTGCAGAGCCATTCGTCCGTGGGGAGGTTGACGGATACCTTGCCAGGATGTTGGAGTTTGGGTCCGGCAAAAGGGTTGTCATCTGACGTCTTGGTGCCGGAGTCCAGGTCCGGAACATGAGTCCACCCCATGTAAGACCGAATCCCTCTCATAGTTTCTCTGTAAGACTGTTCTTCAGAGAGGGATTGGTCGGGGTCGGTGATAGAAACGTTATGGTCATCAGACAATTCCCCTTCTTCCGGGTACAGATCAACTGGAGGTCTATCCGAAGTAACACTTTCTGAGTCTGAGTCACTGGACGAACTTTCCCTTCTGGATAAATCAAAGGCAGTGGAAAATGACCTCTTAGCAGGCTGGCTAGAAATCCCTGAGGTTTCCGGTCGGTGAGAGGGTTGAGAAGAGTCAGAACCGGCCTTAGAAGCAGTGGTGACATCCACATGGTCGGTAGCCGGTGGCACTGAGGTAGCTGGTCGGTCTGAAGGTTGTGAAGTTGAAGAAGGCTTCAGGAAAGGCTGAGTGCTGATAGCCGTGGCTGGTGGAGCGTGAGTTGGAGTGACCTTGACAGCACTAAATGTCGGTTCCTGGTCTAATGTTTTGGCCAACAGTAATGCCTCCAAGCGGTTGAACCGATCCGACCACTTTTGCTCCATAAGTTCAAGTTTCTGATCGGTGGATTCAGCAGGAGGTCGGTGAGATGACTTGACCGACTTGTCCGGCTTTTTGGAGGTAGTGGCTTTCTTGTCCTTCTTCTTCTCTTCTTTCTTTCTCTTCTCGACCGGCTTATCACTCAAATCAGAAGGCTCGGCTGGGCTCTGACCATCCACGACCCCCATTACCGTCACCAAAGACGGGTCTACAAGGGTGGGACTGAGAGTGTCATCTACAACAGGGTTCTTGGATGGAGTTGAAGACTTCATATCCCGCTTCTCCTTCTTTAATTTATACGATGGCGTTGATAGCTGGGACAACTGTTCAGGGGTGAGAGCATTACAGTGACGACAATTGGCCCCTTCCTTTTCTACACAAGGATCCGTCCCTTTCTTTTTATCACGACAGCGTGCACAAACTGCGTGTGGGTCAAACCCCGCCATCATGTGGCCACAACCACCCCTACGTTGACTAGGAGAAGACATAATAAGCTATGAGTCTTCTAGAATCCAAAGAACAAATAAAGAAATGAAATGTATAAGAGTTCAGAGATAATACTTGAAAATAAAATTCGCTGAGAAAATCCGTGCACCATGTACATGCGCCAAACGAAAAAGATGCTATGACGTCACGCTGACTAGACAGGAAGGAAGTACGACACGCCATCTGGCGAGTGCACAGTACTGGGCCGGCCTGGCCGGTGGAAACACAGGACGTCTTTTTCTGACGTTTGGCGGGCCGGTCCGCGCCGACCGGATAAGCTATTGTCCATTGGATAGGATGTATTAACGCAATAAAAACTTAGTTTAAATTCATATTTGTCTTTTTGTCCAAAATAGTAACCAATATGAAAACATCAATACCTTTCCGTTGATAAAAGTTTTGTCATTAGCTCGGCTTCCTGCAACCTGTGGAGTATATCAATTTACAAGTTTGCATGACTTACTAAATCAGGTGAAGTAAGAAATCCTGACTAGAATACTGTTAGTGGACACTTATCTGAAGTATTAAATACTGTGTTCCTAGAGCATATAGCAAAGCAATAGTTTAAGCAGAGCAAAAAATACCATTTTTTTTAAATTATAATATTTTACTTACATAAGTTTTAACTAACTAAAATAAATTGCATTACAAAATTCATACAAATTTTATTTTCCAAATGACAATTATTATAAAATCTATGCCCCTTCACCAGAATAGATTATAATTAGAAGTACATGCATATATCTGGTTGGTAAAGCCATAATTTTTTAAAAAATTGTAAGGACATTGATGTGGTTAAAATGCCATTTTGTCCCTCTAACATACATGTAAAAAAATAAATCTGATGAATTTTTGTATTTCACAAATACCTCTGCAGCATTAATTTCTTCAGCATCTGATTCACTGCCTCATGTTGTACTTCCTTTTTAAGCCTTCAAAATATAAAGTAAATAGTTACACCAATGCATTTTACTAAAGTATGATGTATATTTAAACCAAGAGTAATATATGACAAACAATATTATTCACATTGAGTTACATATAATCCTTTATAACTGTAAATAAAATAAACCACTATCAGCTATCATAATACCACATACTTAGTTACTTATGTAAAACTAAGCAATGTTTAGCAAGATAATCTCAATACGCCTGTAACAGTGTTGATTCTAGGAATTTCAAAAAGTGGGGGCGATCCCCCACCACTACACAAAATGTAGTCATGGCATTATGGTTTTAAGTTTTCATCTGAAGTCATGGCATCACAAATTCAGTCATTACACCATCAATTCATACAAATATGTTGGAAAACCCCACAGAATACCATGACCTCATGAATAGTAATGTGTAGTCCACAAATTCTTCAAGTAAAATATTGCTAAAAAATCCAATGGAATCGTCAAATATTTTTTACGCATACATGAGCTCTGTAGTCCTTCTAGTATTTAATCTTAAATCAGAAAATATTAAGAATTAAAACCACCACGAAAATCGGTGACCTCATTAATATTAATGAGTTGTCCGTGAATTTTGATCCAGTAAAATATTTTTCTAGGGAATTCCGACAGATACGTAGTACTACGCCAATAGGGTCACCACCGGCTTCACTGCCATGGCCTGTTATGGTAACAATCCAGTCTACTGTAAGTTTCGTTTTTCTTGCAGCCATTTTTATATAATCATCCACTTTCAGCTTAATTTTATATTTTTGGGTATAATATGTCCAAATACTGTCTGTACCTCATAATATATTTGAGTTTGTAAATGATCACGAAACCAAAATCGTCTACAGGCATTATTCGAAGAACGTTTCAACGGAAAAATCAAAACCTCGACAAACTCTCGCTCCACGCATCGTTTCGATTTCTTTGATCTCTCGTCTTTTCGCTTCGTAGATATATCCCGCATTGCCTTGTGCTGAATGCGTTCTTTTACAATCTTGTCCCCGCATACTTCGATGAAATCCGCGAGCAAAAGCAAATTAATGCGAGATATCGCAGAAAACGCATCCTAGAAGCAACTCTGCTGTAATAGGGTGTAAATCAGTTTAATTAGTAATTAAAGGAGCTTGAAAATGCAACCTCTACTTCAAAGGTAATAAAAAATACAATTTCCTTCGTAACATTTTTCTCGTTACACAAAAACCCTATTTTAGGTGAAATTATTATCTTATCACTGTTCTAATTGATAAGATTAAACCATGTTAATAGCTTTTTCACTCTCCAAGTAGTAAGTTAATACCCTTTCATATCCTACCTGTGTAAATTTGTTTCAACAACTTCTATGTCATTCAGGACACTGTTGTCTTCTGAATCTTACAAACACACCAATACAATTATAGATTAAAAACTGAACATAACTAAAGTCTCAGATTTGAAGATAATTTACAAAACAAGGGAAAACAATAAGATATTGTAAGTCTCTAATTTTTTCATTTTTAATGAATCAATCATGAGAAATTAACAGACATGGTGTCACGATGCGACATGTCCCTGCTTGGGACAAATTCTAAACAATACTCAGAGGTACAAGGGACCTAAGGTATGATGATGTCCCTTGATTGTGATTTTCAGCTCATGATTTTCTGTTACCTTTTCCAAACCCTTTTGGTCTATGGTAAGAGAGATAGTATGTCTCTATGGTCAGTAATCGTGTGTTGATGTAAATCTCTGTGAAAGTGTGACAAGCTAAAAACCAATATATCCCGACTTTTGTTCCTGGATATCATAAATGTATACTGCATTCAGGGAAAATATGTACAATGTACAGTAAAATTATTCATTAAATTTTACGGAATAACATTGACTTACTTATCTTGAGATTGGTCTTAAATTCACTCAGTTGTTGCTTCAACCAATCTCTTGTTGCACACAATTCCTTGACTCTGCCAAATGCAGTCTCTGCTTCTACAGTTATATTGAATTAATTATTAACGTACATATTTTGTGTTACATCATGCTTTTTGCATCAATTAAAATTTTGTAACTACCTCAGTGAGAATTTTTGATGTATAACTGATCTGAAAATTAAATGTTCGTTAGCCATCATTAAAACTTAATGTTTTGGCTCAACTTTGTATAATTAACTACAATACTAGTCTATAACTCATGTTTAAAGCTGACCTACCTGTTTCATTATCTTGTGAATGTCTGTTGTGTGCAAACAAGGATTGTTCATTTGGTAATCTATTGGCATCATCCATGCCTATCTGTAAGTAAAACCATTTGAATAACTGCTGTTACACTCAATAAAATAATAAATTCCAAGGCTACAGGTTTCAATAACAAAACAAAAAAGGTAATTGTATAAGCTTCATTTCAATGGCAAATGCTTTAGCAAGAACAAACAAGAGGAGAGTGCCCGTGAACGGGCACTGTGTCAGCTGACTGAGTGTTTTTGATTTGTGAAGGTAATAATGAGAGGAAAGCATAATGATCAGGGAAAGTGCTGTACAGAAGTACAGTAAATGGTAATTGAACAGCATGTTCAAAAGAAATTCTGAACCTGACAGAAGAAAAGGACAAAAAAGTTGTGCCCTGCAAATGGTATTATGAAGGAAAGTAACAAGGTAACTGTTTAAGTGTAAAGAGTAGGTTAAACATATTTAAAGAAATACTGCAAATGCAGTATCCTCGTATGACCTTGAAGTAGGGGTCCACGGTCAAATCCAACCACACAAAAATATTCCCAGCCCATGATTTCCAATAGGTTGGTTTACCATCCCAAACCTCTAGGACAAATAATAAGCGAGTTATAAGCACTTTTAAGTTTGGCTGTCCTTATTTGACCTTGAAGGAGGAGTCCAAAGGTCAAATCTGACCACACCAAAAGATTCCCAGCCCATGATTTCCTATAGGATGGTTTACCATCCCAAACCTCTAGAACCAATAATAAGCGATTTATAGGCACTTTTAAGTTTTGCTATCTTTGTTTAACCTTGAAGGAGGGGTCCAAGGTCAAATCCGACCACACCAAATGATTCCCAGCCCATGATTTCCTGTAGGTTGGTTTACCATCCCAAACCTGTAGGACCAATAACAAGTGAGTTATAAGCAATTTTAAGTTTGGCTATCCTCAACTGACCTTGAAGGAGGGGTCCAAGGTCAAATCTGACCACACCAAAAGAATCCCAGCCCATGATTTCCTATATGTTGTTTTACCATCCCAAACCTCTAAGACCAATAATAAGCGAGTTATAAGCACTTTTAAGTTTGGCTATCCTCGTTTGACCTTGAAGAAGAGGTCCAAGGTCAAATCGGACCACATCAACAGATTCTCAGCCCATGATTTCCTATATGTCTGTTTACCATCCCAAACCTGTAGGACCACTAATAAGTGAGTTATAAGCAAAGTAGCTATTACTCAGCTATGCAATGAGCTACATGTCTGAATTTTTACTATATTATAGCTGACCCAAAAGTAGGTGAACAACATATTTAAGCAAAATACTGTAAATGCAATAGTTTTCAAGTTACAACTGATTTACTCAATAGTGAGAACCTGAAAATAGCTATTGCTCAGCTATGCCATGAGCTATAGGTCTGAAATTTTATGATGTTATAGCTGACCCAAAAGTAGGTGAACAACATATTTAAGCAAAATACTGTAAATGCAATATTTTTCAAGTTACAATTGATTTACTCAACAGTCAGTACCTGAAAATAACTATTGCTCAGTTGTGCCATGAGCTACAGGTCTGTAATTTCACTATGTTATAGCTGACCCAAAAGTAGCTGAAAAACATATTTACACAAATTTCTGTAAATGCAATAGTTTTCAAGTTATAAATGATTTACTCAACAGTGATAACCTAAAAATAGCTATTACTCAGCTATGCCATGAGCTACAGGTCTGAAATTTGACTATCTTATAGGTGACCCAAAAGTAGCTGAATAATGTATTTACACAAATTTCTGTAAATGCAATAGTTTTCAAGTTATAAGTGATTTCCTAAACAGTGATGACCTAAAAGTAGCTGTTACTGAGCTATGCCATGAGCTACAGGTCTGAAATTTTACTATGTTATAGCTGACCCCAAAATAGGTGAATAACATATTGAAACAAAATACTCTAAATGCAATAGTTTTCAAGTTATAAGTGATTTACTCAACAGTGTTTACCTAAAAGTAGCTATTACTCAGCTATGCCATGAGTTACATGTCTGAAATTTTACGATGTTATAGCTGACCCAAAAGTAGGTGAACAACATATTTAAGCAAAATACTGTAAATGCAATATTTTTCAAGTTACAATTGATTTACTCAACAGTCAGTACCTGAAAATAGCTATTGCTCAGTTGTGCGATGAGCTACAGGTCTGTAATTTCACTATGTTATAGCTGACCCAAAAGTAGCTGAATAACGTATTTACACAAATTTCTGTAAATGCAATAGTTTTCAAGTTATAAATGATTTACTCGAACAGTGATAACCTCAAAGTAGCTATTACTCAGCTATGCCATGAGCTACCGGTCTGAAATTTTACTATGTTATAGCTGACCACAAAATAGGTGAATAAAATATTGAAACAAAATACTCTAAATGCAATAGTTTTCGAGTTATAAGTGATGTACTCAACAGTGATAACCTAGAAGTAGCCATTACTCAGCTATGCCATGACCTATAGGTCTGTAATTTCACAATGATATAGCTGACCCAAAAGTAGGTGAACAACATATTTTAAGAAAGTACTCCAAATGCAATATTTTTCAACTTACAACTGATTTACTCAACATACAGTACCTGAAAATAGCTATTGCTCAGCTGTGCCATGAGCTACAGGTCTATAATTTCACTATGTTATAGCTGACCCAAAAGTAGCTGAATAACGTATTTACACAAATTTCTGTAAATGCAATTGTTTTCAAGTTATAAGTGATTTACTCAACAGTGATAACCTAAAAGTAGCTATTACTCAGCTATGCAATGAGCTACATGTCTGAATTTTTACTATATTATAGCTGACCCAAAAGTAGCTGAACAACATATTTAAGCAAAATACTGTAAATGCAATAGTTTTCAAGTTACAACTGATTTACTCAATAGTGAGAACCTGAAAATAGCTATTGCTCAGCTATGCCATGAGCTATAGGTCTGTAATTTCACTGTTATAGCTGACCCAAAAGCAGGTGAACAACATATTTTAACAAAATACTCCAAATGCAATATTTTTTCAAGTTACAACTGATTTACTCAACATACAGTACCTGAAAATAGCTATTGCTCAGTTGTGCCATGGGCTACAGGTCTGTAATTTTACTATGTTACAGCTGACCCAAAAGTAGCTGAATAACATGTTTACACAAATTTCTGTAAATGCAATAGTTTTCAAGTTATAAGTGATTTACTCAACAGTGATAACCTCAAAGTAGCTATTACTCAGCTATGCCATGAGCTACAGGTCTGAAATGTTACTATGTTATAGCTGACCCCAAAATAGGTGAATAACATAGGAAACAAAATACTCCAAATGCAATAGTTTTCAAGTTATCAGTGATTTACTCAACAGTGATAACGTAAAAGTAGCTATTACTTAGCTATGCCATGAGCTACAGGTCTGAAATTTGACTATGTTATAGCTGACCCAAAAGTAGCTGAATAACATATTTATACGAAATTCTCTAAATGCAATAGTTTTCAAGTTACAAGTGATTTTACTCATAGATGGTAGTTACTGAAAAGCCCAAAAGTAGCTATTACTCACTTAGCTATTGAGACAGACACCCAAGTTACTCACCATGTTGTAGCTATGAAAAAAGTAGCTGAATAACATATTTTAACAAAATGCTCTAAATGCAACACTTTTCAAGTTATAAGTGATTTAGTGCATGATTTCATGAATTTTAATGCATTAAAAATTATTAAAAAAATTTATTAAAAAAAAACTAAGACAGATCCAGATCTCATACTCACACAAGAGAATCTACCTCTGGCCTAGTACATATATGCAAGATATGAGAGAAATCCCAGAAATAGTCGCTGAGAAAATTGTGATAAAGTGTTGAAATTTTCACACTTTTGGTGGGGGTACCTCCCTTGTAATGTCTCTAGCAAACAGACGAACAGACAGATTTGCATGCCTTGAACAATTTTTCATCCTCGATAGATAAGGTATCTTTAAGAAAAACAGTATGTCTCTAGGCCTTGTAGTTTTGGAGAAGAAGTTGTTCATGCGTAGGCATACGCCCACGCCGCAGAGTGACGACATAAAAATAGAATCAGAGATGCCCGTACCCCACAGCCTAGGGAAATATTTTTAACACCATGAGATATAGAAGTACTGTATCAGTACAAAGTTCAGGATATTTTCAGAGCACTGCCAGTTATATAAAGGTCCAAACAATGTATAAATAGAGAAAATAATGTCTGAGAGAAAGATAATGCATGTAAAGATGAAGTATCAAAACAAGATAATTCAATAAAAAGATGACGGCATTAATCAGTAAACTAAACATTTCAACACTCTTTATTTACATCTGCATGGCCGAATTATGGTTTAGATGTTTTGAATATTACCATGCATACAGAAGTGGTAATACATTCAACGAATGCTTATGTGTGGTGTTGGAGCAAAATCTGTGGCTCACCATTCTATACAATGGGAAGTTATAAAAGTAAAATTCTTAATAAATTCTAATATGACTTTAACAGTGCTTAATCTGCATCAAAAGACAGACCCAAAGGTGCAACAAGATTTTAAAGGTCAAGGTCGCTACGACAAGGTCAAAGGTCAAATCAAGGTCACACCATGATGCTGCACACCTACAACCCCTAACCAATGTCCCTACCAAGCATCAACTTCCTACACCTTACGGTTTCTGAGATATAGCCTGAACAAGATTTTATAAGTCAAGGTCACTAGGGCAAGGTCAAAGGTCAAATCAAGGTCAGACCATGATGTTGCACACCTACACCCCCTAACCAATGTCCGTACCAAGTATCAACTTCCTACACCTCTTACGGTTTCCAAAATATACCCCGGACCAGGTTTTACAGGTCAAGTTCACTACGGCAAGGTCAAAGGTCAAATCAAAGTCACACTATGACGTAGCACACCTACACCCCCTAACCAATGTACCTACCAAGTATCAACTTCCTACACCTTACGGTTTCCAAGATATAGCCTGGACAAGGTTTTATAGGTCAAGTTCACTATGGCAAAGTCAAAGGTCAAATCAAGGTCAGACCATGACGTTGCACACCTACACCCCCCAACCAATGTCCCCGCCAAGTATGAACTTCCTACACCTTACGGTTTCTGAGATACAGCCCGGACAAACTATTTCCCGCCGCCCGCCCATCCGGACACCATGGGTGAAAACAATACCCCGACAGCCCTAGGGCTGTGGGGTAAAAACTGACCTCTAGGCAAAGGATTCCTTCTGGAAGACTTGGTGTTCAAGGAATCATGTTCCTTTGAAACACCTGAAGCCTCATATTCCTTGAAATTCCATAGGCTAACCATATTCTCAGCAGGAGGTAAAGCCAATGAAACCAGATTTCTTCAACTTAGAAGCTTGAGAAAACACTGTAGGCGCAATAATGGTATCAGTCTCAGTTATATCAATGTCCAACCATTTCTTAATGGTAAATAGAGTGTCAGAATATGAAGGAATAGCTTACTTGTCTTCTTGAGAGGAATTATATTCCCCGTCATCTGATAAATCTACCCTCACTCTTTTTGTAGATATACATACTCGATTGTCTACAGCAGCAGACGTAGAGGGGTTTTCCTCGGAAGGTTGTTTTGTATGTAACTTGTCGGAAAAATCTACACTAGACGCAGATCTCTTTTTGCATTGGGAACTCACCCTTCCCGCAGCTTCCCTAGAAACCAAGATGTCCGCCTCTCTAGGGGAATCCTTGCTCTCAATCGCAGCAATTCTATCCAAAAGGGTAGTAAGTTGTGACAGAATCGCTGCCAAAGCCTGGTTACTTGAACCCGACGACTGGCAAGCAACCACAGAATGAGAAGACATTTCCAATAGAACTGTCTTCCTCATCCAATATAGAGTCGTCTATCTTGTCCTTTCCATTTTGCAAAGCGGTCTCTTTAACAGATTTCTTACCCTTTGAAAGCTTCTGAGCGAGTTTTTGCTTCTGATCTTCAGAAAAAGCAACACAAAGAAGACAATCTTTCTTTACCGTACACAGGTCATCACCCTTGGCGGATTCTCTACATTTGTAGCAATATCTATGAGTATCAAAACTCGGCATCAAATGTCCACAAAAAGTGGATTTCTTTGTTTTAGAATCAGATGAATCTTTATTATTCGCCATGATTCAAAACTCAATAAAAAATAAATAAATCCCTGAATACTCCAACCAATTTCCAAAACACGTCCTTACTGTTGATAGCCAAATAAAATAATGAAGTATACAATGTGGTCATGTGACCTATTTGGCGGGAGGACGGACTACTGTTACCCAATGGCTTGGTTAAGGTTGTTAGATAACCTTAAAATCGCATCTCTGCGTTGGCCATTGGGTTGGATGGCTCCAACAAATAGCTACTGTTAGGAAATGGTAAGGGTATTTCGCTATAAAATGCACCCGTTTTTGTTTTTTTTATTCAAGTTAAAATATGTAGTAAACCCCACAGAATACCATGACCTCAAGGCTCATAATGAGTCATAAATATTAATGAGTTGTCCGCAAATTTTGATCTTCAAGCTAAATATTGTTGAAAAAAAAAGCGATGGAATTGTCAAATATTTCCTATGTATGCAGTATGCACTAATATTCATGAGCTGTATAGTCCATCCAATATTTGATCATAGAGCGGAAAATATTGTCATGAAATCCCCATGGATATCTGTGACCTCATGAATATTAATGAGTTATCCATGAATTTTGATCTTCAAGTAAAATATTTTCTTCACATACATTTCTTGGCAAACCCACCAGGTTTCCGTTACCTCATATATATTCTATGCAATTGTCAAGCACATCTACCACTAATAAATTAACTGAATTGTCGAGACTGATATTTAGTGCGATGCTGTGAGTTTCGACAAAAATCCTATTACAAAATATAATTTTTAAAATGGGTTTGATTTCCAGGTGCAAGTTAGCGGTAGCGATTTGAAGAGGGTGTGATATGCGCATATCCCCCAAAATTCCAAGAATTATCAACATTCTTTCCTGTTGTAGTCATTTTATGGGTATATATAGGATACAGATTTTCCCTGGCATTTCCCTGCAATATTTTATTAAATGGACGCATATAGACGAAGATCAAATACTTCAAACTCGAGAACTCACGGCCATAGATAGCAGGAACGATAATCAAATACATTAAACTACAGAACTCACAGTCATAGCACCCAAGTCATTAATATTCATGAGATGATACGAGGACACAGATTTACTCTGGGATTTCCTTGCAATATTATATATCATATAGTCTATGCTTCCAAATTGGTTCGAATCGTCCGGCAAAAGTAGGTCGAAACGTCTGGGGAAAAGCGGGTAGAAACGTCCAGAGGGTCGAAATATATGGTAATCATTTTATCCGCTTATAAGGTGTGTATATGTCAAAATATAATGCAGTTTATTTTGTGGTCAATAATCAAGCGATTAACTGAGTCTAAGTAGATACTTCCGAAACGAGAAACCGAGGTACATTTTTGGGCTCGCTTGCAGGCCTGAATTGAAGTGCACTTGGATCACATTGGATGATTATTAGTAAAAAATACATATACTGCTTGGCGCCATATAATGGTACACGCCTCAAATTGGCACAAAACGGAAGTTAAAATATTTAATAACAATGGTTCTTTATCGCCCACACTCGTGCATTTCTGCTTAACAAATAAGGAAGTGTGACAACAGAAATAATTTAAATATCTTCGGCAATTTCCGTATGCAAATTTGAGGCGCTAATTTCATGTAGAAATTATATTATCGCCCCTTAAAAATGATTCTAACAGGTTTATTGTTTTGATTTGATGTTAATAAAATAGTTTAATAACTTGCGCTTGTGTCAATTCATATTTTAATAAAAGAAATCCACGAAACCACACTTAAAACAAGCAAAAATAAGGTTTTTGTGTTCAAGTTGTGCCAAATTACGGCGGGAGGCAGTATATAATTTCTGAGCCTTCTACAGCTCTATCAATATAGTATTGACTCCACATGGCAAACGTGCGGAAATTACCTACAGTAGTGGGAACCCGGTATGCAGTACTGTAGAACTGGTCTTCCAGTGGGCGATAGATTAAGATTTTGTCAAACTACGTTTAAAGCAACAAAATACAGCAAACACTTTTTTCGTGTTGACAATGTTATTTATGTGTATTTCATCGGTCTGTACGATCAGTATATATACACAACACATTTGGCTTATTTCGCCAACTACAAAAGAGCGCCAAATTTTTATAACTCATGCACGAAAGAAATTAAACTTTTAATAACTGCTACATACCAAACCTCGGTGCGGAAATCGCTGATTTACATGCATCTCGTGACCACGGGGTTTTCTAACAATTTTGTATTTTATAAACAGATATGCTGGTTGATGATCTAGTATTTTATGTAGGAACGTCTATATTGAGTTGAACATCAAAAGCATCAAATTCTCGTACTTGTAGAGCTAAATTAATATTCATGTATGTACAAATGAGTCACGGAATTCCATGGTGAAAGTCAGCAATGTTTTATATTTTTAATAGAAATGTTATGTATGGTATTTTATGTGGAAAGTATAAAATATCTTTTGTACAAGTTGTGGGTATGAGTTGTTGGCCAGGAGATGCCGTGGTCGGAGATGGCCGTATACCAAATCTCTATTCTAAAGACAGAGGTCTTCTGTTAAAAAGACTGGAAAACTTCTGAGATTAACTTTAAGAATATAAGAATATTAGTAAATGCAGGCCCTGGTGATGCCATGGTGTAGCAATGTTAACATGTAGCTTTCATATTTAAAGCAACAAAGTGTTGCACTGTGTACATTGTCATGCAGATCATTACAAATCTTAGAAACATCAAAGGTGTAAAACTACAGCCAAAGTGTTGAACTGACTTGTAGAGTGAGAAATAGAAAGAAGTAACTGTCAGGTAGTGACTGTCAGGGTGACTATGTCTGACCCTGTATGAGCAGCTGTTTGTCCAAAAAAGCTAGGAGAACCACTATGGAGAAATTTGAAAACAAGTATTGCAGTTTTGAATATTCAGTGTTATTTGACAAACAGGCAGTGGATTCACTTTAGGATGGATGTGACATGAGAGCATACTTTCTATGATTTATGACAATATGTGCAAGAGTATTTGATTGTTTAATCTTGTGTGCAAATTTACATATCCTTGGTGTACCATAAATTGATCGGTTTAAGCATGAGTAAAACTACAAATGTATATTTATATAAATCAAGTAATTGATGTTTATGTTATGAATAATATATATATTTAAATGATGTAAGAATGAGCGTTTTATAAGTAATCTCCATGATGAAATTATACGTGGAAAAAAATTCTTAATTACGACAAGACAAAATCAAGGGTTGAGTAAATAACATGGAGTGGGAAAGTATAGTAATATGAGGTAGGTGCTGATTTTTCATTTACATATACTGATATATTATATAATAAAATACATATATAAGATATTATATATTTTCATTATATATTAACGAAATGTCAGCACCTACCTGATGCTTCTATACCTTCCCAAGCCATTTTATTTACTGTGGGACTGTGTAGTTGCAGATCAGCTCTTGAAAAAAGATGTCCACAACAAATTTCTGTCATTATTCATTCAAACATAAGTCATTTACAACAGGCAGAAAATGTTCTCAACAGAACACCACTAGAAGTATTTCACAGTGTGAGCACAAAGACCAATGGATTATATTATGAAGAACGACCGATCACGATCTAGATCATGATCTCTGTTATCTAAATCAAGGATTGGATCAATGGATTCAAATCTCACAGAGTGCCCACAGTCCTTAGCAAAAATGAGGGAAACTCAATCTATCTTGGGTTAATACTGTTGAAGTTTAATTTTTTTTTTGTGTTGAACTGAAATCAATTTCATTGTTCATTAGCATTAGATGTATTCCACAGCTGTGATCTGTAGAATCAAAAGAAACCTGATCTGACTGATCTGGATCATGATCTGAGTGATCTCACGAAAAGGTGGATTCGAGAGATCAGATCTGTGAGGTATCCCACAATTCTTTTTAAACATGGCTGAAAATACAAGGTTTGAAATTTTCATTTATAATTTTAATTGTTGATAAAAAAGTAATTCCAAAGATGAAAATGTAAAAAGTAATTCCAAAGATAAAAAAGTAATTCCAAAGATGCAAAACATGCCATTTCAGTGTCCATCTTGGATCATCATTTCTGCAATTTTTACATTTCACAGATTCTACTGATCTGAAGGATCTCGATCAGGGGCCGGATTCACGAAAGGTCTTAAGTCTTAGCCAAATCTCAGCTGAGATTTTTCTCAAATCTGAGATTTTTGTCTCAGCTGAGATTCTGCTTAAGTTGAGATTCACGAAAGGAATCTCAGCTGAGACCAAAATCTCAGCCAAGTTTTGAGTCTGGACCAATCAAAATTGGTGTAACATTTTTTGTTGAGATTAGTGGAAAGCATACACATTTATATTTTACAACTCTACTGTACCATATATATATACTCACATTTTAGAATATTTTCAATCAAGCAAAACATTGCCTTTTTACTATAATTTGTACTGACATTCAAAAGAACTGATTATAACAGCAAAACAAGCCACTCATGTAAATTTGTAATGTAAATGTTTATTGTTGTTTTTGTACAAACTCTTAATATATATTCATATTTTGTGTTACAATTTAAATAATATGTCATACTTTAATATTTTCATTTTGTTTTGTGACTTTTTATTCCATATACTCCATTTTATGAAAACGTAAGTCACCCCCTAGGCAGTCTTAGATTTGAGACCAAATCTGAGAAAAATCTTAGCCTGAGATCTTTTGTGAATCTCAGCTGAGCAAAAGGTCTCAAATCTGAGAAAAATCTTAGAAAAATCTTAGATTTCAGACCAAAATCTTAGATTTGAGACTTGAGACCTTCGTGAATCCGGCCCCGGGATCACAAAGATCACACAGATCTTAAGTTATGGAATACGCCTAATATTCCGAAAAAGTAATTCCAAAGATGTAAAACAGGCTATTTCAGTGGCCATCTTGGATAATTGGTCAAGTCATTTTTGCTTTTCACAGATTCATCTAGATCCCGATATGGATCACTCGATATGACTACATTTTAGTATCCACCGTAGTACTTTTCATAAAGGCGCCGTACACGAGTATTAAATTTTTCAAAACATAAACAACCGGGAAATTTGTATTTTCGTTGTAAATACATATACTAGAAGTCTCACTTTCTGTTGATTTTGGGTATCGTGTAATTTTAAGAGAGAAATAGTATTTTAGAAAATGTGACAGTGCGTATTATTCTTGTTTCGTTCTTGTTTACAGGAAGGTGCAATGTCAAAGTTGCTACTGTATGCTGTAACAATTGGTGCGTTCAGAAGGGTAAATTAGGTTGTGAGCCCGTGCACACAACTCGTGAGTTGGTACCTACCAGTTGAAAATTTTGACCATTCTTAACATATTTACCGCCTGTGTGTTTATGTGTGGATGTAAACACATATTTACCGCCTGTGTGTTTATGTGTGGATGTAAACAAACACAATGACAAAGAGAAAGTAAAATCTTCAGTTTTATGTGGGGTCGTTCCACGGCTCTATACGCAAGTAAAGTAGAGCTGATGTAACCACGTCTATGTTATCATTAGAGGTGAAGGTCAAAAATTGGAAAGTTTCTGGAGGCACCCAATTTACGAGTGGTAAATACGACCCGTGACACCGTTCTTGACAAATTTACAGGCTGTAAGGTCATATTTACTGCCGGTAAGAACGCTGCAAATATCACACAAGTGGACACATATTTCTGAATTCAGGAAATGGCTGGGTAGCCAATGTATGGGTTTTTGATATATTCATGTTTTTGATCATTTAATCTAAAACTTCAAAGTCTCGTTTTTGGATGATGGTTTTTATAATATTTTAGAATGAATATGCAATCACACTGAATCAGAGACTTCGTGGATTTTATTTGGTTGTTATATTTCTGATCATTTTGGTTGCATTCGTTTGGTAGTCATATCATTGTCTGTTTACGTTGTCATATCGAAAACCCGTCCATCGAGGATATGCATTTGCTTCCAGATATCATAAAAACTCTTGTAGTGAAGAGTTTCAGAACCTGTGAACGCCGAGATACTAAATGGACACAAAGATAAACGGTCTTCAGATAGATTTACGTTAGCTCGCGACCACAGCATCGCGCTACCACATCACACTGCAAATAAAATAGTTAATTATAGCCGCCTGCATGAATGTGGTGAATGTGGGAAAATAAAGAATATATAAAGAATACAGAAAACATTTGTTTTATTACTGGAAGATTGCTAGGCAATCCCATTGAGTTATAATTTAAGTTGTTTGTCAACAGTTTAAAAAATTCCGTGGGGTTTCCTAAAAATATTATAAAATAAAATATGCAAATTACCAAACGTGAGGTCATGGAATTCTGTGGGGGTTTCCTAGAAATATAATAACATATGCAAATTAGAAAACGTGAGGCCATAGAATTCTGTTGGGGTTTCCTAGAAATATTATAAATTAAAATATATAAAGTCGCTGAAACTGGCAGTGCAAGGATATGTACTAATTGGTAGCGAGATGTAGTAGCGAGTTACTGTTAGCAAGTTCCCGTGGTCGTGAGTTCTACGTCTTCCTTCAGATATTTGCATACTGTATTTTAGTGGTATAAATGTTCACTGCCGTTTTGACCCCCAAGCCGTTTAAAACGGTGGGGTCCGCCATTTTAAATGGCAGGCCCTGCCATTTACATCCACTAGGTTTAAATAAGGGGTTGTAAATGACTGAGCCATTTAAAATCTTCAGATAATATTTCGCAAAGATATACTGTATAGTTGAAATTTCAGTATTTAAATAAACTAGCATGGCTATATTCAATTTCATGATTAAAACCCTCCAACAGGCATACTTTAAACACCAGAGTATGTATACTTCAAACACCAGAGCAGGCATACTTCAAACACCTTTGGTTGGTAACAAAAATATATGTATTCTGAAAATAATATTTCATATCTGTACTAAACGTGAAACATAAAACATAACAAATTAATGTCTGATGTTGACTTTGTTTCTATCATCTAGTTGGCTGAGCCATTTAAAATGGCAGCCTGCTGTTTAAAACGGCAGCGGGCCAATTAAAATGGCAGACTGCCATTTAAAACGGCGGATGGGGTCAAAATGGCATGTAACATAAACAACAAAATTGCACAAACTAAGATATGATAATCTTAAATTTGCTTAAAGGTTTTGTTTTATTATTTAGTTTGTCCAATTTTGTTGTTTATACCACTTAAGTATAGGAACTTCACCTGTCCTTTTTCATCGCCCATATCTGTGTCCATTATTGCCTGTACCCATGATATTCTGGTATAAAGCAGTGTAATCATCCGTGTCCATGATTAGGAAGGAAAACATTAATTCTTGATCACAGACATAGGCAGCCTCACTGTTTTATACTAAATGCTCTATGGTATTGTGGGTAGAATAATGTAAAGAGACTTTAACCACATGGAAAATCTAGCAAGAACTGATGTATCAGGACCAATGTCTGGGGGGTGGACATATAATTTTTGCCTTTTCCGCCGTCCGGCGTCCCACTTGTTTTCCAGACATTTTAGGCAACACTTCTTATCCTATCTTTACCAAATTTGGCATGCAGGTTTATTGGGTTAATAGCTTGTATGGGATTGCTTTTGGTGACGATAGCTCTATAGCTAACTGAGTAATAGCTACTTTGCTACTTTTGAGTATCTCTTTGGTTTCCAGACATTTTAAAGAATGCTATTAAGCCTAGCTTTCTGAAATTTGGTATGGAGGTTCATTGGGTTAATAGCTTGTATGGGATTGCTTTTGGGGGCAATTGCTTCATAGATGAGTGAGTAATTAATTAAATAAATGAGTAATTGGCTATTTGGAATACTGAAAAAGGCAAATGTGCTCATATCTCCTAAACCGTGTGAGATAGAGCAATTTCATCGAAATTTTCGACCCACAGGGTATCTAAGGAATGTACTCTTTGTAATTTTCCAAAAATTTTCCCCTCCCTCAAAATGGCGGCCATTTTGAATTTTCAAATTTTTGCCAAAAATAGAAAAACAGAAATTTGCTTCTATCTCCTTAACCGTGCGAGATAAAGCGATTTCGTCGAAATTATCAAGCAACAGGGTATCTGACCAATGTACTCTTGGCAATTTTCAAAAAATTTTCCCCTCCCCAAAAATGGCGGCCATTTTGAATTTTCGAAGTTTTGCCAAAAATGGCAAAACACAAAATTGCTTCTATCTCCTTAACCGTGTGAGATAGAGGGATTTCGTCGAAATTTTCGACCCACAGGGTATCTGAGCAATGGACTCTTGGCAATTTTCAAAAATTTTCCTCTTCCCACATATGGCGGCCATTTTGAATTTTCGAATTTTTGCCCAAAATGGCAAAACACAAAATTGCTTCTATCTCCTTAACCGTGTGAGATAGAGCGATTTCGTCGAAATTTTCGAACCACGGGGTATCTAAGAAATGTACTCTTGGCAATTTTCAAAAAATTTTCCCCTCCCCACATATGGCGGCCATTTTGAATTTTCGTTTTTTGTTTTTGTTTTACCTTCAATATACTTTTTATTCACCCTTTTTTCACATCAGTGCAAAAGAATCTGGGAGGGCGAGAGTGGCAAACCCTCCATCAGATCTATTTACAAGTGCAGTGTATTGCAAAGACAACAAGGTCAACATTTTTGCTATTTTATATACTTTTAAATAGAAAAATAACAACTGATTTTTTTTGCAATTGCATAACTCCACAAGGTCTTCTGTGTGACAGAAAAATGAAATAAAGCAAGAAAAAAAAAACATAATACCTAGACGAAATATCAAACTAAAAGTAAATGACCAATAAGTGGTTGCCACTTTTTCCAAATTTTATTAAAATAAGTTTCTTTATGATATAACTGACTTAACAACTTTTGTTCCGAGTATACTTGATGTAATCGATGGATAAATCCATTTAGATTAAGATTTTGACATTTATTTGAAGACTCAAATATATATTTTTTAGCAACAAGAAGAATTGTATTGATGGGTTGCTGATTGAACTCCGCTAAAGTATAGCCTAATATAATATTAAAAGGTGTAAGTGACAATGTTGTTGTGACCTTACTTTTGATATATGTTAGAACTAGGTTCCAAAACTCTTTTACCTTCGGACAAAGGACAAACATATGAATTATATTTTCCATTTCATTTCTGCATCTAAAGCATCTAGCGTCTTCACTGATATTTACTTTAGATAAATATGACCTTGTTCCCAGTATTCTATACAAAATTCTTAATTGGAACCATTTATATGTATTGTCTCTAATTGACCCATGACAAATTTGGAATATACGTTTCCATATTTGATTATTGATTGTAACATTTAATTCATTTTCCCATTTGCCTCTTGCAACATGGTCATTTTGATGCTTAACAAGTAAACTTTTATAAAACCGCTGGTGTCGTTATTCTTGAGTATCCAATAATTCAGTGGCATAATAGGGCCAATTATTTTATTATAATCTCCATGCTTATGTTTGTTAATAAATTTATGGACAACAGTTGATAAACGAAGGTAATCTAAAAAATTCAACGAATCCAGATTGTAACGATCTTTCAATTTCTGGCTTGTGAGAACCTTTCCCTCATTGTCTATTATATCAGAAATCATTATTATTCCTTTAGAATACAATTTCGGGTAAAACATAGCTTTAACTGATAGATCCTCATTGTACCAAAGATGACTTGATGCAATTTGTAAATTGGAATTTATTTGTTTTTCCTTTGTTAATTTTTTCCATGCAGCAAGGACATCTAACCAAAATATATTACTTGTTTTCATTTGTATAGCATTGCTGTAGTCAGGCCCAAAGTCTGTAAGTCGTCTTAAGTCCCAAAGGATTGTTAGTTGGAATAATTTTGTCCATGGGGAGGATTTACTGATCAGTCTATTTATCCATCTGGCCTTTATAGCCACCAGAAAGTACTGCAAGTGTGTCATTTTCAGTCCTCCCATTGAATGATCTAAAATTGTTACATCCCTATTTATTTTATCTGGTTTATTTGACCACACAAATTTAAAAAATATATCATTTAATTCCTTCAATAAAGAATTAGTTGGTGTAGGTAAGCTTGAAAACAAATGGTTTAACTTGGATAAAAGAATTGTTTTGACCACCACTATTTTTCCTAATGGAGTAAAGTGTCTTTTACTCCAAATGGATATTTCTCTTTTTATTTGATTTATTTTCTCTGTTAGATTAAGATCAAGCATATCAGACAGATCTACTGAAAATTTTAGTCCTAGCAGGTCAAATTTTGTAGTATTCCACTCAAACTTTTTTGGAATTAGTTGATCTTGAGAATATCTTTTTTTACCAATCCAAGTTACCTTGGTTTTATCTGTATTAATTTTCAACCCTGATATGCTACCAAAAAGTTCAAGAGTATTTAAAGCTGCTACCATGGACTCACGTGAGCCATTTAATATGAGTGTGGTATCATCTGCGAATTGAGATATTTTGAATTCACAGTCTTTTATAGTGATCCCTTTTATTTCTACATTTTTGATTATAAGAAGGTTTAGTATCTGAGCTGCTATAATAAAAATGGAAAAACACAAATTGGCCTTAACCGTGCAAAATAGAGTTATTTCGGTGAAATTTTCGACCCATAGGGTATCTAAGAAATGTACTCCTGGCAATTTAAAAAAAATTCTCCTCTTCCCAAAAATGGCGGCCATTTTGAATTTTCGAATTTTTGCCCAAAATGGAAAAACACAAATTGTCCTTAACCGTGCAAAATAGAGTTATTTCGGTGAAATTTTCGACCCATAGGGTATCTAAGAAATGTACTCTTGGCAATTTAAAAAAAATGTTCCTCTTCCCAAAAATGGCGGCCATTTTGAATTTTCAAATTTTTGCCAAAAATGGAAAAACAGAAATGTGCTTCTATCTTCTTAACCATGCAAGATAAAGTGATTTCGTCAAAATTTTTGACCCAATGAATGCAAAAAGGCATGAAGCTGAAATAATTTACAGTTACACTAATAAATATTTAAGCATTATTGATATATTTTACAAATGAAACAGGGTCTTGTAAGACTACTGTACAATTTTGGCAAAAGGTTCATGGGGTGGACATTACACATGATAATGTGTGTTCTTCTATGCTATCCTGTTTCTATTCATATGTCGCAGCTACTATCAACAGGGCGTCCTATTTCTAGTTGTTTACTTATGTCTTGGGTTGCCAATGTTCAGTGAGGATAATATGCATCCGTCAAGCAATTTGATTGGACAAAAATTTGTGACTAGTAAACAACATTGGAACATGAGACATGAATATTCATGAAAATAAAATAAAAAGCAGCACAATTAAAGCATTTGACCTAACTTTGACTTCATATTTCCTCATTAATATTCATGAGTTGGGTGCTATGTAAACACAAGTCCATAAATTTGATTTGTTCTTCAAACAGTCTTTCTATTATAAAATATTGTCAGAAAGCCATACAGAAATCTGTGTGACCTCATATTTTCCTCATTGTATCCCCGACGCGAAGCGGGGATACTATGGATTCATCATCGTTGTCGTCCGCGCCCTTGTCCGCGTCCGCAGAGATTTCTTGTTAGCGACCTATAGTCCACATTTCTTTCCGGATTTCTTTCATATTTGGCAGGTGGCTTGATATGGTAGAGGACTCGCCACCCTATCTTTTTGGTAGGCTTTGTGTCTAAATTAGGCCTGTGGTAGACAAAAATGTCTAAAATGTGGAATATTGCTTGTTAGCGACCTACAGTCCACATTTCTTTCCAGATTTCGCCACCCTATCTTTTTGGTAGGCTTTATGTCTAAATTAGGCCTGTGGTAGACAAAAATGTCTAAAATGCATTAATATTCATGAAATCATGCACTAAATCACTTATAACTTGAAAAGTGTTGCATTTAGAGCATTTTGTTAAAATATGTTATTCACATACTTTTTTTCATAGCTACAACATGGTGACTAACTTGGGTGTCTGTCTCAATAGCTAAGTGAGTAATAGCTACTTTTGGGCTTTTCAGTAACTTCCATCATGAGTAAAATCACTTGTAACTTGAAAACTATTGCATTTACACAATTTTGTATAAATATGTTATTCAGCTACTTTTATGTCAGCTATAACATAGTAAAATTTCAGACCTGTAGCTCATGGCATAGCTGATTAATAGCTACTTTTAGGTTATCACTGTTGAGTAAATTACTTATAACTTCAAAAGTATTACATTTAGAGTATTTTGTTTCAATATGTTATTCACCTATTTCGGAGTCAGCTATAACATAGTGAAGTTCCAGACCTGTGGCTCATTGCATAGCTGAGTAATAGCTACTTTGAAGTTCACACTGTTGAGTAAATCAGTTGTAATTGGAAAACTATTGCATTTACAGAAATTTGTGTAAATATGTTATTCAGCTACTTTTGGGTCAGCTGTAACAAAGTGAAATTACAGACCTGTAGCTCATGGCACAACTGAGCAATAGCTATTTTCAGGTACTGACTGTTGAGTAAATGACTTGTAACTTGAAAAATAGTGCATTTGGAGTATTTTGTTAAAATATGTTGTTCACCTACTTTTGGGTCAGCTATAACGTCGTGAAATTACAGACTTATAGCTCATGGCCTAGCTGAGCAATAGCTATTTTCAGGTTCTCACTATTGAGTAAATCAGTTGTAACTTGAAAACTATTGCATTTACAGTATTTTGCTTAAATATGTTGTTCACCTAATTTTGGGTCAGCTATAACATAGAAAAAATTCAGACATGTAGCTCACTGCATAGCTGAGTAATAGCTACTTTGAGGTTATCACTGTTGAGTAAATCAGTCAGAGATTTCACCATTACCGCTCTAACGAAAAAAATATTATAGCTAGCCTTCTCAAGTTTGCAAGGTATATTACAGGGTGCACCACAGTATTCTATTGGTGGGCTTTATGTCTAAATTAGGCCTGTGGCTAAATTACTTGGCTACTAAAAATGAGTAATTCTGCATTTTCTCTAAAAGTATTGCAGATAGCAAATTTTTCTTAAATAACTCATTCACCTACTTTTGGGAGAGCTTTCACATGCTGAAGTTCCAGACCTGTAGGTAATTACTCACCTACTTAAAATGAGTAAATGTGAATTATCTCTAAAAGTATTGCAGATAGCCAATTTTTCTCAAATAACTCCTTCACCTACTTTTGGGAGAGCTTTCACTTGGTGAAGTTTCAGACCCGTAGGTAATTACTCACCTACGCAAAATGAGTAAATGCAAATTATCTCTAAAAGTATTGCAGATAGCCAATTTTTGTCAAATAACTCCTTCACCTACTTTTGGGAGAGCTTTCCACTTGGTGAAGTTTCAGACCCGTAGGTAATTACTCACCTACTCAAAATGAGTAAATGCAAATTATCTCTAAAAGTATTGCAGATAGCCAATTTTTGTCAAATAACTCCTTCACCTACTTTTGGGAGAGCTTTCACTTGGTGAAGTTTCAGACCCGTAGGTAATTACTCACCTACCGAAAATGAGTAAATGCAAATTATCTCTAAAAGTATTCCAGATAGCCAATTTTTCTCAAATAACTCCTTCACCTACTTTTGGGAGACCTTTCACTTGGTGAAGTTTCAGACCTGTAGCTAATTATTCACCTACTCAAAATGAGTAAATGCTAGTTATCTATAAAAGTATTGCAGATATCCAATTTTTATCAAATAACTCATTCATCTACTTTTGGGAGAGCTTTCACATGGTGAAGTTCCAGACCCGTAGGTAATTACTCACCTACTCAAAATGAGTAAATTCGAATTATCTCTAAAAGTATTGTAGATAGCCAATTTTTCTCAAATAACTCATTCGCCTACTTTTGAGAGAGCTTTCACTTGGTGAAGTTTCAGACCCGTAGCTAATTATTCACCTACTCAAAATGAGTAAATGCGAATTATCTCTAGAAGTATTGCAGATAGCCAGTATTTCTCAAATAACTCATTGATATGAAAACAACTTATAGGAAGTCATGGGCTACAAATCTTTTCATGTGGTCAGATTTGACCTTGGGCCCCTCCTGCTTATTATTGGTCCTAGAGGTTTGTAATGTGAAAACGACTTATAGGAAATCATGGGCTGCGACTCTTTTGATGTGGTCAGACTTCACCGTGGGCCCCTGTTACAGGGTCAGCTTGCTTATTAACGAAAAATGCTTTTTACCTTCTAAACTATGTTAGTTGGCCTTTGTTGGTGGATACATCCAGCATCTGGCCACAGATGCATCCTTAGTCTAGTTAATATTAATGAGTTGTGTGCCATGCACATTTGAAGCATTTGATCTTCAAGCTGCCATCCTATTTGTAAAATGTTGTTAGAAACCCCCATGGAATTGTGTGACCTCATATTATGAGATTGTTTGGATATACTCTTTTATTTTTTTCGTGATGTGACACATAATACAGCAAATATACAGTAGAACCTCTATTATCCGACCATCTATTATCCGAATTTTCAATTATCCAACCTCAAACCCACTCTCCCAACTCCATTTAAACCTGTTATTTTAGGCTTTCTATTATCTGACCTTTCTATTATCCGACCTAATTGTTACTCTCCCAAGAGGGTCAGATAATAGAGGTTCTACTGTACATTTGTGACCCATCATTTATAACTGACATTATGTGTTGAGCCCCCAATGCTAATCACTTTGAAAAATCTAATCAATAACCTTTAAATCAGCACCCAAAGTTGGCACAATTTGCATATAGAAATTCCAGAAAACATTTTATGTCAATCACATTCGCTACCTTATATGTAATTGATACATCCCTGGGAATACACAACTTTTATTGATAACAACCACATGTTATTAAACATTTTTTTATCATTATTTAAGAATTCTAAATAAAGATATTTTCCAAATTTACCCATTTACCAGTCATTCAACCTTTAGGTCACAGAGAACTACCAGTAATCAGTTTTTGCTGCATTCAGGTTAAACTTTATAATATCCTCTTGTATGTTATTTTGTAAAGTGTATACTGAGAGCTGGAAAACTCACCTGAAGTAAAAGTGATTAACACTGCATTCTTAATGTGTCATTAATGTTTCATCTATGTATGGATATTGTTGAATGGCTTAACACTGTTTCTTTTTTAGACCTAGTGAGTGATAGAGATATAAAAGGTTTTGAAAAAGCACACCAAGGTGTCATATATTACTTTGGAATAACAGTAATGACTGGAAAAAAATGTAACTGTTAATAGTTAATACTATATGGAAGTGTAAATGTTTCATCATAAACTTTTTAAAATGGCTGCTCAGGATAAAACTTTCAATGTCCAGTCTAATGCTCAAGTAGCTGACCACAGCGACACTACTGGCATATCAGCTGGATCTGTAGATTCATCTAATATTGACATCAGATGTAATGACAGCTACAAGGAAAATATACCTGGAAATGTTTCAAAAACCAGCTCAGGTGTAGTTGAAGGTCATCGTATGCATCAGTTACGTAAAGGTTTAGAGAGGACTGTAGATAAATGTGTTAGCTCTGGAAGGTGAGCAAAAAATAAAAAATACTTAATATTTTTAGATATGTGAAACTTTTTTCATCATTTGTATAGATTTTAATGTTGCTTTATGTCAGTTTGACTCTTCAAAATTTACAATCCTTTTGATATTGAGCAAAATATCACTATTTTATGCTCATAGATATAGACTATATGCTATAAATGGTTTTGAAGCAATATGATGAGACTAATATTGTTAAACCTTTTCTACAGACATTCTACTTGTTTACATTCTTTTGTGGAAAAATTTCATATAAAGTGTGTTGTATGTACCCTGTTGCAAATGTTACACATATGTTTTCAGATATTCTTTGTTCATGTCTCATCTGCCCGCATTGGGTGAGAAAAATCCAAGAGCACTGAAAGCCATTCAGTCACAATATCTGCAAAAGCTAAGAGAAAATATACAGGTGAGCTGCATGTATATATGTTACTGCGGCACACTATGGTCAAACACATACAGCTGATAGTCATCCTAATACATAAGAAGCAATACAATTGTTTGCATATATAAAACAAAAGTACCTACATTGCATTTTGTATCAAGTACCACTATTAGTTTTTATCTTATTTTTGTCAGTTCTATATTACTTCAATATTGTCCAATAACCTAAATATATAAAAGTTTTAGATTTCAGTGCATGGAATTTCAGTGTATTTTAGCTTGTAAATTACAATATTTTTCATACTCAGTTGCTGTTTAGGTAAATGGCAAGGCACCACACTGTAATTGCTTGAAGCTGCCAAGACAGAGTTTTATATAAATAACATTTTTAAAAATAATAATAATAATAAGTATAGTAATAATTCATATTGTTTAAAGCAGTGTATTATTCATGATTAAATTGATTTCTGGCATGATAACGATAAATATTCCTGTATTTTTTCAGTCTAAGATTTTTTCCCTGGGGATACTTTGATATTGTTGGATTTTATCCCACAGCCTTTAAATGTTGCATGAGTATTGTTTTCACCCATGTTGTTTGGATGAGCAGGCATTCAGGCAGGCGGTGGGAAAAATCCTGTCTGGGCTGTATCTTAGAAACCATAAAGTGTAATATGTTGATACTTGGTAGTGACGTTGATTTGACCTTTAACCTTGCTGTAGTAATTTTGACCTTTAAAATCTTGTGTGGGGTATATCATAAAAAATATAAGGTGTAAGATGTTAATACTTGGCAGGGATATTGGTTGGGGGTGTAGGTGTGCAGCATCATGGTGTAACCTTGATTTGATGTTTGACCTTGCTGTAGTGACCTTAATCTCTAAAATTTTGTTTAGGCTATGTCTTGGAAATTGTATTGTGTGGGAAGTTGACACTTTGTAAGGACATTGGTTGTGGGTATAGGTGTGCAAGGTCATGGTGTGACCTCAGTGTAACCGTTTACCTTGGCTGTACCAGAATATTTAAGCTGCTATATTTGAGACATATTTCTCCTGTCATAAAGATATATGGATTGCTGCAAATGATAAATATATGCATGTTTACCTTGTTATGCTGTCTCTATTGACAGCTATACTTAGTTGGTAAATTTTATAGCTTCATAACTTTTAATTTACCCTATTAATGCTGTCAATTTGCTGTTTAGTTGTCTTGTTTGCATACTTTGTCCTTACATACATTTTCCTACCTTTTAAGTCTTATTGTTCATTTACCTTTGCATAAGTTACAATGTAAGTTTTGTATGTAATGGTATCAATTTGTCAAATGCTATTTCCCAGGGCTGTTGTTCTGGTACAGGTATCACTGATGCTATTTTTTATGTTTTTCATACAAGTGTGAAATTGAAACAATGTTCAAAGAGGAAAACATGGCGACTCTAATGGGTGAACTGGACCAGCTGATAGAAGACACCCCAGAAACTGAAGTAGGAGCATGGTATATGATTTTATATCTCTTAATTGGATAGCCTAAATTATTTAGATTGATAGGGCTGGTGATATGTAAACAGATAAGTATTAGGAGCCTTCAAAGTAAGGCATCCATCCTTTTTCTTGTGAAAATTTGAAAATTTTAGGACAGTTAAAATTATGGAACTATAAAAAGGATTGTTTGATTTCTTGGTGATTTTACAGTATTTTAAAAATCTTTAAATATCACAATAATTCTAAGAGACAGACCTTCAGAGTATTTTTAAATTTGCAGTGATTTCAGACAAGGGAGGAGATAAATCAGTTTCTGGCACTTTTTCAAGCAAATAAGGTACCGAAACACTTACTCAGGATTTTTTTAATTCTCAAATACATCAGAAATGATATCGGATAGAGAGATTTGTAGCTCATTTATGAATCTATAAGACACTTAATAGTTCCAGAACTAAATATTGATTTTTTTTTCATTTTTGGCAATGATCTTGCATTTTTATAAGTTAACAGAATTTTGGAAAATTACAAGTATGCCAGAAATAGTAAGTGACACAGCAATTATGATCTAAATTTTGATTATATGAGGCTCTCATTTTAGATATTTTCTTGAGTTCCTTCTATGTATGCATAACATTCAACCTGGTTCCCGGAAATGTTAGTTGGCACAATGTGCGAGGGCATTTTATTCTCACATTTTCAAATGTTTCTGTTTATTATTTTTTAAAAAGTAGCACTAGAGGTTAAATGTTTATCCCTATCAACTTTAAGTTGTGCTTTCTGTAGATATTTCATTTAATCATTATTATTCTCAATCACACAGCATCTAAGCCCCTATGGCATCCCTGTAAATGATTAAAGATCAAGTATTCACCTATCTTATCTGATTGATACATATAAAGTGTATTTCATTAGAAATAAATAAAAAGTTGTAGAAATTAACTATATCCCCAGACAAAAGTTGGGGATATATTGGTTTCACATCCGTCGTGCCGCCACCACCGCACGTTTTGACTTGTGTGTGCAATAACTCAAAAATGCTTTAACGGATTTCATTCAAACTTGGCACACACATGTATTTGGGTCAAGAGAGGAACCCTATTTTAAGGTGACCTTAAACTCCCAATAATAAAGAACTTATCGCCACCTTAAGGTCAGAAATTTGACTTTTTTCCTTGTTAAAGCCCTCTAGGTCACAGACTATGTGGCTTATGTGGCTCAGATTTTACCTGGGAACACATTACTGTATTCTCCTTACATATAGCAAAAATCAAGACTTTATGTTAAGGTTAAAATTGTTTTTGAGGTCCATAAAGACCATACTTAGACGGGTTTTTTTTACATTTTGCCCATATTTTCCCCAATAACTCAAAAGTGGTAGGTCTGACAAGTCTGTAACTGTAGTAGATATAACTACTACATGAACTCTAAGTCTCTAAATTGCCCACAGAGACCCAATTTATGGACTTATTGCCACTTTGAAGGCCTATAGCTGTCAAACGATGTGTCTGATACAGCTGAAATGTTATCTGGGAATGTATGATTATGTTCTGTTTACATATGAGAAAAATCAAGACTTTAAATACATGTTTAACCTGTGTACGAGGACCATAAACACCCACCCGAGTGACTGTTTTATGACATTTTCAACATATTTGGTCCTGTAACCTGAAAATGGTAAGTCTGACAAGTCTCTAACTGTAGTAGATATAACTTCTACATGAAATCTTTGTCTTGTTAAAATTTTAAGTCTGTAACTGTAATTTTAAGGTCACCTTAAGGTCTCTTAAATGCCCACAGACTCCCAATTTATTGACTTTTTACCACTTTTAAGCCCTGTAACTGTTATAATATGCGCCTGATACAGCTGAAATCTCATCTGGGAATTTTTTAATGTTTTTTTTTCCATGTACCAAAAACCAAGGCTTTTTGACCAAAAAAAAATGAAAAATAGTTTATAATAATTGTGAATCACACAATATGGGTGCTGCAAAAAAATACCCAGTGAATGCTTGTGGTGTGAGAGATGGCCTGTCTGGGGATATGTTGGCTTCAAGTCGGCGCAATCCAGTTTAAATTCGACTTTCAAAACTTTAACATATTTAACTATACTTTCAATAAGTGTATTTACTTTTTCAGTAGAAATTTTAACCTTATCATTAAAGACAAAAAGTGATTTACAGCCAAATAAATTTGCGTGTATTCTTGAAGAATCTATTGTTAGTCAGAGATTTTCAGTTAGTGGCATCTCCATTTTATTTTGATCATGACTTAATGATGTGCCATTTTCTGGTTCATATGACTTTAATATAGATACTGGCCACTTGATCAGATAATTATGGTAAGAAACATTGAAAAGGCCAGTTAGCCCCTAATTGAATTAATCATTTAACTTAAGGCATCTATGGTTATGCTGTGATGTCCTCCATTAAAGGGACAGCATTAAAGAGAGATTTTGTTCAACCCTAATTAAGCATGTAAATTGTATTTATGACCTTCAACAACTACAGCAAAACACTCATACTATGGAACAAGTGTGACATGATTAAACTGCATTGAAATTCATTTCATGAACAAGAAATATATCTTGTTCTTATAGCTTTGTTTGTTGTACCTTATGCATACAATTTGCAAGTATTTTGCCTTAATCATTTTAAATAAATGTAAAAACAAGTCAATTTACCTTAAAATTAATTGTAAATGCAATAAAATATTAAAAGTTTGTATCACATATGACATGTAACTATTTTCTGAAATTATATAGTGATATAAAATAGCCATGAATGACCCAGTGCTAGATTATAAACAAGTATCAGACTTTAAATATAATAAGTGCTACTTGTGAAAAAGCGGTTAAATTATATGTCTATGTTTATTAAAAATAGAAGGGAAAAGTCTATTTTAAAAAATGGGAAAACTTACATGATGTTATGTAGTTATGCTTTTGGAATGCAAAATTATTTATTGCAATACAAGGGTTATGTATTGTCAAATACCAAGAGTCCTGGAGTTTCAATGATAACTGTCATTGTGCATTCAAATTTTCAGGTTTACTATTTTGTACATCATCTCTTGTAATATTGTGAGACATTAATGAGCTATTAGTGTCTTTAATAGGAGGCCATCTGCTGATGTGAAAGAAAACCTGCGTCCACATGTGATGAGTGTGAAGGAAAAGCAAAGGAAACGACTTCAAGATACACTTGTATCTATGGAATCGGAAACAAAACAATTACAGGATGTGTTATCACGGAAACGACAGAAACTGGAGAATACAATAAGACAGTGTAAAAATATCGTGGACAAGCTAGTAAGGGCATAAGTATTAAATTGTGTTTTTAATAGAAAAAATATACAGTAATCTTTTTGTGTGTTGTCATTTTCAGACTTTTTGTTTCTTGATGGGAGCTCCAAAAATCCTCAAAAGTATGCTATGTCATGAATTATGATTCTGTCTACTCCTCATTTCGGCCAATCAGAAAAGCCACTTATGTAGAAAATCACTGAAAAGATAAAAAGCTTGGCTCAAAATTTCATCTCCTCATCCATTTAATCTAATTTGACAAAATTTTAATATGATACATCTTCCTACTCAAGAAACTGATGATCCAGCAAAGGGAGTTTGTGTCATTTATAAGTGAAAAAAATTACTGAATGCTGGTGTAAAGATTTGTATCAGTGCATCTGTTTAAAAATATTTCTGTATTCATTTATGTTTTTTTCTGCTTTTCACTTTTTGTTTTGTCTGTTATTATTTATCATTCTCACATAACAACTTCGCGATGATCCAGTTTTACCAGTTATCTTATGATATCTGATATAAAGCCCATTCAGTTTGCTAATAGTATTTATGCAAAGTAATAGCTTGTAATAGCAATTACATTAATGTATAAATGTCTGCTACATTTGGTTTATTTTCAGATTACAGAAGGATGACATTAATCAGATACATTGTGGTGTAGTTGATTGCAGTTGGTTGCAGAGAAATTTGACATGGATGGATTCATGGTTATCAAAGCTTATATGAATTTTAAACTTTTATTACCCCACAGCCTTTAAAGGTATTGTTTTCATCCATGGCGTCTGGGTAGTGGGGTAGGTTATCAGGAAAAATATTGTCTGGACGGCATGTCAGAAACCTTGAGGGATAGGAAGTTCATACTTGGTAGGGACATTGGTTTGGAGATGTATGTGTGCAACATCATGGTGTGACCTTGAGCTGACCATTGCCATAATGACCTTAATCTTTAAATCTTGTCTCGGCTGTATCTTGGAAACTGTACAGTGTTGGACGTTAACATTTGGCAGGGATATTGGTTTGGGGGGTGTAGGTATGCAACGTCATGGTGTGACTCTACTTTGACCTTGCAATAGCGACCTGGATCTGTAAAATATTGTCTGGGCTATACATGTATCTCGGAAACCATAAGGTGTAGGAAATTGATACTTGGTACATATATTGGTTCTGGATTGTAGGTGTGTCATGTCACAGTGTGACGTTGATGTGACCTTTCTCTTATGCTATTTTAATAATTAATTTGCTGGAATGCATTCTTTTTTCATTGTAAATATTCTTGTTAGGTATTCAAATCATGAAATATAAAAATATCATTTATAGATTATATTACTGCTGCTGTTGCAAGTGTGTAGATAGCTGTGTAGCAAGTGTGTGTAAATGTTTCCTTTATGTTATGAAAAACTTCTGAATGATATAATCAGTAAATGTAAAGAAGACCAGTTTTTACCTATGTGTTGCTTACTTCTAGTATCATTCACATTTTATTACTGGTTCTTGTTTCTGATGTCAGTTAATGTAACCAAATCATCTCAGAATCAAACATCATATCAGAATCAAACCTGATAGTGTCATAATTATAGTAAACAAGTGCTACACTAAAATTATACTTTTACTTTACATAAATCAAGTGAGACTTGGTGCTGAACAATTATTGGTAATTGTAAAGTCATATTTAAAATTTTAAAGAATTGTTGCTGTCATACAAAATTGGTCTTTAGTTATTATTGCTATAAATAGAAGTTTATAAATGAACTGAAAAGAAAGGTTTCAAATGCATAGAAGTTTGTTTAATTGTTAGCTATTTTATTAAAATATTGTGTCAGTTAAGAACCATGAATGTTTCTAAATATCATTAGTCTTTCCATATCAGGTAACACTGGTGGAATAGTGTAATATTGCATCATAAATGTTGAGACCTGTAAAATTGTGATCATGCTCTTTTAAATTGTGGATACGTTCTGCCGTTCATACCTTGTAAAACCTACTTTAAAGTCAAACATATATCAATGTTTACCTTTAGAGCATGAGATTTAACTGCCCTTTAATATTAGATTTTGGATATTGGATTAATAAAAGTAAATTAATAGAAAAGTATTTTGTTTGCTATTCATTAGCATTAAAAGTTTACAATGTGGAAATTGCTTGTAATGTGTCATATCAGTTACTACTTTCATTCAGGATTCTCTTGACAGTGCTTGCTGTTATTGTTATTGCTGTTGACATCTCATAAATGCACTAAGGGACTTGGTAAAGTTTGCATCAATGAATATTTTTAAAAAGTGCACCATTTGGCTTTTGTAGTATTTAACTCTTTCAGCCAAATGTTTGCCGCAACATAATAGCAGACCTGCCCAAACCTAAAACATAAAGCTGACATAAAACTATGTTTGCGAAATGCTTGCATCATAGATAAAGGTGAAGTTGGGGTTTTCAGTAAAATGTTGAAGGTCATATCTGGACAATCTGAGGGGTGAAGCCCAGTGTACCAGCGTGACTGTATGGTATCAAAGGATAACTTGACAGCATGTGAAAGATTTGATACTCTTATATATTTGTAAAATCCTAAAAAGTTTTGGAAAATGCTGTGTAAAAACCAAAATTAACAGTTAGTTGACCTTTAGTCAAATACCAATGGTGGAATTCAGATGTTGACTGTTCTAGTGAAAAGCATTTTTCTGAATTGCCTGATTTTGAACTCTACAAGCCACATGGTTATGGTTTAAAAAAATAAGTACATCTGGAATTGTTCCCATTTTCATAAAACATTTCTGAAAGAAAGTTTAACAAAATTTTTAAATGACAATTAGAATATGCAATATCATGCTTATGAAATGATAATGAATGAATTCGGGTATTGTAGATTTATAAAATATAAGACTTTTATATTCTGAAATTTTGCAGCTTTTGTATTTGCTTGGATCTATTATCTTTAAGTTTAACCTCACAATCAATTGAAGGGCCACAAAAACATGTATAAAATGTGTTATATCTTTCATCCATGACATGTAATGAACCGTTCAACCAATGAAGTGTCTTCAAAATATGAACTAGAGCTCTGTTTCTTTTGGAAATTTTAAGACGGATAGTTAATGATGTCACAACCTGAAAACAATGTCTGTATTATTGTTCTTTCCACTCTGTTATCAGAATTATTGTGTGTTCAGATCTAACCCTATGTAAACGTGCAGGATGTAATATAAAAATAAAACCAATTCATATCTCTAAAGTGTACTTTAAATTGTGAATTGTTTTGTACAGTTATTTTCTCTTGTTATGTCAAAATTATTTAATTCTTGGCCTTTAAACAATTGAGGGCCTAAGTTTAATGAATTTTAAACAATATAGTTCAGGTCACTCTGTGCATTCGCTAGGTGGCACATCATACTTCGTTTCTGCCTAGACAGTGTGACGTCATAGCATCTTGGCGCTTGTTCTGTGCAGACAGAATTTTTGAGAAGTTCTCTGAGAGAAATATTGTGGCATACTTTTTGCGAAAATTGAACTGTTTTTTACATCAAACATAGTCTAGAGTTTATAGAGCATCATGGCTTCACCTGGTCAGAAACAGGGAGCTTGTGGCCATTTAATAGCAGGATTTGATAAGCACTGCGCGAGATGCAGAGAAAAGTCCAAAGGCAGTGATCCATGTTAACAATGAAGACTGTCCCCACTGCCATCTTCTGACCTCAGAACAAAAGCTACAGCTTTCTACACCTTCTTATCAGAAGAAAAAGGAAAAATGTGAGCAGAAGTCTGACAAGTTTACCACATTTTTTCAGAAGATGTTACAGCACCCTAGTTGACCCTAGCTTAGTCTCAGTGATAAGGGTGGCAAACAGGGTTGGGGTCAAGTACATTGAAATGTACTTAAGTACAAGTACTTTGTTATTTTTCACGTATAAGTACAAGTAAAAGTCCCTTTTTCATCAAAGTACTTAAGTTAAATTTTGCAGACTTATTAAAGATGAAAATAGGGACATTCTTATTTTCTTTCCACCTTGGAGTTCCAATACAAGTACAGTCATGGCCTCCTTGAAGTAAAAATGAGTGTTTGAGCTCCCAACCGACTTACTGTTCAATGACATCAGTTCAACCTGACACATTAAGTTTAAGGAAGACTTTTAATGACCTTTTTCCTTAAAATTCCTGTTTTATGTCAGGTGACTTGTCAGCTGACATTATGGCATCACTCTGCGGCATCCACGTACACATCCACATCCGCGTGAACAATTTCTCCAAAACTACAAGACCCAGAGACATGCTGTTTTTTTAAAAGATTCCTTATGTATCGAGGATGATAAATCATAAAATCCATGCAGATCTGTTTGTTCATTTGTTCCCCAGAGCCATTAGAAGAGAGGTATCCCCAGCCAAAGTCTGAAAATTTCAACACTTTATCACAATTTTCTCATAGACTATTGCAGGGATTTCTCTCATATCTTGCGTATATGTACTAGGCCACCAGTAGATTTCCTTGTGGGAGTATCAGGCCATGTATTCATGCACTAAATCACTGATAACTTGAAAAGTATTACATTTAGAGCATTTTGTTAAATGTGTTTTTGATGTAGTTTTGTGTCAGTTATAACTGTAGGAAAATTTCAGAACTGTAGCCCCTTACATAATTAAGTAATTGCTGTAAAACCTAAACATTCTACTACAGTAAATAATCTTTTTCTCGCCTGCATTTTATTTCTGTGAGGGGAGTGAGGAAGAGGCAGTCTGCCCCCTCCCCACTCCCCTCACTCAAATAAAAATGCATGTCAGAAAAGAATTGCCTCTATGTATGGGAGATGGGGGGAAGTGACATGGGGAAGTGAGATTATGTGTGTATGTGTTGTAAGTCTCACTTCCCCCCATTCAAACAAAGGGAGAATATGTGTGCAATTTCTGTATCTTTTCTGTCTTGCAAAAAAAAAGAAACTGAAAGAAAATGGAAAGGTTCACTCTCATTGAGCTTTATCAAGCCTAGCTGTGCATGCTGTTATTCTGCTTATAGTCTAATACTGCAACTGATACAGTTTTTAGATAATCCACTTTCCCATCAGATACAAAACACAGTAAAGCTTACCTTCTCCTTACAGTCTCATACCACAACTACTACAGCTTTATTAACTCAAGTCTCCATCCGAGCCGCTTGTTTTTGTTAGCAAAAACCTTTTTCTAGTTTGTGTTACCGGTTCCAGACCCCCTGGTGTTGGCAGTGGATGCACCCAGTCTGCCTTGGGAGGATCTGGACCGATATGACTTCCCACTGGTAACTATCTTGTGCAAAGTGGTGGAGAGTAAGTAAGTATTTGGAGTTTTACGTAGCTTTCAACACTGTACAGTGTAAAGTGGTGGAGAAGTTGCAGGACTACCCGTGCAGGAGAATTTTTCTGATTGCTCCAGGGTGGCCCAACATGCCTTAGTTTTGAGATCTATATCAAGCCAGATCCTATTGTGCCTGCCAAACCTGCTCAGTCAGCCATTCAATCAGACTCTGCACAGGAATCTGTCAAACCTAAATCTGCATGCTTGGCTCCTAGAGCCTCAGCAGTCAAGGAGCAGGGCTTTTCTAAGGCAGTGGCAGCACGAATTGAGACTCCTCAGAGAGGATCAACCAGATCAGTCTGTGAGGCAAAGTGGACCATTTTTACAAAATGGTGCCTCAGTAATCCGGTAGACTTCAGGGCACCCCCTGTAAAGTCAATAACCGACTTTCTACTGTAGCTGTTCCAGGAAAGGGAGTTACAGCGAAGCACCATTAACGGCTACAAATCTGCCATTGCTAACAAACTGGGGAATAATATCAGTAAATATGAGAATCTCACTCATCTCCTGGATAGTTTCTCAGACCCAAGGGTCGGAGGGGCATCCCCTCCTGGGACCTTCCCCTGGTGCTACACCAACTGACAAAGGCTCCCTTTGAACCCTTTAAGGAGGCCTCCCTGAAGCATTTGACATTCAAGACTGTCTTCCTCTTAGCCTTGGGTTCAGGCAAACGCAGGAGTGAGATCCAAACTTGGCAAAGCAAGAACATCAGACACCAGTCGGACTGATATGAGGTGTCCCTCTACACCTTTCCCAGCTTTCTTTCCAAGAACCAGCTGTCCAAAGAGGGTCCAGACTGTGTGGCCCCAGTGGTTATTCCGTCCCTGGCCCCAACTCCGAATAAGTCACTCAAGTCTGATAAGCCCCTATGTCCGGTCAGAGCACTGTATTATTACTTGGACAGTGTCCCAGGCAGAACAAGGAGTTGTCTTTGTCTCCTTCAAGAAAGACTTTGACAAAGACATATCCCCTGTGACTATCTCATGGATCAAGCAAACTGTGGTCCTCTGCTCTGAGCTCTCATCAGGAGACCCTAACTTTACATCAGGTTAAAAGCCCATGATGCGAAGGCCTTTGGTGGTTCTAAGGCCTTCCAATCGGGAGTCTCTTTAGAAAAAATATTATCAGCCTGTCACTGGAAGTCACACAACACCTTCACACAATTCTATTTGAAGGATGTGGCTTGGGCTGACTCAGACCTTTTTCATCTGGGCCCAGTAGTGGCTGCTCAGCAGATCCTCCAGTAGCCCTTATGAGTGAGGTGATCTGTATATATGTACATAGTGTAAATATGGCATTAAAAATCATTCAAAAAGTTACATGCTTCCTTTGGGAGGTTTATTTCTTCTTATGTGACTGGGCTCATACCTCTTTTCTCCTACCTTAGAGCAGGTCTGTAAAAAGGGGGGGGGGGGGCAACATCAGTATACCCCCCCCGGCAACTGGGCGACTGGTTACCGACTGACAGGCCTGCAGGTTCCCTAACTGTAAATCAGCCTGGGACTGGGAAAAATCTGTTTGTGAGTTCACTCAAGTCCCTAGTGACTTATCCGCCGACCAAGCAGTAGTTATTCAGCAATTGTCCATTGGGTAGGATGTATTAATGCAATAAAATTGCAAATTTAATAAGTAAATTAAATTTTTATAAGTTAATACCCTACCCAATCGACAGGCAAGCCCCTTCCAACTGACCCCGCTATCACCTTACTAGGGGTTTATATAGATTTAGACAATGAAAAAGCTATAACATGATGCTGTCTAGACAGGAAGGAATATGCACCACCTAGTGAATGCATAGAGTGGGACCGGCATGCCGGTAGCTATGCAGGATGACTTTTTCTGTCATTTGGCGGGCCAGTCTGCTCTGACCGGATTAGCAATTGTCCATTGGGTAGGATATTAACTTATACAAATTTAATTTACTTTGTAACTGAGATGTAATTGCAATTATATCTTTATTGTTTCATACCAACTGGTCAGGTCCTAAATGAAATAAAATATGTAATTATCTTCCATTCAGGGAGATGACTATCTGGTTCTGGAATTTT
The DNA here is from genome assembly GCA_964017235.1 of Sabellastarte sp. h YS-2021. Taxonomy (NCBI): domain Eukaryota; kingdom Metazoa; phylum Annelida; class Polychaeta; order Sabellida; family Sabellidae; genus Sabellastarte; species Sabellastarte sp. h YS-2021. Next base: position 71,725,648 of record OZ024928.1, on the reverse strand, counting down.
TTTTTTGAGCATTTGGTGCATTCCTCATATTTGGGAACTGAATATACTGTTTTATCAATGTTTGACACAGAAAGTAATTTTCAGGAACACTTCTTGAAATTAGAGATTGTTATTAGATTCCAACAACTTTTTGAAGGGTATTTGGGACATTTGGGACTGATTTCAAAGCTCTTTTATGATTGATATTTTTTCCCATGTCATTATAGTCAACTTATTGAGAATATATATTCGAAGTAATCTCAAACTTCACAGGAATCTCACATAGTGGCATCCCGAATGGCGGGAATTACTCTCAAACTCATCAAGAACATAAGTAACAACCACTGAACGGGTCTGGAATGGATTAAAACAACAGTACAAAATCATACTGTCTTGATTACCACAGACAATATTAGTGGCTTAATAAACAAGCAGGGAAGTACCCCTTTCAGTCGAGATGTGTGTTCTCCTGTGGAAATTAATGCACTGGTGTCACCATTACAAAAGCTCACTTCCTGTTTGACACATCCCAGGGACTTAACCACAAGATTATTGTTGATTGATGAATGTTGCACCTATTACCTTTATATTGCAACAGGACTGCCATTTAAGCGATCATCTTAGTCATTATGTATTTGAGAAAACCTAACCCAGAACTCAGATGATCACCCATCCAAGTACTACCAATGCTTAACTTCAGTGATCAGATGAGAACTGATTAAGTTACACTACATATATTCAGATTGCCACAAGACTAAACCACAAAATAGCTTTTTCTGTGTCCCCAGTTCCAGATCAGAAAGCATGGAGAAAAATGTCCTCAACATTAGCTGGTCGGGCTTATAACCTTATGTCTACCGTCCAACTGCTCTAATACTCAAAGTGATGCACCAGATTTGTCAGTGCAACTGTGTAGTAATCTTAACACTCCTGGGCAAGCCAGGGATGACCTGGTTTAAGACCTCTTGCATTTTCCCCAGAATTTCCAGTTTAGTTACCAGTGTTCCAACATTATTCAAGCAGTCCATCATAACCCAAGGTACCTCATTCTACATGCTTGATGTCAAGGAGTGAGCACTTGCAAGACCAAGGGTTCTCTGTTTAGGTGGCCTGTTTTTTAAAGATGAGTGGGTTTTACCAAACCAACCACAAAAAAGTTTCGGACTTTTTCATGCATTTATTTCAAGTTTTGAACAGGTGTTCTTTCAGAATTAAGGTGTACCAGACTGTACCGGACTCCCTGGACATGTTTGGTCTTTGCATTGCACATCAAATTAAACAAACTTCTTTCTGGTTTTCATAGGGATAGATTTAAAATGTACCTTAGTATAACCTATCTGATGTTTTAAATTGACTAACAGAAACCATTTGAGCCTATGAAAGATGCTGATCTCAAACACATAACTCTTAAGACAGCTTTTCTGCTGACCTTAGCCTCTGGCAAATGTCACAGTATATCTTAACCTGAGGTGCTTAAAAGAAGACAAAATCCTGTGTCAAGTTCGGGCTCTGACATTTTACTTGGTTCTCACCCAAGATTTCAGGGTGACCTATGCTTTTCATCTCTTTTGAAAGATTTCAAACATAAGACGTGCTACTCTTTCATCTTGGTTGAAACAGATAATTTAACCATATTACAAACAAGTAGTAGTAGATCAATAGCCAATTACCTGGTCCAAGTAAAGACATATGATAATACAGCCTCTGTTAAAGGTCACAGGAAGCATTTTCAGATCATTCATCAATAATTACAATGTAAACAAACTATCATTTTTGTACGCCTTTTAATACATACATATATATTTAAAAGATTGCATTATTTGTTTTTATGAAGTTTATTTGTTTATAAGACATCATTCTGCCACAGTAAGTTTCTGAAATAGCCTTGAGAACATCCTTCATATTTGTTTCAGATAAAAAATTATTTAGAGAGGTGTTAAGCAAGTTGGATAAAAATCACAAAACAATGCAACCAGGTTCAACTCTGAGATGAGTTTTGATAGTTATTTTTTCAATTAGGAAAACTAATTATTGCTAGGAGATGAAATAAATACAACATAAATGTCTTTAGAACTGGGCCTCAAGCAAGGATAATCATATATATGTTCCCCAAATTAGTTCAGAACTTTCCCACCAAAACTGTAAACAATGCTGCTTTCATAGTATACATAATGCGTCTAGCCATCTACAGTGTATACTGTTGATCCCCCCAAACACAATTCCTTTTTCTTGGTCTCAACAAAGGCTTAAATTGAGAAGAAAATGTTACCAACTAATTTCCAAAACTTAAAATTATCCAAAATTAAGGTCAAAAAGCACTGAACTACTATATATCTTATAAGAAAAACCCATTACATACTGAATTATTTTATGAACTGAACTGAAGTTAAGGATTCTTTCAGAATAAATTCGATAAAATTGACTACAACAGCATGCTTTCACAAATGATTTATGCAAATGAAAACAAATTGTATATTTTGATTTCACTTTGCATCATACCTTATCTTAATAGAAGTACCGGTGATTAAAGGCAAAAACAGTATCCAGTACATTTTAATGACAAGTTTTGAATTTGTCAACAGATTCTTAGTTTTATGTAAATATCTAACTTGTGAAAGGCTACTTTCCCATCACAGTTTAAAAACCTTAAAAAAATGGGAGGCAATATCTCATACAGATGTTTACGCTTTCTGCATTCCAAGACAAGCCTACTTATAGTATATCTGTGTTTGTTAGAACTGTTAGTGGTTAAAAATTAGGTAAAACTTGAAAAAAACAGCATCTGGAAAAAATAAAGGCTAGTGAACTTTTTTCTGGCAAAGAAACATGTTATCTTCCTTCAGTTTGTAAATATATACATTATATCTCCAACTAAACGAAAGTTCGTTATGAACCTGTGACGTCATCAATCATCTACTACGAGAAAAACAATGTGTCGGCTTTTTACTCCACTTTGTGATATTAATTTTTTCTAATGCTATTTATGGCTCTTGTACCATATATTTCTTAAAATAAACCACATTTTCATTCTTATAGGTTTTTTTGTCTACTTAATTAAGTTAACTTTACAATTTTTGTAAAAAATGTTTCCTTTCATGACCTTTCATACCAAAGCCTTCTATGGTAGGGTATTAGTTGATCAAATCATACAGGTGATTAACTGGAAGGCACATAATGCATTGACCAACGTCTTCCTAAAAAACTTAACATGGTCACACAATGATAATAGTATGAACCTGCATCCAGTGGTGGCAAATCTATGGGTTGTGAACAGATCTTCACCTCAGCACAATCGGCCTCAGGGAAAGAAGAAGACAAAGCTTCATTGTCCAGTTGTCCAGACCCTAAAGACCAAGAACATGACACCAACACTATAGATATTTGGTAAGAATGTTGTTTCATATATTGTCATTTTTGTGGATATTATTAAAAACTGTTGTATTTATCTACTATCAGTTCCAATAACTATAGCTTGGCTAGCTTTATCATGGAACTCTGTGGAACTTCAGATCAAACACTACAAGAAATCAGAAAAGAATAATGCTATTAATCTAAATCCACAGTTTCAGCTGCAATTCCTCTTCCAAATGGTTCCCAAAGGTTAAGATATTCTAGCTCAAAAAATTGTAAATTTGATGTTTAAATGTTAGTTTTATAAGGTACAATCTTCCCCTCGGAATTCGGATTAGTCCCACCCACCCATCCTTTCTCATTTTACAACTAGGTGGTGAGCTCAAATGAAAAAGAGAGAGAACAATTTATCTTTTTTACCTCAATGCGATGCCATCTAGCAACAGCAAGGGTGGCTGGGAAATACTATAAATTCTCTTCTCGAGAAGTTTCCAAAGTTTGGCTGATTAGAGGCTAACCTCCTCAATAGCAATAAGTCTCAAAGCATAAGATTAAAACTTATAAAATTTGCATTAAAACATAAACTTTACAAATATATGCATTTCAATCATATACTATATAGTATATGTACCAACATTTATTCTCAAAAGATACTTTGGGTTTTTTTTAAATTAAATAATATAATCTTGCAGAGTAAAAAGCCAAAAAGGCATGATTTTTTTGCATGCATAAAATGACACCTCCCCCAAGAAATACAAAGCCAACGTCGAAAAACAAATATTTACAGCGAGATAACTGAAACCTAGATGTCATAAAGTTCCCAGATAAGTAAAAGCATCTGAAATCTGTCATTAGCACCATTTTATAGTACCTGGACTCTAACTTAATGTAAAGAGTGAGTCACATATGAAATTAACACACCAAGAGCTCCCTTTTCTGGTCTGACAACAGTTTTTTACGGGTATAACTGACAGTTGCATGGATGTGGCCTATCCTGATGACTTCCTGGCAGGGCTAGTATCATAGATGTTGTTTTTGCATGACAATAACGAGCAATGTTACTATTAGTATTCTATAGATATTCATGTTGCTTGCTTACAAAACAAAATTGATTGCTATATCAAGAGGGGATTGTACAGAAAATCAAGATTCACTGGGGGTAATGCACAGGAATAGGCCAAGATATGCTTTTTGGGGAGCAGTATGCCATTTCTTACAACCATGAATTGTTTTGGACTTCTTCCTTATTGTGGTTGGTCATCACCAAGTCAATCAGGAATAGAATAAGCGGTGGTTGAGGTATATCCATAATCAGTTGGGATGTTATGCAAGATCTACCACTGATTATCTATAATTTTCTTTCAGAATTATCTAATCTAATCTACTGCTTTGCAGGAACAATATCTTCCTCACAAAGGGGAACTGAGTGTGCTTATAGCAACAAATACATTAGTCATACGGATAGTTGAGGGGTGGTCAAGGTCAGTAATATGGGTGTGACCCATAGGAAGGAGACTATAGTTGGAAAACTGGAGTTAAACAAGTGAGTTTTCAGGTGTTTCTTGAAGGATGTGACAGAGGGACTGTTTCTTATTTGGAAGGGAAAGGGGTTCCAAAGAACAGAGACATAGTGACTGAAAGAATTTGAAAAGTGTTTGTTTGATTTGTGAACTGTGTGATCAAAGGACGAGATTTAAAGGAACTATAAGTTTAGGGCTGCTGCATCTTGTATTTCTAGAGGAGGTGCAGGAGTAAATTAATTCACTTAAGTAAGCTGGTTGGCATTATTATGCATAGTTCTGGTGACATTTGGAATATTTATTTTGGAATAGATGGGAATTTAATTTTATCATTCAAATATGTAAGTCCATAATAACAAGCAAAAAATAATAAAACCTATGTTTGGAAGTGCCACCAAACCATTTACCAAAGGAGGGGCTACTAAAAATAGATTAATTGGCTTATACAGTGGGGAATCAATAAATGTTTTAACTGATGAAATTATTTGTAACAATTTGGTATTAAATCAGTTTGTTGGTAATTTTTGAGATCTTACTTACAGTGACAGGTGCAAAAGTGTAAAAATCAAGGAAAATTATATATGTCACCTAGGATAGCCACTATTAATAGTATAGAGTACATTTTTAAGTATTGTTATGTTTGGTTGTCTTTTCCTTTATAGATGTAAAAACTGAGCAAGATTGCTTTGCTTCAGGATATGAAAATGAAAATTTATTTTGATGAAGGATTTAAGTAATGAAATATATAAATATATGGATGTTGTGAGCATCACTTAAATTGCATTGAATTTATTTATTTGGGTTTTAACTTCGCTTTCAACGCATTGTATAGGTGATATCACACAGTTGGAAGGGCAGAGGAAACCAGTACATACAGTATGTCCAGGTTCTGTACTGTAAACTGCCGACCAACGGCAAGCAATTACCAGCTTTCCCACTTGAGGTCGAGCCGGGAACTGAACCCCAATCTCAGAGGTGGGAGGTGAGAGTGTTACCACTCTGCCACTGTGGCACCCTAAAATTGTACTGAAGCAAGTGACAATATAGTTACCATTGTCACAATATTGAAAAGACTCTACTAGCTTGCACTTCTGTAATCCCTTTCCATATGGGAAAATAGAGAAGCAGCAAGGACATAATTAAATACAAAGTACATTTATTTTAATCAAGTAAACATCATGGACTTGTGATTGTAGCGAATAAAAAGATTAATATTGTGATAAGATGTAGAGAGAAGTTCTTTTCACAAACAAATGAAACCACTTTATTTATGTTTTGTGCATATGTGTTTTAACGACCTGCAGGTCCAGTTAAAACAGGCAAGATATGTTTAAAGTATCCAACAAGTTACCCGTTTTCTTGTTTTCGAATTATATCTGAATTCGACAAGATTTTTTAGATTTAATGTCTCCCATTATAAACAATTATAGCACCACAGTGGAAAATCACCTAGTGCACTAGATTATAAATTTAATTATGGATGTTGTTGTTATTGGAAGCTGCATGATCGATTTAATAAGGTGCATATAACGGAATCATAGTTGGAGTGAGACTTGTCAACCTATGTGTATCATAAAATGTGACAATGGACATGGGCGATAATATATTGTTCCGTACTGCCTTAATTCCTAGTTTCGGAATTTTAATTATAAACAATTTATTTTAAGACGTTGCAGTGTATATATTTACAGTATTTGAAATAAAACAGATAATTAAACAGTAACGGAATATAAATAAAAGTTACAATACATTCATAACGTTAATTTAGTAATATATACAAATATATGGGAGATGGCATGGCTTTTATTTAAGAATTACCCCCATTTTCCAGTTACTTAATTAAATTAATTATATCTGAAGAAAAATATCAGTTGCCCAATTAGATTACTTTTCTTAGACTTAAAATTCAGGAACAGTACCCATGTATGCTATGTCGAAAAGTGAGGAGATTCAATCAGAACTAACCCAGCTGGCACAGACCTTGAAAATTGATCCTGACATTAATGTACGCCTTTTCAAAACTAAGGCTAAGTTTTCCAACATGAAAAAGTAGTCATATTTTAGACTAGAGGTGGTTACCTCGACTCTATTTGCGTGTACGTACAGCCGTGGCACGACCCCCACATAGAACTGGAGATTTCCATAAATCACATATTCCAGATAAATGTGTACACACAACTGTTCCCACAACTATTTTGTTACATTTCTTTCAACAAGCAGTCAACATGGAAACATAGTTAACTAAAAATAAATGAAATAACCTCATGTTCAAAGTTTTTTTGACCATTTCTCTAAAAATTTGAAAAAGTTCTTTTATTATAAAAGTTGTGTAAAATAGCATTTATTTTATACATATGTTGTATTTACAGTGTCCTTGGCTTAAATATTAATTGTTTTAACTACATTTTACAATTTCCAGTCATTTCATCAAGTTTTATTCAACAGAAAAGGATTTTATGCAAATCTCCAGTTTTATGTGGGGTCGTACCACGTATGGCTCAACACACAAGTAAAGTAGAGCCGAGGTAGCCACGTCTAATTTTAGACATGAAATACTGGTGATTCAGTAACTAGAGGTGAAAATTGATCCAGACACGTGTTCAATACTAAATCTAAGTTAGATTTCCGACCAGAAAAAGAAGTCCTGTTTCACAAGAATAATCAACACTAAATCTTGTTTAGATTTCCAACTTTTAAAACTAGTTATGTTTTAAATTACCTGATTTCACTGGTTGCATCCAACTAAAAATGGTTTGCAAAATCTAAATGTATTTCAACCAGATTTCACCATTGGATTCAACCTGATTTCAAAGTTGCATGCCTGCTGGGAACTGCCTTTCTAGCAATGGACTATTCCAAAGGCTCTATCCACTTTTCATATTTTGGTAGTTTAGTTCCAACCATGTATGATAAACATGAATCAGACAAACTGATAAAGTAAAAATTGAAACAGTGTCCATATAGCTAAATTTGGCCTAACCTTTGCCAATTTTGAAATCGGGACAAAAATTTTAGCAATCACATATGTCAAGTAGCAAAATGTACAGGGTCATCAAAAGTCTGGAGAACATGTTAGATATTTTTTGAAAAGTCTGAAATTTTGTGTCCTGAATCCCAAAGTCGGGATCCAAAGTCTTGTTTGTCTTAATACCACCAGGTCAGATTTGAGAAGTTGGGATACTCACCAGTCATATCCTAGGCCCATTCAAACTGTCTGAGGTTAAGATGAGGATGACATCCTATCAGACATGATTCCATTCTGACAAGTCTGAGTATAACCAATGCGTGACTATAAGTGACCCTAATTTAATTTAAAAGTTGGGAAGAATTTTGTCCCAAATCTGCAGGATTTGAGGGGTGACACCCAGATTAGACTGAATAAATAAAAGATAAGGAGAGATAATTCCCAGTATGACTGTGCACTGATAAGATATCATTTAACTGTGATTGACTCATCAGAGAGTCTGACTTCATAAGATCACATTCATACTGAACTAATCGTGCAGCAAATAGCTTTCTCAGCTACATAAAACCTTCAGGTTTCCCACTGCCCAGTTCAACTAAAGTGCTGCAAGACTTTAGTCTGTGCACAGAGTCAGGAACAGCCTTCAACTTCAATCAATCAATCAATCAATCAGTTGTCCAGGTGCTTAATCTCCGTATCAACGGATTCTAAGGCACACCATCCAATCCGTAAGGCATAAATCATGAGACATTAGACATGTTCCGAGTCGTTGCCAGGGAGGCGGTCCGGTGTTCGGTAGTAAGAAGCTATGGTGGGAATGATTTCTGAAATAGGTAGGTTTTGAGTCGACTTTTGAAACTGGAGAGATTTGGAGCACTGCGTATATCATATGGAAGATCATTCCATAACTTAGGGGCATCATATGAGAAACTATTGTTAAAATGGACCTTTGATTTATGGATGGAAGGACAGTAAGAGGGAACCAGAAGGAACAAATTTTTGGGATTGGAACGTCTTGTATTCACGGCAGATTTGTACAAGGGGAGATATGGTGCAAAATACTTAGGCTGGCCAGTGGTGAGGTACTTATAGACCAAAACTAGGGTTTTGAAGATAATACATTGTCTAACGGGTAGCCAATGGAGTGTCCTAAGGGTGGATGTAATGTGAGTGTACTTTGAAGCACCAGTGACAAACCGTGCAAGCGCATTTTGAACATATTGGAGCCTTGTAGCATTTCGGGATGACAAACTGCGAAAAAGAGAGTTGCAATAATCCAAACGACTACTGACCAGAGCATTTGCAATCACCACTGATGTATCCACAGAAAGAAACCTCCTGATACGATGAAGGTCCCTGAGGCTGATAAAGCAGGATTTGATAACAGAATTTACGTGATTGGTGAAACAAAACTTTGCATCAAAAAGAACACCCAGATTGCGTACAACATCTGCGGGAGAGAGGCAATTACCCAGGATATTGACAGGTAGTGAGTCACTGAGCCATTTGTGTCTGTCTTTGGCACCGAAGACTATGAATTCTGTTTTATCAGGATTTAGTTTGAGTTTGTTTTCAGACATCCAGACCTGAATATCATTCAAACATGATTTAAGACGGTCAAAAGACTTGAGACTATCATCAGGGGATAAGTGAATGAACAACTGAGTGTCGTCCGCATAGAAGTGGTAACGGACTCCGGTATATTTTCTGATGACTTGACCAAGAGGTGTTGTGTAGAGGGAAAACAGAAGGGGACCTAAGACAGAACCTTGGGGGACTCCAAACTTCAATTTGAACAAATTCGAAAGACTAGAACCAATCTTGACTGACTGAAAACGATCCTGAAGATAGGATCTAAACCATTTTAATGCTGATCCAGCAAAACCAAATCTAGACGACAGACAGGATAGGAGTGTGTCATGATCGATAGTATCAAATGCCGCAGACAGGTCGAGTAGCACTAGTGCTGTAGGCAACTTCACAAATACAAACTTTGCTCAACCCAGCAGCAAAGGTGAGAGACTTACTGTAAGTTGGATAAATCATTCAGTTCTGCAAAGCCAGTTCAGCTGGTACTTTCACCTTCAAAGAACTTTCCAAATCCATCTTCAGTGCCAGAGAGTGTGGAAAGTTAAGACAACATATAGAAAACAATTTAGCCTTCATCTTTTGGTTTCTCATTCCCTTGATATGATCTACCAAAATTTTTATCAGACAGAATTTTATGAAAAAAATTTTCTTTTCTCCCATCTTAAGAAGTTTGTGATTGTAAACATACAAGTTACTTTAATTACTTCTGTCATGGGGGATATACTTTTGGCAGCTTGCATTTGTTTGTTTGCAAAATAACTCGAAATGTTATGAACAGGTTTTGACAGACTTTTAGGAAATGCTGACAATGGCATTAGGTACAGATGTTCAATATTAGTGGTGATCCGGATCACTGCCTAGGTCCAAATATTTTTTTTCAAGGATCTTTAGGCCATTGTCAGTATTTGTGAATGTACCTCAATAATAAAATGTCAGATTTCTTGGCAAAAAAATACAACATAATCCTACATTAGTGTCATTAATATACCTAAGTTTGATCAACAAGCAAGCAAAATTCCAGATACTATGTTCCAGAACAGGGAAAAAGGCCTGGAAACGAGCTGCTTGGGGAAGGTCTGTGTTCTCTCAGTGCTTTTTACCCCACTAAAGGGCTGTCGGGGTATTGTTTTCACCCATGGTGTCCGGATGGGCGGGCGGGCGGCGGGAAATAGTTTGTCCAGGCTATATCTCAGAAACCGTAAGGTGTAGGAAGTTGATATTTGGCAGGGACATTGGTTGCGGGGTGTAGGGGTGCAACGTCATGGTCTGACCTTGGTTTGACCTTGCCGTAGTGACCTTGAGTTTGAAAATCTTGTCCAGGCTATATCTCGGCAACCATAAGGTGTAGGAAGTTGATACTTGGCAGGGACATTAGTTAGGGGTTGTAGGTGTGCAACGTCATGGTCTGACCTTGATTTGACCTTTGACCTTGCCGTAATGACCTTGACCTTTAAAATCTTGTCCGGGCTAAATCTCGGAAACCGTAAGGTGTAGGAAGTTGATACTTGGTAGGAACATTGGCTAGGAGTTGTAGGTGTGCAACATCATGGTCTGACCTTGATTTGACCTTTGACCTTGCCGTAGTGACCTTGACCTATAAAACCTTGTCTGGGCTATATCTCAGCAACTGTAAGGTGTAGGAAGTTGATACTTGGTAGGGACATTGGTTGGGGGTAGTAGGTGTGCAACATCATGGTGTGACCTTGATTTGACCTTTGACCTTGCCGTAGTAAACTTGACCTATAAAACTTGGTCCGGGTTATATCTTAGAAACTGTAAGGTGTAGGAAGTTGATACTTGGTAGGGACATTGGTTAGGGGGTGTAGGTGTGCAACGTCATGGTCCGACCTTGATTTGACCTTTGACCTTGCTGTAGTGACCTTGACCTATAAAATTTTGTCCAGGCTATATCTCGGAAACCGTAAGGTGTAGGAAGTTGATACTTTGTAGGGACATTGGTTAGGAGGTGTAGGTGTGCAACATCATGGTCTGACCTTGATTTGACCTTTGACCTTGCTGTAGTGACCTTGACCTATAAAACCTTGTCCGGGCTATATCTCAGCAACTGTAAGGTGTAGGAAGTTAATACTTGGTAGGGACATTGGTTGGGGGTAGTAGGTGTGCAACATCATGGTGTGACCTTGATTTGACTTTTGACCTTGCTGTAGTGACCTTGACCTATAAAACCTTGTCCGGGCTATATCTCAGCAACTGTAAGGTGTAGGAAGTTGATACTTGGTAGGGACATTGGTTAGGGGTAGTAGGTTTGCAACATCATGGTGTGACCTTGATTTGACCTTTGACCTTGCCGTAGTGAACTTGACCTATAAAACCTGGTCTGGGCTATATCTCAGCAACTGTAAGGTGTAGGAAGTTGATACTTGGTGGGGACATTGGTTGGGGGTAGTAGGTGTGCTACGTTATAGTGTGACCTTGATTTGACCTTTGACCTTGCTGTAGTGACTTTGACCTATAAAATCTTGTCCAGGCTATATCTCAGAGACTGTAAGGTGTAGGAAGTTAATACTTGGTAGGGACATTGGTTGGGGGTAGTAGGTGTGCAACATCATGGTGTGACCTTGATTTGACTTTTGACCTTGCTGTAGTGACCTTGACCTATAAAACCTTGTCCGGGCTATATCTCAGCAACTGTAAGGTGTAGGAAGTTGATACTTGGTAGGGACATTGGTTAGGGGTAGTAGGTTTGCAACATCATGGTGTGACCTTGATTTGACCTTTGACCTTGCCGTAGTGAACTTGACCTATAAAACCTGGTCTGGGCTATATCTCAGCAACTGTAAGGTGTAGGAAGTTCATACTTGGTGGGGACATTGGTTGGGGGTAGTAGATGTGCAACATCATGGTGTGACCTTGATTTGACCCTTGACCTTGCCGTAGTAAACTTGACCTATAAAACCTGGTCCGAGTTATATCTTGGAAACTGTAAGGTGTAGGAAGTTGATACTTTGTAGGGACATTGGTTAGGAGGTGTAGGTGTGCAACATCATGGTCTGACCTTGATTTGACCTTGCCGTAATGACCTTGGCCTATAAAACCTTGTCCGGGCTATATCTCAGCAACTGTAAGGTGTAGGAAGTTGATACTTGGTAGGGACATTGGTTAGGGGGTGTAGGTGTGCTACGTTATAGTGTGACCTTGATTTGACCTTTGACCTTGCCGTAGTGAACTTGACCTATAAAACCTGGTCTGGGCTATATCTCAGCAACTGTAAGGTGTAGGAAGTTGATACTTGGTGGGGATATTGGTTGGGGGTAGTAGGTGAGCAACATCATGGTGTGACCTTGATTTGACCCCTGACCTTGCCGTAGTAAACTTGACCTATAAAACCTGGTCCGAGTTATATCTTGGAAACTGTAAGGTGTAGGAAGTTGATACTTGGTGGGGACATTGGTTAGGCGTAGTAGGTGTGCAACATCATGGTGTGACCTTGATTTGACCTTTGACCTTGCCGTAGTGAACTTGACCTATAAAACCTGGTCTGGGCTATATCTTGGAAACCGTAAGGTGTAGGACGTTGAAACTTGGTAGGGACATTGGTTAGGGGGTGTAGGTGTGCTACGTTATAGTGTGACCTTGATTTGACCTTTGACCTTGCTGTAGTGACTTTGACCTATAAAATCTTGTCCAGGCTATATCTCAGAGACTGTAAGGTGTAGGAAGTTTATACTTGGTAGGGACAATGGTTGAGGGTTTTAGGTGTGCCACGTCATGGTGTGACACTGATTGACCTTTGACCTTGCTGTATTGACCTTTAAAATCTTGTTGCACCTTTGGGTCTTTCTGTTGATGCAGATTAAGCACTGTTAAAGTCATATTAGAATTCATTAAAGATTTCCTTTTGCAAGTTCCCATTGTAACAGATGGAATTTCATCAACTGAGCCACAGGCTTTTCTCCAACAACACACATAAGCATTCATTGAATGTACTGCCACTTCTGTATGCATGGGTAATATTCAAAACATCCAAACCATAATTCGGCCATTTTTGGTTTACTGATAAGTGCTGTCATTTTATTATTGAATTGTTTTGTTTTAATACTTCATTTTTAAATACATTTCTTTTCCTTAGATATTATTTTCTCTACTTAAGCATTATTTGGACCTTAATATAACTGACACTGCTCTGAAAGTATCTTGAACTTTGTACTGTTATACTACTTCTATATCTCATGGTGTTAAAAATATTTCCCCAGGCTGTGGGGTACGGGCATCTCTGATGCTATTTTCTGGTTATTAATATAATCAGTGTGTTGTAGTGGTTGTCTTATTATTTGTCTTAACATAGTTTATCATCACTATTTAACATGTATAGTTTCATCGTATTTAGTCTTTGGAAAAATTGCAACTGATCCCTTTAACTGCTGCCCCATTCCCCCCTCCCCGCATCCCCTACCTTATATGTGTTTTACAGTTGTCAAGAAGAAATTTGGGGAAAGATCCAAATCATATTATGAATACAAAGAAATTCCAAATTTTCAAAGGTCCCATTTTGGGGATAAAGTTTGATGAATTAATGTCATTCATGTGCTGCAATGTCAGTGCACAGGAAAAAAATTCAACAAAACTGGAAAGCACTCATAGAGGGCAGAGCTATGTCAGAGGGGGGGGGGGGGGGGGTTGTTTCTGAAAATTCAGGATTTTTATATTCAGAATATCATCCGGATCTGTATCAAAAGGTGATCTCTTCTTTCTTGAACCAGTCCCTACCCACATGAAAAATTTATTGATAGTCTGGTAATTACTTTTTAAATAAAATCAATAAGAAGGCAGAAGTCATTAAAAATCTCTGCCGGAGGTATTTATGTATGAAAAGTTTGAAAAGCTTCTGGACTGAACAAAAGCACACATTATCAGGATTTAATAGCATGTAATTCATTGTTCACTTCTTGTACTCGTGTCATCTAGAGAAGTACAGTACAGTGGGGAGGGGATAAGGGGGTTACCCATTTTTGGGCTACACGTATGCATATTTTCCTGAGACTGTGTTTCAGATGTTAAACTTTAGTATTTACATTGATTTTGTAATATATCTCTTTAATATTTTTTCCTTTAAAGTTATGTGCCACGTCTTCCCCAGCCAGCAGAGACACTTTTTGGACACCGTTTTACTCAAGGGTTTGGTGGAAAAGGAGCAAATCAGTGTGTAATGGCGGCCAGGCTGGGAGCTAAAACTGCAATGATTGCTAAGGTTGAAGATGTTTTGCCTCTTTTATACTTTACAATTTACCATAGATTTAAAAAAATAGAATGTTTTTATTTATTAAGCATCCTTTGGAGAGGATGCTTTTTGGGTTGAGTTTCCCGACTGCCACTACATTATGGTCTCCCTTGAATTTTCCCATTTAGTAGTTGGTGCTATCTAACAATTTTTGGCACTTATATACGTTTGGTGTGGGAAAAGTTTTTTCCACATACTTATATTTGACCTTTATCAAGGTCACACCAAAATTACAGATCAAAAATTATTTATTTTCCCCTGCTCATCATTGTCTGTCAGCTGAAAACTATGTACTGTAGGAGGGTGTTATTTTACACTTATGTTAATGCTATAAAAATCTCAAGCTATTAGATTTTGGGAGTGATTGGTCATAAATCAAATGACTTATGAGTGTTTTTACACCAGGTAGTAATCAAAAAGCTTGAATTCATCAGAATCCCCTATTATGCCCTTATCTGTGGCATTTAGAGCCTTAAAATTTATAGGGGGTAATAAGAAACCATATGCAGAGTCTGAAATGCTCAGATTTAGAGAACAATACAGTTTCTTTAATTCTTTCAAACTGAGAATGTTTTTAGCACTAGAGATGACCCCAGTATTTCTAGAAATTTTATTTTCAATTTCAGTGATGTGGTTTGTCCATTAGTTAGATTGCAGTCAAGAGTAACACCCAGAAATTTAGTATACTATATCTGTTTAATTTTGATATTGTCCACATATACTTTTATATATTTGCCAGGATATTTTTTGAGCTTATCTTTGAAACAAAATGAAATTGGTCTTACCAATATTCGATGATAGTTTGTTGACTTTATAGTCAGTGTCAAGATTTTGTAATTCTATATTTTAAGACTTTTCTGGGTATATTTTATGTTTTCATGAGAGGCAAAAACATTGGTATCATCTGCAAACATGACAATTTTTTAATAGCTTAGAAATATTGCAAATGTCATAAATATAAAACATAAACAATAATGGTCCTAGGATGGAGCCTTATTGTACACCACATGTGACGGGCATTGTCACAGAATGTGTCTGATTACATGTTATAAATCTCATCTCATCTAAGCTTTTGAATGTATTGAAACCATATGCTGTGAGTCTAGAAAAGCCAGATGCTGTGACACGCCTCACAATAATTAAGCGTCCCGCAAGGGACGCTTGTTTGTGTATGGGAGAGCTTCCGGCTCCACCGGCTCCGGCGGCTCCGCCGGCTCCGCATTTTGTTTTCCTTATAACTCTGTAACCATTAGGCGGATTCTTTTCAAATTTGGCAGGTTTAGGCAGTAGCCTTGGGGAATTTTTTTGAATATGCTGCAGTGACATTTCAACCAATCAGAGAGGTCACATGACCAAAAATGTCTTTTTTCGATGGGGAAGCTTGTCCGGATGATAACTTGAAAGGAATTTTATCAATTCACCTGAAACTTGGCAAATACATTCATTCTATTAAAATCTGGAAATCATTAGATTTTGGCATTGATTGGTCAAGAAATGGCCGAGTAATTAATGATTAATTAATCATTACGAATTTTCCAAATAAGGAAAACACAAAAATGCTTATATCTCGAAAACCGTGCTAGATAGAGCGATTTCGACGAAATTTTTGACTCGCAGGGTATCTCTGCGGAGTAGTTTTCCCAATTTTCAAAAAATTTTTGTCTCGCCCAAAATGGCGGCCATTTTGAATTTTCGAAATTTTCGCAAAAATTGCAAAACACAAAAAATGCTTATATCTCGAAAACCGTGCTAGATAGAGCGATTTCGACGAAATTTTTGACCCACAGGGTATCTCTGCAGAGTAGTTATCCCAATTTTGAAAAAATTTTTGTCTCACCAAAAATGGCGGCCATTTTGAATTTTCGAATTTTTCGCAAAAATTGCAAAACATAAAAATGCTTATATCTCGAAAACCCTGCTAGATAGAGCGATTTCGACGAAATTTTTGACCCACAGGGTATATCTGCAGAGTAGCCATGCCAATTTTCAAAAAAATTTTGTCTCGCCAAAAATGGCGGCCATTTTGAATTTTCGAATTTTTCGCAAAAATTGCAAAACATAAAAATGCTTATATCTCAAAAACCCTGCTAGATAGAGCGATTTCGACGAAATTTTTGACCCGCAGGGTATCTCTGCAGAGTAGCCATGCCAATTTTCAAACAAAAAATTTCTCGCAAAAAATGGCGGCCATTTTGAATTTTCGAATTTTTCGCAAAATTGCAAAACACAAAAATGCTTATATCTCGAAAACTGTGCTAGATAGAGCGATTTTGACGAAATTTTTGACCCACAGGGTATCTCTGCAGAGTAGCCATGCCAATTTTCAAAAAAATTTTCTCTTGCCAAAAATGGCGGCCATTTTGAATTTTCGAATTTTTGCTCAAAAATTGCAAAACACAAAAATGCTAATATTTCGAAAACCGTGCTACATAGAGCGATTTCGACGAAATTTTTTATCTTCAGGGTATCTCTGCAGAGCAGCTATCCCAAAGAGCTTTCACATGGTGAAGTTTCAGACCCATAGCTAATTACTCACCTACTGAAAATGAGTAAATGCGAATTATCTCTAAAAGTATTGCAGATAGCCAATTTTTCTCAAATAACTCATTCACCTACTTTTGGGAGAGCTTTCACTTGGTGAAGTTTCAGACCCATAGCTAATTACTCACCTACTCAAAATGAGTAAATGCGAATTATCTCTAAAAGTATTGCAGATAGCCAATTTTTCTCAAATAACTCATTCACCTACTTTTGGGAGAGCTTTCACTTGGTGAAGTTTCAGACCCATAGCTAATTACTCACCTACTCAAAATGAGTAAATGCGAATTATCTCTAAAAGTATTGCAGATGGCCAATTTTTCTCAAATAACTCATTCACCTACTTTTGGGAGAGCTTTCACTTGGTGAAGTTTCAGACCCATAGCTAATTACTCACCTACTCAAAATGAGTAAATGCGAATTATCTCTAAAAGTATTGCAGATAGCCAATTTTTCTCAAATAACTCATTCACCTACTTTTGGGAGAGCTTTCACTTGGTGAAGTTTCAGACCCATAGCTAATTACTCACCTACTCAAAATGAGTAAATGCGAATTATCTCTAAAAGTATTGCAGATAGCCAATTTTTCTCAAATAACTCATTCACCTACTTTTGAAAGAGCTTTCACTTGGTGAAGTTTCAGGCCCATAGCTAATTACTCACCTACTGAAAATGAGTAAATGCGAATTATCTCTAAAAGTATTGCAGATAGCCAATTTTTCTCAAATAACTCATTCACCTACTTTTGGGAGAGCTTTCACTTGGTGAAGTTTCAGACCCATAGCTAATTACTCACCTACTCAAAATGAGTAAATGCGAATTATCTCTAAAAGTATTGCAGATAGCCAATTTTTCTCAAATAACTCATTCACCTACTTTTGGGAGAGCTTTCACTCGGTGAAGTTTCAGACCCATAGCTAATTACTCACCTACTCAAAATGAGTAAATGCGAATTATCTCTAAAAGTATTGCAGATAGCCAATTTTTCTCAAATAACTCATTCACCTACTTTTGGGAGAGCTTTCACTTGGTGAAGTTTCAGACCCATAGCTAATTACTCACCTACTGAAAATGAGTAAATGCGAATTATCTCTAAAAGTATTGCAGATAGCCAATTTTTCTCAAATAACTCATTCACCTACTTTTGGGAGAGCTTTCACTTGGTGAAGTTTCAGACCCATAGCTAATTACTCACCTACTCAAAATGAGTAAATGCGAATTATCTCTAAAAGTATTGCAGATAGCCAATTTTTCTCAAATAACTCATTCACCTACTTTTGGGAGAGCTTTCACTTGGTGAAGTTTCAGACCCATAGCTAATTACTCACCTACTCAAAATGAGTAAATGCGAATTATCTCTAAAAGTATTGCAGATAGCCAATTTTTCTCAAATAACTCATTCACCTACTTTTGAAAGAGCTTTCACTTGGTGAAGTTTCAGGCCCATAGCTAATTACTCACCTACTGAAAATGAGTAAATGCGAATTATCTCTAAAAGTATTGCAGATAGCCAATTTTTCTCAAATAACTCATTCACCTACTTTTGGGAGAGCTTTCACTTGGTGAAGTTTCAGACCCATAGCTAATTACTCACCTACTCAAAATGAGTAAATGCGAATTATCTCTAAAAGTATTGCAGATAGCCAATTTTTCTCAAATAACTCATTCACCTACTTTTGGGAGAGCTTTCACTCGGTGAAGTTTCAGACCCATAGCTAATTACTCACCT
Organism: Sabellastarte sp. h YS-2021; assembly: GCA_964017235.1. Taxonomy (NCBI): domain Eukaryota; kingdom Metazoa; phylum Annelida; class Polychaeta; order Sabellida; family Sabellidae; genus Sabellastarte; species Sabellastarte sp. h YS-2021. The sequence continues at coordinate 71,706,737 of OZ024928.1, read as the reverse complement.
ACTCAAAATGAGTAAATGCGAATTATCTCTAAAAGTATTGCAGATAGCCAATTTTTCTCAAATAACTCATTCACCTACTTTTGGGAGAGCTTTCACTTGGTGAAGTTTCAGACCCATAGCTAATTACTCACCTACTGAAAATGAGTAAATGTGAATTATCTCTAAAAGTATTGCAGATAGCCAATTTTTCTCAAATAACTCATTCACCTACTTTTGGGAGAGCTTTCACTTGGTGAAGTTTCAGACCCATAGCTAATTACTCACCTACTCAAAATGAGTAAATGCGAATTATCTCTAAAAGTATTGCAGATAGCCAATTTTTCTCAAATAACTCATTCACCTACTTTTGGGAGAGCTTTCATTGGTGAAGTTTCAGACCCATAGCTAATTACTCACCTACTCAAAATGAGTAAATGCGAATTATCTCTAAAAGTATTGCAGATAGCCAATTTTTCTCAAATAACTCATTCACCTACTTTTGGCAGATCTTTCACTTGGTGAAGTTTCAGACCCATAGCTAATTACTCACCTACTGAAAATGAGTAAATGCGAATTATCTCTAAAAGTATTGCAGAGAGCCAATTTTTCTCAAATAACTCATTCACCTACTTTTGGGAGAGCTTTCACTTGGTGAAGTTTCAGACCCATAGCTAATTACTCACCTACTCAAAATGAGTAAATGCGAATTATCTCTAAAAGTATTGCAGATAGCCAGTTTTTCTCAAATTAATCATTCACCTACTTTTGGGAGAGCTTTCACTTGGTGAAGTTTCAGACCCATAGCTAATTACTCACCTACTGAAAATGAGTAAATGCGAATTATCTGTAAAAGTATTGCAGATAGCCAGTTTTTCTCAAATAACTCATTCACCTACTTTTGGGAGAGCTTTCACTTGGTGAAGTTTCAGACCCATAGCTAATTACTCACCTACTCAAAATGAGTAAATGCGAATTATCTCAAAGTATTGCAGATAGCCAATTTTTCTCAAATAACTCATTCACCTACTTTTGGGAGAGCTTTCACTTGGTGAAGTTTCAGACCCATAGCTAATTACTCACCTACTCAAAATGAGTAAATGCGAATTATCTCTAAAAGTATTGCAGATAGCCAATTTTTCTCAAATAACTCATTCACCTACTTTTGGGAGAGCTTTCACTTGGTGAAGTTTCAGACCCATAGCTAATTACTCACCTACTCAAAATGAGTAAATGCGAATTATCTCTAAAAGTATTGCAGATAGCCAGTTTTTCTCAAATTAATCATTCACCTACTTTTGGGAGAGCTTTCACTTGGTGAAGTTTCAGACCCATAGCTAATTACTCACCTACTCAAAATGAGTAAATGCGAATTATCTGTAAAAGTATTGCAGATAGCCAATTTTTCTCAAATAACTCATTCACCTACTTTTGGGAGAGCTTTCACTTGGTGAAGTTTCAGACCCATAGCTAATTACTCACCTACTCAAAATGAGTAAATGCGAATTATCTCTAAAAGTATTGCAGATAGCCAATTTTTCTCAAATTAATCATTCACCTTCTTTTGGGAGAGCTTTCACTTGGTGAAGTTTCAGACCCATAGCTAATTACTTGTCTACTCAAAATGAGTAAATGCGAATTATCTCTAAAAGTATTGCAGATAGCCAATTTTTCTTCAAATAATTCATTCACCTACTTTTGGGAGAGCTTTCACTTGGTGAAGTTTCAGACCCATAGCAAATTACTCACCTACTCAAAATGAGTAAATGCAAATTATCTCTAAAAGTATTGCAGATAGCCAATTTTTCTCAAATAACTCATTCACCTACTTTTGGGAGAGCTTTCACTTGGTGAAGTTTCAGACCCATAGATAATTATTCACCTACTCAAAATGAGTAAATGTGAATTATCTCTTAATAGTATTGTAGATAGCCAATTTTTCTCAAATAACTCATTCACCTACTTTTGGAAGACCTTTCACACACGAAAATGAAAAATTGTGAATTTCTCGGAAAAGCTATTTCTTCTGCTTTAATGCTCGGCGGGAGATACACACCACGGCAGTGGTCTTGACAAAAATTTTTGTCTCCCCAAAATGGTGGCCATTTTGAATTTTCAAAGTTTTTGCAAAACACAAAAATGCTTATATCTCGAAAACCGTGCTATATGGAGTGAACTCAACAAAATTTTGGACCTGCTGGGTATCTCTGCAGAGTAGCCATGCCAATTTTCAAAATATTTTTGTCTCGCCAAATATAGCGGACATTTTTAATTTTTTTATTTTTTGCAAAACACAAAAATGCTTATATCTTGAAAACCGTGCTAGATAGAGCAGACTGCGCTGACTTTGGTTGCCACAACAGTATAAGGCTAGAAACAAAGCATTTTCTTAATACTTTAGCACTCACCTTTATATCCTTTTCGGGACGCTTTGTTTTTGCTATGCAAAAACATTATCTTTTTTTTTTGCGAGCGATCCTCTAGTTAAATGCATAATTCTGCAATGTCAGTTCTACAGCGTAGTATTTAACAATACCTTTACAAATGATTGTCTGTAATGATTATTTCTGTAAGAGGATATTGTTGACAGCATACTTTTCCTTTTTTGCCTTCCATTTAACTTTGACATGTTTTAAATGTTCGACTTATCGTAATGCTTTTTTGTTTTCAAAAAACCCTTTCTAGTTTATTTTTCCAGTTCAGAAGACAGTTTGTCTCAAAAACAAATACATAAATAAGCGGCCTGTCATGTAGGTTCGACTGATCACCGCCGCCGCTGGATTATGGTCTCCCTTGAATAACATCTTGGGCTTTCAAATTTTTATTTTTCTTTTCCTTCCTATCTTTCTTAATAAAAATATAGGGGCAGGAAAAATGTTTGGGATACTTTCGAGAGACCTTAAACTTTACTTAAGGTATCCTTAAGCATTTTTCAACAACACCCTGTCATCACGTTTTGGAAAAAAACAGTCATAAAATTGGAATAAAACCATCTGGCCCCTTTATTTTTCCAATTTTTAAATCTAACGTATATTTATAATGAGGTAGATCAAAAGAAGACTCTTACTCTACCTTGCCTTATGATGGAAAAAGAACACTTTCTCATAAACAGTTTTTCTTGTACAGTATTTCATGTATCTCCAGCTAATTGAAAATGAATGAGTTGTCTCTCTCCTTATCTCCTCCAACTCTCTATTCGCTTTCATGTGATATCTATCTGGAAGCAGATTAATTGAAAGTCCCACTCACTCACTTATGCCCTGCAGTGCTATTGTGTATTACATAATGTGTCTGCACATTGGGTAAAAGGTTGATAAGGGATATCAAGATGTATTAATCTCTTTTCATTAAGGGATATGCTTACAGTAAATTTTGGGGGGGGCAAATAATTCAAACAAGGACATTTATCTTTAGGTTCATGGAAGTAGAGCCTTGTGGAAGAATGTCTTGTGGAAAGAATGCTTGGTCTGTTTTGAGAGAATGGAAAAAACCTTATGTAAAAACCTCGATGTTTCATGATATTCACATATAGAGTCATGTGTGAATGAGAAATGTTAACAGTAACATCTGACAACATGATTGTGTATTCTTTTTACAATGGAACAATAAAGGATTTTAAAAGGAGGATTATCTTAAGCATATTTATCTTATAAAAATATTAAAAAGCAATGAATTTTCCGAGGGATAAAATGCCTCAGAGATATACAACATACAAATGTCCCTATCTATAGCCAATTATAGTTTACTACAGTATATCTTTATTCTTTACATTATATATCTAGGATTAAATATCTTCTGGAAAAAATTTATGATCCCAAATTTAGAGCTACAATTTCTCTTCAGCCAACCTATAGCAAAAATGATATATTCTTTTTGTAAAGTATACTACTACTACTTTACGAAACACAATAAACCTCACATTGTGCTTACAGTCTAATACTGCAACTGCTACAGTTTTTAAATAATCCACTTTTCTATTAGATACAAAACACAGTAAAGCTTACATTCTGCTTATAGTCTCATACCGCATCTACTACAGCTTTATTAACTCAAGTCTCCATCCAGGCCACTTAGTTTTTGTTAGCAAAAACCTTTTTCTAGTTGCTATTGAGATCTTTACACTGTGAGAGTGGCTTTTTCCTTCAGCTTGGAGAAGATTCATTTGGTAAGAGCTACCTGGATCATTTCAAAGAAAATGGCATAAATATAGGTATGAATTTATTGATTTGACTCGTGCAAAAACTGAAAACTGAACATAGTTTTATTACAAAAGTACAGCTGTATTTTGTAAAGGTAGTAGATTTTGTGACGATTTTTTAAAATTTTTGTTGTTGTTTTGTTTTGAAAAGTCATTGCAGAAAATGCAACCTATTTTTGTCACAAAAATACAACTTAATTTTGCTAAGATGGCCACTTTTGTAAAAGTTTCTTTATCTATCTTTAGCTTGTTAAGATAAATGTTCACTGATAAAAAATAAATCTTAAACTGCATTTTGATTACCATAAATATTTCCAGATCATGTGTGGACAACGAAAGATGCTGCCACAGGATGTGCATCAATAGCTGTGAACAATTCAGGTGTATTCACATTTATGAGAACAAAATTACTTTGAATCATCTTAATAGTTTGTATAGCTTAAAACTAAATTATACTATATGTACAGTTTTGTAATTAAGCTTAAATTTTAAGTAAGCTAAAAAGGATTCATGAAAACCACTTTCACAGCATCTTAACACATTACATTCATCAAAATTTAAGACTTAAAATAATAAATGGAAATCAAATTTTCTAGCTACAACTATTTTCATGAGGTCATATTTGGCCTTTGACCCCTGCTTCTGTGTCAGTGTCACCATGTTAGTCGTGATTTGGCAAACTTTGCTTGTAGTTGTGGAAACACACAAAGACATTAAATTTTACAATGGGCTTTAGAAAACAGTGAATTATTGACACTTAGTACCTTTACCTAAAATGCTCTTATCTGAAATTAGCTTCCTGCTCCAAAGTCAAACAATATCTTCTAACTAAAACAAAATCCTTGAATCTTCATTATCATTGATCCTATGGGGTTTGGAATGAAAAAACAACTTCTAGGATATCATTGGCTTTGAATCTTTGTGGTCTATGATTTGACTTTTGTCTCATGCTTTAAGGCCAGATGACAATGTTGGGCGCTAACTCGCGGCAGGGAACAACTCGAGTTGTTCCATGCGCCAACTCGCGGGGGCGAGTTGTGGCAAACATCTCGAGATGTGCACACTATCTTAAGTTGTGGCTGCCCCAACTTAATCCCCTAATATTCAGTACTGGTTAGTGACTACATCGCTTCTGATTGGTTAATTAGTGACCCCAAATGTGGCTTCTTTCTTAACTTGTGACTGGGACAACTTAATCCTCTACTATAATTGGCTAAATATTGACACCAACATTGGCTGGGAGTTTTAAAATATGCAAGGCAGACTTCTAATTGTAATTAATTTGCTAGCCCTATAGTCCTAATTTAGTTGCTTAACTAACTATATTTCAAAATTTTTAAAACATGATTTTGGTATCTTTCTAGAGGATAAGCTTATATATTCAAAATAAACGATAAGAGATATAGAAAAATCTGTAACAAAAGAAAATATTTATTGTCTTTCAATAAGTGAGTACCTGTAAACTAGTGTTAATCTAGAGATATCTAACACAGTTATTTTGTAAGTGTGTGTGTATCTTTATAGAGATTGGAAATAATTTAACTTTTACTAAAATGATATACAGATATTTACTAGTATAGAATACAATGTACTTTTACATAAAAGAAAAGGTAAAATTAAATTGCTTTTAAATAATATTTAACTGGATAAACTTCTGAGTCAGTGTAAAGGTAACAACATGTAATTGTTTACAGGAGTTTAACAAATACAAAAGAAATATTCATTATATTTCATATATTGTATATTAATTCACTCGTGTACTAGTATTAGTGTTTCAGCAGCTTTTTCCCCAGTGATAATCATTTGACAAAAACAATCTTAATTCTAATAGCAATTAAGAGACAAGTCAGTTATGGCAGTCACCTAAAGTGTTCCTATTTATGGCAATCAAGGCACAAGCCAATCATGGTAGTGGCCCCTTAACTTTCCTTTTAGATAAAATATCAACATCAAATAAGCCTGAGAAATCCTTAAATGCAATTAAGAAACATCAATCAGAATAGAATGATAAAATAATCATTGCACTTCATCACATTTGATAGTCTACCTAACATTCTTCTCCACAGAGATTAAGTTCTATAAAAGTATGATTAGATTGAATTATAGGGTAAAGTTGGCGCAGCACCAACTCGAGATGTGGCAGTACATCTTGAGATGTTTGCAGCAACTCAATCCCGCGGGTTGGCGCAAGGAACAACTCGAGTTGGCGCCTAACAACAACATACCTGGGAGTTAAGTTAGAAGAATTCCCTGGGTATTGCACTGAATGTGCCCCATCTGAAGCATTGAGACCCATGTCTATTAAAGATGTTCGACTTTTAATTTTCTTTTGAAGGTCAAAACAGCATAATCATTGTTGCCGGGGCAAACTTATTGCTGGATCCAAGTGAGTTGAAATTGGTAGAAGAAATGGTATCCCAAGCAAAGGTAGTAGTTTGTCAACTGGAAGTCAGAAAGGAAGTGACATTTGCTGCCCTGAAATTGGCAAAGAAAAATGGAGGTGAAATCTTTGTAAAATAGAAAGTTTTGTAAAGGCATTGAGTTTGGTTTATCTCTTCAGATTTTGCCAACAATTGTTTCATTGTTTATTGTGATTTGTTTATACAGTGACACTTGTGTATGAAAAGTAGATTTATTGAAATTCTTCTCTTTGTGGATACAAAATGCAAGATATAAATGCTTCAGTATTTAATGTATCATACTTATACTTGTTTTAATGGCTGGAGAATTCTACAAATTATACCGTCACTATGTATTTTAACAAGATGTTTGAAACTAAAAGTTTTATTTCATCCTGTGAGGAAAACATTTTTAAATTGAATATAGCAAAAGTGATTCAACATGTTTTCCAGTGAGGACAATTTTGAATGCAGCACCAGCAAGTCATACCCTTGAACCTGAATTTTATGAATGTGTTGATATCTTCTGCGCCAATGAAGTAGAGGTAAGATTTATGCATCAGTAAGCTGCAAAGCTTATGAGGTGTATATGATCACCTCTTTAATAAGATTTAAATTCATTTTTAGGTGGGATGCATGTAACCAACCCACCTATTAGATTCATGTGTCCGACGTCCGTCAACATTTCTGTTTCCGGACTGTAACTCAAAAACGCTTTGTCCAATTGAATTCAAACTTGACAGGGAGATAGATCACCATCATAGCTAAGTTGCTTTCAAAATTGGTGTAATTCCACCTGTTTGTTGTTTGCCCGTTTGGCTGTCCGACAACATTTCCGTTTCCGGACTCTAACTCGAAAACGCTTTGTCCAATTGAATTCAATCTTGACTGGGTAATTCCATCCGTTTGTTTGTCCGTTTTTTGTCTGTCCGTCAACATTTCCGTTTCCGGAATCTAACTCGAAAACTACCTAGATTCCAAGTTTAACATTTCTTAGCACGTCTAAGACATTTACCTGAACTGGGTGACCTAACATTTCTTTCCTTGTTTGTAAATTTAATTCCAGCAGTCGCTAACCTTATTGCTGCCTGTGCAATCCGCCTTTTCAGGCATCTCTGACCCTCTTGTTAGTGAAAATATTTATGTTTAAGTATAAATGGGTCTTTGTCACAATTTGGTAACATTGAGTGGATCTGTAGTCTTTCTTCAGATTTTCTTTGATACAAAGTCTTTGAAGGATGGCATGCTTGCATGTAGTAAGTCATTATGTGATAAAAGTTGATAATATCTAGATACATAAACATACATATATTGTAGTCATGGTATTGTTTATCGATATTGAAATATTTATCAATTCGCGTCAAGTATACTAATATCGATAATGCAGGGTACAATATCAATATCGGAATATGGGATTTAATAGATGAAATTAAGCTGTTTTCCATTCAAATAAAGTACAAAATTTAAAGAATATATTAGTTATTATATATAGTTTTGTCAACTTTCACTTACCGCTAAAGCGGAAACGCCATATTTGTTAATGTTTCGGGAAACTACTAAAACTTGCGAGAAAGTTTGGAAGGTCTCTCTCCGAAAACATCTATGACCCGATATTTCAATGTCGATCGATACACAAAGCAAAAATATAGTTTGATATCGATATAGAAATTATTATTCGATACCAACACTAATATATTGCTTTGAATTGTGAGAAGCATTTTCTTTGGCGTTATTTAAAACATCATATATGGTATCATATTTGATCTCTCAATACATATGTTCAATGAGTGCAATATGTTGTCTTTGAAATTGTATTGAATTGCTGTTAAATTGTGTTCCAAAAATGTGTAACTCGAAAAAGATTTAATAAAATACTAAATGCAGTTATGACAAAAAAGGTGTGGAAAGATGGGTATTGAGAATACTATTTTAAAAACTACCTTGTAAGGATGAATAAATAATCAGACATAATGTGTTCAAAGCTTTATTTACCCTGGTATATTTAAGGCAGCTGGACTATCTGGGCTTCCTGTGGAAAGTGTTTCTGATGCTAAAAAGGCGACATCTCTTTTTCTTGAAAGAGGATGCCAGACTGTGATCATCACTCTAGGTGAACTAGGATCAGTGTATGCAACAAAAGAGGACCCATCCCCCAGACATATTGCATGCAGAGAAACTGAAGTTGTAGACAGCACAGTAAGTGACATCTTGATTTGCTATAAGTACATGCAAGATAATATTTAGGACAACAGTTCCAATGCCACTGATATTTTACAAGTAATGACCAAATAGTAGTGATTTACTTTGACTACAGTAAAGTCCTGTTTAGTTCAGGCTAACGGGTCCAGAAAAATAGGTTTTTCTAACCAGGATTTCAATATAACAGGATGGACTACAAAAAAAAACACTTCTGCTTGAAAAGGATTATGATGTTCTACAGGCAGCTAGTAGATTTTTTAGTTACGTGGTTGGTTACAGGTTATACTACATTTGAGTAAAAGACTCTAAAGAATAACCAACTCGCCTCCCACCCCTGATATCAGAGTTCGAATCCTGGCCTGACCTCATGTCGGAAAGCTGATAGTTGCTTGCTGTTGGTCGGCAGTTTACAGTACACATCCTTGACCAACTGTATGTACTGGTTTCCTGTGCCTTTCAAACTATCACAATATAACCGATAAGGTACTAGGTGTGACGTAGTACACTAAATAAATAGAATAATAACCGGTGTGCTGTTTATTTTTAGGGAGCCGGGGATGCATACATTGGTGCCATGTCATATTTTATGGCATGTCGAACAGACTTGGATTTGCATGAAGTGTTGATACGTTCTGGAGAAATTGCAACAATAAGTGTTGAATCCCCAGGAACACAAACCAGTTATGCCAGAAAAGAAGAATTACCAAAGGAGTTATTTTTGTGATAGTCTCACATCATGCTTATTCAGTTAGAATGGGGAGATTAGTAGACCACTCACGAGTCAATTTTTCATAGCAACTGTTGGACAACATTATTTTTTTAATTCTATGTGGCATCTTGTGGAATTAACTAATTTTTGCCACATTTTTCTAAATGTAAACATTTGAGTCCCTAGCTTTGGATTGAAAAATTGTCATTTGTATGGCCTACTTAATGCTTTGTAGTTATGACCTGAGTTACCATATGTAGACATTCTACAATTGTTTGTTACAGTAATTAATGTGTTTTCAGGGAAAAAAAAGAGTGTATTTATCTCTGCCAAGGAGGTTATGTTTCTGGCAGCGTACGTTTGTTTGTGTACAAGGTAACTCGACAAGTTATGAAGGGATTTTGAGGACGTTTTCGGGAAATGTTGACAATGGCACAAGGAACAGACAATTTGATTTTGGTAGTGATCCGGATCACCAACTGGTTCCAAGAATTTTTAAAAAGGATTTTTTATCACTGCACTTATAAGCAATATTTCAGGTGTTGGGCCTGGGCGGAGGTATGGGCCTTCCGAGTGCTCTTGTGTTGTTAAAGGGATATTTTGTATAGTATTTTTTTTTCTTGTTCCAGAAATATATTGTGCAATTCTAGTACTGTTTGTGTCTTCCTGACTTAGCACCAAGACAGTGTGAATTTATGTGTTAAGATTTTGTTAATACCCCTTTCACACTGCAGGCAGTATGTCCCGCCGTAACAGGTGTTCCTCTACAGGTGAACCGCCTCACACGTCTCCCCATTTCATCCGAATTGTTCACACTACAGGCGTGTTCACACTACTACTTTGCGGCACAGTGGTGACATGTCCATGTACCTCCACTTGCCTTATGTCGCCGGATTACACCAAAGACGACCGAATCACAACCTTATGTACACCGTGGATCATGGCTTCGGTTACTGGAGTAAGAAATTTATATGCTGAGGCGCAAAATCGTGTGCGCATGCTCATGGTACCAAATTCAGAAGCAGAAATTTTAAACATTTCAAAACTTCTGTAGGACGCGCAAGGTAATGGACGGTTTGCCACTGACTCACAAATTTGCAAATGGACATCAGGTGGTGATCCAAGGACAAGTATTTCACCAAAAGCGGCTTACCGTGGGTAATACTGGCTGTAGTGTGAAAGGGGTATAATTGATGAGACATATGTAATTTACAATAATGATACTAAACCAAAGGTTTCTGAACTTATGAGTTCAGATTTAGTCTGATGATTAGACAAATCTGTTGAAAAGGTGATTTGCATTGAAAATACAAAGAAAAAGATTTCAGAGACTGAAAGAACATCTTGATGCTACACTTCGTATAATGCAACTAATTAATACAATAATTTCAGTTAAACAAATTTCTGTACCACATTTACACAATAAAACTATCACAGTTTAAGCACAGAGAATAGTTACTGACTACTGCATTACATGTTACCTTTATTTGTTCTCGCATATCAGACAGTATACTACTAGAAGATTATCATGTTACTCAACTCTCATCAAAGATAACCTCAAAACTATTAAATTATTTTAACAAGGAAAAAATGTTAAAAACCCAGTTGAGTATGTTCAGAAATTACTTTTCTATTAGTTTTTTATACCTGTGTATATCGTTAAAAAAGTAACCACCAACAACCTGATCATTATCAGCACTTGATGCTGAAGATTAGGGTATTTCATATTATTTCTTAATATATATGTCCACATATCTGAACATATTTTCTGCTGTTCATAGAGTCTGAACCCACCTCTGTAGTGATTAGGAAATTAGATTTTAAGTAAATCTACTGAAAGAAATTCTTACTAAGAACACAAACATTACTTTATCCAAAAATCTGATTATTTTATATCCTGTAGTTGTTTAAAACTTTGTTCTGGTGTTACAGTATTTAAACAATGATAACAGGAACAAGGTATTACACAGTGTTAACATATACACATGTTATATTCATCACCTCTCGAATCAACCATGTAACCCTTTATATAAAGACCACCTGTCTATAACACCCACTTTTGCATTTTCCCATGGGGGGTTGATATAGACAGGTTTGACTGACAAGTTTGTATGTCTTAATATCATCACCACAAGCAAACGGCCAATAGGAAGCTTTTGTACTTCTTTAAATTTCTGTTTTAACTTTTGAGACAGTCCTGTTTACTGTGCAATACTGAATGAAGGTATCTTTCATTTTCTTCGGAGAGTTTTAATTTTCTTCGCTTCTTTGTACATCACCCATTGTCGAACTGAAAACAATAAGATCACAGAATTTTTTTTTCACAAAATGTAACAAACTGTGTGTGTATTTATTTACCTATTACATATAGTTTACAAATATGCAATTATTTCACATGGTGAAAATGAGAAATGTGCTTCCATATACATCTGCCACTGTGTCCTTGTGCTCAACAGAATTACCTAGGAAGACAGTGGATGTGGGTTTGGCATCTTTGGAATGCTTGAGAAAATTGGGTTTTCCTCAGTCTTTGGTTGCAGTCTGTGATTGGGTGCCCTCTGTGTTCAAAATTCACTCAAAATTTTTTTATCTTGCACTGTTTACATGATGTGATTTACACTGAACATTCAAGATGACCACCAAAAGTTTGAAAAAATTTGTTATTTTTTTTCCGGAATAATACTTTTATTTTCCCTTCAGAAAATTGCAAGATAAAAAAAAATACTGTCGCAATAATTTTGTTTCCAGATTGTTTTGGTACTTACCAGCTGGATCAAACTTATACTGTTCCAGTTTCCCCGCTACTTTTTCGCGCAGGGTGGCATATTTGTGCCCTGAACCTGACATGCTTTCCATTAACACAATGACCATCCTACATTAAAACATATAAATTCTGTACAAGTCTTCCTTCATTTTGGAACAACAGTTTATTTGTGCATGCTATTACTTAAAATGAGAGACTTTATAAAGTTACCGAAAGTAATGCAGGACAGAAAGTGTACTTTTTTTACACTACCTGTACATGTGCATCATATATTGTGGCACTCCTAATGCCAACAAAAACAGCTTTAAATTTCTCTGACACTTCTGTGAGCTTCAAAACCTTCATTTTAATCAACAAGTTCAAAATAACTATATTTTCTCTCTGCTTCAGTTACCATTTTAATAGAACTTTCCATAATTTAGGGAGCATATACAAAAATTTACTGGTGACGAGACTTAACTCCAGAAGCACACACCAGCATACAACAACCAATTGTAAAATTGGAATAAAGCTAGAACATACATGCTAACTGAATATGTGTTGTTCACATTTCACACTAGTTGATGCATACTTTACCAAAATTTATAAGTATTCTATTGAAAGTTGAAACTTGTGTAATTTTGATAAAAACATGAATAAAATTAATTTCAAACAACCTTGCTGATGTTTAAGGCTATTTTCTATTTGCGTGCATTCTGTGCAAAAATTAATGAATATAGAAGAAATCAGGGTTGGGGTCAAAGTACTTTGTACTTAAGTACATTTGTACTTAAGTACATTTTTCAAAGTACTAAAATGTACTTAAGTACATTTTCAAATTCCAAGTACATGTACTTGAATTGTACTTAAGTACCTTTTAAATTTGATGTACTTACAAGTACATTTAAGTCCTTTTTAAGTACTTTTAGTTTAAGTAAATTTTTACTAATTTTTCAAAAGTTTGTGTATTATATATTTATTACAACTGAATTGAGCTTTTTCCATATCTTTATTGATAAACATTCATTTAAATTAAATTTTCATAAAAGTTTCAATGATATACCTGATGCAATTTGATAATAGTGTTTCTTTTAAAAAGTTTAGTATAATTGATAATAATAATGAATTCAATTATTTAAGTTTCAATTCAATAAGCCAATCACATCTTAAAAGGAGGGACAATTGTTCCAAGATTGCATATTACTCCCCTTCTTTAATCCTCTTATAACTGTCTACTTTGAACTTCCCTGATCTCAGTTAATAATATCTACCCTGGTATGAGTATTCTTTGTAAATTGCACCTGGGCATTTAAGAGCTTTCAATTGGTAGAAGTCAATCACAGTCTCTGTGATGTAATTGCTCAGAAATGAGTTTTTTTTTCAATGCATGAATACAGATCAGAAGATTGTTGGATTAGGTAAGACTGTTGATTGTAGAAAAAAGATTATTTCTCTCACTGGCCATGGTCTGACCACTATAAGTACTAGGACAGGGGGATTGACAAACCACTTACTTTATGGTAATCACATTGTGTTAGCACAATGGCTGCTGTTTTAAAGCATTTTGAGATTCCAGCTAATACTGAAGGGAGTGTCACAGCAAAGTGTAAACAATGTACTCAGGTTATTGCAGGAAGCACAAAAGTCACTTCAATTTCTGTCAAACATTTGAAGGTGAGGATAAGTTCATTGTTTACTTGTCACTTTTATTGAACAGCAATTTTGGGTGATAACATTGTATTCCAAAGACACATATATATTTCTTAAAGGAGAATATAATACACAGCAACCTTTCTGCTTTCTCTCTAATACTTCAATTTACAAAGACTAGTTAACATAAAACTTATTATGTATAGTATTGTTACGGTTCGACCGTAAGTCTGTTGATTTGACATTTCGGATTTCACCTCTTACTCCCGGTAAATTTCGCGGTAAAATTCGCGGTAAATTTAGCGCGGAATATAGTGATAATAGTACATATTTTCGTAAGAATTTGACCATTTTGGGCTGTTTCTAGAAAGAAATCAAGGTAAATATCACTTTTATTGTATTTCTGATTATTTATAGCCCCTTTTCGGCCCTTAAAAGACAGTTTAAAGACACATTTTGGGCTATTGCTGAGCTTAGTTGGAGATTTTCAACTGTGAATGGGTCATTCTTAAAATAGGGGTGAAGGGTTTAGTTATGTAGTGTTGTTCACATTTAGATTGAAAATTATAATATTGAAATATGATTTGGTATAAATCATTTTCCACAGATTAATAAATCTGAGTGTTGTAAGTGTTAACTGAATATTTATGTAATGTAAATTTACATTATAGTGCGTGATGTATAAGTTATCACATCCATTTCCCATATGCTCCCTATGTACACTCTTCCTGATGATCACATGACCGTCTGGCTGAGAGCCTATATAAGCAGTGGTTTTCCAGTGAAGAGCCAGAATTCAGAATTGAATTCACCGGGCAACAACTGAAGAGAGAAGGTAATAGCAAAAGAATATCATTAAACACGTGATCCGGGAGTGGCTCTGGGATCAGCACAGGATATCAGAGCAGTGTTCAGAATTGAACACAGTGACAATCCTTGATGCGATCCTGGAGTGGCTCCTTGGATGCAGTCCCAGGAGTGAGTTCCCGGGATCACTGTCATTGTTGATCTAAGACAATACTCCCAGGAATTGGAACCAGGATGGCGAATGATTTCTGCATTGTATTCTGTTGTGAATCTTGCAAGTAATCAGCTGTCTGAGCTGCCAAAGAACATTCTAAGAGCTGCCATAATTTACCTCATTGAAGGAACCAGTATTCAGAAATGAACACGATCAGAATTATTGATAAGTGTTCAGCATTGAATACCAGAAGTACTCAGACCATCCCAGAAGTACTCAGACCATATTCCCGGGATCACTACAGCCATCCATAATCCTCACTCCCCCATCCCAATAGCTATGTTCTATAATAAATAATTGTGGTGGAGACCCAAAGATGTTTTGTTATGATGTATGAGTCCAGAGAATTTATAACAGCACTATAATATTAATCAAATAAATTATTATTGTGACTTTATTTTCCCTGTTGCTTATCTTCTCTATCAATACTTAAGATCTGAAAATCTACACAACTATAGATTTGGCATAAGCTTGTAGCACCAACTTCCATGAGAATCCATGGAGCAGTGATCCCTGAATCAAAATACTTAAGATCTGATCTTCCATTCAGGACAGAAGGGTGACAATGACTGAACCCACTGGAGCCTCCGCTAACCAATGTGCTGATACCCAATTCAGATTGCAGCAATCCTGGGAGAACCAGCAAGATTAATTAAGAGTGAACATTCCAGGGCAACCAGAGCCGGCAGCATTGCAGAATAGTTAATAAGGTTTTGTTCCAGTCCGCCAGGTGACAACATGCTGATCCTTAGAGCAGCTGAACCAGGGTGCTAGTAAGAGTGACATAGATCCACGATCCAGAATCCTGGGAAGAGTATTTATTTCATCTGTAGGTCCATGATCAAGAATCCTGGGAAGAGTATTTATTTCATCTATAGATCCATGATCCAGAATCCCGGGAAGATTACTTGTTACAACTATATACAGATAAGTTTTTCTGATATCTGTGAAGTGATTCAGTTTGATAAGCCCGGTAGAATTCAGATGTGAATTCCACCCCATTATTCATTATTCTTAGGCCTATTCATTTTTCATAAAGAGTTATAGGGAAGATTGAAGTTCTTCCTGCTAAGCCAATAGGAGGCTTAACTGTATGGGGACTGGTAACTCCCCGGATTTCGAGTGCCACTGTGAAATGTTCGCGAAGTGGTGACACTGCCAGCTTAAGGGTTAGAAAACCCTTGTGTAAAATTCCTGCAGGTGTTATTTGGTGGCATGGTGAAATCTGACGTCAGTGATGTCACCGTGCATGATGGCATTGTGGAATATACGTGTAGTGATGCCATCTGGATGCAACCTGAGATGAACTTTTGGGAGTGAGTCTGATCCCGGGAGTTAGGATTGATCCTAGGTTGAGGATTGATCCATGGATTGGATTCATTCCTGATGTGAGCAGTGGGCTTTTGAAATGTACACGTAGTGGCACCACTGCAAAGTTGTTGGGGATGATGGATTTAACCGCTCGGATCCGTCACATTTTGGTGTCAGAAGTGGGATTCCATTTTTCTTGGGATCCTATGATACGACTCCAGCCTGTTTTATTTTTGTATAAGTAACATTGGATTTATAGAATTCGATACCAGGATTCTAAAGTTATTTTTGTTTCCAGCATTTGTCGAGATGAGCACAGTGAACAATGACAGTTGTACCAGAGGTGGTGCCGGGGGAAGCCTCTTTCCAGATGGTGCCTATGGTGATTCCGAAGACTGTTCCAGGAAGCTGGGAGATGACCCATCAAGGCTGCAGGATGACCTTGGGCAAATACGGGGAGCATTGGAGATGCTTCGGGATCTGACAGCTGGTCACAGAGATGTCAGAAATGAGGGCGACCAGCCAAGGCCGTGTGAATCCCGATGGCAACCAAGGCTCGGAGACGAAGATGAAGAGGAGGATCCACATATCCAGAATCAAGTAGCACAGAACAAACGGCCCCGGGTGATGCCTGATCAATTTGATGGAAAAACCTCCTGGGCTGACTACATTGCACACTTTGAAATATGCAGCGAGATAAACGGATGGAATGCACAACAGCGAGCACAGTTTCTTAGTGTCAGTCTGCGTGGGTCTGCTTGCCAAGTGATGGGAACTCTTCCACCAGGTCGCCGCAGAGATTATAGGGAACTTGTTAGAGCCCTTGGAAGGCGATTTGACCCAGAAAATCAGAGTGAACTCTATCGAGTTCAACTCCGAAATCGTGGGCGAAAACCCAATGAAACCTTGCCAGAACTTGGTCAGCAAATACGCACACTGGTTGCACAAGCATACCCCAGAGCCAATGCAGAAGTATTAGATGTGCTGGGTAGAGACCATTTTATTGATGCAATTGATGATCCAGACATTCGTTGGAGAATATATCAAGCCAAACCTGAAAACTTGGATGGAGCTATCTGCACAGCTGTAGAATTTGAAGCATACAAAGCAGCGGAAAAGCAGAGGGTGACCAACAAGCGCTTTATTAGGGATATTAGCAGTCATCCAAAGAATTTAACTACTCGAGATGCAAAAGAAGATGAATCAATACTTGCAAAATTGCAAAGGCAGATTACAGACTTGCAAAAACAACTGCAAGCCTCCAGAGCAAAAGAAAATGCTGGTGGAAAACAGCAGGTACAGCGCTCACCCGTGCGATGCTGGAATTGTGGAGAGGCTGGGCATGTCCAATACAATTGCCCAGCAAATCAGTCAAACTAATTATGGCTGCATCTGGTGGTCGAGATACAGCCAAACGTTTTAGACCACAGAAGATTTTAGCAGTGAATGGAAGAGGAGGATTGGTGGCCATTGGACAAATAAATGGCCATCCTCTGAAATTTCTCATTGACACTGGGGCTGCTGTTACCCTAGTGTCAAAAGAGATTTTTCATAAATTTCAAATGAAGAGTGAACTACAGCCATCCAATCTGGTAATTTGTGGTGCAGATGGGAAGAATTTAGATGTGTCCGGAGAGGGTACAATGGAGATTACACTTGGACCGTTGAAAGTAACTCATGAGGTCATTGTTGCAGCACTTCAGCCTGATGCCATACTTGGTATGGATTTCTTGTCCCAACATGAATGCAAGGTTGACATACCTGCACAACGCTTGATTATAAATTCACTGGTGGTGAATCTTTGGCAAGAGGGAAATAATCCTCAAAGCTGTAAAGTGGCTATAAAGGAACCTGTCGTTATTCCACCAGAATCAGAGAAGCTCATCCTAGGTGAGGTACAGAGAAGAGGATCTGAGGGTCCAGTCAACATGGTCCAAGGATCTGCCAAGTTTGTGGAGAGATATGGGCTGTTTGTGTGCCATTCACTGGTGGATGTTGAAAAGGGTGTTGTACCCATCCGCATCTTGAATCCCCAGTCTGAGCCTGTACATCTCCATAAAGGGACCATGGCTGGATTAGCATTACCAGTAGATATATGTCAGACTGATATGTCACCGAATTATGGAGTCTATCAGATTGGTCAACAGGATGCAGAAGTACCATCAGCAAGGATCAAGACATTGCCTGAACATCTGCAGATGCTACTAGAGGAGTCTGGTGGAAATCTATGCAAAGAAGAGAATGATGAACTCAAAGAATTCCTAGTAGAGTACAATGATGTTTTTGTGGGAGCTGGAGGCCAACTTGGAAGAACAGGCCTGGTTAAACATTCCATCAATACTGGAAACCAGTACCCCATTCGTCAACGTCCGAGACGGACCCCACTGCATTTGCAGGATGAAGTAAAGAAGCAAGTGACAGACATGCTGGAGCAAGGAGTCATTGAGCCATCCAACAGCCCTTGGTCTTCACCCATTGTCCTGGTACGCAAGAAGGATGGTAGCTATCGTTTCTGTGTTGACTATCGCCTCTTGAACAAAGCCACCATAGGGGATGCCTACCCTATACCCCGGGTGAATTTTGATCAGTTAGCTGGTTCTCAGTGGTTCTCAACCTTGGATCTCATGTCTGGTTATTGGCAGGTAGAAATGGACCCCAACGATAAACCTAAAACTGCATTTGCCTGTCAGGAGGGTTTGTTTCAGTTCAATCTGATGCCTTTTGGCCTCACTAATGCTCCATCGACTTTTGAAAGGCTAATGGAGAGTGTCCTCACTGGCCTCCAGTATCAGACATGCCTGATCTACCTAGATGACGTTATTGTGTATTCCAACAGTTTCCATGAAGGCATCTCCAGGCTAAGGGAAGTTTGTGAACGCTTCAGACAAGCTGGCCTTAAACTGAAGGCAAAGAAATGTGTTCTGTTCCAAACAGAAGTCAAATACTTAGGACATATTGTGTCTCGAGATGGGGTGGCCACTGATCCTGTGAAGATAAAAGCTGTCAAGGAATGGCCCACCCCAACCTCCGTAACTCAAGTTCGTAGTTTCCTTGGGCTGGCTGCCTACTACAGAAGATTCATCAAGGATTTCTCAAAGATTGCAGCTCCTTTGCATCAGTTGACTGAAAAGAACCAGAAGTTCTCATGGGCTGATGAATGCAATGAGGCATTCAACCAGCTGAAGGAAAGTTTGACCACAACACCTGTTCTGGCATATCCTGTAATGGGAAAGCAGTTCATTCTAGATTGTGATGCCAGTGACATAGCAATTGGTGCTGTTCTGTCACAAGTAAATGATAACATTGAACATGTCATTGCTTATGGCAGCAAGTGCTTATCAAAGGCAGAGAGGCGATACTGTGTCACCAGACGTGAACTGTTAGCCATTGTCTACTTTGTAAAGTATTTCAGGCACTATCTCTATGGGGTGAAGTTTTTGATAAGAACTGATCATGGTTCCCTGCGCTGGCTGTTTAATTTTAAAGAACCAGAAGGACAGGTGGCGAGATGGATTGAAACTCTTTCAACTTTTCAGTTTGATATCCAACATAGGCCGGGGAAACAACATGGAAATGCAGATGGGATGTCTCGTATCCCATGCAAACAATGTCAGGAGCTTCATTCAGATGTCCGAGCTATTAGTCTTCAGGAAGAGGAAAAGAGGAATGTGGAAACTCAACCAGAGAATACTTCCTGGATTGTAGGATGGACTTCAGAATTTCTTAGGAAGGAACAACTTGAAGATCCAATTATTGGCAAGATTCTGACCATGAAAGAGAGCTGTGATGAGCGACCCCAGTGGAAAGATATATCTGAGGGTTGTAAAAGTATGAAGGCTTACTGGTTTCTGTGGAAGCAATTCCATGTGAGATCAGGAGTCTTATACAAGCTGTGGGAAGAAGAGAAAGCTGGAAAGGGAGTTTGGCAGATAGTTCTCCCTGCCTCTTTAAGAGAAGAGGTTCTCCTTCAGCTTCATGATCATGTCACGGCAGGGCATCTAGGTCAACACAAAACCCTCGCCAAAGTCAGACAGCGCTTTTACTGGCATGGTCTGAAAGAATATGTCCATAAGTGGTGCAATGGTTGCAATGCCTGTGCATCTGCTAAAGGACCATCAAAGAAGCCAAGGGCCCTTCTCCAGCAGTGTCCAGTGGGCTGTCCTATGGAAAGAGTGGCACTGGACATCATAGGACCATTGCCAACAAGCCACAAAGGAAACAAGTATGTGCTGGTAGTGGCAGATTGTTTTACACGCTGGACAGAAGCCTATGCCTTGCCCAACCAAGAAGCAGTCACCATAGCTGAGAAACTAGTCACAGAATTTGTATGTCGCTTTGGGGCTCCAATGCAAATACTGACTGATCAGGGACGCCAGTTTGAATCCAAACTGTTTGCTGAGATTTGTACCCTTCTCGACATTGATAAAACCAGAACCAGTAGTTTTCATCCCCAAACCAATGGTCTTGTAGAGAGATTCAACCGCACCTTGGAAGGCATGCTTCGACCTTTTGTCAGTCATCACCAGCAGGATTGGGATGAGTATCTGCCAATGTTGTTGATGGCATACAGATCAACACCACAGGAGTCCAGCAGCATCTCTCCCAATTGCATGATGTTGGGACATGAGATCAACCTTCCAATTGATCTTATGTTCCCAATCCATGAAAGTAACCATCTAGTGGATTCAGAGTATGCTAGTACTCTGCAGGAAAGGTTGCAAAGAGCTCATGAAAATGCTCGCCTGCATCTTAGGTCAGCTGCAATGCGACAAAAGAAGCTGTATGATCTGAAGGCATCTCCTTCAAGATACAAGAGGGGTGATTTTGTTTGGCTCTACACACCCCAGAAGAAAAAAGGAATTTCTCCTAAGCTGCAGAAGTTCTGGTCAGGACCATACTTGATAGTGCATAAACTGAGTGATGCACTGTATCGGATTCAAAAGTCAGTGAGAACAATTCCAAAGATAGTTCATTTCAACAGGCTGAAAAGATACCATGGAAAAGGGCTGGTGAGCTGGGTCCCGGGAGCAGATCCAGGAATTGAAATCCTTACTCAGGATGCTGAGGAAGGTACACCTACTGGTCCAAGACCACCTGACTTGGATACAGATAGTGAGAATGAAGATGTAATTTCACAGGATTCAGAGATTGAGTCTGAACAACCAATAATGCCGGATTTGCAGATGGCTGTGGACTCAAACTGTGAATTTTCCCATACCCCATGTCCGAACCCAAGTATCAGGCGCTCAAAACGTGTAGTTCAAAGACCCAAGAGACTGATCGAAGAGATATAGCCTTGCGATCCAGACTGAATCACTTCAATTCTGTTCTATTAGTAAAGAAACCTTTTAGATAAGATGCGTAGATAAGAAGACTTCAAGTAATCAATCTAAGAAACAAGATCTCACCTGTATGGCCCATGCATCTCTTGTGTTGTAGATGAACAACTGTAGAGAATGTGAAAGAAGTTTTTCTTCAAAATCAAATCTGCGAAGGCATATTTCCAGCTGCCACATGGTGCCTAGCAGATACCTGTGTCCTTACTGTAGCTGGACGAAGAGTCGTAGGGATGACCTTATTCGCTTCCATATTGTGGATAAGCATCCGGAGAAGTTGATGGCAGTCAGAGAAAATCCTGAACTGATCAGAAAGGTGTCTCCTGGAGAAGATCATAGAGAAGATAGAAGCCAGGAAGAGAGGAGTGAAGATGGAACAAGAGTAAGGGGCAAAATGGACGAAACATTCAAGCGGAAGAGGGAGCCGGAGAAACAGAAGTCAGAAGAACCAACCTGCAGTAAGAAAAAAAGCAAGAAAACAAATTATGGAGAACAAAAGAGAGAAGAAAAGAAAAATCATCAGGATGGGAAAGAAAATCATGCCGCAAGTAACCGAGAAGACAAGATAAAGAAGAGAGATGACACCAGGAAGGAATGTTCTGCCACTATTACTAAAGAAGATAAGAAGGAAGAAGAAGAGATCAGGAAGGAACATGCCACTGAGATTGTGAAAGATGAGGAGGCTGAGAAGGAAGAGGGGACCAGGGAAGAAACAGAAAAGGATGCAGATACAGAGACCCTCAAATCTGATATACCACTCTTCAAACATTTGGATGGGATCATTGCCGGTGCAGAGCATAGGGGAGAGAGTTCCGGGAACACAGTGGCCCAAAGCGAGTTGCAACTGGCTGTCAGGTCCATTTTGCCACACATAAATACAGAGGCACCAAGTATGTACATTCCAGATTGCGAATCTATTTCTACCCAGTACTCGCCACAAAAGATGACAAATGAAGAAGTTGGACCACAAGAGATGAATATTCCGACACCCACTGCCCCAGTCAGTACCTTGTCATCAGTTATGGCATCAGTTATGGCTAGTCCCATCTCAATAAATTCCTCTCCTACTGTTCCAAACATCTTGCCCAGTGCCCCCAAAGCTAACCGTTCACACCAAATTCCAAACCATCTGAGACAGAATGTGAGGTACCTAGAGACACAGTGTCGACACGGCATATTGAGGCCAATACATGTCCATATCAGGAAAGAAGTGTTTAAACCCAATGGAGAAAGAGTCCGCCAGCACGAAATACAGATTAACTGTGCATTTTGCCCCCCTCCAACCATCAAAAAGATCGCGGAAGTGGAAGGTCTCCCAGGACAAAGCAGGAGGAGTAGCACCCCAAGGTCAACGTCTGCAGAGTTCAACCTGTCATCATCGTCAGATGATTCGGTGTAAAGAGACTATAGGATAATTTACAAATGCTGAAGGACTATAATTTTGTGTTGATCAAATTTTAGTGTAATTTAGTGAGGTGATAAATTCCGAATATATCCTGAGAGAACTGGACTTTTGTACATATGCATGCAGATGCATGGTTTTTGTGTTATTTTATTTTTTTTTTTTTCTGATTCATGGACATTTAAAATAGACGTTTCTTCTTTAAAAGTTAGTTGAATGAATTTCTAGTTTTTTTTTATGTAAATATGAATTTTCGGTTAACTTGTAACATAATGGTTTGAATACATGTATATATGGATCACAGCGTATTTTACTTAGTAATTTTATGTGCTCTGAGTCGACGAGGACGTCTCAATCTAAGGTGGGGAGAGTGTTACGGTTCGACCGTAAGTCTGTTGATTTGACATTTCGGATTTCACCTCTTACTCCCGGTAAATTTCGCGGTAAAATTCGCGGTAAATTTAGCGCGGAATATAGTGATAATAGTACATATTTTCGTAAGAATTTGACCATTTTGGGCTGTTTCTAGAAAGAAATCAAGGTAAATATCACTTTTATTGTATTTCTGATTATTTATAGCCCCTTTTCGGCCCTTAAAAGACAGTTTAAAGACACATTTTGGGCTATTGCTGAGCTTAGTTGGAGATTTTCAACTGTGAATGGGTCATTCTTAAAATAGGGGTGAAGGGTTTAGTGATGTAGTGTTGTTCACATTTAGATTGAAAATTATAATATTGAAATATGATTTGGTATAAATCATTTTCCACAGATTAATAAATCTGAGTGTTGTAAGTGTTAACTGAATATTTATGTAATGTAAATTTACATTATAGTGCGTGATGTATAAGTTATCACATCCATTTCCCATATGCTCCCTATGTACACTCTTCCTGATGATCACATGACCGTCTGGCTGAGAGCCTATATAAGCAGTGGTTTTCCAGTGAAGAGCCAGAATTCAGAATTGAATTCACCGGGCAACAACTGAAGAGAGAAGGTAATAGCAAAAGAATATCATTAAACACGTGATCCGGGAGTGGCTCTGGGATCAGCACAGGATATCAGAGCAGTGTTCAGAATTGAACACAGTGACAATCCTTGATGCGATCCTGGAGTGGCTCCTTGGATGCAGTCCCAGGAGTGAGTTCCCGGGATCACTGTCATTGTTGATCTAAGACAATACTCCCAGGAATTGGAACCAGGATGGCGAATGATTTCTGCATTGTATTCTGTTGTGAATCTTGCAAGTAATCAGCTGTCTGAGCTGCCAAAGAACATTCTAAGAGCTGCCATAATTTACCTCATTGAAGGAACCAGTATTCAGAAATGAACACGATCAGAATTATTGATAAGTGTTCAGCATTGAATACCAGAAGTACTCAGACCATCCCAGAAGTACTCAGACCATCCCAGAAGTACTCAGACCATATTCCCGGGATCACTACAGCCATCCATAATCCTCACTCCCCCCATCCCAATAGCTATGTTCTATAATAAATAATTGTGGTGGAGACCCAAAGATGTTTTGTTATGATGTATGAGTCCAGAGAATTTATAACAGCACTATAATATTAATCAAATAAATTATTATTGTGACTTTATTTTCCCTGTTGCTTATCTTCTCTATCAATACTTAAGATCTGAAAATCTACACAACTATAGATTTGGCATAAGCTTGTAGCACCAACTTCCATGAGAATCCATGGAGCAGTGATCCCTGAATCAAAATACTTAAGATCTGATCTTCCATTCAGGACAGAAGGGTGACAATGACTGAACCCACTGGAGCCTCCGCTAACCAATGTGCTGATACCCAATTCAGATTGCAGCAATCCTGGGAGAACCAGCAAGATTAATTAAGAGTGAACATTCCAGGGCAACCAGAGCCGGCAGCATTGCAGAATAGTTAATAAGGTTTTGTTCCAGTCCGCCAGGTGACAACATGCTGATCCTTAGAGCAGCTGAACCAGGGTGCTAGTAAGAGTGACATAGATCCACGATCCAGAATCCTGGGAAGAGTATTTATTTCATCTGTAGGTCCATGATCAAGAATCCTGGGAAGAGTATTTATTTCATCTATAGATCCATGATCCAGAATCCCGGGAAGATTACTTGTTACAACTATATACAGATAAGTTTTTCTGATATCTGTGAAGTGATTCAGTTTGATAAGCCCGGTAGAATTCAGATGTGAATTCCACCCCATTATTCATTATTCTTAGGCCTATTCATTTTTCATAAAGAGTTATAGGGAAGATTGAAGTTCTTCCTGCTAAGCCAATAGGAGGCTTAACTGTATGGGGACTGGTAACTCCCCGGATTTCGAGTGCCACTGTGAAATGTTCGCGAAGTGGTGACACTGCCAGCTTAAGGGTTAGAAAACCCTTGTGTAAAATTCCTGCAGGTGTTATTTGGTGGCATGGTGAAATCTGACGTCAGTGATGTCACCGTGCATGATGGCATTGTGGAATCTACGTGTAGTGATGCCATCTGGATGCAACCTGAGATGAACTTTTGGGAGTGAGTCTGATCCCGGGAGTTAGGATTGATCCTAGGTTGAGGATTGATCCATGGATTGGATTCATTCCTGATGTGAGCAGTGGGCTTTTGAAATGTACACGTAGTGGCACCACTGCAAAGTTGTTGGGGATGATGGATTTAACCGCTCGGATCCGTCACAGTATTATTGTATTAGGTTAACTAATTTTCCATCATCACAACACTTAATTACTTTCGAACTTAAAGTGACTTATAAGCCCAATAGCAGGCTGGGTATTTTTTTATATGTTGTATCTGTTGTTTTGTGAAATATTGGTAGTCACTAAAATAGAATAAACAATAATAATAGTGGGCCTTTTAATATTATAAAGACAGTAATAAGTGGATAACAACCAATTAGTGTATAATTGTAATTTTTGTATAAATGTTTGAAAAAACTTGGTGGTGTTTTTTTTTTATATTTACTTTGTCATTCACAGATGAAAAGTACTTGTACTTAAGTACTTTGAAAAGTACTTGTACTTAAGTACTTTGATGAAAAAAAGGACTTGTATTTGTACTTGTACTTGAAAATTAACAAAGTACTTGTACTTAAGTACATTTCAATGTACTTGACCCCAACCCTGGAAGAAATATAATTTGAAGTAAAATAGTAAGTTAACTGAATAGATGTCTAGTAGAACATGACAATGGATCAATAATGATTCCCAAACATTTTATTTTCCTTTAATTAAGACCTCTGAAGCATCTAATTCAGTATAGATGTTTCCATGAAGAAATTGTTTTGGATGGCAATCAAGGTTGGTATATGCATCATTAATTTTCAGTTATTAAACTGCTAATACGTACTGTTGACACACAGTTTTCTACTGACATTAAAGGTTAATAAATGTGCAAGGCAGTATTTTGATTGTTATTGTCACAAGCTACTTACTTTACTCCCTTAGACATCTTTATTTGCTGTGCTGATAGATATCTGTAAATCAAAATGCACATTTCAGTTACGTACTTGTGTATCATAAAATTGCTATGACCTATGGGAAGGTAACAGTTTATATATTGAAATTAAAAGGGGAAAAAAGACACAACATTTGCCATTATTATGTCACTTTAATTTCCTAACATACCCAGTGATTGTGTACACAAGCTCTATATCACTACTAGCGTGCCAAGCGGTTGTGTACACTACTGGTTGGCCAGTGAATTTCGTCACCCCAGTGAAGTTCGTCACCTGCCGTAAAAACACTCAAGGACATGCAATATTCACATTTAAATAAATGGAATATAGCTTCTTTCAACAGCAAGGTATTCATATATTCCATAACTGGACAATAAAAATTCTTCAATATTGTCATAAAATGCAGGTGACGAACTTCACTGGGGTGACGAACTTCACTGGCTGAGCAGTAGTGGTGGTGGACTATTTAATTCACGCCCATGTACCTATTCACGCCCACCCTCAATTTTCTTAAAGATTTATTATTTTTCATAGAAAAGATGTTGACCACAACATAGATAATTATCAAATTGATCATATACATTGGTAATTTATTGTGTAACTGTGATTGTTTCGGAGAAATTTTGGGCGTGAATAGGTACACGGACGTGAACTGGTCCAGCACCACTAGCGGTGATATCAGTCCAGTGAACACAAGATTATATCACTGCTAGTGGTATTCTTCCAATAAACACCCATGCTAAAGTTAATATATTGAATTTATTAAATATAAGGCTAACTTCACACCGGTGTGGAGACGCTCTTGGGCGATATTATAAGACTTAACTAAAACGCGTAAAATAAATCTTATCATAAATTTTCCCATCAGCAGAAAAGAGACATTATGCACAAAAAAATTTCCCAACACCTTTACAATGACTTTTAACCTTTTTTAAAAAGGTTTAAAAAACTGGCTGAAAACAAATCTGCGTTACCATTTACCAAACAGTGGCATAACACCGGACTTGCTCAGAAAGCGACAAGGTTGTGTAGAGTTGTGTTAGAGTATGAAGCAATCTTTAATATAAAAAACAGAAATTTGTAGATGATTGGAAGTCAATATGCTAATTAAGTCGATCGGTCAAACAGCTTTACTGCGCACAGCAAACTTCATTTGAATCTGCAAATAAACAAACCCCCTTTTCTACAAAAATACTCCCGCAATGTTTTCCAAGCAGATATATTTTCATATTGTCTGGAATAAACACTAAAATATTACCTCAATACAGAAAAAAACATCCAGTTTACTATGGTACAACTAATATAAAATCTGTCTACAAATTTTTGCCCAATAGATGTGATTGATCATTTTGTGACAAATTTTTGATCTTGTTGATCCCAATGAAAGTGGTGGTACTGGGTGATCGACTTAATGATCAATCTTACAAATGACATTCTGTTTTCTGCATTTTCAAACCCAAGTTTGAACTTTCTGTTGAAAAAAAAAATCTTAGAAGTCTTGCAGCAGTTTGTTAGTTTATTTGCTTTATAAAGTCATATTTTTCAATGTACCTTAATATTTTGATGTTGATTTTAATCCTATTAAGTGAGAACCATTGCTCTTTATATATATAAGTCTCCCTTAAGTGATCGACTTTACGATCATCCAGTATAATACAAAGATCTATTGTGCCCCAAAAATCTTAGATCCATACATATTAGCAATGTTTTTCTTTTCAAATTTATTGTACTACTAAACTCCAACAATGCATGCCATTTCTTGATCTGATGAAGTTTTCTTCCATTACACCTAGAAAACTGCCTTTGAAAACAACAACCCATGGTATCTATTAAAAAAGTTTTTTTGGAGTAACTATACCGACTTATTGCACTTACATCACAAGCCAGTACAATGTATGATGCTGCTAGCTCAATGTTATTTATAAAATGGTATCATACAAGTAAATTTGGTCCTGAGTGGCCTAGTATATTAGAAATTTTGGCATCCGATCACAGGTTATCGTCTCTGTGTGGGTTTGACAACAACATCCCATTGTTACATTTTAGGGCACTTCACCAGTGTGTCTTTTAAAGAGGACAATGTAGTGTGTGACCGTGCTCTGAATGTAGAGGTCTTTCACTGTATATAATGATGTTGAATTATTAATCTAGTCACTGTATTCAGTGTATTGTATACATTTTTGCAGAACCTTCCTTAATCTCCAGTATATAAAGGGTTGAAAACCTGACTAGAGAGCAAAGTGTTTTGAGCTTGTGTGCTATACAGACTGTTATTTTATTTTATCTTCAAAACCCTAGTTTTGGTTTATAAGTACCTCACCACTGGCCAACATAAGTATTTTGCACCATATCTCTCCTTGTACAAATCTGCCGTGAATACAAGATGTTCCAACCCCCAAAATTTGTTCCTCCAGGTTCCTCATTATTGTGCTTCCATCCATAAATCAAAGGTCCATTTCAACAACAGTTTCTCATATAATGCCCCAAAGTTATGGAATGATATTCCACATGATATCCGCAGTGCTCCAAATCTTTCGTGTTTCAAAAGTCGACTAAAAACCTACCTATTTCAGAAATCATTTCCACCATAGCTTCTAACTACCGAACACCGGATCGCCTCCCTGGGTACGACTTGGAACATGTCTAATGTCTTGATGATTTATGCTTTACGAACTGGATGGTGTGCCTTAGAATCCGTAGATACAGAGATTAAGCACTTGGACAACTGATTGATTGATTGATTGATACTATATATATATACTGTGTCAAGAGGACAACCTACTTGCATGTGTCATTTACTTTTTTAGTGAATTTGCTTGAGTGAACTGGATATAGTCTGTGGATCTACAAGAGACAGGAATTGCTGTATTTTGGACATTGTGTATATCTTGGAGCAAACAGCATACTTGTGTACATACCCTGAACATCTGGATATTAATATTGGATCACAGGATACAGACATTGTGTGCTAGTGGACACTGAACAAATTACAGCATAGAGACATTGTTTGTTAGTCAATTCCAAACAGATCATAGGACAGGCTGCTGGATACAGAGGACCAACTTAATTGTTAGTTATATGGATAGAAATGTGGTCAGGTCAGACTAGTTTCATTACTGTGTTATTGTTTTATTGTAAAAACTGTAATTTTCAAAATAAATTTGTTCAGAAAATTTTTTTATGTCTTTTCCTTGTGTAACTTAATAGCAACTGGTAAATGCTACTGTGCTTGCCTGTGACCGTAAACATTAAAAACGTTTTGAAATGGTTTAAATGTTTACAAAATGTTTTAAAATGGTTTAAACCCTATTTAAACCCTGTCTTTTGGGTTACTTTCCAAGTAAACGTTTACATTGAGATGTTTAAAAAACATTTTATAAACATTCTCTATACAAGCGGTTTTTTT
This sequence comes from Sabellastarte sp. h YS-2021, assembly GCA_964017235.1. Lineage (NCBI taxonomy): Eukaryota > Metazoa > Annelida > Polychaeta > Sabellida > Sabellidae > Sabellastarte > Sabellastarte sp. h YS-2021. Next base: position 71,676,930 of record OZ024928.1, on the reverse strand, counting down.
TCTGAAAATAGTAATTAAACATTCATAAAATAACTAAAAAACTGATGTTTGACAGAAAAAAATTTATAGATATTTATAAAATAGCTGAATTAATGAATTTTTTGATAAACAGAACAAATAAAATGTTTAAACAACATTTGTTGACAATGTTTTGCAAATGTTTACTTTGAAGATGTTTTACAAACATTTAATAGGAACTGGTTTTCATACCCATTTTTTAAAATGTTTTTGAAATGTTTTCTTTTAAATGTTTTGAAAACTTTCAATCACATATGTTTTGTACCCAAATTTTTTTCAGAATGTTTATTAAATGTTTAGCTTCAAACATTTGCAAACAAAGATGGAGGTGAGCATTAATAGGGGATTTTAGATAACTTTCTCAAAAATTTCTCCACATGCAATGCCTGAAAGTATGAATTGAATGGGGGGGGGGGGGGGGGGGGCACAATTTTTGAGCCACTATCTTACAATTTTAGACATAAAAGTAATATTAATCATTGGTGAGCAATCTAAAAACATATTGAATTTGACCTCTGACCCCAGTTAAAGCTTAATACTGCTAAGCAATGCCAAAGTAAAATTTTTGGGATGTTATTGTGTTCATTTGTAATGTTTTTCCACATTTATCATCAAATGTTTAATAATAAACTATATAAAACATTTTAAAAACCTTCTAGAATCTACCATAAAAGTGGTCGTCTGGGACTTAATTTTCAATTTTATGTAAAGCGTAAATAAAGAAAAACTTTTGGTTCTGGCAATTTTTTTTTTTTTTTTTTTTTTTTTTTTTTTTTTTGAAATTCCAAATTTACGTCCAAACTATAAACTAATTTGAAAAATTGGCAAAATTTGTGGAAATTTTATTGTAAGGAAAACATGCTCATCAAATACTTTTGGCAAATAAACACTGTTGACTTGTAGCCATTGTTAAATTTAAAGTAGCTTCTGGACACTCTAGTGTTAGGTTTATTCGGTTATCTTTGGTAAATCGACATCCTTAGAGGCTGCCTTGTCGTTTCCGTTTTGATCTTGACACGTTTGCATAGAAACATATGAATGCATTAATTACTTAACACAAAATTCTAATATTTATTTATTATTTGTATAACGTACAAACACTAGAATTATGGATCTGTATATCATTGTTTCGTTGTATCTAGTTGTGCTAGTTTCCAACATTGACGCTTTGATGTTTCATCTTCCGGGAAATGGTAAAAAATGTTTAAAGGAAGAGATTCACAAAGATGTGCTTGTAACTGGAGAATATGACATATCAGATGCACCGAATCAGAGGGTGAACCTTCGGGTATGATTGTTCAGTATCTTATTTTTCCTGCATGATCCCATCGAGGGGTCCTGAAGGAAACTGGTCAACTCGGGCCCATTTATAAATCTATTTTGGGACAAACTCGGCCCCATTCAGATAGAAATGCAAAGTTTGGAGGGTTCTCTGGGGCCTATTGCTAAGCCAATAATGTTTGTCACTTTATGAGAGTGGTAGTGGTGGTGGACCAATTCACGCCCGGGTACCAATTCACGCCCACCCTCAATTTTCTTGAAGATTAATTATTTTTCATTAAGAAGATGTTTATCACATCATAGATGATCATCTAATGGATCATTTACATTTGTAATTTATTGTTTAACTGTGATTGTTTTGGATAAATTTAGGGGTGGGCGTGAATTGGTACCCGGGCGTGAATTGGTCCACCACCAGTCACCACTACCTTTTTTAACTATGAACTTTCAGCATACCATTATATAAGGCTGTGATAGGTTACCCAAAAACGGTTCAAAGTCTGTAAGAAACAGAGTACAAAGTGACGAAGCGGGTAACCGAAAATATATTAAATATACTGTAAAACAACAAAAAACTGGGGTAAACCTCAACATTCTGTGAGATTTCTCCAACTACCAATAGTTTTTCACGTAATTTTCCTTATTTATACTAGTTGGCCAGTGAATTTCATCACCCCAGAGAAGTTTGTCACCTGCCGTAAAAACACTCAAGGACGTGCAATATTCACATTTAAATAAATGGAATAGCTTCTTTCAACAGCAAGGTATTCATATATTCCATAACTGGACAATAAAAATTCTTCAATATTGTCGTAAAATGCAGGTGACGAACTTCACTGGGGTGACGAACTTCACTGGCTGAGCAGTACAGATATTTAACATTTTTCGTAACATTTTATTTATATCATCCGCCATGTTTGCTTCTCTGCTACTGCCACTGGGTGACAAAAGACGGTTACCTGAATTCGGATCGGTTGTTGCGAGACGAATACCCGGTGTCGTTTTTCTGACCAAGTCACAGCCTTACCATTATACCTTGCTGTCAAAAGCTACGATTCCATTTATGTTGCTGTTCCATTTATTTAAATCTGAATATTGCTTGTCCACCTCTGTGTGGATTCAACTCCCACAAGTGACAGTACCAAGAACCTGTGCCAATATGACTACTAGTCTAGCTGTTAAACCGTGAATAAAACACTTTGATTTTGCATTGTAGAGCAACGGGCATTGTACTGTAATAGAGCAACGGACCAGATTTGTAAACGAGTGCTGGGACGATGTTTGTACTGCTCCTCCAGTGAAGTTCATCACTTGTATTTTATGGAAATATTAAAGCTTTTTAGGCACGAGCCTCGATAAAGCTCGCACTTCTACAGATCTTTTTTTTAGTGTCTGCACTTTAATGAAATTTACCTGTACATTCTGAATTTCCCTCTCTTGCCCTCCAGTAGCTAAAAGGACACATGTCCTTTTGGCTTTTGCCCATACGTATGTCCTTTTCTCCCCGGACTTTGATGACATTGACAACACTCCAATAGCGAAAAGGACACGTGTCCTTTTGTCTTTTTCCCATACATATGTCCTTCTTGCATCAGACTTTCAGGAATTGTGGCACAGAGTGATGGCTATTTGTCTGCTCACTGAAGTTAAGTGGCAATGGGCTATGTTCATAATTAGTACTTGGATTCGTGACCGTCTCAGTTCGGGACCAGTTGTGGGATGTATCTAAGTTGGAATTTCTTTCTGTCACAAGACTTTCATAAATTTTAGTGCACTACTCGTGTCTCTGATGGCTTTGTGCTCATGCTAGGGGACCAAAACACCTTTTGGCCTTGTTTTCTATGGACTGTCAGTAAACAGTTATACCTTTGGTGTTAAAACCAGTTATTTCATTGGGTGACGAAAATCACTGGGGGTACAGATTTACTGTCTGACCAGTAGAGGTTTGACAGTTCACTCATTGAGTGCCCTGAAAATGAAGTGTAGTTCAAACTAGGACTGGGACGGGTGCTGAAAAACGGCACCGAGTACTCGCCCTCTCACAACCGGCCCGAATTCGAGTAACCGCGAGATTTAGTATCTACCATTGGAAGTCTTCTGTAAACAGATAGTCAGTTCCGGAAACGAAAGATTTGAAGAAAAACGTCTTCTATTCGACCAGATACTATAGAATATGGAGTAAATTATATGTTTTCAAGCAAAATAACCACTTTAATTGATATTATGTGATGGAAATGCTGAAATGTAGCATATTTTACACAAGCGTTTCATTATGTGGGTGATAACACAATACCTCACGAGTAACCCAGGATTTAAAATGGACTTGAGTACTAGCAAAGATCGACTCGTCTATCGAGGCTCGAGTACTCATTCACAGCCCTAGTTCAAACATCTGAAATTGGGACCCCTACGTTATTTGCATAAAAACTCTTTATTAAAGAGCTGTGACACAACCCCAACTCAGGAGATTTTGGTGTACACATGCAGATGCCATAAAAAATATCAAGAATAAACCTTATTTATATTCAAGCACAGTGGTGGTGGTACTGCAGTGTTCGCTCTCCCCAGAGTGTGTTCGCTCTCCCCAGAGTGTGTACAAACTCGCGAAATCGCGCTCAAGAGCGAACACTGGTACTGGTGTTGAAAATAAAAATTTACCATGAGCGTACATGAGTCATAATTTCAAACAGGAATTGTCTTTGCGAGATGTTTAGAAGTTTATAAACTTTATTTACAAAATTTAATAAAACTTCTTTATTGACCACCTCAGACTTTTTCGTATGCCAAATAACTGTGAAATAAAATAACTAAGCAAAGTGTCGACAGAAATGTTTGAAATATCTTCTAGTTGGCACTCTGATTTGAAGTTGGAATTATATTATCGTCTCTTAAAAAGCCATTCAAAAGGTTTATTGTTTTGACTTCTTGTTGTTAAAATACATTTGTAGGTTGTGCTTATGTCAATGCAGATTTTAATCAGTAGAAATCCATGATATTAAAAGCATAATAACCACAAATTAGGATTTTGTGTACAAGGTGTGCCAAGTTTTGGTGGGAGCAGTAAAGTAAAAATGTAATATATTTCCTCAAATTTATTTGTATTTTTTGTAGTTTTGATGAAGTTTTAACCCTTGGAAAGCTTAAAATAGTGATGCTTTAAATAATGGTACTTAAATATCCTTGCAGCTTTTGTCATTATGGCATTACCATTGTTTCTTGACGATTTCAAATAAATTGAAAATATCTAGTTATTATAAATGTTGTGTCAGATAGCTTTATTTAAATATGTATTTTTTCTGTGTAATTGGATTAATATATATTTTAACTACATAAACTTGGTTTTAATCGTTTATAAAGTTTTATTCACCAAGAAAGTCTTTGAAGCAAATCTCCAGTTTTAGAAAGGGTTGTGCCACAGTTCTACCTGCAAGTAAATCTAAGCTGAGGTAACCACATCTACTACCTATTATTGCTGGATGCCACTTAATTATGTACAACTCACTACATCACTAACACTGGAACTCCATACCAGTAAGGCAGTAACTCAAAACAAACTACTCATATCCTCATATATTATGAGTTGGACATAACTCGACAAGCAGTACCTTCCAAATTTATAGTTTACTAGAAAGCACTTTAGAGGCCCGTATTCACTAACATGGATCAGGCTGAGCAAAAAATCAGCTCGAGATCGGATCAAGATCAAGGAAAATGGCGCAGCTGATCTTTGGCTCAAGTCTGTATTCACAAAGGGAGGATCAGCTGAGCCAAAAATTTTGAAAAATTTCACATAGCAATGCATAAGTTAATTACTTTTATATGTTTTAAACAGCCTTTTTATGCCTGAATTTCCACAAAATATACATTAATATAAATTAGGTTCATTATTTTTTTCACTGAATAATTTTTAAATATTTGATATTTAATCCAAAAATTTAGGCTCTGCCCACTTTTGATCCAGAAAAAAACAACAAAATATGACCTATTTTATACATCAATATAAGCATATTTTAAAACAGGAAAAAAGTATTAAAAACTTATTAATTAACAATATAAAGGATTAAAGATTATTTACCAATGATTTATTTTTCATATATTTGCCATTTTATTTAATTATAAAGCTACAAACTTTGATCCAAAATTTAATCCATCAACATAGGTGGATCAAAGTTAAGCCAAAAGTTGAGCCAAAAATCAGCTCAACTTCTTTGTGAATACTAACTTGATCCTGACCCATTTTTCAGCTCAAGTTAAGCCAAAAATCAGCTTAAGTTGAGCATGATCCCTTTTGTGAATACGGCCCCTGTTAGGATTGAGGATGGAATATTCAACACTTGTTAAGAAGCTTTGCTAAGTGATCAAGGCCAATGGAAATGAATCTAATCGGACAATTCTTTTGTGAAAGAGTGTTTTTAGAAAAGATTTATATTGTGATGAAAAACATGTTAATTTTTGGATGAAAGGAGGACTTTTCCGAAATTCAGGATATTTTTGTATCCAGAATATGATCCAGATTTTCCCAACATGTAATCCCTTCTTCTTAGTGCCAGGCCCTAACCACATTAAAATGATGAAGATCTGCTCATTACCTTTGGAGTAATATCAAGCAGAAAGCCAAAGTCATTGAAAATACATGGAAAATGGGTCCTTTGATATTCTGGGATATTTTGTATCCAGAATGTGATCCTGATCTTTTCCAAAATGTAGTACCGGTAATTTCTTTTGCTCAGGCCCTATAAACATAGTTTGTCAGGGTATTGTTTTCACCCATGGTGTCCGGATGGGCGGGCGGGCGGGCGTCGGGGAAATAGTTTGGTTAGAGACATTGGTTAGGGGTTGTAGGTGTGCATCATTATGATGTAACCTTGATTTGACCTTTGACCCTGCCGTAGTGACCTTGACCTATAAAATCTTGTCCAGGCTATATCTCGGAAACTGTAAGGTGTAGGAAGTTGATACTTGGTAGGGACATTGGTTGCGGGTTGTAGGTGTGTAACGTCATGGTGTGACCTTGATTTGACCTTGCCGTAGTGACCTTGACCTTTAAAATTTTGTCCAGACAATATCTCTGAAACTGTAAAGTGTAGGAAGTTGATAGTTGGTAGGGGCATTGGTTAGGGGTTGTAGGTGTGCATCATAATTTTTAGTTTACTGATTAATGCTGTCATCTTGCTATTGAATTGTCTTGTTTTAATACTTTATCTTTACATACATTTTGTGTCTCTTATATGTTATTTTCTCTACTTAAACATCATTTTGACCTTAATATAACGGATACTGCTTCACTACTTCTATATCTCATGATGTTGAAAACTATTTCCCCAGGCTGGGGCCTGTAGGGTACAGGCATCTCTGATGCTATTTTCTTTTTTTTTATGTTATAGGTAATTGACTCGAAAGGTCATAAGCTGTATCAGAAAGAAGATGTAGATAAGGGGAAGTTTGCTTTTACTACTGAGGAATATGATATGTTTGAGATCTGCTTTGAAACACAGCTACAACAAGGTAAGAACCATTTATTGACATATTGATTGTAATTCAGGATGCAACTGTAGTTTGCACCATTCTGAAAAGATAGCATTGGTAGACGTTTATCATTATATGTTTTTATCCAAGATCATTCATTGTATCCCCAGACTTAGGATTCAGTATGGCCACGCCGCCACCGCCGCAGAGATTTCCTTTTGGATGCGATAACTTAAAAAATATTTTAGTTAGACCTTTCAAATTTGGTATGTGGGTATATATGAGCAATGCCATGAACACTATTGTTTTGTGCCCTGGTGGCCTCTTAAAGGTCAGATTTTGGTCATTTTTTCACATTTTGGCCCAGTTCTCATATACAGAAACTTAGATCATCCTCTGGCTGGTATGTATAATACATATATATGTCCTCTATAAGGATGCAGAAATTTGACCTTGAAGCTCTTCATTGAAGGTCATCCAAAGTACTTTTGGTCTTTTTGAAGATATTTTCACACTTATTGCTGACTATTGCATGGAAACTATTGAAAATGGCTTTGGAGGTTGAGTACATGATGGAGTACCAGTATCCAGACTTACTGGTTACAGAGGATTGTTGGTTACAGAGAAATCTGCTGATTCCACAGTTGTGGACAGGATGAAGGCGGTTGTTTCATATAAGCCTACTCCTGCTGAGACGTAATCTAATTCACCCAGTTCTGCCAGCTCCTATGAGTTTTCGCAGAACTGTGGCGCCAACAGAAACTGGTTACAGAGCATTGCTTCACCTATAGCCGGTTAGGCTCTGGTACTGGGCAGGTCCACAGGACTGGCTAACAGACCAGCAGTAGCCTTTTAAGGGTCCAAGTGGCTGTCTCAGATCAACCAGTTACTGCCCGAGGAAATTGGTTACAGAGAAATTCTTATACCAGTCATTGGTCTTGGTGAGATGACTTGTCTGAACCTACCAGACCAGTCAGCCAGCCTACTGTCAGGACCTCCTAGCTGGTCGAAAGTGGCTATAGATGAGAAGACTTCCCCAACAAGATTTGTCCAACTACCTGTCAGCCTTATATTATCAGACCCCACACCAGCCAGTTACTGGTCTCGGTGACATGCCGAACTCAATCGGACTGGTCAGCCTACTGCCAGCAAGAAGTCTGCTGTATCAGTTACTTTGGAGCTTCATCAAGTTTTTCTTAGAGGTTCCAGTGGGATACAGTGATCCACCCTCCTAGACTGGCCACCGAGCTTGCCTTTTACCCAGCCTGTGAGCAGTGTCAGCTGACACCAGGGGCCTGAGTTTCCAAACTCAGCCTTCCCCTCAAGATTATAACCCATTTGCCGGTTTTCACAACTCAAGCAATGGTAAATTTATCTGTTAATCAGACCAGGGGTCACAGTTCTCAGAAATGGCTTTTAGTGTTTTTCACAGTGGAGTTGTGTGGGTTACTGACACCCATACAGAAGCAAGTCCACCTAGGTCGCCTCAACATGAGGCTGATACAGTGGGACTTGAAGAACAGATGAAGGGTACCAGACTCACTAGAAAAGGTGATCCCAGTTCACTCCACCCATCTAAAATGGTGGTTGTAGGATGATAATGGGCTTCAAGGTCAACCATTACACCTACTTAAATATGCTCTGCAAATCCTTACAGATGCATCAAGAAGGGGGAGTGCTCACTTAGGGGAACACACTGCAAGGGGAACCTAGTCCCTTCCAGAAGCAAGTTACACATAAGGTATCTGGAACCAAGACGGTCTTTTGGCCCCAAAAGGAGTTCCAAGACCTCTGCTTGAACCTTACCGCTACAATAGCTACAGACAAGACCATGGTGTTTGCCTATTTAAAGGGGGGGGGGGGGGGGGGAATAAGTCGGGCCCTGTTTGTGTCCTACTGTGAAGAATCCTGACCTGGTGCTCCAGGAAAAAGGCTCAAGCCCGACACATTCACGCTTCAACCATGTCCCGTCCGGGGATACACTGCGTTGAGATGCAATGTCTAGTTTAGTTGAGAGTATCATATGTAAAAAGCCAATTGGCCTTAGTACGAAACTTGACTTCTCTGTTTTATAAACCAGATCCATAGCAGCTATTGTCCACATGCAAGATACCCTTAATATTTTGGTATAAAACTGGTTGTCTGTGTCCTTGATAAAAATGGCTAGTAATAAGGAAAGGTCACTATCAAAAGTGTATACATTGGGAAGCCGCCAGTGCATTTAAACAAAGGATATGTATTAGTACACCCCAAATCAAAAAGGCCACTATCGGGAAGTGAAACTCGTGAAACCAAAACATGGCGGCTTCCTCTTAATTAAATTGAAATATGGAGTAAAAGTGTGCAGTTTATTTAGTTTTAGGATTTCTTTCCAGTATTTTAAGTTTTCCTTCAATTATATGTGTTGACAAGCAAGGTGGAGGTTGTGAAATATTGTCATGGTATTTTTGCAAGATGCTGTTTATAACGGGGCTGCCAAATCATCCCTAGTAAGCAACCCACCAGACAACATTGTTTTATACAAAACTGCACAGGGTAGATTTTGTATGGACGGAAGTATATCTGGATATGAAAAAATAAAAACAAGTGACGTTTTCATGAAAGCTGACTGTGCCATATGCGTTTTCTTTGTCAAGAATATATAGGCATCATTTCTGTCCCAAATTTTTGAAAATATTTGATCATATTTCTGATGACCATTTGGAATGTGGTATTTAACCACGTTTGCTGTTTCTTTCATATTGCTTGTAAGCAAATGTTAAATATTACATGGTGTTTTTTTTTGGCTTTGCCAAAATGAGACAAGTTTGAATTTTGTTAAAGTTTTTTGCAAGAGAAAGTAATAGCATGCGTAACTAGCATGTAAGTTGCTTGAAGGGTACTGTTGTGTATGTTTTAGGAGCTGGCTCTGTGCAGAGGGAAGTATATCTTAATATGAAACATGGAGTGGAAGCCAAAAACTATGGTGATGTAAGTATCTGTGGAGATTTTTTATAATGGATGGATATCCATGACTTAATATATGTGTTAGAAATGCCATTCATTGCCAAACTAAGTAAAATAGCGTAGTGGATTTGTGATTGTAGTAAGAATTACAGTCAAAGCACAAGGAACTGAGAAAATTCTACTGCTTTAGACAATCTGAATGACAATGCAAACTTATTTCAAAGTGGCCACAGATAACATTCCATTTAGGTTGACAAATGAGAAATTTGTCACAGTTTGTAAATTTGCAACTGTGGGCAGCCTTGAAAAGTAAGACAAAATAAAATATACATTGTTGCCAATTTTGCATCAGGGAAGATAAGGAGCTTAATGTAATCACAGTTCTTAATAGTGCTGGGAGATCGCTTGGATTTTACCTGTCGATGTTTGTATCGGAAATTTGTAAACAAACTTCGAACATTTCCGATTATGGAGTGCACTTAAATTTTACCGATCATTGACCGGTAATGAGGCAGCAAGCGATAATACCGAAGTTTGCAAACATCGTCCCAGCATTAGTTCTTAAATGTTCTTTTTGGATGTTATTCCTACCTAAACCAAATTAGAAGTGGTATACCGGATTACCGTTCACACCACTAGTTCCTCATTTTTATCTGTATAACATTTGAGCCACAATTCTGACTTTTTTCCACAGTGGTGGGCCATAACTATTAACTGTATAAACCTGTTGCAAAATTCATGTGTTTTCTGATCTCTACGAGAACTAAGGTATTTTTCCCAAGTTTTCTATAAAAAGTTCTGATTTATTTGCTCAATTCTGTATCTTGATAATATGACCGAAAACAAATTGCAATAACAATGCAATGTTTCGTTGACTGAAAATGTTTATCTCTTAATGTTCCAGATTGCTAAAGCAGAGAAACTAAAGCCTTTAGAAGTTGAGTTGAAGAAGCTGGAAGACCTTTCTGAATCTATAGTAAAAGACTTTGCATACATGAGAGCACGGGAAGAAGAAATGAGAGACACTAATGGTAACTAATATCTTTTCTCACCTTTTAAATACTCTTGAAGAAATTCATTTGCTCTTGTGCCATCAAGTTGTATTTGGTCTTTATCTACAGAACACTAAAGGCGGCCCTGTATCTAATACCTTCCTTTTTTTTAAAGCTCAAGCTCTCCTATAAGACTCCTGTTTCTACGGATCACTTTTTTTGTGTCTCCAGACTAAATGAATTGTGCATTACACCAGTATAGTACTTGTGTTTCTGATTGCTGTGCATGTAGTCCAAAAGAAATGTGTCCTTGTTTTTCCCCATGTTTTGCAATTATTATTAAAATAAAAATATACTACTAAGTTTAAACTTTCTCTAACACTAATTAATATTTATGTACTATACATTATTTATGATTGCTCATTATAGTTTGATTATTATATCCCCAGACGAAAGTCGGGGATATATTGGATTCAGGTCCGTCGCGCCGCCGCCGCCGTAGAAATTTCCTTGTGGACGCGATAACTCAAAAACAAATTAATATTTTTTTTTCAAACTTGGTACACATGTTAAGGGTGCCCAAAGGAAGATCCCTATTTTAAGGTGACCTTAAACTCCCAGTAAAAAAGAACTTATGGCCACCTTAAGGTCAGAAATTGCACTTTTGGCCACTTAGAGCCCTGTAGGTCACAAACTATGATGCTCAGCTGGCTGAAATTTTACCTGACAACACATTAATATGTTCTTAGTACATGTGCCGAAAATCATGACTTTAAGTTGAGGAGAAAATTGTGTTTGAGGCCCATAAATACCCCCACTTAGGGATTTTTTGCTATACTTTACACATATTTTGCCCTATAATTTGGAAGTGATAATTCTGATGAGTCTCAAACTGCGCTAGGTATAACTTTGATATGTAATCCTTGTCTGTAGAAAATTTTAGGGCTGTAGGTTTACCCAAAGGGGTCGACTTAAGGTCTCAAAAGTGCCCACAGAGACCCAATTTATGCACTTTTTGCCACTTTCAAGCACTGTAGCTTTCAAACTATGCCTCTCATCTAAGTTAAATATCATCTGGGAATATATCTATGTGTTTTCTTATATGTGCCCCAACATTTAGGCCTTTAATAGACAGTTAACCTGTGTATCAGGACCATAAACACCCACCCGAGTGACCCTTATAAGACATTTTTCACATCTTTTTCCCTGTAACTTGGAAATGGTAAGTCTGAGAAGTTTCAAACTGTATTAGATTTATATTCTGTGTGTAATCTTAGTATGCAACAGATTTTAAGTCTGAAGCTTTAATTTTGAAGGTCAAATTGAGGTCTCTAAAAGGCTCCCAAAGACCCAATATTTGGACTTTTTGCTACTTTTAAGCCCTGTGACTGTCAAACTATGTGACTGATAGAGCTCAAATCCTATCTGAGAAGATATTAGTATGTTATTTTTATATGTGCCAAAAATTAAGGCTTTAAGAAGACATTTAACCTGTGTATGAGGACCATAAATCCCCACCCGAGTGACCATTTTTAGACATTTTTCACATATTTTTCCCTGTAACTTGGAAATGGTAAGTCTAAGAAGTTTCAAACTGTATTAGATGCATATTCTATGTGTAATCTTAGTATGTGACAAATTTTAAGTCTGAAGCTTTAATTTGAAGGCCACATTTAGGTCTCTAGAAGGCCCCATAAAGACCCAGTATTTGGACTTTTTGCCAATTTTAAGGCGTGTGACTGTTAAACTATGTGACTGATAGAGCTGAAATCTCATCTGGGAATACATTATTATGTTCTTTTTACATGTGCCAAAAATCAAGGCTTCAAGTAGACATTTAACCTGTGTATGAGGACCTTAAACACCCACCTGAGTGACCCTTTTAAGACATTTTTCACATATTTTTCTCTGTAACTTGGAAATGGTAAGTCTGAGAAGTTTCAAACTTTATTAGATACATATTCTATGTGTAATCTTAGTATGTAACAAATTTTAAGTCTGAAGCTTTAATTTGAAAGCCACATCGAGATCTCTAAAAGGCCCACAATGACCCAATATTTGGACTTTTTACCACCTTTAAGCCCTGTAACTGTTAAACTATGTGATTGATGGAGCTGAAATCCCATCTGGGAATGCATTATTATGTCCTTTTTTACATATGCCGAAAATCAAGGTTTTTAGTAGACATTTAACCTGTGTATGAGGGCCATAGACACTCGCCCAAGTGCCTTTTTTGACATTTTTTCCGTATTTTGCCCTGTTATTTGGAAATGCTTAGTGTGACAAGTCTTAAACTGTATTATATATCATTTTTGTTTGTTATGTATGTCCCCCAAAAAGTTTCAGATCTGTAGTTTAATTGCTAAGGTCTCTTTAACAATTGTAAAATGCCCACAGAAACCCAATTTATGGATATTATGCCACTTTAAAGCCCAGTAACTGTCAAACTATGTGGGTTATAGAGCTGAAATCTTTGAATTTTTAAAAGGAAATGCCTGTCTATTTAAATTTTGAATATTAATAATGTTATGGCTATCTTAGTCTTTTAAGAACTTATTTTTGTGTGTTATACCTCTGCTTGCTGAGTTTTTCACTTTTTAAAATGAAACTGGTTAAACATATTCAAGTAGACAAAATGGACACTTTAAGTGAGCTTTAAGTCCCAATATTAATGAAATTATATCCTTATGTAGTAAAACTAGGGGATTTTTAACCCTCAACTAGCCCAGTTTTATTCAACTTGCCTCAGTTAATTTTGGCACAGCTCCTACAGTTATGAACTCATTTCAGTTGATAATCACATACTTAAAATTCTCAATTCTTTTTGTATTTGAGTACCCCTTTTATATAGATTGTTTGTTTACCATTTATGCTCAACCCACATCCCCCACCCGGATTCCCCCCACCCACCTCTGGGACCTCCAGCTATATTGAGTGACACTAAATAAACAAAGGTATTTCATGATATCGGATGAGAAACAAAGAACTCAATGGGGTTGCAGATCTTGTGTAATAGTGAGAGAGGTGTGGAGAAGGGGAGAGGGGTGGGGGTGGGAGGTGGTGGGCTTCATTACATATAACACAAAGGGGAGTCAGAACTGAGATTGTGTCACATATTTAGGTTGCATATATATGGACCACATATATAGGTATAGAGGAAATGAATAACTGAAAACAATTTGCAAATTCTAAAAATAATATAATAAAATAATAATATAAATAATTTTTTTTTAAATAATATTTTATTTGTGAACAAATATAGAAACAGATATGCGCTTTTGGGATTATGAATTTTAGAATGGACATTGAATCATCAATCATTTAAATACTTTGAAGGAAGATTGAAAAATATGATGAGTTGAGTTAAAAATAATATTTTATTTGTCAACAAATATAGAAACAGATATGCTCTTTTGGGATTATTATTTTAGAATGGACATTCAATCATCAATCATTTAAATACTTTGAAAATAGGTTTAGAGTTATCATTGCAGGAAGATTGAAAATATAATTTCAGTTATGTATTCGGCGTCTGGGGATACACCATCTTCCTTGGGGAGATATAAACAGAGTAGATTGATGTGCTGAAGTTCATATAATAATGGGTAATTATGTTTTAAAAAATTCCCGATCAAAACCTGTGGCGTGAGTGATGACCTGTCTGGGGATATGTTGGCGCTGAGTTGGCCCAATCTAGTTTAAATACAAGAAGCCATTTTGCTAGATCTGTGAAAAGTTTTCTTCTTTTCATGCAAGTTTTGAAAGTAAAATATTCATCACCATAAACTTGAGATGGCTTACACTTCAGAACCTTATGATTTAATCAATTCTGTAATGTCTGCGATATGTGTATGTTATGCACAAGTTGAGATTTTGTACAAATTGCAACTTGTACAGGCTCTTTGTACAAGTTGCAACTTGTACAAAATCTCAATATTTACATAACATGTATGTATATTTTTTTGTTGACCAAAATCAAAATGCCATATGGAATATTAATGTGATCCTGAGAATACATCTCCAAATTAAGGCTGTGACACTAATTTGGGTAGCTCAGCTCTGGATTTTTACCACTCATCCCAGGCTTAATCAAAATTATAGCAGTCTGTATCCAACATCTCCATCCTTAAAATTCATTGTTACTTCAGTGGGCTCAGGGGTCTTGTGTTTGTCAAGTTTGGCATATTTTCCCTCTGTCAGTGTGGGACAAAATCCAGCTCATAAAAAATGCACAGAAAATAGTGCTTGTTTATCAATGTGACTGGGTGTTACAATGCAACTTTGATATTTAAATTTTGCCTCAAAATGATCAAAGAGCCTTGAATGTAACTTGTGTGTAAATATTTTAATATTTCTATGAAACTTTTCTGAGTGAACTTGGCCATTTGTAAATGTTTGTGTTGAAAGAGGAAGCTTCTGTCAGTGTGCTGATATTAAGTATTTCCTTCAAAAAAACTTCTAGGTAAGGTGATAATAAGCCATTGGGCTTTATTGTATTCACCATTTATTGTACCTCTATTTCAGAATCCACCCACTCCAGAGTGCTGTACTTCAGTATATTCAGTATGCTGTGTTTATTGGCTCTAGCCACCTGGCAAGTGCTGTATCTCAGAAGGTTCTTCAAGGCTAAGAAACTGATTGAGTAAATGTTCTAATAGCAGGGAATCCTAGGCAAATCTGTAAAGTAAAAACATGTCACATTGCGGGGCACAGAAATCAAGATAAATTACAGGGAATTAATAAATAATGCAGTGACAAATATGTAGAAGGGTTAATACAGTGAAGTTAATTCACACAGCAATGTACACCATCTTTAAATTATGTTAAGATCAAAATATTTCCTTGTTAATTAAGTATACATAAATGATTTGAATTGTTTTGTTGAATTGTCTCAGAGGTGAAATATAATTCGCAGACATACACTTCAGATTCAGTGTGGATGGTAAAACCAATGCGTTTTGCAATGTGCAAAGTGGATGCATTGCAGTAATATCTATTGCTTGGATCGATTTCTTCACAGTTTTGGTTCTTTTAATATCTGTATCATCATATTTGGAAATTATTTAAGATTTGAGTGTCATCATTTTCAAATGCATTCTTAGTATGTGACATAACGTGACTTTAATAGTCACAGAACAAATGTAAATATCTGTAGATTTGGGTTGGTATGTTAGTCATTACTAAATGTGAAGTTCTTTGACATTGTTCTTACTGATATATTATGTACAATTGTCATAAGTGTCTGTTCAAATGAACTCGGAATGCATGATGATTTACAACATTTTGCGTAATAACCACTATTGTTTGAATTTTACTTGGTATTTTAAAGAGGTGTTTGTGTCTTGTTTATCTTTCCTTATTTTACCTTTTCTCAAGTTGTAGTTTTTGCTTTATTTTTTTTTTGTCAACAAAATTTTCAAGTCTTGTATGCAGAAATGCTACTTGCTTCTTCTCGAACAGTTTTCTGTTTATTATTGAATGTACTATTTAAAAAAAAAAAAAAAAAAATCAGCCATATTGCTACAATGCTTATTATGGTTCATGGCAGTTATCTGTTCTTGCTCTTGCATGTTCAAACAACATTCTATCAGTTGAGAGAGCAAGAAACTGATACATTGTAATTTGTGATCAAAGCAAAATTTAGCATAAAATAATGCTTTTATAATTAAAGGTGTATGTATTGAAAGCAATCCTTTAACTGTCTTTGCTTTCTTTTTGTTTGGCATAAAAAGTGTTGTTTAGCAGCGACAGGAGCAGTTCTGAAAAATCTCAAGCTCCAAGTGTAAATCTGTTCCTAATGTGAAGTAGAATAAAAGTTATTCTTTTGTACAATATTCTTTGATTTCCTAATTAGATCAAAGGTTTTAGTAAGCAAAAACATCCCCAAAACAATAAGAAAGCAAATATATTTCTCAAGATTAGAGCAAAGTTTGTACTTTTAATGTATTTGGACATTAATATTTCATAAAAGACGTAAATTCAGGCCGACAAAGTTGCACTAGAGTCTCAATAATATACTGGAACTGTGTTTTCCATATTATCAACCAAACCGTATTGTGCAAGGTACTTCACAGAAATGGCACCAAGTAAAGTGTAAACATTTTCAGTAAGTTATAGATGTGACTGAAAGAAAAACCTTGTGTACTATTAAACATGCAATATATCAAGGATATTTGATCCTTTAATCATGGAAAAAAAGCGACTAGTTTCAAAAATGTAAAATAAATCAAAATTTTAGGATACATATCTAAAACTTGCAGGAAATGGTACATTACTTTGGTTTAGTGTTTGCTACGCTGCTGCCGCGTGTCGCGAAATTTTCGACGTTAACGCTCTCAGAGGAAAACTACACCACCAAGGATATCTTCATTGGGAGGTAAGCTTCTCTGGGGCTGAAATTAGCCTCATTCTGCAAAACAAGATGGCTGCCGCGGGCATTTCTTTGAAAATAAACTACCTTTTTCTGCTGGCTGGTTCTCCTAGGTAGAAGGTTGAATCTCTTCATAGCTGGTATGTATAACAGATATACATGTCCTCTACAACATTGCAGACATTTGACCTTGAAGCTCTTAATTCAAGGTCATCCACGGAGTGCCAAAGTACCACATATAGCAGACTTTAAAAAGTGCCTATATCTCCCTTATTACTGGTCCTAGAGGTTTGCAATGTGAAACCAACCTATAGGAAATCGTGCTGCAAATCTTCTGATGTGGCCAGATTTGACCTTGGACCCCTCCTTCAAGGTCAAATGAGGATAACCAAATTTAAAAGTGCTTATAACTGGCTTATTGATCCTAGAGGTTTGCAACGTGAAACCAACCTATAGGAAATCGTGCTGCAAATCTTCTGATGTGGTCATATTTGACCGTGGACTCCTCCTTCAAGGTCAAACGAGGATAGCCAAACTTAAAAGTGCTTATAACTCAGTTATTATTGCTCCTAGAGGTTTGGGATGGTAAACCAACTAATAGGAAATCATGGGCTGGGAATCTTTTCATGTGGTTGGATTTGACCTTGGGTCCCTCCTTCAAGGTTAAATGAGAATACCCAAGTTTAAAAGTTCTTATAACTCGCTTATTATGCATGGTCCTAGTGGTTTGCAATGTGAAACCAACCTATAGGAAATCATGTGCTGCAAATCTGATGATGTGGTTGGATTTGACCTTGGGCCCCTCCTTCAAGGTCAAACGAGGATAGTCAACTTAAAAGTGCTTATAACTCGCTTATTATTGATCCTAGAGGTTTGCAATGTGAAACTATCTTGTAGGATATCATAGACTGGAATCTTCTGATGTTGTCATATTTGACCTTTGGCCCCTCCCTCAAGGTCAAATGATGGTTCACTGGCTTTGGTGACGTCTTTCTGGTGGATACAAATTTGCATCGGTTCTCCGATGCATAGGTCTAGTTAACATGTTTGGAACTAAAACTTCTTTACAGTTAATAGTGTTTGAAAATGTTACATATTAGTGATCTCAACAGGTATCCGGATATCTGGGTACCGGAACTTTGACTATCTACCCGAATCGGAAATCACATACCCGAGTACCCTCATCTAAGCTTAAGTGCTTCCAATATCGCCCATGGTGGCTGACCGAGTCCCGATATGTCCCAACTACATAAAGTCACTTCAAAAGGAAACTGTTCAGTTAATTTGTACAATAATATTGTTTTCTCACCTTTTACACCATTTATAGTGTCAGTTATCTTTTATTTTGGTTGTTTATACATTGCTAAATGCAGGAACGCTTCGAAATTTGTCAGCATGTTAAAACAATTATCTAATTCCGACAACATAAATTGCTGTATATTGTCCATATAGTGACATGTTCTACTTCAATAAATAAAACTTCAGTGTTTTCACACAGTATTTTATAACTTTTAATCAGTAAAATTAACTTATTGATCTTAGACAGAATAAAAGTTGCGATTCCGAAACTACATTCGAGCTTTGTTTAATGTTTGACTTTTGGTCATGTGACTCCATTTTATGGCATAAACAACCGTGTTTTGAATCTACAAAAGTCTTTTATAAACATTTCTTCCGTCTCCTGGTGTTTTGAATGCATCAACGAGTGAAGCAAAAAACAATATTATCCTAATATACACCATTATATTGTCATTTATTAAATAAAAAGCTTGGCAGATAAGGAATAAAGCAAATGGGTTGGATCCCGTGTTTTATGTGAGTTTTAAGTTTGTAAATGTGGAGATTTATGTTCTAATACCTATTATCGCCCATCTGAACCAGTACCCGGGTACCCGTCCGTTAAAATTACTACCCACCCGGTCCCACATAACTGGAAATATTGAGAACACTATTACATATCCCTTCTAACAGTCAAAAGAAATTTTGCTGCAAAATTAAAATGATAAACATGTGGAGAATAAAAGTGAAATTTTCAAAAATCTGTAACATTGGTGAGTAAAGGAAACAGGGAATGTAGCTGTAGTGTAAGAAGTTTCTACATTCAAAAAAGATTATAAATAAATTTGAAAATTTTAATTACTTAAATGTAGCTTTTATAAGCTACAAGCTTACCATGTGGGACTTAATGCTGTTCTCGGGTGGCCACGGCCAACGACTTAGAAAAGAAGACATTTCTTGTTAGCTGTAGCTCTAGTTGTCGTCACGTGATAACTTCTGACCAATCGCCCTACTTTCTTGTGAAATTTTCTAAAACCAACCAATTAGCTGTAAACAGCGGGGAGGCAGGGTGGGACTCTTCTAAGTCCCACATGGTAAGCTTGTAGCTTATAAAAGCTACATTTAAGTAATTAAAATTTTCAATTTTATTACGCTACAATAGCTTACCATGTGGGACTTAATGCTGAATTCAACCGCCCGGTGGCGGGATTACAGCTGAGGCTGGAAGATATGTCATTTTTTTTCTAAGATTTTGAATTAATACGTAAAGAATAGTGCCAGAAATACCAGTCTGAGTCCCGTTTACGGTGCCCCAATCCCAAAGACCAGGCCTGTGAAGAGCCAAAACCTAAGTAGGATGAGAGACAGTGCTAAAAACTGTCTAGATGTTTTGATTGTAGGACGGAAGTGCAGCAGTGCTCACTTAGAGGTCTAAGTGTCCCTATTGGCCCTTCATGAGTGACAGACCATCCCAATGGTTGGAATTCTCATAAATTTTTGCCACCTGAATATGAGATTAATGACAACTTAATAAGTCCTTAATACAAATTACTTGATAAACTAAAAAACAAAAATGACCTTACCCGTAACATCTTGAAGGTAAAAGAATACCTAGATCCTGAGAGTGACTCTTGAAGACTTGGTTGTAGCGGATGTGCCCCCCCTTTTTCTTTCCGAGGACAACTGGTCTGAGGGGAAGGATCTAGGACTTGTGCCGCCACTACGGGTTCCAGATACATATTGTTGTCGGTGTCTGATTAGTGACCAAGTAAGGTCTTCTAGGTAAAAATTTGTAAAGGTGTTGTGAGCTTTCCAGTGACAGGCTTGCATGATTTGGTCCACCGATACCCCACCGTAAAAGGCCTTAGAGGCCGCGAAGGCCCGGATGTCATGCGCTTTAACTTGGGCCAAGTCCTAGGCTTGTTGATCTGCTTGTTTATAACAAAGTAGGATGGTTTGTTTCAACCAGGAAGAGAGAGTAGCGGGTCTGATGTGTGAGGTATGTCCTTTCTTGAAGGAGATGAAAAGGAGGGAACGAGACCCTCTCAGGTCTTTGGTTCGGTCCAGATAGTACCTCAGGGCCCGCACCGGACACAGGGTCCTGTCTTCTTTAAATTGTCTAACTACAATGGTAGTCAAAGCAGGAAAAGTCAACGGAGACACACTTTGAGAACCTTCTCTTGCTAGTTGGTTTTTGGCTATGAAATCAGAAGAAGGGAACAAGGCGACCTTTTCCCATTGGCCTAGATTAGATACTTTGTTTGCGACCCAGGCATGAATTTCGCTGCGGCGTTTGCCGGAGGCCAAAGCTAGCAAGAAAGCAGTTTTGAGGGTAAGATGTTTGAGGTCTGTGTCTTTCATAGGCTCAAAGGGTGCTTTTGTGAGCTCATTGAGAACAACAGAAAGGTTCCACTTAGGTAGATTTCTGGAACTTTTTGGACGATCCCTGTGAAAACTGGAGAGTAACCTATGAAGGTCTGCATTATGTGCAATATGGTGGGCCGTTGGGCCCAACGTGTCAACGATTGCAGTCCTGTAACCATCAATGGTCGAGGGGCGCCTGTTTAGGTTTTGGTACAGGTACATGAAAAAATCTGAGATTTGTTTCACAGATGGAGTGGAGAAATCCACCGAATTTTCTCTGCACCATTTTTCAAATAGGGCCCACTTTGACTTGTAGATGGTCCTTGTTGATGACCACTGAGGAGCAGCAATTCTCTCTGCCACCTCCACAGAGAAGCCTTGTTCTTGGAGTTGTCCGCGCCTAGACACCAGGCTTGGAGGTTCATCTGTTGTGGGTTGTGGAACACATACTTGTGGGACTGTTTGAGTAGGGTCGTTGACACTGGGAGTTGTAGTGGGATCTCTGTTGAGAGCTGCACTAGGTCCCAAAACCAGGACATCCCTGGCCAGCCTGGGGCTATTATGATCAGGCAATGGCATTGCTTGATCTTTTGGATCACCTTGTGAAGGAGAGCCGTAGGAGGGTAAGCATAGGCCGTGAGGTTCGTCCAGTTTATGTTCAGAGCATCTATGTCCCAAGCCTTTGGGTCTGGGACAGGAGATACGTACAGTGGAAGTTTGTGTTTCAATTCTAGGACATTTATGTGTAGCCTTTTTTCCCGATCTGACCACAGACCCTTTGTAGAATTTTGATCTAAGTGAGCGCCCCAACCTTCGTTTGAGGCGTCAGTAAAGAGTTGGATACTGTGGTCTTTGGGATGAAGGTCTGCACCTTTCATCATGTTTGAGGGATTTTGCCACCAGTCTAGGTGGGCTGCAATGGCTTCTGTCCAAGGAAGGAGGCTGTCCAGCGACTGAGGATATCTCCAGTGCCCCTTGAGATGAAACTGAAAGGGTCTCGTGAAGGCGTCCCTCCGGGACTATTTTCTCCATTGAGGCAAGCAACCCAATTAGCGACATCAAACATCTTGCAGTCAAAACATGTTTTGACTTGAGTCTTAGGATCAAATCCTGAAGTTTGAGCCATCTCTTGTGAGTGGGTTTTACAAGGGCTGGATCTAGATGGTATTCGTAGCCCACGAACAAAAACAGGTTTCAGTTCTGATTTATTATCCAACCCAAGGACTGAGTTAGGTCTACCACCGCCTGAGTGTTCACTTGGGCTTCCTCCTGAGACTGGGACCTGATCAGCCAGTCGTCCAGGTATTGGTGAAGTCTGAGTCCTCTGGAGAGGGCCATTAGTTAAGCGTCCCGCAAGGGATGCTTGTTTGTGTATGGGAGACCTTCAGGCTCCGCCGGCTCTGCCAGCTCCGGCGGCTCCGCATTTTGTTTTCCTTATAACTCTGTAACCGTTAGGCGGATTCTTTTCAAATTTGGCAGGTTTAGGCAGTAGCCTTGGGGAATTTTTTTGAATTTGAATATGCTGCAGTGACATTTCAACCAATCAGAGAGGTCACATGACCAAAAATGTCTTTTTTCGATGGGGAAGCTTGTCCGGATGATAACTTGAAAGGAATTTTATCAATTCACCTGAAACTTGGCAAATACATTCATTCTATTAAAATCTGGAAATCATTAGATTTTGGCATTGATTGGTTAAGAAATGGCCGAGTAATTAATGATTAATTAATCATTACGAATTTTCCAAACAAGGAAAACACAAAAATGCTTATATGTCGAAAACCGTGCTCGATAGAGCGATTTCGACGAAATTTTTGACCCGCAGGGTATTTCTGCGGAGTAGTTTTCCCAATGTTCAAAAAATTTTTATCTCGCCAAAAATGGCGGCCATTTTGAATTTTCGAATTTTTCACAAAAATTGCAAAACACAAAAATGCTTATATCTCGAAAACCGTGCTAGATAGAGCGATTTCGAGGAAATTTTTGACCCCCAGGGTATTTCTGCGGAGTAGTTATCCCAATTTTGAAAAAAAAATTTGTCTCGCCAAAAATGGCGGCCATTTTGAATTTTCGAATTTTTCGCAAAAATTGCAAAACATAAAAATGCTTATATCTCGAAAACCGTACTAGATAGAGCGATTTCGACGAAATTTTTGACCCACAGGGTATCTCTGCAGGGTAGCCATGCCTATTTTCAAAAAAAATTTGTCTCGCCAAAAATGGCGGCCATTTTGAATTTTCAAATTTTTCGCAAAAATTGCAAAACATAAAAATGCTTATATCTCGAAAACCCTGCTAGATAGAGCGATTTCAACGAAATTTTTGACCCACAGGGTATCTCTGCAGAGTAGCCATGCCAATTTTCAAAAAAATTTTATCTTGCCAAAAATGGCGGCCATTTTGAATTTTCGAATTTTTCGCAAAAATTGCAAAACATAAAAATGCTAATATTTCGAAAACCGTGCTACATAGAGCGATTTCGACGAAATTTTTGATCTTCAGGGTATCTCTGCAGAGCAGCTATCCCAAAGAGCTTTCACTTGGTGAAGTTTCAGACCCATAGCTAATTGCTCACCTACTCAAAATGAGTAAATGCTAATTATCTCAAAAACTATTGCGGATACCCAATTTTTATCTCCCGCCGGGCTTTAGCCCGGGAGGGAGATTATGAAATGATGCCTGTGCGTGCGTGCGTGTGTGCGTTAGTCACGCAGATTCCTCCAAAACTACTACAGCTACAGATTTTTTGTAAATTAATTGTCCCAATGAATTTTCACGCCCTCGAAAATTTTTTGGGTTTTATGGACTTAGGCCTAAAGATAACTGAGTAATAGCTATCTTAGCTTTTTGGAGTAAAGGGCTCATAACTCAAAAACTATTGCAGTTACAACTTTTGCTTCAAATATGTTGTTCAGCTACTTTGTCCTTAGCTATAAGATGGTACATAGTTTGGGGTCCCATTGCATGCCATAAGTGAGTAATAGCTATTTTCTCATTTGTAGCTAAATAACAAAAGGAGTAAATGTCAAATATCTTCAAAAGTATTAGAGTTACAGAAATCTTTTCAAATATGTTGTTCATCTACTTTTTGGTAAGCTATCACATAGTAAAGTTTCAGACCTGTTGCACCTTGGATAGCTGAGTAATAGCTACTTTGAAATTCTGACTGTTGAGTAAAGCCATTGTAACTCCAAAACTATTGCAGTTAGAGTGTTTTCCTAAAATATGTTGTTCAGCTACTTTGTCCTTAGCTGTAAGATGGTACATAGTTTGGGGTTCTATTGCATGCCATAAGTGAGTAATAGCTAT
Source organism: Sabellastarte sp. h YS-2021 (assembly GCA_964017235.1). Classification (NCBI taxonomy): domain Eukaryota; kingdom Metazoa; phylum Annelida; class Polychaeta; order Sabellida; family Sabellidae; genus Sabellastarte; species Sabellastarte sp. h YS-2021. Next base: position 71,652,906 of record OZ024928.1, on the reverse strand, counting down.
TTTCTCATTTGTAGCTAAATAACAAAAGAAGTAAATGCCAAATATCTTCAAAAGTATTAGAGTTACAGAAATCTTTTCATATATGTTGTTCATCTACTTTTTGGTAAGCTATCACATAGTAAAGTTTCAGACCTGTTGCACCTTGGATAGCTGAGTAATAGCTACTTTGAAATTCCGACTGTTGAGTAGAGCCATTGTAACTCCAAACCTATTGCAGTTAGAGTGTTTTCCTAAAATATGTTGTTCAGCTACTTTGTCCTTAGCTATAAGATGGTACATAGTTTGGGGTTCTATTGCATGCCATAAGTGAGTAATAGCTATTTTCTCATTTGTAGCTAAATAACAAAAGAAGTAAATGTCAAATATCTTCAAAAGTATTAAAGTTAGGGAAATATTTTCAAATATGTTGTCCATCTACTTTTTGGTAAGCTATTACATAGTAAAGTTTCAGACCTGTTGAACCTTTGATAGCTGAGTAATAGCTACTTTCAAATTCCGACTGTTGAGTAAAGCCATTGTATCTCCAAAACTATTGCAGTTAGAGTGTTTTCCTAAAATATGTTGTTCAGCTACTTTGTCCTTAGCTATAAGATGGTACATAGTTTGGGGTTCTATTGCATGCCATAAGTGAGTAATAGCTATTTTCTCATTTGTAGCTAAATAACAAAAGAAGTAAATGTCAAATATCTTAAAGTATTAAAGTTAGGGAAATCTTTTCAAATATGTTGTCCATCTACTTTTTGGTAAGCTATGACATAGTAAAGTTTCAGACCTGTTGAATCTTTGATAGCTGAGTAATAGCTACTTTGAAATTCTCATTTGTAGCTAATTGAGAGCTTTCACTTGGTGAAGTTTCAGACCCTTAGCTAATTACTCACCTACTCAAAATGAGTAAATGCGAATTATCTCTAAAAGTATTGCAGATAGCCAATTTTTCTCAACTCATTCACCTACTTTTGGAAGAGCTTTCACATGGTCAAGTTTCAGACCCGTAGCTAATTACTCAAAATGAGTAAATGCTAATTATCTCTAAAAGTATTGCAGATAGCCAATTTTTCTAAATAACTCATTCACCTACTTTTGGGAGAGCTTTCACTCGGTCAAGTTTCAGACCCATAGCTAATTACTCACCTACTCAAAATGAGTAAATGCGAATTATCCCTAAAAGTATTGCAGATAGCCAATTTTTCTCAAATAACTCATTCACCTACTTTTGAGAGAGCTTTCATTTGGTGAAGTTTCACACCTGTAGCTAATTATTCACCTACTCAAAATGAGTAAATGCAAATTATCTCTAAAAGTATTGCAGATAGCCAATTTTTCTCAAATAACTCATTCACCTACTTTTGAGAGAGCTTTCACTTGGTGAAGTTTCAGACCTGTAGCTAATTATTCACCTACTCAAAATGAGTAAATGCAAATTATCTCTAAAAGTATTGCAGATAGCCAATTTTTCTCAAATAACCTACTTTTGGAAGAGCTTTCACTTGGTGAAGTTTCAGCCCCGTAGCTAATTACTCACCTGCTCAAATTGAGTAAATGTGAATCATCTCTAAAAGTATTGCAGATAGCCAATTTTTCTCAAATAACTCATTCACCTACTTTTGGAAGAGCTTTCACTTGGTCAAGTTTCAGAGCCGTAGCTAATTACTCACTCAAAATGAGTAAATGCGAATTATCTCTAAAAGTATTGCAGATAGCCAATTTTTCTGAAATAACTCATTTACCTACTTTTGGAAGAGCTTTCACTTGGTAAAGTTTCAGACCCGTAGCTAATTATTCACCTGCTGAAAATGAGTAAATGCTAATTATCTCTAAAAGTATTGCAGGTAGCCAATTTTTCTCAAATAACTCCTTCACATACTTTTGGAAGAGCTTTCACATGGTCAAGTTTCAGATCCGTAGCTAATTACTCACCTACTCAAAATGAGTAAATACGAATTATCTCTAAAAGTATTGCAGATAGCCAATTTTCTCAAATAACTCATTCACCTACTTTTGGGACAGCTTTCACTTGGTGAAGTTTCAGACCTGTAGCTAATTACTCACCTACTCAAATAAGTAAATGCCTATTATCACTAAAAGTATTGCAGATAGCCAGTATTTCTCAAATAACTCATTCACCTACATTTTGGAGAAGTTTCACATGCTTAAGTTTTTTTATGAATTTTTTAAATAATTTTTAATACATTAAAATTAATTAAATCATGCACTAAATCAATTATAACTTGAAAAGTACTGCATTTAGAGCACTTTGTGCAAATATGTTATCCAGCTACTTTTGGGTCAGCTATAACATAGTAAAATTTCAGACCTGTAGCTCATGGCATAGCTGAATAATAGCTACTTTTAGGTTATCACTGTTGGGTAAATCACTTATAACTTGAAAACTGTTGCATTTACATTATTTAGTTTCAATATGATATTCACCTATTTTGAGGCAGCTATAACATAGTAAAATTCCAGACCTGTGGCTCATTGCATAGCGGAGTAATAGCTACTTTGAAGTTCTTACTCAACACTAAATCATTTATAACTTGAAAAGTATTGCATTTAGAGCATTTTGTTAAAATATGTTATTCACCTACTTTTTCCATAGCAACAACATGGTGAGTAACTTGGGTGTCTATCTGAATAGCTAAGTGAGTAATAGCTACTTTTGGACTTTTCACTAACTTCCATCATGAGTAAAATCACTTGTAACTTGAAAACTATTGCATTTAGAGAATTTTGTGCAAATATGTTATTCAGCTACTTTTGGGTCAGCTATAACATAGTAAAATTTCAGACCTCTAGCTCGTGCCATAGCCGAGTAATAGCTACTTTTGCCTTTGCCGGTGGATACATTTTGCATCTGGCCACAGATGCATCCTTGGTCTAGTCTCTAAAAGTATTACAGGTGGGCAATTTCTTCTAAATAAGTCATTCACCTACTTTTGGGTGATCTACCACATAGTGAAGTTGCAGAACTGCAGCTCTTTAGATGGCAGAGTAATAGCCACTAAAATAAGTAAATGTCTTGTATCTCTAAAAGTAGTACAGATAGGCAATTTCTTCTAAAGACTTGCTTCCCTACTTTGGGTTGATCTGCATAATGAAGTGGCAGAACTGTAGCTCTTTGGATGGCAAAGTAATAGCTACTAGAATGAGTAAATACCTTTTGTCTTTAAAAGTATTGCAATCAAACATTAAACTTGTCACTTCTACATGTGCCTCCATCTCACAGGAAAATTTATATTCCACTATCTTTAGTACATCTAATTTATACGGCGGGAGATAAATGCATGCGTCAGAATGCTTGTTATCAAGTAACTCATTCATGTACTTTTGGGAGAGCTTTCACATGGTGAAGTTTCAGACCCGTAGATAATTACTCACCTACTCAAAATGAGTAAATGCGAATTATCTCTTAAAGTATTGCAGATAGCCAATTTTTCTCAAATAACTCATTCACCTACTTTTGGAAGAGCTTTCACTTGGTGAAGTTTCAGACCCATAGCTAATTACTCACCTACTCAAAATGAGTAAATGTGAATTATCTCTAAAAGTATTGCAGATAGCCAATTTTTCTCAAATAACTCATTCACCTACTTTTGGGAGAGCTTTCACTCCATGAAGATTCAGACCCATAGCTAATTATTTACCTACTCAAAATGAGTAAATGCTAATTATCTGTAAAAGTATTGCGGATACCCAATTTTTATCAGATAACTCATTCATCTACTTGTGGGAGAGCTTTCACATGGTGAAGTTTAAGACCCATAGCTAATTACTCACCTACTCAAAATGAGTAAATGCGAATTATCTCTTAAAGTATTGCAGATAGCCAATTTTTCTCAAATAAATCATTCACCTACTTTTGGGAGAGCTTTCACTTGGTGAAGTTTCAGACCCATAGCTAATTACTCACCTACTCAAAATGAGTAAATGCGAATTATCTCTAAAAGTATTGCAGATAGTCAATTTTTCTCAACTCATTCACCTACTTTTGGAAGAGCTTTCACTCTGTGAAGTTTCAAACCCATAGCTATTTATTCACCTACTCAAAATGAGTAAATGCGAATTATCTAAAAGTATTGCGGATACCCAATTTTTATCAAATACTCATTCATCTACTTGTGGGAGAGCTTTCACATGGTGAAGTTTCAGACCCAAAGCTAATTACTCACCTACTCAAAATGAGTAAATGCGAATTATCTCTAAAAGTATTGCAGATAGCCAATTTTTCTCAAATAACTCATTCACCTACTTTTGGGAGAGCTTTCACTCTGTGAAGTTTCAGACCCATAGCTAATTATTCACCTACTCAAAATGAGTAAATGTGAATTATCTCTAAAAGGTTTGCAGATAGCCAATTTTCTCAAATAACTCATTCACCTACTTTTGGGAGAGCTTTCACTCTGTGAAGTTTCAGACCCATAGCTATTTATTCACCTACTCAAAATGAATAAATGCTAATTATCTGTAAAAGTATTGCGGATACCCAATTTTTATCAAATACTCATTCATCTACTTGTGAGAGAGCTTTTACATGGTGAAGTTTCAGACCCATAGCTAATTACTCACCTACTCAAAATGAGTAAATGCGAATTATCTCTAAAAGTATTGCAGATGGCCAAGTTTTCTCAAATAACTCATTCACCTACTTTTGAGAGAGCTTTCACTTGGTGAAGTTTCTGACCCATAGCTAATTATTCACCTACTTAAAATGAGTAAATGTGAATTATCTCTTAATAGTATTGCAGATAGCCAATTTTTCTCAAATAACTCATTCACCTACTTTTGGAAGAGCTTTCACACATGAAAATGAAAAATTGTGAATATCTCGGAAAAGCTATTTCTTCTCCTTTAATGCTCGGCGGGAGATACACACCGCGGCAGTGGTCTTGACAAAAATTTTTGTCTCCCCAAAAATGGTGGCCATTTTGAACTTTCAAAGTTTTTGTAAAACACAAAAATGCTTATATCTCGAAAACCGTGCTATATGGAGGGAACTGAACAAAATTTTTGACCTGCTGGGTATCTCTGCAGAGTAGCCATGCCAATTTTCAAAATATTTTTGTCTCGCCAAATATAGCGGACATTTTTAATTTTTTAATTTTTTGCAAAACACAAAAATGCTTATATCTTGAAAACCGTGCTAGATAGAGCAGACTGTGCTGACTTTGGTTGCCACAACAGTATAAGGCTAGAAACGAAGCATTTTCTTAATACTTTAGCACTCACCTTTATATCCTTTTCAGAACGCTTTGTTTTTGCTATGCAAAAACATTATCTTTTTTTTTTGCGAGCGATCCTCTAGTTTCACTTCGTTTACAATCATTGTAAAGACCTGGGGGGCTGTGGCTAGTCCGAATGGGAGGGAGGTGAACTGGAACACCTGTGACTTGTAGCAAAACCTTAGGTATTTCCTTGAGTTTGGGTGGATGGGGGTGTGTAGGTAAGCGTCCGACAGATCTATCGACGATACCCACTCCCCTGGAATCAGGGAGGTCCTGATGGACTCTGGAGTTTCCATTTTGAACTTTTCTACGTGTAGGAAAGTGTTGAGCCTGCTTAGGTCTATGACTGGCCTTCATCTTTGGTGAGGCTTGGGTACTAGGAACAGGCGACTGTAAAACCCGAGAGATTTTACATTTTCCACCCTTTTGATTGCGTTCTTTGACAGGAGAGACTGGATACAAGTGGCCAGAGCTTGGTCTTTTTGATGGGCCTTGTACTCTGACAGGATCAGAGGGAATCTGACCAAATTTGGCTTTGAAAGGAATGGCAGTACGTAGCCATTGGTGATAATGTTTAACATGTTTGGAGAACATTTGTTTGTTTGCCAGTCTCTCCTGAAAGAACAGAGGCGACCTCCTACTGGTGGACTGAGTGAGGCTTTGGAGGAGTCATTGGGAAGAGGGGTTTCCACGCCCCCTTCCCCTATTATGGGGTAGAAAACAACCCCTGGAGCCTCTGAAGTTTGGTTTCCCCCTTCCTGAGGAAAACGATTGGTTACTGCTTTGTGAGGAGTTGCCCCCATAGGGGCGTTTCCTGTAGGAGCCTCTTTTCTTGTGGGGACCACAAATGGGCTTATTCTGGCAGGGTGCAAAACCCTGAGAGTCTTTAGGTGCCTTTTTTGAGAAGGAAGTCTTCCCCTTCCTTCACAAGTTGAGACTCGAACAAGGACGGGTCCCAAAAGGACGAGTTCTTAAGTTCTTGGCGTCTCGTTTCCCCCAACTGTGGCTGTAAGAGAGTCATCTCGGCTTCGCGCCTAAGCAAGCCGGTATTAGCCATAGAATATAACTCCCTCTGGAGAATATGGGCTAGGGATTTGCTGAGGCATGTGAAGGCCCTGTGTTGAATAAAAACTGTCTTATTCCAAAAATCCATGTACTCAGTGACTTCCTCATATCCGTGCTTTGCTGCTTTCTCAGGATTGGCACCTTTTTGAATCTGAGACTTGATCTTCTTGACAGTTGACTTGATGCTATGTTGACACTTCTCCAGGGAAGCGTTGCAAGAAGAAAAAGTTTTAGCAAAGGCAGCGGTGAAATTGAGGGTTGAGATATTTTGTCTAGCCTGATGCTCCAACTCCTTGAGAATTGGAAGGGGGACCTTGCCCATAGGGGCCCCAGACGGTTTAGGAGTAATACAGATTTTGGCGAAATCTGTATTCAACTCCAGAATTTTGTCCTGAAAACAGGGCTGTACCACTTAGAAGTGGAAGGAGGCGGCTTGACGTATTTACCCTCGGGTAAATTAGCAGCCTTAAAGTCATGTTGAAATTTATCAAAGGCGTCCTTGATAACTGAGCTGAGGGGCAGAATAGAGGACGGACCTCTAGGTCTGAGCTCTTGACGGCCTTTTTCATCATCCAGACCCATCACTGAAGTTGAAGACCTAGGCAGACTCCCTGGGGTCAGGGAGGGAAAGAATGCGCCTACCTCTTCAGCGTACTGTGAGGGCATGTCAGACAGAGCTACTTCCCTATAATAAGGGGGTTCTGGATCATGTTGTGGAAGGTCTTGATCAGAAACAGCCCCTGAGGGCTCAGCCCTAGAGGGCTTAGAAGACCTGTGTCTGGCTACAGGGGACTGATCCTCCCCTTAAGAAGATGACACATATCTGGACCTTGATTTGTGTTTACTCTTATCAGAGTGCTTTTTAGGTTTGGTAGAAGGGATCCGAGGTTCATCGGATTCTTCATTTGGTTGGTCCGAGGCGGCAGAACCTGGATCAATTTCCTGCCTACTACGAGAGTGGCTTTGCTTTTTGTACGAGTACGAGACCTCTTTCGGAGGTAGTTCAGATGGAGCAATGTGTTGATCCGAGGATTCATGTTGGTCAAGTACAAGACGAGGAGGGACTGCTGGACCGTAGTCCACATCCATAGCCTCGGTTTGAATGTTAGTACTAGGTCTCAGAGGAGGTAGTCCAGATTTACAGCAGTTTTACTGGATGCACCAGGTTTGGAAGCAAGAAACGAGGTCTGATCCACCTCTGTTTGCTTTTTAGCAGTCAACACCTCTCGAAGCGACTGGAAAGCTTCCAACATGGATGCCTGAAAGGAACCCATTTGTAGCTGTAAATGAATATTTAAAGAATTCCCCAGGGATTTTTCAAGATTTGTTTGATTTTTATGTCATCACTCTGCGGCGTGGGCGTCCGCGTGAACAACTTCTTCTCCAAAAGTACAAGGCCTAGAGACATGCTGTTTTTTTTAAAAGATACCTTATCTATCGAGGATGAAAAATTGTTCAAGGCATGCAAATCTGTCTGTTCGTCTGTTTGCTAGAGACAATACAAGGGGGTACCCCCACCAAAAGTGTGAAAATTTCAACTTTTTATCACAATTTTCTCAGTGACTATTGCAGGGATTTCTCTCATATCTTGCATATATGTACTAGGCCAGAGGTAGATTCTCTTGTGTGAGTATGAGACCTGGATCTGTCTTACTTTTTTTTTAATAAATTTTTTTAATAATTTTTAATGCATTAAAATTCATGAAATCATGCACTAAATCACTTATAACTTCAAAAGTGTTGCATTTACAGCATTTTGTGAAAATATGTTGTTCAGCTACTTTTTTCATAGCTACAATATGGTGAGTAAGTTGGGTGTCTGTCTCAATAGCTAAGTGAGTAATAGCTACTTTTGGGCTTTTCAGTAACTTCCATTATGAGTAAAATCACTTGTAACTTAAAAACTATTGCATTTAGAGAATTTCGCATAAATATGTTATGCAGCTACTTTTGGGCCAGCTATAACAGTGAAATTTCAGACCCGTAGCTCATGGCATAGCTGAGTAATAGCTACTTTTAGGTTATCACTGTTGAGTAAATCACTTATAACTTGAAAACTATTGCATTTAGAGAATTTCGTATAAATATGTTATTCAGCTACTTTTGGGTCAGCTATAACATAGTAAAATTTCAGACCTGTAGCTCATGGCATAGCTGAGTAATAGCTACTTTTAGGTTATCACTGTTGAGTAAATCAGTTATAACTTGAAAAGTGTTGCATTTAGAGCATTTTGTTAAAATATGTTATTCAGCTACTTTTTTCATAGCTACAATATGGTGAGTAAGTTGGGTGTCTGTCTCAATAGCTAAGTGAGTAATAGCTACTTTTGGGCTTTTCAGTAACTTCCATCATGAGTAAAATCACTTGTAACTTAAAACTATTGCATTTAGAGAATTTCGTATAAATATGTTATTCAGCTACTTTTGGGCCAGCTATAACATAGTAAAATTTCAGACCTGTAGCTCATGGCATAGCTGAGTAATAGCTACCTTTAGGTTATCACTGTTGAGTAAATCACTTATAACTTGAAAACTATTGCATTTAGAGTATTTTGTTTCAATATGTTATTCACCTATTTTGGGGTCAGCTATAACATAGTGAAGTTTCAGACCTGTGGCTCATTTCATAGCTGAGTAATAGCTACTTTGAAGTTCTCACTGTTGAGTAAATCAGTTATAATTGGAAAACTATTGCATTTACAGAAATTTGTGCAAATATGTTATTCAGCTACTTTTGGGTCAGCTATAACATAGTGAAATTATAGACCTATAGCTCATGGCACAACTGAGCAATAGCTATTCTCAGGTACTGACTGTTGAGTAAATCAGCTATAACTTGAAAAATATTGCATTTGGAGTATTTTGTTAAAATATATTGTTCACCTACTTTTGGGTCAGCTATAACATAGTGAAATTACAGACCTATAGCTCATGGCATAGCGGAGCAATAGCTATTTTCATGTTCTCACTATTGAGTAAATCAGTTGTAGCTTGAAAACTATTGCATTTACAGTAGTTTGCTTAAATATGTTGTTCACCTACTTTTGCGTTAGCTATAACATAGTAAAATTTCAGACATGTAGCTCATTGCATAGCTGAGTAATAGTTCCTTTGAGGTTCTCACTGTTGAGTAAATCAGTTGTAACTTGAAAACTATTACATTTAGAGTAATTTGTTAAATATGTTATTCACAGAATTTTTGGTCAGCTATAACATAGTGAAATTGCAGACCTCTATGTCATGGCATAGCTGAGCAATAGCTACTTTCAGGTTCTCACTGTTGAGTAAATCATTGTATCCACTGGATAGCCGCAGTGTGTAGAGAGAGATTTCACCATTACTGCTCTGATGAAAAAAAATATTATAGCTAGCTTTCTTAAGTTTGCAGTATATATTAATAACCATAAAATGTTGTCTGGGAATATTTTTGGCCTCATTTTGAGAAACAAGATGGCCGCCACAGGTGTTTTTTGTCAGTCATGAAAAGTGCTTATATCTCCCTTATTATTGATCCTAGAGGTTTGGGATGATAAACCAACCTGTAGGAAATCATGGGGTGGGAATCTTTTGGTGTGGTCAGATTTGACCTTCAATGACCCCTCCTTCAAGGTCAAACAAGGATAGCCAAACTTAAAAGTGCTTATAACTCGCTGATTATTGGTCCCAGAGGTTTGGGATGGTAAACAGACAGGAAATCATGGGCTGTGAATCTGTTGATATGGTCCGATTTGACCTTAGAACCCTCCTTCAAGGTCAAATGAGGATAGCGAAAATTGAAAGTGCCTACAACTCGCTTATTATTGGTGACAGAGATTTATAGGAAATCATTGGCTCGGAATCTTTTGGTATGGTCAGATTTGACCTTTGGACCCCTCCTTCAAGGTCAAATGAGGACAGCCAAGCTTAAAAGTGCTTATAACTCATTTATAATTGGTCCTAGAGGTTTGGAATGGTAAACCATAGGAAATCATGGGCTGGGAATGTATTTGTGTGGTTAGATTTGACCTTGGACCCCTTCTTCAAGGTCGAACGAGGATATTGCATTTGTAGTATTTCTTTAAATATGTTTTAACCTATTTTTTACACTTAAACAATTACCTTGTTATTTTCCTTCATAATACCATTTACAGGGCACAACTTTTTATCCTTTTCTTCTGTCAGCTTCGGAATTTCTTTCGAACTTGCTGTTCAGTTACCATTTACTGTATTTCTGTACAGCCCTTTTCCTGATGATTATTCTGTCCTCTAATCACCTTCACAAATCAAAAACACTCAGTCAGCTGACACAGTGCCCGTTCACGGGCACTCTCCTCTTGTCATGATACACAAATACCAAAGAACACATCTGAACAATGTGCCGTGTATTTCTGATATATCATGCAAGTCTCCCTGAAAAGTAAAAGAAACTTTTGCGGAATTTTTGAATATGCTAAAACGTATTTAAATTTAACTTCAGTAATTGAATAGTGTGTGACTTAATGTTTATTTTTTAACAGTTTGTTTTATTGGGTTACTGTTTTATTGGTCAGAAAAACAAAACCATTTTATAAATTTTTGAAATTAGTTCATGCTTTCACTAGGAAACATAAGTTATTATTAAGTTTCTTTCAAGATGTCAATCAAATATTGTTAAAAGCGTATAAAAATAAGCTTGTTGATGAAATACCAAAAATTGTTTTAGCCTTGTGTAGCTTTGTCTGAGCAAAATTATTGCAAAGAGTCAGCATATTAATCAACCACTATACTTTTCTCATTGTTTGCAGGTCAAGAACAGTTTCAACTGGTTGTAGCAGAGGACCAAGAGACCACAGTATAACATCAATAATAGCGATGTCACTCAGATGTGAACACCTGGGTTGTATACACAAAACAAAATTATCAAGTCTACAGCTGAAGCTGTCTTGTTACTTACACTAAACTATCTCTCTTCGAACTGATTACAGAATTCTGTTAAACTTAATTTCTGAATTATGTGAGAACATGTATTGTGAAATCTGTTGTGGTGGATCGACTTCCCTTATACTCACTAATGCTATAAATATTCTCAACTAATCACAAATATTCTTTTCGGTGGATACACATATTTACAGACAAAAATAGATTTTGTAAAAATAGACAAACAGGTTGATCATGTCTTCAGGCTGAAATGATTATTAATATACCACTTTATTAGTATATTCTCTACAAAAGAAAATGTACAGTTTTGGCCACCATTTTGCATTATTAGTTTTGTTAGTTACACTTGGTGATAATTGGGAGATATGGTAATGAAATCTGTTCATACTCGCTTGATATGCTGCACAGTTTAACATTTATGTCCTTCTTTCTTTGCATAATGTTATCAGAATTAATAAAATTTGTTTTAAACGGAAAATATGCACCAGTTTAAATGTTTAAACCCTGGATTATCACTCAGAAAATATGTTCCGTTACAAATTAATTACCAAAATCATGTACTGTTTCACTTCATTGTCAAAATTTGATGTTATAGCTCCAATTGTTCCCTATAAAACTGATTTAAAGCTATGTAAATTAGATATAAATTAAATTGGATTTATTTTTTAAAAGTTACTGAAGTTTCCTGGTTCCCGACCACCATATTGTAGGTGAGACATAGGTGAAGGTCACCTTTAGTTTAGGCAATACCAGTCCCTTTTTTGTTAAAGTGGACTGGTAGTCATCTATCAAGGTATTCTACACCGAGCATTAAGTTCACCCAACATACAAAGATAGTAAATACTGTACTTTTGTCTTCAGCAGGTGGTAATTTGACCCACAAAAGTAATTCATACCTGGGTAGATTTGCTCCAAGTCTTTGAATTTGTATCCATCTGTAACCTGTACAGTTAATTTTGAACTGGAAACTTACAAGAGTTCATTATACCACAAGCATTCTGGAGTAAGGGGGGTTGTGTCTGAAACAACAAAAGCTGGTCTGTTTATCCAAAAGTCATACAGTACCCATATATTACACAAAGGACAAAATGACTTACTGAAAGTCTAATACCTGGGTGATGTCTCAGTAACAGTGGTTAAGTTTTTACAGACTGTGATGAATATGTAAACATTCAATGTGTACCTACATGCACTTCCAGGTACCATGAGGTCTAGGCATTATTATAAAGCATTATAACTATGATGAGCATTATGTGTGTATAGAATTTACTACCTAGTCTGCAGTGTGAAGTTAACCTTTTAATTGTTTATGTACCCATTAATTTGTAATCATCAACAGTTGTATAATATGGAAGATTTGAAAAGACTGTTATTTTTCAGTGGTCACATAAAGAAATTGGAAAAAATGTTTAAAATAGCAGCCTTTATTTTAATGGGGATTCTATGCGTATTACCTAACTGTAAAATAATGATATGATGTCTCTATCTGGTCTGGTGAATAATGTAGGTGAATTGTACTTTACAGTCAATAACCAACTACAATTTCTTGGGAAATCCTTGTGATATAATGGTTAACAAAATTTCATACACATTTTCTATTTGTGCAGTAAAAAGCTATATTTTCTTTTTATGTCAGCTCACTTGTCAGTCAGCTGACATTATGTCATCACTCTGCGGCGTGGGCGTCCGCGTATGCGTCCGCGTGAACAACTTCTCCAAAACTACAAGGCCTAGAGACATGCTGTTTTTTTTAAAAGATACCTTATCTATCGAGGATGAAAAATTGTTCAAGGCATGCAAATCTGTCTGTTCGTCTGTTTGCTAGAGACATTACAAGGGGGGTACCCCCACCAAAAGTGTGAAAATTTCAACTTTTTATCACAATTTTCTCAGTGACTATTGCAGGGATTTCTCTCATATCTTGCATATATGTACTAGGCCAGAGGTAGATTCTCTTGTGTGAGTATGAGACCTGGATCTGTCTTACTTTTTTTTTAATAAATTTTTTTAATAATTTTTAATGCATTAAAATTCATGAAATCATGCACTAAATCACTTATAACTTCAAAAGTGTTGCATTTACAGCATTTTGTGAAAATATGTTGTTCAGCTACTTTTTTCATAGCTACAATATGGTGAGTAAGTTGGGTGTCTGTCTCAATAGCTAAGTGAGTAATAGCTACTTTTGGGCTTTTCAGTAACTTCCATTATGAGTAAAATCACTTGTAACTTAAAAACTATTGCATTTAGAGAATTTCGTATAAATATGTTATTCAGCTACTTTTGGGCCAGCTATAACATAGTGAAATTTCAGACCTGTAGCTCATGGCATAGCTGAGTAATAGCTACTTTTAGGTTATCACTGTTGAGTAAATCGCTTATAACTTGAAAACTATTGCATTTAGAGAATTTCGTATAAATATGTTATTCAGCTACTTTTGGGTCAGCTATAACATAGTAAAATTTCAGACCTGTAGCTCATGGCATAGCTGAGTAATAGCTACTTTTAGGTTATCACTGTTGAGTAAATCAGTTATAACTTGAAAAGTGTTGCATTTAGAGCATTTTGTTAAAATATGTTATTCAGCTACTTTTTTCATAGCTACAATATGGTGAGTAAGTTGGGTGTCTGTCTCAATAGCTAAGTGAGTAATAGCTACTTTTGGGCTTTTCAGTAACTTCCATCATGAGTAAAATCACTTGTAACTTAAAAACTATTGCATTTAGAGAATTTCGTATAAATATGTTATTCAGCTACTTTTGGGCCAGCTATAACATAGTAAAATTTCAGACCTGTAGCTCATGGCATAGCTGAGTAATTTGTAAATTTTAATTACTTAAATGTAGCTTTTATAAGCTACAAGCTTACCATGTGGGACTTAATGCTGTTCTCGGGTTGCCACACCCGGGGCCAACGTCTTAGAAAAAAAGATCGTTCTTGTTAGCCACCGGATATACTGGTAGTTGTCGTCACGTGATAACTTCTGACCAATCGCCCTACTTTCTCGTTGAAATTTTATTAAACCTACCCCTCAGCTGTAAACAGCGGGGAGGCAGGGTGGGACTCTTCTAAGTCCCACACGGTAAGCTTGTAGCTTATAAAAGCTACATTTAAGTAATTAAAATTTACAATTTTATTATGCTACAATAGCTTACCATGTGGGACTTAATGCTGAATTCAACCGCCCGGTGGCGGGATTACAGCTGAGACTGGAAGATATGTAATTTTTTTCTAAGATTTGAATTAATATATACAGAATAGTGCCAGAAATGCCAGTCTGAGTCCCTTTTACAGAGCCCCGATCCCGAAGATCGGGCCTGTAACGAGCCAAAAACCTGAGTAAAAAGGGACAGTGCTAAAAACTGTCCAGATGTTTGGTAGTAGGACGGAAGTGCAGCAGTGCTCACTTCGAGGTCTAAGGGTCCCTATTAGACCTTCACGTGTGACTGACCAACCCCGTGGTCGGGCATCTCATGAAATTTTTAACCTGAAATATGAGATTAACGACAACTGACTAAGTCCTTAATAGAAATTACCCGATAATTGAAAAAATAAAATGACCTTACCCATAACATCTTGAAGGTAAAGGAATACCTAGATCCTGGGAGAGACTCCTGAAGACTTGGTTGTAGTGGATGTGCCCCCCCCCCCTTTTTTCTTTCCGAGGACAACTGGTCTGAGGGGAAGGATCTAGGACTTGTTGTGCCGCCACTACGGGTCCCAGATACATATTGTTGTCGGTGTCCGACCAAGTAAGGTCTTTTAGGTAAAAATTTGTGAATGTGTTGTGAGCTTTCCAGTGACAGGCTTGCATGATTTGGTCCACCGATACTCCACCGTAAAAGGCCTTAGAGGCCGCGAAGGCCCGGATGTCATGCGCTTTGAATTGGACCAAGTCCAAGGCTTGTTGATCTGCTTGTTTATAACAAAGTAGAATGGTTTGTTTCAACCATGAGGAGAGTGTAGTGGGTCTGATGTCTGAGGTATGTCCTTTCTTAAAGGAGATGAAAAGGAGAGAACGAGACCCTCTCAGGTCTTTAGTTCGGTCCAAATAGAACCTCAGGGCCCGCACGGGACACAGGGTCCTGTCTTCCTTAAACTGTCTATCTACAATGGTAGTCAAAGCAGGAATAGTCACTGGTGACACACTTTGAGAACCTTCTCTTGCTAGTTGGTTTTTGGCTATGAAATCAGAAGAAGGGAACAAGGCTACCTTTTCCCATTGGCCTAAATTAGCTACTTTGTTAGCGACCCAGGCATGGATTTCGCTGCGGCGCTTGCCGGAGGCCAAGGCTAGCAAGAAAGCAGTTTTGAGAGTAAGATGTTTGAGGTCTGAGTCTTTCATGGGCTCAAATGGTGCTTTGGTGAGCTCGTTAAGGACAACAGAAAGGTTCCACTTGGGTAAATTTCTGGAACTTTTAGGACGATCCCTGTGGAAACTGGAGAGTAACCTATGAAGGTCTGCATTGTGTGCAATGTGTTGGGCCGTTGGGCCCAAAGTGTCAACGATAGCAGTCCTGTAACCATCAATGGTCGAGGGGCGCCTGTTTAGATCTTGGTACAGGTACATGAAAAAATCTGAGATTTGTTTCACAGATGGAGTGGAGAAATCCACCGAATTTTCTCTGCACCATTTTTCAAATAGGGCCCACTTTGACCTGTAGATGGTCCTTGTTGATGACCGCTGAGGGGCAGCAATTCTCTCTGCCACCTCCACAGAGAAGCCTTGTTCTTGGAGTTGTCCGCTCCTAGACACCAGGCGTGGAGGTTCAGCTGTTGTGGATTGTTGTGGAACACATAGTTGTGGGACTGTTTGAGTAGGGTCGTTGACACTGGGAGTTGTAGTGGGATCTCTGTTGAGAGCTGCACTAGGTCCCAAAACCAGGGCATCCCTGGCCAGCCTGGGGCTATCACGATGATCAGGCAATGGCATTGCTTGATCTTTTGGATCACCTTGTGAAGGAGAGCCGTAGGAGGGTAGGCGTAGGCCGTGAGGTTGGTCCAGTTTATGTTCAGAGCATCTATGTTCCAGGCCCTTGGGTCTGGGATAGGAGACACATATAGAGGGAGTTTGTGATTCAGGTGAGTAGCGAATAAGTCTACATGAGGGGTGAACCACTTTCGGCAGATTTGCTTGAAGACCTGAGGGTGCAGGGACCATTCTGTTGACTGCACTTGGTTGGACCTGGATAGGAGGTCGGCCATCACATTCAGACACCCTGGAATGTGCCTGGCTTTCAATGTTATATGGTAGTGATGGCACCAGGTCATGATTTTCCACAGGAGAGCGCACATCTCTGCTGAGTGAGTTCCCCCTTGCTTGTTGATGTAGGCTACCACTGTTGAGTTGTCCGTCGCAACTAACACTGTTTGATTCTGGCACTGGTCCTTGAAGTCTCGAAGGGCCAGGGAGACCGCCTTCAATTCCAGGACATTTATGTGTAGCCTTTTTTCCCGCTCTGACCACAGCCCTTTTGTAGAATTTTGATCTAAGTGAGCGCCCCAACCTTCGTTTGAGGCGTCGGTAAAGAGTTGGATACTGTGGTCCTTGGGATGAAGGTCTGCGCCTTTCATCACATTTGAGGGGTTTTGCCACCAATCTAGGTGGGCTACAATGGCTTCTGTCCAAGGAAGGAGGTTGTCCAGCGACTGAGGATATCTCCAGTGCTCCTTGAGATGAAACTGAAAGGGCCTCATGTGAAGGCGTCCCTCCGGGACCATTTTCTCCGTTGAGGCTAGCAACCCAATTAGAGACATCAAACATCTTGCAGTCAAAACACGTTTTGACTTGAGTCGTAGGATCAAATCCTGAAGTTTGAGCCATCTCTCGTGAGTGGGTCTTACAAGGGCTGAATCTAGGTGGTATTCGTAGCCCACGAACGAAAACACCTGAGTAGGTTTCAGTTCTGATTTTTCCTGGTTGATTATCCAACCCAAGGATTGGGTTAGGTCTACCACTGCCTGTGTGTCCCTTTGAGATTCCTCCTGGGACTGGGACCTGATCAGCCAGTCGTCCAGGTATTGGTGAATTCTGAGTCCTCTTGAGAGGGCCATTAGTTTCACTTCCTTTACGATCATCGTAAAGACCTGGGGGGCTGTGGCCAGTCCGAAAGGTAGGGAGGTGAACTGGAACACCTGGGCCTTGTAGCAAAACCTTAGGTACTTCCTTGAGTTTGGATGGATGGGGATGTGAAGGTATGCGTCCAGATGGACTCCGGGGTTTCCATTTTGAACTTTTCTACATGGAGAAAAGTGTTGAGCCTGCTTAGGTCTATGACTGGCCTCCACCTTTGGTGAGGCTTGGGTACTAGGAACAGGCGACTGTAAAACCCGAGAGATTTTACGTTTTCCACCCTTTCGATGGCGTTCTTTGACAAGAGAGACTGGATACAAGTGGCCAAGGCTTGGTCTTTGTGTTGGGCCTTGTACTCTGATAGAATCAGAGGGAATCTGATCAAGTTTGGCTTTGAACGGAATGGCAGAACGTAGCCATTGGTGATAATGTTTAACACGTTTTGAGAACATTTGTTTGTTAGCCAGTCTCTCTTGAAAGAACGGAGGCGACTTCCTACTGGTGGACTGAATGAGGCTTTGGAGGAGTCATTGCGAAGGGGGGTTTCCACGCCCCCTTCCTCTATTGTGGGGTCGAAAACGACCCCTGGAGCCTCTGAAGTTGGATTTTCCTCTTCCCGAGGGAAAGGATTGGTTACTGCTTTGAGAGGTATTGCCCCCATAGGGGCGTTTCCTGTAGGAGCCTCTTTTCTTGTGGGGGCCACGAAAGGGCTTATTCTGGTAGGGTGCAAAACCCTGAGAATCTTTTGAGGTGCCTTTTTTGAGAAGGAAGTCCTCACCTTCCTTTACAAGTTGAGACTCGAACAAGGAGGAGTCCCAGAAGGACGAGTTCCTAAGTTCTTGGCGTCTCGTTTCCCCTAGCTGGGGATGCAATAGAGTCATTTCGGCTTCGCGCCTAAGCAAGCCGGTATTAGCCATGAAATATAATTCCCTCTGGAGAATATGGGCTAGCGATTTGCTGAGGCAGGTAAGAGCTCTATGTTGAACAAGAACCGTCTTGTTCCAAAAATCCAAGTACTCAGCAACTTCCTCATATCCGCGCTTTGCTGCTTTCTCAGGATTGGCACCTTTCTGGATCTGAGACTTAATCTTCTTGACAGTTGACTTGATGCTATGTTGACACTTCTCCAAGGAAGCATTGCAAGAAGAAGAGGTTTTGGCAAAGGCAGCGGTGAAATTGAGCGTTGAGATATTTTGTCTAGCCTGATGTTCCAGCTCCTTAAGGACTGGCATAGGGACTTTGGCTACTGGTGCCCCAGGAGGTCTAGGAGTAATACAGATCTTGGCAAAGTCCGTATTCAACTCCTGGATTTTGTCTTGAAAAGTGGGCTGTCCAACCTTGTACCACTTAGAAGTGGAAGGAGGAGGCTTGACATATTTTCCCTCGGATAAATTGGCAGCTTTGAAATCATGTTGAAATTTATCAAAGGCGTCCTTGATAACTGAGCTAAGTGGTAGGATAGAGGAAGGACCTCTAGGTCTGAGCTCTTGACGGCCTTTTTCGTCATCCAGACCCAACACTGAAGTTGAGGACCTAGGCATAGAGTCCCTGGGGTCAGGGAGAGAAAGAATGCGCCTGAAGGTGTCTACCTCTTCAGAGTATTGGGAGGGAATGTCAGACAGGGCTACTTCCCTATAATAAGGGGGGTCTGGATCATGTTGTGGGAGGTCTTGATCAGAAGCTGCGCCTGAGGGCTGAGCCCTAGAGGGCTTAGAAGACCTGTGTCTAGCCACAGGGGAGTGATCTTCCTCTGAAGATGACACATATCTGGACCTAGATTTATGCTTGCTCTTGTCAGAGTGTTTCTTAGGTCTAGGATGGATCCGAGATTCGTCGGAATCCTCATCCAGATGATCCGAGGCAGAGCTCGGTGTTACTGTATGCCTGTGGCTTTGTTTTTTATGTGAGTACGAGGAATCCTTCGGTATTGCTTCAGAAGGGGCGACGTACTGATCCGAGGAAGTTTGATTTAGTACTAGACGAGGAGGGAGTGCTGGACCAACGTCCACATCCATTGCCTCGGACTGTGCATTAGTACTTGACCTCGGAGGGGGTAGGTCCAGATGAGCAGCAGAGTTGCTGGATGGACCAGCTTTTGAAGCATGAGGCGAGGGATCAACCTCGGCAGATTTTTTAACTGCCAACTCCTCTCGGAGTGATTGAAATGCTTCTAACATGGATGCCTGGAAGGAACCCATTTGCTGCTGGATATGTATATTTAAGGAATCACCCAGGGATTTCTCTAGATTTCTTTGAATTTTGTTTTGTAAAACAGTACCTGGGGTGGGAGGAACAGCCTTGGCTGGGGTCTTTAGTGATAAAGAACTGAAGGCGAGAGGTTGAGGACGGGGGGGGTGAGGTAAAGAGGTTATCGGCAGCACTCTCAAGGTCTGCATTAGAACCATTAAAAGAGTCCCCATCGCCTTCACCCAAGAGATCTAGTTCATCTTTGGAACTAGTTTCCGCTTTTTGCTTTTTTAAGTACCGCTTCCTGTTTTGAATTTTTTGTAATTGTTCATCAGAGAGAGACGTACAAATATGGCAGGGTGCTTCAAAAGTGACACAGGGGTCATCTCCCATGCCAGCCTCCCTACAGGTAGGGCAGTAATTATGAGTATCAAAACTGAAGCAAAAATGGCGGCATTTCTGAGCTCTCGGTTTGTCTTTGTTTGCTTGATGAAGGGACATTTTAACGCAATAAAAAGACGTACAATTGAAATTGCCTGAACCGAGAAAACTCAAAACACGCGGATTGTAAGGAAAATACTTAAGTTGTGAAATTAAAAATTTTACAGGATAATCTATGACGTATATTTAAAGAAATATCCAAATATTAGCCTCCAACAATACGTGAATACTGAGAAATAAATGAAAATGTCTGTATATTTACAAACTGCTACCAGTCATCGTGGCCAACGAGAAAGTTGGGCGATTGGTCAGAAGTTATCACATGACGACAACTACCAGTATATCCGGTGGCTAACAAGAACGATCTTTTTTCTAAGACGTTGGCCCCGGGTGTGGCAACCCGAGAACAGCATTAAGTCCCACATGGTAAGCTATTGTAGCGTAATAAAAAGCTACTTTTAGGTTATCACTGTTGAGTAAATCACTTATAACTTGAAAACTATTGCATTTAGAGTATTTTGTTTCAATATGTTATTCACCTATTTTGGGGTCAGCTATAACATAGTGAAGTTTCAGACCTGTGGCTCATTTCATAGCTGAGTAATAGCTACTTTGAAGTTCTCACTGTTGAGTAAATCAGTTATAATTGGAAAACTATTGCATTTACAGAAATTTGTGCAAATATGTTATTCAGCTACTTTTGGGTCAGCTATAACATAGTGAAATTACAGACCTATAGCTCATGGCATAGCGGAGCAATAGCTATTTTCAGGTTCTCACTATTGAGTAAATCAGTTGTAGCTTGAAAACTATTGCATTTACAGTAGTTTGCTTAAATATGTTGTTCACCTACTTTGGGGTTAGCTATAACATAGTAAAATTTCAGACATGTAGCTCATTGCATAGCTGAGTAATAGTTCCTTTGAGGTTCTCACTGTTGAGTAAATCAGTTGTAACTTGAAAACTATTACATTTAGAGTAATTTGTTAAATATGTTATTCACAGAATTTTTGGTCAGCTATAACATAGTGAAATTGCAGACCTCTATGTCATGGCATAGCTGAGCAATAGCTACTTTCAGGTTCTCACTGTTGAGTAAATCATTGTATCCACTGGATAGCCGCAGTGTGTAGAGAGAGATTTCACCATTACTGCTCTGATGAAAAAAAAATATTATAGCTAGCTTTCTTAAGTTTGCAGTATATATTAATAACCATAAAATGTTGTCTGGGAATATTTTTGGCCTCATTCTGAGAAACAAGATGGCCGCCACAGGTGTTTTTTGTCAGTCATGAAAAGTGCTTATATCTCCCTTATTATTGATCCTAGAGGTTTGGGATGATAAAGCAACCTGTAGGAAATCATGGGGTGGGAATCTTTTGGTGTGGTCAGATTTGACCTTCAATGACCCCTCCTTCAAGGTCAAACAAGGATAGCCAAACTTAAAAGTGCTTATAACCCGCTTATTATTGGTCCCAGAGGTTTGGGATGGTAAACCAACCTATAGGAAATAATGGGCCGGGAATCTTTTGGTGTGGTCGGATTTGACCTTAGACCCCTTGTTCAAGGTCAAACGAGGATAGCCAAACCTAAAATTGCTTATAACTCGCTTATTAACAGTCCTAGAGGTTTGGGATGGTAAACCAACATATAGGAAATCATTGGCTGGAAATCTTCTGGTGTGGACGGATTTGATCTTGGGGGCCCCCCCCCTTCAATGTCAAACGAGGATAGCCAAAGTTAAAAGTGCTTATAACTCGCTTATTATTGGTCGTACAGGTTTGGGATGGTAAACCAACCTATAGGAAATCATGGTCTGGGAATCTTCTGGTGTGGTTGGATTTGACCTTGGGCCCCTCCTTCAAGGTCAAACGAGGATAGCAAAGGTTAATAGTGCTTATAACTTGCTTATTATTGGTCCTAGAGGTTTGGGATGGTAAACCAACCTATAGGAAACCATGGGCTGTGAATCTTTTGGTGTGCTCAGATTTGACCTTGGACCCCTCCTTCAAGGTCAAATGAGGATAGCCAAAGTTAAAAGTGTTTATAACTTGCTTATTATTGGTCCTAGAGATTAGGGATGGTAAACAAACCTATAGGAAATCATGGGCAGGGAATCTTTTGGTGTGGCCGGATTTGACCATGGGCCCCTCCTTCAAGGTCAAACGAGGATAGCCAAACTTAAAAGTGCTTATAACTCGCTTATTATTGATCCTAGAGGTATACAATGCAAAATGAACTCATACGAAATCTTGGGATAGGAATCTTCAGATGTTAGATTTGACATTTAGCCCCTCCTCCAAGGTCAAACGATGGTTCACTGGCTTTGGCGAGTTGTCTTTCCGGTGGATACAAATTTGCATCGGTTCTCCAATGCGTAGGTCTAGTTAATCACTTGATTGTCCCATCAGTGACATTAGTTTGGAACAAGTGCTTGAAATATGTGGGCGATTTGATGACTTATTGCAACAGTGTTTAAAGAGTGCAAAGTTGGTAGGGACTGATATCCATTTTGAGACTGACAGTTATTATAATGGCAAATAATGAGTTGGCCGTCACAGCAGTGGCTATGGTTTCGCATCAACTGATATGTGAGAAATATTGCAAGATTGTCTACAAAATGCAACAACTTCGGAGTAACCAATATCTGTTGGAAGTCTGATACAGTCCATCCAATTTTGTGGTCACCTAAATGTTTAAGAGACCAAATATTATCAATTAAGTACTGATTGACTTGAAATTTGAGACCTACTGAAGCATAATTTACGGGATGTCACCCTGAGACACAGTCTGTCAACATATCTTGATATTTTTTACATTCATTGGTAAAAACCATAGTATTAAGTCATAAATGCTAAAACTGAAGACAAATCTTGGGTATTTCAAATGGTTGCCAAGTTTATCATAAAACCTAGTGATCACAGATGACAACAGTTAAAATACGGTGCAAAGATCGGGAGAAGTTTGTGAAAAGCTTACAAGTGTATAAGTTTTAAGTGGTATTTTATTTGTCAAGAATTTGGGTTTCATAAAGATGTTTTCTTCTGTGGTTATAAAACAAAAATTATTATTTATTGAATTTTATTAGAGAATATACAATTTTTAATGTTTTCCATAACAATCTCTGTCCAAGATATAACTGAAATAAATGAACACCAATAATTGCAGAAAATGTACACAAACAAATACAGTCTAAGCCTGTAGTGTCGAATTTACAAAGATGAGAATAATAATTCAACTTTAGACTTAAATAAGAAACTTCCTACTGTAGACAAAATATTTACTTTCTCTTGGACTTCTCCGTGATGGTGTTTGGTTGTAACTTCAAAGTATAGAATAGTATGATTTGACAATTTACAAAATATAATTCTGAGTTTATGCATGTATTATGAAACACTCAACATAAATACTTCACAACTATAATTAGTTGAGTTGTTATTTTAGATAATATTGATAAGATTAGGAATAAAACCTTTGAGGTAGCAACACATTAATAAGTTAGGCTGATACACCAGAAAGCGTGTACATTTTTGACTTGGTGACTAAAATACAAAAGTCATTAAGATATTGACAATAAGATGTTTAAATCTTCACTTTTCACAGTTCAGAAATACAACACATTCCATGAATGACCCTTTAATCACAACGAAACAACTATTTCAATGGATCTGACAAAGTTATGCTGCATGCCCAGATTTCTTGTCCATTGTGTGTGCATTGTAGTTTACCAATGTGTCACTAAGATGAAATGCAAGGAAACAGATCAACAAAGAATCAGGGGAGCAAGTTAACCATACTGAATTGAGATCTGCAATATTTGACAAGTACAAAAAATTGTCCAGGAAATTTGAAATTAAATTAACAGCATTATAAATGAGGGCAAGCCCTTAAATCCTCTTAAATACTGTGTGACTGAATTGCTAAAAACACAGAATTTACATTGTCACTTTAATGTCATACTGGTCAAGTACAAACTAGCTAAATCAGCTCCAATATAAAGCTATTAGAACTACACCTTAGCTGAATTTCACTCATTTTTCACTTGCCCGTTTTACAAAAGGGCCTCTGATCAACAATAGAGTACACAGCATGATATGGTTATACAGTTTCAATGAAGAGCGAGAGATGTTGCAAGGACAAATATGCTGAAAAGTCGCACAATCTTATTTCTTTGAACAGTTTCAGCAAACTCTGAAAGTTCTTTTCCTTGAAAAAAGTTTTCAGGTATGTTTCTGGATGAGTTATATGAAGCAATCTTTTTAATATAAATATCTTTTAATGTGTAATATTCTAAATAGACAATAAAATATTAAATTTAAAAATGCTTTACACAATAGAGCCTGTTCAATATAATATAAAGTTTTTTTTAAAAAAAATTCACACAGTCATATGCTTTGTGATAATGTCCCCCTATAAAGCCAACACCAATTAAGTGCACCTACATTTGTATTTTTACAGTTTTAATTGTATGTTGATGCGACATATTTACATCTTCACTTTTGTATATTCAGTGAACACAGAAAACATAAAATTAAATACATTTTTCTATACAGTGTAATGCAGTTTTACTCCTGTATCAAGCTTGTTATCTTTCTGTACAAATTGCAAACCAAATTTGCAACTGTCTATTTTTTTCTTTCTTTTTACAAAGGGGCTGTAAACTTAGCACAGTAGAAGCTGATATACAAGCAAGTAAACTTGAAAATGTTTGATATTACTAAAGCTTGAACAGAAAATGTTTATTATATTAAAGTAATAATATTTTTTAAAAGACTACATCTAAAGTTATATGTGCATGTTAGAAATAGTACATTTGTGCAGATACTTGAACAAAATGTGTAAAATTTTACACACAAATATATGATCTGCTGTCGTCAAATTAGTTCCTTGGCTATGCTGTACCTCCATACTTGCAGACCCAAAGGTGCCAAAGAAGAACCCCCCCCCCCCCCCCCAAAAAAGGGGGGGGGGGGGAATATATTAAGTCATTGGAGGTGGTATAACTGTACCAGATGCAAAAGCAATTGGAAAAGCTAAGTTTTTACATACAAAAGAAAACTTAAATCTAAATTAATTGTACAGTTTTATCTCATATTTTTGTAGATTTTTATGCATTTTTGATAGAAACTTCTATGTTTTGTTGTTATTTAAAAAACTTATTTTCATTTCCTGTTAGCAGTTATTTGATTGGGGGATGTGTTATAACGCATCTTTTTTGCAATAATTATTCCAAAATTGGAAAGTGGAGAAGGGTTAGGGTGTTTAATAGGGAGAGGGTGTTTTTACAGCAAAATAACGTATGCCAACATCAAAACTTCATTAGTTTTTACTTATAATTTGGTGATATTTACAAATTCCTGCTTCATATCTAATTTACTATGTTTTTCTTTATATTGTAATAAACGTACGTATTAGAAATACCATTGATTTTTGGGTATTTCTCTTCAGCCCAGTGAACATAGGCATCTGATGTGTTAATATCAGTGGGGGATGTGTGTGAGAGAGAGTAAATCCCAAGACAGAATCCCAGCTCAGGCAAGTAATTTACAACATTTACACTCTTGTGAGACCAATTCCATCATCACTGTCACTACCATGCTCATCATGTTCCTCACTAAAACTGTGTGGTGGACTATACTCATCTGGTGGTGGGCTGTATATATTGTCAATAGGTGGATCCCATTCTTCTGATGGTTGGTCAGCTTCATCAGTGGATGGGCTCATTGAAACTGGTGGTGGTGCGGCTGCGGGAGGAGATGGAGGCAATGCACTAGATGCTGAAAAGAGCCCATAATCATCACTTTCTGTATCCTCTTCTTTCTGATCAACAAAAAAGCTCACCCGTCTGGGGGTCTGTGTTTTATCCTCCATGTCTTCGGAGGTGATACTAAGGCGCTGTGAAGTGATGCTGCTTCTTCTGTCGAGGGATTCTAGATTATCAGTAGAACTGAGGTTGCGTTCTTTTACCAATGCAATACCAGAGGGTAACTGATATAAGGATGAAGACCTGTTGTTTTTCTTAATACTCAGCTGTTTTAATAGCTTTTGGAAGGCATCATCCTGTACAAAGAGGAAGAAAGAAAACAAGGCAGGTAAGCAGATATTTATGTACAGCATGGAAGCAAAATGTCAGAAAATATGTCAACACAAAGCACAGCAGAGCAAACCAGATAAAGCTATATAACTGTTAAAAGGTAATATAAACTATTAAGCTAGGGTGAGGTAATACCAAAAAAAAAGAAACATATCTGAAACTGAAAAAAAGCAACAGAAATAGAATACTAAATAAATCATACAAGCACTGCAACTAATGTAATCTGAAAAGGTAATAAAATTGCGTCAACATTCACAAAAGACACATACTAAATTTGAAGCAAAGAGAAGTAAAAAATAAATCCAAAACCAATAATTTATTTGAATATACTTTTACCAGACATAGTAAAATGTCTGTTAACATAGAGCAAACTATGAGCAAAAGAAGTGAAAATGAAGTGCCAGAGGATATTCTGTGAAGAGAAGCTCAATTGGTTAACATGAAGGAAAATGATTAGGTGAATAAAATACATCAATAAATAAAACTAGAGGATCGCTAGCGAAGCAAAGCAATTGTTTTTGCATGGCAAAAACAAAGCGTCCCGAAAGAAAGATGGTGTTGGCTGCTTATAATAGAAAGAAGATCTTGCCTAGATACCTTGTCAATCTAAAATTATGTCGAAAAAGAAATTGGAAAATTTAAAATGGTTTAGGAGATACAAGCAATTTTAAGTTTTTTGGCAAACATTTGAAAATTTCAAATGGCTGACATTTTTGAAAAGAGGAAAAAATTTGAAAATTGGGCAGAGTATCTTGTTTAGATACCCTGTGGATCGAAACTTTTGCCGAAATCATTTTATACTGCATGATTTAGGAGATACAAGCAATTTGAAGTTTTACCATTTTTGTCAAAAATTTGAAAATTGAAAATGGCCGCCATTTTTGGAAAGAGGAAAAATTTTTGAAAATTGAGCAGAGTATCTTGCATATATACTCTATGGGCCAAAAATTTCGCTGAAATCGCTCTATCTCACACTGTTTAGGAGACACAAGCAATTTTAAGTTTTACCATTTTTGTCAAAAATTCAAAATGGCTGGCATTTTTGGAAAGAGGAAAATTTTTTTGAGAATTGAGCAGAATATCTTCCATGTATACCCTATGGGCCAAAAATTTCGCCGAAATCACTCTATCTCGCACGGTTTAGGAGATACAAGCAATTTTAAGTTTTACCACTTTGTCAAAAATTCGAAAATTCCAAATGGCCGCCATTTTTGGAAAGAGGAAAAATTTTTTGAGAATTGAGCAGAGTATTTTGCATGTATACCCTGCAGGCCAAAAATTTTGCCGAAATCGCTCGAAATATGGCGGAGACGGCGGACCCTTCCGCGAGAATTCCTCCCATATGCAAACAAGCGTCCCTCGCGGGACGCTTAATTAGATCACATGATACAGCAAGAAAATATTTTTCATTCTAGGTGTAAAGACATGTTGCGTGACTTGCTCTTACCTTCAAGATTTAAGAACAGAACTTTTGGGTAAAGTACACAGGTGTTTATTATTCTGTACAGTAGTAGCCAAGATATTACAGTTTCAGTTGTAACAATGGAAAGGCCACATATTTTAAGTCTGAGACTGACTAGAAGGTTACTTACTACTCTATTAAGTCAAATATAAAAAAAACCTTGAAGATACTTCTGCTTAACCAGAATTTCAAGATATCAGAGTAGAGTTCAATGGAAATGGTCCAAGGATGATCTTAGAATTAATATTTCAATACAAGGAAACTCCCCTGATCAGGCCTCCATGTAAATGGATTTGACTATGTTTTTGGTTGACAAAGACTGTCATTAAGATATAGTTAGAGTCTTGGCTCATCATTGTCAGATGAAAAGCTGTCATCATCAAAGTCTTCGTCTTCATCTGGCAGTATATGGCTAACATGCCTTGATGTTTCAGGATCGGCATCTTCTGGCTCTCCAGAAGCCACACTGTCCAATTTTGTTTTTAAACCTCCTGATGAACTGGTGATTCTTTCTCGCATAGCAGCCAGACCAGACGGCAACGTATACACAAATGAACTTCTCTGGGTTCTAGTTGAGCTCTTACTTATCTCTTTTAGTAGCTTCTGGAAGGCTTCATCCTAATGTAGTCACAATAGTTATAATGTTTATCATTTGTCATTTATATATTTTAAGATACTTCTATTTTGATCAGTCACTGATGCATCAGCAAATATGGCTGTTCTTGTGCTGATAATATGAAGTAAGTGAATTAAAATGTCACGGTTACACAACAAGAAACTAGCCAGAAGACAAATATATAAAAAAAAATGTATCACCAATGAAGATGATAATATTACACAAATGCATAATCACAATATTTTATTGTTTATCTTCATTAGTTCTATATTTTTCTCATACACCGTATGTCTAATGAGGGAAGATTTATTATCCACCATTTTGTATGAAAAACAAGAGGAGAGTGCCCGTGAACGGGCACTGTGTCAGCTGACTGAGTGTTTTTGATTTGTGAAGGTGATTAGAGGACAGAATAATTATCAGGAAAAGGGCTGTACAGAAATACAGTAAATGGTAACTGAACAGCAAGTTCGAAAGAAATTCCGAAGCTGACAGAAGAAAAGGATAAAAAAGTTGTGCCCTGTAAATGGTATTATGAAGGAAAATAACAAGGTAATTGTTTAAGTGTAAAAAATAGGTTAAAACATATTTAAAGAAATACTACAAATGCAATATCCTCGTTCGACCTTGAAGAAGGGGTCCAAGGTCAAATCTAACCACACAAATACATTCCCAGCCCATGATTTCCTATGGTTTACCATTCCAAACCTCTAGGACCAATTATAAATGAGTTATAAGCACTTTTAAGCTTGGCTGTCCTCATTTGACCTTGAAGGAGGGGTTTAAAGGTCAAATCTGACCATACCAAAAGATTCCGAGCCAATGATTTTCTATGGGATGGTTTACCATCCCAAATCTCTGTCACCAATAATAAGCGAGTTGTAGGCACTTGCAATTTTCGCTATCCTCATTTGACCTTGAAGGAGGGTTCCAAGGTTAAATCGGACCATATCAACAGATTCACAGCCCATGATTTCCTGTCTGTTTACCATCCCAAACCTCTGGGACCAATAATAAGCGAGTTATAAGCACTTTTAAGTTTGGCTATCCTTGTTTGACCTTGAAGGAGGGGTCATTGAAGGTCAAATCTGACCACACCAAAAGATTCCCACCCCATGATTTCCTACAGGTTGGTTTATCATCCCAAACCTCTAGGATCAATAATAAGGGAGATATAAGCACTTTTCATGACTGACAAAAAACACCTGTGGCGGCCATCTTGTTTCTCAAAATGAGGCCAAAAATATTCCCAGACAACATTTTATGGTTATTAATATATAAACTTAAGAAAGCTAGCTATAATATTTTTTTTCATCAGAGCAGTAATGGTGAAATCTCTCTCTACACACTGCGGCTATCCAGTGGATACAATGATTTACTCAACAGTGAGAACCTGAAAGTAGCTATTGCTCAGCTATGCCATGACATAGAGGTCTGCAATTTCACTATGTTATAGCTGACCAAAAATTCTGTGAATAACATATTTAACAAATTACTCTAAATGTAATAGTTTTCAAGTTACAACTGATTTACTCAACAGTAAGAACCTCAAAGGAACTATTACTCAGCTATGCAATGAGCTACATGTCTGAAATTTTACTATGTTATAGCTAACCCAAAAGTAGGTGAACAACATATTTAAGCAAACTACTGTAAATGCAATAGTTTTCAAGCTACAACTGATTTACTCAATAGTGAGAACCTGAAAATAGCTATTGCTCCGCTATGCCATGAGCTATAGGTCTGTAATTTCACTATGTTATAGCTGACCCAAAAGTAGGTGAACAATATATTTTAACAAAATACTCCAAATGCAATATTTTTCAAGTTATAGCTGATTTACTCAACAGTCAGTACCTGAGAATAGCTATTGCTCAGTTGTGCCATGAGCTATAGGTCTATAATTTCACTATGTTATAGCTGACCCAAAAGTAGCTGAATAACATATTTGCACAAATTTCTGTAAATGCAATAGTTTTCCAATTATAACTGATTTACTCAACAGTGAGAACTTCAAAGTAGCTATTACTCAGCTATGAAATGAGCCACATGTCTGAAACTTCACTATGTTATAGCTGACCCCAAAATAGGTGAATAACATATTGAAACAAAATACTCTAAATGCAATAGTTTTCAAGTTATAAGTGATTTACTCAACAGTGATAACCTAAAAGTAGCTATTACTCAGCTATGCCATGAGCTACAGGTCTGAAATTTTACTATGTTATAGCTGGCCCAAAAGTAGCTGAATAACATATTTATACGAAATTCTCTAAATGCAATAGTTTTTAAGTTACAAGTGATTTTACTCATGATGGAAGTTACTGAAAAGCCCAAAAGTAGCTATTACTCACTTAGCTATTGAGACAGACACCCAACTTACCATATTGTAGCTATGAAAAAAGTAGCTGAATAAGATATTTTAACAAAATGCTCTAAATGCAACACTTTTCAAGTTATAAGTGATTTACTCAACAGTGATAACCTAAAAGTAGCTATTACTCAGCTATGCCATGAGCTACAGGTCTGAAATTTTACTATGTTATAGCTGACCCAAAAGTAGCTGGATAACATATTTATACAAAATTCTCTAAATGCAATAGTTTTCAAGTTATAAGCGATTTACTCAACAGTGATAACCTAAAAGTAGCTATTACTCAGCTATGCCATGAGCTACAGGTCTGAAATTTCACTATGTTATAGCTGGCCCAAAAGTAGCTGAATAACATATTTATACGAAATTCTCTAAATGCAATAGTTTTTAAGTTACAAGTGATTTTACTCATAATGGAAGTTACTGAAAAGCCCAAAAGTAGCTATTACTCACTTAGCTATTGAGACAGACACCCAACTTACTCACCATATTGTAGCTATGAAAAAAGTAGCTGAACAACATATTTTCACAAAATGCTGTAAATGCAACACTTTTGAAGTTATAAGTGATTTAGTGCATGATTTCATGAATTTTAATGCATTAAAAATTATTAAAAAAATTTATTAAAAAAAAAGTAAGACAGATCCAGGTCTCATACTCACACAAGAGAATCTACCTCTGGCCTAGTACATATATGCAAGATATGAGAGAAATCCCTGCAATAGTCACTGAGAAAATTGTGATAAAAAGTTGAAATTTTCACACTTTTGGTGGGGGTACCCCCCCTGTAATGTCTCTAGCAAACAGACGAACACACAGATTTGCATGCCTTGAACAATTTTTCATCCTCGATAGATAAGGTATCTTTTAAAAAAACAGCATGTCTCTAGGCCTTGTAGTTTTGGAGAAGAAGTTGTTCACGCGGACGCGTACGCGGACACCCACGCCGCAGAGTGATGACATAATGTCAGCTGACTGATAAGTCAGCTGACATAACAAGTTAGTCCATAATTAAAGACAGAAGGCTAATATATATAAAGAGGCATCAATTAATACAAAAGCTTCAATTTTCAAATTTAGATTTCTCTGCCATTTCTGCATGGATTTTAATACAACAAAAATAGAATCACAAATGCCCGTACCCCACAGCCTGGGGAAATAGTTTTCCAACACCATGAGATATAGAACCTAACCAATGTCCCTACCAAGTGTCAACATTCTACATGTTACGGAATCCAATAAATAGCCCGGACAAGATTTTAAAACTCATGGTCACTATGACAATGTCAAAGCTCAAATCAAGATTGCAGAATGATGTGTCACACTTACAACCCCTAAGCAATGTCCCTACCAAACATCAACCTCCTACACTTAATAGTTTCAGAGATATTGCCCAGACAAAATTTTAAAGGTCAAGGTCACTACGGCAATGTTAAAGGTCAAATCAAGGACACACACTGACATTGCACAGCTACAACTCCCACAAATGTTCCTACGAAGTATTAACTTCCTACATCTTAAAGTTTCCGAGCTATGGCCCAGACAAGAGTTTAGAGGTCAAGGTTACTACAGCAAGGTCAAATCAAGGTCACACCATGACGTTGCACACCTACACCTCCAAACCAATGTCCCTACCAAGAATCGACTTCCTACACTTTACGGTATCTGAGATATAGCCCAGACAAGATTTTATAGGTCAAGGTCACTACAGCAAGGTCAAAGGTCAAATCAAGGTCACATTATGACAATGCGCACCTACACCCCCTAACTAATGTCTCTACCAAGTATCAACTTCGTACACTTTATGGTTTCTGAGATATAGCCCAGACAAGATTTTATAGCTCAAGGTCACTACGGCAAGGTCAAAGGTTAAATCAAGGTAACACCATGATGTTTCATACCTACACGCCATAACCAATGTCCCTACCAAGTATCAACTTTCTACCCCTTACGGTTTCCGAGATATAGCCCGGACAAGATTTATAGGTCAAGGTCACTATGACAAGGTCAAATCAAGGTCACACCATGATGTTGCACACCTACACCCCCTAACCAATGTCCCTACCAAGTATCAACTTCCTAAACCTTACGGTTTCCGAGATATAGCCCGGACAATATTTTATAAGACAAGGTCACTATGGCAAGGTCAAAGGTCAAATCAAGGTCACACCATGACGATGCACACCTACACCCCTAACCCATGTCCCTACTAAGTATCAACTTCCTAAACCTTACGGTTTCCGAGATATAGCCCGGACAATATTTTATAAGACAAGGTCACTATGGCAAGGTCAAAGGTCAAATCAAGGTCACACCATGACGATGCACACCTACACCCCTAACCCATGTCCCTACTAAGTATCAACTTCCCACACCTTACGGTTTCTGATATATAGCCCGGACAAGATTTTTCAAAATCAAGGTCACTACGGCCAGGTCAAATCAAGGTCACACCATGACGTTGCACACCTAGAACCCCTAACCAATGTCCCTACCAAGAATCAACTTCCTACACCTTACAGTTTCTGAGATACAGCCCGAACAAACTTTTTCTTGCCACCCGCCCATCCAGACACCATGGGTGAAAACAATACCCTGACAGCCCTTAAGGGCTGTGGGGTAAAAATGAGCAGAAGCTCCATAAAAATACCTTTTTAAAGATTCACAAGACATTTTTGTTGGTCAGATGGTTTCAGAAATATTAACAAAAAAACAGCACCTGTGGAAAAATATGTTAACCAACTATGCATAGTAAGTGGCATTAGGAATATAAATGAATAGGTCCCAATCTGTACGTCCCCCATTTAAGCCAAATACAGCTCATGGTGGACAATAAAATGCAGCTGTTATGAAAGTTAAACACACAAATTACATCAAAGATTTTAAAGACGCTTATCATGTAAGGACAGGTATTATATCATATGTACCGAATGACCCATATTGCTGGTAATTATCTAATGATAATACGGCATGTTGAAAATCTTCGTTGAGAGAGGGTAGTATATTAATTAAAAACATGCAATGTACAAACAGAAAAAAAGAGTTAGGCTATTTTGCACTTTTCCCTGAAATGACAATTCTATATTATCCAAATGCGTAAATCATTTTGCAGTGGATAAAAAGCGAGTCATTTCACTGAACAACATATGTTATGTGGGGAAAAAGCAACGGGGCAAATAATATTTACAATTACAGATGCTTCAGATCTTTTTTCTACATACATTTTAATACAGTAGAGAGGTTCAACATGCCTATGTATCGTAACAAAGATCCTTGTATCCCTCATAGAATGACATATTATTGTAAAACAAAGCAAATGACACTACATAACGGACACTACATATGATTACACTGGATCAATAACCCCTGTCTGAATATTTCTAAAAATATGACCATTAATATTTAAGTTGTCAATCTTAAATTTAACAAATGCAACTTGGATGGTTCTACAAAAGAAAAATATGTGCATTAATTTCTGCTTTATAATCCTGGAAAAGAACTCAATAATATTCAGTCAAGATATTCCTAATAAAAAAAAACATGCTGTAACTTTTGCTTTGCTGCTCTGTAAATGAAGAATTGAAGATGAATTTAAGAAGCACTATGTGCTGCCAAAGCAACACGACATTCATATTTTGAAGATATACACCTCTTCAAAAAACACAAAGGTTCATCTTGTTCAATATGTTTCTATTACACGCTCCTACTACTTTAAAGTGAAAATTTACCTTGGAACTTATGATATCTAACTACAGTATGGCTCAAAATAAGACAAAACTCAAAGTTAGGGTTGACAGTCGTTAACAACAGGTGATAGCAGGACAAGATCTCTGCGATTCTCAAATGCTGTGATGAGCTGAGCTTGAAACCATGACAGAGCTGATAGTAAAGCTAATACATGCCAAGCTTCTGTTCAACCACTCCCCCCCGCCCCCGCTTTTCTAAGGCAAAACAGCTCAATAATAAGTAAATAAGTAAATGGGAAAATTAGGATCCATGATATTTTTCTTGTAGCCAGGTGGTGATCTGAATAATTCTCAAAATTAAATGGGATCTAAGCTGGAACAAAACTCATCTTCTGACTTTTTAGGCGGGTTGCATGTAACCAACCCGCCT
Organism: Sabellastarte sp. h YS-2021; assembly: GCA_964017235.1. Classification (NCBI taxonomy): domain Eukaryota; kingdom Metazoa; phylum Annelida; class Polychaeta; order Sabellida; family Sabellidae; genus Sabellastarte; species Sabellastarte sp. h YS-2021. Next base: position 71,618,359 of record OZ024928.1, on the reverse strand, counting down.
ATTACATTGATGTGTCCGATGTCCATCTGTCTGTCCAACAACATTTTTGTTTCCGGACTCTAACTTGAAAACACTTTGTCCAATCAAATTCAAACTTGACAGGGAGATAGATCACCATCATAGCTAAGTTGCTTTAAAAAATTGGTGTAATTCTGTCTGTTTGTATGTCTGTTTTTATCCTAACATTTCTATCCTTGTTTTTAAATTTAATTACAGCAGTTGCTAACCTTATTGCTGCCTGTGGAACCCGCCTTTTGGGGCATCTCTGACCCTCTTGTTTTTTTTTGGGGGGATCCAACCAGTAGTATTTGCCTAATCCTGCTAACAAACACACAAAGAAACAGACAGTCATGAAAGTAATACCTCCTCGGCAGAGGAAACAGTGATTGTCTCTTTCTGGAATATCCAATCTAAGGTACTAAGTAATACCTCTTCGGCAGAGGAAACAGTGATTGTCTCTTTCTGGAATATCCAATCTAAGGTACTTATCAGGAATCAAAGTGAATCTCACCTGTGCATGGAGTCTGGTCTGGATATTTTCAACTGCTGAGATTACAGTTGCCAAGGCATCTGCCTCTTTGTCATCTTCTTCCACATTCAAACCCAAGGCACAGTTCATTGGAAAAAAGTCCAGCCCATCAATTTTAAGCTGCAAATAAATGCGTAATTCTAACTGAATCCACTGTCGAGTTTAAACTTAACTTGGATTTACAAAAAATGAGGGATTTTCATACGAGTAAAACAACTAACTTAAAAAATTCGACGAATTCTCTCAAGTATTTTTGGACTTATTACCTCTTGCTGTAACAGTTAAGATGGTTGAAAAAATTAATAATATTATATCAATGTTCAGCATTTTAACTTTTCATTGTGTAGAGCGCTGTTTGCTTTTATTTCCGACCCTTGTTCGGTAACAATTGATATTAAAATATTGGAGGGACCATAATTAGAGAGGGGGCATTTATAATAATAACAATAATAATAATAGTATGAAATGAAACATACCAGTTTGGCCACAGTCATGTCAATTGAAGTGTAATCTTTCTCTTCTTTTTCATGAAGGCAGATAAAGTAGAACACATAGTCCCACATGTTATGTTCTTCATGCACATGATGAAAAAATCCCTGTCAAAATGACCAAAAAAGTAAAAATTGCTTTACAAATGACCTTTTGAATGTTGTGGTATATCTTTTTAGTATTACAACCTATTTGATCCAATCTTTTATCACAACGCTATCAAACATTCTATTAAAATAGAATTTTACAGAAAGTAAAAATTGAGTTAATAATCACTGTGTAGCAAAACTCTTCAATTTTTACTTTATAAACTTTACCTTAAGTTCACTTAATATGCTTGCTACTTCATTTAAAAGTGTGTCTTTACACCCAAATATTTTTACAAATATTTCTGTTGGCATATATGCAGCATTGAAATAATTTTTGTCCTTTATATCTTCAAAATTCTGTATATCCTAAAGAATTTGACCTTTGAAAATTGCAATAACACTCGAGCTAGTAACCAGTATTTTCAAACCAATATAATAAGATCTACTGAATATATTTGTCTCATGTGTTGAAGCAAGGTTATCGTTCTGTATTACAGTAAAAAAAAATACACAGAAGATCTAATTTGGCCTTCTTAGGATATATAAAGTTACATATGGTGCAGGTAAATACAAGATATTTTAGACCATTAGACCACAAGTCCATACAATATACTCACTTTGCCATGGTGTTCAAAATCAAAACTGTCTTTGCTGCAAATAAAGCAGACATCATTCATGTCTTTTTCAGCAACCCACTGCAATGTCAAAAAGTACACAAATATTATTTTAAATCACTGTGTTACTTACTCTTTTATATTTTCACAGTGAGTATTCATTTTAACCTAACCTAATTAGTATCTTATGGCACTTAACCTCTGCATTTCCAGATACTAAGGCATACAAAAATAATATATTTGTTTCAGAATCATATAGTTATTAGACAAGTATGTGGGTTGTAAATCATGGAAATAAGATACTCTATGTTACAGATGAAACATATATCAGAATGAATGGTCTGTAATACTATATTCTTTAACATCTACAGCAATATATCTCTTTAAAGCAATTTTCTGGGAGCTACATTTTTGGGAATTTACTGGAAGATAACATTACTGATTGGTAGGCTATTTTTACATTTATCGTTAAAATAATTGGATTTTACTAGATATAGGTGACACACACAAAACAACCAAAGTTATTTTTCTAACACTTTAATTTCTAGTTTTTTTAACTTTTTTTTAACCGGCGCGCAGCCGGTCCCGCCAAACGTTAGACAAAAACGTCCTGAGCTGGGCTCTGACCGGGACCGGTAGTGTATTCCTCATTCGCCAGGTGTCGTGACTGCACCCAGCTCCCCTACTGCGCGTGCGCGCGCATGCGTACTTCCTCTTTTTGTGGCCTACCTAAGAATGTCCCCCTTTGAGCTATTGCGGGGCAGGTAGGGTGGGACTCTCTTGGTCCACTAGGTAAGATATTAACTAATAAAAATTTAATTTAACCATTAAATTTTCCATTTTATTGCGTTAATATATCTTACCTAGTGGACCAGTGCAGAATAACTACCCAGTGGTTGGCGGGTAGCTATGGGCAAAGGGGAGACCGAGACTCTAAGATCTACATATATACTCCGTAAATCCAGAGGAAATCACCCGGGAAGGGTTTCTAACTACCCTGGATAGGTACAGTCTCTCTCCCCCCCCCCCTTTTGTTTTGTAGCTGACGAGTTCCCGAGGAAGTGAAGAAGGGGAATTGAAGATTAAGATGGTCCCCCATCTTCTTGCAACGCAAGACAGACTGCAGGGACGTTTTTTTTTTTTTTTTTTTTTCACTGAACATTGTAAAAAAAAAAAAATGATTTAAAAAAAATTACTGTGTATTACACACAGTAAATCAAAAACTATCTAAAACTAAAGATTACAACATTTAGAGATTTGTACACTATCATTGACAACATTAACTTGTATGCAATATATAAAACTATTGATTTGTATGAAATGTCACTATGACATTATTAATAAGAATTACATAACCTCCGAATAAGTCTACATGTATATAATAACATCAATTAAATTTAAAACCAATAAGACAGGTGTATGACGATGCTTTTTTACCAATCAAATCACCAGACTGATGTACTAAACATGTCTCTATTTCACAAAATGGTGTCCACAATTCTATGAAAGATGATATTCAGGCCAACTGCGGTGAACAGGATCAAGAAGTTCATGAACTTTCCATACATATACATGCAACCGTTAAATGACCAAATGGAATATAGTGAGTGTCCTTACAATTAGGACTTTGAAATAAGTTTTATAAACATGGCTCACCTTCTTGTCCCTGATTTCAGAAAAGGTATCCACAATGATACCAAAGATGATGTTCAGACCAATTGTGGTGAACAGGATGAAGAAGGTTACTTGGTACAGTGTCAGGTAGCCAAACTTTGCAAATTCAGTGGCCATGGAATTCAGGTGCACTTTCTGTAAAATACATGATCAATCAATTGCCACGTTTGCAAAATAAATAAATAAATAAATAAATGATGTCAGATACTTTCAGATACTTTTTCTTTATATTTAAAGTGTCAAAAATATAATGTCTGTAAAATATGTTGTCAAATGCCTATCAAGCATTTATTTATTCGTTTTCAATATTTATTAATAGAATTTATGGATAAGATTAAGGTAATTTGATTTTAAAACTTTAAAACCTTTTCCTCATCACTTATGAGATTTACAATAATTTCTGAAATTTTTAACCTTCAGAACAAGGAAAAATAAAAAAAAAAATTCGAACAAATGAAAATAGAAGAGACTAAACAGATCTAACCTGTCAAAGGTTAACTGGCTCATTTTGGTGTTATAGATAGATAAATATATATTTATAGCACTGATTTCAGAAATGACCTGTTCAATAGTGCATTCACTTTGGCAATACAGTAGAACCTCCATTATCTGACTGTCTTGGGAAAGTAACAACTAGGTCGGATAATAGAAAGGTCGGATAATGGAAAGCCTAAAATAACAGGTTTAAATGGAGATGGGAGAGTAGATTGGAGGTCGGATAATTGAAAATTCGGATTATAGTGGGTTGGATAATAGAGGTTCCACAGTATTTAAAATCAAATCTAGTATTAAATGGATATGTGCAAAAAGGTATTCAAATAAAATAGAGTTATATTCCATAAGCTTTTTTGAAGAGATGTGCCTTTAGCCTTTTCTTAAAAGAGTTGACTGATTTGCAGGATCAGATGTCAATTGGTAAGTTGTTCCAAAGTTCAGGAGCAGCTTTAGCAAATGCTGTGCCATTAAAAACATTAAAACCTCAGGCAATTGTTTATTAGTAGAGTTAATTATGTGTATAATTTTAAACAAACCTGATTTATACATATAAATAGCATTTATGAGCATCAAATAAAATCACATAACGATCAAATGAACAACTTAAGCTCTGTTTCATGTAATCTTTTCTTATAACTTTAACAAGTAATCTTTTGTTATAACTTTATAATTAAAATAATAGAAACAAATACAATATTAAAATACTAAAAAAAAATAGCATCAGAGATGCCCGTACCCCACAGCCTAGGGAAATATTTTCAACACCATGAGATACAGAAGCACTGTACCAGTACAAAGTTCAGGATACTTTCAGAGCACTGTCAGTTATATAAAGTTCCAAAAAATGTTTAAAAGCAGAAAATAATGTTTAAAAGAAAGATAATGCATGTAAAGATGAAGTATTAAAACAAGTCAATTCAATAACAAGATGACAGCATTAATCAGTAAACTAAAATTCAACATTCTTTATCTACATCTGCATGGCCGAATTATGGTTTAGATGTTTTGAATATTACCATGCATACAGAAGTGGTAATACATTTAATGAACGCTTATGTGTGGTGTTGGAGCAAAGTCTGTGGCTCACTTGATGAAATTCTATCTCTTACAATGGGAAGTTATGAAACTAAAATTCTTAATAAATTCTAATATGAATTAACAGTGCTTAATCTGCATCAAAAGACAGACCCAAAGGTGCAACAAGATTTTAAAGGTCAAGGTCACTACGACAAGGTCAAATTAAGGTCACACCATGATAATACACACCTATGGCCCCTAACCAATGTCCCTACCAAGTATCAACTTCCTACACCTTACGGTTTCCGAGATATAGCCCGGACAAGATTTTCAAACTCAAGGTCACTACGGCAAGGTCAAATCAAGGTCAGACCATGACGTTGCACACCTACACCCCCTAACCAATGTCCCTACCAAGTATCAACTTCCTACACCTTACGGTTTATGAGATACAGCCCGGACAAACTTTTTCCCGCCGCCCGACAGGACGCCCACCCGCCCGCCCATCCGGACACCATGGCTGAAAACATCACCCCGACAGCCCTTAAGGGCTGTGGGGTAAAAAACAGTTTACAGTTTCTTTCAAACATATAAACATTCAAAAAACAATAAAACTTACGTCAGTGATGTCTCCGATTGTTCCATATCTTAAGACACTGACAAAACATTCACTCAGGGTGTTACAGAAGAATTCCTCTTCCGCAAAAACTGACTCACGGAAGAAGGCAAACACAAACAAGGTGTAGATGTAAATCACAATAACTCCCAGTATGCCGACCCAAACCAGAGAGCGACCTGTTTGGAATGACAAAAATTGAAATTATAGAACCTATTTTATGTTTATTGTATAACTACAATAAATAAATTCAGGGGTGTGAAAAAAAACAAAAAAAACAGTACAAGTTGAACACAAAAAGCTGTATATTTGGTCTTCAATTTTTTTAAACCTTGACTAATTATTTCATAAAACAGCCCTTATAATGCTTACAGCTTTTACTTAAGTTACACCAATTAAAGCTTTTAAGATTTTTTTCTTTCAAAGCTGTCTTTTAGTTTTTGTCATCTTTAATAGAGTGTGTTAATGTAACAGGACATGAATAAAAATTTGGTTTATATCTTTTCATACTATGTATTATACCCTTTGCACTTTCATGATTGGTTGTACAACCTAGTTGTTTTATATAGATGGGGGGTCGAGATGGAGGGGTGAGGAGATTTTATCACTCCGCTCTATTTTAATAGAAAGTTTGATAGCATTGTGAAAAAAGATTGGATATCAAATAGGTTGTAATACTAAAAAGATATACCACAACATTCAAAAGGTCATTTGTAAAGCAATTACAACTGAAAAGACCAGTTGCAAGTAGTTGGGACAGAAATGCTCACTCATAAAGGCCTTTTAAACATGTTGAATATTTTGACAGCATCTATAATATAGGAATAAAAGACGTATTTGAGTGCTTTATGATGGTTTTAAACTATTGATCGACTGAATATTAAAGCCACGAAGCTCAAAGTAGAATTTGTTATGAAATATTGAGAGACTGTCACTGTAGATGCTTTCAATTTCTTGTAAGCTTTAAAACGATATGTTACTTATTAAAATGAAGCACGAATTGACAATTTTATGAATATTTTAACAACTGATTTTACCACGAGTTGTTTGTTTACATTTGTACGCGAAGGGGACCATGTGCGTAGAATTCAACAGCGTTGTTTTATTTACCGTTCTATATTCGCAGTTCAAGCATTGCGCAAAAGATGTGTCTAAGGTCACTGTGCAGCGTACAATTTTAGAATCATTGATTGATGCAATACACTCCAAACCTTCATGACAAAAGTATAAAAGAGTAATTATACACACAATAAGATAATACTCAAGCACTGCCTAATCAAGTGGCAGACTCATATAATAGTGCAACGGGGGTTTTATACACACTCATGCCAACTATCGCAAGTAAATCAGTCTCTGTATGTATTAACAATAACAAGCATACCATTGTATGTAATAGCTCTGATGACCCCTTTCAGCAAAGGATTGATGTTGACAATACCAAGAAGATGGAATGCAAAGAAGTAGCCATAGTACAAAACACCGAGGATTGACATCACCAGCATTGTCTGCAAAAATTATATGATGCATAATGAATATGATGCTTGAATAGGATGGATAATGACAGGAAAGTTAGGTTATACTTTAAATATTTTGACAGATTAATTCACAAACCAAAGGATATCTTATGAGTAAATACCTCAAAAGCTTAATAATTCCACAAGGGACAATAAATATCTGGCTTGAAACATTTTTAAATGATAATTTGAAAAAAATAAAAATATTTTTTTCTTACCAAGTAATACAAAGTATCTGCACTGAAGAACTTCATTTCTAATTTGGAGTCAGATTCTTTTACTTCAGTTGTTTTCTCCTTACTTTTGACTTCCCTCTTGCCAGCAACATTTCGTACTTTGATTTTACTGCATCATATAAATTAATAACAACGGAAAATTATTTTCAAGTATATTCAAGATACTTTCCACACATCACAAAACCACATCATGTAACTCTATCATTGCCTTAACATTTTGACTCTGATGAAACCACAAGCAATTGTTACAATTTTTTAAAGTTTCAAAATCTCTAGCTTACAAAATTCAAATATTTGCATCTTAAATTGTTAAGAATAACAGGTTCTCTGCATTTAAAAACAAATTATGAATAGTTCAGTTTGGTTTATTGCATGATTTAAGATCCTCAGAAATACTTTAAATATTAGGATTTTTGTGATGAAATGGTATTTGGTAAGACCATAAAGATACATAAAGAAAAAATTCACATACAATGACACATTAAAAATGATTATTTTGAAATTGCTAGATACCTACTGAATATGGACAAATTAAAATTTTGTTGTTAATCTGCGTATGTGTATGATAATATGTGTATGATAATTTTCACAGAATTCCAATATATGGAATGATTACATACCACAGTCCATGTTATTTTTAACTATAGAGAAGTTGAAATAGTTTTTACTTGTGGAACTTATGAAGGCTAAACAAGCCACAGTAAATAACTTATTTTATGAACTTTGATTAGTTATACAGCAGACATGCAAATCATGTGGTGTTCAACCATTGCCTCACCCAAACAATCGCTTCATCCAGGCTGGAAATGCTGGATGGTAGAGCAATAAATAGCAGAAAAGCAGCATGGCTGAGCAGAAGCAGTGTATTCCTCCCAGAATCCTAAGCACCAGGGTGTATGTTGACTTACTCATGTGGTTATAGTCTGCTTCTTTTCTGTGAAAATAAAGCATTGAACAAAACATGTTTACAAACTTGTCAAAGAAATTTATGAAAAAGCATAATACTAAAGAGGATTACTAAAAACAATCATAACCCAGCAGTGCCACTGAAGTGAAAACAAACAAGTTTCTTTTTCATAAGGCTGTTCAGTTGCAACTACATTCATAAATGTACTGAGTTTGTATTTCATATATTACTTTAGTGGCTGTTTTATTTTGATCATATTTTACTGCAGACCTGCGCCTAAACTTCAATCTAATTTCAAACAACATCCTCACTGTCAGTATATTTTCCTGTTCCAGCCAACTGTCAGGAAATTGTGTACACGAATGTAGGGTGTAATAGTGTTTTATCAAAAGTAATAATTCAAAATTCTACTCATAACATTCAAAGCACACACCATGGATATACAGCAGACTAGCTCTAATATCAGTGAAAGAAACAACCCGAGTCATCTGAAGATAATATAAAGGTCTGTTGCTTATAACCCATTCACATCACAGGTGGTATCACTCGCAAAAAAACTTCTAACCACGGGACATACTGCCAGTAGTATGAATGGGGCATTAAAGAAGTGAAAATCAGGAATAAATTTGGTGAAATTCTTTTTCCATTGTGGCTAAAAGACTGCGACTCTGACTGCCAGAAGATGCAGGTACTCAAAAAACTACTGTTTGTTTCAGAACATCACTCAACCATCTGATAAAACTAAGAGATCAGCTATCAGCTACCCAAGGGCTTAATCTCTGAACTAGTGGATTCTAAGGCACATCATCCAAAACATAATGCATAAATCCCAAGTCATGAAATGTGATATGGGTAATATGGGTAAGATATCACCATCCACACAGTATTTTGAACATGTTGTGGGAAAGGCTCTCTGTAAAATCTGTCTCTTAAATCTATAATAATAGTTTAACAGTATCTTACTGATAAATAGGGCTGTCATCAGGAATGCTTGTTGCATCACTTGGTATTTGTTCTGCTGTGAATGGTGACTTCCAGGTCACCAACATGAATATTGTGATGATCAAGCTCAGCAAGATGCACATATAGTGCCACACCACCCTGTAAGAAAGGGCCAAAAAAAGTAGTAAAAGGGCTGTTATAATAGTGACATAAAATTTTATTATGACTTTTATAGCACTTAATTTCCATCAAAACAGACTCTAAGGTGCAACAACCAAGAAACAAAACTCCAGATTATGTCTACTTTTACAATGATATGTACTCAAGACCCAAGACAGTTACAGGTATGACAAAGTGGCTTAGTCTAATATCAGTAATAACTAATTAATTTATAACAGGAACATTTACAGAAAAGTTAAATCAATGAGCAATATCCATTGAAACCATGATGTTCAACAAGGTACACATTGCAACAATAGGTCTTAACCAATATAACATCCAAGCAAGGGAATGGCTGGTAAGGTGGTTCGTCTTTGTCTAAAGAATTATGGCTTTTGATGATTTCTGCAACCAGTTTAGTATACTCTAGTTCATTATGTACCATTTGGTTGCCAACTGGCCCAGAAATTTCCTATCCTGAAGCTTTTTCTGGTAATCAATGTCTTTGAGAATGTCCTTGCTGTATCCTAGGAGATCACGGAGCTTAGAGGTAGGGGAAGATCGGTCAACCTCCCACTTGACATGCTCTTTCACTTCCTCACGAAGCAGGTTCTGGTATGAAAAGGGTTCAGAATTAATGAGATATTTTATTTATTCATATTCAAAAGCACACAATGAAATGACAATATAGTTTATGCATAAACACTGATATGGATAACAAACACAGTAGATCAAAACATAGTACGAAACTATTAAAAATATAGCTGCAAGATACCTATCAAATCTATAAAGTGGGCATTGTGTTAACTCACTATGTCATGATGTTGCAAAATGGCTTTTTGACATATAATTTCATTATCAGTAAGCTTAAAATAATTACCGTCTGTGATAAAATCTAGAGACATTACGAAGTTAGCTTGTAACAGGAAACATGCAATACAAGACAAAGAGCTATAGTCTCATTGCTGTAGAGGAAGAGTAAATATAATCTTAATGACAATTGACCTAAAATAAAAATATATTTATTTTTAGGGGACATATACAGAGTAATATTTATGAACAGCAATGGCCAAATGTGGGTTTTATCATTAAGCTTCTTTTTTCCTAGGAATTAAGAAGATAGTTTATACCATTAATTGTTTATAACACTCAGAGTATATAGACTAAAATAAATATGACACTTTTTGTACAATGGCTGAAATAATGCCAGTTTAAAATCTTACGCTGTTTTTAACCCTGAAGTGTTTATTTTGTAGGTGCCCATCTTTCATGACTTCAATGCTTCTGCAGTGAGCCTTGTAGTAACTGAATGCCTTTTTCTGTACATTGAACTCAAAGTCTGTGTAGGATTAAAACATCACAATGAAAAGATGATATATAGATATGTATCTGTACAGATTATCTAGATGTTACACAGATTATATATAGAAAAACAGCAAAATTGTTCACTACAGTAATTGTTATCATATAAATAAATATAAGAACCATTCTAATATGACACGGCTGTGTCTGCAATTCTGATTGGCCAATCGAGGAAATGAAATCCAGCATAACTTCATTGGTTTGAATTATCACAAATTTACCACTATGTTAGTGAATCTGATTGGCTAATTGGGGAAATATGTTTTTTTTTCCATCAATAACCCCCTGCAAAGTAAAATGGTTGAAACAGCCCAATTTTTTTGTCATTAAAATGTGAATAATAATAGTATGTAAACTATTTAAAATGTAATCATGTTACAATAGAAATAACCAATTCCAATCTCAGGGATATGAGAGATTTTACAACTCATAGCTCATTAGAATCACTCAGGCTTCGCCTTTGTGATCCTAATATCGCTATTTGTTGCTAAGTCTCTTATAACCCCTCATTCGTCTCGGTATTTCTTGATGCTGAAAGACAATGATGTAATTTTATAGTGGACAAAAGGTGGTTCATAAGCAAGATTTAAAGTTGAATACAAGAGCACTCAGAGAGCACAGACCTCCGCCAAGGGAGCGTAATTCCTTGTACTATCATCAAAATCCACCCTAAAATTATCTGGCTATAACTTCCTTTAAAAAAAGCCTGGATCCAGGTGATCCAGACAGTGATCCAGATCACTCCAAAAATCTAATCACTTGTTCCTTGTCCCTTTTAAGACATTTCCTGAAAATTTCATCAAAATCCATCCATTACTTTTTGAGTTATCTGTCTTTAAAAATTACATTTCATGGATCCAGAAGATCCAGACAGTGATCCAAATCACTCCCAAAATCTAATCACATCTTCCTTTTACCATTTCGGACATATCCTGAAAATTTTATCAAAATCCGTCCATAAGTTTTTGAGTTATCTTGTTCACAAACAAACAAACAGACAGAGAGACAAACCCAGGCGAAAACATAACCTCCTTGGCAGAGGTAATAAAACATAATATGAAAAATTTAACTTTAAAGGAGACTTTGAGCAAAAAGATACATGATAATGCAAGATTTTCGTGAACAATGACACTGACAGAATATACTTCTGTCTTGGATTGTCTGTCAGTAAAAGAACCCAGTAGTCACTGTAACTGATTATTTGTAAAATATTAGATACAGAAATAATCTTGGACTGCAAACAATTACCAAAAAAAACAGTCCATAATCTAGGATAAGGATGTATGGAAGACTTACTTGTTGTGTTGATAGTCTTGTCAATATCTGCCATACGAGCGATAATGTAGTAGTACAAGTAGCCGATGTCTGTCAGCTTCTCATACACCTCATCCATATTTCCAGATTGCTTCTTCTTTGTCAACTAAACCATAAAGATGTGAAAATTCTACTTTGAAACTACAGAACAATGTATAAAAAATCAGGACATTGCTTTGAAACTTTAAATTATATCCAGGTCAATTCTTTCTCCATTTTGAAAAGAAGTATAAGTACTAATTTAAAAGTAGTCATTCTTTCTAGCTGAGTGCCCCATATGGCTAGCATCTGTTTCCTATTTTCCATACCTTTTTATTGGATAGTTAATTACATTTAATTGGAATATATCAATATTACATCCATTTAAACATTTCATAGACCACAAAGTGATCTTTTAAATTAGAACACATCTACAAGTATGGACTTTGGATGTTTAGCTCTATGATTACATTTTACAGGTAGAATATCCAAAAAAAGGAGCTTTCTGGTTGACGCATTTTTAAATGCTAATGCTCAAAGCTTTAAAAAAAAAACCAAACCTACAGGATATATATACAGGTACCTATATCTAAAATATAATTGGGCTAAGTTTGATCTATCTTTTAATCAGTATCTTTAACTTACCATATTGAAGTTCCCACTTCTGCTATTGTACTGCAATTCTAATTCATTTATTCCACATTCCAAGGAAGATTCTGGAAGCTTCAACTGCAAAAGGAAGTATATGCAAATGAGTCGGAGCAGAGAGATAATGATTTATAAATTTTCATATTTTTAAATGTAAAATGCATTTTTATGAATAAAAATGTATATACTTACCATATGAAAACACTTGGGTAGGCGTGGCTTGGCGTTCGGTGACCGCCATGTACACCGTACATAGAATTTAAATATATGAGGGGAGACCCTCTTTAAACCTATATACTTGCTACCTTTGACCCCTGGTGACCTAATTCACTCTGCCATGCGCAGTAATACAGAAATAGTTCATTCTTTTTGTGAATAAACATAAATGCTGGAAAAAGGTCTTTAAAAGTGGGGCAGGCGGGAGGGTGATTTACTGTTTTCATATGGTTAAGTATATACATTTTTATTCATAAAAATGCATTTTACATTTAAAAATATGAAATTTTATTTCATAAAAATGTAAATATACTATACCATATGAAAACACTTGGGTTGAATGCCCACATGGAAGGATGGTGGGAAAAAGACAGCCTGAGGAAAACCACCCTAAGGTTAAATTGCTACAAAAGGATACTTCCTAGTGCAATGCAATTGAACCCAAAACCTCTGTGCTGAAGCAATAACTCGAGTGAGTTAAGTGAGTAGCATTAACCACTGCACTAACTTCAACACTGCTGTCTACACCCTATTAGGTCAGCTCAAAGGAGAAGGCATAAGTATGCCTTGTGCTCAGAATGGCAACATGCCCAGAGGCACTAAGAAGCACGGTTCTGAAAATAGAGATGAAGAATAGATTCCCTAAAAGGGAAATGCCACCCCCCTTTTTCTGAAACTAAAAGTTTCAGATGGACTTAAATTGAGGAATTTAAGAAGGAGAGAAATGGCTGAGTGGAAAAGGATGTCCACTCCACTTAAGAAATCATAAGAGATTCTTAAGAACAACATCTCTGAAGGGAAAGACATTCCTAAAATAGAAGGATGTAAAAGTGGAATGGCTCTTCCACGTGCAGGATCTCATGTTGACTAGGAGTGGGATTCCACCCCTAAAGGACCAGGAAGCCACCTGTGCCCTGACATGATGAGCCCTGACACCATGAAGAGATGCATTCTCTGTGGAACAGAGATTGAGGGAATAAAGGATAAAGTGCTATCCAAAAAGATATTGTCTGAGCAGCAATATCACCCTCTTGGACTTCAGAAGAAAGACCAAGAAGAAATCCTTTTGAGTCAGAATAGCTAGATAGAAAGTATCTTAGGAATCTGACTGTAAAAAAGGAGAGGTCTTCTAAGTCATCCTGACCAAAGACAAAAAGTCAAAGCAGGAAGAGCCTTCTGAAGATAACTGGCTTAAGCCGGGAAAGTAAGATCTGACTTAAGGATGACTTAGGCCATCCCTAAAGAGTGAGAGAAAACCTTTAAATAAAGGAATCAAAATCACTCCTTCTCCTTCCCAAAGAAAGGGAGTAAGAAAGACTGTCTAAAATGTGAAAAACTTGGCTCAGCAAATGAAAAGGGTTCAAAAGGAGCCTTGGTAAGAGCCTGCAGAACCAAGGATTAAGTACCAAACAGGTAGGTGACGACTACCCTAATTCTGGACTTAAAGAAGCTCTAAACGAGACTTCCTAGCTCCTATAAGAACCCAACTCCAAGTAGTACCTGGAGAGAGCTGACCTGTATCCCTATTGTCTGAAAAATAATTCCTTAAAAGGAACAAACAGCAATAAATGGGACAGTTGAAGCATGGCAGAGTGGCCATGTTTCTCACAAGTTTTTGAAGCAGTTCCACATTGCTTCATAGACAGTTATGGAGGATAAAAATCCTCCAAGACCCCTCCTGTGAAAATTCTTCTTAAAGGAGACTTCAGCCAGAAAGCTTGAAGAAAGGAACTCCATAAAAATAAATAACAAAACTCTAGATGAGATTGTTATAGAAGAATAAGAGGAAGAGCCAATGGCTTTCTTAAAGGAGATCTTGAGGCCAAACCTGGCAATTACCAGGAAAGGCTACAAGAAGAATGATACAGCTCTGAAAGTTGATTAACTTCATGGCCATAGAGGACAAGGAGCTGAAGGAGGGAAGGAGTAAAACAAGTACTCCGGACCAAAACACTCCAGGGCATCTGTTGCCAGAGCCTAAGGATCTAGCACAGGAGGCACATGTAAGAGCAGCTTGTGATTGAATCACATGGCAAAAGAGATCTAAATAAGATGAGAAGTCTGAGACTACCATCTGAAGATCCAAGAATTGAAGGGCCACCTTATATGAAAGGTGAGAAAAGACCTCGAGAGATGGTCTGCCAAGGATTCATGCCCCTGGAACATGAGGTGGAAGAACAGACTTGTTCTTGTAAAAATAATGGCAAAAGATGCCAAAATACACATGTTCCAAGAGTGGAAGCTGTCTTGATTTAAAGAAAGCCCAGACAACAGTGTTACCTGGACTATCTGAAGAATCCCTTAAAGAAAGGACAAATGAGGAACAAATGTCTTGAGAACAAGACATCTGAGTTGTTTGAGGCTGAAAGGATGATCCTTTGATGAAAGGATAATAGAGGAACAAACGTCTGAGCAAAAAGGACAGCTATGAGCTCTAGAACTGATGCACAGACTGGACTGCTACATCAAAAATAGACCTTAGGTGGTCCATAGAGCACAAAGAACTCCCAAACCCTGCAGTGAAACATCCATGAAAGTAGATGTAAAAACTAGGGAATTAAAGGGAGGTATGCAAAGACATAGTTCCCAGGATAGTACCATCTTGAATGAACCTTCATAGAAGGATCAAGGAATGGAAAATCCAGAGCACCTTTGAGAAGGAAAATCAAGTGTCCTGAGATGACACAGAAGAAGTGTCATGTGTAGGGACCTTGAAGAAGCGGCTTCCAAGTGGAAGCCAAAAGAAATAAGGAGCCCAGTTGGAGAGTTAATTAAGAAACAGGTTAAAAACCTGACCCAGGAAGGAGATCTGTTAAAGAAACAGATCTAAATACTTCTTGCTAAGAACCACTCCAAGATGAAAGTCAACTCTAATAGAGTTGAAAAAAGAGCCTCTGACAACTATTGGCTCTAATGAGCCAATTTGTAGTCACATGTGCACTGAGATGCCCAACCTCAAAGCCAACTTTCCTTACTTCCTTGACTAAGGAAGTAAATCCTGAAAGGCTAGTGGCTAGACCATAAGGCATTGCCACAAAGTGGTACACATTCCCCAAAAGCAAAACTATGAGCAAGAGTGAACCAAAGGAGCCAAAGGAGAGAAAGGAGGCAAATTGAGGAAGAGAAGTGGTCCACTGGCCAATTGAGAAAATGATCAACTGATAAGTTGCATCCTGATAATCTGGAAAACCAAGAAAATATATAAATCTAATTGTGGTTTCCAGTATATCTTTGTCAAGGATAATGCCCTGAAAAATCAGGAAAACAGGAGCTCAAGATACTTGAACTGCTCATGTGAACAGACAGTGTGAGACTGAATGACAAAGAACAGCATTCTTCTGTGGAGAAGAGCTGAAAGAATCAGGAAAGTGGAATCTGAGAGACCACTGGAATCAGTTGACCTCCCACTGGCAAGTGGAGGGATCTGGAAGTAAGAGTGAAAATTTGAGTAAAACAACACTCTTATCTCCTGAAGGACACCATAATAGAGGTTGAGGCTGAGCCTCTACCTCTGGAAGGCATTCCACCATCAGAATGTTGGAACCTGGAAAGGAACCACATCCTAAAAGCACTAAGTTAGAGAGAAAACTCCCTGGATGGGAGGAAAAAAGGTCTTAATTGGTGTGCCTCAAGAGGCTAATGCAGATAGCTTAAAAGAGGCACCTTGAGTAAGGGCCACATGAAAACCTTCTGCTTATACTGTTATATGTGAGAAGAAATGGTCTCCCAAGAGAGACATCACAAGAAACAGCATAAGACCAAAAAAAGGACCAATTAACCCTACCAAGTGACTAAGCACAAGTGAGGGAAATGGATAAAGAAATCTCTCAAAATAAAGTGCAAAGATGGCTGAAAAAAGGCCATAGATCAACCAGCTAAAATGTAGCTAGAAGACCCATTGAAACAGATGTCCAAAGAATGGTGGATGAAAAAGACCACTGAGAAAGTATTGCCTTGTCAATCAACTTGAATAAGTGATCAACAAAACAGGACTGAAGGAAAAAATCCCACAGAAATAAGGACCCTAAGGTCCATCTCAGATCTCCCCTAATAGCAGAGGAACTCTACCTAGGGAAGAGAAGGTCTAAAGAACCCCATCTGGCTAGATCCCAGGTCCGGAAACCTGAAGAAGTCAACCCAAAAAACCCTCTGAAGAGGATTTTGTACCTGGCAAAACTAAGTTTTAGAAGGAAAATTGGGTAATTACCCAACCTACAAAACTTAGAATAAGAAAATCCCAAAATGAATGAGTGACAGAAAGTAAGTATCTGGCCTCATGAAGGAACTTCTAAGCCTGGAAAAGTGGTTGACTTAGAGAAAAATAAGACTGATCAAAAGAAAAGAGCAGTCAAATTTATTCCCTAATTCTGTTAGACAGGAAGCTTGAAAATCTTCTGAGGAGAAGATTAAAGGATGAAGTCCTAAGCACCCATATAGTCCAACAGACTGGCACCAAAAAGTTGGAATAGGGTTCCTGAAGTCTGCCTAAAGGTTAACTGTAGACAGAGGAACCCCCAACATACCCAAAAGGGAGATGTGCCTATTGATCGTCAGATCTAAAAAATGGTGAAAACACAATAGAAAGCTGTTGAGTAACAGAAGATTTCCACCAAACCTCAAACAAAAATTTTCTAGATTTAGAAAATGAATGGAGTAGAGTTAAGGAAGTAGCAAAATCAGTTGGATTCAACTGATAAACTCTTCTAAGGGACCCTGAACATGAATGGTCTTGAGAAGGTAATCCCAGTCCAAAAAGCAGTCTGATTAGACTGAAGCCTAGGCACAAAAGAGGCCAAAGGACTAAAAATGGACTGAGAAACCAAATGACCAATTGACATAAAATTGGAATGTAGGAAACCAGCAACAGTGAAATGGATCTCCAAAAGGTGGAAGACAAAGTCCTCCCCAGAAGCCGTAAACCCCCAACCTCCAAAATTGAAGGTGGAGAAAGGCTAAAATGGAGACCCTAGGCTCAGAATTGAACCCCAAAACACTGAAACCAGGATCCGAATTCCAGAAATGTCAAATGAAAGGGCCTGTACAAGTAAAGAACCGTGAATGGTAGGTAGTAGATACCGTAATGTTACGCTATGAAAAATGCATTAACAATTGAAATTATTACACATTATGCTCTGACATAATAATATTCAAAGAAATATGTAGAAGGAATGTATAAACAAACCTGGAAATGCTGTAATCACTATGAAAATGAATATTTTCTGATAACCGATCGGTCATCGTCACGTGACCTGGTGAATGATTCGTAAAAAGCTCAAAAATATGGTCAATATACGTGGTGAAACGAAAAATTTCATAAAAAGAATGAAGGAAAACCGTAAAAGGTGAATTATAATGCCTGTATAAGTGCATAAATGAATTAATTCACCGCGGAAATGATTATTTCCAAAGGAAGTCCAACATTCTGACACCACGTGACCCGATGAGCGAAAATACCAAATAGGTAACTACGTGAAAAACAATGCACAGTCAATACGGTCAAAATACGTGGAGAAACGAAGAATTTCGTTGAAAGAATGAAGGAAAACCGTAAATTAAAATAAAAATGCCTGTAGAAGTGCATAAAAAGAATTAATTTACAAAGGAAATGAATATCTCCAAAGGCAATCCGACATTCTAACACCACGTGACCAGATGAGCGATAATACGAATTATGAAGAAATACGTAAAATATTGCCCAAAGTATACAATAAATTCACCAGAAATTGAAGTAAAAGGTAAATAAAATGGAGGAAAAGTGAATAAAACAGCAAAGAAGTACTCACAGAGCTTCAAAAACGTGTAAATGCAGGTCTTTTAAGAGGTAGCAAAACGCATGTTGATAGTTCAACTGCCACAAAAAGAATGAACTATTTCTGTATTACTGCGCATGGCAGAGTGAATTAGGTCACCAGGGGTCAAAGGTAGCAAGTATATAGGTTTAAAGAGGGTCTCCCCTCATATATTTAAATTCTATGTACGGTGTACATGGCGGTCACCGAACGCCAAGCCATGCCTACCCAAGTGTTTTCATATGGTATAGTATATTTACATTTTTATGAAATAAAAAGGATTATTCAGATGGTCAGATACTGAATGTCAGAGAGTTGTGTCTTTCTGTATTTATTATTAAAAGAAAATCATAGATCAAACATACAGAATAAAATAAGGGGCGTGACCAAGGAGTTGACATTTGATAAATGAGTCAAATTTCATGAAAATTCAATCCCAATTATAAGGGCTGAGTGCTTGCATGTGTATAAAATATTACTGAACTGGTTACATTGTTATGTAGTGAAATGTAAAGAACACATCTTACTCACATTTAATGGACCCCTTTGACAGCATACTTTGTATTTTGTAAGGTAGCATAAACTAATTCAAATGATTCAAGACTTTTTTTTCATTTATGGGAGCCACCATATATTACATGTTGTTTCCAGTCAAGATGCATACTAAACTTGGTGTGGGCTTGATGTCAAAATTTTATCAGCAAGCAATTGACCCCAATTATTTGTGCTTGTCACACCATTATATAAAACATAAAATAGCATCAGAGATGCCCGTACCCCACAGCCTTGGGAAATATTTTCAACACCATGAGATATAGAAGTACTGTACCAGTACAAACTTCAGGATACTTTCAGAGCACTGTCAGTTATATAAAGGTCCAAACAATGTTTAAATGGAGAAATAATGTTTAAAAGAAAGATAGTGCGTATAAAGATGAAGTATTAAAACAAGATAATTCAATGACAAGATGACAGCATTAATCAGTAAACTAAAATTCAGCACTCTTTATATACATCTGCATTTCCGAATTATGGTTTAGATGGTTTGAATATTATCATGCATACAGAAGTGGTAATACATTTAATGAATGCTTATGTGTGGTGTTGGAGTAAAATCTGCAGCTCACTTGATGAAATTCTATCTCTTACAATGGGAAGTTATGAAAGTAAATTCTAATATGACTTTTGCTTAATCTGCATCAAAAGACAGACCCAAAGGTGCAACAAGATTTTAAAGGTCAAGGTCACTACAGCAAGGTAAAAGGTCAAATTAAGGTCACACCATGATAATACACACCTATAGCCAATAACAAATGTCCCTACCAAGTATCAACTTCCTACACCTTACGGTTTCCGAGATACAGCCCTAACAATTTTATAGGTCAAGGTCACTATGGCAAGGTCAAAGGTCAAATCAAGGTCACACCATGATGCTGCACACCTACACCCCCTAGCCAAAGTCTCTACCAAATATCAACTTCCTGCACCTAACAGTTTCCGAGATAAAGCCCGGACAATATTTTATAGGTCAAGGTCACTACAGCAAGGTTAAAGGTCAAATCAAGGTCAGACCATGACGTTGCACACCTACACCCCCTAATCAATATCCCTACCAAGTATCAACTTCCTACACCTTACGGTTTCTGAGATATAGCCCGGACAACATTTTATAGGTCAAGGTCACTACAGCAAGGTTAAAGGTCAAATCAAGGTCAGACCATGACGTGGTACACCTACACCCCCTAATCAATATCCCTACCAAGTATCAACTTCCTACACCTTACGGTTTCTGAGATATAGCCCAGACAACATTTTATAGGTCAAGGTCACTACGGCAAGGTCAAAGGTCAAATCAAGGTCAGACCATGACGCTGCACACCTACACCCTCTAAGCAATATCCCTACCAAGTATCAACTTCCTACACCTTACGGTTTCTGAGATATAGCCAGGACAAGATTTTATAGGTCAAGGCCACTACGGCAAGGTCACAGGTCAAATCAAGGTCACACCATGACGTTGCTGTTACATATATTGAACACTATATTAGTACATTGTATATTACATATATTAGGCACTATATTAGTGCATTGTTTAATTTAAGCTTTATGTTTATACATTGTCATAAAAGATAATTGTGTTGTTGGTTCTTTTTGTGTGTTGACATTTAAAGTAAGGGAGTTATTGATGTTTGTGTTTTAGTGTTTATTGATCTGTTCACAGACTGGGGGAAATCCCCCCCTCAGTGGTTATGTTAGATTTGGGGAAACCCAATTGCCAGTAGTTTCTAGAACTTCCTCATTTGGCCTAGATGGCTCCAGCTTCTTTTGAGTTGGTTCTGTACAATTCCAGAGGAATCTGTGAATGTATATAAGAATGTACATCTGACCACAAGTGAACTTTGTATTCGCTGGCTATAAGGAGAGCTATTGTGTTTTGGAATATAATATATGCTTATATTACTGTGAACTTACACTGGAGTGAACTGAATATATTGTCTGGGTAGATTTATTGTACTTTGGATATTTTGGATATTGTACATTCATATAACAGAGAGTGAATTTACTGCATTTTGGACATTGTCCACATCTTGGAGCAGACAGTACAGTTGAGTTAACTCTCTAAATATCTCCAGACAGACATTCTGTGTGACTGGAGATATAAAGGATAGCAGGACAAGAACCTTTTGTGTTGTTGAGTGTGAGACAGGTCACAAGATATAGATATCTGTGTGTGAGTGAACATTGGACAGATCACAGGACAGACCACAGGACATTGGACAGACCACAGAATATACTACAGGACGGATTACGGAACAGATTGCTGGATACGGCGGATAAATTTAACTCATAATCTCTGTGGTCAGGTCAGCTAGATCTTATTATTGTATTAGTGTGTTTAGTTAAGAGCATACCAGTTGACTGTAATCATTATTGTTGACTATTAAATAAATTTGTTAAGTTTAACTTTTTGCTTTTTCTGTTACAACTTAAAGACAACCGGTAATTGCTGCCGTGTTTGCCCATGACCGTAACAGTTGCACACCTACACCCCCTAACCAATGTCCCTACCAAATATCAACTTCCTACGCCTTACAGTTTCCGAGATATAGCCCGAAAAACATTTTATAGGTCAAGGTCACTACGGCAAGGTCAAAGGTCAAATCAAGGTCACACCATGACGTTGCACACCTACACCCCCTAACCAATATCCCTACCAAGTATCAACTTCCTACACCTTACGGTTTCCAAGATATAGCCCGGACAAGATTTTATAGGTCAAGGTCACTACAGCAAGGTCAAAGGTCAAATCAAGGTCAGACTATGACGTTGCACAACTACACCCCCTAACCAATGTCCCTACAAGTATCAACTTCCTACACCTTACAGTTTCCGAGATATAGCCCGGACAAGATTTTCAAACTCAAGGTCACTACGGCAAGGTCAAAGGTCAAATCAAGGTCAGACCATGACGTTGCATAGCTACACCCCCTAACCAATGTCCCTACCAAGTATCAACTTCCTACACCTTACGGTTTCTGAGATACAGCCCGGACAAACTATTTCCCGCCGCCCACCCACCCGCCGGCCCGCCCGCCCGACCATCCGGACACCATGGGTGAAAACAATACCCCAACAGCCATTAAGGGCTGTGGGGTAAAAATCAAGGGGAAAACAATCACACATACTGTAGGTACAGCATAGCAGACAGTCATGATACTTTGGATGTCAGCCACAGCTACTGTGTCACACACATCCTAAAAATATCAACAGATATATCTATACATGCTGATATGGGTAATGAGATTACATATAAACATAAAATCAGGATAAACCAACATTTTAATCCATGCTTTCACTAACTCTTGCTTTCTGATTTCTTCCAATAAATTCTTAACAATGTATATCATATATTACTAAGCATAAAATATGAATTCCCTTAACAATGTAGATTCTATATAAATTAACATATTATTAATTAAAGTTGAAATGAGCTTGAATTTTGACCTGTGCAGTCACTGATTGTTCCTCTCCATTTTCTTCGATTAAGGCCTGGATCAGTCCTGCTATCTCACTTCTCAAGTCCAATATGTTTTCCACATTGCAGTCATGGAAGGTTTTCCTCCGCAGCAAAAAGTTCAAGTAATCCACAATCTTGTTGTCAATCAGGGTACTACGATTGGCCTGGTTACCCTGGAAATACAGACAGAAATTTAATTATATTTCCCACTGGAATGATTTTCCTCTTCCATAAAATGTTGTCACAAGCTACAGTCCTGTAAATCAAGGTAACAAGAATATAAATGCAAATCTGGATTCAGGAGATAAATTTTGTAAATTACATATGGGGCAATTTGGTAGTTTTAACACTGTGAAACACTGAAAACATATTCAAATTAAGCTTATGAACAACATTTAGAGACGATTAAGCCTTATTCACTACATTTCAAAATAGAGCTATACTGTACCACTTATATGGTGAAGTGAGACTGATGATTCAGACCACTACACTTTGGGAACAAAACCTGCATGGTCTAACAACTCTCCTTCACTATGCTAGAGATCCACAGTTCTCTTCTATTTGGTCTGATAACTGGCCTTACAAAAAT
The DNA here is from genome assembly GCA_964017235.1 of Sabellastarte sp. h YS-2021. Classification (NCBI taxonomy): domain Eukaryota; kingdom Metazoa; phylum Annelida; class Polychaeta; order Sabellida; family Sabellidae; genus Sabellastarte; species Sabellastarte sp. h YS-2021. The sequence goes on along the minus strand of OZ024928.1, from coordinate 71,595,163 downwards.
GGTGTTTTTAAGCATAAGCTCTAGTGAGGCACATGCTTCTAGAGATCACTTATTTTTTGGTCTCCAAATTTTCATGAATTGTGGCGTAGTGTGAGGAGTACCTGTCTCTTCACTGAAGTTAAGCTGCAATGGGCTATGTTAGTACTGAGATGGGCGACAGCATCAGTGCCTTCTTACTGACTGATCCTTTTTTAGTGCTTTATGGGAGAAAATAATGTAGAGTAAGAAATCTAAAATTCGCCAGGAATCTAAAATTCGCCACCTCTAAAACCTCAGTTAATTTTACAAAGAAAATGATATTTTGTCTTAAAATTGGTATTTTTCAGTTCAAAAAGCCTTAATTTACTGTACATTCAACAAATCTCACCTTAATTAATTTATTTTTTTAGTATTTCAACATGTGGCGAATTTCAGATATGTGGCGAATTTTAGATTTCTTACTCTACTTGAAGTGCAAACAAATTATGTAACATTGGAAGTTGTCTCACCTCAGACATTTCATGTAGGGTAGCAAAAAGCTTGGTGCACATGTTGATGGTATAGGAGGTGACACGTGTGTACATCACGCCTACAAATTGTGTGATCTCTGCCACGATATTCACACTCATCACATTGTCTGGCTGCTGTCTGAGGTAATCCTGCAATCAGATATGTATTCTTTGAATTGTCTATAATGCATTGGACTTTGTATAATAATAACAAGGGTAAGTCAAAGTAGAGTATACAAGGAACCATTTTCAAGATCCCAGGAAATAAGAATGCAATATTTTAGTAGTTATAAGACTAGTGAAAATTAACCACAACCAGAATCTAATCATGTGCATGTGCTGAGGTTCTAGTTACCTCCATTAAGAGGTAATGTTTTGGCGCATGTTTGTCTGTCTGTGTTTGTCATAACTGTAAAAGTAATGAAAGGATACTTTTGAAAATTTTTATGTGGTTAGGACCTGGCTAAAGGAAGGAGTGATTATATTTTGGAATGATCTGGATCACATTATAGATACAAAAAGAAATTATCCTGGTGGAGGTCTGTACTCTACGAGTGCTTACTACTTAAATGAAGTAAATGAAAATGTATGAGGAAAAAACTATCTTTAAAGTCTAAGCATGTGTTGAGTTGCTGTGTGACCATATGTCTCAGTGTGTTAATCTTGAGATAAATATTGGTGGCTGTAACCCCAAGCAAAACTTTCAACAAATTTAAACAGTTATGAGTTATAGACACTTGTCCTGCCTATGATATTCTAGTTCAAAAAGACAAAAATCTTTGTACTATCAGTAGTTTTATTGCTTTCCAGTACAAGCCTCTATTGATAGACATCATTAATAATTAGCACAGGAAATATTGTGAAACGTACTTAAATGTAGAAGAATCAAATTGAAAGTAATTCAAAGTTCATTTTTGTATTTAACTTTAAAATTTCTGGTTGTTTTTGTTGTTTTGTAGTCTTTATTTGCTCAATATCTATAGTGTGCAGTGCACAGATTCTGAGGTGCAAAGAAAACAAAATTGCAAATTTAATAGGTAAATTAAATTTTTATAAGTTAATACCTTACCTAAGGGACAATAAGCTATATAGTCGGCGCTGGCTGGCCTTGCCAAACATCAGAAAAAGACATCCCATGTCTCCACCAATGACCATTCGCTAGGTGGCGCACAGTACAAGTTTATATACATTTATCCTAGAGGAATGCATATGCTGCCTTTGAAAAGTTGAACAGGTGCCTAGATGATGTTAAAGAGTGGATGTCAACTAGTAAGCTCAAATTGAATCCTGACAAGACCGAGTTTATCATCTTTGGTTCGAAGAGACAGAGGGACAAGTTGAAAGCATGTTTTCCAATTGGTATCTTAGGTAATCCACTCTGCCCTGTTGATTCAATAAAAATTTGGGTGTGTGGTTCGATTCAGATTTTTCCTTGTCCAAGCATGTAAATTGTTCAGAATGTCTGCAAAAGTTGTTTTGTTAAACTCCATGATTTCAGACATGTCAGGTGGTTTCTTACTCATGATGTTTCTGTGCTTGTGGCTAATGCTCTTGTTAGTAGTCGGTTGGATTACTGCAACTCACTTTTCAGGAGCCTCTCCAAGTTCAATCTATGCAAACTACAGTGCATCCAAAACAGTGCAGCCAGAATTGTATCAAACACCAGTCGATACACCAGTATAATTCCTGTGCTAAAGAAATTGCATTGCCTTGCTGTTAAACAGAGCATAGTGTTTAAGACAGCCACACTTGTTTATAAGTATCTTTACACAGGTTTTCCCAGGTATTTTGCTCCATATCTTTCTTCCTACAGCAGTTCTTATAGTACCAGGCGCAGTCAGAGTGGTGGCAATTTCCTTGTCATTCCAAAGTTTTACCCTTCTGTTCATAAATCTGTCAAACAGTTTGGTAATAGTTTTCCTTTTGATGCTCCCACTGTGTGGAATGCTTTTCCAGATGAGATTCGTGCCTCTCCCTCCCTGGCCTCCTTCAGAAAGCACCTTAAAACCTACCTCTACTCCAAAGCATACCCACCTTAGCCTGGATCATTCCCCTGGCGTTCTCTGTGGTGCTTGTCCCTAGATACTAAAATTTTGTCGTCTGCCTTAGAGTCCTCTCATATGGGAAGATTAAGCACTATAAAAGTCCAATTAGAATTAGAATTACAGCTTAGGTGTGTAGCTTACTAGGGACTCTAGATTGAACTCAAATCAAGGCACTAGAGGCCTTCCGCAGGACATCAGTTTGTCCCATTGCTTGGTTACCAATGTCCAGGTTGCCGGCAGTTGCTCCCCCCTCCTTTTCACAGAGTCTGACCTGCTCTGAGGTATGGGTTCAGTCCCAGGAGAGGTCCTCTTAGGAAGGAACAGAATTCTGAGCTGGTAGGTTATGAACATGCCCTGTCACCTTGAAAACCCTGCTGGGTAAGGTGTCAGGCTGCATATACATATCTGGGTTTGTGGTGAATTTGCTTGACAGCCACTACAGAGCCCAGACGAAAAAGCTCTCTAAATCAGCACATCCTTCAAATAGAATTATGTGAAGGTATTATGTGACTTCCAATGGCAGGCTGATAGAAATTGTTCCAAGGAAACTCCTGGTTGGTAAGCCTTAGAATCAGCAAAGACCCTCACATCATGGGATTTATTTAACCTGATGTAAAGTGTGGGCATCCTGATCAGAGAGCTCATACCATAGAATTGCTGTTTGCTTGATCCATGAGGAGATAGCTGCAGGGGAGATATCTTTGTCAAAGCCTTTCTTGAACTGGACAAAGGCCAGCTCCTTGTTCTGCCTGAGGTCTGAGGTCCTATCCAAATGACAGTGCAGGGCTCTGACTGGACACAGGAACCAGTCAGACTTGAGTATCCTATCCAGAGTTGGGGCCAGGGTTGGAATAATTATTGAGGCCACACAGTCTGGGCCCTCTTTGGCCTGCTGGTCCTTAGAAAGAAAGCTGGGTGAGGGGTAAAGAGATACCTTGGACCAGTCTGACTGGTGTCTGATGTTCTTACTTAGCCAAGCATGGATATCACTATTGCGTTTGCCTGAACCCAAAGCTAAGAGGAAGACAGTCTTGAAGGTCAAATGCTTCAACAAGGCAAGGTTCAAAGGCAGCCTTAAGTTTGTGAGTTGGTGCAGGACCAGGGAAAGGTTCCAGGAGGGTATGCCTCTTCGACCCTTGGGTCGGTCTCTGTGGGAGCTATCCAGAAGATTAGTTTTTCATCTTGTTGACATTATTGGGAAAATTCCCCCAGTTTGTTGCTACGGTTGATCTAGAGCCATCAATAGTACTTGGCTGTAACTTCCTGTCCTGGAAAATATACAGGAGGAAGCTGACTATGGATTTGCTGAGTGTTGCCCTGAAGTCTACCTGATTATTGTGGCACCATTTTGTATGAGTGATCCACTTTGCTTGCTAGACTGATCTGGTTGAGCCTCCTTGAGGAGCCTCGATTCATGCTGCCACTGTCTCAGAGAAAATTTGCTCCTTCACAGCTGAGGCTCTAGGACCCAGGCAAGAAGATTTAGGCCTGACAGATTCTTGTGTGGAATCTGATTGAATGGCTGAGTTAACAGGTTGGGCAGGCACAGTAGCAACTGGGTTGACAGGGCCACTAGGTCCAAGACCCAGGCCACTCTGGAGCAATCAGTTTGATTTTCATGTATGGCCAGTCCCTCCCTTAGTTTCACCACCACTTTGATCAAAATGATTACTGGTGGCAGCATTAAGGTCCAGTTTATCCCAAGGCAGGCTGACCTGGTGACACAAAATGAGGTAACTTGTTGTTGAACCATGTGGCAAACCAGTCTTTTTGTGGTGGGTGCCACCTAGTGCATACCAACTAAAAAACCTCTGGAAGGAGAGACCACTCTGTTTGGATGGTCTGGCCTAGCCTGGATAGCTTCTCTGCTACCATTCAGCTGGCCTGAAATATGTCGGGCCTTAAGAATACCTGTTTCCTTGAACACCAGGTCAGGATTCTCCAAAGAAGGGACACAATTGGCTCAACCTTTTGCCTCCTTCCTTGTTTATATAAACAACTACTGTAGTCTTGTCCACTGCTATGAGTATTAACAGAGGTTTTGAAACTCTTTTAGGGCCATGAAGGCTGCCTTTATGTCCAGGTAGATTATATGCAACTTGCCTTGTTAGAGGAACCAAGTCCATCTTGCAGAGTGCTCCCCAAAGTAAGTGCCCCATCCTTCTTTCAGTATGTCTGTAAAGATTTGCAAAGCATGAGTGAAAGAGTGTAGTGCTTGACCTTAAAGGACATTTGATTTCTGAAGCCACCACTTGAAGTGAGGATGGAGTGATCCAGGGATAGGGGTTGCCTTTTCTAGTGAAATCTGGTACACTCCAATTGTTTTTCAAATGCCACTGTATTGGTCACATAGAGAGCTGACCTAGGTAAACTTATATTTCTCTTTAGCTGTTTATAGTCTAATTAGGGACATCAACTGTCTGACACGACAAAATGGTTTCTGCATTTTTAAGCTTAGAGTCTGTCAATGTTCTAGGGTTGGTCCGACGAGGCTCTCCTTGAGTTTGAACTGGTAACCTATGATTGGGAAAACCTCTTTGGGTTCTAGCTCTGATCTCTCTGTTCTTACTATCCAGCCCAGCTCCTGACATAAGGCTACTAGGGTCTGTGTATGTGGGAGACAGGTTTGGCTGGATATGGCTCTGACCAACCAGTCATCTAGGTACTTTTGGATACCCCTGTGCAGAGCCATCAGTTTGACCTCCTTCACCACTACCGTGAATTCCATTGGCCGGTTCCAAGGATGTCCTTATGTTTTCTGGTGTCTCCATTTTGAATGTTCTAACTTCAGAAACTTGTGCAGAGAGCTTAGTTCTGAGATAGGTCTCCACTTGTTGTTGGGCTTTGCCTTACTTAGGTATCTCATCCTCAATGTTTTTGATTGCAGTCGGGAAAAAAAGTGTGTGGCCTGATGTATAGATTCCTGTGGTGTTGGTGACCTGGTAGCCAACTGCTTTGGTAAAAATAGGAGCCTGGTCATTGTTGGTCTGGTTGCCGACATAAATGGAAACTGTTTCTGCAAAGGCAGGAGCTTGGTTAGTGTAGGTCTGGTGGGTTCGTCTGGTCACCGACAGGGATGGACACTGCTTCTGTAAAAATAGAAGCCTGGTCAGTGGAGAATTGGTCAGTTTGGCCACCAACGTAGATGGAAAATGCTTCTGTAAAAACATGAGCTTGGTGGTACAGGCCTGGTCAGTTGGTCTGGTTACTGACATAAATGGATAATGCTTCTGTGAAAACAGGAACCTGGTCGGTATAGGCCTGGTCGGTCTGGTCACTGATATAGATGGACATTGCTTCTGTAAAAACAGAAGCCTGGTCAGTATAAGCCTGGTCAGTCAGTCTGGACACTGACAGATGGACGCTGCTTCTGTAAAAACAGGAGCCTGATTGCTGTAGGTCTGGTCGGTCGGTCCAGACACCAGCATAGAGAACACTGCTACTGTAAAAACAGGAGCCTGGTTGGTGTAGGTCTGGTTGGTCTGGTCACGGACATAGAAGTAAGCTGGTTGATGTAGGTCTGGTCAGTTGGTAGACCAGCTTTGGTGTGAGTGAAACAACCTTCCTCTGTTGGGGTATGCAGCCAGTACCAGGTCAGTAGGCTGCACCCTTGTATGGATATCTGTGTAGTCACATGACTGGGACCGGTCCAGTGTTGATGAAGCAATGGGATATCTATACATTTGCTAAGCAAGGATGAAGTATCTCCTATAAAATAAGTCTTTTTCTGTAGAAATTGTGTTGATTGGTTGATCTTGTCAGTCGGTGTAATGAGGCCAGCACATTGTAAGTTTCCTCAAATAATTAAGTGAAGCCTGGAAACCTATTAATACCTTGCAAGCGACTTGCCGCTTACAGCAAATGCTGAAGATGATGACATCAGATGAAGACACGCATTCTCTGTACAAATGAAGGAAACTGTTCTAAAGAGGTCTTTATATGGTGAGGTGGACAGGAAACATTAGATCTTTGCAGAAACCCACCAAAAAGGCTGGTAGTGCACACCATAAAATGGTACTGATGCCTATTTCAGCAAAAACCTCACAGGCATGGGGTCAAAGTTCACCTCAATATATCTACACTATCTGCAATGCTGGCCAACAGAAGAAAACATAAAGTTCTTCTATATATAAGTCCATAATACTTGTTTTCCTTTGTAAAAAAGCAGAAATTTCTTGATAATTGAGAGTTCTTAAAAACATGTTTTGTCTGTACATGCGACATACAAAAAAATGCTATGACGTTACATTCTCTAGCCAGCAAGGATCGAAATACTGCAAGCCACCTAACGAATGGTGGTAACATGGCCAGTCTCGCTGATGGAGACACAGGACACCTTTTTCTACCATTGGTGAGGCCGGCCAGCAATATAGCCAAATGTCCAATAGGTAAGATGTTTTAGCGCAATAAAATTATTTTTCTAAAGTCACACAGTTACTTGACAACCTGGGTCAAAAGCAACGAACATGTCACTATTCGAGGATACTTTTGTGCCAAATCTCAATATACCTTGTCACAGTACATCTCAAAACCTTGGGGCAACATATGAGGAACTCTGTTAATTATGACACACATATTCATAAAATATATTAAATTGTAAAAAATTTTTGGTCAAACCCACTGCTGCAAAAATGTGCTGAGTACAACAACCTTTAATAAGAGATAAGTACCTAAAGAGGTTTTTTAAAATTAAAATTTACCATTATCTAAAATTCTTAGTTATGCAAAGGTACTTTTCTAGTTACCAAAAAGACAAAGTCTCAGGGATGACCAAATATCAATGTCCCCGAGGTTCTTAAGAATGCCATTGGTAACAGAACCCAATGAGAGTCATCATGTATCTATCTGTACCTGGTCTCTAATCCAGGTTTCCTGTTCCAAGACAAGTGTCTTACCCACAAATCCACTGTAGCTGATGATGTTGTTAGCACATACCTGCATGATTGTATTCTGACCATCGCATAGTCTCCCAATGACAGACAGCACAATCTCCACATCAGATTTACTGCTATGGTCCACATGGTCTTCTTGCTGGGGTTCTGACACTGTGTCTTCTTCCTTCTTGGTTTCTGCTTCCTCCGTCTCATTCACTTGTGGCTATACGTACAGTAACCAATGAAAAAAGTTTGCCACTAAAGAACCACGCTTGTCCAATTTGGGTTATTGTATAACAGGTATATCAGAAATCGGTATTTATGCCACACACTTCCAAATAAACAGAAATACTCTCATCAGTGAATCTTGTTTCTACACTTTTCACTTACCTAAATCATTTTATGATGTCTTGTTGCATGTTATTGGATTATTTATACTTACATCATTGCTTTCCATGACATTTGCTTCAATCCAGTCTTCTTCAGGATCTTCAAGTTTCTTGTTCATGAACTTTAAGCAAGCCAACTGTCTTAATTTGGACATTGGTTTTTCCTCAGGCTAAAACACAGTGTGTAAAGATTTGATTTGACTAATTAACAAAGTGCCAAACTGATGTAAATATCCTCTATGGTGCTGATTTCCCGACAAGGGATAGTCTGATAACAAAAACACCAAAAACTACATTCACCAGGAGAGAGAGAAAGATATGGTGATGACCAGACAAGTCTGAAAACATGAGTCTTTAGTTTATTTCTGAAAGAAGTCATGTTGTTTGTGATTGCATCCAACAGGTGCCAAAAATAATAACAATTACTATGCACACAACTGAAACAAAATTTTTTGACTTATTATATGACACAACAGTAATTACAGTCCACCTATGAAAACAGATCTGCATAAATTTGTCTACCATATGTGTAAATTCTTTAATTATATTGGAATACAATGTGCACCAACAATTAAGGTCAGGCTTTAAAAATTGAACTGCATCGATCATCAAAAGTCGACCAAAAAGCTACTTATTTCAGAAATCATTTCCACCTTAGTTTCTAACTATCGAACACCGGATTGCCTCCCTGGGTATGACCTGGAATATGTCTAACGTCTTGATGATTTATGCCTAACAAACTGGATTGTGTGCCTTAGAATCCGTAGATACGGAGATTAAGCACTTGGACAAATGACTGATGATTGATTAAAGATCGATTTATGTGACATATGTTACTTATTTAACATGGGCTACTCACACTTTCATTATCGTACTCAAATTTTAAGGTAGCAGAAGAATATTCTGAGGAATTTCAGATAACAAGATCAAGTAAGAAATCTGAAATTCGCCACATACATGTATTTGAAATTTGCCACATGTGGAAATATATAAATTATTTGAGGTGAGATTTGTTGTAAGCATAGTAAATTAAGGCTTTTTGAACTGAAAAATTATCAAGTTAAAGACAAACATAATTTTCTTTAGAGGATTAAGTCAGGCTTTAGACGTGGCAAATTTTAGATTCCTGGTGAATTTATAGATTCCTTATTCTAAATCTTACTGGAAAATGTCTTTCAAGGACCTGATATATTTATACTAACCGGGCTTTCTACATAACAGAGAACAGCTTAAAGAGCTTTGACTACATGTACTTTCATGTACTGCTACGTCTAGTATTCTAATTCTAATTGGACTTTTATAGCACTTAATCTCCCTTTAACGAAAGGGACAACAGCACCAAGACAGTCAACCAATTTCAATATCCAGGAACAGAAAAGAAGAGGTATTTTTGGATGATATCGATAACCATATTGAACCATAAAACTCTGTTATTTTGGTACAAGCATACAAGAAAAGTACTAGTAAGAACAGCATTATACTTTCTGCACAGCTTTCCCATTTGGCATGTCAGCAGGAGCTGGATCTACATCCTCTGTTACAACTTCCTTCACAACTTTACGTGTTGTTACTCGTCTATTGTGAATTAAGAAAAATAAAAAAAAAATTTTTATATATATTAACAGGAAAACGTACTTAAGTGACAAATGTTTTTGAATCTTAGTAGGAGTAAAAGTGAAAAAAATAACATCAAAGTCAATAGGATCAGGATTTTATTCTTCTATTTTTCTGGAGTAGTAAAATTGAAGCTATAATTCACAAGGGTTATCTTATATTAGTATCCTTCACTTTATTTAGATAATGAGTAAAATAAGTCCTTATTTATCAGAAAATATACACTCCCACATATAAAGTAGATTCTGTCAAATTAACTACAACTGACAGTATCCAAAGCATTTGGTTCTAATAATGTGGTTAATCTTCCACTTATACACACAAAAAAATACAGCATTTTTGAAGTTTGGACCCCAAAGAAGGTTCTACTTATACCAAAATTCAACTTATACCATATAAAGTTTTATTGGAATTCTACAAGAGTTAATGTTAAATGTACATATTAACAGTAGGATTTTGTCCAAAATAAGCACTTTCACATATAAAATTGACTTCTAGTTATGACTACATTCTTTCTCATATAATACACAAAAAGTACAGCATTTTTTTTTATGTTACGACCTCAAGAAAGGTTCAACATAGTTTGAAATTTGGCTTAGACTAAATGAGCATTAGTGTACAAGAATACCTTTAATACAATTCTAAAATAGCCAAAATGAATGTCAAATGTATCAATTAATTGTAAACGTTTGTCAAAAATATGTATTTTCAAAAACAAAATCAAATGAAGAATAATTATGATGTAATACCACATACCTTTCCTTCAAGGAGAGCATTGCCATATGTAATCTTGTCCGAATAAATCGGAAGAAGCATTCTTCTTTGGTACTGGTGAAGTACCGATATACATCTTGCTGAAAAATTGAACAGTAAATACGGATAAAGCACTGTTTGGTCATTTGTTTCAGGATACCTGGCCAATGCTCATTCTTGTATCTGCCCATGCTAAAACTTTACACATATTTGAGTCATATCGTCCATAGGTGTTTCAGAGAGTGATCTATGAAGTCAGTAGCAATGGAAGTTCAATACAAAATACAAACTTGAATTTCTTTTAGCATGTACATTGTGCAAGAGTGATGTATGGTCATTTTATAGCAGTTGAACACATGGAATAAACATCACTTGCCTGTTTACAATGCTTCATACTTCTTGAGCATAATATAAGCACCTTAGCGGAGTCATTGTACCACATCAGTTTGGCGTTATATAAAATATTCATATCAAAAAGAATAAATATTGGGGCTGAATTTAGACAAAAATTATACAAAATATATTGTAGAGTTAATTGCTTCAGTAAGTATCCAAATAAATCATGGTCTCGTATTTTTGCAGACTTTAAGGTGTTCCTGATCAAAATTGCCATGTTTTGTTTTGATTTTCTTTGTTTCCTGTTAGTGGCTATTCAATTGGGGATGTACAAAAATTATCTTTTATTCAAATCATAGGATAGCTGTGTCGAAGGTTTGGGGCATTTAATAGGGAGGGGGGTATTTATACAGTGAAATATTGTAACAGTATTTAACAGTAATTTAAGCCAAATTTTATCTCTGTGTAATAGATCACAAGAAATTGTGTCACTTGACATCCCAGAAAGAAGAAATAAACACAATCCAATTTGTGGTGCATAAAGCATCATCGTTTTGTACAATTTAAACCGGTAACAAAGGTTATACCCTTTTGGCCGAAACGTACCTGTATGTTTCTATTTGCATTGAACAACAAGCAGTTGAGAAGACAAAACACTTCCTTGCCGATGTTCAGTCCACTTCTGTCCATTAAAGGCATCACCTTTTTGATAATACCATCTTTGCTCAGAATATTTTGCAAATTCTTGATCTTTGTCAGCAGTCTAGAAACAAGGGGAAATGTAATACACATATATTATCAAAGTCTGAAAGTTAGAAATATAGTATTTGGAATTCCAAATGCATTACTTGGAATTCCAAATAGTGCATTTGGACTTCTGAATGTGTATCTGGAGTTCAGAATAGTTGGTTGAGAATTCTTGATGGTGTATATAATAGGAAAACTTACTGAATGACCTATACAGAAAATTTTTTTAATATATCATGAATGAAGATAACAATATTATACCAGTGCGCAGCATGAGTATCATACTGTGCATCTTCATGAGTGATATATTTTTTCTGTATATGTCTAATGAGGGATGTTTTACTTTTATTATCCTGCATTTTGTATGATTTATGGGTGAAATAACATGAATACGGACCCCATGAATATTTAATGAGAGAATGTGAAAAGGCTGCGCAAAAAGCACAGGCAACAGTAAATATATAAACTTCAATCTTTAACTTGCGATAGCTCCTTTATTTCTGCATGGATTTTTATGCAACATACACGAGCAGAAGCGCCGGAAAATGACCTTTCTAATGATATATAATACATATTTGTAGGACAAATAGTTTCCGAGATATTGGTAAAAAAAAACGGAAGTAATTCACACTCACTGTCCATAGTACCAAGGCACCGCTGTATACAAAAAAATACATCCCGGTCTGTATTTCCCCGTATTTAGGACAAATACGTCGCGTGGTGGATTATAAACTATATTCAGAACTCTAAATAGGGTACTTGGAATATGTATTTAACATATGTATTTGAAATTCTGAATAGAACTATAATAATTACATTTAAAACATGCATGCAAACTGTAAAAAGTTTATTGTAATTTAACTTCTTGTAAGTTAAATACTTACCTTATCATCACTATTGCTGTATGTTGGCGAGAGCAACATCAATGACCAACCGGAATATTTTAAAGGAAATATTTTTGTCAGGAACCAGTATTTACTGCACAGCTATGTACTGTGCGTGCTCCTGTGTCCCTAGTTCCCTGATATTCTTCACTTTTAATTTGGTTGTTGAAGAGCAAACATCTTGGATACGGTTTCACCTACCTTTTGATCTTTTTTTAAATCAATGACATGTACAATAACTAAAAAAACTAAAAAGACATACATGTATAAAAATCTTAACTAACCATTTTGTTTTACAATAATATCCAAAAGTATCTTAACCCAGCAAACATTTTAAATGTTTATAAACCCAAAAGGGAAACGTTTAGATAAGGTTTAAATAAGGTTTAAAATGAAATACTTGCAAATGTTTATGTAAACGTTTTTAAATGTTTCTAAACCATATGTCTAACGTTTAGCAACGTTCATAAATGTTTTAAAACCCATAAGAAAAAGTTTTAGATAAGGTTTAAATAAGGTTTAAAATGAAATACTTGTAAACGTTTATGGTAACGTTTATAAATGTTTTAAAACCAAAAAAAGTACGATAATACATTTACACAGTTCCCACCTTAAGTCCAATGCTCCTTATAAAAATAGCATATATTAACATAAATACCAAATACTATTTCTCAAATATCAGTTCCTTTAAAGCTACAACAAAACCTCATACTAAAATAGTATTTCATTTTGACAGATTGATCACATAAAGTGAGATATAAAAGGATATACTTACCAAAGTTGTTTGTGGTCGGATTTTAATAATTTTTTCACCATTGTGTCCAGTTTAATGAGATGCAAATTTTGATACCAAATAACCGTAAACATTTTCAGAAGAAATGTCCTATGCTGCTTGCGGTAGCTTACGGCTTGCGTCAAAATTCGATCCCTGACCGAAAACTACCGCAAGCCGCAACCCGCACTAGCAAGCCGCATCCGCAAGCTGTGTACATGGAAGCACTCCCACCAAAACTATAGTAATTGAATTTTTTACCGCAAGCCGCACTCGCAAGCCGCATACCGCGTACATGGACGCCTACACTTTACCTTTAAAAACGTTTACTAAACGTTTATGAAAGGGTTATATTACCGAAAAATGCCATCTAAACCATTAAAGCAAAAATTGATGAAAAAAATTGGTTTATTTTAGGTTTACAAAATGTTTTTAAGGTTTATAAACGTTTATAAACATTTAGAATGTTTGCTGGGAAGTATCTTCTAATTCTCAAGTATTACTTACTTCTTCCACTTCTGTGTATCATCCTCCCAGTTCTGTGGCAGTTGGCAGATGAGATTCTGCAGTAGAGCCCGCAGTATCTGCAGACATTTCAGATCTATCTCACTCTGTGGTATGGTCGGGCTCCCCACTTCTAACGATGAAACCCTGAACAGTTAAATGGCTTGTTACACACTGAACTATTCACCAAACCTATTCTTACATGAGAGCATTAGTTCCAAATCCTCTTAACCAGGGCCTGTATTCACAAAGATTCTTAGAATTTTTCTTAGAATTACACTTAAGTCTAAGAAAAATTCTTTGCTAAGAATTTTCTTATTCTTAGAATAAAATCCTATTCACAAAACAATTCTTAGCTAAGAATAATTCTAAGAATAGCAGTAAAAAGAAATGTATGCAATTCTTGGAATTTTTCTTAGACTAAGTGTAATTCTAAGAAAAATTCTAACAATAAGACTAATTCTAAGCATAAGAATCTTTGTGAAAACAGGCCCAGTTGTTCGGTAGTAGAGTAAGAAATCTAAAATTCGCCAGGAATCTAAAATTCGCCACCTCTAAAACCTTAGTTAATTTTATGAAGAAAATGATGTTTTTGTCTAAAAATTGGTATTTTTCAGTTCAAAAAGCCTTAATTTACTATACATTCAACAAATCTCACCACAATTCATTTATTTTATTAGTATTTTTACATGTGGCGAATTTCAGATATGTGGCGAATTTTAGATTTCTTACTCTAAGAACAAAATGAGAGCCAGTTATAACTTTCAGATGACATTTTATTACAACTGAAGTTAAAAACCTTGAATTAGGAGTTAACCTATGAAGATTTTATTTAACAAAAATATATTGTGAAATCTTCTTTTACAAACTGTTTAACTGCATTGGATGTTTCATGTCCAGAAATAAAAAAGCTGAAATTGAAAGATATTCTGATGTACAATTATAAAACAAAATTATGGGGCAGCTTTTCAGTATAAAACCCAATGAAGTAATAAATTAAAATCGCATCTCTGTGTTGGCCATTGGGTTGGATGGCTCCAACAAATAGCTACTGTTAGGAAACGGTAAGGGTATTTCGCTATAAAAGATAAAAAGTAATGCAGGGTCAAATTTACAATTATTAAAAATTAAGTTTGCTCTTCGATTAAACTTTAACGTGGCTGGGTGCACCATATTTTCTAAAAAGGAAAGTTATACTTAGGAACTTCAGTGGAAGATGGGCATTATCCTTTTGTATTTACACGATTTAAACTACAGCACAAACATGCCTTAGTGATTTTTGACCATTGCGACTCAACATACAAGGAATAACAGTCGAATACATGCTGGGATTTGTTCCAAGCGGTATGTAATGTGGAATGATCCAAATAAGTCTCAGTGTCACATGGAATTCCAAGACAAAATTATTGCACTTGTGTATAAATACGAGGATTTGGTTTCTCTAGGGACTTTGGATAGACGTTCATACTTATTAATATATTATTGTCACTAAAATGGTGAAAAATTTGCATACTACTCACTCAAGCAGCTCCAGTAATGTTGATGTACTGTCATAGTTCTCTGTGTCATTTTTGCCAAAGCAACGAATATGTTTGTGGAACTCTTCGCCCATTGGTAGAGGTGTATCAGAGTACTCAGACATATACTCTAGAAAATGTACAAATAATTTCTGCATTTCTAAACCCCATGGAAGACCTCAGTGATACTATATAATTCAGCTCTAACACTGTTCAACTCAAAAAACCAAGGGGTGAACAAAGCCTTTCTAAGGAGAAAGTAAGGGAAGTCTGTTCAGCACAAGAAAAGAAGATCCAAGCATATTGTGACCATGGTGACTCATATAACTGCTAACTTGTACCTACCGTAAATGACCTATTTAGCGCACAGTGCGCTAAGCAAGTCTATTTTTATTCAATATTTGTTGGGAAAAAATGTCCCTTTTAGCGCACCCATCATGAAACACTTTCCGGGATGAAATTTCGGTCAATCCGGTAGAGAAACGGTGTTTCGACATTTAGAAATACCCACTTCCTGTAAATATGGCGGTAGATGAAAACAGACTCGAAAGTCGCAACAAAAAATTCAATTTATTAAGTAAAAATACGTACAATATATGAAAAATATGTGGATATTGTGCACTGTCACCGACGAGATTGCTGGGAAAAAGAGGTAGGGTGCGGTTACAAGGGCGGATGCGCTAAATAGGTCATTTACGGTACATCTTGTACACCAATAGAATTACATAGAATTCAGCCTTTTTTTATACAGTAACTTTAAAATTACATCCAGTAAACAGAAACTATCAAAGTTAACAATAAGATATTTTTACCATTATGAGGACATTTTATTGCACTTTCTGGTCGTTTTTATTTGACAAAAATGGTTGCATATTTGTTAAGATATATGAAGGAAAGTTGTGCACACTAGAGCTAATAGAAGGTAGTAACTGTTGTAAAACCAAACTTGACTTCAAATACTTTTTCTGTCTTGATGGATTTTAATGCAATAACAATGAGCAGAAGCGCTGTTTGAATACCCTTCCAGTGATGTATGATATACATCTGTGGGTAAAGTAGTTTTCAAAATATTTACCATAGACAAACAAGAAAGAATAGGGAAATAAATAAATGTAGGGAGAGTTCATAAAATTGAACATAATATACAGAGAAATCACACAGAATGTCAGGTAACAGAGGTTCTCAACAATACTTTTTTGCACCCACAAAATAACTGGTTCTTGTAGGCTGTTTTAATAATTTTATATGAATATCATTGATAACAGGTAATAATTTTATCATCCACTGAAAGCAATTTGTATTTTCTCAAAATATGGGGAAGTACAGATGGAAAATATATCTTTCATGTATGACAGCTCCCCATGCTTGTGTGTTTTGGTGATATTTGCTTTTAAAATATTGCATTAAAAGTCAGGGCCTAGTTTCACAAAGGCCTACTAAATATAGAAGATAATATGCTATTAAAGCTAGATCTTAGTAGGCCCTTAGTAGCCACTACAAAAGTGTTCCACTGAGCTGATACTTGGGACCTATCAAGTTCCTGAGACAGCAGGGCTTCTAGTGAGGACAGCCTACCAATTACCGCAGTAAAAAACCATCTCAGTGAAACAGATAGTATAGGCTTAGTAGACTACTAGGACTTAGTAGCGTACTAAGGAGATAGTAGGCCTTTGAGAATAAAAGAAAAACATTCCTTGTTCAACATATACCAAAAAATATGCACTCAAATTATATTTTCATCTTCATCGAATTTGTGATATATATTAATTCATGATATTCAATATATATTATGTCATTTGGGAAGTTTTCCCATTGCATATCACTATACCTGTTGACATGAGGCGTTTGTCTTTCAAGTGTAACTGAGCTGCTATGGTGTTATCACCCTGTACAACATGGATCAGGTTACTGACAAAAAACTTCAGTTTCTGCAAAGTAAATATATAAAGGATTCTTTTGGTTCCGTCAAGTGATTTTATAACATTTTTAAAAATTTTATTTCTTTACATTGGTTTAACACAGCTTTTTTGTGTGTCAACTTTCCAGTGGTATTCTCATTCATCTTATTCAAATTTCAACAATGAAAATTACTTCAATAACAAAAGCCTGCAACTGGAATCCAAACTCAAAATTTGATATATACTATTTGGAATTCTGATTATATATTTTCGAATTTGAACGAACTGAAGTAGAAATACAGTCTTTCCAAACTGAATACTAGGGTTTATTGTGGCCCTTGTTTTCAGGAATGTCTAACTTACATTGACAAAATACATTTCTACAGCAAATACGAGGACCTCTAGGAAGTCACTTCTACTTATAGAGCTAGGTCTGATTTAATTTTCTGAAATTAAAGTATTTTACTCAGGAAAACATGCTCACTGATAAACTAAACAAGTAAGCTTTCCTGAAGCTGAGGTGAACTAAACAATGGTGAGCCATAAGAGTACATGCTTCTAAAAGAGCCACTCACCCTGTTCAAGTCCATTTCATTGGCATCATTGACATAAATTGATGGAGGTTCTAGTAGTTTTCTCCTTGCACTAACAAAGACCCGCTTGCTTAAACCATGACCATAAAAACCATCCTACAACACAGAATAAAATATTGTAAAATTTGCCATGTTTAATAATTTTAAAGGACATATGCTCCCTCCTTTTTAAGTTTCAGGGAATACATTTCGTAAGGAGAGTTAAAGGGGGCTTTGTGAAACTGAAACTTAAGGTGGCCTTACCAAAGGAAAAAAAATCGACCTTTCTTTACTAAAGGAGGTCCTTTCCAAAGGAGGCTTTGTGAAACTGGCCCCCTGATCCTGATAATGTAGGCACAAAAATCACTAATCCATAAACACTTTCAATAAATCAAGGAAATAGAAGGGACATCCTCACAGGCACATTTCACATACTGTTGTGAATTTCAAATTTATCACTTAATTGCATTTAAAATCAAAGAAAACTCATAGTAGAAATCAGGAAGAAATAAAACAGATCCCATTGACTGACATGTACAGGAAATTAACTGAACTAACAGAACAGCTCCTATTGACTAACATACAAAGATATAGTAAATTATTGTCATACAAATTCAACTTTATTTCTCATTATACCACCTCAAATATAATTCTACATTAAATAATAAACATGAAATTTGTACAAAGCCTGGAACCGCCATCCAAATTCAAAATTTGAAGTATGTATTTGGAATTTCGAATATTGTATTTGGAATTCCAAATATGTATTTTTTAATTCCAAATACGTATTTAGAATTCCAGATGCATGTTTGGAATTCCAAATAGGATATTTCAAATTTTGAATTTGGATGGCGGTTCCAGGCTTTCGTAAATTTGTGATTATTTGGTGTCCATACTAATATGACATATTTTCACAACTTGGATGACTTATGAAAAATGACCACAAATTTTGAAAATGTATTTAAGATTGAAGATTTCCTTCATACTAAGAATAGCAAAAGAATGTCATGCATATTCACAATTATTATTTATATTAAAGTGAACACATTACCTAGGTATCACTATTGCTGACATAAAATTTACAAATTTTGAGACTTTTTTCTTGCAAAATGTTTAACCAAAGCTATATTATCAACAAATCTTCAAGTAGGTAATATACCTTCTTTTGTTCCAAATACTTTACTTATCTTTTTTGTCCAATAAGCAGTGTTTGCTCGATATACTTGTGTTTTCACTTTAGTTAATAAAACTTTTTGGAAAGCTTTCACACGATTACCTCAAAGATGATTTTGCCTGCTTTCTTTGCCACTGAATCAACAGATTCTTCCATCTCAGCCAGCTCAGAATATCTGCCACAATACTGTACTGCTATTCTACAGAATGGCTGAAACAAAAACAAATCTGCTACATATGCATGTAAAATCTTTAATATACAAAAACTTAATACAACACTTAATATACAACAAAACATAATAAATCTACACTGGTAATATTAATGATAAAAAGATAACTGACGGTTGAAAATCTAAATCAAATATGGGCAACAAGCCAACATTTATGTGGTTGTATAAGCTAAAGTCAATGAAAAAAACATTGAAAATGGGACCATTGAAATTTAAGGGGTTTTTTTGTATCCAGAAGCTGATTCAGATCTATTCCAAAATTTAATCACATCTTTTTTTCTTTCTTCAAATACAGACGAACAGACAAGCAAACACGCCCAAAAACATCACATTCTGGCCTAGGTAATTTACAAGAGGGTCAGAGATGCCCCAAAAGGCGGGTTGCGCAGGCAGCATAAAAGGTTAGCGGCTGCTGTAATTAAATTTAGAAACAAGGAAAGAAATATTAGGTCACCGAGTTAAGGTAAATGTGTTAGACGTGCTAAGAAATGTAAAACTTGTAATCTAGGTTACATAATTGTATGTATGCTACAAACAGACAAACAAACGGATGCAATTACACTAATTTCGAAAGAACCTAGCTATGATGGTGATCTATCTCCCTGTCAAGTTTGAATTTGATTGGACAAAGCGTTTTCGAGTTAGAGTCCGGAAACGGAAAGGTTGGCAGACAGATAAATGAACAAAAAACGGACAAACGAACGGACAGAATTACACCAATTTCAAAAGGATAGTAGATATGATGGTGATCTATCTCCTTGTCAGGTTTGAATTTGATTGGCCAAAGCGTTTTCGAGTTAGCAAATGAAAATGTGGATGGACAGACAGACGGACACATCGATCTAATGCGGATTGGTTACATGCAACTCGCCTAATAATACTTTTAGTGGATGAAACAGAATGAAAAAACTTGAACTACATTTTACCAAGTTCATCTAAAACTCACTTGTGGAATCAAAGAAATGGGTAACATCACAATTATAAAAACACAATGTCATATACTTGAAAATGTATCCAAATATATCTCATAACAGAATTTACTACTGCACACAGAAACAACATGTGTGATCCACTAACCACTAATTCCTGTTCAGTGTCCTGTGCTGCTTTCAATGTGTCCAACACCTTGTCACAGTCAAACTGGTGGCAGTTGCCAAACACTCCCTGAATGGGACAAAGGAAAGAACATAATCATAAAATTGTATTCATAGATATATGCTCGAGAATATACTATAAGTTTTGCAGACTACACATAGTTCATACTGAATATCACTGAAGCAATAATTATAACATAATTATGTAACTTGTGAGGTCTAAGTAAGTCTATTTTAGTCTAAGAAAGTTTATTCAGTGCAATGAAAATAATGCAGTACCAAGGGCGGACAGATATAATGATATTTACTCAAAGACATCTTCATTTTAAGTGTTTTGAAGCCAATATCAAAGAAACGTTCTCACCGTTAAAAACGAAAATCCACTTTTGAGCATGTACTCCATCAGTTCATTTCCATCATCTACCCTGTAAACCAGTCAAAATGCTATTTACACTTGAACAAAATCTGATAGAGTTAAATGCTGCTCAGTGAAATACTGACGGATTATAATCCTATATCCACTTAACAATAAAATTCCATATAACAGGGCAAATTTCACTGGAATAGGTTCTGACTGGTGTTTATTTCTGCTTCAGGGAGAATTATACTTTGACCAAAAATAAGCAAACAAATGCTATCAACCATTTTTCCAACCATGTTTTTCAAAACAAGTGATCAATTTGAAGACCTGAATATATGCCTGCAAGCACCAGTGTATTATTATCTCCGGCAAGGAGGTATTCAATTCTTGAGCATTTCTTTCTCTGTTTGATATCAGGATTATGGAAATACTACTGGCTGGATCTTCATGATTAAAAAATGAGAAGATGAGTAGTGGTCCAACTTAGATTCTATTAAATATTGAGATTTATTCAGATCACCCCCTGGATACAAAAAAAAATATCACTGATCCAGATTTTCCCATTTACTTATTTATTGAGCTGTTTTGCCTTAGAAAAGAGAGATAAGGTTCTGGTATAACCTATACATGCCTTGACCAATCCTATAAAATGATAACATTCAGTTAAGGCTCAGTTATACTAAAATAAATCAAATTCAAAAAGGATAGAAAGTGATTCAGACTAAATAACATTATTAAAGAAGACAATGCAAATAAAAATAAATGATTATACAGAATACATCAATTGTACCTTGGTTCATCAGAGAGGGCTGAAGCGTCACTCACATATCTGGCCAGCATGTTATTCAGCAGAGCCACATGGTCCCAGAGATGTCTGAAACAGAATATTCCATGATATACCATCCTGTCTGGAATAACTTTTAAAGAATATGCATTTTTTCAAAACAGGGTGGGAAGTGCAAATGGGCACCTTCTGAGAAATTGTAGCCTACACTTTGAAGATAAGTTCTAAGAGTTATCAAAAGTAACTGTCAATTTAAAAAGGTTGAAGCCATCCCAAAGGTTACCAAAAGAAATGGGCTAATTACAATTAAATGCATCTTACTAGTGGTGAGGCTTTCTACTGGTGAGATCTGAGGATTATAGCCTACCTTTTGAGGATTGGATCTAAGGGTTAATTCACATAACTGTCAATTTAAAAGGTTGAAGCCATACCTTTAATTATATGTTCTGAGGATTATTGTAAGTAACTGTCCATTCAACACTTGAAAGTCATTTTTAGTCTTTTAGATGTTAAGCTTTTTACAAAAAGTCCAATTAACAAAGTGCAATTATGTCCAGTCATTTCACTATAAATATACCTGAACACCACAAATTATTATCACTTTTCGGAAAACTACTGGCAGTGCTGTAAAAAGATTTTGCATTATTTTAGTGTTACATACCAGGAAATATGGATGAAGCAATAGGAAATTGTGCATCTCTTTGGACCTTGGACTATGAGCAAAAAGTAATAAATGTTCTAAAGGCAGGGAAAGGTGGAAAAAGTCTTTCCAGGGACAGCTATCATATTTTGAAAACCTACAAGTTGGTTACATTAGGAGGTGTGGATAAAGTTGCTAAAAATGATAAGTACATGGCAAACAAAGATGAGGTGACAAATCTCATCCGTACAGTAGATTATGAAACTGGTCATGGAGGGGAGAGAAAAACTCATAAAAAGTTACTAGATTTGTATTGTAATATTCCCCGAAATCTTGTCCATGAGTACATTCAACATTGTGAAAGATGTGTTGAAAAACGAAAGAAAAGTGAAACAGCTTCAGGTGTTGTTGTCAAGCCTCTATCAGCAAAGGATTTAAATGAACGTGGGCAGGTTGATATCATAGACATGCAAACTATGAGGGATGGTAGCTACAGGTTTATTTTGCACTACATGGAATACCTCACCAAATTTAGCCAGGTCAGACCCTTGAAAACCAAAACTGCTGAGGAAGTTGCCCAAGAGTTATTATGTATATTTCTTGACATTGGTGCCCCACATATTTTACAATCAGACAATGGGCGAGAATTCACCGCTGAAGTAATCCAAGAACTCTCCAGCCTTTGGCCAGACTGTGTCTTAGTGAATGGTCGCCCAAGACATCCACAAAGCCAGGGAAGTGTTGAGAGGGGCAATGGCTCTTTGAAGCTAAAGCTCCAGAGCTGGATGCGTGATAACAACACAGCCTCATGGAGCATTGGTTGTCGGTTTGTACAGTGGTCCATGAACAGCACATATCATGAGGCCATTCGCATGGAACCATACAAGGCTCTGACTGGAAATAAACCTCGCTGTGGATTGAAAACTACATTACCAGCTCAGTTTCTTTCTAGATTCACCACTGGTGTGAATGAAGAACAGTTGGAGGAGCTTTTGAACCCAGGTACAAATGCCAGTGCAGATTATGAAAATCCAGCAATAGATGATATGATTGCGAACGTGACTGTACATCTGGTGGACAGCAGTGACACCCATACTGACAGTATAATTCCTGATAATTTGGAGACTGCAGAAGATATCCCTGTGGATGTTACCAGCAGTGTTGCCAGTATTAATGATCCTGCCACAGATGATATGATAATCATTGGTATGCCCCAAGATGTGGACAGTAGTGGTGCCAGCGAGGACACTTATCCTGCCCCTGGTGATACAGTGACCAATGAAGTTGTGGCTGTGGACAATACGGTTACCGAGACTGAAGATGTGGCTGAAGGAAATATGCATACCCAGAGTGGTAATATTGAAACTGCAGATGACATAGAGATATGTGAAGATGTGCCAGATGTGAGGGAGAATCAACTTACTGGTGATGACACGATAGAACATCCAGCTAAACGTGCCAGAACTGAGGCCCACAGCAATATACAAAAACAGGCAGATAAAATGGTGGCACGATCTACAAGATCACTCCGTGGATTAGCCCTAGGAGACAATGTTGCTGTTCCAGTTTCCCAGTTTGACAGGAGCAAAGGTGATCCTCCAAATCTTATTGGGGTTGATCTGAGAAGACATCCCAATGGTTATACAATTGGGACCAGAGCTGGCATAATCAGAGGTACCTTAGCAAGGAATCAAATCGAGTTTGTGAAATTTTCTGGCCTTAAGGCAGAAGATGTACCAGCAGAAGACTACACAGTTCGTGAACTGGTCCGAAAACTAAGTATATGTGGAGGCCAAGGATATGTCCGATGTCACTGCCGTACCAACTGCTTGACAAAAAGATGTTCATGTCTAAAGAAAGGTCTTCGATGCAACAGTGCCTGTCACAGTCATAAATCTTGTGATAATGTGGACAAGTAAATAACACTTGCAATAAGTAATGTAAATAAACTGCCAATGTGGCTTCCTGTTAAATAGCTCTCACAGTTAAAAAGACTTACAGTTTAGTGACTTAGTCCCACCTAGATGCTATCTCCAATTCTTAATAAATTCTTATCAAATGTAAATACATGTACAAATATTAAATACTTAACTAATATTGTTAAAGAAAATGTTTAAGGAATTATAATAAAATGCACATCACCAGTTTACTTTAGGTAAAAGTACAACCTTTGATCCATTGATGTATTCCAATACTATGTTTCAATAAAAATGCAAAAAAAAAAAAATTTTTTTTCACTATGAATGAGAGTGAAAATTTCGTACATTCAGTTGTCCATTTCATGAAATGGACAGTGGATTTTTTATCCATTTCACGAAATGGATAAATATTTTGTCCATTTCACGAAATGGACAATTTCACACCTGGGTCGTAACATATATATGTTATGACCCAAATGTGAAATTGTCCATTTCGTGAAATGGACAAGGAAATTATCCATTTCATGAAATGGACAACTCAACTGTCCATTTCGTGAAATGGACAAAATATTTGTCCATTTCGCGAAATGGACAAAAAATCTACTGACCATTTCATGAAACGGACAACTAAATGTATGAAATTTTTACTCTCATTCACAGTGAAAAAACTTGTTGCTTTTTTATTGAAACATTGTATTAGAATACATCAATGGTTATACTTAACCTAAAGTCTACTGGTGAGGTGCAGGTTATTATAATTCCTTTAACACTTTCTTATAAAATTTAACATGAACCTAATATTATTAAGCCACAAGATTAGTTAAGTATTAGTTAATATTTGCATTTACATTTATTAAAAATTTGAGATAGAATCTAGGTGAGACTAAACCGCAACATATATTTTACAACATTAAGAGCTTTTAACACTAAGCCACATTGGTAGTTTCTTTACATTAGTAATTACAAATGTTGATATCACTGTTGTTATTTGCTTGTCCATATCATCATAAGATTTGTGACAGGCACTGAATTAACCCTTAGATCTAATCCTCAAATGTGTGTCTACAATCCTCAGATCTCATTAAAAGAAAGCCCTACCACTAGTAAGTTGGGTGTAATTGTAATTAGCCCACTTCTTGTTGTAACCTTTGGGATGGCTTCAACCTTTCTAAATTGACAGTTGCTTTTAATAACCCTTAGATCTAATCTTTAAAGGGTAGGCTACAATTCCTCAGATCTAATCATTAAAGGAAAGCCTTTTAAAGAAGATTAGTGCACAAAGGAGACAAAACTCCATTGAATTTCTTTTAAGCAAATGTTAAAAAATAATATTAAAAAATAATATACCAGGTACCAATATGCTTTTTAAAAGTGTAAGTGTAATTTTAAATAATTATCCCCATTAAAAAGTATGCTTTACATAATTGACACTTGTATTTCAAATATATTTCAAATATTTATAACTATTAACTAACTTAATGTAAGATATATAACATACACATCATTATTACAGGGGAATAAAGTGATAAATTAAACCAAAAGATTGACCACGAATGAAAGTTAAACTTTCGTACATGACTTTGTCCATTTCATGAAATGGATAGCAAAATATATGTGGATTTGTCCATTTCACGAAATGGACAGTGAGGCTGTCCATTTCATGAAATGGACAATTTCCTTGTCCATTTCACGAAATGGACAATTTCACACTTGGGTCGTAACATATATATGATCCAGACTGATATACTGTAAAATATACTAGGCACTTCACAACTAAGTACAATTTACTTCAATTTCTGACTGTCGGTCACTGAAAACTAACTAATAATTAAAAGTGTTGGGGGCCATAATTAGAGATGTGGTAGGCTTTTATTGCAGAATGCATGGCATGCAAAAAAATCCTGCATAACAAAGAGTAGAGGTAATATTAGAGCATAACATGTAAGCTTTGCAGCAGTATCTGAATCTACTATGGACAAATTTGTCACTGATATGTGTGAGAATTTTAGGCCATTTACCCCAATAACTTTGGATAATACAGAGTTTTGGGTATGTGGAAGGAAGAAATATGAATATTCAATCAGATTTTTCATTTTTATTTTTTGCAAAAATATTAACTGAATTAATTTATAAGGTACCTATACAAGCTATATATATACCGCAAACTATCTTTGGCTTTTATGTACAACCAACCACTTGAATAAAATCACATCTCTACAAAATCATGGTATTTGGAAATTACAAACATCAAAATGTGTCACACGTCATTTTATTCTACTTACATGTCAAGAAACACCTCCTTTATGACATGATCTAGTTCCTTTTCAGTGCAGAACAAATAGACTCTCACCAAGTAGCTGGCAAATGGGGCTTTTGTGATTATGTCAATTTCTTCATGGTTCAGAACGTCCAGTATCTCTGTTACTGGAAGGAGTTTCTGACACACTGATACAATGTAACCAGTACTACCCTGTAAAGAGAAGAAACTATCCTTTGAGAACTCATGTAATCCTATAGTTCCAAGCTGTGTGTTAAGGATCCATCACATAGGAAATGACCTCCAGTGTGAGTAATTACTTATTATCAGATTCATGATTCCACAACAGGTTTACTGGTTGCTAAGTTTGAAGGGTGATTACAAGCTCTGTGCTTCACCTCGAAATAATAGGTTCCTAGTAATTGCCTGTTACTGCTGATTCTGTGGCCGAAAGACTGTATCAGTTTCACAATTTAGATGATGCATATTAATTTGGGGGCTTTATAAATATGAGTGAGATTAATGGGCATATTCTTAGACTACTGGAACAATTTGTTTTTGAAATAGTAATATATTTTTATCAATGAGGTGGTTCAAGTTTTGAAGCCTGCTTCTTAAGAGTTATTTCTGTCAATCATTCATGATTATGTATATAATTGTAAACCATGCATATTCCAAAGTACAGTTGCATTGTAAACAAACTAAATTTACAGAATTTACCAAGGCTATAGTTGTGATATTTTAGCTCAATCAGTCTCGGTGAAGTCAGCTTTATTTAGGAAAAGGATATGAGCCTAAAAGTGGGGATTAAAAATTCAGATTTGAACCAGTGGCTAAGCCTGAGATTTGCCAAGGTTGAGACCATTATGAAATTGGCCCCTGATGTCCCAAACTGGAAAGCACATATTGCAACATGAAATTGAGGCTGCTGACCCAAAAGGCAGGAGGCACAATCAGTATCAGGGATGGTAACACATACTAGTGCATGCCATGTCCAAAGGATGGATGTATGCCAGACGTATGCAACACGATAGCTGTGATACTGGTCCTGGACATATCAAACTAATACTGGGTTCTTTCCTTTCACTTGGTTAAGTTTGAAATCCATTAGCAGAAGCATCTTCAAGTTACGGTCTGCAAACAGAATTTCAAGATGGCAGCCATCTTGTTTCTTTTCCAAATGGCACCAACTTCAAAAGCAACCTTGCCTAGGTGGTAATCTACCAAAATGTTAAGTTTCAAATCGATTGGTGGAAGCATGTTTGAGTTAGAGTCCGGAGACCAAAATGTAGACGGACAGACAGACGGACACAAAAATAGGTGGGTTGGTTACATCAAACCACCCCAAAATATGGTCATAATCAAAATAACACCTGGCCAGGTGAGTGACTAGGAAGGTGTGAGAGCTTTGTGATACATGAATAAGGTTTCAAGATTCTGCATTGTAAACCACTGCAGTGTTAACATATAACTATCAGCTTTTTAACTTCACATCAGTGACATGTTTTCAAACCGCTGTAAGAGATGGGAGGTGAGTGTATTCATACAATATCACTGATTTGGCTACAGGAGGAAGAAGACACATATAAGTTTAGAATGACAGCAGTATTACCTGTGCACATACAGCCAACATGTCCACCAGTTCCACATAGTACCTCCTGTCATTGTCATCTCTAGCTTTATCCACCAGTAAAGCAATTCTGTGCAAGCAATTGATAACATATAATAACTATACAAACAGCAGATTTATACCCTAAATTCATTCTACAACTATTTTACACTGCACAAGAGGTAAATTTATGTATGCAGACAATTCATTTGTGGCATGAGACTAAATGTTTTAGTCTCAGCTAAAATGGTATCCAGCCATTGTCATAAACTGCAGATACTAAGTCCCACGTGTATGATTACGAGTGTTATATAACTCTCACAAATGGAAGTTTGTATAGTGTGTGGCAGGTTGTTAGAATGTCTGTTTGGCTCCATGTGTAACTCGCAATTGACAATGCATTAACACTTGTATACGACGCAGCTGAGATAAATTTTCCTCAATTCAAAAATCCAAGTTGTATTGGCATGACATTGCATAATTACATAAGTATTAATTAGCATAGATGATGAAAACTCTTCATAATAATTTTAAATAGAGATGGAAACCTAGCTGTGCTCTCCACCAATCAGTGAGTCTGATAGTGGGCGTCATATATTATCATAATGCTCTCAAAAATGTCCCCTGCTTAGTGATGTATCTATATATATATGTCTATATTAAACACATTTACTTTTTTAATATTACAAGGCTATTTATGACTTTGACAGACAAAGGCAGATACAAAAAGGAGACCCTAAAAGCCTCACCTTTGATCCTTGGTCATTTTCAGTGGATAGGCAGTCTTTTTGAAATTCTGCATCAACATCTTAATCACAAATGACTGGTTTCTGCTGATAACCTTCCCTGTGGCATCATCTGTGAAAGTATATGTATAAGACACTGAAGAATATAACTATTACCAATGTACTGAACACAGTCAGAAATTAATGGCAAAATACAAAAGCAGAAAATAGTCAAGAAACTAAAGTTCTAGATCAGTGATTCATGTGAAACATGTAACCTGTCATTCTCAATACATGTGTAATATTATCAAGTAACAGATAATTATATAATAAAAAAGGAAAATCATTTTTAGAAATAAATTAACATTTCCCATGTGTTTTCTATTTCATTTACCTTTGACAAGGAGCTTCAAGAGTGTCAACCATTCCACTGCTCTTGTCCTACCACCCAGCCTCACAATCTCCTCAATGTTGTTTGGGAATACCTTTGAGCAGAGCTTTTGGTTCCCTTTAAATGCCTACAAATATACAGTAACCTGAATATTAAGTAAAATCAACAATATACAAGATATCTGGAATATTTGATTCTAGCTATGACTAATGTTCACTTATAAATACTGATATAGTGATAAGAATGTTAGCTTAGATACCATTTTGTGTAAAAAAACTCTAGTTTTACAAGCCACATTGGTTTTAATCTCATTAATATTAGTACAAGTCCTTTATTACAAATGTATTTTTGATATTGTATATTTTCTATAAAGTGCAATAAACTAATCACATAAATTTATTACTAAATATAGTCAAAGTAGAATTTATATCTCCTTTTCAACAGCTAGGGATGCACTTTGACAGTTATCTGCTATGTCCAACATATTGCCTTTGGCTGAATTAGAAGCCATGACCACCAAGATGCAAGACTAGTGGTTCTTGCCAATCATTATAACCACTATGGCATCAAGGTCTGTATGGCCAATAGGAGGTGTATATTTAGCTTTAGGTCTTCTTTGGTATGACTGGGCTATGTCTTTAGATTTACAATTATGCACCTTGTTTAATATATTCAGTTGCACCTTGGGAGTTTGTCAATTGGTGGAGTAAGTGCAATAAAAATCCACATAAGACAAGATTTAATAAATTTTGAAGTGTTCCCAAAATTACGACACCAAATATGCAGTAAAATCACCATTTCTAAGCACAGACTTGATTGAAAAAAAAAACAGAAATATTATATACTAAGACTACCATTCTTAGAAAAGGTAAGCTTTAAGATTGAACAAGGCCGAAACGGGTTTCGGTCTACTAGTGACACAAGTAGTGCACTTAAGTGGTCACCCATCCCAGTACTAATGTAACCTATCACCACTTAACTTCTGTAAAAGACAGAGTAATTTTGGCCACGTCACAACTTCTGTAAATGAGAGAGTGTCATTGTGGGAACGCCACAATTCATGAAAGTCCAGAGACAAAAAAAAAAAAAAAAAAATGATCTAGCTAGAGCCTGCGCTTAAAAAGTACATTATTATGTGTATCAGAAACATGGCACATTACCTCTGACAGTGTGGCTGCACATTGTGGTCCTGATATTGTCACATCAAACAGAAAGGCACTGAGGTGGTCGAAGATCCATTGCTGGACGTAAGCATTGCCCTTAGCCATGGCTTGCAGTAGCTGTAAACACTTGGAAGCCACCTCCACTGTCAGAATATACCGCTCCTGTGAATTTGTATAAACAATGTCAAAGTTAGGTATTTACAATCCCATTAAATAGCCAGTGTCATACATGGATAGGTCTTGTGATAGTGTAGAAACAAGAAAATTTAGTCACCTTTATAACACGTGATTTTTATTTCAGCAAGTGCCAAGTTACCATGAGAAGATTTCTTGAGCATGATTTTATTATGTGGCAAATCAACAGAACATCTCATGAGCGCATGATGATTTCTTGGCATTTAGTTAATTATGCAACACTTTTATAAGAAATTGAAGAAGTCCTGAAGACGTCTTGGCATTTAGTTAATCATGCAACACTTTTATAAGAACTTGAGGAAGCCCTGTCAGAGTAAAGTGTTCATAAGTCTTTGTAAACCAATACAATAGGAGAAAATAAGCAATTTATTGCACTTATTTTAACACTCAGTAGCCCGTGTGTTCATACTGACAGGAAACAATTATGTTCGAGTTTTAGTCAAATACATGTTTCATGGTTCACTGCTTGACAAACACATTCCAGGTTAAAAGTCATTTTACTTATTGCATGACTGCCATCATATTGGGAAAACAACAAAGCATGATTTAGATCGACAGACAATAAGGAAAAAAGTTAGATCTGGTTCAAGCATCATACATATACAAGGATCACAGACTCAGCAGTAACTGAAGCCAGGCTATATTCACAAAATGATGGCTTTTGCAAGGCTATAATCACACAACAATTACTTTTGCCAAGCTATATTCACAAAAACATTGTTTTTAGAAGGCTATATTCACAAAAAGATGCCTTTTGCAAAGCTATATTCACACAATGATTACTTTTGCCAAGCTATATTCACAAAAACATTTTTTTGCAAGGCTATATTCACAAGGCTATATTGAGATGGCTTTTGCTAAGCTATATTCCTAAAAAGATTATTGGCTTTGCTGAGCTATATTCACAAAAATTCTTGGCAATTCCAAGCTATAACAACATAAACATGGCTTATGCAAAGCATTTTTCACAAAAATGTGGCTTTTGCAAAGCTATATTCACAAGGAGTTGTCTTTGGTAAGGCTAGATTCATAAAAAAATGTTGGCTTTTACAAGGTTATATTCACATAACGGATAACCTCTGCTTGCCTTTATTCACAGGGCTGTGTTAGGCTATGTGCACAGATAGGATTATCTTTGCGAGGCTGTATACATACAAGACATTACCTTAGCCAAGCTATATCCAGAAAAAACATTCACCATTACCCTTGCCAGGGTATATTCACAAGAAGGATTACCTTAGCCTGGCTGTACTCCTCTAAATTTACCTCTGCTAGGCTGTATTCACTAAAGGCATGACTTTTTTCATGCTAATTCACAAAAAGAATTAAGTTGACTTTTAATTAGACACAATTCGTTAAAAGTGTTCAGACTATTACAATAGGTGCAATCAATTTATACAGAAGGCCTCACGAAATAGAAAACTTAGGAACGTTTACAAAAAAAAAAAAATGCTATGTCTGGACTTCAGCAAGGGTTGAAAGCAGAGGCATTGATTAACAATTTTTTTTTGTGGACAACACTACATGTATATAATTGCACTCTTAATGGTAATTGACATTATTTTTAACAGCTAAAATAACGCACAAACTCGCATAAAAGGCAGGTGTACGAAAATGTCACAAAATCATTGTTTAAAAGCTTAAGCCTTTCACTACCAGAGCTTTTAATAGCCACTGACCGAGGAAAATGGACTTCACATACAATATAGTTGTCACAGACTTGCAAATGTGTATAGTGCAAGACTGAAGGAAGTATAAAAGATATTTAAAAATCATCTACTATGGTCGACAGGCATGGTACAGGGGAATAATAATTGCTGTCGACTGTGGTTGACAGACATGGTAGTGAAAGGGTTAAAAAGAAATATCTTGAAAAAAAGAAAATATAAACTGCTGGTATACCTCAAAGCATGGCTCACACTTCACAGTTGCCAAGCTGAGCAAAACAGACAGGAAACCTGAAAAGAAAGGAAATTATTAGAACAATACTTGCAACCAAAGGATTTTACAGTAAAATAGTTGTGTCAATACTTTAATACTATGATAACTGTCTTGTTACTGGAACAAGTTTTCAGTGTTGTATACCAAGAAGAAAGCATCCAATAAAGTATTCAAGATATATGTAACTAATTCATGAAAGATTTTAATCACAAGAAAAGAAAAAAATAGCATCAGAGATGCCCGTACCCCACAGCCTAGGGAAATATTTTCAACACCATGAGATACAGAAGTACTGTACCAGTACAAACTTCAGGATACTTTCAGAGCACTGTCAGTTATATAAAGGTCCAAACAATGTTTAAATGGAGAAATAATGTTTAAAAGAAAGATAATGCATATAAAGATGAAGTACTAAAACAAGATAATTCAATAACAAGATAACAGCATTAATCAGCAAACTAAAATTCAACATTCTTTATCTACACCTGCATGGCCCAATTATGGTTTAGATGGTTTGAATATTATCATGCATACAGAAGTGGTAATACATTTAATGAATGCTTATGTGTGGTGTTGGAGCAAAATCTGTGGCTCACTTGATGAAATTCTATCTCTTACAATGGGAAGTTATGAAAGTAAAATTCTTAATAAATTCTAATATGACTTTAACAGTGCTAAATCTGCATCAAAAAAACAGACTCAAAGGTGCAACAAGATTTTATAGGTCAAGGTCACTACAGCAAGGTCAAAGGTCAAATCAAGGTCTGATCATGACGTTGCACAACTACACCCCCTAACCAATGTCCCTACCAGGTATCAACTTCCTACACCTTGCGGTTTCCGAGATATAGCCCGGACAAGATTTTCGAACTCAAGGTCACTACGGCAAGGTCAAATCCTTGTCAGACCATGACATTGCACACCTACACCCCCTAACCAATATCCCTACCAAGTATCACCTTCCTACACCTTACGGTTTCTGAGATATAGCCCGGACAAGATTTTATAGGTCAAGGTTACTACGGCAAGGTCAACGGACAAATCAAGGTCAGACCATGACGTTGCACACCTATACCCCCTAACCAATATCCCTACCAAGTATCAACTTCCTACACCTTACAGTTTCTGAGATATAGCCCAGACAAGATTTTATAGGTCAAGGTCACTACGGCAAGGTCAAAGGTCAAATCAAGGTCAGACCATGACGCTGCACACCTACACCCCCTAACCAATATTCCTACCAAGTATCAACTTTCTACACCTTACGGTTTCCGAGATATAGCCCGGACAAGATTTTATAGGTCAAGGTCACTACAGCAAGGTCAAAGGTCAAATCAAGGTCAGACCATGACGCTGCACACCTACACCCCCTAACCAATATTCCTACCAAGTATCAACTTTCTACACCTTACGGTTTCCGAGATATAGCCCGGACAAGATTTTATAGGTCAAGGTCACTACGGCAAGGTCAAAGGTCAAATCAAGGTCACACCATGACGTTGCACACCTACACCCCCTAACCAATATCCCTACCAAGTATCAACTTCATACACCTTATAGTTTCCGAGATATAGCCCGGACAAGATTTTCAAACTCAAGGTCACTACGGCAAGGTCAAAGGTCAAATCAAGGTCAGACCATGACGTTGCACACCTACACCCCCTAACCAATGTCCCTACCAAGTATCAACTTCCTACACCTTACGGTTTCTGAGATACAGTCCGGACAAACTCTTTTCCCGCCGCCCGCCCACCCGCCCGCCCGGACGCCCGCCCGCCCATCCGGACACCATGGGTGAAAACAATACCCCAACAGCCCTTAAGGGCTGTGGGGTAAAAAAATGATCATGTGATCTTTTGTTCATACTTAAAAACATTTTGTTCTGATGAAGAACCTAAAATTCTTATTATCACACCACTTACCATTGTTGACAAAGATGTTTTGTGACATGATGCATGGGATTTCTGGCAGGCCTGATGCATAGCATAGCCTACAATAAAACATACGCTGTTTGAATTAATGAACATTACAACAGATATATTTTTTACTAACACCATACTGATAAGAGTGTATGAAATAAAATAAATCAATGAATGCATTTTACATGTGGGCCAATATTCACTAAAAGAGATTAAAAACAAAGTCGGATAAAATTTGAGGAAGAAATTTCAAGTAAGCCTAAGCACGGATACTATTTATTTTTCTTCTTTTTAAAAATCTTTCACAACTTCCACATCTTTCAACCCTTAGCACTATGAAGGGTTCATCCGGTGATGTAATACTGCTGCCACTAAAAATTTTATAAACCTAAGGAAAGAATCTTCCCTTACTTAGATCTAAGGTCACCTTATTCTTTGTGAATACAGTCCCAGTTCCTTACTTGATGAGTTTCTGCAGTACTCCACAGAGTTTTCTCATGGTCTCCAGCTCTCCTTTTGATCTCGCCACTTTCATCATGGTGGGCAGGGCATTGTCTGCTTCATGCTGAATTTTCTCTGAATCCAGTGATGTGATGATCTTAAACAAATGAACATACAGAGTATATTCTGACAAATACAATAATATACCAGCTCTCTGTAGGGGGTTGTGGGGGGAGGGTGGGGGGAGGGGTCAGGGTGCCTGCATCTCCTTTTAGATTTTCCACATAGTTTATTTTCCTAAAATCAATTGCATGTCTCCTTTTCAAGGCTTTACCTCGCATATTTCAGGAATATTTCAGAATCAATCACCCACTGTGCAGAAAATCTCAGATCTTTTCATTTACACAGAGAATAATGGCTTACTTATTGATGAATTAAATTGGTGGTTTGATGCACTTTGATTACATGCTTCAGAAAAAACATTGGTTCACATGGACAAGGCTTTGGGCCATGCACTCTATTTTTCTTAGAATTACAGCTGTACTTCTGAAGATGGCTATAATATATTAGTGGGGTCATAAAAATAAACTATTATACTTAAATTATCATTGTTACCTTATAATTGTCCATTAAACATATGATACTCACAATAATATCAGTTATCATACAATGGTATAACAAGGTTGCAGCAATATTTACTTATCAATGATTTATTCTATTCTATTCTGTACTTTTATGACACTTAATCTCTGCCAGGCAGACTCTAAGCTGCAACACCAAAATCCAATTCAAAAAAGGCTGAAAAGGGTTTTGGTCTACTAGCACAAGCCGTAAAAGCCATTAGAGACAGCAGTAGTGCACTAAAGCGGTCACTCATCCCAGTACTAATGTACCCATTGCCACTTAACTTTAGTGGAGAGACAGATACTCATCACACTACGCGACAATCCATGAAAGTCTGGAAACAACACCAAAAAAAGTGATTCGTAGAAATGCGAGCCTCACGAGAGCTCACACCTAAAAATCATCATTCCAAAGCCGTTGCCAAGTCCAGTACCACAGAGACACCAGATACAGTATATGCTAAGTTGGGAATGCCTTTTTGAAGAGCTACGATTTTAACCTTTTTCTGAAACTAGTGAGAGTTGGGACAAAACGGACCTTATCAGGTAATTCATTCCAAACCGTGTTAGCATCAAAAGCAAAGCTGTGGCCAAAGTGTTTTATGGATTTATGTAGAGATGGACAGAATTGAGAAACCTCCAAGAACCTTTTATCTGGATGGTTATGTCTTGACCGAATGTACTCTATCTTACACAATGAGTAGACAAAAAGAGAACCAAAGTAACTGGGATGATCACTGTGCAGAAACTTCTAAACTAGAGTGGCAGATACAGCGAAATTAAACTGGGAGCCAATTGAGTTGTTTGTTTTATTCTGTTATTCTATTCAGTAAACAAGGTAAGTATTTACAAAAACTGTAATGAAAAACCATAAATTTGTGAACTGCAACTGCAGGCCATCTCTGAATCAAACTGCAGGTTGTTCTTTGTTAAACAGGCTATCATTAAAAAGGCAACACCTACCTGTGACTGGAAGGCAGTGTCCAACATGTCCATTTTTGAAGAGAAATACTTGTTCAGCAGTGAAATCACCTTCTGCCTAATCTTCAGATTTTTGTAATTTGTCAGTTCCTAAAACAACAAGAAAGAAAGACAATTTACCATTCAAATAAATTGCCTTGCTTTAGCTTTTTTAGACTTTCATTTTCTAACAGAATTTTACATGTAGTTCATATTAATCCTGAATAAATTTGAAAATTTTAACATTTTTTTATTGGCCTGGTTTACATTGCTTTATTTTTAGCAAATGGTGAGTCACTTTTGGTGTTTTTCACTTTATTTTGATTAAATTTTGCATAGTTTTACATAGGACTATACTGATGCGAAACATCCTTCAAAGCATTGATTGACTGAGAAGCTATAGATCAATAACAAAGATGTCAAGATGTCTACTTGTGCAGACAATTATTGCAAACTGACTATCAAAAGTGAAAAAAAATCTTTACAATAATAGTATGGCCATTAAAAGCTAAAGATTCTTTGCAAATTGACCAGCAAATGCCTAAAATTCTTTTTACACTTAAAATAAAAAGCTGAAGATTCTTTGCAATCTCACCATCAAGAATTCAGACACTTCAGGGTCTATGATATCAGTTAGCTTTTGCATCTCCTTCACAAATTTCTCCAGTGTGACACGCAGTGGATGGGGTCGCTTGACCTTCTTCCCATTCTTAACTGTTTCATCACACCTGGAAGTACAAATGACAGTGAAGAAAAAAGAATGTTGCTAATCAATAATTATGACAGAGCTTATACAAACCATTTGATAAAACCGGACAGAACTTGGGACTATTTTCTTGGATTCCAACCAAATTATTATACTTTCTACAATAGGATTCATGTCTAGTCTGAGCATAACTATCAAGAAAGGACTACCAGTACTTTCAGATAAAATTGAGTACCTGAGCTGGTTTAAAAAATAGCATCAGAGATGCCTGTACCCCACAGCCTTGGGAAATATTTTCAACACCATGAGATATAGAAGTACTGTACCAGTACAAACTTCAGGATACTTTCAAGGCACTGTCAGTTATATAAAGGTCCAAACAATGTTTAAATGGAGAAATAATGTTTAAAAGAAAGATAATGCGTATAAAGATGAAGTATTAAAACAAGATAATTCAATGACAAGATGACAGTATCAATCAGTAAACTAAAATTCAACACTCTTTATATACATCTGCATTTCCGAATTATGGTTTAGATGGTTTGAATATTACCACGCATACAGAAGTGGTAATACATTTAATGAATGCTTATGTGTGGTGTTGGAGTAAAATCTGCGGCTCACTTGATGAAATTCTATCTCTTACAATGGGAAGTTATGAAAGTAAAATTCTTAATAAATTCTAATATGACTTTTGCTTAATCTGCATCAAAAGACAGACCCAAAGGTGCAACAAGATTTTAAAGGTCAAGGTCACTACGGCAAGGTAAAAGGTCAAATTAAGGTCACACCATGATAATACACACCTATACCCAATAACCAATGTCCCTACCAAGTATCAACTTCCTACACCTTACGGTTTCCGAGATACAGCCCTGACGATTTTATAGGTCAAGGTCACTATGGCAAGGTCAAAGGTCAAATCAAGGTCACACCATGATGCTGCACACCTACACCTCCTAGCCAATGTCTCTACCAAATATCAACTTCCTGCACCTAACAGTTTCCGAGATAAAGCCCGGACAATATTTTATAGGTCAAGGTCACTACGGCAAGGTTAAAGGTCAAATCAAGGTCAGACCATGACGTTGCACACCTACACCCCCTAATCAATATCCCTACCAAGTATCAACTTCCTACACCTTACGGTTTCTGAGATATAGCCCAGACAACATTTTATAGGTCAAGGTCACTACGGCAAGGTCAAAGGTCAAATCAAGGTCAGACCATGACATTGCACACCTACATCCCCTAAGCAATATCCCTACCAAGTATCAACTTCCTATACCTTACGGTTTCTGAGATATAGCCTGAACAAGATTTTATAGGTCAAGGCCACTACAGCAAGGTCAAAGGTCAAATCAAGGTCACACCATGACGTTGCACACCTACACCCCCTAACCAATATCCGTACCACGTATCAACTTCCTACACCTTACAGTTTCTGAGATATAGTCCGGACAACATTTTATAGGTCAAGGTCACTACGGCAAGGTCAAAGGTCAAATCAAGGTCACACCATGACGTTGCACACCTACACCCCCTAACCAATGTCCCTACCAAATATCAACTTCCCAGGCCTTACAGTTTCCGAGATATAGCCCGGACAACATTTTATAGGTCAAGGTCACTATGGCAAGGCCAAAGGTCAAATCAAGGTCAGACCATGACGTTGCACACCTACACCCCCTAACCAATATCCCTACCAAGTATCAACTTCCTACACCTTACGGTTTCCGAGATATAGCCCGGACAAGATTTTATAGGTCAAGGTCACTACGGCAAGGTCAAAGGTCAAATCAAGGTCAGACTATGACGTTGCACAACTACACCCTCTAACCAATGTCCCTACCAAGTATCAACTTCCTACACCTTACAGTTTCCGAGATATAGCCCGGACAAGATTTTCAAACTCAAGGTCACTACGGCAAGGTCAAAGGTCAAATCAAGGTCAGACCATGACATTGCACAGCTACACCCCCTAACCAATGTCCCTACCAAGTATCAACTTCCTACACCTTACGGTTTCTGAGATACAGCCCGGACAAACTATTTCCCGCCGCCCGCCCACCCACCCGGACGCCCGCCCATCCGGACACCATGGGTGAAAACAATACCCCAACAGCCCTTAAGGGCTGTGGGGTAAAAATTGTTAAAACATTTAAATTTAGGTAATTTCTTGTGGAGTTCTATAACCTGAATTTGCAATCCTTTTACAATGAAACTTTTTAAATAATAGACATATGTATAAGCATTAGGTTCTACTCTATATCAGTGTCATATTTTCCCATTAGGTAAGCTTCCTATGCAGTTCTAATCATATAACAAGTATGGTAGGAAGAAAACTATTGATGACAGTACAGTATTAACATTGGAATGGCTTCATCATAAGACATTTTAAGCATACTTCTGAAACCACTAGTGCCATTTGATGTTAAAATTAGCAGAGGAAGATTTTTTGAAGAAAGGGAGATGTGTAGGTAGTATTGATTTATTTGAATCATTACTGCAAAAAAATGATTTGATACATCTGATCTCGGAGAGTGCATAACTGTACTGTATGAGTGCAAAGATAGAAAAACAAATTACCATCAAAAATTAATCCTCCTGGTACCACTGTCTACATTTCCAGAAAATATTATTAAAATCTGCCCATAACTTTTTGAATTATTTTCTCAAACAAACACACGCTGGCAAAACATAACCTCCTTGGAAGAGGTAAATACCTGTAAGGACTACCTTACACATCCCTCCCTATTTGAGACTATGAAAGCCAACAACAAGAAAGTGAAAATAACTAGAGGATCGCTTGCAAAAAAAAAAGATAATGTTTTTGCATAGCAAAAACAAAGCGTCCCGAAAAGGATATAAAGGTGAGTGCTAAAGTATTAAGAAAATGCTTCGTTTCTAGCCTTATACTGTTGTGGCAACCAAAGTCAGCACAGTCTGCTCTATCTAGCACGGTTTTCAAGATATAAGCATTTTTGTGTTTTGCAAAAAATAAAAAAACTAGAAATAGGCCGCCCTGTTGATAGTAGATGCGAATAGAAACAGGATAGCATAGAAGAACACACATTATCATGTGTAATGTCCACCCATGAACCTTTTGCCCAAATTGTACAGTAGTCTTACAAGACCCTGTTTCATTTGTAAAATATATCAATGATGCTTAAATATTTGTTAGTGTAGATGTAAATTATTTCGGCTTCATGCCTTTTTGCATTGGTTGGGTTGAAAATTTTGACGAAATCACTCTATCTTGCACGGTTAAGAAGCTAGAAGCAAATTCCTGTTTTTCTATTTTTGGCAAAAATTTGAAAATTCAAAATGGCCGCCATTTTTGGGAAAAGGAAATTTTTTTGAAAATTGCCAAGAGTACATTTCTTAGATACCCTATGGGTCGAAAATTTCAACAAAATAACTCTCTTTTGCACGGTTAAGGCCAGTTTGTGTTTTTCCATTTTGGGCAAAAATTCGAAAATTCAAAATGGCTGCCATTTTTGGGGAGGGGAAAATTTTTTGAAAATTGCAAAGATTACATTCCTTAGATACCCTGTGGGTTGAAAAATTTCGACGAAATCGCTCTATCTCGCATGGTTAAGGAGATAGAAGCAAATTTGTGTTTTGCCATTTTTGGCAAAAATTTGAAAATTCAAAATGGCCGCCATTTTAGGGGAGGGGAAATTTTTTTTTAAATTGCCAAGAATACAATGCTCAAATACCTGTGGGTCGAAAATTTTGACGAAATCGCTCTATCTCGCATGGTTAAGGAGATAGAAGGAAATTTGTGTTTTGCCATTTTTGGCAAAACTTCGAAAATTCAAAATGGCCGCCATTTTTGGGGAGGGGAAAATTTTTTGAAAATTGCAAAGATTGCATTGCTTAGATACTCTGTGCGTCGAAAATTTTGACGAAATCGCTCTATCTCGCACGGTTAAGGAGATAGAAGCAAATTTGTGTTTTGCCATTTTTGGCAAAAATTCGAAAATTCAAAATGGCCGCCATTTTTGGGGGAGGGGAAAATTTTGGGAAAATTGCAAAGATTGCATTCCTTAGATACCCTGTGGGTCGAAAATTTCGACGAAATCGCTCTATCTCGCACGGTTAAGGAGATAGAAGCAAATTTGTGTTTTGCCATTTTTGGCAAAAATTCGAAAATTCAAAATGGCCGCCAATTTTGGGGAGGGGAAAATTTTTTGAAAATTGCAAAGATTGCATTCCTTAGATACCCTGTGGGTCGAAAATTTCGACGAAATCACTCTATCTCGCACGGTTAAGGAGATAGAAGCAAATTAGTGTTTTGCCATTTTTGGCAAAAATTCGAAAATTCAAAATGGCCACCATTTTTGGGGAGGGGAAAATTTTTTGAAAATTGCAAAGAGTACACTCCTCAGATACCCTGTGGGTCGAAAATTTCGACGAAATCGCTCT
The DNA here is from genome assembly GCA_964017235.1 of Sabellastarte sp. h YS-2021. Lineage (NCBI taxonomy): Eukaryota > Metazoa > Annelida > Polychaeta > Sabellida > Sabellidae > Sabellastarte > Sabellastarte sp. h YS-2021. The sequence continues at coordinate 71,554,208 of OZ024928.1, read as the reverse complement.
ATCTCGCACGGTTAAGGAGATAGAAGCAAATTTGTGTTTTGCCATTTTTGGCAAAAATTCGAAAATTTAAAATGGCCGCCATTTTTGGGGAGGGGAAAATTTTTTGAAAATTGCAAATATTACATTCCTTATGTACCCTGTGGGTCGAAAATTTCGACGAAATCGCTCTATCTCGCACGGTTAAGGAGATAGAAGCAAATTTGTGTTTTGCCATTTTTGGCAAAAATTCGAAAATTTAAAATGGCCGCCATTTTTGGGGAGGGGAAAATTTTTTGAAAATTGCAAATATTACATTCCTTATGTACCCTGTGGGTCGAAAATTTCGACGAAATCGCTCTATCTCGCACGGTTAAGGAGATAGAAGCAAATTTGTGTTTTGCCATTTTTGGCAAAAATTCGAAAATTTAAAATGGCCGCCATTTTTGGGGAGGGGAAAATTTTTTGAAAATTGCAAAGAGTACACTCCTTAGATACCCTGTGGGTCGAAAATTTCGACGAAATCGCTCTATCTCGCACGGTTAAGGAGATAGAAGCAAATTTCTGTTTTGCCATTTTTGGCAAAAATTCGAAAATTCAAAATGGCCGCCATTTTTGGGGAGGGGAAAATTTTTTGAAAATTGCAAAGAGTACACTCCTTAGATACCCTGTGGGTCGAAAATTTTGCCGAAATCGCTCTATCTCGCACGGTTAAGGAGATAGAAGCAAATTTGTGTTTTGCCATTTTTGGCAAAAATTCGAAAATTCAAAATGGCCGCCATTTTTGGGGAGGGGAAAATTTTTTGAAAATTGCAGAGTACACTTCTCAGATACCCTGTGGGTCAAAAATTTTGACGAAATCGCTCTATCTCGCACGGTTAAGGAGATAGAAGCAAATTTGTGTTTTGCCATTTTTGGCAAAAATTCGAAAATTTAAAATGGCCGCCATTTTTGGGGAGGGGAAAATTTTTTGAAAATTGCAAATATTACATTCCTTAGATACCCTGTGGGTCGAAAATTTCGACGAAATCGCTCTATCTCGCACGGTTAAGGAGATAGAAGCAAATTTGTGTTTTGCCATTTTTGGCAAAAATTCGAAAATTTAAAATGGCCGCCATTTTTGGGGAGGGGAAAATTTTTTGAAAATTGCAAAGAGTACATTCCTTAGATACCCTGTGGGTCGAAAATTTCGACGAAATCGCTCTATCTCGCACAGTTAAGGAGAGGAATGTGTTTTGCCATTTTTGGCAAAAATTCGAAAATTCAAAATGGCCGCCATTTTTGGGGAGGGGAAAATTTTTTGAAAATTGCAAATATTACACTCCTTAGATACCCTGTGGGTCGAAAATTTCGACGAAATCGCTCTATCTCGCACGGTTAAGGAGATAGAAGCAAATTTGTGTTTTGCCATTTTTGGCAAAAATTCGAAAATTTAAAATGGCCGCCATTTTTGGGGAGGGGAAAATTTTTTGAAAATTGCAAATATTACATTCCTTAGATACCCTGTGGGTTGAAAATTTCGACGAAATCGCTCTATCTCGCACGGTTAAGGAGATAGAAGCAAATTTGTGTTTTGCCATTTTTGGCAAAAATTCGAAAATTCAAAATGGCCGCCATTTTTGGGGAGGGGAAATTTTTTTGAAAATTGCAAAGATTGCATTCCTTAGATACCCTGTGGGTCGAAAATTTCGACGAAATCGCTCTATCTCGCACGGTTAAGGAGATAGAAGCAAATTTGTGTTTTGCCATTTTTGGCAAAAATTCGAAAATTTAAAATGGCCGCCATTTTTGGGGAGGGGAAAATTTTTTGAAAATTGCAAATATTACATTCCTTAGATACCCTGTGGGTCGAAAATTTCGACGAAATCGCTCTATCTCGCACGGTTAAGGAGATAGAAGCAAATTTGTGTTTTGCCATTTTTGGCAAAAATTCGAAAATTCAAAATGGCCGCCATTTTTGGGGAGGGGAAAATTTTTTGAAAATTGCAAAGAGGACACTCCTCAGATACCCTGTGGGTCGAAAATTTTGACGAAATCGCTCTATCTCGCACGGTTAAGGAGATAGAAGGAAATTTGTGTTTTGCCATTTTTGGCAAAAATTCGAAAATTCAAAATGGCCGCCATTTTTGGGGAGGGGAAAATTTTTGAAAATTGCAAAGAGTACACTTCTCAGATACCCTGTGGGTCAAAAATTTTGACGAAATCGCTCTATCTCGCACGGTTAAGGAGATAGAAGGAAATTTGTGTTTTGCCATTTTTGGCAAAAATTCGAAAATTCAAAATGGCCGCCATTTTTGGGGAGGGGAAATTTTTTTGAAAATTGCAAAGAGTACACTCCTTAGATACCCTGTGGGTCGAAAATTTCGACGAAATCGCTCTATCTCGCACGGTTAAGGAGATAGAAGGAAATTTGTGTTTTGCCATTTTTGGCAAAAATTCGAAAATTCAAAATGGCCGCCATTTTTGGGGAGGGGAAAATTTTTTGAAAATTGCAAAGAGTACACTCCTCAGATACCCTGTGGGTTGAAAATTTCGACGAAATCGCTCTATCTCGCACGGTTAAGGAGATAGAAGCAAATTTGTGTTTTGCCATTTTTGGCAAAAATTCGAAAATTTAAAATGGCCGCCATTTTTGGGGAGGGGAAAATTTTTTGAAAATTGCAAATATTACATTCGTTAGATACCCTATGGGTCGAAAATTTCGACGAAATCGCTCTATCTCGCACGGTTAAGGAGATAGAAGGAAATTTGTGTTTTGCCATTTTTGGCAAAAATTCGAAAATTCAAAATGGCCGCCATTTTTGGGGAGGGGAAATTTTTTTGAAAATTGCAAAGAGTACACTCCTCAGATACCCTGTGGGTCGAAAATTTCGACGAAATCGCTCTATCTCGCACGGTTAAGGAGATAGAAGCAAATTTGTGTTTTGCCATTTTTGGCAAAAATTCGAAAATTCAAAATGGCCGCCATTTTTGGGGAGGGGAAAATTTTTTGAAAATTGCAAAGAGTACACTCCTCAGATACCCTGTGGGTCGAAAATTTTGACGAAATCGCTCTATCTCGCACGGTTAAGGAGATAGAAGCAAATTTGTGTTTTGCCATTTTTGGCAAAAATTCGAAAATTCAAAATGGCCGCCATTTTTGGGGAGGGGAAAATTTTTTGAAAATTGCAAAGAGTACATTCCTCAGATACCCTGTGGGTCGAAAATTTTGACGAAATCGCTCTATCTCGCACGGTTAAGGAGATAGAAGCAAATTTGTGTTTTGCCATTTTTGGCAAAAATTCGAAAATTCAAAATGGCCACCATTTTTGGGGAGGGGAAAATTTTTTGAAAATTGCAAAGAGTACACTTCTCAGATACCCTGTGGGTCGAAAATTTCGACGAAATCGCTCTATCTCGCACGGTTAAGGAGATAGAAGGAAATTTGTGTTTTGCCATTTTTGGCAAAAATTCGAAAATTCAAAATGGCCGCCATTTTTGGGGAGGGGAAAATTTTTGAAAATTGCAAAGAGTACACTTCTCAGATACCCTGTGGGTCAAAAATTTCGACGAAATCGCTCTATCTCGCACGGTTAAGGAGATAGAAGGAAATTTGTGTTTTGCCATTTTTGGCAAAAATTCGAAAATTTAAAATGGCCGCCATTTTTGGGGAGGGGAAAATTTTTTGAAAATTGCAAAGAGTACACTCCTTAGATACCCTGTGGGTCGAAAATTTCGACGAAATCGCTCTATCTCGCACGGTTAAGGAGATAGAAGCAAATTTGTGTTTTGCCATTTTTGGCAAAAATTCGAAAATTCAAAATGGCCGCCATTTTTGGGGAGGGGAAAATTTTTTGAAAATTGCAAAGAGTACACTCCTCAGATACCCTGTGGGTCGAAAATTTTGACGAAATTGCTCTATCTCGCACGGTTAAGGAGATAGAAGCAAATTTGTGTTTTGCCATTTTTGGCAAAAATTCGAAAATTTAAAATGGCCGCCATTTTTGGGGAGGGGAAAATTTTTTGAAAATTGCAAATATTACATTCGTTAGATACCCTATGGGTCGAAAATTTCGACGAAATCGCTCTATCTCGCACGGTTAAGGAGATAGAAGCAAATTTGTGTTTTGCCATTTTTGGCAAAAATTCGAAAATTCAAAATGGCCGCCATTTTTGGGGAGGGGAAAATTTTTTGAAAATTGCAAAGAGTACACTCCTCAGATACCCTGCGGGTCGAAAATTTTGCCGAAATCGCTCTATCTCGCACGGTTAAGGAGATAGAAGCAAATTACTCAAAAGTAGTACTGAAAATACACAATGAAGTACCTAAATGGCTATTACTCATGTACTGACAAAGCTATCAGTCCCAAATGCAATACCAAGCGAGCTATGGACATAACAATCTTGTATTCAAAATTGTAGTAAAATATCTTTAATTATTTTGGCTTAAATGCACAGAAACCAATGGGTACTGAAAATAGCTGTACTTAAGTATTACTCAGTAAGCAAAAGAGGTACAACAGCCAAAAGCAATCCCAAGCAAGCTACTGACCCAATAAGCCTGCATACCAAATTTGGTGACAATAGCTCTAATACTTTTCCTTTAAATGAGCGGAAACCATGCGTGACGCCGGACATCGGACGCCGGACGCCGGACATCGGACAACGGACATCGGACGGCGAAAAAAGCAAAAATAATATATCCACCCCCCAGGGGGGTGGACATAATTAAAAATGTCCGCTATATTTGGCGAGACAAAAATATTTTGAAAATTGGCATGGCTACTCTGCAGAGATACCCAGCAGGTCAAAAATTTTGTTGAGTTCGCTCCATATAGCACGGTTTTCGAGATATAAGCATTTTTGTGTTTTGCAACAAGAGGAGAGTGCCCGTGAACGGGCACTGTGTCAGCTGACTGAATGTTTTTGATTTGTGATGGTGATAATGAGAGGAAAGCATAATTATCAGGGAAAGGGCTGTACAGAAATACAGTAAATGGTAACTGAACAGCATGTTCGAAAGATATTCCGAAGCTGACAGAAAAAAAGGACAAAAAAGTTGTGCCCTGCAAATGGTATTATGAAATAAAGTAACAAGGTAATTGTTTAAGAGTAAAAAGTAGGTTAAAAATATTTAAAGAAATACTATAAATGCAATATCCTCGTTCGACCATGAAGAAGGGGTCCAAAGGTCAAATCTGACCATACCAAAAGATTCCCAGCCAAAGAATTTAGGATGGTTTACCATCCCAAACCTCTCGGACCAATAATAAGTGAGTCATAGGCACTTTTTAAGTTTGGCTATCCTTGTTTGACCTTGACGGAGGGGTCCAAGGTCAAATCCGACCACACAAAAAAATTCCCAGCCCATGATTTCCTGTAGCTTGTTTACTATCCCAAACCTGTAGGACCAATAATAAGCGAGTTCTAAGCAATTGTAAGTTTGGCTATCCTCAATTGACCTTGAAGGAGGGGTCCCAGGTCAAATCTGACCACACCAAAAGAATCCCAGCCCATGATTTCCTATATGTTGGTTTACCATCCCAAACCTCCAAGACCAATAATACGCGAGTTATAAGCACTTTAAGTTTGGCTATCTTCGTTTGACCTGGAAGGAGGGGTCTAAGGTGAAATCTGACCACACCAAAAGATTCCCAGCCCATGATTTTCTATAGGTTGGTTTTCCATTCCAAACCTCTAGGACCAATAATAAGCGAGTTATAAGCACTTTTAAGTTTGGCTATCCTCATTTGACCTTGAAGGAGGGGTCCAAGGTGAAATCCGACCACACCAAAAAATTCCCAGCTCATGATTTTCTATAGGTTGGTTTTCATTCCAAACCTCTAGGACCAATAATAAGCGAGTTATAAGCACTTTTATGTTTGGCTATCCTCATTTGACCTTGAAGGAGAGTTCCAAGGTCAAATCGGACCATATTAACAGATTCCCAGCCCATGATTTCCTACAGGTTGGATACAATGATTTACTGAACAGTGAGAACCTGAAAGAAGCTATTGCTCAGCTATGCCATGACATAGAGGTCTGCAATTTCACTATGTTATAGCTGACCAAAATGTCTGTGAATAACATATTTAACAAAATACTCTAAATGTAATAGTTTTCAAGTTACTACTGATTTACTCAAGAGTGAGAACCTCAAAGTAACTATTACTCAGCTATGCAATGAGCTACATGTCTGAATTTTTGCTCTGTTATAGCTGACCTAAAAGTAGGTGAACAACATATTTAAGCAAAATACTGTAAATGCAATAGTTTTCAAGTTACAACTGATTTACTCAATAGTGAGAACCTGAAAATAGCTATTGCTCCGCTATGCCATGAGCTATAGGTCTGTAATTTCACTATGTTATAGCTAACCCAAAAGTAGGTGAACAATATATTTTAACAAAATACTCCAAATGCAATATTTTTCAAGTTATAGCCGATTTACTCAACAGTCAGTGCCTGAGAATAGCTATTGCTCAGTTGTGCCATGAGCTACAGGTCTGTAATTTCACTATGTTATAGCTGACCCAAAAGTAGCTAAATAACATATTTGCACAAATTTCTGTAAAGGCAATAGTTTTCCAATTACAACTGATTTACTCAACAGTGAGAACTTCAAAGTAGCTATTACTCAGCTATGCAATGAGCCACAGGTCTGGAACTTCACTATGTTATAGCTGACCCCAAAATAGGTGAATAACATATTGCAACAAAATACTCTAAATGCAATAGTTTCCAAGTTATAAGTGATTTACTCAACAGTGATAACCTAAAAGTAGCTATTACTCAGCTATGCCATGAGCTACAGGTCTGAAATTTTACTATGTTATAGCTGACCCAAAAGTAGCTGAACAACATATTTATACTAAATTCTCTAAATGCAATAGTTTTCAAATTATAAGTGATTTGCTCAACATTGAGAACTTCAAAGTAGCTATTACTCAGCTATGCAATGAGTCACAGGTCTGGAACTTCACTATGTTATAGCTGACCCCAAAATAGGTGAATAACATATTGAAACAAAATACTCTAAATGCAATAATTTCCAAGTTATAAGCGATTTACTCAACAGTGATAACCTCAAAGTAGCTATTACTCAGCTATGCCATGAGCTACAGGTCTGAAATTTTACTGTGTTATAGCTGACCCAAAAGTAGGTGAATAACATATTTAAGCAAAATACTGTACATGCAATAGCTTTCAAGTTACAACTGATTTACTCAATAGTGATGACCTAAAAGTAGCTATTACTCAGCTATGCCATGAGCTACAGGTCTGAAATTTTACTATGTTATAGCTGACCCAAAAGTAGCTGAATAACATATTTATACTAAATTCTCTAAATGCAATAGTTTTGCAATTACAACTGATTTACTCAATAGTGAGAACCTCAAAGTAGTTATTACTCAGCTATGCAATGAGCTACAGGTCTGAAATTTCACTATGTTATAGCTGACCCAAAAGTAGGTGAACAACATATTTAAGCAAAATACTGTAAATGCAATAGTTTTCAAGTTACAACTGATTTACTCAATAGTGATGACCTAAAAGTAGCTATTACTCAGCTATGCCATGAGCTACAGGTCTGAAATTTTACTATGTTATAGCTGACCCAAAAGTAGCTGAATAACATATTTATACGAAATTCTGTAAATGCAATAGTTTTCCAATTACAACTGATTTACTCAATAGTGAGAACTTCAAAGTAGCTATTACTCAGCTGTGCCATGACCTACAGATCTGAAATTTCACTATGTTATAGCTGGCCCAAAAGTAGCTGAATAACATATTTATACGAAATTCTCTAAATGCAATAGGTTTTAAGTTACAAGTGATTTACTCAATAGTGAGAACTTCAAAGTAGCTATTACTCAGCTATGCAATGAGCCACAGATCTGAAACTTCACTATGTTATAGCTGATCCCAAAATAGGTGAATAACATATTGAAACAAAATACTGTAAATGCAATAGTTTCCAAGTTATAAGCGATTTACTCAACAGTGATAACCTAAAAGTAGCTATTACTCAGCTATGCCATGAGCTACAGGTCTGAAATTTTACTATGTTATAGCTGACCCAAAAGTAGCTGAATAACATATTTATACGAAATTCTCTAAATGCAATAGTTTTGAAGTTATAAGCGATTTACTCAACAGTGATAACCTAAAAGTAGCTATTACTCAGCTATGCCATGAGCTACAGGTCTAAAATTTTACTATGTTATAGCTGACCCAAAAGTAGCTGAATAACATATTTATACGAAATTCTCTAAATGCAATAGTTTTTAAGTTACAAGTGATTTTACTCATGATGGAAGTTACTGAAAAGCCCAAAAGTAGCTATTACTCACTTAGCTATTGAGACAGGCACCCAACTTACTCACCATATTGTAGCTATGAAAAAAGTAGCTGAATAACATATTTTAACAAAATGCTCTAAATGCAACACTTTTCAAGTTATAAATGATTTTGTGCATGATTTCATGAATTTTAATGCATTAAAAATTATTAAAAAAATTTATAAAAAAAAAAGTAAGACAGATCCAGGTCTCATACTCACACAAGAGAATCTACCTGTGGCCTAGTACATATATGCAAGATATGAGAGAAATCCCTGCAATAGTCACTGAGAAAATTGTGATTAAGTGTTGAAATTTTCACACTTTTGGTGGGGGTACCCCCCTTGTAATGTCTCTAGCAAACAGACGAACAGACAGATTTGCATGCGTTGAACAATTTTTCATCCTCGATAGATAAGGTATCTTTTAAAAGAAACAGCACGTCTCTAGGCCTTGTAGTTTTGGAGGAGAAGTTGTTCACGCGTACGCGGACGCGTACGCCCACGCCGCAGAGTGACGACATAATGTCAGCTGACTGACAAGTCAGCTGACATAAAAACTTTGAAAATTCAAAATGGCCACCATTTTTGGGGAGACAAAAATTTTTGTCAAGACCACTGCCGCGGTGTGTATCTCCTGCCGAGCATTAAAGCAGAAGAAATAGCTTTTCCGAGATATTCACAATTTTTCATTTTCCTGTGTGAAAGCTCTCCCAAAAGTAGGTGAATGAGTTATTTGAGAAAAATTGGCTATCTGCAATACTATTAAGAGATAATTCATATTTACTCATTTTGAGTAGGTGAATAATTATCTATGGGTCTGAAACTTCACCAAGTGAAAGCTCTCCCAAAAGTAGGTGAATGAGTTATTTGAGAAAAATTGGCTATCTGCAATACTTTTAGAGATAATTCGCATTTACTCATTTTGAGTAGGTGAGTAATTAGCTATGGGTCTGAAACTTCACCATGTGAAAGCTCTCCCACAAGTAGATGAATGAGTATTTGATAAAAATTGGGTATCCGCAATACTTTTACAGATAATTAGCATTTACTCATTTTGAGTAGGTGAATAAATAGCTATGGGTCTGAAACTTCACAGAGTGAAAGCTCTCCCAAAAGTAGGTGAATGAGTTATTTGAGAAAAATTGGCTATCTGCAATACTTTTAGAGATAATTCGCATTTACTCATTTTGAGTAGGTGAGTAATTAGCTATGGGTCTGAAACTTCACAGAGTGAAAGCTCTCCCAAAAGTAGGTGAATGAGTTATTTGAGAAAAATTGGCTATCTGCAATACTTTTAGAGATAATTCGCATTTACTCATTTTGAGTAGGTGAGTAATTAGCTATGGGTCTGAAACTTCACCAAGTGAAAGCTCTCCCAAAAGTAGGTGAATGAGTTATTTGAGAAAAATTGGCTATCTGCAATACTTTTAGAGATAATTCGCATTTACTCATTTTGAGTAGGTGAGTAATTAGCTATGGGTCTGAAACTTCACCAAGTGAAAGCTCTGCCAAAAGTAGGTGAATGAGTTATTTGAGAAAAATTGGCTATCTGCAATACTTTTAGAGATAATTCGCATTTACTCATTTTGAGTAGGTGAGTAATTAGCTATGGGTCTGAAACTTCACAGAGTGAAAGCTCTCCCAAAAGTAGGTGAATGAGTTATTTGAGAAAAATTGGCTATCTGCAATACTTTTAGAGATAAATCACATTTACTCATTTTGAGTAGGTGAGTAATTAGCTATGGGTCTGAAACTTCACCAAGTGAAAGCTCTCCCAAAAGTAGGTGAATGATTAATTTGACAAAAATTGGCTATCTGCAATACTTTTAGTGATAATTCGCATTTACTCATTTTGAGTAGGTGAGTAATTAGCTATGGGTCTGAAACTTCACCAAGTGAAAGCTCTCCCAAAAGTAGGTGAATGAGTTATTTGAGAAAAATTGGCTATCTGCAATACTTTTAGAGATAATTCGCATTTACTCATTTTGAGTAGGTGAGTAATTAGCTATGGGTCTGAAACTTCACCAAGTGAAAGCTCTCCCAAAAGTAGGTGAATGAGTTATTTGAGAAAAATTGGCTATCTGCAATACTTTTAGAGATAAATCGCATTTACTCATTTTGAGTAGGTGAGTAATTAGCTATGGGTCTGAAACTTCACCAAGTGAAAGCTCTCCCAAAAGTAGGTGAATGATTAATTTGACAAAAATTGGCTATCTGCAATACTTTTAGAGATAATTCGCATTTACTCATTTTGAGTAGGTGAGTAATTATCTATGGGTCTGAAACTTCACCAAGTGAAAGCTCTCCCAAAAGTAGGTGAATGAGTTATTTGAGAAAAATTGGCTATCTGCAATACTTTTAGAGATAATTCACATTTACTCATTTTGAGTAGGTGAGTAATTAGCTATGGGTCTGAAACTTCACCAAGTGAAAGCTCTCCCAAAAGTAGGTGAATGATTAATTTGACAAAAATTGGCTATCTGCAATACTTTTAGTGATAATTCGCATTTACTCATTTTGAGTAGGTGAGTAATTAGCTATGGGTCTGAAACTTCACCAAGTGAAAGCTCTCCCAAAAGTAGGTGAATGAGTTATTTGAGAAAAATTGGCTATCTGCAATACTTTTAGAGATAATTCGCATTTACTCATTTTGAGTAGGTGAGTAATTAGCTATGGGTCTGAAACTTCACCAAGTGAAAGCTCTCCCAAAAGTAGGTGAATGAGTTATTTGAGAAAAATTGGCTATCTGCAATACTTTTAGAGATAATTCGCATTTACTCATTTTGAGTAGGTGAGTAATTAGCTATGGGTCTGAAACTTCACAGAGTGAAAGCTCTCCCAAAAGTAGGTGAATGAGTTATTTGAGAAAAATTGGCTATCTGCAGTACTTTTAGAGATAATTCGCATTTACTCATTTTGAGTAGGTGAGTAATTAGCTATGGGTCTGAAACTTCACCAAGTGAAAGCTCTCCCAAAAGTAGGTGAATGAGTTATTTGAGAAAAATTGGCTATCTGCAATACTTTTAGAGATAATTCGCATTTACTCATTTTCAGTAGGTGAGTAATTAGCTATGGGTCTGAAACTTCACCATGTGAAAGCTCTGCCAAAAGTAGGTGAAGGAGTTATTTGAGAAAAATTGGCTATCTGCAATACTTTTAGAGATAATTCGCATTTACTCATTTTCAGTAGGTGAGTAATTAGCTATGGGTCTGAAACTTCACAGAGTGAAAGCTCTCCCAAAAGTAGGTGAATGAGTTATTTGAGAAAAATTGGCTATCTGCAATACTTTTAGAGATAAATCGCATTTACTCATTTTGAGTAGGTGAGTAATTAGCTATGGGTCTGAAACTTCACCAAGTGAAAGCTCTCCCAAAAGTAGGTGAATGATTAATTTGACAAAAATTGGCTATCTGCAATACTTTTAGAGATAATTCGCATTTACTCATTTTGAGTAGGTGAGTAATTATCTATGGGTCTGAAACTTCACGAAGTGAAAGCTCTCCCAAAAGTAGGTGAATGAGTTATTTGAGAAAAATTGGCTATCTGCAATACTTTTAGAGATAATTCACATTTACTCATTTTGAGTAGGTGAGTAATTAGCTATGGGTCTGAAACTTCACCAAGTGAAAGCTCTTCCAAAAGTAGGTGAATGAGTTATTTGAGAAAAATTGGCTATCTGCAATACTTTTAAGAGATAATTCGCATTTACTCATTTTGAGTAGGTGAGTAATCATCTACGGGTCTGAAACTTCACCATGTGAAAGCTCTCCCAAAAGTACACGAATGAGTTACTTGATAAAAATTGGGTATCCGCAATAGTTTTTGAGATAATTAGCATTTACTCATTTCGAGTAGGTGAGTAATTAGCTACGGGTCTGAAACTTCACCAAGTGAAAGCTCTTCCAAAAGTAGGTGAATGAGTTATTTGAGAAAAATTGGCCATCTGCAATACTTTTAGAGGTAATTCGCATTTACTCTTTTTGAGTAGGTGAGCAATTAGCTATGGGTCTGAAACTTCACCAAGTGAAAGCTCTTTGGGATAGCTGCTCTGCAGAGATACCCTGAAGATAAAAAATTTCGTCGAAATCGCTCTATGTAGAACGGTTTTCGAAATATTAGCATTTTTGTGTTTTGCAATTTTTGCGCAAAAATTTGAAAATTCAAAATGGCCGCCATTTTTGGCAAGATAAATTTTTTTTGAAAATTGGCATGGCTACTCTGTAGAGATACCCTGTGGGTCAAAAATTTCGTCGAAATTGCTCTATCTAGCACGGTTTTCGAGATATAAGCATTTTTGTGTTTTGCAATTTTGCGAAAAATTCGAAAATTCAAAATGGCCGCCATTTTTTGCGAGAAATTTTTTGTCTGAAAATTGGCATGGCTACTCTGCAGAGATACCCTGCAGGTCAAAAATTTCGTCGAAATCGCTCTATCTAGCAGGGTTTTCGAGATATAAGCATTTTTATGTTTTGCAATTTTTGCGAAAAATTCGAAAATTCAAAATGGCCGCCATTTTTGGCGAGACAAAATTTTTTTGAAAATTGGCATGGCTACTCTGCAGATATACCCTGTGGGTCAAAAATTTCGTCGAAATCGCTCTATCTTGCAGGGTTTTCGAGATATAAGCATTTTTATGTTTTGCAATTTTTGCGAAAAATTTAAAAATTCAAAATGGCCGCCATTTTTGGCGAGAAAAATTTTTCTTGAAAATTGGGATAACTACTCTGCAGAGATACCCTGTGGGTCAAAAATTTCGTCGAAATCGCTCTATCTAGTACGGTTTTCGAGATATAAGCATTTTTGTGTTTTGCAATTTTTGCGAAAATTTCAAAAATTCAAAATGGCCGCCATTTTTGGCGAGACAAAATTTTTTTGAAAATTGGGAAAAGTACTCCGCAGAGATATCCTGCGGGTCAAAAATTTTGTCGAAACTGCTCTATCTAGCACGGTTTTTGAGATATAAGCATTTTTGTGTTTTGCAATTTTTGCGAAAATTTCGAAAATTCAAAATGGCCGCCATTTTGGGCGAGACAAAATTTTTTTGAAAATTGGGTAAACTACTCCGCAAAGATACCCTGTGGGTCAAAAATTTCGTCGAAATCGCTCTATCTAGCACGGTTTTCGAGATATAAGCATTTTTGTGTTTTCCTTATTTGGAAAATTCGTAATGATTAATTAATCATTAATTACTCGGCCATTTCTTGACCAATCAATGCCAAAATCTAATGATTTCCAGATTTTAATAGAATGAATGTATTTGCCAAGTTTCAGGTGAATTGATAAAATTCCTTTCAAGTTATCATCCGGATAAGCTTCCCCATCGAAAAAAGACATTTTTGGTCATGTGACCTCTCTGACTGGTTGAAATGTCACTGCAGCATATTCAAAAAAATTCCCCAAGGCTACTGCCTAAACCTGCCAAATTTGAAAAGAATCCGCCTAACGGTTACAGAGTTATAAGGAAAACAAAATGCGGAGCCGGCAGCTCTCCCATACACAAACAAGCGTCCCGCAAGGGACGCTTAATTACCAGAGTTCCTTGCTGGAAAATTCTTTCTGTATCAAAGCAACCATCTTGGCTTTGTGGGACTCGTTTCTGACAAATTTACCAAGCAGGTTGTGAGTGTCTTTGAACATGGCCAGAATGTACTGTAAATAGAGGGATAATTCTGATTCTAACTCAACTTTTATAGCACTTATTCTCTGCTGGCAGCCAATTCTAAGGCACAACATATCCATTAGCCAGAGTAGAATCATCACATATCCGCCAGGTGTAAAAGGGGTTACCAACTACAGAAACACTGGGACACAAAGAAACTGAAGTGGATAAGCTTCGGGGAACAGGTAATATTTAAATTTTGATCTAAAGGATATAAGGGAGGCTGCAGATTGAATGTCATCAGGATAATTGTTCATAGCTTAACCCACTTTAAATGGCAGTTTGCTTTGTCGAATTCCTTTATTCTGTGTTTGAACACATATATGCAACTCCTGACATCCAACACCCAATTTGCAACAACAATCTTAACCTTTTAATCTACGATTAGGTTTTTACAACTGTCAGGCTGTGATTTGCAATACACAATTGCTGATGTTCAATAGAGATGTTTCTAGTCCTGACCCCCCCCCCCCCCCCCAAAAAAAAAAAAAAAAAAAATTATTAATTTACAACATGTATTTTAAAACCTCATTTCTGATAGAATACTAGTTAATATCATATTCAGAAATGTGTAAATTTGGATTCAATTCTGCTTTTTAAGTGACTGTATACCAAGACAATATTGGTCACATTGTCTTTTCTGGGGCTGTGCTTATTGACATTCGAAGTGTGTACAAAGGAGTGTTACCACTTTATTTTTCATAAAGTAACAAAAACATTTGTGATTTAATTAAATAACAAAACAATCAATAACATATTCTGACAATTAAATTATTCTTGGCATGAGGTTTTCTCATTTCATGAATTGTAATTTTGTGTGCACATGAACACACAAAATAGGTACATTAAATCGCAAATTGGGTGTTAGATGTCAGGAGTTGTGTACATGTGCACATACACTTGTATACATGAAATAGATATTGGGTTATCAGGCAGAGTTTTAGCTTTTTCAGAAATTTAACTGGATAATTGCTTCAATTATTTCAAAAATACACGAATATTTCTTGAAATTAAAAGGTCAACAATGGTGAAGTACTTGTTTTAAAGCAGAACTGGTATGTCATAAAAAAACCTGCTTCTGGAGTACAAATCTAGTCTAAAGGATGAATTACTGACCACAAAAAATTTATAAAAATGCACAAACAATATTCATCATTCTTCAATCTGTACAAATACCATGTAAGTGGAAACTCTCCTCTGATATTAAGTTTAGGTATTGTAAATAATATTTTATTTTTTGCATTATTAAAATTTTAAAAATGTTTTTTGCTGTTGTTGTTTATTCACAAACATACAAATGATAATCATAACAATAAACAAATCACACAAAATACACTTAGTACACTTTCCATAATAATTATATAGCTGTGTACATGGTATTGAAAATAACAACATCTGGAAACTGTTACATTTTTTTCTTTAAAGTTTTAGTAAACCTGTATTCACAACTTCCTGAAGATTGAATTAGTTAGCTTTTGTAGTTCATAATCAGCTTTTTAAAACAAAAACATCTACTTAATGTACAGTATATCAACAAACCTTCAGGCGGCGATGAGTCTGTATGGTCATCAACAGTTCTAGTAAGTCAAGGCATCTGTGAAAAACCAAAATTATCTGATAACAGCATTGGTATTTTAACAGTAAATAAAACCATTTGTAAGGTAGTATGTAATACATATATTTGAATAGCTACTTTTAAAAGTATCATGTACTACGATTATAGTACTTAAAATTACTCGATAGGTAAAATATGAAAAAGTGTGCATTACTAGGAAAATAATGCACACTTTACAAGACCCCGTAGTCAAACCTGATAACTATTAGGCCAGTGATTGCTGAACATAGTAACTGCCAGGCTAGTGATTACCATATTTTATAACTATAAGGCCAGTGATTGGCAAACTTGATAAATATTAGGCCATTGATTGCAAAACTTGATAACTACTAGGCCGGTGACTGCAAAATTTTATAACTATAGGACCAGTGATTGCGAAACCTGATAACTATTAGGCCAGTGATTGACAAACTTGATAACCATTACACCAGTGACTGCCAAACATGACAATTATTAGACCAGTGTTTGCCAAGCTTGACAATTTCTTGGCTAGTGAGGTGCCTCATAAAGTCTGAGATGTTTATATTTTTACACTTCAACAAAAAAGTTTGCCAATCAACAAAAAGGATTTCCTTTGAAACTAACTAGAATTACAAATGTACCTCAGTTTTGCATTCATCATGGCATCAGTTTCTTTACTTGGTGCATATCTGTTTTCAGAGCGACTCCACTCCATGATTTGTTCCAATTCTACCCTGGTGTAATCTATACAGTTAGAAAATTACATGAGAAATGAATGATGTTTTGCTAATGCCCCAGTCACACTAAGGTATGTGTCATGGTTAGAGGTTTTACTGAGTGGCAGAACTGTCTCCAAGGACATCTCATACTTGGTGAGATTTAATGTTTCCATCACATTACAGGCGGTATAATTTGCGGTTATAGGCATTGGGTGAAACGCCCCCTATCCTTCAACTAACGTGAGGTTCGTATGCGAGCTTCTAACACAGTGGCGAAATGTCCATGTATCTCTATTTGCCCCTTGTTGCCGTATTACACTAAAAGATGACCGAGTCACAATCTTAGATACAGAATTATCGAAGAACAGGGGGTATTTCACCAATCACGTACTACTGTGGGTCGTTTCACCTGTAGTGTGACTAGGGTATAATTTCTTTCGTGAATATGTATGAGAAAGTCAATACAACGGGTAGTTGTTAAACAGCTCATGCAACATATCAATAGTAACAATCTTGATAATCCTAGGCAATCTGCATACAAAAGTGGTCACTCCACGGAAACCGCCCTGCTGCATATCAAAAATGAGATCCATCTCTCACTATCATGGGAAGAGCCCACTGCATTGGTCTTACTGGATCTGTTGGCTGCGTTTGACACAATTGACCACACTACTCTTCTTAATTGTCTTAAGTCATGGTTTGGTGTGTGTGGCACAGCCTTGAAGTGGTTCACATCCTATCTCAGCCACCATTTCAAAGCAATTAAAATTGGGTCAACCCTCTCTGAATTGCATGAGCTGCTGTTTGGAGTGCCACAAGGCTCAGTTCTTGGTCCTCTGCTGTTCTCCTTATACACCACTCCTTTGAGTAAGGTTATTGAAACACATCCCGACATCAAATACCAGTTTTATGCAGACGACACACAGTTGTTTATTCATATGTCTCACAAAAATGCAGCCCTGGCTTTTGACAAACTGAATTCATGTCTTCTGGATGTTCAGAAATGGATGTCGTCAAGTATGCTTAAATTAAATCCTGACAAAACAGAGTTTATCATCTTCGGATCCCATGCTCAACTCAAGAAATTAGATCCCTATCTCCCAGTCAGGATATTTGGTAATTTCATGCATCCAGCAGTTGTTGTAAAGAACCTTGGTGTCTGGTTTGATGCTAATTTCTCCTTTGCTGATCATGTCCGCAATATTTGTAAGACATGCTTCATTGAAATTCGTGATCTCAGGCGGGTTAGAAAGCACTTGACTGATGAGGCTGTATCCTGGCAGCCAATGCCTTGGTGACCAGTCGCCTTGATTACTGCAACTCTCTCTTCAGGAGTTTGTCCAGTCTCAACATGCGCAAACTACAGTGTATTCAAAACACACTTGCTAGGATTGTCACAAACTGTAACAAATACACACAGGCATCTCCTATTCTCAAACGACTCCATTGGCTCCCAGTTGAATTTCGCTGTATCTTCAAAACTGCCACTCTAGTTTACAAGTTTCTTCACAATGGTCATCCCAGTTACTTTGGTCCTCTTTTGTCTACTCGTTGTGGAAGATGTAGTACAAGATACAACCATCCACATAAGAGGTTCTTGGGAGGTTCCTCAATTTTGTCCATCTGTACATAAATAAAAAAATCACTTTGGCCACAGCTTTGCTTTTGATGCTCCCATGGTTTGGAATCATTTGCCTAATGAGGTCCGTTCTGCCCCAACTCTCGCCTGTTTCAGGAAAAGGTTAAAATTGTATCTCTTCAAAAAGGCATTTCCAACTTAGTATACATTCTATCCGGCGTCTCCATGGTACTGGACCTCGGGCAACGGCTATGGACAGATGATTTTTTAAATTTGATTTTGGTGTTGCGCCTTAGAGTCTGCCTAGCAGAGATTAAGCGCTATAAAAGTACAGAACAGAATAGAATACACTTTTATTAGCCTGAGTGTAATTATAGAATAGTTTTGACAATTTATAATTTCAGAAACGGCATATTTTTGGCCAAAACTCTAAGGATTTGCTATACCTTTCTTATTTTGAGGCAATACATGAGCATCTCTCTGACCACTGACATACTGGAAGAGTATGGTCTTCACATCATGTATCTCTTGTCCTGTCCCAATGTACTGGTACTCTATCAAACTGTGCAGCAGGGCAGTTATCTGGAAAAATATATGACCTGTACAGTGTTGAAAGCAACATTAAAACCCAAATAAACAAACAATCCATGGTATTCCTCCAATATCACTCACTTAGATTGTTTGATAAAACCACCCAATAAAAGCTTGCTTGCAGGATTTCCATGACTTGTAATATGTAATTTATTCAAATATTACTTTATTTATGACATTTTCATTAAATTTAAAACTCAATGACCATTTGTTTACGTTTCCTTTCAAAACTCGAAATAACTGAAAAAGAATGCTTTTAAGTGTTTCAATTTAGTTATTGAACAGGACTACTGGGTGGTTATTCTATAGGGTGTATTTTATTGTTGAAATCATTGTGATGTTTTAAAGAGGTTGCAAGTAACAAGCACTCATTCTTTGAAAGCAACTGCATACCTGAGCCTGACTATCTGAAAAGCAGAGCATTGTTTCTTCATAAGATAAAGTCATATTGTTATTTCATTATATTTATACTCGGCACAATATTTCCGTTATTACAGGTCTTAAAGCGCTATCTGATCCACACTGACTACTCAAGTACATACCCAACTAAGATGACAGATCTTACCCCAAAATGAAAGCCAGAATATCAGCGATGACTATTTTATTACATATTTATCAAACATCACTGTGATTCCTAATTGGCCTGCAACTGGGGACAGGACCCAATGACAGAGGACAGTCATTTTAACTGGTCATCTGAGCTACTACATGTCTACCTGTACATGGGATCACTCCCAGGTCCCCTATGTTCCTGGGTGAATGTGTTATCCGCTAGGGCACACTAACATTATCATTAAGTTATTTCTTCATAGACTATCTATGTTACCTCGGCAATGAAGAGGTTTCTTTGAGGTTCTGATTTCACCAGTCTGGTATTCTGAGATAAGTAGTCATACATCCACTTTCTCAAGCCTGGCATGTCATCATCCATGTTCTGGGATTCCTAAAATTAAGATGAAAAACATGGCAAAAATTATGTAATGGCATTCATAGTTTAATAATGTATGATCACTACTGACTTTTTCATAGCTAATTGATTGATCAATTATTCTAAAGATCTGGTTTAAAAAAATTCTGTTTAAAAAAATATTCAATTGCATTCTTATTCTTAAGATCAATATTGTTCTTTGAAAAAAACTTGAAATGTAAGAAAACCTTGAATAAGAAAACTTTATACAGTTGTGAGAACCTTTGGAATTCTTAAGGTGACAATGACAATTGTAATAGAGTCACTGTGTTTAAAGCTAGGAGCATCAGTATTATTATTGTCTTCCAAAATGGACATAATGAAAATCCAATGTTTCTGAGAAACTTCTTGGAATAAGAGCATACCCAGACAAGAATATTACAGAATATGGAACATGAAGATCAGAAGTTTCATGCATATGTCAAATGAGATAATATGCATTGGAACACAGTATACAAATGTAGAAAATTTAAAGGTTAACTATTTATAAAAGATAAAGAAAACAATCAACATAAATTGCAAAAAGAAAAATACATGACATTAACCAAAATAGAAACATTTTTAAGATAAAGGATTAATATTGTCAAAATCCAAGAATACACCACAAACTTGGGTTATGTTCATGTGTTATAGTTATTTAACTGCATCTTCCTTCCTTTCAAAATTTACCGAATTAAGGGAATATAGTTAAGCAAGGTATTTATACCTTTTGAAATAAATAAACTGTCAGTTCTTAAAATAAACTAGAGGATCGCTCGCAAAAAAAAAGATAATGTTTTTGCATAGCAAAAACAAAGCGTCCTGAAAAGGATATAAAGGTGAGCGCTAAAGTATTAAGAAAATGCTTCGTTTCTAGCCTTATACTGTTGTGGCAACCAAAGTCAGCGCAGTCTGCTCTATCTAGCACGGTTTTCACGATATAAGAATTTTTGTGTTTTGCAAAAAATAAAAAAATTAAAAATGTCCGCTATATTTGGCGAGACAAAAATATTTTGAAAATTGGCATGGCTACTCTGCAGAGATACCCAGCAGGTCCAAAATTTTGTTGAGTTCGCTCCATATAGCACAGTTTTCGAGATATAAGCATTTTTGTGTTTTGCAAAAACTTTGAAAATTCAAAATGGCCACCATTTTTGGGGAGACAAAAATTTTGGTCAAGACCACTGCCGTGGTGTGTATCTCCCGCCGAGCATTAAAGCAGAAGAAATAGCTTTTCCGAGATATTCACAATTTTTCATTTTCGTGTGTGAAAGGTCTTCCAAAAGTAGGTGAATGAGTTATTTGAGAAAAATTGGCTATCTGCAATACTATTAAGACATAATTCACATTTACTCATTTTGAGTAGGTGAATAATTATCTATGGGTCTGAAACTTCACCAAGTGAAAGCTCTCCCAAAAGTAGGTGAATGAGTTATTTGAGAAAAATTGGCTATCTGCAATACTTTTAGAGATAATTTGCATTTACTTATTTTGAGTAGGTGAGTAATTAGCTATGGGTCTGAAACTTCACCATGTGAAAGCTCTCCCACAAGTAGATGAATGAGTATTTGATAAAAATTGGGTATCCGCAATACTTTTACAGATAATTAGCATTTACTCATTTTGAGTAGGTGAATAAATAGCTATGGGTCTGAAACTTCACAGAGTGAAAGCTCTCCCAAAAGTAGGTGAATGAGTTATCTGAGAAAAATTGGCTATCTGCAATACTTTTAGAGATAATTCACATTTACTCATTTTGAGTAGGTGAATAATTAGCTATGGGTCTGAAACTTCACCAAGTGAAAGCTCTCCCAAAAGTAGGTGAATGATTAATTTGACAAAAATTGGCTATCTGCAATACTTTATGAGATAATTCGCATTTACTCATTTTGAGTAGGTGAGTAATTAGCTATGGGTCTGAAACTTCACCAAGTGAAAGCTCTCCCAAAAGTAGGTGAATGATTAATTTGACAAAAATTGGCTATCTACAGTACTTTATGAGATAATTCGCATTTACTCATTTTGAGTAGACGAGTAATTAGCTATGGGTCTGAAACTTCACCAAGTGAAAGCTCTCCCAAAAGTAGGTGAATGATTAATTTGAGAAAAATTGGCTATCTGCAATACTTTTAGAGATAATTCGCATTTACTCATTTTGAGTAGGTGACTAATTAGCTATGGGTCTGAAACTTCACGAAGTGAAAGCTCTCCCAAAAGTAGGTGAATGAGTTATTTGAGAAAAATTGGCTATCTGCAATACTTTTACAGATAATTCGCATTTACTCATTTTGAGTAGGTGAGTAATTAGCTATGGGTCTGAAACTTCACCAAGTGAAAGCTCTCCCAAAAGTAGGTGAATGATTAATTTGACAAAAAATGGCTATCTGCAATACTTTATGAGATAATTCGCATTTACTCATTTTGAGTAGGTGAGTAATTAGCTATGGGTCTGAAACTTCACCAAGTGAAAGCTCTGCCAAAAGTAGGTGAATGAGTTATTTGAGAAAAATTGGCTATCTGCAATACTTTTAGAGATAATTCGCATTTACTCATTTTGAGTAGGTGAGTAATTAGCTATGGGTCTGAAACTTCACGAAGTGAAAGCTCTCCCAAAAGTAGGTGAATGAGTTATTTGAGAAAAATTGGCTATCTGCAATACTTTTAGAGATAATTCGCATTTACTCATTTTGAGTAGGTGAGTAATTAGCTATGGGTCTGAAACTTCACAGAGTGAAAGCTCTCCCAAAAGTAGGTGAATGAGTTATTTGAGAAAAATTGGCTATCTGCAATACTTTTAGAGATAATTCGCATTTACTCATTTTGAGTAGGTGAGTAATTAGCTATGGGTCTGAAACTTCACCAAGTGAAAGCTCTCCCAAAAGTAGGTGAATGATTAATTTGACAAAAATTGGCTATCTGCAATACTTTATGAGATAATTCGCATTTACTCATTTTGAGTAGGTGAGTAATTAGCTATGGGTCTGAAACTTCACCAAGTGAAAGCTCTCCCAAAAGTAGGTGAATGATTAATTTGACAAAAATTGGCTATCTACAATACTTTATGAGATAATTCGCATTTACTCATTTTGAGTAGGTGAGTAATTAGCTATGGGTCTGAAACTTCACCAAGTGAAAGCTCTCCCAAAAGTAGGTGAATGAGTTATTTGAGAAAAATTGGCTATCTGCAATACTTTTAGAGATAATTCGCATTTACTCATTTTGAGTAGGTGAGTAATTAGCTATGGGTCTGAAACTTCACCAAGTGAAAGCTCTCCCACAAGTAGATGAATGAGTTATTTGATAAAAATTGGGTATCCGCAATACTTTTACAGATAATTAGCATTTACTCATTTTGAGTAGGTAAATAATTAGCTATGGGTCTGAAACTTCACCATGTGAAAGCTCTCCCAAAAGTAGGTGAATGAGTTATACCCTGAAGATAAAAAATTTCGTCGAAATCGCTCTATGTAGCACGGTTTTCGAAATATAAGCATTTTTGTGTTCTGCAATTTTTGCGCAAAAATTCGAAAATTCAAAATGGCCGCCATTTTTGGCAAGATAAAATTTTTTTGAAAATTGGCATGGCTACTCTGCAGATATACCCTGTGGGTCAAAAATTTCGTCGAAATCGCTCGATCTAGCAGGGTTTTCGAGATATAACCATTTTTATGTTTTGCAATTTTTGCAAAAAATTCGAAAATTCAAAATGGCCGCCATTTTTGGCAAGATAAAATTTTTTTGAAAATTGGCATGGCTACTCTGCAGAGATACCCTTTGGGTCAAAAATTTCGTCGAAATCGCTCTATCTAGCACGGTTTTCGAGATATAAGCATTTTTGTGTTTTGCAATTTTGCGAAAAATTTGAAAATTCAAAATGGCCGCCATTTTTTGCGAGAAATTTTTTGTTTGAAAATTGGCATGGCTACTCTGCAGAGATACCCTGCGGGTCAAAAATTTCGTCGAAATCGCTCTATCTAGCAGGGTTTTTGAGATATAAGCATTTTTATGTTTTGCAATTTTTGCGAAAAATTCGAAAATTCAAAATGGCCGCCATTTTTGGCGAGACAAAATTTTTTTGAAAATTGGCATGGCTACTCTGCAGATATACCCTGTGGGTCAAAAATTTCGTCGAAATCGCTCTATCTAGCAGGATTTTCGAGATATAACCATTTTTATGTTTTGCAATTTTTGCGAAAAATTCGAAAATTCAAAATGGCCGCCATTTTTGGCGAGACAAAAATTTTTTCAAAATTGGGATAACTCCTCTGCAGAGATACCCTGAGGGTCAAAAATTTCGTCGAAATCGCTCTATCTAGCATGGTTTTCGAGATATAAGCATTTTTGTGTTTTGCAAAAACTTTGAAAATTCAAAATGGCCACCATTTTTGGGGAGACAAAAATTTTGGTCAAGACCACTGCCGTGGTGTGTATCTCCCGCCGAGCATTAAAGCAGAAGAAATAGCTTTTCCGAGATATTCACAATTTTTCATTTTCGTGTGTGAAAGGTCTTCCAAAAGTAGGTGAATGAGTTATTTGAGAAAAATTGGCTATCTGCAATACTATTAAGACATAATTCACATTTACTCATTTTGAGTAGGTGAATAATTATCTATGGGTCTGAAACTTCACCAAGTGAAAGCTCTCCCAAAAGTAGGTGAATGAGTTATTTGAGAAAAATTGGCTATCTGCAATACTTTTAGAGATAATTTGCATTTACTTATTTTGAGTAGGTGAGTAATTAGCTATGGGTCTGAAACTTCACCATGTGAAAGCTCTCCCACAAGTAGATGAATGAGTATTTGATAAAAATTGGGTATCCGCAATACTTTTACAGATAATTAGCATTTACTCATTTTGAGTAGGTGAATAAATAGCTATGGGTCTGAAACTTCACAGAGTGAAAGCTCTCCCAAAAGTAGGTGAATGAGTTATCTGAGAAAAATTGGCTATCTGCAATACTTTTAGAGATAATTCACATTTACTCATTTTGAGTAGGTGAATAATTAGCTATGGGTCTGAAACTTCACCAAGTGAAAGCTCTCCCAAAAGTAGGTGAATGATTAATTTGACAAAAATTGGCTATCTGCAATACTTTATGAGATAATTCGCATTTACTCATTTTGAGTAGGTGAGTAATTAGCTATGGGTCTGAAACTTCACCAAGTGAAAGCTCTCCCAAAAGTAGGTGAATGATTAATTTGACAAAAATTGGCTATCTACAGTACTTTATGAGATAATTCGCATTTACTCATTTTGAGTAGACGAGTAATTAGCTATGGGTCTGAAACTTCACCAAGTGAAAGCTCTCCCAAAAGTAGGTGAATGATTAATTTGAGAAAAATTGGCTATCTGCAATACTTTTAGAGATAATTCGCATTTACTCATTTTGAGTAGGTGACTAATTAGCTATGGGTCTGAAACTTCACGAAGTGAAAGCTCTCCCAAAAGTAGGTGAATGAGTTATTTGAGAAAAATTGGCTATCTGCAATACTTTTACAGATAATTCGCATTTACTCATTTTGAGTAGGTGAGTAATTAGCTATGGGTCTGAAACTTCACCAAGTGAAAGCTCTCCCAAAAGTAGGTGAATGATTAATTTGACAAAAAATGGCTATCTGCAATACTTTATGAGATAATTCGCATTTACTCATTTTGAGTAGGTGAGTAATTAGCTATGGGTCTGAAACTTCACCAAGTGAAAGCTCTGCCAAAAGTAGGTGAATGAGTTATTTGAGAAAAATTGGCTATCTGCAATACTTTTAGAGATAATTCGCATTTACTCATTTTGAGTAGGTGAGTAATTAGCTATGGGTCTGAAACTTCACGAAGTGAAAGCTCTCCCAAAAGTAGGTGAATGAGTTATTTGAGAAAAATTGGCTATCTGCAATACTTTTAGAGATAATTCGCATTTACTCATTTTGAGTAGGTGAGTAATTAGCTATGGGTCTGAAACTTCACAGAGTGAAAGCTCTCCCAAAAGTAGGTGAATGAGTTATTTGAGAAAAATTGGCTATCTGCAATACTTTTAGAGATAATTCGCATTTACTCATTTTGAGTAGGTGAGTAATTAGCTATGGGTCTGAAACTTCACCAAGTGAAAGCTCTCCCAAAAGTAGGTGAATGATTAATTTGACAAAAATTGGCTATCTGCAATACTTTATGAGATAATTCGCATTTACTCATTTTGAGTAGGTGAGTAATTAGCTATGGGTCTGAAACTTCACCAAGTGAAAGCTCTCCCAAAAGTAGGTGAATGATTAATTTGACAAAAATTGGCTATCTACAATACTTTATGAGATAATTCGCATTTACTCATTTTGAGTAGGTGAGTAATTAGCTATGGGTCTGAAACTTCACCAAGTGAAAGCTCTCCCAAAAGTAGGTGAATGAGTTATTTGAGAAAAATTGGCTATCTGCAATACTTTTAGAGATAATTCGCATTTACTCATTTTGAGTAGGTGAGTAATTAGCTATGGGTCTGAAACTTCACCAAGTGAAAGCTCTCCCACAAGTAGATGAATGAGTTATTTGATAAAAATTGGGTATCCGCAATACTTTTACAGATAATTAGCATTTACTCATTTTGAGTAGGTAAATAATTAGCTATGGGTCTGAAACTTCACCATGTGAAAGCTCTCCCAAAAGTAGGTGAATGAGTTATACCCTGAAGATAAAAAATTTCGTCGAAATCGCTCTATGTAGCACGGTTTTCGAAATATAAGCATTTTTGTGTTCTGCAATTTTTGCGCAAAAATTCGAAAATTCAAAATGGCCGCCATTTTTGGCAAGATAAAATTTTTTTGAAAATTGGCATGGCTACTCTGCAGATATACCCTGTGGGTCAAAAATTTCGTCGAAATCGCTCGATCTAGCAGGGTTTTCGAGATATAACCATTTTTATGTTTTGCAATTTTTGCAAAAAATTCGAAAATTCAAAATGGCCGCCATTTTTGGCAAGATAAAATTTTTTTGAAAATTGGCATGGCTACTCTGCAGAGATACCCTTTGGGTCAAAAATTTCGTCGAAATCGCTCTATCTAGCACGGTTTTCGAGATATAAGCATTTTTGTGTTTTGCAATTTTGCGAAAAATTTGAAAATTCAAAATGGCCGCCATTTTTTGCGAGAAATTTTTTGTTTGAAAATTGGCATGGCTACTCTGCAGAGATACCCTGTGGGTCAAAAATTTCGTCGAAATCGCTCTATCTAGCAGGGTTTTTGAGATATAAGCATTTTTATGTTTTGCAATTTTTGCGAAAAATTCGAAAATTCAAAATGGCCGCCATTTTTGGCGAGACAAAATTTTTTTGAAAATTGGCATGGCTACTCTGCAGATATACCCTGTGGGTCAAAAATTTCGTCGAAATCGCTCTATCTAGCAGGATTTTCGAGATATAACCATTTTTATGTTTTGCAATTTTTGCGAAAAATTCGAAAATTCAAAATGGCCGCCATTTTTGGCGAGACAAAAATTTTTTCAAAATTGGGATAACTCCTCTGCAGAGATACCCTGAGGGTCAAAAATTTCGTCGAAATCGCTCTATCTAGCATGGTTTTCGAGATATAAGCATTTTTGTGTTTTGCAATTTTTGCGAAAATTTCGAAAATTCAAAATGGCCGCCATTTTGGGCGAGACAAAAATTTTTTGAAAATTGGGAAAACTACTCCGCAGAGATACCCTGTGGGTCAAAAATTTCGTCGAAATCGCTCTATCTAGCACGGTTTTCGAGATATAAGCATTTTTGTGTTTTCCTTATTTGGAAAATTTGTAATGATTAATTAATCATTAATTACTCGGCCATTTCTTGACCAATCAATGCCAAAATCTAATGATTTCCAGATTTTAATAGAATGAATGTATTTGCCAAGTTTCAGGTGAATTGATAAAATTCCTTTCAAGTTATCATCCAGACAAGCTTCCCCATCGAAAAAAGACATTTTTGGTCATGTGACCTCTCTGATTGGTTGAAATGTCACTGCAGCATATTCAAAAAAATTCCCCAGGGCTACTGCCTAAACCTGCCAAATTTGAAAAGAATCCGCCTAACGGTTACAGAGTTATAAGGAAAACAAAATGCGGAGCCGGCGGAGCCGGCGGAGCCAGAAGCTCTCCCATACACAAACAAGCGTCCCTTATAGGACGCTTAAATATTTCAGGGTTAATACTATAAGAGTTCTGATTCAGTTGACTGTAGTTTAATTGTGTGAGTGTCACATGTATACGATTGACTGTACGAATACAGTCTGAAGAGACATCGACAGAAAAATCCATACCACTTGGAAATCATCCATGTCTGGTCTGTCAGAGTTGATTCTTCTGTAGATGAAGTTTGTGCATATATGGCTCATTTTAGGTAGCTCTTGACTTCCTTCAATAAAGAGCCCTTGAGGGAAATAAATCATGCCGATATGTTATCAGATCAACCAATCATATCCAGCAATCATAATCAAATATACAAGTTTTAATTTCACATAATTATATACCATTAAAAATAATTAATTACCCCTCTGCAAACAAACAACATCAGGCAAGCGACCAATCCATTTGCTGATGAAAAAGAAAATTAAAGAGTATTTTAAGTGAGGAGAGATTTAAAGAGACATAAATGCTTAATACAAGTATACAGGTTTGATGAAATAATATATGAATTATTGGTTAAAAGTAGAAACTGAATTGAGTACTGCTCTCTGCCATGAAAAGCACCAACCTCAACAGAATGCAAACTGTACAGAAAAGTACAAAAACTAAAATGTTGGTCTTTTACCAGATAATGAAAACCATCATTCAAGTGGTCGAGTGGTTAATACAGTTGGCAAAAAATTGCTTGGCCCTTACATATGTAGGTCATAGGTTCTAAATCTAGCTCTGGGAAACCCTGCAGAATTTATTGAGGCTCTGTCTTGGTATGGCTTTACCTTAGCTGTCAAAAAATAGTTTCTACGGAATGATGCACTGCAATTAGAATATTTGCAATAACAAAAAGGTCCTTACAGATGACCAGGTCACAAAACATGGTTTTCACTGCATCAGGCAGATGTCCTGAGGTAAGACCCTGGAAGACCACTTCCCAGGGCAGAACATCTCTCCGCTTGGTGAGCAGATCTAGTGTATGAGGATTGTGGCCCTGTGAAATGAATATATCACATAGATATCTTCAAAGCAACACATTTAACAACAAAATCAATATATTGCAAATTATTATATTTGACAATATTAACAATATTAAAGGAGTGATAGCAAGAGTATTGTATAATTGTCCATCTTCACGAGTGATATTTTTTGTATATATCTACTGATGGATATTTTACTTTATCTATTGATCATGAAGTTTTGAGAATGGTCGCCTTGTGAAAGGAAAATCATACCATAACTATCCTCTTTCTGGAGATTATTAAATAAGTAACAATTATTCATTAAAATGTTTCATTAAAATTCATTAAAATCATAAATTTGGTAAGAATGTTGAATGTATCTGTAATCCAGTCTGTTTGTCTGTCCTTCTGTGTGCATAACTCAAAAACTACACATCAGATTTAAGTTATATTTTTACACTATGTGGGTGTCTAATCAAGGCTTAATCCTCCTCAAAGAGGGTTAACTTTTGTATCTGAATCTAGATCAGGAACCCAGAATTGTTTTTGTGATGTTTGGCAATATCCATATGATTAACTCAAAATTGGAGTTATATATCTCGATTATGTTTTCATACAACAAAGGGTCTATTCATGGCTTGGTCCTCCTCAAAGCTGTTTAGGATTGATGATCCTAATCTGTATTCAAAATCCTGAATTTTTAATATTTTTTTTCAGCACTACAAATGGGCAAGGGTCTTGTGTTCTCAGGTACTACTTGTTTTACATATACTGTGGTGACTTTCGTCTTTTTTACTCACAGTTATTGAAATACAGAAAGAGAATCTAATCTAAACTGGACTTTTATAGTGCTCCACTTTAGCAAGCGGACTCTAAGGTACAACAACTGTACAGGGAGCCAGATTTCAAGTGGTAGAAAGAGAATCAGAGGAACTTACATGCACTAGCTTTTTCAACAACTGAATCTGTTTTACAAAGTACAAGTATCCTTCTTTTGTTTTCTCTGGATAACCATCCTGGAAAATATATATATAAACATTTTAAAATTTTGTTAACACCCAGATTGATTATTACCAATTGGAATAGGTATTATTCATTTCAGATACTTTATTTCATGGAATAAATATTTTAAAAATTACAAGTTATTATTAACCGCTTTAATTTTAAAAACAAGGCCACTGTGGCCTAGCGGGTAACACACTTGCCTAGGAGTGCAGAGGACGTGGGTTCAAATCCAGGTACAGGCAGATACATAGTGGCTCAGATGACCACTTAAAATGGTGATTGGGTCCATAATCCCCAGTGGTAGGCTAAAGAACCTCAAGGACATTGATAAATGGTCATCCTTGAGCCTCTGGCTTTCAGTTAGGGGAATGCAAGTGACTTGAGAGTTTGGACTGTACTTTGTTCAGTTGAATGGGTCAAATAGCGCTTTGAGTACTGTAGTATATGGAGATATTGCGCCGAATATAAAAAACCCAGCACAACAAAGAAAGAAAACCATTTTTTTTTAGCTTTCTTCATTTCTTTAAATTAACTGGGCACTGAATCAAACTGATCATCCTTCTATTATTTACATCTGTATAATGAACATATATTAAAATCCTTATAAGGCAATTATAAATATATAAAAACATTACAGTGACAAATCTGTAGAGAGGCATCCAAGTTTGTCTGTTGTCTGTGGATATAAACAAGATGTCATTTTTCCTCATTTCTCCCACGTCTTTGCCCAGCTGGACATGAAACATGCATTCCTAAAAATAATATGAAAAGAAAGTATTGTTTTAGTAAAACTATTAAATATCCAGAGTTCAAATATCATTTTGCTATAAATCACTTTATCAGACATAAATGTTCAGGCTTACAGATTCTGTATAATTTTCCCTGCATGAGCCTTAGTTTTAGGTATTTTATCTAGTGAGCTTGAACGATAAAGACCTGTGCTTCACCGAACAGCAACACCACATGAGATGACCCAACAGTAAAGTGCAAACTCATACAGTTTATCATATGTACCAATGGCAATACAAAACTATTTTTATTTTGGAAAATTGTGCAATTTTTATTGGAAGAGTAGTTGTCGTCAAGACACAATAAAAGATAGAGAGCATTAGTATTTTTTGATATGGTAACTGAAGGTGTGCTCCACAGTGTATATTCAGCATTGGACACTTTGCCACTGTGTCAGAGGCTCGCATATGACCATCAGATTGTAGTTAATAGATGTGCGTACTTTGCCTACTAACACGGGATGTATCACTTGTAATGTGAATGGATACAACAAATCTCAGAAGATATGAGGGATCCTTGGAGGCGGTTCTGGCCACAGAGTAAAACCTCTAACCACAAGACGTACTGCCTGTAGTGTGACTGCATGGGGTATTGGTGTAATTACTCTGGTAAGTAGAAGTATATTTTAAGTAGAAATTTGCCCCTTTCATCTGAAATTTCTGGCAAAGTAGAAGTATATTTTGGTCTTCTGACATTCAATACCACCCAGTCTAGCAGTATTAAAATACTTACTACTCCAACCTTTGCTATTCTATTTTTAAAAACTCTTTTGTCAGTTATCCCATTTTATTTTAAAGCAACTGACAATGTTATAACGTTTGGATAACAAGAAACAACACCTACGGTATGATCCATGACCAATGTCTCAGTGATGATGTTTTGGTTTTCTGTGATGGCAATATCATCACACACACAAATAGATCCCAAGAGGTCCAGAATGTAATGATTCTACAAAATATATAACAATGTAAAAGATAAATGTCTGGACATTGAAAAAATAGACGCAAAGACAACATTTTGTTGCCACATTCACAAGAAGAATTACCTAATGAAGAGTGAGAAATCTGAGTCACCCGTATCTTGGAAATACACTTAATTATTAATAATTTATGTGCATTTAATATTTAATATTAATATACATTGTATAATATTAATATAAAATTTACTCATGAATGTAACATATTGTGAATGAAATTTATATTCTTGGTGTATTTTAATACGGTATATGTTTTACATACATGTTTTTAACTCTTAGAATTGCTTTTATTTTTATAATAATTAATTTTAAAGAAAGTAGAAACTTTTCATGAACATTCTTGGCAATTATTCAAAGAAACCTTTTAAGAATAAGAGAAATTCTAGGAATAAGATTTTCAAATACCAGTATTTCTCACAATTTTTAAAATTTTAAATATAATCATGGCAAACTAGATAAAATTAAAATAATAATTTTAATTACTGAACAGCATGAATATGTAAATTTTAGAAAAAATATATTGAATATATGTAAATTTTAATTTTTTTCTTATTCTAAGAACTTTTTCTCCACAAAAAAACCTGTTTTCCAAAGAAAAATAAGAAGAAAAAATATTGGAATGACAGTATTCTTGGAATCAGAATGTCAGTAAATATGGGTAAAATATATCAAATTTCAAAACTTTAGTATCTCTTGTAAATTGCTCTAACGATATTTAAGGTATAATATTCAGTCCGAGTTAATTTACCTTGGAGTGTCTGGTGAGGGCTATGACTTCTCTGATTCTGTCCGGATTAATTCTGTCAATTACCACTCGGTTATTTTGAACGAGTTCAATAATAGTGAGACAGCAACGGTAACCAACATCACTCTGAAAAATTAAACATCAGATAACATAAATTGTAATAATTTTATTGCAATTTAACTTTTTGTAAGTTAGATACTTATACCTTATCCTTACTAACATTATACGTTAGCGTAAGCTCACATGCTGTGACCAACAGCACATTAAATTTGGTCATAGAAGAGCTACATATCATTGTGGATAGACACCATTTCTTTAAAAATTTGTTTCAACATGGCAGAAGGCCAAGTTAAGATTCATAAAGGGCAGAAGCTTGGTTTTGGTTATCATCACTTCATAAGTGACTGGGATGCACATAATTTCTCTCCTTGAAAGATGCAAATAAAGGTGATGACATATGTGTTACTGCCAAGAAAGAAGATTGTTTTCTCCAATTTACCTCAACATTTTACAAATCAAAAATAACTAATAATGTCAGGAAAAAGAAAAAAAAACTAGAGGATCGCTCGCAAAAAAAAAAGATAATGTTTTTGCATAGCAAAAACAAAGCGTCCCGAAAAGGATATAAAGGTGAGTGCTAAAGTATTAAGAAAATGCTTCGTTTCTAGCCTTATACTGTTGTGGCAACCAAAGTCAGCGCAGTCTGCTCTATCTAGCACGGTTTTCAAGATATAAGCATTTTTGTGTTTTGCAAAAAATAAAAAAATTAAAAATGTCCGCTATATTTGGCGAGACAAAAATATTTTGAAAATTGGCATGGCTACTCTGCAGAGATACCCAGCAGGTCTAAAATTTTGTTGAGTTCGATCCATATAGCACGGTTCTCGAGATATAAGCATTTTTGTGTTTTGCAAAAACTTTGAAAATTCAAAATGGCCACCAATTTTGGGGAGACAAAAATTTTTGTCAAAACCACTGCCGCGGTATGTATCTCCCGCCGAGCATTAAAGCAAAAGAAATAGCTTTTCAGAGATATTCACAATTTTTCATTTTCGTGTGTGAAAGCTCTGCCAAAAGTAGGTGAATGAGTTATTTGAGAAAAATTGGCTATCTGCAATACTATTAAGAGATAATTCACATTTACTCATTTTGAGGTGAATAATTAGCTATGGGTCTGAAACTTCACCAAGTGAAAGCTCTCCCAAAAGTAGGTGAATGAGTTATTTGAGAAAAATTGGGTATCTGCAATACTTTTAGAGATAATTCGCATTTACTCATTTTGAGTAGGTGAGTAATTAGCTATGGGTCTGAAACTTCACCAAGTGAAAGCTCTCCCAAAAGTAGGTGAATGAGTTATTTGAGAAAAATTGGCTATCTGCAATACTTTTAGAGATAATTCGCATTTACTCATTTTCAGTAGGTGAGTAATTAGCTATGGGTCTGAAACTTCACCAAGTGAAAGCTCTCCCAAAAGTAGGTAAATGATTAATTTGAGAAAAATTGGCTATCTGCAATACTTTTAGAGATAATTCGCATTTACTCATTTTGAGCAGGTGAGTAATTAGCTATGGGTCTGAAACTTCACCAAGTTAAAGCTCTCCCAAAAGTAGGTGAATGAGTTATTTGAGAAAAATTGGCTATCTGCAATACTTTTAGAGATAATTCGCATTTACTCATTTTGAGTAGGTGAGTAATTAGCTATGGGTCTGAAACTTCACCAAGTGAAAGCTCTCCCAAAAGTAGATGAATGAGTTATTTGAGAAAAATTGGCTATCTGCAATACTTTTAGAGATAATTCACATTTACTCATTTTCAGTAGGTGAGTAATTAGCTATGGGTCTGAAACTTCAACAAGTGAAAGCTCTCCCAAAAGTAGGTGAATGAGTTATTTGAGAAAAATTGGCTATCTGCAATACTTTTAGAGATAATTCGCATTTACTCATTTTGAGTAGGTGAGTAATTAGCTATGGGTCTGAAACTTCACAGAGTGAAAGCTCTCCCAAAAGTAGGTGAATGAGTTATTTGAGAAAAATTGGCTATCTGCAATACTTTTAGAGATAATTCGCATTTACTCATTTTGAGTAGGTGAGTAATTAGCTATGGGTCTGAAACTTCACCAAGTGAAAGCTCTCCCAAAAGTAGGTGAATGATTAATTTGAGAAAAATTGGCTATCTGCAATACTTTTAGAGATAATTCGCATTTACTCATTTTGAGTAGGTGAGTAATTAGCTATGGGTCTGAAACTTCACCAAGTGAAAGCTCTCACAAAAGTAGGTGAATGAGTTATTTGAGAAAAATTGGCTATCTGCAATACTTTTAGAGATAATTCGCATTTACTCATTTTGAGTAGGTGAGTAATTAGCTATGGGTCTGAAACTTCACAGAGTGAAAGCTCTCCCAAAAGTAGGTGAATGAGTTATTTGAGAAAAATTGGCTATCTGCAATACTTTTAGAGATAATTCGCATTTACTCATTTTGAGTAGGTGAGTAATTAGCTATGGGTCTGAAACTTCACCGAGTGAAAGCTCTCCCAAAAGTAGGTGAATGATTAATTTGAGAAAAATTGGCTATCTGCAATACTTTTAGAGATAATTCGCATTTACTCATTTTGAGTAGGTGAGTAATTAGCTATGGGTCTGAAACTTCACCAAGTGAAAGCTCTCCCAAAAGTAGGTGAATGAGTTATTTGAGAAAAATTGGCTATCTGCAATACTTTTAGAGATAATTCGCATTTACTCATTTTGAGTAGGTGAGTAATTAGCTATGGGTCTGAAACTTCACCAAGTGAAAGCTCTCCCAAAAGTAGGTGAATGATTAATTTGACAAAAATTGGCTATCTGCAATACTTTTAGAGATAATTCGCATTTACTCATTTTGAGTAGGTGAGTAATTAGCTATGGGTCTGAAACTTCACAGAGTGAAAGCTCTCCCAAAAGTAGGTGAATGAGTTATTTGAGAAAAATTGGCTATCTGCAATACTTTTAGAGATAATTCGCATTTACTCATTTTGAGTAGGTGAGTAATTAGCTATGGGTCTGAAACTTCACAGAGTGAAAGCTCTCCCAAAAGTAGGTGAATGATTAATTTGAGAAAAATTGGCTATCTGCAATACTTTTAGAGATAATTCGCATTTACTCATTTTGAGTAGGTGAGTAATTAGCTATGGGTCTGAAACTTCACCAAGTGAAAGCTCTCCCAAAAGTAGGTGAATGAGTTATTTGAGAAAAATTGGCTATCTGCAATACTTTTAGAGATAATTCGCATTTACTCATTTTCAGTAGGTGAGTAATTAGCTATGGGTCTGAAACTTCACCAAGTGAAAGCTCTCCCAAAAGTAGGTGAATGATTAATTTGACAAAAATTGGCTATCTGCAATACTTTTAGAGATAATTCGCATTTACTCATTTTGAGTAGGTGAGTAATTAGCTATGGGTCTGAAACTTCACAGAGTGAAAGCTCTCCCAAAAGTAGGTGAATGAGTTATTTGAGAAAAATTGGCTATCTGCAATACTTTTAGAGATAATTCACATTTACTCATTTTCAGTAGGTGAGTAATTAGCTATGGGTCTGAAACTTCACCAAGTGAAAGCTCTGCCAAAAGTAGGTGAATGAGTTATTTGAGAAAAATTGGCTATCTGCAATACTTTTAGAGATAATTCGCATTTACTCATTTTGAGTAGGTGAGTAATTAGCTATGGGTCTGAAACTTCACAGAGTGAAAGCTCTCCCAAAAGTAGGTGAATGAGTTATTTGAGAAAAATTGGCTATCTGCAATACTTTTAGAGATAATTCGCATTTACTCATTTTGAGTAGGTGAGTAATTAGCTATGGGTCTGAAACTTCACCAAGTGAAAGCTCTTTGGGATAGCTGCTCTGCAGAGATACCCTGAAGATAAAAAATTTCGTGGAAATCGCTCTATGTAGCATGGTTTTCGAAATATTAGCATTTTTGTGTTTTGCAATTTTTGCGCAAAAATTCGAAAATTCAAAATGGCCGCCATTTTTGGCGAGACAAAATTTTTTTGAAAATTGGCATGGCTACTCTGCAGAGATACCCTGTGGGTCAAAAATTTCGTCGAAATCGCTCTATCTAGCATGGTTTTCGAGATATAAGCATTTTTATGTTTTGCAATTTTTGCGAAAAATTCGAAAATTCAAAATGGCCGCCATTTTTGGCGAGACAAAATTTTTTTCAAAATTGGGATAACTACTCTGCAGAGATACCCTTTGGGTCAAAAATTTCGTCGAAATCGCTCTATCTAGCAGGGTTTTCGAGATATAAGCATTTTTGTGTTTTGCAATTTTTGCGAAAATTTCGAAAATTCAAAATGGCCGCCATTTTTGGCGAGACCAAAATTTTTTGAAAATTGGGAAAAGTACTCCGCAGAGATATCCTGCGGGTCAAAAATTTTGTCGAAATTGCTCTATCTAGCACGGTTTTTGAGATATAAGCATTTATGTCTTTTGCAATTTTTGCGAAAATTTCGAAAATTCAAAATGGCCGCCATTTTGGGCGAGACAAAAATTTTTTGAAAATTGGGAAAACTACTCCGCAGAGATACCCTGCGGGTCAAAAATTTCGCCGAAATCGCTCTATCTAGCACGGTTTTCGAGATATAAACATTTTTGTGTTTTCCTTATTTGGAAAATTCGTAATGATTAATTAATCATTAATTACTCGGCCATTTCTTGACCAATCAATGCCAAAATCTAATGATTTCCAGATTTTAATAGAATGAATGTATTTGCCAAGTTTCAGGTGAATTGATAAAATTCCTTTCAAGTTATCATCCGGACAAGCTTCCCCACCGAAAAAAGACATTTTTGGTCATGTGACCTCTCTGATTGGTTGAAATGTCACTGCAAAATTCCCCAAGGCTACTGCCTAAACCTGCCAAATTTGAAAAGAATCCGCCTAACGGTTACAGAGTTATAAGGAAAACAAAATGCGGAGCCGGCGGAGCCGGCGGAGCCGCCGGAGCCGGCGGAGCCTGAAGCTCTCCCATACACAAACAAGCGTCCCTTGCGGGACGCTTAATTACAAACATTCTGTAGTCTTACTTATCTTATAAATTCATAACTATTTCAACCCTGTAAAATAATGTGTATTTAGGATACTTTGGTTACTCCAAGTAAACATAAAGAATGGCACGTGGGTTTCTAATTAAAGGAATAATTTTAATTAAATTACTCAAACAGAGTCTAAGCCATCTAGCTTTTTAACCAAGCACTCATTTAGACTATGTTGAATTAACTTATTGTTGTACGTGAAATTAATGGTGTTTTTTGCAAAATAAAATATCTGATCCCTTATAAATTAATTTTCATTGGAATTTATCAGTATAACCACTCATATCCCTGTATAGTTTAAGCATTATAAAAAGACCACTCGCGATAAAAATTTACAGGGTTGAAATACAATTGCTAAAAAGGCCAGTCAATTCTGTAATGCATTCAAAACAAGTTTTTT
The DNA here is from genome assembly GCA_964017235.1 of Sabellastarte sp. h YS-2021. Classification (NCBI taxonomy): domain Eukaryota; kingdom Metazoa; phylum Annelida; class Polychaeta; order Sabellida; family Sabellidae; genus Sabellastarte; species Sabellastarte sp. h YS-2021. Next base: position 71,516,757 of record OZ024928.1, on the reverse strand, counting down.
TTCTTATTCACCAACAGCCAATCAAACAATTGTGTAAAATTCAAATCAATCAATCAGAATTGGTGAAACATATTACTTGAAGCAGGAGCTGTGTTGTGAAGAACCTCAGGAATGGAGAACAGTAGAGGTTGTTTTCTGCACTGTTGTTGTAAGAATATTTGTGGAGTACTTCATAAATTGTTCTGTAAATACTCATGGTTTTCATGTCCTCTCGGTCAGTACATTTCAGTACACCCACCAGCAGATCAATGAGCTATGAAATATAGAAATTATATACATCATTAATTTGGATTGTTGATTTTAATAATTATTATTATAGGTAATGGAATATTTCTGGAACCTCCAATATACACAAAAACTGACTATGTGGTTATATTCTAACTTCCATTGTAGAAACAAAACTACTGTAGTTTTTTTAAGTTGGGACATAAATATGGTTCTAAATTTGTTTTACTTACATTTGTTTTACACTGGTTCCTATCAAAACAGAACCAAATGTATTATTATATATAATAATATCAATGTTTTTTTGTCTTAGTTTAATACAACAATGCAAGTCACTGACTGGTCAATAGTAACTAATAAAGTCAGAACAAACACAATTAATTCATCTGTACACATATAGTATTAAAGCTTAATTTATAAAGAAACTAATAGATAAACACGTTCCCTAACTCACTGATAATGCATTGTTTGCCATGTACAGCTTGTTTGTAAAGTAACAGTGATGCACTACTTATATATCAAACATATTTTTCTGTACTTACCCCAGCTCCTCTCATGGTGTTCTGTTTGCATTTGTCCCGATCTCCTTTGATTGGCTCTATAAATGTCTTCAATTCATCCAGTGTCTACAAAGAAATTTGACATTGTTAAAGTCAATTCATAGTGAATTTCAGTCAGAAAACTGAATTGACTTATATCATTTGAAACAGTGGCTAACTTTTTCTACTCACTGTTGACCAATCACAGCCTTGCTTTTACACTGACCACATTGAACAAGGCCATGCAACATGTTACTCTGGATAACGTCATAAGTAGAGTTTTTAAGTGACAATGTATACTGTCAGTGTATCTTATGAAGAACCTCAAATATTCACCCTCCTTGGTCTAATTTGTTTTACTTTGTGATTACATTATAAAATGACATCACAAAATTGATGACATGTAACACAGCAGAAAATAGGTAAAAAATGTTGCCTGCAACCTCTGTACTATTTAAAAATAATATTAATCACTCCTTTGCATTTGCAACCTAGCATCCCCATTACCTAGCTGTAATTTATTCAACTCTTCCTTCAGGTTATGAGCCATGTATTTTTTTAATAATATTGCTAACATTAAAAGACATTAAGGCAGAATAAACCTTTCACTGAATTTAAAACAAACATTAACATTTGGAAAACAGAATGGAATACCTCTTCAGTGTCAATGAACTCTTTTGTGGTCAGAGGGGTGGAAGAAGTCATCTGAAAAGTAAAAATAAGTAATATTTTACTTACAACAGTAGCTATATTTCAATATTCATCACTTAAATTGGCTTTACTATGGTGGTTATAAATTTTAATTGGCTTTACTATGTTGGTAACAAAGATTAAACATTTTTAACTGTAAGAAATTATTAAGCATTAAGACAGCTTACAATAGATATTACATTAGGAAAAAAAGTGTTAGTCATATACCCTAATCACACCACAGGGAGTATTGCCTATGTTAACTGGCATTTCTATGATGTCCCATACCTTAATATACTGCCAGACTTCTGTGGGTAAAGTTTGTATACTGTTGCATTTCCTGATTTGCATAACCACACACATGGCAGTTTCGAACCATTCAAACTTTCTGCCTACTATTGGTGGAGGCAGGTTATTGCCAAAAACCCCTAATAACTGCAGGGTCACTTATCTTTCTCTAACTGTTCTACTTCCTTTTCTGCTAATCCTGTATCATTCTGTATCTCAAATGAAGCTTTTTATTTGCTACAACATAGCTGTATGTTTACAGTCTTTTTTCTGTGTCCAACCGTGGCTACCATCTTCCTGAATTCTCATTCCCTTCAGTAACAATACTGTAGTTAGAGGTGTGTAGTTTTAGTTCAGAGGAGGTACAGCAATCCGCCCCTGTTTTTCCTGTCATCTATAGCCATTGAAAATACAGCCTGTAGTATGACTGGGACATAAGTTTTAAGTGGAGACAGATTTAAGGTCGGAAAACAGAAAATACTGCATATTATTTGTAGGTATGAAGTGGAAATTAGCAGCATCTAGGAACAAATCCTGTTGATATTAGAGGGTTTCTAGTTACATACAGTCTGCAGTGTATTAACAGCTGAAGACAAGACAAATAAGAGTCCTACCCTTTCCCTGGTGCCATGTAGGAACGGTGCCAAACCCACTATGAAGTTGAAGATATGAATGTCCTCGATGCTCACTTCATGTACAATAAAGGCATCGGGGTATTTCTTCTCTGCTCTGGCTAACAACTGTAAATATAAATACACAATCCAAGTCCAACCGCTGTTGTCTGTCTACCACTGTTGCCTAGAGTTTAACACACTTGCACAGAACACAGGAATACAAAGGACCTGGGTTCGATTCCTGCTACAGGCAGATATATAATGTATTGGATGACCACTTAAAGTTGCAATACAAGTCATCAATGGGTCCTATCCGAAGTGGCAGGCTAAAGAACCCCAGGCATATTGATAAATGATCATTCCCAGTTCATTGTCAGTTTGGGGAAAGTCAGTCACTATTCTAAGAGAGCTTGGGCTGTATTTGTCCAGTCAGGATGGGTCAGATTGCACTTTGAGTTCAGTAGTAAATTGTGCTGAGTATAAATATACCTCAAACCAATGCACAACCAGACCTAACAATGCAATGTTTTTCGGGGAAAATATGCTACTTAAGTATTCAAACTATGATTGTAAAAAGTACTTAATTACTCACTTAATAGAGTAATAAATTATTCAAAGGACAGAAGCAGGAAAACAGCAGCGTCTTTTTCTGGTTTGATATCATTAGTTATGCAAATATTCTTATGAAACAGGGTTGGTATTCAAAAAAACTCTATCTGAAACTCATTATCATAGGTAGCTTTTTTGCTTAGTCCAAAATTAATTTAATCTAAGTTGTGAGATAATTAACACAACTAAGAGGCAATTGTACTGACAAGAGAATTCTGCTTATTAATAACAAATGGATTTAACTATATTTGTGATTACCTGAATTCTTGGACTGTCCTCCCATTGTATTTTCTCCAGTTGTGGCTCTTCATTGACTGCCTCTGTATCTTCAGCTGTTTTATAGATGTCTGTAATAATGTATGATGAAAAAAGTGAAGCTGTCAATCAAATTTCAAAGGATCAATAAAATACTTCTTCTAATAAGCTGAACTTCTACATAACAGAGTTAAGATCAACAAAAAAGGCCATATAAGGACAAAGGACATACTGTTAACTTCTGCCACAAATTTCGACTGAATAGAGCTCTGTTATAGATTTTTGTATTTGAATCTGCTTTAACTTCTTTACATGAACAACCGAATGTACAATGCACTTACAATATGGACCCTACATTCTTGGTATCTATATATTTTTAAATGAATCTAGTTGATTATAACATTATGTAAAATCACTTATATTGTTTGAATTTACTGGCAATAATGCACCAATTTGGAAGTGGATACACTAAATTATTGATGAAGTATATTTTAAAAGCCCAGTTTATTAGATTTTGCTACTTTAGCAAAGTAAGATACTAAAACTAATTCCTAATTAAATTTTAAAACTGTGTTAACCTCATCAGTAAAAAGAAACTGATCATTAGAGAAAACTAATTATAGATCAACCTTGCCCAATCTCACAGAATCAGAAAAATGCTTCTATTTTACCACGGCTTCTAGATACCAATAAATTTCAATGAGAATGGTGTTCTGATGACTTGATATTAGTGGCTAGTTTAAAGGGAGTTCTACTAGAGTTTAGTTAAACTAACTATCACTTCAACAGAATATTGCTTTCTTGAAAATGCCTAAAATTCTTATGGTTACATGAGTTGAAACAAGGACACATGACTTGTTACAGAAATCATGGCACACTCAAAGCATAAAACATAAAAAACACATAAAACACTTTCAGGTGATAACATAACATTAATAATACTAAACAGGCTAAAGACTTGGATATCAAATGACCTTTTTTCCACTTTTATTACAAAAATAATTTTATCTGAATCAAATACCTTGGTATTATACAACCAGAATGCATGTGGCCGAGGGCCTTACTAAAATTTATTATTTCAGTTCATGAATATATCTATTGCCCTGTTTAGTCCTGTAGTCTTGTGAATATGAAGATGGGGTTCAAAATATTTTTTACATATAAAATCAACAGTAGGATCCTTAACTTTGAATAATAAAAAATTTCAATTTATTTTGATCGCAAAAAAAAAGTTTGGCAGCAAACTATAGATGAAATTTACCAAAGGTAACTGGTCGTTCATATTAATTTAAATTTATTTACTATATATATAATATATATTTCATTTTTCAAATGACACTTTACCTATAATCATTACTTATTTACGACCACAAAGGCAGAAAAGATACACAAAGAATAATGTAAACAAAATTCAAACCAATATACATGAGTATACAGTGCCTAATATTGATGTGGTTAACCAGAAGTACAATATTACATTAGTAAGATTTTAAAAATAAAACAACACAATCTACATCAGAATACAGTGTCTAATATAACGTGCAATAATATACTAGTATAAACTTAATTAATTATAAAGCAAAATAATCTTCATACAGTGCCTAATATTCAAATGATTAATCTAAACTGCAATATAACAATATAAACTGAATTATAGAACCAAAACAATCAGTATCTATATAAAGTATTTAATATCCATTTGATTACTTATAGTATAATTATAGCATAATTTTAATAATAGAACGAAACTATCATTAATAGTCAAAGCCATAAAGGTGCAAAGATAGAGAGGTTTAGTGTTTTCTGCAGAGTAAAACATGTACCATAAATTCTTCTGTTATTAAAATTTGTTTTAAGATTTCTTTAAACCCTGACATATTCCAAATTCCAGTCTGAACTAGTTTGACTATGATTTATTTTACTTACATCTGGATATTTATAGCTTGTAGTAAAAGAATTTATGGTATGTTGCATAAGGTGTGCCTGGTTTCACTGGAAAGTGCTATATAATAGAAGCCTATGTACCAATCAGCTTTTACAATAATAAAACCAAATTCTTACCCTGCATCCAAGGGTCTAAAATTGCATAACATAAACATGCACATATATTAACTAGTAGATATTAATTTCAACAATGCAAATTTGAAAAAAAAGTAATGCTCTATTTATAGGCATCACTGAGTGCTGTGTAGCCAACAAGGCCAAAAGGTGTTTTGGTCCCCTAGCATGAGCACAAAGCCATCAGAGACATGAGTAGTGCACTACAATTTATGAAAGTCTGGTGACACAAAGAAATTCCAACTCAGACACATCACATAGCTGATGTGGAACTCAGACGGTCACCCATCCAAGTACTAACGTAGCCCATTGCCGCTTAACTTCAGTGAGCAGACAAATACTCAGCATGCTGTGCCACAATTCATGAAAGTCCGGAGATAAAAAAGAACCGAAAAAAAAAGAAGTGATCTTTAGAAGCGAGAGCTCTATTGAGGCTTGCGCTTAAAAAAAGAATATGTCACAGTATGTAAATTTCATCACAGTGGTCCAACCCTAAAATACAACAACAAGCAAAATTCACAAAAACTATGTACCATTTTAGATAAATGATTTTTAAAACAGTAACTCTATTATTGAATGTGATAACACTGCTGATCCATCTGAAGGGTCCAGCATGGCAAAGTATAAATAAAGGCAGAAGGTATAGCTGCAATAAGATAAAATAGCATTGGAGATGCCCATACCCCACAGCCCAGGGAAATAGTTTTTGACACCATGAGATATAGAAGAAGTGACACAGAACAAAGATCAGGGGATTTTTAGAGCAGACAATGTCAGTTATGTAAAGGTGCAAATAATGTTAGTAGAGAAAATAACATTTAAATGAGAGAAAATGTCTGTAAATAATGGAGCTTTAAAATTTATAAATTGAAGTAAAACTACTAATAGAAATAGCACAATTATGTAAAAGTACATATAATAATCAGTTACAGCATTCCATATATCTTTGTCATAAGAGAAAGATATCTCAATTATGGCAGGTGAACACACTTTAGCAGGGCCAAGGTTAAAGATTACATCATGACTTAGCATACCTACACTCCCCAACCAATAACCCATCCAGGAATCAACTTTGTTCACCTTACAGTCTCTGAGGTATGGCTCACACAAAATTTAAAGGTCAAAATCAAATCAAGGTCATACTTTGTTGTTGCTTACCTACACCCTCTAACCAATGTCCCTAACAAATATCAACTTCAGACAACTTATGGTTTCTGAGATATGGCCTGGACAAGATTTTTAAGTTCAAGGTCACTACAGAAGGTCAAAGGTTAAATCAAGGTCACACCACGACATTGGATGCCTAAACCCCTAACTAATGCCCATACCAAATATCAACCTTCTACACCTTACAGCTGCAAAGATATAGTCTGGACAAGATTTTGCATGGTCAAGGTCACTAATGTTGCAAACCTACACCCCCTAACCAATGTCCCTAGCAAGTTTAAACTTTCTGCACCTTATGGTTTTTGAGATATAGCTCACACAAGATTTTAAAGGTCAAGGTCAATACAGAAGGTCAAATCAAGGTCAAACCATGACAGTTCACACCTATATTCCTAACCAATGTCCCTATCAAGTTTCAACTTAACACACCTTACAGTTTCTGAGATATAGTGTGGACAAGATTTTCAAACTCAAGGTCACTATGGCAAGGTAAAATTACGGTCACACCATGACGTTGCACACCTACATCCCCCAACTAATGTCCCTACCAAGTTTCAACACTTCGTGGTTTCTGACATATAACCTGGACAGACTTTTTCCCACCAGCCTACCCACCCATCTGGACACTGTGGGTGAAAACAATACCCTCACAGCCCTAAAAGGCTGCAGGGTAAAACCATGCTCAGTAAATCATCAGAAAGTGAGACTAAAATTTTGGACACCAAAAAATCCTCTTTAAAAAGCTTACTGGGAAATGGCTTCAGAATAAGTTTATAACCAATGACCACTATTAAATTAATGATGTAAACAATCATGATAATGTGACCTACTGGTAGGAAGATATACTACAGTACCTCATTGGCCTGGTTAAGGTTATCATAAACCATTAAATTTGTTCATTTGTTAGCAAGTTATGATGGTATTTCATTTTAAGAATGGAAATATGCTTTACAGTTACAATAAATTTAAATTTACCCATCACAGTATATTTTACATAAGAAAATACTTTAACATGTGACACCCAGGTAGTACAGACATTCTAGACATGGCAATTGTTGGTACAGCACAACTCTATATTTTAACACAAATATATTTGCGAAATACATAGTAGCCTTTTACACTAAAAGGTCTTTCTGCCAGAAATTGATGTGATAACAGTAGTGTCTGAGTACACAAAGATTTTCTAAATTGATAATATCAATGGGCTGCATGCTTTACAAGACTAGGTATAAGTTAATGTTTTATTTATTCATTAGGGTGACACATTTATTTAACAAGTGACACACCAAGGGTAGCATATTCACAAAACAGTCAAGAAGGCCAAACAAATCTATAGTTATTATGTTAGAAAAATAGAATAAAATGGACTCTGTATGTGTAGAAACAGTTTTATTTAGATGCTGGTAAACACTCTTTCAAGGCCAAAACAAATCACAAAAATGCTGTAGTTTTATCAGTATATAAGGAGTTTTGCCATAACTGAAATAAACTGCTAAATATATAGGAGATTCTAGTTACACTGAGTCCACTGTGAACATAATAAAAAAATAATTTGTATGGGTATCACTTCTGGTTTGAACAGTTAAAATCTGATCAAAATCATTATCAAATCTTTCAGCACAATCATTTTACAATTATTTTGTTAACATTAAATATTTCTCAAGTGAAATAAAATTAATAGAAAGGCAGCTCCAGTTTAAAATATTGCAGACAGTTCTTGCATATTTTAATTCAATATATAGGGAGTATTGTGTAAGTAAGCTCACTAAATTAAATCCACATGACAATATCACAATTATAATATAATTGCACTTTGGTCACCAGCATTCAAATTAGCCACATAGAATATGTGGAATTCACTGTTGCCCAAACCCATTTTTACTTCACCAATCATTAGTGACAATGGACAAGAATATAACAATTGCATATAGTAATTTAAAACATGTACAATTTTACTAACCATTGACACCGTACAGCCAACATTTGGAGTCTTCATTGAAGATTCTCACTGTTTCTCCAACATGGACGTATTCATCAGTTGGACCATGCAGCAATGTGTGGAAGGTAAATAGTGTATGTTCACCAACCTTGGGTACCAGCTTTGGAGTTCCTGTAAAATATATAACCTAGCTTTAAAAACGAAAACTATGAAGGAATACAAAAACACAAAAGAATGCATAATCAAAGGTCTAAACCTTTTTCCTTCACATGTAGTTGGATTTGTTTATTCTTCCAGATAACATCTATAAATATGCGAAGAGACAGGGGCAAAAATTTCCCCTTTAACATCTGGGGTCATATAAAGAACTGTAATTTGTATTTCCCACATATTGGCATGACCCTTATTCAAACATAAGTGTAGAGGTGTCACAGGCAAGTAACAAAATCCTAAAAAAATCAGCTCGTCTTCCTTAGTAAGTAATTCCCCTTTCACACCACAGGCAGTATTCCCTGTGGTTATAGGCATTGGGTGAAACACCCCTGTCCTTCAACTACCGTCCAAGATTTGTATGGCACCTTGTGACAGGGTGGCAAAACATCCATTACCTTGTGAGTCCCATAGTTGTTTTCAAAAGTTTAAAATTTCCGCCTCTGAATTCAGTACCGTAGCCATGCACAAACGATTCCGTGCATATGAATTTCTTACTATGGTAACCGAAGGTGTGGTCCACAGTGTACGTAAGGTTGTGACTCGGTCATCTTTTGGTGTAGTATGGTAACATAAGGTGAGTTAAGGTATTGGACATTTTGCTACTGTGTTCCAAGATCGCACATGAATCTCGAACGGTAGTTGAAAGACAAGGGGCATTTCGCCAAATGCCAAAACCGCGAATTACACTGTCTGTAGTGTGAACAACTTGGACAAAATGGGGCGACCTGGCAGGCGGTTCCACCACCGAGTAAAACTTCTAACCGCAGGACAAACCGCCTGTAGTGTGAAACACGCATGAGCAATATAAAGCCACTATTTGTAAAAAGAATGCAATTTATATACCGTCATCAGATACAGCAAGATACAGTCTTGTTGGCATGTGACGAAGATTAAATGAAGTTTCTTCCCACTTCACATACTGACCTGCAAATAAAAATACAAACTGTAATATTATTGAATTAATTTGTGTTTAACTGTGTATAATATTACCTGTGCTGTATCAGGCCTAGCCCTATGACTTTCATTTTCTGTCACAAGAATATGCTGCTTTGTATAAAAATATCCAAATATACTGTGAATTGGTGTTAATGGTAACAGTAATGCAATAAAATGCTTTCATGCATGAAGCTTCAGCTTTCACAGATGGTATTGCCCATTTCATAAAATATTTTTTTGGCCATTCCATGAAATGGGTAAGTAATACTGTTTTAATTGCATTTTTCTTGAAATGAACAAGTGTGTTGGCTATTTCACAAATTAGGCACAGTGATTTTTGGTTTGGGCATAACCTATATATTTCACGATACATTACACAGAGAGGCATAATTAAAATTTACATTGTGGCATTTTACTCAGAGGGGCATAACATCATGATACACTACACAGAGGGCCATACCATATACACATATATTTCATGGCACATTACACAAAGACTCACCAAGCAGAGGGGAGCTAGCCAAAACTATCTGCCAATAGGTATCTGCATCTTTTGGAGGATACATACTCCGTGAATCCAATGATCCAAAACTTTGGATTCGAAGATGTGCTGAAAGAAAAATCAATATAGTGGACACTTAATGTCTAAAATTAGCGTAAATTGAACTTAGGAATAAACAGAACCAGTTTTAAGTTTGTAACTTAGTGGAATACTGAACACTTGATCTCAAATGGATACTTTTGAAAATATTTCTGTGGTAATTCTACGATATTGATTTACATATTAAAGTCAAAGGTCAAAGTTGGGGGGGTTTATATCCCGTTCAACAGGTAGGGTCATATTGGGACAGGTCCTCGAGCAGCTTTGTCACTAAAGAAAGTCAAACCCACACAGAGGTGGCAGCCTGTGATTACATACAGAATCTGTTAACCCACTGAGGACCTACTCTTTACATATTAAAGAACAAGATTAGTGGGAGTTAATATAAACTATACTTCCTCCAAATGACTGTATACAACCAACAAATCTGAAACAATCCTATACATAAGCTCTCTTAATACTAAGAAAATGATGAAAAAAATGATCAAAATCAGACCAGAAATAAGAAAGTCTTGGCCATTTTAAGCTCGATTCTGTATACTGACAATAGTTACCAATCCTATGACAATAAATTTTGGTCATAGACCCCAACAGGTGGGTCGAGCAATCAGTATTAGGGATAGAGTGCCACATGTGTGAAACACGTTACATGGTGCTGTGTGCTGTCCTTCACATCTGCCAAGTTTGAAATTGATCAGTGAAAGCGGCAAATGGGAAACAGGCAAATGAACCGACCCCAATTTCCAAAGCAACCAAACTCTGGTTGTGTCCAGTCACAATATTAAGTTTCAAGTTGATTGTACAAAATGTCTTTGGGTAAGAGTCCGGAAACCGAAATATTTCAGGTGACCCAAAACGGGCAAATAGAGGGACTCAATTTCGAAACAACCAAGCCCTGGTAGTTAAGGTGCCATCGGGTTAGAGTCTGAAAACAAAATTTCAAGATGGCACCCATGGCAGTCATCTTGTTTTTCCAAATGCCACCAAAACCAACCTAGCCTTGGTGGTGCTCAGTATCACCCTGTTAAGTTTCAAATTGATTGGCTGAAGCGTCTTCGAGTTACAGTCTAAAAATAGAATTTCAAGATGGCGCCCATGGCAGCCATCTTATTTTCAAGGTTGCACCAATTTCGAAAGCAACCTAGCCTAGGTAATGCCCTACTACCCTGTTAAGTTTCAAATCAATTAGCAGAAGCATCTTCAAATTAGAGTCCGGAAACTTAAATTTGAGATAGCAGCTATCTTATTTTTCCAAATGGCACTAATTTCAAAAGCAACCTAGCTTAAGTGATGACCTACCACCCTGTTACTTTTCAAATTGATCGACAGAAGCGTGTTTGAGTTTGAGTCCAGAAACCATAATGTTTACAGACAGATTTTGGAAATATCAACCTAATAAGTGGGTTGGTTACATGCAACCCGCCCCAAAATAAGATTATTCTTTAAACTAAAACTCATTGTGTACTGACTTGTATTATTTTCAGTACTTCTGGACATATTATACAAGTTGAAACTTATTATCGTCTCGGATCACATCATCATTGGTATGTAGGTATTTTATAATGTTTGTACATAAACTTTTTCATTATTCATCTGATAAACTTCAAGACTTACCATCTTTCTGCAGTGTTTCACCACACACACCCTGAGCTGCTATGTATGCGTCTAAATCTTTGTGGTGAAACTGTATTACTGATCCACCCTTTACATGCATGCAAATAGATAAACATATTGGATAATTTGAAAGTTTAGCTGAAAATAAACTTTCACCAATTTTCAAATTTTAACAGATTCATTAGAAGTAAGTTCACCTATGCCCAGTCTCTATTTGAGAGATTTAGCAAGATTTAAAATCTCACTTGGAATTAATTTTCACTCTCCAAGCTCATTAGCTAAAATAGCTAAGCTTAATGCCTGGTAAAAATGTCCACTTTTACAGTGTTTAACTGCAGCATCAAGTACCAATGTATACTATATGAAAGTAATAATAATGTTGCTCAATATTACTGATCCATTCCACATTAGTAACACAGAAATATTTGCGTGGTTCATGGTATATTTTTATGACCCAACAATACCTTAAAACTTAAAAAAAAATGTTTTCCCCACATCGTAAGACAAAAGCTGGCACATAATAATTAAGCTGATAATTTATAAAGGAAAATTTCACAAAATCCCATAAAGTTTCTTTCAGTCATTATGCAACAACTTTTGGTATCCTACTTCATATAAAAACCAGCCCCTCAGTAGTTTCCTGTATGAAGCACCTTAAGACCCATGTCACCTTTTCAACTGAAAATCTCCCCACTTAGCCTCTTCTCTTTGTTCAATCCCATAGCCCTTTGTTGTCTATTTTTAGTTTGTTAGTTTTGGACACTGAGTTGTTCTCCCTTGTAGGGAAAGTATTCTAGTGCATCTGCAAAGCAGTAAATCGAATTAGAATTACAATACCCATAAATACTATCAATGATCGTAATGATGCAAATGTTGACATTCTGTAATATTCATAAACCTAAGGGGGCTTCAACTTGTCCATCACTAACCCTGAGTATGGGTTTAATGTTGTCAATGCTTTCTGCAGGACTGAAGTGTCTGATCACTGTGAATACAGACTTGTCAATACCACAGTTCACTTCACAGATGTCATTGTTAGATGAACTGTCACATGTCACGTGCACATAATTTCCAGCAGACTTCATACTCTCAAAGATAATCTGGTCTCCCAATTCAACCTGAAAATTACAAACAAAATTATGAAACATCGTAATTAATATCTCCGTAAATTTTAACCCGATAGCACAAATTAACATTTTGCATCACTTTTTGTTACTCTTAGAAACAAATAAGTTATGCATTCAAAAATGTTCAAGAAAAGTTGTCTTCATAAATTAATTATAATTTGATTTTGAAGTGACAACTATATTCTATGTTTTTTTTTCTTTTTAAGTAAATTGGGAAAAGCTGTGTCAGTAGCAGATAGTATTTCATTACCAAATTTGTGACTAATAAGTCTTGCAGGGTGTGTGTTTGTTGCATTATTGTTTTTCCTATCCGAAAATATATCAAAAGTAAAACTGACATCGAAGAAATAAATAAAATATACATCATGTTAAATCAACACTGAGTTTCAAAATTGACTATGGCAAATGGGAAGTGCTAAAGAATAAATGATGTTGTTATATTCTATAATGGCAAGAACGTCTGTTGTGGTGGCCGCAAAATCCTTTTTTGTTAAGCCACAGGACATCTGGACCTTTAACTCCAGAAAGATTCAGGTCTGTGAGAATAATTACACATCTGTGGCAGGTGGTAGGCATTAATTTCATACACTGCTGTAGATTTGTGGGTTTTTTTCTCATTTTACGTTCTTTCTTCAGCCTCTTTTATTTTTTCCATTGTATACTCAGAGGGTCATACGACCCTTTATCAGATGGGACAGGCATGGGAAGAAGACAAAGCATAAGCTTTTAGTCAAAGATAATCAAGGAACACTGCTGGAAAAATTCCTCAATGGAATCTCAAGCGCTATCAATATAATGGCAAAATTATTAAATTTCTATATTTGGTGAGGAATGCCAGATAAAAAAGCATACATATCTCAATAAATGTCTTCTAAAAACTATAAATTAAATTCTCTTTAAAGAACATCCATGCAAAGTAAAATCAACTTTGAAAGTGAATCAAATATTCAAACAAACTGTATGATGAACATTTAAGAAATTAGGAAGAAATGTATTTTGAATACCTGTTCACCCTCCATCTTCACTTTAAACCCTGGAAGAACTTTAAACTGGGCATTTTTTGAGTTGTAGGTATTCAAGCGAATCTGAAATAGACATAAAATATGGTATAAAAATTACACGTAATGCAGCAATAAAAAAGGTTAAATTATCTGTCAGTAATGGTATTACATGCTTTGTATGATGATCATAAAATTTACTTTTGATTCTGTATTAAGTATATTGATTTTCACATATAACTGAATACATAACCTCATTATGGCAAGATTATCTCACTATTTTGTGCATTTTCAGTGGAAAACCTTGTAACCAGATAAACAATTTCCAAATGCCACTTTAGGGGAGGTGTTCTATGGATTTATACATTATATTTAAGCATTTCAAATTTTGAAGTAGAAAAAGGTTTTGGTAGCCATATTTAGGTCTTATTTTGCCAAAGTTAAGCCAACTCACTGGTGGACTTAATATTAAGCCAAAGGCTTAACCAAAGCTTCAACAAAGTTGCTTTGTGAATCTGCTAAGTTTGAGTCCACAGACTCAGCTTACCATATTTATCTGTACAAATGCTCCCTCCCTATTAATCGCCCCCTTCCTCTCTACCTTTGCAAAGTTCATATTTCGGGGTTTTACATCCCTCTCAACAGCCAACACATTTGCGATTCCGAGATTCCGAACAAAATGTGTTTTAATACTTCCCCAATCAAATACCTCTTATGAGAAATAAAGAAAATCAGAACAAAACATGGCAGTTTTGATCACAGATGCATTAAAATCTGCAAAATACGAGATAAAACTTTCTTCAGATTTACGGTTTGTTTCCAACATTTTAAGCTCTCTTGCCTTATACATACTGGCAAGCGAGATCAAGACTGTAACTGTCCATTATCACCCACTGCCACTGGACTCGGGAATTAATTTTTCTTATCTGTAACAGCTGCCCCACCTCCCTTTGAAAATGCATTGCCCCCGGGTGTTTATACAAATAAATAAGGTAAGTCTATGATAAAAGTCTGGGCTATGTCCTTTTGTGAAATTGGGTCCAGGGAAGCAAGGAAAAATGAAGGTGAAAAGAATCCTGTCTATTAAGTTGGCTCTGGATCCTTTTCAAAAGTAGCTTGAGATAGTGGTGTAACGATTCGCTGAGAACTTGATTTCCGAACTCAAGTCCACGTTTTAGCATCTACATCAATCCCAGTGGAAATGTTTGCGATGAAAAAAAATGAAACCATTGAAGACGTTTTGAGTGGACAATGATAGAAATACTAGCTACAATTAATGTGCAATCGTTTTTATAAAATTTATGAACTTTTATTGTTTTATGAAGTACTTTGATTTATTATAAACCACTCAATGGCTGAATCCTAATATGAATCTGACTGCTATTTAGGACGACCTGGATGAAACATAGAATCTAAATTAATATTTTTTATGGACGGAATTTGTAAAATTCCCTGTATGACCCCAAAATCGATTTGACTCAATTAATCATCTCTGGACTTTTCCGATTAATCGATTCTGATTCTCAAGCCTGATTCCCACCACTAGCTTGAGATGATGTATTATAAACATCAGGGGGCAGTTCAATTCAAAGTCTATCAGCATTACAGGACAAAGTGTGGTTACAATGTTTACTGAACTTGAAATTATATGGAAAATGATTTTTTAAAAATATTCTTGTCAGAGGATGTGGGTGATTAATTAGCCTCAAGTCAAACCCAAGCACTTGGCATGCTTAAAGTACCGCTATTCAAGGTGGAATCCTAGTTATATGGGCTTGATTAAATATATTGGTATCTGTGAAAGAAATACTGTACATAATTGGTCCGAACAGCTGCAGCAAAATATGACTGTTTTAACCACAGGTTTGCAAATAAAAATGCTTAACTCACCAGAATCTTGTTTTTGTCCACTGTGCTGCTTTCTTTCGAACTGACCATGACAAATTTGTTTGTAAACACATGGCGTAGCTAAAATGAAAAAATTCCTATAAATTACATAACTTTTTCAAAAACGGCATGCATATTATAATAGAGCTACATTGTTATCTTTCAACAACAAGATATAACCTAAGTAATTCAGTTACTTATTCAGTTTATTTATAATGGAAAATGCTTCAATTCTATACTGGTACAATAACACTATTCAGTTTATCATTTTTCTATGGTGTTATTCCTCAGTATCTTTGTTTTATTCTCTAGAACAGTAAAATATCTCTTCTCTTAAAGTTGATCAGAAGTGAAAGTAGAAATAGGATACTCTGTTAAGAAGGAACAAATTAAAAATGACAGGTTGAAATAGTAAAAAAGCTTATTATTACAAGTAAAGTCCACACTATATGTATGCTGTGAAAAAATATAACTGGTAAATTCAACCCTCCATGCCAAATTTGGCAAAACTGAAGTGGTGAGTAATTTTTAAAATGATTATGCCATGGCAATGCCAAAAGTGTGTTCATGTGGTGGCTGAAAAGATGAAAATCTGATACAAGGTATCAACATCATAAGCCTCCTTATGATATCTGGTTGAGATGTATGAAATATTTTTCCTTTAAAAATTAGCAGAAACAAAGTGAGCAAAAATAATTTGCCCATCCCCTTGTGGACATCATTATAAGATCAATGAAACAACACTGAATTTAACAGAAATGAATGAAACAATTACCAATATATCACAATAGTTTGCCATATACAAATATAATTACATTAGAACCTTTATTATCTGACCTTTTATTATCCAAATTTTCAGTTATCCGACCTTAAACCCACTCTCCCAACTCCATTTAAACCTGTTATTTTAACCCTTCTATTATCCGACCCTTCGATTATCTGAACTGTTAACCCCCCAAGAGGGTTGGGTAATAGAGGTTATACTGTAATTATTTATTATATATAATTTCAATATCATAACCTGTATGTAATTATTATCCAGCAACTTGCAGGGTCATATTAATGGAATATTATATTTTATTATCAACTGTGCACTGTATGTCGAGTGTTCATTATTTTTCAACACATTTCAACTTTTGCAAACATTTTTTCTCCTGACAAAATACAAGTACATGTATTACACCTTACCTGCACCAGGTCTCCATATCTGAGAGATCGGCCCAGCAGCCTGTTCTGTTCTGCTTGATTATCTTTTTCTTCTGCTTCTGCAGCAATCTGTGCAGATGATAAAATGATAAAAAGATTTAAAATCAGTCGGCAACTGAATTTATAAAAGCATTTGTAAGGTCATATTAATGGAATATTATATTTTATTATCCACTGTGCACTGTATATCACCCGTTTAGGGAGATGTACTGAGCGGATATAATTTTTTTTATATATTACAATATTTCCACCTGACCACGGATAATCAGTGTCAATCACTTGTGGTTTTTCACTAATATCTCATGAAAATCATATCATTAGAATGACCTTTTGACAGTGCTTCTGCACATTTTTGTGGCATGACTTCTGATTTATATATTACGGTTTAGATGGTATGGCTTAGAATCCACGGGTTCAGAGATTGAGATACCTGATACTATAAACACAGTGAATTTGACCTTGGAGATGAAAAATTCATGTAAAATTCTCATATTTGGCCTTATCCTAAAAACATCAGAAAGAACTACTCTATGAATGCATAGATAATAATGTAATATCTTTAAAGTTTGAGATCACAATATTTATGGCAGTGTCTTACCTGCTTGGTTTTTTTTTAGGTCATAAAGAAAAGTCAGTCTGGATGTTCTAAACTGTTGAAAACTATACAAATGTAAAATGTGACCATTTATTATTGCTCACCACACTTCTGGCCAGACTATCCCGGTACTGATCTGTTCCATCTATATACTTTCAGTGTTTGATGTACACAGGTGACACATTCCAATATGATACAACTACTACAATCTTCATGCCAACTATGAAAAATTTACAAACCACAAGGACAATTTTATCCAAAAAAAGTTCGGGTTTTACATCCTGTTCAACAGCCAGGCCGGTTATATTGGGACAGGTCCTCAGCATTGTCACTTGTGGGACTCGAACCTGCAGAGATGACAGCTAATAATTAGATGCCAAACATGCTGACCACCAGGCAAGCGAAGACCTGACAAGTTCATCAATATCGCAGGATTGTTTTGCTGGTTTTTGCCCCCCCCCCCCCTCCATCTTGTCTGTCTCAATAAACTGTCTCAGAAATACACTGGAGATGATAAACCAGAGAAGTATAAACCATGGATCAAACAAGCATAATTTCAATGTAAAGCTTTAAAGTTTGACAATTCAATGTTAGTAATTTATAATTAACAATTTAGGTTTACTGGCATGTTATAAAATCCCTAAATAACTGGACATGACATCTCAATGCCATGTAATATTTGTAAAGATTTGTAGCCTGCACTTTCTTAAAAATTGTTTCAGCATTACAAATTACCAGAGCCAATAATAAAAGAGAAATAAGGTCTTTTCGGGATGGTGATGTCACTTGACTATGAAATAGAGGACATTGGTCAAAAATCTTTTCTACTAATGGTTACTTAAAAGCTGTTTTTAATCAATAACATGGGACATACAAGAATGTTTAGGTGAAGCCATATATAAATTGGTCAAAGATGGTTTTGGTGAGGTACTGTGTGATGACCTTGAATGAACAGAGTCAAGCACTCAAGATCATTTTTTTTGTATAGAGGAAAATATATCTCTTATATACAGCAACCAAAAGATGGTCCAAACGACCTTATATGGCAAAAAATTATCTTCCCATACAGATCCACATATTACCTAACTTTAAAAAAATGTTGATCAGATAGTTTCTGTGGTATTGCTTTCCAAAACAGATCACTGCAAAAACAGCAGGAAGAGCCCAAAATCAATAAATATCCCAATGTCCAGGCATACAAAAATGTTGAAATGGGTGAGAAAATATGAAATATATGAAATGTTGATTTCCTCCAGACAATTTGCCTAGTTCTTCCAAAGTAATTTGCAGACGATATTGATTCATGTTCATGTTTGGAACAAATTCTTTCATGCTTGACTCTTGAGGCTTGAAAACGTAACCCCATAAAAAGACAAGAACACAAATCTAGTGGGTGACAAAAATGTTTCAAATATTAAAAACATGATAAAGTCACCTGTATGTCATCAAGACACTGCCTCCTTTCAATGGTTATATGGAGGCATCAGAAAAGGAGGAAATATATACTCAGTCTATTAGACATCTTTGAAAACATAAACATTTACATCATTTGTTTGGGTTAAATTTCCAACATATTTTACAGGACATCATATTAATATCGCACTGGGTTGTTTTAAGGAAGGATAAATTCAGTACAACTTTAAGTTTGTCAAGTTTCTTGTACTGCAATTCACTAGGCTTTGGCAGCTGAATAAATGTTACTACAGTAGAGTCTGTGGAACTTTAGCCTTGAATATCTACATGAGTCAGTTCTAGTTTTGGGTGCCTGCCACTTACCATACTTATTTGTATAAACGGCCCCTCCCTATTAAATGCCCCCTCCCTTCCACCTTTATAATTCTGGGAATCCAAAAAGAGGAGTTCAGTACATCCCCATTCAAATGACAAAGAAATGAAAATGAAAACAAAACATGGCAGCTTTACAATAACCTTGAAATGAATTTATTTTTTTATTTGGGGTTTTATGTCGCTTTCAACACTGTACTGGTTATATCATGACGGGTAGTTGGAAGGTAGTTGGAAGGAAACCAGTACATACAGTTCGTCAGGGTTCTGTAGTGTAAACTACTGACCAACGGCAAGCAACTACCAGCTTTCCCACTTGAAGCTGTGCCGGGAACCGAACCCCAGCCTCAGAGGTGGGAAGCGAGAGTGTTACCACTCTGCCACCGTGGCCCCCACACCTTGAAATGAACAAAAATCCAAGGTAAAAGTTAACTTTATAATTTCTTCATATTAAGATTTGTTTCTGATATTTTATACCCCAGGCACGCAACAGGCGATATCCCCCGCGGTAGGCCACGTTTGGTAAAATGTCCCTGTCCTTCATCTATTGTCCAAGGTTAATATGCCAATGTGTGACACAGTGGCAAAAGTCCATTACCTGACACATCCTACTGAAGTGTTAGAATGATTAAAACTTCCAGCTCTGATTTCAGTACCATGAGCATGGGCAGATGAAGGTGAGAATGCGTTGATAATTTTCTTGCTATGTTAACTGAAGGGCTAGTCCACAGTGTATAAGGTTGTAACTAGTTATCTTTCGCTGTAATACGGCAACGTAAGGCGATTGGAGGTAAATAGACGTTTCACCACTGTGTCCCAAGCATAGAGTCACCTCACCCCTATTTAAAAAATGCATCGCCCCCGGGATGTTTATACAAATAAATAGTGTATATCAACAAAAATACAGCATTTTCTGTTGAGACCTCAAAACTGATTCTATTTGTATCTGTGTTCCACTTGGTATGAATGTACTACTTTACTCATTCTGCAACTGGTGACCTGGAACCATATTCACTTACAGTCTTATTCTAAGAATTATTATTATTTTTAGGATTTTCCAAGACAACAACCAATTTCTAAGAAAAAAATTCTCAGAATAGGACAAAAGGTCCAATAATATAAGAAGGTTGAAAATCATGGGAATGTTTAGAATTCTAAAGGTAACTATGACAAACTGGATGCAATAACACTGCACAGAAAACAGGTGACATTAGCGTTTTAGATTCCAAATGCAATTGAAGTAGACAATATACCCTTCATCACTGTCTACACTGCCTTATATTTATAGGCATTTGTGCCTATATTTTGATCAGATAAATGTATCATCATCTCATCAGAGGCTAGCATAAAGGCACTTTCACCCCTCTGAGGTAGGAATTTTGGTTCTGCCTGACTCCTCTTTTGTTAAACACGAGCTCTAGCAAGGCTCATGCTTCTAGAGATTGCTTTTTTTCTCTTTTCTTCTTGTCACTGGACTTAAATGAATTGTGGCACAGCCAGATGAGTACCTGTCTCATAACTAAAGTTAAGCAGCAATAGGCTACCTTAGTACTCGGATGGAGGGTGACCATCTGATTTCTAGGCCAAGTAAATGGGATGTATCTGACTCAGAGTTTGTTTTTATCACCAGATTTCCATAAATTCTGGTGCACTACTTGTGTCTCTGATGGCTTTGCAGCTCACACATTCTAATTCTAATTTAACTTTTATAGTGATTAATCTCCACTGAGTAGTGGACTCTGAGGCGCAACAAGACAATAGCAATATGCAAATTTAAAGTCCAGGGACAAAAACAGGTCGGCACCACGGAGAAGCCATAAGAGAAAATGAGCTAAAGAGGAAATGCCTTTGCGTAGAGATAAGTTTTGAGCTTCTTTCTAAAAGAGGCAATAGTGGGGGATGCACGGATGTCTTCAGGAAGTGAATTCCAAACAGTGGGAGCATCTAAGGCAAAACTGAAGCCAAACTGCTTAGTGGACTTGTGAATTGTAGGTTGAAATTTTGGTACATTTAGGAAATTGGCAACACTCTGACTGCGTCTAGTATTGTAAGTAGTGCGGTATGTGGATAGATGTGGAGCGAAATATTTAGGGAAACCACTATGAATAAACTTGTACACCAGGGTAGCCAGTTTGAAATGTTGCTGTTTTACATCTTGTGTCATTCTGATTAATTTAGTGTATTATACATCAATATTCCTTACATAATGGCCAAAATATGATATAACTAAAATATGTATATCAAAATTTAACTGATGTCACTGAAAATAACCCGCCTCTGAGGCCAGCAGGCTACCTGGCAGTCAGTGTTACTAGAGTTATATCAAATTGGCAAATGGATCCATTACACCAGGATTTCTAGATAGAAGGGAAAACTTTTAAAAAGAAAACATGGCTCCAGAAGACTGGCTATTTGTTTCTACTTGAAAATGAGTGGCATTGTAAAGTTCCCACCTTAAGGGTATATGATTTTCCAAGCAATTTATCAGCATAGATTGTTTTGTAACAATGACCTTTAACTTTACAAGCCTTAGGCCAGATGATTATATCTTGTAGGCTTTGTCTCAAAAATATAAATC
The DNA here is from genome assembly GCA_964017235.1 of Sabellastarte sp. h YS-2021. Classification (NCBI taxonomy): domain Eukaryota; kingdom Metazoa; phylum Annelida; class Polychaeta; order Sabellida; family Sabellidae; genus Sabellastarte; species Sabellastarte sp. h YS-2021. The sequence goes on along the minus strand of OZ024928.1, from coordinate 71,494,833 downwards.
ACTTGCCTTTACTTATTTATAAGAACACCATATAAAATGATAATTAATTAAATATGTATGCACAGTGATATTCTCTAATACATTTATTTTTATTCTTCTCTTTTTTTCAAGCTAAATATAAAATTATAAGGAGGACTTCAATATTGCAGAATCCTTAAGGTTTTATTCTATCAAAAAAAAAAAAAACTTTTTGGGCTAGTTTTCCTGAGGCAGCATTTTTCAAACCTGTTGATGTGCTATGATGACATGATTCATGTGTGTCCTTATTTGAGACATTTAGAATGAAGTTAAACAAAAAAGAATCACATGAAAAGTTAGTTTTGAAGCTTGATACAATATAACAATAATATTCCAAACCATTTATTTTCTTAGTGACAAAAAAAATTACCACTGTATACACTTATGGGTTGCGTGACCTGAAATTCTGTCTCCTTAAAATGCTAAAAACTATACACTTTATTCATTTGATGCCAAAGTTGTCTTTTCAATAACAAAACATAGATCTTAATATATTGGGACAGATTTATGGTGAAATGTAAGTATACTTCTGTGAACCTAGAGAGCTTTATATGCAACAATTTAAGATTATTTACACTTTTCCAAGTTTAAAAATTGTGGTTGGCTCTTTTTAAAGAGAAAAAAATCAAATAATTAGGGGGAAAGATGAAACTTTTTAAAAATCTTGTAACTTTGATAACTTAATGTATGAGCCTTATATGGTTATATATATTTTCTTAATGGTTTTGGTGCAACTTATATTAACATCAAGAAAAAGTTGTCATGGTGTGAGTGAAGATGATATAGCCTGATATACCACTTAATTTATAAGTGTATATTTCAACATCCAAGATAGGATTAGTCAATCAATATGTATAAATTAATACCTCTTATTGGTATATTGTCTTCAGACACCACCCGGGGCCACGGTGGCAGAGTGGTAACACTCTCGCCTCCCACCTCTGAGGCCGGGATTCGATCCCCGCACGAGCTCAAGTGGAAGAGCTGGTAGCTGCTTGCTGTTGGTCAGCAGTTTACAGTACAGAACCCTAATGAACTCTATGTACTGGTTTCCTCTGCCCTTCCAACTACCCATCGTGATATGACCTGTACAGTGTTGAAAGCGACGTTAAACCCCAAATAAATAAATCAGATACCACCCCTTCTTATTTTATCAACTTATATTAACAGTTTGAGACTTCTAGATTTTCTCCTGTCCCAATATGACCCTGGCTGTTGAACATGATTTAAAACCCCTAGTTTGACTTTTGGTCTAGATTTTCCCATTCCCTTAAGTTGTTTTTTTTCAAGGCCAATAATATTACCAATAAAAATGTTAATAGAAAATTATGTGCCATAAAAATAACAATGGCTGATCAGCAATTCAGATTTTTTTATGCTCAAGAGTGACAAAAAATCCTTATACATGTCAACTTTTTTTAAAGTTTAGTTATATTTGTTCAAAATTACATGGTAATTTGTGGTTTAATAATATTATAACTGCACCAACAATTTTATTCACTCAGGCACCTAGATATTGTAAATCCTGCTTCTTAATCATAAATCAATCACCCTGGAAAATGCACAGTTAAAACTCACTTCTTTCACTCCAAAGATTAATGTTACTTATGAGCATTGCAAATAGACTTCACAGACTGCTATATAGGTGAAATTTCTGTGGTTTTCAAGTCAAGGTTGTAATGCAATTAAATGAATATCATGTCTGTTCAAAAGATTTAAAAGAAAGAATTATTTGAACTGTCAAAGTCCTGACATGTAACACACTTTTATTTTAACTTTTCTGGGTGACACTGATTCAAGTTGAAAGTCTGAGATATGATGGATGACAACAAACTGACATTCTTTCTTTTGCCTTCTCTGTAACCTTTACACAGCCAACGAAGTGACAAATATGAAATAATTTTGGGCTTCTCTTTCCTCCCCCTTGAAGTAACATTAGAATCTTAATTTATGTGATTTTGTTAAAAGTTTTCAATGGATCTTTAAATAAGAATGTTTTCTATGATTCATGTCACACTTTTAGTATTAAGGATTACAGGTGGTGGAAAGCAATGGTCCAGCTATGCAAACATTCACTATGGCAAGTGCTTTACTATAAATATTCAGACAAAAAATGGAAGATGGCTGCAACATAGACACCTCTACATTTGAAAACAACTACCCAGACGAACATTTGCTTCTTTGTGATAAGAGAAAAAAAAGAACATGGTTGTGACACGGGTATCTTCACACATGACAGAACCACTGGGAACAAGAGCACTTGGAGAGTGCATACCTCTGCCAAGGCACATAATAATAAGTAAAGGGGAAAATCTGGATTGTTTCTTTTTGTATTAAGATGGTGAACCAGATGACTCTCAAAATTTAATGGGATCTAAGTTGGACCAAGATCCATCTTCTGATTTTTTTTCAGGAAGATTCAACCAGTGGTATTTGCATAATCCCACTAACAGTCATGAAAATAATACCTCTTTGGCAGAGGTAATAGCTTAGTATTTTCTGATTACTAGAGTTTCTATGTAACAATGTTTTTTCCCATTGTACCTTAAGTGTAAGGACATTTTCCTTTCATGTTGCTTCAGGGGTTCCATATATCTATTATATGTACACAAGGTGACAATGATTTATTACATACCCAAGCGTATGATTTCCCTTAATTTGCAGAAGCTTGGAAACATATGCGGTGGGCATGGAAGAAGATAAATTGATAGAATTTGTACACATATCTGTGTCAGTCACATTTTATCTCTGATCAAATCATTCAAATTTGAAAGACTATACACATAATTTTGAGCTGTCCTAAATGTAGAATATGTGATCAAAAGTTTTGGACACACAAAGGCCTAAGCTAATTTTGAGAAAATAGCATGCCTGTACCCCACAGCCTGGGGAAATAGTTTTCAACACCATGAGATGTAGAAGTAGTGAAACAGTACAAAGACTGGAATACTTTCAGAGCAATGTTAGTCATATATAGGTCCAACTAATGTTTAAGTAGAGAAAATAATGTTTAAGAGAAAGAAAATGTGTGTAAAGATGAAGTATTAAAACAAGACAATTGAATAGCAACATGACAATATTAATCAGTAAACTAAAAATTATGACGCTGTAAACTTTATTAACAGGAGAATAGATGTAAATGGAAAATAGCACAATTATGTAAAAGTACATATAACTAGAGGATCGCTTGCAAAACAAAGCAATTGTTTTTGCATGGCAAAAACAATGCTTCCCGAAAAGGAGAAATAATGGCAGCTTAATCATGTAAGAAAGTTCTGCTTATAGCTCAATAAAGCCAGAATATAGGACAAGTGGGTCTTGGACAGGGTAGTTATCTTGGATACAGTGTGTTTCAAAATTTTTGATGAAATGGCTCTATCTTCCACGGTTAAAGGAGAGAGAGGCAAATTGGTGTTTTGCACTTTTTGTCACAAATTTGAAAATTGACCATGACCCCCATTTATTTGGCATATCTAGCACAGTTTTCGCGATACAAGCATTTTTGTGTTTTGCATTTTTGAAAATAATTTGAAAATTCAAACTGGCCGCCATTTTTGGTGAGTGAAATATTTGTTGAAACTTGGAAAGGCTAGTCTTCACAGATACCCTGTGAGTCAAATATTTTGCTGAAATCCCACTGGTAAATTTTTATTTTATGAAGAAAATGGTTTCACAAAGTACTGTTGAAACATAGAAAGGCCAGTCTTCACAGATACCCTGTAGGTCAAAAATTTTGGCGAAATCCCACTAGTTAATTTTTATTTTATGAAGAAAATTGTTTCAAAAAGTACTAATATCACTTAGTATTGTTCTATATGTGTAACTTATGAGCCCATATATCCAATTTTGTGTTTTGCATTTTTTGTCACAAATTTGAAAATTGAATATGACCCCCATTTTTGGGGAGAAGAAAATTTTTTGAAAATCTGAGAGAGTAGTTTCTTTAGATACCCTGTGGGTCGAAAATTTCAATGAAATTGCTCTATTTCACACGGTTAAGGAGATACAAGCAGTTTTTGTTTTTACTCGTTGAAAAAATTGTTAATGCTTAATTAATCATCAATAACTCAGTCATTTCTTAACCTATCCCTGACAAAATTTAATGTCGCCCAGATCTTTATATGTGGAAGATATTCGCTAAATTTCAGGTGGATAGATAAAATACTTTGTACGTTATCATCCGGACACTGCATACACCTGTCAAATATGAAAAAAATCCACCTTATGACTGTGAAGCTATTGCGAAAAGAAAATGCGGATCCGGCGGAGTTGCTTCTCCCATATCGCGGGACGCTTAATGCGGGACGCTTAATAATCAGTTGCAATTATCCATATATGGCATATACTATGGCATTTGAACACACTTTGGCAAAGCCAAAGTTAAAGATCACACCATGATGCACACCTACACCCCCAACAGGGTTCACATATCTGTGTCAGTCACATTTTATCTCTGATCAAATCATTCAAATTTGAAAGACTATACACATAATTTTGAGCTGTCCTAAATGTAGAATATGTGATCAAAAGTTTTGGACACACAAAGGCCTAAGCTAATTTTGAGAAAATAGCATGCCTGTACCCCACAGCCTGGGGAAATAGTTTTCAACACCATGAGATGTAGAAGTAGTGAAACAGTACAAAGACTGGAATACTTTCAGAGCAATGTTAGTCATATATAGGTCCAACTAATGTTTAAGTAGAGAAAATAATGTTTAAGAGAAAGAAAATGTGTGTAAAGATGAAGTATTAAAACAAGACAATTGAATAGCAACATGACAATATTAATCAGTAAACTAAAAATTATGACGCTGTAAACTTTATTAACAGGAGAATAGATGTAAATGGAAAATAGCACAATTATGTAAAAGTACATATAACTAGAGGATCGCTTGCAAAACAAAGCAATTGTTTTTGCATGGCAAAAACAATGCGTCCCGAAAAGGAGAAATAATGGCAGCTTAATCATGTGAGAAAGTTCTGCTTATAGCTCAATAAAGCCAGAATATAGGACAAGTGGGTCTTGGACAGGGTAGTTATCTTGGATACAGTGTGTTTCAAAATTTTTGATGAAATGGCTCTATCTTCCACGGTTAAAGGAGAGAGAGGCAAATTGGTGTTTTGCACTTTTTGTCACAAATTTGAAAATTGACCATGACCCCCATTTATTTGGCATATCTAGCACAGTTTTCGAGATACAAGCATTTTTGTGTTTTGCATTTTTGAAAATAATTTGAAAATTCAAACTGGCCGCCATTTTTGGTGAGTGAAATATTTGTTGAAACTTGGAAAGGCTAGTCTTCACAGATACCCTGTGAGTCAAATATTTTGCTGAAATCCCACTGGTAAATTTTTATTTTATGAAGAAAATGGTTTCACAAAGTACTGTTGAAACATAGAAAGGCCAGTCTTCACAGATACCCTGTAGGTCAAAAATTTTGGCGAAATCCCACTAGTTAATTTTTATTTTATGAAGAAAATTGTTTCAAAAAGTACTAATATCACTTAGTATTGTTCTATATGTGTAACTTATGAGCCCATATATCCAATTTTGTGTTTTGCATTTTTTGTCACAAATTTGAAAATTGAATATGACCCCCATTTTTGGGGAGAAGAAAATTTTTTGAAAATCTGAGAGAGTAGTTTCTTTAGATACCCTGTGGGTCGAAAATTTCAATGAAATTGCTCTATTTCACACGGTTAAGGAGATACAAGCAGTTTTTGTTTTTACTCGTTGAAAAAATTGTTAATGCTTAATTAATCATCAATAACTCAGTCATTTCTTAACCTATCCCTGACAAAATTTAATGTTGCCCAGATCTTTATATGTGGAAGATATTCGCTAAATTTCAGGTGGATAGATAAAATACTTTGTACGTTATCATCCGGACACTGCATACACCTGTCAAATATGAAAAAAATCCACCTTATGACTGTGAAGCTATTGCGAAAAGAAAATGCGGATCCGGCGGAGTTGCTTCTCCCATATCGCGGGACGCTTAATGCGGGACGCTTAATAATCAGTTGCAATTATCCATATATGGCATATACTATGGCATTTGAACACACTTTGGCAAAGCCAAAGTTAAAGATCACACCATGATGCACACCTACACCCCCAACAGGGTTCGAAATTAACAAAAATCTGCCAGTCCACGACTGACAGAAATACCTTCAGGTCTAAAAGATTAAGAACCCACAAGTCTGCTTGTTCTGCAAGCTGTTTATATACACACATCTTGCACAGTCAAATTATGGTTGGTATATTTTGAATATTGTCCAAACATACCAAAGTGACCAAACACATTTGAGTTAGGATTTAAAACCTCTCCCATCTTTACATATGTTTTGAATGGTCAAATTATGGTTTTAATTTTTGGAATATTACCCATACATACAGAAGTGGCAATACAATGTCCCTACCAAGTATCAACTTTATATACCTTACAGTCTCTGAGATATAGCCCAGACAAGATTATATGGGTCAAGGTCACTACGGCAAGGTCAAAGGTCAAATCAAGGTCACACCACGAAGTTGCACACCTACACCCCCTAACCAATGTCCCTACCAAGTATTAACTTCCTACACCTTACGGCTTCCAAAATATGCCCAGACAAGATTTTCAAACTCAAGGTCACTGCGGCAAGGTCAAAGGTCAAATCAAGGTCACACCATGATGTTGCACACCTACACCCCCTAACCAATGTCCCTACCAAGTATCAACTTCCTACACCTTATGGTTTCTGAGATACTACCCGGAAAAACTTTTTCCCGCCACCCGCCCGCCCATCCTGACACCAAGGGTGAAAACAATACCCAAACAGCCCTTAAGGGCTGTGGGGTAAAAATGGCTAAAATCACATATAAAACAAGCAGGAAATTCTTCTTAATAATATTTTTATACATGTTTAAGACTCTTTCTTTTACAAGGTTTAACCAAACTAAAAGTCTAAGGTGAGTTTTCACAAATCTTTTAATAGTGAGGGTTATACTGGGGCAATAATGGGCTGGATTTGAAACCATAAGCACTAAGAACTCATGAATCACAGAAAAAAAGATAAAAAACACTGACATTTGCAGGTTATAAGGTAAAACAGCACAGGCTAAAAATTCACAAAAGCTTATGTACATGCAGATAATTCATAAACTATATAATAATTTGGTCAAAACCACAAAATTCATAAAATTATTGAAAAATACAAAATGTTCTCGACATATCAATGTCATGTTAAGGCCTCAAAGATATCATACCTGCCTGGTCCTGTTAATGCTGTGAAAGAAAAGCTGTGTTACTGTGTGAGAAAGCAATGTCTTATTAAGTTAAGTGAAATACCTTTGCCTGTTCCAACAAGACTTTGCTTTCCTCAGTCGAAACATTTCGGTGAGCTTTGCACAGTTTCCGATACTGCTTGGTCAGATTGTACCGATTCACTGTCAGCACTTGGAAAGTCACAACTACAAAGAAAAAGAGAGAATATATAGATTACAATATCATTTTATGTATGATAAATGATTTGGTTGCAGGTGTTTAACATGTATTTCATCGTAACCAAACTTGATGACCAGTTGTTTGTTTTATTTTGCTCTTAGAACAGCTTGAAACAGGCATCTGAGATAACTGAAGGTTTCAAAGGTTTAAGCAGTAGAGTTCATGCATCTGTTACTATCTTGCAGAGTATTAGTCGAAGTTGGGGTTTTATGTCCCGTTTAACAGCCAGGGTCATATTTGGACAGGGTCTCAGCATTTGCCACTTGTGGGACTCGAACCCACAGAGGTGACAGTCTCTGATGCAGAGTTTTAGAGAAACTAAAGTGGTATGTAAAGTTAGACAAAAACGTCAGTTGTGTATGTGTATCCAAATACAGAGCCACAGTGCATATATGCCAATTTTAGTGGATAAAGTTCATAGTTGGGGGATTTACATCCCATTTCCACAGCCAGAGTCATATTGGAACAGATCCTCAACATTGTCACTTGTGGGAGTTGCACCCACAGAGAGGTGACAGGCTGTGGGTAGATGCCAAACTTCCTAATCCACTGGGCCACTAAGGACTTCTACCAATTTTAAAGGATGATATATCATAGTTTCATAAAACATGAATTAGGTTTATGCATTAACAGAAATCAGATAATATTTGGCCCAAATTATGTTTAAAACTTGCACTTAACCGCAGATCAAACTTTTTAAAACTGGTCAATTACACCTTAACAAAGGAGTTGGATGAGTTTAAAATGGGTTTAACATTGTAAATGAAACCTTCAAATACAAGATTATGCAGTGTTTAATCCAAATTGGACACATGTGACGGTTACATAGTGGACTTTTTTCTATGAAAGATGTATATTTCCTGAACTTTAACCACTCTATGAATCACGAATGCTGTGTGTGTACATAATTTTATTATATATTATTATATTATTTTAGTCAATAACTATTGCACCATTTTCTTCTTTTATTTCCTTTTTCACCAACATAAGATTAATTTTTTTAAAAATGCCATCAATTCTGTAATAAAGCCCCTCTCTCTAATTATGGCTCCCCAACATTTTTGATAAAAATTTTCAGTGACTAAAACCCCATTCACATTAAAGGCAGTATAACCCGCAGTTAAAATGCCCGTCATTCAACTACAGTCTGGGAAACTTCCATTACCTTGCATGTCCTACAGAAGTTTTAAAATTTCAGCCTATGAATTTCGTACCTTGAGCTTTTTCAGATGAATTTCTTGCTAAGGTAACTGAAGCTGCAGTCCACAGTATATATCAAGTTTTGTGACTCAGTTGTCTGTCGGTGTCACAAAGCGACATAAGGCGAGTGGAGGTAAATGGACATTTTGCCACTGTGTCACAAGGTCGTAAACAAACCTCAAACGGTAGATGAAGCACTGGGGCGTTTCGCCCAATGCCTATGCCGCCTGTTTTGTGATGGAAACACCAATTCTCATAACATATGAGGCAGTTCCGCCACCGAGTAACACCTCCAACCGCAGGACGTACCCTCTGTACTATGAATGGATCATTAAAAGATTAGAAATGGAAGCAAATTGTACTCAGTTATGAAAACCCCGGTAAACTTAACAGTTTTTCTAATATATCATACAAATGTAGCATAACTTTTATTGATAAAACATGAATAAATATTATCAATTAATATGTTGTATTTAGAGTAGCTGTACACATATATGAATATGCAGTAAAACACTTTACAACATTGTCAGCTAAGTTTGTTAACTGTTACAGCAACATGAGATCGAAAAGCATGAGAAAAAAGCTCAGTAAAATTTAAAAGTAGTCGTTTAACTATTACAAAGACCCCTTTTGGTAAAATACATATCTCTAGTATGTCAATCACATAAATTATGGTATATTTTTTATGTTCTTTGCTGTCCAATGGAAAACTATGACTAAACTATGAGTTAGGTATTACCTTTACCTATTTTAGCCACTGAGCTTGGATAGTGAAAATTAATTCCCAGTGATATTTTAAATCTGTAACACTCTATAAAGCCGGACATAAAAGCAAGTGTGATAAATAGTTCAATTGAGGTTCTTCAATTAGAAAATTAATAAAATTTCTTCCATCTAAAAATTTTGCATGACTTATATCAATTAAATAAATGTATTATTAACCATTGGAGACTACAAAGATGACTTTAAGTGCTACTATTTAGTTGTTCAGTTATTGACGGAAGACAGAAAGTCTTTTGGGTTTTATTTAGATAACTACAGTTCTTGCCATATTGTACAGGACAAAGAAGTTACATTGAGCCAACAATAACATAGTCAAGATATTTGCCCTAAATTGTAATACATCACTCTATTTCCTTCCTATAAAGATATTTGCATAGCTTTACAAATTAAGCGTGTGCTCAAGCATGCTTTATGCATTTGAAATTTAATTTCCATGAGGGATAAAGTGCCTCATTTCTACACATTCACAAGGTTATGATTGACACAACAAATTATTGTACCAAATTGAGTGCTCGTTTTGTTTTGTCATTGTATTTGTCAAAATGTTTATATTTTTATAACCTATTTCTGTTTCAGTTTCATCTTAAATTGAGAATATAAATCGACGAATTAAATAACTAAGAGATCCAGTTCTCAGAAACTCATTTATGTTCGGTGTTCTCAGAAACATCTTTCTGGAAAAATGTAATGAGAAATCGAGCATTTATATGGGTGAAGGTCAGACCAGTTCTTAAACAGTTTTAAAATTAACAGCAGATGAAAGCCATAAACTTTGTACACTTAGTAAAAACTCATGGGGGGGCCACGGTGGTGCAGTGTAACACACTCTCCTGTCATCTCTGAGGTCAGCGGTTCAAACCCTGGACCTTATGTGGGAGAGTTGCTAGTTGCTTACCGATGGTTGGCAGTATACAGTACAGAACTTTGACCAACTGTATGTACTGGTTTTCTCTACCAAAAACACTATCCGTCGTGATATGACCTGTGTAGTGTTGAAAGAAACGTAAAACTCCAAATCCCCAAATAAATAAATAGAAAAAAAAATCATAGTATACATATATATGAAACAATGAAGTAAATTTGGAAAATTTCATAGTATTAATGAAACAATGTTAACTTTGTAATAAGTTAGAATCAGTTCACAGCCAAGTTTACAAGTTGTAATTACTGTAGATCTTGTGATACTTCGGCAAAAGTAGGTACCATATTCACTTTATAAATTCTCCCTCCCCCACCTAGTCATTCTGGGATTTCGAAAAAATTGAGCTTTAGCATATCCCCAATTGAATAATGGCTAACAGAAAAAAACAAAAAAAAAATTAAAACTTATGGCAATTTTGATCAAGAATAACTTAAAATATACAAAAATATGAGATAATTTCTTCAGATTCAAGTTCTCTCACAATTATGCATTCGGGTAGTTGAGATGCCGGTTGTAAAATGACTGTTTATCACTCACTGAAACCAGACTTAAGAATTATTTGTTTTTATCTGAAACAAAACAAGCTTACAAAATACATCACCCTGGGAATATATGTTGCAGAATTTTGGTAAATGGGTCCTTTTATATACTTAGAATAATTCACATTAAATTTTGAGTGCACAACTGTCACTTTTATATATATCCTACATATCCTTTCCTTTACACTGCTGTAAACATGTCATTCTTAAAAGTATATTGGTAACTACAATTCTTTATTACTATACTGAAACAAATCAAAATTTCTTGAAGATGACAATGCTACATTGTGCTAAGTTATGTGATGCAGGAGCACTGAATATAGCATCTCTAAGTGTGGTTAGTGTGGTTTGCATAAGAATGTCATTACTCAGTATTATATACATACATGTATCACTTATAGGCCAACGAATATTATCTTGATTGTACCATACTCTACCTTGGGTGATCTCAATGGTCACTTTGTTGATTGAGTTAAAGATCGAGAAAAACACTTCACACTTGATCATTTCCTTCCTTCAGTATACTATGAACTTCCTCATTAGGACTCATGGAGACAGATTTTCAAAATAAACTGCACAGCACATGGATAGTTTATCAGAGAATGTTCAAAAGTCAAAGCTGGAGAGTAACCATAGAGAAATTTGTGATCACTTTAAGTTATGGTGATTATAACAGACTCTTTACAGTAAAAAATGTTTATTAGAGGTAATCTCGCAATATTAAAGAAATCTGTTAACCCTTTTCTAGATCTGGACTTAACCCATACCAGGAAAGTGTAGACACACTGATGTTTTACCACCGAGTGTTGTCAGTAGAAGGAAGAGGTGCTCAATGCTTGTCCAATCAAATATGCCATTACTTATTCACCCTGGCGAGTTTATAGAGATTTCACTACGATATCAAACTTTGGGTGGCTTTTTCAATAAGATCAACATATAATGTTGCAGTAGTTATTGGAATCAGTAATTGCAGGATATTTCTGCAAATAAAACCAAAATTATTGTGATCATGGACAAAATTAATATGTGTACACAACTTGAGTTGTGTTTATGACTGTTTCTCCAAAACCATTATATAGGGGGGCCACGGTGGCAGAGTTGTAACACTCTTGCCTCCCATCTCTGATGCCAGGGTTCGGTTCGCGGCAAGGCCTCAAGTGGGAAAGCTGGTAGTTGCTTGCCGTTGGTCGGCAGTTTACAGTTACTGTACAGAACCCTGACGAACTGTATATACTGGTTTCCTCTGCCCTTCCACCTACCCGTCGTGATATGACCTTACAGTGTTGAAAACGACATAAACCCAAAACCATTAGAATGTAGAATTTCTCAATTAGAAATTGGAAAACTGTATCAGACTGAAAAGTACAGTATCAGAATTTCTAATAATATGTAACATGTCCATAATAACACAGATAAATATTTTTAATTGTAAGAATTCAACATCATCAATAAATTAGCAAAAATATTTTTCTGGTCTAACATTCAACAGGGTTTCATTGTATGCTGATCAAAAGGTTGCCAGCTTGAAAATTTGAAAACTGTTCTACAACTAGTTTGTTGGCTAAAATGGGTTCATAGAGACCATTGAAAGTGTTTAAAGAAGTCTTATTTCTATACAATCCTTTAGCGTAAATTTCGTAACCTAAAAGGTTAGGTTTAAGTGAAAAGAGTCTTTGTTCTCAAGTGTATACAGATGGCAGATATCTGAAACTTGAGTTACAAGACTGTCTGATTTGCAACATTTAACACACAAGCTGAATAAAGTTTTTGTGCATTTTTTATTGAAAATAAATAATCCCCTCAAGAAAAATTCTCTCCTTTTAGAAGCTCTCTGTTGGATGTCCTTGGCATGTAACTCATATTGTCATGAATTGGGGAATTATTTGTAATATCATTTGAGTTCAGCATTAAAAGTCACTTTTAAACTTCTACCACACTGAGTGAAAAGTAGAACACTGGAATACCACCTGTGATATTTTTCTAAACTTTAAACAACTTTAAGTAACTCAGCTACATCACTGGTATTAAAGAATATACATTTCCATGCTATTAATTAAATTTGATGGAATTTAATGGGATTAACTCCCTAATGTACTCATTGTGTCATTTGTGACAACAATGTGTGATTTTCAAACAAGTAACACTAAGTTATTTAGAAGATAATCAATTAAGTTTTTAGCTAAGTAGAAAAGTTAAAATTGCAGTTCATTAAATCTGTAACAATTTACAAATAAAGCAACTTTTAATTTTATGACACTGGGCAATAATTAATTAGTTAAAACAAATATTTGGCATCTATGATGATATGTTTGTGTCAGGTGTTGAAGTTTTGTATTACCCCCAGGTATGTAACTGGAGCTGACTTTCAATATAAACTGTTTACAAAATAGCATCAGATATGCCTGTACCCCACAGCCTGGGGAAATAGTTTTCAACACCATGAGATATAGAAGTAGTGAAACAGCACAAAGATCGGGATACTTTCAAAACAGTGTCAATTACATAAAGGTCCAAATAATGTTTAAGTAGAGAAAATAACATCTAAGAGAATGAAAATGTAAAGATAAAGAATTAACACAAGACAACTCAAGAGCAAGATGACAGCATTAATCAGTAAACTAAAAATTATGAAGCTGTAAAATTTATTAACTGAAGATTAGATGTCAATGGAAATAGCACAATTATGCAAAAGTACTTAAAATAATCAGTTGCAGGAATCCATATATCTTTGTCATAAGAGAAACATATCTCAAATATGGCAGGTAAACATAAATCAGCAGAGCTAAAGTTAAATGTCACGCTATAATGCACACCTATAACCCCCCTAACCAATGCACCTACCACGTGTCAACCTTCCACACCTTACGGAATCCAAGAAATAGCTCGGACAAGAATTAAAACTCATGGTCACTAAAACAAGGTCAAAGGTCATATCAAGATCACACCTTGACTTTGCACCTCCAAAATCCAAACCAATGTCCCTTCCAAGTATCAACTTCCTACACCTTACTATTTCCTAGATATAGCCCAGACAAGATATTATAGGTCAAGGTCACTACGGCAAGGTCAAATGTCAAATCAAGGTCACACCATGATGTTGCACACCAGTAACTCCTAACCAATGTCCCTACCAAGTATCAAGTTCCTACACCTTATGGTTTCCCAGATACTGCCCAGACAAGATTTTGTAGGTCAAGGTCACTACGGCAAGGTCAAATCAATGTCACACCATAACATTGCACTCCTACAACTCCCAACCAACGTCCATACTACGTATCAACGGCCTATACCTTACAAGTTCTGAGATGTAGCCCGGACAAGATTTTCAAACTCAAGGTCACTACAGCAAGGTCAAATCTAGGTCACACCATGACGCTGCACACCTACACCCCCTAACCAACATCCCTAGCAAGTATCAATTTCCATCTTACAGTTTCTGAGATACAGCCCAGACAAACTTTCTCCAAATAAACATTAACTAAAAGTGTCTTTCCCTGAATTTTCCTTTGTTTATATCATGATTTGAATGTTACATATTTAGCCAGACCTTTGTAGACATCTTAGATCAAACAAATCATTTTTTTGAGTTCAGTTTAAGTTTTCATCAGTATGTCTTTTTGAAAATTTAGAAATCTAACTCTGTCAGCAACAAGGTCAACCAAAAAAGAACTCACAGAGAACAAACCTCCCCCAATGACCATTACCTCCAGTATGACTATGAGTGCAATGATAAACAATTCTTTTTTAAAATTCCAGCCAATGTGTATTCCAACTAATTCCAACCAATGTGTATTCCAAGTAATTCCAAACATTCCAATGATCTGTATGACCACCAAAATTTAATCAGCTGTTCCTTATGCCATTGTCAACATTTTTGAAAATTTCATCAAAATCTGTCCACAACCTTTCAAGTTACCAGTATTCTGCAAAAAAACAAAAAAAAACAAAACACAAATTTATATATGCCACCAATTACATATACAAGTTCCTCCTTGGTTAAAGTTAATTATCTTTCTGTTTGTATTTGCCAAATAGTTTTATGCCTTTTCACACTATAGGCTGTATCACCCAGGTGACCTGTGTTTGGTCAAAGATTTCTGTCCTCAGATCACCATCCGACATCCCTTTGCAAACTCGAGAGTCAGTGGCGAACCATCCATTACCTTGTGCGTCCTACAGAAATTTTTAAAAAGTTGTGACTCTGTCGTCTTTCGGTGTAATACGGCCACATAAGGCGAGTGGATGTTTTACCACTGTGTCACAAGATCGCATACAAATGTCGGGCACCCAACACCTCTAACCACGAATTAAACTGCCTGTAGTATGAATCCTACACCAAATCTTAGAAGGTATAGGGCATCCTTGATGGTGGTTCCGCCACAGAGTACCGTGGGACATACCACCTTTAGTGTGGAGGGGTCCAGGAACTTTTAAATTTGATGCAGTAAATTTATACACAGTACAAAAAACAGCACACAACTGACTCAGACAAGATGACATTTCTTTGTGATTAACCTATGAATAGTTGGGCTACAACGTGCAAGATAAAAGAAAATATAACAGTAAAAAATATTCGAATTGGTTGTAGATGTTAGCTCCTTGGTCTTCATTTATATGCAGATGATAAACAAATTTACCTGAAACTTGACTCAAGGAATTTTAATTCTAGTATCACTGAACTGGCAAATTGTGTAGGAGTCCATCCAGAGGTGGATGGGAAATAACAAACTCACATTAAATCCAGACAAAACAGAAATTATTTTAATTGGAAATGATCAAATTAGAAATTTCATGAAGTCATCATTCCCTGTAAGTCTTCTTGATAATATCAATTCATCAAGCCAGCCGAATAAGTCAAAAACCTTGGTGTCATCCTGGATGCTGACAAGTCAATGCAAAAACATGTGGCTAATTTATGTTGTGTATGTACTACCATCTCCTTGAATTATGGACAGTCTGCAGGTATCTTACTCATGAAATGGCCGTAAGGCAGAAAATGCCTTGGTAAGCAGTCACCTGGACTACTGCAATTCACAACTCTATCACACAAAAAGTCATTTATTTGGAGACTTCAAACAGTTCAAAATGCCTTCTGTTGCACCATGTGCAAACTTAATGTGGGTGTTCCACCACACGACTAAGGCTCCCGATTAAGGTTTTTGAGGGTCGGTTTCAAAAATTTGCTTAGTCCCAGGCATCCTGTAAGGGTCGGTTGTGGTCGGTTGGGGCCGTGTGAAAAATCAAACATGTATGATATTTCTCCCGACCCAAACAGACTATTTTTTCCCGCCATAAACAAAATGTCCAGTCCCAGGCGTCCTCAGGCCTCAGACCAAATTTACACAGTCCTATGTTGTCCCAGGCCACCTGCGACCCTTAGTCCCCGACCCTTAGTCCCAGACCCTTAGTGCCTTAGTCCCAGGCCTCCTGCGACCCTTAGTCCCATTGCAAAACAAGAATCGGCCATCTCGGTCTGGGGACGCCTGGGGATGCCTCAGGACACCTTGTGGAGTCTGGACTTAATCGTGGGTTAGTCGGGGCTTAGTCCCAGGAGGCCTGAGGCGTCCTGGGACCCAGTCGGTCTGTCTACGACAGGATCGTGGTTCAAACCGACCAGAAAAATGGCTTAGTCGGTTCTTAGTCCCAGACCAGTTAGGGACTGTCTGGGGCCGCCTCAGGCGTCCTGAGGCTTCCTGAGGACGATCTGTTCTTAATCCCAGACTTTGAAACCGATCCAGTTTTCCCGCCCATTTTTGTTTTTTTTTCACCGACTGTCCACGATTAAGGGTCGCCGACAGGATCGGGGCTTAATCCTTTGGTGGAACAAGGGCATAACAAATTCAGTCATGTGACACCCTTCCTACACAAACTATACTGGCTTCCTACTCAGTACCATATACTGTTTAAATAAAACCTTCTTACTTACAAGGCAATAAATTTCACCCAACCCCCATATCTGTCCTCTTTCATCAAGTGGAGTGAACTCACATGGGGCAATCGCCGAATGGAACAAACTCCCCCAAGCCACCAGAACCATGAGAAAGTACAACTGATTCAGAAAACATTTGAAGATTTACCTATTCAAATTAGCCAGTCCCCCACCATAGCTTATCTCCCCTATCAGATGCTAAAATGGACACTTATCTCTTTCTGGAACTGGACTATCCCATTTTGGACATCAGTGCCTTTGAAGATGGTAACATCAATTTTGTGCTTTAAAAATACTTCTTACTTACTCTCACTAACACATAGCACATGTGAGGATAAGGTTAGGGTATTTTATCTAATAAATATTGTAATTTGACAGAAACCAGCTGAAGGGCCTGAGAGATTAAGCTGTCTTTAAGGTTTGCAAAGGATCACTTGGATTTCACATTATGTCATTGTGGAATTAATTATGAGAAATACTGATGGCTTGGCTCAACGTGACTCTACCCATTAAAAGGGAATTGAAAAGCCAATCTTAACTTGCAATGGACCAAGTTCAGTGTACGAAGTTTACCAGAAAACTTTCTAGGTCCACAGGACCTACAAATCAAGGATGTTACAGGTCCATAGTAAAAGTTGTCACTCAGTATTTCAATGTAGGTTAACTCAACACTGAGTTACAAAATTACAAGGGTATAGGGCAGGAGAAGGGAGGAGAGTTTGAGGGGTAGGTGTTAATTTTGTACACTGACCGAGTTTGGGCTTTGATGTCCCTTCAACAGCCAAGGTCAAATCTGGACAGGCTCACACGTTGCCATGTGCTGGAAATCCAAACCACAACCACGGAGGTGACACCACCAAGCTCCCCAGAGGACCAAGGAGTAAACATATCAGTATTTAATATATCACATGTGACAGAAGCAAAGGATGATTTTGATAATTACCTTGTACATCTGGGATGGTAAAATCATCATCTTCATGCAAACCATGTACTTTCAGACCATTGTTCTTGATACTGAAACACAAAAAAAGTCACTGTGTTTGTCAACTCATAATATACCCTAGAAGTGGTTTCTGTAGATGAGGCTGGCATTGCAATTCACTTGTTGTTGTAAAACTTTCAGTAACTTGCCACAATTTTAATTGCACCTTCATTCTGGTAGTCAGGTACTAGACATGTCAGGTGAATCTGTAAATACTGTTACTTGCACTTGGCCTTAAGTTCCTCAAACAATGGCAGTTCAAATCCATGTATATTTGTCAAGTTTAAATTGTGCTTAAGGGTAGTTAATGACACATACCCTTCACAGATATTTGGACCATAAAATGTAAAAGTGCTGTAGAATGTAAGGTCGAGTTGCAAAATGTAAAAACTGTAAAGTAAAAAGGTTATAAAGCGGGTGTGCACAAGATATACAGTAGGGGTGCCCAAGATACAAAATGGTTGTGTAAAAATGTAAATTCACAAATTGTTAACTTGGGGTTCACAAATTATAAAGTGGGGGTGGGGGTATCACAAATTGTAAAGTAAGTATTTATTGTTTTATTCAGGGTTTTACATCGCTTACAACACTGTACAGGTCATACTGTATCATAGAATCCGAAAACTACAATACTTGCTGTATTATGGAATCACTGACAAAACTTGAGGTTTAAATGATCCATTTTTCCCAAACAACTAGAAAGCAATCTTAGAATGTAGATCTCTACCAAGGAAGCCAAGTATCCCCACATTGTTAATTTGAGTGGTTTTTTGGTATCCAGAGTTTGATCTGGATCTATCTCAAAATTTATTCTTTTCTCTCTCTAGTCAGGCCCTACCCACAGAAAAAAATGACATAGAGTAAGAAATCTAAAATTCGCCAGGAATCTAAAATTCGCCACCTCTAAAAGCTTAGTTAATTTTATGAAGAAAATGATGTTTTGTCTGAAAATTGGCATTTTTCAGTTCAAAAAGCCTTAACTTACTGTACATTCAACAAATCTCACCTCAATTCATTTATTTTATTAGTATTTCCACATGTGGCGAATTTCAGATATGTGGCAAATTTTAGATTTCTTACTCTACATTCATTGGCATTTGAATAATTGTGAACATAGTCAAACAGACAATCAAACAAACACACCCAAAACCACAACCTCCTTCAGTTGGTGAAATTAACAAAACATTCATGACTTGGTAGTTTTATGGGGCAAAATATGTACTGTTCAATGTCAGTGGGAGCCCCGGAACAAAAAACAGTCGATCTATAACTTGTAAAAAGTGACATAAAATTATATGGTTACAAATGCTTGGATGAACATAGTGTGAACGACTTGAACCCTAATGGTACACTGGGACATCCTACTCTTTTTGTCTGTCACGCATATACTGTAACTTTTTATATCAACAGATTTCCTCAAGATACCCACCAGGATATTTTTTGTCAGTCAGTTATTTTGTAAAAGTTTTTCTTGTTTATGTAAGAAAATAACTTGTTTTCTTTGACATTTGTATATTACATTTAAACTACATGTAGTTGAATTTTTCAATATACATAAGTTTGGATTATGTTGTTTGTCAATAAATATTGTACGAGTATTTGACTGATATGTACCATGTGCACTAAGTGGACTATCTATGAAAATAACCATAAAAAGTTTTCAAATGACTGAGAATTAGAGTAGATCTAACATGCTTCACTCCTTAAGTGAAGCTCAAGAAAAAGTTGTCTACTCTTCTGTCAATTTAAAATATAAAAATAATTTGAACATTATTACCTCTACTAGTGGGTTAGTGTTTTTGGTTGATTAACCTCTCTTAAATTTTTTATGTGGGTAGGGTCTGACTAAAGGAAGAATGGATTAAATTTTGGGAAAGATACAGATCATTTTCTGAATACAAAAAACATCCTAATGTATTTTCAATGACTTTGGATTTCTGGTTGACCTTATTCCATAAGTCTAATCTAATCTAATTTAATCTACTGCTTTGCAAGCGCAATATCTTCCCCACAAAGGGGAACTCAGTGCGCTAATTAAACAAAAAATCATTGTCATAGGGAGAGTCGAGGGGCACTCAAGGTCAGTAATCCAGGATTGTGGGCGTGACCAGGAAGGAAGAAAACTAAGTTGGGAAACTAGAGCTGAAGAGGTGGGTTTTGAGGTGCTTCCTAAAAGATGCAACAGAGGGACTGTTTCTTGCATGAAAGGGGAAAGAGTTCCAAAGGACTGGGGCATAGTGACTGAAGGGATTAGAAAAGTGTTTGAATGATTTGTGAACTCTACGATCGAAAGTGGGGGCTTGAAGGAACTTGAGGTTGGGGGTACTTCGCCTTGTATTTCTGGAAGAGGTGTAGGGGTGGATTAGATAAACTCTTAGATAAACTGGTTGACCTTGGTTGAGAACTTTGTATGTAATGAGGACAATTTTAAATTGTACTCTGCATCTGACTGGTAGCCAATAGTTTTTTTTGGTAGCCAATAGTTTTTTTTGAGGTGAAATATGAGAGAATTTAGAGGAATGGGTGACTGCCCTGCAGAGTGAGTTTTGGACTAGCTGCAATCTCCTTAACTCAAACTCGGTGAGCGTATAAGAAGAGTGAATTGCAATAATCTAACATGCTGCTCACCAAAGCATTTGCTAACAGCACTGATGTATTAAGGTCTAGAAGGGGACGAATTCTGTAGAGGTCTCTCGCATGTACTCTAGTGGACTTTATGACCTGTGACACATGGTTTGAGAGACTGATATTGGAGTCGAACACCACTCCTAGGTTCCTGACACTTTGTGCAGGCCAGACCTGATTTCCCAGAATATTGATAGGGAAGTGAGGGAGGAGTTCTTTACGATTTTTCGGGGAACCTAAGAGAATAAACTCGGTTTTGTCTGGGTTAAGTTTTAATTTATTTGTAAACATGAAATTTTGAATGTCGTTTAGGCAGTTCTTTAGTTTTTGCATAGAGTGAGAGAAATTTGCTGGTGAAAGTGCTATGTATAACTGGGTGTCATCGGCATAGAAGTGGTAGTTGATGCTACTGTGAGAACGAATGATTGAGCTGATTGGGTTAGTGTAGAGAGACAACAGAATTGGTCCAAGGACAGAGCCCTGGGGAACTCCATACTGGAGCGCAGCAGGATGCGAGAGTGTACTACCTACCTTGACCGAGTGTGTCCTTCCTGACAGGTATGATTTGAACCAGCTAGTTCTAATGCTAGCTCACTGATTCCATAATAAACATTGAGTCTGTCCACAAGAATGGTGTGGTCAATGGTATCAAAAGTGGCAGACAGATCCAGAAGGGGAAGGGCAGTGACAGACCCTTTGGCCGTATTAAGAAGAATATCGTTATGAATATTAAGGAGGGCACTTTCTGGAGAATGGTGTTTTCTATAAGCCGATTGGAAGGCAGTCATAAGGCCGGCTTCATCAAGATGAGTTTGTAGCTGGATGGCTAGTATCCTTTCAAGTATCTTCAGTAATGAGTGGACCTTTATGAGAGCTTTCATGTGGGCAGGGCCAGGCCAAGGAAGAAGTAAAAACATTTTGGGAAAGACCTGGGCCATATTCTGGATACACAAAATTCTCTGCGACTTGAAAACTTGTTTTCTCTTCGGTTATATATGACTAAGTTTGATACTTTTGTCGAAGTAGTAATATTAAAGGAAAAAATAGCCAGTCTCGGCAGGCAACAACCCCAGCCCATAGGTACAGCTAAATGACCAACAACATTGAGATTTGGGAAAATCTTAGGAACAACTTCTGTTGTACGAAGTATAGAGAATCCACGAGATGTCCTACAAAACATTCACAGGCCATGATTTCTTACCAGTAGTTTTCATATTTTGACGCCCTAGAAACAATTATAAGGGAGATATAAGGCCTTTTTGAAATGATGACCCTCCTATTTGGCATTAAAGATGTGATATGGTGGCCATTTTGTTTCAAAAACAAGGACACATTTACTCTTAGGCAAGCTATTCTATCCATTTATATTTTGTGCAAATCTGATGTAGCTAGCTGCAATATTCTAGGTTACAGAAAACTTTAAAGATTTTAGAACAAACTTAAAGACCCGAAAATTTTAAAAGTGCTGCCATGGCAACAGTTGCCACTGGATACCCCCCAAAAACCTAATCAGCTGTAGATCCTCTTGGGGTAAACATATCCTGAAAATTTGGTGAAAATCCATGCATGGGTTTCGGCTGTGGTACACCCACAAACTTTAAGACCTGAAAATCTTATAAGTGTTGCCATGGCAACAGTGGTACCTGGATACCTCCCAAGATCTAGTGAGCTCTAGATCCTCTTAAGGTAAACATGTCCTGAAAATTGAAAAATTTTGTTGTAATTTTAATTTTTATTAGATAAATACTTACCATTTCCTGACCATTGCTATATGTTGGTGCCATCCAACTCACTGGCCAACGTTGAGAAACGTTTTAAGAAACCTTAAGAGGCCAGTGAGTGAGTGTGAACTAGCATGTCCCCCTAGTGGTCATGTGACCACGTTAGTAAACAACCTTCATTATTTTTGTTGCAGAAAATACTCCCCTAGTACTGAATCTGCGGGGAGGCAGGGGGGGACTATCCTGGTCAGGAAATGGTAAGTATTTATCTAATAAAAATTAAAATTACAACAAAATTTTTCAATTTTATTGCGAAAAATACACTTACCATTTCCTGACCATTGCTGAATGCAGCCTTCATGGAAGGAGGGCAGTACTAGAATTTAAAGACCCAGTACACCACTCTGCACAGCTATCATACACAGCACAAACCTATAGGCATTCAGATCCAAACTAACCTCCCAGATGAGGCAGTGGAACTGTTGAGCACTACAAAACAACACAGCCTTGTTGCTGTTGTTGTTGCTGTTGTAGGAAGGAAGTAATCATAACAGAGACTCACTACCTAGCCTACAACTAAAACATTATGAGAAGTTTACATTGAAATTTACATGCATACCACAACATATAAACTTCCAACAGTCACCACATACCATACAGATCCCCTAAATCATAGTATGTAGTTGAAGTTCTCACAAACTGACAGTCACTGTCACAGTTGAATGCTGTATCTAGACAAACATCCAACACCCACACAGGTGACACAAATATTGGAAGTGTCATCAGCATATTGTGTAATTCCAAGCCTGAATGAAGTCAACAATTCTGCCTAATAAAAAGACAGATAGTATGACAGACATACAGATGCAAATGTATACTAAAGTATCAAAATAAGTATCACACATATACTTATAAGATAACAAACTGTAGGACACAATATCAAAGTCTGACCACAAGCAAACCAAGCAGGTGAGACTGAAAATTGGTGAAAAAGTTATGGTTTCCAGTAACTGGCATCTGAAAATTCATATACAGAAACACTATCCTAAAACCCAAAGATTCTTGCTTTGACTCGCTGCTGTTGAGAGTCAGAATTTGACTTCTCCTCAGTCGAAATGCTAGTCTGCCTACAGCAAGAAAAGATAGTTGACCTGAAAATATCTGCTGTAAAGCCTTCTTAACTAGGCACAGACAAGACATAATAATTCCTCATTGAATCCTTAGTCCCAAGTAAAAGTATTTCAAAACCTCACAAGACAAAGAGATCTATCTTGAATAAAACTGCTGTCCCAGTGATTGAGAGCTGGCATATCGACCGGCTTAACTGAAGTAGGCCCATCCGAAGCCAACTAATCTTGGCTAATAAATGGCCAGAGCCACTTGTGAGCAATACTTATTCAAAGTAAGGGAAGACAAAGCCAACGAGAATACCCTTCTTCCTTTGCCTAATGCCAAAGTCAAAAGAAAGACTGTCTTGAAAGTTAATAACCTCCAAGAAATCTTCCCCAAAGGCTCAAAAGGCTGTCTGGTGAGACCAAACAAGACCAGAGACAAAAGGAAAAGAAGGCTTAACCTATTGGCTACTGGATTGTCTCTATAGAAATATGTCAACAATCTATACAGCTGAAGAGTTCTAGAGACTTATTCCCCTTCAAGGAAAGCAATCTACCATTGTTATTCTGTAACCAGCAATAGTAGATGGCTTAAGATTCCTTTCCTTAAAGAAATAATTAAGGAAATTTGCTACATCTAGAAAAGTAGTATCTGAGAAGTTCACCACCAAGAAGCCTCAGATGTGCATAGATTTACCAGGTCCCACAACCAAGAACATCCACCATGACCATCATGATTCAAACATGATGAATCTGCAACTGAAGGTGGTCATCTTCTAAATCACCTGAAGAATCTTGGCTATCCTGGTGCAATCATGATGATTCTGCACCTGTAGGTGATCATCTTGAGTCACCTGAGGAATGAGAGCCACTGGAACAAACACAAAGCTGTCCAGATCCTCCCAAGAAATGAGAATGGACCTGTTCCCCAAGCCCCACAGTCTAAGAAAGGAAACACATACACTGGAAGCTTAAGATTCAGGTTGTTGGATACCAATGGCATAATGATTGAACTCACCAGCAAGGGAAGCCTTAAAAGGAACCTTTGTGGAATAGATCCACCAGATCCCAAAGATAAGACATCCCTAGCCACTCTGATGCCATCCAGAGGATTCTGCACCTAAATCTTGGAGTAGCCCTTCTTACTAGGTACAAAAAGAATTTTCTTGCCTTTCCTGAGATCTTTGACTTATCCAGATAACCTCTCAAGGCTCTCCCTGGACAAAGAAACCTATCTTGACCAAAGCAAGATCTAAAGAAGGTTCCAAAGCAGGAATGACTACAGGTTGCAAACCAAAGAAGCCTTAGAAGCCAAATGATTCACCTGCATCACCTGAAGAATCAAGGTCAAAGGACCAAACAAACTGTCCAGTCCATCCCAAGAAAAGTTGAAAAAGACAAGCTTGTGGTTCAAACTAGTTGCAAAACAAACCCATCATTGGTGATTGTAATCAAAGACAGATTTGATTGAACACCTGAATCAGAATAGAAGATTCAAAAGTCATCCAAAACACATTCAATTTGAATCATCTTGACTTTCATGAACAAAGAATTTGTTGGAATATTTGTATACCCTGGGAAGTGATATGCCTGAATCTGAACCCATGGCATTCGTCCAAGGAATGATTCTTCAGATAAGGAAACAAATTCCTGAAAGTGGGTACCTCCCTACCTGTTCAGATAGGAAACCACTGAAGAAATATCTGGGGAAATCAACAGATTCAGAATCCGAATCAGACCTCCAAATGATTCTAAAGGTAGTAGCCCTGTTAATGTGGAGTCTTGACCCCTCATGATACAACAGACCACTGGCTGTTTGATGCCATAATTGTGCATCCCAACCCTTAAAGAAAGCATCTAATAACAGAAGGAGATTGTGCTCCTTCTGATGAAGTAATGGAAGCTCCTGCAAATTGAAAAGTCGTTCCACCACTGAAGATGGAACCTGAGAACAGAAAAACTGGTACATTATCTGTGTATTATGTGTGGTATCTGTGGTACATTAGCAGATAGCCTTGGGGTTACCTGATAAACAAATAACCCAATGGCACTGTTTTCACCTATGAAGCCCTACCGCCACCAAAGAAATGGCTTCCTTAGAAACCATTAGCCGGAGAAGATGCTTTGCTATGAGTAAAGATGTACCCTAAGGTGTAATCTGCAATCCAAACTAAAAATCCTGGTGTATTAGCCAAGAAGTTTTTTTTTTTTTTTTTTTTATTTTTTTTTTATTTTATAAGCTGGTGAAACCCAATGCCTTCTACTGCAGCCATCAGGTTCAGTATCCGTTGATGCCATAGTAAAGTCGAAAATAAACCATTTTCAAGCGCAAGCAATGAAATGGTCTGTACTGGTAAAGAATGATGCGTTCTTATAGATCCCACATTCTCACCATGGACTAACATAGCAAACAGGCAGTGAACCGATGTGAATTGTCATCAACAGGGAAGTGAAAATAAGAATTGCGTGAATCCGGCTACGAAAGAATGCAACTGTAAGGAAACGAGTAGGCACACCCATTTACTTACTAGTAACAATTAATTGCGAAAATCCCAACTATGCGAAATTAAGGTACATGTAAAGGTTTATTACCTGACCTCAATTATTAGTGGTAGCCATCTCTTCCCAGCTTATCACAACCAATAAAGTGTAAAATTGTAGCGATATCACCATCTCACTGGTGTTATCGCCCTTTTGTCGATCATTCCATACACAGCTTTATGCAAACTGATGTCTGCCGCATTATTCATTTATTCTTAACACCCATGTCCACAAACTGCTTTAGGAACATGAATAAGCAATCCCTCATGGTACTGTTGCCTCTGTGAAAGGTAAAGAATGGTTGAAGATTATCCTCTTACTATGTTGAGATGTAAGGTGTAGTATATCTGCACTAGTGGACAACCACTACTCCTAAAGATTACTCCTAACCCCTCTAAATCTTCAGAGGAGAGTTTTGTAACAGAGTTGGAGGATAAAGTATCATAATGGGCAGAAAAGTGCCCTGGGCACTCATCCCCTTTCTAGCCATGTGTAGGAGTTTGCTCCTTCCCAAACAGAAGAAACACTATACACCTGAGATCACAAAATGAAGTTTTCCTGGACATCTGGTCAAAAGTTCAGCAGGAGAAAACCTCATTAAGAGTGAAAAATGCACTTTTAATTCTACCAAACTCATCTAAGAGATAAGATAGAGAAAAGTACGACTTGTAACACTCCTGTTGAATAACAAGTTGGAGAACTGATCCCAGCACTGCCCAACAAAAATTCCTGATCACTGAGGACTGTAATTGCAAAAAACTCTGCACACAGCCCAAGGCAAAAAAGAAACTCTGTGAGCTCCTGTTAATCCTTAGCTCCTTGAAGACGTCCTGCCAGAGGTCCTGCTAGACCACTTCAAAAAATTATCCAGGCCTTAACAAGCTCTCTGTAGCAGAAACCAGAGAACCTGTACTCCTGAATAATAAATTGACAATGGTTACAAGTTCATATGTACCGGTGACGGTTTCAGACCAGCTGAAAAACCGGTAAAAACATCACAGAACAAAAGCCAATTACTGAGATGAATCACAGCTCCGGGAAACTGACAAACCGATTCCTGACCTTTTGGGAGGTATGGAAACTCGATTGTCTTCGGATGACGTCATGCAGGTATTTTCCTCCGTGAAAAGTTCCGACTGAACCTCACCGGAGGAAATGCACGGTGAAAAAGATCAACTCTGCATCCGGAACTTGCCCACGATGTAGTAACCAAGAAAAACAATGATGTCTGCCACCACGGGGAATTCCAACCGGTGACCTGTTCGGTAGAGCATGATGTGGTGAGATCTTTGCTACCAAACGCCTGGCTATACGAACCCGACGTGTGATAAGCTTTGTGACAATCGAATTGTCTCCATTGTTTCCTTTGTCGCCTAGCAACATGTAAACTGTCCCTGCCGGAGCTAGTATGACTGCCGACAGTTTCAGTGTTAATAAAAGAAGTAAATCTTCAAAAATTGCATAAGAAAGAACTCCCATATGATGTAATACGAGAGTTATGAAGAAAAAACAGGCATTCTGAGCAGCAGAAGATCTTCATCCAGCGACAAACTTCCCTGTCGCCATTTTACAAAAAGTGGTAAACAATCCATGAAGAAATGTCTACAAAAGCACTTTTCCTCTGTGCTTTTCCTCTTAATTTGTCCTGAGAAGACATTGTCAATACAGACGTCTTATAACAGAACTCAAAAAGTCCAAATACTAAATAAAAATCCGAAAAGAAAATAAACATCCACACTCTAGGATGGCCAACAAAAATAATGAAGGTTGTTTACTAACGTGGTCACATGACCACTAGGGGGACATGCTAGTTCACACTCACTCACTGGCCTCTTAAGGTTTCTTAAAACGTTTCTCAACGTTGGCCAGTGAGTTGGATGGCACCAACATATAGCAATGGTCAGGAAATGGTAAGTGTATTTTTCGCAATAAAATTTGGTGAAAATCCGTACAGGGGTTTAGTCTGTGGAACACCCACAAACTTTAATACCTGAATATCTTAAAAGTGTTGCCATGGCAACAGTTATCAAATACCCCCCCAAAAAATCTACTCAGCTCTAAATCAACGGTACACCATGTATTTATTATGCTTGCTGAAAAAAATACTGACATCCACAATATATTACCTTTACCTTGTGTCAACAATTATCTGACCATCACATGTTTCTGAATGGGTTCAAAAACAAGACCTTGTAAGCTATACCCATAATAAACCAATGGCATAAATTTGATTAAGATCTTTATGTTACCTTTTCTTTAAATCCATGGAAAGGAAGCTTGTGTACAGTGAACAGCATAGCCCTAAAATAATAGGTCATCCTACGGCCAAGGGGAATGAAATGACCTTATGAATGTAATGACAAATTTAAAGTTAACATAAAATTTTTAAAAGGCAATTGGACGATGTATCTAAATATTTTTCACTGACTACAGGACAACCATCTAACATCACTTTGTACACTAACAAATACAGCATTTAAATCAAGGATTAAATCTGGAATCTGTTTATCTTTAAACAAGTATGCAATCAAAACCAAACATTTTAACCAATTCCTACAATTTCAACAATTAAAAAATAATATACCTTTATTTTTGTAAGTTCAAGATGATCATTCAGGTTCTAATTCTAGGCCTATATTCACTACAGGGATCAAGCACAAATTGAGTCAAAAATCAGCTCAAATTGAGCTAAAAAATGAATCAGGATTTAGTTTGTGTTCACAAGGATGTTAAGCTGACTTTTGGATAAACTTTGGCTTAACTTTGATCGACCTATCAAAATCGATTAAATTTTGGATGAAACATGGTTGAACCTACTTTAAACCATCACCATCTAAATCAAATCATCAGTTCCTTGTGCCATTGTCAGCATTTCGTGAAAATTTAATCAATTTGAAAATCTGTCCATAACTTTGCGAGTTATTTTATAAATCAATGGACTGGCCATACTTTATAAGTGGAGCAGAATTCTCCTCCTGGAAGTAGAAAGTAGTTTCGTCAATAGAGAGAAATATATAAAATATATACATATATCACATATATGTATATTTATTTTATATGTATATTATGTAGGCAGACTTTCAGGTAGGCAGGTTGATGGGTTGGCAGATTCATTTTTCAGCATATTTGCAATTTTTGGGAAAAAGAGGGGCCAAGTGTTAATCAATCAAAAAATTGAAACAGTATCATGTGACAAAATTAGGTGAAGGACAGTCAAAGTTACATTTGGATCTGATCATGTGACCAGAAAACATCTGTAACGTCTCTCTTGTATTGACAAATGTAAGGCAAATATAATATGTACTTGAGTGACCTGACTACCTGTGCACCTCTCTATTTTCCACTTAATTTGGAAATATACCATTGTAAAAAATAAATTCACTGATATTCATATACCTGTCCACTTACGGGAGGAGAATTCTGAAAACCTTACATAAGCAAAGATTTCACTGGTCATTTAATTTTTTGTTATTTTAGCTGATGAACTTGGATTGTGAAAATTAGTTCCCAGTGAAGTTTTTAATGTGTAACATTATTTTATTGAGTTAAAAAATCACTATGAGTGAAAATTAATTCCAGTGAATTTCTTAAAATTTAAAAATTGGTAAAAATTTTTCCTCCGAAAATTAAAATATTGTACGAAAACACCACACCTAAAACATAAGTGTGGGACTAACAAATACAGAGGCAGAGTACTAACACCTTGAGAAGAGACAGGAAGAGAGGAAAGAATGATTTGCCATAGTCTAAAGGTCAAGGTTGAAGATACAAGTGGATGGAGAGTACTTCTCGGTGGGTATTGTCTACTGGGATAAAACAGGTGCAAGGTGACATTTTTTAGTAGGATATCTTAACCTTTATGAAGAGTCACATGTTGCAAACCATATAATTAGATAATCTACATTAAATACTGAGTCCCATAGTCATGACAGTTACATAAAATTTAATTTCATCAAATGAATTTAGGTTACATCCTTTTAGATTTATCTGGTGACATACTTTTCTGAAATTGTATTTAAGTGCAATGGTGACATTGCATGTTTAAATTTTTAATCTACCTTGTCAAATATGTGCAATTATCAACTTCAAGAGGAGACACTGTTGAAAAGGAAACAAGTGCAGAAAGGGAAATACAATGGTTAATCCAATTACACTTGTTTCACAATGAAATGATATTCAGTTTGTGACCATAGCATGATCCAACAACCTTCATCAGAATTATCATTTTGTATCCAATAATTAGACTGTAAATACAGAATGTGGTTCTTTTTATAATGCACTGCTAGTCAGGTATAGCAATGTTCATTTACATGTATGAATTAATTTTCAAACAGTAAAATTTCAATGGAACATAGCAAGTCTCATTTAAAAAGATTATGAAACCACATCTTGAGGCTACACCTATTTTAATACAATGTTCATGTGTACAGAATCCTATAGAGATTGGACATGGTGCTATCTTAAACCTGTCCAGCGGGTCTGATCTGTAAAGCTTCTATATTACAATAATGTGAGCATTATAAAAACATTGAAAACATTTTGTATTAATCCACAGAATTCAAACTCACCATTCAAGAATGGGTACACCAGTTTGAATTAAAATCACTTTTGGAATCATTATGTCAGGTGAATAAGGCACACCAAAAGTGGAAGGAAAATTGTCCAGAAAAGGTGTCATAAAAGTTATGGTGAAAAATGAACACAGGGTTCAGGATAGTTGTAGTGTGATAGAATCTATAGCTTATAATTAGTGATCCCAATGGGTATCCGGATATCCAGGTACCCGAACCCTGAATATTTACCCGAATCCGAAATCACGTACCCGAGTACCCGAATCTAAGCTTTATTGCTGTTAATATCACCCACGTTGGTTCACCGAGTACAGACATATCTCGACTTCATTAATTCACCTAAAAATTAAACTATTCAATTAAAATGCACAAGAATATTGTTTTCTCACCCTTGTACACCATTTACTGTATCTTATTTGTCTTTCGTTTTGGTTGTTTATGGACCCTTTGAAAATCGTCAGTATATTAACAGAGTTTCCTAATTCCGAGTACAAACAAAACATTTTATATTGGCTATATAGTGACATGCACACCTTAAATAAAGAAGTCATTTTTAATTATCATTTCTTCTGTGTCCTACTGTTTTGAATGCAAAAAAGGTGGCTGACAAGAAATAAAACAAATGGTTGGATCCCATTGTTTTTGTAAGTTTTAAGTTTGTAAATGTGAAGATTTTTGTAGAATCGGCTATTATCGCCCATCGGCATGAGTACCCGGGTACCTGCCCGTTAAAATCACTACCTACCCGGTCCCACTAATAATGGTATTTGAGAACACTACTTATAATGTAGTTAAAACATAGAGATCATACCAGTTATATAGACTTAAAGCAAATTAAAAGAGATAAAATGTTACAGTCACTGAACCAAAAAAATGCTCCTGTAGGCTTTGCAGCTAATTATCTTTTTCAAATTTGAAACAATCACAGAAGATCTGAAATAAATCCTTTTATTATCCATTATGACCTGTATTTAACCTGATTGTCATTACCATTGATAATTATCATTATGAATGTGTAAAGAAGTACCAACTTTTTGCAAATATTTCCACTGGGTAAGTTTAATATTTATTATGAAATTTCATGAAAAAAGTATCGTCAAACTGCTGCCGCTTGTGTTTGATGCATTAAATCCATACAGAAATGGTGGAGAAATGTAAACAAGCCAAAAATTTATATACCGGGTACTTGCTGTTGCCCTTTCATATAAATGTGTATGACAGATTACTTATTTTGAATCCTTAAGGCAACTTTTGAATTTCTTTCACATATTATTACAGAAAAATGGTGGATAAAATATAACTAAACACTTAACATGTGGTGCATGTTTACATTTTTATAACTCCAAAAGACAAAAACACACAGTTCCTTTCCTTTGGACTTGTAATATAAAGATTGGCCTTCTTTTGTGATAAAATTTTAAATTGTGCACCATTTACTTAATTTTCCTAGTATTATCTACCACCTTTACTAACCTTATACTGCTTTTAGGATTTGACTCACATATTCATGTGACATTTCCAAACAGGGTGCTATCAAGGTACCAGATTGAAACACAATGAGACGGTTGTTTAATTACTTCACAAATTATAATCCTTATTTTCTGTGGAAACCGGACTATTCTCAAGTCAACCACTTGTGTTCTCAGTTGACCAACTTTAGTGGTTTATTAAAATTTACACTCAAAACCATTTAATTGCTTACTACTTTACATGGGAGGCTTTCAGCCATGTAATTTAAAAGACTGAATATAAAGCATGCATCAGGTAAAGGTGGAGTACATTGGGGTAGGTCTTATTTATGGAGCTAAAATTTCCCTGCATACAAGTGAAGATTTGCCGTTTCCTGATTTGTTCACATGATATTTACAAATGTTTAAAATAGTGGAATTTTTACATTCTAATATTCTCAACTGAAATTTCTCAAATTAGAACCAAAACCCTGAAAATTCAGGACTAGAAGGGAAAGGTCATACACTGCTTAAATTGGATTGTATATCATACTTGCTGCAATGATTCTTTTCCTGCAGAACTCAAAGTGCTATTTGTCGCATCGCAACTGCACAAGTACAGCCCAAGCTCTCTAGTGCCTGATATTCCTCTTACTAAAAGAGTCTCCATTTATCAATGTCCCAATGACTCTTTGGCCTGCCACTGGGGACAGTGATCCTCCAAGCCTATCAGTATCTGCCTATACCTAAGATGAAACCAGAGTTCTCTGTGTTCCTGAGTGAGTGTATTATCCACTAGACCACAGTGGCAGGTTAAATTGATCTTTTAAAATGGATTGGGAATTTTTCAATACTTCTATTTGGTGTGGGAAATTAAGGTAAGTGTATTTGAATGATTTTAATTCGCAAATGTGACCTTGCAAATGTGACCATGATAATGAAGAACTGTTAATTCTAACCCATCATATTCTTGTGTATAAAAATATCTCTGGCTATTGCACCACATTACATTAAAGCTTAGGATACTCTGTCACATGCTTTGTGTAAATCAAATAACAGGGTTCAGATCTCCAAATGAAATGCAATGTCTTTCATTGCAGAACAATCAATTCAATTCAATTTATAAATGTTATACTAGAGACATTGTTTCATTATTCTGTGATCGTTTAGTAGAACAGAATATATATATCTCAGTAGAACAGAATATATATGTAAAAGAGTGAACCTCAATTGTGAAGATCAATTATGTATGTAGTATTTGAGCTCAGCCTATTTATTTATTTGGGGTTTTACGTCGCTTTCAACACTGTACAGGTCATATCACGATGGGTAGTTGGAAGGGCAGAGGAAACCAGTACTTTCAGTTCGTTAGGTTTCTGTACTGTAAACTGCCAACCAACGGCAAGCAACTACCAGCTTTCCCACTTGAGGCCATGTCGAGGATCGAACCCCGGCCTCAGAGGTGGGAGGCGAGAGTGTTACCACTCTGCCACCATGGCCCCCTTTGAGCTCAGTCTAACAATATTATGTAGCTTAAATATATAATTGTAATTATCCTGCCAGAACTTCATATTTTATCTAGCTAAATATTTATGTACAACTTCTGTGTAAGACATAAAATAAAATAAATAATACATGTATATAAATTTTAAATAGAACATATCACAGGAAAGTTTCAACTCCCTAAACTGGAGACATCTCCAACAGTATTATTTTCACCAAAGAATAGAACAGAGCAACTAAGTTATAAATATGGTAACAACTGCACCAACAAGTTATGGGATACAAAACCATGTGGTCTCAATTATAATTTCATCCATGTTCTTTTATGAATGTCACACAGATTGTGTCATGTTGACCTCTATTGCAACATCAGAAAGCTGAGCTGTAACTGGTTTTGAATAAATATTTAGGAAATAATTCACAATAATATATATAACTAGAGGATCGCTCTGAAAAAAAAAAGGATAATGTTTTTGCATAGCAAAAACAAAGTGTCCCGAAAAGGATATAAAGGTGAGTGCTAAAGTATTAAGAAAATGTTCCGTTTCTAGCCTTATACTGTTGTGGCAACCAAAGTCAGTGCAGTCTGCTCTATCTAGCACGGTTTTCAAGATATAAGCATTTTTGTGTTTTGCAATTTTTGCAAAAAATTCAAAAATTCAAAATGACCGCTATATTTGGCGAGACAAAAATATTTTGAAAATTGGCATGGGTACTCTGCAGAGATATCCAGCAGGTCAAAAATTTTGTTGAAGTCGCTCCATCTAGCACAGTTTTTGAGATATAAGCATTTTTGTGTTTTGCAAAAACTTCGAAAATTCAAAATCGCCACCATTTTTGGTGAGACAAAAATTTTTGAAAATAAGACCACTGCCGCGGTGTGTATCTCCCGCCGAGCATTAAAGGAGAAGAAATAGCTTTTCCGAGATATTCACAATTTTCCATTTTCGTGTGTGAAAGCTCTTCCAAATGTAGGTGAATGAGTTATTTGAGAAAAATTGGCTATCTGCAATACTTTTAAGAGATAATTCGCATTTACTCCCAAAGGTAGATGAATGAGTTATTTGATAAAAATTGGGTATCCGCAATACTTTTAGAGATAATTAGCATTTACTCATTTTGAGTAGTTGAATAATTAGCTATGGGTCTGAAACTTCACCATGTGAAAGCTCTTCCAAAAGTAGGTGAATGAGTTATTTGAGAAAAATTGGCTATCTGCAATACTTTTAGAGATAATTAGCATTTACTCATTTTGAGTAGGTGAGTAATTATCTACGGGTCTGAAACTTCACCATGTGAAATCTCTCCCACAAGTAGATGAATGATTTATTTGATAAAAATTGGGTATTCGCAATACTTTTACAGATAATTAGCATTTACTCATTTTGAGTAGGTGAGTAATTAGCTACAGGTTTGAAACTTCACCATGTGAAAGCTCTCCCAAAAGTAGGTGAATGAGTTATTTGAGAAAAATTGGCTATCTGCAATACTTTTAGAGATAATTCGCATTTACTCATTTTGAGTAGGTGAGTAATTAGCTATGGGTCTGAAACTTCACCATGTGAAAGCTCTTCCAAAAGTAGGTGAATGAGTTATTTGAGAAAACTTGGCTATGTGCAATACTTTTAAGAGATAATTCGCATTTACTCATTTTGAGTAAGTGAGTAATTATCTACGGGTCTGAAACTTCACCATGTGAAAGCTCTTCCAAAAGTAGATGAATGAGTTATTTGAGAAAAATTGGGTATCCGCAATAGTTTTAGAGATAATTAGCATTTATTCATTTTGAGTAGATGAATAATTAGCTACGGGTCTGAAACTTCACCGAGTGAAAGCTCTCCCAAAAGTAGGGGAATGAGTTATTTGGAGAAAAATTGGCTATCTGCTATACTTTTAGAGGTAATTCGCATTTACTCATTTTGAGTAGGTGAGTAATTAGCTATGGGTCTGAAACTTCACCATGTGAAAGCTCTCCCAAAAGTACATGAATGAGTTATTTGAGAGAAATTGGCTATCTGCAATACTTCTAGAGATAATAACCATTTACTCATTTCGAGTAGGTGAATAATTAGCTATGGGTCTGAAACTTCACCATGTGAAAGCTCTTGCAAAAGAAGGTGAATCATTTATTTGATAAAAATTGGCTATCTGCAATACTTTTATGAGATAATTCGCATTTACTCATTTTGAGTAGGTGAGTAAATATCTACGGGTCTGAAACTTCACCACGTGAAAGCTCTCCCAAAAGTAGATGAATGAGTTACTTCAGGGAAATTGGCTATCTGCAATACTTCTAGAGATAATTCGCATTTACTCATTTTGAGTAGGTGAGTAATTACCTACGGGTCTGGAACTTCACCATGTGAAAGCTCTCCCAAAAGTAGATGAATAAGTTATTTGATAAAAATTGGCTATCTGCAATACTTTTAGAGGTAATTAGCATTTACTCATTTTGAGTAGGTGAATAATTAGCTACGGGTCTGAAACTTCACCAAGTGAAAGCTCTCCCAAAAGTAGATGAATGAGTTATTTGATAAAAATTGGCTATCTGCAATACTTTTAGAGATAATTCGCATTTACTCATTTTGAGTAGGTGAGTAATTACCAACGGGTCTGATACTTCACCATGTGAAAGCTCTCCCAAAAGTAGATGAATCAGTTATTTGATAAAAATTGGGTATCCGCAATACTTTTACAGATAATTAGCATTTACTCATTTTGAGTAGGTGAATAATTAGCTACAGGTGTGAAACTTCACCAAGTGAAAGCTCTCCCAAAAGTAGATGAATGAGTTATTTGAGAAAAATTGGCTATCTGCAATACTTTTAGAGATAATTCGATGCATTTACTAATTTTGAGTAGGTGAGTAATTAGCTATGGGTCTGAAACTTCACCATGTGAAAGCTCTTCCAAAAGTAGTTGAATGAATTATCTGATAAAAATTGGCTATCTGCAATACTTTTAAGAGATAATTCGCCATCTAGCACAGTTTTTGAGATATAAGCATTTTTATGTTTTGCAATTTTTGCGAAAAATTCGAAAATTCAAAATGGCCGCCATTTTGGTGAGACAAAAATTTTTTCAAAATTGGGATAGCTACTCTGCAGAGATACCCTGCGGGTCAAAAATTTTGTTGAAATCGCTCTATCTAGCACGGTTTTCGAGTTATAAGCATTTTTGTGTTTTCCTTATTTGGAAAATTCATAATGATTAATTAATCATTAATTAATGAATGTATTTGCCAAGTTTTGGGTGAATTGATAAAATCCCTTTCAAGTTATCATCCGGACAAGCTTCCCCATCGAAAAAAGACATTTTTGGTCATGTGACCTCACTGATTGGTTGAAATGTCACTGCAGCATATTCAAAAAAATTCCCCAAGGCTACTGCATAAACCTGCCAAATTTGAAAAGAATCCTCCTAAAGGTTATAGAGTTATAAGGAAAACAAAATGCGGAGCCGCCGGAGCCTGAAGGTCTCCCATACACAAACAAGCGTCCCTTGCGGGACGCTTAATGACACAAAACTGAGCAGGAAAACTTATCTGATAACTCAATTTGATTACTTTTTTACTACCATTCCCCTTGTTTTTCAAATTTGTCGGTTCTGAGTACAATTTGTTCAAAGTAGTCTTGTTTTTACAAGTTACATTGAAGCATGATTATAATGTGAAAAGAACGAGCTATTACATTTATAAAACCTTCACTGAAGACCATCAATGTGCACAATATACTCTCTGCAAAACCTAAGAAACCATAAAGAGACTCCACAAATAGATTAAAGCTTCTTTTATGAACTGCTGGACTGAAGAGCCTTTTGTGGTTTTTCAAATTATAAAATTTTATTGAAATATCTAATGATAATTCTTTAACAACACATGGGGAATTTCAAGGTCTTTCTTCCAGTTACTTTTGCGGGTCACTTTTAACTCTAACATTTCAGAATGCCACAAAGCAAAGAAACCCTCCACACCATTGTAACAAAGTAAATAACTGTATTATGTAACTAAAATATTATCTATTTAAGTAGATTGTTGGTAACACTGACAAGATTTTTTAATATTAAGAATCATGTGAACACTTTCTAGCCAAAACAACCACATAAACACTTTAATCCATTTCAACATTTTGGGTCACAGTATTATTTTCTGTATATCAGGATGATTTTAAAATTTTTTTTAAATTATAAACTTTAAAAAAAAAAGAAAAAAAAAGATCAAGATCACTAAATTGGACCAGTAACATAAAAGTTCATACGAGTATATCAGCTTGATGTGTCACAAACTTAATATTTACTTTTGCAAAAATGTCGTTTGTTTTCATCTATGTACCAATATTCCATTGGTTCTGTTTCTGTGAAACAGATTGAATCTTCAAATAATTTCTAAATAGTTTCTAAAAGTTCCGATAGTTGAAAGCCAATGTCACTAAACAGCATCAGTGGATTAATAAATACATTGAACTGACATGTATTCAACTATGCAAGACTGATATTGGCAGTTATTAAGATAACATACAGTATAACTACATGCCAGATGCATTCACGTTTATAAGCAAATATTTTTTTAAATTTTGATTCAAAATACACCATATTATTCTTGGTACCTTGTTGTACTTTATGAATGAGTGAATATAAGCTATCCATTATCACTTGTTTCATACATTACTGGAGTGTTATTTTCCCACAGACAGTAATCTGCAATCCTGTGAAAAAGTATGATAGTATAAAGGTTAATATATGGAATTTAATAGGACAAATATTCAATGTACAAATGTCCTTGAAACATGTAGTATTAACAGACTCAGATAATGACATGAGTTTTCTCTTTTCACTGGTATCTTTTCTTATTTATAAAGAATGGCTGTTGTTTAGTGTAAATGAAACATGGAAAACCCATAACATAATTGCATTCCTAATCTGGGAATTGAAGTTGAAATTAAAAATCTATAGAAAAATTGGTGATAATTGGCAAAATATCTGTCACTATATTGAACAGATTACTAGCAAGATTGATGCGTCTTAAACTCCGCTTACAAAGTGTTTATTCCAAAAAATGAAAGTGCTTAATTCCTTTGATATTTATGCACTAACTTTTTTTGTTAAATGAACAAAGATGTGAACTACCCTATGATGAACTGCCACTTTCCCTGCATGCCTTTGGTTTTAAACAAAGCTGCAGGTTCCTTGCACAGAACTGAACAAGACCTGCGATTTTCGTGTATAATAAATGCTATTACCATTATAAAGAGTATTTATAGTAATGTAGTAACTGTAGTAGTGTACCTTTTCACCTGTTATTTTAAGTCAAATTAACGTCTGGTTGTACACTTCATTCTACATACTCTGTGCAGTGTGATATGATTGATCTGTTTTGTATTGTTGCATTCTACAAACTCTGTACACTGTGAATTGATTTGTTCTGTATTGTTTCTGCATTGCTAGAAAACACACCTGCCATCCTGTTTATATATGTGAAAAATATATATGAGTAGTGGCCTTCTGAGGGGAAAAAAAAAAAAAAAAAGGTTTTCTGCAGGTATAAATTTTTGTATACAGGACATGACTTCCCTACTTTATTTATAGTCCTCTATGTAAATGTGGTTTACTGAATTATGATACATGAAATAGAAGTCAGAACAGGCCACAGAGGTCATCTGTAACCTTCGTGGACTGTGGCTAATGCACTCATCTTGGAACACAGAGCACCTGGGTTGAATCCCAGGTACATGCTGATCCAAAGTGACTCTGATGACCACTTAAAATAACAGCCCTGTCATTGGGTTCTGTCCCAGGCTAAAGTGACAGGCTAAAGAACCTCAGGGACATTGATAAATGGTCATCTCCAAGACTCTATCTTTCAATTAAGGGCATGTGTGTCATTCAAGCATGGGCTATACTTGTGCAGTTGGGATAGATTAAATAATGCTTTCAGTCCTGTAGTTAAAGTGATAATGCCTTCAGTTTAAAATACAGTAAGAACAAAAATAATAAAATCTGGCTGAAAAGATAAATACCCCTGTAAGTTATCCAAAATTTTGGCTATAAATATCTTTGAGATCCACGACTGAAATAGGTCTAAGAATCTGAAATCAAGATTCAATATTTTATTACTTGGATATTCTTTTTATATCAAAATGTCACACTTAACAGGGACACCAGTGTATGCAAAACCTCTGAATTAACTATTTCACAACCACAGCAAACTTACAGCAGGGAGTCCTGAAAGAAAGTGCTTTGTTGTCTCTATTAATTTGCTTAAAATGTCAAAAGTACTGGAATAAGAGAAGTGAAATTCCACAAAGTATGTGTCCAATTTAACAGTGAGGAATCCCCCTTCTGTTTCTTCCACTGTACTTGTTGAAATTCTTCACACATCTGTGAATTTTAACCCCTGAAAAGCAGGTATACAACTACAAAAGCTGTTGATAAAAGATAAAGATTATGATGAAATTTGGGGAAATCTGGATAATTGCAAAGGAAGAAATGATTAAATTATGGTGGATATCCGCATGACCGTCTGGATCCTAGAATTTTTAAAAGGATTTTTCATCATTGCACACATAAGCCATAGTGGAGTTATTGGGCTTTGGAGGAGGTTTGCCCTCTAGTGCTTTCTAGTTGTGATTAAATTAGGCCTTAGATTTCCCCTGGTGTGAAATCAACATAAATCTTTATTATTTCGTCCTACTTTTAAATGTTGCCACCCAAGTGGAAATTTTACATACAATGGTTAATTTTTTTACATTTTTGCTCTAAATAAAATAATTATTGGTAATAATTTGTGGGAATAGTGACCCCAAAACAAACTACATAGCCGTATTAATTTGTGTACAAATGTAGCCCCATTTCATGCAAGGTGTCATCTGCTCTTAGCCACTGAACCCCTTGGCATTCATCAATGATGTAACAATTATTTGTAAACTGCCATATTCACCTGGGCTTGTACCTTCTGTGATACTTTCAGTGACACTATCCTTGAACGAGGACAGCTTCAGATCTTTGAAATTTACCCTTGATGTCAGACTACTTTTACAATTAACATGAACTTGGCAACCTGTATCATTCAGCCGGGTCTCTGTGTGTATTGTGTGGTAAGGTCTGAGACATTTTTTTTGAAAACAAAACAGGAACAGATTGGCCTTATAGACAGTGTGTCAGAAGACAGGTTGAACATAGATAGGGCACCAGTTCCCTTTACAAAAAAGGACTGGTATTGCCAAGGTGACCTTCACCTAGTTCATCTCCATTGTAGTCATAAATCAGGAACTTTAGCAGATGCTTTTTAGTTGACTCCAATTTTTTTACATCTGTTTTATACAGCTTTAAATTACTCTTGTAATGAACAATTAGAATTATAACCTCAAAAATTGATAACGAGACAAAATAAATTTGATTTGCTTTGAGAAAAATGTATCTTGTAGGCTTTAAACCTCTTTTATTTAAGATCAATTTTATTAAATTATTATATGATAACATTATGCAAACAAGCAATCAGTGCCCGTGAACGGGCTCTGTGTCAGCTGACTGTGTGTTTTGAGTTTCAGAGTAGAAGAGAAAGAAGAAAAGGACACAAAAGTTATGCCTAGCAAATGTATTCAGTAGTGCCAAGTTAACTGTTAAGGAGTAAAATGTAGGTGGAAAACATCTTTAAGCAAAACACTGTAAATGCAATAGTTTTCAACTTACAACTGATTTACTCAACAGTGAGAATCTCAAAGTAGCTATAACTCAGCTAAGAAATGAGTTAAAGGGCTGCAATTTTACTATGGTATAGCTGACCCAAAAGTAGTTACAACTGATTTACTCAACAGTGAGAACCTTAAAGTAGCAATTGCTCACATATGCAATGAGCTACAGGTCTGTAATTCCACTATGTTATAGCTGAAAAAGAAGTAGATGAATAACATATTTACATAAAATTCTCTAAATGCAATAGTTTTCAAGTTACAACTGATTTACTCAACAGCTATACTCTGAAAGTAGCTATAGCTCAGCTATGCAATGAGCTAAAGGTCTGCAATTTTGCTATGTTATAGCTGACAAAAAAGTAGGTGAATAACATATTTAAAGAAAATACTGTAAATGCAACAGTTTTTAAGTTACAACTGATTTATTCAATAGTGAGAACCTGAAAATAGCTATTGGTCACCTAAGCCATGGGCTACATGTCTGTAATTTCACTAAGTTATAGCCGATTCATTAGTATATGAATAACATATGAAACAAAATTCTCTAAATGCAATAGTTTTCAAGTTACAAGCAATTTACTAAACAGCAAAAACTTCAAAATAGCTATTACTCACCTATGCAATGAGCTACAGGTCTGCAATTTTACTATGTTATAGTTGACCCAAAAGTAGATGAATAACATATTTATACAAAATTCTCTATATGCACTAGTTTTCAAGTTACAAGTGATTTTACTCATTATGGAAGGTAAAGAAGTCAGAAAGTAGCTATTACTCACTTAGCTATTGGGATAGACACCAGAGTTATCCACCATATTGTTGCTATGGTAAAAGTAGCTGAATAATATATTTTATCAAAATGCTCTAGATTCAATACTTTTCAAGTAATAAGTAATTTAGTGCATGATTTCATGAATTTTAAAGCCTTAAAAATTATTTTAAAAATTCATAAAAAAAATAATTAAGAAAGATCCAGGCCTGATACTCACACAAGGGAATCTACTAGTGGTGTAGTACATATATGCAAGAAAAGAGAAAACCTGTAATAGTGAATGAGAAAATTGTGATAAAGTGTTGAAATTTTCACACTTTGGGTAGGGGTACCTCTCTTGTAATGGCTCTGGTTAACAGACGAACAAACAGATCTGCATTCCTTGAATATTTTTTCATCCTCGATATTTAAGGTATCTTTAGAAAAATCAGCATGTCTCTGGGTCTTGTGGTTTTGGAGAAGAAGTTGTTCACGTGGACGCAGACGCCACAGTCAGCTGACATAAAAAATGAGGGATATAACATCCTGTGCACAACCTTTCATGAGTTTAAACCTATTTTATATCCATTTATCCATATTATCCCCAGGTTTAATTATGAACTCTAAATATTAATCCAAAATAATGGCTGATACTGGACCCTTTATTGTAAAGTGGTTTGGCAGCAAGAGTAGGTTAAACTATTTGTCTACATGGATAGAACATAACATTATATGCCATAAATAAGAGTTCTGTAAGGTCACAAAAAGACCTGGAAATCTACAAAATACCATCAAGCTGCAAAAATCTGCACCCCGTACTTTTATAAGTGAACTGAAAATCACTGAACCTATTACAGTTCTGAAATATTTGAAAACACAGTGACATTGCAAGAATCTACTCACGTAAAAATTTATACAATGTCTGGCACATTTCAATACCCTTTCTTGAAAAAAATAAGCTCAAAAAAGCTGTGGGTCTTACCTTTACCAAAATGTTTGCAACTTTGAACAAAATTCTGAACTTTAAAACTTTTCACAATGACTTCTCCTTTGGTAAAATGTTGGTTCAAAAAAGAACTTAAAAATCTCTCTTCCTCTTTCTAGTTATGATCGATGTTGATAAACTTATAAAGGTTTCATTGCTATTTACCATTATGAAGGTAAAAAACATAAAGGGCTGCTATTACCATATGACTTGATCTACCACCTGGGCTAAAGACATGCAGCCATCCAAGCAGATATATCACACACACAATTTGGCCTAGGTGCAGTCCTTACCTACAGGATAGAAGGCTAATTGCATATGCATCACGATCACTGTCCAGGACTAAATGCTACTATGCATATTTATCTGGTTAATAGTTAGGTAAAACTAATGCAACATGTACAAAAAAATTCTTTTAAAAAATTAGCGATAAACATATAATTACAACAGATCTAGAGGTATAATTTAAATAACAGAAACACACTTTGCTGCTGTCCTAAAAACCTAGTCAGTGTCAATAAAATCTGACACTCACCCCCTAAAAAGTCAAGTTTACACCAACATTTGAGGAAGACGTCAAGTATTAAGTTTCCCATGTGTAAAAGGAGCCATATCATATGTATGATGAGAAATTTAAGAAAGGTTTTAGCTGTTTTTTGAACATTGAAATTAATGATACAGACACAACACAAAAACATATATTCATATCTTATTCAACAGGAATAATGAGGAGATATTTAAAACTTTTGCACCAATTAAAGATTAGGCTAAAAGAATAGCCAGCCAAGTACCAGAAGGTGAAAATGGTAGACTTAGTAAAACTCAATTTTGCAAAGGAACAATATAATGTGTAATGAAATCTAAAGTACCAAGGTGAAAAGTTCAGGAACAAGAACAAAGATTAGTACCACAGAGAAGCAGTATTAATGAAGAGACTATGTTGGATATGCATTGAGAATGATGCTAGATTTAAGTTCTATCCCCTTTATGTTAACACTCAGTTTGAATTCTATCTGGTAACAGTTGGCATCACTAACATGGAAGAACATGCTACTTTATTTAATTAATGGTAACCTTAATATTGTTGGTTCTTATAACATGAACAGTCAAATATCAAAACAGTAGAGATAGTATAGAAATGGATTTTATTATTAAGCACAAGTAACACAAAAGTGTACTACATTATTAGTTGTTGCAACATCCAGTGGTTTTCTTTGCCCAGAAATTACACCATATACCAACTGTAAATAATGTGTTTTAATTTCTATTATCCACATTACCATTGCCATTTGGGGGAGTTGAACCCAAACTGCAAGGACAGTCTACGATCTGGGACCGGTTTCACGAAGCCTCCTTTGGAAAGGACCTCCTTTAGTAAAGGAAGGTAATTTTTTTTTCTTTGGAAAGGCTACCTTAAAAATCAATTTTACAAAGCCTCCATTACCTCTCCTGACCAACGGTCTTGCTTGAAACTTAAAGAGGGAGTAATGGATGGATTTATATGGTCACCAATGAAGGCCCTTTTGGACATTAGCCATTCAAAAGCACTTTCATCACAACATTAAAAAATCCTGCCACATTCACTTATTACTTTAACTAGTTTTGAAGGCCTAATGGTCACACAAAATGATATTCATGGGTTTATACCTTGTATTTAATAATAATAATAACTAGAAATAGGCCGCCCTGTTGATAGTAGATGCGAATAGAAACAGGATAGCATAGAAGAACACACATTATCATGTGTAATGTCCACCCATGAACCTTTTGCCCAAATTGTACAGTAGTCTTACAAGACCCTGTTTCATTTGTAAAATATATCAATGATGCTTAAATATTTGTTAGTGTAGATGTAAATTATTTCAGCTTCATGCCTTTTTGCATTGGTTGGGTTGAAAATTTTGACGAAATCACTCTATCTTGCACGGTTAAGAAGATAGA
The DNA here is from genome assembly GCA_964017235.1 of Sabellastarte sp. h YS-2021. Lineage (NCBI taxonomy): Eukaryota > Metazoa > Annelida > Polychaeta > Sabellida > Sabellidae > Sabellastarte > Sabellastarte sp. h YS-2021. The sequence goes on along the minus strand of OZ024928.1, from coordinate 71,450,084 downwards.
AGCAAATTCCTGTTTTTCTATTTTTGGCAAAAATTTGAAAATTCAAAATGGCCGCCATTTTTGGGAAAAGGAAATTTTTTTGAAAATTGCCAAGAGTACATTTCTTAGATACCCTATGGGTCGAAAATTTCAACAAAATAACTCTATTTTGCACGGTTAAGGCTAGGGGTGTGACCGAGCAGTCGACACTCGCCGAGCGAGGCGAATTTCATGAAAATTCGACCCCAATCCTTAAGGTCGATTACTCGTGTATACATAACAACCTATAGAACCGGTTACATTTTTTAGTTAATAAAACATAAATAACATACCTTACTTTCATTAAATCGCATAATCCACCATTTGTAACATAAAATTAATGATATTATGTGCTGACAATAGCTAATTCAAGCGATTCAAAGCTTTTATCTTTATATTTTTTTCGTTTACGGGAGCCGCCATATTGGATATCGTTTCCTGTTATGGTGGATACTAAATGTCGCGAGGGCTCGATGTCGAGTCGAGTTTTTATCTGCGTGTAATCGACCCGAATTATTTGTACTCGTCCCACCCCTAGTTAAGGCCAGTTTGTGTTTTTCCATTTTGGGCAAAAATTCGAAAATTCAAAATGGCTGCCATTTTTGGGGAGGGGAAAATTTTTTGAAAATTGCAAAGATTACATTCCTTAGATACCCTGTGGGTTGAAAAATTTCCACGAAATCGCTCTATCTCGCACGGTTAAGGAGATAGAAGCAAATTTGTGTTTTGCCATTTTTGGCAAAAATTCGAAAATTCAAAATGGCCGCCATTTTTGGGGAGGGGAAAATTTTTGGAAAATTGCAAAGATTGCATTCCTTAGATACCCTGTAGGTCGAAAATTTCGACGAAATCACTCTATCTCGCACGGTTAAGGAGATAGAAGCAAATTTGTGTTTTGCCATTTTTGGCAAAAATTCGAAAATTTAAAATGGCCGCCATTTTTGGGGAGGGGAAAATTTTTTGAAAATTGCAAATATTACATTCCTTAGATACCCTGTGGGTCGAAAATTTCGACGAAATCGCTCTATCTCGCACGGTTAAGGAGATAGAAGCAAATTTGTGTTTTGCCATTTTTGGCAAAAATTCGAAAATTCAAAATGGCCGCCATTTTTGGGGAGGGGAAAATTGTTTGAAAATTGCAAAGAGTACACTCCTTAGATACCCTGTGGGTCGAAAATTTCGACGAAATCGCTCTATCTCGCACGGTTAAGGAGATAGAAAGAAATTTGTGTTTTGCCATTTTTGGCAAAAATTCGAAAATTCAAAATGGCCGCCATTTTTGGGGAGGGGAAAATTTTTTGAAAATTGCAAAGAGTACACTCCTTAGATACCCTGTGGGTCGAAAATTTTGCCGAAATCGCTCTATCTCGCACGGTTAAGGAGATAGAAGCAAATTAGTGTTTTGCCATTTTTGGCAAAAATTCGAAAATTCAAAATGGCCGCCATTTTTGGGGAGGGGAAAATTTTTTGAAAATTGCAAAGAGTACACTCCTCAGATACCCTGTGGGTCGAAAATTTCGACGAAATCGCTCTATCTCACACGGTTAAGGAGATAGAAGCAAATTTGTGTTTTGCCATTTTTGGCAAAAATTCGAAAATTTAAAATGGCCGCCATTTTTGGGGAGGGGAAAATTTTTTGAAAATTGCAAATATTACATTCCTTAGATACCCTGTGGGTCGAAAATTTCGACGAAATCGCTCTATCTCGCACGGTTAAGGAGATAGAAGCAAATTTGTGTTTTGCCATTTTTGGCAAAAATTCGAAAATTCAAAATGGCCGCCATTTTTGGGGAGGGGAAAATTTTTTGAAAATTGCAAAGAGTACACTTCTCAGATACCCTGTGGGTCGAAAATTTCGACGAAATCGCTCTATCTCACACGGTTAAGGAGATAGAAGGAAATTTGTGTTTTGCCATTTTTGGCAAAAATTCGAAAATTCAAAATGGCCGCCATTTTTGGGGAGGGGAAAATTGTTTGAAAATTGCAAAGAGTACACCCCTCAGATACCCTGTGGGTCGAAAATTTTGCCGAAATCGCTCTATCTCGCACGGTTAAGGAGATAGAAGCAAATTACTCAAAAGTAGTACTGAAAATACACAATGAAGTACCTAAATGGCTATTACTCATGTACTGACAAAGCTATCAGTCCCAAATGCAATACCAAGCGAGCTATGGACATAACAATCTTGTATTCAAAATTGTAGTAAAATATCTTTAATTATTTTGGCTTAAATGCACGGAAACCAATGGGTACTGAAAATAGCTGTACTTAAGTATTACTCAGTAAGCAAAAGAGGTACAACAGCCAAAAGCAATCCCAAGCAAGCTACTGACCCAATAAGCCTGCATACCAAATTTGGTGACAATAGCTCTAATACTTTTCCTTTAAATGAGCGGAAACCATGCGTGACGCCGGACATCGGACAACGGACAGCGAAAAAAGCAAAAATAATATATCCACCCCCCAGGGGGGTGGACATAATAATAGTAGGATTTATATAGCGCAAAATTGGTACAAATCCTCTAATGCGCTTGAGTCCAAGAAGGGAGAGTCCAGGGACAGGCATGGGTCGACATCTAAAAAGCGCCCGCCAGGGTATAACTACGGTGGGGGGTATGCCAGCCTAAACAAGTAGGTCTTTAGCTGGCTTCTGAAACTATCTATTGTTTGCTGAGATCTGACAGTCTGTGGCAGCTTGTTCCATTCGGCTGGTGCAGCTACTGCAAAGCCACGCCTGCCTATGTGCTTATTAGGGCGGGTTGAGGAGATAGATAGCCTGTTGCCACGAGTGAGACTGCTCGATCTTATTAAAGCTGAAAGATACGGGGGCTGTAAAAGATTAACAGCCTTGAATACCAAAAGGTTGTACTTAAACAGGATGCGATGTTGAATTGGAAGCCAGTGGAGTTTTTTCAAAAAGGGTGTAACATGACTCATTTTGTCAAGTCTGAAGATGATACGGCAAAGAGCATTCTGAACTCTCTGTAGTTTGGCTATGTTGGACTTGCTTACCCCATAGAGTAAAGAGTTACAGTAGTCTAGACGACTACTGACCATAGCGTTTGCCAGAAGTATTGCTGTCTCAACTCCAAGGAATTTGCGAATTCGTCGCAAATCACGAAGATGATAGTAACATGCTCTGCAAACCTTGGCAACATGATTGTCAAAGGAGTTGTCTGAGTTGAAAATAACACCCAGATTTTTTACTTCCACCGACGGAGAGATATTGTTTTGGAGGAGTGGAACAGGGAAATTTGGTGCAAGCGACTCTCTGATGGCTTTTTGACCTATAATGATAAATTTGTTTTTTTTCTGGGTTTAGTTTTAGTTTGACACCGTCCATCCACTCCTGTACAGACTTGAGACACTCGGTCAGCTCTTCCATGCTAGAGTCAAAATTCCTGAAGTCAACTGCTAGGTAGATCTGGGTGTCATCAGCATACAGGTGATGAGTAACATTGAATTTTGAAATAACTTGACTGAGGGGACTAGTGTAGAGGGTGAAAAGGAGAGGACCCAGTACAGAGCCTTGTGGGACTCCGAAAGGGAGAATTACCGCCTCAGAGAAACTATCACCTATTTTAATTTTTTGTTTACAGTTTGAAAGATACGATTTGATCCATGACAAAACAGTCATGCAAGCAGTCATATAAAAGAGAATGATCAATCGTATCAAACGCTGCAGATAGGTCTAATAATGTTCGGGCCACTGCCTTTCCTGAGTCCATTGAGAGAGCTATATCATTTGAATCTTCAACAATGCGGTTTCAGTGGAGTGGAGTTCAATGTGCATTGTTGTCAGATGTAAAGTTACTTTTAACTCATCATTTAGGTGGTATTACAACAGGTACTTTCAATATGAAAAGGGAAGGGGGGTTGTGTATACTACATGTAGTTGGTCAAGTTTCTGCACTGTAATGGCGAATCCAGAAAATGATCCCAGACTTTTCCCAAAATGTAATCACTTCTTCCTTTGGCCAGGTCCTACCCACATAAACTTTTCTGAAGATCCGCTCATTACCTTTGAAATATTATTAACCAGAATTTCCAGAAAGCCAAAATCATTAAAGATACATTGAAAATGGGACTTTTGAAAATTTGGGATTTTTTTTTTGTACCCAGATTATGATCCGGGGCCCGTATTCACAAAGTGAATTAAGTTAAGTAAAAACTTAGCTTAACTTTCAAAAAAAAATGGATTAGCTATTCTTTGGATTAAATCAGTATTCACAAAGTTAAGCTAATTTTCGGATTAAGTACAGCAGATTAAGCTATATTTAATCCAAAAATTAATCCATTATCTTGGGTGGATTAAAGTTAATCCAACAGTTAATTAAAAAATTAGCTTAGCTTCTCTGTGAATACGAATCTTAATCTTAATCCACTTTTTGGATTAACTTAAGTTAATTTTACCCTGATCTTTGGCTAGTCCTTTTTGTGAATACGGGCCCAGACCTTTATCAAAATATCTTCCTTTAGTCAGGCAATACCCGCAAAAAAAATTCTGAAAGATCTTTCATTCCTTTAGCAGTTATCATGAATTCAGTCAAATACACTGAAAAACATAAAAATCTCCTGTTGTAGGTAATGAAGTGCTCTTACTACACATACAAGTCAAAATAACTTAATATAAACACGTAATTTATTTCTTGATTGATTTTAAAACTTTAGCTTGAAGAGCAGTGTATGAAGTTTACCAGAAAAAATTCCTGGTCAACCAGACCTGCAACTTGAAAATGTTAAAGGTCTGTGACTAAGGAAGAGTTGCCAGTCTGTATTTCAATGTTGGTTTAATAAATATTGAATTTCAAAAACTGACCTAGTGAAAAAAATGCTAAAAACTTCAGATGGCTGATGTAAAAATCTGGTCAGTTCTGGTGCTTAAAAAAATAAATCAATAAACAGTTATTAGTAACAGGACATGAAGATCTGCAACTCTAGAAAGATGTAAGGTCCATGAGAAGAGTTACCAGTCTTAAATAGGTGGAGGATGTGTTAATTTTGCACACTGTTGAAGTAGACTTTTGTCTGAATGTGCCAGAATGATTTGGTGGGTACAGACTTTAAACTGATGCACTACATATAAACCATGTAGTAAAGTTAAGTAAATGAAATGTAAAAAAAACAAAGTTATGCTATACCTGGTGTCATCTGTGAAAACAAATCCCTGAGCATCCTCACTGAATAAACAGATAAAATCCCCAATCTTAAGTGTAGTACTTGTCTCCATCTTTCACTAAAAACACACAATAAGTCTTGCAAGAACACTACATGTTTTACATTTGTATCATCTTCATCTAGTTGACATAAACCTTTCAGACACAAAGTTATACCAGAAATGGTTTAATCCAACTTATATACCTAAGTATATCTGTAAAGTTGTATCACTAGCTATTTCAAAATGACACCTCTTTATGGAGCTATGTATTAGAACTATAACTGAAGAGAAAGAGTTGAAAAGTAATATTATGGAAAGGACATACAAGGAAAGGAGGGGGGGGGGAGGTGAAACAGGGCCTGGAAAGTGGGGTATATTAAGTTGTGCATCGAAGCATGTTTTTGTCTCTAAAGCTTTAAGAGGGTGCAAGGTTCTTAAGTGCCTTAAAGCTCAGATGAAATAAGCTTCAGTCTACACCAAGATTAAACTTAATTCAACTAATGTTAAATATTTCACTCTAATTCTGCCATTAGAAGTATTCAAGCAGGAAATTACATGAACATTTATGTTAAGATAATAATAATTATTAAAAAATGCATGAAATGCAAAAATGATTTTAGTACGCAACATTTTACTGAATGATACTGTATTTAAAAGACAAGGTTGACACAATGTAAATATGGCAGGTCTGAATTTTTCTCCTTTTTTTTACAGAAATGTGTATCATCATCTTATGAAGCAAAGATGTAAACTCAGTACAGCTATTTTTATATAAAGTAAAAATATTAAAAATACTGAATGTTGACATTTTATAAAAAAAAGTTAAGGACAAAGTTTCTGGTTTTAATAATTTTCTGTCTGAAAAACTTTCGTATCAATAAAATCCATTTTAAACAATATCTTTTCTACAAGACTTGAAGGCATATGTACACTTGTCTTTATATGCTGTTTTTAGTGATCAATTAATGTGGCTTTTCCATTAAACGGTTCAGAGAAGAGATACAAAGGTAAAATTGTTGTTTCTAAACTTGACAAAAAGTTCTATTATGCAACCTTTGAGATGAATATTATTTATGTAATCATATCTTACAAATAAAAAAAACACTTCTTTATTTCATCCAAATTTCCTCCTTTCATTATATTATGTATTTTCTTGCTAGTTAATTTACAAGTTGAATTAATTACATGGAATAAAGAATTTAACATTTTATCTTCTGTACATTATCACTTTTTAAGATGAAAAGATCTGATCAATTCTAGCTGGACTTTTACAGCACTTAATCTCCCCTAATCAAAGGGGATTCTAAGGCACAACAAAACCAAAACAGTCAATTTCAGTATCCATGGACAGAAAAAAGGCCAAGCCTGACAGAGAATGCCAGGGGGTGAGTAAGACTAAGGTGGGTATGCCTTGCTGTACAGGTAGGTTTTGAACGGTTTGAACCCTTACTCTTTTTGTCTCTTTTTTCCACTTATCTATCCAAATAAGACACTTTTTACATGAAAATCTTTCTGCATCATGCTACAGGATATCAAACAACGGAGATGATTTCGGCCTCAGCAAACTCTACTTTTGGTAAATGCTCTTGTAAGCAGTTACTGTAATTTGAATACCCTACTTTATAGTCTCCCCAACAGAGATATGTCTGGCTTTAAAGAAATTGTGGTTTAGATGAAGATTGCTATCCCATTTTAAAAATAGATATTGTATCTCAATACAGTGTATCCATGGACAGGAAATGGAGTGAACTAATAGAGCAGTTCCACTTTGGTGATTGTTTCCCTGTTTGGAGCACAATCGCTCATTTTTGTCGTTCCAGAAGTTGATCTTTTCAATTGAAACAAACTACAAAAGGGACGATCGTGTACAGGAGTTCTGGTAATTCCCAATAGGTTCCTAATTGGATGCATTTGGGGGTCCATCTGGAAAAGTTTACAATAATATTAAACTGGATGCATTTGGGTGTCCATCTGGAACAGTTTACAACAATATTAAACTGTTTGAATTAGTCATAAACTGTTCCCAATTATTATCAGATCATGTTACTGGGAATCCATTGCACACCTATCTTAAACATACCTTACCATTTGTAAAGTCATCTTTTTTATGTTACTGTGGTCTTAGACCTATCTTAACATTCGCACAGCAATCTTTTTCATTTAAATTTATCCTTAAGGTTCGCAAACCAACTGGATGGATTCTGAACCTGTCACAAAATTTTCAGAATCCTGTCAGAAAACTTCTTGAATCAATAGTAATATCAATCAGAAAGCTATCGGGAAAATATCAGGCACCTATGATCTTAAACTACATCCATGGATTGTGAGTGCTTTATATTTTTCCAACTGGGAGGTAGGTTTACTATCAGATTGCAAAAGTGGAACAGCCCCATAACATACAGGGAATTCAGCTATTCTGGAAAAATGACTGGTGAATGCACCCAACATATCTTTCTGAATGTGAACCTCCTGGACCAGTGAAAAGACTTTTTTGCTTGCTTACAGGGGCCATATATATGTGTTATAAATATAATATCCATAGGATGACTTGTCCTTCTGTATGTGAAAACCAGGTCACAATGCAAAGAAATGCCCCAAATCTGATCTTTAGAAGGCCACATTAGTCTTATACTGGAAGGCCAAGGCCACTAAACAATTGGCTTTGAGGCCTTACTCCTATACACCAACATACCAGATGTGAAAGGTCTACAGAAAATATTTTTAAGTTACCATGTATGACAGAAAATTTCTGTGGTGGAATGACAGGGCTAAAACCTAAGTATCCTCGATTTCCGTCTGGGTATACAAATATGTACAAAAAATCTTTAAAGTTATCATTTCTATCATGATTACTCACACCCAATCTTGTCAGTTGTAACTGTCTTACAACCTCTCTTAGTTAAGTCATACAACTTACCTTGTTCACTCATTTCATTTCATGAATTTTACACCAAAAAGGTGCAATGACGACTTCTGAAAAATATTGGAAAACTAATGAATACAAGCAATCAGTGTCCGTGAACGGCTCTGTGTTAGCTGACTGTGTGTTTTGAGTTTCAGAGTAGAAGAAAAAGGAGACAAAAGTTGTGCCCTGCCAATGGTATTCAGAAATAAAGTACTAAGTTAACTGTTAAGGAGTAAAATGTAGATGGGAAACATCTTTAAGCAAAATACTGTAAATGCAATAGTTTTCAAGTTACAACTGATTTACTTAACCGTGAGAACCTGAAAGTAGCCATTGCTCTGCTATGCAATGAGCTACAGGTCTGCAATTACACCAAGCTTTTAGGTGACCCATAAGTAGGTGAATAACATACTTAAACAAAATTCTCTAAATGCAATAGTATTGAAGTCACAACTGAATTAGTCAACAGTGGGAACCTGAAAATAGCTATTGCTCAATTATACTATGAGATTCAGGTTAGTAATTTTTATGTTATACCTGACCAAAAAGTAGGTGAATAGTATATTTACACAAAATACTGTGAATGCAACAACTGATTAACTCAACAGCGATACTCTGAAAGTAGCTTTAGCTCAGCTATGCAATGAGGCATAAGTCTGCTATTTTACCATGTTATAGCTGACAAAAAAGTAGGTGTATAACATATTTAAACAAAATGCTGTAAATGCAATAGTTTTCAAGTTACAACTGATTTAACTCAATAGTGACAATCTGAAAGTAGCTATTGTTCAGCTATGCCATGAGTTACAGGTCTGTAATTTCACTATGTTATAGCTGATTCAAAACTAGGTGAATAACATATTTAAACAAAATACTGTAAATGCAATAGTTTTCAAGTTACAACTGATTTACTCAACAAAGAGAGCCTCAAAGTAGCTAGTGTTCAGCTATGCCATGAGCTACAGGTCTGTTATTTCACTAAGTTACAGCTAACTCAAAAGTAGGTGAATAACATATTTAAACAAAATATTGTAAATGCAATAGTTTTCACGTTACAACTGGTTTACCCAACAGCTATACTCTGAAAGTAGCTATAGCTCAGCTATGCAATGAGGTACAGGTCTGCAACTATACTATGTTGTAGCTGACCAAACATTAGGTGAATAACATATGTAGACAAAATACTCTAAATACAATAGTTTTCAAGTTACAACTGATTTACTCAACAGTGAGAACCTAAAAATAGCTATTACTCAGCTATGGAATGAGCTATAGGTCTACAATTTTACCATGTTATCGCTGACCCAAAAGTAAATGAACAACACATTTAAACAAAATACTGTATATGCAATAGTTTCCAATTTAAAACTGATTTACTCAACAGTGAGAACCTGAATATAGCTATTGTTCAGCTATGTAATGACCTACAGGTCTGAATTTTACTATGTTATAGCTGACCAAAAATTAGGTGAATAACATATTTAAACAAAATACTCTAAATGCAATAGTTTTGAAGTTATTTACTCAACAGTGATAACCTCAAAGTCACTATTACTCACCTATGCAATGAGCTACAGGTCTGAAATTTTACTATGTTATAGCTGATTCATAAGTACATGAATAACATATTAAACAAAATTCTCTAAATCCAACAGTTTTCAAGTTACAAGCAATTTACTCAACAGTGAAAACCTCAAAGTAGCTATTACTAAGCTATGCAAGGAGCTACAGGTCTGCAATTTTACTATCTTAAACCTGACCCAAAAGTAGATGAATAACATATTTATTCAAAATTTTCTATATGCACTACTTTTCAAGTTACAAGTGATTTTACTCATTATAGAAAGTAATGAAAGTCAGAAAGTAGCGAATTACACACTTAGCTATTTGGATAGACACCCAAGTTATGCACCATGTTGTAGCTATGAAAAAAGTAAAACAAAATGCTCTAGATGCAATACTTTCAAGTTATAGGTGATTTAGTGCATGATTTCATGAATTTTAAAGCATTAAAATTATTTAAAAATTCAAAAAAAAATAGCATCAGAGATGCCCGTACCCCACAGCCTGGAGAAATATTTTTAAACACCATGAGATATATATAGAAGTAGTGTAACAGTACAAAGTTCAAGATACTTTCAGAGCAGTGTAAGTTATATTAAGGTCCAAATAATGCTTAAGTAGAGAAAATAATATGTAAGGAAAAGAAATGTATATCAAGGTGAAGTATTAAAACAAGACAATTCAATAATAAAATGACAGCATTTATCAGTAAACCAAAAATGGCCGAATTATGGTTTGGATGTTTTGAATACAGCAAGGTCAAAGGTCAAATCAAGGTCAGACCATGACGTTGCACACCTACACCCCCTAACCAATGTCCCTGCCATGTATAAACTTCCTAGACCTTATGGTTGCTGTGATATAGCCCGGACAAGATTTTCTAACTCAAGGTCACTACGGCAAGGTCAATGGTCAAATCAAGGTCAGACCATGACGTTGCACACCTACACCCCCCAACCAATGTCCCTGCCAAGTATGAACTTCCTACACCTTACGGTTTCTGAGATACAGCCCGGACAAACTATTTCCCGCCGCCCGCCCATCCGGACACCATGGGTGAAAACAATACCCTGACAGCCCTTAACGGCTGTGGGGTAAAAAATTGATAAAGATCCAGGCCCGATACTCACACAAGGGAATCTACTGGTGGTCTAGTACTTATATGCAAGAAAAGAGAAAAATCCCTGCATTAGTGAATGAAAAAATTGTGATAAAATGTTGAAATTTTCACACTTTGGGTGGGGGTACCTCTCTTGTAATGGCTCTGTGGAACAGATGAACAAATAGATCTGCACGCCTTGAACATTTTTTCATCCTTTATAGTCAAGGCATCTTTTAAAAACCAGCATGTCTCTGGGTCTTGTGGTTTTGGAGAAGAAGTTGTTCGTGTGGATGCTGCATTGTGATGCCATGATGTCAGCTGACTGAGGCATTCTAGCAAGATGTAACTTAAAATTATGTCTCAAACATGGGGTCTGTACCCCATTTTGCACAAAGTGGTTTAAAATACAAATATGCTGGAGAATGGTCCACGAAAGATCCTGTCTATGACTACTACTGTCTATGACTACTGCTCCATTTAAAAAGAGCAGAGTGATCTTGTCGCAGGAAAACTTAAGTCTAATGAGTCTGGTGATTAGTATTCTCTGCTCTCCAAGAGTGACCGGTACGCGGCGTCATATGCTTTCCTCTTGAATCATGGAGGTCAGGACAAGATTGTAAGACATACCTTTTTTGGTTGTATGAAATAAGTTACACACATTATTCACACCTTTGCCAACAACATCCATGTTAACAGAATCCTGACTTAAAAATCGGCGAGTCTTGTGATAACTGGTGTATATAACATTTGCATTAATTTAGGAATGACCCCTCTCTAGGAACTCAATGTACTTCAAAAATAACTCAAAAACAGTCCCTTAATTGTGGTATTACATGTACCACATCACAAAATCCTTCTCTACACACTATATCTGTCAATCATGTGTTGGTTTTGAATGACACTTTGGAATAGGTGTACTTTAGGAATCTGAAGTATGCCCATTAAATGACACTATAGAATAGATTAGAACTGACAAGATTTTATTTCATTTGTTGATCCTTCCTAAGCTGAATAAAGTGATTATGGAGTTCTTCAGGTAATGCATCCAGACTCGATCTCTTCAAAATTTTAAAAGGACCAAAATCTTAAGTCAGTGCAGTTTGTTGTCACAAGAAATAAGTCTCAATTGAGGACTTAAATTAAATCAGCTACTCTCTGATATTAGAGGGTTTAGCCACTTAGAGAAAGCTCGAACAAACATTAACAAATGATAAAGTAATATATACTATTAAAATTTCATTATTTTTCATATACATATACATGTACTATCTTTGAAATATAACTAAATGGTGTGGTTATGATTAAAGGTATAAATGATGACAGAGATGGCCCAGTGAAGATAATAAGAGTTGTGAGCTCTTTGGATCTGAAACCAGTGTATAGACATCTGTGACTGCCACCTCTTAAGTCAGGGAACTGAACCTGGACATAGTGCAGACACTAGCATTGAAATAATTCATTTTGAACACCATTTCAGTGTCCTATATTTAAGATTTCCTACTGTTTAACACTGAAATGTTCCTGATTTTACTATGAAAGTTTTGTTATCCCAACCAAACCACATTTCCAAAGCATGTCTGGAACACAACAGTGTTATTGTATATACAAGAATGTTATTGCAATATATGGGAAACCCTGACAATTAAACACTGGTTGCTTTTGTTTCACCTCAATTATAGACTGTTCACCTTAACTCAACTTTGACAATTGGTTTAACAAAATGCTGAAATCAAATTAAAATCAAGTAATAATACTAGAGTAAAATAATGTGACATAATACTGAAGTCATATTGTATGGTGTAATTAAGCCGAACATAAAGGAATATTTCATCATCAGTGTCGTCTGTTACACTATGAAGCTATTCTAACCATTGAAATCAATAAAAACGTACAGTAATACAATAGGAAAACTTCCCGAATGACATATACAGAAAAAATATATCACGAATGAAGATAACAATATTATACGAGTGCGCAGCACGAGTATTATATTGTTAATCTTCATGAGTGATATATTTTTTCTGTATATGTCTGATGAGGGGGGTTTTACTTTTATTATCCACCATTTTGTGTGATTTATGGGTCAAATAATACGAATATTTAATGACAGGACGTGAAAAAGGCTTTGAAAAGCATGAGCAACACTGAATATAAAAACTTCAATCTTTAACTTGCAATATCTCAGTCATTTCTGCATGGATTTTTATGCAACATACATCAGCAGAAGCGCTACAATAACACCTTTCTAATGATATATTATATATATTTGTAAGTTACATACTTTTCGAGATATTGTTGAAAAACCGGAAGTTATTCACACTCATTATCCATAGTACCGGGGCGCCGGTGTATACAAAAAAAATACATCCCGGTCTGTATTTCCCCGTATTTAGGGCAAATACGTCGCGTGGTGGATAATAAAGACAACAAAAGATATCTATGGAGAGTTAAGGTTTTTCACATCTTACCACAAGCTACATCTTAACCTATGAACACTGAAGACTGAAATTTCAAACCTGTTACTACCCCATAGGCCTTTGACATATGTGCATGAAGTATGGGTATGAAAACTTTTAATTGCAATGCAGATCATTTCATATTATTCCAGCTAATTCTAATCAATTTACAGAGAAGACTAATTTTTTATGTGATTACATTTATTGCCCCAGCTTCCCCCCCATATTTGCAACCAATGCACAATGCTTGTGACAAAGAGCTGCTGAAGAGAAGTTAAATATTTATATGAACAACAATTCTCTTTACAAGACTTTGGGATTAAAAATATGCTGGTTTCTGATGTGTAAATTATGTATGATATTCTTAAGTAAAAATAGGTTGACACTAAAATTAAGGCAAAAAATATATAAGAAGAGTTTAATTGCACAAATATAGTTGCAGTCACGAAACTTGGCAAACTATGCTTCTATTTTGCTGTTTTCAGAACAAATAACCTCAGGTTGTCTCGAAAAAATATAGAGCAAATTTGGGTTTTTGCCATGTGATTATTTCTACACGATAAACTGCATGCCACTAGTCAAGATTTCAAGAGGGTTTAAGCGGTTTGGCATTTGAAATTGAGATTTACCTAGGAGATGAAGTGCGATATAATCTGACATGTACTATGTACAGTGGAACATGAAAATCTGCTTTCAAACTCTCGGTGAATTGAAAATTAAAAACTTGGGACAGTATGGATGACTTTTTTTTTAAATGTCACTTAGCTCTCTCAAACATACGAGTTAAAATATTTCAATAGTAAACTCACGATAAACTCATCGATGATTATTTAGTGGACTTAAGCCTATACAGTGGAAACATTCAATGACTGAGAATCATTGTCACCATTACTCAAATGGTTTTTAGAAATGCCGATATATAAAAGTTTCCATATAAAGTCTACAATTTTCTTGCAAACCAGTTTCATTGTAAGTAACTTCAAAAGCATTCTATCATTTAACATTTTGAAGATATTAGCATATTTAAGTGTTCTTCAAATAGGTTGCATGAACAACCGGTTTGTAGAAGTAATTCAATTATTACACTAACATCACTAAATATGGTCAACTTATGGTTTTAATAAAAGGTTAACATTGAGGTTTTATGGCCTTTTGCACATTTCAGCCGTGTTTCACATAATTTAATCTTCCTTTAGTAAAGACCTCCCTGAGTACAGGTAGGTCAGTTTTTTTCCTTTGGGAAGGCCATCTTAAATCTAAGTTTCAGAAAAGCCTTTTTAACAAAGATATTCCTTGAACTTAAGGAGGTAGGAAAATCAATTCTTAAATATTCCTTGGAAGACATTTCCTTAAATTTAAGGGAGGTCCTTTGCTTTCTTAAATAGTAAGGGACTTTACTTGAAATTTCAAGGTCTCCTTTAAGGAAGGAGATTTTGAAACTGAGTTTCATTAAAGGAAGGAGAAATTCAAGGGAAACTTTAAATTTAAGGTGACCTTTATCATATGGAGGATTGCAAAACTGAACCCTGATGATCTTAAAGTCTTTACAGGTGAATTGACTGGTTACAGACTAACCAGATATGACATCTAAGTTAATTTTCTATAAAATTTTATCACCACTATACCACCAAGGGCCCTTTTCAAATTGTTTAAAAATGCTACTTCTAATCTCAAGTACTTCTTTACCTCTTCCCTCCATGTCACATATATATAGCATGATTTGACCAAAATAGAACCAAGGCTTATGTAACATTGTAAAACAGTGTCTTTCCAGTTCTTGAAATACACATGAAATTAAGAAATGGTTTGCAGAATATCGCAGAGTTAAGCATTTTAAATTGATATCATGAATAAATACATTTGCTCAAAATTCTGACACACTCTTGCTTCAAACAGGTTGCTTCACCTTTTGAAAACTAAAGTCTCTGAATTGTACAAAAAATAACCTCAATCCACCCATGAAAGCCTGATCACGTGATGATATATCTCTACCTTGTTTCTGTCCATATCTGTTAGTGTTTTAACTATGCAGAAGTCAGCAGGCAAAGTGATAGGAAACATGCAAATTCAGAGAACTCTAGTCCCCTGATTCAGAATGAAACTGCTTTATATGTTACATTATTTCATCAAAATACAAGAGGGTCAGAGATGTCACAAAAGGCGGGTTGCGCAGGCGGCAATAAGGTTAGCGACTGCTGTAATTACATTTAGAAACAAGGAAAGAAATGTTAGGTCACCCAGTTAAGGTAAATGTGTTAGACGTGCTAAGAAATGCAAAACTTGTAATCTAGGTTACATAATTGTATCTATGCTATAAACGGACAAAGAACAGATGGAATTACACCAATTTCGAAAGCAACTTAGCTATGATGGTGATCGATCCCCCTGTCAAGTTTGAATTAGATTGGACAAAGCATTTTCAAGTTAGAATCCAGATATGGAAATGTTGACGGACAAACAGACAAAAAACGGACAAACGAACAGACAAAATTACACCAATTTCGAAAGCAACTTAGCTATAATGGTGATCTATCTTCCCTGTCAAGTTTGAATTCAATTGGACAAAGTGTTTTCCAGTCAGAGTCCAGAAATGGAAATGTTGATGGCCAGACAATCGGACACACGAACAGACGGAATTACACCAATTTTGATAGCAACTTAGCTATGATGGTGATCTATCTCCCTGTCAAGTTTGAATTCAATTGGACAAAGCATTTTCGAATTAGAGTCTGGAAATGGAAATGTTTTCAGACAAACATACAAAAAAACGGACAAATGAACATACTGAATTACACCAATTTCGAAAGCAACTTAGCTATGACGGTGATCTATCTCTCTGTCAAGTTTGAATTCGAATGGACAAAGCATTTTCGAGTTAGAGTCCGGAAACAAAAATGTTGACGGACAGACAAATGGACAAATGAATTAGACCAATTTTGAAAGCAATTAACCTAGCTATGAAGGTGATCTATCTCCCTGTCAAGTTTGAATTCAATTGGACTGACGAATTACTCTGGTATTGACCAGTCAATACACAAATGAAATACAACTAGATTGGGCCAACTCGGCGCCAACATATCCCCAGACAGGTCATCACTCACGCCACAGGTTTTGATCGGGAATTTTTTAAAACATAATTACCCATTATTATATGAACTTCAGCACATCAATCTACTCTGTTTATATCTTCCAAGGAAGATGGTGTATCCCCAGACGCCGAATACATAACTCAAATTATATTTTCAATCTTCCTGCAATGATAACTCTAAACCTATTTTCAAAGTATTTAAATGATTGATGATTGAATGTCCATTCTAAAATAATAATCCCAAAAGAGCATATCTGTTTCTATATTTGTTGACAAATAAAATATTATTTTTAACTCAACTCATCATACTTTTCAATCTTCCTTCAAAGTATTTAAATGATTGATGATTCAATGTCCATTCTAAAATTCATAATCCCAAAAGCGCATATCTGTTTCTATATTTGTTCACAAATAAAATATTATTTAAAAAAAAATTATTTATATTATTATTTTATTATATTATTTTTAGAATTTGCAAATTGTTTTCAGTTATTCATTTCCTCTATACCTATATATGTGGTCCATATATATGCAACCTAAATATGTGACACAATCTCAGTTCTGACTCCCCTTTGTGTTATATGTAATGAAGCCCACCACCTCCCACCCCCACCCCTCTCCCCTTCTCCACACCTCTCTCACTATTACACAAGATCTGCAACCCCATTGAGTTCTTTGTTTCTCATCTGATATCATTAAATACCTTTGTTTATTTAGTGTCACTCAATATAGCTGGAGGTCCCAGAGGTGGGTGGGGGGAATCCGGGTGGGGGATGCATAAATGGTAAACAAACAATCTATATAAAAGGGGTACTCAAATACAAAAAGAATTGAGAATTTTAAGTATGTGATTATCAACTGAAATGAGTTCATAACTGTAGGAGCTGTGTCAAAATTAACTGAGGCAAGTTGAATAAAACTGGGCTAGTTGAGGGTTAAAAATCCCCTACTTTTACTACATAAGGATATAATTTCATTAATATTGGGACTTAAAGCTCACTTAAAGTGTCCATTTTGTCTACTTGAATATGTTTAACCAGTTTCATTTTAAAAAGTTAAAAACTCAGCAAGCAGAGGTATAACACACAAAAATAAGTTCTTAAAAGACTAAGATAGCCATAACATTATTAATATTCAAAATTTAAATAGACAGGCATTTCCTTTTAAAAATTCAAAGATTTCAGCTCTATAACCCACATAGTTTGACAGTTACTGGGCTTTAAAGTGGCATAATGTCCATAAATTGGGTTTCTGTGGGCATTTTACAATTGTTAAAGAGACCTTAGCAATTAAACAACAGATCTGAAACTTTTTGGGGGACATACATAACAAACAAAAATTATATATAATACAGTTTAAGACTTGTCAAACTAAGCATTTCCAAATAACAGGGCAAAATACGGAAAAAATGTCCAAAAAGGCACTTGGGCGAGTGTCTATGGCCCTCATACACAGGTTAAATGTCTACTAAAAACCTTGATTTTCGGCATATGTAAAAAGGACATAATAATGCATTCCCAGATGGGATTTCAGCTCCATCAATCACATAGTTTAACAGTCACAGGGCTTAAAGGTGGTTAAAAAGTCCAAATATTGGGTCTCTGTGGGCCTGTTAGAGATCTCGTGGCTTTCAAATTAAAGCTTCAGACTTAAAATTTGTTACATACTAAGATTACACATAGAATATGTATCTAATAAAGTTTGAAACTTCTCAGACTTACCATTTCCAAGTTACAGAGCAAAATATGTGAAAAATGTCTTAAAAGGGTCACTCAGGTGGGTGTTTAAGGTCCTCATACACAGGTTAAATGTCTACTTGAAGCCTTGATTTTTGGCACATGTAAAAAGAACATAATAATGTATTCCCAGATGAGATTTCAGCTCTATCAGTCACATAGTTTAACAGTCACAGGCCTTAAAATTGGCAAAAAGTCCAAATACTGGGTCTTTATGGGGCCTTCTAGAGACCTAAATGTGGCCTTCAAATTAAAGCCTCAGACTTAAAATTTGTCACATACTAAGATTACACATAGAATATGCATCTAATACAGTTTGAAACTTCTTAGACTTACCATTTCCAAGTTACAGGGCAAAATATGTGAAAAATGTCTAAAAATGGTCACTCGGGTGGGGATTTATGGTCCTCATACACAGGTTAAATGTCTTCTTAAAGCCTTAATTTTTGGCACATATATAAATAACATACTAATATCTTCCCAGATAGGATTTGAGCTCTATCAGTCACATAGTTTGACAGTCACAGGGCTTAAAAGTAGCAAAAAGTCCAAATATTGGGTCTTTGGGAGCCTTTTAGAGTCCTCAATTTGACCTTCAAAATTAAAGCTTCAGACTTAAAATCTGTTACATACTAAGATTACACACAGAATATATATCTAATACAGTTTGAAACTTCTCAGACTTACCATTTCCAAGTTACAGGGAAAAAGATGTGAAAAATGTCTTATAAGGGTCACTCGGGTGGGTGTTTATGGTCCTGATACACAGGTTAACTGTCTATTAAAGGCCTAAATGTTGGGGCACATATAAGAAAACACATAGATATATTCCCAGATGATATTTAACTTAGATGAGAGACATAGTTTGAAAGCTACAGTGCTTGAAAGTGGCAAAAAGTGCATAAATTGGGTCTCTGTGGGCACTTTTGAGACCTTAAGTCGACCCCTTTGGGTAAACCTACAGCCCTAAAATTTTCTACAAACAAGGATTACATATCAAAGTTATACCTAGCGCAGTTTGAGACTCATCAGAATTACCACTTCCAAATTATAGGGCAAAATATGTGAAAAGTATAGCAAAAAATCCCCAAGTGGGGGTATTTATGGGCCTCAAACACAATTTTCTCCTCAACTTAAAGTCGTGATTTTCGGCACATGTACTAAGAACATATTAATGTGTTGTCAGGTAAAATTTCAGCCAGCTGAGCATCATAGTTTGTGACCTACAGGGCTCTAAGTGGCCAAAAGTCCAATTTCTGACCTTAAGGTGGCCATAAGTTCTTTTTTACTGGGAGTTTAAGGTCACCTTAAAATAGGGATCTTCCTTTGGGCACCCTTAACATGTGTACCAAGTTTGAAAAAAAAATATTAATTTGTTTTTGAGTTATCGCGTCCACAAGGAAATTTCTACGGCGGCGGCGGCGGCGGCGGCGGCGGCGGTGGCGCGACGGACCTGAATCCAATATATCCCCGACTTTCGTCTGGGGATATAATTATCTAAGCATTGTTTACCATTGATAAGGACAAGTTTTTTGCCATTTCACAACACATGATGAAAATTACTAAAGAATGAAGCATTTTGCATAAATCAAATTACTCTGGTATTCACCAGGAAAAAGAGCAATTTACATGAACAAGTAATAAAACTTCATTTTTGATGCGACATTGTATTATGTTTTCTCCTCTGTTGTCACCAACACACATCCTCTACTGCTACATGTTGTTTTTATTTTGGTCTAAAGGCTTCTATTATCGCCCACTCACAGTCTTTGAAGTTACTTCCAGCTTGTAGGAACATCAAGTTGCTAGGAAACATTTATTTATATTACATAGACTGCACATGTTTGTATTTTTATTTAGCCATTTACCTTCGTTTTTACCCTTATTTTGGCCTTTAATCTCTGTAACTCACGAATTGCTGTTAACGTGATTGGTATATACTAAACCACGACCAAGTTCCTATGTCCATTGTGAGAAGTATTATGTTCAGTGTCAGATTAAGAACTTTCATTTAGTTGAAGAAGGAGCAAAGATTACATATTTTGTTCATTTATGATGTCAGGATTTCTTTTAGGAAAGGAACACATACAAATTTTAAAAAATCCAAATTTAAAAGCAATGCCATGGCAACAGGTGTTGCTAGATATCCCCAAAACATAATCAGCTCTAGGGTAAACTTGGGGTAAACATGTTTAGATAATTTAGTAAAACTTTGAGCATCACTTCAGGCTGTGGAACACCCTCAAAGTTTAAGACCCAATCTTTTAAAAAGCATTCCCAGGACAACAGGTGGACGACTATAACCCCAGCCTTTATGTGTTGGGATTAAGAAAAACTTTTTAATGAAAAAATAACAGTTATATTGGTTATCTTTACAAATATATACAATGTATGGTATAAACAATAAAAATAATAAAACACAGAGATTATGGTTACTTCTGGTTACACTTAATGTCTGTTTTTTTTAAGATCTGTACAAAAAAATCTGCTAGGTAACAATCAACATCATAACTATTGAAAATAAATGAAAAAAGTTAATATTGCATCAGAATGAAGGGATCATTGGTGACACAAAGACATCTGAATGGCCAGTTACAGGCCTGTTTTAAAACAGGCACTAAGTTATTGTTACTAAAAGGAAAAAATATAAAAGTACCTGATATTTAGATTTTGTTACCAACAACATAAAATACCTTACATGATTAAATGTACACTATACATGAATCTAAAATACTATCTTCAGCAAAATACTTTAAAGAAACCCCGATCCCGAGTCTTATTGTCTCTATTTTACAGTCAGTGACTTGTTTATAACGAATGTCAGGAAAAAGGAAACATCCTCATTCAATTGCTAAGCACTGAATTGTCTTTTAATAAATCTTTAACAAACTTATTTATCTAAGGTATGACTAAAAGCAAGCAGATTTTAACCTTTTAAAGAGCATTAAAAGTAGTTAGTTAATTAGAAGGCTAAAATCATTGTATTTTTATAATAAAATGCCACAGAATTTGTAATACTTAATATCATAGCTTCATGACTTACATTAATATATCGGTTAAAAGTCTTCCTAAAAAGTAAAACTAAAAATTGCACTATGCCATCACAATTGTAAAATTCATTCACAGGAGACTGAATTACCAAGAACCGTCAATGTCTACAGACTTGGTTCTAGTGACACTTATACCTGCAAAACGAATGCAGTTACTGATCTTGAGACATAAACACTGGTTCCATGTGTACTGAAATCTGATTTACATGGACCCCACCAATAGAGTGTCAACTGTACCAACCATGTACATTTTAAAAATAAGCTAAATGAGAAGAAAAACCCCGCACATTACTAAATGTACTCTGCCTGGCCTTTGAGACAACACAACTGATCTCTATACTGCAGTTTCATCTTCATCCCAGGAAACTGGCGGTGGAAATTCATCTGGCAAGTCATCAAAGGACCCTGGATCTGAATCTGGGGCTGGATAATCAGGAATGTCAGAAGTGCCTGGTTCTGGCGCAGTCTCTTGAGGCTCTGGAATGTCTAATATCTCTGCAGGCATATCATCCATTTTTGGAGCGGTTTCAACTGAATCCAGGGTTTGGGAAGAGCCCATGGAAGGTGGGCCGGAGAAACTAGCAGGCTGGTATGTTGGAACACTAAAGGATCTGAATACAGGTGGCTTTCCAGGTTTTCTCCCATTCTGTTTGTCGAACTTTTCTAAGAGTTTCTTCATGGCGACTTCTTGAACCTTTAACCTGTTTTCTATAAAGTTCAATGAATCGCTGACTTTAGTGATGACATCTGAATCTTTCTCATCTTCATCAGTGTGCAATCCCAAAGCACAGTTCATTGGAAAGAAGTCCAAGGCATCTGAGTTTGCCTGGAATATGTGGGAAGATGAACAGCTTGAGTAACTTAAATAAGGATCTTAACTGACAAACAACAAAACTTTAAACTTGGAAACCAACAAACTTCAACAATAAATTCAGTAACAGGCAAAAAAAAATCTTTTTTTTTGGCAATTTGTATTGCAACTGAAAAAAATCATTTTAATAAAATGCCAAAAAGCAACAAGCATTTGTTATGTCATTGATGGAGATCTATACAAGCTATTTATTAGTCATATTTGCTTTCTTAAAGTCTGTCATTGATATCACTTACTAGTATTTCCCAGGAGAAAAATCTTACGGGGATACAGGACTTATTTCTATTTATTAGAAGACTGCCTGAAATCACTCTCATTGAAAGTTTTTATACTTTATTAGTTATTCGTAACTGCAATAAGCAAACAAAAACAAGCAGAAAATCGTCCAATATGGAATATTATTACCATTTGGAAAGATAAATTAATGACTTGACACTTAAGATATTGACAGTACAAAACAATCAATTATTGCATTTCAAGACAAAGTTCCATGACAAAAAGATTAGGTTTCTGTTGACTCACCAGCTTTGCTACATACATGTCCAAAGATGTATAGTCCTTCTCTTCTACTTCATTCAAATAGATGAGGTAGAAGACATAGTTCCACATGTGATGCTCCTCCTTAACATGATACTGGAAACCCTGTCACAGTAAAACAGAAGACATATTAGGGTAATTATATACAAGAATTGTTACAGAATAGACTTCCATATAAGTACAGGTTAAACGTTTGCAAATCTTTAAAACAATAGTCTTTGATGTAGGAATAAATACCAAGTGTGAGGGCATTTGTTGTACTATTTATGCCTGGCAAAAAATCAAATTGAAGAATTTTGCCGGGCATAAATAGCGTAACAAATGCCGAGCATAAGGTATTTATTACTATTATAAAGACCAGCCTGGTTTAAAGAAATATCCCCTTATTTTTATGAGGTGACACAAATAAGGACACCGCCATATTGGATTACGGATTTGAATGCGCCCTCATAAAACCAGACGATTTTACAACCAACATACAATCGAGCAATTCGCAAACAACACTTCCAGTTTTCAGTGGGCATTTGTTCTTCTATTTTAGCCCGCTGATTGTCTGTGCACAGAAGCATTTCCATTTACTGCGCACTTCCGGTCTTTATAATGGCCATCAAAATCTAAAATCTAGAAATCTAGGACCTTTAACAAATTCTGTTTAAAAATACATTTGCTAGAACTTTCTTATGCACAACCTACATACAAGTACTAAAGGAATATTCACAATAAAAACAATGCTAATATGACCATGCTGTATGCATTTTAAACACTAGAAATAGGCCGCCCTGTTGATAGTAGATGCGAATAGAAACAGGATAGCATAGAAGAACACACATTATCATGTGTAATGTCCACCCATGAACCTTTTGCCCAAATTGTACAGTAGTCTTACAAGACCCTGTTTCATTTGTAAAATATATCAATGATGCTTAAATATTTGTTAGTGTAGATGTAAATTATTTCAGCTTCATGCCTTTTTGCATTGGTTGGGTTGAAAATTTTGACGAAATCACTCTATCTTGCACGGTTAAGAAGATAGAAGCAAATTCCTGTTTTTCTATTTTTGGCAAAAATTTGAAAATTCAAAATGGCCGCCATTTTTGGAAAAAGGAAATTTTTTTGAAAATTGCCAAGAGTACATTTCTTAGATACCCTATGGGTCGAAAATTTCAACAAAATAACTCTATTTTGCACGGTTAAGGCCAGTTTGTGTTTTTCCATTTTGGGCAAAAATTCGAAAATTCAAAATGGCTGCCATTTTTGGGGAGGGGAAAATTTTTTGAAAATTGCAAAGATTACATTCCTTAGATACCCTGTGGGTTGAAAAATTTCGACGAAATCGCTCTATCTCGCATGGTTAAGGAGATAGAAGCAAATTTGTGTTTTGCCATTTTTGGCAAAAATTTGAAAATTCAAAATGGCCGCCATTTTAGGGGAGGAGAAATTTTTTTTTAAATTGCCAAGAATACAATGCTCAAATACCTGTGGGTCGAAAATTTTGACGAAATCGCTCTATCTCGCATGGTTAAGGAGATAGAAGGAAATTTGTGTTTTGCCATTTTTGGCAAAACTTCGAAAATTCAAAATGGCCGCCATTTTTGGGGAGGGGAAATTTTTTTGAAAATTGCAAAGATTGCATTGCTTAGATACCCTGTGGGTCGAAAATTTTGACGAAATCGCTCTATCTCGCACGGTTAAGGAGATAGAAGCAAATTTGTGTTTTGCCATTTTTGGCAAAAATTCGAAAATTCAAAATGGCCGCCATTTTTGGGGAGGGGAAAATTTTTTTGAAAATTGCAAAGATTGCATTCCTTAGATACCCTGTGGGTCGAAAATTTCGACGAAATCGCTCTATCTCGCACGGTTAAGGAGATAGAAGCAAATTAGTGTTTTGCCATTTTTGGCAAAAATTCGAAAATTCAAAATGGCCGCCATTTTTGGGGAGGGGAAAATTTTTTGAAAATTGCAAAGAGTACACTCCTCAGATACCCTGTGGGTCGAAAATTTCCACGAAATCGCTCTATCTCGCACGGTTAAGGAGATAGAAGCAAATTAGTGTTTTGCCATTTTTGGCAAAAATTCGAAAATTCAAAATGGCCGCCATTTTTGGGGAGGGGAAAATTTTTTGAAAATTGCAAAGAGTACACTCCTTAGATACCCTGTGGGTCGAAAATTTCGACGAAATCGCTCTATCTCGCACGGTTAAGGAGATAGAAGCAAATTTGTGTTTTGCCATTTTTGGCAAAAATTCGAAAATTTAAAATGGCCGCCATTTTTGGGGAGGGGAAAATTTTTTGAAAATTGCAAATATTACACTCCTTAGATACCCTGTGGGTCGAAAATTTCGACGAAATCGCTCTATCTCGCACGGTTAAGGAGATAGAAGCAAATTTGTGTTTTGCCATTTTTGGCAAAAATTCGAAAATTCAAAATGGCCGCCATTTTTGGGGAGGGGAAAATTTTTTGAAAATTACCAAGAGTACACTCCTTAGATACCCTGTGGGTCGAAAATTTTGACGAAATCGCTCTATCTCGCACGGTTAAGGAGATAGAAGCAAATTTGTGTTTTGCCATTTTTGGCAAAAATTCGAAAATTCAAAATGGCCGCCATTTTTGGGGAGGGGAAAATTTTTTGAAAATTGCAAAGAGTACACTCCTTAGATACCCTGTGGGTCGAAAATTTCGACGAAATCGCTCTATCTCGCACGGTTAAGGAGATAGAAGCAAATTTGTGTTTTGCCATTTTTGGCAAAAATTCGAAAATTCAAAATGGCCGCCATTTTTGGGGAGGGGAAAATTGTTTGAAAATTGCAAAGATTGCATTCCTCAGATACCCTGTGGGTCGAAAATTTTGCCGAAATCGCTCTATCTCGCACGGTTAAGGAGATAGAAGCAAATTTGTGTTTTGCCATTTTTGGCAAAAATTCGAAAATTCAAAATGGCCGCCATTTTTGGGGAGGGGAAAATTTTTTGAAAATTGCAAAGAGTACACTCCTCAGATACCCTGCGGGTCGAAAATTTTGCCGAAATCGCTCTATCTCGCACGGTTAAGGAGATAGAAGCAAATTACTCAAAAGTAGTACTGAAAATACACAATGAAGTACCTAAATGGCTATTACTCATGTACTGACAAAGCTATCAGTCCCAAATGCAATACCAAGCGAGCTATGGACATAACAATCTTGTATTCAAAATTGTAGTAAAATATCTTTAATTATTTTGGCTTAAATGCACGGAAACCAATGGGTACTGAAAATAGCTGTACTTAAGTATTACTCAGTAAGCAAAAGAGGTACAACAGCCAAAAGCAATCCCAAGCAAGCTACTGACCCAATAAGCCTGCATACCAAATTTGGTGACAATAGCTCTAATACTTTTCCTTTAAATGAGCGGAAACCATGCGTGACGCCGGACATCGGACGCCGGACATCGGACATCGGACAACGGACATCGGACATCGGACATCGGACGGCGAAAAAAGCAAAAATAATATATCCACCCCCCAGGGGGGTGGACATAATTACTAGAAACAGATTGACAAAATTTCCCTGGGCCCGTATTCACGAAAGGTCTTAGCCAGGGCTTAGGCTTAAAGTTGGGACTTTTTGTCTCAAGTTTCTGCCCTAAAACTGCTAAATCTTTTGTCTTAGGCTTAGTGGTATTCACAAAGAATTTAAGACCGGTCTTAGGCTTAGCCAAGAGCTCAACCTTAAGACTGGTTGGTAGTGGGCTTAAATTTTGTAAAGAGGACTTAAATATGGCCGCCATAAACTTTTCTCCACTTCAAAATTTGAAAGGGCTGTAAATAAAGTATAATTATACAAAACACCTCACTAAAGCAATCTTTGGAAGTTTATATGTGGTAACAAGGTTTTCCATTTCAAAACAGCACTTTTCCTTATATAAAATGCATTAAATGAAGGATATATGTCAACAACAGTATAGTTTGAATAGAAAAGAAAGGTCACATGACACAGAAAACCACTGTGGTTATTTGATAATCTTGGATTTAGCTAAGTCACCCTTTGTGAATACGGTTTTAAGATAAAACTTAGCTGAGACAAAAGTCTTAACTTTAAGACTGGATTTAAGCCTAAGACCTGGCTAAGTCTAAGACCCTTCGTGAATACCAGCCCTGGTGTCTTAACTGTACTACAGAACTTCATTGAGATTTTAAGCTTCTTAATGTATCTTGAGTTTTTCACTGTCTTGACTCATGAACAAGTACACACTAAATGGTCATTAAAAGCTGTAATTGGCCATTCTCTGTTGGTACATTTCGGCATCACATTCCATGAGCGCTTTTACACGAATTCAGGAAGAAACCTCTGCCAGTTGTGGTGCTCTATTACAATTGCACATATTATCAATTTGTTGTTACATACCTTGCCATGATGTTCAAAGTCAAAGCTATCTTTACTGCATATAAAACAGACATCATTCATATCCTGCTCCGCAATCCACTGTACATAGAGAGAAAATATAAAATACAACAAAACTTAAAAGCTTTATTTTTCCAACACAGAATATACTGAAAGACATATTTTTGGTAGAACTGAAGTGTATAATAACTGGGCCAATTTCGTGCCTGGTCTCAGACTCCAGCTTGAGACATTTGTCTCAAAAATTTGACATCATTTGACTGAGTCCATAGACTTTAGACTAAGAGTGATTTCACGAAAAACATTAAACTTGAGTTTGAGCATTCAGCCTCAACTTTGGACCCTGTTTCCAGAAAAAAAGTGTCCACAAATATGTTGAACATGATTTTTAAAGTAACTACGGTGAACAGGATGAAGAAGTTCATGATCTCTCTGTACATTAACTGTTAAATTACCAACTGACATACAATGAGTGTCCTTACTTAGGTCTTTGAAATAAGATTGAAAAAATGGTTTACCTTCTTGTCCCTTATTTCAGAAAAGGTGTCCACAATGATGCCAAAGATGATGTTCAGACCAATTGTGGTGAAGATGATGAAGAAGACCACATGGAACAGAGTCAAGTAGCCGAACCGCTCAAAGTTGTTGGCTTTCTCATTGAGAGGCATCATCTGTGAAAAAAAAGATGGACCCACAGATTTAAATAGCTTTACTAATTAGTTAACAGAATTATTTACTTTAACTATATTTAACTTTTGCAGTCACATAGTTATTTTATAAATGTGGAAAGCATTATTTTGAATGAATAAGTATGAGTGAAAATCTACTGATCAATCTTAAAAAACAAGAAATAAACTTTTATATAGACAACTTTGCTTTAACTTTTGGCAGGTTACTTACATCAGTGATGTCACCTATTGTACCATATCTCAGTATACTGGTAAAACATTCGCTCAGGGTATGGCAAAATACACTGTTTTCTACCATCATGGACTCTCGAAAGAAAGCAAATGCCAGCAATGTGTAAATATAGATCACAATCACCCCCAGGATGCCAACCCAGATGAGAGATCGACCTGTGAAAATAAAAAATACAATACTCAGGGGCCGTATACACATTAGAGATCAAGATCAAGTTGAGCTAAAAATCAGCTCAAGTTTAGTATAAATAGCTGTGAACTTGAGCTGAGTTTTGGCTCAACTTGAGCCTTATCCCTTTCGTGAACACCAACCCAGCATTTCAGTTTTTGCAGCCTCCCACTTAGTGTTTTTTCATAAAAATGCTGACACTGGTTTATGCTAAGATTATTAACTGCTGCATAACTACAACCTGGCATTTTAACTTTCACTGGAAGTAAAAAATTTTTTTGGAATTACGCTTTAATCTTCCAAGTCCACTCAATTACCAGGATCGCTCGTTGTACGCCCACAAGAAAAAGGCAGATTTTTAAGTGGGGGTTGGGCGTGTATTTGATTATATTAAATAAAACCCTTAATTTTAGCTTTTCTTTAATTTAGCAACTGTTTTTTTGGAGTTTTTATTTTTTACCTATTTTTATTTCACCTGTTGTTACATTGAGCAATTTACAGTTTTTCTTTGGCCAAACATGTGATCAATTACTTACGCCAACTGGAAGTGCAATCAATACAGGTGTTAAGCGAGATCTAAGCAGGGGGACATAAAAGTTTAGGTATAATAAGGTATTTAGGTATGTTTTGTTATTTTTATAAAATAGTATTGTTTACGTCTGAAATTTGGTGTGTTTGGACCATTTTTCTTACATTTTTGTACATTTTACCAAAGTTGAGGAGGATGTTTACTCGAGCATAGACATAACAGTGAGTGGTCCCAGTATTTAATTGCTTACAGGCAAAGTGTTATATCAAGGATTTTGGAAGATGGATTTGCAACCTTGACACAACGCTGCCCTTTGTAGATGAAACACTATGCCTTAGTTAAGATGTAACCCCCGACTTTCTTGATTCTCGCAAACACAGAAATGCACAATCTGATGTTTTAAACTGGTTACATCTTGTAGAATTTACAATTGTTTGCTGCACAAAACGGTGTATCTTACCATTGTAGGTGATGGCCCTAATGACTCCTTTCAGCAGTGGGTTTAGGTTTACTATTCCAAGTAGGTGGAAGGCATAGAAGTACCCATAGTACACAAACCCAAGTACAGACATGGTTGGCATGGCCTGTTATTTAACAATAAAACATGATTATATTACAATATATCATCCATGTTCCATAATAAAAACAAAAATCTTGTGATAACCAATTCTGGTTCGGGTTCTGCCCAATTTTAATTCTTGTCAAAGTAAAATTATTTTTTTCAATTTCAAACAGTAACTAAACTAGAAATACAAACATAAGAAGCCAGAGAGGTCAGCACAAGACTTAGTTACTTTATTGTAAAATTATACCGTGATATAATATCTTTTAATTAACTTTGTCAAGACTTGATAATTGTGCAGATGACCCCCCCCGCAAAAAAAAAAAGAAAAGAAAAATCGCATCACTCAATTAATAGCATTAGGGCAATACTTGAAAGATGTTAACAGTCACATTACTCCCTGCTGCTAAATGCCTTTTAAAATTTATTTCATGTATAGAGTTAATCACAGCAGCGTTCTATTTATATCAAGACAAATTCCTGTGAATCCATACCAGATAGTAGAGTGTATTAGAACTGAAGAACTTGACTTCCAGCTTTGACTCCTGTTGCTTTGTCTGGCTGACTCCTTCTGTGGTGTCATTACCATTAGAGGCATTTGCATTCATTTTCTGCTTTTTTTCCTTCCGTCTTTTTCTTGGATCTCTGTAAAATGTTGCATTGAAAACAAAGTAGAAAATTGCTTTTCTCATTAAATGGTTCAGTGTTCCTACAAGGGGAGATTAAAATACAGGTGAAGCTGAATATGTTGACAGACCAATGTCAAGCAATAAAACGGGAGACGTATTTGCTTTTAGTTAAAACAAGCGGTTTGACCTTGAAGGATTGGTATAAGGTTAAATGTAATTCTGTGAAAAGTATAGCAATCCATGGTTTCATATATTAAGTTGTTTGTCCATTCAAAATCTGTAACAACAATAAGTACGACAAAAACTGTAGCTTTTAGCTGTTATTTTTATCGGTCTTATTTTTTGGCCCTCAATTTTGTAGAAATAGTTATGCAAATGTGGGTTATGGCTATTTGGCTTCAAGTAAAAATTGTATTATCAAAAGCACATTAATAACTTGTGCTTTTATCAAAGTTCATATGTGGGGTTTTACGTACTGTTAAACAACCACGGTCATACTGGGACAGGTTCTCAGCATAGCCACTTGTGGGGCTCGAATCCACACAGACGTGACAGCCTGTGACTAGATGCCAAACATGCTTACCACTATGCCACTGAGGACCTCTTTGTGCTTGTGTCATTGTATATTTTAATCAAAAGAAGTTAATGTTATCACATATAAAGCAAGCCCAAGTAAAGATTTTTTGTCCAAGTTGTGTAAAGTTATGGTAGGGAGTAGTAGCCTTTGAATATAATAAGAACACATCAGTTTGACACTGTGTGACTAATTATCAATATGTTTAATACAATGTCCACATTTGGCTCCCCAGCATGTGATCATCTAAGAACTAAGAGCTAAAAGGGGAACAGACATAAAAGTAACCTCTGCCAATCATTGCAAAATAATTGTTTCAACTGCAGTAAAGACTACATAGTGATTAACTTGACAGTAGAAAGACTTACTGGAAGATGTTTTTCAACCAATTTGGAAATACTGGATGATACAGCAAGAGATAGCAGAAAAGTAACATTGCAGAACAGGCACAGTGGATAGCCCCAAACACAATCATCAGAATATCATACACTGGTTGACTGATCACTGTTATCTCAGCTTCTTTCCTGAAATAGATATACGAGGTGAGAAATGTGAAGAAACATTAAAAATAAAGGAAGTTTTGTGAATATGTGCACTGATAGGTACCACACTTGACTAGGAATAGGAGAACCTGTGATCAACCCCAGGTACAGAATGAGAAATATAGCGGCTCAGATGACCAATTAAAATGGTTATCCTCTGCCATTTGATACTAACCCCACTGGAAAGTTAAAGAGCATTGCAGAGGTTGATGAATGGTCTTTCAGTTAGGGATGTCAGTAAAGCTTCGGCTATACTTGTGTAGTTGGGACAGGACAAATGTCACTTATTTTATTAGTGATATATACCTAACTCTTTAACAGGTAAACAATAGGTCTAAATGCTAAAGTAGTACCCTGTCCCCATTCCAGTAGCATGGCACCTTGAAATGTAATTAATTACAGGTGTATCAGAGAATAACTCTTTTTCATAAATGCAATAGAGAGTGTCAGGAGTGTCCATTGCAGACCTGTGGCAAATTTAACAGTTTTTTATTGAAGGAAAATAATGCATCATGCACCTATTTAAGAAAAATGTTTTGGCATATTATGGAGGTATTTTATTTTGTTGTAGGCACTTCGACATTCTCAGATCTCCATGATGATACCTTATCATTATGATTACTAAACAAATTCGGAGTTCAAGTGAGATGTTAAAAGTGGGAAGGCTGGCATGAGGAAAGAGAAAATAGCATCAGAGATGCCCGTACCCCACAGCCTTGGGAAATATTTTCAACACCATGAGATATAGAAGTACTGTACCAGTACAAAGTTCAGGATACTTTCAGAGCACTGTCAGTTATATAAAGGTCCAAACAATGTTTAAATGGAGACATAATGTTTAAAAGAAAGATAATGCGTATAAAGATGAAGTATTAAAACAAGATAATTCAATGACAAGATGACAGCATTAATCAGTAAACTAAAATTCAACACTCTTTATATACATCTGCATTTCCGAATTATGATTTAGATGGTTTGAATATTACCATGCATACAGAAGTGGTAATACATTTAATGAATGCTTATGTGTGGTGTTGGAGTAAAATCTGCGGCTCACTTGATGAAATTCTATCTCTTACAATGGGAAGTTATGAAAGTAAAATTCTTAATAAATTCTAATATGACTTTTGCTTAATCTGCATCAAAAGACAGACCCAAAGGTGCAACAAGATTTAAAAGGTCAAGGTCACTACGGCAAGGTAAAAGGTCAAATTAAGGTCACACCATGATAATACACACCTATAGCCGATAACCAATGTCCCTACCAAGTATCAACTTCCTACACCTTACGGTTTCCGAGATACAGCCCTGACGATTTTATAGGTCAAGGTCACTATGGCAAGGTCAAAGGTCAAATCAAGGTCACACCATGATGCTGCACACCTACACCCCCTAACCAATGTCCCTACCAAATATCAACTTCCCAAGCCTTACAGTTTCCGAGATACAGCCCTGACGATTTTATAGGTCAAGGTCACTATGGCAAGGTCAAAGGTCAAATCAAGGTCAGACCATGACGTTGCACACCTACACCCCCTAATCAATATCCCTACCAAGTATCAACTTCCTACACCTTACGGTTTCTGAGATATAGCCCAGACAACATTTTATAGGTCAAGGTCACTACGGCAAGGTCAAAGGTCAAATCAAGGTCAGACCATGACGTTGCACACCTACACCCCCTAAGCAATATCCCTACCAAGTATCAACTTCCTACACCTTACGGTTTCTGAGATATAGCCCGGACAAGATTTTATAGGTCAAGGCCACTACGGCAAGGTCACAGGTCAAATCAAGGTCAGACCATGACGTTGCACACCTACAGCCCCTAACCAATATCCGTACCACGTATCAACTTCCTACACCTTACGGTTTCCGAGATATAGCCCGGACAACATTTTATAGGTCAAGGTCACTACGGCAAGGTCAAAGGTCAAATCAAGGTCACACCATGACGTTGCACACCTACACCCCCTAACCAATGTCCCTACCAAGTATCAACTTCCTACACCTTACGGTTTCCGAGATATAGCCCGGACAAGATTTTATAGGTCAAGGTCACTACGGCAAGATCAAAGGTCAAATCAAGGTCAGACTATGACGTTGCACAACTACACCCCCTAACCAATGTCCCTATTAAGTATCAACTTCCTACACCTTACGGTTTACGAGATAGAGCCCGGACAAGATTTTCAAACTCAAGGTCACTACGGCAAGGTCAAAGGTCAAATCAAGGTCAGACCATGACGTTGCACAGCTATACCCCCTAACCAATGTCCCTACCAAGTATCAACTTCCTACACCTTACGGTTTCTGAGATACAGCCCGGACAAACTATTTCCCGCCGCCCGCCCACCCGCCCGACCATCCGGACACCATGGGTGAAAACAATACCCCAACAGCCATTAAGGGCTGTGGGGTAAAAAGTGCTCAATGATATAGTTTCACCTGATAAAACACTAGATCATATAGAGGAAAAGCCAGAGGTTATTTTCTAAAACTTAACAACCAGGCCATTCAGGCATCAGTTTGAAATACAAAAAATTATAAGCATCAGAGATGCCCGTACCCCACAGCATGGGGAAATAGTTTTCAACACCATGAGATACAGAAGTAGTGAAACAGAACAAATATTTAGAGCAGTGTCAGTTGTATTAAGGTCCAAATGATGTTTAAGTAGAGAAAATAACATAGAAGAGAAACAAAATGTATGTAAAGATAAAGTATTAAAACAAGACAATTCAATAGCAAGATGACAGCATTAATCAGTAAACTAAAAACTCTGATGCACACCTACAACCCCTAAGCAATGTCCCCACCAACTATCAACTTCCTACACTTTACAGTTTCAGAGATATTGCCCGGACAAAATTTTAAAGGTCAAGGTCACTACGGCAAGGTCAAATATTAAATCAAGGTCACACCATGATGTTGCAGACCGACAACTCCCAACCAATGTCCCTACCAAGTATCAACTTCCTACACCTTACAGTTTCGAGATATAGCCCAGACAAGATTTTATACGTCAAGGTCATTACGGCTAGGTCAAAGTTCAAATCAAGGTCACATCATGATGTTGCACACCTACACCTCCCAACCAATGTCCCTACCAACTATCAACTTCCTACACCTTACGCTTTCAGAGATATAGCCCAGACAAGATTTTATAGGTCAAAGTCACTACGGCAAGGTCAAAGGTCAAATCAAGGTCACACCATGAGGTTGCACACCTACAACCCCTAACCAATGTCCCTACCAAGTATCAACTTCCTACACCTTACGGTTTCCCAAATATAGCTCAGACAAGATTTTTAAGGTCAAGGTCACTACGGCAAGGTCAAAGGTCAAATCAAGGTCACACCATGATGTTGCACACCTACTACCCCTAACTAATGTCCCTGCCAAGTATCAACTTCCTACACCTTAAAGTTTCCGAGATATAGCCCGGACAAGATTTTATTGCGCAAGGTCACTACGGTAAGGTCAAATCAAGGTCACATCATGACGTTGCACACCTACACCCCATAACCAATGTCCCTACCAAGTATCAACTTCCTACACTTTACGGTTTCCGAGATATAGCCCGGACAAGATTTTCAAACTCAAGGTCACTGCGGCAAGGTCAAATCAAGGTCACACCATGACGTTGCAGACTTAAACCTCCAAACCAATGTCCTTCCAAGTATCAACTTCCTACACCTTATAGTTTCTGAGATACAGGCTGGACAAACTTTTCCCGCCACCCGCCCATCCGGACACCATGAGTGAAAACTTGAGTAAAAAGGACACCTCATTTACTCAAGTCAAAAAGTATACTTTCACAAATAGGGGTTTAAGTAAAGTAGAACCTCTGACCATGCAGGGAGAGTATTTCTTTGTTTTGCTTATAAAATAATGAAATACAAAAGGTAGTAAATATAAAACCCCATTCACATTACAGGTGGTATCACCAACGGTAACTCCCATTTGGGGAAACGTCCTTGCCCTAGAGTCACCGTCTGATGTCCGTAGACGACCTTGCGAGTCAGTTGCGAACCGTCCTTTACCTTATGAGTCCAACTGAAATTGTAAAATAATTGAAGTTTCTGTCTCGGATTTCGGTATTGTGAGCATGCACAGACGATTTCGCACATGAATTTTTTACTGTGGTAACTAAAGGTGTGGTCTACGGTGTACATAAGATTGTGATTCGGTCATCTTTTGATGCAATACGGCGACATAAGGCGAGTTAAGGTATTGGTGGTTTCGCCACATGTTAGTCCGACGCTACCGAATGAGAGTTGAGGTTAATGGAGGTTGTCTCTCGGTGACCAACATTTGTGGTACTGTCATCTGACTGTTATTGATGGTTAAAACACCATGTCCAATCAGTGGCTGTCCCCTGTAGTGTGAACAGCTCGGACAAAATGGGGCGACCTGGGGTTGGTTCCGCCTCCGAGAAAAACTTCTAACCATGGGCTTACTGCCTGCAGTGTGAATTGGGCATAAAAGAAAACTGACAACACTAATTTCAGAGTCTAAATGACTAATTAACAGGCCATACGTACTTATAGATTGAGCTGTCTGATGGAATATCAGTGATGTTCTCATTCTCCAAATCTTCAGCAGTGTAAGGAGACTTCCAGGAGATTAACATGATGATAGTGATCACAAGACTTAGTAACACACTGATGTAATGCCACACTGCCCTGAAAGAAGAAATTACAAGACATAAATCAATCAGAACGTATACTAGTTAATGCTGCATCTTACATAATACTGACGTGAAAACTGCACCATGTGTGGCATTTTAAGCTAGCTCCAGTAGAGGGGACCCCATAAATGTGAGAATTTGATTGGTTCAGGGTTTTAAACAGGTTAACAGACTTTCACATTTATTAAATATAGAAGAATAAGAGATGAATATATTATGTTCAGATAATACACATCTGTAAACCAATGAATTTATACTGAAAAAGTAAGACATCATAATGATGTTATACAAGAGTTACTAACATCTTTGTTACAGATGATATATAGTCATACAGTAAATACATCACATTTCTAGTTAAAATATTTTAATAAGTATAAATTCATCACAACAATAAAATGATAATAGAAACTAAAACTTTGGGTTGGATTACATAAGGATAATGCAATATGAAAAATAGCATCAGAGATGCCCGTACCCCACAGCCTAAGG
The DNA here is from genome assembly GCA_964017235.1 of Sabellastarte sp. h YS-2021. NCBI lineage: Eukaryota > Metazoa > Annelida > Polychaeta > Sabellida > Sabellidae > Sabellastarte > Sabellastarte sp. h YS-2021. The sequence continues at coordinate 71,414,116 of OZ024928.1, read as the reverse complement.
AAATATTTTTAACACCATGAGATATAGAAGCACTGTATCAGTACAAAGTTCAGGATACTTTCAGAGCACTGTCAGTTATATAAAGGTCCAAACAATGTTTAAATAGAGAAAATTCTGTCTAAGAGAAAGATAATGCATGTACTTTATCTACATCTGGCATGGCTGAATTATGGTTTAGATGTTTTGAATATTACCATGCATACAGAAGTGGTAATACATTCAATGAATGCTTATGTGTGGTGTTGGAGCAAAATTTGTGGCTCACTTGATGAAATACCATGTTACAATGGGACGTTGTAAAAGTAAAATTCTTAATGAATTCTTTTAATATGATTTTAACAGTGCTTAATTTGCATCAAAAGACAGACCCAAAGGTGCAACAAGATTTTAAAGGTCAAGGTCACTATGACAAGGTCAAGGTCACTACAAGGTCAAAGGTCAAATCAAGGTCATACCATGACGCTGCACACCTACACCCCCTCACCAATGTCCCTACTAAGTATCAACTTCCTACACCTCACGCTTTCCGAGATATAGCCCGGACAAGATTTTATAGGTCAAGGTCACTACAGCAAGGTCAAAGGTCAAATCCTGGTCAGACTATGACGCTGCACACCTACACCCCCTAACCAATGTCCCTAGTAAGTATCAACTTCCTACACCTCACGCTTTCCGAGATATAGCCCAGAGAAGATTTTATAGGCCAAGGTCACTACGGCAAGGTCAAAGGTCAAATCAAGGTCAGACCATGATGTTGCACACCTACACCCCCTAACCAATGTCCCTACCAAGTAACAACTTCCTACACCTTATGGTTTCCGAGATATAGCCCGGAAAAGATTTTCACACTCAAGGTCACTACGGCAAGGTCAAACACATCCTAACCAATGTCCCTACCAAGTATCAACTTCCTACACCTTACGGTTTCTGAGATATAGGCCGGACAAACTTTTTCCCGCCGCCCGCCCGCCCGGACACCATTTAACACTAGTTGTACAAAGAAAGGTTAGTAAACAAGAAGTTCTAGTCTACCATTTTTTGGCAAGTTCTGCAAAAATTCTGTTGTTGATGATCATCTTCTGGTAGTCAATGTCCTTGAGGATGTCTTTGCTGTAGCCCAGAAGATCTCGAAGTTTGGAGGTGGGCGAGGTCCTGTCAACTTCCCACTTCACATGCTCCTTGATTTCTTCCCTAAGCAAGTTCTACAAGAAGACAAGTTACATTAAGCCACAAAATCATCTGACTTCAAATACTTCTTGATATCTTTCCTCAGCAAGTTCATTCAGAACTAGACCAAGGACGCATCTGTGGCCAGATACAAGATGTGTCCACCGGAAAAGGACAACCAACATTGTTTTGAAGATAAACAGCACTTTTGAAGTGGATACAATTAAACTTACTGTAAAGACACAAAATTGTGACATGCTACTTGACTTTATGAGATTTTGTGGACATAAAAATGGACTAATTAGGATGAACACAATAAAACGCTACTTTGAAATAGTCTGTAAGGTCAAAATATTTTAAATTAAGTGTGTTCTACTGGGTTTCTAATATAACTACTTGCATGATATTGCCACCCATTATACTACTGAAATAAGGTTGATGTGTTATATGAAACCGTTCAGGTCAGACCATCATGGGCCCTTACTGTATCCCAGTTTCAATTGTACAATATTGATGCAATTTTCTCAAAGACTGTCATTATGGAAGTTAGATTTGGGGTATTATGCCAAACAGTTCAAGTCTTACCAGCAGAGGCACTCACTGAATCTCACATATTACAGTGACCTCAACTATTATTGAGGATTCTAATTTATCTAGAATAACTCTGACCTTGGCTTTATCATGCTAGTTGATGCAACCAATGACTAAATAAATAATACTTATGCATAGTTTCAACAAACAAATGAGAAATAAATGTAACTGCATTAGTTAGGACAGTCATCTGCTCAGCTGTTTATAAATATAGGATTTGATATAAATATTCAGAATTTAACAAAATTCAACCTCAAACTTACCTGGTTCTTGACTCTAAAGTGCTTCTTCTGCAAATGGCCATCTTTGAGAATTTCAACTGTTCTGCAGTGTGCCTTGAAGTAATTAAATGCTTCTAGTTGCAGTGGAAAGGGGAATGCTGGATAAAAAATATTTCTGTTTTTAGTAAGTTACAATATAAAAATACATAATAAATTCTGCAACATGAAACTAGAATGAGTTGAACTTAGATATAAGCAGAACCAGGAAGGACCTAACTTCAAGAAAATCTGTCTGATGAACCAATATTGATAGGTAGCTTTCAAAAGTAATTTGTAATGTTTATTTTACTCATTCAGATGTATACTGGTCATCATACCAGAAAATATATGGTAAAACATACGCACATCGATTCTGAAGTAGCTAAGCTGCTACTCCCACACAAAGACTAATCAATACTCTCGGCTTTATGCCCCTCCTCAAATCCTGCACAGAAAAAACCCAGAAATGTTTACCTTTTTTGATTATTTCAGGTTTGAGATCAACCAGTCTGGCCAGGATACAATAGAACAAGTATCCCATGTCAGTCATTTTCTCATACATGTCCTTTAACTCCTCACTTTTCTTACCCTGAAAGAGGGAGAGAAATATATGCAGAAGAACAAAAAAAATATTATTATTTCGACATTTTTAGTTTACAAAATAACTGTCCCATGAAAAATGATCCAACACCACAAATCCACTATCATGACTTTGATTTCCCTGATATTGCACTCTTAAGTGCAGCATTGTTGGTCATACAACCTATCTTATGAGTTGTATTTATTGTAGCCATCTGTCTGCGTGCATTTTGTTGTGATCAGTCTCAACGTGTCCCCATATTCAAAAGTGGCTAGATCTTATCACAAGCCATAACCAGTAATGGCTATCATATATTTGCAAATATTGGCAGAAACAGTAAAATTTTTGAATGCATCACAGTATATGAAGTTTTCACAATAAGGAGATCCCCTTATAACACTTTAAAATTACAATAGACATTTTATGAGAAAGTGTATTAGTATAAATTTAAGCAAGAAGAAAATTTCCACTTATACAGTATTGATAGGTTCTGTAACATTATCTATTTATTTATTTATTTATTTGGGGTTTTACGTCGCTTTCAACACTGTACAAGTCATATCACCTACGGGTAGTTGGAAGGGCAGAGGAAACCAGTACATAGAGTTCGCTAGGGTTCTGTACTGTAAACTGCCGACCAACGGCAAGCAACTACCAGCTTTCCCACATAAGGCCTTGACGGGGATCGAACCCCGGCCTCAGAGGTGGGAGGCGAGAGTGTTACCACTCTGCCACCATGGCCCCTGTAACATTATCAGGCCAATCATTTGATCCGTTACAAAATGGGACTTATTATTTCCTCTTATTGCTTCATTGTATTGGGTAACTGGATTGATGAATTTCTCATGACTTACTCTATTGTACACAAAGCTGTATTGTGTTGTACATACCCGTTTGCTCTTAGATGAACACAGTAACTCCATCTCATTCATCCCCAGACTCTGCTCCACATGCTCAGCATCCAGCTTATACTAAACAGGTTAAAAGTTTCATGTTTTACATCCTGCTTACCAGCCAGGGTCATATTGAAACAGGCTCCTTAGCTTTACAAATGTGGGAGTCAAACACACACAGAGGTGACAATCTCAGCAGTAATTAAATGCAAACTTGCTATTTACCACAGGCCCAAGGACCTTTCAGCTCACACTATTTATTTGATTTATTTGGATTTTCACTTTTAGCACATTGTATAGGTTAAATCACAACAGGTAGTTTTAAGGGCAGAGGAAACCAGTACATACTAGTTGGTTAACATCAATCTGTACTGTAATTGCCCTGTATCGGTAAGCAACTACCAGCATTTCCACACACGGTTGGGTCTGGGGTTCAGAGTTTAGCAGAATACATGTAACATTTTTGTAAACAAATTTGGCAAATATGCTCGCCCTTTTTATCTAAGCTCCTGTGGTGATATAATTGTAAACAAATTATTAAATCAAATATGTATTAAATGGACATTAGAAAAATAGATTTATCTCTGGCTTATTTTTCTTTATTATAGTTAAAGAAGGCAGAATATAGCAAATTGAGCATTATTAATGCAAAAATATTGAACAAATAACTTGAAAACATTTATTTTAAAAACAGGCCCTACAGTAAGTGTCTTGATTAAACTTCTTAAATATTGTTTCACTGTTTTAAAATTAATTAAAAGGGGTACAGATAACTGGTTAAATGTGTTACAACAGCTATAAAATTAAGCTGCACTATAAAGGTTACAGTACATTTGCATTTTCTCAATGTATTCAAATACTTACTGTTGGAACTGCATAACACAGGGTCATCAGATCTCTGATGTCATCCACAGCCATAGTCTGACAAACATCCTACACAAAAAGAGGAATCAAGTCAAAGTTGGGTTTCACTCTTTTGGAATTCTGATCACAGGTATTTCACAATCTTGCCAACAGACAGTGTTTTTATTATAGAGTAAGAAATGTAAAATTCGCCACATATCTGAAATTCGCCACATGTGAAAATACTAATAAAATAAATGAATTGTGGTGAGATTTGTTGAATGTATAGTAAATTAAGGCTTTTTGAACTGAAAAATACCAATTTTTAGACAAAAACATCATTTTCTTCATAAAATTAACTAAGGTTTTAGAGGTGGCGAATTTTAGATTCCTGGCGAATTTTAGATTTCTTACTCTACAATTTACTGGTTTCTCCACTTTAAAATTGGCTTTATCACCATCATGTTTCGGCCAGTTCCATCTTAAGATTTTCTACCATTGAGTTAACCAGTAGAAATTCTAACTATGGTGGTCTCACAAGCCTTCAATCTCTTTTATTACTGAGTACATTAGTACATTGAGCAAATAGTACAATCAGTCCAGACTCTTACATGACAGTCTCATATGTCTCTATTTTCTTCTACCTATAAGTATAATAATACACTAATCAATTAGAACAATCAGAACAGACTATTATATCAACACTCAGACTCCGACTTCTTTATCCAGTTTTAATGTATCAGCCATATTTTAATTTAGTCCATTTATCAATTAGTATACTCTGTGCAAACTCTTACCATGGCTGTCTCCGACTCTTCCACTCCATTCTCTTCTATAAGTGAGTACAGCAATCCTCCAATCTCTGCCTTCAGATCCAAGATGTCATCAGCATCGCAGCCTTCAAACTGTCTCTTCCTCATCAGCAGGTTGATGTAATCTATGATCTTATTGTCTATTAAAGTGGCTCTATTTTCTTGGTTGCCCTGTGGAAAATAATACACTGGTTGTAACTAGTTCTCCTTTTACTTATATACCATAACATTTTAGTAGATTTAAGGCCAAAATCAACAACTTGCAAATAAAAAAGTCCAGCCACAATTGAAACAGCAGTTGTAATTTACCTTTCTTGGTGGTATATATTGAAACATTTCCTCTTTTTGATTAACTTCATTCAGTTTAAACAGTATTTAACCATTGAACTAAGATGAAGCAACAATCCACCTTCTTTTACTTCATGAAAAGCAGTAATGGCCTTTGGGAAGCAAGCTCAAAGTACATCTTACAGCAAAATTTCTATTATTTCATAAATCTATTTATGCATTTAGTAATAGATTTTCTCATATCTTTGAGAATATTCCTCCATGACTGTTCTATCCATCCTGTGCTTACCTCACAGCTTTCAAGCAGGGTGTATAGGAGCTTACAATTTGTTGTACATATGCCAATGGTTTGTGGCGAACCTATTCTGTCCATACTACAATTAACTCCACAGTTCATGCAGGATGTTGAAGAGCATACAATTTGTAATATATACCCTATGGATTGCAATGTGACTGTTCTGTCCATTTGACACATACCTGGATCACAGGTTTTATACAATGTGTTGAAAGGGTTTACAATTCGTAGTATATATATCTACAGTACGATGTTTTACGGGGTAACTACTCTGTCATTTCTGCAATTACCTCACACATTTCACGCAGGGTGTGGAAGAGCTTACAATGTGTACTGCAGAGTGACTGCTCTATTCATTCTAGAGTTACCTCACAAATTTCATGCAGGATGTTGAAGAGCATACAATTTGTACTGCAGAGAGGCTGTTCTGTTCATTCTACAGTTACCTCACAGATTTCTTGCAGGGCGTTGAAGAGCTTACATTTTTGTACTGCAGAGTTCCCACCATTCCATACATACCTCACATATTTCATGCAGTGTGTTGAAAAGCTCTGTACAGATGCCGATGGTTTGTGGTGTGACTCTGGTGTACACTACACTCACAAAGTGTGTCAATTCTGCCACCAAATTCACTGACTTCACATTGTCTGGCTGCACTCGCATATGATTCTGTCCAATGTAATATTATAATAATTTCATTGTTAACAAACTTGAACTGCAAATGTTATGCTGACTGTATGTCATGCAAGAAATATTCTTGTCTGTAACTGCAGAGTAAGTTGGTGCATGTAGTCAACAGTAGTCATTTTACTCTTAATATCGGTTGCTTGAGGATAAAGATGTAAATCGACAGTGTCACAATTAAATGTACTTTTAAACTAAAGAAGAAAGGGTTATTCAGTGCAGATAAACCCGAATACCTGTGCAACTTGAAATGACACCTAGGACATTTCAAGACTGTGTTGGGGATTTGATTTTGTGATAATGAAAAGTTTCATTATGAGTCAAATCACAAATATTTGCAGTTAAATATTTATAACCTAATTTTTTAAAGCCAATTAAAAAATATGCTTTTTTTGAGAGTTATTGGGAAGAAAGCAAAAGTAACATCATGTGTAATTGTATCACTTAATAAAGACAAGATCTTTAATTTGAAAATATACAAAAATGAAAGATAAGAAGAGATTCTTAACTGCCCCAAATAATACAGAAAATAAATGGTATTATCTATTCTCCACCTAGTGCCAAATAACTAAACCACAAATAATACTTCCTAAATAAAACCCCTGATCCCCCCGACCTACCTATAGTGATTTCAACAAACAAGTCTCATGTAAGTTATAAGTTACAGGTCTTTTATGTGAAAAGATAATCTCTTTAGAAAAGAAAGGATTAATATTGAGTGACAGTATGTAAATCCTGCTTATTATAGTTGCAAATTGTAAATGCTCATCTTGTCTATCTGAAATACAGATTTACTTTTAACGATGTGATTTATTGTTATCAATAAATATTGTGCAGCTTATTTATTTCAAAGTAGGACAGTAGATACTGTGCTGTACCTGCATCTTTTTGTTCTGTCCATCACACAGCCCACCCAGTACCCTGAGGATAACCTCAACATCAGACTTGGATGCCTGAGAGCCAGTCATGGCATCAACAGTCTCCCCTCCGCCATCGGCAGAACCTGTTTCTGAAGCCTGCAAAAAGTATAAAAAAAGATCGTACGAGGTCCCTTACATATTAAGAAATATTGGGAGAGACCTCTAGTATATCCCACATTTTGAGATATTAAGTTGGTTTCAAACCCGTAACCACAGAGGTGTGATGCAGCAAGATGATGATTCATTAAAATCTGTCACCACTGGATCATCAAATCCAAGAGGGGAGTGAATATTAATGGATTACAAGAACCAGGAGGCTAAACTGTCCCTAGAATATAGTGGTGAGTTTATATATTTATTTATTTGGGGTTTTACATCGCTTTTAGCACTGTACAGGTCATATCACAACGGGAAGCTGGAACGGCAGAGAAAACCAGTACATCGCTTTTAGCACTGTACAGGTCATATCACAACGGGAAGCTGGAACGGCAGAGAAAACCAGTACATACAGTTGGTCCCCCCCCCTATAGTGGTGAGAGCCAGTGGATCATTAATTGGACAGGTAAAGATGAGGCTACACAAGCTACAGAAGTGAAAGTTAAAAGGTCATTTCAATGAATAAGATAACCACTTGTGAATATAAATGCCACTGCCTTACGAGTAAGAAATGTGAAATTTGCCACAGAATGTTTATTTTGATGTTAGCAGCACCCAAGGCTGTAAACAATAATCAAAATGTGTGCCAATTTCGCAACAGCAGTGACCTAAAGCTCCATCACAAAATTTGTTAAGAATTTTCCAGAAGTCAAGTATTATATATAAATAGTATGGGGTTTTCCAGGTGGTGATTTTCCCACATTGTGGCTAATTCCACATTTCTTACTCTAATTAGGTCAAGTGGAGGCAAATACTGTAAGTTCATCAATGATATCCTAATCGTCCCTCACTAGTTATATTATAGAAAAAATTTTCTGGCGTAATACTCCGACAATATGGTAACAGAATCTGACAGTATTGGAATTAAGTTGTATTCAAAGGTCAAAGTTAGGGTGTTACATCCCATTCAAAGGAGCAGATATCTAGTTGAAGCATTTTGATAACCAGACAGGTAGCTCCCAACTGCCCCAAATAATTTAAGTCCCAAGACTTGATGCCATGACATTATGGTAAGTGGCAAGCATACTCCCACTGAACTTTCAGGGTTCCCATTCTCCCCTCCCACCCCTTTCTTCACAAGCTTAACTTAAATCATGATCCTTGGTCATTAAAATATCATTGCAGATATCTTAAAGCACAATGGAGACTTTATGTTATACTGCAATCTTATATCCTGGGACTATTTTGCAAGTAAAAGACATATATTAGACAATATTTTGTACATACAAAATGAGTACAACTCTGTACTTTTTATAGCAGTACAGAGTTTTTCCAATATATTCAAAGGTTAAATATGAAACACCTTAAAGTCTTACATATTTCAAATGTAATACCCAGTCAGTCCGTGATAATATTTACATTTTTTAAAACTTTTATGCTTGTGTTAGACAAACCCAATGTTACAAGCAATTAATTAAATTCTCTTTATATACAAATAAATAGAAAGTTAAAAAAATGTTTTACTATTAAAAGGTGCATGCAATAAAACTGTTAACGAGGTGATTTGTTCATCCCTTTGTTTTGTAAAAAACATCCTTAATAATGTGACAACTGAAACAATCAGCTAAAAGAAATATTGGAATTTTGTTTTCAGAAAGCAAAATAATTTTATGGTTAATCCTTGTATATTCAGCCTATTATGTATGGTTTGGCATTAAAATAGGATAAGAAGTCTTGTTTTTAACAATAACAAAACATCTTGCAACGTAAAACAACTGTTAGCAGTTTATTTTAACCAAATCTGTATATAAATTTATAAAACTTGCCATTAAAAGTCACATTTACTACTTCCTTAATGGGCCGATAAAACGGTAAACCACCATTATATAAAGTCAAAGAAATCTAACATTGCAAAGAATAAAAGAAAATCTATATTGCATATCACTAACAAAGGAAATAACGGAAAACAAGACAAAGAACTAACTATAAATAGAGCAAAACAAAACTAACTTTATCTAAAACACATCTGGCTAAAATATACACCATTATTATTAAAAAAGACAACAACATAAATCATGATTACATCTTTGTGTTTCACTTCTGATGTCGCAGGCTCTCTAGAAGACTTTGTCTTTACATTTGATAGATCAAAACTGTCAGTTTTAGTAAAAGTCGCAGCTGTCTGAAAACAACAACATTCTGATGTAGAACACATTTAATTATACTGCATACAACTGGAAAATTACATAGGTGACCTCTAAAATTTGACAAGTTTTGCATCAAATCTAAAAAGATCAAAATAATATTGTACTTTTTCCTATTTAAGGCAGGAATTCTTGGACAAGGGGGTGACTTAAAATTCAATTTATAACAACCCAGTATTCATTTTTACTTCAAGGTAATCATATCAGAGTTCTACATTAAGGGTTTCGATTTACCGGTAAAACTTATCAACTTAGTGCAATGGGGGGGGGGGGAGAGAATTGTTTGTTATTGTGTACATTAATATGCAAAGTGATTAATATGTTGCATGTTAGCTTAAAATATATGTTATGTTGAGTTATTATTTTAAGGAATTTGCTTTAAATATTTACAAATGCCTAATAATTGGAAAATTCTTCTTTTTTCATTACATACATCTTAGATGGAAGCAGATGTTAAAACATTTATGTTAGAAGCATAAAGAGAGTTACCTTGATCATTTCGATACATTTTATATTTTACAAAAAGTCATGAATAAATATTTTAAAGTAAAGTTTATATGAAGAGTAGAGTTGCAAAAAAAATTAAAAGCATTTTAAAAGTGAGTTAGATAATTTCAGTGGTATATAATTCAAGAAATCAAAAATCACATTTTACCTTTTGACCCTAAATTGAAAAAAAAATTACATACATTTCAAATGCAAATTTTTAGAGAACACTTTATTATATTGGAAGCCATCCTCTTTATGCACAAGAATATATCTGAACATCTTTGTATTTACACCAAAAATCCTACTGAATTAGGATATTATTTACATTGTAGGGATCGCCACCATGTAAATTGGAAATTGATCCAGATCACTCTCAAAACTTAATGGGGTCTAAGATGGTCCAAGACCTATCTGCTAATTTTTTTCAGGAAGATCTAACTAGTAGTATTTGCATAATTCTCTTAATAAACACTAAACATAAACAATAAACAGATAAACAGAGATAGACAAATGGTCATGAAAATAAAACCTCTTTGGTAGAGGTAATGAACAGCCATTGAGTTTACATTGATGTTCCATCACCACCATTTTAGAATGGCACACAGAAATCTTTTATCATCATGCATGGTTATTATTTACATCAGACAACACAAATTATGCTTTTAGAAGCAGAAATTGCCTGCAATCACCCCTGTGGTGATTGTATGTCAGTATGGGGGGGGGCCAACAGGGACTGTTATACAACACCAGCACACTATCATACATTTGGACCTTGTAATGATGGTATATTTGGGTTTCAACGTCGCTTTCAACACATTGTATAGGTCATATCACAACGGGTAGTTTTATGGGCAGAGGAAACCAGTACATACAGTTGGTCAAGGTTCTGTACTGTAACCTGCCAACCAACGGCAAGCAACTACCAGTTTACCCACTTAAGGTCGGGCCAGGATTCAAACTCTGATCTTAGAGTTGGGAGGCAAGAGTGTTACCACTCTGCCATGGTTGGTGGCCCACTTTATTGATGGTATAGAATTAAGTCTTACTGATTGTTGGGTAAAGAAAACTGGCCCACATGGCCAATGCCTACTTCTGGTTTCTGTTGCACAGCTTGAGTAGTACATGTATTAAATTGTACTTCCCTGTATAGGAGTCGAGCTGTTTGCAGCTTTACCTCCCTAACAAGTGTCAGTATCCGTAATCCTGGGTAAAGAGACACACACATACGTGTAAAAGTACCAACTCTAAGGGTACAATCTTTATGACCGAGCCAAGGACTGAACCACAGACCTCCAGCCTTGAAAGTCCAACATCTTAATCACAAGGCCAGAGAGACGGACATCAGTAGTATGAAATACTTACAAAGTCGTATTCACTCTCCTCTTTCTTTACACAGCAAGACTGTCTTGCGCACGTCAATTTGTTTCCATTAAAACAGCGGGCAAGGCATCCTTTCTTTTCTTGTTTCACTTCGTCCTGTACATTAATTTGTTAATTTAGTTTTATCACTTTAAACACATTATACAGGTCACATCACAATGGTAATGGAAGATATCTAGAAAAGCAATATGTACTTATAAGTCATGATATGGCACTGCAGACCACCTACCACTAGTACACTCTGTTTTAAGTCTTAATGACATTGGTGATGGAGAGAGAGAAACATCAGAATAACATAGACTTTGACAGAGTATGTGAAATTACCTTTGTTCTTATACTTTTAGCTGTGGCATATTCTGTGGCAATGCTAACTGTAAAAGTTGAGTTTTTAGCTGGAAATACAATTTACCAATGGTTTACACATTTAAAATTTCGCCAAAGATTAAGTTTATATGTTCAAGGTGATTAGCTAAATTATCCAAAATCACTGTCTGCTTAAGCAGAAATTTCCACCAATAAATTACAGTATTCTTACCTCCTCCAATGTCTCGTTTATCAGTGATTTGTTGTAGCCATTGGAGTAACTAATTCCATTGTTATTACCACTGGAGATCACACTCTGTCTGCTTAGACTCCCAATACGACAACATGAGTTTGCTTTGGATGACCTCTGACTCTGTACAAAATTAACAAATAAAATCACCATAAATCTGTGTGGCATTTTAAGCCAGCTCCTCTTGCAGATTGTCCACATATGGTTACATCTGTTTAATAGGAAAATATCTGTACACAATTCACACTGTGATTATATTTTTTGTGAACATTTCTCTATGACCATTTATTAGACTTGGATGACCTGTCTGCTACTGAAAGGAACAGAATCAGGGCCTGTATTCACAAAGATTCTTATTCTTAGAATTTTTCTAAGAATGGCTTTTATTCTTAGAATTTTTCTAAGAATATGAAATTGTTATATGCACAAAACTTTTATTTTTGACACCAGAATTGTATCCAAATACAGAAAGTCACTTCTGAGCCTGTATTCAGAAAGAATTTTTGCTTTGAGTTACACTTAGTCTAACCTGTGCACACATTTATTTTCACTTCTATTCTTAGAATTATTCTTAGCTAAGAATCTTTTGAATAGGTTTTTATTCTAAGAATAAGAAAATTCTTAGCAAAGAATTTTTCTTAGACTTAAGTGTAATTCTAAGAAAAATTCTAAGAATCTTTGTGAATACAGGCCCAGATCTTTCCAAAGGTATATAACATGTCCATAGTAGACACAGATTAAATATTTTTAATTATAAGAATTTAATACACTTACTTTGATTCCATGGGCAGGTGTTGGTTTAAATGTATTTGAGTGTCTAAGGCTTTCAGACAGATGGACAAAGGGACAAACTTGTATTTATATAGATATTATGCATATTTCAGGGCATTTCCAGTCATTTCAATTAATTATATTTTGTTCAAATGCAACAACTGTACATGTAGTTCTCTGTGCATGTAGATAGACCAGATGGCTCAGGATGGTATGCCATCAGTTTTTGCTAGCTACATATAAAATATTGTTCATAATATTTTAAGAAATTTCTCTGCTAATAAAAAGTCCAATGCCTAAACCAAAGGGTAACCTACAGCTAGTATAAGATATATGGAGACATTTATTGTTAAAATATGAAGGATATCTCTTTGGAGCCATGATTTATATATTCACTTACATGTTAATGATATACTCTTTCAATAAAACACACGGTGACATTGGTTTTAATTATTTTTACTCGATTGAATAAAATACATAAAGCTGAATAGATGTGAACATCTTCTAAGGTGCTGATTTTCAAGAAGTGATAGTCCAATAGGCAAAAAGAGGTCAACATCAAATCAGCATACACCAAGGGAGAAATAGTTATAGTGTCGACAAGCCTGAAGAGAATCTTTACTTTGTTCCCTTCGGGCTTCGTGGCTTTAATGCAGCCGATCGATAGTTTAAAACCATCATAAAGCACGAGAATATGTCTTTTATTCCTATAACATAAATAGCAATCTATTCAACTTAGATGGTGTCACAACTGCTTAAACTCCAGGCCATATTCACAAGATGTCCTAGCTAAATCCTTAGGCTTAAGTTGTCTATATTTGTATACATAATTTAAGTCTAAGACTTGCTAAGACCTTTTGTGAATACAGCCCTTGTGGCCAACTTCTAGCCACACTAGAAACCTTCCATCCGTTGCCATGACTAAATCTGTTAGAATTCGCCATTGTAGGCAAATAAGGCTGACTGAAATTTTGGCCTTTAAATACTAAAAAGGTTGTACTTGGAAAAAGACCCACTGTTGAATAACAGCCAATTGTAACAAATTTTATTGTAATTTAACTTTTTGTAAGTTAAATACTTACCTTATCCTCACAAATGCTTACTTGGTTTTGTGGAGGCAAAACGCGGCGACCAACAAGAATATTTAAAAATTATTCTTGTTCGAGAGGTGAACCCCGTAGTTAGTGATAGGTGCGCATGCGCACAACACATTGTCGGTTGGACTTTGTCGAGAGATCTTCATTTAATTTTTGGTCCCCTGTAAAACAAACGTGTGAGGGGAGGAAGGGTGGGTCTGTCCTTGTGAGGATAAGGTAAGTATTTAACTTACAAAAAGTTAAATTACAATAAAATTTGTTACATTTTATTGCGTAAAATAGCCTTACCTTATCCTCACAAATGCTTGATTCCAACCATAACAGGAGGAGGGGTTTGTTTTGCAACCTCCCTGTTAATAGATTATGGGGTTCACCATGAAAGCATTTGATGGAGAGGATAAGATAAGCTTAAGTATGCTACAACAGAATTTTCCATTACTGTAAAATATCTGTAAAGATAAGTAATGATAGGTAACCTCATGAATATTCATGATGTACTGTTGTAGTTGACACTTGTCCAATGTAGCATAAAGTTGTCCTATATCTAAACCATCACCCATAACTGTGTGGTGGGGAATGGCTTCCTGGGTCCCTCGAGCTGGGAGCTGTCATCCAGCAAGAAGGCACCCCAAGCTGGCTTCTGTGTTTTACAAAACACAGTCATGAGGCCATCTGCCACAGAAGAAGACATATGTCCATACAAGATACTGGTATGGAAGGAAGAGTAAAGTATGTAAGCCATATGAAATACGCAAGAACATACTCAAAGCCAATCACATGCTGAGCAGAAACCACTGGGCCTAATTGTAATCTGTTTGGTCTGTGGACTGCCAGGACACATAGCTTAAAAGGTAGAAAATGTGTTGTGGCTCTTCCAATGGCAGGAGCCTAAAATCTGCCCATCCTTGAATATTAAAGAAGCAGACATGGACCTAACCTCATGGACCTTAACCTGTAGGTCCTGTGTATCAAAATAGGATGTCTGATAAGCCAATAAGACAGTCTGTCTGATCCAAGAAGAGATAGTAGATCCCATGAGACCTCTGTCAAAGCCTTCCTTAAAGGACATAAACAAGAGATACTTTCCCTTCTTTAAAGCACTAGTTCTGTCTAGATAGTATCTAAGTGCTCTGACAGGGTATAAAGTCATATCCCCAGTCAAGTCTGAGCTCAAAAAAGGTTTAAAAGCTGGAAGGACCACTGGTTTTAGCGAATCTGGGCAATCAGAAGCCAACTGATTCTTTGCTAAGAAGGCAGGAGAAGGAGAAATAGTGACCTCCTTCCAGTGAGGTTTATGCCTGAGGGAAGAGAATGTCCAAGCGTGCACCTCCCCCCTTCTTTTGCCAGATGCCAAAGCCATCAGGAAAACAGTCTTGAAAGTCAAAATCTTAAGACTTGCATCCTTCAAAGGTTCAAAAGGAGCCTTAGACAAAGACCTAAGAACCAAAGATACTAGTAGGTCCCAAGAGGGAAAACCCCTATTTAGAATGGGTTTGTCCCTGAAAAGCTTGCAAGGAGTCTATTTAGGTGCAAACTCTTGCCTACTTCCTGGCCAAAAGGTCCCAAATGGTCAGCTATTGCAGTTCTGTAGCCAGCAATTGTGGCAGGTTTCAAATTTTTGACCGTAAATAAGTGGTTCAAAAATTCTTCTATGTCTGAGGTAGAAGGCTCTGCGCTGACCACCTTGTACTGTTGGCACCAGAGTTCAAAAATGGACCACCTTGACTGATAGAATCTTCTAGATGAGGGTCTTTGAGGTGCCTTAATTCTATCTGCCACCTGCTCAGAGAATGATTCAAGTGATTCTGAGTGGTGTCTAGGTGCCAAACATGCAGATTCAGATACATGAGATTCTGATGGAACTTCTGACTAAACGGTTGTTTTAACAGATGAGGCCATTGAGGTAGTTGTAATGGGGCTTGGTTGACAGATTCACTAGATCCCAAAACCAAAGCATTCTGGGCCACCCTGGTGCTACTACTATCATCTTGCACCTGTAGGTGTTCATTTTCTGTATGACTTTTGGTATGAGTGCTACAGAACAAAAGGCATAGCCGTCCAGACCCTCCCAAGAGATGTTCAATGCATCTATGTTCATAGCATTTGCATCTGGGACTGGTGAGACATGGATTGGTAGTTTGTGATTCAATTTGGTGGCAAATATATCCACCATTGGTTTGTGCCAAACTTTGCCAAATTAGGCTGAATATTTGAGGATGAAGTGACCATTCTGTTTGAATTATTTGTCCTTCCTGGAGAGACTGTCGGCTATGACATTGAGGCAACCCTGAATGTGTTTGGCTCTTGTGAGTATGTTTCGAGGATTGCAGTAGGCCAAGATGCACCAAACCAGGAAACACATGTCCCATGAGTGTGTTCCCCCTTGTTTGTTCAGATAACTGACCACAGTGGCGCTGTCTGTACTCTCAGAACTCTTTTGTCTAGAATTTTGTTTTAAAAGCTTTTTAAGGCCAGAAACACTGCCTTTAACTCTAGGACATAGATATGAAGTAATTTCTCTTGATCTGTCCAATAGCCACTGATTGTCATGTTTTGTAAATGAGCTCCCCAACCCTGATTTGACGCATCTGTGAAAATAAGGGTATTGTGTTCCTGTGGAAGAAAAGGACAACCCATTTTAGAATTTTTTGGATCTTTCCACCACTGAAGATGCTTTTTCAGAAGGTTTGAAACAGGAATCTTCAGGTCTAGAGACTGGGGATCCTGCCAGTTTGTTTTTAGGTACCATTGGAAAGGGCGCATATATAACCGACCCATTGGTATTGTCTTTTCTAGGGATGCTAGTACACCTATCAGGGACATAAGCAACCTTGGGGTTGTTTGTGATGCGATCTCCATGTCCTGAACAGACTTTTCTAGAATTTTCAACTTCTTTTCGATTGGAAAGACTTTTCCTGTATCAAATCGAAATGGTAACCCAGAAAGTCGATTTTTTTGTGTAGGTTCGAGCTCTGATTTTTCTAAATTTATCACAAAGCCGAGTTCTTGAATCGTATGGAGGAGTTCTTTTGTCCGGAGCTGGCACTGGTGTCTGGTATTTGCTCTTAACAACCAGTCGTCCAGGTATTGGTGAACTCAAATTCCGCGAGACTGAAGAATGAGCCTTGCTTCTTTCACAATCCGCGTGAACTATAGGGGTGCAGACGCCAACCCCAATGGCCGTGGTTTGAACTGATACATTTGTTTGTCTACATGGAAACATAGCCAATGTTGAGAATCTGGGTGTATGGGCACGTGAAAGAACGCATCTTTCAGGTCTATCGAAACTAGCCATTCGCCTTTTATGACCGAGTTTCTGATTATCTCTGCTATCTCCATTTTAAAAGTTGGAACTAGCAGGCATTTCCCCAGGACACTGAGATCTATCACAGGGCGCCATTTATTGTCGGGTTCTGGTACAAGAAATAATCTACTGTCAAACCTGGAGTTGTGCAATCCTTGAGATGGTAAATTGCGCTTTTTGAAGCATTAGCAGCACGCAATCTTCTAGGTAGCCATGTTTTTCCTGTCTGTAACCGCTTTAAATTATGGGATGTACAGACATGGGCGGATTCGACTGGAATATTATTCGATAAACCTTCTCAAGATTTGCACAACCCTTGTATTTGGTACGGAGATTTGTTGAAACTGGTCATTAATCTTTTGTGACCGAGTCTCTTTATAAAATTTGTCAACTCCATTTCACAGCTTGGAGGGACAAACGCATGTTGAGGACACAGAGATCCCTACTGGCCAATGATATTGTGGGATTAATGCAAAGAAAATGCCAGGAATGGTCATCCATCCAAGGACTAACCTTGCCCAATGCAGTTTAACTTCCTTAAATAGAGAAGAACTCCTGGTGCAGCCTATCCGTACTGTACACTTATAAAGCACATAGCACATCAACGATCTATGTCTTGATAAACAAAACAATATTTTCATCCATAAGAAGCACCATTGTGTCAGATATGATAGAAGTAACAATTTTACTGAGAAAATCCAGCGACTTGTAGTCATTTACAGAATAAATAGTGTGTAAATGAACATAGTAAATGTAACACAATATTTTCAGCAACATGGCGGATTGTTTTCCTGTCTGTAGCACCTGCAGTAGAGCTACATGAAAGGGGAGTTTCGATTGGAGGGCTACATAGTACCCATTCAAAAACTGCACAACTCTGAGATGGCAATAATATTTCCACTTCAACCAGCAATTTATAGTTATTTCTTCTACTACACCAGAATCCCCTATTTCATTGAGAATATTGGTGGGGAAGCATATGTATTATCTTCTCTATAATGAAGTAATAAATGGTCCACCAGCCAGTTGTAGAATAAAGACAAGGCAATGGAGGAAATTAACCATCTTGATGCCTGGTTTGTAGGTTGAAAGCAACGTTGATAAACTTCTGAAGTAGATCTTGTAGGACTGACTGTTTTTCAGGCTACAGGAAATCAGCTAACTGCTGGTACGGTAGAGTACTATTGAATGGTTACTGCTGCATTCATTCATAAAAATCCACCAGGACTTCATGAGAGGGATTTGCTATTGGATGATCTGAAGTATATTTTTGGATTCGAGATGAAGGGTCATCTTCTGTGTGTCTACCAAGTAGAGAGGCTACTAGCTTTCTGGAGGTTTAATTACTAACCCCAGAAAACGAGTTTTAATCTGCCCAGCTATCAAATCTCAACATCATCTGGTGTTGCAAAAGCAAACTCTAGTAGATCTTCTACTGCTAGCTGTTTTTCAGTCGCAGGAGACCTCTTAACGCCATCTTCAGGAAAATGTGGCTAGTTCAAAGACTTCTGATGAACATCCCTCATAAATGAAGAGGTAGGCAGCTTGAACCCAAAAAACTGAAGAATCTCCAGTAAAAGATCCTCTACCAAAAGCTGTTTTACAGCCAAGGGGGATCTAAGAATGCTGTCATGGATTACTCAACCTTCAGCATGAAATATTGTACTTCAGATCTGTAGAATAGGAAGTCTTAAACTTCTTTCTTCATAGCACGAACTCTATGAATTCTTAAAGAACGCATCTGCTGTCTAGGAAATGGGCAGAGTTGAAAAAGCTTCACGTGTTGCCTCCTCGACGACCAAAAATTGAATGAAGATCTCTCGACAAAGTCCAACCGACAATGTGTTGTGCGCATGCGCACCTATCACTAACTACGGGGTTCACCTCTCGAACAAGAATAATTTTTAAATATTCTTGTTGGTCGCCGCGTTTTGCCTCCACAAAACCAAGTAAGCATTTGTGAGGATAAGGTACGGCTATTTTACGCAATAAAAAGTTTCCTTTCAAGAAAATGAATAATGTAAGTTTGGGTTGTCATCTGGTAGACAATTCAACCTATTAGTAGTTCTGAATGTGCTGAATTTTAGCTGTTAGCTCATGTGCCTCAATTTGACCCTTACTTGACCTAGCTACTGATGAGACTATTAACATTTATTTCCCAAGAACACAAAATAGCCATCCTTAGCATGCAACCCAGCCCACAGGTAGGAATTAGGCAAAAACATTGAGACTTGGGAAATAAGAAACAACTTCAGTTGTATACAGAACCCATGAGATGTTGTCAGATGTAAGAACTTTCATGCAGTTGAAGAGGGGGGGGGGAAACTTACATATGTTATTCATTCATGACGTGAGGATTTCTTTTAACTACAGGAAAGCATGTCAATTTAGATGGAAGTGTATTATGAAGTAACAGCTACTCTAGCATAAACACACAATATAACAAGACCACTGCTGCAGTGGTTATTTCTCACTGAGAATTAAGCAAATATTGTTGTGTGACCTTAAAACTGAGTTCCAAACCCAAGGGCCAATATGTAAGAGATATATGGCCGTTTTAGTGTGATGATCCCACTTGACCATGCAGTAGGGGTCAAAGGTCAAATATGACATTTGCAAAAACTTTAACTGCCATGATTTCTTATAAGCTGTTTTCACAGTTTGAAGCCCTATAAGCAATAATGTGGGAGATACAAGAGCTTTTTAGTACGCTGCCCATATGGAGCAGGGGACAACTATAACCCTAGCCTTTATGGGCTGGGTTAAAAGGTCTTACACAAACTTACTACTGTAGAATATACAGTTTCTGCATCACTTTCTTTAGTGCTTTTCAGTTCAGTTTTCACAACAGCATTTGGCCTGGAAAAGGTAGAAAAATAAGAAGTTTTATAAGACAACCATTAAAAATATTAAGTACAGATAATGGGAATTGTCTTTGATGATTTTTTTTACAAATTAAAGCTGTTTGATAGTTAAACACTGCTGTGAAGATACAAAATCAGTACTGGAATGTAACCTGCAGCATGGTAGAGTAAGAAAAGGGGACATAGGTTACAGTATATGAAACTCAGGGGCCATCATATGAAACTAAGACAGAATAACAAAAATTTGCATCACAAGTTACAGTATATGAAACCCATGGGGCCATCATGTGAAATTAAGACAAAATAACAAAAATTTGCATCACAAGTCAAAGAAACAAAAGGTTGGGGGAGGGGGGTGGGTGGGTGGAGGTTTCCTATTTTTTGGTAAATACCAGATACTGTAGCAAATGTCACTTTTGTTATTTTACATATTATTTATCCAGCCAATTGTTTTCCGAGATCACAAAGTGACCAAAGCATTGTACAGGTACTTAAGACTTGTGAAAACTTACAATCAATGAACACATTTAAAGTTAGGTGTGACATAATGTAAATTTTAAATTTAAATTTCTAAATTCATTTGGGAAGGATATGACTTTCAACACATTGCATAGCTATATGATATCAATATCAATAGTTTTCAGGAGTTTGCAGAAAGTATCCCACTTTACTTTTTAAAAGTACTGCACTGTCAACCAATAGCACCATTTGCAAGAAACTACTAACTTTCTTTCTAGGGCCAAGATTCATAAACTACAACCCTAGAAGTTACAGACGAGTGTGGATGAGATTGTACAGAAAGTTTTAGTTGACTAAAAACCACTGAAAGATATTGTCAAGAGCCAACAAAGCAGATTGGATTAGTTCAACTTTATTTCAACAGTCACAGGCAAATGGGAAAAATCCTTACCTTTGTTTGAGTGAAAGTGTAGCCAGATGTAAACGGTTCCTCACAAATCTGAAGAAGACTTCTTCCCTGGTACTTAAAAAGTAGTGGTGGATGGATGACTGCAAACATGAACAATAAATAGATATGTGTCAGAATAAAAACTGTAAGCATATAATACCTAATACCCCAGTCACAGTACAGGCATTACAACCCGCGGTTATAGGCGCTAAGCAAAATGCCCCTGTCCTTAAACTAGCGTCCGAGGTTCCTATGAAACCTTGTGACAAAGTGGCAAAACATCCATTACCTTGCGCATTCTAAGGAAGTTTTAAAATGTTTAAAATTTACGCCTCTGAATTTGGAACCATGAGCATGTGCAGACGAATGGGAGCATGCACAAATAAATTTCCTTACTACGGTATCTGAAGGTGTGGTCCATGGTGTATAGAGTAAGAAATTTAAAATTTGCCAGGAATCTAAAATTCGCCACCTCTAAATCCTTAGTTAATTTTATGAAGAAAATGATGTTTATGTCTAAAAATTGGTATTTTTCAGTTCAAAAAGCCATAATTTACTATACATTCAACAAGTCTCACCAAAATTCATTTATTATATTAGTATTTTCACATGTGGCGAATTTCAGATATGTGGCGAATTTTAGATTTCTTACTCTACAAGGTTGTGACTTAGTCCTCTTTCAGTGTAACACGGCAACATAAGGTTAGTGGAGGTATTGGACGTTTCACTACTGTGTCACAATTTTGCATACCAAGGACAGGGGTGTTTCGCCCAATGTCTATATCATAAAATAATTTGCTCTCATCTTTTTCTGCATCTTAATCGAATAGCATTTCGTACAAACTAAATGTCCAGAATAGAACAGAATATCAATGAAATATTTAACCATATTAACTTCATATAGATGGATATACAAAGTTTAACCTGAATCTTCCTGTTTGCATTAAAAAGCAGACAGTCAATGAGAGCCATAACATGTTTTCCTATGTTCACTCCACTGTGATCCATCAGAGGCATGACCTTCCTGATCAGTCCAAAGTCATCCAGGGTGTCTTGAAGGTGCTTGATCTCATTGAGATTACTGTAACATTACAACAACCAATTTTACAACATCTCATACATTACTATTAGACTTCTGAGAACAGCAATGTAATATAAGAATGAAAGATTATATGAAGCAAGTTGGTAGTTCAAAACAGTTTTTAAGATAATGACTATGATGAAAGTTGATTTGACATTAACAATTTTCCTGTAGGAAAAGGGTCAATCAGTGCTTAAAAAGAACAGAATAATTTGCGTTAATCGTTTCTATATGAGGCTAAAGGTCATATTACAAATAAGGGCAATCTACCACTGGTGGATGCCGAACAATCACAGGACTGATACAATGGACAAACTTGTTTTAGCTGTGAGTTAGGCAGATAGGACTGTGATCAGGTCAGATTGCTTTCATTACTGTATTACTGTATGAACTATTAAGAGTATCTCAGTTGACTGCAATTACTGTTTTGATTGTGAAATAAATTTTAAGTAATGTCTTTTCCTGTTACAACTTGAATGCAATCAGAAATTGCTACCATGCTTGCCTTGTTGACCAAAGCAGTCAAGCACTAATGAAACCTATTTAGGAAAATAGCATCAGAGATGCCCGTACCCCACAGCCTTGGGAAATATTTTCAACGCCATGAGATATAGAAGTACTGTACCAGTACAAACTTCAGGATACTTTCAGAGCACTGTCAGTTATATAAAGGTCCAAACAATGTTTAAATGGAGAAATAATGTTTAAAAGAAAGATAATGCGTATAAAGATGAAGTATTAAAACAAGATAATTCAATGACAAGATAACAGCATTAATCAGTAAACTAAAATTCAACACTCTTTATATACATCTGCATTTCCGAATTATGGTTTAGATGTTTTGAATATTACCATGCATACAGAAGTGGTAATACATTTAATGAATGCTTATGTGTGGTGTTGGAGTAAAATCTGCGGCTCACTTGATGAAATTCTATCTCTTACAATGGGAAGTTATGAAAGTAAAATTCTTAATAAATTCTAATATGACTTTTGCTTAATCTGCATCAAAAGACAGACCCAAAGGTGCAACAAGATTTTAAAGGTCAAGGTCACTACAGCAAGGTAAAAGGTCAAATTAAGGTCACACCATGATAATACACACCTATAGCCAATAACCAATGTCCCTACCAAGTATCAACTTCCAACACCTTACGGTTTCCGAGATACAGCCCTGACGATTTTATAGGTCAAGGTCACTATGGCAAGGTCAAAGGTCACACCATGATGCTGCACACCTACACCCCCTAGCCAATGTCTCTACCAAATATCAACTTCCTGCACCTAACAGTTTCCGAGATAAAGCCCGGACAATATTTTATAGGTCAAGGTCACTACGGCAAGGTTAAAGGTCAAATCAAGGTCAGACCATGACGTTGCACACCTACACCCCCTAATCAATATCCCTACCAAGTATCAACTTCCTACACCTTACGGTTTCTGAGATATAGCCTGGACAAGATTTTATAGGTCAAGGCCACTACGGCAAGGTCAAAGGTCAAATCAAGGTCACACCATGACGTTGCACACCTACACCCCCTAACCAATATCCGTACCACATATCAACTTCCTACACCTTACAGTTTCTGAGATACAGCCCGGACAATATTTTATAGGTCAAGGTCACTACGGCAAGGTTAAAGGTCAAATCAAGGTCACACCATGACGTTGCACACCTACACCCCCTAACCAATGTCCCTACCAAATATCAACTTCCCAAGCCTTACAGTTTCCGAGATATAGCCCGGACAACATTTTATAGCTCAAGGTCACTACGGCAAGGTCAAAGGTCAAATCAAGGTCAGACCATGACGTTGCACACCTACACCCCCTAACCAATATCCCTACCACGTATGAACTTCCTACACCTTACGGTTTCCGAGATATAGCCCGGACAAGATTTTATAGGTCAAGGTCACTACGGCAAGGTGAAAGGTCAAATCAAGGTCAGACTATGACGTTGCACAACTACACCCCCTAACCAATGTCCCTACCAAGTATCAACTTCCTACACCTTACAGTTTCCGAGATATAGCCCGGACAAGATTTTCAAACTCAAGGTCACTACAGCAAAGGTCAAATCAAGGTCAGACCATGACGTTGCACAGCTACACCCCCTAACCAATGTTCCTACCAAGTATCAACTTCCTACACCTTACGGTTTCTGAGATACAGCCTGGACAAACTATTTCCCCCCGCCCGGACGCCCGCCCGGACGCCCGCCCATCCGGACACCATGGGTGAAAACAATACCCCAACAGCCCTTAAGGGCTGTGGGGTAAAAATTGGAAGGTAACTTAATACAAGATCACTCAGCATGCTCATATGATGCATACGATAAAGGCAATGCTGTTTTCCTACTTGGACACCAGCACATTGGAGGATCTTTAACACTAATTTTGTGCCTTCTAAATAATTCTATGAAAATGAAACTTCATGCTGCCAAAGGACTGGAATCACAAGGATAGTATTTACATGAGGAACATATTTTTAATAGAAATTCTAAATAACTGAACATTTCATAAAGTTCAATACAAAAGCTGGTGTTGTATAGACTTGAATAAAGACTAATATACTGTACCTGGGGACAACTGAACAGTATATTCAAAGTTAATCTGTGTTAATCTGCAAACTTCAAATGGATCTTCAGTGAAAATTAAATTCGGTGAAAGTCGCCATTACTCAAAAACTAGACTTTGGTAAAATACTAAATTTTCATGATATGTTTTTCCAGCTAAAAGTTTCACTGACAAAGTACCTCTGCCAATTACGAGCATTTTCCTCCCACTTTGGAGGCAGCTGTCTGATCTGGTTGTAGAGCAGAGCCCTCAGTATCTGGATACACTTGAGATGTAGGCTAGATTGGTCTGACCTAAACTTCTCCACACGCTGCTTCCCAGCTTTTCTGTAACAAGATCAAAGACAAATTAAACTAGAAAAGGTTTTTGCTAACAAAAACGAGCGGCCCGGATGGAGACTTGAGTTAATAAAGCTGTAGCA
The DNA here is from genome assembly GCA_964017235.1 of Sabellastarte sp. h YS-2021. Classification (NCBI taxonomy): domain Eukaryota; kingdom Metazoa; phylum Annelida; class Polychaeta; order Sabellida; family Sabellidae; genus Sabellastarte; species Sabellastarte sp. h YS-2021. The sequence continues at coordinate 71,389,037 of OZ024928.1, read as the reverse complement.
GTTGTGGTATGAGACTGTATGGAGAAGGTAAGCTTTACTGTGTTTTGTATCTGATGGGAAAGTGAATTATCTAAAAACTGTATCAGTTGCAGTATTAGACTGTAAGCAGAATAACAGCATGCACAGCTAGGATTGATAAAGCTCAATGAGAGTGAACCTTTCCATTTTCGTTCAGTTTCTTTTCTTTTTTTTTTTGCCAGACAGAAAAGATACACACATTGCACACATATTCTCCTCTTTGTTTGAATTGGGGAAAGTGAGACTTACAACACACACATATAATCTCACTTCCCCATCTCACTTACCCTCCATCCCCCATACACAGAGGCAATTCTTTTCTCACATGCATTTTTATTTGAGTGAGGGGAGTGGGGAGAGGGCAGATCTGTGCAGAAAAAGACTGCCTCTTCCTCACTCCCCTCACTGAAATAAAATGCAGGTGAGAAAAAGATTATTTACTGCAGTAGAATGTTTAGGTTTTACAGCAATTACTTAATTATGTAAGGGGCTACAGTTCTGAAATTTTACTATGTTATAACTGACACAAAACTACATCAAAAACACATTTAACAAAACGCTCTAAATGTAATACTTTTCAAGTTATAAGTGATTTAGTGCATGAATACATGAATTTTAATGCATCAAAAATTCATAAAACAATAATTAAGAAAGATCCAGGCCTGATACTCCCACAAGGGAATCTACTGGTGGCCTAGTACATATATGCAAGATATGAGAGAAATCCCTGCAATAGTCAATGAGAAAATTGTAATAAAGTGACTTTGGGTGGGGATACCTCTCTTTTAATGGCTCTGGGGACCAAACAAACAGACAGATCTGCATGGATTTTATGATTTATCATCCTCGATAGATAAAGTATCTTTTAAAAAAACAGCAGGTCTCTGGCTCTTGTACTTTTGGATGAGAAGTTGTTCACGCAGATGCGTACACGTATAACACAGAGTGATGCCATAATGTCAGCTGACTGACAAGTCAGTGGACATAAAAACAGGAATTTTAAGGAAAAGGTCATTAAAAGTCTTCCTTAAACTTAATCAATGTGTCAAGTTGAACTAAACAGTAAGTCAGTGGGAACTGAAAACTCTCATTTTTACTTCAAGGTGGCCATGACTGTACTTGTATTGGAACTCCCAAGGTAGAAAGAAAATCAGAATGTCCCTATTTTAATCTTTAATAAGTTTGCAAAATTTAACTGAGGTCAGCTGAAAAATACGATAGCTGGAGAGTAATTAATCCATAATTTCACTGCAAGGTGGCCATAACTTCATTCATATTGGGACTTTAAGGTAACCATAAGAATGTCCCTTTTGTCACCCTTTATAATTGGATAAAGTCTAGCTGAGGTCAGTTGAACAATAAGATAGCTAGAGGCTTAAACCTTCCTTTTTTCACTGTAAGGTGACCATAACTTCATTCATATTGCAACTTTAAGATGACCATGAAATGTCCCTTTCTGCCAACCTTTATAAATGTGCCAAGTTTTATTTTAAAAATTTAAACATTTACTGAGCTTAGGGCTGAAAAACCTACATTTTAAGTTTAAGATGGCCATAACATCATTAATATTTAAATCATAAGGTAGTGAGGTCTTCTTTTCATCTACTTTAATATCAATATACATTAGATATGGAAAAAGAAAGGGGCTAGATGGCTTTATTCCAAATTTTATTATTTTGGGGGGGGGGGGGGGGGGGGGGGGCATAGCTCCAATTATGTTAACAGTTTAAGGTCACCATAAAGTCAGGATAATCCTTTGGTAAATCTTAATACGCCAAGTTTGGTCGAAAAAAATGAAAAACTAAGTGAACTGGAGGGCTAAAACCCTCTTTTTGACATTAAGGTGACCTTAAGATTGCACATACAGGGCTAAAACTTGAGCATATGAAAAATTATCAAAAAGTAGCTGAATAAGTTATTCCAACAAAACCCACAAATCCTGACCGGTTTTGAGATACAGACAAGGTACCCATTTTTAAAAAAATTACAAAAATAAAACGCCTCCGATTCAGGCATCTATGGTCTGATTGATGAGAAAATCCTTTCCAACCTGCGAGTATAGGTCTAGAATGTACCTGATAAATTTTATAGCACAGGTGTGTGCGTTTTTTTCCGACACGTGATGATGGGGTGTTTTTGAAAAATGCTTACGGTTACCTTAAGTAAAGCTCACGGTCTCCCCAAAGAATCCCAAAACTTTTTCCCACCCCTACAGTTTTAAAGAAAGATAAGAAGGAAAGAAAAATTTGAAAGCCCAAGGAGTTATTCAAGGGAGACCATAATCCAGCGGCGGCAGCGATCAGTCAAACTTACGTGAAAACAAATAAGCGCCCCTAACGGGCCGCTTAACTAAAGATATCTGCGAAAAAATTAAACACTAGGTCTTTACAAACAATATTATATCATTCTTCAACAAAAATACAGGGGTTACCTATCTTTCCACAATACTAAAAATATTAAGGAATAAATTCTAATTAAAAAATGTTAACTTGAAATATACAGAGTATGATCACAGTCATGGATATTACAGGCACTTGTTAGCATTCATTTTACTTTAATATATTTTAGTTTCATTTGTTTTTTTAAAATTCTTATAGAATATTGGATCAGAAATCAAGAGATAAGTTCCATATGTTGTCTCTGGTCTATCCACCACTTAAAAAGAATTTAAATGACAGACAGTTGTTCATACGATGGAGGTTATGTTTTCAGGTGCACTTGTTCATTTGTCTGCGTTTGTAGTAACTCCAAAAATATGTGAACACATCTTTATGACATTTTATGTGGGTTGGAGCTGACTAAAGAAAGCAGTGATTAAATTTTGGTAAAGATTCAGATCATACTCTGGATACAAAAAGTCCTGAATTTTCAGTATATGGATCTTATTACAGTATGGGGATACTAATTCTTTTGATCTGAAGCAATCTACCAAAATAAGGCACATAAGGAAAGTTTATTCAAATGTCATGTTGTGATTCAATAAAAGCCAAGATGTGGATACAGCTTAGCTCTTTTTACTCATTACCATTAACACCTTGGCCTAAACAGATCCACTTTGCTACCACCTCACCCTGATCAGAGGTAGATGGACAAGAGATATTAGCTTACAAGTTTTCTACTAGATGAATAAACCTTATTATGCCACAACCAGACACAACCATTCCACTAAATGATATGACATTTATATACATTCAAAGAAATACTCACTCAATCCATTCAATTAGTAGTCCTGTCTTCTGAAACTTCTCTGTGGGGTCGTATGCAGAAGAGTCAACAAAACAGTCCACTTGCCTGTGGAAGTCTTCTCCCAGAGGCAATTTCACATCACTGTTGTGGGGAATGTAAGCTGGAAAATGAGCTTAATATATATGTTACAGTCAATCTGTGAAACCAGTCATTACGCGTAATGACTGAAAGTTTCAGTCATTTCGCGTAATGACTGAAATGGCCAGTCATTACGCGTAATGACTAAAATTTTCAGTTATTTCACGTAATGACTGAAAATAAGGTCCAGTCATTACGCGTAATGGCTGAATTGAGATAAATAGCCTTAAATTAGCTTTGATTACCATGAGTATTGATTGGGAAGTCAGGAAGGAGTTGTCTAAGGATGATTTTTTGAGGATTGGAGTAACATGGGCCTGCTTGAAAAACTCAGGACACTTTCCTTGTTCAAGTGAGGCATTTGATTATTGAAGTGATGAGGATGTCCAGATAATCAAGGACAAGAAATGTGGGTCAAGGGAACAGGATTTACTTAGGGAGTTCATGATGATTTTGGCAACTTGATCCTCTGTAACAGTGGAGAAACTTGAAAAGTGTGTGTGTGTGGGGGGGGGGGGGGGGAGGAAGACTGAAGGGAAAAAATCAACAAATCTATCAGCCCAAAGCTGAGGAGGATTTATGAATGGGAACAACTTGTCTGGTAGTCAATGCAACATATCGCCTAGGACTTGCGATAAATCATGTATCTTGAGGGTTATTTATAATTACAATGGTACTCAGGTGTGAGTTAGAGCTCAGAAATGATCGTACTCAGGCTTTATTAACTATTACAAGAATGGATTCAGTTGTTAATTTAGAACACTAAAGGTCACTCCACTTTTGATATCAAGGCTGTTTATGTGGAGAAGTCAAACAACAGTAACATGGCCCCAAAGAACAGAATAAGATGAAAAGACCTTCATTGCAATTAGGACAAGAGTGGACAAGATTCACTTCAAAGGCTTCATGGTTTCCTGCTTCCTAACAACCTGCCACAATAGAATTCAGTCTTTAATTAATAACATAAAAGGCAAAATTGTATCATAAATTATGAGGAATAAATGAGGATTAGTCTTCAAACGAGACATAAACTTCATTTTTATTCATTGATCACAAAGAGTTATTTTACATTCTATGACATAATATGAGTTTAGTTTTGAAAACCACAAATATGAATTTAGAATGCACATAACATTTAAAAAGTAATTAAATACATCTAACTATTCAATATTTTAATAATACTTTTGAAAATGACAATATAGTCTATTACAAAAGTATGGCTTTAGTTTGAAAATTCTGAATATAAATTCAGAAAGTTTGTGAGAATTCCAAAGTTATTAATTTGATTGAAATAGTTTACTATTTAATACCCATAACAGTTCTCTAGCACACAAATGTTCAAAGTGCAGGGGAACAATGTACATAGGTTTTGAATAATAAATACAAAGGTTTTGATGAAAAACAACTCCTAAATTAACTAGAGGATCGCTCGCAAAAAAAAAAGATAATATTTTTGCATAGCAAAAACAAAGCGTCCCGAAAAGGATATAAAGGTGAGTGCTAAAGTATTAAGAAAATGCTTCGTTTCTAGCCTTATACTGTTGTGGCAACCAAAGTCAGCGCAGTCTGCTCTATCTATCACGGTTTTCAAGATATAAGCATTTTTGTGTTTTGCAAAAAATAAAAAAATTAAAAATGTCCGCTATATTTGGCGAGACAAAAATATTTTGAAAATTGGCATGGCTACTCTGCAGAGATACCCAGCAGGTCAAAAATTTTGTTGAGTTCACTCCATATAGCATGGTTTTCCAGATATAAGCATTTTTGTGTTTTGCAAAAACTTTGAAAATTCAAAATGGCCACCATTTTTGGGGAGACAAAAATTTTTGTCAAGACCACTGCCGTGGTGTGTATCTCCCGCCGAGCATTAAAGCAGAAAAAATAGCTTTTCCGAGATATTCACAAGTTTTCATTTTCGTGTGTGAAAGGTCTTCCAAAAGTAGGTGAATGAGTTATTTGAGAAAAATTGGCTATCTGCAATACTATTAAGAGATAATTCACATTTACTCATTTTGAGTAGGTGAATAATTATCTATGGGTCTGAAACTTCACCAAGTGAAAGCTCTCCCAAAACTAGGTGAATGAGTTATTTGAGAAAAATTGGCTATCTGCAATACTTTTAGAGATAATTCGCATTTACTCATTTTGAGTAGGTGAGTAATTAGCTATGGGTCTGAAACTTCACCATGTGAAAGCTCTCCCACAAGTAGATGAATGAGTATTTGATAAAAATTGGGTATCCGCAATACTTTTACAGATAATTAGCATTTACTCATTTTGAGTAGGTGAATAAATAGCTATGGATCTGAAACTTCACAGAGTGAAAGCTCTCCCAAAAGTAGGTGAATGAGTTATTTGAGAAAAATTGGCTATCTGCAATACTTTTAGAGATAATTCACATTTACTCATTTTGAGTAGGTGAATAATTAGCTATGGGTCTGAAACTTCACCAAGTGAAAGCTCTGCCAAAAGTAGGTGAATGAGTTATTTGAGAAAAATTGGCTATCTGCAATACTTTTAGAGATAATTCGCATTTACTCATTTTGAGTAGGTGAGTAATTTGCTATGGGTCTGAAACTTCACCAAGTGAAAGCTCTCCCAAAAGTAGGTGAATGAGTTATTTGAGAAAAATTGGCTATCTGCAATACTTTTAGAGATAATTCGCATTTACTCATTTTGAGTAGACGAGTAATTAGCTATGGGTCTGAAACTTCACCAAGTGAAAGCTCTCCCAAAAGTAGGTGAATGATTAATTTGAGAAAAATTGGCTATCTGCAATACTTTTAGAGATAATTCACATTCACTCATTTTGAGTAGGTGAGTAATTAGCTATGGGTCTGAAACTTCACCAAGTGAAAGCTCTCCCAAAAGTAGGTGAATGAGTTATTTGAGAAAAATTGGCTATCTGCAATACTTTTAGAGATAATTCGCATTTACTCATTTTGAGTAGGTGAGTAATTAGCTATGGGTCTGAAACTTCACAGAGTGAAAGCTCTCCCAAAAGTAGGTGAATGAGTTATTTGAGAAAAATTGGCTATCTGCAATACTTTTAGAGATAATTCGCATTTACTCATTTTGAGTAGGTGAGTAATTAGCTATGGGTCTGAAACTTCACCAAGTGAAAGCTCTCCCAAAAGTAGGTGAATGAGTTATTTGAGAAAAATTGGCTATCTGCAATACTTTTAGAGATAATTCGCATTTACTCATTTTGAGTAGGTGAGTAATTAGCTATGGGTCTGAAACTTCACCAAGTGAAAGCTCTCCCAAAAGTAGGTGAATGAGTTATTTGAGAAAAATTGGCTATCTGCAATACTTTTAGAGATAATTCGCATTTACTCATTTTGAGTAGGTGAGTAATTAGCTATGGGTCTGAAACTTCACCAAGTGAAAGCTCTCCCAAAAGTAGGTGAATGAGTTATTTGAGAAAAATTGGCTATCTGCAATACTTTTAGAGATAATTCGCATTTACTCATTTTGAGTAGGTGAGTAATTAGCTATGGGTCTGAAACTTCACCAAGTGAAAGCTCTCCCAAAAGTAGGTGAATGAGTTATTTGAGAAAAATTGGCTATCTGCAATACTTTTAGAGATAATTCGCATTTACTCATTTTGAGTAGGTGAGTAATTAGCTATGGGTCTGAAACTTCACCAAGTGAAAGCTCTCCCAAAAGTAGGTGAATGAGTTATTTGAGAAAAATTGGCTATCTGCAATACTTTTAGAGATAATTCGCATTTACTCATTTTGAGTAGGTGAGTAATTAGCTATGGGTCTGAAACTTCACCAAGTGAAAGCTCTCCCAAAAGTAGGTGAATGAGTTATTTGAGAAAAATTGGCTATCTGCAATACTTTTAAGAGATAATTCGCATTTACTCATTTTGAGTAGGTGAGTAATTATCTACGGGTCTGAAACTTCACCATGTGAAAGCTCTCCCAAAAGTACATGAATGAGTTATTTCATAAAAATTGGGTATCCGCAATAGTTTTTGAGATAATTAGCATTTACTCATTTTGAGTAGGTGAGTAATTAGCTACGGGTCTGAAACTTCAAGTGAAAGCTCTCCCAAAAGTAGGTGAATGAGTTATTTGAGAAAAATTGGCTATCTGCAATACTATTAAGAGATAATTCACATTTACTCCTTTTGAGTAGGTGAGTAATTACCTACGGGTCTGGAACTTCACCAAGTGAAAGTTCTCCCAAAAGTAGATGAATGAGTTATTTGATAAAATTGGGTATCCGCAATACTTTTAGAGATAATTCGCATTTTCTCATTTTGAGTAGGTGAATAATTAGCTTATCATTAGGCATCCGAGGATCTTTACATCAAATACAAGCAAAAGTTACCTAATATATACAACTACAATAATACAATTAGAGAAACCTGTTTTTGGATATTCCTTCTGATAACTAACCTCTATTGGCTATCGCTTTGTCTTGTACTCCCAGCTGGACTCTTACTGTATTCTGTCCTTCTATCAAATGTACCAGGTTCTGACTGAAGACTCTCAGTTTCTGGTTTAAGTCCATTTCATGAGCATCATGTACATACATATTCATGCTTTTTGTCAGTCTCTCCTCAGTGGATTCAAAGGATTCTGCAAGCAGTCCTTCATCTGGGTCATACTAAAAGGTAAAAGATGCCTTTATTTAAGGATATGTCCTTTACAAGCCCAGCAACTATGATATTCACAGAACTGGTCAGCTAAGTCTGAGTTGACACCCCCATTTTTTGACTGTGTAATGCTGCATTTAATGGATTTACTGCACAAGACAATTTATGCCAGTCCAAACTGTATTTTGCTAAATAACTTTAGCAGTTATTTTCCATTTTATTGCAGAGAGACTTAGTCACATGAATCACTCTTTACTTCCAGTTGGTGTATAGTAAAATTTGAGAACCTAAATTCAGTTAATTTTTTTGAATACCGGGTTGGCTTTCATTATCTTAATTTAATGCCTATCCCAAAGTTTTGCAAATAATTGGTAATATTGGCCATGGGTGCTTAATAGCATGGAACTGGTAGAGTAAGAAATCTAAAATACGCCAGGAATCTAAAATTCGCTACCTCCAAAACCTTAGTTAATTTTATGAAGAAAATGATGTTTTTGTCTAAAAATTGGTATTTTTCAGTTCAAAAAGATTTAATTTACTATACAGTCAACAAGTCTCACCACAATTCATTTATTTTATTAGTATTTTCACATGTGGCGAATTTCAGATATGTGGCGAATTTTAGATTTCTTACTCTATATGTCACACAAACCTTGATCCCTTTTCGTGACCTTTTGCAGACAGAAGTCCAACATTCTTGTATTGTATGCAACTCACTGAAGTGTGTTACATTCAGCAGAGCATCTTGGCAAAGTGTCTGAAATATAGAGCAAAACTTAAGACTCTTGTAAAAAGGGTGAAATGGTAAATCATACTCAGCTTTTAAGTATTAAAAATGCAACCAATGAAGACATTTTATTTCCAGTTAATCCCTACAAGAAGTCAGCCCAAACAGATTCAAGTCAAATATTAATCTAAAACAAGTACAAAATGTTCAAATCAATCAAAATATAACCAACTTAACTAAACATGTTAAAGTTTTCCACAAACTTTAACCTGCACACTGTGTATTTTATCTCTCCTCACCTCTGATTAATCAGTTTCATGATCACTGCTTAACAACAATTTTTGTCTGTTTACTTTAACATTTGTATTTACAGCATGGTATGGCAATTTTTGCTGGTGAATGTAATAAAATGTAACAAAATATGATTCTAGTCAGTGTTTATAAAGACTAAAGTGCTTCAGATACTTGAAATTTCTCATAAATTAGTCACTGGTTCACTGAAAAATATTCAGTCTCTTCAAACAGTTAGATACCCACAAGATTAAGACTATTTTAGCATTTGTACCAATGCTACCTTTCTCACTGCACACCGAGGCTGATATTGGAATCCATGATCTCAGAGGTGGCAGTTTCTGTTACTATGGCACCAACCAACCACCTTCAAGATCCCTAAGAAGGGGGGGGGGGGGTGGATTAAGGTCACAGCTAGGGTGGTTATAGTTGGACAGCTGCTGGCAGGATTGAAGACCTTGGGACGGTGCAGCAGTGGGTTACACTCTCACTCATATCCAGCTCCAAGATATTAGACCAGTTACAGGCCATATAAGGCGGTAGAGGCGGTATAACCCGTGGTTATACGGGTTCTGCGAAATGCCCTTTTCCTTCAACTACCGTCTGAGGTTCGTTATGTGACCTTGTGACACAGTGGCTAAATGTCCATTACCTTGTGCGTCCTATGGAAGTTTTAAAATATGTAAAAATCTCTACCTCTGAATTTGTGTGTACCACAGCAACATAAGGCAAGTGAACAAGGTAAATGGATATTTCGCTACTGTCTCACAAAGTCGCATATGAACCTCGGATGGTAGTTAAAGGACAGGTGTACTTTGCCCAACACCCATAACAGCCGGTAATACTGCCTGTAGTGAACGATACACCAAATCTCGGAAGGTATGTGGCTTCCTTTTGCCCAAAAACCTCTACCTGCGTGTTGTGTGAATGGGGCATTAAAAGCTGATTATTGGTGCCTGATGGTTTTTAGTGCAAAATGTTCACCCGCTAGTATGTACTGCTTTGCTTTATCCCTTCAACTACCCATCACAATATGACCAACACAATGTTTTGCAAATACTCTCAAATCCATCTATCAAGATCTTCCTTTAATGCCAGTTCCACTGACATGGGTTTATCTTCCAGCCAACCTGATAATATAGTTCCTAACTTAATCTCGTCAACAATAATTATTTATCTTTTCAGTTGTACATGCTGTGGAGTGTTGTGGTGGTTAAATCTTTATATTTTTGAAAATATATGGAAAAACCTTTGCACCTGGCATTGATGTCCTGAGTAGCCACAATGCAGTTTATCAGTTTTCCCATGATTTTCAACAGGACAAGTCATAGCTAGCTCTCACAACAACTTATGAATGTGGAACTGCTGTATCAATGTGTATTTTCAGTAGTTTTCTTTAACATTGCAACTATGGCAAACAACCAAGCTGTTAAGCTGAACAATAATGAGCATTTTTTAAAAATAGCATCAGAGATGCCCGTACCCCACAGCCTGGGGAAATATTTTTCAACGCCATGAGATATAGAAGTAGTATAACAGTACAAAGTTCAAGATACTTTCAGAGTAGTGTCAGTTATATTAAGGTCCAAATAATGCTTAAGTAGAAAAATAATATCTAAGGAAAAGAAATGTATATAAAGATGAAGTATTAAAACAAAACAATTCAATAACAAGGGTGAAGTGATTGGCCTTCTGCCAACCACACAGTCGAATCTTAGGGCAGCACTGGGTGTTGAAATCTTTAAACTCGGTATTATCGCCCGCATTTGCAAACCGCTTCCAAGTTGTTTTCAGATTTGTGTAGCGAGATAGGTATTTGTAGTGACGTGATGTGAAAGGTTCAAAAACATAACTATATTATCGCCCGCATTTGCAAACCGCTTCCAGAGAAGTTGTTTTCAGATTTGTGTAGCCATATGGGTATTTGTAGTGATGCGATGTGAAAGGTTTACAAAAATATAAAGGGTCTGTAGATGCGAAGTTTTACAAGGCTGGTTTAAGATGAGAACTACCAGTGCATTTCCTGTTCACGGACTTGCCTCATTAATATTAATGAGCAAATATGCGCAGTCACGGCAGTTCTTTGTGGGGTTTCCAGACAATATTCTACAAGGCTGGTTTAAGATGAAAACTACCAGCATATTTCCTGTTCTCGGACTTGCCTCATTAATATTAATGAGCAAATATGCGCAGTCACGGCAGTTCTTTGTGGGGATTTCGTGACAATATTTTACAAGGCTGGTTTAAAATAAAATATTCGTGTGTTGTTTCTACAATATTACGATAGCTACAATGAGCGAAAATAGGGAGACATAGATTATGCTGTATTTTACCGATGAAGTATTTCGTCGTTTAACCAATCAGAATCAGAATTGAGGACACAGTATTTGATCTTTGCCGAAACGTTCATTTTATAAAATATTGTCAGGAAATAAGATTAGCGAACTGGTTTATTTTGTAAATATACTGTAAAACAATTTGAAAGACAACTTCTTCCAAAATAAGAAACGGATTGACAGAAAAATGAAATCACATGATAACTTCTAGGACATGCAAAAGCGCCTTCGAGTGGTTGAATGTAGAACTACGGAGTTTGAAATATTTTCATTTTCTCTGCCAGAGGTGTCCTCGATTTTGATTGGCTGAACGAAAAATGTGTAGTACTACCGTGACGTCACTTCATTCATTAATTTCTTTGCGGTTTATTTGTTTGACAAATATTGAGTACATGTAGATGCGCAGACAGCAATTTTACATTAACAGTGACTGCGTGATAAACCCTGCAGACAAATAAATTAATTGGGGTTTAAGGTCTAGAAACCAGCAGACGAAACCGTTAAAAAAGACTCGTTCGAGTAGACCATTACAATGGCAAACACAATAGTTTCTAGGACATACGGGTCCTTGGAGAAAGCCAGACGAAGTGCTAGACAAGCTTTTACTTTATAAAATATAACTGAATAAAAGCATTAAAAATCTTCAAAATGGCAGAGTGTATAATATACACCTTTATGTACAGATATGTGAAGAAAATATAATGCAGAATTGATATTTAAGGGTTTAAACGGCGAATTTAAAATCGTGACCGCAACTCAGTACATAACTCGAATCAAAGATTCGACTAATAAAATGACAGCACTTATCAGTAAACCAAAAATGGCCGAATTATGGTTTGGATGTTTTGAATATTACCCATGCACACAGAAGTGGCAATACATTCAATGAATGCTTATGTGTGGTATTGGAGAAAAGCCTGTGACTCACTTGATGAAATTCCATCTGTTACAATGGGAACTTGCAAAAGAAAATTCTTAATGAATTCTAATATGACTTTAACAGTGCTTAATCTGCATTAACAGACAGACCCAAAGGTGCAACAAGATTTTAAAGGTCAATACAGCAAGGTCAAAGGTCAATCAGTGTCACACCATGACGTGGCACACCTAAAACCCTCAACCAATGTCCCTACCAAGTATAAACTTCCTACACCTTACAGTCTCTGAGATATAGCCTGGACAAGATTTTATAGGTCAAGGTCACTCAGCAAGGTCAAAGTCAAATCAAGGTCACACTATCACGTAGCACATCTACACCCCCTAACCAATGTCCCTACCAAGTATCAACTTCCTACACCTTACGGTTTCCAAGATATAGCCCGGACCACGTTTTATAGGTCAAGTTCACTACAGCAAGGTCAAAGGTCAAATCAAGGTCACACCATGATCTTGCACACCTACTACCCCCAATCAATGTCCTCACCAAGTATCAGCTTCCTACACCTTACAGTTTCCGAAATATAGCCCGGACAAGATTTTATAGATCAATGTCACTACAGCAAAGGTCAAATCAAGGTCACACTATGACGTTGCACATCTACACCCCCTAACCAATGTCCCTACCAAGTATCAACTTCCTACACCTTACAGTTGCTGAGATATAGCCCGGACAAAATTTTCAAACTCAAGGTCACTACGGCAAGGTCAAATCAAGGTCAGACCATGACGTTGCACACCTACACCCCCCAACCAATGTCCCTGCCAAGTATGAACTTCCTACACCTTACGGTTTCTGAGATACAGCCCGGACAAACTATTTCCCGCTGCCCGCCCGCCCATCCGGACACCATGGGTGAAAACAATACCCCGACAGCCCTTAAGGGCTGTGGGGTAAAAACTATTTTACTTTTATGTAGTATGACAACAAAAATTCATACCACGAATGAGTTTGTAAGGTCTGGTTCCAAATCCTCTGCTTCAATCAGATGTCCATACTCCATAGACTGAAGCTTCTCCATCATTGCCTAAATACAAAAAATGTTCCTACTTTATAAATTTTGACTCTTTCAGAAATTATGTCCAGCAATTTAAACTACATTGTGAAAGCAGGAAAATTATTCTTTATATTACCAAATAGTGTAACAATGAATTATGATCTTGATAAATGATTTTTAGTTATGTGAGACTGAAGGTTTAACATCAACCCCACAGGGGCCTGGCTTCAGCCATCCACTTGTTTTGGCTATTTGCTGAATAAACCACACCCAATTTGATAACTATTCAATTATAGTAGAACCTCAATTACCCGGTCCTCTATAATCCGAATCTCCAGATTAACCGAACCGAAATCATGTCTCCCTACTGACAGTATATATAATGCACGGTCTAGCGTGAGCGATAATACAGGATTTTACACATTCTCGGAAACCATTAATTCTAGTGCTTTATAAAACATACCGTCCACAAAAACACCTAACTTCTTTGATCTTTATCTCATTGTTTCAATAGGGGAGGGATTATTTTATTTACACCACCCACTAGCGGATCCAGGGGTCCAGGGGGGGGGAGGGGGGTTCAGGAGGTTCGAACCCCCCCCTTGAAAAATAATGTAAAGGGGTTCAGCCCAAAGTACAAAATTATTTCTTGAGAATGGTGTTAAATTTACAGGAAATGCACTATATTTTTACCAAAAATTAATTTTTTTCCCAGGGGGCATGCCCCCCAACCCCCTTAGTTTTTTATTTTTTTTTTTTTTTATTTTTTAATATCTTTTATTCACATTATAGCAACATTGGTGACAAAATTATAATAGCACTTATATAAAGACCAAAAAAAACAATATCTACCACATCTAAATCAGTTTTTACAGTACTGAAAAAAACAAAAAAACAAAACAAAACTGGATTATCACCCTTATGAGTCTGCATTGAGGATGCATAAGATATTAAAAGGTAAACACTTTCTCAGCATCAGGGGTTTTTGAATAACATGACTTTATTCGCAAACCCTCAAAATCTGTTTACATACATATAGAAATTCACCGTTAGCTTTATGCTGTATATTCATAAGGTATATTTCAGTTTCTATAACTTTTTGTGTCATTCTGTAAAAATACTTTGATGATACCTGCTATTCTTTTCGTCTTGATGAGTTAATGCATTGTTTCCCAACTAAAATAAGTAAATTTAAAATGTGGCAGGGTGTGTTTTTCGCACACGGGATTCCAAGTAATATTTCTATCACTGTTAAACTGTAATTTAAATTTAGGACATCCTTGCTTATTTCTCTCAAAACCTTCCAAATAATTCTGGCTTCACTACAGTAATAAAAATAGTGTTCAATGGTATCTACCTCTGCACAGTATGGGCAAAGAGGACACCCTACAACTTTCCAGTTACTCAAGTTGTAGTTACAGCCTGCATGCCTATGTATTATACTGTATTGAAGACTATGTAGTTTGAGATCTTTAGTTATTTTTGAAGGTAAGCTATAAACCACTGACCAATCTAAAGTTTCCAGAAAGGGATAATATTCTACCCATTTATTCTCAGCTGTTGGAATAGTATGACTGGATGTCAGGCTTTCATAAATATTCTTGTTCTTCAATTTTGATACGTTCATTTTTAGATGACTGATATCAAAATTTCTACCTGTAAGTTCAATTTCAGCCGGCATTTTTTTGCATAATTTTGGTTTTCCAGTGCTTTGGTATGGCACTTACAAGAGAATTATAAGCAAGTTCTAAAACTTTCCCTCCATATTGTTGATCAAGATTTTTCTTGGATTTTATCTCGGACCCTTGATAAAGTTGACTTAATTTAGTGATTCCAGTTTCTTTAATCACATTAAAATTAGGTAGCAGCGGCATTCCCCCAATGGTGATATATTTATTGTAAGCTATTTTCTCATTCATAATTTCTTGTACTGTGCTTGGGCTGACTGAAAAAAAACTATACCAGGACAACAAGACACTGTCATAAAACTTGGACTGACTTTTTGGAAAGTGATCCTTACTAAGTTTATGTAGTAAAAGGTTCTTGTCAGAGATGCCTCCAATCAATAAGGCTAAATTTTTCCATTTCTCTTTGTATGGATTGTCAACATTATCTGTTAGAAGTCTCTTTACCCATAGTGCCTTTATTGAAATCAACATTTTTCTTATATCTACCATTTTTATCCCACCTCTTACTTTATCATTAATGGTTATTTCTTTTTTCACTTTGGGTCTTTTACCTTTTTCCCATAGAAATTCAAAGAACAATGCATCAACTTCTTTTATAAAATTGTCTGGAACATAAATGACACTACATATATTCACAATTTTACTAAGAACCAATGTCTTCAAAATAACAACCTTTCCGAATAGTGTCAAGTTTCTACACGACCAACAGTTTATGATTTTTTTAATTTCGTCAAGCTTATTCTCTAAATTCAATTTGGTCATTTCATTTTCATCTAAACTGAACCATACCCCTAAAGCTTTAAAAGTATTTTATCCTAATTCCTAATTTTATCCCCTTAGTTATAATATGTCTCATGTGAACCCCCACCTTACTCAATGTGAACCCCCACCTTACTTAATGTGAACCCCCACCTTACTTAAAGGCTGGATCCGCCCCTGCCACCCCACTACACAACCTCTTTGATATTGCGCCTATCACTGCTTGTGTGTTCGATTGGGTTTGCAATTTATAATCTCCCGGAGTAGGTCCATTCACAGACTGACGTCTATCAAAAGAAAAACGTCAACAATGCATTGAAAACCGAACATCCCATTAAAGATGTGTTCGATTAGGTTTTTGCAATTAATAATCTCCCGGACTTTTTCAATTGACAAAATGCAGGACGACGTTCATCTAAAAGTGAAACGTCAACAATGCATGTACCAAACGAACACACCCAGCTCAAATCTGTGTAATATTTTAAATAAAATGCATGATAATATCCATAGCTTTGACCAAATAAGTAACAATTAGGGGGTCAGTTATATTATATTGCACAAATTTATTAAACTACTTCATCAATGACCACTCACGTTCAATTATAGCCCACTTGGAAAACCCATAGATGGTGAATTTCGGTTTCCTTCATTTATCCGAACCCCTCGATTATCCAATCTGATTGTACGTCTCCCATTAGGTTTGGATAATTCAGGTTATACTGTATTTATTATCAACTTGGAAAATTATCCTTTCTAACTTATTCATTTGAAAAGAAATATTACAGCTTGATACTTTCCATTTTCAATAATTGAATTATTTTCAGTACACAAACAGGCTGATTGTGTATAAATGTCAATGAAACAGGTACAAAATTAACCAATAATTGGTTACTTTACTAGTAAATTAGGTTGTTTTGAATAAATTATAAAGATGGCTTGTAACTTGCCTGTATGAGCAGGAATCCGCCTTGCAGCATGTGTGTTATATACCGGTCATAGTGTTCTCTGGAATTATACCAAATTTTTAGTACCTCAAGAGTGAAATATTATGGCTAAATTTACCATAATTTGATGTTGTTAGCCTTCTACGTGGTTTACTGCCTCATAATATGGTAAACTTCTGTGTATACCATGGTTTGGATGTACTTATTCCTATTCTAATACAAACTAAGCATTTAGATATTAGTAACATTATAATTAATAAAATTCCAACATGACCAAACCAAGATGTTTTATCCATTACTACAAAAAGAGTTTTTTTTGGAACAGCAAATACAAGGTATTTAACCATGGCTTTCATCCAATCAGAATTATGGACAAAGCCACATTATGGTTTTATCAATAGTTACATTATAATTTATGATTTAAACAACGCACTATCTGATGCACTTGTTCTGCAACCTAGCACATATTGTACATACCTCATCCCTTCTGAGTTGTCTGACTGGTTCCCGTTGAAGTCAGCAGGGAAATGTAGAAGATACTTCAAATGACTCCACAGATGACTGTAATACACAGTACAGTGAGTGCAGTTAAATTTTACAACTGAAGAGATGTGATACAGTTCAAAAATCATAGTTTAAGGTACATATGTAGAGGGTCAATTATCTATACTTAGAGATCAATTCCTCTTGATCAGGCTTAAAACAACAAAGTTAGTGTCACACACATTGCTTAATGCATCCAATGTGCCACTTTGGGCTAATGTTACATAAAGACCTATTATACCAACACAATTTTTGACAGACGTGTACAAGAAACATAGTAAAAACAACAGTAACTACACAATGATGTCATAACCATGACATCACACTATAGATCTAGTGATGACACTTGAGATACTTTGTTTCATCCAATCCAGATCTTTAAAAAATATCATACAAGTCGCATAGATGTCTTTCTGTTTACCTTTCATAATTTTACCATATTTAAATATTAAACATTTAAGGTCATATCAAGAGAGCCAGATACTCACTATATAGAAACAAATTACATTCAAACCCACCACAACTAATCCAAGAGCAGGGTGATCACTTGCAAAGGCCCACAATATTCAACCACTGGGGCCTCTATCAAACAAACTAAAGACAGCTGGACTACTAGATACCAAACATTACCTTGACTTAATGGGAATTTTCAATTGCAAGTTATTTTATGGAATAGGTTCGGGAAGATCTAGAATTTTTTAAACACAGAATTCCAAAGATCCACTTCAAGGAATTCAAAAGTACAATATACATGAACAATTAAAGGTGGTCGTACCTATTGAGGATTATTTCTTTGAGAGAGAACTCCTCTTTTTCTGTGTCACTGAGGTACACATGCACGAGGTATTTGGTGAAAGGAGCTTTAGTGCTGATGTCAATGTCATCACTGGTCAGCACCTCTAGAACTTCACTGAGTGGAAGGAGCTTCTGACTCACTGACAAGATGAATCCAGACTCGCCCTTTAAAACATACATTTCATCAATGGGATACAGCAAGTGTAAATATCATGCTCTAAGTATCTGAGACATAATTCAGACAAAGGGGCAAAGGTTCAATTTGGTGTTTTACAACCCATTCAACAGCCAGGGTCATACTTGGACAAGTATCCAGTGTTCAACGCAAGTCGGAATCGGACCCACAGAGTGGTGATAGCCTGTGATTCGATTCCAAACCTGTAAGCCAGGGAGGAACTCTCAGACAATGAAGTATCATTCACTTTTCCACACACTGTATGCAGTGGTAAAGAAACAAGAAAGTATTACACGATATAGTCCTAGTTGTATGCAATACAATTTAAAGTAATGAATTAACTTCATTGAGTCGCAGGGGGTTTGTAACTCACAGATCAGATGAATCCATTCTCACATGATAAATCACATAATTTAATGTTTAGATATAGTCAACATAAAATACCAAGTAGTAACAACTTGAAACATGATTCAGACGAAGGATTAAGAAAATTGGTAATATTTAGAGAATAAAAAGTAGAAACTATGGTTATGCTTTTGCAAAGAGATAAGATTTCAACTTCTTTCTAAAGAAACAAACAAACAATATCACAAACTTGATTTTAAAAAAAGTAAAATAAGGGTCTCCCTTTGTGACAAATGTCACATTCTGTTACAATTTTCATATTACTATATATTTAGAGATTACAGTCTTATGGGAAACTACTTGCAATAAGCACTTGATATTTTCTCACAAACCTGAGCACAGGTTGCCAGCATCGTAACTAATTCTAAGAAATATAAAAGTTCTTCATCTCCTCTTTCTCCACGTAGAACACTGGTCCTGTAACACAAAGACATTTGTTTCCTCACCATTTTTCACCCTATTTTTATCAAAATGAATAATAAAAAATATAATGATAGCAAACTTTTATTTCGGCTTAATTACAGCCCAATTTCAAGAGGTGTATCGCCACCTACAAACACTTGTATCTGTTTCTTGTTTAAGATAATGCCAAATGCAGATCTCAAATGTTGCAATAAGAAGAAAAACAACTGTTCACTCTTTTGTGTACACAGAAAGCATTGGTATATGTGAAATATTTCCTCACAGTATATGCATCTCCTGCTGTGAGGACTCAAAACAAAGTTCTACTTCTCCATGGCTTCCAAATATACATTTTCAGAAACACTCAATCCTGTTACTTTAAGAAAAAGGTTTGGCAATGGTCATCTCTAGATCATTTAGCCTACCTTCATGGATCAAGTCCATTTAAATTTCAATTAGAATCATTCCAGGGCCCCTTGTAAAGGTAATCGAATGTACTACCCCAAAAGGAGAATTCATCACCAGCTTAGTCCCACTGTGCATTTCAAAACTCCTGCATTGTGCATTTGTTCATTTTAATGGACAGTTGATGAAACAGCTTCTTCCAAATTACAAACAAAAATCTAATCATCTAGACGACAATTAAGCTTAGAAATTACTTGCACCTGTCTAGCTTTTCATACAAAAAAAAACCAAGTCATACCTCATTTGTTTATCCAATGTGCAAGCACTGTAATGGGGTTATCTCTCAAACAAGAATAATTTTAAAAAGGTTTTTATTGTTCGTCCATGTGTCATTTTCACCAAATGACAGTGTGAGGATATCAGATAAGTCTATTTGACAACATTGCATGAAATACTACTAATTGTGCAAATACAATACGGTAACAAGTACTATGAGTGAGCTATTTACAGATGATACATGATTTTAAAAAAATGCTTTGGACACGCAGGGAAAAATCATGAAGACGTGCTGCAATTTTATGAAAATACAAATGAAGACACCATAATTTAAAGCAATGTAGTGAACAGATGAATGAACAGATCAATACGAACAGATGTAGATACCACAAACAGTTATAGCCAGTTGTACTCTTGCAGAAAAAGTTGGTGATGCAAATGATGATCCCAATGTCGCAAAACCTTAACAAAAAATCTTAAATTATGTTTGAGAACACAACAGAAACTAACCTTTCTTCACTAGTTAGCTTCATTGGATAGGCTGTTCCTTCAAAGTTTTGCATCAGCATTTTGATCACAAGCAACTGATTTCTGCCAAAGATTGTTCCAGTAGTTTCATCTGCAAAATAGAGATGATAAGTAAAGACACCTGTCCTGACATAATTTCCCATAATATTTTCACCTTTTCAGAGGTGATGATGAGTGACCTTTGAACCCTTCTATTACACTGGTCCAGTAATCCTCAGGTTTCTATATTTACTAAATTTAAGTTATTTAAGTAATGTCATATGCACCTTAAACATGTGATTTTTAAGAATTACAAAGCCATATTCATATTGATAAACAGAGGAAGAACTTGAAGGCTGAAAAAGAACTTGAAGGCTGCGCAGACGGGCCACTTGGTGATTGAAAGGTAGGTTCAGTATCCACAGAACTAATAATTTTCACGTCTTTAGGGGAGACTAACAAACCCACTTTCTTATCCTTTCTAATTCTGTAGGACGGTGTGGCCAGTAATTCTTTTTGTGATTTAGAAAAACCGTCACAAATGGGGCAAGGTTTATCCAACACACAACTATAATCACCAATCTATCAGTTATTCAATTTGATAAATCAAGATGCTGAAATACCATCTAGTATCAGTATATTATCACCAATCTATCACTTAGTGTCAGTGGAACAGCCAACTGTAGCAGGTTATAAAACGAAGCAGTATTTTTCAAAATACTAGGACATATTATCAATATTATATTTGTACCATATTATCTGAATAAATGCCTCCCCATATTAAATGCCTCCCCTCACCCCTCTACACTTTTGCAGTTCCAGGATCCCACAAAAAAAAATGCATTTCAGTACACCTCCAATCAAATAACCATTAACAGGAAATGAAGAAAATTTAAATAAAACATAACAGTTTTGATCAAATATGCTTTAAATTCTATGAAAACAAAATATAAAAGTTTACAATTTCTTCAGATTTAAAGTTTGGTTCCACTACTTTAAATTCCTCCTCAATCATATGTGCCAACAATCAAGATCAGGGGCATTTATTTGGATAAATTTGGTATTTATAACTTTTATAACACTCTTACATACATCAAAACTGTTGCTGTAATAGATAGAAATCTAAGTGGTATCATTGAGAAGGAGCGTTGTTTCACCTTTAACAAGAAGTGTGAGAAGTGTTATCCACTCATGACTCTGTGACTGTCCTGCTAACTGTACTATCTTCTCTATGTGGCCTGGATCAATCTTCATACAACATCCAGGGTTATCTTGGAAAATCTGAGTAAAGAGATAGGTAAAGGATTTGAATACTTGTAGGCTATGCGAGTTTTTGTAAATCCGTTTAAACGAAGGCAAGGTTGAGAAGACTTTCAAATGACATAGTGCATTTAGTGCACTATCAAAGTAACTTTGATAACATACTAAATTAAAAAATACTTTAATCTTCAGTTTAACAAAAACCAGAAGAGATTAAAAATAGTAAATATAGTAGGACAAAAAAAACTCTGAAGGTAAAGAAAAGTCATTGTAGCCTGCACAAATATGCAATAAATTGAACATTGCTATTATTTTCTTGACATTTCAAGATTACTATACAATTCACCATAAGCTCCCACCCCTTCTCACATGCCAAAGAAACACAAGACTGCAGAGAGACTGATGACAACTATGAATAACTCCATGTGTCAGCAGCACACAGCCAAGGAATTTGAGTAATGGCTACAACATACTTGGTGCTATCCAAAAATGGATTTTGATCACCTATCCCCTAATTACATATGGTCTTAGACATACTGATCTAAGACCGGGTGTCAGCTACCTAATATGTCAATGTTTTGCCTCAAAAAATAATATAAGTTTATAGTAATGCAACATATAAACTTCTGTATGTATGGTTCATTTGAATAACACACGTCAGAGCATTTAAATTTCAGTATGTCGTTCCCTTTCATATAATAACAGTCACAGTTGGGGGTTTTACATCCCCCAGCTTTCAATAAGTGATGTCAACACAATAAACTGTAACAAATTTTATTGTAATTTAACTTTTTGTAAGTTAAATACTTACCTTATCCTCACAAATGCTTACTTGGTTTTGTGGAGGCAAAACGCGGCGACCAACAAGAATATTTAAAAATTATTCTTGTTAGAGAGGTGAACCCCGTAGTTAGTGATAGGTGCGCATGCGCACAACACATTGTCGGTTGGACTTTGTCGAGAGATCCTCATTTAATTTTTGGTCCCCTATGAAAACAAACTTCTGAGGGGAGGAAGGGTGGGTCTGTCCTTGTGAGGATAAGGTAAGTATTTAACTTACAAAAAGTTAAATTACAATAAAATTTGTTACATTTTATTGCGTAAAATAGCCTTACCTTATCCTCACAAATGCTTGATTCCAACCATAACAGGAGGAGGGGTTTGTTTTGTAACCTCCCTGTTAATAGATTATGGGGTTCACCATGGAAGCATTTGATAGAGAGGATAAGATAAGCTTAAGTATGCTACAACAGAATTTTCCATTACTGTAAAATATCTGTAAAGATAAGTAATGATAGGTAACCTCATGAATATTCATGATGTACTGTTGTAGTTGACACTTGTCCCATGTAGCATAAAGTTGTCCTATATCTAAACCATCACCCATAACTGTGTGGTGGGGAATGGCTTCCTGGGTCCCTCGAGCTGGGAGCTGCCATCCAGCAAGAAGGCACCCCAAGCTGGCTTCTGTGATTTACAAAATACAGTCATGAGGCCATCTGCCACAGAAGAAGACATATGTCCATACAAGAAACTGGTATGGAAGGAAGAGTAAAGTATGTAAGCCATATGAAATACTCAAGAACATACTCAAAGCAATCACATGCTGAGCAGAAACCACTGGGCCTAACTGTAATCTGTTTGGTCTGTGGACTGCCAAGACACAGCTTAAAAGGTAGAAAATGTGTTGTGGCTCTTCCAATGGCAGGAGCCTAAAATCTGCTCTAGGGACACCCATCCTTGAATACTAAAGAAGCAGACATGGACCTAACATTATGGGCCTTAACCTGTAGGTCCTGTGTATCAAAATTGGATGACTGATAGCCAATAAGACAGACTCTCTGATCCAAGAAGAAGAGACAGCCTCTCATGAAATCTCTGTCAAAGCCTTCCTTAAAGGATATAAACAAGAGATTCTTTCCCTTCCTTAAAGCACTAGTTCCGTCTAGATAGTATCTAAGTGCTCTGGCAGGGCATGAAGTCATATCCTCAGTCAAGTCTGAGCCCAAAAAAGGTTTAAGAGCTAGAATGACCACTGGTTAGAGCAAATCTGGGCAGTCAGAAGCTAACTGATCCTTTGCTAAGAAGGCAGGAGAAGGAGAAATAGTGATCTCCTTCCAGTGAGGTTTTGTGTCTGAGGGAAGAATATGCCCAAGCATGCACCTCCCCCCTCCTTTTGCAAGATGCCAAAGTCATCAGGAAAACAGTCTTGAAAGCCAAAATCTTACGACTGGCAACCTTCAAAGGTCAAAAGTCAAAGACAAAAGAACCAAAGATAGGTCTCAAGAGGGAATACCCCTATTTGCAATGGGTTTGTCCCTGTGAAAGCTTACAAGAAGTCTATTCAAGTGTAAACTCTTGCTCCCTTCCTGGCCAACATATCCCAAAGATTAGCTATTGCAGTTCTATAGCCAGCAATTGTGGCATGATTCATCCTTTAGAGGCTCAAAAGGGGCATTAGTCAAAGCCATGAGGACTAAAGACAGATCCCAGGCTTATCCAATAAAAGCTCGCAATAAGTCTGTTCAGATTCAAAACATTTGCTAACCTCCTGGCCAAAATGATCAGCTATGGCAGCCCTATAGCCAGCAGTAGTGGCAGGCTTCAGATTCTAATAGCAAATAAGTGATT
Source organism: Sabellastarte sp. h YS-2021 (assembly GCA_964017235.1). Lineage (NCBI taxonomy): Eukaryota > Metazoa > Annelida > Polychaeta > Sabellida > Sabellidae > Sabellastarte > Sabellastarte sp. h YS-2021. The sequence continues at coordinate 71,365,008 of OZ024928.1, read as the reverse complement.
CAAAATTCTGCTGAGATAGTAGGCTCTGAGCTGACCACCTGATTCTGTTGGCACCAGAGTCCAAAAAATGGACCACCTTAACTCAGATTTTTCTAGATGAGGGTCTTTGAGGTGCCTTAATTCTATCTGTCACCTGCTCAGAGAATGATTCAAGTGATTCTGAGGTGTCTAGGTGCCAAAACATGCAGAATTAGATACATAAGATTCTGATGGAACTTCTCACTGAATGGTTGCTTTAACTGATGAGGCCAGTGAGATAGAAGTAATGGAGGTTTGGTTGACAGATTCACTAGATCCCAAAACCAAAGCATTCTGGGCTACCCTGGTGCAACTACTATCATCTTGCACCTGTAGGTGTTCATTCCCTGTATCACTTTTGGTATAAGTGCTACAGGACAAAAGGCATAGCCGTCCAGACCCTCCCAGGAGATTTTCAATGCATCTATGTTCATAGCATTTGCATCTGGGACTGGTGAGACATAGATTGGTAGTTTGTGATCCAATTTGGTGGCAAACATGTCCACCATTGGTGTGTACTAGACTAAGCCAAATTAGACTGAATATTTGAGAATGAAGAGACCATTCTGTCTGAATTATTTGTCTTTCCTGGAGAGACTGTCGACTATGACATTGAGGCAACCCTGAATGTGTCTGGCTCTTATGAGTATGTTTCGAGGATTGCAGTAGGCCAAGATGCGCCAAACCAGGAGACACCGGTCCCAAGAGTCTGTTCCCTCTTGTTTGCTCAGATAACTGACTACAGTAGCATTGTGTGTTGCTATCAGAACACTTTTGTCCAGAATTTGTTTTGAAAGCTCTTTTAAGGCCAGAAACACTGCCTTTAACTCAAGGACATTGATATGAAGCAATTTCTTGATCTGTCCAATTGCCACTGACTGTCATGTTTTCTAAATGAGCTCGCCAACCTTGATTTGATGCATTTGTGAAAATAAGGGTATTGTGTTCCTGTGGATGAAAAGGATAACCCATTTTTTAGATTTTTTGGATCTTTCCACCACTGAAGATGACTTTTCAGAAAGTTTGAAACAGGAATCTTCAGGTCTAGTGACTGGGGATACTGCCAGTTTGTTTTTAGGTACCACTGGAAAGGGCGCATATGTAACCGACCCATTGGTATTGTCTTTTCTAGGGATGCTAGTACACCCATCAGGGACATAAGAAACCTTGGGGTTGTTTGTGATGCGATCTCCATGTCCTGAACAGATTTTCTAGAATTTTCAACTTATTTTCGGTTGGAAAGACTTTTCCCTGTATCAACTCGAAATGGAAACCCAGAAAGTCGATTGTAGTTTTGAGCTCTGATTTTTCTAAAATTATCACAAAGCCGAGTTCTTGAATCGTATGGACGAGTTCTTTTGTCTGGAGCTGACACTGGTGTCTGGTATTTGCTCTTAACAACCAGTCGTCCAGGTATTGGTGAACTCAAATTCCGCGAGACTGACGAATGAGCTTTGCTTCTTTTACAATCCGCGTGAACGATAAGGGTGCAGTCGCCAACCGCAATGGCAGTACTTTGAGGTGATACGTTTGTTTGTCTACATGGAAACATAGCCAATGTTATGAATCTGGATGTATGCGCACGTAAAAGAACGCATCTTTCAGGTCTATCGAAACTAGCCATTCTCCTTTTATGACCGAGTTTCCGAATATCACTGCTGTCCCCATTTTAAAATTTGGAACTAACAGGAATTTGTCCAGGGGCCGGTTTCATGAAAGGACTTAAGTCTGGTCTCAGGCTCAAATCTGAGACTTTGGGCTCAAATATTGTAAATATTTTGCTGAGTCTGTGGACTCAGACTCAAAGCATTTCACAAACAGGCTCAACTTGAGATTTGGCTCAGTCATGGGCTCAATTTTGAGCCCACCAAGGAGGTGTCTCAAATTTTGAGTCCAAAGTTTGTCATCCAATACTTGTGTATAAAGCAATATAATTTGCATGAAAATGAATTTGTTGAATCTTGAAATATTATATTTTTATTTTGTTTACTAATTACAACTACATATTCAATATTCATAATAAGAAAAGTCAATGGAATTGACATGCTTTTTTGACCGTTGTCAAGTGACTAGTCTCAAGAGGGGACTCAAAGCTTGACCCAGTCTCAGTTGCATCTCAAACAATTGGCTTGTTACCAATAATATTATATCAATTTTTTTTCATGTGTTATCAGTGTTAATGCAATTTAAATCGATAATGATGATGAAATAAATGCACTTGCATAAAAAACAAACCAAGGAAGCGTCTTAAATGATATTTAAAAGTTGAGACTATGACTTGAGACCAGTCTCAGCTGAGTCACCTTTTGTGAAATCAATTTGAGCCAAAAACTCAGCCAAGACAAAAGTCTCAGATTTGAGACCCAGACTCAGCCCAAAACTGGTCTCAAACTGAGACTTTTCATGAAACCGGCCCCAGGACACTGAGATCTATCACAGGGCGCCATTTATTGCCGGGTTCTGGTACAAGAAATAATCTGCTGTAAAACCTGGAGTTGTGCAATCCTTGAGGTAGTAAATTGTGCCTTTTTGAAGCATTTGCGACACTCTTAGGTAGCCATGTTTTTCCTGTCTGTAACCGCTTTAAATTATGGGATGTACAGACATGGGCGGATTCGACTGGAATATTATTCGATAAACCTTCTCAAGATTTGCACAACCCTTGTATTTGGTACGGAGATCTGTTGAAACTGGTCATTAACCTTTTGTGACCGAGTTTCTTAATAAAATTTGTCAACTCCATTTCACAGCTTGGAGGGACAAACGCATGTTGAGGACACAGAGATCCCTACTGGCCAAAGATATTGTGGGATTAATGCAAAGAAAATGCCAGGAATGGTCATCTATCCATGGACTAACCTTGCCCAATGCTGTTTAACTTCCTTGAATAGAGAAGAACTCCTGGTGCAGCCTATCCGTACTGTACACTTATAAAGCACATAGCACATCAACGATCTATGTCTTGATAAACAAAACAATATTTTCATCCATAAGAAGCACCTTTGTGTCAGATATGATAGAAGTACCAATTTTACTGAGAAAATCCAGCGACTTGTAGTCATTTACAGAATAAATTGAGTGTAAATGAACATAGTAAATGTAACACAATATTATCAGCAACATGGCGGATTGTTTTCCTGTCTGTAGCACCTGCAGTAGAGCTACATGAAAGGGGAGTTTCGATTGGAGGGCTACATAGTACCCATTCAAAAACTGCACAACTCTGAGATGGCAATAATATTTCCACTTAAACCAGCAATTTATAGTTATTTCTTCTACTACACCAGAATCCCCTATTTCATTGAGAATATTGGTGGGAAAGCATATGTATTATCTTCTCTATAATGAAGTAATAAATGGTCCACCAGCCAGTTGTAGAATAAAGACAAGGCAATGGAGGAACTTAACCATCTTGATGCTTGGTAAATAGGTTGAAAGCAAACGTTGGTAAACTTGTGCAGTAGATCTTGTAGAAAATGAAAGGTTACTGCTGCATTCTTTCATAAAAATCCACCAGGACTTCATGAAAGGGATTTGCCATTGGACGATCTGAAGTATATCTTTTCCTCCAAGATGAAGGGTCACCCTCTGTCTGTCTACCAAGTGGAGAGGCTACTAGCGTTCTGGAGGTTTAATTACTAACCCCAGAAAACGAATTCTAATCTGACCAGCTATCAAATCTAAATGACATCTGGTGTTGGAAAAGCAAACTCTAGTAGATCTTCTACTGCTAGCTGTTTTTCAATCGCAGCAGGCCTCTTAATGCTGCCATTTTCAGGAAAATGTGGCCAATTCAAAGACTTCTGTTGGAGATCCCTCATAAATGATGAGGTAGGTAGCTTGAACTAACAAATTGAAGAATCTTCTGTCGTAGATCCTCTACCAAAGACTGTTATACAGCCAAGGGGGATCTAAGAATGCTGTCATGGATTACTCAACCCTCAGCAAGAAATATTGTACTTCAGATCTGTAGAATAGGAAGTCTTAAACTTCTTTCTTCTTAGCACGAACTCTATGAAGTCTAAAAGAACGCATCTGCCGTCTAGGAATAAGGCAGAGTTGAAAAAGCTTCACGTGTTGCCTCCTCGACGACCAAAAATTGAATGAGGATCTCTCGACAAAGTCCAACCGACAATGTGTTGTGCGCATGCGCACCTATCACTAACTACGGGGTTTACCTCTCTAACAAGAATAATTTTTAAATATTCTTGTTGGTCGCCGCGTTTTGCCTCCACAAAACCAAGTAAGCATTTGTGAGGATAAGGTAAGGCTATTTTACGCAATAAAATATTAAATTTGTAACAAATTTAATGGAACATCGTCATTCAGTAAATGGAATATAAGTGAAACTATCTGTGTGATCACAAGTCTTTAATACAATATTCTTCAAGCATTTAGTTGCTTATAAAGAACAAAAATAAAAAATAGCATCAGAGATGCCCGTACCCCACAGCCTAGGGAAATATTTTCAACACCATGAGATAGAGAAGTACTGTATCAGTACAAACTTCAGGATACTTTCAGAGCACTGTCAGTTATATAAAGGTCCAAACAATGTTTAAATGGAGAAATAATGTTTAAAAGAACGATCATGCATATAAAGATGAAGTATTAAAACAAGATAATTCAATAACAAGATGACAGCATTAATCAGCAAACTAAAATTCAACCCTCTTTATCTACATCTGCATGGCCCGAATTATGGTTTATATGGTTTGAATATTACCATGCATACAGAAGTGGTAATACATTTAATGAATGCTTATGTGTGGTGTTGGAGCAAAATCTGTGGCTCACTTGATGAAATTCTATCTCTTACAATGGGAAGTTATGAAAGTAAAATTCTTAACAAATTCTAATATGACTTTAACAGTCATATTGTACTACACCCCTAACCAATATCCCTACCAAGTATCAACTTCCTACACCTTACAGTTGCTGAGATATAGCCCGGACAAGATTTTATAGGTCAAGGTCACTACGGCAAGGTCAAAGGTCAAATCAAGGTCACACCATGACGTTGCACACCTACACCCCCTAACCAATGTCCCTGCCAAATATCAACTTCCTACACCTTACAGTTTCCGAGATATAGCCTGGACAAGATTTTATAGGTCAAGGTCACTACGGCAAGGTCAAATCAAGGTCAGACCATGACATTGCACACCTCCACCCCCTAACCAATATCCCTACCAAGTATCAACTTCCTACACCTTACGGTTTCTGAGATATAGCCTGGACAAGATTTTATAGGTCGAGGTCACTACGCCAAGGTCAAAGGTCAAATCAAGGTAAGACCATGACGTTGCACAACTACACCCCCTAACCAATGTCCCTACCAAGTATCAACTTCCTACACCTTACGGTTTCCGAGATACAGCCCGGACAAGATTTTCAAACTCAAGGTCACTACGGCAAGGTCAAAGGTCAAATCAAGGTCAGACCATGACGCTGCACACCTACACCCCCTAACCAATGTCCCTACCAAGTATCAACTTCCTACACCTTACGGTTTCTGAGATACAGCCCGGACAAACTATTTCCCGCCGCCCGCCCACCCGCCCGCCCGGACGCCCGACCATCCGGACACTATGGGTGAAAACAATACCCCGACAGCCCTTAAGGGCTGTGGGGTAAAAAAGGAAGTATTTATAAGCTCCACAGCATTCACAAACACTGTGAAGGCACTCTGACCTCCTGAAGAGCCAGGGCACAGTGGGACACAGTGACTGGCGTATCAAACAACAAGCTGTGTAGGTGGTCAAACATCCACTGCTGTACAAACTCATTCCTCCTGGTCAGAGTCCTCAGCAGGAAAAAACAAGCATTGATCACCTCCACATTGGCTTGCTTACGCTCCTGTACAAATACAAAGAGTATTTGTTGGTAATATTTTATTGTACATGCAGTCCAAACCCTATAATTATCCAACTATATTTGGCAAATAAGAATTTTTGGGGGGATAATTGTTGGTTCTGAAATAGAACAGCAATTACAGCGAATTTGGTATAAACAGAACTGCCATAAGTACAAGTAGTTTCTAAGTCCCAACAATTATTAGTGCAAGATATAAGGATAACTAGAAGTTTGACTTACATAAAGTGGCTATAACTAGATCTGCAGTTGATGTATAAAGTGTTAATTATTGCAAGAGAGTTTAAGTACATGGTATCGGGTATAACTATAAGTTGCCATAAGTAGAAGTAAATGGCTCACATTTTGCAACTTTGACTTAGACCGAATCCACTGTATAGTGTACAAAACTGTAGAAAGGAGTTGGTAAAATCAAATATTTGGACAACAGGAATGTATGATGACAGGACTTCTATTACATTTGTAATACAAGATACACAAACTGTTTGAATCACGTTGAAGTTATCCATATCTATCAAAAACAAATTAAAAGAGAAAATATATTAAACCGAAATAATTTAACTTTGACAGAAAATGTTTTTGTTAAAAAAAGAAAGAAAACCTGATGTTTACAACTAGGTAAGTTTTATATGTAAATGATAACAGCTCAGTGAGGTTACTAACCTTTGAAGAGGTATCTTCATCACCTGTCACAAGCTCTAGCATCAGGTCTAGAATTCCTGTGGAAAAATAATAAAATGGAAATTTAATGAAAGAAAAAAATGGAGAATAAAATATTTTTTATAAAAGATTAGTTTAGCATTGATTTTTAACAGCTGTAACTTCAACAAGCTTTATATTCTCTTCTGGGGCCATACTCACGAACAATACTAAAGACTATTTAACTTAGATTTTGGGCGTTACTTGGATTCAAGTAGGAACTTATGAAACTATCTTCACAAATGTTCCTAACTCTAAGGTGACCATAGAATCATGTAAAGAAGCAGAGGACAACAACAATGATAAGTATAAGTCTTTTTGGGTTTTTTTTCAAAAAAACCCTTAGATCTAAGGTCACCTCGTATATAGTTCTAAATACAGCCTCTGGACTTTGATAGAGCTTAATTTCTGTACAGAGGCATTGTCCAAGGTGCGACACAAGACTTTTCTTCAATTTCTTTGCTCAATGGACATAGCATTAGGGTGAATTCTCAGTGACACTGACAGGAGAGAAACCATAGTTGGAAGGCAAATTAAAGATGAATGAAACTAGTGAAGATAGGATTTCAGCTTCTTTCTTAAGGTGGCAACAGAGCGGGCAGATTGCAGACTGTAGGAGCATGAAGAGTGGAACTATGAGCAAAGTGCTTCCTAGATATATACAGTAAGAAATCTAAAATTCGCCACATATCTGAAATTCGCCACATGTGAAAATACTAATAAAATATATGAATTGTGGTGAGATTTGTTGACTGTATAGTAAATTAAGGCTTTTTGAACTGAAAAATACCACTTTTTGGACAAAAACATCATTTTCTTCATAAAATTAACTAAGGTTTTAGAGGTGGCGAATTTTAGATTCCTGGCGAATTTTAGATTTCCTACTCTAACCACACGTAACCAGTTTGGAACTCCCCAGCCTATTTATGTTGCTGAGGTATAACCAGTTCAAAATGGAAGTAAAAATGCCAAAAAATGAAGATTTGGTCTCTTTTTTAGAAAATCACTGTGTTGCTGTTTGAAGAACTTTTATTTTCATTAGTTTGTCATAAAAGACAACGGCCTCTATCAGACACACAGATGTAATAAGGATCAACACAAGAGAACAGACACTCACCATTGTTTACCAAGATGTCCTGAGACATTGTATAGGTCACATCTGGATTACCCTCAGCTTGGCAAAGGCTATAAAGAAAAAAAATATATAAAAAATTCGAAATGTAGCGGAAAAATTCGAAATGTAGCGGATCCAGGAAGATTTGTTTGGTGAAACAGAAGTTGAAGAAAGACTTTTGTTGAAGACACTACACTGTGAACGCCATGTTTTGTTAGAACTCCATATAATTCTAATTCTGAAGAATAAACTGAAGTGCACACTAAGTCACCAAGTGATGTTCACAATGGTTCATTCTAATTCTAACTGGATTTTTATAGCACTTAATCTCCCCTTTATCTAAGGGGATTTTATGGCACAATAGCATCAAAAGAGTCAACCAAATTTCAGTAATTGGGCGAAAAAAGTCGTATGTTATCCAATATATAATTTTAGCAACACTTTTGTATCACTCATGGCAAGTAGCTGAATTCCATTATGTAACAAATTGTCTGAAGAGTAATTTTCTTCATGATCACTTTCATACAATCTTTCATTAAAACTGTTTTCACTATTATGATGTGTAAAAACATGCAAATTAGAGATGAATTAAAATAGTCAATAGTAGCTGGCAAAGATTTGTTAAAACCAACTGAGGTATCAAGTTTATACTATAAACACTTTCTCACATTCAAAATTTGACTACATAAATGGGACATGACAAAATTTGTAAATTCAATGCCTTGTAGGTGCCATATATAAATTTCGATGGTTTTAACACTATTCTGGAACAAAATTTGACTGTAAAATGAAGCGAACTACACACACTTCCAAGTGTCATAGCAGATCCTATTTGGAGAAGTAGTGAATGCAGGTTAATGCAGTTTTAATTGGTTAAATATCTTTAATTTTCATTTTAAGAAACACTGAATTATATGGCCAAAAAAATAGGGTTGTTTAAAGTACAAGTACTCACTTTGTCAATATATTCAAGTGTCCACACAGTTCCTGTAAGTCAGCAATCTGTACCTTTGTTCTGGCTATAGTCTGAATGATAGGAATGTACTTCTGTGCAACCACTTGTACATGTTCTGATGCCTGGGATGTTATAATCTAAAACAGAAAAAACAAGAGGAGAGTGCCCGTGAACGGGCACTGTGTCAGCTGACTGAGTGTTTTTGATTTGTGAAGGTGATTAGAGGACAGAATAATCATCAGGAAAAGGGCTGTACAGAAATACAGTAAATGGTAACTGAACAGCAAGTTCGAAAGAAATTCCGAAGCTGACAGAAGAAAAGGATAAAAAAGTTGTGCCCTGTAAATGGTATTATGAAGGAAAATAACAAGGTAATTGTTTAAGTGTAAAAAATAGGTTAAAACATATTTAAAGAAATACTACAAATGCAATATCCTCGTTCGACCTTGAAGAAGGGGTCCAAGGTCAAATCTAACCACACAAATACATTCCCAGCCCATGATTTCCTATGGTTTACCATTCCAAACCTCTAGGACCAATTATAAATGAGTTATAAGCACTTTTAAGCTTGGCTGTCCTCATTTGACCTTGAAGGAGGGGTCCAAAGGTCAAATCTGACCATACCAAAAGATTCCGAGCCAATGATTTCCTATGGGATGGTTTACCATCCCAAATCTCTGTCACCAATAATAAGCGAGTTGTAGGCACTTTCAATTTTCGCTATCCTCATTTGACCTTGAAGGAGGGTTCCAAGGTCAAATCGGACCATATCAACAGATTCACAGCCCATGATTTCCTGTCTGTTTACCATCCCAAACCTCTGGGAGTGTCCAATAATAAGCGAGTTATAAGCACTTTTAAGTTTGGCTATCCTTGTTTGACCTTGAAGGAGGGGTCATTGAAGGTCAAATCTGACCACACCAAAAGATTCCCACCCCATGATTTCCTACAGGTTGGTTTATCATCCCAAACCTCTAGGATCAATAATAAGGGAGATATAAGCACTTTTCATGACTGACAAAAAACACCTGTGGCGGCCATCTTGTTTCTCAAAATGAGGCCAAAAATATTCCCAGACAACATTTTATGGTTATTAATATATACTGCAAACTTAAGAAAGCTAGCTATAATATTTTTTTTCATCAGAGCAGTAATGGTGAAATCTCTCTCTACACACTGCGGCTATCCAGTGGATACAATGATTTACTCAACAGTGAGAACCAGAAAGTAGCTATTGCTCAGCTATGGCATGACATAGAGGTCTGCAATTTCACTATGTTATAGCTGACCAAAAATTCTGTGAATAACATATTTAACAAATTACTCTAAATGTAATAGTTTTCAAGTTACAACTGATTTACTCAACAGTGAGAACCTCAAAGGAACTATTACTCAGCTATGCAATGAGCTACATGTCTGAAATTTTACTATGTTATAGCTAACCCAAAAGTAGGTGAACAACATATTTAAGCAAACTACTGTAAATGCAATAGTTTTCAAGCTACAACTGATTTACTCAATAGTGAGAACCTGAAAATAGCTATTGCTCCGCTATGCCATGAGCTATAGGTCTGTAATTTCACTATGTTACAGCTGACCCAAAAGTAGGTGAACAATATATTTTAACAAAATACTCCAAATGCAATATTTTTCAAGTTATAGCTGATTTACTCAACATTCAGTACCTGAGAATAGCTATTGCTCAGTTGTGCCATGAGCTATAGGTCTATAATTTCACTATGTTATAGCTGACCCAAAAGTAGCTGAATAACATATTTGCACAAATTTCTGTAAATGCAATAGTTTTCCAATTATAACTGATTTACTCAACAGTGAGAACTTCAAAGTAGCTATTACTCAGCTATGAAATGAGCCACAGGTCTGAAACTTCACTATGTTATAGCTGACCCCAAAATAGGTGAATAACATATTGAAACAAAATACTCTAAATGCAATAGTTTTCAAGTTATAAGTGATTTACTCAACAGTGATAACCTAAAAGTAGCTATTACTCAGCTATGCCATGAGCTACAGGTCTGAAATGTTACTATGTTATAGCTGGCCCAAAAGTAGCTGAATAACATATTTATACGAAATTCTCTAAATGCAATAGTTTTTAAGTTACAAGTGATTTTACTCATGATGGAAGTTACTGAAAAGCCCAAAAGTAGCTATTACTCACTTAGCTATTGAGACAGACACCCAACTTACTCACCATATTGTAGCTATGAAAAAAGTAGCTGAATAACATATTTTAACAAAATGCTCTAAATGCAACACTTTTCAAGTTATAAGTGATTTACTCAACAGTGATAACCTAAAAGTAGCTATTACTCAGCTATGCCATGAGCTACAGGTCTGAAATTTTACTATGTTATAGCTGACCCAAAAGTAGCTGAATAACATATTTATACGAAATTCTCTAAATGCAATAGTTTTCAAGTTATAAGCGATTTACTCAACAGTGATAACCTAAAAGTAGCTATTACTCAGCTATGCCATGAGCTACAGGTCTGAAATTTCACTATGTTATAGCTGGCCCAAAAGTAGCTGAATAACATATTTATACGAAATTCTCTAAATGCAATAGTTTTTAAGTTACAAGTGATTTTACTCATAATGGAAGTTACTGAAAAGCCCAAAAGTAGCTATTACTCACTTAGCTATTGAGACAGACACCCAACTTACTCACCATATTGTAGCTATGAAAAAAGTAGCTGAACAACATATTTTCACAAAATGCTGTAAATGCAACACTTTTGAAGTTATAAGTGATTTAGTGCATGATTTCATGAATTTTAATGCATTAAAAATTATTAAAAAAATTTATTAAAAAAAAGTAAGACAGATCCAGGTCTCATACTCACACAAGAGAATCTACCTCTGGCCTAGTACATATATGCAAGATATGAGAGAAATCCCTGCAATAGTCACTGAGAAAATTGTGATAAAAAGTTGAAATTTTCACACTTTTGGTGGGGGTACCCCCCTTGTAATGTCTCTAGCAAACAGACGAACAGACAGATTTGCATGCCTTGAACAATTTTTCATCCTCGATAGATAAGGTATCTTTTAAAAAAAAACAGCATGTCTCTAAGCCTTGTAGTTTTGGAGAAGAAGTTGCGCAGACGCCGCAGAGTGATGACATAAGTCAGCTGACATAAAAATACCTCACAAACACTGTTTCAGGATAAAATAAAAAAACTTTTGCAGCTTCATATATAATTATATTGCTCGATACCATTTTAATATTGTTTCACAGAATGACCAACATTGTTTTCCCCAAATTTGGGTCTTTTTTCAGAATATCTCACTGGTTTTCATTGCCATAAACCCCCATCCCTAACTTTTGTGTATATTTTGCCATGTCACCCATGGGTGTTTCAGAGTGTGGATAAAGTAGTTACTTTTTTGGTGATTTGAGCTATTTTTAAGGCATATGACCTATCTTGGTCACTTTTTTCATGATGCGAATAACCTTCCAATAAAAAAAACAGAGGCGAGTGAGGTTGTCACAAGAGAAAATCAGTCATATGAGTCAACCGAGAATGAGAAAGCTGTCCCGTTACCACTTTCAATTCAAGAATTCAGTCCAGAGTATGTTCTACAATTTCTCTTTTTTCAGTTGAACAACTCATCTGGCCAGATCTTACAATTGGTCACAAAAGTAGAATTTGGGGATTATAAAACATGGACTATACATTTTAAGCTGGTTTAAATGCCAGATATATAAAATAAAAAACTAACTCTATACAGTGGCAATTTTTGGGACTTTTTCATTAATACCAATGTTACTGATAAAATATCTTTTCAGCCTACTTCTATTTATTCTATAAAACTGTACCTGGGTTCTGAGTGTTGTGTTGAGAAGCTCTCGCTTAGAGGAGAAGTAGCTGTCCAGTGCAGGGATGGACTGTAATCTCAGATCACTGTAGTCATATTTGGAAATCTCCTACAAACATCAAAAATTACTGTTCAACTTAGCCATTAAAGTGTACTTTAATTATGTATAGGCAAACACAATCAGATAACAATATACTATGCACACTATATATTGTCTTTGTAAAGCAACAATTAAATACGAGCCAGATATCTTTATTTCCATATTTGTAGGATAACATTACATGCAACATCCTACTGACTGGGGACAAGTTTATGTTGTGCTTTATACTTTAAAATTTATTTATATATACAATATGTAACCTATTTTGTGTTTATACATACAATATATAACCTATTTTGTATTTACTCAGGTGAGCAACCATTGAAGTTTAATCGCTTTCTTTTCATAAACACCTGCAGTCATAAGAAAGTCTTTGCTTACAACAAAACAGCTGTTTCAGTAAAGCTATATGTAACCCAGAAACTTGTTTATATATCATTATTTAGAAATGTATGCCCATTTCTTATACATAAAACCAATTTCCAATGCACCATTACTTTTGAGTAACCACTAAATTAATTTATAACAGATCACTACTGGGTGTGACTTGGGCACATAAAAAAGGCCAGGTATCAATTTTGCAACAACCATCCTGCATCCAGGTACCCACTGTGGGTTTAAACCAACTGAAAGTACCCAAAAAAACAAATATGGCAATTGCTGTAAACTACTAATAATATAATAATAATATAATGTGAAATACCTGTAAAAATAAACAATATTCAGTTCACCGCACATCCAGGTCAAAGTCATAATCATTATTTAGCTTGCACACTAGCTGGTTTTGCTTTACTTTACTTCATATGTATAAGTCTTGTACAAGTCCTTTTGGGTGCTTGTTATGCAAAATGGGTTAGTCAATAGGCAAATCTTTTTTTTAAATTTATTACTGCAGCTTGCAAATAAGTGGGAAAGAAATGATCTGAAGTAATCCTGTGGCTTTAGTATGACTCAAAGTAACAATATATTTCATAAAACATAAATGATCTCCATGACTATGTCGGTGCTTGCCCAGATGGATGTTTATTCACTATCTACACCATATATAGCTTTCATCTCCACCATGTTGTGAAGTGAGGATACTTTAGCCTATATTAACATAAAGGGACTGTATTCACAAAGAGATCAGCCAACAATCAATGCAAAACAATCCATGCAAAACCACTACTCTTGTCCATGACTTTGTATTATACTGATTTTGGCACATTTTGTTCGATCATTTGCTTAAGAGGGACCCAGACTATGGAACAGTCCCCCACTGGCCATACAATTTGCCCCCACACTGGCATCTTTTAGGCAAGAGGTTAAAGTTCACCTGTTTCATGAAGCCTAGTACCTTAGTACCTTCTCCTCTGCTTGCACAAAATCCTTTCTGATGATGACTCCTTTCTGTATATGGACGTATTATATTCCCTTTACCCTAAGGATTTATTGTGCCTTATTGAATTTGATTTAGATCAAAATTATGCACTGAAAACATTTGTATATTATTATTACATTTTGTCTTAAGAAAACTTACCAGAAGCAGCTCTGGCACTTCAGATCCAAGGAAGTCAGTCTGGTTCAACATGTTCTTCAGAAAATCTTCCAAAGTTTCCCTCAGATGACTGTTTTTCTCCATCCTGTCAATACATTGACGGAAAAATGTTTAGTAATGCTGACTGGATAAAATTCTTTTGTGCTGTGAATTTTTAACATCAAAGTTAGGGTGAACCTATGATCACCAGGACACAGACATCTCTTGCACTTTTGGAAAGTCTATTTGTAACTGAATGTTTTGCTTAAGTCTGACAAATAGTGTTAGAATTTTCTGTCACTACCATAATGTAGAAACTTCACCAGTCCTGTCATTTTTTCATCACCCGTACCCGTGTCCATTATTGCCCGTACCGGTGATACCCTAGATATTTTAGTATAAAACAGTGTAGTCATCCGTATACGTGACTGGGAAGGAAAAAATTCGTTCTTCACGGACATGTGCAGCTACTTCACTGTTCTATACCAAAAGATCTAGGGTATCATGGATATGGGCAATCACGGACACAGGTACGGGTGATGAAAAAAGGACAGGTGAAGTTCCTACTTAAGTCAGTTACCTTTTTGATGAAATGCCCAAGTCAAATGTGCACATACCACAATGTTTTACCATCCAGTTGATTGACAATGATATCCACCATTCTTGAGTCAAGTGACTCATTTCTGACCATGCTTCCCAGTAAGTTGTGTACATTCTTGAACTCTGCCAGAAAATACTGAAAATACTGAAATTATTTAACATGGTATCCACAAGAGTTTGAAAACAAATTTATACAATATTTTCGAGACAAAATTTCTGTTTTCCTGACACAATTATCACTAAATACTTTTTCAAACTGCTCAATTTTTAACGTGTAACCAAATTGATTGCTTTTATTGAGTTAAGGCTTATCACCCCATACTGCCATCACTTCTGACAGAAATATTTTCATAAAATTAGAAGTTTATGTAGGATAGACCTGTTCTGTGGTTAAGATTTTAAATGCTCCACAAGGAACTCAAACTCTGGATTAATACAAACAAAAATGTCCAAAAAATGGCACTTACTCAGTTGACCTAGTAAATTAATGTAGTCTTATTGGTCACCTTATTTTCCTTTTACTCTTAATCAACTCCTTCATAAAAATAAATTGAGGTAAAGGTGACCTCAAATATTCCTTTATTGTATGTGTACATTATTATAACATATCAATAAACTGAATTGACTAGCTGACCCTTCTTTTATTAACATGATTTTTGACCAGTTCTTTGGAACTCTTTCCCCTTCCAAATAAGAAACAGTCCCTCTGTCGCATCTTTCAGGAAACACCTCAAAACCCACCTTTTCAATTCTAGTTTCCCAACTTAGTCCCCTTCCCTCTCGGTTTCACCCACAACTCTGGAACACTGACCTTGAACGCCCCTCGACTCTCCTTATTAGAAATGATTTTTGTTGACTAGTGTACTGAGTTCCCCTTAGTGGGGAAGATATTGCGCCTGCAAAGCAGTAGATTAGATTAGATTAGTTTTTGCTTTACTGGCTGTGGTAATTTTGGAAGATTTGACCAGACTTGCTCAAACTGGACTAAGCTGTAACTGACTTTAAGTCAAATGTTAAAAGACAGTAATATTACCTTTTGTCTCCTTGATGTCTGCACCTCAAGTAGCAACATAAGCAGGTTGAGTCCTCTGAAATAATATGTATAAAACAGGAAATGGTGAAATATGAAACCTGTCATGGTATGTTAGGTGCCCTTATTATTTAACATATCAGACTATCAGTAATATTAAGTTTTGTTTTAACTAAAAAAAACTGCAACACATATTATAGATCTGTCAACTTTACAGAAAAAATTTTAAGTTTGAAATGCTACAATGTCTGGAAGTTGTAGCTTTAGATTTCATCTTTTATCACATTATGTCTTTTTCTGGGTCAAGAAATATGAAATATATCACAAAATAACAAAATTTGGTACTGGGATGAAAATTGAAAGCTCACCAAGAGAACATTTTGAATTTTTGGCAATCTTGATAACCCTAATTAGCCCTATATAACTCACTCTTTCTTAGCCTTTACAATGGCATCATTGTCTGGACTGGCAGCATATTTGTCTTCAGTTCGAGCCCAGGCAACAATCTCCCTCAGTTCACTTCTAGAGAAGTCTGAAATCAAAGCACATAAATAATAACTGAACAATTATTGACACAATATTCCATTTCTGTATTAAAATTAGACAGTTTTCAAGATATTTCAGTATTCAGTCCAGCCAAAATTGCAAATTTAATAAGTAAATTAAATTTTTATAAGTTAATACCCTATCCAATGGACAATAGCTTATCCGGTCGGCACAGACCGGCCCGCCAAACGTCAGAAAAAGACGTCCTGTGTTTCCACCGGCCAGGCCGGCCCAGTCCTGTGCACTCGCCAGATGGCGTGTAGTACTTCCTTCCTGTCTAGACAGTGTGACGTCATAGCATCTTTTTCGTTGTCTAAACCTATTAGACCCTAGTAAGCTGATAGCGGGGTCGGAGGGAGGGTCTTGTGTGTCCATTGGATAGGGTATTAACTTATAAAAATTTAATTTACTTATTAAATTTGCAATTTTATTGCGTTAATACATCCTATCCAATGGACAATAGCTGAATAACTACCGCTTGGTCGGCGGGTAAGTTACTAGGGATTAAAAGTTGAACTTATGTCCGAGATTGTAAACATCTCTCCTTTAGCCTGGGTGGACCTTGAAGTCAAAAAACACCCCTAAGGCTATGGTCGAATATCATCATCCGGTTGTCCGGAATGGAACCGTCAGAATCGACCTTGCCCTCCCCCCCTTTTTTAAACAGACCTGCTCTGAGGTAGGGGAAGAGAGGGATGAGTTCAATCCCATAAAATAACACCTCCCGGAGGAAGTACGTGAGAGATTTTTTTTTTTTTTTTTTGGTTCTTAACTAAAAGTGCTATATATACAAATATGTGCAGTATTTACATATGTACAGATCTCCTCTAGGTACCAGTCTGTTGGTGGATCTGCTGAGCAGCCACAACCGGTCCAAGATGGTAGAGCTCTGAGTCAGCCCAAGCCACATCCTTCAGGTAGAATTGGGTGAAGGTATTATGAGATTTCCAGTGGCAGGCTGCTAAGATCTGTTCTAAGGAAACTCCCGATTGGAAGGCCTTAGAAGCCGCAAAGGCCCTGACATCATGAGCTTTAACTTGATGTAGGGTGTGGGCCTGATGATCAGAGAGCTCATAGCATAGGATCACAGTTTGCTTGATCCATGAGGAGATAGTGGCAGGGGAGATGTCTTTGTCGAAACCCTTCTTGAAGGAGACAAAGACTAACTCCTTGTGTTGCCTGAGGTCTGAAGTCCGGTCCAAGTAGTAGCACAGTGCTCTGATTGGACAGAGGGATCTGTCAGACTTGAGGGATTTATCTAGAGTAGGAGCCAGGGCTGGTATTACCACTGGGGCTACACTCTGTGGACCCTCCTTGGCCAGCTGATTCTTAGAGAGAAAGCTGGGGGATGGAAAAAGAGACACCTTAGACCAGTCCGACTGGTGCCTGATGTTCTTATGCTGCCATGCATGGATTTCACTCCGTCTTTTGGCAGAGCCCAGGGCCAAAAGGAAGACAGTCTTGAAGGTCATATGCTTCAGAGACGCCTCCCTAAGTGGTTCGAAGGGAGCCTTTGTCAGCTGGTGTAGTACCAGGGAAAGGTTCCAGGAGGGTATTCCCCTCCGCCCTTTGGGTCTGTCTCTGTGGAAACTTTCCAAGAGACGAGTTAGATTATCATTTTTGCTGATATTGACTGATGTATCACCCAGTTTATCAGCAATGGCAGATCTGTATCCATCAATGGTGCTGGGCTGTAATTTCTTGTCCTCGAAGAGGTACATCAAGAAGTCAGCCACTGACTTTACAGGGGGTGACCTGAAGTCCACCTGATTAGTGTCGCACCACTTTGTAAAAATGGTCCATTTTGCCTCATAGACTGATCTGGTTGACTTTCTTTGAGGAGCCTCAATTCTTGCTGCCACTGCCTCAGAGAAGCCCTGTTTTTTGATATTTGAGGCTCTAGGAGCCAGGCATGGAGATTTAGAATTGTCAGATTTCTGTGAGGGATCTGATTGAAAGGCTGTGTTAGAAGACTGGGCAGGTAGGGCAGGCTGCGAGGGATCTGACTGGACATGGTCACTAGGTCCCAAAACCAAGGCATGTTGGGCCATCCGGGAGCAATCAGAATGAGTCTCTTGCACGGGGAGTCCAGTAACTTCTCCACCACTTTGCCCAATATGGCGGTCGGTGGGAAGGCGTATGGATCCAGATCGTCCCATGGCAGGGTGAGAGCATCCACTGCTATAGCCAGGGAGTCCGGTACCGGAGAGACAAACTGAGGTAACTTGTGGTTGAACCTCGTGGCAAATAGGTCTATTTGAGGCCGGTGCCATTGATTGCATAGTTGTTGGAAAACTTCCGGAAGGAGGGACCATTCTGTTTGGATGGTCTGACCCAGCCTGGATAGCTTGTCTGCTATCACATTTAAATGGCCTGGGATGTGTCGGGCTTTTAGAGTCACTTGTCTCTGGGAGCACCAGGTCAAGATTCTCCATAGTAGGGCACACAGTGGGCCCGACCTCATGCCTCCTTCCTTGTTTATGTAAGCTACCACTGTAGTGTTGTCGGTTGCCACCAGAACCATTTTGTCTACACAAAGGTTTTGAAACTCTTTGAGGGCCAGGAAGACCACTTTGAGTTCTAGATAATTTATGTGCAGTTTGCTTTCTGGCACCGACCAGGTCCCTCTTGCAGTGAACTCATTTAAGTGAGCGCCCCACCCTTCTTTTGATGCGTCTGTAAATATCTGCAGAGCAGGTTTTACTGGGTGTAGTGGTTGGCCTTGAAGCACATTGTCTTCCTCTAGCCACCATTGTAAGTGGGGGTGCAGGGACCTTGGTAGGGGGATAATCTTCTCTAGAGATTCTGGTACCCTCCAATTGTTCTTGAGATGCCACTGTATGGGTCTCATGTGCAGTCGGCCGAGGTGAACCTGTTTTTCTGTGGCTGTTAGTAGGCCTATCAGGGACATGAACTGTCAGACCGGACAGGCCGGTAAGGACAGGAGTAGATGTATCTTGTCCTGAAGGCTTTGCCACCGGTCCGGTGTTGGTCTGACCCGACCGGACCTGAGGTCGAACTGGTAACCTACAAAGTCGAAGATCTGTTTGGGTTCCAGCTCTGATTTCTCCAAATTCACCAGCCAACCTAGGTCCTGGCACATTTTGATCAGGACTTGGGTATGGTGGAGACAAGTTTTGCGGGATTTGGATCTCACCAACCAGTCGTCTAGGTACTGGTGGATTCTTATACCCTTGTGTGTGGCCATCAGTTTCACCTCCTTTGCGACCACAGTAAACTCCAAGGGTGCTGTGGACAGTCCGAACGGCAGGGCCTTGAATTGGTATGTTAGCCCTTGGACGTGAAATCTCAAATATTTCCTGGATTGTTCCTGTATTGGAATATGGAAATAGGCGTCCTGAAAGTCTATGGATGTGACCCATTCCCCTTGTTGGAGTGATGACCTGATGGTTTCCGGCGTCTCCATCTTGAATTTCTCCACCTTGAGGAAGAGATTTAGTTTGCTCAGGTCTAGGATAGGTCTCCACCTGTTGTTTGGTTTCGGAACTAATTCTAATTCTAATTGGACTTTTATAGCGCTTAATCTCCCCAAACAAGAGGACTCTAAGGCGCAACAAAACAAAAAGCAGTCAACAAAATTCTGTGTCCAGGGACATAACAGGGGTCGAACACCACGGAGAACGCCAGGAGGATGATTCAGGCTAGGGTGGATATGCTTTGGTGTACAGGTAGGTTTTAAGCTGTTTTCTGAAGGAGGCCAGGGATGGAGAGGCAAGAATCACATCAGGGAGAGTATTCCACACAGTAGGAGCATCAAACGCAAAACTATTACCAAACTGTTTGACAGATTTATGAACAGAGGGGCAGAACTTTGGAATAACTAGGAAATTACCACCACTTTCACTGCGCCTGGTACTATAAGAACTGCTGTAGGAAGAAAGATGTGGTGAAAAATACCTGGGAAAACCTGTGTGAAGATACTTATAAACAAGTGTGACTGTCTTGAACACAATGCGCTGTTCAACAGGAAGCCAATGCAGTTTCTTTAGCACAGGAGTTATGCTGGTGTATCGACTGGTGTTTGATACAATTCTAGCTGCACTATTTTGGATGCACTGTAATTTGCGTAGATTGAACTTGGACAGGCTCCTGAAAAGTGAGTTGCAGTAATCCAACCGACTACTAACAAGAGCGTTGGCTACAAGCACAGAAACATCATGAGTAAGAAACCGCCTGACATGTCTGAAGTCACGGAGTTTAACAAAACAACTTTTGCAGACATTCTGAACATGCTTGGACAAAGAGAAATCTGAATCAAGCCACACACCCAGATTTTTTACTGAATCTGCAGGGCAGAGTGAGTTGCCCAGGATATCAATTGGAAAACATGCTTTCAACTTATCCCTTTGCCTCTTCGAACCAAAGATGATAAACTCAGTCTTATCAGGATTCAGTTTGAGCTTACTAGTTGTCATCCACTCTTTAACATCATTTAGGCACTTATTTAGCTTTTCAAAGGCAGCAGATGCATTCTTCTGGGATAAATGTATATAAAGTTGGCTATCATCTGCATAGAAATGAAACTTTATTCCATTATGTTTACTGATAATGGAACTGAGGGGGGTAGTGTACAATGAGAACAACAAAGGACCCAGGACAGAACCTTGGGGAACACCAAATAGGAGTTTACAAACCTCTGACAAAGTAGAACCAATTTTTACTGATTGGTAACGGTCCATTAGGTAGGATGTGAACCATTTCAGAACGGAGCCACTGACCCCAAACCAGTTTTGGAGGCAACCTAGAAGAGTAGAGTGATCAATGGTGTCGAAGGCAGCAGACAAGTCAAGCAATACCAAGGCCGTGGATTCACCTCTTGACAATGATAAGTGAACCTCATTTTTTATGTAGAGAAGAGCAGTCTCAGTTGAATGGCCCGCCTTATATGCCGACTGGTACGGGTTGTCTAAGTTATTGGCATTAATATGTTCTAACAGCTGCTTAGCAACCACACGTTCTACCAATTTAGATATAAAACTGAGACCTGATACAGGGCGATAATTCTTAAGGTCATTTGAGGGAAGATTTGGCTTTTTAATAAGTGGAGTGACCACAGCAGATTTGAAGGCATCAGGAACGCATCCCTCCATGAGTGAGCAGTTGACCAGCTTTGTAAGGGATGGTAGCAATATATCAATGCATTCCTTAATCAGGAATGTCGGCAGAGGGTCCAACAGGCATGATTTTGTTGGTGATGCTTTAATTATTTTATCAACAGCATCTTCAGAAACTTGCCTAAAGACAGTAATTTGGGGAGGATCTGAAGGAGGGTTAACATCATATTCAGTGCCAGAAGAAGCAAAATTATCTCTAATCTTCTTGATTTTGTTGGTGAAGAAGGAGGCAAACTAGAAATAGCCGGTTGAAAAACCCTAGGGACTTTTGATTTTGAACTAGTTCCACTGCATTTTTGTCGATAAGTTGATGTAATGCCTCCATCAGGTAGCTGTCCCTGTGAGGATTGACATAGCAACTTACGACTGTGGGATATCTTGTGAGCCTGGGTCGAATCCGGAAGGGGAGGAGGTAACCCTCTCTCAAAATATGAGTTACCTTCGGACCGGCCCCTAGCTCCAGCCAAACTTTCCAAAAGTGTTGGAATCGAGCCCCTACAGGATAAGTTGTGACAACATTTCTGACATTTGTTATAGTTTGGACATAAGACAATTGAGTGACACAAGAAACACCTTTCACATATTTTACTGTATGACTCTTTTGAAAGGGATGACAATCTGCTACCCCGGGACTTATTTCTTTCTTTTGCGAAAGCCCGGGGGCAGTATGAGCATGGTTCACAACATTTAATTTTACAAAAGTGTCTTTGTATTGTCTTTGTTCTGTAACTAGGCTCCCGGCCAGCAGTCCTTCCTGTGATTTGAAAACACATTGATTGTCATTTATAGGACTGCTGGCCCTTGGCTGGTCGCGAGGAGTAGTAAGATGATTTGCCCTTGCCCCTCTTGCTTTGTCCTCTGTATCCCACATTTTTCCAAGCTGGACGATCCGGCTTTTTATTGTCTGGTCGCTTTTCAGGTCGCTCATAGGGGTGGAAACGAGCTTTCTTCCCGGTGTGAATCTGTCCTTTCTATTCAAAGGCGGCTATGTCCTGCTCTGCCTGCTTTAAGGCTTCTTCTGGGAAAAGCGTAGACATGTTAAGCGGACCTGTCCGGAGAGCAGCCAAGGTGTCCGGCTTTATACCAGGTTTGAGGTGAGACAGGTATGCATCCCTCCTGGTGAGTGTGGAGTTGGCCACTGTAATGAAAACAAAGTCAGTAAGATGTTCAAAGGTCCTGGCCATAGCTTGGGTGATACCCGAGTTAAAATCCAGGAGGAACTGCAACTCCTCAGCAGCACCAGAGACCTTGGATGAAGATTTTCCCTTACTAAGATCCAACTTAATGGCTTATAACTGTGATCTCATATTGTCCTGCACTTTGTTCAGACACCTATTGAATGCTGCGGCCTGATTGCACATGGTGGATGCTTCGCGGGCTGCTTTCTCCCAGCGTCGTAGATTGTCCTGAGAGATCTGACGCTAAGGGGGAGGGGTGGAGGCAATACCTGCTGCTCTGGCAATCCTGCTGTAGGTGCTGTTCACTTTGGCTGAGTCGGTATTCCAAGAAGACAATGACTTGCCAGAAGTGGACTTTTGTGGGTCAGATACCAAACCGTACCATTTCTGTTGTGATCTGGCTGGTCGTATAAATTGGTCTTTCAGTAAACCACCCGCCTCTGAGCTGCGAGACGGGTAGCCTTCTACCAAGGTCAAGTTAAGTTTACCCATTTTTTTGCACAGCCACTCATCCGTGGGCATTTTGACCGACACCTTCCCTGTGGGTTGAGTCCTTGGGCCAGCAAAGGGGTTGTCGTCCGAGGTAGATGTTGTGGTATCAATATCCGGAATGTCTGTCCACCCCATGTAGGACCTGATCCCCCTCATCGTCTCCCTGTAATTCTGATCCTCTGAGAGGGTCTGGTCGGGATCAGTCACAGTGTCATCCGGGTCGTTGTCGGACACCTCCCCCTCGTCTACAAAGATATCCACTGGGGGTCGGTCGGAAAACTCAGATTCGGAATCAGTGTCCATGGAAGCTGAGTCATGTTTGCCGGCCGGCACTGAGGACGATTTACTGGAGGCCTGAAGAAAAGGTGAGCCGGTTCCAGGTAAATCTGAAAGTTGGTCGGTGTTTGGTTTGTCCTTAGGCAATTTGCTGGTCGATTGACCCTTGGAGCCAATCTGAGAGACACCCTGCAAATCTGAAGACTTCTTGACAGTAGATGAAAGCGATTTGTCCGTTGCCTGTCTCTGAGGAGAGTGGTCGGTGCTGGACAAATCTGAGGTTGGTAGTTTTTCAGCCGGTCGGATGAAGGGGTCCGAGGATTTAACTACACCAACTGGTGGGGTGTGCGTCAGTGTGATCTTAACCGGAGCAAAGGTCGGTTCTTGATTATCCAAGGTTTTTGCAATGAGGAGAGCTTCTAGTCTATTAAACCTCTCCGACCATTTAAGGTCTAACTCGTCAATCCGGGAATCTGCTGCGGATTTGTGAGCTTGAGGTGGCGATTTAGAAGGCTTTCCTTCAGCAGTCTTGTGGTGTTTAGCGGAAGTTTTCTTTTCCTGGGATTCTGTTTTCTTCTTTTTCTTTTCAGAACTCAAACCCGGGGATTTGACTACCCCTTGGGCGTCCACAGCGAGAGAGGAACTAGCTGAGTCTTTGTTTGGCGTATCAGAAGATTTCTTAAGCTCTCGCTTTTCCTTTTTAATCCTATAACTAGGAGTGGACAACTGTAAGCGTTGGTCCTCTGTGAGGGAGTTACAAGCAGGGCAGTCATTATGTAAAATACAAGGATCTGAGCCTTTACTTTTTTCTCTACATCTAGCGCAGAAACTATGGCTGTCGAAACTGGCCATAATATGACCACAGCTCCCGTGTTTCTGGCTAGGAGGAGACATAATGTACTGATAGGATGTGAAAATAAGATACAAACGTTCTATGACACTCCCACAACAATGTTATATAACTTCCGAAACACTTCTTGAAGATAAACCGACAAATTCCAAAATATAAATTCACTCTCAAAATTTCGTGTACACAAGGCACGCGCCAAACGAAAAAGATGCTATGACGTCACGCTGTCTAGACAGGAAGGAAGTACTACACGCCATCTGGCGAGTGCACAGGACTGGGCCGGCCTGGCCGGTGGAAACACAGGATGTCTTTTTCTGACGTTTGGCGGGCCGGTCTGTGCCGACCGGATAAGCTATTGTCCATTGGATAGGATGTATTAACGCAATAAAATACTTTTTACTGTGTATAAATAAAGAGTTCAGAAGAGTACTGCAGTCTCTGACCAGAGATGCTCAGTTTAAATCCAAGAAATAATTAGAATTTGTTCAAACTCAGTGTGTTGACTTTTTCGGTTGCCATTTTAATCTGGCTAAAGGATTAGTGGTTCAAATCTCTGAACAAGTTTTCGAACAACTACAAGTCCTCTCAAGTCTCCGGCTTCCTTGAAAATGATAGTCAGTCTGGACCATCTTCACATTCGTCTCTTTCAATGGCATCTGAAGATTTATTTGGGTTTAACATCGCTTTCAACACATTGTATAGGTTACATCATGATGGGTAGTATTAGGTACATACTAGTTGGTCAAGATTCTATACTGTAACTGCCGAGCATTGTATGCAAGTACCAACTTTCCCATATGGGATCCAAGGTTTGAACTGCAGACCTCAGAGGTGAGAGGCAGGTGTGTTACCCACTACACCACCGAACCACCTCAACAGTATATGAAGACTTATATGAAGTACCCTCCCAGGTTCTTGTACAAACAATTTTGGTTTCTGGGCTCTATTCAAAAATCATCTTCTTCAGTGGCAAAATGAAAATCAATGCATAGGTCTGTTGTCCCATATATACAAAGAGCAGAACGTCAACATTTTAACAGATGCTTTAAATATAAATATGTTCTCAGCTGAAGGCACTTTTCATGCCCTGAAAGTATTTCAAAACAAAATTTCCTAAAAGAGTTTTGATTGCACCAGAAAACGGCAGACTCATGCGACTTCTCCACAAACAAGGAGGGACACATTCTCTGGACATGTGTATTCTGATTCAGTTAATCATGTCATTCACAAATCCAAGAAAAAGTAGACTTAAGAGCATGACACATTCAGGAGTTATGATCGAGTCTTGCAGTTTATAATTCAAGTCTTAAAGCCCAGATTTTGTTTTGTAGGATACAACAGCTACTGTATGTTTTTATCATTTTCTAAGTATCTGTCCGTTCAGGTATTTTGTGATGAAAAAAGAATTTTACCATTGCCATCCTCTGGCACTGTAGGAGCATCATGTATACCTTGAGTATATTTCATCACAATACCCTTCACATCATGTATTTCACTACCACTTCCCATATAACTGCGACGCACAAGACCATACACTAACTTCATAACCTGCAAAGTATAAACAGACTCTTCTTGTCAAAATTTACAATAATAAAAAAAAAATGGAAAGTAACATATATACTTCTACCATTGCTGATAAATAAGGAAATTGAATACAAGGATGCAGTTTATTTAAAATAATATAACTTTATCAGTCGTTATTTATAAATTAAATTTTGTGTCAAACAACAATACATGTCAATAGATTAATCTGAGATACCGACGGCAAGTTACATTATCTACATTTTTCCAAAAATAAATAAACGAGGGAAACAGTTATTAAAATTTCAATAAATCTTAAGAGACCTAACTGTATATACTTATTCTGAGATGAAAAAGTTTATAAGATTTACCTCAGCAATCAGATTATTTCTGTCTGGAATGGATTTGATTAATCTGGGGTTGCTGTCAAAGAATTCTTGCAGCCATGGCTTAAGTTCTGGGAAACTGGAGTCTATGTTGTTTGGTTCCTGAAAAACATTTAAAAAACACACTCTGAAATGTAAACAACGAATAAACGAATTAGTCTAACCATTTCACTGCTGTAACATTCAAAACTAACCATGCATTTACAGCCCTCATTTCCTAACTTGGCAGATTTTAGATGCAGAAAACATGATCATAGTTTGAAATTTATCAAATCAATTGATCTGCAGTCGGGTCATAAACCAGTGACACTGTGAAACCAAGGAAAATCAATGTGGATGTCAAGGAGCAATGCTTTTCAGCGGGTAAGGAATGTCATAGGAAACAGTGCTGCATTATCATGTCTGTTGAACACAATCTATAATTGTTTACATTATAATGTTCCATGCATCTTCATTTGGGCCAATTCTTTCAATAAAAAGAGCATTTTAATGAAATACAGTGATGAGATTTCAAAAGTGCCACTTCACTTGCCAGCACATATAATGGAAGGAAGAGTTAAAATATTAGAAATACATCCAAAATCTGAAAAAAAATATAGCATCAGAGATGCCCGTACCCCACAGCCTAGGGAAATATTTTTAATACCATGAGATATAGAAGCACTGGATCAGTACAAAGTTCAGGATACTTTCAGAGCACTGTCAGTTATATAAAGGTCCAAACAATGTTTAAATAGAGAAAATAATGTCTAAGAGAAAGATAATGCATGTACTCTTTATCTACATCTGGCATGGCCGAATTATGGTTTAGATGTTTTGAATATTACCATGCATACAGAAGTGGTAATACATTCAATGAATGCTTATGCGTGGTGTTGGAGCAAAATCTGTGGCTCACTTGATCAAATTCCATCTGTTACAATGGGAAGTTGTAAAAGTAAAATGAATGAATTCTAATATGACTTTAACAGTGCTTAATGAATTCTAATATGACTTTAACAGTGCTTAATCTGCATCACAGACCCAAAAGACAAAGACCCAAAGGTGCAACAAGATTTTAAAGGTCAAGGTCACTACGACAAGGTCAAAGGTCAAATCTTGGTCAGACTATGACGTTGCACACCTACACCCCCTAACCAATGTCCCTACCAAGTATCAACTTCCTACACCTTACGGTTTCCGAGATATAGCCCGGAGAAGATTTTATAGGTCAAGGTCACTACAGCAAGGTCAAAGGTCAAATCAAGGTCAGATCATGATGTTGCACACCTACACCCCCTAACCAATGTCCCTACCAAGTATCATCTTCCTACACCTTACAGTTTCCGAGATATAGCCCGGACATGATTTTATAGGTCAAGGTCACTACAGCTAGGTCAAAGGTCAAATCAAGGTCAGACCATGACGTTGCACACCTACACCCCCTAACCAATGTCCCTACCAAGTTTCAACTTCCTACACCTTACGATTTCCGAGATATAGCCCAGACAAGATTTTATAGGTCAAGGTCACTATGGCAAGGTCAAAGGTTAAATCAAGACGTTGCACACCTACACCCCCTAACTAATATCCCTACCAAGTATCAACTTCCTACACCTTATGGTTTCCGAGATATAGCCTGGACAAAATTTTCAAACTCAAGGTCACTACGGCAAGGTCAAAGGTCAAATCAAGGTCAGACCATGACGTTGCACACCTACACATCCTAACCAATGTCCCTACCAAGTATCAACTTCCTACACCTTACGGTTTCTGAGATACAGCCCAGACAAACTTTTTCCCCCCGCCCGCCCGCCTGCCCATCCGGACACCATGGGTGAAAACAATACCCTGGGTAAAAATTATAAGCTTTAAGCCCATATTTTCATGTATTTGCACACTTTTATAGTGGTAGCGATTATGTTGAGTGAAATGCCATGCTTTGTTACGACACTTTATAACCTGAATCTCGCTTGTCAACACATATAATGCATGAAAAACATAAAATATCGGAAACAATTTCAGTTTCGCTTGTGAACACATTTTTTGGACAGAAAAAAATAAAATATCGGACACAAACCAGAAATCTGAAGAAGTTAGACACATTTATTATCTCATATTTGTGCATATTTGGAGACTTTTATTGCGATGTTGTTAAGAGGAAATGTCTATGATTAGGGTGTATTAAAACACAGAATCCCAAAGTAAGTACGGTTTTGCATTCAGTTGGCAACCTCCCAATGTTAGTCCCCATTTTTAGTATGGACCCATCCCTAGTAATAACCTATCACTGGAGAAATTTTATGCAGAATTAAATTCAGATTGGCAGTATAGTTCCAAGAATGAGAAACTTTAGCTGTTCCAATCTGCCAAGTGGATTATATAATTCTCATTCGAAGAATTTTTGATAGAAACGGTTTCTTAGAAAATTCTGAGAGTAAGAGTAATTCTAAGTGTAATAAAATTTTTATGGTGCTTAATTTATGTAAAAATCACACCGTAAGATGTTTTACACAGAAACAAGGCCAAAAGGGGTTTCTGTCTAATAACGCAAGCCACAAAGCCACAAAGACACGAGTAGTACACTGAAGCCATCACTCATCAGTATTTATGTCGCCCATTGCTGTTTAACTTCAGTGAACAGACACTCATCACATTCTGCCACAATTCATGAAAGTCCGGAGCCAAAAAAAATTGATCTCTAGAAGCACGAGCATCACTAGAGCTTGTGCTTAAAAACAGATATCTTCATGCATGATTAAACCGATAACCTCGATCACTTCTGTCTGAAAAAGTAGGTTCAATTTGACACATTTCTGCCTTCACAAAATTTTACAAAAACTTATCAATTTTCACAAACCACTTCAAAATCCTCCACTAGAGACTTGTCAGGGCTGATCTGCTGGTAGATGAAGTTGTTGGATTTCTGATGTATACGGTCCAAACAGGCAGCATTCTCCACAAACAAATCTACAAAGAATTGAAGCAAGTATATAGTAAACCTGCAGCAACGTTTGTTCTTATAGCAAAAGCTTTATAAAATGTAAGGGAAGGCAGAGAAAGCAGGAGATATATGCATTGTAACAAAATGAATTAATATGGTTAAATAGTTTTACAGCTTTTGTAACACTTCTGATCAATAAAACCATAAACCAATAAGACCACTACTTGTGGGACTTAATTCCCACCTGGTATTCTTATGGCCCAGACTCCTAAGGTATAGATATGTCATGCACAAGTTGAGATTTAGTACAAGTTGCAACTCGTACAAAGAGCCGGCACAAATTGCATCTTGTACAAGCTGTTTGTACAAACTGCAGCTTGTACAGATTTCTTGTACAAGTTGCGACTTAGACGAGATCTCAACTGGTACATAACAGATATATTCAGTTACTAAAAACATTAATGAAATCCATGCAGTAATTTTTTTTAATATTGGCCATTTGAGTTGTACACCTTAAAGTTGCTAAAATTAAGCTATATTTATGACTTTAAATAAAATTGCCATATACACCCACACACCACAATATCTGAAAATTCCACCATGTACTTTTGGAGTAATCATCCATTTTGAAATATAGACAAAGACACATATGTACACGCTGCCTCTTATAACTTCCCCACTTCGTGAGTCAGTGGGAAATAAGACGCCCATAAAGTCCCTATCCAGTGCACACTTACGGATGATGACATCACAGAACATGGTACGTGTGGCGTCTGGTAGCTGCACAGATCTCAAGCCCTGGAAAGCCACTTCCCACGGCAGGATGTCCTTCCTGTTTGTCAGCAGTTCCAGGATGTGACTGTTGTGACCCTGACAATAAAAGTGGAAAAATACAGGGTCAACTGACTGATTTGGTCTGATCAAAGTTGGGGTTTTACGTCCTAATCGACAGCCAGGGTCACATTAGGCCAGGTCCTGAGCATTGCCACTTGTGGGACTCAAACCCAGAGAGGTGACAGCCTACAATTAGATGCCAAACTTGCTAACCACTAGGCCACCGAGGACCTGTTTGATTTGGGTTGAACACTGTCAACACATTGTACAGGGTGACATCATGGTTGAAGATAAGGAGGATAGTCATGCATAATAATTGGTCAAGACACTACACTGAAAACCATCTAGCACCAGCTAGGTCATACTAACTTTCCACTTTAGGTCTGGCCAGGAATCAAACCCAAGGTCCATACGATGTCGAGCTTCTTTGTTAAAAGTATACCATTAACTGTATTTTCATCTAATAAATCAGTAAAGCTTGCTTGATTGATCGATTGATGATTGATTGATTGACTGACAATGTTTTCAACAAGGTTGTCAAGATTACTAGGACAGGCTTCTTTTGGCTCATATGTGGACTGGCTGATAATTCTGGGGGTGAGTTGTTCTCAACATTGGACATATCATGCAGAAGAACATTGCAAGAAAGGTTTAAATTCTGAATTTTATAGCAGGCACCGCAAAGATGCAGTACAACACCTGTCATTTCACATTACATGTCTCAAATACTCAATTTTATTAACTCAATTACTCACTTCAACACCGACTTACAGTAGAAGTGAAAATTTTAACTAAGAGACAATTTTACTAATTCTTCATTATTAAGAAATTCTCAAGAATTAATTTTCACTAATTGTAAATTTCTTCTTGAGATCTACAGATTTGAAATTTCACTAGGAATTAATTTTCACTGCCCAAGCTTATTAGCTAAAACAGCTAAAATTAATGCCAAGTAAAAATTAGTTAAAAAAGTTAAAATTAATGTTGATTGAAACTTTTAATTTAAACAGTATCTCTCCTAACTGATTAACATTCAGTAATATGAAGAAAAATGTTCTCTCCCAATATCTTCAGAGATAAAGAGGTTTATTTCAATATACAATAGTTACAGTATTTTTAAAGCCATAAAAAAAAAGAAATTTTGCCAAGTCATATTTCTTTTAGGTTAAATTGTACAGACTGCTTTGGATGATAATTTCAACACACTGTAAAGATCCAGTTTCACAGATAAGGGGCAATGGTAATATTGAATAAAATATTCTAGATGTGGGAGGCTGACCATTCAAATAAACCAGACATTTATTGGAACTCTGGTGTATGGTGAACAATTTACAAACGTCTACAAATCCAACAGAAACTAGAGGTACTTACAAATGCCAGTCTTTTAAAGAGTCCCATCTGCTTCTGTAGGTACAGGTGGTTCTCTTCTGTGTACTCATAAGAACCAGGCTGAAATACAAAACAAAAACACTATATATGTGGCATCTCTATAAAAAGAATTAAATACAAATTAGTTCACTGTGACATTTAACAGCGCTAAATTAAACAACTAAGAAAATATTAAAGGCTCCACATTAAATATATAATTGGGTGAACCATTTAACATTGTAATCACACGAGTTGGAACCTTTTCTAAGACAAGCCCAGTCAATCTTTAACGTTAAGGTATAATAACACTGAGATATAATGACACTGACTACAATTGTAGAAAGTTGAATTAGGACAGGCCCTCAACACTGCCACTTGGTGACACAGTAGTGCCAGCCTGTGATTACCACAAGGCTACCCATGGCCTCCGTTAATTACATCAAATTCTGTCAAATATTTTTGACTGTAACAGAGAAATGCATTTTCTGTACTACTTTCATGGTATTCCTGCCAAGCCACTTTTTTGTTGAATGAAACATAATATATAGTAGTGACATTTGGTGCAATATTACTAATAACAGTGTAAGTAGACAAAATGACGAAACAAATACCAATAATTTAAAATATAATCATGAAATGAAAATCATTTTCTGATTAACTACTTACTTTCACAAATAAAGACAAAGGCACCCAGGTATGTCGGTTGTCTGTGGAAATGAATAGTAATTCTTTTTCCCTCAAATGACCAATGTCCTTACCCAGTTGGATATGAAACAGGCATTCCTAAAATGAGACAAGGAAACATGGTTTTGAGCCTAAAGTGTTATAATTCAAGTTAAAATTCTAGAAAATTTTTCATGTATGACAAATGTGTTGAAACATCTTTCAAAACCCATTCATTAAATAAATGAAAAAAAAACAGCTTTCAGTCATTTTTCTACTACTATGATGGCATAAAGAATGCTGTAAACTTAACTTCTGCATAATTTTATACAAAAAACACAAGATTACAGGGTTACTTTTGTGGAGGAGTTTAAATACTCAGACTATATAAAGGTACTTTTTACCAAGCAATGATTATCATTCATCAATTATGGTTACCCCACATATTTATCAACTTTATTGTTATTCAAAATGTATCTTTGTAAAACAAATGGAATATTTTAAAGCATAAAAGATTGATGACAGATAAAAAGAGGTCAATAGTTGTGGTCATGATCATAACTGCTTAGCATGCGGTATATATTAATGGCAGTGATACATACACTCATTTTTTGCTGGGCAAAAACAAAGTATCCCACTCCAAAAATAAGAAAAGCAGAATATATTTGAGAAAGTAGCAGAATAATTGTGTGAATAACTTAAACTCTAATTATGGGATATTTTGAATTTATTTTTTAAAATTTAGTTCATTTATAATTTTCCTAAATCATTAAGTTTATTACTTCGATAAATTATTTAAACGGTTAGCTTTGCATATTTAAAAACAGCAATGCATGGATAAAATGCTAGTGGTAAAATGCTGGTCAGAATTCCTTTGGAGGACAAAATGCTGGTCCAAATTACTTTGGTCAACAAAATGCTGATCAAAATTCCAAGGATTGGAAAAATGCCTGATGGTTTTCAGACAGGGTAGACAAAAATGACAGCTTTCAAAGCACATAGTATTCTAGTGGGAAAGCTACATAGCATTGAATCTAAGTATGTCATCATCTTTTGTACTTTATTGGAGGAGTTTAACATTTTAGTAAGTGTAGTTATTACTATATGGATGTAATAATAACAAGCAGACCATGGGTGATATTCACTAACATTCCTAGTCTTAGTCCTATCTTATACACAATTATCAATCATCAATTTCTAACAATACTCTAAATCAATTATCAAATTCAGTTACTAATTTTAAAGTATATTGATTCTACATGAAGATTTAAGAGCTAAAATTGTGCTTACTGTAATAGAAATAAAATCAGGCATATGATTAAAATGATAAACTACTTAGGACTAAGACTAAGATAGGAATGTTTAACTTAGTGAATACCACCCCTTATTCCTTATTTTATCCGCATATCCACATGAATTAACTGGCTTTATTTATAAACTAAACCCTGGAGGCTTTCCATATTTCGACCTGCCTTCTTGTCCCGTCAACAATTAGACTTGCTCCAAGTACTTGGAATCCATAACTCACTTTAAATTGGAAACATACACGAGTTCATTATACCACTAGCATTCTAATGGAAGGATAGTTGCTACAAATGCTTTTGTCAGGGATGGCTGTTTCTCCAAAAGTCATACTCATATATTACACAAAAGACAAAACGATTTGTTGAAAGTCTATTCAACAATTCACTGATAACTCTACTTCGTAATATTTTTATGAATGGAGCATATTACCGATGTGTGAAGGATCATAGTCTCAGCTATCAGAGTCTGATTCTCTATGATGGCAATGTCATTACACACACACAGGGCACTCAGTAAGTCCAGCAAGTAATGGTGCTAAAAATATACAAAGATAAATGAACAAATATATTGTAAAGGAAGCAAATACTATGCACAAAGTTAACTAGTACTTTTCCAGTACAGAAATTTCAATCATATTTAATTCTAACTTCAAACCACCTACCTGGGTGAATCAATGTTGAACCAAAAGGAACTTTGTGAATACAAACTTAATCCTGATTCATTTAAAACTCAACTTGAGCTAATTTTTTATTTAACCTGAACTTGATCTCTTTTGTAAATACAGGCCCAGATATACACATAAATTAAACCTTAAACTTATTATACATACCTTGTGTTCTCTGGTCATTTCAACGAACTCTGCCACTTGGTTGCTGTCTATACTGTCAATCACAACTCTATTGTTTTTAATTAGCTCTATCATTGTCAGACAGCACAGATGTCCAAGATCATTCTGAAAAATCAGCCAAAAAACATTCCAATACACAAGTTTTAATGTTGAATATACTAGTGGGAGTATAAAAAAAATTACTGTATTTTTGTAAATATCTCACAAGTACCAATTATTTTATTAGACACTTAATACCACTTGCCCACTACAGGCGATATAACCTGCAGTTATAGCTGTTTGACAAAATGTCCCTGTCCTTTAACTACCACTTCAGGTCGTTATGTGAACTTGTTACACAGTGGCCCACTGTCCCATGTCTTGATCATTCTACGGAAATTTTAAAATGTTTAAAATTCCTGCCTCTGAATTTGTCACCGTAACATTCCACATATAAATTTTCGCACAGTAACTGAAGGCAACGTTTGTGGTTTATATAAAGGCTGTGACTCAGTCATGTGTCGATATAACATGTCTGTCCAACAGTTACCAAAGGTGAGTAGAGGCTAATGAAGGTTGCCTCTCATGGACCGACATTTGTATTACTGTCATCCTACTGTTATTCACGGTGAATAATAGTAGGATGACAGTAATACAAATGTCCCATCAGAGCCCATGTACATGAAATCTTGCGGGTACACCAAATCTCGGGAGAAATGAGACTTCCTCGGAGGCGGTTCCACCACCGAGTAAAACTTCTAACCGCGGGGTGTACCACCCGTATTGTAAATAGGGCATAAGGAAACCCACATTTGAATAGGTTATACACTATTTACACTACTAAACTACACAACAGTCATAATGTCCTCCTATATCATACTGGCTTAAAGCATTTTAAGCCAATTATTCTCTTAATGAGAATATAGGTATCTTGTATAGCACTACAACAAATATTAGAACCAGTACCAAGACGAAAACATTTGCACCCAACAATATAACACTTAAGTTACAGAGAAGCAAAGTTAAACAAATAAATAATAATCATATTGGAAAATAATAAAGATTCAAGATTGAAAGAGGTGTTAAAGAATATGTAAAATATTGTAACTGAAAAGAACAGAATTAGACCTTTCCAATAGTATATAACATGTACATAGCAGAGACCGATTAATGTTTTAAATTTTATTAATTACACACTGTTACTTCAATTCAATGGGCATGTGTTGGTCTAAATGTGAGGATTTGATTGGCTGGAGGTTTCAGACAGATGGATGGACTACTATTTATTATTATACAGATAAAGTCCAATTCTGTTATTCCAAATGGCTAATGGTGGAGGCACTGATCAATATGCTTAGCAGTCAACTATTGGGTGAACAAAAGGGTTTGGTCTTCAAGGGCATAAAACTAGCCAGCCTTGGCAGTCAGGAACCCAGCCTGCAGGAATAACTAAAGGGGCAACAGCATTGAGATTTGGGAAAATCTAAGGACCAACTTCAAATGCAACAAGTATACAGAAACCATGTGATGCTATCAAATGTAAGAAATTTCAAGTAGTCGAAGAAGGGAGAATACTTAGAGAATTTACTCTTTCTGTGGATGAACAATTGTGTCTGGACTTTACCTGTAAACTTTAGGACCCAAAAAACATAAAAGCACTCCCATGACATCCAGATTATAAACAAAACTAATCAGCTCGGGTGACACATACCCTGAAAATTTGGTGAAAATCCATGCATGGGTTTAGGCTGTTGAACACCCACATCCTTAATGACTGCTGCTGTCCGGGCAGAGCAGGGGAGGACTATAGCCCCAGCCTTTATGGGCTGGGGTTAAAAATGCAGTTTTGTGAGTATTAATAAAAGGTAATAAGTGCTTTCCCAATACTCAATAATAATCCAAGTAATTATCGGAAGTCTGTCTACCTTGAGGAGCAGCTGTGTCTTGAGAAAAGTGAGCCAGGGAGCACAGTAGATGTTATTCTGCAGACTCTGAGCTCCAGTAAATTTCAGCAGGACACGGTACACGACCTGGAAGATACCCACCCGGTACCTGTGGTATGGGGTCTTCAGCAAGCCCATCAGTAAGTCTATAACCTGTGAGTAATCATTAATTTCACAGAATAATTTGTAATTATACATACAGTAACACAACTATGTCGTGATTATAGCTATATTTAGATAAATCCGGCCACATAACCCTGTAACTAGGTTTGAGATAAAGCTAATTGTAAAGGAGAGTACTCACGGCATACTTATATATAAAAACATTTCCAAATCACAATTAGGATTTCACATCTATTTTCACAGCTGAAGTAATATCTGGAGACTGTCAGACCCTCAATATACAGTACCTCACATATTGTTATATACTGGACTTGAACCTTTAACAACAGAACTGAGAGCCAAGATCTATAACAACTTACCCCAGTTCCTCGCATTGTGTTTTGTTTGCAAAAATCCTTGTCATTTTTCACTGGTTCACTCATGTCTACCAATTCTTGCAGTGTCTGAGCAGTGAAAATAATAATACAAAGTTTATGGCATACCCGGAGGTGAACACATTTTATGGAACATTTTAAATACCCTGCAGTGTATGGAACTTTGATGCAGTTCTTAACTGTAAGTGCATGTCAATAAATGTTGTAATATTTTGAGAATCTGTTGACATCTAGCCCTCACTATGCAAATTTTCTAATAGACTCTGTATAAGCAGTACTGGTATAAGTCATATTTAGGTACACATGGATGTAGTTTTTGGATTCTACCATAGAGGATGCCATATTTTTGTCCATGTAAGTGGAAGGTAGGAATCACTAGAAATAAATCGAATTATACAGAATCTACTTAGAGAGAATTGTCATTTGGGAATCTCAATCTTATTTTCTATACAGTTTCTTTTTCCATAGTATTCAGCAACCATTATTTTCTCTAAAATTGTGAAGACGTGTTGAAAGTAACATTAAACCCAAACTGAATCAAATCAATTAACATTATGAAGATTAAAGTCTGGGTGCATAGGTAAAACAATTTAATGCTTCACAGGTAAAATACACACAATGTTGATATTTTTCTAAGAATAAGGAATATTTTAATCAGTTGGAATAGCACATGCTGGCTTTGGATTATGGCTTATTGGACTGAAAAATTCTAAAGATATTTCTGTAAAATTGGTTGAAAGTAATGAAACACATCTGTGTATTCATTTATTTGGATCTACCAACATGAAAATAGTCTAACAAACTTGATATGTTCTTGGTTCCAAGCTATTTCTGAACATTAAAATCACCTTTTCAATAGCAATGGTGTCCTTCACTGAAATTGCAGTCTGTGTATTCAGCTGCAAATACAGAAATATCAATAATATATTGTCAGTTCACACATAAAGGTAGATCAAAGTGGCAGGTTATTTATGTAAAATATCTAGTTTTTGATTCCCACAAATCAACTTAAAATCATGAAAAATAACACATACTTGAATCTTATTACATATTGAGTGCCATTTAGACATCTAAAGCCTCTCATAAATAGAAAATAAAATGAACAAGGTTGAGGCCAATCATATTCCTTGTATCCTAATTACTCACATAGTGACAACTTCGGAAACAAAGTCTAATCTGATCACCGTATTTCAAATCTCAAATAAATGTGACTTGCACAAATTCTTAATAAATTCACAAGAATTAATTTTCATAAATTGTGCCCATTTTGCTGAAAAAGCTCAAATTTATTTCTAGTGAAATTTGAACTAATACATTTGCCACTAGAAATCCTTGATAACAATTATTCTGCCAATGATTTTACTCTGTTAAGCCAATGAAATTAATCAAGACAAAGTTAAATTTAAAGTAAGGAGAGTATATGTGTAGTGACTAAGTGCAGTTACCTATTACTACTGCCTTATATTATCCAAGATAGCTGCTAATATTTCGAAAATATTTATGTATTTTCTCATCAGAGGCTGAAGATTTCATCCTATTTGCCCCTAAGGTGCAAAAACCCCATCCGCCGTGAGCCGCCTTTCTGAGCCGCTCTAATGCAGATTGAGCCTCTTTTTGGAGGCTCAGGAGGATAAAATCAGAACAATGGCATTTTTTTCCATTTGTTCCACTCTTTTTGGTTCAATAATGGGTCCAAAATAAAATAATAGGTAGTATGTGTCTTAGAAATGTACAAGAACACGATTTAATGTAATAAAAACAAGCATTCTGACGCATGCATTTATCTCCCGCCATATAAATTAGATGTACTAAATATAACATATTTTAACAAGGTGCTGTAAATGTAATACTTTTCAAGTTATAATTGATTTAGTGCATGATTTCATGAATCTTAATGCATTAAAAATTATTTAAAAAATTCATTAAAAAAATTTAGCATGTGAAAGCTCTCCAAAATGTAGGTGAATGAGTTATTTGAAAAATATTGGCTATCTGCAATACTTTTAGTGATAATAGGAAGTTACTCATTTTGAGTAGGTAATTAGCTACGCATCTGAAAATTCACTAATTGAAAGCTCTCCAAAATGTACGTGAATGAGTTATTTCAGAAATACTGGCTATCTGCAATACTTGTAGAGATAATTCGCATTTACTCATTTTGAGTAGGTGAATAATTAACTATGGGTGTGAAACTTCACCAAGTGAAAGCTCTCCCAAAAGTAGGTGAATGAGTTATTTGAGAAAAATTGGCTATCTGCAATACTTGAGATAATTCACATTTACTCATTTTGATTAGGTGAGTAATTAGCTACGGGTCAGGAACTTCACCATGTGAAAGCTCTCCCAAAAGTAGATGAACGAGTAATTTGATAAAAATTGGATACCTGCAATACTTTTAGAGATAATTAGCATTTACTCATTTTGAGGTGAATAATTAGCTACGGCTCTGAAAATTCACCAAGTGAAAGCTCTCCCAAAAGTAGGTGAATGAGTTATTTGAGAAAAATTGGCTATCTGCAATACTTTTAGAGATAATTCACATTTACTCATTTTCAGTAGGTGAGTAATTAGTCTGGAACTTCACCATGTGAAAGCCCTCCCAAAAGTAGATGAATGAGTTATTTGATAAAAATTGGATATCCGCAATACTTTTAGAGATAATTCACATTTACTCATTTTGAGTAGGTGAATAATTAGCTACGGGTATGAAACCTCACCAAGTAAAAGCTCTCCCAAAAGTAGGTGAATGAGTTATTTGAGAAAAATTGGATATCTGCAATACTTTTACAGATAATTCACATTTACTCATTTTGAGTAGGTGAGTAATTAGCTACGGGTCTGGAACTTCACCATGTGAAAGCTCTCCCAAAAGTAGATGAACGAGTAATTTGATAAAAATTGGATATCCACAATACTTTTAGAGATAATTAGCATTTACTCATTTTGAGTAGGTGAATAATTAGCTACGGGTCTGAAACTTCACCAAGTGAAAGCTCTTCCAAAAGTAGGTGAATGAGTTATTTAAGAAAAATTGGATATCCCCAATACTTTTAGGGATAATTCACATTTACTCATTTTGAGTAGGTGAGTAATTAGCTACGGGTCTGGAACTTCACCATGTGAAAGCCCTCCCAAAAGTAGATGAATGAGTTATTTGATAAAAATTGGATATCCGCAATACTTTTAGAGATAATTCACATTTACTCATTTTGAGTAGGTGAATAATTAGCTACGGGTCTGAAACCTCACCAAGTAAAAGCTCTCCCAAAAGTAGGTGAATGAGTTATTTGAGAAAAATTGGATATCTGCAATACTTTTACAGATAATTCACATTTACTCATTTTGAGTAGATGAGTAATTAGCTACGGGTCTGGAACTTCACCATGTGAAAGCTCTCCCAAAAGTAGATGAACGAGTAATTTGATAAAATAATAATTAGCATTTACTCATTTTGAGTAGGTGAATAATTAGCTACGGGTCTGAAACTTCACCAAGTGAAAGCTCTTCCAAAAGTAGGTGAATGAGTTATTTAAGAAAAATTGGATATCCCCAATACTTTTAGGGATAATTCACATTTACTCATTTTGAGTAGGTGAGTAATTAGCTACGGGTCTGGAACTTCACCATGTGAAAGCTCTCCCAAAAGTAGATGAATGAGTTATTTGATAAAAATTGGATATCCGCAATACTTTTAGAGATAATTCACATTTACTCATTTTGAGTAGGTGAATAATTAGCTACGGGTCTGAAAGTTCACCATGTGAAAGCTCTCCCAAAAGTAGATAAAGCAGTTATTTGAGAAAAATTATGTCATTATTTTGCCACAAATCAGAAAATAGCTATTACTCACTTATGGCATGCAATAGAACCCCAAACTATATGCATTTACCCTACAGTCACAATTTCAAAGTAGGTATTACTCGGCTATCCAATGTGCAACAGGTCTGAAACTTTACTATGTGATAGGTTATCAAAAACTAGATGAATAACATATTTAAAAATATTTCCCTAACTTTAATACTTTTGAAGATATTTGACATTTACTTATGTCGTTATTTTGCTACAAATAAGAAAATAGCTATTACTCACTTATGGCATGCAATACAACCCCAAAATATATACCATCTTATAGTTAAGGACAAAGTAGCTGAACAACATATTATTGAAGAAAAAGCTGTAACTGCAATAGTTTTGGAGTTACAATGGATTTACTCAACAGTCACAATTTCAAAGTAGCTATTACTTAGCTATG
Organism: Sabellastarte sp. h YS-2021; assembly: GCA_964017235.1. Classification (NCBI taxonomy): domain Eukaryota; kingdom Metazoa; phylum Annelida; class Polychaeta; order Sabellida; family Sabellidae; genus Sabellastarte; species Sabellastarte sp. h YS-2021. The sequence goes on along the minus strand of OZ024928.1, from coordinate 71,324,264 downwards.
CAATGTGCAACAGGTCTGAAACTTTACTATGTGATAGCTTACAAAAAAGTAGATGAATGACATATTTGAAAAGAATTCCGTAACTTTAATACTTCTGAAGATATTTGACATTTATTTATGTCATTATTTTGCTACTAATAAGAAAATAGCTATTACTCACTTATGGCATGCAATAGAACCCCAAACTACATGCCAGCTTATAGCTAAGGACAAAGTAGCTGAACACCATATTTGAAGAAAAAGCTGTAACTGCAATAGTTTTGGAGTTACAATGGATTTACTCAACAGTCACAATTTCCAAGTAGCTATTACTTAGCTATGCAATGTGCAACAGGTCTGAAACTTTACTATGTGATAGCTTACAAAAAAGTAGATGAATGACATATTTGAAAAGAATTCCGTAACTTTAATACTCCTGAAGATATTTGACATTTACTTATGTCATTATTTTGCTACTAATAAGAAAATAGCTATTACTCACTTATGGCATGCAATAGAACCCCAAACTACATGCCAGCTTATAGCTAAGGACAAAGTAGGTGAACAACATATTTTACGAAAATATTGTAACTGCAATAGTTTTGGAGTTACAATGGATTTACTCAACTGTAGAATTTCAAAGTAGCTATTACTCAGCTATCCAATGTGCAACAGATCTGAAACTTTACTATGTGATAGCTTATGAAAAAGTAGATGGATAACATATTTGAAAAGAATTCCCTAACTTTAATACTTTTGAAGATATTTGACATTTACTTATGTCATGATTTTGCTACAAATAACAAAATAGCTATTACTCACTTATGGCATGCAATAGAACCCCAAACTATGTACCATCTTATAGCTAAGGACAAAGTAGCTGAACAACATATTTTAGGAAAATACTGTAACTGCAATAGTTTTGGAGTTACAATGGCTTTACTCAACAGTCAGAATTTCAAAGTAGCTATAACTCAGCTATCCAAGGTGCAACAGGTCTGAAACTTTACTATGTTATAGCTTACCAAAAAGTAGATGGACAACATATTTGAAAAGATTTCCCTAACTTCAATACTTTTGAAGATATTTGACATTTACTTCTTCTGTTATTTAGCTACAAATGAGGAAATAGCTATTACTCACTTATGGCAAGCAATAGAACCCCAAACTATGTACCATCTTATAGCTAAGAACAAAGTAGCTGAACAACATATTTTAGGAAAACACTCTAACTGCAATACTTTTTTAGTTACAATAGCTTTACTCAACAGTCAGAATTTCAAAGTAGCTATTACTCAGCTATCCAAGGTGCAACAGGTCTGAAACTTTACTATGTCATAGCTTACCAAAAAGTAGATGGACAACATATTGGGAAAAGATTTCCCTAACTTTAATACTTTTGAAGATATTTGACATTTACTTCTTCTGTTATTTAGCTACAAATAAGGAAATAGCTATTACTCACTTATGGCAAGCAATAGAACCCCAAACTATGTACCATCTTATAGCTAAGAACAAAGTAGCTGAACAACATATTTTAGGAAAACACTCTAACTGCAATACTTTTTTAGTTACAATAGCTTTACTCAACAGTCAGAATTTCAAAGTAGCTATTCCTCAGCTATCCAAGGTGCAACAGGTCTGAAACTTTACTATGTTATAGCTTACCGAAAAGTAGATGGACAACATATTTGAAAAGATTTCCCTAACTTCAATACTTTTGAAGATATTTGACATTTACTTCTTCTGTTATTTAGCTACAAATGAGAAAATAGCTATTACTCACTTATGGAATGCAATGGGACCCCGAACTATGTACCATCTTATAGCTAAGGACAAAGTAGCTGAACAACATATTTGAAGAAAAAGCGTTACTGCAATAGTTTTTGAGTTATGAGCCCTTTACTCAAAGTAGCTAAGATTGCTATTACTCACTTATCTTTAGGCCGAAGTCAATAAAACCAAAAATTTTTTCAAGGGCATGAAAATTCATTGGGACAATTAATTTACAAAAAATCTGTAGCAGTAGTAGTTTTGGAGAAATCTGCGTGACTAACTAACGCACGCACACACGCACGCACACACACACAGGCATCATTTCATAATCTCCCTCCCGGGCTAAAAACATGGTTATTTATTATTATATAAGAACTGATTCATACAGTTTATGGTTTTGAAGGTATGAATAAGTAAGGCTCTCTGGAGCCTAAAAGCACTGGTGGACAAATAAGGGAAGATATGCCCTCTCATGGCACCCCTTACCCAGGTGCCCCCTATATCCCTCCAAAGTTAGATTTACATACCATATGAGCAGCCTGTCTCAGGAAGGGCACCAATCCGACCATATAGTTGAAGATCTTGATATCTTCAGAACACACTAGGTTTAGTATAAAGGCATCTGGATACTTTTTGGCAGCCCTGGCCTTTATCTGCAAGACACATGTTGTCTTCTAAGGTTTTAGTTACTATTCTACAAAATTTGGGGATAATTCTGCTATACGTTTTATTCCATTTAGTTTTTATTGTAAAAGAGTGCTAACTATAACGGTCAAGAAGAAAATTAGCTTGTAATTACAATACAAATGTACACACAAATTTCCAAAATATTGCCTGGGTTGTATGACATCTTGACTGCAATTTCCATCACAGTATGCTGTGTTTGTTTCATTCAAATTAATGTCTGAAAATAAGGTACAATCTTAGAATAAAGCAATTAAAGAGATTTACCATTTGAAATTGTGTGATAACTAACATATCAGCTCGAATCAAAATGAACAACTCACTCCAACGGTACCCATTTTACCTTCTTTGTATTTAGTTTGTTTTTTAAATTGATACTTGGTACAAATTGAACTAATTCCAATACAACAAAGATGTAGTCACAGTTCTGGCCAAAAATAAGCTACCTGCCAACATGCACTTTTCTCCCACTTGACATTTTCGAGAGTGACTGTTTCACTGGTGTGGTCATGATCACCTTTAGCGTAACTCTCTGAAAAGATAATAATTAAAAACAATGATATTGGACTGCAAAGAATGCCCTAGTAGTATGCATAAAGAACGGAGGAACAAATGAGCTGAAGTTCAAAAATAAACCACTTGTACCATTTTCTGGTTTCCTATTGGCAATTTTTAAAAATATTTTGACAAACTTGGCCACAAATGAACCGTTTTATTGAATAGGTATGGTTTGCTATTTATACTTGGCAAACTATCTTCTTCACTACAGGAATCTGACCCATACAACTGCACAAGTACAGCTTGAAGGTTTAGTGATAGACATTCCTCTTAAGCCTGCCACTGGAATAGGATCCAATCACAATATCTGTGAGGTTCTATAGCATACTACTGGGAATAGGACTCAATTACAGAGGATGTATCTGCCTGTACCTGGGATGAAACCCTAGTCCTCTGTGTTCCTGTAAGCCACTAGGCCACAGTAGCAGATATTTCATCTCAGTTGTACAAGACAATCAGGCAATACTGGTGGTCTTTATACTGGAAAAAGTTAAAAAGTAATGACAAAAGAGTAGAAATATTACTTTTGTTCCAGCCCCACAATAATCAAAAGGCAAGGAGCCACTCTTCTCTTATTCTGATGTATTAAATCATTAATTTAATGCTTATAATCTGTTAATTGACCTTTACCTTTGGCTCCATACAGCCAGGTGCCAGTCTCAATGTGAAGTATTCGGATGGTGTCCCCGATATGAACAAACTCCTCTGTCGGTTTGTGTAGTAAAGTATAGAACTTCAGCAGGGTGTCCTCACCAGGCAAACTCACAAGTCTCACTGCTCCTGAAAAAGCCATGTCAATATTTTCTTAAGTTTAAAACCCTTGCAGAGTGTTTCATTTCCAAGAGTTTAGTAAATAGTATTTACTAAACACCAGATTTATTCACTGCTGAATACTGTGTGTTCTTGGGTCTTATGGTTCAGGGCTTGACTTCAATCCTTGGCAGAGACGTGGAGATTGTTGTCATGGACAAACAACTCTATACATTTGTTCCCCTTCACCCACTTTACTGAAAGTAGTTGGGAAGTTAAAAATACAACCTTCTGATATCCTGATGAGCAGAAAGACTCAAAGCTGCTTCATGCCACTGAAAATGGAAAAATGCAGTGACCATATGGCCTCAGGCCCAGAGAACGACCTCACTTTATACTAGATACACTGGACTGCAATCTGTTTTCATAGCCTATGTCAAAAGAAAATCTAAGTCAAACTTTTGTGTACTTATTTTCACTTTTTGGACCTTTTATGTCATGCTAATTTAAACTGGATTGACTTTTCCAATTGACTTTTCTCAAGATTTGTCACAATCTTTCTCTTTCAATATGTTCCTATAAAAATCAACAAATTAATTTAGTATCAATACTTACCTTCATCTGACACAGATAAGTAAAGGCGTGTAGGCATGTGACGCAGATAGAAAGTGTCTTTCCAAGTCATATTATCTCCTGAAAAAAATATACAAAAGTAATAAATGCAGAGAATGTTGGATAGTACAGGGGAGGGGTCACATTAGCGAATGGGATATCCATAGCAAACAACAATCTACCATGTGGTTTAAAACAATGGACAGTATGGGGACAGGGTTCATCAGTATTTCAATGATCATTCATTTATTCATATATTAAAATTAATGGGGTGTTGGAACCCTGTGCCCCTGCTATCTATCTTTTTTAATGTTATGGTAGATTGCCGTTCGCTATGGATGTCCCGTTTGCTAACGTGATCCCCCCTGTAATACAAAATGTACTTGAACATCATACCTTTTCATGACGTATATTTAGACAGGATATATGAGGAATTATTTCATTGAGGTATAGTGGTCGACAATATTTTAGAACTGTTGCACGTTTAACCCAATTTGGAACTGTATCCCGTGGCAGGTTAGTCTAAGCAACATAAAAAAAATAGAGGAATGCTTTTGCTAACAAAAGCGAAGCGTCCCTTAAAGTTTAAAATGCTTTGTGGTTTTAATAAGCATGCTGTAAAGCTAAGAATGCACAAAGCTGCACTGTATGCTTTCCCAATACCTCTTAATACATTCTGAAGCTATAAAAGCAACAATAAAGGAGATATAAGGCAAAAACTCCAAAGCAGCTATTTATGACCCCAGTTTGGCCCATAAGGGAGGGTCGGGGGGTAAAACTGACCGGCTATTTAGACTCTCCACATATGCTTTCCCAATACCTCTTAATACATTTTGAAGGTATAAAAGCAACAATAAAGGAGATATAAGGCAAAACTCCAAAGCAACTAGTTTATGACCCCAGTTTGACCCATAAGGGGGGGTTGGAGGATAAAACTGACCGGCTATTTAGATTCTCCACATATGCTTTCCCAATACCTCTTAATACATTCTGAAGCTATAAAAGCAACAATAAAGGAGATATAAGGCAAAAACTCCAAAGCAGCTATTTATGACCCCCTTTGACCCATAAGGGGGGGTCGGGGGGTAAAACTGACCGGCTATTAAGACTCTCCACATATACTTTCCCAATACCTCTTAATATATTCTGAAGCTATAAAAGCAACAATAAAGGAGATAAAGGCAAAAACTCAAAATCGGCTATTTTATGACCCCAGTTTGACCCATAAGGGGGGGTCGGGGGGTAAAACTGACCGGCTATTTAGACTCTCCATATATGCTTTCCCAATACCTCTTAATACATTCTGAAGCTATAAAAGCAACAATAAAGGAGATATAAGGCAAAAACTCAAAATCAGCTATTTTATGACCCCAGTTTGACCCATAAGGGGGGGGGCCAGGGGGTAAAACTGACCGGCTATTTAGACTCTCCATATATGCTTTCCCAATACCTCTTAATATATTCTGAAGCTATAAAAGCAACAATAAAGGAGATATAAGGCAAAAACTCAAAATCAGCTATTTTATGACCCCAGTTTGACCCATAAGGGGGGGCCGTGGGGTAAAACTGACCGGCTATTTAGACTCTCCACATATGGTTTCCTATTACCTCCCAGTACATTTTATAGCTCTAAATGCAATACTTAAGATAACAGGGGGGTTGGCCTAAATTTAAGGCTTTCAGATTGGAAGGTGTCACAAAATCACTCATAAATGAGACATTTTTCAAAGGATTGCTCCCAAAATCTAATCAGCTCGCGTTTTCGATAGTATGAACAAGTGTATCAAATTATAAGGCTCTGTAGCAAGTAGTTTTTCCTGAACTGTGATGACGGGGGGTGTATTTCAAAAAATAGTTTTTGATCATGCGACCTTCATAAAGGTCCAAGGTCAAGTTTAAGCATGCAGAAAAATTTTCCCACGCCTAAGGTATATAACTGCCAAATATGGTTTGAAACCTTCTAATAATAAGGGAGATATTCAAGGGAGACTATAATGCGGCGGCGGCGGCGGTGGCGAGGAAATGGAGGCGAAAACAAATAAGTGCCCTTTCAGGGACGCTTAATTACTAAAACTATGATCTCCCAATTTTTTATAGGATCTTATAATAATAGTTCCACACACACCTTGTAGAGGGGATGAGGCTAGCACCACCTGCCAGTAGGTGTCCGGGTCTTTTGGTGGATAAAGACTCCTCGGATCCAGCGGTCCAAAGTTGTGGCCACGCAAGTGAGCTAGAAAAAAATGTCCCAGAAGAAAGATTATGTATCACTACAAATAAGCATCAAGAAAGATTGACCATATCTGTCATCTTTTATTATTAAAACTACCAAAGAGTCCATTACTTGAAGCCTTTGACCACCTGTATCAGGTCAAAGAGTTTTAAAATTAATAATTGGTTGTACATCACTTTAAATTACTGGAGTTATATTGAGGCCAATCCATATTTCACACATGTTGTCATGAGACAGATTGGAACCCACAACCACAGAGCCGAGAGTTAATTTGCTGCACTGATAATGCCTAGGTCTCTAAGATTCCACTTGCAGTAACAAAGTCTAAGAGAGAGTTTTATGTTCCTTTTAATAGCCAGGTTATATCAGGACAAGCCCCCAATTCATCCCACGAACACATGTGCAAGCCACTAAACACCCACCTAGAGCAACAAACCTGAGAGATCATATAAAACCATGCTGAGCAAATGCATCCTGTTTATCTCATTAATAAAAATAGTATCAGAGATGCCCATACCTCACAGCCTGGGAAAATAGTTTCCAACAACAAGAGATGTAGAAGTAGTGAAACAGTACAAAGATCGGGATACTCTCAGAGCAGTGTCAGTTATATAAAGGTCCAAATAATGTTTAAGCAGAGAAAATAACACCTAAGAGAAGGAAAATGTATGTAAAGATGAGGTTTTTTAAACAAGACAATTCAGTAGCAAGATGACAGCATCAATCAGTAAACTAAATATTGCGAAGCTATAAAACTTATAAACTGCAGAATAGCTGTCAATGGAAATAGCAAACTTATGTAAAAGTACATAATAATAATCAGTTGTAGCAATCCATATATCTTTGTCATAAGAGAAAGATGTCTCAAATATGGTGGGTGAACACACTTTGGCAGAGCCAAAGTTAAAGGTCACCATGATACACACCTACACCCCTGACCAATGTCCCTACCAAGTGTCCACCTTCTACACCTTACAGAATCCAAGAAATATCCCGAAAAAGATTTTAAAACTCATGCTCACTACAACAAGGTGAAAGATCAAATCAACATCACACCATGATGTTGCACACCTACAACCCGTAAACCAATGTCCCTACCAAGTATCAACTTCCTACACTTTATGGTTTCAGCGATATGGCCCAGACAAAATTTTAAAGGTCAAGGTCACTATAGCAAGATCAAAGGTCAAATCAAGGTCCCACCATGACATTGCACACCTAAAACACCCTAACCAACGTCCCTACCAAGTATCAACTTCCTACACCTTACGGTTTCTGAGATATAGCCCAGACAAGATTTTATACGTCAAGGTCACTACGGCAAGGTCAAAGTTAAAAACCAGTTTGCAACAGTCTTTTACACTTTACAGCACTATACATTTCCAAATTTTAATCTGTGTGTTGCACTTTTTATGTTATTTTACAGCACTTCATGTTTTGTGGTCTTATACTGAATGGTCTTTAGCTTTGAAATTCATTCATCTGGGATTTCTGGTTGCAAAGAAGGCATTCAACTGTCCAAGTTCAACTGAAGTATGTGATGTATAGTTTTGTGCGACAAATAGAAATATATATCCTTACCATCTTTCTGTAGTTCCTCTCCACACATTCCTTCAGCTGCAATGTAAGATTCCAAGTCCTTGTGATGAAACTGTATCACAGAGCCACCCTGAAATATAAAAGAGAGAAATGTTATTGGCAAAGTATATGCGAGTCAGGTTACTCATTACACACAAGGGAGCTATAAGTGTAATACCATGTGCAAGACAATCGAGGTTGGAACCTGAAGCGCAACTGTTTTCAGAGAAATGTTGGACACTTTCTGTTACATTTGTAGTATAATCTGTTTAACCATGTATTCTCAATATTTACTTTCTTTAAATGGATATTATGTGAAATTTGAAGGAGGAAGTGGATAGCTATGTCACTACTGGGGTCACCTCGATTCCAAGGCATCTCGCCAGTATTATGTGTCCATTTTTTTGGGACGTTGGCCGGATGCCCGTGGCCTCTCGAGTTAGCATTCAGTTCCACATGGTAAGCTATTGTAGTGCAATCAAAGAATCATTTACTTTATCACAATATACTATTGAATCAAACATATTGTGCTGATCATTAGTCTGACTTGGCCTTTGACCTTTATTCTGTCACAGTGTATTCAAGCAAACATATTACCCTTAATGATAATTTGACTTGTCATATTGAAAAATACCAGTTGACCTTTATTTTATCGCAATGTACTCAATTTACCATATTACACTTATTATAATAATATTAGTGTGACTTGACCGTTTGACCTTTACTTCAGCACAAGGTTCATAGTCGAACATAATGCTAACCATTAACTGTTCCTTTGACACAAGACGGTGAATGAAGACTATCCATCCCATAATTGACCAATTGGCCATTGAGACTCCTTCTTACTCTATCATAACAAGACCACTGCCGCGGTATGTATCTCCCGCCGAGTACCGCAGGGGAAGAAATACTACATTGAAATTTTTCCCCTTTGCATAGGACACTGTTGTACCATCCTGCAGGTCGAAAATTCGCTTGAAATCGCTCTATCTGTTACGCTTTTCGAGATATTGACACTTTTCCATTTTCAGCAAAAATCCAAGATGGCCGCCGAAAGTTGCGAAAAATGAAATTTTTCCCCTTTGGACAGGACACTCTTGTATCACCCTGCGGGTCAAAAATTCGCTCGAAATCGCTCGATCTCTTACGGTTTTCGAGATATTGACACTTTTTCATTTTCCGCAAAAATCTAAGATGGCCGCCAAAAGTGGCGAAAATTGAAATTTTCCCCCTTTGCACAGGAGACTCTTGTACCACCCTTCAGGTCAAAAATTTGCTCGAAATCGCTCTATCTCTTACGGTTTTCGAGATATTGACACTTTTCTATTTTCCGCAAAAATCCAAAATGGCCGCCAAAAGTGGTGAAAATCGATATTTTTCCCCTTTGCACAGGACACTCTTGTGCTACCCTTCTGGTCAAAAATTCGCTTGAAATCGCTCTATCTCTTACGGTTTTAGAAATATTCACACTTTTCCATTTTCCGCAAAAATTCAAGATGGCTGCCAAAAGTGGTGAAAATTGAAATTTTACCCCTTTGCACAGGACATTCTTGTACTACCTTGCAGGTCAAAAATTCGCTCGAAATCGCTCTATCTCTTATGGTTTTCGAGATATTCACACTTTTTCATTTTTTTCCGCTAAAATCCAAGATGGCCGCCAAAAGTGGCGAAAATTGAAATCTTTCCCCTTTGCATAGGACACTTTTGTACTACCCTGAAGGTCTAAATGCAATAGTTTTCAAGTTACAAGTGATTTCACTCATGATGGAAGTTAGTGAAAAATCCAAAAGTAGCTATTACTCACTTATCTATTGAGATAGACACACAAGTTACTCACCATGTTGTTGCTGTGGGAAAAAGTAGGTGAATAACATATTTTAACAAAATGCTCTAAATACAATACTTTTCAAGTTATAATCGATTTAGTGCATGATTTCATTAATTTTAATGCATTAAAAATTATTTTAATAATTCATAAAAAAACTTTAGCATGTGAAATATCTCCAAAATGTAGGTGAATGAGTTATTTGAGAAATACTGGCTATCTGCAATACTTTTAGTGATAATAGGCAATTACTCATTTTCAGTAGGTGAGTAATTAGATATGGATCTGAAAATTCACTAATTGAAAGTTCTCCCAAAATATAGGTGAAGTGAGTTATTTGAAAAATACTGGCTATCTGCAATACTTTTAGAGATAATTCGCATTTACTCATTTTGAGTAGGTGAGTAATTACCTACAGGTTTGGAACTTCACCATGTGAAAGCTCTTTCAAAAGTAGATGAATGAGTTATTTGAGAAAAATTGGCTATCTCCTATACTTTTAGAGATAATTCGCATTTACTCATTTTGAGTAGGTGAGAAATTAGCTATGGGTCTGAAACTTCACCATGTGAAAGCTCTTCCAAAAGTAGATGAATGAGTTATTTGAGAAAAATTGGCTATCTGCAATACTTTTAGAGATAATTTGCATTTACTCATTTTGAGTAGGTGAGTAATTAGCTACGGGCGTGAAACTTCACCAAGTGAAAGCTCTCCCAAAAGTAGATGAATGACTTATTTGAGAAAAATTGGGTATCTGCAATTCTTTTAGAGATAATTCGCATTTACTCATTTTCAGTAGGTGAGTAATTACCTACGGGTCTGAAACTTCACCAAGTGAAAGCTCTCCCAAAAGTAGATGAATGAGTTATTTGAGAAAAATTGGCTATCTGCAATACTTTTAGAGATAATTTGCATTTACTCATTTTGAGTAGGTGAGTAATTAGCTACGGGTCTGAAACTTCACCAAGTGAAAGCTCTCCCAAAAGTAGGTGAATGAGTTATTTGAGAAAAATTGGCTATCTGCAATACTTTTAGAGAGAATTCGCATTTACTCATTTTGAGTAGGTGAGTAATTAGCTATGGGTCTGAAACTTCACCAAGTGAAAGCTCTTCCAAAAGTAGATGAATGAGTTATTTGAGAAAAATTGGCTATCTGCAATACCTTTAGAGATAATTAGCATTTACTCATTTTGAGTAGGTGAGTAATTAGCTACGGGTCTGAAACTTCACCAAGTGAAAACTCTCCCAAAAGTAGGTGAATGAGTTATTTGAGAAAAATTGGCTATCTGCAATACTCTTACAGATAATTCGCAGTTACTCATTTTGAGTAGGTGAGTTATTACCTATGGGTCTGAAACTTTGCCATGTGAAAGCTCTTCCAAAAGTAGATGAATGAGTTATTTGAGAAAAATTGGCTATCTGCAATACTTTTAGAGATAATTCGCATTTACTCATTTTGAGTAGGCGAGTAAGTAGCTACGGGTCTGAAACTTCACAATGTGAAAGCTCTTCCAAAAGTAGATGAATGAGTTATTTGAGAAAAATTGGCTATCTGCAATACTTTTAGAGATAATTAGTATTTACTCATTTTGAGTGGGTGAGAAATTAGCTACAGGTCTGAAACTTCACCAAGTGAAAGCTCTCCCAAAAGTAGATGAATGAGTTATTTGAGAAAAATTGGCTATCTCCTATACTTTTAGAGATAATTCGCATTTACTCATTTTGAGTAGGTGAGAAATTAGCTATGGGTCTGAAACTTCACCATGTGAAAGCTCTTCCAAAAGTAGATGAATGAGTTATTTGAGAAAAATTGGCTATCTGCAATACTTTTAGAGATAATTTGCATTTACTCATTTTGAGTAGGTGAGTAATTAGCTACGGGCGTGAAACTTCACCAAGTGAAAGCTCTCCCAAAAGTAGATGAATGACTTATTTGAGAAAAATTGGGTATCTGCAATTCTTTTAGAGATAATTCGCATTTACTCATTTTGAGTAGGCGAGTAATTACCTACGGGTCTGAAACTTCACCAAGTGAAAGCTCTCCCAAAAGTAGGTGAATGAGTTATTTGAGAAAAATTGGCTATCTGCAATACTTTTAGAGAGAATTCGCATTTACTCATTTTGAGTAGGTGAGTAATTAGCTATGGGTCTGAAACTTCACCAAGTGAAAGCTCTTCCAAAAGTAGATGAATGAGTTATTTGAGAAAAATTGGCTATCTGCAATACCTTTAGAGATAATTCGCATTTACTCATTTTGAGTAGGCGAGTAATTAGCTATGGGTCTGAAACTTCACCATGTGAAAGCTCTTCCAAAAGTAGATGAATGAGTTATTTGAGAAAAATTGGCTATCTGCAATACTTTTAGAGAGAATTCGCATTTACTCATTTTGAGTAGGTGAGTAATTAGCTATGGGTCTGAAACTTCACCATGTGAAAGCTCTTCCAAAAGTAACTGAATGAGTTATTTGAGAAAAATTGGCTATCTGCAATACTTTTAGAGATAATTAGCATTTACTCATTTTGAGTAGGTGAGTAATTAGCTACGGGTCTGAAACTTCACCAAGTGAAAGCTCTCCCAAAAGTAGATGAATGAGTTATTTGAGAAAAATTGGCTATCTGCAATACTTTTAGAGAGAATTCGCATTTACTCATTTTGAGTAGGTGAGTAATTAGCTATGGGTCTGAAACTTCACCATGTGAAAGCTCTTCCAAAAGTAGATGAATGAGTTATTTGAGAAAAATTGGCTATCTGCAATACTTTTAGAGATAATTAGCATTTACTCATTTTGAGTAGGTGAGTAATTAGCTACGGGTCTGAAACTTCACCAAGTGAAAACTCTCCCAAAAGTAGGTGAATGAGTTATTTGAGAAAAATTGGCTATCTGCAATACTCTTACAGATAATTCGCAGTTACTCATTTTGAGTAGGTGAGTTATTACCTATGGGTCTGAAACTTTGCCATGTGAAAGCTCTTCCAAAAGTAGATGAATGAGTTATTTGAGAAAAATTGGCTATCTTCAATACTTTTAGAGAGAATTCGCATTTACTCATTTTGAGTAGGCGAGTAATTAGCTATGGGTCTGAAACTTCACCATGTGAAAGCTCTTCCAAAAGTAACTGAATGAGTTATTTGAGAAAAATTGGCTATCTGCAATACTTTTAGAGATAATTAGCATTTACTCATTTTGAGTAGGTGAGTAATTAGCTACGGGTCTGAAACTTCACCAAGTGAAAGCTCTCCCAAAAGTAGATGAATGAGTTATTTGAGAAAAATTGGCTATCTGCAATACTTTTAGAGAGAATTCGCATTTACTCATTTTGAGTAGGTGAGTAATTAGCTATGGGTCTGAAACTTCACCATGTTAAAGCTCTTCCAAAAGTAGATGAATGAGTTATTTGAGAAAAATTGGCTATCTGCAATACTTTTAGAGATAATTAGCATTTACTCATTTTGAGTAGGTGAGTAATTAGCTACGGGTCTGAAACTTCACCAAGTGAAAACTCTCCCAAAAGTAGGTGAATGAGTTATTTGAGAAAAATTGGCTATCTGCAATACTCTTACAGATAATTCGCAGTTACTCATTTTGAGTAGGTGAGTTATTACCTATGGGTCTGAAACTTTGCCATGTGAAAGCTCTTCCAAAAGTAGATGAATGAGTTATTTGAGAAAAATTGGCTATCTGCAATACTTTTAGAGAGAATTTGCATTTACTCATTTTGAGTAGGCGAGTAAGTAGCTACGGGTCTGAAACTTCACAATGTGAAAGCTCTTCCAAAAGTAGATGAATGAGTTATTTGAGAAAAATTGGCTATCTGCAATACTTTTAGAGATAATTAGTATTTACTCATTTTGAGTGGGTGAGAAATTAGCTACAGGTCTGAAACTTCACCAAGTGAAAGCTCTCCCAAAAGTAGATGAATGAGTTATTTGAGAAAAATTGGCTATCTCCTATACTTTTAGAGATAATTCGCATTTACTCATTTTGAGTAGGTGAGAAATTAGCTATGGGTCTGAAACTTCACCATGTGAAAGCTCTTCCAAAAGTAGATGAATGAGTTATTTGAGAAAAATTGGCTATCTGCAATACTTTTAGAGATAATTTGCATTTACTCATTTTGAGTAGGTGAGTAATTAGCTACGGGCGTGAAACTTCACCAAGTGAAAGCTCTCCCAAAAGTAGATGAATGACTTATTTGAGAAAAATTGGGTATCTGCAATTCTTTTAGAGATAATTCGCATTTACTCATTTTGAGTAGGCGAGTAATTACCTACGGGTCTGAAACTTCACCAAGTGAAAGCTCTCCCAAAAGTAGATGAATGAGTTATTTGAGAAAAATTGGCTATCTGCAATACTTTTAGAGATAATTCGCATTTACTCATTTTGAGTAGGTGAGTAATTAGCTACGGGTCTGAAACTTCACCAAGTGAAAGCTCTCCCAAAAGTAGGTGAATGAGTTATTTGAGAAAAATTGGCTATCTGCAATACTTTTAGAGAGAATTCGCATTTACTCATTTTGAGTAGGTGAGTAATTAGCTATGGGTCTGAAACTTCACCAAGTGAAAGCTCTTCCAAAAGTAGATGAATGAGTTATTTGAGAAAAATTGGCTATCTGCAATACCTTTAGAGATAATTAGCATTTACTCATTTTGAGTAGGCGAGTAATTAGCTATGGGTCTGAAACTTCACCATGTGAAAGCTCTTCCAAAAGTAACTGAATGAGTTATTTGAGAAAAATTGGCTATCTGCAATACTTTTAGAGATATTTAGCATTTACTCATTTTGAGTAGGTGAGTAATTAGCTATGGGTCTGAAACTTCACCATGTGAAAGCTCTTCCAAAAGTAGATGAATGAGTTATTTGAGAAAAATTGGCTATCTGCAATACTTTTAGAGATAATTAGCATTTACTCATTTTGAGTAGGTGAGTAATTAGCTACGGGTCTGAAACTTCACCGAGTGAAAGCTCTCCCAAAAGTAGGTGAATGAGTTATTTGAGAAAAATTGGCTATCTGCAATACTTTTAGAGAGAATTCGCATTTACTCATTTTGAGTAGGTGAGTAATTAGCTATGGGTCTGAAACTTCACCATGTGAAAGCTCTTCCAAAAGTAGATGAATGAGTTATTTGAGAAAAATTGGCTATCTGCAATACTTTTAGAGATAATTAGCATTTACTCATTTTGAGTAGGCGAGTAATTAGCTATGGGTCTGAAACTTCACCATGTGAAAGCTCTTCCAAAAGTAAATGAATGAGTTATTTGAGAAAAATTGGCTATCTGCAATACTTTGAGATATTTAGCATTTACTCATTTTGAGTAGGTGAGAAATTAGCTATGGGTCTGAAACTTCACCAAGTGAAAGCTCTCGCAAAAGTAGGTGAATGAGTTATTTGAGAAAAATTGGCTATCTTCTATACTTTTAGAGATAATTCGCATTTACTCATTTTGAGTAGGTGAGAAATTAGCTAGGGGTCTGAAACCTCACTAAGTGAAAGCTCTTCCAAAAGTATATGAATGAGTTATTTGAGAAAAATTGGCTATCTGCAATACTTTTAGACATAATTAGCATTTACTCATTTTGAGTAGGTGAGTAACTAGCTACGCGTCTGAAACTTAACCAAGTGAAAGCTCTCCCAAAAGTAGGTGAATGAGTTATTTGAGAAAAATTGGCTACCTGCAATACTTTTAGAGATAATTCGCATTTACTCATTTTGAGGAGGTGAGTAAGTAGGCCAAAGTTCACCAAACCATTTTCCCCTTAGCATAGGATACTCTAGTACTACCCTGTGGTTCAAAAATTTGCTCGAAATTTCTCTATCTCTTACAGTTTGAGAGATATTTCTGATTTTTCACATTTTCACTAAAAGTAGCAATAAAGTAGCCATTACTCACTTGTACATTGAGCAACAGTTGTGAAACTTAAATATGTTACAGTTCACAAAAAAGTACATGAACAACATATTTGAGAGAAATTGTGTAGCTGCAATACTTTTGAAGATATAAGCCATTTACTCATTATGGTTATCATTAAAAATTGAAAAAGTAGCTATTACTCACTTAGCTATGGACCAAAGTTGGGATTTTACGTCCCGTTCAACAGCCAGGGTCATATTGGGACAGGTCCTCAGAATTGCCACTTGTGGGACTCGAACCCACAGAGGTGACAGCCTATGATTAGATGCCAAACTTGCTAACCACTAGGCCACTGAGGACCTCACTTAGCTATGGAGATACACTTCCAAATTACTGACCATGTTGTAGCTGTGGAGAAAGTAGCTGAACAACATATTGGAACAAAATTGTGTAGCTGCAATACTTTTGAAGATATAAGCCATTTACTCATTATGGTTATCATTAAAAATTGAAAAAGTAGCTATTACTCACTTAGCTATGGAGATACACTTCCAAATTACTGACCATGTTGTAGCTGTGGAGAAAGTAGCTGAACATCATATTGGAACAAAATTGTGTAGCTGCAATACTTTTGAAGATATAAGCCATTTACTCATTGACAGTTATAAGTCATATAATTATATTAGTTAAAAGCGCTATTACTCACTCAAAAGTAGGCCAAAGTTCACCAAACTTTTTCCCCCTTAGCAATAGGATACTCTAGTACTACCCTGTGGGTCAAAAATTTGCTCGAAATTGCTCTATATCTTACAGTTTGAGAGATATTTCTGATTTTTCACATTTACACTAAAAGTAGCAATAAAGTAGCCATTACTCACTTGTACATTGAGCAACAGTTGTGAAACTTAAATATGTTACAGTTCACAAAAAAGTACATGAACAACATATTTGAGAGAAATTGTGTAGCTGCAATACTTTTGAAGATATAAGCAATTTACTCATTATGGTTATCATTAAAAATTGAAAAAGTAGCTATTACTCACTTAGCTATAGAGATACACTTCCAAACCACTGGCCATGTTGTAGCAGTGGAGAAAGTAGCTGAACAACATATTGGAACAAAATTGTGTAGCTGCAATACTTTTGAAGATATAAGCCATTTACTCATTATGGTTATCATTAAAAACTGAAAAAGTAGCTATTACTCACTTAGCTACGGAGATACACTTCCAAACTACTGACCATGTTGTAGCAGAGGAGAAAGTAGCCGAACAACATATTGGAACAAAATTGTGTAGGTGCAATACTTTTGAAGATACAAGCCATTTACTCATTATGGTTATCATTAAAAATGGAAAAAGTAGCTATTACTCACTTAGCTATGGAGATACACTTGCAAACTACTGACCATGTTGTAGCTGTGGAGAAAGTAGCTGAACAACATATTGGAACAAAATTGTGTAGCTGCAATACTTATGAAGATATAAGCCATTTACTCATTATGGTTATAATTAAAAATTGACAAAGTAGCTATTACTCACTTAGCTATGGAGATACACTTCCAAACTACTGACCATGTTGTAGCTGTGGAGAAAGTAGCTGAACAACATATTAGAACAAAATACTGTAAATGCAATAGTTTCAGAGTTATAAGCCATATAATTATATTAGCTAAAATAGCTATTACTCACTCAAAAGTAGGCCAAAGTTCACCAAACCCCAAAAATATTGAAGAGCAAAAAAATTCATTAGGACTTGTGATTTACCAAAAATGTGTAACTGTAGTAGTTTCAGAGAAAACTGCGTGACACACGCACGCACGCACGCATGCACGTACACACGCACATGGTGCAAATTATAATCTCCCTCCGGCGAGCCGGGCGGGAGATAATGATATCCTAATTTAAATATCACTTACTGTCAGTTTGACTCGACCCTCTGACTGTTCTTTGGTTTGGTGTCTGATGACTGTGAACACAGACCGATCTATCCCACAATTCACCTCACACACACTCTGCCCCGCCCCACGGTTGTATGTCACGTGGATGAAGTTCCCTCTGCTCTTCATACTCTCCAGTACTATCTGGTCCCCCTCCTCAATCTAAAAGATTCGAATGATCATTTATTTGTTCAATCCATTTGGTGTCATCAACAAGTAATATATAAATATCTTAACTATAAATTTTAATATTAAAGAAAAAAATCACCATATCACTGAGTTATACAATTACATTTGACCTAGTGAAAAAAATTACATGATTATTAAACTCCCTTTAGGGCAAAAACTCTATATGGGGTTGTTAAGGTATTTGGAATTGAAAGTTGAAACTGAACCTTTTATCTGGAAATTATGTTTTAGTTTAAGTATTTTCCAGGTTTAACAGTATTATGAAGACCAAGCTTGCATGAACAATGAAAAATTTCCCAAAGTGCAACTTGGATCCTATCACATTAAGTACAACACCAAACAAAACTCTGATTAAGTAACAATCAGGGAAAGAGTTCCCAGTCAGATGCAGAATTATTATCTTCATCTTTATTTAAATATTGTTTTACTGACTTCCATAATATAATTCTCTGATGTGTATTTTCAATCCACTATACTTTTATTTCTATATTTTCTATAAATATACATGTATGTACTTATGCACTGTGCTATACCATAGAAATAAAAGACTTACATAGTCACCCTCAGATTTCACTTTAGATCCAGGCAGAAGTCTAAATTGTGCCTGCTTTGAGTTGTACAAGTCCAGTTTGACCTAAAATAATGAAAAGTTTTATTACCCTGAAGAGTTACAAAGTCAGTTAAGCTATAATATTTATGAGATGGACCATACATTTCTAGTTAACACCTACCAAGCAATAAACTTCCTTACATATATAGGGTTTAGGACTTAAGATATCCAAGAAAGTTCATGATCAATATATAATATGTGCTACAAATGTTTTAATTCAGGCGTTTGTTGGCAAAATTAGCATTGGTCTTAGTAAGTTTTTAACAGTTTATCTTGGACCCAAAATACATTTAAGACCTTGAAAATTACGGCACATCAAAATGTAGAAGTGACAAAGGAGACACAACCAACTATAACCTTATACATAACGCTCATGTATGACAAGATACATTTTATGAATACGAACAAATGTGGAATCTAATACTTTAATTTTGTCAAATTGTTACAGTTTTACAGAACCAAAAGCCAGGAGAATGCACTTCCTATAAATATGCCAAGAGTGAAATTTAGTGAGATTTTCGTCACAAGATATGAAACTAGAAATAGGCCGCCCTGTTGATAGTAGATGCGAATAGAAACAGGATAGCATAGAAGAACACACATTATCATGTGTAATGTCCACCCATGAACCTTTTGCCCAAATTGTACAGTAGTCTTACAAGACCCTGTTTCATTTGTAAAATATATCAATGATGCTTAAATATTTGATAGTGTAGATGTAATTTATTTCAGCTTCATGCCTTTTTGCATTGGTTGGGTTGAAAATTTTGACGAAATCACTCTATCTTGCACGGTTAAGAAGATAGAAGCCAATTCCTGTTTTTCTATTTTTGGCAAAAATTTGAAAATTCAAAATGGCCGCCATTATTGGGAAAAGGAAATTTTTTTGAAAATTGCCAAGAGTACATTTCTTAGATACCCTATGGGTCGAAAATTTCAACAAAATAACTCTATTTTGCACGGTTAAGGCCAGTTTGTGTTTTTCCATTTTGGGCAAAAATTCGAAAATTCAAAATGGCTGCCATTTTTGGGGAGGGGAAAATTTTTTGAAAATTGCAAAGATTACATTCCTTAGATACCCTGTGGGTTGAAAATTTCGACGAAATCGCTCTATCTCGCATGGTTAAGGAGATAGAAGCAAATTTGTGTTTTGCCATTTTTGGCAAAAATTTGAAAATTCAAAATGGCCGCCATTTTAGGGGAGGGGAAAATTTTTTAGAAATTACCAAGAGTACAATGCTCAGATACCCTGTGGGTCGAAAATTTTGACGAAATCACTCTATCTGGCACGGTTAAGGAGATAGAAGCAAATTTGTGTTTTGCCATTTTTGGCAAAAATTCGAAAATTCAAAATGGCCGCCATTTTTGGGGAGGGGAAAATTTTTGGAAAATTGCAAAGATTGCATTCCTTAGATACCCTGTGGGTCGAAAATTTCGACGAAATCGCTCTATCTCGCACGGTTAAGGAGATAGAAGCAAATTTGTGTTTTGCCATTTTTGGCAAAAATTCGAAAATTCAAAATGGCCGCCATTTTTGGGGAGGGGAAAATTTTTTGAAAATTGCAAATATTACATTCCTTAGATACCCTGTGGGTCGAAAATTTCGATGAAATCGCTCTATCTCGCACGGTTAAGGAGATAGAAGCAAATTTGTGTTTTGCCATTTTTGGCAAAAATTCGAAAATTCAAAATGGCCGCCATTTTTGGGGAGGGGAAAATTTTTGGAAAATTGCAAAGATTGCATTCCTTAGATACCCTGTGGGTCGAAAATTTCGACGAAATCGCTCTATCTCGCACGGTTAAGGAGATAGAAGCAAATTTGTGTTTTGCAATTTTTGGCAAAAATTCGAAAATTCAAAATGGCCGCCATTTTTGGGGAGGGGAAAATTTTTTGAAAATTGCAAAGATTACATTCCTTAGATACCCTGTGGGTCGAAAATTTCGACGAAATCGCTCTATCTCGCACGGTTAAGGAGATAGAAGCAAATTTGTGTTTTGCCATTTTTGGCAAAAATTCGAAAATTCAAAATGGCCGCCATTTTTGGGGAGGGGAAAATATTTTGAAAATTGCAAAGATTGCATTGCTTAGATACCCTGTGCGTCGAAAATTTTGCCGAAATCGCTCTATCTCGCACGGTTAAGGAGATAGAAGCAAATTAGTGTTTTGCCATTTTTGGCAAAAATTCGAAAATTCAAAATGGCCGCCATTTTTGGGGAGGGGAAAATTTTTGGAAAATTGCAAAGATTGCATTCCTTAGATCCCCTGTGGCTCGAAAATTTTGCCGAAATCGCTCTATCTCGCACGGTTAAGGAGATAGAAGCAAATTTGTGTTTTGCCATTTTGGGCAAAAATTCGAAAATTCAAAATGGCCGCCATTTTTGGGGAGGGGAAATTTTTTTGAAAATTGCAAATATTACATTCCTTAGATACCCTGTGGGTCGAAAATTTCGACGAAATCACTCTATCTCGCACGGTTAAGGAGATAGAAGCAAATTTGTGTTTTGCCATTTTTGGCAAAAATTCGAAAATTCAAAATGGCCGCCATTTTTGGGGAGGGGAAAATATTTTGAAAATTGCAAAGATTGCATTCCTTAGATACCCTGTGTGTCGAAAATTTTGCCGAAATCGCTCTATCTCGCACGGTTAAGGAGATAGAAGCAAATTTGTGTTTTGCCATTTTTGGCAAAAATTCGAAAATTCAAAATGGCCGCCATTTTTGGGGAGGGGAAATTTTTTTGAAAATTGCAAATATTACATTCCTTAGATACCCTGTGGGTCGAAAATTTCGATGAAATCGCTCTATCTCGCACGGTTAAGGAGATAGAAGCAAATTTGTGTTTTGCCATTTTTGGCAAAAATTCGAAAATTCAAAATGGCCGCCATTTTTGGGGAGGGGAAAATTTTTGGAAAATTGCAAAGATTGCATTCCTTAGATACCCTGTGGGTCGAAAATTTCGACGAAATCGCTCTATCTCGCACGGTTAAGGAGATAGAAGCAAATTTGTGTTTTCCCATTTTTGGCAAAAATTCGAAAATTCAAAATGGCCGCCATTTTTGGGGAGGGGAAAATTTTTTGAAAATTGCAAAGATTGCATTCCTTAGATACCCTGTGGGTCGAAAATTTCGACGAAATCGCTCTATCTCGCACGGTTAAGGAGATAGAAGCAAATTTGTGTTTTGCCATTTTTGGCAAAAATTCGAAAATTCAAAATGGCCGCCATTTTTGGGGAGGGGAAAATATTTTGAAAATTGCAAAGATTGCATTGCTTAGATACCCTGTGCGTCGAAAATTTTGCCGAAATCGCTCTATCTCGCACGGTTAAGGAGATAGAAGCAAATTAGTGTTTTGCCATTTTTGGCAAAAATTCGAAAATTCAAAATGGCCGCCATTTTTGGGGAGGGGAAAATTTTTGGAAAATTGCAAAGATTGCATTCCTTAGATCCCCTGTGGGTCGAAAATTTTGCCGAAATCGCTCTATCTCGCACGGTTAAGGAGATAGAAGCAAATTTGTGTTTTGCCATTTTTGGCAAAAATTCGAAAATTCAAAATGGCCGCCATTTTTGGGGAGGGGAAATTTTTTTGAAAATTGCAAATATTGCATTCCTTAGATACCCTGTGGGTCGAAAATTTCGACGAAATCGCTCTATCTCGCACGGTTAAGGAGATAGAAGCAAATTTGTGTTTTGCCATTTTTGGCAAAAATTCGAAAATTCAAAATGGCCGCCATTTTTGGGGAGGGGAAAATTTTTGGAAAATTGCAAAGATTGCATTCCTTAGATACCCTGTGGGTCGAAAATTTCGACGAAATCGCTCTATCTCGCACGGTTAAGGAGATAGAAGCAAATTTGTGTTTTGCCATTTTTGGCAAAAATTCAAAATGGCCGCCATTTTTGGGGAGGGGAAATTTTTTTGAAAATTGCAAATATTACATTCCTTAGATACCCTGTGGGTCGAAAATTTCGACGAAATCGCTCTATCTCGCACGGTTAAGGAGATAGAAGCAAATTTGTGTTTTGCCATTTTTGGCAAAAATTCGAAAATTCAAAATGGCCGCCATTTTTGGGGAGGGGAAAATTTTTGGAAAATTGCAAATATTACATTCCTTAGATACCCTGTGGGTCGAAAATTTCGACGAAATCGCTCTATCTCGCACGGTTAAGGAGATAGAAGCAAATTTGTGTTTTGCCATTTTTGGCAAAAATTCGAAAATTCAAAATGGCCGCCATTTTTGGGGAGGGGAAAATTTTTTGAAAATTGCAAAGAGTACACTCCTCAGATACCCTGCGGGTCGAAAATTTTGCCGAAATCGCTCTATCTCGCACGGTTAAGGAGATAGAAGCAAATTACTCAAAAGTAGTACTGAAAATACACAATGAAGTACCTAAATGGCTATTACTCATGTACTGACAAAGCTATCAGTCCCAAATGCAATACCAAGCGAGCTATGGACATAACAATCTTGTATTCAAAATTGTAGTAAAATATCTTTAATTATTTTGGCTTAAATGCACGGAAACCAATGGGTACTGAAAATAGCTGTACTTAAGTATTACTCAGTAAGCAAAAGAGGTACAACAGCCAAAAGCAATCCCAAGCAAGCTACTGACCCAATAAGCCTGCATACCAAATTTGGTGACAATAGCTCTAATACTTTTCCTTTAAATGAGCGGAAACCATGCGTGACGCCGGACATCGGACGCCGGACGCCGGACGCCGGACATCGGACATCGGACATCGGACGGCGAAAAAAGCAAAAATAATATATCCACCCCCCAGGGGGGTGGACATAATGAATGTCTGTACATTGTATGTATTTGATACCCTTTGTAGAGCAATGAAAATACTGTCACTGTACATACTTTATATGAACACAAAGTGTGTGTTAACAGTAGAATTACTAACTCTGTCAAATTTTTAAGGGCAACTTCATCAGAGCAAACAAAGACTGATTGTTATTGAACCCGCCTGCTTGCCACGTCAAATTTTTCAATAAAACCTGTGCCCCTGATATACAATAAACTGATGAAATGACCAAATGACAACAAAGGTTGTCGCAATAAATTCTGCAAGAAGTTACAAGAGATCACAGCTCTATAATTACTCACCAACATCTTGTTTTTGTCCACTGTGCTTGTTTCTTTACAGCTTAATGTCACATATTTATCTGTAAACATGTGACGCAACTGGAAAAAGAAAAGAGTTGTCATTAGAGCGAGTTTTGATACAGTTACAAATCAAAATATATATTAACAATATACCTCAGAGAATGAATACATCCACCGAGACCCATCACCTCCAATATGCCATGGGTACAAAGATAAAAAGAAAAAGAAAAGCCATATCCAAAAATGGTTGCGGATCCTAAAACTGAATTAGTTTTTTGTCAGACCAAGACTTACCCACTGCGAAACAATGATGTTAATCTGTGCGCTAGTTTTTTTTGTAATTCTGCTTAAAAACAAACATCACATGACCTCCTTTGCAGAGGTCATGTGCAGTAAAAGCCACAAGACGTATCATTATTATTATTATTTCTATAGCGCTTTATTATAATTACTCAATGCGCTTTAACATATTACACATACTGCGCTTTTTCATATTACACATACTTCAGAAAATCAGTGTATATGTCGGCATTACTGTTCATTGCATCATGTATGTTACTCTATATACTTAATAACAAGAAATCAGTGCCCGTGAATGGGTTCTGTGTCAGCTGATATTGTGTTCTGAGCTTCAGAGTACACGTGAAGTAGAAAAGGATGAATGATGCCATAATTTCAGCTGACTTATAGAAAGTTTGTATTGTCAAAGTCCTTCAAAAAGTTACCTGTACAAGATCTCCATATCTGATTGGTCGGCCCAAGAGACGGCTTTGTTCAGCCTGGTTGTCTTTTTCTTCTGCCTCAGATGCCGCCTAGTAAATAAACACAGAACTAAACAAAATTTAACCTTGTAAAGTCATGTTACTAAAGACTTTCTTGGAAACCATACTGACTGCATCAATAGAATGTGGACCTACACCAATGCAACTGAGTATAATTATCATATTGTAACTTCACTCAAATATTGTTTGTTTGATTATTTTGAGAAAAATTTCAACCACAAATTTTAGAAAAGGGGGCTGATGAAAATTCAAGATTTTTTTTTTTTTTTTGGTTTCCCAAATATGATATTTTTTTTTTACATTGATGATAAATTTATTAATAATCTCATTGAACATGACCTCCTCTGATTGACCTATTAGTAAGTGAGTTAACACTTTCATACAATCAATGTAGACATTATTAAAACACAAACCATCTATTGCATATAAATACCAGGTTTATATACATATAGAATGTATATAAAACGTCTTTTAAACATTACAGCATAAACTTTTGCTTAAAAACATTTAGAAAACCTTAAGATAGGGTCTAAATAGGCTTTTTTTTACAGTATAAAACACCAAATATGGTATGGATGTTTCCAAAAATTTGATCACTCTTTCCTTTGGTCAGGCCCTGCCCACATAAAAATTTCAGCAAGATGCACTAATTAGTTTTAGAATAATCATGAACACAGACAGACGGACAAACAAAAAGACAAACAAATCCACCCCCAACTGAATTTTTTTTTATTTTCAAGCTAATTGACCTTCAGGAAAAGCCAGTACATAATATATTTTCGGAAGGTTTAAACAATATTCCTCCAATACTTAGAACAGGATATAATGCCATCAAAAAGACCATATAAGCACATGAAACAAATATTAATGAAAAGAGAATACTTATTATCACTTTATTAGACTCTTAATTCAACAGGCTTTACTGTGTGCCACTAAAAACTAGACTTACCTTTGCATGCTGTAACACATGACTAAAACCATCTTCATTTGATGTTCCTGCTTTCTCCTTTAGTTTCCTGTATTGTTTGGCTAATTTGTACCGGTTTTCCGTCTGAACTTGGAACGTGACCACTAAAAATAATATAAAAACACCATCAACATTTATAATACTCACACTAGTGGGTCCAGGGCTATATTGGAACATTTGTTTCTGACAGAGTTAGGTTATGGCCTGTACAAAGCAAACTGATACAGTCCAACATGCTTGATTGACATTTGCTCTGATCTCTCTTTAAAATGAAGAAAATGGTAAAATTAACATTCAAAATCAGTGCAGATATATATTAAGTTCAGGGGCCGGTTTCACGAAGCCTCCTTTCGAAAGGACCTTCTTTAGTGAAGGAAGGTCATTTTTATTCCTTTGGGAAGGCCACCTTAAAGTTCAGTTTCACAAAGCTCCCTTGAAATCTCCTTACCAAAGGTCTTCCTTAAAACTTAAGGAGGGAGCAAATGTTCATTAAAGTTATTACACATTCCTTGAAGGACTCTTCCTTAAATTTAGGGGGCCACGGTGGCAGAGTGGTAACACTCTCGCCTCCCACCTCCGAGGCCGGGGTTCGATCCCCGCACGGGCTCAAGTGGGAAAGCTGGTAGTTGCTTGCCGTTGGTCGGCAGTTTACAGTACACAACCCTAATGAAATCTATGTACTGGTTTCCTCTGCCCTTCCAACTACCCGTCGTGATATGACCTGTACAGTGTTGAAAGCGACGTAAAACCCCAAATAAACAAAAAATCTTCCTTAAATTTAAGGTAGGTCCCGAGGTTCCCTGAAATTTAAGGGAGTTTTTTAAAGTCTCCCTGAAATTTAAGGGAGTTTTTTAAAGTCTCCCCTTTGTGAAAGTGAGATTTTTAAAGGATGGAACAATTCAAGGAAATCCTTGAATCTAAGGTGACCTTTACCTTAAGGAGCCTTCGTGAAACCGGCCCCAGGTCTCTGCGACAGGAGCCCAGTGCTGGTGGTACCTACATATCCTCATACTCTGAAATTAACACTTATACCCGTTTCTGAGATGAGTAACTATTCTCATGGACCTGTATCTCTCAAGAGTTACAAGTCTGGATGTTCTTGATTTAAGAAAACTACTTTTTTTCTTTAATTGTCAAACTACTTCAGGACGAGGGCCACCACAACTGAGAAACTTTTGTCATTATAGAAATTAAAATTAAACCATTTACACTTTAGCACTTGCCACTTGGTCAATTTTGAAACTCAATTTTGATTTAATTTACACTGAAATATGGACTGGCAACTTTTGTTATGGGCATGTAACATTTTTGAGTTGCAGATCCAATGGACCTGGAAATTGTTTTGGTAAATTTTATACATTGATGGGGAAAACATTTCAAAGTAAAATAGCATCAGATATGAACGCACCCCACAGTCCGGTGAAATAGTTTACAACACCATGAGATATAGTAAAAGTGACACAGTACAAAGATCGGGAGACGGGGCAATTTTACTGTACTGGCACGGGATCCGCCATATTTGATAATTACAGGAAATTGTCAAGGAAATATGAAATTAAATTAACAGAGTTACAAATGGGGGCAAGCCCCCAACCCCAATGTATAATATTCCTGTGCATTAAAATGAAAATAAAATAAAAGTATGAAATTGCGAAAAACATTTACTTATATTATTGGCCAAATCCTGTACCAGTAAAGTAAAAACTAGTCCGGGAGACTTTCAGAGCAAACAGTGTAACATGATGTAGCACACCTACACCCCTAACTAAAGTCCCTACCAAATATCAAATTCCTATACCTTACAGTTTCCAAAATATCCCAGGTAAAAGGTCAAAGGTCTACGGCAAGGTCAAAGGTCAAATCAAGGTCACACCATGTTGATGCACACCTACGCCACCTAAACTAAAGTCTCTACCATGTATCAACTTCAAAAACCTTACAGTTTCCAAAATATACCCCGGAAAAGGTCAAAGGTGCACACCTACGCCCCCTAAACAATGTCCCTACCAAGTATCAACTTCCTACACCTTACACTTTCTGGGATATAGCCTGGATAAAATTTTTAAAGACAAGGTCACTACAGCAAGGTCAAACAAAGGTCACATCATGATGCTGCACACCTATACTCCCTTATCAATGTTCCTACCTAGTATCAACTTCCACACTTCACTATTTCCGAGATATAGGCTTGATAAGATTTTCAAACTCAAGGTCACTATGGCATGGTCAAAGACTACATCAAGGTCACACCATGACACTGCAAACCCACACTCTCTAACCAGTGTCCCTACTGAGTATCAACTTCCTACAACCTACGATTTCTCAGATACAGCGTGGAAAACGTTTTTGCCACAAAATCGGTCACTGCTCAAAAATGCATGTAAGTCACGGACTATATAGGCAAGCTATACTGACAAGCAGGATACAAGGAAAGAGTAAAAAGAAAGATACTTCCTTTGATGGCATATTTTCACAACCTGTTCCAATGCATATTTGTGTGAAAAGAAATTCAAAATAGCTGAAATGTAATAGACACAGATATAAATTGCAACTTAAAATCTCTTCAAACTGATTCTAGTTTCTGAATAATAATATTTAAGAAAAGATGCATATGCTTACATGTAACATGCTTAAATATTCACATGTATTAAATTTTCAGTGTCAGTGACCAGTCTAAATATATGGAGTCTCTTCAACTCCATCAGTGTGAACATGTTTTAAACAAAACTCAAATATCCAAGTCCTGGCCATTTAAAGTGGAAGTGTTTCTTGAAATACACTGGCTTCCAAAATACGCAATGGACTGCTATTCCTGCTTCCAAGGTCAAAAGTACTTCAGATACATGGGTGTCTTGAATGCTATCATTATCCCTGCACATTTCATATAGTTTGCAAAACTAGCTTTAGAGATTTCAAGTACTTCGCAGCCTGGTGAAACCGTGTTGGACACATTAAGGTCAAAGGTCAAATCAAGGTCACACCATGATGTTGAACACACCTACACCCCAAGTCCCTACCAAGTATCAACTTCCTCAAAGTTTCCAAGATACAGCCCGGACAAGATTTTAAAGGTCACGGTCACTATGGCAATGTCAAATCAGGGTCACACAATGATGTTTGAACACCTTACCCACTATACCTCTGAGCACCCTTATTTTACATGGTTGGAAGAATGGCACATGATTATTTACACATATTCTATGGCAAGAAGAAGGAAGCCTGCCCTAGGTTTACCATCCCAACTAGTGTCAATATCCATTTGTAATCCTGCCCGATTTATTTATTTATTTGGGGTTTTACGTCGCTTTCAACACTGTACAGGTCATATCACGACAGGTAGTTGGAAGGGCAGAGGAAACCAGTACATACAGTTCATCAGGGTTCTGAACTGTAAACTGCCGACCAACGGCAAGCAACTACCAGCTTTCCCACTTGAGGCCGTGCCGGGAAACGAACCCAGGCCTCAGAGGTGGGAGGCGAGAGCGTTACCACTCTGCCACCGTGGGCCCCCCCGTACTCCTGCCTAAAAAGGGACACATATGTGTAAAGGGTAAAATCTCTATGACCCTCCTAAGGATTAGAGTAAGAAATCTAATATTCACCACATATCTGAAATTCGCCACATGTGAAAATACTAATAAAATAAATGAATTGTGGTGAGATTTGTTGAATGTATAGTAAATTATGGCTTTTTGAAGTGAAAAATACCAATTGTGAGACAAAAACATCATTTTCTTCATAAAATTAACTAAGGTTTTAGAGGTGGCGAATTTTAGATTCCTGGCAAATTTTAGATTTCTTACTCTATATTATGTGCAAAATGCTGAAAAATCATTTACCTTGTACATCAGGGATGTCCGCTTCATTTTCCTTTTGGGAATGCTTCACTTTCAGACCATTGTTTTTTATGCTGAAAAATTGGAAAAACATTGGTAAATATAGGACACAACATTTGTAAGGTCACAGTGACCCACTCAACATATAGTATAAACTTCACTGGGACCTTGGATTAGCCTTGCTGAAGGCTTATGTTTCTTTGCAGTTAGGGAAAGTTTTCAGTTCTCATACACGTACTGATTTTTGAGCAGCATACAGTTCTTTCTCTTAACATGTATGAGTGCTTTATGAATACCAAATATCTGTGTGCATGTTTGAAAAGATATCATGCAAATTTGAGCCATAGGCAAGGCTAACCTTGGATTATAAATACCTGATGGTGCATTCACACTTTCCAGTCAAACACAATAACCACTGCTGCAGCAGTTATCTCCTGCTGTTTATTCCTATGGTCTCAATCCAGGTAACTTGTATTTAATCTCTAGCAGAGTTTGGGAATATTTGCCATTGGAATGGTATCTTTAAAAGTCGCTTTTATTGTGTGAGGAAATCCCCTTCTATTTTATTTGTGGAAATTTACACATTCATGAGTTTTGTGACCACATTATGCCTATGATCTTTCCTGATGCAAAAGTGGCACTAACTTTGATTATCTTGTCTTCGAAGTGGTAAATTTCACCAACTGTACCAAATTTTAACATTTCTTTTATTTATTTATTTGGGGTTTTACATCGCTTTAAACACTGTATAGGTCATATCACAGCCGGTAGTTGGAAGGGCAGAGGAAACCAGTACATACAGTTTGTCAGGGTTCTGTACTGTAAACTGCAGATCAACGGCAAGCAACTACCAGCTTTCCCACTTGAGACCGTGCTGGGAACCAAACCCCGGCCTCAGAAGTGGGAGGCGAGAGTGTTACCACTCTGCCACTGTGGCCCCCAACATTTCTTTTACTCAAAAGCATTTTTATGTAATGTGTGAATGAAATTTGCACATTTTTTTGCACACTTGGACCCAATTTTACAAAAGTTCTCAGATTTATGGCCTAACATAACAATCCAGTAAAATGCTACGTAATATACACAGATACAAGCTGAAGAAAATGTCGAAAAAAAATTTAATAGCAAGTTGGAATAACTAGATTATGTAGACTCTGTGCCAACATATCCCCAGCCGGGCCATCTCTTAAGCCAAAAGCATTCATTGGGTATTTATTGTAGCACCCATTTCGTGTGAGTCACAATTACTGCAAACCATTTTTTTTTCTTTTTTCTTTGTCAAACCATTTTTTAATTTTTTGGTCAACCTAACTGCAAGGATAAGATTAATCCTTTTCAAAATATTAAATGGTTTTAGTACTTTTTGAAAAAGTATTACAGCTAAAGAGTTTAGATTTGCACATGATTTACATTAAAAAGTAGGATAACACACTTTATGTTAATTTAGAAGTTATGACAAAGATGAGATAAAAAGAGGAAAACTTTTATATTAAAAGATAATCAATCACTTTTGGAACAATCATTTATCACCTAATTGGTCGTAATATTGACTGGGATGAGGTAGAGATAGAGTCATGTTACACAGTTTCTGAAAAAGGTGGTTCAAAAGGTATAAACTGGGTCCCTGTGATACATTTGAAAACTTTAATTTGACCTTAAAATTAAAAGTACAGAGCTCAAATTTTCCACAAATAAAGATCACATACATGTAATATCCAGTCAGCTAAAAGAGCTAAAATTTAAGCCTAATAAAAACTTCAACTTAAAAAGTAATTATATAACATAAAAGTTAGTTGACTTGATTTTACTGTAAACAAGCTTAACAATCTTGCACTGAGCACAGATTTAAGTCCACTCTTCAGACTTATTGATCTCTCCAAAAAGCGTGACTTTGTCAACTTTGTTGACTTCCATCGTACAATGGCCTTTTTAAGCCTTTTGGTATTTTAATCTAGCTCCTGCAGAGGGGGTTTCAGACTTATATGGACCAAATATCACATTTATTAGTAAAGATATTGCTTGAAATTTTTTTCATAAACTTAAATGCAATAACTTAAGGTTTGAGACATCTCTGTTGTAGGCTTGAAGTTGAGGTCATGGCTAAGACAAAACGTAAAGAGACTTTGTGAAATTCCTTTAGTTTGAGACTGTCAATTCAACAAACTAGTGCTGAATATTTAAGCCAAAAGTCTTAGATTTGGGTTGGATTTGGGCCCCTTTGTGAAATGGACCCCGTCAAGGAGATATTGTAAGTGTGTACTTTCCACATTTGGAATGCATACAGTTATCTGTAGAAGACGTGTAATTTATTGTTAATTATTGTAAAAATTGCTCAAAAAAGGATTTTTATGGGGAAATAAAATTGTAAATTGTGATTTTTAATCATGTAGATGGAACACCTTTAAACCTGTTGTTTCTTAAGGACAAAAGTTTATACTTAGTTCTCATCTTGATCAACAGGAGACAAAATTGAAAATAAACATCTTTCTGACAGTAATTTCGGGCTCAGTTAACTGCATTTCTTTTTTTTCTTTTTTCTTTTTTTTGCGGGGGGGGGGAGTTTATGTAAACATCTATGTAAATGTGGCCAGAATGAATTGTTTCAAAATTTGATTATACAAGAATAGAAATCATTTTTACACTAATATCAACAAATATTTCATATATTTAAACATATTTTGAATATATTTCCAATAAAATAATTCTCCACACTTATTTGCATCTTATTTGCAGTATAATATACATAATAAAATATTACTTAAACATCTTTCATTTTGGACAGAAGATACATTTTAATAAATATGCACATGGCATGAGATATCACTGATTTAAAGTCCATTTCTGAAACATGAAACAGCCTAGTTCTTGTCTCTAAAATCCTGCAATAACCATAAACAAACTGTTCTGAGTTAATGAGACCAGGACATTACGAATAATATATGAACCCTTCTGTCCAAATTTGGAGTCAGTTGACACATGACAGATAAATATGTCTCATTTCTAATGCAATGTATTTATGGTATTTTCATCCTGTGTTTTCAAAATACTGCCATCCTTATATATATCAAATTTAAACCAGAACAACCAGTCCTCGTGTGCTACCTGATGCTTTAAGTACCCTTGTTGTTTACGAAGTTTCAAAAAACACATTATCATGGGAAATATATCCTGTGTGTATAAGCACTCACATTACAAAAGCTTTGTATTCCATAGCTTAGTTTGAATCCCTGACCCATGGATTAAGTTAATAGACTATCTGACCCTTCAAGATATAATATAAGAAAATAATAATCAGAATAATGAGGTCAAGCTCTTCTTTTGCTGTAGGTCACCAAATACGTGGATGTATTGTGCAATTAAAACTGTTGTGAAAACTCACTGTTATTTTTCTAAGAATTTATCTACTGTACATAAAAGATCAAAACATAATTTAAATTTCTATAATTATGTGGAATACTGGACCTTTATTTTGAAAAAAAAACAGCACCAAAGATGACCATATCCCACAGCCTGGGGAAATCGTTTTCAACACCATGAGATGTAGAAGTAGTGAAACAGTACAAAGGTTGGGATACTTTCAGAGCAGTGTCAGTTATATAAAGGTCCAAATAATGTTTAAGTAGAGAAAATAACGTCTAACAGAAAGAATATTTAAGTAAAGATAAAGTATTAAAAGGTCAAATCAAAGTCACACTATGATGTTGCACACCAACGGTCCTTAACAAATGTCCCCACCAAGTATCAACTTCCAACACCTTTCAGTTTTCGAGATATAGCCAGACAAGATTTTATAGTTGAAGGTCACTATGGCAAGGTCAAAGGTCAAATCAAGGTCACACCATGACATTGTACACCTATACCCCCTAACCAATGTCCCTACCAAGTATCAACTTCCTACACCTTACGGTTTCCAACATACAGCCTAGCAAAGATTTTATAGGTCAAGGTCACTACAGAAATGTCAAAGGTCAAATCAAGATCACATCATATTGTTGCACACCTACACCTCCTAACCAATGTCCCTACCCGGTATGAACTTCCTACGCCTTACGGTTTCCGAGATATAGCCTGGACAAGATTTTATAGGTCAAGGTCACTATAGCAAAGTCAAAGGTCAAATCAAGGTCACACCATGACGTTGCACACCTACACCCCATAATCAATGTCCCCACCAAGTATCAACTTCCTATACCTTACAGTTTCCGAGATATAGCCCAAACAAGATTTTATAGGTCAAGGTCACTATGGCAAGGTCAAAGGTCAAATCAAGGTCACACCAAGACGTTGCACACCGACATCCCCTAACTAATGTGCCTACCAAGTATCAACTTCCTACACCTTACTGTTGGTGAGATATAGCCTGGACAAGATTGGCAAGGTCAAAGGTCAAATCAAGGTCACCCCATGACACCTATACCCCCTAACCAATGTCCCTACCAAGTATCAACTTTCTACACCTCATGGTTTCTGAGATACAGCCCGGACAAACTTTTTCCCACCAATCGCCAACCCACCCATCCGGACACCACAGGTGAAAACAAGAGGGTCAAAGATGCCCCAAAAGGCGGGTTGCGCAGGCGGCAATAAGGTTAGCGACTGCTGTAATTAGATTTAGAAACAAGGAAAGAAATGTTAGGTCACCCAGTTAAGGTGAATGTGTTAGATGTGCTAAGAAACGTAAAACTTGTAATCTAGGTTACATAATTGTATCTATGCTATAAACGGACAAACGAAAGGACGGAATTACACCAATTTCGAAAGCAACTGTCAAGTTGCTGTCAAGTTTGAATTCAATTGGACAAAGCGTTTTCGAGTTAGAGTCCGGAAACGGAAATGTTGACGAACAAACGAACAGATGGAATTACACCAATTTCGAAAGGAACCTAGCTATGATGGTGATGTATCTCCCTGTCAAGTTTGAATTTGATTGGACAGAGTGTTTTCGAGTTAGAGTCCGAAACAGAAATGTTGATGAACAGACAAATGGACCAAAAACAGACAAATGAATTCGATTGGACAAACCGTTTTCTCTGGAACGGAAATTTTGACAGACAGACACACAGACAAAAAACGGACATACAGAATTACACCAATTTGAATTCGATTGGACAAACCATTTTTGAGTTAGAGTCCAGAAACAAAAATGTGGACGGACAGACGGACACATCAATCTAATAGGCGGGTTAGTTACAGATCACCGCCTGGATACAAAAATATCAAAGATCCAGATTTTCACCATTTACTAATTATCAAGACGTTTCGCTTTAGAAAAGATCAGGTTCCAATATAAATTATACATGCCTTGGCAGAGTTATGCGCTCTCCAAAAGCTCTTATCATTATTATTATTATTGTAATTTATAATTATTATTTTAATTTAACAAACATTTTCAACTTTGATCTTACATACTTGACCTATTTCTGGTAAACTGTCTAGTGGTTGTGGACCAATTCACGCCCGTGTACCTATTCATGCCCACCCCTAAATTTATCCAAAAGCATTACAGTTACACAATAAATTATCAATGCATATGATCAATTTGATAATTATCTATGATGTGGTAAACATTTTTTCCATGTAAAAGTACAAATCTTTGAGAAAATTGAGGGTGGGCGTGAATAGGTACACGGGCGTGAATTGGTCCACCACCACTAATAGTTATAAACTTATGCTGTCAAGTATTTATATTATACTCCACAAGTTCTTCCTGGGTGTTGAATACATGTTTAACATAACCTGATTCCTAAGATGGATATCTATTGGTGCCCAAATTCTATTCAGATACATATATACCCCAAACGTCACTTCATATTTCATTCCATCATGTACAAATCTGCAGTACCAGCTGACAAACATCTATCAATTAATTATACTGATGCTTTTACACTGGCACAATTGTCACCAAAATGAGAAAAATGAAACACAACCATAATACAAAGCTGTGTTGAAAAAGAAAACTGAACCCTGGAGAAAAGCCCTACAGTAGAGAAGCCCTATAACTTTTGGCATCAGTTGAGAGATGCCCCACACCACTGTTTCAGACCATGGAGAAAAGGTTTACATTAAAGTTTATTCAAACTCCGAAACCGACAGTGCAAAAATCTACAAAGACTGTTAATAAATAAACATTGAAGACCTTCTGTAAAAGCTGAGCCATTGGCACAAAGATTATTCTGTATTTCTGGTGTTGACTTAGAGATTGGACACTATATTGTTTTGGCAATAGTTAGTTCTACCTCATAGTAATCGGTTACTTCAGAACTACATGAGATAGCATTCCACTAGGCAGGCTGCACTCGTCCGTCCTACTTTCAAGGCTACACACACATTTTTCAGCCAGTTACTGTTGTGATATACATTATAAGTGCAAGCCACCATACTTGACATGTACTCTGTATTATTTTGTACCACCTACAGAAAATCTAATGTCGGGCTTTTCTCCATGGTCTAAAAATGAAGTAGGGCTTTTCCACACAGGTGCCAAAAATTGTTGGATTTCTCTCCATACACCGAATAGACCACACCAAATATGTTAAACTTGACAATGTGTAGCTAAGGAATATTCTTTCGAGTCTATTTATACTCTTTGCCCTTGAGATGTAATGATTTAAATACTTTTGGTAAGCAGGTCAGTTACCTTTCATCTGCCTTATGTAACAGAATATGTGCACCTGCTGAAATAAGTCTTGTGGATAATTTAAAATGATAAGAATGACATATGTCTATCTTATTATTTAGAAGATACAGAATCTAAGATATGTTTAAAAGATAGGCAACAGAGATATGAAGTACAAAATAGACCACACATCAATGAATATTAAATACATATCCAGCTGGCCTTAAGCAGGCATTACCCCAGATTACTACGAAAAAAAGAATCACTGTTTGAATTGGCAAAAAAGTTAAAGTTAGGACTTTTCATACCATTCAACAACAACAGATGAAATGACTGAAGAAAATTTTGAGACAGGGAAAATGTTGTTTTCAAAGTTACAGTGAATTACATATTTTGTGCGATGTGTACTAAAATACAACTTTTTTGTACTAAGCTCAATAATACCTTTTAGTGTTGTGTGAAATATCCATTTTGACAAGTCTTAATCAAGCATCCAATACTAGTCATAAAATTACATCTTGATATTTTGTTTGTGAAGAAAATTATGACACTTATTTGACATTAATATTGTAATTTAAAATCTCCCACATTATGATGTCCTCCTCTTATTGAGAACTCAATGAACTTTACTTATAAATTACTGGCTCGACTTTTTTGTAGAAAGGAAAATCAAGAAAAACTTTTTTTTTGTATTTGTATTTATACTCGGCATAATATCTCCATGTACATGTACTACAGGACTCAAAGTGCTATATGACCCAACCGACTGTACAAGTACAGTCCTACTCACAAAGTACTGAGATTCCCCTAATTGAAAGACACTGAGGCTCAATGATAGCCTTTTATCAACGTCCTTGAGGTTCTTTAACCTGCCACTGGGGATAGGACCCAATGATAGAGGATCGCCATTTTAAGTGGTCATCCGAGCCACTATGT
This sequence comes from Sabellastarte sp. h YS-2021, assembly GCA_964017235.1. Lineage (NCBI taxonomy): Eukaryota > Metazoa > Annelida > Polychaeta > Sabellida > Sabellidae > Sabellastarte > Sabellastarte sp. h YS-2021. The sequence continues at coordinate 71,287,435 of OZ024928.1, read as the reverse complement.
ATCTGCCTGTACCTGGGATGAAACCCACGTCCTCTGTGTTCCTAGGCAAGTGTTACCCACTAGACCACAGTGGCTGATAAGTATGTCATACATTATTTTTTTACAGACTCGCTTATTTTTGTTAATTTTGTAATTGCAAAGAGTCACCCATTTTATGATGCATTTTTATCATTAAAATGAAGTAACACTTTCATTTGTTGGCACTCCTACATTTATTGGCATCTTGATTGAAACATGATTGAAAAAAAATTGATTCAACCATAACTGGCTCACTGACATTGCTACAAGAATCACTGGATCTGTATCAAATACAAACATTATTTCATCATGGAATTAAATCAATACTGCATTAAACATCATTTCTATTGTAAGATGGAATACTAGGTGCTCTTTGCTATATGGATGATAAAGCCATTCTAACACCATCTGTCACATTACTTACAATAATAATGTGTATGAATGTGCTATGACTATGTCAAGGGACAAATGTATTTTTTAATAGGGATAAGTATCAAGTAACACCCTATGGCAAAGATATTTAACAAGGTACAGTGAAATCTCTATTATCCAACCTTCTATTATCTGAATTTTCAATTTTTCAACCACTAACCCACTCTCCCAACTCCATTTAAAACTGTTATTTTAGGCTTTCTATTATCTGACCTTTCTATTATCCGACTTAATTGTTTCTCTCCCAATAGGGTCAGATAACAGAGGGTCTACTGTATTTTGCACAATAGTACTTTTTAATAAATAAACTACTGTACATGCACAACTTACAGTCATCAGTAAATTTATTATTTGTTTAAATTGTGTCAATTTAAGGGCGATTTACAAACATGCTGCATATAAAAAACTTTTTTAAAAAAATAAAAACTTTGTCATCTGCCTAGTTTTTAATTCTTAAGGACAAGCAATATCTATGTTTTAAAACAAATGGAACAATTGCTCATCACAACAGTAAATATAATTTCTACAGTGAAAGTTAACTTTGAAGAAGTGTGAATATTGTCATAAAATGCAAGCTATGAACTTTGCTGGGTGAAAAAACTTCACTGCCCATTTATGAAGAAGTATATCGGGCCATTTTATCAGAAGAGTTTGAATGGGGTATAGAGATCCTTTGTGGCCTAGAGGTTAGCAAGTCTGGCATCTAATCATAGTCTATCACCTCTGTCGGTTCGAGTCCCACAAGTGACAATTCTGAGGACCTGTCCCAATATGACCCTGGCTGCTGAACAGGATGTAAAACCCCAACTTTGACTTTTGAATGGGGTATAAATATGAATTACCAGACCTGGAAACTTTCTGGTTTTAGGTAGTGCTGTGATGAAATGATTTTTTTAGTCAAATTCACACTCTAGGGTGCATATTTACTGAATTTAATTTATTACCAAGAACCCTTAAAAAGTGAGAACTTCCTTTACTTATTTCTCCTTCCTTCATTTCGGTATTCAATAAACTCCCCCTAAACAAAGCAGCCTAACTTTCCATAAATTTGAAGAACACCTTAAAAAATTAGGACATCCTTAACCTTCAAGAAAATTTTAAGTCTGATTTTCCGCTTTTCCTCTGGTTCGAAAACTGGTGAGTTTTGGTGGGTGTAATTTTTAATTAAAATTTGAGGTAGCTGGTTAAATGTTGAGTTTTCTGCATGACTGCATGCCTTTAATATAGGATCCTTTATTTAAGGTTACCTTTAGTAACCATAAAGAAGGTTTAGTGAAGAGCATTTTAAAGATCACCTTACCAAAGGCGATTTTTTTTACCTTCCTTTAACAAGGGCCTTTAAAATACAGGAGGTTCAGTGAATACATATACATATCAATAGTTCTGATTTCAGATTGACTCTGGTTGAAATGGGCACACCAAACAAGGCAGAAAAGTGGGTCAAAGTGGATAGGCTTGTCCATATTTTTCTACCTTGGTATCACAATAGAAACAGAGCTAACATACTTCAAGCTATTACTATGTATCAAACCCAATATTTCTGTAATCAGTCTTCTATGTTTGGAAAGATTTATTTATTTATTTGGGGTTTTATGTCAATTTCAATACTGTACAGATCATATCACGACGGATAGTTGGAAGAACAGAGGAAACCAGTACATACAGTTCGTCAGAGTTCTGTACTGTAAACTGCCGACCAACGGCAAGCAACTACCAGCTTTCCCACTTGAGGCCGTGCAGGGAACCGAACCCCGGCCTCAGAGGTTGGAGGTCTAAGTTTGGAAAGAAGGATACTGCCTGTTTTGTATACACATGTTTTAACAAATTTGAATCTTTGTTATGTTAACTTACTTGATGAATTATAGTTTTGTTTTTATGTGAACACAAAATTCACATTTATGCCAAATTCATACAACAGGCAGTTTACCCCGCAGTTAGAAGCTTTACTCGGTGGTGAAACTGCCTCCCAGGATGCCTTATATCTTCCGAGATCTGCAGTATTCAAAAAATTTGACTGGCATGGTCACTGAATGGACATGGTTTGTAACTGTCAGTAACAGTGGGATGACAGCACTACAAACATTGGTCACTGAGAGGCAATCTCCATTAATGTCAACTCACCTTGGGTAGCCATCGGACAAACATGTGCTACCGAAAAGAGAGCGTGTCACAACCTTAAATAGACTGCAAAACACGCCTTCAGTTAATGTATGAAAAATTTATCTGTAGGTCACTGAAATGGATAGACAGGGATGGCAAAACACATATAAAGAGACAGTGGTAGGGCTAACAAGGGGTGATGAATGACAGCGACTGACGTGACAGACAGAGGCAGAAAACGTTTTAAAATTTTTGTACAGTATAATGCCAAAGGAATAGGACAACGGGCCACTGTGTAGTTGTGGTGGACCAATTCACGCCCATGTACCTATTCACGCCCACTCTAAGTTTTCTTAAAAATTTATACCTTTTAATAGAAAATAGGTTTACCATATCACAGATATTTAATAAAATTGATCATATACATTGGTAATTTACTGTGTAACAGTAATAACTTTCAATTAAGAGGTGGGCATGAATATGTACACAGGCGTGAACTGGTCCACCACCACTACTGCCTTGCTATCGCCGGGTACCAATTATCGCCTTGTCCTTAATGTAGAACTGTTTCCAAACTGCATGTGACAAATACACCCCAAAAGGGCATGAAGATATGTAGCCATTGCAGAAATATGAACATTTTATTTACAAGTGGCGGTAATTGGTACCCGGCGATAATTGGTCACAAGGCAGTAGGCCTGTATTCTTAAAAGGGATCAAGTTCAATTGAGCCAAAAATCAGCTGAAATTTAGTATAAGCAATTGTAAACTTGAGTAAGTAAGAAGCATGTCTAAAGCACCGAAATTGATGTCAAAAAAGGGATAGTCCAGATCTGAAAAGGAAGTCAGTATGGTAGAAGATAGGCTCATCTGAAAAGATACATTTTCAATAGTTTTCTGAATTTTGGCTTAACTTGACCATTATCCCTTTTGTGAATACAGCCCCAGGGGTCACAAGCTACAACTGAATGGGCTCATTCTACTTGCATTTCTTATTTAACCCACAACGTAATTGGGTTCGGATTTAGGGTTACCTATGGCAGTGGGTCGTTCATTCAAGGTGTACTACCCAAATGGTGTGACCAAGCCTTAAGAGTATGCAAAGACCTTTGATGAATTTGGCCCCAAGACCTGTTTCCAAATGATCAAATGTCAAAGTAGGGTTTTTACTTCCCATTCAACAGCTAGGATCAAATTGGGACAGGTCCTCAACATTTGCATCGTGTGGGAGTTATACATACCCTGTTTCAAAATGGATGTACACCTCGGACAGCCATCGAACCAGGACAGTAAAAACAACTGATAAATTAAAATTATGCAACCTTTTTAATGGTGGGGTTTTTAAGTACATCTTTTGAAACATATTAGGTAGTACTAACTGTTTGAAACAAAAATGCATGGATCCACCGTCCCCAGGTGAACATGGTGGGGGAAAGTGTAAAGAGCTACTAAATAGGAATTATTACCTGGAATCATCTGTGAACACAAGTCCCTGTGCATCCTCACTGAACAAACAAATTAAGTCTCCAAGTTTCAGCCTGTGGTCCAAAGAACTATCCATGGTCCCTGTCAATATTCACCACACGACAATTATATGACCCTTTTATTACTCTTTCATCTCAACAATTTTCTATAAATCCATAAAACTTTCAAACTTCAAATAAAACGCAGTTTAACTTGTGGATATAAATCCTTCACTTCAGTGAGATATTTTTTCTTTAAAACCAGTGTGTTTAATCAGCATTGGTGTACCCCTTCCACTGGAAGAAAAAAACAAGTGTATGTGATACACATTCAGGAAAGTTACATCCCTTTTGCCACTTGCTAGAACTCCCCAATTTGGTTGTTTATGGTATTGATTTTGGCTGAAAACATTTAGGGGCTAATATTGTATTGTCGTCACACTTTGCGCTTTTCATATATGCTTTTTAAGGGTAGCTTACACACCCCTCACCCCCCCAGCCCCCCCTTCCAAATTTCTCTCCTTTTTGGACACGCGTTTTGTTCGGAGGAGAGAGTGAATTATGGAAGATTGACAGGGCCACCTGAAATAAAATCCTAATTGCACATGTCTGGTTACTCTGTGGATCTCCTTTTGTGTTGTATTTATACTCAGCACAATATCTCCTTACTGTAGGACTCAAAGCACAATGTCACCCGTCCCAACTACACAAGCACATCCCAATCTGTCTAGTATAGATGGCATTATCCAAAATGAAGAACAGAGGATGACCATATATCTACTCTAAAATGTTCTTTAGCCTGCCACTGGGGACAGGACCCAATGACAGAGGACCACAATTATAAGTGATCATGTATATACCTGGGATTGAACCTATAGGTCCTCTGAGGTCCGAGGCCACAGTGAATGTACCACAAACGAATTCGTTCATCACCATATAGTTCATCTGTGATATTATTTAATCTGTGTGCACTTTGACCAGGCCTAGACCACCAACTTCACCTCAATTTAAGATCAACTGAAAGTTTTTGAAGTTGTAATTGGAATCTATGGATCTTTGAATTGGAATCTTGGAATTTATGATATATGTTACACTTGACTCCCAGTAAATCCTTAAAATGTTGTATGTTATAACAAACTATTCCCCATAGAGCTGTCCTGTGGCCAGTACCTTTGCCCCCCCCCCCCCCCCCCCCCCCCCAAAAAAAAAAAAAAAAATCTATTTATAAATCAATATAATTATCTTAAAAAGTATCCCGTTAATAAGTTAATAAAAGAAGGAAGATGATCTTCCAAATCTAAATAATACTAAATCCAAGTGTGATAGTTATCCCAATTGATACATCCATCAAGATAGTGAACAGACAATAAAAAATACAATTGTGGCCCTTCTACGGTTTCGTATCTCCCGCAATATATGAATGGGCGCATGATTACAGGATTATTTCGACCAGGCATGTTTCAAAACAAATGTTTGTTTATTTAGGAATTTAAGTTCAGCTTGACAGAAGTTCGTTGTTCGTTCACAATAAAATTGTTACTTAAAATGGCATAGCAAAATATAAATTATTATGTTTATATGGTTGCCTGAATTCCAATAACCATAGATAGAACTAAAAAAAACTATTTGAACTTACAGCTTCTGTCCTCACAACAACAAGCCTTTTTGCACTGATGTGTTAAAAAAGGCTGTGAAAGAGACAGTAATTTGGTGGCATGATGACATTTTATTGTGTTTAGGTATTTGTGTGGATTTTTAACCAGTGGGAACAAACCCTGGTTCTCATCCCTTGTTAGAAGAAATTCCCATTCCATCCACTATATTTCACAAAAGATATTTTACCATGGGCTTAGTCCTCCCTAATGGCGATCTGGATCCACAAAACTAGTTTTTTGTGATTTTTCATGTATAGCTCAAAAACTACTCGAGTGACTGGATTTTCCTACAAGGTGGGATCTCCCCCATGATTTGGTCCTTCTCACTATTGTTCCGGATCAGGATTGGTGAGCCTGATCCGAATCTGGATCACAAACAGAATTAATTTTTCTTTTGTTTGTTTTAGCACTACCTGCAGGTAAAGGTTTGAGCAATTTCTGGCACTGTTTATTAATAGATTTATATTTATACGGTCTATAAAAAGGATTACCATTCTATATGCCACTGTGGCCTAGCGGGTAACAAACTTGTCTAGGAACTCAGAGGACGTACGTGGTTTCAATCCCAGGTACAGGCAGATACATAGTGGGTCGGATGACCACTTAAAATGGCGGTCCTCTGTCATTGGGTCCTATCCCCAGTGGCAGGTTAAAGAACCTCTAGGACATTGATAAATGGTCATCCTTGAGCCTCTATCTTCCAGTTAGGGGAATGTCAGTGACTTGTGAGTTGGGGCTGTACCTGTACAGTCGGATTGGTTAAATAGCGCTTTGAGTCCTGTAATATATGGAGATATTGCGCTGAGTATAAATACATAATAATAATAATAATCAAGTCCCAACACCCTAAAATACCAGAGATGATATCCCCAGTAGAAATTTTCTACATGGAGAATTGCTTAATTATTAAGTATTTACTTAATCTGTGAAAGTTTTCAGTTCTTGTTAGATTCTCCAGGTCAAGTATTATATGGCTGATGTGGTAAACATATAAATAAATCAGTATTACACCTAGGTCACAGCTTTCCTTTACTGGAGTTATGAGCTACAACCTTAGCGGGACCTTTAAATGGAAGCATTTGTAAAAATAGTGAATTAATGAATTTTCTTAACAACAATGAATCCATGAAAAGTGCCCTCCTAGAAAAGTGCCCTCCTACAAAGGTGCCCTCCTACAAAGGTGCCCTCCTAGAAAAGTGCCCTCCTAGAAAACTTGCCCTCCTTTTCTCAGATGATGTAGTGTGAAATTACTTTAAATGTTTTATTCACAAAGTAGCTGCTCAGGCTTTCATGATTAAAGGTACAGTTAAATCTGCTAATGTTTGAAGTGTGCTCTATGTTTCTGGTCACATAGATGTGCTTCTGTTAATGTGTATTGTAAAAATACTTCCTATGTAATCACCATAACCATGTTGATAGTGAAATTAGTGCATACTTCCTATATGTCCTTACTTGTGTATTATCATAAATATGTTGTCACAATCATATGTTATAATTCTCTGAATTAAATGTCTATAACATGCTTATTAAAATGCTTATAAAATATTTTATATGGTATATCATTTGAGAAAAGGCGGGCACTTTTCCAGCTGCTGAAAAGGAGGGCACTTTTCTAGGAGGGCAGTCTTCTAGGAGGGCAATTTTCTAGGAGGGCACTTTTTCGTGCACCAACAACAATATAACGAAACCTTGGCTAAGAAATCAGGGAGTAAATAAAAACATTCTTTTTGTAGCCATAACATTGTCAATAGCTAGAGGTCCCCTCTAGGTCACAAATGGTAGTTGAAATGTTCAAATTACTGTAATTTATCATTTCTATTTGCATTACTTCACTGCACAACCTTTCAGTAGCATTGCTTTACACAACAATGATAATTTTATATTTACCTGGATGTTAAGAACTGATTGTTGGCTGGATGAATAGCTGACGATGGGGTCTGAGTTATCTTTAACTTTGACGGTTTTTAAGGAAAAACTTAACTAACATTGAACTAAGGTTTTGTTTTATTCAAACGTATGACAACTAAGACTTAACTAATAGCTAACGAATTCATTAACAAAAATGTTTTGATTTATAGGCCCCATTCTCATGTATGGTTATGTTCAACTGTGGTTCAGTCCACTTTGTATTTTGATGGGACGCCTTCAGGTGGGATTCACATTTTGGTAGGAAACCTTTGTTGCCATTTGACATATCTCGGAAACGTGTTTTGACTTCAGGATGGCGTTATTGAAATGTTTAAAAACTCACATGACCTTTGAAGAGCTCTAGAGGAATTTACACGGTGGTGGAGTGAAGGCTGGATAATCGGGTGATTAGATGCCAAACTTGCTAAACACTAGACTGGAAATGAAATTCCAAGGTTTAAGAGGTGAGATGAGAATGTGTTACCTGCTAATCACTTTTGTTCCTCACAAGTTACTTAAAGTTTAACTGAGGTCCTAGCTGGCTTAGTGTTTAGCAAGTGTGGGATCTGATCACAGGCTGTCCACTTTGTGTGGGTTTGACTCCTACAAGTGGCAATGCTGTGGATTTGTCTCAACGTGACTCCTTCTGATGAAAACCTCTAACTTTGATATTGAAGTTTAATTTCTCAGGGGGTGTAGTCTATTGGTAGGGCTTTTGTTCAATACTGGTAAATAGTTATAAATAATATATAAAGCCTATGTGCTATAAATAGATCACACCAAAAGCCGACTTCTTTGTCGAACAGTGACTCGTTGACATTTGACAGAGATGATTGTTGATGAAATGTTTTTATTGACTAAACAACAAAAAATAGAACGCCAATAACTTGGGATATGACCTTGATCCCTTGATCCTTGGCCAACATTTCTTGTAATAGAATTTTTAGATATCCTCATCACCCCTATCACATCAGTAATTAATGCATCACTCCGTGAAGGAAGCTGCCCTAAATTTTTCAAACAGGCCCATGTGACTCCACTCCTAAAAAAATCAACCCTTGATAGAGAAGTCCTTAAAAACTATAGGCCTGTCTCTAATTTAAATTTTGTTTCAAAGGTCTTAGAGAGAGTGGTGTCGTCCCAACTCCTGTCTCACCTGGACGAGTCCTGTCTTTTGACTGGTTTCCAATCTGCCTATAGAAGGTTCCATTCTACGGATAGTGCCCTCCTAAATATACAGGATGATCTTTTCCTCAATATGTCTGAAGGCAGTACAACAGCCCTAACCCTCCTCGATCTCTTGGCAGCCTTCGACACCATTGACCACTCGATCCTGTTCCACAGATTATATGAATGCTATGGCATCAATGGACTGGCTCTGAGTTGGTTCAAGTCTTACTTGTCGGACAGGACTCAATCAGTCAAGGTAGGCTCTGTACTGTCACATCCCATGGACTTAAAATTTGGTGTCCCTCAAGGCTCGGTCCTGGGGCCACTCCTTTTCTCCATGTACACAAATCCACTCAGTTCAATTATTCGATCTCACAGGGGTATCAAACACCACTTTTATGCAGATGACACTCAGTTATACGTTACTCTTTCACCATCAAATTTCAGTCAGTCAATGACAGCTCTAACAGACTGCCTAAATGATATACAAAATTTCATGGATGCAAATAAACTCAAATTAAACCCAGACAAAACAGAATTCATCCTGATTGGTTCAAAATACAGTCGTAAACAACTTCATTCCCTTTTTCCCACTGATATTCTTGGGAATAAAGTGGCACCTGCCTCAAATGTCAAAAACCTAGGAGTGGTGTTCGACTCCAACCTGACCTTCACAGATCACATTTCCCAAGTCATTAAGTCCACTCGGTACCATATAAGAGATTTATATAGGATTCGCCATCTTCTTGACCTTAACACAGCAATACTCCTTGCAAATGCTCTCGTCAGTAGCCGAATTGACTACTGTAATTCCCTCTTTGCCTCACTCACTCTTTCTGAGCTAAAGAGGTTGCAGGGTGTTCAGAACTCCCTCTGTCGAGTAGTCACTAGATCCTCGAGGTACACTCATACAACTCCAAATCTGGAAAAACTACATTGGCTACCAGTCAAATACAGGGTTCTTTTCAAAATTGGGTTGATCACATATAAAGTCCTTAAGTATGGTCAACCTGTGTACCTCAAGGATAAACTTCATCCATATACCTCATCAAGGAACACCAGACGTAGCAGTTCAAAATACAAATTCCTTCAAGTTCCTTCTTTTGACTCTAAAATACATAAGTCTCATAAGTATCTTACCAAATCCTTCAGCCATCATGCACCTGCTTTCTGGAACTCACTTCCTGTCCATGTAAGAACCAGTCCATCTGTCACATCCTTCAGCTCAGGAAGCACCTGAAAACTCACCTTTTTAAATCTGCTTTTCCGACCTAGATTCTTCCCCACGTTCACACCCACAACCATCGGAATACAGACCTGGACTCGTCCCCCACTATGACTTGGAAATTATACATGATTAGTTAGCGCACTGAGTTCCCCTTGGGGAAGATATTGCGCCTGCAAAGCAGTAGATTTAGATTTGGATATGACCAAAAGAGAAGGTTTCAGAGTTTAATTCAAATATGGTTAATTGATTCAGTTTGACCACTGGACATCACTTTTTACAGACAATGATTCAGTACAAAATATTGAAGCTTGTCCATATGAAGAATTCTACTAAGCCCTGAAGACATTTCCATTTAAGGTTTTGAATTGTATTTGAGATTTCGATCTTTTATAGTTATTATTCTGGGGTTATTTTCACGATTTTCTTGTTTGTAGAACTTTTTTCATTTTTGGGGATGATTTACAACCAAATACGTTAAGGTCCCACAAATGATAATGCTGTAGAACTATCCCAATGCTACCTTGACAGTTTAACGGAACGTAAAATCCCAATTTTGAACTTTGCAGCCAAATGTGGATAAGAATTTTTAAAAAGGGAGTTTTGGTCCTAGGCAGAGGCATTCTCTTTCTGAGTGCTCTTGCTATAATTTGATTTAATACCCCAATCACACTAGAGGCGGCATCCTCCGTGCTAGTAAGCATTGGGTGAATCACCCCTGTCCTTCAACTACCGCCTGACACCCATATGCAAACTTGTGACACAGTGGTGAAACATCCAATACCTTCATATGTTATGAAGTATTAAAAAGTGAAAATTTTCCATTTCTGACGTCTCACCATGAGCAGATGAACATTTTCCTACAGTAACTCAAGGTGTGATCCACAGTGTACATAAGGTTGTGACTCTGTCATGTTTCGGTTTAATATGGCTACATAAGGTGAGTGGAGGAACTGGACTTTTCGCCACTGTATCACAAGTTTGCATATGAACCTCAGACAGTAGTTAGAGGACAGGGGCATTTCACCCAATGTCGGGGGCCACGGTGGCAGAGTGGTAACACTCTCGCCTCCCACCTCTGAGGCCGGGGTGCGGTTCCTGGTACGCCCTCAAGTGGGAAAGCTGGTAGTTGCTTGCCGTTGGTCGGCAGTTTACAGTACAAAACCTTGACAAACTGTATGTACTGGTTTCCTCTGCCCTTCCAATTACCCGTCATGATATGACCTGTACAGTGTTGAAAGCGATGTAAAACCCCAAATAAATAAATAAAAAATTCACCCAATGCCTATAACCACGGGATATACTGCCTGTAGTGTGAATGATAAACCAAAACTTGGTATGAGGCATCCTTGGCGGTGGTTCCACTGTCGAGGAAAACCTCTAACTGTGGGACGTACTGCCTGCAATGTGATTGGGGTATAAGACCCACATTTAAAAAAATTAATTGGTATTATTTCTTAAAAGTTTAAAAGGTTTAATAAAACTTTTGATTGACTAAATGAGGCAAAATATAAACTAAAGGAAAAAAAATATTGCTAATTAGTTTGTTCTATTTCTTGTAATGTAATGCACATAAGTAAAAAACATGATGTAGCATTTCAAGCAATAATTTTTAAGCCGATAACATTGAGTCACTTCCTCTGCCAGAAGTGCAGAACCTCTTTTCTGATATTTTGACAACACTTATGTCATGGAATCATTCCTTTGTGTTCAGCAACCTGGACAAGGTGAGATGATTCGCATCCGTAAAAGCAAAAAAAAAGCAAACGTTAATAAAACATTAACTTATTTTCTTGGCAGATGTAATAATCCCCAAATGAGGGAGTTTGTGGTTATTCATTATATTTTTTCAATTTGTTGACACTTTCACAGTGAGAACCTTGACCCATTTGAAAAAGACACAATACCAAACATATGACTCATTTTATAAACTCGTATAAGTAGGTAAAGTTTACGTCTCAATTGTTACACTGCTCAGTTGTACACTACCCCCCCCCCCCCCGCCCCAGTTTGGTTATTGGTAAATACAAAGAAATAAAGTTTCATTTTTATACAGATAATACCCAAGTTTATGTCCATCTATCCCAGAAAAAGTCATCTGCTGCCTTTGAACAGTTGAATGGGTGCCTAGATGATATAAAAGAGTGGATGTCAACTAGTAAGCTCAAACTGAACCCAGATAAGACTAAGTTTATTGTATTTGGTTAAAAAAGACAGAGAGATAAGTTGAAAGTATATTTTCCATCTACCATCTTGGGTATTCCCCTTTGCCCGGCTGAGTCAGTCAAGAATTTGGGAGTAGGTTTGATTCTGATTTTTCCTTGTTCTAAAATGTTTAGAATGTCAGCAAAAATTATTTTGTGCAAATCCATGACTTTAGACATGTCGGGCGGTTTCTTACTCATGATGCTTCTGTACTTGTGGCCAATGCTCTTTTTAGTAGTCGGTTGGATTACTGTAACTCACTTTTCAGGAGTCTCTCTAAGTTCAATCTTCGTAAATTACAGTGCATTCAAAATAGTGCAGCTAGAATCGTATCAAATAGAAGTTTCTTCACACTGGTTTTCCCAAGTATTTTGATCCACATATGTCTTCCTACAGCAGTTCTTACAGTACCAGGCACAATCAGAGTGGTGGTAATTTCCTTGTGGTTCCAAAGTACCAACCCTCTATCCATAAATATGTCAAGCAGTTTTGTTATAGTTTTGCTTTTGATGCCTCACTCTATGGAATGCTCTTACTGATGAGATTCGTGTGTCCCCCTCCCTCACCTCTTTCAAAAAGCAGCTCAAAACCTACCTGTACACCAAGGCATACCCAACTTATTCTTACTCACCCGAGAGTGGGTATGCCTTGGTGTACAGGTAGGTTTTGAGCTGCTTTCTGAAAGAGGTTAGGGAGGGGGGCACACGAATCTCATCTCAGGGTTCTTCTTAACGCAATATGGCCGAGACACTATGGTTGTATCTGAACATATTTCCTTTCTGCTTGATTACCTTGTCCTTTTAGTGGCTCTGAAAAGAGAACCTTTCAAATAAGAGCACTCAGAGAACACAGGCCTTAGCCAAGGCACTTGGCTAATATGTAAGTAATCTGGAGATTTTTTTTATCCAGACGGTACTCCAGATCGCCCCCAAAATTTAATGGGGTCTAAGTTAGATCAAGACCCATCTTCTGATTTTTTTATAAAGTTCCAGCCAGTAGTATTTGTGTAATCCTGCTAACAAACAGACAAACAGACAGACACATGGCGATGAAACTAATACCTCCTTGTCGGAGGTAAAAATTACTTCCACCCTTTTGTTTGTAGAAAAAGACCTGCTCCAAAATTAAATTTGCAACTTAATACATGACTGCACCCCTAGTGTACATTTCTTTTCAGGGATTCCGTGATCAGGGATTAGAGAATAAATCTTCAACAAATAATGACAAAAAACTAACAGCTAATTTACCCATTATTGTTGGACAACTGGGTTCCTCAACGAGGACATTTAGGCCAAAGGAGACAAAATACAACACTAAAGCAAATCTGCGATTGCCATATCACTTATATAAAAACACATTTGAACATCATATGAAAATCTCCCTACAAGAGATGAAAACCTGGTAATGTCACCCCTTTTCCTTACTAAACATTCCCCTAAGTCCCTGTCTGAGTGATCTGTTTACATACAATAGAACAACAGGATATGAAGCCGGCGCCAGGAAACAGCTTAACAGGAATGAAGTCCTGAATACAATAAAGCCGACCAAAGCTTTCCTGGTTTCCAGATCATGTCTCTTGACTCCATACAGAATCAGTATATTGCAGACAATAGCCACAGGGATCTGAGAAATGAAGAGCAATCCAGACAACATCAGGATCTGGTGTAATGATGACTTCATCTTGAAGTTGAGTGGATGCCCAGTTACATTACTGGATGGGTAGTTCATGTCTCGTATTTGCTGCTTTTGTTTCTTTATTAGTGAGCTTAGTTTGATAGCTGCAAAAATGACGGTGATGGTAACTGGCAAAAATACCAGAATTACAGAGCATACGCTGATGATATCATCTTCTTCAACAGAACAATTTGGCATGGCATAGAAGAGTTTCCTTGCGAAGAGGGCTTCAATGATTGAAACATATGCCAGAACAAGAAGAAACAGTATCACTATCGCAGCTGTAACCTTTCTAACGGTAAAATATCTTTCATATTTATATGGCTGGCAGAAATAAAAGTATCTTTCCATTGCTAGCATTCCTGACACATATACTGTGCTCAGGTAAGAATGGATACTTACTACAGTGCAGATCTGACACAGTAACAAAGAAGTTCTCTCCTCCCTCAGTATAATGTTCACTATCAGTACTGCGAAAAGATAGAGGAAAGATTAGTCAATGCTTTGAATATGTAATACATATAATATGAAACTTACCAGAGTGACATATGATTTCTAAGTATATCAAAAGACAAATATACACAGTCTGAGTCAAAAGGACAAGAGTTGTTTAACTTTTATTATCTACCAATGTAACAATGAGCCAAACGAATACAAAATCAGCCATGGAAGTATCCACACTATGAGGCACTAGTGAATTAATGAGCTTCTTGTTTGGGCAGTTTCAGGGTGAAACAAATGTGCTTACATGAGATGTTCATAGATTCTACTTGATAACCAGCAAAAGATCTACATAAATACACCCCTTCAATAGACTAGGGGGAGAGGGACACTCTTCTCGAAGTGCCCAGCAATACTTTTTTCATAATGCTAGAGACTACACCAAAACATTCTAGATTCACAACAAACTAAAATATATTGAATACTTTGTCACATGTAACATTTTTGTAATGTGGAATAACCATTTTTTTACAAATTAATAATGTTGTAGAAATAGGTACAAAGAACTTATTTAATGGGAACTTGTTAAACTCGAAACCACGATCACAGTCATAGAACTTGGGAAAACTTCACTAGCTGTTGTTTTGCCATCAAAAGTTCAAAAAAAAGATTTTTTTTTTAATTTCCACAGTTTCATAATACATTTTCTTTGTCATATTGCACATGTTATTGAGTCAGTACAGTTTAGTAATCCTTATATACAGACAAAGGGAAGTCATGAAACTAGTAATTTTTCAAAATTCCTGAATAAACTGAGCAGGAATTTTACAAAAGTTTGAGAGGACAGCATTTTGTGACCAAACACAATGATAACACTGGTTGAATAAGTTGTAAATAATAGCTATGCAACTCCATATGATATTGGAATTTCATGTGTTAACTAAAGAAACCATTCTGTTCTATTTTATTCTATTCCATTTCATTCCATTCCATTCCATTCTATTCTAGGCACTCTGGTCTCCCATCTCTTTTATCAGTGGTTTGAACCCCAGACCCGACCCTAAGTGGGAAAGTTGGCAGTTGCTTTCCAATGCCCAGCAGCAAAGAATCTTGACCAACTAGAACTGTATGTATTAGTTTCCTTTGCCCTTAAAACTACCGTTCTTGATATAACCTATTAAATATGTGTTCAAAGCGATGAATCCACATAAACCGAAATAAATCACATCCTTTCTATTCTATACTGGATATTTATAGTGCTTAGCCTCTGTTTATGCAAATTCTAAGGTGTAAAACCATAACAGTATTCCAGTCCATGGGCATAGAAATAGTCGCCACCACACAGTCACTGAAAGATTCAGAAACTATAGTGGAATTCCTTGGAAAAATATGACAATGATTTTTTTTCATGAAGGGGGCGACAAAAGAAGCAGAAAAACATTATTAGTCAATTTATTCCAGATTGTATCAACATCAAAAGCAAAACTATGACCAAATTGCTCCCTAGATTTGTGCTAGGATGGTCTAAAGTAAAGGAACCATCCATGAACCTTCTATGCTGCCTTCCTCATTTTGTATTGTATTTGCATCTACAGAGGATCAGAAATAGAATGAAGTAGCCAGGATGAATACTGCTGAGAAACTTGTAGGCAAGTGTAGCCAACCTAAAGATACAGTGATATCTAACAGGCAACCAGTGGAGACTATTTAGGATTGGGGTACGTAGCCCTAATACACTTACTATTGTTGGTGAAAATCCATGCAAAAATGTTCTCGTGCATTGTAATTTCAGATATCATCTAATATTTCCGAGATCACATAACTGAACAAAAAATGTTGGACACATGATGTGTAAAATAGAAGACCTTCTTAGCTGAATGTAACTGATTTTCAAGTATATTTACTGGGGGAAAAGGGTCCAAAATTTTCAGCTGAACTGGAGACCCCAAAATAATGAACTCTTCCACACACACACCGAACCAGGAAGTGGGGTAATCAAGGAGATTACTATCATCAGCAATATCAAAGGCCGCAGACCAATCAAGAAGGATGAAAACAGTAGACTCACCATGTTCTAAAGAGAGGTGGACCTCATTTTGAATATATAACAAGGCAATGTCGAGACTTATATGCTGATTGGAGTAATTGTTGAATTTGTTTCTATTGACATAATTATTGATCTGACAGGCAACTACTGAGTCTACCAGCTTTGACATGAAACAAAGCCCTGAAACAGAACAATAATTCTTCAGATTCTCACCTGGTAGAGAGAGCTTCTAAATAAGAAGAGTAACGATAGCCTTCTTGAACCTATGTGGCAGGAATGTAGGTACCAACTTAGTAACAGATAGGAAGGAAAGAGTGCATTTGCCTGAAATTTTTTAGATGGATATCGATTGTTTGCTCTTCAAAAAACAACTCCTGATTTATAATAGAAATGAATTTTTATTATTCTTTATGTTGATGTTAAATGAAATATATCAGCTATTTTTCACAATTTTACTTGTCACAATCAGTAAATAGGTGTAAGATATTATTACAGATTTTAGGCATTTCGCAAAAATTACTGAAAAGTTTAGGATTTTAGAAATTTCTGATCAAATTAAGAATTTCTCAAAAAAAATTATAAAATATTGAGGAATTTTGCAAAATTACTAGTTACACAACATTACTGTAACATATATACATCCATAACTATACTTACTATACTTACATTGACTGAAGATGACTTATTACTGAAAATTACTGAAAAGTTTAGGATTTTAGCAATTTTTGATCAAATTAAGAATTTCTCAAAAACATTATAAAATATTGAGGAATTTTGCAAAATTACTAGTTACACAACATTACTGTAACATATATACACCCATAACTATACTAACTATACTTACATTGACTGAAGATGACTATCACAGAGTTAAGTGAAGACATGACCAGTATGATCAAGTAGTGTGGGTCTGTTAACTTTCCCATTCTTCTCAGGAGTATTGTTAGCACAATGTTGGCTGAGACTGTCCACATGGTCAGTAAGGTGGTGACTATAATTGTAGACCAAGCCTCCCCAGGTCCGCTGACAACCTGTGTCAAAAAAAATACTTAAACCTAGAACAAGTCTTGACCTTTGTACTGCCAGAGTATACCCTCTTAACTGATGGTCATAATTTGAACTTGAACAATACATTACAACAGAATCATCATTAAAATTTCATTCAACCTTTGAGTTTAAAGTCAACGTTAAGGATTTCTGTGTTATTAAAGCAGAATCATCGTTAAAATTTCATTCAACCATTGAGTTTAAAGTCAAAGTTAAGGATTTTTGTTTTATTCAACAGACGGGATCATATTGATACAGGCCTCTCGGCATTGACACTTCTGTGCGCCTTCTATTATTGAATATGTATAGATACCGGGGAACCAATGGAGAACAAGAAGAGAACTCGGAAAGTGCACGCATCCATGAATGCACAGCAATTCTAACATTGATTATGAGTGATGCAATGATGAACAAAGTTTTTAAAAACTTTGGGTTGAGACAGTGACATAGATGACCACCAAAATCGACTTATTTGTTCCTTATGCCATTTTTTTGACATTTCCTGAAAATTGTCATTATCAATCCATAACTTTTCAAGTTATTTTTCAAACAGACAAACGCATGCCACCAAGTGTATAACCTCCCCGGCAGAGGTAATTAATTAATACTTATCTTTCAAGCCTTTTCCTGTCGCTGGAGGTACAGATGAAACAGTACCGGTTACCATAAAACAGTTCATTCCAGAGACTAGGTATATATCACAGCAAAATTAAATCAAATTGACTCCATTTGATGAACTGGTGGTTAACTCCCCATTAACATTTTTGGGTTTTGCAAATATTTGAAAGGAAACATTTGGCAAAGGTTAAAAAATAATGGGTAGAAAAACCATTTATAAAAACGTTACAAATGAACATAATAATGTCTCAAAAATATTAGTTTGGCATTGCTTAGCAGTATTAACCATAATTAGGGTCAGAGGTCAAATTCAATATGTTTTTAGGTTCCTCACCAATGAAAATAGTATTTTTATGTATAAAATTGTAAGATAGTGGCTTAAAAATTGTGACACCATTCAATTCTTACTTTTAGGGATTGCATGTGGGTAATTTTTGAGTCCTCTATAATCCCCTACTATTGCTCACC
This sequence comes from Sabellastarte sp. h YS-2021, assembly GCA_964017235.1. Lineage (NCBI taxonomy): Eukaryota > Metazoa > Annelida > Polychaeta > Sabellida > Sabellidae > Sabellastarte > Sabellastarte sp. h YS-2021. Next base: position 71,268,964 of record OZ024928.1, on the reverse strand, counting down.
ACCAATTTTGTTTGCAAATGTTTGAACGTAAACGTTTTATTAACATTCTGAAACCATGGGTACAAAAAACGTTTGTGATAGAATGTTTTCAAAACACTTGCAGAAAACATTTCACAACGTTTTTTAGATGTTACATTGTAAACATTTACTTATACATGTTTAGTAACCCAAAAGATAGAGTTTAAATAGGGATTAAAAAACGTTTTGTAAATGTTAAAACCATTTTAAAACGCTTTTAATGTTTACTTGGTCCTGGTATAGTTTTGTGTCACAGTTATTATGTTGAGAGTTCAGTAAAGATCAAATAGTAATTAAAAATAAAACGTATACTTCACAAGTATTAAATTTATTTAAGCCTAGAAAAATTCATGATTTTGGTACTACCAAAACACTCTAATACTCTTGTAAGTGTAAAAAACTCCCATCATTTGTAAACAATCCACAGAAAAGACACTTGATAAAAAAACCCACCAAAACAAAACTCACGAAAGTATTTTGTAAAGCTGCTGATATCAAACAAAGTCAAACCATATTGGCTCATATTGGATCATTTTGGGACTGGTCCTTTGAGATGACCCCACACAAAGGTGAGAGTTCTTTGATATCAAGCAAGAAAACAGAAGTGTTTGTTTGATATTTGTCTCTGTCGGGAGCAGAATGTAAGGTAGATTTTTTCAGTCATATGACTTATCTTTTTACTCTTTTTACTCACAAATCATATCAGTTTTTTTGCCACTTTTATTTTGAAGAATTTTAAGAATCTGACATTTTAAGATTGTTACCCTCTCCATAAAAGAAGAAGGAAACAATTATAATCCAGAGTCATAGTAGGCTGACAGCAGAGATGTCAGGTAAATGGAAGAGATAAAGGGGGTAGGTTTTAGTGAAGATGTATATCTTTAAGTAGTGCCAGGAGGATGACAGAGAAACTGCTGTTCAAATGTCCTCGGGGATCTCATTCCAGCAAATTTGGAGTATAAAATACCAAGCTGTATTTGCAAATGCCTTTTAGACAGACACTCATATCATTTCATCACAATTATTTGTGTATAGTAATGGCAAATACAGACTAGGGCGATTTGACCTGAGCCCATTTTTTAAAAATGCAACAAAATAGAGAACTTTCAAAATGAGACCACAGTAAGGCAGTTGGGGACATTTTACTTGAAAGATTGTGTGACCCTACTGATAAGAAAAATGGTTGAGAATTCTTGAAAGTATAATTTGCTTCGGATGTTTCTGGTATGCATTTACAATTATAGGTATATCATATCATATTCCACTCTATCAGAAAACAGAGTCAAATTAGATTGCCATGCATGTGTATTTACTTTTAGTGCATGGAATTATCTTACCTTTCTTTCAAATCCCAAATCCAGTTGTGCAGTTGAAAAATAATTATCACCTTTGGTGTAAATGTTGTCAATGTTATTTTGAAGATTTGTTGTAGCATCACCTGACCCAATGAAATCATCAATTGATGTCATCTGTGATATTGTACCATCCATCTCCTTTGTTATGTGAAGTCAACCAATTTTATAGAATGTTCACTTGTAATTTTACAGTGTAACTAGTAAGCACATTTTTACATTCAATATTGCAGAATATAGTCAAAGCATCCAACTATAAACATCAAACTAATTCAGGCACTTGTTAAGCAAAATATTCCTCATCAAGGTTAATACAAGATCACCAGATAAAGTCTCAATAATATCAAAGAAAACTGCATCTTTCTGTCTTATAAGTAACAAACAGACCACACAAGTTTAAACATTTGTCTTAGAGTTCCTCTGGCTCAGAATAAAGTTAGCATTAGTTCCGAAACCCACCTAAAGCAATCACAAAATGTCGAGTTTCTCCACGTCTGTGATATCATGTGACTTTCATACTTAATCATCCAACTGACATTTCATTATATTTGTTAATACATCTAAAACTGTCAGCACATAATGCTTCTATTTTTTCACAAAATGCCATTCTCCAAACTAACACAGCCTCTTCCTGCATAAATGGAGCAAGGATGGTTCTATTATACTATTGTCATGTGATTGTTCTGTTATATCACACTTTTTTCTGTTTGATATTTAGATTTTCTTTGAAGCAAGAGCTGACAGTTGTTCTTGATCAAAACCAGATCACCATGAAAACAAGTGATTAAATTCTAAAAGACAATTAAACTTTTGCATGAATACTTTCTTGATATATATAAAAGTCTTTTTATGACTCCTTGAGTGTAATTAAGGACCTGTTCTAATATAATCTTTTGAGAGAAAAAAAATTTTTTTCCTCACACACTGAACAATGAATTTATTTAGTAATTGAAGTTTTCATTTATTGTTGAATAAAATGGACGCACCGGAACCGCTGTCAGTCAACAGTATTTCCTAGTCAACATAAAAAGGAATACAATAGATAAATAAAATGAAAGGAAGAAAAACCAGGATCCCGATCATTCTCACAATTTAATGACCAAGACCCAACTCTTCATATTTTGTTACAAGTTACAAACTAGTAGCATTTGCTTAATCGTGCTAACAAACAGGCAGACAAAGAAATGGTCATCAAAATAATACTTACTCGACAGGGGGTTATAATTAAAAAAAATCACTCAATATCAGCCTAGAACTAAAATTTTAAATACTACTAGTGTTTTTAAAAATTTACATTTTAGCTTTAGATATTCTTTGATTACCAATTGATAAAAGTACGAGTCCAAGAAACATTATTGATAAGCGGTCCATAAATCAAAGTATAAAAATTATTATTATTGTTTCTAATATGAATCATATTCAAATAAATTCAACTATAAAGATACTGATACAAAATACAATATTTTGAACAATTAAGCAGCCTTTATTTGTCTACCTGTCCGTCTGCTTATATGTTGAGAAGAATGACTTTGACACTGTAAGAAATTTGAGGAGACAAGTTTGACAACTGAAAAATGCCAAAAGAATGAAATTTCTTTATAAGATCAATATGATAGAATGTTCAAGAGGAATACCAGAGCACTCCCCCACTACCCAACCAAGGTCCAACACTTGTATTGTTGCTTATGAGATCAATGGAAAAAAGTTAACGTGACATAGTGGGTGACACATATCTATAAACCCAGATGACCTGGTTTCAATCCAAGATATAAACAGATCCACAGTTAATAACCTTTTAAAATAGTGGTGCTCTGTCACTGGTAATATCCCGTTGAGTCCTGTAATAAAGGGGGATTTTGTGCCAAGTGTAAATATCCTAACATACCTTACAGAACACCAATTCAAAGGACCAGGATACAAAATGAAAAACTTGCAATGAATTGGAAATATATCTAAAGCATCGATTTTTTTTTCACTGGTTAGAATTTCAGTTCATTTTCAATTTGTTTTGGTACATTTTTATGCATTTCAGCTAAGCTAAGTTTGCGATTGGTTTCAACCCCGATCCTGTCGGGGATATACTGACTGGCTCTGAGACTAATCTGAGGCTTCCTTAGGTCTCCTGGGACTAATAACAGACAGCAATGGGCGATTTTTGTTGAGGTCTGGGACTAAGACCAGGCCTCCTGGGACTAAGAGCCTTGGGCTTAAGAGTCGCAGGACACCTTAGACAACATAGGATTGTGTACATTTGGGTCTGAGGCGGCCTCCAAAAGCCTAAGACTTGGGAATTTGTGAGTAGTGGCGAAAGTGGATCGCTTACAATAGTGAAAAAATATCAAACATGCTTGACATTTACACCGACCACAACAGATCCAAACAAACTCAAACAGACTGTTCTGGACTCCGAATCCTATCCCCCAAAAACCCTTAATCGGGAGCCTCAGTCATGTGGTGGAACAGGGGCATCATTGGTTAAATATATGTGACGATCAGCAGTAAACCCCAATCAACACTAACCCCCATAACGTATGGATTTTTCTAGACTTAGTCTCCCATTTAGATCTCTGTCTAACATTGGACACAAGCAGTTCTAACACGAACAGATCCTGGTGGGTAATTATAAGGTGTTAGCTGAATAAATTCATAATTGGCAGTGAAGTGTGGAGAAAAGTCATGTCATGTACTTTAAGGCTATTTTAAATTTGTTTTGCATATTGTTATTTTGGTATTTAGTTTGGTTTAGCTTAAAGTTACTATATCCAATTAACTCGAAGAATTTTATAGATAATCTCACAAAACCATTATATATTTTATTAGCAATATCTTAAAGCCTGTTTTATTTCTCTCAGACGGTTAAAAAGTGATCTATATCTGGCATTACAAATAAAAAATCATATAGCCTGACAAATCCTGAATAAACAATGAACTTTATCATTGCTGACGCAAAAAACCTTGCCTTGTATGTATATATGTGACTGTTCCTTGACAACATATTCTAAAACTAGCCTTTCAGTAACCTTACTTTGTCCATGAATTTCAGGTAATAATATAACAATACGGATCAAAACATCTGTTCTCTTTAAAATAGAACTAGAAAATCTAACACTAAAAATCATTCATAGAACATATACCTCTGCCAGGGGAGTTTCCTAATATTCTGTTTTATTTTTAATATTCAGAATATGATCCGGATCTTTCCCAAGATGTAATCATATCATTTTACCAGCCCATGCCCGCATACACAATTTCATGAAGACCCGCTCATTAGTTTTGGAGTAATTACGAGTGCAGGTAAACAGAGAAACAAATGCCCCCCCCCCCAAAAAAAAAAGGTTATAAATTTATATAGAATGATAACCTGTAATACCCCTTTCACACTACAGGCAGTATCACCCATGGTAACCCGCGCTTTGGGAAATGTCCCAGTCCTTGGATCACCGTCTGATATCTGTAGACGACCTTGGGATTCGGTGGAGAACTATCCATTTCCTTGCGAGTCCTGTCGAAGATTTAAAATATTAGAAGTTCCCAGCTCTGATTTAGGTACCGTGAGCATGTGCAGACGATTTCGCGCATGCGCGTATGGATTTCTGACTATGGTAACCGAAGGTTTGATCCACATCGTACATAAGGTTGTGATTTGGTTGTCTTTCAGTGTAATACAGTGGCATAAGGTGAGTCAAGGTATTGATCGTTTCGCCATGTGTTAAAGAGGGTGAGTTGAGGTTAATGGAGGCCGCTTCTCGGTGACCAACATTTGTAGTACTGTCATCCCACTGTTATTGACGATTAAAAAACGATGTCTTCCACCTGTAGTGTGAACAACTGATGAAATAGGGTGACCTGGGAGGTGGTTCAGGGACGAGAAATACTTCTAACAGCAGGATGACTGCCTGTAGTGTGACAGGGGTATTATGGATTTCAAAATCAAAGGCTATGAAAGGCTGTTGTGGTGTAAATACTCTGGCCAGCCAAAGGCATAGATTTCAAAATCCAAGGCCATGAAAGGCTATTGTGGTATAAATACTGTGGCCTGTCAAAGCCATTAATTTAAACATCAGCCCAAGTGAATGTCAATAATACTCTGGATCCAGACGCATGATTAAGCCGAATATGGACTGGTATAACAGAAAAACGCAATCAAAGTATTGTGTGGGCTTTGGAAAATACACATAGGGAGGGTTTTCTGTAAAGAACCGTGTCATATAATCAATACTGCCTTCTACCTGGATCTTCAAAACATTATAAACTCTGAAGTTAAGGTCACCATTCTGGTAAATGTTTTCTGAACAAACGATGACAAAGTTATTGAATAAATTTTCTGTGTTGAAGGTTTTATTTGCTATTCCACACTTTAAATGTTAAAATGGTATAAATCAGTTGAGTGTGTTTTTTTTACATATAATGACGTTTACGTTTTTAGGTTTCACTTTAAGGCTGGAAATCTATAGAAGAATGTGTCATGTAGGTCGAGGTTGTCAAAAACATTCTTTGTGTCTACTTCAGTCCTTCCATTTTGAGTGTTAATGAAAATATAACTGCTGGGCAGTGTAGATAATAGATAGAAGTCGCAGAATATGTAATGATAAGACTTAATTTTTGTATTGAAGGCCTTTATCTTTAATGAGATATTGTGACAGTTGTAAACTACAGCTTGGTAAATTTTATGGGAATACACATCAATTAACACCTCCATAAACACAGGTCTTCAGCATGAGGTTAGTTTATATGTTAGATAGTAGCAGAAGACAGGAGACAAGAATGGATACTCCCAAAGGTAAACAATGTCTAGGACTATAATATTTATAATCTACATATAATATTTGTTAAAATTAAATCAGTGTATAAAATAATGGCAATAACTAATGTGACATTGTGTGAGAAGTTACAGTTCTTTTTGTACCATCTGAGATTATTCCAGTCATGGTTATTGAATCTTCTTTTTGTGTACCAAGATATAGTTTTAATCCTATACATATGTGGAAGATTAAATAGGCATAAGGTTGCCATCTGGTTTACTTGTACAAATGATAACACTATTTTAAATGAGACACCAAGTTAGTTGTACGTGTACATTCATTCTTGCAATAAATATACATGCCTTATCTCAGTTTTCTGGAGCCAATAACAGCAAATAAACAAAAGAAAAGTGTGTCAACGATAGTAGAACATATCAAGGGACCATTGTATAAGTGTTTGTTTGGTGACAGAGATTATACGTTCTGAAATCTATATGTTTTACACCATGGCAATTAGAGTAGGCCTGACCCTAAAATGCCCTGTAGAGAGATACGGGTCAAAGTTGGGATTTTACGTCCTGTTCAACAGCCAGGGTCATATTGAGACATTCATAACACAGGTCCCCAGCCTTGTCATTCATAGGTGGGGTCACGGTGGGAGAGTGGTTATAAACTGTTGCGTCCCATCTCTGAGATCAGGGTTTGGTTCCCGGCCCAATCTCAAGTGTGAAAGCTGGTAGTTGCTTGCCGTTGGTCAGCAGTTTACAGTACAGAACCTTGACCAACTGTATGTACTGGTTTCCTCTGCCCATAAAACTACCCATCGTGATATAACCTATAAAATGTGTTGAAAGCGACGTTAAAGCCCAAATAAATGGATAAATTAATTGTCACTCATAGGAGTCGAACCGCACAGAGGTGACAACGTGTGATTAGATGCATAACCTGCTACCCACTTGAGGTCACTGAGGACTTTTTCCCTGTAGAGTAAAAAAACCCTTCTCAATCTTTCCACCTCTTCACAGAAATGGTAACCACATGATTGTAAACTTTGTATATGCATTTATTGTGTTTAACTGCTTAATAGTATAAAGCATATACTTTTCTTATTTTAATATAGATTTTGTTTTTATTTTCGGTCAGGGAAGGGGACACTGAAAGGAACACAAAGATCTATGACAAAATCATCTAGATCACTACGATGGGCAACTTCATCACAATCATCGGGTGATTCAGATCCAAAGGAAATCTTTGGGATGACAACATTAGGATCAAAAGCATTTGAAGAGTCCTTTGAATTTAATTCCATGACATACACTGAAGAAGTGAAATTAACTTTTAAACATTCTCCAGGGGTTTATAGAGAATTCAAACAGATTCTCAGTGAAGTCACCAAGCCTACATCCAATAAGCTTGAGTTAATCAAGAGGATAATCATGCTATTTGATGGCTATCCACATCTCATCAAAGGATTCACCTACTTCTTACCGCCTGAGATATCTGTTGAGGTACAACAGGATGCCGTGGTTCTTAATGTGGAGGATGAACCTGAATCTGATGAAGAAGCTAAACCGTTTGCTGATGACACTGAAGACGACACTGACACAATGCGCTACATTCGCAATGTAAAATGGACTTACATGCATCAACCCAAAGTCTATGAGAAATTCAGCAGGATATTACAAGATTTTAATCGGAAGAGTGTACAGGAGGCAGAGACTGTGGCAAAAATTGCCATATTATTTGAGGGACAACCGGATCTAGTTTTGGGATTTAATACATTCCTTTCTGGGGAATACAGAATCTTGGAGCACACCAAGCATGGTTATGTCCTGAGACATCCATGCAAAAAGGGACTAAAGCCACACTATACACCAGTGAATGTCAAAGAAGTCTATCTTGGTTAATCAAAAGGATTAAACTTGTATGGTTGCATTAATAAGCTTAAAAAAGCAATATGAACTGAAGTACATTCAACAATACAAATAGCTAGATGGTTATTCTGAGGCTGAGGAGAATAAGTGATAGTTTTTCTAAGGCTAATGAAAATATGCGTTATAAAGATTAACACTATAGTGCTTTTAACTTTAAAGTCCTATTTAAGTAAACAAATAAACAAGAATGTTTTAAATTAAAGCGTATTCCATAATATACTACAATAAACACTAGTTAAATCTTTATCAAGAATTTATGTCATTTTGTTGTGATAACTTTTGTTTTAGCTTTTTAAAGCTTACTTCTTTAAAGCTTCTGTAATGCTGGTATGTAGAATGAATCCGGTTATAAGTATTCTCTTTAATATGTTCCATTAATATGACTTGGGATAGAAAATCTAACATGTGAAGCCAACTTGTAATATTGAAAAAATAGCTGTGATAAAATAGCGATGTTTGATTTGGCATTATGCATACATTGTAGAAAAAAACAAGCCTGTCTCCATGTTAACTGTATGTTTTTGATGTTTTAACTGAAGAAACTGTTGTCATAAACAAATATATGCATATCTGTGACTTTAACGATTCTAACCTTTATGGCATGCACAACTGATTCCTCTTAGTTCTTGTAAATAAACCATGCTGATACTGTCAATAACCTTGTAGCCTTTACCATCACTGCTATTTCATGCATGTAAATGTATTAATTATTAATAAAATGGAAAATTTATGAATGCTTTTGACATTGTGATTTGTTATATAAATTCTGTTGTAATTAAGTGTTTTTGTGCAATTTTAATAGTGACATTCTCGGAATGAAGTTAATGTACAACTAACTTATATATTATATTTCATCAAAGGCCAAAGTGGCCTAGCGGGTAACACACTCACTTAGGAGTGCAGAGGATGTGGGTTCAAACCCAGGTACAGGCAGATACATAGTGGCTCGGATGACCACTTAAAATGGTGGTCCTCTGTCATTGGGTCTTATTCCCAGTGGCTGGCTAAAGAGGCTAAAGGCTTTAGGACGTTGATAAATGGTCATCCTTGAGCCTCTGTCTTTCAGTTAGGGGAATGCAAGTCACTTGAGAGCTTGGATTGTACTATGTTCAGCCGAAAGGGTCAAATAGCACTTTGAGTCCTGTAGTATATGCGAGATATTGCACTGAGTATAAAAATCAAATACAATACAAGAAAAGTTTGGCTTTTATGTTCCGTTGAACTGCCAGGCTCATATTGGGATAAATTGTGACTTCTGGAAGTCAAACCCATACAGAGGTGACAGCCTGTGATTACATGCCAAATCCTGCTAACACATTAGGCCATTGAGGACTGATATTTCATCAATCTCAGTACTTTCTTTCAATGAATATGGGCATATGAAGGTCCTCTGTGGCCTAGTGGTTAGGGAGTTTGGCATCTAATCACAGGCTGTTGCCTCTATGTGAGTTTGACATTGCCACAAATGGCAATCCTGAAGGCCTGCCAAAATATGACCCTGGCATTTGAACTGGAGGATGTAACACTTTGACAATGCAAATAAAAAACTTTTCCTATTCATATCTGTACGAGAAGATTGACATAGGGACTGCAAACAACACTGGCAGCATTTGTTTTACAATTTCAAGTTAGTTAAACTTAAAAATAATAATTGTTAGTTATATATAACTATTGTTGTTGTCAAAGTGAACTAATAACACTGGCAACATACATAAATATTCTGTATGATAAATTTAATGTAATAAAATGATGGGTAATAAAGTTGCATAAATTAATTTGTATAGATGAAAATGTTATGCACAAATATACTAAAACTTAATTTGCACATTGTCTTAAATATTATATTCAAGGTTAATATTCAAGAATAACCATTATCTATGCAATGAGACCTTTATTTATCGTTTAACTCAAAAGAAAAGCAAATTTTATCCTGGCAATAATTTCTCATACCTCTTTTATTGCAAGAGAGTTTTAATATAAGAAATCTACATTTTTAATAATTCCATTAAACAAACAAATGCTTGCAGAGTTATCCCCTTGTCATTGGGAAACGTTTAAATAAAGGAACTGTTGATATATGAACCTTAAAGTACTAAAAGGTACTGTTGACAACTTGTAAAACTTAGTTGTCAACATGTGTACTTACTTTAATTTTGAGTCTCATCTGCCCCTTGTGATCTCGACAAAATTCCAACTTTTTTCTTGAACAAATGCCTGGATGAACTCACTGGCCCATAAACAGACATTGTTACCCTATATCTGTAAAGGGTTAATGTACCCACTGCTATGAAGTAAGTGGTAAACCATCCTATTTGTGAAAAGGTTCCAGATAATTTTAGAAATTATTGACCAATTTCTAATCTTAATTTTGTCTTGAAGATTATTCAGAATGTGGTGGCATATACATTCTTAGCCCACATGCATGAAAACAACATATTTGCTGTTACATACTGCTGTTTGTATTCAACGGAAACAACCCCTTTCATAGTTCATAATGATCTCTTTTTCGTGATTCATCATAAAGGCATTGTCCCTCATTGCCATTCTACCTCAGTGAAGCCTTTGTCTAACATTGTAGACCATTAAATTCCCCTTTCGTGTCTGAACAGTCATTTTGGCATAAATGTTCCAGTATTGGATTGTCTTTAGTCCTATGTTAAGGCAAATATTTACAACTTGCTGATTCTTTTTGCCAGCCCATAAATGTTATGCGTATGTTATGCAGGGTTCTATGTTATGTAGGGTTCTATATTGAGGCCATTCAAGTCACTTTGTTCACCCTTCGTTTGGAGGAAAGAATGTAAAATCACAGTATAAATCATCTTTCCTATGTTGGTTATGCACAGTTCTCTCTCAGCTTCAAACCAAATCTTAAAATAAATAAGATTTGTAAGCACCTGGATGAGCATATCTTCAATATAAAAAACAACTCTGAGGTATTATTACTGGTGATCCAAACTTAATACAATTTGTTATAATCTATTGCTGACTGGTGACACTACTAGTGATGTTGATAATACATCTAACATAACGAATGATCTACGCTGACCAAGCAATAGGAAAAGCCAAGTTTGCATATTAAAAAGTTAGTGCTGATTAGATGTTTTATGACTATTGGTAAGAAATACCAGTACCTTACTTCAGAAGCTACAAAACGTCCTCAGTGGCCTAGTGGGTTAGCAGGTCTGGTATCTAATCACAGGCTGTCACTTCTGTGTGGCTTCGACTCCCACGAGTGCTGAGGATGTGTCTCAATATGACCCTGGCTAGTAAATGGGATGTAAAACCCCAACTTTGAACTTTGAGAAGCTACAAATGCACTACTTCATGCCTTTGTCACTTCTAGACTTGACTATTATACTTCAATTCTGTTTGCATGGGATTAGTAGGTAATCTGTCAAAAAATAGACTTATTGTCAAGAACCTGATGTGCTTTTTCAATTTTCTTTCTCAATTTGCAGATCAGTAAACACATATGATCTATATGTGAAACAAATGATGAATTTCAAGTCTGGTATATCGATGGAAGTAATGTGCAACAACTAGGCCAACGCTGTGTGCCTTACAAAATGAGCTGTCTTAGTTTATGTACAGAAAGAACTTTACTGTGTTGGTTTAAGTGTCTGGTAAAGCTTTTTAAATGTAATTTTATTTACCCCTTTTCACAATAAAAGAATTGCACCACCCTGGAAAGGCAAGGGTAGCCAACTTTCTATCAAGGTGCTTACAACATACTAAATACAGAGTATGAATTTTTTTTTTCATTTTACACTATATAACACCGAATAATTTCAGAGTATTACTGTTTACAGGGTTTGTATTTATATATTCAACTTTATAGTAGTGAATGCTCAGTTAGTTGATGGTCTTCCCTCGGGCTATGTGAGATTTCTGTTAGATTTAGATGGGAAATCTACCACTAGGAGACACGGGTTCGAAATGGAAGGCACCCTAACCACCAAAGGGTGTAATAATGAATCTCAAACTAGGAAACTTGTCTTTATAAGACAAAAAAAGGAAATAAAAAAAGAAAAGATAAAGGGAATAGTATATATTTCTGGATAATGAAGACTCACATTCACGGGTTCTAACTTGAATTCTAATCCCCCTGAGAAATGTACATACACGCGTATGTATAGTTACAGCATTACAGAAAATCAAAGGCTGGTTTTACATATTTGTGGTTAATAAGCTCTCACAGACATGGGTTCTAACTTGAAAATGTACATATGTATACAGCATTACAGAAAATCAAAGGTTGGTTTTACATATTTGTGGTTAATAAACTCTCACAGACATGGGTTCTAACTTGAAATTTAATCCTGATGACAAATGTACATATGTATGCATGTGTGTATAAAGCATTACTGGAAATGAGTTGACACAGGTCCATATGAATGTTCTAAGAATATGGAAAACATGAACCATGTAAATGTCAAAACAGAGTCACAAGTCAAGTTTGCCAGAAATATAATCATAGGTAAATGGATATTGTTTGAGAGGATTATCAGGATTATCAAATCCTCGGTCAGTCTTTGTGTTCTTACAATTGAACAAATCATGGTTATATTACCAACAGTCCAATGTAACAATCTCACACTCTGTATTTACACAACCCTTAAGTACAACAAAAACACCCCTAAGGCATATGCAGAGCCTCAAGACTTTTCATAAACACACTACATGACTAGGGAGGTTGTATGCGGTGACCTGACACAACCCAGACTGTATAAATATTATTTAAAGTCAATCTGAATGTATATGAACAAAGCAAGATGATATAACTTCTCGCCTAGTATTTTGGGAAAAAACAGGATCAAGCTTCGACGAATCATCAAATTGCAAACTAGGTCAACACGTGACTTTACAGCAGGTTCTGATATATAAACCATTTCGGGAAAAAGAGGGATCAAGTGTCCGCGAATTATCAAATCCCAAAGTAGGTCAAACCAAAAGTACTCGCATATATAAGAAAATTAGAGGAAAAAGCGGATCCAAAGCTGGCGAATCATCAATTCCTATCAAACTGTCACATGATGCATACATCAAATGTGGTATATAAGGGACACCATACACAAAGAAATAAGTCCAATCTCGATCTCTGACAAGTCACAACAGATAACACATGAAGATATAATCCCAGCTCACAATGATTGTTATACAATTGGTAAAGCTAATCAGTCAGAAATGCTGTGGTTTATATCATCACTGCTATGATATAAATAAGCTGGTACCCAAGAATCAAACTCACAATCCTGACATATGCTATACTCAGATCATTTCCAGAATTGACATAAATAATTTTGGTAGAGTATATGTATGTGTTATATATACAGGGTGTTATGCTTTGCAATACCCTTTCTCATTAACTAAGATATTTGGAATTTTCTTGAAGAAGTTATACAAGGATCTAAGTAAGAAGTTAAAACCACAACTGTAGATATGGTGTTTAAATATTCATATTGTGGATGGGACATGCTGAATAAATCCAACCAAATACACCATGAAGCAATCTGCATACAGTCACACAGAAGGATGTTGGAGCAATGTAAAGTTTGCTCTCAAAAATTTAACTCCTTACAAGAATTGCAGTTTCACCTTAAGAAATGTGGGAAATTCATCTGTTTTCAATGCAATCTACCTTTTTTAACCTCAGGAAGTCTGAATGCTCACATTGAAGTAGTTCACAGGAAAGAAGGGCAATCTACCCTAATTAAGTTATACAAATGTTCAATATGCAGTCATATTTGTAAAGACAGATCTGAGTTATATAGTCATAGAATGAACCAGCATGGAGGTAATGACAATGATGATGTAGATGACATACCCCAATATATTTTTGAAGAGCAGAATGAAAATATTAGAGAAGTGTACATAACCAATAGAAACCATATACTAGCTGAACACGAAGGTGGAGATATAAGGGCAACATATAATTTTCCAGTTAGTAATTTAAACGACGGTTATAGAGAAATCAGAAGACAAATTAATCTGATATATGATGATCAGACAACAGTATTTCGAATAAACTTTGGATTTGGTATGATTTTATTCAATAATCAAACAGGGGAGTATAGGTATTATATTCCTTATTATAATAGTAGGATATTGACCTATCCCTATACAATATCTAACAAATAGTATCAGATTATTAATGAACAAAATAACCAGGATTGATATCATAGAACAAGCCAGAGCTATCAGACCATCAACAGCCTGGACATTAGCATTCATAACCAATATACAGTACAATATATTTCTGACAGATTTTTCTTTAGGACAAGCCATAGAACTGCCTACATATATCAAAAACCATAAATTTTTAAGAAACTTTATCTATGATAAGAACAGGAAAGAACCATACCAAGATAACCTATGTTTTTCAGATGTTTAAAGGTTCATCTTAATAACCAGAACAAGAACATTAAGGACTATTTAAAAATATGGTTAAATTTTACTAACGTCCAAATCCCAACAGAGTTTCCAGGTGTACTAATTGAAGATGTTATCGATCTAGAGAAATGTTTTGAAGTTAAGATTATTCTCTATTCCCTGAATGCTAATGGCACAGTCAGTCATATTTACGAGACCATGTCTGAATATCAGTCAAAAATATATTTAAATGTGTTTCAAAATCATTTTAGTTATATTACAAATTTTGATCAATTTGCTAAAAAGTTTCAATGTGATAAATGTGGAAAAATATTTAAAAGACTGTGGAATATGAAGACACATTACAAGACATGTTACGATAGAACCAAATACATATTTCCAGGAGGATTTTATAAATCTAAAGCAACAATATTCGAAAGATTAGAGTCTATAGGTATATATGTACCTAATAACTTGAGGTATTATCCATATGTTTTGGTTTGGGATATGGAAGCTATGTTGAGGAAAACTCTAGATGATAACCAGACAAGTACAAAACAACTACAATGGATATCTAAGCATATCCCAGTTAGTGTAAGTATTGCATCTAATATACCTCAACATGAAGAAGCAGTATGCATTGTTGAAGTCTCACCAAACCTATTGGTATCTAAAATGATGAATAAAATTCAAGAAATTAGCAGATATTGTTATCAAATAATGAAGGAAAGATACGATTATGTCTATCATGAGTTGGAAGTCTTGAAGGAACAATATTCTAATGAATCAGACGAATCAGAATACGAATCTGAAGAATCTGACTCTAATCTGAAAATGATGTCCCATTTTGCTAATGTTGTATCCACCATGATTAAAGAATTTGACAAATACCTATCTCAAGTGCCTGTTATCGGTTTTAGCTCTGGCAAGTATGATCTGAATTTGGTTAAAAGACAAATAATGCTATATATCACCAGTCACTATCAAGAAAATGAAATATTTACTATCAAGAAGAATAACTCGTATCTCACAATTGCAGTTACTGACATGAAATTTTTAGATATCTCAAATTATCTTGCAGCTGGATGTTCTTGTAGCAAATTTTTGAAAGCATATGGATGTGAAACTCCCAAAGGAATCTTTCCATACGAATGGTTTTATTCTGAGGAGAAATTAATGCAAAATCATTTGCCTAAACCCGAAGAATTCTATTCAAGACTTACCAATGATAACCCAATTAAGACTGAGTCTGACTACCAGGCTCTGGTTACTATATGGAGAGACGAACATATGGAAACATTCAAAGACTATCTTATTTATTATAATAACCTAGATACGGCCCCATTTGCCATAGCTCTGCAAAATTTTATAGATATATATAAGAATGAGGGAATTGATATTTTTAAGGACTATATAACACTACCAGGAGTTGCTAGACGAATGCTTTACGAATCTTCTAGAAGTAATTTTTCTCTAATTAACCACAACAACAGAGACCTGTATTATGTAATTAAGAAGAACATTATTGGGGGTCCTAGCATTATTTTTAATAGGTATCATGAAAAAGGTACCACAAATATAAGAAATATTCCAGGTAACACCTGTCAAGCTGTAGTCGGATATGATTGTAATGGACTATACTCTTATGCCTTGAAACAAAAAATGCCAACTGGGGTATTTGTTAGGAGATATCAGCATAATAATTTCAGACCAGAGGTATCAGAAAGGTATATAGACTCATATGTCTGCTTAGAAGTTTTGATGAAGAGTAATAAGATCAAGATACTCCATAAACTAAATAATCAGAAAGAAATAAGAATTGGTAATTATCTCCTAGATGGGTTTTGTGCTAAAACTAAGACAGTCTACGAATTCAATGGGTGTTATTATCATCACTGTAAATTTAATTGTCATATTGTAAAGAAAATAGCATCAAACAGCTGGTTAAAGAAATTAAAACAGGTTCAACAGAAAGATGAAAGGAAAAAGCAATTTCTCATATCTCAGGGTTATATGTATGTAAGTATACAGGAATGCGAATTTCTATCCAAAATTAAACCCCATTGCAACAAATATTATGATAAGTATCTACCAGCTTACTACAGAAAGAACAAAGGCAAGTTGTTTGCTAGTAAGATATTGAGAGATGTGTAATCTAACAAATTATTTGGTGCTGTAGAGGTAGATATTGAGGTGAGACAGTCGCATAAAGCTCACTATAAGGAGTTTCCACCATTCTTTTGCACATGTAATGTTAAAATGGAGGAAATAGGTGCACATATGCTTCAGTATTGTAAAGACAATGATATAAGTTTTGATCATAAAAGGCTTTTGATTAGTGGACTTAAAGCAAAAAAAAAATTATTAGCCACCCCTCTACTAAGATGGCATCTTGCTAATCACTGTGAGGTCACTAGAATCTACCAGGTCGTAGAATTTCAACCAACTACATCCTTCAAGTCTTTCATAGACACAGTAACCATGCACAGAATTCGTGGAGATCAGAACCCTGATATGGCCATCATTGGTGACACCTATAAACTGTTAAGCAACTCCAGTTATGGATCTGTTCTCATGGATCGTACCAAGCATACTAACACAAGATATATGAACAATAAAATTAAAATAACCAAGATCATTAACTCACCAACCTTTAAATCTCTAGATATCCTAGGCCAGGATCTGTTCGAGGTGGAAACATATAAAAATTCAATAGCATTAGACAACCCCATTCAGATTGGATTTTTTAGTCTACAATACGCCAAATTAAGGATGCTAGAATTTTATTATGACTGTCTGAAGACTTATTTCATAGATAACAGCTTCGAGATAACAGAAACCGACACAGACAGCATCTATATGGCAATAAATGCTCCTACTATAGACCAATGTATAAGGGAGGAATATAAGGATAGATATAAATCGGAAATATTGGAATCTTGTAGTGATACCAAGTCACCCATATGGTTTCCAGGGAGGTGTTGTCAGCGCCACCTGGCTCTAGACGGGCGCCATTTAGGCACATTTAAATTTGAGTGGGGGGGATAAGATGTTGTCTTTATGTTCTAAGTCTTACATAATAGAGGATGCTAATGGTAAACAAAAAATCTCATGTAAGGGAATCTCTAAAAGAAACCTTGTAGATCCGATGAAGAAATTTGAGGAATGTCTGAAATCTAAGAAAGTGAATTTTTCAACTAATGTGGGGTTCAGAGTTAGGGAATCAGATATTTTTACATATTCGCAGAATAAAATTGGTTTTAACTATTTCTATTGCAAGAGAAAGGTATTGATGGATGGAGTTTCCACAGAACCCCTTGATCTTGTATTAACACCTTGGGAGAAAGAGGTTCTTTTAGTTGACAAACCATAAAACCCAATGTCAAATCTTTTTACATGTCAGATCCAAATGGAAGAGAAATCCTTCCACTCATCAGAACAGATGTTCCATTATCTAATTGCAGCAGCATATAATCAGGACAATCTCTGTGATAAAATTATGAACAATACTGACCCCTTTGAGTTGCAACCCCTTGTGAATTCAATCCAAGAATTTAATCTATCCCACAACATGATGGAAAGTATCATGAGGTTAGTTATAACCATGAAATTTCAACAGGTCAAAGAATTTAAAGAGGAACTCATCAGTCATTGTGGAAAGCATATAGCATACAAACAAATAAATTTTGATAAGCTTCAGGAAATATTCTGGGGTGTGACCGTACCAAGGAAACTGGTAACTGTATTAGATATAAAAAATATTTCTGGCAATAACTTAATGGGGGTTATACTCATGGACTGCATGACATCAATGCAAGATCCTGATGATAGTAACACACAAGCATTACAGGAAAAATATTTTATTTCTGAATATCAATATGTATAGTACAAGATTCAGTACAGCATAACACAAATAGCAAAAACTATGTCTTTTGAAACCTATCTACAAAAAATCTACTTACTAATATTTCATTATCTACAAGATTATCACTAAAACGATTAAGTATATTACTGAAATTGATGCCTCTACAACTGTAATAGCTGTAATAAAGACAAAACAACCCACAAGTGTAAGTATTATAGGACTGTAACCTCTTATTATTGTACATATACGTCATATCCTGTGATACCAATAAATTATGTACCTCAACCTTTGGTTGTTTTCCCACTGAATCAAAATATTCTACAATAGCATCACTTGTATAATGTATAACAACCCAATGGCTTCCCTTCTGGTTGGAGGCATCTTGATTAACAATGATTACAGATCTAATCGGAAGATTCTTTGGAATTAAATCTATGGGATAAACACCTCGAAACCTCTCTCTTATCCATTTATCCTGAACCATGTAGGTAGACAAAGTCTGGCTATCCATTTAAAAAAGAAAATAATAATAAAATCGAGATCACGTGACTGAAATCAGCTGTTGAGCACAATTGTCTTCCTTTACGTTCGAATTTTGGGTGCTTTCTCAGAAGCTCGGAATTTTGAAAGGGTCTTTCCTTGACGTTCGAAATTCTGGTATATAATCAACCTTCACTGCTCTAGTTTCTCGTCACACGTGAGGTGGTTGCACTCGCTTGAACACCGACCTCTTATGATAGGTTGACACTTCTTGTGTGGTCAATGGTTACTAATTCAGGAAATTTAGCATATACCAAGACATTTATAGTCTCCGGCAATGCCTTAGCATACCTTATACTTAACCTCACATGACCACTGTTAGATCTGGTCATGATTTTACCCCTCAAAAAACTTTGAATGTCGAATAGGTACAGACAATATCCATTAGGGTATTCACTTAAACCAATAATTATCCCTTTCCTCTTATTTAGATCACTATCTAATAAACTCAAATAAGATGAGACATAATCATTTTCTTCATAATTAGGTTTATATGGTCTGTTAGGAACAGGTTGGCCATCAACAGTGACCTCTAAGTAATTAGCATCCATATGTTTAAAGTTAAATGGGTTCTTACCAAAGTCTCCAGAGTAGGCACTATTAGATACCATACCTATAATCATTTTACTAGGTACCTTCCCATGAAATATGTTATCTGTCATAAAAGTTAGAGACCCCTGAGCCACACTGAAACTTTTTATGTCGCTTCTCCAAAATGGGTACAATGCAGGTGTTAATTTTAAAGATTCATTATGTGCTATTATAAGGCTTGGATTTAAACTTACATGACACACTTTCAGGATAGCAGATCTTATTTGCAATTTATAAATTTTAGAACCATGTCTCATCAGTCTGAATTCGTTAGGTGCTTGAAAAAGTTTGAGGTTAATGGACACACCATTTAAAACAGCTCTGTTTTGCCCAGTAGCAAAGTCCAAGTATAAACATCCCTCCAGTGTTGCAGTTCCTCCGTCTTTTGTAGGTCTAGCCCTCTCTGCAAATGCAGGGTTGTTACCTAGGTAAGTAACCTCTTCAAATCTCTCTGCTTGATCTTTGTGAAATAATGCAGCCTCTGCTTGTGATTCTATCATGTCAGAACTAGAATTTAAAAGTAGATCTATCATGGCTTTATATGGATAATTAACTCCAACATCTGGTGAAACTATCTTCTGGTTTAAAGATAGATCAATCTGGCGAAATATTGAATGTAGGGTTAGGTTAACTGGTCCAACCTGATCACTGTCAGCAGTGGGTACTCCAGATACGCTGTCGTTCACAATTGGTGTTCCATCTGCATGGGTTATTGCATAACTAACCTGTAACTTGGTTTTAGCCAAATTCACATAATCTACAGACGTTCCAGGAATGTTGAATTCTATCACCCCACCACCTGATATTGCTGCTATTGGGTTGAATTCGACCCAATACTCTCTCTGGATAGAATTGTCAATGGGAGGTGGAATGAATAGCGACAGAGATGTTTGTACTACATCCATAATGATCCGTAACTTTTTGATGCACTTTTTCTAACCTTTCCTTTTTTATTATTTTTACTGGATTTATTATTTTTCTTCTGGGTAGACCTTGGTTTTTTATCTTTTTTTACAACCACTTTTTTTACTCCTGGTTGTCTTTTTCTTCCCACTCTTACCTCCAGTCTGGTTGTAATTTAATTTTTTAGTCCTATTTATAGTTTTTTGGTTTTTAACCTCGCTTTTGGCTTGGTCAACAGCAGCCTGTGTTGGATTGACAATCGAAATATCTCTGTTCTGATTTGTGTTTTTGTTATCACCGTATTTGTCACTGAGTACGTAGAAATCTTTCCTGTATCCCACCATCCCCTGACTACACCTTTTACAAAAATCTAAATAAGTATCCATTTCTTTAACCTCGCATGAAGAGTCAACTGTATGTCATGAGTTAATCTACTGGCATAGGTCATGTCACTCTCTCTTATATATATGCGTATCCGAGTAAATGCTTTCTGTTTTATTGGTAAATAATACCTGTTTGTAAAAGAATATGATGTAAATGAGGTTGAAGGATAGATCTATCGAATAACTGGCTCAGTCGAATTAAGAAGATAGGACTGGTCGCATATGTCGGTGAATATATAGATAGAATCTGTTAAAGTGCTATTGAGATTGATGTCGCATAAAGCAATTTCCCATGATCCTTTTAGATTAAATGTCTCATTTAATTCAACTGTAAAGTTATAGGGTTTGTTTTCTTTATGATAGAACAAGGAATCTGTAGAGCTTAGGAAGAAATAAAGATCTGAATCCGCCATTGGTTTACACCAACTACTAGACCTGAGTGTCGCTTTAGCCAGTATCCATGTGATCTGTTTTAACCAATCTCTGCTGGTTTATATACTCTAATTTCGAACGTGAAGGAAAGACCAGAGTAAAATTCCGAGCTTCTGGGAAAGCACTTAAATTTCGAGCGTAAGGGTAAACCCAACATACTATTTGCAGTCACATGGTCTAATTTTTTTTTTCAAATCAGCTGATTGAGTAGATGTGCAAAGATACGACCTCAATTTATATCCTGTATGTCTGATTCTGGAATCCAGGAGTTGAATTTGACATCCCTTCCATTTAACTAAAACCTCAGGAACACCATGTCTCTTACGCCTTTTCAGTATCTCCTCTATTTTATAAACAATATTTGAGTCCATGTATGCTAACTGTAACTCCGGTTTATAAAAATGGGATTCTATCACCTCATTGTTATAGTCTTTGAGTTTATACATAGGTATATTTTGATTCCTCTTTCTGTCTACCACTGTAAAAATTTCTCCTGACCACTTTTCGGAATATTCCCTGTCAAATTGTTTCTTATTGTAACTAATTTTTACCTTATCCCCAAGCTTGAATTTGTACTGGAGTCTGCGGGTCTGACCTTTATTTTTGGATTTAATTTTGTTTGTTTTTGAGTTTAGCTTTGGAGCATATTGGTTTTTCTACACCTGATAGTTATTTTTCTGGTTTGCCTCATGTGGGGTCATTTTGATACTCCTGTGGTAAGAATGATTGTAACTGTAGGTAAGATCTGTCAAAATTTCGATCCATCTGAACATTTCCTTACTGGTGAAATATTTAAAAAATTTTAATTTGATGGTTTTTATAACTCTTTCAGCATAATTAGCCTTGGTTTCATAATATGTAAAAATATGATTAACCCTATTGTCTTTGAGAAATTTTTTAACTTGGTTATTTTTGTATTCACTACCTTGATCAGTTCTGAGATTCTTTGGTTTATCTGTGGTATTTTGGAACAAATCGTTCATTACATATACCATTTCCTTTCCTGTAAGGGTTTTGATTGGTGCTGTGTAGAGGAATCTGGAAAATATATCTATAAAAACAACAAAATGGCTGTAACCATTATTATGCTCCCTATAGCTGGTCATATTTGCAGTGTCACTGTCCCATTGATAGTTTACTGAGAATGATATTACTCGAGGTCTTTGGAATCTCCTTCTGGCAGAATGATGAGAGGTGTAAGGTTCTTGTCTGCTCAACCATATCTTAAGCTTCCTCGGTTTGATAGAATCCATACCCCTCACCTTTAAAAATTTATAAATTTTTTGCATTCCACTGAATGCAACAGGACTCCATGGGTTGTAATAAGCATCAGTTAAAAATTGATCTTCTTCATCTGATATTTTTGTTCCAGAATTTGATCCATTCTGGTCTACATCTGATCCCCTTTCCTGTTGCTCCATTTCCAACCTGTTTGCTGTCTCTGTTATTTGCGTCTCAAGGACTATTAGGAATCTGGGAATGAGAATTCACATCAGAAGAGTTTATATATTGCTCTGGAAGACCTGGTGGTGGAGGTAGTTCTCTATTTTCACTTTCTTCTGGTTTAATTAACGCCTTCATCTGACGAGAATTATTATTAGCTTTAAAACTGTCATCTGATAGATTATCTGCAATTTTATTTTCAGTGGTAACTTTGCTCTTTGGTGGATTGGAGTCTTTATTGTCTTGCATCTCTTTAAACTTATCATATTGATCTTTGGGTATTAATATAAACTCATTCATTGTAAAATCTCTTTGATAAACCGTTGAAGAAGTATCAGTAGTTCACCTATCAGGGTATGATTCCTCTTGACAATATTTAGCCTTTTTTTTGGATATTGATTGAACTTTCTCAAAATACCAATATTTTCATTAAATTTTTTTTAGTTCTGTTGCCTAGAGGTAGTCAAAAAATGTTATAAAATATCTCTGCTAAAGACTGGAGATGTCTCCTTGAGGCGTGTATCAATAAATATTTATTGAGGTTCTTGTCCTTCTCTAGTAAAAGGTTTAAGAAATGTCTAGACCTCAATAAATTTTTCGACATTGTCTGTAAATAAGCAATAAAGAACCTCATCAACATCAGATGAGATCCACTCGACTTAATATCCCCTAATGGCTAGAGGTACCCTCAAGCCTCTACTTATATACTGTTGCATATTCATCAGGAAATATATTGCTTCTGAACATGAAGGAACTATTCGAATAGGGTGATAAATCTATCAAAATAAAAGAGAACGGTTGACTGGTTGCATCCGAATAAGCCTGAATTAATTTTTTTCCAATTCCTAGTTGATTTCCCAAAATTTTAATTTGATTTATATCTCTTTGATTTTTGAACAAAATGAAGTAATGAGTGTTTAAAGATATGTGTCTGGAATACTTCCCCTGGTGAAATAAATTTTCTAATATTAAAAAGACACTGAGATTTCTGTGGTGAGCTTCCCTACTAAATAAATTCGCAATAGATCCGTTATTTAAGGCTGAACTTTGTAAATTGTCTATGATAACCAGATTATGGTAATCACTCTCCAGTTCTTGTAGAAAGTGTTCATTGGGTATATCCTTGATGTATTCCACATTCAGGTCAGAGTTCACTTCGAATAATTTTTGCCATACTCTATAGAAGTAATATATCTTCTTAACTGGTGTTTGGAACATATGCTTCAGATTATGTAGAGTCCTAAATATAAAGGTAGATTTTCCAGACGCAGTAGGTCCTGATATAATTGCTGTACATGGTGTTGTAATGCCAAGGAATTCATTGTGCTTGTCTGCATTTTATTACCTCTCTGTTTTATAAATTGGGTAGTTATTACCCACACTCTCTCCAAGAAAAACAGATTAGTATGATCACAAACCAGCCTTGTTTATAGTCCTTTATCTGCATCTGTAGCTAGAGATTGGATGTCAGATAAAGTACATCGTTGCTTCTATTGTGTTGGGTGTTGAATAAAGATGGAAATGACTAAGCTGTCACTGCTTATGCTTATATGTATTTCCATGCATGGATTTTATATATGTGGAACTACAAGTTGTCATCAAAGAATATGTAATTGTAGGGATGACATGATATTTTGCATAGATATGGCTGTGCCTTCATTCGACTATAGACCATCTGTTACTAGACTGTATCTTGAAAGAGTACAATTACTAGAACTGGAACCTATATTTAAAGCCTTACCCAACCTCATGTACCTCTCTCTAGTGGATATGGAATATTTCAGTTGTTCTTGGATGGAGGAGGATATTCCCCCAAATGTTGTAGTAACCACAAATATGTGTATGGTTAGCACAGGATTACCTCTCACAAGCTCAAGTAGGTGGTACTGATTGATAAGTCTTAAAATAACTGATACATATTGGTGAACTCTCAAAAAGGTTTGTAAAAGTAACATTTTTTGTAACAAATTATTCTTGGGAAAAGAGGGATCAAGTGATGACCAATCATCAAATCTGAAATTAGGTCATCACGTGACTTACTACAATTCTGTAGTATATAAACCTTCTCAGGGAAAAAAGGGATCAAGTGTCGACCTATCATCAAATCGAATATTGTATCACGTGATTGGAGAAAACTGTTAAACTAGAAAATAAAAGTCACTTGTTAGCATGTAAGGCGATGACAGAATTACAATTGTGATAACAAGATATTCACATTCCTTTTTTTTCTCTTATATACAGATCACCTCAAGGAAACAATCCAACATACCACATCTCACCAATCAATCAAGAGTCTACAATACAGCTCAGTGACCAGCACTACCAATGATGATGAGATTGTTCCATCTATCCCTTACACCATGACAGATTCACATAATATTGAATCTACATTCATCAGTTCTGAATCTCCTGATATCATTTCCTCAATCACCACCACCACCACCGTCTACCCTAACATTGGTTCCTCAAAATATAGTAGAGATCTAGCCTACATTACATCTTCAAATATCGACATCATTTCTTCGACTAAGAGCTATGTAGATCATCCAGGATTAACTACTGTCGATAGCTATGTTTCTTTGGATGTTGTCTCTCAATATCAGAGTAGGACCCCTAAGTATATAATCTTTTTAGCTACAATACCCACATGTCTCCTATTCATTGGAATTACAATGACTCTTGTTAAGATGATAATCAAAAGACAATGTTTGAGGAGGGGTGGTGCACTAAGGAGAACATCCAGGAGACCCATTGTTAGAGATTTAGGTAGTCTTCAGATGACCTGTGTTGTCAACGAGAGCAATGTTGAGGGTATTGCGATGCAGGAGAGGTAAAATATGTTTCCATTTAAACTCAAACATCATTATGTTTTCTTAAATTTAATATGAATGACTTATTTCTTTTCTCAACAAAGTACTTTGTAAGCTCAAATGTATATTTGTTTTGTAAAATTATAGCTACTATATGACTCCAACCTGTTGTACAGACCATTGTGACCACAATCAAATAATGGTGAGGTTAAATAACAAATTTAATGAAGAGGAAAGTTTATCAGAATTCAGTTGGGAGTTAGGTAATCACACTTTTTTTCTGTACATATCTTTGCGAAACTAGGGAAATGGAATGTGACGTCACATTACCAATTCTCTGTGTCATTTCATATTTACACGTCATGGCATACACACGGTAGCTTTCATAATAGAAATATATTGTTTGGTGGTTTGAAAATTCACACAATGATTAGAATATTAGTGAGTGATTCATTTTGTTTACTCTGTGTATTGTTAACATTGCATCTTACTAATGTTATCGCCTATCATATACAGTGTATATTTCCAAAAAAACAGTGAGGTTGGAGTTGTCTCGGGAATCAGTGGTATTGAGGAGTTCAATGACTTTTTAATCAGGTGTGGAGATAAAGATACAGAAATTTTACGTTATACTGAGTGCTACATAGGACAGATAAGTTTACCAGTCAGAAAAATGTTAAATAATTATCCATCTCTGAGGATTATTTTATGGAACTGTGATGGACTGTGTAGTTACTCCATCGACCAGTGTAATCAGGAATATTACCCCAGCATACAGGGTTGTGATATGGGTAAGTACTCTTTACCTACAGTAAAATTTGCTCTCCTTTAATCTTCAGATATCGATAGTACAGCTGAGCATATTTATGAGGATTTTACATTTGGGGACAATAATTCAGCCATGATGACGGGGGCTGGCAGTTTCACAAGCTTCCCACCAGTATGTATAATTTTTTGTGTTGTTCTGAGTGTGTATGTGTGTGTGTGTCTGTTGCAGTATGTGATTTTTGGTATAATCTTGATATTTTTTTGTATATTTCTTTTTTTGGTATTTTTTATTTACAGATCAGAGGTTGCAGTGTCTGACCACTAGTGAGACTGAACCTGCTGATTCACTTTCAAGAGACAACAGTGTATTTATACTACTAGTGTTTCCTGGTGTGGTGTTTATTGTGTCTTTAACACTGATTATACTTCTGGATTATTCTTCTGGAGACATGACTACTTCTTATTCCTGAGGATAAATTTAGTGAAGTTTTTCTTACGTTACTGCATGTATATTGAAGAAAAATCAGATGATTCCTACAGTGATGAATCAGAATCACTTTCCTTATACATTAGTGATATCCCAATTTCCATTTCAATATCTGAAAACTCGGATAGGGATAATTCTGTTACCTCAGATCCTGAAAGTCAGAGTTCCTGGGACAGTAGATTTCATGAGGAGGTGGAGTTTATAGCCAGAATTATATCGATTCAGGGGGAAGAATCAGATTCTATTCCTTCACAAAGTTCACTACCCTCATCTAACTCTAGTTATTTCCCTATACTGAGACCTATGCCAAATGATTTCCATCCATTAAGCGTTGAAGAAGATAGTGACTTGGATACAAGTGATGCAGATTTCAATGATTCAATTCCTCAGTCATTATTCAGAGATCAGTTCACTCAGGTTAGTGAGGTAAATTATAGTTCAGAGGAAAACCTAAATTCGACTACATCAGTTCAAAACAGTGAATCCAACTCGATTGACTCAGTAGGAACTCAACCTAGTCAGATCAGTGTAACAAGGAATAGCTCTGAGGTACACATGGATTCAATTATCTCAGATCAAGACAGTGGAGCAATGTCAACAATCTCAATGAGAGATCAGTCCACTCAGGTTACAATAGATCACAATAGCTCAGAAGATCAAATGAGTTCTACTAGATCTGATCAAAACAGTCAGTCAGGATCAATTAACTCAATGAGAGATCAGTCTAGACAGATCACAACAGATCATAATAGCTCAGAGGAAAATATACATTCTGATGAATCTACATCCACAACTGGTGCTAATGATCAACACAGAGAGAGAGCTTATTTCACAACTAGATCAGGAAAGGTTTATTATAAAAACATATAAACTTTATACATTAACATTTTGTAGTAAACTGAAGTACAGTAGAACCTCGATTATCCGAACCCAGTGGGAGACATACAATCCGGCCGGATAATCGGGGGGTTCGGATAGATGAAGGAAACCGAAATTCACCGTCTATAGGTTACCGAGTGGGCGATAATTGAAGAAACATCGATTTATGCACTAAATATAGACGTCGCTGGTATTTGAAGATATAGTTTAATATATTTGTGTAATATTATATAACTGAGCCTAAAATTGTCATTTATTTGCTCCATGTCTGTGAATATTTTTATTTTTATTTAAAATATTACGCCAGATTTGAAACTGTTGTGTTCGGTTGGTACATGCATTGTGGACGTTTTAGTTTTATATAAACATCGTTATTCATTTTGTCATTTGAAAAAGTCCGGGAGATTATTTATTGTAAAACCCAAAGCGAACACGCCTTCAGTGATACGTGTGTTTGGATGGTAATGCATTGTTGACGTCTTTTCTTTTGATACACGTTGTCAGTCTGTGAACCTACTCCGGGAGATTATAAATTGTGAAAGCCAATCGAACACGCTTTTATTGACTGGCGCATTATCAAAGAAGTTGTGTAGTGGGGTTGTGTAATTGAATTAATGCCTCCCCTATTGTAACAATGGTGATAAAGATGAAAGAAGTTAGGCGTCTCTGTGAATGGTACGTTTTACAAAGCACTGCAATTCATCGTTTCCGAGACTGTGTAAAATCTTGTATTATCGCTCACGCTTCACCATGCATTATATGTAGGGAGACATGATTTCGGTTCGGTTAATCCGGAGATTCGGATAATAGAAGGCCGGATAATCGAGGTTCTACTGTATATCATAACATTATTCGCAGACTGTATACAATAGCACACCTATATCTTGTAAATACATTACAAGCTCAACATACAGTCTGATTAACATATAACTAATTTCAGTTAGTTCAAAAAAGGGTATATTACAATGTAAACTTTATAACTTACAGTTAAAATTTGTAGTAAACTAGTAGATATAAGATTGTTATTCCTGGATTCCCATTTCATGGCTATATGGTGTAAGTACATTACACATCCAAACTACAGACAGTAGATCATATAGCTAATTCCTTCAAGATAGTTCATACAAAAGACATTTATGTGTACATAAGATTTTCTTTTGACAATGTATATTAGTGTATGTGAGATATATATACATGGACTGTTGAACCCGTCTATTCTGTATAGGATTCTTATAATATAAGTATGAGGTATACAGATTTGTTCTGTTATAATCACCAATTTGTCACAAAGCAGTTATTTTTTCTAACATTATAACTAACTGATATTTGTATAAAAGTAATATACTACTTACTACTCTAGAAAAATAATAATAATAAACTGCTTACATATTGTAACCTTAGTTCATGCAAAACACATTTATGTGTACATAAGATTTTCTTTTGACAATGTTTATTAGTGTGTGTGAGATATATGTACATGGACTGTTAAACCCGTCTATTCTGTATAGGATTCTTATAATATAAGTATGAGGTATACAGATTTGTTCTGTTATAAACACCAATTTGTCACAAAGCAGTTATTTTTTTCTAACATTATAACTAACTGATATTTGTATAAAAGTAATATACTACTTACTACTCTAGAAAACTAATAATAAACTGCTTACATATTGTAACCTTTCTGTTTGTTGGTGTCTAGCTAGAGCTTATAATATTCTCAAGACAATTAAATAAAAAGTGTAAATGATATGTCATTGTTAACCATCCATTACCTTACTGGAAAGACAATATACTTCATTAGAACTGTAAATACTGAAGTATATTACATATATATCTATTAAACCTCTCTGATTGTAGCTTGGTTATAAATTATTTTCAGACTATTACTTTTCAGTTATAACTTACAGTTCGATATCTAGTGTTCCATGGTTTGAATCAGATGAGAGGTTGAGGAACCTCTATCCAACCACCTGGGGGAAGTTTGATAGGTCTCAGGAAAATGATTTCTGTTGACTCGTCTTCGATTTCCTCCTC
Organism: Sabellastarte sp. h YS-2021; assembly: GCA_964017235.1. Lineage (NCBI taxonomy): Eukaryota > Metazoa > Annelida > Polychaeta > Sabellida > Sabellidae > Sabellastarte > Sabellastarte sp. h YS-2021. Next base: position 71,239,411 of record OZ024928.1, on the reverse strand, counting down.
ACATGTTGGGTAGAGAAGGGAAGATCCTCTCGGTTTGGAGACGGAGTAGGCAGAACAGATAGTGCAATAGAAATGACCACATTTAGTGGCAAACGCTTGATCAAAACTGATCGGAAGCCCACAGGTAGTGCAGGTCAGGTTGTTTTTCCTGTCCTCATAGAACTGCGGCCATGTTGGTGCTAGCATCTTCTCAGCATCTGAGGGTGTAGTACTCATTAGGAATGCATAATAGAAGGCTTTAATAAAATTTCTTGATGTCAAGACATCAATCATTGACTGGTTGAAATTTGCGTGGATATATGTGGAGATGGGGACCCACACAAAGAGCGAGCATTGGTGCAGTCTGGTGGCGCTGAAGAAGCCTGGTTTTGCGAAGAGGTGGTCCCTCAAAACTGATCTACAAATTGGGCATTTGGGTCTTTGTCTTCCCTCTTCATTCCAGTTCTTAACCAACTGACATGCACACGATGCGCAGAAATAATGAGTGCATGGATTGGATAGAATGAGTTGTTCCCTCTGTAGGTCATCTTTACAAATACAGCATACTGCTTTTTCGAATTCCTCTACAAAATATCTGGCGAAGTCTGGATATTTGTTCCTGAAATTACATGAGCAATAGGCAAACTTGTACATATCTTCAGTTATTGTTGTTTGAAGGGTGGGTTGGAGGTTTATTCAGATTGCTAAAATGTTACCTAATAGTTGAGTGATAGGATGATAGGATCTATACTTTGGTTATAGCATTGGAGATATGGCTACCTAATAACATTTATTATCCCCTTTCTGTAGAGTGGGTCCTTATATATCTCCTAAAGTTAAGTTGTCACGTGACTCCTTACTTTGTGATTTGATAATTGGACGACACTTGATCCCTCTTTTCCCCGAAACGCCTTATATACTACAAGTGATTGTTATGTCACGTGATGACCTAGTTCATTATTTGACGATAGGTCAACACTTGATCCCTCTTTTTCCCCAAACAGCTTATATACCCAAAACACCTCCTATGTCACGTGACGAACTGGTTTGCGATTTGATGATTGGTCAACACTTGATCCCTTTTTTCTACCATTACAGATTGTGATATTAGTTAGAGAAAATTTCAAATATTATACAATATACATTGGTGTGATTACATTAAAAGACAGTGTTCTGTAGTTTACCTTACATGTAGCTGCGAGAAAAAAAATTACGTGTCACATAGATCAGTTATATGAGAACGTTTCTACTTACATAATGAACTCAGGCAGCACCTCGTTCAGCAGTGTTATGCAGTTGAAGGCTTGCTTGTAATTCTTGACCTCTATTAGTTGAATCAAATGCATAAACGTCACCATGGATGACGGTATGTGCAGTGGATAGTACACATCGTACCTGTTACCCATGAATAGGTTCATCTCCATCTGTGCTAACTCCATCCTTATTTTGATTATTAACCGTAGCCTTATTCTAAAAACAAAAATGAGGTAATATTCACCAGCTATTAATCACTCAATCTTAGGTTTAGCCTGATAAAAAACTGACAGCTTGCAAAGGTCTCAATCCGAGTTTGTTGAGATATTAATGAGAGATCAGCAAAGATTGGGGGTTTTTATAACCCCATGTTTCAAAGACATAAACAAAGATAGGTCTCAATTCGTAGATTTCCGAGCCCTAGATCAGACTGAGATTTCGCTACAAGTTCAAACGCGTTGGTTGGAATCGACTTATTACCTAGTTCTACCTATATATATTCTAACCTAATCCTATGTTAGGGTCATATACATTTGTACATTTAAATTTTGTTTTAAAAGAAAGTTAGACGTTATATTTAGCTTACAGTAACATTGACCTTTGGGATTTTTTAAAAAAAAAATTAAAATTTTTTTTTTTAAAATTTGATACGAGGAACTTCCTACAGAGGTATATCAAAATCTACCTCTCCCATGGGTGTTTTATCTGATTCACAGCATTCAGCACAAAATGCTTTGTTATGTCCTGCTTGCTCAGGCTACATTAAACATGGAACATGTGTAAAAATTTCCATTCTCTCTGAATAGATTTTATTCGATATTTTAGTGAATTCGTTCCATTCCCCACAACCCATTGTTATGCCACACTTTGTGGGAAAATATTCCCCATTTCCACCCTTTCTCCACATTCGTATTGCTACAGTTTTGTACGGGCTATTGGCCGATAGGTAGTAAGAGGCTCCGCTATGAATTCTAGAGTTCAATCCATCTTCCCCTTTCAAAATTTTTTCAAGGGTGTGGTTTATAATTTCGACATTGTGAAGAATCTTTACAAATCTGGATCTGTTCAGCTTAACCCCCTCCTTTATCACCACCTTACCGTCCCACTCTTTAATTTGGATGCGATCTATAACATCCCTTTCCCCATGAAATATTGCATATTTTTTTCTCCTAGATGATAATTTTTCCTGTTAGGTTTGTTTCCTATAGCACTGCATGATGTGGAGATATCAGTACATGGATGGCTGACTTCTCCTCCCCCTTCTAAATTCTGTGGTGATATGAGCATGGACTTTTTCGTTTTAGAGAATTGCGATTGCTCGTTCTTCCTCTTCTTACTGTTGGAGATTTTGATTGGTGTGTTTAAGGTTGCTTCTGCCATTATAACTTCTGACTGTTGTACCTACTAGCTGAGTGTTCTGGTAGAGCTCGTGGGTTTTCTACTTGCTTTCAAAGAGTGTGGACTGCAGTTTATTCGCCGTTCTACCTCTAGAGAGGATTGGATGAGGGATTGACAGATCTGTGTCGTTTTTATAAGAGTAGATAAGGGGGGAGACTATTGTTCAGAAAGGGGGCATAATCAGCATGATTTCTTTAATGAAAATTTTGGTTCAAACTTGTTATAATTTCGATTTTTTATATAGATTAATAAATGGTTCATCTGATCGAAAGATCATGACCAGACTTAATTTCTAGGGAGGATTCTGTTTAAACAGAATTCGACATGATTTTCAGTTTAAGTTGACAATAGTACATAGCTTTGGATTTGGGGTATTATGGAGAGTTTGAAAAGACTTGGTGGTTATATTAGATTTACAATTGCTTCAGATTTCTTGAACGTGTTTTGATGTGAATTTTTGTAAGATCCTCCAACATATAGGGTTCTATACATACCAATAAGCATGTGCTAGTGAAATCAAATATTATTGTTACTCAAATGTTGGTTTTGTAAACAGATTGATCAAACATACTGATGGGAGGTGGGTGGGTTGGGGCACATTACTCCGTTTTGGGTATGTGAGTTGTGGGTGCCTGGTTAGAGGTTTGATTGTTACAGGTGATTGTGTCATAACAAGTCAATGCAAGTCAAGGACGAAGGAGATAATGGAAGGTAATGTACCTTATGTGGGGTAGGAGTGAGGTATAGTACTGATTTATAGTGCATGTGTCATTTATTTTATTTTATTGTATTTAAAGGTTAGGTAACAAAATTTCTACATGAACTACATTATCTGTCTTTATGGCATCAGCATCTTCAAAAAGTCGCAGGAGGTTGAATGTCTTCTGTGTTCTTCGAATGGTAGGTCATATGGTTCCCACTCTATCAGTTTTATCTTACACCACGGACAGATAACTTTATCCCCTTCCCCTGTGTAGACAAATCCTGCTCTGGACAGTTGTTCTGGTCTCACTGGATGGGATTCGGGCCATGTCCTGTATGTTTCAAATCTGGTGACATATTTCTGATAAACCAGTGGGTCACATCGAAGTATATAGTCATTAAAACAGAATTTTTCAAAAGACTTGGTTGATTCATGGCATTATGACCAAAGGTGTATGTAGGTGGATTTTTAAAAGCATATTTGATTTGATGATTGTTTGACAATGAAAATCCCCCCATATCCGAGTTTGAGGATGGTTTAGCAGCTGGTTTGACAATATCAGATTCTTTCATTGAGGAATCAGTCGAATCTGACTGTTCAGAATTAAATCCGGTGTTAGAAAACATTCTCGCTTATCGGTTTCCTAAAACTTTGTGAGTGGATGTAATAAGTGTATGAGTGGATTTACATAGTATGGCTTCTTGCAAGGATTTTAGCTGATACATCATTAATAAAAGCAAATTCATCATATTTCTTATATATTGTTATTCGCAGATATGTCACATGATGAGCTTCTACCGATTTGATGATAGGTGGACACTTGATCCCAATTTTGCTACAATTTCCTTATATACCATTTCAGTTACTGATGTTGATTAGTGACCTAGTTTCAGATTTGATAATTTGTCGACATTTGCTGGAAATTGCTTATATAGTCTGTTGAGGTTGATCAGTCACGTGATGACCTAGTTAGGGATTTGATGATTCGTCGACGTTGGATCCTGTTTTTTCTCAAAAAAATGAGTAGGGGTGTAAAACAAAACTAAAACTTCAAATTTAGAGATTTTCAGATTATCGTTGATATAATCGCTTGGTTAACTTTTATTATTTCAGTGGTATGGTATATGGTACTCCAGGTGCTATATATTTGTCCATGTTTTAACATGCTCAAATATATCTGCGAGGTGAGAGTGTTAAAGTTTGTGTTAGAGGACTTCAAAGACTGTATCAAGGTTAATTCCATTGTATTGCAAAATTCAATACCCTAGAGTGAACGTGGTTCAGGCAGATTTCTGTGAATGTAAAGATCTAGGGTCTTAAGGTTATATAAATAAACGAGTTGGGGCTGGATTATTTCATTTATTTTCAGACAGAAAAACTTACATAAAATTCCATTCATTTGTTCTGGGTTTATGTTATGTTTAGTTTACAGCTGTTCTGTATACCTATAGATTCTTTCCAATATCTACAAGTAAGGTCTTGTCCGAGGAGAAATTAAGCCTCGTTGGGTTAAAACCTGCATTTAATGCAGTGGTGGGAAAAGTAAATAACTAAATCCCTGTAAGAAAGGAAGAAAGTATACCTACCATGTTTTTAAATATACACTTTTCCTCAAAATCAAATTGCCAGCAAATGTCTTTCTTCCCATAGATTAATCTTTGGTGGTTAGGGTGCCTTCCATTTCGAACCCATGTCTCCTAGTGGTAGATTTCCCATCTAAATCTAACAGAAATCTCACATAGCCCGAGGGAAGACCGTCAACTAACTGAGCATTCACTACTCTTTATAATTTCAGTAGTTTTTACATATTCTTTAAATCATCGTTATTTACAATGAAAAATATTTAAATTGTCTTCCAAATACTAGTATATTTTTAATCTAAAGCACAAATTAACATATTTATAGTTTTCTTAAGTCACCACATTTAATCCATGACCCAAAATTGCAAACATAACAATTGTAATTATTAAATTTCTCGTTTTAATTTTTTTTTTCAGCATGTGTTTAATCTAAACCAACAATTAAATGGTGTCACCTTAAGTCCCAGTAAACATTTTAGGGTTTTAAAGACGTTTGAAAGGAAACATTTGGCAAAAGTTAAAAAATGATGGGTATGATAACCATTTATAATAGAATGTTTTAAAACATTTTATGTATACTGTTTATTAAATGTTTAATGACAAATGTTAGAAAAAAGTTACAAATTAACATAATAATGTCTTAATGGTAATGGGGTCAGAGGTCAAATTCAATATCTTTTTAAGGTTGCTCAGTAATCAAAATATTATTTTTATGCCTAAAAATTGTGCCCCCATTCAATTCTTACTTTTACAGATTGCATGTGGGACGATTTTGGACAAAGTCCTCTAAAATCCCCTATTATTGCTCACCGCAATCTTTGTTTAGACATGTTTGAAGGTGTTTTTGATGGAATGTTTTTAAAACATTTGACAGAAAACATTTCAAAAACGTCTTAAAATGCTGTTTAAATATTTTATGGGTACTGTTAATGAAACATTTCATGATGAATGTTTGAAAAAAAAACAATTCCAGCAAAACCATAATTTGTTCAGCTATTTCATAAATGTTTAAAAAACATTTCAAGTCAAACCTAGCTTTTTGTGTTCTTTTATAAACATTTAACAAACATTTTCAGTAAGATGTTTTTATAGAGAATGTTTATAAAACTTTTTTTAAACATTACACTGTATAAACATTAAAAAACCCATTTTTTAACATTTTTAACAACGTTTTGTAAAGGTTTAAACTATTTTAAAACGTTTCAAATGTTTACTGGGGTCTACATTGATAGCTTCATCATTTTTTCCAAATGTTTTGAACTCTGCCACAAAGAAGTGAGAGGTGTTCTAGGGTTCCAGTTCAGACACTTTCAAAATTAGTTCTTTTATATTTTGACAATACACATCATTTCACAGATACTGAGAGTTAAGCTTCCAGAAATTCGCTCCTCTTGAATGAAATTGACATTTAACCTCAGTTATAACTAATTTAAGATCAATTCTATGTGTGTCATCAGGAATGTTAACATTTGATTCATGTACTTCAATATGATCACTAACAAATATACAGAGGTCCATGGTAGCCTACCCAGCCAGCACTACATATGAGACCAACAAGGGTCCCAAATGGGTTCTTATATGGGGCCTTTGTGGGCGCCCTGTATGGGCCCCAGTCAGTTTTTGCAAACGGTTTTCTGATGGGACCAATATTGTTTATCAATAAGGGTCATATATGGGCCCCATATGGGGCCTTTATTGTGAAATAAATGGGTCCCACATGGGCCCAATTTGTAATTTGAACATGAGGCCCACATGGTTTTTGCAAATGGTTTGGTGATGGGACCAGTATGGGCTCTGTATATGGGTTATATGTGGGTCTGACAAGGGCACTATATGGTAAACTGCATCCAGGTTCTTATTGGTCCTACATATAGGTTCAGATGTATGGACCGGCTCAGTTTTTAAATGTGCACTACCAACACAAGGTCCATTTTTAGTTCAGCTCGCATGTAATAGAAGCTCAAAAATGAATTGATCTCTGTGAACAGTCTGCAATTTCCTTCACACTTTGCCCACATATTCTGTCTGATATTTTAATACACTTTCGTGAAGCCTTTGTAAATAATGCACAATACAATCTTGATTCATACTATACTATTATCCAATTTCCAGAATGTAATTCAAATCATTTCAAGTTAAAAATCTTATGATGTACCACATTTGTGTCTAAGCTTGTCTTATACAGAATACAGAAATGTGTATCAGAAACTCATCACTTAACGATTCACCCAAACCCTTTTTCCAGATGGCCCAAGCTAAAACAGCTACATAGCCTTGTCAAGACACAAGTAAAACACATGATGAAATCCTCAGTTAACTGATATAATTAAGCACATACATTATTTGATTAATAAAGCTTTTTTCTTTATGAATCCCCCCCAAAAATATCATAGTTTATTATTTTAGCCTCATTTACACAATTTTTACAAATTTCATAGATTTCTCACACATATTTATAATCTTTAAATTGTACTGTAATTTGTATCCGTGTGACGAAAGGCTACCCTGTTTCACACCATGGGGTGTTTTCCCATTTTCCTAGCACTGCCTCAAAATACTCTCTGTGTGAAAAGATAAACATATCTGTACTGCATGATATAGGGGGTTGGACCTATCAATGACCCCTTGAGTTAAACTAAGAGAAACTAAAATTTTACAGAATTTCCACAACTGTAGACTTAGGATTTCTGTACTCTTGAAAAAGGTGTTTGTGGTACATTAAGGTAATATAAACCACTAGATTATTAATTAGTGAGATATACAACAAATTTAATTTAATACATTTTTTACAAAAACTTGACAATACATTTACAGAGCTGCAAAAATGCTATTGTATGTGATAATAATGAGGGTCCCTTGTGAGAATATTATACCCATTTTTGACCTTCACAGGTCCAACCAATATGCGTGTACACTTTTATTTAAAAAGTTTTTGTGGCGAGTTGTTTTTCTCAAATAGGACCTTTTTTATTTTTGGATATTTTTCATTCAAAATCAGATGAGAAGTTAATAAAGAACACTTGTTATATATATTTACATTTTTCCTCTAGGATTTATATATGGAACCTTTCTGGAACCCTTATACCAGTAAATCATCCATAAAAGTCCATTCTGGGGCCCATATTAAACATTGTGATAATAAATGTTTTGTTTACCACTCTTTACGAAGTCCAACTCAACATGATGCCAAATGAATCTATTATTAAATCTGTTTTATTTTCCTCATTTTGTACTATTTAGGGAACATTAAGTATTTTTATATAAATGGGACCAATATGGGCCTCCTTTGGGCATTCTGTGCCCATATATATCCTTTATAGGACCCATATTGCTATTTGCCCGCCTATAGCCCACATAGGCCCCATATGATCATGCTTGCTGGGTAGTGGGTTAGCAGGTTTGGCATCTAATCACATGCTGTCTATCACCTTTGTGTGGGTTTGACTCCAACAAGTGACAACTGCTGAGGACCTGACACAAAATGACCCTGGGTGAAAGGGATGTAAAACCAAAAGTTTGACAAACCACAACTTTAACAAATATGTAATCATATCTACTTTTGGAGAAACAATGTTTGTCTATATATGTGTGCCTGTCATCCAGGTCAGTTGTGGACTTCCATGAATTACATAATTTGAGACCTTGACAAAGTTTTGCAATACTTTTCGACTACTGTCTCTTATATGAGTTTGTGGATCTCTATCAATGTCCAAGAGGCAACAATTAAAATCTCCAGCAATGTTCATTTATGTGATATGAAGAGAATAAATATACAACACTCTTTAAAAGTTTGCGAAAAAATAATTTCTGTCAGTTTCAGAATTTGGTGCATAATATTAGTGAGACAGTAAACCTCATCCCAAATCATTACATTAATTAACATTTCTTCAGTACAACATTTATAATCTAATACTTCCAGTTTTAAATCATCTCTAAATAACACACATATACCTCTACTGTGTGAAGAATCAGTAACAGTGTGAAGAATTTTACCTTTCCAGGAATTGCTAAGCATATCTACAAAATTCCTTGCATATTTAGGTCTCTGGTAAAAGTATTATATTGAGCCTAAGTTCTGTGAGCCATTGAAATATTTTTAGTATAAGCCTCATTAGAGCTTGGCTCTCTTTACAGAGGTTAAACGGTGATGTTACTGGGATGGGTTACCACTTCAGTGCACTACTTGTGTTTCTGATGGCTTTATGCTCGCGCTAGGTACCGAAACACCTTTCGGCCTTGTTTCTTCTAGTTTTGTGATTACATATTCCTCTAGCATTCAATCTTCCTATTATAAGATCTAATTTTGTTACTACTCATTACTAAAACTGCTTGCTTTTCTCCACAAGGATGTCATCTATCACTTTTATATTTTGATCTTCACACTGGCTGTTGTATGGAAGTTGTTTAGCCGTACTCTTCTCTAAAGCAACTGTTGGTCCATCACGATGTTAGCATCTAACTCTGAACAGCCTTTTTTATTACCTGCACATAGTTGTACATATGCTCAGCTGATTTAGCCATGACATTTTATTTGCTGGCACCATATAATACATGAGAGCATATACCTATGTTTAAAAGAATGCTGCTAGGCAATAACGTTCCAGCTGCCCATGTGTGATAAAACTCTTTTCTCCTGCATTTATGAGTAATATCAGAGCACTCTGAATCATTGCCAAGTCAGTGGATAACACTACACTCTATGAGCTTAACATTATGTTTAAGTTAACTGAAGTGCCTGGACCCTGGATCTCTTTTTCATAGGGAGTGGTGGGCAAGGTATAGGAGTAGGGTATCACATTTCATAGTTATTTAACTGACAGCATATCTGTTGGGGTCTTGACTCTCACTTCTTACAGAAATGGGGCCAGAATAAAGAACATAAAAGACTGATATATGGTGTGAGTCAACCACACCAGATCCCAGTTATTGCAAATATATTACTTGTGCTTTACTGATCATGTACATTTGGGAAGAAAGCATATTCTTTCCTAAGTATTTTGCAGTTGTCAAAATATTAGTGAAAATTGAGCTCTTTGCATGTCCTCTTTGAAAAATTAGATGTTGTTTTAACACAGACTAGTCATAGTCTAGTCAATAACAGTAGTTAAATGCAATCAACATATACACCTTCGAAAACACTCTATCTGAAAGGAATGGCTTCTCCCTGAATCACTTTTTTCTTAACAGTATGGAAGTCATCCCTTTGATATTAATGTATCATTTATTTTTGAAGTAATCACTTGATTACTTGATCTGTTGATTGGCTTGGACGTTAAAATGGCAGTGAACACACCCATTGCATCTAACTTGAAAGGTTGTATCAATAAGCATGTTAATCTTTCCCTCTTTGAGGGAGAATTAAAAAAGATGGTGCATGGTAACATCTCTAATAAAAATGGTTTCATTACCCAGTAAAAATTTCAAGAACTATTGGCTGGTGTCTAGACTCAGTTACTGTTTTGTATCAAAGTTTGCTGTGCATGGTGTGGCTATTCAGCTATTGGAAAATATGAACATAAATGGCCTTGGAAAGCTGAATCAATTGGCACACAAGAAGGGTCTCTCAACAGAAACTGCATGCTTCAATACAGAATTATATTCACCTGTCATCTAAATGTCAGCCTACTGTTTGGGTACTGCTTGATCCGTTAGCTGTTTTGACATCATAGAACCCTGTACCTTTCTCAAGTATTTGCCATTCAAGTTTGGAAGTGTATGGGTCTATGCTCAAGTGGTTAACTTCCTTTTGTCTTATCACTACCAGTCCATCCAACCTGATTGGTAAACATGAACATATCAGCTTGCACTTCCATGTAGTTCACACACAACTATATGTTCCCCTTTCTCATGAAAATGCTTCCTTTACGTTCACAAACTTAAAGGAACGTCTTGAAGGTGTTTACAAGTGGATGTCCTCTAGCAAGCTCAAACTGAATTCTGAAAAAGCAGGGGCGGATTTCACGAAAGGTCTTAGCCCGGTCTCAGACTCAAACTTGAGACTTTTGTCTCAAATTATTGGAATATTTTACTTGAGCCCATGGGCTCAGCCTTAGTGGATTTCACAAAAGGTCTCAGTCTCAGCTTTGGCTAAGCCACTGGCTCAAATGTTGAGACTGATAGAAAGTGGGCTTAAGTTTTGTAAACAAAGGCTCAAATATGGCCGCCATAATTCTTTCTTCACTTCAAAATTTGAAATGGCTGAAAATAGGGTACAAGTATATAAAACAACCCCCTGATGTAGTCTTTGGGTGTTTTTACATGTTTACAAGGTTTCCCATTGCAAAATGGTATTTGACCAGAGATATTATGTGTCAAACAAGGAACATATATGTCATCAGCAGAATATTTTGACTACAAAAAATGGTCACATGACACAGAAAACCACTGTGGTTATTTGATAAGCTTGGTCTCAACTGAGACCCCTTCTGTGAAAACCATTTGAGACAAAGACTTAGCTGAGCCAAAAGGCTCAGATTTGAGCCAGTGGCTCAGCCTGAGACTGGGCTAAGTCTGAGACCTTTCATGAAATCCGCCCCTGGATTTATCTGCATACCTTATGTGCTACCTGCAAAAACTTTGGTTTTAGTCTGTATCACTATGTTTATATTTGTTCATACGGGACTTTCCCTTAACTGACGCAAGTTGGTTGTAAACAATGAAATATTTGCAAAGTTGCAAAGCTTTATAAGGCCCCCTTTGAATTGCACATTAAGAAGCAATGATCACACGAAATTCGAAGGATTAAAATGGACGAAATTGTGGGATTATTCGGTTCCGATGAAGAGGAGAGAAAGCCCTTACCAGAGGTGCTACCTCCAGAGGTCAGTTCCGGTGTTTAAAAATTTCGTACACGTTTGGACATAAAGATAAACGGTCTAAATAATTTTTCAAATATAAGTGATAAAAACAGCCAAATTCCCAAATCTATGTACCAGAATGCACTTAAGCTTATCAAGACATTTAGAGACAAGGGAAGATTGAGGCTCCGCTCGGAAAACTGATGGAAGATCTCCGGGTTGGGCTATTTACCACAAGGAGATTTATAAAGCTATAGTATACAGTAAGGATTTTAAGTTAGACCGATTACTGCCTTGCTACCAATTATCGCCGGCTACCAATTATCGCCACCAGAAAATAAAACGTTCATATTTCAGTTATGGTTATATATTTTGAAAGCTTTTTGTTGTGTGTTTGTTCCATTCACTTTGGAAATAGTTTTACCTTATTTGCTAGACTTGGGATGCTACTTTGGTGAAGTTATAACCATTTAAATTCTGTCTGGCGATAATTGGTACCCGGCGATAATTGGTAGCAAGGCAGTAATCTGTCTCTCAGCCAATTTTTAAAAGATGGATGTATTGGCGAGAGACAGATGGCATAAGTATGCAAAAAACATAAACATCCTGAAGGGCAACCAGTGGCACACATCCTGACATTAAACATGTACTAGGCTACCACCTTGAGTATCAAGGAGGTGCCCCGCATTAAAAGAAATAAACTTTTTGCATAGTTAATGGATATATTTACCAAAATTTATTTCACTTGCAAAATTTCATCATTGTTTATGCAAACAGGAAGTGCAGAAAATGTGTCTATATTACTGCAAACACAGAAAATTGTGTTCTTGCATCTAAATGTTTTATACTGTTAATACATTAAGTGGATATTTTAAAGTTTAAAGTGACAGTAATTTTCAAATGTTTAAGTTTTTTGTGTAGCGAGGAACTCTGTCCTAAAATGCCATCCATCAGTTTTAAAAAGGCATATTTTGGGACAGAAAACTCGGTCTAATTTTAAGTGTACTTTTATTATGAGTAGGTAATGAACTTTGGTAGCTGAGCAGTAAGATCCACATAGTTACCCAGATAGCATTCCGACGTTGGACCAACGGCTTTTTGACCGTTGGCTAGTGTTGTGGTTGAATGCGAATTTCAGAACCGGTTTCCGAAAGTGGAAATTCGGCAAAAAAACGGGTATGTTTGATTTATCAAACGCAAAGAAATAAGTTTTCAAACGTGTACATGAGACGTAACTCGTATATAAATAAGAACAACAATGGGCTCTTTCAAGACTTTCGAGGACAAAATGGGTGATATATTGATAGAATCTTATAAAATACTGTGAAATATTTGTTGTAGTCTAATATTTTAGCAAACTTAAGTTAAAATAATGAATACATGTGGCGAAATCGGTTTTGGTTACAAGAAAACGAAACGTAATCGGATCAGTGTCTTTCGGTCGGCAAATAAGTTTCCGGTTTACCGTCTTCAACACTACCGTTGGCCCAATGTCGGCAAGCCACCGGAAAAAATTTTATTCTATTTATAGCATCAGCCAATCAGATAATGTTCACCAACAACTTTTTTAGTGTGAATTTATAATGAGAATATTATTTTTATGTGTAAAATTGTTAAATGGTCAGATAAAATTTGTGGGCTCACTGAAATATGATTTTTAGACATACCATAATAAATAATTTTTTCTAAGTTCCACAAATCCCCTATTATTGCTTGCCGCCATCTTGAATAAAAATCTGCCTTTGGCCCAACGTTGGCAAAATATAGAGACATCTAACCTGAGTAGTGGTTGGCAAGCCAACGTCGGTCCGACGGCAGAATGCTATCTGGGTGCAAATCACCAACAAAATTAAACTTTCACTGCTAGGAACTATATAACACTAAGAAAAGCAATAAATACTCTCTGTACCCTGCATAAAATAAAAAATGTTAACAAGGCACAATGAAGTTAGGATGTTTCTGGGTTCACCTGTAGTTTTCCTGACTGAAGATAGGCTATTGTACACAAGAACACAATTTGGGTTTTATTGTTATGACAGCAAGTTATAATGTTATTTCCACAAGCCTATAAAAAATTAATATCTAACAACTGTGACATTTGTTATTACCTCCTTGGAAGGTTTGATTGAAATTGACAATGGGGAACTGACTATGGGAATAAAAATGTGCGTGAATTAATATCAAAGAGTAAGCATTATAATAACTGTATTTTTGTTCAGAAGGGTCAAGTACATTGAAATGTACTTAAGTACAAGTACTTTGTTAATTTTCAAGTACAAGTACAAATACAAGTCCTTTTTTCCTCAAAGTACTTAAGTACAAGTACTTTTCAAAGTACTTAAGTACAAGTACAAGTACTTATCACCCGTGAATGACAAAGTAAATTAAAAAAAAAAAAAACACCACCAATTTTATTCAAACATATATACAAAATTTACAATTATACACTAATTGGTTGTTATCCACTTATTACTATCTTTATAACATTGAAAGGCCCACTGTTATTATTGTTTATTCTGTTTTAGTGACTACCAATATTTCACAAAACAACAGATACAACATATAAAAAAATACCCAGCCTGCTATTGGGCTTATAAGTCACTTTAAGTTAGAAATTAATTAAGTGTTGTGATAATGGAAAATTAGTTAATCTAATACAGTAATACTATACATAATAAGTTTTATGTTAACTAGTCTTTGTAAATTGAAGTATTAGAGAGAAGGTAGAAAGCTTGCTGTGTATCACATTCTCCTTTAAGAAATAGGTGTTTTTCTTTTGAATACAATGTTATCACCCAAAATTGCTATTCAATAAAAGTGACAAGTAAATGATGAACTAATCCTTTCCTTCAAATGTTTGACAGAAATTGAAGTGACTTTTGTGCTTCCTGCTATAATCTGAGTACATTGTTTACACTTTGCTGTGACACTCCCTTCAGTATTTAGCTGAAATCTCAAAATGCTTTAAAACAGCAGCCATTGTGCTTACACAATATGATTACCATAAAAGTGAGTGGTTTGTCAATGCCCCTGTCCTAGTATTTATAGTGGTCAGACAAGATCATGGCCAGTGAAAGAAATAATCTTTTTTCTCTAATCAACAGTCTTAACTACTCTAACAATCTTCTAATCTGTATTCATGCGTTGAAAAAAAAGTCATTCCTGAGCAATTACATCACAGAGACTGTGTTAATCTGGTCCTTGTGATTTACTTGGACCAATTGAAAGCTCTTAAATGCCCAGGTGCAATTTACAAAGAATACTCATACCAGGGTAGATATTATTAACTGAGATCAGGCAAGTTCAAAGTAGACAGTTATAAGAGGATTAAAGAAGGGGAGTAATATGCAATCTTGGAACAATTGTCCCTCTTTTTAAGATGTGATTGGCTTATTGAATTGAAACTTAAATAATTTGATTCATTATTATTATCAATTATACTAAACTTTTTAAAGAAACACTATTATCAAATTGAATCAGATATATCAGTGAAACTTTTATGAAAATTTAATCTAAATGAATGTTTATCAATAAAGATATGGAAAAAGCTCAATTCAGTAGTAATGATTATATAATACACAAACTTTTGAAAAATTAGTAAAAATTTACTTAAACTAAACGTTCTTAAAAAGGACTTAAATGTACTTGTAAGTACATCAAATTTAAAATGTACTTAAGTACAATTCAAGTACATGTACTTGGAATTTGAAAATGTACTTAAGTACATTTTAGTACTTTGAAGAATGTACTTAAGTACAAAGTACTTTGACCCCAACCCTGGATACACCCAGTTACTAAAAAGCAATAAAGATTTAATTTTTTTAATCACTTTGACAGCAAGTTATACTACATTGTACATAGTTGTACATTCATAAAAATATCTTAAGTACACCTGTGTACATCAGGGTAAAGAAAACAGTCAAAAAATAAACTTGACTTTTTCCTCTTATTTTTGGGTGATTTTTAAGGTACCAAAAATGAACAGAAGCACTATTCAATTTGCAGTAAAACGGTACTTTATACTACTATTAATAAGGTTTTGACATTATTTTATGTTTAATTTTCTTCACTTATTCGAGTTCAGCTTGAGTTCAACTGGCTTGTAACGGGTGATTCTCAATCTTCAGAACTCAGAACTGGTGTGTACACCATTAAACCAATGTCAATCAGTCAACAAATGAACTATGTGGAAAATTTGCAAATGATAAATTTTTATAATTAATGCATGTACCAAATGTATTTGTTAAGAAATTTGTGAATCATGTATTTATTGTCAAGATGCTTCACAGTAAGAACAGTTGAAATATGATCAGTCCAAGCATAATATCAAAACAGTAGAATCATGGTAGAAATTGATGCACATATCATCCATACATTTATTCTAGTCGCAAAAGGGTTATTTTATAGTTTGTGTCAGTTAATTGCATGATTATGTAATGTGGGTAACATGCAAACTGCAAGTCTGTGATTGTTTAACATCTTGTTATTGTAGATCGAAGAAGGGAATGTTGAATATAAACTCAAACTTGTGAACCCCAGTCGGTCTCGGTTTCAACACCTGGTGACTCAGATGAAATGGAGGCTACAGGAGGGAGAAGGAGAGGCTATTTATGAGATTGGGGTGGCAGACAATGGGATGTTAGCTGGACTAACTGAGGAAGAAATGAAAGCCTCTTTGGATACCTTGAACAGAATGGCTAAAGAGTGAGTATTTCTGAGAATGAACTGAAACTTTTCAAGTGTCCAGTTATCAAATATACTTAACAAAATGACTGTTATCTGGTTGAAACTTCAGTTTAAAAATAAGTCATGATTTAAATGTAATTATAGAACCTCAGGACTAGACTGAATATAGTTCAATGGGAGCATAATTTGCTCGACAGCACTTATTTTCTAAACCTTTCTTTTTCAGCATCTTTATTCACTCCTTTTTTCACAGACTTACAAAAATATATACAAGTGTATAGACATATTAATCAGGGGAGAGTGAGGGTTGCACACTCCCACACTAATGTTCTTAACATTTTAAATTTTTCATATCGGGGAGATTTTATCTGATGATATGAAGGATAACATGAGATTCTTATGACTTAGTATATTTCTTGTGTTCATTGTTGTTATTCATTAAAAGGCACTGGGTCATTTTAGTATCATATTATGGACACACATAGGTGTGAGCTTTTGTTGATATTGGTGTTTGTTGTATTTATACATTTTAGGTTGGATGCTACTACATCTCTGTTGAGAGAAAGGGAAGTAGACACTCCAAATGAATCTGTCCAGAAAAGGGTTGCAGAAATCTTAGTGAGGAAAGTTCCAGATAACCAGGAAGTTAGTAGAAAGTACAGCTCTTTTACATGTTTATTGTAGTGTTGTATTTTCAAGACTTATGGTGATTATTACTTATGATAGGTTCTGTCTTATAAAAATCATTTTAAAAGTGGAGGGCACTACAGTTTTGGGGTGTGATGAGTGTTAATAACTGGACTTGATTGCTCATGGATGAAATATTGGCTCGATATCGAGCCCTCACAAAGTTTAGTATGTACCTTGACTGGAAACAACGCCCAATACTGTGGCTCCTGTAAATGAAAAAAAAAGATATCAAGATAAAACCCATGAATCCTTGAATTGTTGGAGTTAGCTGATGTCAGTACATAATAAAGTAGTGAATATTATGTTTGAAATGGTGCATTATACAATTTAATGTAAGTAAGGTGTGTTATTATTGTTTTAAAACATTAAAATTGGACCAGTTCAATATGGTAGAATTATATATGTTTCAGTGAATATGTGTAATAAAGGTATAGAGCAGTCAGGGAATATGTATATTCCCTAAAATTTTCAGGGAAAAGATTACCGCCCTGCTGGAGGATGGGCCAGACCCAGTATTTTTTTGAGTTACTTCAAAAGATCAAGGCTAATAGCCAACAGACAAATTTATAACAAGGCATGAGCACTACCTTTTGACTAAGTTGTGTTTTTGTGTCTTCAATTATGGTACAGTAAAAGTTATGTTATCTAATCATATAGTAGGTTATAGAGGTTATATTACATGAGCAATGTAAACTTTTTATGAAAATACAAATTTGCTTTTTCAGTAATATCTAGTTAGAGAAAATGCTTATTCCCTGGTCATGCAAATCAGGGATTCTGTGTATTCCTGGACTGCTTTAGAGAATATGTGTATTTTAGGCTCATTTACAGAGTGTTGACTACTTGGGTGAACCCCAACTAGAGTTAAATCAAATTGAGTGTACAAGTAATCTTTAGTTTGAAGAACTAAGTTTGAAGTCATAGACCTATGGTTCTTAGTACTGGAGAATATTGATGCTAGGAAGATCACATGCTTGTATTTTCTCAGTGTTACAGCTATGTCTGTGAACACCAATTTGTGGATGTTAGCTCTCTAAACTTCTGTTGCTCATCAATTTACCTTCTTTCACCAGTTTATAGACCTACGACTGGCAGTGCTTGGAAATGTCGACGCTGGAAAGAGTACCTTGTTGGGTGTTCTCACACAAGGGGAGCTTGACAATGGGCGGGGGAGGGCCAGACTTAACCTCTTCAGACATCTGCATGAGATACAGTCAGGACGGACATCCAGTATCAGTCATGAAATACTGGGCTTTGATGGCAAGGGAGAGGTAAAGAGAAATGGGGAATAGTTTCCAAAGTTCTCCAGTTATTTACTGGTAAAAGTAGAGAAATTGGCTGAAGTATTTTTAGTGTTTAAATGATAACTGTGAAATAAAATAACCATCTGGTTTAATTCACGTCCGGGGCCATAGTGGTCCAGTGGTAATACACACGCCTCCCACCTCTGAGGTCAGCGGCTCAAACCCTGGACTTATGTGGGAAAGTTGGTAGTTGCTTACCAATGGTTGGCAGTTTACAGTACAGAACTTAGACGAACTGTATGTACTGGTTTCCTCTTGCCCACAAACGTACCCGTCCTGATATGACCTGTACAGTGTTGAAAGCAACATAAAACCCCAAATAAATAAATTAATTAATGCACACCTGGTGCTGAAGTGTTAAGTACAATTTATGGGTTTATGATTTTTTGCTTTTTAAATTTTTTTTTTAACATTTGTCTATTTGTTCACTGCGATCTTATTGTAGGCTGGGACTTAGTATTGACATTTGTATCAATGAATGTAGTTATTTGTTTTTCATTAATGTAAGCTAGTGTAATACAAACAAACTGTTATAGAGATTTTGTGAGACAAGA
Organism: Sabellastarte sp. h YS-2021; assembly: GCA_964017235.1. Taxonomy (NCBI): domain Eukaryota; kingdom Metazoa; phylum Annelida; class Polychaeta; order Sabellida; family Sabellidae; genus Sabellastarte; species Sabellastarte sp. h YS-2021. The sequence continues at coordinate 71,220,466 of OZ024928.1, read as the reverse complement.
AATTATGCAATTCACTGAATCTAAGGGTCCTCATGGCATTTGTATAAGTCTGTTTTAGTTTTGGTTTTCTATTAACACAACAGAAATGTCTTAATGTTATAGGTAATAAACTATGGAGAATCTCGGACAGTGGAGGAGATATGTGAACGTTCGACCAAGCTCATTACACTGATTGACTTGTGTGGACACACCAAATACCTCAAAACTACCATCTTTGGATTAACTGGTTACTCCCCAGATTTTGCAATGTTAGTAGTCAGCGCAAATTCTGGAATGGGTATGTTTAAAATTTTTTTTTACATGAAATATTTCGGCCTGATTCTGACAAATACTTGCAGTTACGCTGTGATGTGAATCAGTATCTATAGCAGAAGCCAAGCTATCTTGCACAATCAGAATGTATAATTTCAGTTTTGTTTTCTTGAGGTTGATAAACCAAGTCATGTGCTTGTAAGGCTGGATTATGTAAGGGGTAAATTCTTCAGGTAATGTGACACGCCACATCAGTCTTCTGTCTAGTGATAAAGTATTTTTAAATTTTAGTAAGTAGAAATTAAAAATTCTTGGGAAAAAGACATATTTATCTCTGATGTCTCTTTGGATTAAGTAGAAACCTAAAACACTTCTTGAAAAAAACTTGCAGTAATGTAATGATGTGCATGTATGTCACTGCTGTTCTATTGAAATGTTGAAATTTTTTGTTGAACTTAGTTACTTATCTGTTCTTTTTTGCCTTTTATAGTTGGAACAACAAAAGAACATTTAGGCTTTGCACTAGCACTGGGTGTGCCAATATTTGTGGTGGTAACAAAAGTAGACATGTGTAGAGCAACTCAGGTGAGATTTGTGTGTGCTTTGGTGCAAGTTTAACCTCAAACAGTAATTCTAATTCTAATCAAATTTTTATATTGCTTAATCTTCTCAAAAGCCAGACCCTAAGGCCCTTCAGGCAGAAAAACAGAAATCTCAAAAACTCCAGGGACATTAAAAATAGAGTCAGCACCATAAAATATACTGGGATATTTGAAAAATCCTGCATTGTATATGTTTTTGCAAAGACATAGGATTTAAGTTTCATTCTGAATGAGGAAAGAGAAGTGGTTAGTCAATATTGTCAGCAATGCATTCTGAACTTTTGGACCAACAAAGTATGAAGTAAACTTATGTAGTTCTGAAATACTACTGAAATTCCAGAACGTCACTGTCCATCTGACCTCTTGTACACAAGTCATTGATTCTTGTTTGCTTAAAAATGATTGAAATATGTGGGTTAGCTAGTTTGAAAGAACTAATAAACATTTTGTCAATTAAAACTTATATAGTCAAAAAGATCTGGTTTCATCACAACAATCGTATCCACTAGATAGCATCTGGTGGATACTATGGATTACGCATGAGTACGCCGCTGCCGCTGCAGTGTGTAGAGATTTTCTCGTTACCCCTCTAGAGGTCAGGGTATTATAGGTAGACTTCTCAAATTTGCAGGATATATTCATAACCATAAAATCTTGCCTGGGAATGATTTGGCCTCATTTTGAAAAACAAGATGACCGCCATGGTCATTTTTCGATTTTCAGCAAGGAGATTTATTGGTCCTCTAGAAGAAGGGTCATTATAGGTAAAGATCTCAAATTCACAGGATATGTTAATTATTACAAAATCTTGACTGGAAATATTTTTGGCCTCAGTTTGAAAAACAAGATGGGCGCCACGGGTGTTTCTTTCCAGTCATGAAAAGTGCTTATATCTCCCTTATTATTGGTCCTTGAGGTTTGCAATGTGAAACCAACCAATAGGAAATCATGGGCTAGGAATCTTTTGATGTGGTCAGATTTGACCTTGGGCGCCTCCGTCAAGGTCAAATGAGGATAGCCAAACTTAAAAGCACTTATTACTTGCTTATTATTGGTCCTAGAGGTTTGCAATGTGAAACCATCCTGTAGGAAATCATGGGTTGCGAATCTTCGGATGTGGTCAGATTTGACCTTGGGCCCCTCCTTCAAGGTCAAATGAGGATAGCCAAACTTAAAAACGCTTATAACTCGCTTGTTATTGGTCCTAGAGGTTTGCAATGTTAAACAAACCAATTGGAAACCATGGGCTGCGAATCTTCTGATGTGGTCAGATTTGACCTTGGGCATCTCCTTGAAGGTCAAACGAGGATAGGCAAATTTAAGAGTGCTTATAACTCCCTTATTATTGGTCCCAGATGTTTGCAATGTGAAACCAACCTATAGGAAATCATGTCAGATTTCACCTTGGGCCCCTCCTTCAAGGTCAGATGAGGATAGAAAAGTTTAAAGTGCTAATAACTGGCTTATTATTGGTCCTAGAGGTTTACAATATGAAACCAACCTAAGGAAACCATGAGCTAGGAATCTTCTGATGTGGTCAGATTTGACCTTGAGCCACTACTTCAAGGTCAGATGAGGGTAGCCAAACTTAAACGTGCTTACAACTTGCTGGTTATTGAAAAATACTGTTTATCTCCGAAACTATGTTGTCCTTTTCTGGTACATCTTGCGTCCTTGGTCTAGTTTTTCTGTTGGGATTGGCATGACTACGTAAAATTAAGGTGGAAGATTTGTTTATAATTACTTGACTAGCATTTGAAAACTTGCTCTATTCTTTTCTGCATTCTCAAAGGCTCTTTTAAATATTTTTTTTGTAAACACGATATAAGTACACATATATAAATTAGGGGTGTGACGAGTACAAATAATTCGGGTCGATTGCTCGCAGATAAAAATTTGACTCGTCATCGAGCCCTCGCGACATTTAGTATCCACCTTAACAGGAAACGACATCCAATATGGCGGCTCCCGTAAACGAAAAAAAAAAAATATAAAGATTAAAGCTTTGAATCGCTTGAATTAGCTGTTGGCCTAATTCCCAACACTACTGCAACTGACAAATAAGTTTAATTGTCTACTTTATAATTCAGAGTTGAAAAATTGCACATATGTTTCTGTTGCAGGTTGAGCGTACAGTCAAACAGATGGAGAAGATTCTAAAGTCGCCAGGCTGTAAAAAAGTCCCGTTCAGAGTCGAGAATGAGGATGACTCTATTACAGCGGCACAGAACTTCCACTCGGAGAGGTATGAGCACTGGTTACTTGAATACTCTTTGGCAAATGCTTGTATGTATTGCTTTGCATAAATTGTATTTGCATTTGTCCACATCATTGGGATTAAGTTGCTTCTTTGAGTTTTGTACCTTTTAAGTATTCTTCTTTTTCTATCTAAATCTGCTTGTATATTAATGCCTTTAGAAATGCATGCTTTCTTGCCATATGTATGTAGTTTCATTAGTATTTTATTTTCCACCTTTATGTCTGTTTATTGTTTTCCTATTTTAGGTATTATCTCCCACTGGCCCACTGGGCAGTAGATTATAAAATGTTGCCCGCTGGTGTATGTCTGTGTGTTGGGTCACATTTTCTTTTTTGTTATTTCATTTACCAATTGAGAATTACTTAGATCCCAGAGAGATATTGATTTTAAAGGAACCTAAATCTCCTAATTAAGCGGCCCGTCAGGGACGCTTATTTGTTTTCACCAAGGTTCGACTGATCGCCGCCGCTGCCGCCGGATTATGGTCTCCCTTGAATAACTTCTTAGCCTTTCAAATTTTTCTTCCCTTCTTATCTTTCTTTAAAACTATAGGGGCGGGAAAATTTTTTGAGATACTTTGCGCAGACCTTAAGCTTTACTTAAGGTAACCTTAAGCATACCTCCAAAACACCTCGTCATCGCGTTTCGGAAAAAACCACACACACCTGTGCTATAAAATTTATCAGGTACATTCTAGACCAAATTTCCAAGGTCGGAAAGGATTTTCTCATCAATCGGACCATAGATGCCTGAATGGGAGGCGTTTTATTTTCTTAAATTTTTTTAAAATGGGTACTTGGTCTGTATCTCAAAAACGGTCAGGATTTCGGCGTTTTGTTGGAATAACTTATTCAGCTACTTTTTGATAATCTTTCAAATGCCGAAGTTTTAGCCCTGTATCTGCAATTTTAAGGTCACCTTAATGTCAAAAAGGGGGGTTTTAGCCCTCCAGTTCCCTTAGTTTTTCACTTTTTTCAACCAAACTTGGCACATATATTCAAATTTGCCAAAGGAATATCCTGACTTTATGGTGACCTTAAACTCAAAATGTTAATGGACATTTGGCCTGCTTAAAGTCATCAAATTGGAATAAAATGCTCTGGCTCCTTTCTTTTTCCATTTTTTTATATCGAAATTATCACTGGTATTAAACTAGATAAAAATAATACTTATGGTCACCTTAAACTCTCAGTATGAATGGAGTTGTAGCCACCTTAAAGTGAAATAAGGGGGTTTTCAGCCTCCAAGTATCTTATTGTTCCACTGACCTCAGTTAAACTTTGCACACTTATAAAGGATGGCAAACCAAAGGGTTATCCTGACTTTAAGGTGACCTTAAACTGTTAATATAATTTTGGCCCCCCTAAAGTCATAACATTTGAATAAAGCCATCAGCTAAACTTTGTACACTTATAAAGGATGACAAAAGGGACATTCTCATTTTATGGTCACCTTAAAGTCGCAATATGGATGAAGTTATGGTCACCTTGCAGTGAAATTATGGAGTTTTTAATCTCCAGCTATCGTATTGTTCAGCAGAGCTTGGTTAAAATTGTACACTTTTAAAGTTGACAATTTGGGACATTCTTATTTTCTTTCCACCTTGGAGTTCCAATACAAGTACAGTCATGGCCATCTTGACGTGAAAATGAGGATTTTCAGCCCCTAACTGATTTACTGTTCAGTAACATCAGTTTAACTTTACATTGATTATACTAAAGTAAGATTTTGTATAACATTTCACTTAAAATTCCTGTACTTAAGAGGCTTTGGCCATCTTAACATGATAAATATATACTTCTTGCTCCCTCCTCATTTATTTTAACACTTTTTAAAACCACACCTGGCATATGTATGCTTAAAAATATTTATGCTGTCTGGCAAACCTAATCTCTTAGTGTTTATGAAGTTATGACATCTTCAAAGAAAAAAATGAGCTATTTATGATGCACTGATGTGGTTATTAACATATTGCAACTGATCAGTGTTCACATAATATAAATTCCCAATTTTAGGCAGATTAAAAAAACACATTCTTCTGATTCCATTTATTTGGAAATGTGGGGATATAACTTTTCCTTTTTGGAAAAAAAGCTTCAATTGATTCAACTTTTGTTTTGTAGAAGGAGTTGATGATCTAGCTACTTGTTCACATAGACTATATAAATTGGTCAAATGTATACACCTGACTTCTTTCACAATATAAGATGCTTGAAAAAAAAACACTTTCTCATAAACAGTTTTTCTTGTACAGCATTTTATGTATCTCCAGCTGAGTGGAAATGAATGACTTGTCCTTTTCTTCTTCCTCCCCAACTCTGTTGTGTGATATCTATCAAAAGGCACATTCATGGAAAGCAAGTGGAAAAAAGAATGGCCTCAGTGGGGGAAGTGGGGGGGGGGGGGGGGGGGGGGGGTGGGTCATGGAGGGAGATGATAGATAGAGATATATATATGTGTGTGTGAAGCAAAAGTGGAACAAAAAAAAGTGGAATATTTATGCTGTTCTTTCGAATGTATATTGTTTTCTTTTCTTTTACTTTCTTCCATTTCACTTAGACTTCTACATTTAATTAATTTTAGCTCAGGTGGGAAATGAATTTTTGAAACTTTAATGCATTCAAATTCCTGAAGTGATGCACTAAATCACTTATAACTTGAAAAGTATTGCGTTCACAGCATTTTGTTAAAATATGTTATTAGGCTACATTTTTCACAGCTACACCAAGTCCAGTAACTTGTTTGGTTTTAATTTTGTGCATTATTGAAGTGTGGAATGGATCATGATCTCCTACTGTTATTCCTAAGCCTAGATTTTTAATTTCAATTGCTAAATCATTCATAAATATTGCAATATATAAACTCATACTTTTCTTTCCCAATAAATCCAGTAACATTTTTCTAGCACTATAGCTTCACTTGTTTGTAACTTGATTTTTCTTGTAAGCAATAACTCTGAAGCAAAATCAGTAACTTTTGAACAAAAAGTCTAACACACTTTGGTTCACTGGATTTTATTAGTGGTTTTGTTAAGTTTTTAGTTGAAGCACAATCAGTAATTTTAAACAATAGTTCTTAAGCATCTTAGTCCACTGCATTCAATTAGTGTTTTATACTTAAGTCTGATACTAATGACATTTTGAACAGAAATGTCTGTGGTCAGTGTACCCTTTCACTTGAGACCTCTTCTCTGAGAACATTACCAAAGAATGTAGGACATACAGAATCCGGGGAAAAAAATGCCTCCTGGACAAAATGCCTCACAGAAAAAAATGCCTCCTGGAAAAAATGCCTCCTAGAAAGAATGCCTCCTGGATATTTTGTGACTAGGAAAAAATGGCTCCTGAGAAAAAAAAGTTATTTCAACTTGTAAACATGTTACATATGAAACCTATAACGTATAATATCAAAAACATGTTAATTTCAGATATGTACAGTCAAAACCAGAACGTACAATATCGTGAAGTACAAATTACAAATATCTTCTTGAAAGGGTATCCCTTCAGCTGTACTCTGGAGCAGTTTAAAAGCAGGATTTATGGCTGTGAGGTTTCTTGATGAAATAGTTGTGGCCTTTATGGCTTACAATATGCATTCTTATCAAATTACAACATAGGTTATCCCCTCTGTAAGGAGTTGATCGCAGTTAGATGCACTAGGAGGGGCAGAAATGTAATTACAAGAAAAACACGACACCTGTCATAATGGAAACCAGGGATGAGCAGCCAGCCAAAAGAGTGAGAATCACCAGCAAAACCTTACAAGAGAAACTTACATACCTTTGTACAGCTAAGCAAAATGGGTAAAAGACTGTGAATTTTTGACAGGCATTGGCGACTATAAGACTCAAGTGGAAAAAATGAAGATGCCTCTGAAGTTGTAATGTGAACCTGTAGTGTTATAATACTTGAAAGAACTTTTTTTCTTAGGAGGTATTTTTCCTGGTCACAAAATATTCAGGAGGCATTCATTCTAGGAGGTATATTTCCTAGGAGGCATATTTTCTAGGAGGCATTTTTTCCAGGAGGTACTTTTTCCGCGCATCGGACATACATTCTTTTGAGAAGTAAATTTCACACCTACAATTTCTCTTCTGCCAAGCTGTGGTCGTTCTTTCATTTGTTAAATATGGTAACATACACAATGCAATAAACTTTACATTTTCTATTCCTTGTGATGCATATCTTCACATCTTTTACGGCTTACTTCACACTTTTTCATCAGGGGCCGCTTCGTTTTTGTCAGCAAAAACATTTTTCTAGTTATAACTTAACTTTTGTGACTTAAGGTCACTACTTTTGAATGGCTAATATTAGAAAATTACAATATAGATTTCGTTGATGTTTGATATGTGGTTATATCTGTTCCCTAGAAATGTTGACCATAAGAATACGGAGTTGGCTGCCATGCCAGTGGTCTTATTTATACATGTGATTCCTTAGTTTGACATACTGCAGTAAAACTACTTTATTTTTTTCTGTGACCCTCCACTAATCACAGCTCTTTGTCAATAAAAAAAAAGAAAAAAAAAAAGAGGGAATGACTGTTTTCTAGTGAACCTCAAAACCTGTATTAATTGTCTTCTGGTTACTTTTTGGCTCCACAGAATTCTTCATGGGAACTTGCATTCAGCTAGGTAACCAACTGTACACTGTGTATATGTTTTTATACAGTCATGTATAGGTGTACAGTTGTTAATGTAATAAGTACTTGCTGTTGGACAGGAACTGCGGAAGTACTAATATTTGTATAACAGTGTGACACATACCCACAATTTGAAAATACAAGAAATCAGTAGTGCCTCATGTATTTTCAAAAGGCAAGATTTTGTTTGACAAATAGGCTTTAAACTACAAAGTAGTGAAACATAATCTTGTTTCAAAAGCCATATTATCTCTTTAAGTTTTAAAATTTAAAATGACAAATAGCCATTCGTGGAAATGTTAGAAAAATTTAAATTTTTTATGATGGGATTTTTTTCTCACATGTTTTATCTGATAAAACCTGGGTCTTTTCTGGGTAAATTTGAAAAGAAAATAACTATTTTCCTATAAACTCTTTCTTTTAAATGGTATAAAAATTAATACAACTGTTGATATTCACCTTCTCCTGCTTGTCAGAAATTGCTGTTAATATATTTGAATTCATAATTAAGCGACCCGTCAGAGGCGCTTATTTGTTTTCACTTGAATAACTTCTTGGGCTTTCAAATTTTCTTTCCTTCTTATCTTTCTTTAAAACTGTAGGGGTGAGAAAAATTTTTGGGATACTTTGCGGAGACCTTAAGCATTTTTCAAAAACACCCCGTCATCGTGTTTCGGAAAAAAAAAACCACACCTGTGCTATAAAATTTATCAGTTACATTGTAGACCTAAATTCGCATGTCGGAAAGGATTTTCTGGTCAATCGGACCATAGATGCCTGAATGGGAGGCGTTTTATTTTCGTAAATATTTTAATAATGGGTATTTGGTCTGTATCTCGAAAACGGTCAGGATTTTGGCGTTTGTTGGAATAGCTTATTCAGCTAATTTTTGATCATCTTCACATGCTGAAGTTTTAGCCCTGTATCTGCAATCTTAAGGTTACCTTAATGTAAAAAAAAGTGGGTTTTAGCCCTCCAGTTCACTTAGTTTTTGACTTTTTTCAATCAAACTTGGCATATATATTAAGATTTACCAAAGGATTATTCTGACTTTATGGTGACCTTAAACTGTTAATATAATTGGAGCTATGCCCCCCCCCCCCCCAAAGTCATAAAATTGGAATAAAGCTATCTGGCCCCTTTCTTTTTCCATATCTAACGTATATTAATATTGAAGTAGATGAAAAGAAGACTCTTACTACCTTATGATTGAAATATTGATGATGTTATGGTCATCTTAAACTTAAAATGTAGGGTTTTCAGCCCTAAGATCAGTTAATGTTTAAATTTTTAAAATAAAACTTGGAACATTTATAAAGGATGGCAGAAGGGACATTCTCATTTTATGGTCACCTTAAAGCCGCAATATAAATGAAGTTATGGTCACCTTACAGTGAAAAAAGGAAGTTTTCAGCCTCCAGCTATCTTATTGTTCAACTGACCTCAGCAAAACTTTATGCACTTATAAAGGATGACAAAAAAGACATTCTTATTTTATGGTCACCTTAAAGACCCAATATGAATGAAGTTATGACCACCTTGCAGTGAAAAAGTATGGAGTTTTTAATTTCCAGCTGTCGTATTGTTCAGCTGACCTCAGTTAAATTTTGTACACTTATTGTGTATTGATGCTTCCGGTGGATACTTTGGTTTAGCGTTCGCTACGCCGCTGCCACCGCCGCCGCCACCGCGCGTAGAGAGATTTTTGGCATTAACGCTCTAAGAGGAAAACGACAGCAGCTAGGTTCACCAAATTTGCAGGATATCTTCATTGGGGGGTAAGCTTCTCTGGGAAGGAAAATAGCCTCATTCTGAAAAACAAGATGGCCGCCACGGGCATTTCTTTGAAAATAATCAACATTTTTCTACTGGCTGTTTCTCATAGGTAGAAGGTTGAATCTCTTCATAGGTGATATGTATAACAGATATACATGTCCTCTACAACCTTGCACACATTTGACCTTGAAGCTCTTAATTCAAGGTTATCCACGGAGTGCCGAAGTAACCCACATAGCGGACTTTAAAAGTGCCTATATCTCCCTGATTATTGGTCCTAGAGGTTTGCAATGTGAAACCAACCTATAGGAAATCATGTGCTGCGAATCTTCTGATGTTGTCAGAATTGACCTTGGACCCCTCCTTCAAGGTTAAACGAGGATAGCCAAATTTAAAAGTGCTTATAACTCGCTTATTATTGATCCTAGAGGTTTGGGATGGTAAACCAACACATAGGAAATCATGGGCTGGGAATCTTCTGGCGTGGTCGGATTTGACCTTGGGCCCCTCCTTCAAGGTCAAACGAGGATAGCCAAAGCTAAAAGTGCTTGTAACTCACTTATTATTGGTCCTACAGGTTTGGGATGGTAAACCAACATATAGGAAATGATGGGCTGGGAATCTTCTGGTGTGGTTGGATTTGACCTTGGGCCCCTCCTTCAAGGTCAAACGAGGATAGCCAAAGTTAAAAGTGCTTATAACTCGCTTATTATTGGTCCTAGAGGTGTGGGATGGTAAACCAACAGATAGGAAATCATGGAATGAGAATTTTCTGGTGTGGTCGGATTTGACCTTGGGCCCCTCCTTCAAGGTCAAACGAGGATAGCCAAAGTTAAAATTGCTTATAACTCGCTTATTATTGCTCCTAGAGGTTTGGGATGGTAAACCAACCTATAGAAACTTGTGGGCTGGGAATTTTTTTTGTGTGGTCAGATTTGACTTTGGGCCCCTCCTTCAAGGTCAAACGAGGATAGCCAAAGTTAAAATTGCTTATAACTCGCCTATTATTGCTCCTAGAGGTTTGGGGTGGTACACCAACATATAGGAAATCATGGGCTGGGAATCTTTTGGTGTGGTCAGATTTGACCTTAGACCCCTCGTTCAAGCTCAAACAAGGATAGCCAAACTTAAAAGTGCTTATAACTCACTTATTATTGGTCCTAGAGGTTTGGGATGGTAAACCAGCATATAGGAAATCATTGGCTGGGAATCTTCTGGTGTGGACAGAATTGACCTTGGGGCCCCTCCTTCAAGGTCAAACGAGGATAGCCAAAGTTAAAAGTGTTATAACTCGCTTATTATTGGTCCTAGAGGTTTGGGATGGTAAACCAACATATAGGAAATCATGGGCTGGGAATCTTCTGGTGTGGTCGGATTTGATCTTGGGCCCCTTGTTCAAAGTCAAATGAGGACAGCCAAAGTTAAAAGTGCTTATAACTCGCTTATTATTGGTCCTAGAGGTTTGGGATGGTAAACCAACCTATAGAAAATCATGGGCTGGGAATCTTCTGGCATGGTCGGATTTAACCTTGGGGCCCTTCTTCAAGGTCAAACGAGGATAGCCAAAGTTAAAAGTGCTTGTAACTCGCTTATTATTGATCCTAGAAGTTTACAGTACTAAACCAACTCATACGAAATCTTGGGCTAGGAATTTTCTGATGTTAGATTTGATCTTGAACCCCTCCTTCAAGGTCAAACAGTGGTTTACTGGCTTTGGTGAGTTATCTTTTCGGTGGATACAAATTTGCATCGATCTCCGATGCGTAGGTCTAGTTAAAGATGAAAATAGGGGCGTTCTTATTTTCTTTCCACTTTGGAGTTCCAATACAAGTACAGTCATGGCCATCTTGAAGTGAAAATGAGGGTTTTCAGCTCCCAACTGATTTACTGTTCAATGACATCAGTTCAACTTGACACATTGATTAAGTTTAAGGAAGACTTTTAATGACCTTTTTATTTACAATTCCTGTATTTAAGAGACTTTGGCCAACTTATTATAGCTGATTAGTGTTCATATAATATAAATTCACAATTTTAGGCACATTAAAAAATTCAACATTCTTCTGATTCCATTCTTGTAGAATTGTGTGGATATGACTTTTCCTTTTTTGGGGGAAAAAAAATTAATGCAGCTTTTGTTTAGCAGCATTAGTTGTTGATCTAGCTACTTATTCACATACACTATATAAATTGGTCAAGTGTATAGACTTGACTTCTTTCAGAAGATAAGATGACTGAACAAAAAAACACTTTGTCATAAACATTTTTTCTTGTACAGTATTTTATGCATCCCCAGCTTATTGAAAATGAACGAGTTCTCTCTTTTTCTCCTCAAACTCTGTATTTGCTTTTGTGTGATATCTATCTGGAGGCAGATTCATGGACAGTCCCAGTCACTCACTGATGCCCCATTGTGCTTTGTGTGGTAACATCTGTGTGTTACATAATACTTCTGCACACTGAGTGAAAAGGTTGATAAGAGATATCAAGATGTATTCATTTCTTTTCATTAAGGGATATGCTCACAGTAAATCTTTTTTGGGGTAAACAATTCAAACAAGGACATTTATCTTTAAGTTCATGGAAGTACAGCCTTGTGGAAAGAATGCCTTGTCTGTTTTGAGAGAATGGAAAAAAGCCTTAATAATATGTAAAAACCTTGGGCTTTCATGATATTCAGATACAGAGTCATGTGTGAATTAAAAATGTTAACAATAACATCTGACAACATGGCTTTGTGTATTTTTTTTACAATGGAACAATAAAGGTTTTCACAAATACGATTATCTTAAGCATATTTATCTTATAAAAATATTAAATAGCAATGAATTTTTAGAGGCATAAAATGCCTCAAAGATATACAACATATGAATGACCCTATCTGTAGCCAATTATAGTTTACTAAAGTGTATCTTTATCATTATAAATCTAGGATTAAATATCTCCTGGAAAAAATTTACGATCCCAAATTTACAGCAAAAGTGATATATTCTTTTCATAAAATATACCACTCTATGAAACACAATAAAGCTCACATTCTACTTACAGTCTAATACTGCAACTGATACAGTCTTTAGATCATCCACTTTCCATCAGATACGAAACACAGTAAAGCTTACCTTCTCCTTACAGTCTCATACCACAACTACTACAGCTTTATTAACTCAAGTCTCCCTCCAAGCTGCTCATTCTTGTTAGCAAAAACCTTTTTCTAGTTTCAGTACTGAACCATATTCCATGAACTATAAGTGTGTGGAGGGGCTGGGGCAGCTGGGATGGGTTGGGGGGTCCACAGTGGCCAAGTGGGTTAGCAGGTTTTTAATCATAAGCTTTCACCTCTGTCGGTTCAACTCCAACTATCTAACTTGGTTAAAATTTGTTCACACCATTCAGGAATTAACCTGAATAGGGCATCCATTAAAAATAATTAAAAACATTCAAGCAATCAGAGCATTTGCACTGAGTGTTTTGTGAACTAAACATGAATTTGCACTGAGACAATACTTTAGAAAACTAACAATAAGTGTCATCCACCTTGACTTCTCCTTTACCTCCTTTGTCTTCCTTGTATTGTAGATGTTAGTTTTAACCTGTTTAGTTTTTGTATTCTAACCATGAATACTTATATTCAAGTCTCAACTTGAATAGAATTACATATTCAGTGCCTTCAAACTAGTGTAGTGTTACAACCAGTTACAGAGGTATCTCTGTGTAACTGTCACTAACCTGTTATTTAGTCATGTGTACAGCAGTCATATCCATAGTTAGCTAAACTTTTATCCTTTGAATTAGTGGTAATGGTATACTGATATTCAGCATTGCTTTTGGTTGTGGTAAAAATGAACGAAAACCACTTTGCACTGTGAATAACAGGTTCTTGAAAGCATTGATATTTTAAACCTTTACATGGCTGATATATTGTCAAAACAACAAAAAATAACAAGATGCACTCAGAGAGAGCAAACTGCTCGACTCGATGTGACCAGTCTCGCAAATATGATCCAGGTCTTTCCCCCAAAATTAGTAACTTAATTCTTCCTTTGGTATCCAGGTACTACCCAGAATTTTTTTTTATAAAGATCTGTACATTACTTCTGGGATAATCTAAACACCAAGAAACAGACAGACAGACAAATAGACAAACACTTAGTACACAAAAAACATAAACTCCTGGTGGAGGTAAAAATATTGGTTATAAGTAACTTCTTGGTGAAAATCACTCAGGGTGAATTTTTTTTGTGATGGACTATCAAGCAATTGAAAGGGAAAAAATGAAAACAGAAATAAATAAAGTAATGACATCATCAGAAAGCAAAATACTGATTTTTGACGTTTGTGATGAAGAGAATCAGTTTCTCTGTATATGCCCAATTGAAAATAAGAAAAACTGTCTCTTGACTCTAATTTTCCCTCAAATTTTACCAAATTTGGAGGAATCCGTCTATACCCCATGTAATATCTGCCCACCAAATTTAAGTTTGATTGATTTTATAGTTTTAGAGTTATAAGGGCAAAACGGTGCACAAACAGACAGACAGACAGACAGACAAGACAGAACTAACTGATTACAATAACCCTCTCCTATCGTTGAGCGTTAAAAACATAATATTGGTTATTAATAAATATATTAAAATATATTGCATTATAGATTGTATATGGGATAAAAATGGAGTTTGTTACCTCCAAGATATTTTGCAATGACCGTTCAAATTTCAAATTATGGATCATGCACGTGGGCATTCACATTTAAACAAACCAGGGACAGGCAAATGAAAAACTGGATTTCGTTCATTTTAAGGGCCTGAAGTATCAGTATTGATTTTCACAATTACACCACTGATCTGAATATTCTGTGTTTATGAAATAATTTATGCTCCCAACAGTTTATTTTCTTACTGTCTTCTTCTAAACCACCTCTTATTTTAATTTCCTTGCCTTCTATTGCTAAAAAAGTCTTCATCTCCTAATATGTTCAGACAGCAGAGGTTCTATTACATACTCTGTGACCTCCCTACTTGTACAGAATCCACCTCCAGTGTCTTCTAAGACAGTCCAGGGAACAGCTCCTCTCTTCTGTTGGACTACTTGCTGAGGAAACCAGTAAAACAGAAGCCAATTGTGGAAACCAGCATAGCATTGAAAGATGTGCATTTGCACAGAGTGAAACTTCTCTAGATGTTCACAGATGTTGTAGTAGTAAAGTGAAATGCCTTCCTAGTTTTGAGAGTAGAAGACTAGATCATATTGCTAAAGAAACAGAAAGAAAGGTTCAGATATGTAATTCTGATAAATATAATGATGACACTGAGGAAGCAGATGCTAAACAAGCTTTTGTTAGCACTGATAGTGGTTCAGTAGTAGATAATTTGCCAGTTGGCAGTCAAGCTTTATCCCATGCAGATGTGAGTGAAGTATGCAAAAAATGTAAAAGTCTTGATATACTGGAGATGAAAGAATGCAGAAGTGACCAGAGTGGCCAAAGTGAGGTGATACTGGAGAAGGTCCGAAGTATTGAAGAGGTACTAAAGGAAAGTGAGAATGATGTCCAAAGAATGACAGGAGGAGTAATGGATACAGGGAGGATTCAATCAGCGGATAAATGTGATCATCAGAGGTTTGAGTAGTTTAGTTGATCTTTGTATTTAAGTTGTTGTAGTTTCCTGTCTGTTACTGTATTCATGTATTGTACATACCATATACTAGTTCTTATGTTTAATATAGAGTTCTTACTGGTTACTTTGCTGTTTGCAGTTTCAATATCAAGTAGTGATAATTGCTTCAGCTTTGTTAATGCTTTTTTATGTTCTTTGCTTTTCCTCTTCTAAGCTTTGCTATTTATTTTGCATTTGCTATTTATTTTGCATTTTCATTTTCTTACAAAAAGTAAAAACTGTTTTTTTTTTGCAGTTTGAAGATGATTTCGCAAAGTAAAGATCGTGGTTTGGTTAATAGTTTTATTTATTAAGTATGGGGAATGCAAACAAAAAGAAAAAAGTATTAAATAAATAAGGTTTATACACATAAAATGTACTTTATATTATCTATTTATTTATTTGTTTTTTTCAGGTTTTGAGTGTCCTGTCAGGACAGTTCATTTCTCTAGTACAAAAAGGAATAAATACATGTGTGAAGAAGATGTAATGACAAAGGATAAAATAAAATAGCAAAATTGGTTTTGGGATGTAATTGTTATTTATCATAATGTTCTAACCATTTTAAAATTTCATTCCCATGTATTTTACATACACATATTATGATTATAGGAATGAATTTCTCAGCGTCTGTTACAGATGAACCCAGTTAAATCTAAATCTGTCACAAAAATACTTCAACTGAAACATTATATCCATCAAAAACAGAGGAAATATCTAGAGGATACCTGACAAGTATTTGGTATTCACTGGTACTTGAAACAGAATTCTAATTGTATCCCCGACGCGAAGCGGGAATACTATGGATTCATCATTGTTGTCGTCCGCGTTCGCGCCCTCGTCCGCGTCCACGTCCGCAGAGATTTCTTGTTAGCGACCTACAGTCCACATTTCTTTCCAGATTTCTTTCATATTTGGCAGGTGGCTTGATATGGTAGAGGACTCGCCACCCTATCTTTTTGGTAGGCTTTATGTCTAAATTAGGCCTGTGGTAGACAAAAATGTCTAAAATGTGGAATATTGCTTGTTAGCGACCTACAGTCCACATTTCTTTCCAGATTTCTTTCATATTTGGCATGTGGCTTGGTATGCTAGAGGACTCGCCACCCTATCTTTTTGGTAGGCTTTATGTCTAAATTAGGCCTGTGGTAGACAAAAATGTCTAAAATGCATTAAAAGTCATGAAATCATGCACTAAATCACTTATAACTTGAAAAGTGTTGCATTTAGAGCATTTTGTTAAAATATGTTATTCAGCTACTTTTTTCATAGCTACAACATGGTGAGTAACTTGGGTGTCTGTCTCAATAGCTAAGTGAGTAATAGCTACTTTTGGGCTTTTCAGTAACTTCCATCATGAGTAAAATCACTTGTAACTTGAAAACTATTGCATTTACACAATTTTGTATAAATATGTTATTCAGCTACTTTTGGGTCAGCTATAACATAGTAAAATTTCAGACCTGTAGCTCATGGCATAGCTGAGTAATAGCTACTTTTAGGTTATCACTGTTGAGTAAATTACTTATAACTTCAAAAGTATTACATTTAGAGTATTTTGTTTCATATGTTATTCACCTATTTCGGAGTCAGCTATAACATAGTGAAGTTCCAGACCTGTGGCTCATTGCATAGCTGAGTAATAGCTACTTTGAAGTTCACACTGTTGAGTAAATCCGTTGTAATTGGAAAACTATTGCATTTACAGAAATTTGTGTAAATATGTTATTCAGCTACTTTTGGGTCAGCTATAACATAGTGAAATTACAGACTTATAGCTCATGGCATAGCTGAGCAATAGCTATTTTCAGGTTCTCACTATTGAGTAAATCAGTTGTAACTTGAAAACTATTGCATTTACAGTATTTTGCGTAAATATGTTGTTCACCTAATTTTGGGTCAGCTATAACATACAAAAAATTCAGACATGTAGCTCATTGCATAGCTGAGTAATAGCTACTTTGAGGTTATCACTGTTGAGTAAATCAGTTATAACGTGAAAACTATTACATTTACAGTATTTTGTTTAAATATGTTATTCACATAATTTTTGGTCAGCTATAACAGAGTGAAATTGCAGACCTCTATGTCATGGCATAGCTTACCAATATCTACTTTCAGGTTCTCACTGTTGAGTAAATCATTGTATCCACTGGATAGCCGCACTGTGTAGAGAGATTTCACCATTACCGCTCTAACGAAAAAAAAATATTATAGCTAGCCTTCTCAAGTTTGCAAGGTATATTAGAGGGTGCACCACAGTATTCTATTGGTAGGCTTTATGTCTAAATTAGGCTTGTGGCTAAATTACTTGCCTACTAAAAATGAGTAATTCTGCATTATCTCTAAAAGTATTGCAGATAGCCAATTTTTGTCAAATAACTCCTTCACCTACTTTTGGAAGACCTTTCACTTGGTGAAGTTTCAGACCTGTAGCTAATTATTCACCTACTGAAAATGAGTAAATGCTAATTATCTCTAAAAGTATTGCAGATATCCAATTCTTATCAAATAACTCATTCATCTACTTTTGGGAGAGCTTTCACATGGTGAAGTTTCAGACCTGTAGGTAATTACTCACCTACTCAAAATGAGTAAATGCAAATTATCTCTAAAAGTATTGCAGATAGCCAATTCTTATCAAATAACTCATTCATCTACTTTTGGGAGAGCTTTCACATGGTGAAGTTTCAGACCTGTAGGTAATTACTCACCTACTCAAAATGAGTAAATGCAAATTATCTCTAAAAGTATTGCAGATAGCCAATTTTTGTCAAATAACTCCTTCACCTACTTTTGGGAGAGCTTTCACTTGGTGAAGTTTCAGACCCGTAGGTAATTACTCACCTACTCAAAATGAGTAAATGCAAATTATCTCTAAAAGTATTGCAGATAGCCAATTTTTGTCAAATAACTCATTCGCCTACTTTTGAGAGAGCTTTCACTTGGTGAAGTTTCAGACCTGTAGCTAATTACTCACCTACTCAAAATGAGTAAATGCGAATTATCTCTAGAATTATTGCAGATATCCAATTCTTGTCAAATAACTCTTCATCTACTTTTGGGAGACCTTTCACTTGGTGAAGTTTCAGACCTGTAGCTAATTATTCACCTACTCAAAATGAGTAAATGCGAATTATCTCTAGAATTATTGCAGATATCCAATTCTTATCAAATAACTCTTCATCTACTTTTGGGAGACCTTTCACTTGGTGAAGTTTCAGACCTGTAGCTAATTATTCAGCTACTCAAAATGAGTAAATGCTAATTATCTCTAAAAGTATTGCAGATATCCAATTCTTATCAAATAACTCTTCATCTACTTTTGGGAGAGCTTTCACATGGGGAAGTTCCAGACCCGTAGGTAATTACTCACCTACTGAAAATGAGTAAATTCAAATTATCTCTAAAACTATTGTAGATAGCCAATTTTTCTCAAATAACTCATTCGCCTACTTTTGAGAGAGCTTTCACTTGGTGAAGTTTCAGACCTGTAGCTAATTATTCACCTACTCAAAATGATAAATGCGAATTATCTCTAGAATTATTGCAGATAGCCAGTTTTTCTCAAATAACTCATTAATATGAAAACAACTTATAGGAAGTCATGGGCTGCAAATCTTTTCATGTGGTCAGATTTGACCTTGGGCCCCTCCTGCTTATTATTGGTCCTAGAGGTTTGCAATGTGAAAACGACTTCTAGGAAATCATGGGCTGCGATGTGGTCAGACTTCGCCTTGGGCCCCTGCTACAGGGTCAAATAAGGGTAGCCAAACTTAAAAGTGCTTTCAGCTTGCTTATTAACGAAAAATGCTGTTTATCTTCTAAACTATGTTACTTGGCCCTTGTCGGTGGATACATCCAGCATCTGGCCACAGATGCGTCCTTAGTCTAGTTATCAAAGTTCTAGTTGACTAAGTTTGTATTTTAAAAAGTCTCACAACTGCTGTGACTGGTACTTTATATAGATTTGTGTTCTTGTTTCAGCATCTGCCCAGTGTTTACAGTGTCCAGTGTGACAGGGAAGGACACTGACTTGTTGCTGAAGTTTCTCAATGTGCTACCTCCCTTACACAGCACCAAGGAGAGGGAGCAGTTCATGCAGGAGCTCACTGAGCACCAGGTACACTTACAGCTAGTTTTGGGAATTCCTCAACTCCCCCTCAGTGGTCAATGGTCAGCTTTTTTTTGGCATTTGATCACTTGTTTCTTAACTCTGTGGTCATGTGTTTGAATCCAGCTCAGGACAACACATGGGACATACTGTGGGCCTGTCAAACTATGACCTTAAAAATGTGTAAAATGGATGTTATAATCCCGTTTTGACCTTTGACCTATCCGGTCTTGTTTTCTTTGGTCAAAATCTAACCAGTATTATTCACTGGTCAGACAGCGTTGTACAATTTATGGGTGAAGTATATAACAATATGGAAAAATTGGGTTGTCTTTAAACTTTCTTGTAAATATGTCAGTAGATGTAAACAAGACATAAAATAGCAACAGAGATATAATTTAGTGAACAAAAATTGCATGACATATCACAAGGGTATGTGGATATTAAGTTTATTTACAGCAAGGTCCTTCAATCTCCTTGCATTCAAAATTCACTGTAACACTGGGGACATTGAATAATTTTTTTGTCAAAGAAAATTGTGAAGTATCTTTTAAATTATTGCTTATAACATTGAACTTCATGTTCATCTCATCCAGGCCAGGTTAAAATTTAACATGAGGAATTTTGAAAGTTTGAAACTCACCTAGGCAAAAGCAAAAAAGCACAATTTGTTGAGGCAGATTTAAAATTTGATATATGACATATGTGCTGACATTCGTAAATATTTACCCAAGTATCCTGTATGCAAAGAGGTCACTGGATTAGACTGGTTAGATTGGTTCATATATTTTCACTCTCTCCTAATCATATACCTTCTCTCACTGAACAACTCTACTGTCTTTATAACTTACAGATAGACGAGGTGTACAGTTTCCCTCATGTAGGAGTCGTGGCCTGTGGGACCATCCTACGAGGAACTGTGAAAGAAAATGACAGCTTGTTAGTCGGCCCCACTGATGATGGAAATTTTATTCCTGTCAAAATCAGCTCTGTTCACCGAAACCGTCTCCCGTGCCAGGTAGCATTTGCTGGTCAGACGGCTTCGCTGTCCATAGGCCACCTGGAAGACTGCCATGTACGGAGAGGGATGGTCTTACTGAGTCCCCAGCTGAAGCCAGTCGCGTGCCAGGAGTTTGAGGCGGATATCTACCTGCTCTTTCATCAAGGCTCGTTGTGTAAAGGCTTTCAGACAGTCGTACATGTGGGCAATGTCAGACAGACTGCCACCATTGTACAGATGCAGAGTAATAGTCTCAGAACCAACGAGAAAACCCTGGTGACGTTTAAGTTTATAAATAGGCCAGAGTACATCCGTCCTGGATCGAGGTTACTGTTCAGAGAGGGTAAGACCAAAGGCATGGGAGAGGTGACCAAGATTACACCGTATGAGGCTGTAGTAAGGTGAAATTCTTAAGGTCTGAGAAAAGACTGCAGCAGTAGGCTCTGATTGTACAAGTAAAATCTCAGATATCTATAGTAATAATTGGTTCGAAATCTGTTCGAACTTCTACTTGTACCAAACATATTTGCAGTATTTTTTGAGGTCAAGACTAAAGTAATTCTGGTTAGTAAAGCTGGATTCTACTTCTATCTAAATAATAAAAAAAAACAACATATGGCAGCATTTCCCGACTGAAAGCAACATTGCTTTTAATTATGAGGTTATACTTTGACGTTGATTTTTCACTTTGAAATTGAAAGGGCTTGTTAGGTTTTCAATCAAAACTTGGCCGTTTTCAAACTCTGGATATTAATATTGGCCATTGTCTTCAAATATGGCACTTAAAAATAAAAGAAAAATTAATTTCTTTCCCATTTTAATTTAACCTGTAAGTTAAACCTGCAAAACTTTAGCCTTTCCTTGAGCTGAGATTTTGTTTCCACTTTATATACAGTTAATTTTCATTGGGTCGACTTAATACAGAGTCTAAACTATATATTTAACCTGAATATAACTATCGGTGGAGCCACTTTTGATGTTTCCAGCATCGGAGAAAAGCTGTATTTAATATATTGCTGCAAGTGAAAATTTGCCAGAACTTGAACCAAAATCTGTGGATATCTGGGTGCTGAAGTTATGTTCAGTCTACTGAAAAATGAAAATATTCTTTGTGGCTTTGTTATAAAGAAAGACTGACAACCATACTCTGCATTTTGTTTGTTAAGGTTATTATATTTCTTGTTTCTTTTTCTTTTATTAAGAATACACATCTGTTGTAGTATATTTTGTGTAGAAATCCAAGCACAGTATTTGGTTTTACTGTCGTTTTATTATCATCGGTTTATTATGTATGAAACAAATGTGAATTAAATATTGTTTTTAGTTCACACCTTATAATATGTTTAATTCACTGTAAACGTGTTTACTCTGTTGTAGATACTGTGTTTATATTTATGTGGTAACATATGTTGCTCGAGTATTATTAAAGCTGATTTGGATGAATTGTTAGATATTGAAAAATAAAAAGCAGTGTTTAATGTTTTAAAAACAATTAAGTTATGCATATTTGGTGAATGACACACTATATCTTAAGCCATATTTTCTTTCCTTATATAATTATATTTATTATGTGAAGACACTATAAAAGATGGCTGAAACAACCATATAATATGCTTATTAGGCGTCCCTGAAAGGGCGCTTATTTGTTTTCGCCTCAGTTTCCTCGCCGCTGCCGCCGCCGCATTATGGTCTCCCTTGAATATCTCCCTTATTATTAGAAGGTTTCAAACCATATTTGGCAGTTATATACCTTAGGCGTGGGAAAATTTTTCTGCATGCTTAAATTTGACCTTTATGAAGGTCACATGATCAAAAAGTATTTTTTGAAGTACACCCCCCCGTCATCACAGTTCAGGAAAAACTACTTGCTACAGAGCCTTATAATTTGACACACCTGTTCATACTATCGAAAACGCGAGCTGATTAGATTTTGGGAGCAATCCCTTGAAAAATGTCTCATTTATGAGTGATTTTCTGACACCTTCCAATCTGAAAGCCTTAAATTTAGGCCAACCCCCCTATTATCTTCTTAAGTATTGCATTTAGAGCTATAAAATGTACTGGGAGGTAATAGGAAACCGTATGTGGAGAGTCTAAATAGCCGGTCAGTTTTACCCCACGGCCCCCCCTTATGGGTCAAACTGGGGTCATAAAATAGCTGATTTTGAGTTTTTGCCTTATATCTCCTTTATTGTTGCTTTTATAGCTTCAGAATGTATTAAAAGGTATTGGGAAAGCATATATGGAGAGTCTAAATAGCCGGTCAGTTTTACCCCCGACCCCCCCTTATGGGTCAAACTGGGGTCATAAAATAGCCGATTTCGAGTTTTTGCCTTTATCTCCTTTATTGTTGCTTTTATAGCTTCAGAATATATTAAGAGGTATTGGGAAGGCATATGTGGAGAGTCTAAATAGCCGGTCAGTTTTACACCCTGGCCCCCCCTTATGGGTCAAACTGGGGTCATAAAATAGCTGATTTTGAGTTTTTACCTTATATCTCCTTTATTGTTGCTTTTATAGCTTCAGAATGTATTAAGAGGTATTGGGAAAGCATATATGGAGAGCCTAAATAGCCGGTCAGTTTTACCCCCCGACCCCCCCCTTATGGGTCAAACTGGGGTCATAAAATAGCCGATTTCGAGTTTTTGCCTTTATCTCCTTTATTGTTGCTTTTATAGCTTCAGAATACATTAAGAGGTATTGGGAAAGCAAATGTGGAGAGTCTAAATAGCCGGTCAGTTTTACCCCCCGACCCCCCCTTATGGGCCAAACTGGGGTCATAAATAGCTGCTTTGGAGTTTTTGCCTTATATCTCCTTTATTGTTGCTTTTATAGCTTCAGAATGTATTAAGAGGTATTGGGAAAGCATATGTGGAGAATCTAAATAGCCGGTCAGTTTTATCCCCCAACCCCCCCTTATGGGTCAAACTGGGGTCATAAAATAGTTTCTTTGGAGTTTTGCCTTATATCTCCTTTATTGTTGCTTTTATAGCTTCAGAATGTATTAAAAGGTATTGGGAAAGCATATATGGAGAGTCTAAATAGCCGGTCAGTTTTACCCCCCGACCCCCCCCTTATGGGTCAAACGGGGGTCATAAAATAGCCGATTTCGAGTTTTTGCCTTTATCTCCTTTATTGTTGCTTTTATAGCTTCAGAATATATTAAGAGGTATTGGGAAGGCATATGTGGAGAGTCTAAATAGCCGGTCAGTTTTACACCCTGGCCCCCCCTTATGGGTCAAACTGGGGTCATAAAATAGCTGATTTTGAGTTTTTACCTTATATCTCCTTTATTGTTGCTTTTATAGCTTCAGAATGTATTAAGAGGTATTGGGAAAGCTTATATGGAGAGTCTAAATAGCCGGTCAGTTTTACCCCCCGACCCCCCCTTATGGGTCAAACTGGGGTCATAAAATAGCCGATTTCGAGTTTTTGCCTTTATCTCCTTTATTGTTGCTTTTATAGCTTCAGAATGTATTAAGAGGTATTGGGAAAGCATATATGGAGAGCCTAAATAGCCGGTCAGTTTTACCCCCCGACCCCCCCCTTATGGGTCAAACTGGGGTCATAAAATAGCCGATTTCGAGTTTTTGCCTTTATCTCCTTTATTGTTGCTTTTATAGCTTCAGAATACATTAAGAGGTATTGGGAAAGCAAATGTGGAGAGTCTAAATAGCCGGTCAGTTTTACCCCCCGACCCCCCCTTATGGGCCAAACTGGGGTCATAAATAGCTGCTTTGGAGTTTTTGCCTTATATCTCCTTTATTGTTGCTTTTATAGCTTCAGAATGTATTAAGAGGTATTGGGAAAGCATATGTGGAGAATCTAAATAGCCGGTCAGTTTTATCCCCCAACCCCCCCTTATGGGTCAAACTGGGGTCATAAAATAGTTTCTTTGGAGTTTTGCCTTATATCTCCTTTATTGTTGCTTTTATAGCTTCAGAATGTATTAAAAGGTATTGGGAAAGCATATATGGAGAGTCTAAATAGCCGGTCAGTTTTACCCCCCGACCCCCCCCTTATGGGTCAAACGGGGGTCATAAAATAGCCGATTTCGAGTTTTTGCCTTTATCTCCTTTATTGTTGCTTTTATAGCTTCAGAATATATTAAGAGGTATTGGGAAGGCATATGTGGAGAGTCTAAATAGCCGGTCAGTTTTACACCCTGGCCCCCCCTTATGGGTCAAACTGGGGTCATAAAATAGCTGATTTTGAGTTTTTACCTTATATCTCCTTTATTGTTGCTTTTATAGCTTCAGAATGTATTAAGAGGTATTGGGAAAGCTTATATGGAGAGTCTAAATAGCCGGTCAGTTTTACCCCCCGACCCCCCCTTATGGGTCAAACTGGGGTCATAAAATAGCCGATTTCGAGTTTTTGCCTTTATCTCCTTTATTGTTGCTTTTATAGCTTCAGAATGTATTAAGAGGTATTGGGAAAGCATATGTGGAGAATCTAAATAGCCGGTCAGTTTTATCCCCCAACCCTCCCTTATGGGTCAAACTGGGGTCATAAAATAGTTGCTTTGGAGTTTTGCCTTATATCTCCTTTATTGTTGCTTTTATACCTTCAAAATGTATTAAGAGGTACTGGGAAAGCATATGTGGAGAGTCTAAATAGCCGGTCAGTTTTACCCCCCCGGCCCCCCCCCTTATGGGTCAAACTGGGGTCATAAAATAGCTGATTTTGAGTTTTTGCCTTATATCTCCTTTATTGTTGCTTTTATAGCTTCAGAATGTATCAAGAGGTATTGAGAAAGAATACGTGGAGAGTCTAAATAGCCGGTCAGTTTTACCCCCCGACCCCCCCCCCCCCTTATGGGCCAAACTGGGGTCATAAATAGCTGCTTTGGAGTTTTTGCCTTATATCTCCTTTATTGTTGCTTTTATAGCTTCAGAATGTATTAAGAGGTATTGGGAAAGCATATGTGGAGAATCTAAATAGCCGGTCAGTTTTATCCCCGACCCCCCTTTATGGGTCAAACTGGGGTCATAAAATAGTTGCTTTGGAGTTTTCCCTTATATCTCCTTTATTGTTGCTTTTAGACCTTCAGAATGTATTAAGAGGTATTGGGAAAGCATATGTGGAGAGTCTAAATAGCCGGTCAGTTTTACCCCCCGACCCCCCCTTATGGGCTAAACTGGGGTCATAAATAGCTGCTTTGGAGTTTTTGCCTTATATCTCCTTTATTGTTGCTTTTATAGCTTCAGAATGTATTAAGAGGTATTGGGAAAGCATATGGTGCAGCTTTGTGCATTCTTAGCTTTACAGCATGCTTATTAAAACCACAAAGCATTTTAAACTTTAAGGGACGCTTCGCTTTTGTTAGCAAAAGCATTCCTCTAGTTTAATATATTTAATCCTGTCAGCTAAATATCCTTGGTTATTTCCAAGCTTTAAATCTCCCATTTGTTACCATTGGTCAAATGATATGCATGGGAAACATTCTCAACAAACTCTAGAAAATCAGGTAATGCTGTTCAAGCATCAACAAAGCTACCGTTAAAATCATGCAAGAAAAAGCAACTCTTTATGGTGAGTTTTGTGTGGAGACTTTTGTCCCTGTTTCACAGAGATGTTTTTTTTTTTACCTTATTGGAAAATAGCCTCAGTGTGACATTTGTTGTAAATAATAATAATAATAATAATAATACCATTAACAGTATAGCTTCATGTACCGGGTTAGATAACCGCTAGTTTCACAGTTGTGACTGTAATACAGTTTGTACAATGTTTGAAAGCCAACTCAGGTAGTTTGAAGCTTTGTACTGATATAATTGATGCACATAAGTACCTCATGTTTTGCCAAGGATTGAAGCTGTTGGTCAGACTGTAGAGAATACTGTGATAAAAAAGTGTAAAGCAGATCTGGAGTATTGGGTGTGAATAGGGTGTACATGTTGTGATTGTTTGCTGATAAAAGGAGGGAAAGCCAATACATTGTGTATTCAGCGTGTGCCAAAGAACTAAATGAACGAGTTCAGAATAAGGTATAAATGTCAATATGAATTGAAAGATGTAAGCAGTAATCAAATACTTTTTGTATGACAGTGTAAAATGAGATCAGAAAGAGTGTGATTTGTACAGAAAAAGCCCACCAATCTGTATCGAGCTCGTCAGTGGTTAAAAATACTTAAACTGGTCAAGTTTCAAATTAATTGTTAGCAAATATCAGATATCTTACTGTAGGTGGATCATATTTTGGAACATAGAGTGAATCGTTGTTATTGAATTATCTGGACTGGATTAATTAGTTTTCCTTGTGAAGAAGTTGAAATTTGTAAATTTTGTTTGTTGCTGTAATAAATTTATTTATATCTGGGGGGAGGGGGGGGGGGGGAGAGTCTGATGTTGTGAAAAGAAGGAACATATTTGTTTCTAAAATATGTTATAGGCATTGTTTTCAGTCCCCAGTGTACCAGCCATCACGTATCAGTCCTGAAGTTGGGGTTAAAACAATAGTGCTGTGTTTTGTATAATAGAGTGTATTTTCCAAGACCAGCATAATAGTTTGTTACCATGATCAGTAAAAAGTGATACCAGAAAACTCGCTCACAATGCAGGAAACAAGTCACTGCTCATGCCCAAAACGATAGTTGAAAGTATATACTGGACAAGAGCCCCTTGTGGCCATTATAGGCTGTGGGCAATTGTTGTTAAATAGATTATGTTTAAATAAAAAAAAAGTATATACTAGAAATAAAGCAACAAAAGCTCCCTTCTGATTTCCTATAATGTGTGCTTCATTTACAATTAAATCAAAGAACTCACTGTGAGTTGAGGAGGCAGCAGACAGCAAGGTGACTGATGAGGTTACCTACTAGAAATGGAGCAATGAAAACTTGCTTGTGATTGGTTAGAAGACGTGCCATTGTAATTAGAGGTACTCACTGCACAGATCAGTATTGTGATCTCGTCCACTTGTTTGTCTGTTTACATGCAACTGTTCATCAGATTGGGGTGATATTTTCCCACTTTAAAGTAAACTCTACACAGGCCTCCTCAAATAAGATAATCCATCTCTAGATCAAAATTCCAGAATATTTTTAGGGATTTTTCAATAATACCTGCCCCATAGCTCAAAAACTGTTAATTACTTTAGGTCGTATTTTCACACAAGGTGGGGGTCTACTTCAGACTTGCTCCTTGCTTCAAAGATGATTCAGATATGCATTGGGACTCCAGGCATTCTTTGGGATATTTTTCCAATATACTGTTTCAGAACCCCCGCTGCCGATTTATGCTCTCACAGACACAATTTTTCTTGTGTTTGGCTTTGTTTTTTTCATACAAGTATAATCTGTGGTCATCAGATGTTTTGAATGTTTAAATAAGATTGATTTACTATATTTTATGTTACAAATACTTGTTAGTGAGAATTGTTGTTGAAATATATTCAGACCATTGGTTTGATTTATTGGGAAGTGGTAGACTGTGTTTAAACTTTATTTGCAAGAGTAATGCTACAAAAGCTGGCCAATTTTTATCAAATTAATGTATATACTGAGCACTTGTGCAATCACACAAGGAAAATTTGGAAAAAAACATGTTATCAGAACATTTGTTTCTGTTATATTCTTGCAATGTATTTACACTCAGAAAGCCTTTATCCAAAATGTAGTTATTAAGAAACAGTGAAAAGAAAAAGAACTTAATCAGAATTACATAAATTGGGGGGATAACTAGTACTTTGGTTTTTGTATTAACTTAATATTCAATGGAGTGATGTGTGCTTGCATATAGGTTATAATTAGGAGGGCACCTGGATTGCCATGAATCTGTTAAAATGGGGCATAGCTTGGAGAAAATGTTGTAAAATTTTATTTTTATTGCGTAAAATAGCCTTACCTTATCCTCACAAGTGCTTGTTTGGTTTTGTGGAGCAAAAACGTATCGACCGACAAGAATTTTTTAAGGAATATTCTTGTCACAAGAGGTGACCCCTTTGTCTGCGCATGTCCGCGCTTGCGCAGTAGTCGTTGTCGACAGACGAATGTCGAGAGCTCTTCATTATATTTTTGGTCGATATGGGAGCAACACGTATTTTCTTTTATTATCGTCCATTTACAGACGAAGATCTATGAAGTTTTGAAGCGTGCAAGCGTGCACCTACCTGTATTTATCCATTATTCGACTGGTACTACCACTAATTCTGCCTCCCTTGTCCTGAAAAGGGTCAGAATAAGATGTGCAAGAAGATGTTGCTGTAAAGTCTTCAGTGGAAGACGTGTATATCTTCGGCTGTACTCGCCATTATTCGACTGGAACTACCTTCGTGTCGATGAAAGGTATGCAGAGAAGACCTCCCGTAGTTTTCAGTGGAAAACTGCTTTATTGTCCCTTAATTGATGGCAGAACATGAGTATTAGCGTATGCTCGAAAACAAAGAAGAAAGAATGCAGTTGTCTTTGCAACGGAGGTCGTAGATTCTTTACTGTGGGTGGAGCGCCACTCTGGTACAGTAACAGGTCTCCCTCCAAAGAACGACTACAGAAGCATATCCACTGATCCTTGCAGTTATTATTTTGCTTCCCAGCAGGTACAGTGAACTTCCTGCTTCTCAGACATGAAAATAAGGACAGGTTACCTTCATTTGCTGTAGATTTAGATGAAGATCCAACAGACATCTTTGGGGCAGTATGTGCACTGCTGGTCTTTTCAGCCCTGTTGAAGAATTGAACCTTCCTATGACCATGTCTCCAATGGAAGGAATACTGTGACTTTTGAGTTATTTCTTCTGCAAACTCAACGAAGATCAAACTGGCTAGATGAGATATGGTGTTGAAGTCCTAACTACAAAATATCATCGTACCACTCTTCCTTGTTTACCAGGACAGAGGGATACAGAAGAACGTGGCTACACTATTATGCAAGTCACCATGGAGGCTCTTCTTGCAGTGTTACTGACAGTGATGGGAGTTTTTCATTGCCATCCCAGAGTTGTGCGAATCTTGAGACGGAGTTGTCGAATTACTCCCCAATCGAATTCACCAATGCCTGTACTACCCACAATGCAAAGCGATGACGTCAGACAGGAAAACATGGCTACAGTACTAAATATAAATATACCGCTTAAATGCTTCAAAAGAAAGCGATTTATCCACTCAACAATTGCAGAACTTCAGGTTTCTATGGCAGTTTATTTCTTGTATAGAAACTCGACTAATGACGACCTCTGATACATCTCAGTGTCCTGAATTGATCTGGCTACGTCTTCAACGGTCACGGCCCACGAGTGAAGTTCGTTTACTATAACAATAAATACCTGCTTGTCACTTCATTTAAGCTGGAGACAGCAGAAATTGTTAGAAATTCGGTTACAAAAGATGCGTTCTTCTATGTACCGACTCACCAAGATTTTCAACATCTACTTTAGTTTAATGTACACGATCAAACCTATCAGTTTAAAGCAATATGAAATTCGGGTTAGCGACCCCTCTACAGTATCATGCGCGTAATAAAGAGGCAAATCTCATTCTTCAGTCTCACGGAATAGGAGTTCACCATATACCTGGACCACTGGTTGTTAAGTGTATGTGGAAGACACCAGTATTGGGTTCAAATCAAAGAACTCATCCAATTATTCAACAACTGGCTTCGTAATATCGATTTCCTAGGTTACCACTGCATTTTGGTACCAGGAAATTTCTTTCACCTTATACCTAGACTACTGGTTCTTTAGTGTACGTAAAAGACACCAGTATTGGGTTCAAACCAAAGAACTCATCCAATTATTCATCAACTGGGCTTCGTGATATCGATTTCCTAGGTTACCACTGCATTTGGTACCAGGAAATTTCTTTCTACCTCGAATAAATTAAATACCTGAGAATCTATTCAAGACATGGCGATCTCATCACAATCAACCCCAAGGTTGCTTATATCCCAGGTAGGGATATTAGCATCTTTGGAAAAGGCTATACCAATGGGTCAGTTATGTATGTGTGCCTTTCAGTGGTATCTAGAAAAAACTGGCAATATCTCCAGTCACTAGTTGTGAGAATTCCTGTTTCAAATCCTTCTGAAAAAGCATATTCACTGGTGGAAAATGCCAAAAAATGGGAATTAGGATGCCTTTTCTATACACGGGTGCACAATTCCCTTATTTTCGTAGATGCATTAAACCAGGGTTGATGATCCCATCTATAAGCATCATAGTTAGTGGCTTTGGACAGTTAAAAATGTATATATTACATTTCAATGTCATACAGCTGAAGGCAGTGTGTTCAGCCCTTAAAAGCCTTCAAGATAAATTCCACACAAAAGAATTCTGATAGCATCAGACAACACCACTGTGTTCGGTTATCTGAACAAACAGGGGGGGAGCGTATACCTCCTAGTTTGGCGCAGCTTGGCCTACTGCAATTCTTGAAATATACTCATAACAGACAGACATATTCTTGGTTGCTTAAAGGTCATACTCAACATCATCTCCAGAAGGGATAAAGGTTTGGTGCATCCTGGCCTACTGCAATCCTTGAAATATACTCATAAGAGACAGAAATATTCTGGGGTTACTTAAATGTCATACTCAATGATCTCTACAGAAGGGACAAAAGTAATCGGTACAGAATGGTTCTTACTCCCTTTATGGTTCTAGACAACGTGCAAGTTTGGCACAAATCAACAATAGGTGTTTTATGCAGGTATGCTGCATCTTGGCCTACTGCAATCCTTGAGCCATATATATTCAGGGTTGTCTAAATGTTATGACAGTCAGCCTCTCAAAATACAGACAGCCTCAAAAAATACAGACAGGGTGGTCTCTTCATCTTAAAATGTTCCATTTGATTTGCATAGTTTGGCAAATACCAATGGTAGAGATGTTTGCAACCAAGATGAATCACAAACTTCCATTCTATGTGGCCAGTCTCAGATGCAAATGCTCTGAACATAGATGCATTAAACATCTTGTTGGAGGGTCTGGACTGCTAGGCTTTTGTCCTGTACCACTTATTCCAAAAAGTCATTGAACAAGTGAACACCAGGTGCAAAATGATTGTAGTGGCCCTTGGTGGCCCATGATGCATTGGCTTTGGGGTCTGGTGAGTCATTCAACCAAACCTCCATTACAGCTACTTCATTGGTCTCAGAAACAGCCATTCAGTCAGAAATTCCATCTGAATCTGTTGCATTGGCACCTTCATGCTTGGCACCTTAACACCACTCACAATCTCTTATATCATTCTCTGAGCAGGGGGTAGAGAGATTTAGGGCATCTTAAGGACCCTCATCTTGGAATGTACGAGTCATGAGGGGTCTTTTTGAGCTCTGGTACCCACAGAATAAGGTGGCCATCTCAGAGCCTACTGTCTCAAATATACCAGATTTTTTGATCCATTTACTTGCAAAAATCTGAAACCTGTCACTATTGTTGGCTTTGTAGCAGCCATAGCTGATAATTTACATTTTTTGTGTAGGAGTTGAGCAAAAGCC
Source organism: Sabellastarte sp. h YS-2021 (assembly GCA_964017235.1). Lineage (NCBI taxonomy): Eukaryota > Metazoa > Annelida > Polychaeta > Sabellida > Sabellidae > Sabellastarte > Sabellastarte sp. h YS-2021. The sequence continues at coordinate 71,188,731 of OZ024928.1, read as the reverse complement.
TGGATCTTTATAGGCCTATTGCAAGTGTTTATAGAGAGAAGCCCACTACTAACAGGTGTAGCATCAAGGGATTTGCCTTTGCTTCTGTTGGTTTTCACAAAAGGCTTCTTGTTAACCTTTAAAAGGAGGTCAGTCTAAAAGAGTTTGACTTGCAAGACTGTTGCAATGGCATTGGAAGTGTATTCTGGGACTTTGGCTCCTTCAGACACAAGCCTCATAGGAAGGAGGTTACATTTTCTCCCTCCTACCTACCTTTTCAGCAAGGACCTATTAGCCTCAATTGGTCTAGATTGGCTCCAGTGGTCACTTCAGCTCTAAATCATTCCTGAACTCAAATTGCCTGGACACATGATTCGTTGTCCTCCTACAGCACTTACGTCCTTCATGGACAGGACTACTGCTTGGAGAAAAGGGAAAGTCTCCTTCTCCTGCCTTTTAGCAAGAATCAGTTGGCTTCTGATGCCCCAGATGGCTCAAACCAGTGGTCATTCCAGCTCACAAACCTTTCTTGAGCTGACGTTGGACTGATGTTGTGACACTCTGCCCTCTTACAGTACTTAGTTACTATCAAGACAGTACAAGTACTTCAAGGAGGTGAAGCATCTCTTGCTCATATCTTTTAAGGAAGGCTTGATTGAGATATCTTGAGTTGTGCTATCTCTTCCTGGATCAATCTGGATCCATGATTAGATTGCCAGTCCCTTAATTCTGATTCTCAGAATCTATACATTGAGGCACATATTAGATACATGGCTGCCTCTTTAGTTTTCAAGAGTGGGGTCTTACCTGAGCAGATATGGAACTCTTGTTATTGGAAGACCCACAATTCTTTACTACATTCTACTCGAAGAAGTAGCTTGGCAATCCCATGACCAGTCCATGAACAAATTGGGCCTTGTGGATTCACCTCAGCATGTAGTCAATTTTTGTGTATTTTTACATGTCATTGATATGACTCACATATTTATGTTCCCTCCAGTTATACAAGTGTTGTGTCACTGACATATGTCTTTCTTGACTTACATATGGCCCCATATCTGCACTTTATGCAGTTCAGTTTGCCTGCTTGGAGATATTCTCATTGTCAGATGATGACATCTTGTTTGGGGAGACATGCAGACATCTCCGGCCAATACCGGGTGATGGTTGATAGTGCTATATGATTTGTTGTAAAATTGTCTACAACAGCAACAGCAGCAACAATGATGATCACATAATGGATCTCTTGTTGAGGTTAGCAAATTACTTATCTGTGATGAAGAAGTAATATATAACCTAAGATGTGGTGTATGGAAGCTTATCTTATCCTCTTATCAAGTGCTTTATTTGGTGACCCCTTGTCTGACAATCATCTAACAGTGTGGCCAAAACAAATACCCTCCACCTGTTATGGTTGTATTCAAGCACTTGTGAGGATAAGGTAAGGCTATTTTACGCAATAAAATGTAACAAATTTTATTGTAATTTAACTTTTTACAAGTTAAATACTTACCTTATCCTCACAAGGATAAACCCACCCTACCTCCCCGCATAATTTGTTTTCTGGGGACCAAAAATACAATGAAGAGCTCTCGACATTCGTCTGTCGACAACGACTACTGCGCAAGCGCGGACATGCGCAGACAAAGGGGTCACCTCTTGTGACAAGAATATTCCTTAAAAAATTCTTGTCGGTCGATACGTTTTTGCTCCACAAAACCAAACAAGCACTTGTGAGGATAAGGTAAGTATTTAACTTGTAAAAAGTTAAATTACAATAAAATTTGTTACAACTTTCAACCTTTAAATTTGAACTGTTGTTTAATTGTTACACTGGGGTACGTGTGTAATCCTGCTATGTTGCATAAACCAAATAGATTTGGCCAGTTTTAGGGATAAGTATGAGGTATACAGGTGGTCAGAACATAGAGAGGCTGTAGTCAGAATCATTTATGTACTGCCTGCTTTGGTAATTCAGAAAAACCCAAACTTGTAGCTGGTTATATGAACTTGCTATATGTATATTAGTGTGATCTTATTTTTAAATTATGCATTGATATAAGTGTAAGTTATAAATATTTATATACACCATTTGCAAAGGGTGATAGTACAATTTTTACACACAGTTGGCACTTGTAGTCTTCACACAACCAGTTAGCCTAAAATGCAGTATTTTTGGGGATTTCGATTGGCTACAGATCAAACTGTTAAGCTTCCTGTCTGTGCTGATTTAAGGCGTGTGTGGAATTTGCAGCCAAAGCAGTTGTGGTTGTACATAAGTAACTAGATGAGTTGGTGGTGTATAAAGTCTTTATTGGTCTGAGATCCTGCAGGCAGGTTGTATCATCTGTACATTATAGAATTTTAAATTAGGAAAGTTAGCGGTGTAGATAGATGTAGATTTCCAAAGCATTTCTTTGCCAGCAGTAGTATTTTAGTATCTAGGTCTGTTAAAATCTTTCCAATATGTAGTATAGTGTTGGAAATTTGCATTATTTTCTCAATAATTGACAGAGTTTACATTTGACTCACTTATACTTAGAAGGGATGTTGGTGATAAGCAAAGAAACTCCTTCAATTTCAATCCCCAGTAGTATTTGAATATCTATGTCTGTTCAAATTTTAGAAATGATTTATACAGAAAGTTTATGTGATTCATGTATACTTAAAAGTGACAATGTCAAGTGAATAGACTGCAGCAAAAAGTTAATTTCAATAGTTTATTTTGGCTGAAAAGTATTTGATTTTATAAAGATATTGTGATGTAACTGAAACAAACATGGTTTTGCCAAAGCCAAAACAGTGCTGAATCCTGGCAACTAATTTGAATTCAACTTAAAAAAATCTTAATTTAAAGTCTCACATTTTGAAGTGCTATTGTTACAGAAGCAGTGATTTAGCTCAAGGCAAGATGGAAAATGTGTATTATCATGTGATTTTTGCACATGCTAAACATATTCATGCAGTAGTCTATGATCCATTTATTAGGTAATATTTGTGAGACATGTGAAAGTAAGATGAAACTCTGACATTTGAAAGTCATAGTTTTGGGGAACGTGACAGTTTTGAGGAATAGAACATTATATATTCAGGACTCAGACTTTTTGCACAACCAGTCTGGTGTGTGATGGTCTTCTATATATAAAGATATTGTAGAACCTATATTATCTGACCCTCTTGGGGGACGAACAGTTTGGATAATAGAAGGGCTAAAATAACAGCTTTAAATGGAGTTGGGAGAGTGGGTTTGAGGTCGGATAATTGAAAATTCTGATGATAGAAGGTCGGATAATAGAGGTTCTACTGTACTAATTGTTGATGTAAGTGTCCCATATTTATTCACGTGTATGGTATATACCTGTATATTAAACTTTGTACTCTATTGTCTTTTATCAGTTGCACCTTAGACACCATTAATACAGAAAGGTTTGGGAAGTATTAGTGCTCTGGAAGTTGACATAAGGTAGATTATATATTAAATAACTTTGGCTGTTTGTCCTCGGGTTACTGAATGTATGAAGCCAGAAAGCTATGTAGTAGTTATTGTGGTGTGTTTTGTGAGATAAGTAGGCAGACAAGTACTTGCCATACTTACTCAAAGAAGAAACACAAAGTTTTATAATGAATCTTGGCTAAGTGTATATAGTATAAAATGTGAAATTTATCAGTATATGAAATATACCATTGGGGGCATCTTTCAAAGGTAAAGAAAATAATAAACATTTGTGCAAATTTTGCATCAGGATAGGTCAAAGTCCTAACGTTTTAGGAATTTTCTACTGGCTAATTCCATGCACTCTGGTGAATTTCAGATTTATTACTCTTATCAACCTTTGATAAACTATTTCAGAGATGTGCTGTTTGAGAACAACTGCCAAAAATGCACTATAATTCTGCACAGCTGTAAAATTGTTATTTACTCATATTTTGGTAAATCCTTGTGTATTTTCATTGCCTGTTTCATTGAAGTAGAAATGTTGTATTACTAATCTCAGTGTAACTAACTTTTACTGACAGTGAAACAAGGAACTGTGAGTCCTTACCTACATGTATCTGGTTTTATAGACTGTTCCATATACTTAATGTTATTCTAATCCTGATAGATGCACTTTACTTTTTCCAAGGTTCTAATGCAAGCCGGCATACTCTGTCATCTGTTGATATTGCTTTGAAAAGTGCCAACAGTTGTTTTGTTTTTAATTATATTTCATCCATTGTATGTAAATTGAGAAAAACTGAAATTTGTCGCACCATGTATTTTATTCATTTATTTGGGTTTTAACTTTGCTTTCAACACTGTATAGGTAATATCATCACAAGTAGTTTTATGGGCAGAGGACACCAGTATATACAGTTGGTCAAGGTTCTGTACTATAAACTGCCGACCATCGGTAAGCAACTACCAAATTTGAATTGCCGACCTCAGTGGTTGGAGGTCAGTGTGCTACCACTGCCTCACCATGGCCCCTGTCACACCATGTACAATTCACTAATGCAGAAAACCCCCTTCTTTTTCCTTAAGAATTGTTTGAGATTCTTTTCATGTTTGTGATTTTTGTGACAACAGTAGATGGCTGACCTCTCCAGATCCAAAATGGTCAGAAATCTTGATTATTGCATCTTACCCTAAAAGGGTGTCTCCCAATGGCTAATTTCAAATACTGTGACAAATTTCACATTTTTTAACTGTATAATGAGAACTGAGAGATTCACCACATTAGCATGTAATTTGTGACTGATGTCTCCCCCTCTTTATTCTACTTTTGCAGACACCGTTATTAGCATTCACACTGCATGTGGAGATAATTTTATGTCATTTATACAATGTGCTGCAATGGTTCTGTGAATGTTGCTGCTTTGTTAATTTTAAGGAGTGTTCCCACCAGTGGTAAATTTTGAATTCCGAATTTTTTACTCTGTGTCACAGGCATTGGTTTATAGCTCTTTCATTATTGCAGTTTTTGTGTGGTTGATGTTAACCGATGATCAAAGCTTAAGTGTGTTTAGCTTCCCTATTGAAGTTAATAAAATAATGTGAAGTTGGTCTCTGTGTGTTGGTCACAGTTTCCCTTGTAGCTGATATAGTAATGGCATTGCATTTGGTAATCTATTAAAGAATTGACAGTCATCTGAGATTCTACTTTAAATGAGCTTATTTGTTGAAATAAGCATAAGACATTGTACATATTTGGCAAATTAATAGTCAAAGTTTGGGTTTTATGCCAGCCAGGATCATATTAGGACAGCCCCTAATTGTTGCAGCTTATGGGAGTTGAACCCACACAGTGGCGATGGCCTGTGATCAGATGTCAAACTTGCATATGATTAGGTGACTTTACATCTCATTTTAAAAACTTTAAGTAAGGATGGCCTGGTTTCACAATAGAAGAAGGTTGTTAGGCCCGAATGTATTAATCCAGATGGCCACCTTTAAATCTTTACCAAGTGAATACAGTTTCAAGGACTTTGTTGTAAAGATTGGTTATAGATTACTTCAAAGCAACAGTGACCTAGTAGTAACTTATCTGCAACTATTTCCTCATTGTCACTTTCCTCAAACCTGGATTCATGAACATAATGTGGATAGCAGTGATACCTTTTGTGTTTTATTGCATTAATACATCTTACCCAATGGACAATTGGCTCTACCGGTTGGCGCCGCCCAGTCCCGCCAAACGCCAGAAAAACTACGTTCTGTGCTGTGCACTGGCAGGACTGGTCGTGGGGTCAATTTTAGGACTGGACTCATTGAACATAATGTGGATTGCAGTGTTAACATTTGTGTTTAATGCCCATTTTGGTCTCTACAATGAATGTGTATACATTCTTTTATTGCGTAAAATAGCCTTACCTTATCCTCACAAGTGCTTGTTTGGTTTTGTGGAGCAAAACGTATCGACCGACAAGAATTTTTTAAGGAATATTCTTGTCACAAGAGGTGACCCCTTTGTCTGCGCATGTCCGCGCTTGCGCAGTAGTCGTTGTCGACAGACGATTGTCGAGAGCTCTTCATTATATTTTTGGTCGATATGGGAGCATCACGTATTTTTCCTTATTATCGTCCATTCACGGATGAAGATCTATGAAGTTTTGAAGCGTGCAAGCGTGCACCTACCTGTAGTTATCCATTATTCGACTGGTACTACCACTAATTCTGCCTCCCTTGTCCTGAAAAGGGTCAGAATAAGATGTGCAAGAAGATGTTGCTGTAAAGTCTTCAGTGGAAGACGTGTATATCTTCCGCCGTACTCGCCCATTATTCGACTAGAACTACCTCCTTGTCGATGAAAGGGATGCAGAGAAGTTTTCAGTGGAAAACCAAGAAGAAAGAATGCAGTTGTCTTGGCAGCGGAGGTCGTAGATTCTTTACTGTGGGTGGAGCGCCACTCTGGTACAGTAACAGGTCTCCCTCCAAAAGAACGACTACAGAAGGACAGATTACCTTCATTTGCTGTAGATTTAGATGAAGATCCAACAGACATATTTGGGGCAGTATGTGCACTGCTTGTCTTTTCAGCCCTGTTGAAAAATTGAACCTTCCTATGACCATGTCTCCCATGGAAGAAATACTGTGACTTTTGAGTTAATTCTTCTGCAAATTCAACGAAGATCAATCAATACCTAAAAAATGGCTAGATGAGATATGGTGTTGAAGTCCTTGCTTCCAACCTTTACGAGTGTGTTTGGAATGGTTTATACAGGACAGGGGCTATGTCCAGTAATTATTTTCCCTACTAACTACAAAATATCATCGTACCACTCTTCCTAGTTCACCAGGAGAGATGGATACAGAAGAACGCGGCTACATTAATGCAAGTCACCATGGAGGCTCTTCTTGCAGTGTTCTGGCAGTGATGGGAGACTTTCACTGCCATGCCAGAGTTGTGCGAATCTTCAGTTGGGATTGTCGAATTGCTCCCCAATCGAATTCACCAATACCTGTACTACCCACAATGCAAAGCGATGACGTCAGACAGGAAAACATGGCTACAGTAAATACCGCTTAAATATTGCTGGAAAATGCTTCAAAAGAAAGCAATTTATCCACTCAAGAATTGCAGAACTCCAGGTTTCTATTGCAGTTTATTTCTTGTATAGAAACTCGGCTAATGACAACCACTGATACATCTCAGTGTGCTGAATTGATATCTAACTACGACTTCAACGGTCACGGCCCACGAGTGAAGTTCGTTTACTATAACAATAAATACCTGCTTGTCCCTTCATTTAAGCTGGAGACAGCAGAAATTGTTAGAAATTCGGTTACAAAAGATGCGTTCTTCTATGTACGGACTCACCAAGATTTTCAACATCTACTTCAGTTTAATGTACACGGTCAAACCTATCAGTTCAAAGCATTATGAAATTCGGGTTAGCGACCCCTCTACAGTTTCGTGCGAGTAATAAAGAGGCAAATCTCATTCTTCAGTCTCACGGAATAGGAGTTCACCATATACCTGGACCACTGGTTGCTAAGTGTACGTAGAAGACACCAGTATTGGGTTCAAATCAAAGAACTCATCCAATTATTCAACAACTGGCTTCGTAATATCGATTTCCTAGGTTACCACTGCATTTTGGTACCAGGAAATTTCTTTCACCATATACCTAGACTACTGGTTGTTTAGTGTACGTAAAAGACACCAGTATTGGGTTCAAACCAAAGAACTCATCCAATTATTCATTAACTGGGCTTCGTGATATCGATTTCCTAGGTTACCACTGCATTTTGGTATCAGGAAATTTCTTTCACCATATACCTAGACTACTGGTTGTTTAGTGTACGTAAAAGACACCAGTATTGGGTTCAAACCAAAGAACTCATCCAATTATTCATCAATTGGACTTTGTGATATCGATTTCCTAGGTTACCGCTGCATTTGGTACCAGGAATTTTCTTTCTACCTCGAATAAATTAAATACCTGAGAATCTATTCAAGACATGGCGATCTTATCACAATTAACCCCAAGGTTGCTTATATCCCAGGTAGGGATACTAGCATCTTTGGAAAAGACTATTCCAATGGGTCAGTTATGTATGTGTGCCTTTCAGTGGTATCAAGAAAAAACTGGCAATATCTCCAGTCACTAGTTGTGAGAATTCCTGTTTCAAATCCTTCTGAAAAAGCATATTCAGTGGTGGAAAATGCCAAAAAATGGGAAATAGGATGCCTTTTCCATACACAGGTGCACTATTCCCTTATTTTCGTAGATGCATTAAACAAGGGTTGATGATCCCATCTTAAAGCATCACAGTCAGTGGCTTTGGACAGTTAAAAATGTATATATTACATTTCAATGTCATACAACTGAAGGCAGTGTGTTCAGCCCTTAAAAGCCTTCAAGACAAATTCTACACAAAAGAATTCTGATAGCATCAGACAACACCCCTGTGTTCGGTTATCTGAACAAACAGGGGGGGAGCGTATACCTCCTAGTTTGGCGCAGCTTGGCCTACTGCAATCCTTGAAATATACTCATAACAGACATATTCTTGGTTGCTTAAAGGTCATACTCAACATCATCTCCAGAAGGGATAAAGGTTTGGCGCATCCTGGCCTACTACAATCCTTGAAATATACTCATAAGAGACAGAAATATTCTGGGGTTACTTAAATGTCATACTCAATGATCTCTACAGAAGGGACAAAAGTAATATGTACTGAATGGTTCTTACTCCCTTTATGGTTCTAGACAACGTGCAAGTTTGGCACAAATCAACAATAGGTGTTCTATGCAGGTATGCTGCATCTTGGCCTACTGCAATCCTCGAGATATTCTTATATGAACCAGAGATAGTCAGGGTTGTCTAAATGTCATGACAGTCAGCCTCTCCAGAAACGACAAAATAATACAGACAGAGTGGTCTCTTCATCTTAAAATGTTCCTTTTGATTTTCATAGTTTGGCAAATACCAATGGTAGAGATCTTTGCCACCAATATGAATCACAAACTTCCATTCTATGTGGCCAGTCCCGGATGCAAATGCTCTGAACATAGATGCATTAAACATCTTGCTGGAGTGTTGGACTGCTAGGCCTCTTGTCCTGTACCACCCATTCTAAAAAGTCATTGAACAAGTGAACACCAGGTGCAAAATGATTGTAGTGGCCCCTTGGTGGCCCATGATGTATTGCTTTTGGGATCTGGTGAATCAATCAACCACACCTCCATTACAGCTACTTCACTAGTCTCAGAAACAGCCATTCAGCCAGAAATACCATCAGAATCTGTTGCATTGGCACCTTCATGCTTGGCACCTTAACACCACTCAGAATCTCTTATATCATTCTCTGAGCAAGGGGTAGAGAGATTTAGGGCATCTCAAGGACCCTCATCTTGGAAATGTATGAGTCATGATGGGCCATTCTGAGCTCTGGTACCAACAGAATAAGGTGGCCATCTCAGAGCCTACTGTCTCAAATATTCCAGATTTTTTTTTATCCATTTACTTGCAAAAATCTGAAACCTGTCACTATTGCTGGCTTTGCAGCAGCCATAGCTGATCATTTATATTTTTTGTGCAGGAGTTGGGCAAAAGCCTGGATCTTTATAGGCCTATTGCAAGTGTTTATAGAGAGAAGCCCACTGCTAACAGAAGTGTAGCATCAAGGGATTTGCCTTTGCTTCTGTTAGTTTTCACAAAAGGCTCCTTATTAACCTTTAAAGGAGGTCAGTCAAAAAAAAAAGTTTGACTTGCAAGACTGTTGCAAGGGCATTGGCATCTGGCAAAACAAGGTAAAGTGTATTCTGGGACTTTGGCTCCTTCAGACACAAGCCTCATAGGAAGGAGGTTACAGTTTCTCCCTCCTACCTACCTTTTCAGCAAGGACCTCAATTGGTCTAGATTGGCTCCAGTGGTCACTTCAGCTCTAGATCATTCCTGAACTCAAATTGCCTGGACACATGATTTGTTGTCCTCTTACAGCACTTAGATCCTTCTTGGACAAGACTACTGCTTGGAGAAAAGGGAAAGTCTCCTTCTCCTGCCTTTTAGCAAGAATCAGATGGCCCAGACCAGTGGTCATTCCAGCTCACAAACCTTTCTTGAGCTGGCGTTGGACTGATGTGACGCTCTGCCCTCTTACAGTACTTAGTTACTATCAAGACAGTACAAGTACTTCAAGGAGGGGGAAGAATCTCTTGCTCATATCTTTTAAGGAAGGCTTGATAGAGATATCTTGAATTCTGCTATCTCTTCCTGGATCAATCTGGCTGCATGATTAGATTGCCAGTCCTTTAATTCTGATTCTCAGAGTCTATACATTGAGACACATATTACATCCATGGCTGCCTCTTTAGTTTTCAAGAGTGGGGTCTTACCTGAACAGATATCAAACTCTTGTTATTGGAAGACCCACAATTCTTTACTACATTCTACTCGAAGATGTAGCTTGGCAATCCCATGACCAGTCCATGAACAAATTGGTTCTTGTGGATTCACCTCAGCATGTAGTCAATTTTCTGTGTATTTATACATGTTATTCATATGACTCGCATATTTATGTTCTCTCCAGTTATACAAGTGTGGTGTCACTGACATATGTCTTTCTTAACTTACATATGGCCCCATATCTGCAGTTTATGCAGTTCAGTTTGCCTGCTTGGAGATATTCTCATTGTCAGATGATGACATCTTGTTTGGGGAGTCATGCAGACATCTCCGGCCAATACTGGGTGATGGTTAATACTGCTAAAAGATTTGTTGTAAAATTATCTACAACAGCAACAGCAGCAACAATGACGACCACATCATGGATCTCTTGTTGAGGTTAGCAAATTACTTATCTGTGATGAAGAAGTAATATATAACCTAAGATGTAGCATATGGAAGCTTATCTTATCCTCTTATCAAGTGCTTTATTTGGTGACCCCTTGTCTGACAATCATCTAACAGTGTGGCCAAAACAAATACCCTCCACCTGTTATGGTTGTATTCAAGCACTTGTGAGGATAAGGTAAGGCTATTTTACGCAATAAAATGTAACAAATTTTATTGTAATTTAACTTTTTACAAGTTAAATACTTACCTTATCCTCACAAGGATAAACCCACCCTACCTCCCCGCATAATTTGTTTTCTGGGGACCAAAAATACAATGAAGAGCTCTCGACAATCGTCTGTCGACAACGACTACTGCGCAAGCGCGGACATGCGCAGACAAAGGGGTCACCTCTTGTGACAAGAATATTCCTTAAAAAATTCTTGTCGGTCGATATGTTTTGCTCCACAAAACCAAACAAGCACTTGTGAGGATAAGGTAAGTATTTAACTTGTAAAAAGTTAAATTACAATAAAATTTGTTACAATTTATACTTTTTGTGTACATTAACATACAGCCAAGTAGAAAATCCAATTGAATAGTTGCTTGCATTAAAGGGAAAACCTTTTATTCCGGGACAAAAATCTCACTAACTTAAACCGTTAATGTGTTTGCTCATTTCTAGAAATATCAACAAATGCCCCACTCTCCCAGGTGTAACTCGTCACCCGTTTGATGAAGCTACTGCACTCTTTTTCAGACTAAAAGGAATTAGTCCTAAAGATGGATTATATTTTGTACATTTATATAACACCTTTTGCTTTTTAAATGTTCACAAGGAAAGTCTCTTTGTACACATCATTTGTACTGTTTGAGAGGGGTGTACCTTTAAAAGCATTTTGATTTATATATCAGTTTATTTTGGGGTCACATTTACAGAAAGAAATGACTTTACCTGTTGTTTGATCCTCTCTATTTATTGTTTTATACTGACCACAGACAAGTTACATACATTAAAGCAACTGTGATCTGACAATCGCTTTTATTTAACTTTTAACAACCAAATCTGACTTTGCAACATCACTGATTTACACAAGATAAAATGCAGAAATTGGACAAATCATATAATTATAGTTTTTACTTAACCCAAAAAGAAACACAAGTTTTATAAAGAATAAATTAGAATAATATTGTGTTTTGTAATATCCTCATGTATATTAGTTCTATTAACACCTTGGCTTCCAGGAATTCCCCTTTATGCCCAGGTCTCACACTGGAGAGGGATCTACGATCATCTTGGCAAATATAGAAGAATACAGGCGATTCAGTTCAGACAGCAAGGAAGAATGTCCACAAAATTTACTATGGTCATGAAACCAGTTCGACTGGTTGACGAATTGCCTTGCGGCAGAGCTGCGACATAGAAGAATACGGTACCTACAGTGGCTATTTGTCATGGCGAACTTAACAATTTGTGAATACTGGCGACAATTTTGAACATCATGTTAACGCCATGAAGTGGTGTATAATGAAGAGGACATAAGAGAAACAAAGAATAATGAGGAATCCACCAGGATCAATGAAGAATTGGATATTTACCATTGAAATTCGCCAATGAGTGACCTGGGCATTAGCTCAGCTGGTTAAGGAGTTAGGCTTGTCTTTATTTCTGTGTGTAATCCAACGGTAGTGAGATCGAGTCCCATCAGACAACAATGAATAATATCTCTGTACAGTACATGGTGGAGATGCTTGATATTGATCCTAGTACCTCTTGCATAGAGCTATTCCGGTATATTTCTTTTTGCTAGGTATATAATATGTTGGAAGCTATCCAGTTCAATTTTTAAAGAAAAAATACAGCAAACAAATTTTATAATTTAACCGCACACTTTTTGGTTTGTTCTAGGAGTATGAACTTTGCTTTTACTTGGTAGGAAAAAGATCAACAAAATGCATTGAAGTGGGAGTTGTGTCAATACTTGTTACACATAAATCTTGGCATGAATATTAATAGTTTACAAGTGTCACTGGTGAACAAAACCTGCCTGGTTTTCACCATCATAAATGCCCATCCCCAACTTTTGCAAATATTTGGTCACATCGCCCACAGGTGCTTCAGAGTGCAGCACAATAAAAACTATTAGTACCATAACAAGAGTATTGCTTCGCAAGAGAAAAAGAAATTGTTTTTGCACAGCAAAAACAAAGCATCCCAATGAGTATTAATGAGTTTGTAGAAATGACCATCTTCCTGTGTTTAATAAGTTTTTTCATTTATGACAAAATGCAAGGTTTCATACATGAATCTGGTTTGTTTATTTTTTATTTATTTATTTTTTTTGTGTTTTATGCAGAAATTTAAGATGGCCGCCAAAAGTGGCGGGAAAACAATTTTTGCGAAAAGTCGCCAGTAGACTCTGCAGATACCCTGTGGGTCTAAAATTTTGTCGAAATCGCTTTATCTTGTTCCGTTTCCGGGATTAACACATTTTTGTGTTTAACACAGAAATTCAAGATGGCTGCCAAAAGTGGTGGGAAAACGTTTTTTGGCGAAATAATGCCAGTAGACTCTGCAGATACCCTGTGGGTCAAAAATTTTGTTGAAATCGCTCTATCTCGCTCCGTTTCCGACATAAACACGTTTTTACATTTTATGCAGAAACTCGAGATGGCCTCCAAAAGTGGCAGGAAAACAATTTTTGAGAATAGTCTCTAGAAGACTGCAAATACCTTGCGGGACAAAAATTTCGTCGAAATTGCTCTATCTCGCTCCGTTTCCGAGATAAATGCGTTTTTGCATTTTTAGCGTTAAGAAAAATCATGACGTTTAGTTAATAAGTCGGCCATTTTGTACTGGATCACCTCCAAAAGTTAATGATTTCCAGACATCTATAACCTACTTGCCAACTTTCACGTGAATAGCTGAAACACTTTTTAAATTATCATCCGGACAAGCACATCCTTTTGAAAAACATGTTTTTGGTCATGTGACTTCTCTGATTGGTTGAAATGTCATGACGCCATATTCAGAAATTTTTCCCAGGGCTACTGCATACACCTGCCAAATATGAAGAGAATCCGCCTGATGACTGCGAAGCTATTGCGAAAAGAAAATGCGGATCCGGCGGAGTCGCTTCTCCCATATACAAACAACATTTACATAACCGATGGACTTTGTGTGTGACCCTGCTGTTAATAACTTTGAGAATACAAAAAACTACTCATTCAAGGCTTACCTTTAATGATCACTGGACACTGTTCGTGACCCAACTTTTCACCACTTTGGGTAAAATAATAACATCATTTGGGGCTTACTGTCACGACCACTGAATTCTATTGGTGGCTCTCCTTTCCAAAACTTCCCCATTACAGAACAAAGTAATGCACACTTACTTAATAACACATCCATTTGGGAGGGGAATAATTTTATCAGAAAATTCACCACACAGGACAATAAGTTTAGAATAAACCTGTTTAAAACAAACTTTGGGAGAGTGGAAATGAATATGTAAACTTGAATATGGGAGGGATAATAAAAATCTGGATATTAGAGGTTACACTGTATCTGTCTAGTTAAGACTTTGCTCATGCATAAACATGGAGCAAAAATGAATAAATTTTTATAAATAGGAATACTTCAGTCTCTGTGAGTTTGTACCCCCATAATGTCTAGTTTGCAAAGAATTATCTGTCATTGAATTGAAGCCACTTATATTGAAGTAATGAGAACTTTGGTATGAAATGTTTTCACATATAGTCTAAAAGATATAATTCCACATAACTTTTCACATTTAAAACATTTTAATATAATGTGTACAGAGAAAGGGAACAATGCCTTTAATATATAAATCATATATAGACTCAATAGAACCAAACACCCTGTACTATCATTCATATTAGGGGTGTTGCGGTAGCGATTTTTCCTTCCGGTTTCACGTCCTGTACTTCCCGGTCGGTTACCAGTTAACCGACTCTTATTTAAAAGTTGAAATGAAGATTGCTTCAGAATTAAGAGTTAAGTTCAGAGTTAATACCTAGTGGACAGATGTAATTGTCCGGCGCCTTACCGGTCTCGCCAAACATTAGAAAAAAAACGTCCTGAGCTGGGCTCTGGTCGGGACCGGTAGTGTCCTGTTCCTTCGCCAGGGGGCTGTGTAGCCGGCCTGCCGGTGCACTGCACATGCTCGCGCATGCGCTCTTCCTCTTTTTGTTGCCTACTTTAGTCCCCTTTTTGGCACAGAATAGCGGGGAAGGTAGGGTGGGAATCCCCTTGTCCACTAGGTAAGGTATTTAATTTACTTATTAAATTTTCCATTTTATTGCGTTAATACATCTTACCTAGTGGACAGATGCAGAATGACTACCCACTGGATGGAGGGTAAGGCACATAAAAGGGAAAATTCCTGAGAACTCCAGGTACATAAAGGGTGGATCCGTTAACAGCTAAGTTAGCTGATGGATAGAGATAACACCCTTGCCCCCCCTTGTTTTGTATAGGTCTTAGTACTGGCTCGGCTAAAGAGTACCACTGGACCTAGGGGAGTGAAGTTCTGAAAACTCGAGGAAGAAGAACAGGAACTATGACATTATCTTATAAGACTCTCGGACCCACTTGGGATCATGGCAGACCGGGAGCAACATAGTGGAAGATTTTTTTTTTAAGAATATACAATATGTACAACAAAGAGCTGGAGGAAAGGATTACTTGCCCTCCTGAACCTGTTGGGCTGCCACCATGGGGCCCAAGTGATACAGCTCTGAATCTGCCCAAGCCAAGTCCTTTAGATAGAACTGGGTAAAAGTATTGTGGGCTTCCCAATGACAGGCTGAGGGTATCTGTTCCAGTGAAACCCCTCCCTGAAAAGCCTGAGAAGCTGCAAAGGCCCGAACATCATGTGCCCTAATCTGATGAAGATCTTGGGCCGCTTGGTCTGAGAGTTGATAACACAACAACACAGTCTGTTTAATCCAGGAAGAGATAGTAGCGGGGACAATGTCCTTTTGAAAACCCTTCCTGAAAGACACGAACACCAAGTCTTTTCCCTTTCTAAGGTCCTTGGTCCGGTCCAAGTAATACCGTAAGGCCCTCATCGGACAGAGAGACTTCTCATCTGACAGGGACTTGTCCAGAGTTGGCGCTAAAGCTGGGATGACCACCGGAGCCACCGAGGCTGGACCATCCCGAGCTAGCTGATTTTTGGAGAGAAAACTGGGTGAAGGATAGAGTGAGACCTGACTCCAGTTTTCTTGGTGTCTGATGTTTTTGTACAGCCAGGCATGGATCTCGCTTCTTCTCTTGCCAGAACCCAGGGCTAGAAGAAAAACCGTTTTAAAAGTCTAATGATTCATGGAAGCCTTTCGCAAGGGTTCAAATGGGGCCTTAGTTAACTGGTGGAGTACCAGAGATAGGTTCCACGAAGGCACACCCCGTCTTCCCTTAGGTTTATCTCTATGGAAACTGTCCAGAAGACGAGTAAGATTCTCATCCTTGCTGATGTTAAGCTCAGAATTGCCCACCATATCCGCAATGATTGTTCTATAACCTTCAATGGTACTGGGCTGCAGATTCCTCTCCTTGAAAAGATGCAAAAGGAAATCTGCAATTTGGTTCAGAGAGGGCGACCTGAAGTCCACCTCGTGTGACTCACACCACAAAAATTGTACATGGCTCTGGTTGAGACTCTCTGAGGAGCCTCAATTCTTTCTGCCACCTCATCAGAGAAACCTTGTTTGTGGATGGCAGAGGCTCTTGGAGCCACGCATGCAGGTTTAGATTGCTGAGGTTCCTGTGAACTAGTCCGTTGAACGGCTGAGTCACCAGGTCCTTTACTAGCGGAAGAGTGAAGGGAATCTGAACCGACAAACTCACCAGGTCCCAAAACCAGGGCATGTTTGGCCAACCTGGAGCAATGAGAATCATCCTCCGACAGCCCTGATCTATCATTTTGGCCACCACCTGGGGAACCAGGGAGACTGGTGGAAAGGCATACACGTCCAAATTTTCCCATGGGAGACTGAGGGCGTCCACTGCCAAGGCTGTCGGATCCGGTACCGGTGATACAAACTGAGGAAGTTTGTGATTGAACTGGGTTGCAAACAAGTCTATTTGCGATTGGGCCCATTTGGAACACAAAAGATTGAACACCTGCTGAGATAGGGACCACTCTGTTTGGATCACTTGATTGTGTCTGGAAAGCTTGTCCGCTATCACATTCAAGTGACCTGGAATGTGTCTGGCCCTCAGGACAATTCCCCTGGGATGGCACCAGGATAGGAGCCTCCAAAGGAGGGTACACAGAGAGCCTGACTTCATACCTCCCTGCTTGTTGATGTAGGAGACCACTGTTGTATTGTCCGTTGCAACAAGAACAATCGGATCCAATTCTGATTTCCCCATGTTGACTACCCAACCTAACTTTTGGCACAGGGCCAAGAGGGTCTGGGTATCTTGTAGGCAGGTTTCCTGGGACTGGGCTCTCAGCAACCAGTCGTCTAGGTACTGGTGGATCCGGATACCCCTGGCCTGTGCCATCAGTTTCACTTCTTTGACCACCTTTGTAAATTCGAGGGGAGCTGTGGCCAAACCAAAAGGGAGAGCTGTGAATTGGAAAGTTTGTTTGTTCAGAAAGAACCTTAAATACTTTCTTGACCTCTTGTTGATTGGAATGTGGAAGTATGCGTCGCTGAAGTCCAGCGAGGTTACCCATTCCCCTGTTTGTAAGGATAACCGAATCGTCTCCGGAGTTTCCATCTTGAATGAACTGGCCTTCAAATACAGATTTAACTGGCTCAGATCTAAGATTGGCCTCTACTTTCTGTTCAGTTTGGGGACAAGAAACAGCCGGTTGTAAAAAGCCAGAGACGACTTGATAACCACCTTTTCTACTACCCGTTTCCCTATGAGATCTAGCAGAGACTCTTTGAGGTAACGGCTTTTGGTAGGATTTGCGTAACCACTGTGAACCAAAGGAACCCTTGTCAAGAGGGGCCTCTGACTGAAAGGGAGGGAATAACCATCCTTCAGTACTGAAACCACTCGAGGATTCGCACCCATTTCTTGCCAAATATGCCAAAACTGTTGTAAACGTCCCCCGACAATCTGTCCGGCGACAGCATTGGGGACATTGGGCACAGGAGGGACAGAAAGACATGGATTTACACAACATACACCTTTGACATGCTTTATTTTGTTCATAGATTAAACAGGACTTAATCCTTTCCTTTGTGGAAGCCTGTATAAAAGTACAATATGAGCATGAGAAACAGCATGACAAGACACATCCGACTTTAGAGTCTTTTTTGACAATTTTTGGATTGAAAATGTCCTTGGACCCAACTTGACTAAATTCTGAACAGTCTGAATATTTGGAAGGTCCAACCTACACTGATTTACTTGAATATGAGTTGGACCGACACAATAATTGTCATTTGTATTGCTTATTCTGGTGAGACTTGGAGAAACGAGGATTGGCACCCCGTCCACGCCCACGGCCCCTGAAGCGACTCCTACCAAACTGTCTCCAAGGTTGTTGTTGCTGCTGGTGTGTTTGATCAGAGGAAGTAGAGGCTTTCTTATCCCTACTTTCATAAGGTTGGTACCTGTGGGAGCCTCTCCAGCTAGTGTGCTGAGGAGCACCCGGTCCGGGTCTCTGAGCGACACTACTGGCTTCTTGTTTCTGTATATCCTGCTCTACTGTAACAATGGCAGCATCTGGGAATAACCCGTATTCAAACATTGGAGCATTTCTCAAAAGGTTCATAGTGTCTTGTTTCACTCTGTTCTTTACAAAGTCCAAGTATGAATCCCTTCTGATGAGAATTAGGTTGGACAGATGAACGAACAGGCTGTCTGCCAGGTGCTGAAGAGACGTGCCCATGGCTACAGATACACGTTGGTGAAAAGCCATGAGGTCACGCAGGTCATTCAAAGCACCTGTGACTTCCTTGGGAGCTTTGCCTTTATTGATACGGGAGCCGAGAAGTGCAATATTTTGGGACATCTTGTCCTGGAACTCAGTTGAACATCTGTTAAATCCAGCAGCGTGGTTTATGATGTAACTGTCTTCCCTTGCTGCTCTTTCCCACCGACGCAAGGACTCTTAGGATATGGGTCTAGAAGGTGGGCCAGTTGAAGGATAAGCAGAGGCCTTTGTTATCCTGGGAAACTGCGAATTAACTTTTGCCTCGGTGTTATGCCAACTAAAGACTGAACGTCCAGGTCTATGAGGACCCTCCGGTTTCATGAGGTGCATCTTGTACCACCTCGGGACTTTAATGAATTGATCCCGTTTGAGACCTGCAAAATCTTGAGCCCGGGACGGGTATCCATCTGCTACAGTTAAGTTCAAACGTTCCAGTTTTTGGCATAGCCAATCATCAGGGGGCATGGCTACAGAAATTCTAGTTGGTTTTCTAGGCTGTTTCCCCTTCCAGGGATTGTTCGATTTATCTGGCTCTGAGTAATCCGATTCGAAAGCTGGGATGTGGTGCCAGCCCATAAAGGATCTCACCGAACGTACTGTTTCTCTGTATGTCATGTCCTCCGTTTGCTCTGGGGTTTCAGTGGAGTCAGACAATTGACCATCTTCTGATCCGGAAGGAGGTTCTGACCGGTCAAATTCATCATCAGACAACTGTTCAAACAAAGTATCAGCTGTATCCGGGGTATCCAGAAAATTGTCCATACTCAGGTTGCTGCAAAACAGAGCAAGACTGACCGGTGTGACCGGTAGAAGCTTGCTCAGAGCCGGAGGGCTGAAGCATATGTCCTTTTTGAAGTTCTGGCTGTTTATCAGACTCCGGACCAGAGCTGGAGACAGCTAGAAGAGAGCCTTAACATTCCTGTTTAGAAAAATGTTTGGGAACCGGTGAAGAGGACCGGTCACGCTTCTTGTGTGACTTGGAATCACATTTTCTATCAGTCTTTGTATCAGTCTTTTTATCAGGATTATGATCCTTGCCAGTTAGATCTTCTGCTTTCTTGGACTTATGAGATTTCTTTCTCTCTTTATCTTTGTCCTTGGATTCAACAGTTTTGGTGACAGACTTAGGCTTTACTGAGGCCTCCACAGCTACCGGAGCCATCACCGGACCGGTGGGACGGGTAGCTGGGGGCAAAAATGGGGTCTCAGAAATCAATTGCTGAGAATCCACTGGTTTGACTGTTGACACCGGAGTTGAAAATATATTACCTTGTGATATCAGAGCCTCCATGCAGGCAAATTGTTCAGCCCACTTATCAGACATGGCTATAAACTGGTCTGATGTAACGAAACCTGATGCTTGAGCAGAAGAGGAAGAAGCCCTACTGGTAAGCTGTGCAGAGAACTGCGCAGAAGGGCCACTTGGAGATTGAAACGTAGGTTCAGTATCCACAGAACTGATAACTGTCACGTCTTTAGGAGACACTAACAACCCCGCTTTCTTGTCCTTTCTGATTCTATAGGAGGGCGTGGCCAGCAATTCTTTCTGGGAGTCAGAAAATGCATCACAGATTTGACAAGGCCTATCCAACACACAGCTATCCTCCCCTATACGCTTGTCCCGACATCTTGCACACTTGTCGTGCGAGTCAAAGCCAGCCATTATATGGCCACACGTCTTTCTCTGTCCTTTTTTATCACCTGGTGATGCCATGATACTTAATATTCAACACAACAATAAAAGTTTTCACCAAAACTGCAGTACAAAGACTTATAAAATAAAATAAAATGTTTCTCTTAAACTTCAAGTGTTCCTTCACGTGCCAAATGAAAAGAGGAAGAGCGCATGTGTGAGCATGCACAGTACACCGGCAGGCGGGCTACACAGCCCCCTGGCGAATGAACAGGACACTACCGGTCCCGGCCAGAGCCCAGCTCAGGACGTTTTTTTCTAACATTTGATGAGACCGGCAAGGCGCCGGACAATTGCATCTGTCCACTAGGTAAGATGTATTAACACAATAAAATCCACATTTGAAACTATAATAGATGGGAAAATACATCACTTCCTGACTACGTCACAAAACATGAGAACCAAATAGTTTTCCACAATGTAAAACCTGAAGTCAATTTCCTTGGTAAAAAAATAGCATCAGAGATTCCCGTACCCCACAGCCTGGGGAAATAGTTTTCAACACCATGAGAAATAGAAGTAGTGAAACAGTACTAAGATCGAGATACTTTCAGAGCAGTGTCGGTTATATTTAGGACAAAATGATGTTTAAGTAGAGAAAATAACATCTAAGAGAAAGAAAATGTATGTAAAGATAAAGTATTAAAACAAGACAATTCAATAGCAAGATGACAGCATTAATCAGTAAACTAAAAATTATGATGCACACCTACAACCCCTGAGCGATGCCCCTACCAACTATCAATTTCCTACACTTTACAGTTTCAGAGATATTGCCTGGACAAAATTTTAAAGGTCAAGGTCACTACATGGTCAAAAGTCAAATCAAGGTCACACCATGACGTTGCACACCTACACCCTCCAACCAATGTCCCTACCAAGTATCAACTTCCTACACCTTACAATTTCTGAGATATAGCCCGGACAAGATTTTCAAACACGAGGTCACCGCAGCAAGGTCAAATCAAGGTCACAACATGACGCTGCACACCTACACCCTCTAACCAATGTCCCTACCAAGTATCAACTTCCTACACCTTACAGTTTCTGAGATATAGCCCGGACAAACTTTTTCCCGCCGCCCGCCCGCCCACCATGGGTGAAAACAATACCCCGACAGCCCTTAAGGGCTGTGGGGTAAAAACCCAATCTCAAAAAACAAAAACATACATCTCTGCCAGTAAAAGTGGATTATGACAGTTATTTTGTATGTAAGGTTAGTAAAGCTACTTTACATAGAAGTGCAAGTGGAAAACTGGTAGCTAAACTTTATGGTGGTTTGCAATCGTTTATTTTCTGTACAGACGATACTGGTACTACCACAACACCCCCAACTGATATGCAAATATATCTCTTTCAATACATGGTTATGAGATAAAGGCAGTAACACAGAGAGTAATTTTATCTGTATATAGACAACCCAATACTACAACTATATACATATAATGTTATAATCTACGGACTGTAAACATGATATAAACAATATGATTGATTACAAATGCGTAATCCTGGTATTATTAGGTGCACATAGACATAAAATGCAGTTGTCAGTGCTTTTGCCCTTTTAAGTTAAAAATTTTATAATACTGAGTAAAATAACGTAAAAAATTGTTTGAAAATATACAATAAATAGTTTAGATGAAATACCGCACATGTAATACACATATATAGTAGCACAGTATTCCATTATATCTTTTTTCTAATAAATGGCCAGTGCATTTATTAGTTTCAAACATTAGTAGATCAGGAATTAATTTAAACCAAGGTACACACTCATCAACATTATTTAGACTTAGAATAATCACATTCCCAAGAATTCTCTTTTCATATGGATTTTCCAAGGAAGAAATTTGAAGACCAAGCAAAATTTCTACAAACAAGAATTTTTTCTAAATTTGTCCAAATAATTGCATTTTTTAAAGCAGTCTTTCAACAAACAATACCTAAATGCTGTTCAACATCTGAACGACAAAGGACAGCTGATTTCACGCATTGATAGTTATGTTTTAGCTTAAGTTGCCGTGATTTGCAAAACATTTAACCTTGGGTATCCACAATGATTTTGTACACACTGTTATAAACAATTAATTTAAATGTGTCAACAGTTTTGTACTATAGCACTCTTGCTGGAAAAAAACTTAATCACAGCAGGGTCATAGCAGACATTCAAGGCACTACTCCATGTAATTTTTTAACTGAAAGTATGTATACAAAATAACCTTGCCATGCATTTTAAAATGCTCTTTCATAGTTTACCATGGCACGAAATCATAAAGAGCAAAGCTACAATTTTTTTTTGCAAGTAGCAAAAGTTATTGTATTTGTCTGCAGTTTACATTTATGTGATGTTTCACATGTAATACAGTTTACGTGATGTTTCACATGTAATACAATTTACATTTATGTGATGTTTCACATGTAAACAGTTTAAAACCTTTTATAAACTTATCTCATAAAGACATTCTTCTTCACAACCAGTGGCCATTTTGAAATTGCTCAACTTAAGTTTTTAATGTTTATGTTGTTTCAGCCACTTTTGGCAGATAGCTCTGACTGCTGGCTGGTTGAGTCGGACAGCATCTTGTTCTATCCTTTGAATAACTTCCACTCTCTGTGTTTTAACAGCCAGTAGGTATGCAGATTTAAGCTTTCCACACTTCATGTACATGTTAATCTGAAAGAATACGACAATGTGGTTAGAATTCAAAGCATAACTAGACTGTCAAACATGTAGGGGGAGTGCCATTTTTATGACAAAAATGATAACTATGTTAAAAGTCTGCTTTGTATCGCTTTTGAGAACATTCCCTTAAACCTGGTGGCTGCCATCTGGGAAATGGTTTCTGCTTATTGAAGACTTCCTCTTCAAATCCATACATCAGTTGATTATCTTAAACTTATTTTGTATAAATTAAATTATTGATTTTTGAACCACAGCAATCCAGGCCCCACATATGGAATATGGTTCTGCTCATTAAATGGAAAACATGTAGATATCATAACATCTAAATCTAGACAAACAGCAAGCAGAGTTTTCAATTGTGGAGTAATGTGGGAACTGTGTGATTACCTGGAGAATATTTTAACAAGAGGGTCAGAAATGCCCCAAAAGGCAGGTTCCACAGGCAGCAATAAGGTTAGTGACTGCTGTAATTAAATTTAAAAACAAGGAAAGAAAAGTTAGGTCACCCAGTTACGGTAAATGTGTCAGACGTGCTAAGAAATGTAAAACTTGTAATTTAGGTTACATAATTGTATCTATGCTATAAATGGACAAATGAACACACAGAATTACACCAATTTCAAAAGCAACTTAGCTATGATGGTGATCTATCTCCCTTTCAAGTTTGAAATCGATTGGACAAAGCGTTTTCGAGTTAGAGTCCAGAAGTGGAAATGTTGACGGATAGACAGACAAAAAACGGAAAAACGAATAAACGGAATTACACCAATTTCGAATGGAACCTAGCTATGATGGTTGGACTTCGATTGGACAAAGCGTTTTCGAGTTAGAGTCTGGAAACGAAAATGCTGACGTATAGACGGATGTCAGACAAATCAATCTAATAAACGGGTTGGTCACACGCAACCCGCCTAAAAAGTAGGTCAGTTATGTATAATGTACAAAAACAATGTGGTAATGGAACCTCTCACCTTATTCACATCACTTTTTAATTGCTTGATAAAAGCCTCTGTCTCCTGTAACTGATCTGGGTCCCTTGTCATCACCTCTACACAGGAAATGATGACATCGTCAAAGCTGTTATCTGTACAGAGGCCCGAGTCTTTCATACAGTTGAGGAGTTGTTGTATGAAGCTGTACTTGTGCTGTCGTGCCAGGGTAGTACCCACTAGGCTGTAGATAGAAGTACTGTCTAGCTTGAGGTCCTGTTGAGATGTAATACACAAATTAAATACTCCTTTAATTAAGCTCTTATGAAAAAATTATGACTTAAATTGAAGTAACTGGCTATTGTATTGTTGGTATTTATACTTCGCACAATATTTCCTTTACTATAGGCCTCTTACGTGTATTTAACCCATCCCAGCTGTAATGTACGGCCAAAGCTTTAGTGACCTAGCTGATAGACAAAGTCTCGCTGATGACCATTTGTCAATGTCCCTCAGGATTTTTAGTCTGCCACTTGGGATAGGGCTCAGTGACAGGCGACAACCACATTAAATGGTCATCTGAGGCACTATATGTATCTGACTGTAAATCGGACTGAATACAGGTTGTCTGTAGTTCTAGGCAAGTGTGTTACTCACTGGGTCAGTACGGGAGATAAAGTGGAAGTGGTTAGTCTTTGTATTCTCTAAACTAATGTTACCAAGAATTGCTTGTTAGTGTATTTTTAAATTATCATTTTCTGCTTATTCAACTTAACAGGTTTCATCTATACATCTAAATCTGTGCCAGACTGGTACCCATTAAACTGTCGAACAGATTCAGTAGAACTAGAACATCCAAATCCTAGGGCTTTCTACTTTTTGGCTTATTTTTGATTTAACAAAAAAAACAAGAGGAGAGTGCCCGTGAACGGGCACTGTGTCAGCTGACTGAATGTTTTTGATTTGTGATGGTGATAATGAGAGGAAAGCATAATTATCAGGGAAAGGGCAGTACAGAAATACAGTAAATGGTAACTGAACAGCATGTTCGAAAGATATTCCGAAGCTGACAGAAGAAAAGGACAAAAAAGTTGTGCCCTGCAAATGATATTATGAAATAAAGTAACAAGGTAATTGTTTAAGTGTAAAAAGTAGGTTAAAAATATTTAAAGAAATACTATAAATGCAATATCCTCGTTCGACCATAAAGAAGGGGTCCAAAGGTCAAATCTGACCATAGCAAAAGATTCCCAGCCAAAGAATTTAGGATGGTTTACCATCCCAAACCTCTCGGACCAATAATAAGTGAGTCATAGGCACTTTTTAAGTTTGGCTATCCTTGTTTGACCTTGACGGAGGGGTCCAAGGTGAAATCCGACCACACAAAAAAATTCCCAGCCCATGATTTCCTGTAGCTTGTTTACCATCCCAAACCTGTAGGACCAATAATAAGCGAGTTCTAAGCAATTGTAAGTTTGGCTATCCTCAATTGACCTTGAAGGAGGGGTCCCAGGTCAAATCTGACCACACCAAAAGAATCCCAGCCCATGATTTCCTATATGTTGGTTTACCATCCCAAACCTCCAAGACCAATAATACGCGAGTTATAAGCACTTTAAGTTTGGCTATCTTCGTTTGACCTGGAAGGAGGGGTCTAAGGTGAAATCTGACCACACCAAAAGATTCCCAGCCCATGATTTTCTATATGTTGGTTTTCCATTCCAAACCTCTAGGACCAATAATAGCGAGTTATAAACACTTTTAAGTTTGGCTATCCTCATTTGACCTTGAAGGAGGGGTCCAAGGTGAAATCCGACCACACCAAAAAATTCCCAGCTCATGATTTTCTATAGGTTGGTTTTCATTCCAAACCTCTAGGACCAATAATAAGCGAGTTATAAGCACTTTTATGTTTGGCTATCCTCATTTGACCTTGAAGGAGGGTTCCAAGGTCAAATCGGACCATATTAACAGATTCCCAGCCCATGATTTCCTACAGGTTGGATACAATGATTTACTCAACAGTGA
Organism: Sabellastarte sp. h YS-2021; assembly: GCA_964017235.1. Lineage (NCBI taxonomy): Eukaryota > Metazoa > Annelida > Polychaeta > Sabellida > Sabellidae > Sabellastarte > Sabellastarte sp. h YS-2021. The sequence continues at coordinate 71,162,732 of OZ024928.1, read as the reverse complement.
GAGCCTGAAAGAAGCTATTGCTCAGCTATGCCATGACATAGAGGTCTGCAATTTCACTATGTTATAGCTGACCAAAACGTCTGTGAATAACATATTTAACAAAATACTCTAAATGTAATAGTTTTCAAGTTACTACTGATTTACTCAAGAGTGAGAACCTCAAAGTAACTATTACTCAGCTATGCAATGAGGTACATGTCTGAATTTTTGCTCTGTTATAGCTGACCTAAAAGTAGGTGAACAACATATTTAAGCAAAATACTGTAAATGCCATAGTTTCCAAGTTACAACTGATTTACTCAATAGTGAGAACCTGAAAATAGCTATTGCTCCGCTATGCCATGAGCTATAGGTCTGTAATTTCACTATGTTATAGCTAACCCAAAAGTAGGTCAACAATATATTTTAACAAAATACTCCAAATGCAATATTTTTCAAGTTATAGCCGATTTACTCAACAGTCAGTGCCTGAGAATAGCTATTGCTCAGTTGTGCCATGAGCTACAGGTCTGTAATTTCACTATGTTATAGCTGACCCAAAAGTAGCTGAATAACATATTTAAACAAAATTCTGTAAAGGCAATAGTTTTCCAATTACAACTGATTTACTCAACAGTGAGAACTTCAAAGTAGCTATTACTCAGCTATGCAATGAGCCACAGGTCTGGAACTTCACTATGTTATAGCTGACCCCAAAATAGGTGAATAACATATTGCAACAAAATACTCTAAATGCAATAGTTTCCAAGTTATAAGTGATTTACTCAACAGTGATAACCTAAAAGTAGCTATTACTCAGGTATGCCATGAGCTACAGGTGTGAAATTTTACTATGTTATAGCTGACCCAAAAGTAGCTGAATAACATATTTATACTAAATTCTCTAAATGCAATAGTTTTCAAATTATAAGTGATTTGCTCAACATTGAGAACTTCAAAGTAGCTATTACTCAGCTATGCAATGAGTCACAGGTCTGGAACTTCACTATGTTATAGCTGACCCCAAAATAGGTGAATAACATATTGAAACAAAATACTCTAAATGCAATAATTTCCAAGTTATAAGCGATTTACTCAACAGTGATAACCTCAAAGTAGCTATTACTCAGCTATGCCATGAGCTACAGGTCTGAAATTTTACTATGTTATAGCTGACCCAAAAGTAGGTGAACAACATATTAAGCAAAATACTGTACATGCAATAGTTTTCAAGTTACAACTGATTTACTCAATAGTGATGACCTAAAAGTAGCTATTACTCAGCTATGCCATGAGCTACAGGTCTGAAATTTTACTATGTTATAGCTGACCCAAAAGTAGCTGAATAACATATTTATACTAAATTCTCTAAATGCAATAGTTTTGCAATTACAACTGATTTACTCAATAGTGAGAACCTCAAAGTAGTTATTACTCAGCTATGCAATGAGCTACAGGTCTGAAATTTTACTATGTTATAGCTGACCCAAAAGTAGGTGAACAACATATTTAAGCAAAATACTGTAAATGCAATAGTTTTCAAGTTACAACCGATTTACTCAATAGTGATGACCTAAAAGTAGCTATTACTCAGCTATGCCATGAGCTACAGGTCTGAAATTTTACTATGTTATAGCTGACCCAAAAGTAGCTGAATAACATATTTATACTAAATTCTCTAAATGCAATAGTTTTCCAATTACAACTGATTTACTCAATAGTGAGAACTTCAAAGTAGCTATTACTCAGCTGTGCCATGACCTACAGATCTGAAATTTCACTATGTTATAGCTGGCCCAAAAGTAGCTGAATAACATATTTATACGAAATTCTCTAAATGCAATAGTTTTGCAATTACAACTGATTTACTCAATAGTGAGAACCTCAAAGTAGTTATTACTCAGCTATGCAATGAGCTACAGGTCTGAAATTTTACTATGTTATAGCTGACCCAAAAGTAGGTGAACAACATATTTAAGCAAAATACTGTAAATGCAATAGTTTTCAAGTTACAACCGATTTACTCAATAGTGATGACCTAAAAGTAGCTATTACTCAGCTATGCCATGAGCTACAGGTCTGAAATTTTACTATGTTATAGCTGACCCAAAAGTAGCTGAATAACATATTTATACGAAATTCTGTAAATGCAATAGTTTTCCAATTACAACTGATTTACTCAATAGTGAGAACTTCAAAGTAGCTATTACTCAGCTGTGCCATGAGCTACAGGTCTGAAATTTCACTATGTTATAGCTGGCCCAAAAGTAGCTGAATAACATATTTATACGAAATTCTCTAAATGCAATACTTTTGCAATTACAACTGATTTACTCAATAGTGAGAACCTCAAAGTAGTTATTACTCAGCTATGCAATGAGCTACAGGTCTGAAATTTTACTATGTTATAGCTGACCCAAAAGTAGGTGAACAACATATTTAAGCAAAATACTGTAAATGCAATAGTTTTCAAGTTACAACCGATTTACTCAATAGTGATGACCTAAAAGTAGCTATTACTCAGCTATGCCATGAGCTACAGGTCTGAAATTTTACTATGTTATAGCTGACCCAAAAGTAGCTGAATAACATATTTATACGAAATTCTGTAAATGCAATAGTTTTCCAATTACAACTGATTTACTCAATAGTGAGAACTTCAAAGTAGCTATTACTCGGCTATGCCATGACCTACAGATCTGAAATTTCACTATGTTATAGCTGGCCCAAAAGTAGCTGAATAACATATTTATACGAAATTCTCTAAATGCAATAGGTTTTAAGTTACAAGTAATTTACTCAATAGTGAGAACTTCAAAGTAGCTATTACTCAGCTATGCAATGAGCCACAGATCTGAAACTTCACTATGTTATAGCTGATCCCAAAATAGGTGAATAACATATTGAAACAAAATACTCTAAATGCAATAGTTTCCAAGTTATAAGCGATTTACTCAACAGTGATAACCTAAAAGTAGCTATTACTCAGCTATGCCATGAGCTACAGGTCTGAAATTTTACTATGTTATAGCTGACCCAAAAGTAGCTGAATAACATATTTATACGAAATTCTCTAAATGCAATAGTTTTCAAGTTATAAGCGATTTACTCAACAGTGATAACCTAAAAGTAGCTATTACTCAGCTATGCCATGAGCTACAGGTCTGAAATTTCACTATGTTATAGCTGACCCAAAAGTAGCTGAATAACATATTTATACGAAATTCTCTAAATGCAATAGTTTTTAAGTTACAAGTGATTTTACTCATGATGGAAGTTACTGAAAAGCCCAAAAGTAGCTATTACTCACTTAGCTATTGAGACAGGCACCCAACTTACTCACCATATTGTAGCTATGCAAAAAGTAGCTGAATAACATATTTTAACAAAATGCTCTAAATGCAACACTTTTCAAGTTATAAATGATTTTGTGCATGACTTCATGAATTTTAATGCATTAAAAATTATTAAAAAAATTTATTAAAAAAAAAGTAAGACAGATCCAGGTCTCATACTCACACAAGAGAATCTACCTGTGGCCTAGTACATATATGCAAGATATGAGAGAAATCCCTGCAATAGTCACTGAGAAAATTGTGATTAAGTGTTGAAATTTTTACACTTTTGGTGGGGGTACCCCCCTTGTAATGTCTCTAGCAAACAGACGAACAGACAGATTTGCATGCCTTGAACAATTTTTCATCCTCGATAGATAAGGTATCTTTTAAAAAAAACAGTACGTCTCTAGGCCTTGTAGTTTTGGAGGAGAAGTTGTTCACGCGGACGCGTACGCGGACGCGTACGCGTACGCCCACGCCGCAGAGTGACGACATAATGTCAGCTGACTGACAAGTCAGCTGACATAAAAACAGCAATCCCTGACCATGAGATATTAAAGGTGGTTCCACCCATACTCAACTTTGATCTGCACAGAACCCACTATATCATCCAGTTTAGGTCTTGGTATGAGAAAATAGAGTTGCATTAAAATTTCAATTCAGTCATCGCACAAAATATTTCATAAAATATCTCCACTTCCCCAGTTGTATGATTTCAACTACAGTTTCATCAGATTTCAAAGGATAACTCCAATTCTTTCCCTTTTTGGCTTTAAATTTTGCAATATGCAGGTTTTTTTGTGCAAATTTGGAAAATTTAACTTAATAGCCCAGCCACACTGTTTTGTGCGGTCCCTCCTCCCCCTGAGTATTTTAATATACAGCCTGCAACAAAAATGAGCCATATTTTGAAATAGGTGTCCACGTTGTATTGAAATGTGTCCCAGCCAAATGAGAATCCTTACTTATTAAACCTTATGGCTACCACCAAAATATGAAATGCATGAAGCCACCAATCAGCCCGGATGTGAGGCCAGATCTAGGTACTATATCACAGATACATTTTGACACTGACAAGTGGCAACGGTTTTAATAGGTATAAATATTAGTAAACAGACCTGTATAATTCTGAAGCCCAAGCCAAAGCCATCATGAATGTTGTTTCCACTCAGCAAAACCTAGAGAGAAGACATTACCGATTAGCTAATTTACTACAGAAACATACAACTTATTGCATTAGGACACTTTATGTTTTATCCTTTTTCTAATTTCTTAGAACAATCAGCATAAAAATATGATATGTAGATCTTGTATGGACAAATTACTAATATTACACTTTTTGCTCAGTTTTAGAGCAATTTTAGAGCTCAAAACAATTTAAAAACTGATTTGCACACATTTATTACTTTATTTTTATTTAGCCATTATGATTAAAAATAATCTGTAAAGCATGCAACACATTATTTCTAAAAACTCCCTGGAGTATCAGCTCCACTGCCTTCATCAAGATAGTTCGACTGATCAGTAAATAACTAATACTTTGAACACCATTTCTAGAAGTACTTTTGCATATTTACAGGCGTTTGTTTTAGTTATCAGTTTGGCATATTTCATAGTTCTACTGATTACTTACCAAAGCCACAAGTTCTGACTTCATCTTTGTGCTTCCAAACAGTGTGGTCAACTCTCCTGGCCTTATGAAGAGGTCAGGGGAGTAGGTCATGTGACTTGCATGGGGTCGGGTGGGTGAGGAAGGTGGAGGCTTCTCACTGGTAAACAGTAACACCACTCCCAGATTCTCCTGGTAATGGGTCAAGTACTTTGTGACCTCCAACTGTAAGTCTATAGTGTGGATATTCCTGTAATATTATAGAGATAAATAACTTTTATTTTTGTGAAACAACCAACACACAAATTACATATTTAACATATATGCAGATGATATAACAACTAAACACCAACTGTGGATCCTTTTCTCATGTTTAGGGTTTTAACCACACACCAGAGGCCACATATTATAAATGTATAAATACATCTATATGTGTTTGTATGACCCCCTAGCAAAACCATGTCTGAATTACCATACACAAGCATCACTCCCAGGGTCTGTGATGTCAGAGCTACATCATCTATGTCAACTATACCAGTGGTACACACAGACATCACAGGCAATCCATAATGATAGATTTTCACTTCAGATTGGTATATTGGTCAATTTCTGTATCTGGTGTATTATGTCATGCGTAACATGTTTGTATCAGTTTTATTGTGATGGGTAGATAGAGTGAAGGAAATCAGTACAGTTAGTCAAAGTTCTGTACTGTAAACCACCACCCAGGGGTGAATAACTAACAGCTTTCCCACTTGAGGTAGGACTGGGCTGGGCTTTGAACTCAGAAGTGGGAGATGAGTGGGTCATGGCTACATTACCATGGTCACGTATATGCATCAAGCAAGCATTTGTATATTAGTTCAGTAAATTTGACACCATTGAAGGTCTTTGTAGCATGGTCTTGCACCACTGTGGACCTGTTCAAGAGTTGTCAATAATAATTTTCCATGGTAACAACCATTCATAGGGACATTATGTAGAGTAAGAAAATCTAAAATTTGCCATGAATCTAAAATTCGCCACCTCTAAAACCTTAGTTAATTTTATGAAGAAAATGATGTTTTTGTCTAAAAATTGGTATTTTTCAGTTCACAAAGCCTTAATTTACTATACAGTCAACAAATCTCACCACAATTCATTTATTTTATTAGTATTTTCACATGTGGTGAATATTTCAGACATGTGGCGAATTTTAGATTTCTTACTCTAATTGGTACTGATATCCTGACAATATTCAAACCTACTTGCTGACTTCTCTTGGTGTCATGATGTGTCGACTAGAACCCTCTGTTCCTTTCTTTCCAGAACCTTCTGTGACACTAGTCCACATTTTCTTCTCCAGATAGCTCTCCATGTGACCTTTAGCATCTGACAGGTAGTGCATCCTTCTGTGAAGGTCAAAGTAGTTGGTAGCGTCTTTTTGGTAGAAATGAGACACACATGTCATGGCTGCTCTGATGTAATCCTTAAAACATCAACAGAATACCATAGATAAGTTATGAAGAATAAATACATGTAATTAGATTTTTCAAGCTATCTGGTATTTGTTCATGTAATTAGTTAATATCCTCCTGCTTATTCTCTGTGGAGCTTGACCCCTGTCTGTTTTCGGTTGACCATTTGGTGATGAGGTGCCTTAGATGTCCCCTTGTAAAGGGGAGATTAAGAGCCATAAAAGTCAAATTAGAATTAGTTATGAGTTACTTAGAAAATGGCTGGTCAGTATGCAAAACAAAAAGTTTTCGTAAAATGCCAGTTTGAGCTTTTTAGAATCAATTAAGTGCAAAGATACCAACATTAGACAGAATTTTTTTTTGCTGATATATACAATACATATATTTTAAAACAACTTCAAATTTTAGCTACCCTTTTTCAAACCAGTGCAAAAAAGCCCTCACTAACCCTCACTCAGTTTCCCTTAACAAGTGCAGTATAATGTATGGCAGTAATTAATATTTTTATTCTTTAACAACATTATTAAAAACAACAACTGTCTTAAATTTTATGTGAATGCATATCTCCACATGGTCCCTAAAATATATATGTAGTATATGCTGGACCAATTTAAGCTGCCATTGGTGGGAGCCATTTGCACCAAAGTTTATTAGAGTAAGTCTTTTTTTTCTTACATAGCTGGCTTAATGACATTTGTTCTGTGAATACCTTATTTAATCAATATATAAATCTGTTCAGAGTAAGATTTTGATATCAAATTGAAGACTCAAATATATACATGTATGTTTAACTAGTAGGATAACTGTATAAATAGGCTTTTGATTACCTCTGTTAAAATACAACCAATATGATATTAAAAGGTGTAAACTATAATGTTGTAGTGACCCTATTTTTTAAATATTCTACTATTAAGTTCCAAAATGTTTCCACTTGTGGCATGTGGAATATATTTTCAATTTCATTTCTACATCTGATACATGTGGTATGTTCACTGAGGTTTATCTTTAATAATTTGACCTGGTTTACAGTCTTTTGTATAGAGTTCTTAATTGGAACGATTTATATGTGTTGTCTTTATTGATCTATGGCAATGCTGACATATATTTAGCGTCAGCTCCATTTAGGTGTTTGCAGTCATGTAAGTATATTAAAAATTATATTTACATCTTGCAAAAACATACTTGAAGTGAGGTATTTAATGTACCTGGGGAGGTACTCAATATACTTGGGTAAGTAGCAAGTCATTGTAAAACATTTTACCTAAGTGTATAAAATCTGATTTCAGATGCTGATGGTTTATGCTGAGAATATATAATGCATATGTTTATCAAGATTCAAAGGCTAACATTCTCTCACTGTAAAACAGTATTTTTTACCTTCATAAATATCTGTGTATGACACATTACATCGAGCATTCTTCCTTACAAAAATAAATTACTGGGATTTAGTATAACTCAAACTAAATAAGCTGCACTTTTCACATTCAACATTTACAGTTTCTACTCTATCTAGCTTTTTCAAAATTAATCAGCAGCAAGTTTCTGACTGTGAAACACAGATTTACCTTCATAAACAGCTGCACATGGTACAAGGAGTTCATGAGGCCGTTCTTGTTGAGGTATCTACACAGAGAAGTGAGGTGTGTGTCCCAGCGTGTGAGTGAAGGGTCTAAAGTTCTCAGAGCATCAAACAGGTTACTCAGCTGTCCACTGTGTAAGCAGGGCATGACAAGACACTCGATGAGTATTTCAGTGCTGCAAGACTAGAAATACACAGCAAATAGATGTGAACAAATACTGAAGGTCATTTTATCAATGTCAAAGTTCACAATGTTGTCCGACAAAGAGCTAACAAAACCACATAAAAAATTATTAACTTCCTGCTTTTGCATTTGTTTCTGATAAATAGCCAGAGGATGCAGTAACAGCACATGCTCACATGATCAAGGTCATTGTGTCAAGATCAAAGTTTGCAATGAAGTGTAAAAAGGATTTAACAAAGGTCTAAGTTTGGGTTTTACATTCCTTTCAACAACTGTTATGGGCCAACAAACCATAAAGTAAATTCTCAGCTTTCTGTGTATAGTTTTTGTGACAAAATAAAAGGTCCCTGTGTCAAGGTCAAAGTTAAAACTGTAGCCAGACCATGTAAAAACAAACAGCATGTGAAATTTGTTTGTATAATGGTTTCTGAGAACTTCTTCAGACAAGTTGTGATCATGCGTTATTGGCAAAGCTTTAGTTTTAAACTGATAAACTTGAAAATTACACTGAAGATTCCTACATACCAAAATCAAACCAAGGTTAAATTCTGACAGGTAAGGTAGGTTTTCAAAGTAAAAGCTACAGATTGAGAACATGATGTAACAAAAAGTAGATGTAAGCACTGACTGTTTCTGTGAACACCCATTCTTGTGCATCTGAAAGGGTGATATGCATGCTACACTTCCCCATCAATCTGACTGAACCAGTTGACAATATACAGCACTGATATTACTGTTACTACATTGTACATTTTGTAGCAAATCTTTTTAACTATACTCCTGTACTGATATATACACTATGCCACAGCAAATCACAACGCATGCATTCTATTTTAAAACTAACTTTCTCTTTAGATCATAATTTTATAAATTGAACATAATGAATACACAATTGCAACTGTTTGCTTTAATATTCTGAAGGAATGTGTAAAAATTTAACATAATATAAGTCTTCAGGCTTTCATAAGATTGAGTAGCATACCTCTGCCATGATGAGCTGTAGGGCTTTTATAAGCAGCCCATGTTTCTGGAAGTAGCTGACAAGCGAGCCGTAAGTACCATACATCTTCAGGTAGTAGATACATTCCTGTACATAACCTTCTTCTAGAATGTTCTCAGGTTTCTGTCACATAACAAGAGAAGGAATGGTCCTTAAAATGCAATGTTATACTATAAAATACAACATTTTTTTTAGAAGAATATTCTGTCATTGTGAATGCTGTTTAATAAGTATAACCAGCAGGTTGGGTATCATTAAATGAGTTACATATGAGAGTAAGAAATGGTAAATTTGCCACAGTTTGCACCAGTGTGTAAATCCCTCTTCTATTTTCCTGACTTGTGATAAATTCGCTACACATTTGTGATTTTTGTGACTTTTGTGTCTACAAAAGGCCTCTTTATCTCCCTTGATGTAAAACTGGCCCAAATTTTGAAGACTTTGTCTTGCAGTTAATGACAAAGTCACATCTTTCCATGTAGTTGTTCCTGTACGTATTTGCCTAATCCTTATATGACTTTGAAAAGAGATATCCTATCTAGTTAGTGCATGTTGACAAAGCTGTCATACATATATATCCATCGATCCCTCCCATTCACCATTCCAATATGTATAGTATGGCTTATGTGGGACTGTGGGAGGTTTTCAAAACATTTCAAAAATTGAAGAATGACATGCTCTATATATCTATCACTCTGCCCCTCCAGACTCCTCTAGGCTGTATACTTTAGCGTGTCTCATGGAGGATCACAGGAGTTTTTTCAAACATTTCAAAAATCTCACCAACTGGCACTGAAGACATTGTCTCAAGACACAAAAGAGACCATACCACAACTGAAAGTACACGCACCTGTTCATTTGTAGGTCAGTACCCCCATCACTGACATAAGTGTGACCCAGGTACGAAAGGTGCCTTCTTGTTGCAAATTTCACATGCTGATGTAAATTTATACTTTTTACTCTATGTAGACTGTCAGTTTTGAATGACAGATATTGCAAAAAACTAGAACACATTCACAGAGTGCAGACCTCCAAAGGAGGGGTGAGGGGAGCATTTCAAAAGATTCAGGATTTTTTGCATCCCGAATATGGATCTTTCCCAAAATGTTAATACATAACTTCTTTCTTTTGCCGGACTCCAGCAAAACACGAACAGAGAAAAAGCAGACGGACTATTAAACACACCAAAAACATAATCTCCTGGTGATGACAGTAATTCTGCTTCACTAGGATCTCAAGATAACAGTGTAGAATTCAATGAAATTTTGGCTCCAAGAACCTCATATTTATCCCCCCCCCCCCCCCCCCCCCACTGAAAAGGGATTTATAATTATCAGAATTAGTAGAGCAAGGAATCTCAAACTCGCCACATATCTGAAATTTGCCACATGTGAAAATACTATTATTATATGAATTGATGTGACATTTGTTGAATGTATAGTAAATTAAGGCTTTTTGAACTGAAAAATACCAAGTTTAAGACAAAACATCATTCTCTTCCCAGAATTAACAAAGATTTTTAGAGGTGGCATTCCTTACTCTACTAATTAACACTGATTCAGATCAGATCAAAGTTGAGAAAAAAGGTTTTATATGAGCCAGTAGATCAAATAGGTATTCACAAAGCAGTGATTACTGAAAAGATCAATGTATGATGTGTCTTTTTATCTGTCACAACTTTGAACAGAGATCTTCATCACTCAGAAATCTAAGACATCTTCCGTCTTTAATGAAAATTTAATCCAAAAATCAGATCAAATTATTTGTGGCTACTAACTTAAGCTGATCAAAAATCTGATGAAATGTTTATCTTTTTTGCCCAAATTTCATCTAATCTTCATTGATCTATGTTTGGGATACTGAACCTGAGTTTAAAGAACACTTCATGGATACATTGTGATTTATGTCATTGTTTGACAATAGTGCTATAATTGTCTTTTTGTATGTTTTCGCCGAAATTTCATCTGATCTCACCAATCTATGTTTGGGCAACTGACCCTGAGTTCAGAAAACACTTAATACAATGTTTTTTTTTTGTTTTTTTTTTTGAATAGTACTACATTTTTCTCTTTGTACTCTTTGAACTTTTTTGGCCAAATTTAATCTGACCTTCACTGATCTATAGTTGTGAATAGTAAATACTGGCCCTGAGTTTTTAAAAAACACTTATTGGATACATCATCATTATGTCATTGTTTGAGTATAGTGCTATACTTGCCTTTTTGTACATTCACATATTACTCCTACACATGGTCATATTTTTATCAAGAAATTCTCTCTTTATCAGAATCTGATGTTCTTTTATTTTGTTTTATACTGTTGCTCCAACAATGGAATCTACAATTTTATCTCTTGAATAATACTGAAGCACACTCAATAAATATTTGTTATAAACACTCTATGTCACATACATTTCAGGGGCTTTTTTAATTTACCAGGTGATCATAGTTTCTTGATGTAACCAATAATTTAATTGATGATTTGTAACTGATTAGCCAATATCAACAGAGGTTGTCATGTTTTTGATCTTGCACACCAAACAATTAGTTTTATATTTAAATATACAAAAGACTCTCAGGTGCAGATGTGTCCGCAGATCAAGTAATAGCTTATACAGCTGACTCTCTGTAAAACTAGGACCTCCAATATACACAGGTTCTAGACATCTAGTAATAGCTATCATCCACCTACACATACAAAAAACTGGACTTGAAAGGTGGTTCTATTTATATCTAAGTTTGATTTCCACTTGTTAACACTGCCAAGGAGTGTATGTCTTTGGGTGCATTTGTTTCTTTGTCAGTATTCATGATACTCCAAAATCAACTAGACCTATCGCATTGGAGAACCGATGCAAATTGTATCCACCAGAAGAAACCTCACCAAAGCCATTCTAACATCGCTTAACCTTGAAGGAGAAGCCCAAGGTGAAATCTGACCATATCAAAAGATTCTTAGCCCATGATTTTCTATAGGTTGGTGTGACACTTCAAACCTCTAGGAATACGAATAAGCAAGATATAAACTTTCATATTTTTAAATGTAAAATCCATTTTTATGAATAAAAATGTATATACTTACCATATGAAAACACTTGGGTAAGCTTTGCTTGGCATTCGGTGACTGCCACGTACACCATACATAGAATTTAAAATATGAGGGGAGACCCTCTTTAAACCTATATACTTGCTACCCTTTGACCCCTGGTGACCTAGTTCACTCTGCCATGCGCATTAATGCAAAAATAGTTCATTCTTTTTGTGAATAAACCTAGATGCTGGAAAAAGGCCTAAAAGCGGGGCAGGCGGGAGGGTGATTTGCTGTTTTCATATGGTAAGTATATACATTTTTATTCATAAAAATGGATTTTACATTTAAAAATATGAAATTTTATTTCATAAAAATGTAAATATACTATACCATATGAAAACACTTGGGTTGAATGCCCACATGGAAGGATGGTGGGAAAAAAGACAGACTAAGGAGGAAACCACCCATGGTTAAAGTGCACTAAAAAAGGAAAATTCCTGGTGCATAACCGAAAACCCCTGTGATGAAGGTGCAACTTGACTAAGTGTGAAGTAGTTAACTACTTATTACCTTCAGCACTGCTGTCTATACCCAAGAGGTCAGCTCTAAGAGGATAAGCACCAAAGTGTCAAAACCCAGAAGATGTGCCAAAAGTACACTACCAAGCACAGTCCCCAAAAAGGAAGTCCCCAAAAAAGGAATACCCCCCCCCCCTTTTCTGAGGCTAAGAAGCCTCAGAAAGGATCAAGAAAAAGGAAGATCAAGTAGAAAGGGAGACTACACGTTGTGCAGCCACAATATCGCCCAATCTATAGGTATCCTCAAGATTTTTGAGAGCCACATTCCTAAAGTAGAAGGATGTAAAAGTGGAATGGCTCTTCCACATGCAGGATCTCATGATATCAAGGAGTGGAATTCCACCCTTAAAGGACCAGGACGCAGCCTGTGCCCTTACATCATGAGCCTTGACACCATGAAGAGATGCATTCTCAGTGGAACAGTTCTTAAGGGTGAACTGGATTAAGTCTTTAATCCACGGGCAGCGATATCACCCTGTTTTGACTTCAAGAGTGAAACAAAGAGAAGAGATCTACCCTGCCTGAGGTCAGAAGTCCTAGACAAATAATGTCTAAGGGCTCTGACAGGACATAGAGACCTATCTTCTGTATCCTGTTGACCAAGGCACTTAGTCAAAGCAGGAATTTCAATTTCCGAAAAAATTGAAGCACCCTCTGAAGCTAACTGGTTCTTAGCCAGAAAAGCAGGATCTGTTTTAAGGATGACCTTTGACCATCCTTTAGAGTGAGAACAACCCTTAAAAGTAAAGGCATGAATCTCACTCCTTCTCCTTCCAGATGCAAGGGCAATAAGAAAAACCGTCTTCCAAGTGAGGAACTTTGGCTCAGCAAGAGACAAAGGTTCAAAAGGAGCCTTGGTAAGAGCCTGCAAAACCAAGGTCAAGTCCCAGGAAGGAATGTGACGAGCAGCCTTAGGCCTGGACTTGTAAAAGCTCTGAATGAGTCTTTTGAGCTCCTTATTAGAACCCAACTCCAAGTCTGCATCAAGCTTCATGGAGAGAGCTGACCTATATCCCTCTATAGTCTGAGGAAGTAATTTCTTTTCAGAGAAAAGAAATAAGAAGAACTCAGCTATGATGGGGACAGTCGGGTGCATGTCAGAGAAGCCATGTTCCTCACACCAAGTGCAGAAACCGTTCCACTTTGCTTCATACACTGATTTAGAAGACTTTCTAATAGGACTCAAAATCCTACTAGTCACTTCCTGAGAAAACCCTTTTTTCTCTAGGGAGACTTCAGCCAAAAGGCATGAAGGTTTAAACTCCTTAGATTTTGATGAAACACCTCGAGATGAGGTTGCTTTAAGAGATTTTCTTTTAGAGGAAGAGCGATTGGCTTTCTTATTGACAATGCCAATAGATCCTGAAGCCACTCTTTGGTTTCCCAGAGAGGAGCAACAAGAAGCATCCTGCAGCTCTGAGAGTTGATTAACTTCTTGACCACAAGTGGACAAAGAGCTGTAGGAGGGAAGGAGTAGAGATGAAGTCCGGACCAATTCATCTCCAGGGCATCTACTGCCAGAGCCTTGGGATCTGGCACTGGAGAGACATACTGGGGAAGCTTGTGATTGAATCTTGTTGCAAAGAGATCTATTTGAGGTTGGAAGTCTGTTTGTGACAGCCACCTGAAGATCTTGGGATTGAGAGACCACTCTGTATGAAGGGTCTGTTGAGACCTGGAGAGTTGGTCTGCTACAAGATTTATGACCCCTGGAACGTGTCTTGCTGTAAGAACAACCTTGTTCTTGTGACAGAAGGCAAACAGGTGCCAAGTCAGGGCAAACATGTCCCAGGAGCGAGTGCCCCCTAGTTTGTTTATGTAAGCACAGACAGTTGTGTTGTCTGAGGCTACCTGAATAATCCTTTGATGAAGGGATAACTGAGGGACAAAGGTCTTGAGAGCCAGGAGCACAGCCTTGAGCTCCAGAACATTGATATGCAGTTGGACTGCTGAGTCGACCAATAACCTTGAGCAATCATGTGAGCACAATGAGCTCCCCAACCCTGAGCTGAGGCATCCGTGTAAATGGATGTGACATACTTGGGTGGGTGCAGAGGAGCTTGCGCCATGACATTGTTCCTCAGTAAGCACCACCTTAGATGAACCTTCACTGAAGGGTCCAAGGTGAATGGAGAATCCAGGGCACCTTTTAGGTGGCAATTGTAATTTCTCCTGAGATGAAATTGAAGGTGTCGCATATGAAGGCGACCCTGAGGTACTAACTTCTCTGTGGAAGCTAGTAGACCCAAAAGGTGCATAGCCTGGCGTGGAGTAGTATGGGGGTTGAAAAGCAGAGGATGAATAGCCTCCTGAATGGACAGGAACCTGGCCTCTGTTGGATAACAAACCCCCTTGGACAGGTCGAAAACCTGGCCCAGGAAGGTGAAAACTTGCTTTGGAAGCAAATCTGACTTCTCCCTGTTTACAATCCACCCCAGTTTGTGAGTCAACTCCAACAAAGTTAGAGTTGCAGAATGAGCCTCTTGACAACTGTTGGCTTTGATAAGCCAATCGTCTAGGTACATGTGAACTGAGATGCCCAACCTCAAGGCCATCCTTTTCACTTCCTTGACTAAGGTAGTGAATTCCCTGGGAGCTGTGGCTAGGCCAAAAGGCATAGCCACAAACTGGTACACTTTGGCCAAGACTTGAAACCTGAGCAGTTTGTGAACCGTAGGAGCCATGGGAACGTGGAAGTATGCATCCTTGAGGTCCAGAGAAGTTGTCCACTGGCCAACTTGAAGGGAGTTTCTGATGGACTGAGTAGTTTCCATCCTGAAAGTGGGGAAGTCCAGATAAAGATTTAAATGACTCAAATCTATTACTGGCCTCCATCCTCCAGTCTTCTTTGCCACAAGGAAAAGTCTGCTGTAGAAAGCCAGGGATGAAGAATCCCTGACCTCCTGGATTGCTCCTTTGAGCAGCATATCCACAACAGCTTGGCAAAGAACTAGATTCTTCTCTAGGGAAGAATAGTGGCTGTTTATCAAAGGGACCCTGGATAATGGAATTCGAACTGAACCTATTGGAAGCTGAAGTCCAAATTCCAGGGTCTTGATAACAGAAGGATGGGCCCCTAAAAACTTCCAATTGAGATGGAAATAACCCAGTCGACCTCCCACTGGCAAAGTGGTGGGGTCTGGAGGTATGAGTGGGACCTTGGAGAGTTCCAAGGGCACTCTTACCTCCTGTAGGACATCATTGTTGAGATTGAGGTTGGGGCTTTTTGCCCCTACCCCTGGAAGACTTTCCACCACGTGGTTTCTTGGAACCTCGAAAGGAACCAGAACCAGAAGTAGAACCCTCCTGAAATTTCCTATCTTGAGAATCCCTATCTTGGGATTGTAGTCTTTTGAAAGACTTGCCCCTGGATGCAGAAGCAGAAAGTTCTTTGGACACTCCCTTAGTCAGGACAGTCTGGAACTGTTCCTGCTTATACTCTTTAGTGTGAGAAGAAAGAGCCTTCAAGGCAAATTCACCAAAGAGGGAGGGACCATAGATAGGATGAGACCTAAGTTCCCTAACAATATGATCTGGCACATGTTTAGGGACTGTGCAAAGGAAGGAATCCCTCCTTGCCAAGGTCACAGTAGAGATATAATGGGTGATGGGAGCCAACAAATCAATTAAGTGAAACTTCACCTGATTGATCAGCAAAGAATTGACGTCCAAGGCCTGCTGAATGTCCAGAGAAAGATTAGACTCAGTTTGGTCAACCAACTTCACTAAGTTGGTATGATTGACCGCTAAAGCCTCTCGATAGAAGTCTAGGGAATTCAGAATCATTAAATCTGACCTAGGACTCTTCTCAAGGGCATGAGCTGTACTTCTGGACAAGTAAATCTCCTTTTTGGGAGATGGCAAACCTGACCCCTGATCCGGATCTTTCAAAAGATCAGTCCAGACATCAGAAGCCATGGGTCTGTACCTGGCAAAGCTAAGTTTTGAGGGTTTGTTAGGGAAAATTCCCAACTTCCTCAACTTAGTTTGGGAAGCTCCCAAATTAGAAGAGCGCGAATGCAAATCAGATAGATACGCATCAGCCATCTTAAAGGAACTCCTCAGTCTAGAACTGATGGGGAGACTCATGGGTGAGGATTTTGATTGGTCGGGGTAGAGGTCCGAGCAATCCTCGGGATCGTGATTCTGAACAGAAGGCCTGGAAATCTTATCTGATAAGACTTCAAAGACAGAGTCTAAAGCCTCCCTGTAGTCCCTATTGACCGACTGGATGTAAGGGATGTTTGGCATTGAATCTACGACCTGCAGCTCAGCCTCAAGATTAACCTGAGACTGAGTCTGAAGTGAGTCCTGAGAATCATTAAAAGTCGCACCCGAAGGTTGCGACAGATCCTGACTAGCCATTGGCTGTTGAGTAACAGCAGGGTTGGCAATACCCTGAAACCTATCTAACATGGAAGACATGAGAGATGAGAAAGAGTTGAAGAAATCAGCCTGAGGCTGATAAGGGGGCCTGTGAAAAGATTGGTCATAAACTGGGTAGCCTGCCGGCACCGGGACAGCCTGAATGGGCTGAGCTGAGGGAAAATTACCCACAGAACCCGGTTGCTGGGAAATCGGTCTACCCAAAGAATTCGAAGAATTCACAGACCAAGATGACATTACACAGGATTGAGGGGGTAAAGGCACACCAGTCACTGGATGTGAATCCACCGGTGGGGATTGAGTAACCCCCAAAAGCCAACTAGTGCATGCTTCTAAAGAAGTCATACTAGGCAGTAAGCCCGAAGGCAAGGTGGAAAAACACGAGCCAGAAGAAGCTGAAGTACCGGTATTAAGGGGAGGATCCATAAGGAACCGAGTATGGTAGGTAGTTGCGAAAAAACAAAAATATTTGAATTTTGTGACACTTGAGATAAAGTATTGCTCTGAAAACAAAGTACACAATATAAACATGTATAATAAAGCAAATGAATAAGTAAATATGCTGTACTCACTGAAAGAATGACTATTCTTCAGAAAGTTCACGATTAACCTCCATTTTGAATGTGACGTCACAGTCACGTGATCTGGTGAAGTTTTCGTACAACAGCTAAGTAAATGTGAAAATTGCGGTGATTCGAAGAATTTCGAAGAATGAATGAAGGAATACCCTGAATAGGTGAAAATAAACATTTAGAACTAAAAATCTAATGCAAACCACCAAGGAAATGAATATTTCCGAAGGGAAACCCACATCCGTACCACGTGACCACATGAGCTAAGTTACGAAAAAGACAAGTAATATTGCAAAAAACAATAAATACACCAGAAATCGATAAAATCGAATTAATATGAAGGAAAAGTGATTAAAAACAGCATAAACGTACTTACAGAGCACCACAACACATAGCAGGTCTTAAAAAAATTGGGCAGCAAAAATGCCGAGTTGAGAGTTCAACCGCCACAAAAAGAATGAACTATTTTCGCATTAATGCGCATGGCAGAGTGAACTAGGTCACCAGGGGTCAAAGGGTAGCAAGTATATAGGTTTAAAGAGGGTCTCCCCTCATATTTTAAATTCTATGTATGGTGTACGTGGCGGTCACCGAATGCCAAGCAAAGCTTACCCAAGTGTTTTCGTATGGTATAGTATATTTACATTTTTATGAAATAAAAACTAATTTTGGCAATCCTCATTTGACCTTGAAAGAGGGGCCAAAGGTCAAATCCGATCACACCAAAAGATTCCCAGCCCATGATTTCCTAGATTTTGGTTTACCATTCCAAAGCTCTAGGACCAATAATAAGCGAGTTATAAGCACTTTTAAGTTTGGCTATCCTCGTTTGACCATGATGGAGGGTCCAAGGTCAAATCCGACCACAGCAATAGATTCCCAGCACATGATTTTGTGTACTATCCTCGTTTGACCTTGAAGGAGGGGTCCAAGGTCAAATCCGACCACAGCAATAGATTCCCAGCCCATGATTTCCTATATGTTGGTTTACCATCCCAAACCTCTAGGACCAATAATAAGCGAGTTATAAGCACTTTTAAGTTGGGCTATCCTCATTTGACCTTGAAGGAGGGGTCCAAGGTCAAATCCGACCGCACCAATAGATTCCCAGCCCATGATTTCCTATAGTTTGGTTTATCATCCCAAACCTCTAGGACCGATAATAAGCGAGTTATAAGCACTTTTAAGTTTGGCTATGCTCGTTTGACCTTGTAGGAGGGGTCCAAGGTCAAATTCGACCACACCAAAAGATTCCCAGCCCATGATTTCCTATAGGTTGGTTTACCATCCTAAACCTCTAGGACCAATAATAAGCGCGCTATAAGCACATTTAAGTTTGCCTGTGCTCGTTTGACCTTGAAGGAGGTGTCCAAGGTCAAATCCGACCACACCAAAAGACTCCCAGCCCATGATTTCCTATAGGTTGGTTTACCATCTCAAATCTCTCGGACCAATAATAAGCGAGTTATAAGCACTTTTAAGTTTGGCTATCCTCATTTAACCTTGAAGGAGGAGTCCAACGCCAAATCCAACCGCACCAAAAGACTCCCAGCCCATGATTTCCTGTAGGTTGGTTTACCATCCTAAACCTCTACGAACAATAATAAGCGAGTTATAAGCACTTTTAAGTTTGGCTATCCTCATTTGACCTTGAAGGAGGGGTCCAAGGTCAAATCCGACCACACCAAAAGATTCCCAGGCCATAATTTCCTATAGGTTGGTTTACCATCCTAAACCTCTAGGACCAATAATAAGCGAGTTATAAGCACTTTTAAGTTTGGCTATCCTCGTTTGACCTTGAAGGAGGGGTCCAAGGTCAAATCCAATCAAGTTAAGACTTGTACAAGGTCAAAGTTACTATTTTACTTTATTTTCAAAGTTAAAGTCAATAGGAAAACTTCCCGAATGACATATACAGAAAAAAATATATCCCCCCCCCCCCAATGAAGATAACAATGTTATACAAGTGCCTAGCATGAGTATTATAATAGTGTTAATGTTCATGAGTGATATATATTTTTTCTGTATCTGTCTAATGAGGGATGTTTTACTTTTCCTACATTTTGTAGGTGTTGTGACTTAAATAATTCCATACTTAAACAATGTGAAAAAGGATCTCGTATATACAGGGGCACCAGTCAATATAAAACCTTAGTCTTTAACTTGCGATTTCTCAGCCACTTCTGCATGGATTTTTATGCAACGAAAAGGAGCAGAAGTGATATAAAAGGACCTTTCTAAAGATATAATAGGAAATCTTCCCGAATGACATATACAGAAAAAATATATCACGAATGAAGATAGCAATATTATACGAGTGTGTAGCACGAGTATTATATTGTTAATCTTCATGAGTGATATATTTTTCTGTATATGTCTGATGAGGGGTGTTTTACTTTTATTATCCACCATTTTGTGCGATTTATAGGTCAAATAATATGAATATTTAATGAGAGAACGTGAAAAAGGCTGTCAAAAAGCATGAGCAATACTGAATATAAAAACTTCAATCTTTAACTTGTAATATCTCAGTCATTTCTGCATGGATTTTTATGCAACATATATAAGCAGAAGCGCTAGAATAACACCTTTCTAATGATATATTATACATATTTGTAAGTTACATACTTTCCGAGATATTGTTGAAAAACCGGAAGTTATTCACGCTCATTATCCATAGTACTGGGGCGCCAGTGTATACAAAAAAATACATCCCGGTCTGTATTTCCCCGTATTTAGGGCAAATACGTTGCGTGGTGGATAATAAAATATATACTTGTAGGTTACATAGTTTTCTGAGGTATTAGTGAAAAAACGGAAGTTATTGACACTAATTATCCATGGTACATTGGAGCCATTGTATACAGTAAAAATATGGGATTTCTGATGAAGCTATTCAAATTAATAAAATGTGGAAAAAAAATGAAATTTTTGGCAATGTAGGGACACAGATAATTCACTGCCTAAAAATATTGGAAAAGATTTTGAAATTGATCATAACTGAAATCTAGGGGGATTTATATCAGTCAATGCTGAAATGTCAATACAGGTTCCTTTCCCTAACTTGTAGGGAGTTACATAATATACTGACAAATCTTACCCGTTGGGGGTCCCCCAGTAATTCTTTTATAGATTTCAGCTGTGTGATGAGATCACTCTGAAAATACAAAATGCATAGCTAAAAAGCACTTGTAGAACACAGACCTCCACCAGGGGGCATTTCCAAAACTTTGGGCTTTTGGGGTATTCCGATCTCTTTTTGGTAAATGATCTGGATCTTTCCTAAAATGCAAACATTTCTTCCTTTGGCTAAGTCATGCCATATAGTTGAACTTTCCTGAAGATCTGGTCTTTGCTTTTGGATTAATGTGAACTAAACAGCCACAGCCATTGAAAATTGGACCTTTGAAAATTCAGGTTCTCTATTTTGTTTTTGTATAGAGAATATAATCTGGATCTATCCCCAAAAATTTAACCACTTCTTGTCTTGGCCAGGCCCTGCACAATAAAAAAATTCAGAAAGATCTGTTACTTACTTTTGGAGCAAACACAAACAATCAAACAGACAAACACAAAACAACCTCCTGGCAGAAATAATAATCCTGCAAAATGTTCAACTGAGGCTGACTAATTGATACCACTGAGTGATGTCTGAGGAAATGTATATTCATTGATTCATCACTCACTTCATCAAAAATCAAAGTATAGGTTAATTGGTTCATCACTCTCTTCATCAAAGGTCAAAGTTAGGGTTTTATGTCTGGTTCAACAGTCAGCTACAACATCATCAAGCAACGATTTTAATCTCATGGGTTATTAGGTATAATCAGGTATGATCACATTTGTAAGTACAGACATATGATACAGAAAAATTAGATTTTGTCATTTATACATCAGTCTGTTGTTTCAGACTAAGTCTTGTAGCATTGTTACAAAATGCCATTCATTTTACTTTTAGCTATCATGATAGGTAAATTTTATTATTAAATATTTAAAATGAATACATTCATTACCTATATTACATACATGAAATACATTCATACATACGTTAAACTCACAAAGATTCTAAGACGTAAGATTTTTTTTTGCTGTACTTTTAAAGAAATATTCTTTAATATTTGGCAAATTTTTTATGGTGAAGAAAAATTTTAAGTATGGAACAGTTTAACTGTTCAAAGAGTTATTCAATGGCTTAAAAATTAATAACAAAATAGCATCAGAGATGCTCGTACCCCACAGCCTGGGAAAATAGTTTTCAACACCATGAGATATAGGAGTGAACAGTACAAAGACCGGGATACTTTCAGCGCAGTGCCACTTCTATAAAGATCCAAAAAAAAAAAAAAAAACAGTCCAAAGAATGTTTAAGTAGACAAAATAACTTCCAAGAGAAAGAAAATGTATGTAAAGATAAAGTATTAAAACAAGGCAATTCAATAGCAAGATGACAGCATTAATCAGTATACTAACAATTATGATACTGTAAAATTTTATTAACTGAAGAACAGCTGTCAATGGAAATAGCACAATTATATAAAAGTTCATATAATAATCAGTTGCAGCAATCCATATGTCTTTGTCATAAGAGAAAGATGTCTCAAATATGGCAGGTGAACACACTTTGGCAGAGCCTACACCCCCTAACCAATGTCCCTACCAAGTGTCAACATTGTACATCTTACGGAATCTAAGAAATAGCCTGGACAAGATTTTAAAACTCATGGTCACTATGACAAGGTCAAAGTTCAAATCAGGATTGCAGCATGTGTCACACCTACAACCTCTAAGCAATGTCCATACCAAGCATCAACCTCCTACACTTAAAGGTTTCATAGATATTGCCCGGACAAAATTTTAAAGGTCAAGGTCACTACGGTAGGTCAAAAGTCAAATCAAGGTCACACCATGACATTGCACACCTACAACTCCCAATCAATGTCCCTACCAAGTATTAACTTCCTACACTTTACAGTTTACGAGATATAGCCCAGACAAGATTTTAAAGGTCAAGGTCACTACAGCGATGTTAAATCAAGGTCACACCATGACATTGCACACCTACACCCCTTAACCAATGTCCCTACCACCTATCAACTTTCTACACCTTATGGTTCCCAGATACAGCCTGGACAAGATTTTCGCCCGCCCATCTGGACACCATGGGTGAAAACAATACCCCAACAGCCCTTAAGGGCTGTGGGGTAAAAATGATACTTTTATCTTTTTTTATCTTTTAAATAATAATGGATGTTTTTTGTCTTTTAAATAATAATGAATCTCATCTTAAGTCTTTTTGGGTTGGCTTTTCTTAAATATGAAAATCACTAAGAAATAACAAAAAAAAATTAATGCCTTGAGTGGCGAATGTGCCATCTATACTATCACTATACTACAGTGGAACACTTGTAAATAACTGCTGTACCTGATCTGAGTCAAGTGACCTACTTTGAATTTTGTTGGTAGTGGAAGCGAAAGCTTGGTGATGACATATGACAACATCTTTCAGAAAATTGTGGAAAAATACGACAACAAACCATACATACCCCAGCCAGAGAAGCAGCAGAGTTCTCTATACATTCAATCACATCGGTTAACATCTTGAAAGACTGACTAGACTGTTTATCACTTGGTACCTGCAACAGAAAGTACTCGTACAAAAAGATGAGAGTTGTGACCACATGACTGTATAAACGAAACAATCAGAGGGCATTAGAGTGGACTAAATGTACAAAAAAACTATGTATGTGTAGACTTTATTGGCAATTCAACCACAAAAATAGCCTCAAATAAAGGACAAAGGCCAAAGGCCTGAGTACTTTATTTAGAGGATATTTTTTTGTGATTGAATCGTTGATAAAGTCCAAGTATAAGTAGTTTATATCTATTATAAAACATTGATTATGTCTTTTCACAAAGCCTTCTGTTTATTACTTGTTTTAACCTTTTAAAAATATGTTTTTGAGATTATATCCTACAACCGTTTTCATAGATTGGAACAGTGGACATTAGTTTATTAAGTACTCTCACGTAATGAGCAGAGACACATATTATTCGACTGCACAGGTCTCTGTTTTATAATAGATAATACTCATGCCTGAATCAGGATACATAGACAATAATGGCAAAACCACTTGAACTAAAACATCAACTTTATAAGTTGAACATCTCTCTTCTCACATGTTGCTGTGAACTAGACTTGAAAGAAGTCTGGCCCGAGGCTTCAAATCAAATTTGTGAAATTACTATATTTAAAACACTCCAAGAGGTTTAATTTCTTCTTCAATACAAAGACTACCTTCTTGTTTTAAATTCTATTTCTATTTTAAAACAAGAGACATTATTCACTGTTAAATTAAGACTGCCATAATATAAGCTCACATTTCAAATATGACTGATTTCTCAATTTTCAAGTTAATATGCATATCAAATGAATATTTCAATGACCATAACATAAGCATACATTGCAAATGCTGCCCTTTCCTATTATCTTCAGACATTAAAGATGGTACTTACTTTGAGGCACTTTGCAAGCTTCTCTCTGGCGCTGATGTAGTCGCCCATTCTGAGACAAGATTTTCCCCAGGCCAGCCAAACACCAGAGGGGTCAATGCCACACTTTGTGGATACCTCCATAGCTAGCTGCCATCTCTCCTCTGACAGAAACTTGTCACGCAGCTGTCTATAAAAAAAGTAAAGTAATACTTTAGGCCTAGTGGTCCATATGGTTTGGCCTTGTTTCTGGTTTCTTTGGGATGCCCCCCCCCCCCCCCGGGATAGAGGGTGAAAATTACCACAATCTCCATGACCTGGCTGAGGATTAAACCCCAGACCTTCCATGCACAAGTCCAACATCATAACTACAAGGTCACTGAGACCACATGAGCTGTCTATATAAGAGAATTAAAACCCTCACATCTCAGTGAATAATGGGAACTTTTTGAATATCCTGCTGACTGTGATTAAAAAATACAGCAAGGAAAGACCTGTATCAGTGACTTCAACATTTTAACATTTTGTTGACCATAAATATTTCTTCCAAAAAATTTTAATGTGACATGTTAAACATGGAAAATACAAACCAAATACCAGTGGAGAGATATAATCAGGGAAGCATTTTTGTTATCCAAGGACACCCATCCTAGTGATTTTCTTTTCATTCTGGTCAGTTTATGGATGTAACTGATGTAGATTACCTGAGGAAGTCCATTCTGGCCAGTTTATGAGTGTAATTATATTTTACCCAAGGATGTCCATTCTGGTCAGTTTACAGGTGTAATTATATTTTACCTGAGGACATCCATTCTGGTCAATCTTTCTATAGAGGGGATGTAGTTGATGTTACGGGCCACCATGAGGTCAAGCAGATTGACCCTGTCCAGGTATAGGTCACATTTGTTGACAGTCGTTGCATCACCAGCCCGCATACACTTCATCTTAGCATGGAACAGCAAGTGTTTCAACATGCTAGGAAGACAACAAACATGGGCAACTAATTATACACTGGAATCTCTACATTTCAAATTCTGATTTCTGAATATTTAACATTAAACCTAGTTCCACTCTGTCAAAATTATCGCTCTTGCTTATAGAATAAGCTGATTTATCCTTTAGAACTGCTACTATTCCAACATAATGCTCTTCTTCTGATGTACTGAATAAAAACAGGAAAAATTAATCCACAGTAAACTTGATCCTCAGTTTTAGTGCACCATTATATTTTCTGCCAAATGTAAGCCTATTGGTATTGAACTTACTAAAAAAGCCATTAATCTACTTTTCTTTGTCAACGGCAAGCATGACAAACATACAATTCAGATGATGTTACTTCACACAAACTCAGCTGTTAATTAACAGTTTAATGCCTTGCTTAATCAGTCAAAAGGAAGGGTAAATGACATTATCTGTGTGATATATCAGATCCACATTTTCTGGATCCCCAGAAATAGA
Source organism: Sabellastarte sp. h YS-2021 (assembly GCA_964017235.1). NCBI lineage: Eukaryota > Metazoa > Annelida > Polychaeta > Sabellida > Sabellidae > Sabellastarte > Sabellastarte sp. h YS-2021. Next base: position 71,137,073 of record OZ024928.1, on the reverse strand, counting down.
GAGTATAACAATTTTTTTTTTTTGGGGTGGGTGGGGGTGGGGGCGCGATAACATCAAGTCTTTCAAACTTTGACTAAAAATTAAAATGAACTATCTTCATCATGAGTTTAATACATGGATGGGAATCTTTAACTGGAATATTCACCTGACTACTAGCCCATAGTCCACCTCAGGATTTTTCAGGCCTGTTTCTGATGTGTGTAGGTAGGTGGAGACCTGATCACACAACTCCAGTATCACACGACTGCACTGTGTGCTGTCACTGTGCAAATCCAGGATAGACAGGCATAAAGAGCTGCTGGGGGCCTGCCATATGATAAAGAACAAATTTAGACTAATATGGTGTAATCCCTATCATACCCTCTTTCATAATACTGCTTCTTCAAAGGAATTCATACACACCCTGATGTTTAGGTGTTGTGAGGCTCCAATTGAAATCTGACCCTTCAAAATGATTCACAACCCATGAATTCATACAGGTTGATTTATCCTTCAGAAATATACGGACCAATAGTAAGTAAGATATAAGGTATTTTTGTATGTGACTACCATCTGACCTTGACAGGACTCCTTGGGGCAACTGTATGCCATTTTAGAATGAAGCAAAGGTCAAAGGTCAAATCTGACCCTTCTAAAAGATTCACAGTCCATGATTTCCAATAGGTTGTTTTCACATTTCAAATCTCCAGGACCTATAATATATCTACGTTTGATCTGCATCCTCTCAAAATTATCTGTACTATGATTCAGAACAACAAAAAATAGGGGTGGAAATAAGCTGCTTGGCCTGCACTCTCCCGAGTACTTTCCCAGGTCACCGTATTAACTAACTGTCCAAAAATGACTTGCCAATGTTATCAGTGATCTTAAGCAAATAAACATCTGTGTATTGTTTGGATAAACAAGACAGTGACATGTTGCAATCATGTACCAGCTGGTATGTTGATGGCATTCTTTATAAAAAACATTAATCAAAAGTAAGTTTTTAGCTCTGTAGTAAAAACATATGGTCTTGTTTGTTTGTGAACTGGCATAATAAGTTTTGTCAGTATAAGTCTGGCAGTGTATGTATGATGAGGCTCTTGCAATTTTCTGCTTGAATGGACCAACAATTAAATTACCCTTGTCTATCAGAAATTTTCTTTTATTAAAAGTATAGAGTATTTTGTATTAATGGGCAATTGTTCTGCTGAGCGATGAACACCTTGTATAGAAGAGCCTTTTACATATATTTCCAAGGAAACCCATTAAGTTGAAAATTTTAATTACTTAAATGTAGCTTTTATAAGCTACAAGCTTACCATGTGGGACTTAATGCTGTTCTCGGGTGGCCACTGGCCATGGCCAACGACTTAGAAAAAAAGACATTTCTTGTTAGCCGTAGCATCTAGTTGTCGTCACGTGATAACTTCTGACCAATCGGCCTACTTTCTCATTGGCCACTCGAAGTATTTTGTATTAATGGGCAATTGTTCTGCTGAGTGATGAACACCTTGTATAGAAGAGCCTTTTACATATATTTCCAAGGAAACCCATTAAGTTTTATTTTATCTAAATGCCCATGAAACTGAAAACACAAAAATACATACTAAACATATAGACATTGCAAAATACTGATGCTATCACACTGTTGCATCTGGACGTATCATATGCGTTTGATTTATATTTATTTATATTTATTTTTTTTTGCTTTACGTCACGTTCATCAGCCAGGGTCACAACACGTGTTTGAATTTTGCATGTGTTTGAATGGGCAATTGTTCTGCTTAGTGATAATCACCTTGCATAGAAGAGCCTTTTTTACATATATTTCCAAAGACACCCATTTAGTTTTATTTGAACTAAATGTCCATAAAACTGAAAACACAAAAATATATACTAAAAGTATAGCCATTGCAAAAATACTGATGCTATGGCCTATTCACACTGTTGCGTGTGAAAACATCAACACGTTTGAATTTTGCTTCATGACCTTATGCTTATTGCTCAGTACAAGAACCATGTAGGTTGCGAGTGTATGTTTAAAAACGAGCCACTCTGTATGGTCAGTCTCCCCTCACCTTCATACCACCAGCATGTACATTTTAGTCAGCTTAGTTTGGATTTTCAAACATTTACAAATAGCTGTCAAGTCCTGAAAATGCTGTCTGTAATGTCTCAAATGTATCTGACACAAATACAACTAGAGGATCGCTCGCAAAAAAAAGATAATGTTTTTGCATAGCAAAAACAAAGCGTCCCGAAAAGGATATAAAGGTGAATGCTAAAGTATTAAGAAAATGCTTCGTTTCTAGCCTTATACTGTTGTGGCAACCAAAGTCAGCGCAGTCTGCTCTATCTAGCACAGTTTTAAAGATATAAGCATTTTTGTGTTTTGCAAAAAATAAAAAAATTAAAAATGTCCGCTATATTTGGCGAGACAAAAATATTTTGAAAATTGGCATGGCTACTCTACAGAGATACCCAGCAGGTCCAAAATTTTGTTGAGTTCGCTCCATATAGCACGGTTTTCGAGATATAAGCATTTTTGTGTTTTGCAAAAACTTTGAAAATTCAAAATGGCCACCATTTTTGGGGAGACAAAAATTTTTGTCAAGACCACTGCCGCGGTGTGTATCTCCCGCCGAGCATTAAAGCAGAAGAAATAGCTTTTCCGAGATATTCACAATTTTTCATTTTCGTGTATGAAAGCTCTTCCAAAAGTAGGTGAATGAGTTATTTGAGAAAAATTGGCTATCTGCAATACTATTAAGAGATAATTCACATTTACTCATTTTGAGTAGGTGAATAATTATCTATGGGTCTGAAACTTCACCAAGTGAAAGCTCTCCCAAAAGTAGGTGAATGAGTTATTTGAGAAAAATTGGCCACCTGCAATACTTTTAGAGGTAATTCGCATTTACTCTTTTTGAGTAGGTGAGCAATTAGCTATGGGTCTGAAACTTCACCAAGTGAAAGCTCTTTGGGATAGCTGCTCTGCAGAGATACCCTGAAGATAAAAAATTTCATCGAAATCGCTCTATGTAGCACGGTTTTCGAAATATTAGCATTTTTATGTTTTGCAATTTTTGCGCAAAAATTCGAAAATTGAAAATGGCCGCCATTTTTGGCAAGATAAAATTTTTTTGAAAATTGGCATGGCTACTCTGCAGAGATACCCTGTGGGTCAAAAATTTCGTCGAAATCGCTCTATCTGGCACGGTTTTCGAGATATAATCATTTTTGTGTTTTGCAATTTTGCGAAAAATTCGAAAATTCAAAATGGCCGCCATTTTTGGCGAGAAATTTTTTGTTTGAAAATTGGCATGGCTACTCTGCAGAGATACCCTGCGGGTCAAAAATTTCGTCGAAATCGCTCTATCTAGCAGGGTTTTCGAGATATAAGCATTTTTATGTTTTGCAATTTTTGCGAAAAATTCGAAAATTCAAAATGGCCGCCATTTTTGGCGAGACAAAATTTTTTTGAAAATTGGCATGGCTACTCTGCAGATATACCCTGTGGGTCAAAAATTTTGTCGAAATCGCTCTATCTTGCTGGGTTTTCGAGATATAAGCATTTTTATGTTTTGCAATTTTTGCGAAAAATTCGAAAATTCAAAATGGCCGCCATTTTTGGCGAGACAAAAATATTTTGAAAATTGGGAAAAGTACTCCGCAGAGATATCCTGCGGGTCAAAAATTTTGTCGAAATTGCTCTATCTAGCACGGTTTTTGAGATATAAGCATTTTTGTGTTTTGCAATTTTTGCGAAAATTACGAAAATTCAAAATGGCCGCCATTTTGGGCGAGACAAATATTTTTTGAAAATTGGGAAAACTACTCCGCACAGATACCCTGCGAATCAAAAATTTCGTCGAAATCGCTCTATCTAGCACGGTTTTCGAGATATAAGCATTTTTGTGTTTTCCTTATTTGGAAAATTCGTAATGATTAATTAATCATTAATTACTCGGCCATTTCTTGACCAATCAATGCCAAAATCTAATGATTTCCAGATTTTAATAGAATGAATGTATTTGCCAAGTTTCAGGTGAATTGATAAAATTCCTTTCAAGTTATCATCCGGACAAGCTTCCCCATCGAAAAAAGACATTTTTGGTCATGTGACCTCTCTGATTGGTTGAAATGTCACTGCAGCATATTGAAAAAAATTCCCCAAGGCTACTGCCTAAACCTGCCAAATTTGAAAAGAATCCGCCTAACGGTTACAGAGTTATAAGGAAAACAAAATGCGGAGCCGCCGGAGCCGCCGGAGCCTGAAGCTCTCCCATACACAAACAAGCGTCCCTTGCGGGACGCTTAATGAGTTATTTGATAAAAATTGGCTATCCGCAATAGTTTTTGAGATAATTAGCATTTACTCATTTTGAGTAGGTGAGTAATTAGCTACGGGTCTGAAACTTCACCAAGTGAAAGCTCTTCCAAAAGTAGGTGAATGAGTTATTTGATAAAAATTGGCTATCCGCAATAGTTTTTGAGATAATTAGCATTTACTCATTTTGAGTAGGTGAGTAATTAGCTACGGGTCTGAAACTTCACCAAGTGAAAGCTCTTCCAAAAGTAGGTGAATGAGTTATTTGAGAAAAATTGGCCATCTGCAATACTTTTAGAGGTAATTCGCATTTACTCTTTTTGAGTAGGTGAGCAATTAGCTATGGGTCTGAAACTTCATCAAGTGAAAGCTCTTTGGGATAGCTGCTCTGCAGAGATACCCTGAAGATAAAAAATTTCGTTGAAATCGCTCTATGTAGCACGGTTTTTGAAATATTAGCATTTTTGTGTTTTGCAATTTTTGCGCAAAAATTCGAAAATTCAAAATGGCCGCCATTTTTGGCAAGATAAAATTTTTTTGAAAATTGGCATGGCTACTCTGCAGAGATACCCTGTGGGTCAAAAATTTCGTCGAAATCGCTCTATCTAGCACGGTTTTCGAGATATAAGCATGTTTGTGTTTTGCAATTTTGCGAAAAATTCGAAAATTCAAAATGGCCGCCATTTTTTGCGTGAAATTTTTTGTTTGAAAATTGGCATGGCTACTCTGCAGAGATACCCTGTGGGTCAAAAATTTCGTCGAAATCGCTCTATCTAGCAGGGTTTTCGAGATATAAGCATTTTTATGTTTTACAATTTTTGCGAAAAATTCGAAAATTCAAAATGGCCGCCATTTTTGGCGAGACAAAATTTTTTTGAAAATTTGGCATGGCTACTCTGCAGATATACCCTGTGGGTCAAAAATTTCGTCGAAATCGCTCTATCTTGCAGGGTTTTCGAGATATAAGCATTTTTATGTTTTGCAATTTTTGCGAAAAATTCGAAAATTCAAAATGGCCGCCATTTTTGGCGAGACAAAATTTTTTTCAAAATTGGGATAACTACTCTGCAGAGATACCCTGTGGGTCAAAAATTTCGTCGAAATCGCTCTATCTAGCACGGTTTTCGAGATATAAGCATTTTTGTGTTTTCCTTATTTGGAAAATTCATAATGATTAATTAATCATTAATTACTCGGCCATTTCTTGACCAATCAATGCCAAAATCTAATGATTTCCAGATTTTAATAGAATGAATGTATTTGCCAAGTTTCAGGTGAATTGATAAAATTCCTTTCAAGTTATCATCCGGACAAGCTTCCCCATCGAAAAAAGACATTTTTGGTCATGTGACCTCTCTGATTGGTTGAAATGTCACTGCAGCATATTGAAAAAAATTCCCCAAGGCTACTGCCTAAACCTGCCAAATTTGAAAAGAATCCGCCTAACGGTTACAGAGTTATAAGGAAAACAAAATGCGGAGCCGGCGGAGCCTGAAGCTCTCCCATACACAAGGGACGCTTAAATATCCCGGCTTATTAAACCTTTTGGACACTACCAAAATGTATGGAACCAAAAATAAGCCATGACAAGCTAAATGTTGTGAAGTTTACTATCACCATGACACCACCCAGTACTGTACAAACTGACACAAGGAGAAAAATATGCATCATTTACAATTACTGTGCCCTATCCAATAGGCAACCGATGCAATATCTTTAGAACAGAAGTAGTTCTAATAACTTGTCTCTCAGCATTTGTTCCTACAGTACCAGGTGTAGTCACCCTGATGGTCAATACCTCACACTTCCTCCTTTCGACTCATCAGTCTTTAAGTCAGTCAAACATTTTGGCCATAGTTTTGCCTTGGATGCTCCTAAGATCTGGAATGAGCTCCCTAATGATGTGGGCAGCCTTCAGGAAAAAGCTCCAAACTTAACCTTTTTGCGAAAGCCTATCTACTATAGCCTCCCCCGTCACCCCTGTGTCTCCTTGGTATGACCTGGCTATGTCATTAGATTTAAGTTAATTGCCTTGCTTTATGTTCAGACGCACCTTAGAGTCTGTCATTGAGGGAGATTATGCCCTATAAAAGTCCACATTAGATTAGATTGACTGTGATGGGTGATGAGTTACTTGACTTGTGTTTGCAATCTGCACTTCACTGATATCAGCAATAGTCAACTGTATCATCTGTGAGACGGTTCTTTCAACTGTAAGCTGGTTTTATGAATGCGGTGTCAAAAGTGGGGGTTTAACATCCTTTTAACAGCTAGATGTTGTATTAGGACAGTCGATAAATATTACCAACATGTTGTTGAGATGCATTTAAAAATTTATGGAGAATTTCACATTTGAAAAAAAAAAACTCTATGATAGAGTAAGAAATCTAAAATTCGCCAGGAATCTCAAATTCGCCACCTCTAAAACCTTAGTTAATTTTATGAAGAAAATGATGTTTTTGTCTAAAAATTGGTATTTTTCAGTTCAAAAAGCCTTAATTTACTATACAGTCAACAAATCTCACCAAGATTCATTTATTTTATTAGTATTTTCACATGTGGCGAATTTCAGATATGTGGCGAATTTTAGATTTCTTACTCTAATATACTTTTTGCAAACAGGGTGGACCAGCTGTTGGAATTAAACTTAAACACAAATAATGTGAATGGTGATTCATTTTTCTGCTTTATTTTCATGATCCGAAAGACCTTGTATACCATGTGGTGACCATCACTTAAATTTTTGTTTAAATGACGTGAATTAGACAGAATAATCAGAGTTTTTATATCTAATATAAATATTAGATTAACAATTATTAAATACACACAAAAAGATCAATCACCCAGCCTACATGTTTTATTCTACTTTGGAGCATGTAAAAGAAAGGAAGTTTGGATGACATGACACATAAGCAACTGTGTCAAGAGGATATTCAACATACCACAAAGCATTGCAGACAATGGAAGAGACATTAGAACATTTCTGTAAGAAAGAAATATACTAGTGTGTTACCCACAGAAAAGCAATTTTACAACAGCTTTACACTTGAATTAATTGGAAAGAATTTTAATATGTCATTTAGTAGAGTAAGAAATCTAAAATTCGCCACATATCTGAAATTTGCCACATGTGAAAATACTAATAAAATAAATTAATTGTGATGAGATTTGTTAACTGTATAGTAAATTAAGGCTTTTTGAACTGAAAAATACCAATTGTTAGACAAACAAATCATTTTCTTCATAAAATTAACTAAGGTTTGTTTTAGAGGTGGCGAATTTTAGATTCCTGGCGCATTTTAGATTTCTTATTCTACACATTTATCAAGCATTTTCTATACGTTTCTATAAAGTAGCTGGAATTATGTAAAGCCAAAATAGCTCACTGAAAATATCTTGACATAGTTGCTATACTAAATTAAGCATTTTCAAGTGACTTCTCCAGTAAAACTACTCAAAGGAATGTTGCGCAGCAAACGCCAAAGGTGTACACACCAATGGACATAAAGAGTGATAAAATTAAACACTGATGTTTTTGCAATACTCAAAAGGGTTCTTCAATAGAGCATACAATGATTATGTGATACCAACAAAATTTGGTATAAACGAGAAGGTGGACAATATCTGCATTGATACAAATTGGAGCTTGAAAATCTTTGAACAAAAATGCCTCGCCTCTATAATCTATTCTCTGAAGCTACAACAATCAAAGACACCGATGAAGATGTAAAGACACATCTTCTGGAAGAGCAAAGGTGAGGTTTATATATCCTTTCAATTCAGTAGATTATGTTCAAAAAAGTTACACTTACATGAAATAATTAAACAACACTGAAATGATTTAAATGAAGGTCAGGAATCCAGTAATATACAGTTGTATATACAGCTCTTAATAGGAAGTTAGTAACTGGGTCAGTTATTTCAGTAATGCATTATTACATGAGATTCTGTACAGCTAGAACCTCCCATTATTCACAGGATATAGTTCTAATTATAGCTTACTTCCATTTATGCCTGATATCCTGCATATCTGATACAATACAGAAACTGGAACATTCTGGTTCTGCCTTTACAGTCTTTTGTGGCATTTGGTACAAAATAGAACCAACTTCCTCAAGCCATCAGAACTCAGGCTAGTGTTACTGGGTTTAGACAGGAGTTAAAGACTTACCTTTTCAGGCTTGCCTAATCACATCAATAGCCTTCTATTCTATTGAATACTAACATAGAGATGGACTCTTACTGGTAATTAGACTACTCCTTATTGGACATCAGTTCCTTAGCCGATGTCTACTTCAATTTGGCACTTTACAAACACTTCTGCATTATTATTTATCATTATATTTGTTGCATAAATATAGCAACAGAAACACTATAATTTTAGTTCTTTTATGCAACTCCACTGTCAAACTGCCAGGCAAGGTTATAAGTCAACAATCTTGACTTCACTAAAAACGAATATATTTTATCCATATAAATGGTTCCATTGATTGAAGACTTAAAGTTTAGTTCCTGAAAAGAATCACAAATGATTTCAAACAACTCAAGATTGATATTTTACAAATTTTGAGCTCCAATATATATATTTAAGGTACTTTGTCATTCTTTTCATTCTTTAACAAGTATGAGATGAGTAATAAACCGTATACTTTCTTCCATAATTCAAAATCTGTAACAGGGATTTTTAAAATATCAACAGGTGTGCTGCAAATTCAACATAACTTTTCTTGTATGTACATCCCTTTCAATATAGCTAAGATCATTTCAAGACAGTAAATCCCAATTGTTACCACAAGATGGATTAATACCCAAAACCACAAACTTGAGATCCAAGAGATTATATACCAAACCTGCTAAGCAATCAGGTTATTCAGTTCTACTGTAATTTTTCAACTGAAAAAGTCCCTAAGATTTTTCTGTATGATGAAAAAAACAACAACTCTTTCAATTTTCAGTGAAACATCAGACTCCTACCAATCTCTGCAAAGAAATAAAGTCAGAGATGAAGAAAATCAGACGGGCTGGAAAACATGTAATGTTATCAGCAGGAACTGCTTTCTGGGTCCACTCTACATGGCTCTTTTGATAATTACTCGTCTAGTAGTGATGCTGTCTTCACAGGCTGTTGGAAGTTCGATAAATATCTTTGAACTTTTCAGCATTAAGTACACAGTTACTGCGGCTTTTTCCTGCATCATCAACCTTCTAAAGCGTGGATCTTTCACGATAAAAAAGCACCACATTGGCTACATTTTCCTTTGTGGCTTCACACAAATATTTAGCACCTATGGGACATTTTATGCAGTGTCCTATATGCCGGTTGGAAACACTGATGCTGTAACCAGAGTTCTGAGCACTATATGGGCAATGCTATTCGACTCACTGAAAGGGAATATCTTTGTGCATGACATTTTGATATCTGTAGTTACAATAGTGGGTATTCTCTTTGTAATTCAGCCTTGGAGCAGCAATGGGGAGCATATTAGCAGTCATAAGATTCCCTGTCAATACTGGGAACGAGTCCTGCATGTAGATGCAAACAATGACACTTTACCTAACTTTACTAGTGTGAGTCATCCATGGAACACGACCAATCAGACACCTTTCTCAACCAGTCAGTTTAATTCCAATGCAACCATGACAGAAAGTAATCCAATTACTTTAAAAATTTCTGGCACAGAGTATCATTTGGCCACAAATTCTGTTTATTTCTGCTACTTTCTTCTGCTGAATGCTACTCTAAGTGCTACTATAAGGTTATTCATCATCAAGCACTTAACAAAAGACATGGATCCATGTGCTCTGTCCACATGGATCAGTCTAGGTCGAAGTTTGATTGTAACTTCTGTCAATGTGGTTTGGTCTATAATTAGTGGTAAACCATTGTATAGCCTTCCATTGGGAACAGTCTGCAGGATATTCATGTGTTCATATCTCACAAGCAGTGCATTGAACAATCTTATCACATTTCATGTGGTAGAGTATTTCACAGTCACAAAAACATCTGTCAGTCTTTTGCTGGGGAGTATGATATTATACATATTCCAGAGAACCTTGTTAAAGACCTTTCACCCAGGACATGCAAATTTTCAAGAAATACTTGGAATTACTTTGGCTTTAGGGGGCGTTTTATGTTCCTCACTGACGAAAACGAAAGAGAAGTCTGCCGAGAAATCTAATACTTAAAAGTGTTTCAGATTGAAACATTGCAGAGTGACCTAAATGTTAAAACTGTAAAAGTACTTAACTAAATGCCAAACCCCTTAAACACCAATATAACAGCATTCAATTTTACCTGAGGAGATTCCAAGGTGGAATAATGTGCAGATATTTGCCAAAAACACACTCAATAAGTATTGCTAATAATCCATTAATATCTTTGGACACAATATTTTTAAGTAAACATCAAATTCCCATGTAACAAGCATGTTAATTTCACAGTGCTGATGGCAAAAGTAAAACAACCAAACAGAGGCATCAACTGCTAGCTGGCAGATATGGTACTGGTGAATATTACTAGTATTTTGTTCTTGACTGCTGGTCAATTGACAAAGTTGTGAAGGGGTTAAATACTTGAACATTATTTACTGTTTAATGTAATTTTATAGTAAAATCAATAACCACCTTAGTGAATGAATAATTAACATGTGTTGCATTTAATTTAACAGGGGAGGTGGTCACTAACATGGATTAATATCAAATCAAAATCAGATAAAATTTGAGAAAAACACTTCAAGTACATCAGTTGCTCAAATAGCTATTCACAAACCATGGATTACTATGGCTGAAAATAGTACATGTTTGATCTTTTTGTTTTATTATGTCTCACAATTTAGACTACAGTACTTCATCAGTCAGAAAATCTAAAGGGATTATTCAGTTGTGAAGTACCCTCTGTCTCTGTAATGATCAATTAAACTATTAATCTTCTTCCATGAGAAATCAGCCATTCTGATCAGTCTTGATACAAAACTTAATCCATCAAAGTGCATGGATTCAAGTTAATCCACAATCTGATCGAAAAAATCAAATGAAATGTTTTGTGAATACCAATCTCAGCTGATCCAAAAATCGGATCAAAAATTGATCATTTCTGCTCAAATATGATCTGAACTTCATTGATTGTTTTTTGTGAATTCCGCCCCTGATGTTCACTGATCCAAGTTAGTACATACTACCCCTGGCATTCAATTCTGTGGTGAATGGCAACATCTGGAATGCACTAAGGTACTGTTTTTGATAGAGGTACAGACATTTTCAAGGCAAATTTCAATCAGGATATGTCATACCCGGACATTCTGTATCCAGCCCGGGGCATTTTGTATCCAAACATTAAAAATTACAATTTTTTGATATGTTCTAATAAATGTTACATTCAATGAAGGTAAAATAACATATTTTGCTAAATATGGTGTATTTTAACCTTGTGAAAAATGTTATTTTTTGGTTCTTTTTACATGGTGTTTTGTGGGGTCTTAACTCTAGGTGTTTTTTTTTCATTTTGGAAAGCCACATTAAAATTCAGTTTCACAAAGCCTCCTTTGACTCTCTTTACCCAAGGACTTCCATCAAACTTAAGGAGGGAGTAAAATTAATGTTCTTTAAAAATATTAATCATTCCTTGAAGGATACTTCCTTACAAATTTAAGGTAAGATAGGTCATTTGCTTCCTTTATAAATTTACAGGAGTTTCCTTGAAATTTTGAGGTCTCCTTTAAGAAAGCAGGCTTTGTGAAACAGAGTTTCACTAAACTTGGGAGACATTCAAGGAAATCTTCAAAATTAAGGTGACCTTTATTTTAAGGGGGCTGTGTAAAACTGTGCCCAGGTCTTACATGGTCGTAGTAGAACTCCTCCCTTGTTATTTCATTCATGTCTTGATCCATGGAGAGGAAGTACTTGTTTTCACCATACAGCGGTGGGGACATCATCTCCTCATCCGGACAGGGAGAGCCCACTGTGATATGGATACCTGGATAAAGAATGCAAGAGCTTGTGCAAGACATATATCAACTGAGGAAAGTTTGTGCTGCACAGCAGTTATTACATTGAACATTCAGACTCAAGGTGTAAAGCCAATCTTGCCTATAATATTCTTCAAATGACATAGCTGTTGAGTTGTAATATATGTAAACATCTGAATAAGAGACATTTCATGAACCTTGCTTTTTTTTGTTTTGGTCAAAGCGATGGTTTGGATGTAAATACTGTGATTGATCTGTTTAACATGAATATCAAGAGTGTCAGTCAAACTACAAGAACTAACCTTCCTTTGTGATGTAGTAATTACTATACCTTTCCGAAAAAGAATTTCAAACTTTTGTCTCAAAACTTTTCATCCAACCTTGGATTATATATGTTACAGGCAATCTGTGTAACCAGGCATTACGCATAATGACTGATTATTTCAGAAAATGAGCTCTAGGCATTACGTGTAATGCCTGAATATATATGTTACAGGCAATCTGTGTAACCAGGCATTACGCATAATGACTGATTATTTCAGAAAATGAGCTCTAGGCATTACGTGTAATGCCTGAACATAGTTTTTTTTATCATGTTTCATGATTAGCGTGAATTATTTTGACATATAGTTTTATCCTTGCTTGTTGTATACTTAGAGAATATATGTTATGTCTATTTATAAACAATGATAATAAAAATGGTATTATGATTACCAATATCTATTTTAAATTTTATTACCCCACAGCCCTTAAGGTCTGTCGGGGTATTGTTTTCACCCATGGTGTCCGGATGGGCGGGCAGGCTGGCGGGTGGGTGGCCAGGCGGCGGGAAAAGTTTGTCTGGCCTGTATCTCAGAAACTGTAAGGTGTAGGAAGTTGATACTTGGTAGGGACATGGGTAGGGGTGTAAGTGTGCAATGTCATGGTGTGACCTTAATTTGACCTTTGACCTTGCCGCAGTGACCTTGAGTTTGAAAATCTTGTCCGGGCTATATCTCGGAAACCGTAAGGTGTAGGAAGTTGATACTTGGTAGGGACATTGGTTAGGGGGTGTAGTTGTGCAACATCATGATCTGACCTTGATTTGACCTTTGACCTTGCCATAGTGACCTTGACCTATAAAATCTTGTCCGGGCTATATCTCGGAAACTGTAAGGTGTAGGAAGTTGATATTTGATAGAGACATTGGTTAGGGGGTGTAGGTGTGCAGCATCATGGTGTGACCTTGATTTGACCTTTGACCTTGCCATAGTGACCTTGACCTATAAAATCTTGTCAGGGCTATATCTCGGAAACCGTAAGGTGTAGGAAGTTGATACTTGGTAGGGACATTGGTTAGGGGCTATAGGTGTGTATTATCATGGTATGACCTTAATTTGACCTTTTACCTTGTCATAGTGACCTTGACCTTTAAAATCTTCATGGACCTTTGGGTAGGGACATTGGTTAGGGGGTGTAGGTCTGCAACGTCATGGTCTGACCTTGATTTGAACTTTGACCTTGCCGTAGTGACCTTGACATATAAAATCTTGTATGGGCTATATCTCAGAAACGGTAAGGTGTAGGAAGTTAATACTGGGTAGAGACATTGGTTGGGGGTTGTAGGTGTGCAATGTCATGGTCTGACCTTGATTTGACCTTTGACCTTGCCGTAGAGACCTTTGGGTAGGGACATTGGTTAGGGGGTGTAGGTCTGCAACGTCATGGTGTGATCTTGATTACACCTTTGACCTTGCCATAATGACTTTGACCTATAAAATCTTATCTGTACTACATCTCAGAAACTGTATGGTGTAGGAAGTTGATACTTGGTAGGCACATTGGTTAGGGAGTGTAGGCATGCAACATCATGATGTGACCTTGACTTGACCTTTGACCTTGCTGTAGTGATCTTAACCTATAAAAGCTTGTTCGGGCTATACCTCAGAAAGCGTAAGGTGTAGGAAGTTGATCCTTAGTAGGGACATTGGTTGGGGGTTGTAGGTGTGCAATGCAATGGTGTGACCTTGATTTGACATTTGACCTTGCCGTAGTGACCTTGACCTTTAAAATGGGGTGGGGTACGGGCATCTCTGATGCTATTTTTGTTATCACTATCCATACAGAAAACATAATAATACATACAAAAACAAAATAATGTTAACAGTAATGTTTTGAAAAAGTGGCATAATTGACCAAGACTAATTTTAGCTCCTCAATCATTGTTGTATACTGCTTTTTGATATCAGAACTTTCTTATCAGATTCATATTTCTTCATTTTCTCCTCAAAAGTTTTACTGAGTACTTTGCGTAATGTATCAGTAATCTCTCTTGTCAAGAAATGATATCAGTTACTCAAAGCTCTCGCCTCCCACCTCTGAGGCCGGGGTTCGATCCCCGTCAAGGCCTTATGTGGGAAAGCTAGTAGTTGCTTGCCGTTGGTCGGCAGTTTACAGTACAGAACCCTAGCGAACTCTATGTACTGGTTTCCTCTGCCCTTCCAACTACCCGTCGTGATATGACCTGTACAGTGTTAAAAGCGACGTAAAACCTCAAATAAAAAAAAAAAAAACTCAACTCATTAAAATCCTTCTTTAGGTTTTTGCACTTTTGATGTTTTGACATAAAATATGTCATTGTCATATAACAAAGCTGCTAGAGCACCTTTCATGGGGGGGGGGGGGGGGGGGGGGGATTAGTGCAGAATACTCACTTAAGTCAAACAAGCTCAGGCTGAGTGTTTGGATCTGAAAAAGTTTGGGGCCATAATTGTAGTTAAGCTTGTTTCATCTAACAAGATTAACATAATAGTTTTCAGTGTTTGTCCAAAATAATTAAAGAAGCCCCACATAACAAGACCAGAAAACACACTCTTTTGAAAAAACAAAAACAAACTAGAAATAGGACGCATCTGTGGCCAGATGCTGGATGTATCCACCGACAAAGGCCAACTAACATAGTTTAGAAGATAAAAAGCATTTTTCGTTAATAAGCAAGGTGAAAGCACTTTTAAGTTTGGCTACCCTTATTTGACCCTGTAGCAGGGGCCCAAGGTGAAGTCTGACCACATCAAAAGATTCGCAGTCCATGATTTCGTATAAGTCGTTTTCACATTGCAAACCTCTAGGACCAATAATAAGCAGGAGGGGCCCAAGGTGAAATCTGACCACATGAAAAGATTTGCAGCCCATGACTTCCTCTAAGTTGTTTTCATAATAATGAGTTATTTGTGAAATACTGGCTATCTGCAATACTTGTAGAGATAATTCGCATTTACTCATTTTGAGTAGGTGAATAATTAGCTACGGGTCTGAAACTTCACCAAGTGAAAGCTCTCTCAAAAGTAGGCAAATGAGTTATTTGAGAAAAATTGGCTATCTACAATACTTTTAGAGATAATTCGAATTTACTCATTTTCAGTAGGCGAGTAATTACCTACGGGTCTGGAACTTCACCATGTGAAAGCTCTCCCAAAAGTAGATGAATGAGTTATTTGATAAAAAATTGGATATCTGCAATACTTTTATAGATAATTAGCATTTACTCATTTTGGGTAGGTGAATAATTAGCTACAGGTCTGAAACTTCACCAAGTGAAAGGTCTCCCAAAAGTAGGTGAAGGAGTTATTTGACAAAAATTGGCTATCTGGAATACTTTTAGAGATAATTTGCATTAACTCATTTTCAGCAGGTGAGTAATTACCTACGGGTCTGAAACTTCACCAAGTGAAAGCTCTCCCAAAAGTAGGTGAAGGAGTTATTTGACAAAAATTGGCTATCTGCAATACTTTTAGAGATAATTTGCATTTACTCATTTTGAGTAGGTGAGTAATTACCTACAGGTCTGAAACTTCACCAAGTGAAAGCTCTCCCAAAAGTAGGTGAAGGAGTTATTTGACAAAAATTGGCTATCTGCAATACTTTTAGAGATAATTTGCATTTACTCATTTTGAGTAGGTGAGTAATTACCTACAGGTCTGAAACTTCACCAAGTGAAAGCTCTCCCAAAAGTAGGTGAAGGAGTTATTTGACAAAAATTCGCTATCTGCAATACTTTTAGAGATAATTTGCATTTACTCATTTTGAGTAGGTGAGTAATTACCTACGGGTGTGAAACTTCACCAAGTGAAAGCTCTCCCAAAAGTAGGTGAAGGAGTTATTTGACAAAAATTGGCTATCTGCAATACTTTTAGAGATAATTCGCATTTACTCATTTTGAGTAGGTGAGTAATTACCTACAGGTCTGGAACTTCAGCATGTGAAAGCTCTCCCAAAAGTAGGTGAATGAGTTATTTAAGAAAAATTTGCTATCTGCAATACTTTTAGACAAAATGCAGAATTACTCATTTTTAGTAGGTAAGTAATTTAGCCACAGGCCTAATTTAGATATAAAGCCTACCAATAGAGTACTGTGGTGCACCCTGTAATATACTTTGCAAACTCGAGAAGGCTAGCTATAATATTTTTTTTTGTTAGAGCGGTAATGGTGAAATCTCTCTACACACTACGGCTATCCAGTGGATACAATGATTTACTCAACAGTGAGAACCTGAAAGTAGATATTGGTAAGCTATGCCATGACATAGAGGTCTGCAATTTCACTCTGTTATAGCTGACCAAAAATTATGTGAATAACATATTTAAACAAAATACTGTAAATGTAATAGTTTTCACGTTATAACTGATTTACTCAACAGTGATAACGTCAAAGTAGCTATTACTCAGCTATGCAATGAGCTACATGTCTGAATTTTTTCTATGTTATAGCTGACCCAAAATTAGGTGAACAACATATTTAAGCAAAATACTGTAAATGCAATAGTTTTCAAGTTACAAGTGATTTACTCAATAGTGACAACCTGAAAATAGCTATTGCTCAGCTATGCCATGAGCTATAAGTCTGTAATTTCACGACGTTATAGCTGACCCAAAAGTAGGCGAACAACATATTTTAACAAAATACTCCAAATGCACTATTTTTCAAGTTACAAGTCATTTACTCAACAGTCAGTACCTGAAAATAGCTATTGCTCAGTTGTGCCATGAGCTACAGGTCTGTAATTTCACTATGTTATAGCTGACCCAAAAGTAGCTGAATAACATATTTACACAAATTTCTGTAAATGCAATACTTTTCCAATTACAACTGATTTACTCAACAGTGTGAACTTCAAAGTAGCTATTACTCAGCTATGCAATGAGCCACAGGTCTGGAACTTCACTATGTTATAGCTGACTCCAAAATAGGTGAATAACATATTGAAACAAAATACTCTAAATGTAATACTTTTGAAGTTATAAGTAATTTACTCAACAGTGATAACCTAAAAGTAGCTATTACTCAGCTATGCTATGAGCTACAGGTCTGAAATTTTACTATGTTATAGCTGACATAAAAGTAGCTGAATAACATATTTATACAAAATTCTGTAAATGCAATAGTTTTCAAGTTACAATTGATTTTACTCATGATGGAAGTTACTGAAAAGCCCAAAAGTAGCTATTACTCACTTAGCTATTGAGACAGACACCCAAGTTACTCACCATGTTGTAGCTATGAAAAAAGTATCTGAATAACATATTTTAACAAAATGCTCTAAATGCAACACTTTTTAAGTTATAAGTGATTTAGTGCATGATTTCATGACTTTTAATGCATTTTAGACATTTTTGTCTACCACAGGCCTAATTTAGACATAAAGCCTACCAAAAAGATAGGGTGGCGAGTCCTCTAGCATACCAAGCCACCTGCCAAATATGAAAGAAATCTGGAAAGAAATGTGGACTGTAGGTCGCTAACAAGCAATATTCCACATTTTAGACATTTTTGTCTACCACAGGCCTAATTTAGACATAAAGCCTACCAAAAAGATAGGGTGGCGAGTCCTCTACCATATCAAGTCACCTGCCAAATATGAAAGAAATCCGGAAAGAAATGTGGACTGTAGGTCGCTAACAAGAAATCTCTGCGGACGCGGACGAGGGCGCGGACGCGGACGACGACGATGATGAATCCATAGTATCCCCGCTTCGCGTCGGGGATACAATAAAAAACAATTAGATGCCCTTCTTACAACTAAATGAAAGAGGTATGAAAGGTATGATAACATTGCAAAAAAAGTATGAGATATCAAAATGTACCTTAACTGAAAGTCATACAGTTAAAACTACAATTTAAATTGCTTCTATCAGCAAGAAATAACACATCGTATCAATAAAATTTAAAAAAAAAAGGTCACACAGACTGAAATCTCAAACCAAAGTATTTGATATAATTAAAGAAGCCACACCCCATATAACAATGTCAGAGGACATACAAAAACAAGAGGAGAGTGCCGTGAACGGGCACTGTGTCAGCTGACTGAGTGTTTTTGATTTGTGAAGGTGATTAGAGGACAGAATAATTATCAGGAAAAGGGCTGTACAGAAATACAGTAAATGGTAACTGAACAGCAAGTTCGAAAGAAATTCCGAAGCTGACAGAAGAAAAGGATAAAAAAGTTGTGCCCTGTAAATGGTATTATGAAGGAAAATAACAAGGTAATTGTTTAAGTGTAAAAAATAGGTTAAAACATATTTAAAGAAATACTACAAATGCAATATCCTCGTTCGACCTTGAAGAAGGGGTCCAAGGTCAAATCTAACCACACAAATACATTCCCAGCCCATGATTTCCTATGGTTTAACCTCTAGGACCAATTATAAACTAGAGGATCGCTCGCAAAAAAAAAAGATAATGTTTTTGCATAGCAAAAACAAAGCGTCCCGAAAAGGATATAAAGGTGAGTGCTAAAGTATTAAGAAAATGCTTCGTTTCTAGCCTTATACTGTTGTGGCGACCAAAGTCAGCGCAGTCTGCTCTATCTAGCACGGTTTTCAAGATATAAGCATTTTTGTGTTTTGCAAAAAATAAAAAAATTAAAAATGTCCGCTATATTTAGCGAGACAAAAATATTTTGAAAATTGGCATGGCTACTCTGCAGTGATACCCAGCAGGTCCAAAATTTTGTTGAGTTCGCTCCATATAGCACGGTTTTCGAGATATAAGCATTTTTGTGTTTTGCAAAAACTTTGAAAATTCAAAATGGCCACCATTTTTGGGGAGACAAAAATTTTTGTCAAGACCACTGCCGCGGTGTGTATCTCCCGCCGAGCATTAAAGCAGAAGAAATAGCTTTTCCAGGATATTCACAATTTTTCATTTTCGTGTGTGAAAGCTCTTCCAAAAGTAGGTGAATGAGTTATTTGAGAAAAATTGGCTATCTGCAATACTATTAAGAGATAATTCACATTTACTCATTTTGAGTAGGTGAATAATTATCTATGGGTCTGAAACTTCACCAAGTGAAAGCTCTCCCAAAAGTAGGTGAATGAGTTATTTGAGAAAAATTGGCTATCTGCAATACTTTTAGAGATAATTCGCATTTACTCATTTTGAGTAGGTGAGTAATTAGCTATGGATCTGAAACTTCACCATGTGAAAGCTCTCCCACAAGTAGATGAATGAGTATTTGATAAAAATTGGGTATCCGCAATACTTTTACAGATAATTAGCATTTACTCATTTTGAGTAGGTGAATAAATAGCTATGGGACTGAAACTTCACAGAGTGAAAGCTCTCCCAAAAGTAGGTGAATGAGTTATTTGAGAAAAATTGGCTATCTGCAATACTTTTAGAGATAATTCACATTTACTCATTTTGAGTAGGTGAATAATTAGCTATGGGTCTGAAACTTCAAGTGAAAGCTCTGCCAAAAGTAGGTGAATGAGTTATTTGAGAAAAATTGGCTATCTGCAATTCTTTTAGAGATAATTCGCATTTACTCATTTTGAGTAGGTGAGTAATTAGCTATGGGTCTGAAACTTCACCAAGTGAAAGCTCTCCCAAAAGTAGGTGAATGAGTTATTTGAGAAAAATTGGCTATCTGCAATACTTTTAGAGATAATTCGCATTTACTCATTTTGAGTAGGTGAGTAATTAGCTATGGGTCTGAAACTTCACCAAGTGAAAGCTCTCCCAAAAGTAGGTGAATGATTAATTTGAGAAAAATTGGCTATCTGCAATACTTTTAGAGAAAATTTGCATTTACTCATTTTGAGTAGGTGAGTAATTAGCTATGGATCTGAAACTTCACCATGTGAAAGCTCTCCCACAAGTAGATGAATGAGTATTTGATAAAAATTGGGTATCCGCAATACTTTTACAGATAATTAGCATTTACTCATTTTGAGTAGGTGAATAAATAGCTATGGGACTGAAACTTCACAGAGTGAAAGCTCTCCCAAAAGTAGGTGAATGAGTTATTTGAGAAAAATTGGCTATCTGCAATACTTTTAGAGATAATTCACATTTACTCATTTTGAGTAGGTGAGTAATTAGCTATGGGTCTGAAACTTCAAGTGAAAGCTCTGCCAAAAGTAGGTGAATGAGTTATTTGAGAAAAATTGGCTATCTGCAATTCTTTTAGAGATAATTCGCATTTACTCATTTTGAGTAGGTGAGTAATTAGCTATGGGTCTGAAACTTCACCAAGTGAAAGCTCTCCCAAAAGTAGGTGAATGAGTTATTTGAGAAAAATTGGCTATCTGCAATACTTTTAGAGATAATTCGCATTTACTCATTTTGAGTAGGTGAGTAATTAGCTATGGGTCTGAAACTTCACCAAGTGAAAGCTCTCCCAAAAGTAGGTGAATGATTAATTTGAGAAAAATTGGCTATCTGCAATACTTTTAGAGAAAATTTGCATTTACTCATTTTGAGTAGGTGAGTAATTAGCTATGGGTCTGAAACTTCACCAAGTGAAAGCTCTCCCAAAAGTAGGTGAATGATTAATTTGAGAAAAATTGGCTATCTGCAATACTTTTAGAGATAATTCGCATTTACTCATTTTGAGTAGGTGAGTAATTAGCTATGGGTCTGAAACTTCACAGAGTGAAAGCTCTCCCAAAAGTAGGTGAATGATTAATTTGAGAAAAATTGGCTATCTGCAATACTTTTAGAGATAATTCGCATTTACTCATTTTGAGTAGGTGAGTAATTAGCTATGGGTCTGAAACTTCACCAAGTGAAAGCTCTCCCAAAAGTAGGTGAATGAGTTATTTGAGAAAAATTGGCTATCTGCAATACTTTTAGAGATAATTCGCATTTACTCATTTTGAGTAGGTGAGTAATTAGCTATGGGTCTGAAACTTCACCAAGTGAAAGCTCTCCCAAAAGTAGGTGAATGAGTTATTTGAGAAAAATTGGCTATCTGCAATACTTTTAGAGATAATTCGCATTTACTCATTTTGAGTAGGTGAGTAATTAGCTATGGGTCTGAAACTTCACCATGTGAAAGCCCTTCCAAAAGTAGGTGAATGAGCTATTTGAGAAAAATTGGCTATCTGCAATACTTTTAAGAGATAATTCGCATTTACTCATTTTGAGTAGGTGAGTAATCATCTACGGGTCTGAAACTTCACCATGTGAAAGCTCTCCCAAAAGTACATGAATGAGTTATTTGATAAAAATTGGGTATCCGCAATAGTTTTTGAGATAATTAGCATTTACTCATTTTGAGTAGGTGAGTAATTAGCTATGGGTCTGAAACTTCACCAAGTGAAAGCTCTTCCAAAAGTAGGTGAATGAGTTATTTGAGAAAAATTGGCCATCTGCAGTACTTTTAGAGGTAATTCGCATTTACTCTTTTTGAGTAGGTGAGCAATTAGCTATGGGTCTGAAACTTCACCAAGTGAAAGCTCTTTGGGATAGCTGCTCTGCAGAGATACCCTGAAGATGAAAAATTTTGTCGAAATCGCTCTATGTAGCACGGTTTTCGAAATATTAGCATTTTTGTGTTTTGCAATTTTTGCGCAAAAATTCGAAAATTCAAAATGGCCGCCATTTTTGGCAAGATAAAATTTTTTTGAAAATTGACATGGCTACTCTGCAGAGATACCCTGTGGGTCAAAAATTTCGTCGAAATCGCTCTATCTAGCACGGTTTTCGAGATATAAGCATTTTGCGAAAAATTCGAAAATTCAAAATGGCCGCCATTTTTTGCGAGAAATTTTTTGTTTGAAAATTGGCATGGCTACTCTGCAAAGATACCCTGTGGGTCAAAAATTTCGTCGAAATCGCTCTATCTAGCAGGGTTTTCGAGATATAAGCATTTTTGTGTTAAATTCGAAAATTCAAAATGGCCGCCATTTTTGGCGAGACAAAATTTTTTTGAAACTTGGCATGGCTACTCTGCAGATATTTCTGTGGGTCAAAAATTTCGTCGAAATCGCTCTATCTTGCAGGGTTTTCGAGATATAAGCATTTTTATGTTTTGCAATTTTTGCGAAAAATTCGAAAATTCAAAATGGCCGCCATTTTTGGCGAGACAAAATTTTTTTCAAAATTGGGATAACTACTCTGCAGAGATACCCTGTGGGTCAAAAATTTCATCGAAATCGCTCTATCTAGCACGGTTTTCGAGATATAAGCATTTTTGTGTTTTGCAATTTTTGCAAAAAATTCGAAAATTCAAAATGGCCGCCATTTTTTGGCGAGAGAAAATTTTTTTGAAAATTGGGAAAAGTACTCCGCAGAGATATCCTGCGGGTCAAAAATTTTGTCGAAATTGCTCTATCTAGCACGGTTTTTGAGATATAAGCATTTTTGTGTTTTGCAATTTTTGCGAAAAATTCGAAAATTCAAAATGGCCGCCATTTTTGGCGAGACAAAATTTTTTTGAAAATTGGGAAAAGTACTCCGCAGAGATATCCTGCGGGTCAAAAATTTTGTCGAAATTGCTCTATCTAGCACGGTTTTTGAGATATAAGCATTTTTGTGTTTTGCAATTTTTGCGAAAAATTCGAAAATTCAAAATGGCCGCCATTTTGGGCGAGACAAAAATTTTTTGAAAATTGGGAAAACTACTCCGCAGAGATACCCTATGGGTCAAAAATTTCGTCGAAATCGCTCTATCTAGCACGGTTTTCGAGATATAAGCATTTTTGTGTTTTCCTTATTTGGAAAATTCGTAATGATTAATTAACCATTAATTACTCGGCCATTTCTTGACCAATCAATGCCAAAATCTAATGATTTCCAGATTTTAATAGAATGAATGTATTTGCCAAGTTTCAGGTGAATTGATAAAATTCCTTTCAAGTTATCATCCGGACAAGCTTCCCCATCGAAAAAAGACATTTTTGGTCATGTGACCTCTCTGATTGGTTGAAATGTCATTGCAGCATATTCAAAAAAATTCCCCAAGGCTACTGCCTAAACCTGCCAAATTTGAAAAGAATCCGCCTAACGGTTACAGAGTTATAAGGAAAACAAAATGCGGAGCCGGCGGAGCCTGAAGCTCTCCCATACACAAACAAGCGTCCCTTGCGGGACGCTTAATGAGTTATAAGCACTTTTAAGCTTGGCTGTCCTCATTTGACCTTGAAGGAGGGGTCCAAAGGTCAAATCTGACCATACCAAAAGATTCCGAGCCAATGATTTCCTATGGGATGGTTTACCATCCCAAATCTCTGTCACCAATAATAAGCGAGTTGTAGGCACTTTCAATTTTCGCTATCCTCATTTGACCTTGAAGGAGGGTTCCAAGGTCAAATCGGACCATATCAACAGATTCACAGCCCATGATTTCCTGTCTGTTTACCATCCCAAACCTCTGGGACCAATAATAAGCGAGTTATAAGCACTTTTAAGTTTGGCTATCCTTGTTTGACCTTGAAGGAGGGGTCATTGAAGGTCAAATCTGACCACACCAAAAGATTCCCACCCCATGATTTCCTACAGGTTGGTTTATCATCCCAAACCTCTAGGATCAATAATAAGGGAGATATAAGCACTTTTCATGACTGACAAAAAACACCTGTGGCGGCCATCTTGTTTCTCAAAATGAGGCCAAAAATATTCCCAGACAACATTTTATGGTTATTAATATATACTGCAAAAGATTCCTACAAAAGTAGCTGAACAACATATTTTCACCAAATGCTGTAAATGCAACACTTTTGAAGTTATAAGTGATTTAGTGCATGATTTCATGAATTTTAATGCATTAAAAATTATTAAAAAAATTTATTAAAAAAAAAGTAAGACAGATCCAGGTCTCATACTCGCACAAGAGAATCTACCTCTGGCCTAGTACATATATGCAAGATATGAGAGAAATCCCTGCAATAGTCACTGAGAAAATTGTGATAAAAAGTTGAAATTTTCTCACTTTTGGTGGGGGTACCCCCCTTGTAATGTCTCTAGCAAACAGACGAACAGACAGATTTGCATGCCTTGAACAATTTTTCATCCTCGATAGATAAGGTATCTTTTAAAAAAAACAGCATGTCTCTAGGCCTTGTAGTTTTGGAGAAGAAGTTGTTCACGCAGACGCGGACGCGTACGCCCACGCCGCAGAGTGATGACATAAAAATTAAAAAGGTAAAAATGATAATAAGTATGAAATGTATCAGTGTTAATGATTTTGTAGTAAAACTGTTTATTTACTCACTTATGCAAAAATACATGAGATATGTCAAAATATAGCTTTATTTATTGTAATATAATTAAAATAGCATCCGAGATGCCCGTACCCCACAGCCTAGGGAAATATTTTCAACACCATGAGATATAGAAGTATTGTACCAGTACAAACTTCAGGATACTTTCAGAGCACTGTCAGTTATATAAAGATCCAAACAATGTTTAAATGGAGAAATAATGTTTGAAAGAAAGATAATGCGTATAAAGATGAAGTATTAAAACAAGATAATTCAATAACAAGATGACAGCATTAATCAGTAAACTAAAATTCAACACTCTTTACCTACATCTGCATGGCCGAATTGTGGTTTAGATGGTTTGAATACTACCATGCATACAGAAGTGGTAATACATTTAATGAATGCTTATTGTGGTGTTGGAGCAAAATCTGTGGCTCACTTGATGAAATTCTATCTCTTACAATGGGAAGTTATGAAAGTAAAATTCTTAATAAATTCTAATATGACGTTTGCTTAATCTGCATCAAAAGACAGACCCAAAGGTCCATGAAGATTTAAAAGGTCAAGGTCACTACGACAAGGTAAAAGGTCAAATTAAGGTCAGACCATGATAATACACACCTATAGCCCCTAACCAACGTCCCTACCAAGTATCAACTTCCTACACCTTACGGTTTCCGAGATATAGCCCTGACAAGATTTTATAAGTCAAGGTCACTATGGCAAGGTCAAAGGTCAAATCAAGGTCACACCATGATGCTGCACACCTGTACCCCCTAACCAATGTCTCTACCAAATATCAACTTCCTACACCTTACAGTTTCCGAGATATAGCCCGGACAAGATTTTATAGGTCAAGGTCACTACGGCAAGGTCAAAGGTCAAATCCTGGTCAGACCATGACGTTGCACACCTACACAGCCTAACCAATGTCCTTACCAAATATCAACTTCCTACACCTTATGGTTTCCGAGATATAGCCCGGACAAGATTTTATAGGTCAAGGTCACTATGGCAAGGACAAAGGTCAAATCAAGGTCAGACCATGACGTTGCACACCTACACCCCCTAACCAATATCCCTACCAAGTATCAACTTCCTACACCTTATGGTTTCTGAGATATAGCCCAGACAAGATTTTATAGGTCAAGGCCACTACGGCAAGGTCAAATCAAGGTCAGACCATGACGCTGCACACCTACACCCCCTAACAAATGTCCCTACCAAATATCAACTTCCTACACCTTACAGTTTCCGAGATATAGCCCGGACAAGATTTTATAGGTCAAGGTCACTACGGCAAGGTCAAAGGTCAAATCAAGGTCACACCATGACATTGCACACCTACATCACCTAACCAATGTCCCTACCAAATATCAACTTCCTACACCTTACGGTTTCTGAGATATAGCCCGGACAAGATTTTATAGGTCAAGGTCACTACGGCAAGGTCAAAGGTCAAATCAAGGTCACACCATGACTTTGCACACCTACACCCCCTAACCAATGTCCCTACCAAATATCAACTTCCCACACCTTACACTTTCCGAGATATAGCCCGGACAACATTTTATAGGTCAAGGTCACTACAGCAAGGTCAAAGGTCAAATCAAGGTCAGACCATGACGTTGCACACCTACACCCCCTAACCAATATCCCCACCAAGTATCAACTTCCTACACCTTACGGTTTCCGAGATATAGCCCGGACAAGATTTTATAGGTCAAGGTCACTACGGCAAGGTCAAAGGTCAAATCAAGGTCAGACTATGACGTTGCACAACTACACCCCCTAACCAATGTCCCTACCAAGTATCAACTTCCTACACCTTACAGTTTCCGAGATATAGCCCGGACAAGATTTTCAACTCAAGGTCACTACGGCAAGGTCAAAGGTCAAATCAAGGTCAGACCATGACGTTGCACACCTACACCTCCTAACCAATGTCCCTACCAAGTATCAACTTCCTACACCTTACGGTTTCTGAGATACAGCCCGGACAAACTATTTCCCGCCGCCCGCCCACCCGCCCGCCCGCCCGCCCGGACGCCAGCCCATCCGGACACCATGGGTGAAAACAATACCCCGACAGCCCTTAAGGGCTGTGGGGTAAAAACTACATCTTAAATTGCTTATAGCAAGAAATAATCATATTCTATCAAAAAGATACTTTAAAAAGATCATTACACAGATTGCCTGAAATCTCAAATACTTGTTTAGGCAATCTGTGTAACACTGAACCTTATATTTCAGTCATTACGTGTTTACATCTACTAGACTACTATTTGATGTATTAATTATTACCTAGATTACTATTGTTCTTATTCCCATCTTGACTACTATTCCTCTGACTCATTCTTACCAAGTCTATCTTACATTGACTCATTTTTGTCTGACCTATTATACTCTGCACCTTTTCTAATCGGTAAGACTAGAGTACACACTTACTTGAACCTGAACAAGTATTCTTTGTATCACTTTCACCTTGGCTACTATTTTCTTTATCCATTTTTAACCTTCACCACTTTTCTCTCCACTCATTCTTAACCGAACTACTATAATCTGCACCGATATTTTTGGACCAATACACTCACTCTTACCTGGACTACCATTCGCTCCTGCGATTCTAAAATGAACTACTATCCTCAGCATTTATTCTCACCTGGACAACTACTCACTTTCAATCATTCTTAATGGATTACTATTTTTTTACCTAGTCTACTATTTTCTATATTATTTCTTGCCCGGACTACTATGCACTGTCCTTTTTTTCACCTGAACTACTATTCTCTGTTCTCAATCTCACCCGAACATCCATTCTCTAAACTCAATCTCACCTGGACTACTATTCTCCGTTCTTATTCTGACCTAGACTACTCACTCTCACTTGAACTACTACTGCCAGTACTCACTCTCATCCCAAGTACTCACTCTCACCTGGACTACTATTCCCTGTACTCACTCTCACCTGTGCCCATTGATTACCTACACTACTCTTTCTTACCTGGACTACTGTTCTCTGCACTCCCTGGCCCTGTTGTTAGTCTCTGTCTCAGCCTGTCAGCCTTCTCCTTGTTACTCAGCACCTCTTTGGGCTGGTGACTTTGTTTGTAGCAGTCGTCACAGGCTCTTGCTGAGGCACCACGGATCGTGAGTGTTTTACTAGAGCAAGTGCTGCAAACTACCCGTCCACAGCGCCGGCAGTGATGGCGCCGGTTAAACATACTAAATCGTTCCACTCGGCAGAGCTACCAAATACAGTGGACTTATTATTACTATGTGTAAAGACCTCTGCGAAGATGACAGAATATCACACCATACATTAATACTTTGTCTATAACCCTACAATACATGAAGAGTATGACTGGGGTTGAACAACAGAAGATTTATAAAATTTAAACAGCATCTTTCACAAAAAAAAAACAAAAAAACAAACAAAAAAACCCACCAATCTAAGAGAGAATAAACAATTTCATAATAGTCATATATTTAGATTACAGAGGGACAACAAACATAAATTCTTCTGTGACTGTGTAAACAGACCAGTTGGCTCTTTGAATCATTGTCAAAATCTTGGTGGCCAACAAATTTTAGTTTAGCTCTGATATTTTTTTCTAATAACACCTCAGCTGTCGAAACAGGCAAAAAAATCCCTTTTACTTGGATTCCTTAACATTTTAAAAATAACTTACAGTTTATCAAAGAATAAGTTACTAAAAGATGCATCAGTGACTTACCATACACACTATAGTTTCTGAGTCAGGGACCCACTGGTCTTTACTAGGAGGTTCAGCAGGCATCACAAATACCTTGTTGGTATCCCTGACATTTAGACTAGAACCAAAAGATGGAGAACGGATAGCCTTCTTATCCAGGTTACTGGGCACACTACTTCCTGTATAGCGCAGCCGGCTTAACTGACTACCAGAATCCACCTGGTAAATAATTCAAAATGTGAACAACTCATCTGTACCTATATTTATAAAGGGCAACGGAGCACACACAGTGCAGAGCACTGTTAAAAAGTCATTCAGCCTTTCAGTGAAAACCAAAATAATTAATATTTAGTTTTATTCAAAAAGTAAATATTAAGTTCCCTGAAACTGTGTCATGCTGTATATTGAGAGTATGTTATATTCACGATGACTAACCTTTTTAATATCCAGAAAAAAGTCTTCAAATGATAAAATAAAATAGAATTGAAGCATTTATATAGCGCAAAATTGATGCAACATCCTCTGATGTGCTCAAGTCAAAAAGGGAGAGTCCAGGGACGTATCAGGTAGAGATCCAAATTAGTGCCCACCAGCGGAGATATACTATGGTGGAGGATATGCCAGTCTTAACAAATACGGTTTCAGCTGGCTTTGGAAACCTGTTATTGTGTGCTGTGATTGGACCGATGGTGCATGTTGTTCTTCTTCTTATTTAGAAAAACTGAATATTTGCTACATTTTATTATATCTTTGTTTAACTTGATATTAAGTGTTGGATATTTCTATTATTATTGATTTTTTTTCGTTCATTTTCTGAAAATTTTTCAGAAAGAGTAATAAAATTTGACAGAGCAAAATAAAATTTGATAACAGAATTTATGCAAGAAACAACGCAAGATAATATAAAATCATACCCTGGACATCTTCCTGGCACTAGGTGCTGTAGACCCCAGGTTTGCACCCATGCTGAGCCTCCGTGAGGCTGGAGACACAGAACCCGACTCCAGTACCATACTCAACTTTCTGGGTTGTTGCGAAAATGTTGGGGTGTTCCCAATGAAGCCACTGGCACTTCCTGGCCCGCTCATCGTCAATGAACCTCCTCCGCCTCCGGATGACATGTGACTTAAGACACTGGCTCGGCCACTGCTACTACTGTCTGCCTGAATGACGCTGAATTCTACAGCTTTTTTGGCATATTCTACCAAAATCGCATCTGCATCTTTAATATCAAATTCCAGTGAATTCACATCAACTCCACCTTCCTGTAGTAGTTTCAATTCAGATTTTAGACAAGCCAACACTTTGGAGGATAAGTCGACCTTCATATTCATCAGGAGCTGTTCTAGCAGTACAAGGGGAGATGTTATGAGATGGTCGTATTCTGGCTGCATGTGATTGGGTAAACATAGTAATGCTTGGCAACCAAGATGACACACGCAAAGTCTTTGAATCTCATCTTCACTCAATGTATGACAAAGATTTTTCCTGACAAAACTAATCAGCATGGCTGAATATTTCTTGTTTGTCAAGCGATCCATAATGTTGAGACAAACTTTGGTACATTCCATGGGATTCTGTCTTTTCATCTGTTCAAGAATTCCGATGACCAGCCTCAATTGTGGCTCTTTCTGCTCCAAATGATACACAATACTGGCTTCATCGATAATTATGGAAAAGTCTTTAAAGTCAAAGACCTCTACCCAGTCTCTGGCCAGTGAATATTGATCACATTTTAGCAAGAATTCCAGGACTAGATCAGAACTTTTCAAGGAGGTGACCTTGATTTGAGGCCAAGTGGTGACGTGTTCCAAGAAATCACGGCTGTGAATTGGGTCAGGCATGTCATCGATATCAAGCCCAGGATCTTGTGTGTATTGTACATTGGATGAGAAGGACTTACCAAATGTTGCTTTGGATGGGAGACGTTGTAATTCTAACTGGGCACAACTCTCAATCTGACAACAAAACCAGTGATGTTAATTTTACATTTTCTATAAATTTTAGGATGAAAAGGCAATTAAAGATAACTTTTCAAAAAGCAAACATAAATTTCATACTACTTTTCTTATTTTAATTATTATTTATATTTTTTTTCAGTGTACTACAGAACTATTTAGTAATTGCATGCATTTTAACAACATTTAATGAATTATTTTAGCTCCACCAAACTGTACTGCGGTCATAATGACTTAGAGATTCATTAGCTGGAGTATTTCCAAAAGAAGACACATTTTTTCAAAATGATATACAGCTCAGGATTCAACTAGAAAGCACTCATGGAGTGCAGACCTCCATCTTTGGGTCATTTCTATAAAAATTTGGGATTTCTTTTATATCAAGAATATGATCCGGATCTTTCCGAAAATGTTATCATTTCTTCCTCAGGCCAGGCCCTACTCACATGAACATTTTCATAAAGATCCACTTATTACTTTTAGGAAAATGTCAACCACAAAAACATTGAAAATACTTTAAAAATCAGATTTGGATCCAAATTTAAGCACTTCTTCCTTTGGTTAGGTCTTGCCTACATAGGAATTTTCAAAAAGATATGGTTATTACTTTGGATTAATCACCAACACAGATAGAGTAAAGGACTCTAAAATTCGCCAGAAATCTAAAATTCCCCATCTCTAAAACCTTACTTAATTCTATGTAAAAAAAATGATGTTTTGTCTTAAATTTGGTAATTTTCAATTCAAAAAGCCTTAATCTACTATACATTCAACAAATCTCACTTCAATTCTTTTGTTTTATTAATATTTCCACTTGCGGTGAATTTCAGATATATGGCAAATTTGAAAAATTTTGTTGTAATTTTAATTTTTATTAGATAAATACTTACCATTTCCTGACCATTGCTATATGTTGGTGCCATCCAACTCACTGGCCAACGTTGAGAAACGTTTTAAGAAACCTTAAGAGGCCAGTGAGTGAGTGTGAACTAGCATGTCCCCCTAGTGGTCATGTGACCACGCTAGTAAACAACCTTCATTATTTTTGTTGCAGAAAATACTCCACTAGTACTGAATCTGCGGGGAGGTAGGGGGGGACTATCCTGGTCAGGAAATGGTAAGTATTTATCTAATAAAAATTAAAATTACAACAAAATTTTTCAATTTTATTGCGAAAAATACACTTACCATTTCCTGACCATTGCTGAATGCAGCCTTCATGGAAGGAGGGCAGTACTAGAATATAAAGACCCAGTACACCACTCTGCACAGCTATCATACACAGCACAAGCCTATAGGCATTCAGATCCAACCTCACCTCCTAGATGAGGCAGTGGAACTGTTGAGCACTACAAAACAACACAGCCTTGTTGTTGTTGTTGTTGTAGGAAGGAAGTAATCATTACAGAGACTCACTACCTAGCCTACAACTAAAACATTATGAGAAGTTTACATTGAAATTTACATGCATACAACAACATATAAACTTCCAACAGTCACCATAAGGTCCTCAGTGGCCTAGTGGTTAGCAAGTTTGGCATCTAATCATAGGCTGTCACCTCTGTGGGTTCGAGTCCCACAAGTGGCAATTCTGAGGACCTGTCATAATATGACCCTGGCTGTTGAACGGGACGTAAAACCCCAACTTTGACCTTTGACCAACAGTCACCACATACCATACAGATCCCCTAAATCATAGTATGTAGTTGAAGTTCTCACAAATTGACAGCTATTGCCACAGTTGAATGCTGTATCTAGACAAACATCCAACACCCACACAGGACACAAATATTGGAAGTGTCATCAGCATATTGTGTAATCCCAAGTCTGACTGAAGTCAACAAATCTGCCTAATATAAAAACAGATAGTATGACAGACATACAGCTGCAAATGCATACTAAAGTATCAATATAAGTATCATGCATATACTTATAAGATAACAAACTGTAGGACACAATATCAAAGTCTGATCACAAGCAAACCAAGCAGGTGAGACTGAAAATTGGTAAAAAAGTTATGGTTTCCAGTAACATGCATCTAAAAATTCATATACAGAAAAAACTATCCTAAAACCTAAAGATGCACTCATTCAGAATTGACTTCTCCTCAGTCAAAAGGAGAGTCTGCCTACAGCAAGATGAGATAGTAGACCTGAAAATATCTGCTGTAAAGCCTTCCTAACTAGGCACAGACAAGATATAATAATTCCTCATTGAATCCTTTGTCCCAAGTAAAAGTATTTCAAAACCTCACAAGACAAAGAGATCTATCTTGAGTAAACTGCTGTCCCAATGATTGAGAGCTGGCATATCGACCGGCTTAACTGAAGTAGGCCCATCCGAAGCCAACTGATTCTTGGGTAATAAATGGCCAGAGCCAATTATGAGCAATACTCCTTTAAAGTAAGGGAAGACAATGCTAACGAGAATAACCCTTCTTCCTTTGCCTGATGCCAAAGTCAAAAGAAAGACTGTCTTTGAAAGTTAATAACCTCCAAGAAATCTTCCCCAAAGGCTCAAAAGGCTGTCTGGTGAGACCAAACAAGACCAGAGACAAAAGGTAAAGAAGGCTTAACCTATTGGCTACTGGATTGTGGCTATAGAAATATGTCAACAATCTATACAGCTGAAGAGTTCTAGAAACTTATTTCCCTTCAAAGAAAGCAATCTACCATTGTTATTCTGTAACCAGCAATAGTAGATGGCTAAAGATTCTTTTCCTTAAAGAAATAATTAAGGAAATTTGCTACATCTAGAAAAGTAGTATCTGAGAAGTTCACCACCAAGAAGCCTCAGATGTGCATAGATCTACCAGGTCCCACAACCAAAAACATCCACCATGATCATCATGATGAATCTGCACCTGAAGGTGGGCATCTCCTAAATCACCTGAAGAATCCTTGGCTATCCTGGTGCAACCATGATGATTGTGCAGCTGTAGGTGATCCTCTTGAATCACCTGAGGAATGAGAGCCACTGGAACAAAACAAAAAGCTGTCCAGATCCTCCCAAGAAAAGAGTAATGCACCTGTTCCCCAAGCCCCACAGTCTAAGAAAGGAAACACATACACTGGAAGCTTTAAGATTCAGGTTGTTGGATACCAATGGCAGAATGATTGAACTCACCTACGAGGGAAGCCATAAAAAGGAAACCTTTGTGGAACAGATCCACCAGATCCCAAAAATAAGATATCCCTAGCCACTCTGATGCAATCCAGATGATTCTGCACTTAAATCTTGGAGTAGCGCTTCTTAATAGCTACAAAAAGAATTTTCCTGCCTTTCCTGAGATCTTTGACTTATCAAGATAACCTCTCAAGGACCTCACTGCACAAAGAAACTTATCTGGCACCAAAGCATAATCTAAAGAAGGTTTCAAAGCAGGAATGACTACAGATTGAAAATCAAAGGAGCCTTAAAAGCCAAATGATTCACCTGCATCACCTGAAGAATCAAGGTCACAGGACCAAACAAACTGCCCAGTCCATCCCAAGAAAAGTTGAAAAAGACAAGCTTGTGGTTCAAACTAGTTGCAAAACAAATCCATCATTGGTGATTGTAATCAAAGACAGATTTGATTGAACACCTGAATCAGAATAGAAGATTCAAAAGTCATCCAAAAACACATTCAATTTGAATCATCTTGACTCTCATGAACAAAGAATTTGTTAGAATAGTTGTATACCCTGGGAAGTGATATGCCTGAATCTGAACCCAGGGCATTCGTCCAAGGAATGATTCTTCAGATAAGAAAACACATTCCTGAAAGTGGGTACCTCCCTACCTGTTTAGATAGGAAACCACTGAAGAACTATCTGGGGAAATCAACAGATTCAGAATCCGAATCAGACCTCCAAATGATTCTAAAGGTAGTAGCCCTGTCAATGTGGAGTCTTGACCCCTCATGATACAACAGACCACTGGCTGTTTGATGCCATAATTGTGCATCCCAACCCTTAAAGAAAGCATCTAAAAACAGAAGGAGATTGTGCTCCTTCAGATGAAGTAAAGGGAGCTCCTGCAAAATTGAAAAGTCGTTCCACCACTGAAGATCACTAAGAACCTGAGAACAGAACAACTGGTACATTATCTGTGTATAATGTGTGGTATCTGTGGTATATTAGCAGATAGCCTTGGGGTTATCTGATAAACAAATGACCCAATGGCACTGTTTTTCTCCTATGAAGCCATACCACCACCAAAGAAATGGCTTCCTTAGAAACCATTAGCCGGAGAAGATGCTTTGCTATGAGTGAAGAAGTACCCTAAGGTGGAATCTGCAATCCAAACTAAAAATCCTGGTGCATTAGCCAAGAAGTTTTTTTTTTTTTTTTTTTATAAGCTGGTGACACCCAATGCCTTCTACTGCAGCCATCAGGTTCAGTATCCGTTGATGCCATAGTAAAGTCGAAAATAAACCATCTTCAAGAGCAAGCAATGAAATGGTCTATACTGGTAAAGAATGATGCGTTCTTACAGATCCCACATTCTCACCATGGACTAGCAAACAGGCAGTGAACCGGTGTGAATTGTCATCAACAGGGAAGTGAAAATAAGAATTGCGTGAATCCGGCTACGAAAGAATGCAACTGTAAGAAAACGAGTGGACACACCCATTCAGTTACTAGTAACAATTAATTGCGAAAATCCCAACAATGTGAAATTAAGGTACATGTAAAGACTTGTTTAACTGACCTCAACTATTAGTGGTAGCCATGTCTTTCCATCACAACCGATAAACTGCAAAATTGCAGCGATATCACCATCTCACTGGTGTTATCGCCCTTTTGTCGATCAATTCATAAACAGCTTTTATGAAAACTGTTGTCTCTCGCATTTTATTTAATTATTAATCTATTTAAAAAGACATGTCCACAACTGCTTTAGAAATATGGCAAAGTACTCATTCCTGTTACTGTAACCTCTGTGAAAAGTAATGAATGGTTGCAAATAATAATCCTCTTACTATCTTAAGATGTAAGGTGTAGAATATCTGTCAATACTGAACAAACATTCCTCCTAACAGATTACTCCCAATTCCTCTAAATCCTACTGAGGAGGAGATTTTTGTAACAGTAAAAAAGGATTAAATGTCAGAATTGGGACAAAAATAACTGTCCTGAGGCACTTTATCCCATTTCTAACAATGTGTAGGAGTTTGCTCCTTCCCAGACAGAAGAAACACTATACACCCGAGATCACAAAATGAAGTTTTCCTGGACATCTGACCAAATGCACTTTTAATTCTACCAAAATCATCTAAGAGATAAGATAGAAAAAAGTAAGACTTGTAACACTTCTGATGAGTAACAAGTTGAAGAACTGGTCAATGCACTGCCCAAAAACATCCAGGATCACTGAAGACTGTAATAGAAATACTGCACACAGTCCAAGGAAGTACTGGATATTCTATGAGATTCCTGTTAATCCTTAAATGAACAAAAACTGACAATGGGTACATATAGATCTTATGCACCGGTGCCGGTGTCCAGCAGAAAAAACCTGCATAACCCACAGAAA
This sequence comes from Sabellastarte sp. h YS-2021, assembly GCA_964017235.1. Taxonomy (NCBI): domain Eukaryota; kingdom Metazoa; phylum Annelida; class Polychaeta; order Sabellida; family Sabellidae; genus Sabellastarte; species Sabellastarte sp. h YS-2021. The sequence goes on along the minus strand of OZ024928.1, from coordinate 71,101,138 downwards.
GAAAAGCTAATCTGTGAGATGAAACACAGCTCCGGGAATCTGAAAACCGATTCCGGACCTTTGGGGAGGTATGGAAACTCGATTGTGTTAGAATGACGTCATGCAGGTATTTCCCTCCGTGAAAGGTTCCGACTGAACCTGACGGAAGAATTAGAAGCTGTGGATGATCGCTTTTGCATCCGGAACTTGTCCACGATGCAGCAACCAATGAAAAACTAAGATGTCTGCTCTCACCGGGGAATCCCACCGGACACCCATTCGAGTGAGATTGTCGCGGTGAGATGTTGACTACCAGAAACGCCTGGTTTTAGAACCCGACGTGAGAATAGCTTTATGACAATCGAATTGTCTCCTCTGTTCAGGTTGCCTCCATTCGTCGCCTAGCAACATGTAAACTGTCCCTGTCGGAGTTAGAATGACTGCCAACAGTTTCAGTGTTAAAAATTGTAAATCTTCAATCAAGGGAAAAATAAAATAACTTGTCTCATCTGAAGAAACACAAGCCTTTTGAAGAATTCTGAGAAGAAGAAAGTCTTCATCCAACGACGAAACATCCATGCCGCCATCTTAAAATAGTGGACATACATCCACCAAAAAATGGCCACAAAAGTCTTTTCCTCTGTCCTTTTCTCTTAAATTCGTCCTGAGAAGACATTGTCAACACAGATGCCTTACCACAGAACTAAAATTCCCACAAAAAACTCCAAAAACTTTATAAAAAACCAAATTAAAATAACACATCCACACTCTAGGATGGCCAACAAAAATAATGAAGGTTGTTTACTAGCGTGGTCACATGACCACTAGGGGGACATGCTAGTTCACACTCACTCACTGGCCTCTTAAGGTTTCTTAAAATGTTTCTCAACGTTGGCCAGTGAGTTGGATGGCACCAACATATAGCAATGGTCAGGAAATGGTAAGTGTATTTTTCGCAATAAAATTCAGATTTCTTAATCTACATTTTCTGGTTAAGGTTGAATTTGGTCATGACTTGACACATTCACCAGATAAAATCACAATACAAACAGTGAAATGTAAATAACAAAGAAACAGGAAAATCATTGGTGGTTTCTCACTGTTGCCACAGTAATAATGAAACTCGCCACTGAAAGGTCAGAAAAGGTAAAGTTTGGATTGAAGAAGAAGTTTGTGAAAAGTTTTTTAATGGGATGGGTCGGTATTAAAAATGTGTAGAGTAAGAAATCTAAAATTCGCCACATATCTGAAATTCGCCACGTGTGACAATACTAATAAAATAAATGAATTGTGGTGAGATTTGTTGAATGTATAGTAAATTAAGGCTTTTTGAACTGAAAAATACCAATTTTTAGACAAAAACATAATTTTCTTCATAAAATTAACTAAGGTTTTAGAGGTGGCGAATTTTAGATTCCTGGCGAATTTTAGATTTCTTACTCTAGATTGGAAGGTGGCCAATGCAAACCCGTTCCAATTCCAGGATTTTGAAGATGCATTTTAGTACACCCCTATTTAAAAAGGCCTAATGACAGGAGGTGAAACTTGTGAAAACTAAACATGGTAGTTTCCTCTCAATGAACTTACAACAAGTGGGTCAGAAATGCCCATAAAGGCAAGTTGTGCAGGCAGAAATAAGGTTAGCGACTGCTGTAATTAAATTTAGAAACAAAGAAAGAAACGTTTGGTCACCCAGTTGAGGTAAATGTGTTAGACGTGCTAAGAAATGTAAAACTTGTAATCTAGGTTACATAAATGTATCTATGCTATAAACAGACAAACGAACAAAGAGAATTACACTAATTTCGAAAGCAACTTAGCTGTGATGGTGATCTATCTCCCTGTGAAGTTTGAATTCGATTGGACAAAGTGTTTTTGAGTTAGAGTCCGGAAACGGAAATGTTGACGGACAGACAAACGGACCAAAAACGGACAAACAAACAGACGGAATTACACCAATTTCAAAAAGAACCTAGCTATGATGGTGATCTATCTCCCTGTCAACTTTGAATTCGATTGGACAAAGTGTTTTCGAGTTAGAGTCCGGAAACAAAAATGTTGACGGACAGACAGACGGACGTAAGACACATCAATCTAATAGGCGGGTTGGTTACACGCAAGATGGAGTTTTAAAAATTTATCATGATGGTGTTTTCCATAAAATGCTCTCAATACTGAGATACCAGCAACACTGACCCATCCCTATTTTTACTTGGGCTGTTTTTTGGCTATATTTCTGCAGATTTGTATTCATTGTACTTGTTTTAGTTCAATAATTGATTTAAATCTGTTGAAACTGACAACTAGATGAAGTACTGTTCCACCAGCTGTTTATGTGTGTCTCATATCCAAATGATAACTGATCAAGCTGGGGTTTTCTTTCTGTTAATTACAATTATACTTACTCACCCTTTGATAGACATCCATCTCTTTGAACTTCTTTCTGACTGTAGTTTTCAGTTCGTGTGATTCCGGTAACCACTGTAAAGCTATACTGAGAAATTTCAGACTCGCTTGTGATGTCAACAAACTCAGACAACTGAACAATATCCGAATCCGTAACTCAACATCTTTCAGGGCACTTATCAGCTTCCATAGTAATTCTTTTATCTCAGTGTTATCAACTAATTCAGTAGAACCACCAGACTTCTGCATCTCACTATGGACTAGATCCCCACTGTTGACAAGCCTGGCAGTGTCTGAAGCACCATAGGACTTAATACAGGCAATGGCTGTTAATATGGCAAGGGTTTTCAAACCAATCCACTCTGTGCTTTCTAATCTACTCACTAGAGGGCAGTAAATACATAAGTCTGCCAACTGTTTCCACTTATGACTGTGGATTAACTCAAGAAGGATTCCTCTAAGGAGTGTCTGTAACTGTGATGTTTGTGAGGAGCTAAAAAGTGTCACTCTCATAGAGCTGCTTAAATCCTTGGTGATAATGTGCCACAGCTGATCTGGTATGGAAGCCATCTTGTTGTCGTCTGCTCCAGACACTAGATGAATGACCTGGGTTTCCAGATGCCTGTGTAAGAAGGGGAAGTCTTCCTTCATCTGAGAAGAGCTGGTAGTGGTAGAGTAGACACCATTCTGAAGTCTGTGAATATCACTATTATTAGCTTGTGGATTAACTAGGGTCGGGTCAGCAGTCTGTAAAGAGACAGGATGCAAAATGAACACACAGCTAAACTTTGATCACCTAAATTTTAAGTGACCATGTAAATACTTCTACTATAGCCACAGTTTCTAGATAATGGTACATTTAATGGGACAGGTCCTCTGGGAAGTTCAGAAACTCTTATTTACTTCACTATAATGGTTAATTCAACTTATTAGTGTTCTACTTTGAAAGGTTTGATAACAACTTAATGGTATTAATATTGTGGGCTAGTTTTTACTTTACCGGTATGAAATTTGGGCGATAATATAATTAACGTTTTTAGCGATTCCATCCTTTTATTTTTATAGTAATACACAGGAATACTATTTCTGGGGGTTGGGGGGTTGCCCCCATTTATAACTGTTAATTTAATTTCATATTTCCTTGACAATTTTCTGCAATTATCAAATATGGTGGATCCCGTACCGGTAAAGTAAAATTGCCCCATATTGTGAATATGAAGCATAACAAATTATTGTCTCAGTACTTAGCTATAAACATTCAATACGGCCGCCAAGTATTTACTAAAATGCATGGAATCAAGACATGTATTAAAATATTAAGTTTAAATTAGCAGTTCTACTCTTCCATATGCAAAATCTCATACTGTTTCAGACAAATATGCTTGGCGTCAAACAACTAATCAACACTGAAGTATTTTATCAGATAGTGATTGTAGAAACAAAAACACAAGCATGCAAATAAAAATATCATCTCATATATAAGATCCAAGAACCATCCTTAAATAAAGTGCCACATCAATTATATCTCTTTAGTTAAATGACTACCAATATGGCTGACTTTTTCATGATTAGTAACTAACTTTAACTTTCAACAGCATATTCACAAAAATACTGTCTCTAGAATTTCTAAGTAGAAAGAGTTGTTTGTTGTTTTTTTTTGAGGGAAAAAAACTGATCTCGCTCCAGAAAGCCAAGCCAAAATTTATTTTTAAAAAAGTGTCAAACAGGAAGAACAATTGTGTGGATAAATTGAAATGAAAATTATGAAACATATTACATTTACTTTCCTTTTTAAGCTTCCTGCAAAGATACTTTTGACCACTTTAAAAAGTATTTAAATGGCTCAATGCACATTTGAATATAGTAAACCCAAAACAGTTTCGTCTGTTTTCTATGCCTTAGTAAAGGTGAACTATTGTAAAACACTTTCATTAATATGGTTAATATACATTATTTTATTTTCCACCTTTTTTTTTTTTTTTTTTTTTTTTTTTTTTTTTTTTTTTTGGGGGGGGGGGGGGGGGGGGGGGGGGGTCATATGACCTTCCATAGTGGTAATCAAATTAAATGTTTCAATACAGAGGAATATCTACGTTTATTTCATAACCCAAGCATTGAATCATGGCATTAATTTGTGAAGTAACAGTAACTCTTACAGTCATGGAGTTGTCCTCTATGCTCACCAATCCTGCCATAGTAGCAATCAGTCCAGACTTGTACCTCAAGTAACTCCTCACAGACTGAGACAGTTTATATGCTGCAAAAACAAAACAGTAACTCTGGTGTGACAAAACATCTTTTATTATCCAACCAATGCCTTATATAAGCTAAATACTGGGATTAGAATTATTGTAGATTTTGCATATTTACAAAAAAAAACAAACTGATTTTTTTTTGCAAATATTTCAATAGGTACAAATATGTTGTAAATATAAATAAAAAGGTAACAATACACTGCGTCTTCTCATTTTTGTCAAATTAAAATCAATGAAGAAATGGCAGAGAAATCTAAACTCTAGACTAAAGAGATCAAGTTTGAGCACTTCTCTGAGATTTAACACATCAGCTCTAAGTGGTACTCTAAGATTGAACACATCAGCTTTAAGTGGTTCTCTAAGATTGAAAACATCAGTTTTAAGTGGTTCTCTGAGATTAAACAGATCAGGTTAAAGGAGTTCTTTGAGACTGAACAGATCAGGATCGAGTGGTTGTCTGAGGTTGAACAATAACAGGCATCAAGTATTTCCCTAAGGTTGAACATATCAGGATCAAGCGATTCTCCGAGATTGAACAGATCAGGTTCAAGTGATTCACCGATTCAGAAATGGAAAATATCAGTTTCAATGGGTTCTCTGAGATTAAACACATCAGTTTTAATTGCATATCTGAGACTAAAGAGATCAAGTTTGAGCACTTCTCTGAGATTTAACAGATCGAGTTCAAGTGGTTCTCTAAGATTGAACACATCAGCTCTAAGTGGTACTCTAAGATTGAACACATCAGCTTTAAGTGGTTCTCTAAGATTGAAAACATCAGTTTTAAGTGGTTCTCTGAGATTGAACAGATCAGGTTAAAGCAGTTCTTTGAGACTGAACAGATCAGGATCGAGTGGTTGTCTGAGATTGAACAATAACAGCCATCAAGTATTTCCCTAAGGTTGAACATATCAGGATCAAGTGATTCTCCGAGATTGAACAGATCAGGTTCAAGTAGTTCTCTGAGACTGAACAATAACAGGAACCAAGTGGCTCTTTGATATTGACCAGATCTGAATCAAGTGGTTCTATGAGATTGAATATATCAGAATCAAGTGGTTCTCTGAGATTGAACAGATCAGTTTTAAGTGGTTTTCTGAGACTGAACAATAACATGAACCAAGTGGCTCTTTGATATTGACCAGATCTGAATCAGGTGGTTATCTGAGATTGAATATATCAGGATCAAGTGGTTCTCTGAGATTGAACAGATCAGCTTTAAGTGATTTTCTGAGATTTAACAGATCAGTTTTAAGTGGTTTTCTGAGACTGACCAGAACAGAATCAAGTGGTTCTCTGACATTGAACAGACCAGGATCAAATGGCTCTCTGAGATTGAACTGATTAGTTTTTAGCTGATATTTACATAAACATGTTAAAGACTTACTTGCACTGACAGTTTTTCCTTCCTGACAGAAGCAGCTGACTGGTACACAGTCCTGCACAATGTTGTAATACTCCACTGTATGAGGTGTGCCAGAAGCATTTTTCTGTGTACTAAGGAAAATGTCTCTACATAGGCATATACCTGTACTGCCAATCACCTATACAAATCAAATGAAAAACTTTTGTTACCTCCACCAAGGAGGTATTATTTTAATGACCATTTGTCTGTCTGTCTGTTTATCTGTTTGTTTGTTAATAGGATTATGTAATTACTTTTGGCTGGAACTTCAAAAACTAATCAGAGGCTTGGTCTTGTTACAATTTTGGATCTCATTAAATTTTGAGAGTGATCTGGATTTTCGCATTTACTTATTATTAAATGCCTTGGCAGAGGCCTGCAATCTCTGAATGCTAGTGTTGTAATTTCACTTTTTGCCAGTTCAATTTTTACCCAACAGACTACTGCCATAGGTCCAGTGCAAGCCGGTCAGACCCAACATCACAAAAAGACGTCCTGAGTTTACTCCACCTGGACTGACTGACTAGCTCCCGATTTTCCTTTACTTGCCAAGGGGTAGTGCCTCCCATACTCACCAGGTGGGTAAGACTGGTGGGACTCCCCCATCTGTTAGGTAAGATATTAACTTATAAAATTTAATTTACTCATTAAATTTTCTACTTTATTGCGTTAATATATCTTACCAAATAGACTAAATCCAGAGTAACCACCGAGAGGATGGTGGGTAGCTTACTGGAGGGACAAGAAAGAACTCTAGAGAGGATATAGTCAGAAATAGTCTCCCTTATTATGTCCTGGGTCTGACTGGTTGACCAGTTAATGGACCACACCGGGTATCTCTCACTCCCCGGGTACCCCTCTCTCCCGTCTTTTCTCCCGTAGAATGTTTTTTCCCCTTGGTGAACTTGTATTGCTTCCTGATCTGAAAGCTTATAACACAGGAGCACTGCCTGTTTGATCCAAGAAGGAATTGTAGAGGATGAGATGTCCCTGTCAAAATTCTTCTTGAAGAAGATAAAAAACAACTATTTGTTGTCTCTGAGGTCCTGACTTCTGTCCAGGTAGTAACACAGTGTTCTGACTGGGCAGAGGGACCTATCCTCCTTGAGGGATTTATCTAAAATGAGGGCCAGTGCTGGGATGACCACTGGGGCCAAACTGTCTGGACCCTCCTGAGCTAGTTGGTTGTCAGAGAGGAAACTAGGCAGAGGATGATGGGAAACTTGTGACCAGTCCTCTTGATTGCAAATGTACCTGTTCATCCAGGCATGGATATCACTTCTATGCTTTCCTGATACTAGGGATAACACAAAGACGGTTTTAAAGGTTAGATGTTTCAAGGAAGCCTTTCTGAGAGGTTCAACAGGCCCTATGACATTTGGGCCTATCCTTGTGAAAACTTTCCAGCAGCTGAGTAAGGTTCTGATCATTGCAATAGAGGAATTGCCAACCTTATTTGCTGTGGCAGTTCTGTAACCATCTATGGTGGATGGCTGAAGTTTCTTATCCTGGAAGAGGTACAGTAGGAAGTCAGCTATCTTGTTTATATATGTACCTTGAAGTCAATGTGATGCGACTGGCGCCATCGAACAAAAATGGACAACTTTGCTTAGTGGACTGCTCTTGTGGAGCATATTTGAGGAGCCTCAATTCATTCTGTCACTTGATCAGAGAACCCCTGCACTCTGATGGCTGAGGCTCGAGGAGCTAAGCATGGAGATTCAGATTGAGTAGATCTCTGTGTAGGCTCCCGTTGAATGGCTGAGCTTGACGATTGGCACAAATGGGTAGGCAGAGGGGTGTCTGGGATGACAGGTTCACTAGATCCCAAAACCACATGTTGGGCCATCCCAGGGTTATTACTATTATTCTCGGAAAGTCGAGGCTGAGAATCTTGTTTATGACATTCGCTGTCAGTGGGGTCGGAGGAATGGCATAACCACCCAGTAGCAATTTCTTGTACTTTGTGCAAACAGATTGATATTGGGTGTGTGCCACGGTGCCACCATTTGCAGATCTGGTTGAAGATCCCCTGGTGGAGAGACCATTCAGTCTGGATCACCTAATTTGACGAGCTAGCTTGTCTGCAATCACATTCAACTGACCTTGGATGTTGCATGCCTGTAGGATTCTATTCCTCAGGTTGCACCAGGACAAAAGTTTCCAAAGTGGGGCACAAAGAGAGCCTGATTTCACACCCCCTACCTTGTTTATGTAAGCAACAATCATGGCATTGTCCATGACTATAAGGACTGGTTCTGCAAAGGTGCTTGAAGAAGCGTTTCAGGGCCAGAAGAGCTGCTTTCAGTTTCTGGAAAATGCAGGTGTTGGCCTGCCAGGAGATTTACCTCCTGGAGCCACCAGCCTTAAGTGCATGTGAAAGAAACTTTGGAATTAGGATTTGCTTTTATAGAAACTCTGGTTTGCTTTTAGGCGCCACTTAATAGGACTCATATAGAGAAGGCCTGAAGGGACCTGTTTTTCTGTGGCAGTGAGGCCTATCAGGGACATGAAATGCCTCACTATACAGTTTGGTTGAGTCTTTATCTTGCTATTCAGATATTCCCATCTTTATGGGGTGGATCTGACCAAGCCTTTCTCTACATTGTACTGGTAACCTCTGAAGCTGAAGACTTACTGAGGGTCTAGTTCTGACTTTTGTAAGTTGACAATCCAGCCTAGTTCCTGACCAAGGGCATGGAATGACTGGGTGGATTGATAACAATTTTTTTTGTCATGGACTTTGAAGAGCCAGTAGTCCAGATACTGATGAATCCGAATATAACAAGCTTGAGTTTGGCCCCCTTTACCACCATAGTAAACTCCATGGGAGCTGTGGAAAGGCCAAAGGGTTGAGCTGTAGAACAGGAGATACTTAGTTGAGCTTTGAATTATAGGGATGCAAAAGTAGGTGTCACTGAAATCTAGGGAGGTAACCCATTCTCCAGTTTGCAGTGACAGCCTTATTGATTCTGCGGTCTCCATTTTAAAGGTTTGGACCTTCAGGAACTTGTTCAGAGAGCTGAGGTCTAGAATTGGATGCCACTTGTTGTTGAGCTATGAGACCAAGAAGAGGCAGTTGTAAAAACCAGAGAGGATTGAACCTTGACCAGTTCTGTGGCCTGCTTTTCTAAAAGGGAATGCAATGCCTTCTGCAGGTAGCTGTTCCTGAGGGGATTGGCATATCTGCTTTTGACTAAAGGACTTCTGGTTAAGGGACGTTTGACCTGAAAGGGAAGGTTGTGACCATCTTTTCAAATGTCGTCTCATGGGTAGATTTCGGACATTATTGTGGACACTTTCTACAGGAGCAGCAGAACACATGTCAGAATTACAAAGATTTACAAAAAAAAACAAGATTTTCCCCTTTATTATCAAAATTGGTCTAGACATATGACGTGATTATGGTTATTTTAAGTGGAGGTGTTTTTTTCCTGAAGAAATCTTATGAATCTGATAGGAATTTGAAAATTTGTCAAAATTGATAAATTTTTGTATCAATTCTTACCATGCTTGATGCATATAGACAAGATATGTAATGGCAGTTCTAACTATATTATTTGATTGTGTGAAACTGTATCATTGTTGGTGCCATAATCGGTTAGTTCTGTATAAGCTCTTTCATCTGAACATACTGGAAGAGCAAGATTTTGTTCACATAATAGAAGACGTATAAAAACATAAAATAATATTCAAACATTAATTTCACTGAGGTGATAACATTTAATATTGAAACAATAATAAATTGAATAATGGAGCTTGTTCTATGCATCATTACTTTTTGGAAAAAAATACACAAGAAATCTACAAGAACATCAATACACCATTTATTTGTCACATACCTCCCCATTTGTTAGTAAGTCTTTCTCAGCAACCTTTAGCTGCAGATGCAATAACTCGGGGTAGTAAACCTGAAAAATTACAGTGTAGAAATTACTTCCACAGATATTACCAATTCTTGTACCTAAGCTACAAATAACTTAATATAACCATATTCTCACATAAATGGCTAAATAATCTAAACATTTTTATCAATTTTATTCAATTTATTCTTTTTTGTGACTTTTTTACGAAAACTTAAGATTTAATCGGTGAATTTCTCACATTTCACACAGATACATTTCACATGGACTAATTTGGCTCTTATGTGTCCATTTCATTGTTTTCACATATTATGTTGTGCAATTTTAAGACTGCAGTCTAAGTCTATCTCTAACAGGTGAAATTCACCTTTCAGTCAGAGGCGTTCACATATTATAACACGTACCTGAAAGTAGAAGGCAAAGGACTTGTTGATGACCACGGGTCTGATACTGACATCAGCTACTGGTCTGTACACTCCCCATGGATCGTATCTGTCTATATCTATAACACGAAGAGTTATTGTGTATAGGGATGGGTGGAATAAAAAATGTGTAGACCGGGAGGTCGCCAATACAAACCATTCTGATTCTGGGACTCTGAGTTTTAGAACACCCCCAATGAAACAATCCACTGACGGGAAGTGGAATTTGTGAAGCCAAAACATGGGTGTTTCCTCTCAACAAACTTACAATAAAAATCACTAAGTTCACAAAAATAAGGGATTAAAGTGTGCAATTTTGAGTCGGTATGTGTAGATCGGGAGATTGCCAGTGCAAAACCGCCTTGATTCTGGGACGCCCTGCTTAGTACACCCCCAATCAAAGAAAAAAAAAAATACAGACAGGAAGTGGAATTTGTGAAACCAAAATATGGACATTTTCTCTGAACAAAATTTGCAATAAAAGTCACTGAATGCACAAAAATATTGGATAAATTGCACATTTTTTCAGATTTCTGTTTTGTTTCCAATACTATAAGATTTCCTTCAATTATTTGGGTTTACAAGTCAGAGAGCACTTGTAAAAATCTTGTCACAGTTTTTCATTACAATGCTCTCGATACTGAGACACTGGGGCTATCGACCCATCATTAATTGTGTTACTTAAGGCCAAAAGTTAAGATGTCTAAAAGGCATTTCCAGTTACATGTACTTATTCAACTGTGATGCTAAAATAAACATGCTAATACAATTCAGTCAAATGCCTCATAGTTAATATACATCAAACAAATATTACCAATGTCAATGAAATAGTTTAACCAGAATTTTACTGTCAGGACGATGTACTTTAATACCTCAACAGGCTTTTGGGCTTCCTGGTTCTTGTAGATTATATCACCAAAATACATCAGAACTGAAATTTACTTATACTTTTTATTCATTTTTGTGAAATGAATAAAAAACCCTTCACAGGCAAAGTCAATTTTCATTTAAAGGCCATGAAATTAATGTACAATTGCCTGCATTTAGCATCAATATTTTTTTAGTAGAACATTAATAAGCAGACTGCACTTTTAAGTGGACATCCATACTGGGCCCTGGAACACACTTTCTAATGGAAATTTCTATAATTCGAAAAAAATTGGCTGCAATTGTAGTTTTCATAAGATAACTACCATTTCTGACAATAACTAAAGGCTGGAACTTTCCACCTTGCTGGTCTATGAAGGTGAACACTTTAATTACCATATATGGAAATGGCCAGTAAAGGGTGTTGCACACAGGAAACGACCCTACACGATCCGATCAGACAAAATATATAGCCCATGGTGATTTATTGTAATGTATGCACACACACTCCGATCCTATCAGATAAGACACTGCAAGACACGACCCGACATTTCTAAATTAGAAAAGTTTCTAATTTTTATCTGGTCGTAGGGAGGGGGATAGGGAGTTCTCTATTGCCCATGCCATTTCAAGAGAACTGTGTGTAATAAATGCCTTGGACAGGTGAGATGAAACAGGCTGCATCAATGAAAGACATTTAATTGGTACAATATAGTCTTACCCAACGCTCAAGTTTTTTTTTTGAACTAAAATATTGGTAGACACAGCACAATCTAAAATATACTCTTACCTATCTTAGCTTTTAAATTTATTTATTTATTATTCTGCCTCTCCTAAAACATGTAATACTTCATTATGACACCAGGTATTTATATTTTAAAAACATATTATGAATGTTTAAGCTCAGGTAAAGGCTATGCAGATCACAAGATGTACAAGCAAAGTGAAAAAAAAACTGTTGTAAAATAGCAAACAAACGGATCGGATCGGATCCAGTGTGTTTTGACATGCCTGTGGACCTCCAAGCAAACTGTGGTTAATATGTCGGATAATGTCGGGTCGTTTCCTGTGTGCAACACCCTTTAAGGAGCGTACATAGGGGAATCCCTCCTTCTGTATATTAGCATGTAATGCCTAGCTAGCTGTCAATCTCTTAATTGGATACCAAGTGTACAGACATGTTTTACACAAGAAGTGCTATAACAGTGAATCTTTTAATGTTCAATTACTGCAATAAAAGTACTCTGGAGCTTTGATTAAGTTGAGCACAATTATATTGACCACATTTTTATTGTCTGTAAATATTTACTGTGTCCATACAGGGGTCTTTCCAACTGATAAAAATACTTAATAAAATAATACAGTATAAAATGTACAACTAGAACTTCCAATATCCACTAGGTTTAGTTCTGGGTCAAAGGTTTATTATAAGTTACATTTTTGTGTCCCATTCAACAGCCAGGGTCATACTGGGACAGGCCCTCAGTATTGCCACTCTGAGGGAGTTGAACCCATACAGAAGTGGCAGTCTGCGAGCAGATGCAAAACTTAATAACCACTAGGCCACGGAGGACCTGTAAAAACTTAATTGGAAGTATGTTAAATTATTAATAAGAATGTTTGTGGCTATGCCAAATATCTTTAAGGGTTGAAGTATAACAAATAAATTGTTGTTAGACCATGTATAGCTTGAACCTTTAATATTCACATGACTGTGTTCCAGGTATGGATAACTTCTGCTTCTACCTGCAATGATATAACTTTTTTTCAGGTTACGACATCAAAACTGTGTTATACCGGTACTTACATTCAAATATCAGACTTGTCCTATTTATCCAGAGTCCACTGGTTTACATACTCTTAGCTCTAGTGAGGACAAGGCTGTGTCCGATTTATGCAAAAAAGGTACAATACAATTTGAATCTACCTTGTATTATAGACAGCTGTTTGGACAGGTTTTGATGTTTAGCTCTTCCTCCGACATCCAGAATAATGTTGTGAACATCATACCAACTATAAAAAAGTGACATACAAAACACATACTCAATTTAGCAATGAGTACAGTAATATAGAGAAGCCAAATATTAACACGCAGAGAACAAAATAAAGTGTTTGAATATTAATCTAGAATAACATTGGATGACGTTTATGGTAACCAACAAAAGAAATACTGCATTTACTAGGTTTAATGGGAAACAAGGCTGAAAGGGGTTTCAGTCTAATAGCTTGAACCGCAAAGCTATCAGAGACACGAGTAGTGCACTGAAGCAGTCACCCATCCCAGTACTAATGTAGCCCATTACCACTTAACTTCAGTGAACAGACAGATACTCATCATGCTGCACTGCAATTCATGAAAGTCTGGACAGAAAAAAGAAAAAGAAAGTGATCTCTAGAAGTGCAACCCCCACTAGGGCTCGCTCTTAAAAATGTATGCTGAAAGTTAACTAAACAACACACGGTACATAGCAAGACTAGAAACAGTGCACCTCAAATGTACTAGACTAGTCATCTTAGACTTGTTTGTGCTTTATTAAAACTTGTTATCTACATAAAAATGCAGTAAAAGGCACACTAAATAAATATAATGAGACACACAAGTAATATTATACATGGGTTATAATTTGTACAAATTCATTCGATGGAACCGTATTTCTGATGAACCAAAATGTAGCTCCAGTTCAAACCATTCTGGTAGATCTCCATCACATAAAATTCCTTCTTATAAGGTTCATTCAAGACCTTGTCTAATGATATTTAAGCTGATAATTAGAATTCCTGGTTTAGTGGAAGTATTTTTTATTCCCTTGAGATTGATTTAACTCAGTTCAACTGTTGTTTTATTTCTCCACTTTATCTCCTCAACTGTCTGTGGTTACCTACCCATATTTGTTCAAAAGGATTTTGAAACAAACATACTTTTGTTTTATGTGCCTTTGAGTTTGCTGGAATAGAGATTAAGTGCAATAAGACTCTGGTTAGATAAGATTAAATCATTAAGTAGAGAAGTAGCTTTACCTGATTCTACCTAGCTGTCCCACTGTGTACAACAGCAACCTTTCAGCAAGAATCTCCTCTACCTCTGTATGGGATCCCAACAGGCTAGATAGAGAACTGAAATCTTCCTGTAATACAGAAATTCCATGAGTAACTCTCATGACATGTTTAAGAAATGGTTGGTTTTTCTTTTAATACAGAGACTTTGTGTTATACAGTTAAAAGCAAAGTTACATATATTCATAACTAATGTAACACAACTTTATATTGTTTTTCCATAATTAAAACAATTCAACCAACAATGGTATATTTTGTAAATAAATGTTTGTCGAAAAAACCAAAACTCCCATGATTGATATGACCAAACATCTGGAAAAGTTGGTGATAGGCAGTTATCAGAATGAAAACTGTAATGGATATTCATATCCAAATTTAACTTTCTAAATTTTAATATATTTCAACTAGAGGCTTAATACAACATATGGAAACAATTCTATTTGATATAAAATAGCATCAGAGATGCCCGTGACCCACAGCCTGGGGAAATATTTTTCAACACCACAAGATATAGAAGTAGTGTAACAGTACAAAGTTCAAGATACTTTCAGAGCAGTGTAAGTTATATTAAGGTCCAAATAATGCTTAAGTAGAGAAAATAATATCTAAGGAAAAGAAATGTATATAAAGATGAAGTATTAAAACAAGACAATTCAATAATAAAATGACAGCATTTATCAGTAAACCAAAAATGGCCGAATTATGGTTTGGATATTTTGAATATTACCCATGCATACAGAAGTGGCAATACATTCAATGAATGCTTATGTGTGGTGTTGGAGAAAAGCCTGTGGCTCACTTGATGAAATTCCATCTGTTACAATGAGAACTTGCAAAAGGAAATTCTTAATGAATTCTAATATGACTTTAACAGTGCTTAATCTGCATCAACAGACAGACCCAAAGGTCAATACAGCAAGGTCAAAGGTCAATCAGTGTTATACCATGACGTGGGACACCTAAAACCCTCAACCAATGTCCCTTAACCAAGTATAAACTTCCTACACCTTACAGTCTCTGAGATATAACCTGGACAAGATTTTATAGGTCAAGGTCGCTACAGCAAGGTCAAAGGTCAAATCAAGGTCACATGACGTAGCACACCTACACCCCCAACCAATGTCCCTAACAAGTATCAACTTCCTACAACTCTTACGGTTTCCAAGATATAGCCCAGACCAGGTATTATAGGTCAAGTTCACTCCGGCAAGTACAAAGGTCAAATCAAGCTCAGACCATGACGTTGCACATCTACTACCCCCAACCAATGTCCTCACCAAGTATCAGCTTCCTACACCTTACAGTTTCCAAAATATAGCCCGGACAAGATTTTATAGGTCAAGGTCACTACGGCAAGGGTCAAATGTCAAATCAAGGTCACACTATGACGTTGCACATCTACACCCCCTAACCAATGTCCCTACCAAGTATCAACTTCCTACACCTTACAGTTGCTGAGATATAGCCCGGACAAGGTTTTATAGGTCAAGGTCACTACAGCAAGGTCAAAGGTCAAATCAAGGTCAGACCATGATGTTGCACACCTACAACTCCTAACCAAAGTTACTACCAAGTATCAACTTCCTACACCTTACGTTTCCGAGATATAGCCCGGACAAGATTTTATAGGTCAAGGTCACTAAAGCAAGGTCAAAGGTCGAATCAAGGTCAGACCATAACGTTGCACACCTACACCCCCTAACCAATGTCCCTACCAAGTATCAACTTCCTACACCTTACAGTTGCTGAGATATAGCCCGGACAAGGTTTTATAAGTCAAGGTCACTACGGCAAGGTCAAAGGTCAAATCAAGGTCAGACCATGACGTTGCACACCTACAACCCCTAACTAATGTCCCTGCCAATAATCAACTTCCTACACCTCATGGTTGCCGAGATATAGCCCGGACAAGATTTTCAAACTCAAGGTCACTACGGCAAGGTCAAAGGTCAAATCAAGGTCAGACCATGACGTTGCACACCTACACCCCCCAACCAATGTTCCTGCCAAGTATGAACTTCCTACACCTTATGGTTTCTGAGATACTGCCCGGACAAACTATTTCCCGCCGCCCGCCCATCCAGACACCATGGGTGAAAACAATACCCTCACAGCCCTTAAGGGCTGTGGGGTAAATATGTAAAATACCTCTAAAATAAGAAAACCTATGCTGAAAATGGATACAAGAATATCAAATTTGTTTTAACCACAGTATTCAGAACACCCTTGCTCGTATTGTTACAAATCATAGAAAGTATGCTCATGTTACACCCATTCTACAGAAACTCCACTGGTTGCCTGTTAAGTAGTGGGTGGACGATTAGACGAACGTTCGATCAATCGTCGGTGTCATGCTACAATCGCGTTCGGTCACTAACAACTTCTATAAATCGATTATTTCTTACCCTTCTTTATGTGTATCAATATCCATGTATTTTTTATATTTTAGGTAGTTTTCTAGAGTTTCCTTTAATAAATCAAGAGATTTGTCACGAATTTTGTGTTTGTTTATAACTACCGCCATATTTACCGGAAGTGGGTGCCTTTGGTGGATACTAATTCTCGGAAACACCGTTATTCTTACCGGAATGACATACACTTCATCCCGGAATGTGTTTCATGACAGTGGAGTAAAAAAGTCGATTATGGGTCGATCATCGGTCGGAAAAATGGACGAATAATCGACCATGAAAATTGAGGCGATTCCACTCACTACTGTTAAGTATTGTTGTATTTTCAAAACCGCAACACTTGTGTATAAATTTTTGCATAGTGGTTCTCCTTCTTACTTCGAACCGTTCTTGTGTTTTAGTAGTTGTCCCTATAGTACTAGGCATAGTCACCCAGATCGTCAATACCTTACAGTTCCTCCTTTCCATTCAGCAGTCTTTAAGTCAGCCAAACATTTTGGCCATAGTTTTGCCTTTGATGCTCCTAAGATCTGGAATGACCTCCCTCAAGATGTTCGCAGTGCAACATCAGTTGCCTCCTTCAGAAAGAAGCTTAAAACTTACCTGTTTGCAAAAGCCTACCCACCATAGCCTCTCCCGTCACATCTGTGTCTCCTTGGTACGACCTGGCTATGTCCCTTGATTAACGCTAACTGCCTTGCTTTATGTTTAGATGCGCCTTAGAGTCCATCAGTGATGGAGATTAAGCACTATAAAAGTCCACATTAGATTAGATTAGATTTACCTGAGAGTGACAGATTAATGACAATGCAAGACTGGGGGGTACTTGTGGAGAGTAGAGATGAAAAGCTGCAATTCTCAAATTCATTATTTGTGACAAGTAAAGCATTGGAAGCAAAAAATTCAATGATATTCAACAACTGGTGAGATTACTATATAATTATATTAAGCATTTTGCAATCTTTTATAGCCACTAGTATGTAGGATTTCATTCATTCAATAATCCTAAGAACAAATAGAGTAGAACCTATACTATCCGACCCTCTATTATCCAAACGTTTAACTATCCAACGTAAAACCCACTCTCCCAACTCCATTTAAGCCTGTTATTTTAGCCTTCCTATTATCCGACTAAATTTTTACTATTTCAAGATGGCCGGATATTAGAGGTTCTACTGTATTTCTTTGGACTTACAAAGCCGGTTCCAATTATACATAAATACACCTGACACTGGATTTGTTTGTTCTTTTGAGTCTATTGACTTCTGTACATAACCCTATATTTCCAGTTATTATGTAATTTCTATTATCAAGCACCTGTGAAAACTTTGTTTATCTTGGGACAATAAACTTTATTATTATTATTATGTATTTATACTCAGCACAATATCTCCATATACTGCAGGACTCAAAGCGCTATTTAACCAATCCGACTGTACAGGTACAGCCCCAACTCACAAGTAACTGACATTCCCCTAACTTGAAGATAGAGGCTCAAGGATGACCATTTATCAACGTCCTTGAGGTTCTTTAACCTGCCACTGGGGATAGGACCCAATCACAGAGGACCGCCATTTTAAGTGGTCATCCGAGCCACTATGTATCTGCCTGTACCTGGGATTGAACCCACGTCCTCTGAGTTCCTAGACAAGTGTGTTACCCACTAGGCCACAGTGGCAGATAAACTACTGTTGACAGTCACATAGTTAATAAACTTTACTATATATCCTTTCAATTTTTTTGCTGGACCCAGCGAAGAAACCTTGCACAAGCTGATATATTAAAAAACTTTTTATATGTCTCAGTGTTTGGTAGTGCCATATAGATCTTATAACAAAAGAAAAATCAAAGTTTTGACCATAAACTAGTCCTATAATAATGTGGATCAATTCAAATATTACTATACCAACTCATTCAATTTCAAACTTTTGAGCTACCATATCTCAATTTTAATAATAATTTTATATGGTGTACAATAATAGGCAGTCCCTTCTTCAGTTAAAACAGATATGACAGCTTCAAAAGTGCACAATTTTTTTTCCGTATAAATCTAACCTACTCTTTAAAATGAGGCAAATTTGAAGTTTGCGATTATCAGATAAATTGAAGCCAGTGGGGTGAATTCTTTGTTTTACACTGGGGTGTGATTTAGATTGAAAAATAATGCTAAGTATTTTTTGTAAGAACAACAGAAAATTGTGTTAAAAAGGAATATTGGGTAGACAAGTCTGGTTGGATGTTGGGTTTCACCCACATAACTTATGGAATTTTAACAAAGACGGTCCATTTTCAAGTACTGGTAGACCCTGTCACAGCCCTGGGTTTATACTGCTTTTTCTGTGTACTGCACAATGACTGGAGATTTTAGAATATACCTTATCCATGGGGTGGCATATACCTGGAAGTCTGAGGATGTACTTTGTCAATGAGGTGGAGTATACCTGGAGGATTAAGGATATATCTTGTCCTTGATGAGGAATTCATCACGGAGGTTTGAGGATATACCTTGTCTCTGAGGTGGAGTATAAATGGAAGTCAGATGATATACCATGTCCATGAAGTGGAGTATAAATGGAGGTTGGAGGATATACCTTGCCCATAGGGCGAAGTATAAATAGAGGTTGGACCATATACCTTGTCAATGGGGTGGAATATAACTGGAGGTTTGAGTATATACCTTGTTTATGAAGTGGAGTAAAATAGAGGTTTGAAGATATACCTTGTCCATGAGGGGGTTTCAGATAGACGTTGGAGGACATAACTTATCCATGAGATGGAATAGGAATATAAATGCAGGTTTGAGGATGTACCTTGTCCATGACATGAGTATAAATCCAGGTTTGAGGATATATCTTGTCCATGAAGTGAGTATAAATGAAGGTTTGAGGATATACATTGTACCTTGTCCATGAGATGAATATAAATGAAGGCTTGGGATATACTTTGTCCACGAGGGGGAATATAAATGGTGGCTGAAGGATATACCTTGTGTATAAGGAGGAGTATAAATGAAGGGTTGAGAATATAAGTTGTCCATGAGTTTGAATATAAATGGAGATTTGAGGATATACTTTATCCATGGGGTGGAGTATACCTGGAGGTTTAAAGATATATACTCTCCATAAGGTGGAGTAGAAATTGAGGTTTGAGGACATACCTTATCCATAACGGAGAATTCAGATGGAATGTTCGAGGACATGCATTGTCTCTCAGGTGGAGTATAAATACAGGATCGAGGAAGAACCTTGTCTATGAAAAGTATAAACGGAAGTTGGAAGATATACCTTGTCCATGAGGTGGAGGAGTCCATGTAACAGCATGCAATGAGACAGGTTCAGAAAAAAGCACAATTTTTCATCATTACTCTTGAGAAGGGACAGGTCCACTTCCTGTAACAGTCGGCTGTTACATAGATGTCCCTTGCATTTTGCTGTCTTACTTGGTGTTCTGAGGTCACTAATTCTGAGCACATTACGTGTGCCTTTTCCATGGTTGTAATCTGGTGAGAAATAAAGAATGAAATAAAATCTATGTCAATAATTAAAAACTTGTTGTAATGCATTTTCACTCTTTTTCTTACAAATGAAGAGCCTTATTTGTTTCTTTCAACAATCTACTTAACATACCTTTAGACATTATAAAGAAACACACTTTGCAGATTATTTTCATGCATCACAAAACTTACAACAACAATGTTGTTACAACATGAGACTTAGACATTACAAGTCTGAGTATTTGCATATTTTATCTGTAAGGAAGGTGGAACTAATTCTTGTACAAAACTACATATACTTTCTATTCATAAGATCTCTATGCACACTGGAAAACAGTTTTTGCAAAGCAAACACAAAGTATCCCATTCCAGGCAGCAGAAGGTTCAGAAAAATAATAAAAGCACATTATGTTGACAAATCAGAAATGATAACATAAGGAACTAGATTGCGCAGACTCAATCCAAC